>JASWHV010000017.1:52975035-55475035 GCA_030760725.1 Neostapfia colusana
GTTCCCAAAACCCTTGGCATGGAGCAACACTGTAAGTCCAAATCCCCGAGCATTAGTAGAACAGGGTCATTCCGTTCTGTAATGAATCCCATAGAATTTAGGAACAGTGCTTGGGGCAGCTAAGTCTCAAGGGATGGTACCGGACTACGTCCAGTTTAGCCTGGTTCCGACCCTAAGCGCGTAGAGTCTTGCTTCCCTTGTAGACGAAGTGGATCATTGCCTCCATGTACAGCCAGAATTCCACCTATGGGCATGAACACAGAAACTTGTTCTACTTAGCTCTCTCTCATGCGCTCATTTAAATTATGCATTAATTTTTATGATCGCACTATCTATGTATGTTCATCGTACATCTAGCTCCCTCTCTCCCGCACTCATCCATAGTCAGCATTCGCTATCCTACCGAGGGCGGCCGTGCTTGAGGCACCTGCCCATGGCCGAGTGAGTCTCTCGGGCCTCCCCCAGTCAGGTGTTGCGGTGCCAGTTGGTCACCTCCAGGAAAGGCCTGCGTTGTGCATGGGGGGTCCAGGGTGCGTATCCCGCTTAGCAGGCCCCGAGCCCAGAGCGTGCGCATCCTGCCCTCCGGAGGTACAGGGGAGTACAACCGCTTTGCCTGGTCATGAACCCAAAGCACGTGCACTCTGCTTCCCCAGCGCACGGCCCGGTACTACGGATCGGACGACCGTACCCGGACCTCGGAGGGAGCCGGAGCTCCGGCGCCTCGAGCACAGAATTGCCCAAGCCCCGTATAACGGATCAGGATCGTAAGCCGAATAAGACTAGGAGACGGGAGGGGAGGGCCCCCGAGGAGAATTACGTTTCCTCTGCCTGTGTGCAGGACCTCCAGGTTACGGCAATGGGGACTGCATGAAGCGGGGGGAAAGGAGCTACAAACTACTCCGGCCTAGGACTGGAAGGACCGGGTTCCGCCCCTTCAGCAGGGGCAAGGCCCGAAGGCCCCACGTGTCCAGCGGGCCCGGGGCTCCCGCCTCCCCTGAGGGGGGCTCCGGACTCGCCACGTGGCAGGCAGAAACCGGACCTCCCCCTCGGTGGGAGGGCTCCGAAAGCCCTACGTGTCCAGCAGGGCCAGAGCTCCCGCCTCCTGAGGAGGGGCTCCGGATCCGCCACGTGGCAGGCAGATCTAGAGCTCCCCATAGGGCGAGATCCGGAGACCCCCGGGGGCCCCTAACACAGTTAGGACCCGGGGAAGGTGTCTGTGCAGAGCTCCGAGATTGGAGAAGGCCTCTGAGTACCTTGCGGAGCTAAGGACTCAGTTAGGCAAAGCCAAGAAGGAGAGAAAAGGCATCGCAGACACAAATATCTAAAAGAGTCAAATTATGCGAGGCTCCATGAGCTGGACTACAGACTCGATAAAAAGGGAGAAACAAGTCCTAAGGACCTCCCGGCTCACGCCGGAACCTAGCGGCTACAAGGGCGGCCACATCCTCGACTTCAGCCCTGGCAGCTTCCTCCTGCTCCGCGGCTGGGCCCTCTCTCGCTGGTTCCAGGGAGAAAGAGGGGTCGCGGCTCTTGAAGCATGCCAGCACATGTGAGGCGACCTCTAAGGCTAGGCCGCGTCCCTCGGCCTCAAGCTCGCTGGCGACCACCGAGTCTAGCCTGTCCAGCTTGGCGCCGATCGACTCCAGCGCGGGGATCACCTCGGCCACCTTCAACGCAGGAGCCGCTGCCCTCACCGGACTGAAGCCAAGAGGGATCAGGGCGGACCCCGCTCGATCAACGAAGCTTGAGACCGCATGAGCCTCGGAGGACCGCAAGGCCGAGAGCTCCTCCACCTCGCGGCGGGCTGCCTGCAGGGCCTCTAGGTTTCTCTCGGAGAATTCCTTCTCCTTGGCCGCCAGGGAGCTCTCCCGAAGGTGGAGAGTCTTGGCGAGCCGCTCCAACTTAGCAGCCTTGAAGTCAGCGGCCAACTCCCGATCCAAGACCGCCCGGCGTTCGCGGGAGACCTGTTCCTCCCTCAAGTCGAGGTCTGCCTTCAGAATCTCTAGCTCCTCGATCCGAGCTCGAAGGTCATCCTCGCCCGCCGCCAGCTGCGCGGCGACCCTCTCCGCCTCGGCTGCCGTGGAACGCTCCCGTTCCTCAACGACGAGTTTACGGCGCTCCAACCGCTGCCGTATCTCCTCAGCGGCAGAGAGGCTCTCCTCGGCCCGGGCGTGTGCCTCCAGGGCCTCCCTGTTGATCCACCGCGATTCGGCGTCCATGCGGTTGACAGCCCGCTTCAGCCGGTCGAGGAGCACTTCCCTGAAGTCGAGCAACTCCTGCCTGGAATCAAGCTCACTCTTGACCTTCGCGGTCCGCTCCCGCAAAAGGTTCCCCCAGGTGAGGAGGCGATCCCGTTCAACTGTATACTCCTCCCGCTTGTGACCTAGTGCAGCCAAGACCTGCCGGACGCTCGTCTCGGCAAGCGTGAAGGCATCCACCAGGGGCAATGGAGCAACAGAGACCGGGGCAGTTCCCCCGACTTCCTCCATCACCTCGTCCTCAAGAGGAGTCGATGCACCAGCGACCGAGACGAGACGCCGGTCAGGAGAAGCTGGCGCCGGGGCCCTGGCAGCCGGACCTGCCGGGCTCTCTTTAGCTTCTGGCTTCTTGACGTGTGGAGAGGGGCGAGCCGGGGAAGGCGGCGCTGGAATAAAAGCTGGGCCGCCTCGTGCAGGGTCGACCTGCGCTGGCCTGGGGGCCGCGGCGGCCGTCTCGGCAGGAAGAGATGACGCCGCCGCGGAGTCCGGGCACACCGGAACAGGAGAAGCTCGCGCTGGCTTGGGGGCCGCGGCAGCTGTCCCGGGTTCCGAGCGCAACGGCACAGACTCCCCGCCAGTCGGGGATGGCCGGGAAGAACGGACACTCCAGCGGGCTCTGATCCCCGACTTCTGAGCCGGGGTAGGACTCCCAGAGCCCGCCGCCGTCACTGACGGCCGCTCCGCAGTTGCTTGAACAGGTGGAGCAGGGGACGCCCGAGAGGCTCCTCCCAACGCATCAGCTCGGGGCCTCTTTGAGTCGCCACCGGAGGGCGTGCCATCTCCAGAAACAGGAGGTGCAGACACCCCAGGTTCCCGACTTGGCACGGACGCCGCCGCTGGAGGAGATCGAGCGCGCTTCTTCTCTGGTGGCGGGTTGGAAACCATGACGAGGGAGGACTCAAGGGCAAGAGGGCAAAGGCGCAAGAGTCCAAGAAGAAGCGCTAAGAAGTGCGAAGGGAAGCCGCAATGTGGGTAAGATCCCCTCTAAAAACTTCCCGGGTGCAATTCCAAGCGATTCGGAACTCTTCGAGTACGCCGCATCGGCAACCGCTTCGGCTCCAAGACCGAGCGCCGATGACAAGTGGACCCAAGCCGCCCAACTGAAGCGGTGGGCCAAGGAGTCAGTCTCCTAAGAAGACAAGCCGGCAAGGCACTTCGGCGGTTCCCGAAGAAAGCGCCGCAACGTGCAGAAGTGGCAGTCTTGGGAACCGCCGCAGTAAAAGCAACCATCAAGTGGGCGCACGCTCCCACGATCCCGTGGCCGTTCGTGCTCCGGCAGCGGTCAATGCGGGACTTAGAGAAAGTGCGCGGATCAGAAGAGACGGAGGTCCCACCTCGGGCTCGCTCTCTCTCCCGAGATGGGCTCGGGGGCCACTGTCGGTACCCGTGATATAGGGTACCCCCGCGCACAGGGGAAAATGCCTAAGGAACTCGCCCTTCTCCGCAGGGAGAGCTCCGAAGGCGCCACGTGTCCGGCGGGGCCGGACCTCCCTCTCCTCAGAGGAGAGCTCCGGGCCCGCCACGTGGCATACAGAAGCCGGACCTCCCCCTCCGCGGGAGAGAGGTCCGAAGGTGCCACGTATCCGGTGGGGCTGGACCTCCCTCTCCTCAGAGAGGAGCTCCGGGCCTGCCACGTGGCCGACAGAAGCCGAACCTCCCCCTCCGCGGGGAGAGGTCCGAAGGCTCCACGTGTCCCGCGGGGCCGGACCCCTCCTCTCCTCTGAGGAGGGCTCCAGGCCCGCCATGTGGCCAGCAGAACGGCGCTGCCTGCCCCCGAGTGATAGGCAGCGGGCGTAAAGACGCCCCATACCTTGCCCTTACAAGGTATTCAAGGCCCGTGTCTTCCCAAGACGCGGAGACGCGGAGCACGCCTCTGTCAGGTGCCGTTGCGCCCAGTCGCATCACAGACTGGCGCGCGGTGTCAGAGCCTGCCAGCCAATAAACGCAGCGACAAGACATCCCATGCCGCCCCCGCCGTCATCATCCACTACAACTAGCATGCGGCATGGGCAGGGCTGCAAGATGAAGACTCAGAAGCCTTCGCCAGAGACAACTACCGGCATAACTGCAGATACGGTAGATCACAGTCAATCTCCCCGGGACCACCTGTCGGGTCCCGGGCCCCCCTTGTAAGCCACCTGAGTCTTGAACTATAAAAGACTCGGGTAGGCGACGTTAGCAAGGGTTCGCACTCCCGCAACTCATACGCTAGCCATTCACACCCAAGCTGTAACTCACCCCCAAGCTCAGGACTCCGGTTCTGAGCAGCAAGCAATACAGCGAGCTCCATAGCTCGCCGTGGACGTAGGATTTTACGCTCCGGCGGCCTGAACCACGTAAAACTCGCCGTGTCAAGCTCTTACTAACTCGTCCATACGCTCAAGCTCTCCGCAAGGGACTAGCCCCACCGAAAAAAGAACCTCCGCGGGCTGCCCAGTGCAGGCCCGGGGGAAGTGTCGACCGAATCCTTTGACAGCCACCGTTGTAAGTTACGCAACTTATGATGCGGCCCGTAGCCGTCGTATGTAAGCACCAGGGCCACGTGGTTAACTGGGCCTTACGACTTACAACGGCCTGAACCCGGCCGCTGTAAGTTACTTGGAAATATTTAACAATAATAACTTACCTACGCGTACTGCTCCTCGGTCAAGTACGTGTCGGAGTCCTTCCTAAACGAACCCCCTTGCTGCTGATGCCGCTTGTTGTACTCGTTGATGGCCTGGATGTGGGCGTACGACAACGCCTGCACCACGATCTTCCGAGCATTGTAGTGGAACACGGCAGTCGCGTGCTCCATCATGCTCTCGCTCAAGTCCTCTAGCTGGTATTGCAACTTTAAGAAAACAAAATTTTGATTAATCCGCATTAACAATTTAAAAGACTGGAAAATACAAACGTTTAAAGTTACCATAAAATGATTCCACACAGCCCCCTGAAGGGTGTCGTGGACCTCATGAGGGACACGAGCGTAGTTGTATGGACACACATCAATCTTCTCATATTTCATACCGAGACCCGAAAGCAATTTTTCGCGTGATACATATCTTTAGGCACTTTATGGGGTCGTGGAAGGATATCGCTGATCAATTTGATGAGGTCATTATAACAATTATTAGAAAAGAAGTACTTAGACTTAATTGCCATAAGTCTAGTCATGAAAGTGAGGAAGGTCACTTCCGCGTGTTCATGCAGCGGCTGTTCTGAAGCTTTGAGAAGCTCGAAGAACGTTTGAACCTCCGTTGTAGGTGGATCCTCCATAAGGTCTGGTTGTATAGCTTCTAGCATCTCATCCATCCTATCATCCCCCGTGTTATCATCATTGTCCTCTTCCACTTATTGTACAGCTTTGAAAGTTGTCTCGCTGTGAAAGGTCCAAACCTCATAACATGGCGTGTAACCATTTCGACACAAATGTATCGAAAGTTTCACTTTGTCCAAAAGCATGGTATTCTGGCATTTCGTACATGGGCACCGCACCTTATCGGTATTTGACAATGAAAACGCTCGATCTACAAAAGCATTTGTCTTGGCGAACCACTCATCTGAGTGACCACCAGATCTGCTCTTCCAACCGGTATACATCCAACTGTGGTCTTCACCCATGTTTTACTCTATAGTATAAAGCCAGAGAAATTACGTTCACTTTACATCTATTGGAAGGGATAGGTCCTAAACGCACCCAAGAGTGACCAGAGGAGTGTGCTTATAACGAGACGCGGGGTCCAGATCCTGACGAAATTTCGAAAGCATAACCCTGTGAAATTTGCCTAGAGGGGGTGAATAGGCTAATAAAACCTGAAACTATTTCAAACAGTGGATTAAACTTGAAGGAGACCGGACTAGTCCGGTCTGAGGGCGGACTAGTCCGGTGTAAGTATAAAATTGCGTTTTAGGTTTTCCTTTTTAAGTTTGTTTGAGCGGAAGATATATGGTAGTCAAATAATATCACTAATTAGTTGTGAATGATTAGATTGCGAGATGGTAGAACAATTCACGGGTGTTAACAAAATGAAATCTTAACAAGTAATTCTAGTGAGCGAGTGAGAAATTAAAAGAACCAAGAGACACAATTTATTCCGAGGTTCGATTCCACACAGGAATCTACGTCCTCGTTGAGGAGTCCACCAAGGACCGGGTCTTTTTCAACCCTTCCCTCACCGAGCGATCACCAAGATCAAGCCCGGGCTCTTTCACTATCAATCAAATGTGAATACAATGCTCTTAGGGCGGACTAGTCAGGCCCCAAGGGCGGACTAGTCCGGTCTTACCAGACTTAGTTTAAAAACTCTATAATCTAGAGCTACGGACTAGTTCACCCAACTTCGGACTGGTCCGAGCTCACACAGTAATCTTTGTTCCGTCCTAATTCGGACTAGTCTAAAGGGACTGGACTAGTCCGGCCTGTGGAGCGGACTAGTCCGATGTCATTCAGAGAGTTCTTCTCGAGACCTAAACGGCTTAGTCCGCTTAACAGACTAGTCCGGCCACACAGGCGGACTAGTCTGGCCCTCTGAGACTTAGTCTCATAACGGCTCAGACTCACACGACAACGGACTAGTCCGGCCTGGAACGGACAAGTCCGAACTCACTCAGGGACTCTTTATCCGGTCTAAAACGGAGTAGTCCGGGTTGGAGTGGACTAGTCCGTCCCATAGTCCAGACAAGTCCGGTCTTCCTTTTTCACCCATACCTATGACTACTTCATCTCACGATTCTAACTTTCTAACCTTAGTTTGAGCTCTCTAATGATTCTCAAGCACTCTAAAAGAAAAGACCCTGTACACAACTAAAAAATGTGAAAATTAATAGAAAATTCTATTTTTCTACTCTTTCAAGTCTTCTTCTTTTCCTTTTGCTTCTTGAGAGACTCCATATCCATTTCTTTGATAAACACATGTGCTCATACTCAGTAAAAAATTATTAGTATTTTAATTATCGTCATCAATCAACCAAGACCCACGGAGATTATCTAGATGCACTTTCAATCTCCCCCTTTTTGGTGATTGATGACAACTCATTAACATTTTCGATAAATAGATATAGTAGATTGTTTTCATAACACATGTGTGTATGATACACTCCCCCTAAATGTGTGCATAGGGGATTGTCAAGGAAAAATATGCACAAGAGTGAGTTCTTTGGGAATTTCATACATACATGTGTTATGATGGAGTGGCTAAGTGTGATGTTTGAAGTGAGCATTAACCGCATTAAGAAAGATATAACATTTACGAGCAAACGCATTTCAATATGGCATAATATGAAGACATAAAATAGCATAGTTATTACAAAATAACATAACATGGTAGAATGTCGCATAGTTATTACAAACCAACATAAAATGAGTGTTTAAAGAGTAAGACTAAAGACTACGATTAGAATACCCCCCTTATTCTCTCCCCCTTTGGCATCAAGGCACTAAAAAAGGAAAGAAAAAAAGAAAGACCTAATCGCTATCATCTTGATCTTCGTCTTGGTCACTTTGAGTCTCCTCGTCCTCATCTTCATCTTCGTCTTCATTGTCATCCTCTTGATGAGTGTGGGAGGTAGGAGGAGCAGCTGAGGAGGATCCAAAGTAGGCAAGCTCGTCCTCGGTGAGAGTGGGAAATTCTATCACTTCGTCATCATCTGATGACGGTGGAGACATAGGTATCTCCATCTTGTCGCACATGGCCTTGAGATACTTCTCTTGGCGTTGCTTCATTTTATGCGTGTGAACTTCCAACTTCCGGCACGAGGAGAATATGGCCTTGAAAATTTTGAGCAGCCCACTATAGGAGCCACTCGATGATGGTGGGACGGATGGTCCAGCTGAGGAGGATGGGGCTGCAGAAGCGCTCCTGCCCAAAGACGCAGAAGGGCGAGGAAGGGGAGTCGGCATCTGAGGACGTAGCTTCCTGTGCTTCACATCCTTTGCAAATTCTAGTCCTGTGACTTTTTCTATCATGCACATGATGTATGGTGCATATCCACAGGACCTGCTCGGGGTGTGGGAGATGTTGAAGATATCATTGTATATGTAGTCAAAGACATTGAATCTTTCTTCTTCATTGAGCAACTTCAACAAGTTTCTGAGATACCCCTGTATCATCCCTGCATCCCCATCTTTTAGAGCTAGAGTCTTCCTCAGGATTCTATTTAGCACTCCAAAAAAGGGTTTGATGTTGTGGGTTGAGGATGCCTTATGGGAGAGATATGAAGGATACATGAAGTCCAAGTCATCCTTTCCCAAGGTTCTCTCATTGTGAACTATGGTCGCATAGTTCAAGTGCTCCCCAAGTCCAAGGATTCGAGCAAATTCATCATATAGTACCGAGTAAACCACACCATTTGTCATCCAAGTGATTTTCCTGTTTCCATAGGTGTGGAAGTAGCAGGTGGTGTAGAATTGGACTATCACCTCTATGTTCCAATCATACTGAAAAGCCATTCGATCCTTGATCCCATGGCATTCTGCTGCCTCAATTACTGCATCAAAAGCTTGATGCCTCTTGTTTGCCATGTACGGCCAGTCCACCCACTGAGCATCGACTACCGGTGTATTCATTGGGAGATAGACGAGCCGGTAGTAGTCACAATGGAAGTCGCACCAGAAGAGAGGGTCTGGTGTGGACTTCTCATACTTGTAAACCTCCTCTTCTCTGAACCTTTGGGCTTTGTCAGCTCCTTGTCCTTTGAAGGTTGCACTCGCCAAATTGGGTTGGCGGTTTGGATTTGGCATAGGAGGTGCCCTCTCAAGGGGCCCAATAGGTCCCTGTGGGGGATTCTCCCTTCCCCGTCTAGGGTTGTCACGAATGACGAGTCTCCTGTTGGCCAAGGCCTTTTTCTGGGAGGATCAGTTGCTTTGCCTTTTCCTTTGTGTTGAGTTGATTTTTGGGACTCGGCATGCTGTTTTTCTTTCAGGGTCACTAGCCTCTTCCTCCTTGGAGGATCGACGGACTAAGAGGCGTGTGCTTCCCTGTCAGCCTGTTTCTTTGTCCGAGCCTCCCTTGCAGCGGCCTCTCCTGCCTCTGCCTCGGCTGCCACACGATAAGCGGCTTGGCGAGCCGCTTCGGCCTCGGGGTTTGGAAGAGGACTGTCGCCGAGTCCTGACACGATCTGGTGAGAAAAGAAGTACTTAGTTGATGGAGCATGAACCTGTTTACAGCCCCAAAGTTAGGGGCTAAGACTGTATCAGCCGGACTTGTCCGGGCCAGAGGCGGACTAATCCGCTACGGCCGGACTTGTCCGGTTCTCTACAGTTTTAAACCCTAACTTAGGTGATTTGATCACTAATTCAGCAAAGTAGTCGCAATACTATGAGGGATTGCAATAATATGGTGTAGGAATATCAGAGAAGGCCTAAGGTACTAAAAGTATGACCTAGAAATAAGATTTTCGTGAAAAGTCAAGGCTAGGTCAAAAGTACCTTAGAGTGAAGAAATTTGATGAAATCCATGGATCGAAGGAGCGGAGATGGTCGGAGAAGGGTTCCCCGCACTCCACAAGCCTTGAATCGAGGATTCCTTCGAGGGATTTGAGGGAGGACTCCAAAATCGCCAATGGGGATGAGTTTTGGAGGAGAGGAGTGGAGTGGAGTGGAGGTGAATGAGGGAGAGGGAAGGGGTCAGCCCGACTCTTGGAGGTTAAGTCTCCAGGGGCCGGACTAGTCCGGTCCTCAGTCCGGACTAGTCCGGTCTGTCGGACTAGGTCCAGACTAGTCTCTAGTCCGGACTTGTCCGAGTGCCGGGCGGACTAGTCTGTTGTGGTCTTGTCCGCTGCATCTCGGACTACATAGGATGCCCGGACTTGTCCGGCCTCTAGGTCGGACTAGTCCGGCTCTTAAAGTCTAAAGAAAAATTCTTATATATTAGAATTTTGCCTTTGTTTACGGTGGATTTACTTGCACCTTCTATTACATGATGACCATAATATAGCCAAAAATAATATGAGAGAAGAATTAGAGAAGGAACAAGTTTTTTCACAATCGTGCACATTTTTAAAATTTGTGAAATTTTTTGAAGACTTCTATTTGTTATCATTCAAATGCACAACTTTTGAACTCACATTCCTAGACTCTAGGATATTTAGCTCATTTCAAAGTTCACAAAATCGTTTTTCATCTAGTGGTTTGGTGGAAATATCGGCTAGTTGTTTCTCTGTTCTTACATGTGAGATAACTATGTCCCCCTTTATAGAATGATCTCTCAAAAAGTGATGTCGGATGTCTATATGTTTGGTCCTAGAGTGCTCAACAGGATTATGGGCTATCTTAATGGCACTCTCATTGTCACATAGGAGTGGAATGTGGTTCATATTGTAACCATAATCCCTTAGAGTATGTCGCATCCAAAGAAGTTGAGCACAACAACTTCCGGCTGCAACATATTCCGCCTCGACTGTGGAGAGAGCAATGGAGTTTTGTTTCTTGGATGACCATGATACTAGGGACCTACCCAAAAATTGACAAGTCCCTGAGGTGCTTTTTCTATCTATTTTACATCCGGTGTAATCCGCATTGGAGTATCCGATGAGATAAAACTTAGATCCCTTTGGATACCATAATCCTAGGTTAGGTGTGTGAACTAGATATCTTAGGATCCTTTTAACGGCTGTTAAATGACATTCTTTAGGTGATGCTTGAAATCTTGCACACAAACATACACTAAGCATGATATTGGACCGTTTAGGAAGGCACTTTTCACATCCATTTGATAGAGTTTAAAATCATGGTGAGTAGCATAGGCTAATAGAATTCGAATGGACTCAAGCCTAGCTACGGGAGTGAAGGTTTCATCGAAATCCAAACCTTCGACTTGAGCATATCCCTTTACCACAAGTCGGGCCTTGTTTCTTGTCACCACTCCATGTTCATCTTGTTTGTTGCGAATACCCACTTGGTTCCTACCACATTTGCATTTGGTCTTTTCACTAGCTCCCATACTTGGTTTCTTGTGAAGTTGTTCAACTCCTCTTGCATGGCCATCACCCAGTCTGGATCTTTGAGTGCATCTTCCACCCTAAATGGTTCCAAGGACGACACAAAGGAGTAATGTGCACAAAAGTTAGCTATTCGAGAACGTGTTGTTACCCCTTTTGTGATGTCTCCAACGATGTTGTCAACGGGGTGATTCCGTTGAATACTTTGATGAACCCTTGGGTGAGGCACTTGATTTCTTGAGTGGTCTTCTTCTTCTTCTTCTTCTTCTTCTCCTTCTCCCCCTTGATCAACATCATGGTTTCGATTTTCTCCTTCTTGAAATTGACCGCCTTGATCTTGGGGTTCTTGAGTTTGGTCTTGAATTCGGAACTGTTGTCGCTCCTTATCTTCTTCATTTTTGAGGAAACTCATTTTGAGCTCTCCTCAAGAACTTCTTAAGGATACCTTGAGTTTCTCGTGACAGAGCCGAAGAGGTCCATGTGAAGCATCTCCAATGGTCTTGTCGTCGTTATCACATTCTTGGCGGGATGAGCTGCTCCAATTTGTTTTCCTGCTTGGCACGCACTACATGGCAAATCTTTTCAAAAACAACATCTTTTAGTCCACGGATGTGATCCCCCTTTAGAAGTTTTTTATAAGTTCCTCATTGCAACATGGGCTAGTCTTCTATGCCACAACCATCCCATATTGGTTTTTGCTATTAAGAATGTGTCAAGTTGAGCTTTATCTATGGAAAAGTCCACTAAGTAAAGCTTTCCCTTTAACATACCCTTAAAGGCAATTGAGTTATCACTTCTTCTAGAGACAGTCACACCCTTGTTAGTAAACAAGCAATTATAACCTTTCTCACATAGTTGAGATATGGACAATAGGTTATAATCTAGTGATTCAACATGTAGAACATGTGAAAGAAAGTGTTGAGAAGAGATTGCAATTTTACCAATACCGAGTACCCTTCCTTGGTTGTTGTCACCGAAATAGATGCCTTCACTTGGATCATCATTTTCTTCATACTCGACAAACATTTTTCTCTCTCCGGTCATATGATTAGTGCACCCACTATATAGCATCCATTTAGTACCACTGGAGGAGTATGGCTGCAAAACAATTTAAACTTTGGTCTTAGGTACCCAAACTTGGTTGGGTCCTTTGAGATTAGTTACAAGGCATTTGGGCACCCACACACAAGTTTTTAGACTCTTGTGGAGTGGCCCAACATATTTTGCAAAAACTCTACCATACTTACTTTTCATAAGAACATAAGATGCATTAAAATTATGAAATACTATAGATTTTAAATTTTTGGTAATTTCATGTGAGGTAGATGCAAGGTTGTCACTTTTGTTTTGTTTTGAGTTTTTTTTTTGACAAAGGCTATTCATTTGCTATTGTTTTTGAGGATTCTAGCATTTTGTTTTCTCCCCAAGTATAACCAAGTCCATATTTGATGAAAGGAGATCTTGTGATTGAGTATGCATTACGTGCATATTTGATCTTATCCTTATCAAAGATTCCACTTTGTGTGTATTCTTGCTTTGTGCTTCTTTGAGCTCATTTTTCAAGTTTAAAACAATGCTAGCACATTCGCAAGTTTTGGACTCTATACTTGTTGAGAGAGAGTTTTTGGAGGATGAATTAGTTGAGACACTTTACTTAAATGAGTCAAGTTGTTCTTCAAGATTCTTGTGTGTCACACCCGATTTCTCCAAAGAGCAACCGAGTGAATATCACATGTATGCCAGGATCATTTTCTCATACATGTGATGACAAATAGTGAAGCATCATTTATTACAAGCCAACTGTTCAAATATAAATAAGTCTTACATAGCATACGTCTCGATGGACGATAATATGTTCATAACATGTAAATAAAGCAGCAGCGGAATATAAATCTTATGGGCTCCGTCACAGGCGTTGCCCGGGGGACCCCGTGAACCTAGAATCCTTCTTCGGGTCCAAAGTCTTGGTTATTGAACACCACATCATCCCCTTGACCTGAGCAGCAATTTAAACCAACAGAAAAGCAAGTTTGAGTACCGTTGGTACTCAGCAAGTGTGGGAAAGTAATGTCATGCATGGCTAGAGCAATGAGAGGTTGAACTCATGGTTAAGGCACTACACAATTAATACCTATGACCTTAGCTTATTAAGCACCTACTTTACTACACAGGTGAAATGTCCCAATCTCCCAACCCATCATTAATATCAAGTAACCATAATCTCATCTCCAATGTTAAGCTTCCCGCTTAACATCCTCAACTTCTCAATTCATCATCCTCTAATCATGAATAAGTCCAAGCCGCTCTTGACCGTGAGCATGGCTGTCATGACAGTTTTGACTCTACAGAGTTTGCACCACGGTACCCACATGTAGTGATTTCATCCCCGTTGCCGGGTGGACTAAAAGAACCTCCATTATGCCAGTGGCCGCGAACCACGTTCACACTTCCCAGGTGTGTAGCCAGGAGATCACTACGAGACCTTTACAAAGGGATTCCCGACGAGCTTGGGCCCACTGAGGTTTCACCCCCTAACAGCATACAAGAGGCTCCAACCCCGCTGCAGTGGCCCCCTCCTGAGCCTTGCGGTTCATATGGTAGTCCAGCTGACACCTATTCCCCGCACCATCCAAAACACCCATACTACGTTGGGGATACACCGAATTAATTGGCCAAGTTGCCCCATCTCAGCATGTGGTTGGCACGGTAAAGCCAGGTTACATGCTCCATGAACCGGTCCTTAGGATCCAGGCAAGTACTAAACACAAACCCGAGTCTCGTGCACACAGCACCAACCAAATCATCCAACTTGCCTCGATCCCTACCTCTACATAACTCATAATATCTCATTCAAGAGTAAGGTAAATAAGTTGATGATCTCATATCCCACCTATCCCATTCTAAGCATGGCTAAGAATAAGCATATAAGTAAATGACATAATAAAATAAATCCCAACCCAGGCTACAAGGAAATAAGATAATGAAAATCTAGGGAAACTTCCTAGCTTGGGTATCATATTTCAAATTGACAATGCAATTTAAATTCTAACTACACATCCTAGTATAGGATTAAAGTGGTCAAGGACACTTGCCTTCTTCCTGCTGCTCTGGGAATGGAAAGTCTTGGTCTTGGAAGGGGAGAACATGCTCTGGGGCAGGTTTTACTCATGCCAATACACATAGCAAAAGAAAACAACAATCCATAAGCCATAGTCCACACTTTCACTCATGCAAACCACACATACATACATATGAAAGTCATTCACATGTTTAAGTGTTGTGGTTACCCTAGATGTGTTGATTTTAGGCCTACATACACTTTTAAACATTTATATATTATTTCTAGCTTTTGTATTCAGAGTTCCATTTGTACACTATATAGGAATTTCCAATTTGAACAAATTCTCTATATTTAATTAATACACTTTTTAGCCACAAGTGTGTATGAAAGATAATTTCCTACTTCAAATAGGTTTTCAGATCTTCTACCAAATCCTAAACTGAAGTTTTTGGATTTGGAGACCTCATTTATCATTTTCTAATTATGCATACTATTTTCCTATATTTTCAGATTTATTTTCTATGCCTAAAAGTGAATTTTAATATTAAAATAGTAAGACATATCATCTAAACAGAATAGGTTCTGATCTAAAATATTAAATAATATATTTTTGAACTTCTTCTCTGATGTGAACCAATTTAAATTTATTTTATCAGTTTTCAGAATTATTTCCTAGCCTAAAAATGTGTTTCTAGAACTAATAAATATGAGCAACACTTAGGCAGATCTCATTTCAGCCTAAAATTAATTTTTAACTCATTCTAAAGGTTTTCCAAGTGCTAGGAGAGTTTAAATTTGTATTTGCACCTGTGTTTATATTACCTTTTGAATTTAAATTCTACTCCTATGTTCAAATTTCTGAATTTAATATCTTGTAGGGTCTAAAAGGCAAATCCACCCTACTGCAGGGTTTAATTTACTATTTTCTAAATTTTCAGGGGCCTAATTACACATAACAGAGATGTTTTCCTAATTTTTATTAAGTCCAGGGGCTAAAACTGATTTTTAAATGAATTTACAGGAAGTTCTGAAGGTCCAGGGGCTAGATCAGAAGTTTCCGGGGCTAGCTCGTGTTTTACGAGATCCCCAGGGGGTAGCGCGTAAGATTCCCGGCCTTGATAATGCGGGGCCGATGTGGACCGTTGGATTTAAAACAGACGGCTCAGATTAGATCGCCGAAGGGGTATGCGCCGATTTAATTTCTGCCGTGCGATTTAAAATAGACGGCCTACAAGAGGCCACGTCGCTCCTGGCCGGAATTCGTCTGCGGGCGTGGTGGCGCACGGCGGAGGGAGGAAGGAGAGCTCACCAGTGCAGTTTTCTTGGATCCGAAGGGGTCGGGAGGGCTTAACGGCGGCGAGGAGCGGCGACCGAAGGTGAGCTTTGGTGGGGGAGCAATGGGGTCGTTCCTCCTTGGATTTTCTTTGGCGATGAGCTTCTCTGGAGGCGGTCAAGCACTGCAAGCACGTTAGCGTGGGGAGAAACAAAAGAGGGAGCTGGGAAAAGGGCAGCAGCGGCAGCGGTTCTCACCTTGCGTCGGGTGTGGCCGATCGGGGAGGAAGGGGCGGATTTTCAGCGTTTAAATGGCGAGGGAGGGCGGCGGGGTCGGTTGAGATCACACTGGGGTGCCCGGGACCGAGAATCGGGGCTGGGAGCGCGGGGTTCGGGAGGGCGGTTGTGATCGGGCGCGAGAGAGAGCCGGAGCGGTTGAGGGCGCGCGGGGAAGGAGATGACATGTGGGCCCCATGCATCAGAGAGAGGGAGAGGGGGAGCACGGATTTTGGGCTGGCTGGCGCGCGCGGTTTTGGGCCGGCTGAGCGGGTTTCGGCCCACTCGCCGGTTTTTTCTTTTTCTTTTTCCTTTTCATTTTTCTGTTTTAATTCAAATTTAAATTCCAGTTTGAATTTGAATTGCTACACCACATGCAATACATCTAAAATTTCTAAATTCTCCTCCTTAGCAGGTTTTGGGGTGTTACAGCTCTACCCCCCTTAAAAGAAATCTCGTCCTTGAGATTGGTGATTCTAGGAAAACAAATCCGAAAACTATGCCTTAAGCTCGTCTTCTCGCTCCCATGTGGCTTCTGCTTCTGAGTGATGCTTCCACTGCACCTTGCACATTCGGATTCTTTTATTTCTTGTGAGGCGTTCCATTGTCTCCAAAATCTTGACCGGTCGCTCGGCACAAGAAAGATCCTCTCGTACGTCCACCTCATTCATGGGTAACATTTCTTTGGGCGTTCTTAAACATTTCTTGAGCTGTGACACATGGAATACATCGTGCACATCTGATAGGTGAGCCGGTAGTTCTAGTTGATATGCCACTTCGCCTTTCCTCTCCAGAATCTGAAATGGTCCGATGTATCGTGGTGATAATTTCCCTTTCACCTTGAACCGACGAAGTCCTCGGATAGGGGACACCTTGAGATAGACGTAGTCCCCCACGTTGAAAATAAGCTCTCTTCTCCGTACATCGGCATAACTCTTTTGTCGGGTATGTGCTATCCTCAAATTGTTGCGAAATTCCCTCACTTTCGCCTCGGCTTCTTGTAGTACCTTGGCCCAAACACTTTACTTTCCCCTGTTTGGTTCCAAAATAGTGGAGTCCTGCACTTCCTCCCATACAACGCCTCAAATGGTGACATCTTCATACTGGCCTGATAGATGTTGTTGTAGGAGAACTCTGCATACGGTAAGTTCTTATCCCAACTCCTATTGTTCTTGAGTGCACACGATATCAACATATCCTCAAGGATCTAATTGGTTCTTTCCGTCTGCCCGTCAGTCTGGGGGTGATAGGCAGAACTAAAATTCAGATGAGTTCCCATGGTTTCATGTAACTTCTGCCAGAACCTTGAGGTGAACTGTGCCCCTCGATCTGACACTATCTTCTTTGGCACTCCATGGAAACATATGATTCTTGACATGTACAATTCTACCAATTTGGATCCACTGTAGCTTTCTTTCACGGGGATGAAATGAGCTACCTTGGTTAGCCTGTCGATGATGACCCATATCGAATCATATCCCGATTGGGTCCTAGGTAGTCCCACTATGAAATCCATACCGATATCTTCCCATTTCCATTCAGGCACTTTGAGTGGTTGCAATAGTCCCGCGGGTCGTTGATGTTCTGCTTTCATCAACTGACATGTGTCACATAGGGCAACATGTTCCATGACATCTCGCTTCATGCCATACCACCAATATCTGCTCTTGAGGTCATGATACATCTTCGTACTCCCAGGATGAATGGAATAGTCAGAATCATGAGCTTCCTTCAAAATCAATTCACGGATCTCCTTCACTTCAGGCACACAGATTCTTTTTCCATGCCACACCGTACCTTGTTCATCCTCTCTGAACCCAGGGGCTTTATTTTCTTTGATGAGTTCTCTAATCTCTTGTATATTCTCGTCATTCTTCTGACCGTTGCGTATGTCTTGCTCTAATGTGGAGTCCACTTCCATGGCGATGGCCTCACCACTATTCACCAGACATAGATTGAGTTTTGCGATCTCGTCCTTCAATTCTGTAGGCATGTTCTTTAAGATCAACCTATTGACCTGCACCTTCCGGCTTAAAGCATCCGCCACGACGGTCGCTTTCCCGGGGTGATAGTTGATGCCCACATCAAAGTTGTTGATTAGCTCTAACCATCTTCTTTGTCTGAGGTTGAGATCTGGCTGTGTGAAAATATACTTTAAGCTCTTATGATCTGTATATATCTCTGTCCTTTTTCCCATCAAGTAATGCCGCCAAATCTTCAATGCGTGTACTACTGCGGCTAGCTCCAGGTCATGCGTAGGATAGTTCTTCTCGTGTTTTCGAAGCTGTCGGGACGCATAAGCCACGACATGCCCCTCTTGCATGAGAACACATCCCAACCCGTGTCCAGATGCATCGCAGTACACCGAAAAATTCTTCTGCATATCTGGCATAACTAGCACTAGGGTTGTTGTCAATCTTTTCTTCAGTTCTTGAAAACTCGTCTCACACTGCGGTGTCCATGTGAAAGTGATTCCCTTCTCTAACAATTTTGTGAGGGGTCTCGAGATCTTGGAGAAACCCTCAATGAACCGTTGATAATACCCAGCCAATCCTAAGAAGCTTCAAATTTCCCCGACATTTTCAGGGGTCTTCCACTTCTGCACATCCTCGATCTTGGCGGGATCTACCAAGATTCCTCCCTCCGAGATTATATGTCATAAGAAGGGGACTCTCTTCAGCCAAAATTCACACTTGCTCAGCTTGGCATATAGTTGGTGTTCTCTCCTCTTTACAATACCAATCTTAAATGTCCCTCATGTTCTTCTTCATCTTTGGAGAAGACGAGAATGTCATCAATGAAAACCACCACAAATTTATCCAGATATTCCATGAATACCTTGTTCATGAGATACATGAAATATGCCGAGGCATTAGTTAGCCTGAATGGCATGACGGTGTATTCATACAGCCCGTACCGAGATACTAAAGCTGTCTTTGGAATGTCAGTTTGCCTTATCTTCAGTTGGTCGTATCCCGACCTGAGATCAATTTTTGAGAATACACACGCTCCCCTCAACTGATCAAATAAGTTTTCAATGCGGGGCAATGGGTACTTGTTCTTGATGGTTACTTCGTTCAACGCACGGTAGTCTACGCATAACCTTTGGGTTCCGTCCTTCTTGGGCACAAATATCACTGGAGCTCCCCATGGTGAGGAACTAGGACGAATATACCCCTTCTATGTCAATTCTCTTATATGCTCCTTGAGCTCTTCCAGCTGTTTGGAGTCCATCCGATAAGGCCTCTTGTATATTGGGGCTGTTCCAGGCACTAGATCGATCGCGAATTCCACTTCACGATCGGGAGGCGTACCTGGCAACTCCTCCAGAAAAACATCTGGATACTCCCTGATAGTCCTTATATCTTCCACTCCCACCTCAACTTGATTGAGTTTAATGTCCCTCCTGGGTTCTTGCACGGCTATGAACTTCACTTTTGTGCCACTAGTGTGAGTTAGTTACACCGTTCTAGTCGAACAGTGGATGATACCTTTGTGTTTGGTCAACCAATCCATACCCAAAATAATATCTATCCCTTGGGAGTCTATCACTATGAGGTTTGCAGTAAATACTACCCCATTAATGTCTAGGTTCACCTTGGGACACACTTGTCTTGTTCTTATTTCTCCCCCTGGATAGTTCACTGCTAACATATGGTTCATTTGTGTTGTTGCTAGATCATGCTTCTTAACAAACCCTTGAGCAATGAACGAGTGGGTAGCACCAGAATCTAACAATAGGGTTGCAATGTGTAAATTTGCAGGAAACTTACCAATTACCACGTCAGGTGCCTCTTGCGCTTCCTCCATGGTCACGTGGTTCACCCGTCCTCGCATCACATTCTGCTGTTGTGGCTGCATGGGCTTCTTCTTTGGGCACTTATGGGCGTAGTGCCCCACTTCACCACAGTTGAAGCATTGCACCCCAACTTTAGGTGTCTGGCCTTTGTTATCTTGGGGTTGGTTCTGTGGCCCTTGTCCTGCTGGTTGAGGTTGATATGTGGGGCGAGGCTGTTGCACAAACTGACGCTGCAGCTGTGCTGGTGCTGATGGAGGCCTGAAGTTCGGGTTGTACCCTCTCGGTGCTGAGTAGGGTACCACAGCACGGCTCGCCTTCCCTGCGGGTTGCTGCATCAGACGTGGACGTGTGTTGCTACTTGAGTCTTGGTGTGACCATCCTGCCTTCTTCTTGTTTTCATTCTCCAAGGCCTTCAGCTTCCTCTCCTCGACAAATGCTCTGTCTACCATCTTTTGGAAGCTTTCATACTCGTTGGAGGACATTGCACATTGCATCTACATGGTAAGTCCTTCCACAAAACAGTCTTGTTTCTGCTCATCGGTTTCGATATCCCGTGGTGCATAACGGGATAGTTGGGTGAACTTAGTGAGGTATTCCCTCAAAGTCATGTTGCCTTGCTGCAGTCCCAAGAACTCCTTTCTCTTGTTTTTGAGTTCACCCCTTGGTATGTAGTGGTTGCGGAAACTGCGCTTGAACTCTTCCCAAGTGATGTTCTCGGGGTCGTGATGGGCTGCCACGTAAGCGGTCCACCAATCAGCAGCAGGTCCATGCAATTGGTGAGAGGCAAACAGCACCCTCTCATACCCTTGGCATTGTATGATCCTCATCTTGCTCTCAATGGTCTTTAGCCAATCATCTGCCTCCAGGGGTTTAGCAGCACTTCCAAACTTCGGGGGTTGAGTTCCCAGAAACTCACTCAACCTTGGTTGGCGTGGTGCAGCTTGTGGGGGTGGAGCTTGGTGCAAGTTGGCCACCACTTGAGTTAGACTCTGGATGAGCTGATTCTGATTTTCGATCATTTTATGGATAGGATCACCTCCTTCACGGCGACCACCCCTGTCTTGTCCTCCAGAAAGATGAGGGTTGCCGGCCTCATCGTTGTTGTTGTTGGGGTTGGCACCACGACCCTTTCCTCTTCCATCCATCTATCATGATCAATCAAATGTTAACTTACAGCATTACGTATTAACTTCCCAAATTGCTTGTTTAAACTTAAACTTTTGAGGCCTTAATATTTAAACGTTTCTGAAGATTTCACGTAGATCTTTGGGCTTCATGTTTCACATGAAAATAAAATGCACTACTGATTCATAAGGGTTCACACACCAAAGCAAAGCAACCTAAAGACGAGGTTGTGGACAAATGCCCATGGCTTCCACAACTCACGTCACACACCAAACATAAACACACAAATAAATAGGTTATTGACTCGACTACTCGATAACCCGCTGAACTAAGGGAAATGACTCTAAACAACTCGTATTCACTGAGCTGGCTCGTCGGGGTCTTCCTCATTATTGCGGCTGCCCTCTGATTCTGCTTTGGGTGGGGAGGCTGCTGGTGTAGGAGTGCGGCGACGCTTTCTCGCCCGGCGGTCTGGGGAGTCAGGAGTCCATGTGTCATTTACGGTGACACACAGTTCATTCCCATTTCCTTTTTCTCTCGCCCTCAAGCTGGCGCGAAGCAACGCCTCAGTCTCCTTCAGGGTGTCATGAACATCCTGAAGCTCCTGCTGGCACTCCTGCAGTCGAGTGCTGAGCATAGCAGCATCCTCCAAGCACAGGTCCATGTGCTCATGGGAGGTCCCTTGCTGCACTGGCGGGTACTTGTACTCCGCGGTGCCACTCTCACGCTGGAGGACATACATGTACTCAATCCTGTCCAGGTGGCGACGGTTGATGTAACTCTGGCAGGTGATGGCCTCCCAGGTGACATCCTTCTCAGCATCGGCCTGAGTCGCCCAACAAGCTAGAGAGCGGTGAATCTTGAGCAGCTGATTTTCATGGATAATCCTCATCTCTGAGCTCCATTCTTCCCGCTTCTCATGGATGGTCCTGGTGGAGCTGTAGTGTATGATCAGCTTGCCAACATTGCCGGCGGCGTGGAGCATACGTCGAAGACGGCGCAACAAGCCTCCTACTGCCAACCCATAGGAGTGGTACGTCACCGGACGGTTCTCCTCTCTCAAGGCAAGGGCAACTACAGGAACTCTCCCTCCGGTGGACTTACGGGCGGTGCAGATCATGCGATCCATCTAAAACATAAAGCATTTAAAATTAAGTTAGATAAGAATTAAATAAAAATTGTATTTTGAATAAAAGTTGGGGGCAAGATGAACAAATAAAGTGACCCTATTAAATAACACTTTCAACCCATACCTTTGTAAAATAGTTTTTAAGAAAATAGGGTCCTTAAATACGTCCATTTCTACCTAGGTCCACGTTCCTACGGGCAACCTTGGCTCTGATACCACTTCTGTCACACCCGATTTCTTCAAAAAGAGCAACCGGGTGAATATCACATGTATGCCAGGATCATTTTCTCATACATGTGATGACAAATAGTGAAGCATCATTTATTACAAGCCAAGTGTTCGAATATAAATAAGTCTTACGTAGCATACGTCTCGATGGATGATAATATGTTTATAACATGTAAATAAAGCAACAGCGGAATATAAATCTTGTGAGCTCCGTCACAGGCATTGCCCGGGGGACCCCGTGAACCTAGAATCCTTCTTCGGGTCCAAAGTCTTGGTCATTGAACACCACATCATCCCCTTGACCCGAGCAGCAATTTAAACTAACAGAAAAGCAAGTTTGAGTACCGTTGGTACTCAGCAAGTGTGGGAAAGTAATGTCATGCATGGCTAGAGCAAGGAGAGGTTGAACTCATGGTCAAGGCACTACGCAATTAATAGCTATCACCTTAGCTTATTAAGCACCTACTTTACTACACAGGTGAAATGTCTCAATCTCCCAACCCATCATTAATATCAAGTAACCATAACCGCATCTCCAATGTTAAGCTTCCCGCTTAACATCCTACACTTCCCAATTCATCATCCTCTAATCATGAATAAGCCCAAGCCGCTCTTGACCGTGAGCACGGCTGTCATGACAGTTTTGACTCTACAGAGTTTGCACCACTGTACCCACATGTAGTGATTTCATCCCCCGTTGCCGGGTGGATTAAAAGAACCTCCATTATGCCAGTGGCCGCGAACCACGTTCATACTTCCCAGGTGTGTAGCTAGGAGATCACTACGAGACCTTTACAAAGGGATTCCCAACGAGCGTGGGCCCACTGAGGTTTCACCCCTAACAGCATACAAGAGGCTCCAACCCCGCTGCAGTGGCCCCCTCTTGAGCCTTGCGGTTCATATGGTAGTCCAGCTGACACCTATTCCCCGCACCATCCAAAACACCCATACTACGCCGGGGATACACCTAATTAATTGGCCAAGCTGCCCCATCTCAGCATGTGGTTGGCACGGTAAAGCCAGGTTACATGCTCCATGAACCGGTCCTTAGGATCCAGGCAAGTACTAAACACAAACCCGAGTCTCGTGCACACAGCACCAACCAAATCATCCAACTTGCCTCGATCCCTACCTCTACATAACTCATAATATCTCATTCAAGAGTAAGGTAAATAAGTTGATGATCTCATATCCTACCTATCCCATTCTAAGCATGGCTAAGCATAAGCATATAAGTAAATGGCATAATAAAATAAATCCCAACCCAGGCTACAAGGAAATAAGATAATGAAAATCTAGGGAAACTTCCTAGCTTGGGTATCATATTTCAAATTAACAATGCAATTTAAATTCTAACTACACATCCTAGTATAGGATCAAAGTGGTCAAGGACACTTGCCTTCTTCCTGCTGCTCTGGGAATGGAAAGTCATGGTCTTGGAAGGGGAGAACTTGCTCTGGGGCAGGTTCTACTCATGCCAATACACATAGCAAAAGAAAACAACAATCCATAAGCCATAGTCCACACTTTCACTCATGCAAACCACACATACATACATATGAAAGTCATTCACATGTTTAAGTGGTGTGGTTACCCTAGATGTGTTGATTTTAGGCCTACATACACTTTTAAACATTTATATATTATTTCTAGCTTTTGTATTCAAATTTCCATTTGTACACTATATAGGAATTTCCAATTTGAACAAATTCTCTATATTTAATTAATGCACTTTTTAGCCACAAGTGTGTATGGAAGATAATTTCCTACTTCAAATAGGTTTCCAGATCTTCTACAAAATCCTAAACTGAAGTTTTTGGATTTGGAGACCTCATTTATCATTTTCTAATTATGCATACCTATTTTCCTATATTTTCAGATTTATTTTCTATGCCTAAAAGTGAATTTTAATATTAAAATAGTAAGACATATCATCTAAACAGAATAGGTTCTGATCTAAAATATTAAATAATATATTTTTGAACTTCTTCTCTGATGTGAACCAATTTAAATTTATTTTATCAGTTTTCAGAATTATTTCCTAGCCTAAAAATGTGTTTCTAGAACTAATAAATATGAGCAACACTTAAGCAGATCTCATTTCAGCCTAAAATTAATTTTTAACTCATTCTAAAGGTTTTCCAAGTGCTAGGAGAGTTTAAATTTGTATTTGCACATGTGTTTATGTTACCTTTTGAATTTAAATTCTACTCCTATGTTCAAATTTCTGAATTTAATATGTTGTAGGGTCTAAAAGGCAAATCCACCCTACTGCAGGGTTTAATTTACTATTTCCTAAATTTTCAGAGGCCTAATTACACATAATAGAGAGGTTTTCCTAATTTTATTAAGTCCAGGGGCTAAAACTGATTTTTAAATGAATTTACAGGAATTTCTGAAGGTCCAGGGGCTAGATTAGAAGTTTCCGGGGCTAGCTCGTGTTTTCTAAGATCCCCGGGGGTAGCACGTAAGATTCTCGGCCTTTATAATGCGGGGCCGATGTGGACCGTTGGATTTAAAACAGACGGCTCAGATTAGATCGCCGAAGGGGTATGCGCCGATTTAATTTCTGCCGTGCGATTTAAAATAGACGGCCTACAAGAGGCCACGTCGCTCTTGGCCGGAATTCGCCTGCTCGCACGGCGGCGGCGGTGCGATCTCACCGGCGAGGCTGCGGATCTTCATCTACAGACGCTAACATCCGCCCTTTTTGGTAGCAAACGACAGAGGGGAGGAAGGAGAGCTCACTAGTGCAGTTTTCTTGGATCCGAAGGGGTCGGGAGGGCTTAACGGCGGCGAGGAGCGTCGACCGAAGGTGAGCTTCGGTGGGGGAGCAATGGGGTCGTTCCTCCTCGGATTTTCTTCGGCGATGAGCTTCTCTAGAGGCGGTCAAGCACTGCAAGCACGTTAGCGTGGGGAGAAACGGAAGAGGGAGCTGGGAAAAGGGCAGCAGCGGCGGCGGTTCTCACCTTGCATCGGGTGTGGCCGATCGGGGAGGAAGGGGCGGATTTTCGGCGTTTAAATGCGAGGGAGGGTGGCGGGGTCGGTTGAGATCATGCTGGGGTGCCCGGGACCGAGAATCGGGGCTGGGAGCGCGGGGTTCGGGAGGGCGGTTGTGATCGGGCGCGAGAGAGAGCCGGAGCGGTTGGGGGCGCGCGGGGAAGGAGATGACATGCGGGCCCCGCGCATCAGAGAGAGGGAGAGGGGGGCGCGGGTTTTGGGCTGGCTAGCGCGCGCGGTTTTGGGCCGGATGAGAGGGTTTCGGCCCACTGGCCGGTTTTTTTTCTTTTTCTTTTTCCTTTTCCTTTTTCTGTTTTGATTGAAATTTAAATTCCAGTTTAAATTTGAATTGCTACACCACATGCAATACGTCAAAATTTTTAAATTCTCCTCCTTAGCAGGTTTTGGGGTATTACATTGTGAGTTTTGGTTAAACTCACAAGTTCATCTTGAAGTACTACATTCTCACTTTTAAGCTGAACACAAATCTCCTTGCTCATGGCAAGTTTGCTTTGATGTGCTCTACTCTTCTCTCTCTCGAGTTCAAGGAGCTTCTCAATCTCAAGGTTTCTTTCCTTTTCAGGGATAAGCAATTCTTCTTGTTGATTGAGAAGCTCTTCTTGTTCAAATATTTCATCCGATAGCATTTTCATTTTAGCTATAACCTTTTTGTTTAATCTTTTAAAAATGAATTTGTTTTCACTACTACTATCAAAGTCACTATCATCTTCAATATGTAACTTGGAAGGTTTAGACATTACCTTGCACTTTCCTTCCTTTGCCATGAGGCATGTATGACTTGGGATCTTCCAATCACCCTTGTTTGGCAAGAGTGATTTCTTCATGGTTGGCCTCTTGATGGCTACGGTTGCCACTTTTTCTTCATCTTCGGAGGAGGATTCTTTGTTTGAGTCCCATTCTTCTCCGATGTGGGCTTGTCCATAAGCCTTCTTCTTTGTGAAGAATTTCTTATCTTGAGGCTTCCCATCCTTCTTCTTTCTCTTGTCATCTTCTTTGCTATGGGGGGCAGTTCACAATAAAATGCCCATGTTCTCCACATTTGTAGCAAGTCTTCTTTGTTCTTGACTTGCCCTTGTCTTTGCTCTTGTTCTCATATTGATGGCTTATCCTTCTCCTCATCAACCTTTTGAATCTTTTGATGAAGAATGTCATTTCTTCATCATCCATGTCCGTGCTCTCATCATCACTTTCTTCATCTTCACTTGTGAGTTGTGTTTCTTTTTCCTTGTACTTGGATTTGGCCTTAAGAGCAATGCCCTTCTTCTTGGATGAAGTGATCTTTGCTAGGTCGTTGACGTGTTGGGCTTCCTTTTCCATCATCTCGTGGTTAATGATCTTCCCTAGCACTTCATCCGGAGTCATCAAGTGAATGTTTGGACTTTCCCGAATTAAGGTGTATAGGGTCACATTGCGAGGCATAAATGCTCTTATTATTCTCTTGACCACCTCATGGTCATTCCATTTCTTGCATCCGTACGCTCGACTCTTGTTGATAAGAGTTTTGAGTCGGTTGTACATTTCTTGAGGTGTTTCGCCTTATTCCATGGCGAACCTTCCAAGCTCTCCTTCTATCATCTCAATCTTGGCTTCCCTCACAAATCAGTTTCCTTAAAGTGCGATATTGAGGGTGTCCCAAATATCTTTGGCGAACTCCAACCCATCTACCTTATTGAATTCTTCAATGCTTAGAGATGAGTTGAGCAGGGCCGCCGCTTGTGCATTGCGATGGATTTGTTGTTCTTGTTCTTGGGAGAGTTCATCCTCGTCTTAGGGGATATCTATACCTGTACACACCACATGCCAAAGACTTGGGTTCAAGGAAATTAGATGCAACTTCATGTTGTGTTTCCACATTGTGTAGTTAGTTCCATCAAAGTGAGGTGGTTTGCCTAGAGGAATTAATAAATAACTGGAGTGAGAATTTAGACATTCATAATTAAAAGGATATCGCGAGTAGTCTTGTTGACTACTCTTGAGTTTCTTCTCCAACTTCTCCTTTTTCTTTTTAGCCTCCTCCTCCTTCTTTTTCAGGAGTGTCATGAGACGAAGAACTTCCCCATCTTTTTCTGAGCTTGAAATGTCTTGTGGAGGAGTAACCGCTGGAGGTGGGTTAGAACCTTGTTCTTCAAAGTTGCTCGTACTTGCTCCTTTTCCCTTAATGAGATCAATCTGGCTACCGGCCTTGTCCTCCATCTCCTCTCTAAGCGGTTAAGCTTTTGCGGAGAGTGAGGCTCTGATACCAATTGAAAGTTGCCTAGAGGGGGGTGAATAGGCTAATAAAATCTGAAACTATTGCAAACAGCGGATTAAACTTGAAGGAGGCCGGACTAGTCCGGTCTGAGGGCGGACTAGTCCGGTCTGAGGGCGGACTAGTCTGGTCTGAGGGCGGACTAGTCCGGTCTAAGTATAAAATTGCGTTTTAGGTTTTCCTTTTCAAGTTTGTTTGAGCGGAAGATATATGGTAGTCAAATAATATCACTAATTAGTTGTGAATGATTAGATTGCGAGATGGTAGAACAATTCACGGGTGTTAACAAAATGAAAGTTTAACAAGTAATTCTAGTGAGCGAGTGGGAAAGTAAAGGAACCAAGAGACACGATTTATCCCGAGGTTCGATTTCACACAGGAATCTACGTCCTCGTTGAGTAGTCCACCAAGGACCGGGTCTTTTCCAACCCTTCCCTCACCGAGCGATCACCAAGATCAAGCCCAGGCTCTTTCACTATCAATCAAATGTGAATACAATGCTCTTAGTGGCTACTCACAACTTGAGACTCCCTACACCAACCTAGCAGTTCTAGAAATCAAAGTACAACTGTTAAGAACTCAAATTAACAGTTAGAGTGCAAGAGAATCAAACCGAGAGCTCAAACGTCGATCACCACGTCTTTCCTCTCACAAAACCACAATCTCTTTAAGATCCAATCTTAGGAGTCTAGACGGTGAGGAAAGAGGCTTAGAAGAGCTCTAGAAATGAGTTTTCAGCGCTTGGGTTGTTGTGTATCCAATTCTCAGCCGGGGGTCTCCTTTTATAGAAATTCCGACATCTAGCCGTTACCAACTAAAGTCCGGACTAGTCTGGTCCCAACCCCGGACTAGTCCGTTCTTGAGGGACCACTCACATCACAAGGCTACCAACTAAAGTCTAGTGATCGTTGGACTCAAACGGTCATAAAACCCCGGACTAGTCAGGCAAAGAGCGAACTAGTCCGATCTCAGTCACGAACCTTTGTTCCGTATGAGAACGGACTAGTCTGGTAAGGGCGGACTAGTCCGGTCTTACTAGACTTATTTTAAAAACTCTATAATATAGAGCTGCGGACTAGTCCACCCAACTTCGAACTAGTCCGAGCTCACACAGAAAACTTTGTTCCGTCCTAATTCGGACTAGTCTGAAGGGACCGGACTAGTCCGGCCTGTGGAGTGGACTAGTCCGATGTCACTCAGAGACTTCTTCTTCGGACCTAAACGGCTTAGTCTGCTTAATGGACTAGTCCGGCCACACGGGCGGACTAGTCCGGCCCTCTGAGACTTAGTCTCATAACGGCTCAGACTCACACGACAACGGACTAGTACGGCCTGGAACAGACAAGTCCGAACTCACTCAGGGACTCTTTATCCGGTCTAAAACGGAGTAGTCCGGGTTGGAACGGACTAGTCCGGCCCATAGTCCGGACAAGTTCGGTCTTCCTTTTTCACCCATACCTATGACTACTTCGTCTCACAATTCTAACTTTCTAGCCTTAGTTTGAGCTCTCTAATGATTCTCAAGCACTCTAAAACAGAAGACCCTGTACACAACAAGAAAATGTAAAAATTAATAGAAAATTCTATTTTCTACTTTTCAAGTCTTCTTCTTTTCTTTTTGCTTCTTGAGAGACTCCAGATCCATTTCTTTGATAAACACCGGTGCTCATACTCAGTAAAAACTTATTAGTATCTTAATTTTCGTCATCAGTCAACCAAAACCCACGGGGATTACCTAGATGCACTTTCACCCTGCTGTTCTTCAACTACACGCCCGATAATGGTGCAGCGAAGAACATTAGGGTTACACCGTTGAAATCTCGTCTGAATCCAGACCCCGCGTCTCGTCATAA
Organism: Neostapfia colusana; assembly: GCA_030760725.1. Lineage (NCBI taxonomy): Eukaryota > Viridiplantae > Streptophyta > Magnoliopsida > Poales > Poaceae > Neostapfia > Neostapfia colusana. Next base: position 53,004,225 of record JASWHV010000017.1, read on the forward strand.
GCACGCCCCCTCGGTCACTCGCAGACTATCCAAAAAGAGACAGTTCCAAACCTGCACGCCTCACATGCGTAACGCATGTGAGACGGGCCGGTCTGAAATGGGTGACGCATATTTTATAGGTTGGGTTAATTTTACATTTTGGAGTGATTTACGAGAGGGAGGTAAGAACGAGAGGGAGGAGGAAAGAACGAGGACGGTTAGGAATAAAATGGCCGGAGAGTACTCGGCAACGGCGTCGGGCGGCGGAGGAACTCCGACGATCTTGTTCTCCGACATAGATGGACAAAAAAATCTTGACACATGGTCGGTTGGCTTCACAGAAACCTAAGAAGCGCTAAACTAGTTGGCTACAACGGCGGTGGCCATGGTCATGGCACCAACGGCACTTCTTGATCGAAACCACGTGATTCTCGACGGTTATCTCGGCGGCGGCCATGGCCATGGCCATTGACCTTTAAATGGGTCATGTCGGGCCATATATGGGCTTGGCAGGGCTGAGCCAGCCCGAAGCCCGTTTATTTATATATCGATATCAAGCAATCAAATTAGACTAAAATTTGTAATTAATAATCAACTAACTCAAAATTTTAAAAATAAATAATAAACTATTTTAATAGTCAACTAAACCAAAATTAAGTAATCGAATTAAGTAATAAATTAAATCATTAACTAAACTAATTAATAAAAAACTAAATTAAGAACTAAATGAATTAAGTTAATTACTAAATAAATTAAATTAATTACTAAACAAACTAAATTAATTACTAAATGAACTATATAAACTAAAATAATTACTAAACAAACTAAATTAACTAAATTAATTACTAAATAAAACATACCTCGAAGTGACGGCGCAGCGGGGCAGGCTTGGGGCCGAGCGGCGGCGGCGGGGTCAGCGCGCGGCCGGGGGAGCGCTGGACGGCGTCGCCGGGGCAGCGTAGGCTGTGGGGCGGTGTGGGGAGGCGCGCAGGGGCGGCGCGGGGCGGCGAGGCAGTCGGAGGAGCGCAGGGTGGCGGCGTCGGGCGGCTTGGTTGGTTGGGAAGCGTGGGGAGGCGCGCAGGGGCAGCGTGGGGACACGCGCAGTGGCGTCGCGCGGCGGCCGGGGGGAGCGCGGGGCGGCGACGCTAGGCGGCTCGGGTGCCGGGGCGGCTCAGGCGACGGGGCGACGCGAGTAGGCGCGTGGTGGCAGCGCGGCCAGGGAAGCGAGGGGTGGCGCGTGGAGGCGCGGCGCGGCGGGTGGCGGCAGATCTTGGTGGCGGCGTGCGGGCCGGGGCGGCAGTTAAAATCCGCAACTTACGACGGCATAGGTTACGGCCGTCGTAAGTTACGACGGGCCCGTAACTTACGATGTCCATGGGCCTAAGGCCGTCGTAAGTTAGTTTACTTACTGCGGCCCACAGCGACCGTCATAAGTTTGATTACTTACGACGGCTAGCCGTCGTAAATAACTTGGCCGTTGTAAGTGAGCCGTATTGCTGTAGTGCAACGATAGGTTACGCCATTTCCTTCGCAGATAGGACGAGCAGCCAGGATTTTCACTCAATTAACCTTCCAATCCATTGAGTTGGTTCCATGTGGATCATATTTCCATGTTGGTTCTGGATGTTGACGAGGTTTCCGCCCGGGTTGGACTTGATTTGTGACTCAGGCCAGGCCTACTAGAATTTGCTTCGTGTTTGCATAGAATTTCCATTGTGGCCTCACTTAGTATTAGATGTGGAGCGTGTAGTAGGAAGGCTTGGTCCAAGAGGGACTAGAGCTCAGCCCATTGGCTTGCCAGAGGGGGCCAGGTGGCCATCGAGGCCGAGCGAACATGAGAGGAGTGTTGTGCCTCTAGGGTTTTGCCATATTTTTAGTTCATTTCTTCCTTGTGGAGCTTGCATGCACATATCTCACTAAATATTTAGGGACATTATAAGTTTCAACAAATTTTATTATAAACTTGGTATTTTATTTTGCATCCGATGATAAGTTATTGGTGGCTGAATATAAGATTTATGGAGCATCAACGTCCCCCAAGGTTAAACATTTGCTGGTCCCCAACAAAGTCAAGATTTACAGATGATACATCTGGAGGTGCATAGATGTTAGCGCTCTCTGAGATAAGTGCACAACAACATACTCCAACAATATATAGCTAAGTGAAAACTAACACAGGCTTGAACACTATGTCATCAAACAACGTCTAGGATGACTGGCTTTTTATGTCTGTCATGAGCGATTGAAGTCTAGAACAGCTAGTTTAGACTTTGTCATGCAATCTCCTATTCATGAGTCCAAAGTCTTCATTAATTATGTCGCGTAGTAAGAAAAACCTTCCTTCTTAGTGCTAAATTCCACTATGACTCATTTCTCATGTAGGTGTATTTCCTCACCATAAGGGTCTCATCCTACTTGTATAGTCTTGACTTATATGTGGTGCTTGGTAAGACGACACATCTAATATGTTATATGCATATATTATAAAGTTAGAAGATGACCCTAGCGAAAACATTGCACTTATTGGTTCCAACCATTTGAAAATAATGCTCTAGGGAGAGGGATAGGGTGGACTCACACAAAGGAATAGACTAGCACAATTGCAATAGTCTTGGGTACAAAAAGTCCCTGAGACCCAATATTATGCTACGGTAAAGGTGGTCTTTTATTTTGCTCAAATATATTTTTTGAATGAACCTTGAAACTTTTTGACTTGTACAGCAATTAGAGCTCACATACTTCTCTTTTCTTTTTTTTCTTTTTCAGCTCATTTTTTGATGATAAACTCAGGTTCAAAATATTTTCACACATTTTTCCGTAGCATTTGATGATGGAGACCAAAATCTCTTCGTAGGATCAAATTTTCGTAAAGGAGAAATTTTGGGAGTGGCATGCTTAGCGGAGTGGATGCATGAACTCAATATGGAAACTGCATAACCAAGCATGATAAGTTGATGATTCAAACGACACACAAAGGAAAATGATCGGCTTTAAAAGTGCAAGTCCATCAAAGGATAAAATACTAACTCACCTCAATGCATACATAGGTGACATATAAAAAGGTTTGCAATTGTCACTTTAGTTGTCGTAGAAATTTGCCTAATTGGATCAAGTAAGGGTTTTTTTATTGCACGTGAAGGAATCATTATACTTCAATCATAAGGAAATCACCGGCTCATCCAAAACATGTATAAACTATAACAGCCAGACTTGGTGTTTATTAGCCATTTGCACCAATTTAAACATAGAGGGATTAATGTTATGATCACGTCCGTCAACCATTACTAAAAAAATGAGGGAGTAAAAATTCTGAACTTGAGACTCACAAAGAGCTAATAAAGCAACTAGTCAACATTTTCATAAGCAAGGGTAAATACCAAATTCTCAATCTTATTCAAAAAAGGGAAATCTTTTTATTGTTTTTAGTTTTGCAAATTTTTATAGCTTTTATTCAATATGATAAAAAGGAAAATTATTTTAATTTTTCTAAAACTTATAGACAGGAAATATTTTGGGGTTTTCTTAAATTTATAAAAATGGAAAATATTTTTGGATGAAATTATAGAGTTGGCCACAAGGTTACGTGGTTCCAGTTATGGTGAAAGAAAACATTTCAAACTGAAAAACAGTTAGGAAAACAAGCCTATATTTCATATGGCAATTAATAAAAAATAAAAATTTTGTTGATGTATGGTTCTCACAATATAGTTTTCAGAGAAGTATTCAGAACACGAGGTCGAGCATCCAGACGAACATAACAGAACAAATGAGAAATAATGGAACATCAGAAAATATTTACATTACAAAGCATCAAGAATAAATGCTCAGCCAGATAAGGTGGTCATATATTGAAATATCAGCAAATATCAGGTGGCTGGGAGTTGCTAGGCCATATTAATGAAACGAAAAAATGTATGATTCTGCAATTAGCAAAACTTAGTGATCAGCGGAGTCATTTTTATCTAAAAGAAAATTACAGTGAGCACTGCCATGGACCTAATTGAACAGTCTTTGGCTTTACCGGATCGTCCTTGCACATAACAACTGATCAGAACATGTATTCCCCAGCAATTAAAATGGGACACAATTTCTTATGCATTTTGAATCATGCCTTAATAGTTAATACTCTCTTCTAAGACTCGGTGCCTCTTACACGCAAAGCCTAGCAAAGGTCAAGTAGCCAGTATGTCCTTTTGCAGTACTGCACGGCCTAACCAAAATAGAGGAAGTCTGCTGTATACAATCCGAGTTTTCTCCTGATGGTGTACTTTTTTTCCTTTTCTGGGGGCGAAGCCCCACAGTAGCCTCTTCATTGGCAGTGGCGCTGTTCAGGGCTCCATCTCTTACTTCATACATGCGAAGAAGTATTTCAAAGGTTCGAATATCTGCATAGTGCAATAGGGTGCGGTCAGATTACTTTGAAAAGGTAGGCTCTATGTGCAAACACCGCATCCTTCAAGTACAAAAGGTGTTTCAGTTTGATAACACAACACAAACTGAACAAACTACAAACCATGACTTAAGAGCAAATATTTTCCAATCTAGTTCATACATGCAAGTTAACAATCACTTAGTATAGCTAGCACATCTCTGTACATTAAATGAGTGCAGGCAGGGAGTATAACATCTGCTGTTACTCACTGTTTCCTAATTGAATGTGGAGTGCAGATATATATGCAACCACAGGACATAAGGGCATACCTAGTGCCTAAGGCTCCTCTAGAGTCTAGGAAAGAGTCATTTCTAGACAGTTTTACCTCTATTTTTGGCAGAGAGGGGCGTACCCCGTGCCAAAGGCTCCTACACATTGTGGGGTCTGGGGAAGGGTTATTTCTAGACAGTCTTACCATGTTTTTGCAGAGAGGATGGTTCGAACTAAAGACCTCAAGACACAAGTGGAGACACACTACCACTGCACCAGGTCCTTCTTCCTGTTCTTTGCAGAGAGACTGGTTAAAAATATATATGCAACCACGAGATCAATTAATACTAAAATATTTAAGTTCCCACGTAGACACAACTATGCACATAGTATTTCAGTTCCAAGACAATATATCTTTTCTTTTATTTTGCAATTGACGTCTCAGTGCACAAATCACATTACTGATTCGAAACTGCTGTGGACGCCTTCATGGGCCGCCAATATGGCCGGCGCAGGGCCCATGGCGCCCATACCCCAGCCGCACCATCTCCTGCCTAAGCGTCTTCTAGAAGATTTGTTTAAGATTAGAATAAATCTGTTATAGATAAAAATAGAGATACAATCTGTTATAGATATAATTAAATAAATAGGAGATTGAGTTGGTTGGGGGTGTCCTAACCGACCCGGGTGCAGCAGCCGACCCTAGGAGGGCGGCAGGGGTCCCTAGACCTCTATATAAACAGCACCCCTCCCCATGTAATCTTCATCTAGAAAAAATCAGAATTACCCCCATTGGGTTGTTCTTCTCCTTAGATCATCGTGGCTATGAACCCTAACCCTACCCACCGTGATCTCCTCTCTCTTCCCCCACGATACGCGCTGCGCAACTCCTCATACGCCTCCTCGCTGCTGGTTCCTCCCCTGCGCAGCCCTAGGCGCAGCAGGAGGGCATCCCCCACCCTCAATTCACCGCAGAAACCCAAGCAACAATCCCATCCATCAGATCTACAGCCAAATTTAGAGGTAATAAGGAAAGCAGAGGAAGAAGGAAGATCATAAATTTCATCGAACGATCAAGTTACTTTGGAATACGTCACTACGTATAACCTTGACTGAATATGAGTTATAAATTATAATGGATGCAGCTGCCACCCACACCCAGGTTAAGGATCAATAATTGAAATTTTGTGATTTTTGTGTTCTGCTGAAAGAGCAACCTCTAGCTAGTCCCTAGATTACTGAATGAGTTTCAATGAATGCAACTGTCACCCAGGTTTAGAATCAGTCATTTAATTTATGAAGACTAATTGCATATAAGGTGTAAAAATCAAATATCATGAAAATAATAGTAGGTGTCATTGTTATCATTCAAATAGGGATTGGTTTTGTCAGTGGTTTTCCAGGCGTCCCCAAGCAGCTGAGGTGAAGAGGCATTCTAAGTGTCCCCGATGCGATGCCAAAAAAATAACACAGGGAAAGAGTAGTAGAAAGCTGGCCAGAAAGGCCAAGGAGCCGCCACATTGCCATCCTTGATAGCTCCAGCACTGCTGGATGGCGCAGAACTCACCCTGCTCTGTTGTGGCTGTTTAAAGATCAGCCAATCTGAGAGCACAGTGCAAGGCTGGGCCGCAAAGGGTGGCGGAAAGGAGCTACAGGATGGTCTATATGAGGCAACAGATGCGCAGCTGGAAAGTTTGCCTGTTGGGCTGTGTTAGAGACTGTAATTAAGGGTGTGTCACAGGGGCATATTAGTCTTTAGAGAGGAATTAGGGTTAGGGATAGTTTAGTCCTTTTTCCCCCCTAATCCCTCTATATAATCAGACCTGTACCCCAGCATTATGTATCCATCTAATACAGCCACCATTAGCCCTCTAATATGGTATCAGCTAGAAACTAATTAGGATTAGGGCCTAACCCTAACCCTAATGACCCAGGCCCAGCCGCCACCGCCGCTGCAGTGGCCCTGCGCCGCCGCCGCCCCACGTCCCTGCGCTGCCGCCGGCCTCGCCGGCGCGCCGGCCGCTGGAGCCGCCACCGCCGCCGCCGCCGCTGAGGCACCGCGCGCCTGCGCTGCCGCGCCGCCTGCTGGTGTTGCCGCCGCCGGTGCGCAGCCCGGCCACGCCGCAGCACCACCTAATGGAGCCGCCGCCTCTGCCGCCGGCGCACCCCCAGCCCGCGCCGCTGTGCCCAGGGTCTCCGCGCCCTGGGGCGCCGCCGCCGGATCCGCGCCCGAGCCACCCGTTCTCGAGCAGAGCCGGCGCGCGCCCAGGCCGCCCGGATTCGGGTTCGCTGGGGTTGCTGGTGTGCACCCCAGCCACGCCGTTGCGCCGTCTGATGGGGCCGCCGCCTTTGCTGCCACCGCCGCGCCGCCACCCCGGGTCGCCGCCGCGTTGCCACCCTGGGCCGCCGTTGGCGCCGCGCCACTGCCTGGGCCGCCTCTGCTGCCACCGCCGCGCCACCACCCTGGGCCGCCGTCGGCGCCGCGCCACTGCCCGGGGCCGCCCCGCTGCCACCATGCGCCGCCGGCGCTCCTGCAGCCCCCAGCGCTGCCACCCCTCGAGCCGCTGCTGCCTGGCCCGCCGTCGTCACCTCTGCAGCGCCCCACGATGGCGCCGCTACCTGGCCTGCAGCAGCTGCAGCCGCCCCGTGGGCCGCCGTTGCCTCTGCGGCCCTGTTTGGCACAGCTTCTGAACCAGCTTTTTTATAAAAATAAGTTGCGGGTGTACCAAACAGTCAGCTTCTCCAGCAGCTTATTAGTTCAGCTGCTTCTCAAAATGAACTAAAAGCATGGTATAAGTTTAAGCTGCTGTTCACCGGCTTTTCAGACAAGCTGCTTTTTTAACAAGTTTAAGCCGTGACAAACAGGGCCTGCAGTGCCCCACGACGGCGCCGCTGCCTGGCCCGCAGCAGCTGCAGCCGCCCCTTGGGCTGCCGGTCCTGCAGCCCCCCACGACGGCGCCGCCTGGCCTGCTGCCGCCCTAGGAGGTGCCTCTCGACCGCCATCGGCTGATGTACCTGGATCGGTTGTTGCCTACTCTGTTGGCACCACTGTCGAGGGTCCGAGCGTGTTGTCTTCCTTCCCGGCGCCACCACCGCCGGGGCAATGTCCGTTCTACACCGTCGGTCTACCTGCGGGGTCTCACGCCGTCTGGCCCTGACTAGGTGGTGGACTCCGGTGCCTCGTACCACACCACCCCTGACGTCAGTATCCTCTCCTCTACCCGCCCTTCCCATCCCTCTGATCCTTCATCTATCGTTGTTGGGAATGAGTCGACTCTTCCAATCACCGCAGTAGGTGACTCGAGTTCGCCGGATTCGTTTGAGCTACGTGATGTTCTTGTTGCACCTGACATCATTCAGCACCTTCTTCGTTTTACTACTGACAACCATGTTTCCCTTGAGTTTGATCCTTATGGTGTAACTGTGAAGGATCTTACTACTCGATGCATTCTCTTTCGTTGTGATAGTACGGGTCCCCTGTACACGATGCATCTTCCTGCTTCCGCTCCGCCTCTTGCCCTAACTACGACAGCTTCTTCGACCATTTGGCATCGCCGGCTTGGCCACCCCGGTGTTGATGCTATGTCGAAGTTGTCTAGTAGTTCAGTGATTTCGTGTACTCGGGGTACTCTTGAGTCTCTTTGCCATGCTTGTCAGTTGGGTCGCCACGTTTGACTTTCTTTTCCGCACTCTGTCACTCATGTCGAGCACATCTTTGATTTGATTCACTGTGATCTTTGGACTTCACCTGTTCTTAGTGTTTCTGGATGCAAGTATTACTTGGTGGTCGTTGATGATTTTTCGCACTATTCGTGGACTTTTTCCTTGCGACAAAAGTCTGATACTTTTGGTACTCTTTCTCACTTCTTCGCTTGGGTGTCCACCCAGTTTGGGCGCACGATCCGTGCGGCCCAGTGCGACAACGGGCGCGAGTTTGACAACTCTACGTTTCGTGACTTTCTGCTTTCTCGTGGTGTTCAGTTGCGCATGTCATGCCCGTACACTTTCCCCCAGAACGGCAAGGTTGAGCGCATGATTCGGACTACCAACGATGTCATGCGCTCCCTGATGTTTCAGGCTTCTACCCCTGCTCACTACTGGGCGGAGGCGCTTCACACTGCCACCTACCTCATTAATCGCCTTCCTACTAAGGCGATTAGTGCTCCCACCCCTCACTTCGCTTTGTTTGGCACCCATCCTCTTTACGACCATCTTCGAGTCTTCGAGTGCGCTTGCTGTAAAAGCCCAAGAAAAGGGACTTGCAAAAATTTTTCTTCACCTCACAACACCACAGTTTTTATTGTGGACACCATAGGAAATGTTGTGAAGAGCAAGTAACCTCCATCAAAAGAATGATTAGAGGGGAAAGCCTTCACTTTCATAATGTAGGGTTTCTACAAATGAGCATGAGAGGTTGAGCTCACCCCTAGGATTTAAAAAGTCTTGGGAAGGTTCAGTCCAAAGCTCATGCAAATTCAACAATTTTTGAGGCACTTTTGGGTTATTTCAAAAAGAGGCCAATTTGAATGTAAATTCAAATTGCAGCAACTTTCATCACCCAAATTCAAAAGTTAGCTCCATATCTATACTCAGCACATTTTTCTGAGTGAACCCACCAACTTTCATCTCCATTGGAGCTCATCTTGTCAAGAGCTAAATTTGCAAGAATTCAAAACTGAATTTGAATTTCAGTTTGAATATGAAGCAAATTTAACCAAACAAAGTTTGAATTTGAGAATTCAAATTCAAACATAGGCTTGGTGACTAAGTCTCACATTAAATTGTGAGTAGCTGAGGATATTTTGGCACAACAGAATTCAGAAAATTGGAAAAAAAAAAAAGAGTTAGAGGGGAGGCCCACTGGTCAGTAGACTTAGCACCGAAGTCTCTTCAGCCGACTCCTCGACCGAGCGCGCTCGCCAGCTGCAGCCAGCGGCGGCGACCGACCACCTCGGCCGGCCAGCTCCTGCTTCGGCAGAGGAGGTGGCACAGCAGGTGTCGCGCTCTCCCCTGGCCTCAGGAGCCTATAAAAGGCCCGAGACCGCCGGCGAGTTACTGACTTTCGCGAAGTTCTGTAACCAGCAGCCTAGTCGCCCGAGCTCCGATCGTGTGCCACCCCAGCTGTGATCATCTTCCGGCTTCGACCTCCATAGGAAAGTGAAGCGCTAGCTCGTCCTCAAGACCACCGCGCAAACCGTTCCAAGGTTCGACCTCTGTACGCGGAGAATTTCTCAGTTTAGGGCGAGTAGCTCCTTTCGGGACCCGATTAGGTTTAGCAGAAATTTGGGAAGCATAGGATGAACACCAGGATTTACGTGGTTCGAGCCGCCAGAGCGTAAAACCCTACGTCCACGGGAGTGCGTGTTGTATTGCTTGTGCTTGCGCTTGTGAGAGTCTGAGGGTCAGAATCGGAATCGGGAATCGGAGTCCCCCTTGTCGGAGGCTGCCTGGTCCGTTTATGTCTCAAGGCCAGGCAGTTACATTAAGACCCGAGGCCCGACAGGTGGCCTCGCGGTCATCCGTACCCTATACACGACCTAGAGTTTTAGTGGCTACTTGTAGCGTCTACTGTCGAAGGAGTGAAGGCACGCCGCCTGACACGCCGAGTGTCTTAGACCGAGTAGCGGTTGATGATGGCGGGAGAAGGCGTCGTCTTGTCACCGCAACCTACTTGGTCAGCTGTGCAGCACTATGCCATTACTGCCGCTGTCACGCCATACCGTTTTGTCCTGTCACAGTAACGCCTGACATAAGTGGGTGGCGGCGTGCATTGCGCGCCGTGCTTCCGGGGAACGCGCGAGTCTTGAATATGCGATTAGACCGATCACGTCTTCCTTGACTCCTGGGGCCCACGGCCCATGGCATATCGTGGGACACATGGCAGCGATGGATGTTGCAATTCCAGCCCCAAAACATCTCTGTTCTTGCTGTACAAACTGATCTGCCCTAGCAGATCAGTCTGACCTTGACTTTGATGGCGGCTGATCCAAGCCTAGTGGCGACTAGGGTTGAGGAGGAAGGCAGCAGCTTGAGGAATATGATGCCCTGGGCGGCTGGAACAGCAGCAGACCTGGGCGGCAGCTGAAACAGCAGCAGATCTGGGCGGCAGCAGACCCTAGCCCCTAGTGGCGGCTAGGGTTCTTGGGAGGCGCCGACCTGGGAGAGAAAGAGAGGGGCGGCGGCAGCAAGGGGAGAGAGGCGGCTAGGGCAGGAAAAGTGGAGGAATTTTCTTTATTAGTCTCTCTCCCAATTTGGGGTGTTTTGGCTTGTTTATATAGCGCCCCTTACAAGAGTCCTAATCTATTACAATAGAAAAAACAGTTTATTTCCTAAACTAGGGCTGCCACCTTGAACATGGTGCAGCCGCACCGACTCGGGCTGACCAGCCCTGACCTAGGTGCGCACACAACAGGGGGGGACCAGGGTTCGCCCCCCTGTCCTGGCCGCCCAGGCCCAGCAGCAGGGTCATCCCACATTCTCCTCCTGATCCTGACGCTGGCCCACGTCCAGGATCCCGATCCTTCTCCTCATCTCCACGAACTTCTTCCTTCCAAGGGCCTTGGTCAAGATGTCCGTCATCTGGTTTTGAGTGGAGATTTGCTCAAGCACAATAGTACCGTTGTCCACACACTCCCGTACGTACTGGTACTTGACGTCGATGTGCTTGCTTCTGTCATGGTGTACCGGGTTCTTGCAAAGGCTATAGCTGATTTGTTATCAACCCGCAGCACCGGCGCCTTCGATTTCTCAGCTAAGTCCTCCATCAGCCGTGTCATCCATACACCTTAATATGCCCCTTGAGCTGCTCGATATACTCTGCTTCATATGAGGACAAGGCCACCACCTTATGCTTACAGGACTGCCATGAAACGGGGATGTTTCCAAGACAAAACAGCACCCCGCTTGTGCTCTTGTGGTCCTCCACATCTCCCGAATAGTCACTATCCGAGTACCCAATAAGCTCCACGTCTCCTCCTCTTGCATAGAACACTCCATAGTTGATTGTACCTACTATGTAGCGTACAATGTGTTTGACTGCAGCAAAGTGATCCTCCTTGGGCTCCTCCAGAAACCGACTCACGTACCCGACCGAGTAGGTGAGATTGGGGCGTGTGTTCACCAAGTATCGCAGCCCTCCAACCAAGCTCCTATAGTCTGTTGCATGCACCAACGGGCTATCACTTGTCTTGCAAAGCTTGAGGCCAGGCCTTGCTCCATGGGAAATGCACAGGGGTTGCATCCTTCCAGGTCAGCTTTAGTGATAAGTTTGGAAGCGTAGGCCGCCTGCCCAACGCTTATCCCTGCATCAGTTTGCCGCACCTCCAGGCCAAGATAATATGACAAGAGATCCAAGTCGCTCATCTTGAACCTCTTCATCATCTCCCCTTTGAACTTCTTGAGATACGCCGACGATGAGCTTCTCATCTTTAGCTCCACAAAAATAGATCTCGTGCTCGCTCATACTCTTCTAGAAACCAAGCGATAGCAAGCTATCGTTGAGCTTGGCATTCCAGGCCCTGGGCGCCTGACGAAGTCCATATAAAGCCTTCTTGAGCCGATACACCTTGTGTTCGGCTCCGTCGATGATGAAGCCAGCGGGTTGGGAGACGTACACCTCCTCCATCAAGTTGCCGTTCAGGAAGGCGCTCTTCACGTCCATGTGGTGTACCTCCCACCCCTTGTGTGTAGCAACTGCAAGGAGCAAGCGAACAGATTCGAGACGAGCTACAGGAGCAAATACCTCGTCAAAATCTATTACTTGCCGTTGGACATAGCCTTTTGCCACCAATCGAGCCTTGTGCTTCACCACCTCCCCATGCTCGTCCTTCTTCACCTTGAACACCCATTTGAGGCTAATGCGCTTGTGTCCTGCAGGAAGATCAACAAGTTGCCAAGTCTTGTTTTCTTCTATAGACTCCATCTCCTCGAGTATGGCCCGTCTCCAGCACGGGTGTTCCTCAGCATCGGCGAAGGACGTGGGCTCCTATGCGGTGATGAACATGAGCTCTCCCTCCTCCAAGCTTGGTGGGCGCTCAGCCCGACCAGGAGGGGTGACGGTTCCAAGCACGTTGCGCATCGTGCGGAACCATAGTTTCGCGCCGTCGTCGTAGTAGGCGTCGACGACGTTGCTGCCGGGGTCCGACAGCAGTGTGGCGAAGCAGATGGGCCGTGGAGGATTCCGGGGCGTGACGAAGGTGCTGGAATCTTCAAGTCCGGAACCCCCCGCTGCTGCTGACCCTCGTGCAGGTTTGTCCCAGCCCTGATCTACGCTGGACAGTCCCTGCAGGGGCCCTTGGGGCGACGCTGCAGGTGCTGAACTCTCTCCAGCAGGTCTGGAGGCTGACACGGGAACTCCAAGGGTCTGGACAGACCCTTCTGTGCCCCTCCTGGGCACTGCTGGGGTGCTGTTCGGCCCCTTCGGACCCTGCAGCACCTCTCCGGGTGCTGAAACAGCAAGTACAGCAGGTGTTGGACCTAAGGAGTCGACGTGGAAGGCGGTGTAGTCCTCTTCTCCTGCTCCTTCTCCCTAGTCCCACTTGGCCACCTCGTCGAATATCACATCACGTGATATGTGTGTGCGCCCATCAACCGGATTATACATCCGATAGCCCTTCATCCCTGTAGCATAGCCAAGAAAAATCATCGGAGTACTTCGTTCTTCCAACTTTTTCAGGTGGGGGCGCGTGTTCTTGACATGCCCCACACACCCAAAAGTTTGAAAATAATTGACGGTTGGTCGCTCTCCATGCCAAGCTTCATATGACGTCTTCCCGTCGAAGCCGCGGGTGGGGGATCGATTTAAGATATAGACAGCCGTGATAACTGTCTCACCCCCAAAAAATCCCGAGCATACCCTTCGCCTTCAACATGCTCCTCGCCATGCCGACCACCATCTGGTTGTGTCGCTCCACAACCCCGTTTTGCTGCGGTGTATACGAGGTTGTGAGCTGACGCTATACTCCGTGTTGAGCGCAGTACTCGCTGAACTCCTGTGAGGTGAACTCCCCTCCGCGATCAGTACGGAGTAGCTTCAGCCTCCTCCTGGACTATAATTCAGCTGTCACCTTGAACTGCTGAATTAAGTTGGACGCCTTGTCCTTGGTTGCTAGAAGATAGAGCCACATATAGCGGCTCATGTCATCCACTAGCAACAAGAACATCTTCTTGCCGCCTGGAGTCGTCGACGTGATAAGCCCGCAGATGTCGCTGTGGACAAGGTCGAGCATGCCCTCCGCGCGCCGCCGAGCTTGCTTGGGAAAACTGGAGCGCCTCTGCTTCTCGACCAAGCAAGCTTCGCACAATTGATCGACGTGATCAATTTGTGGAAGCCCGAGCACCATCTCCTCTCGTGCCAACTTCCGAAGCGCCTGGAAGCCGACGTGTCCATAGCGTTCGTGCCAACGCCTCGCAGTTAGGCAAATCGGACATGTGATGTTGAGCCTGATGGAGTACAGCTTGCTATCGTCGCGTTGAACTCGTGCGAGGAGACGTTGTTGCTCGTCCCATATGTGCATCACTCCTCCTTGCACCGTGATGTTGTAGCCATCCTCATCCAGCTGGCCGGCGCTGATGAGATTGGTGATGAGGCTCGGGATGAGGTAGACGCCAGTGAGCCTCCTGTATTCACCCGTCTTGGCGGCGAATAGGACCGTACCCTTCCCCTGGATACGCACGACGGAGTTGTCACCGAACTTGATGGTTCGGACAACGTTTTCGTCGAGCTCGGAGAAGACGACGCGCGAACCCGTCATGTGGTTGGTTGCGCCCGTGTCGAGGTACCAACGAGTGTCGTCAAAGTCGTCGTCATTGCTGCGGTGAGCGAAGACACGTCCCTCCACTATCTTCAGTGGGCGCGTAGGACGTTCTTGTACAGGCTCCTCCTGTACTGAGGCCACCCTTGTCATAAACAAGGCGCCCTCCTCCTCCGCCTTTGCCACGAAAACCTGCTGTTGCGACTCCTCCTTCGGCTTCGACCGACACTCCCTGGCCCAGTGGCCCTTCTTCCCGCACTTCCTGCACTGGTCCCGCGGAATATCCTTCCCGGAACCTCCCTTCTTGCCTCCGTTCTTCTTGGGCGGGCCCTTTCGGCCACCCCTCTTAGAAGAACTCGCGGACTGGATAGACCGCTCCTCCTTCCGTTGTGCCTCCCACTCCTCCCGAGTGAGGTACAGCTGGCCGTTGTGTACTCCTCCCTTCCGCTGCGTCGAGTCGAAGGCGTTCTCAGCCGCCCTGAGACGCCCCGTCACCTCCGACAAGGTGAGGGTCGACACGTCCAGCAGTGTCGTGATCGCCACCACGATCTGTTGGAAGCGTTCTGGAACGCTTCGCAGGAGCTTCTCCACGGCCCTCTCTTCTCCTATCTCCTCCCCTAGCGACGCAAGTCGTGATAGCATACCGCTCAGACGGAGGGAGAAGTCCTCCACGCTTTCGCCATCCTTGAAGACAGCGTCTTCGAACTCCTTTCGGAGCTGTTGTGCTATTGTCTTCTTTACGCGATCGGCCCTGATTCGCATGATGGCGATCGTGTCCTATGCCTCCTTCTTCATCCTCTTTTCTCCGATCGTCGTGATCATCTCCGGCGGGACAGCGCTGACCAAGATGTCAAGCGCCATCATATCTTCCTGCTCGCTCACATTCCCCTCCTCCACGGCCTTCCAAAGCAGTCGTGCCTTCAGCTTGATCTTCATCATGACAGCCCACTCCGAGTAGTTGGTCTTGGTGAGCACGGGGAACCCCGTCCCGGTGTTCACCTCACGAGCTGCCGGTGAGGGTGTCGCATGGCTGATGGCGCTGCCGCTGCTTGTAGGTGTAGACGACGTCTTGCAGAATTCAACCTAGGGTTGAAACCGACTCTGATGCCACAAATGTTGCAATTCCAGCCCCGAAACGTCTCTGTTCTTGCTGTACAAACTGATCTGCCCTAGCAGATCAGTCTTACCTTGGCTTTAATGGCGGCTGATCCAAGCCTGGTGGCGGCTAGGGTTGAGGAGGGATGCAGCAGCTTGAGGAAGATGATGCCCTGGGCGGCTGGAACAGCAGCAGACCTGGGCGGCAGCAGACCCTAACCCCTGGTGGCGGCTAGGGTTCTTGGGAGGCGCCGACCTGGGAGAGAAAGAGGGGCGGCAGCAGCAAGGGGGAGAGAGGCGGCTAGGGCAGGAAAAGTGGAGGAATTTTCTTTATTAGTCTCTCTCTCAATTTGGGGTGTTTTGGCTTGTTTATATAGCCCCCCCTTACAAGAGTCCTAATCTATTACAATAGGAAAAACAGTTTATTTCCTAAACTAGGGCTGCCACCTTGAACATGGTGCAGCCACACCGACTCGGGCTGACCAGCCCTGACCTGGGTGCGCACACAACAGGGGGGGAACCAGGGTTCGCCCCCCCCTGTCCTGGCCGCCCAGGCCCAGCGGCAGGGTCATCCTACACTGGACCTCACCTCAGCGGGGAGGCCAGGTCCGGGTCCGGCAGACACGTGGCAGCTCTAGAGCCCTCCTCAACAGGGAGACCAGGCCCGGAGCCAAAGGACACGTGGCAGTGCCAGACCTTGCCTCAGCGGGGAGGCCAGGTCCGGGGCTGGCGGACACGTGGCAGCTCGGGAACCCTCCTCGACGGGGAGGCCAGACCCGGAGCCAGAGGACACATAGCAGCGCCGGACCTCGCCTCAGCGGGGAGGCCAGGTCCGAGGCCGGCGGACACGTGGCAGCTCCGGAGCCCTTCTCGACGGGGAGGCCAAGCCCGGAGCCAGAGGACACGTGGCAGCGTCAGACCTCGCCTCAGCGGGAGGCCAGGCCCGGAGCCAGAGGGCACGTGGCGGCGCCATAGCCCGCCTCAGCAGGGAAGCGGAGTCTAGAGCCTCTTCAAGCCTGCTCGCGGGGGTACCCGGTCTGCAAGGTACCGACAACGCCATCTTGGGAAGACCAGCCTACACGATATTTTTGGCCATCACGAACTATATGTACCTCAAGCTGAAGATGCCCGGGCCCTAGGGGTATAATCATGGCGGAGACAAGGTTCCTGCATGACTTGTTGTGCAAGCAACTTGGTTGCGAATGGGCCACAACAGCGGCCTCAACAGTGGCACTCAGCTCGGCTTGTCGAGGAACGGCAAGAACTCCTCCCGACCAGTCCCGAGTCGATCCCCCGAAGGACACAAGGATGGTCGACGTCCAGCCTAAGGGCTCGGCGAAGGGGGCATGGATGACATCCGCACCGCCCAGCAACTAGAGGAAGGGCGCCATTCACCTCGGAAGCATAGGCTAGCCGCACCTAAAATTGTACTTGTAGAAACCTCCTTAGTCGGGCGGAGTTTATATATCAACGTCGAAGCTTATCCATCTTCGTGTTTTGAGCTCTTAGCGATCCGGCGCCTTTTCACCTCACAACGAAGCTGGACCCGATCTCCGGCACCACGCGGCCCCTGCGTAACACCACGGGGGCTCGCATCAAAACGATGGCCCCCTTTCCCTTCCGAAATCGAGTCGCTCGACCTACGACTAAGGGGACAACGACAACCCCGAGCAAAGGGACAACGATAACCCTGAGCGAAACCATGGTCCGAACGAGGAACAGCGGACAAAGAGTCAGGGCTCTTTTCCCTCCCGAAACCGAGCCATGCGACCTATGGCTAAGGGGCAACGACAACCCTTAGACGAAGCCATAGCCCGAACGAGGCACAACGGACAAAGAGCCCGGGTCCCTTTCCCTCACGAAACCGAGCCGCGCGACCTACGACTAAGGGGACAACGACAACCCTGAGCGAAGCTATGGTCCGAACGAGGAACGACGGACAAAGAGCCCAGGCCCCTGACCCTTTTGAAACCGAGCCGCGCGACCTACGGCTAAGGGGACAACGACAACCCTGAGCAAAGGGACAACGACAACCCTGAGCGAAGCCATGGTCTGGACAAGGTACAAGGGAAAAACGCCCAGGCCCTCTCTTTCCCAAGCTGAGCCGTGCGACCTAAGGCCAAGGGACAGCGACAACCCACAGCAAAGACCATAGTCCGAACGAGGCGCAACGGATAAAAAAGACTCATAGACCGGGCCAGCAACACGACCTGACTAAGGAAGCTCTCTCGACCCTACATCAGAGGAGCCGTGGGCAAAGCCTCTTCCAAACAACCACAAGGCCGACCCTAGGGTAAGGGCGGTAAAGCGCCGCACCCAAAGTCGTCCGAGCCCCTTAGATAACCTCGGCACCCCCATTAGGCGACAAAGGGGCTGACTAAAAGACTACCAACAAAAAAGAAGCATACGCACAAAGAAGCACCGCGCGACGGAAGGAGCAAACCAACCCTTGCACAGTGTTGGGGGGCTAACCATCCACCAGAGGTCCAAGCATCGCCAAAATACCAAAAGCTTATCTCCATTCCACAAAGGGTGAGCAAGTATCCCCCACGAATTACAAAAGTGAAACGAAAACCCGAGGAAGAGCCCTAAACTATGCAGAGGGACCGTCCATCATTCGCTTCTTGTCTGCCTCACCCTTGATTGCCTCCTCCGAGACGAGCTCGGCTAAGGAGAGTGCAGCCGGGGTAACCACAGCCCTAGCTTCTTCAGGATCTGCCACCGGCTCACGGGAGCCATGAAGAAGATGGAGATCAAGAGCTGGGTAGTGAGACAGCACGACCCCTAACGCCACTCGGGCTCCGCAGAAGACCCTGACTCCCCCGACATCTCGTCGCCGATCATCCACTACGCCGAGCGCCCTGGCCAGTCGATCGGAGAGCCTGACTCCGGACCAGTCACCGAGCACCATCGCAGATCAACCGGCCGGCGCCCCGGAGGCTGGCGACCTCTAATTGAAGTGCCGCAAAGCATTGGGGGACTTGCCGGAGCCGCGACTCTAAAGAGGTGACGTCCGCCGAGGTGGTGGCCAGCATCGGACCCAACATCCGATCGCAAGTGGCCATCACCAGGCGTCGAGCCCTCTCTGATGCTTGCTCCTCAGTAGAGAGATGAGCACGAAGACTCGAGACGTCTTCCCTCCGAGCTTCCGCCAAGTCCTCAACGACAGTAATGCGCCCCTGCGTTTCATCAACGAGACATACCACGAAGATGTCAAGTTGGCACAAATGCGGAAGGACGAAAGGAGAAGGAAGGGACAAACCTGCGATTTGATCCCTCGTCCTCTCCACGACGACCAGGGCTTCCTAAATCTCCCGACAATAGGCCGACAGCTCCTCCGCGGCCTGAGCCACGCCCTCTTGCGCGGTCTTGGCGTCCGCGCGAAGGCGGGTGAGCTCCGCGAAAGACGACGACACCCCCGTGACCACGGCCTTAGTCTCCCGAGCCGTCGCCTTCATAGCAGCACGGACCCTCTCGAGCTCCGCCAGCACCTCCGGTAGTTCAGTCTCCACTCGGCGGCGACGATCCTCGCTCTCGCGAAGACGCCGAGAGTCCTCAGCAGCTCGGTGAAAGAGCTCCTAGCAACAAAGAAGAGACCCCTTGTCAGGACTCAAGAATCCACAACACCAAGGAACGAAGAAGAAGGCTCACCAGACCGCTTGGAGCAACCTCCCACAGCCGCTCGAGCACAGCGTCCAGACGACCGCGCTCGGTCAGGAGACCCGACTGGATGCCAACGAGTTGAGAGCACAAAGAACTCAGGTCCCCTTGTCCCCACTCGTCCGACCCCGAGGCGCCACCGGCTTCGGCATCGGTGACCCCAGCACCCGGGGCGAGCAGGCGCCTCGGCATCGGCGGTCGAGAGACGGCGCCCGCAACAACCACTTCACCCCCGGCGACAGCGGGGTCCGGGACATCTGCCAAACTAGAGGTCGGGGCAGGTTCCTCTCCCGCTGGTTCGGCGAACGGCGAGGCAGGCCCCTTTGTCGGGTCCTTAGGTGGGGCCGCGCCGGTCGGGAGAGCCCCTCCCGCACCGAACGGACCTCATACGCAAAAGTACAGATCAGAAAATCGAATTAAGAGAAAGATAATGCGACAAGAGGAAAAAAGGAAATACCTCTCCCACCGTCCAATAAGGGTGCACGATCCACACGACGAGGAAGCGTTGTCCGGGGAACGAGGAACGAGGCCAGTGGAGCGAGAGCCGGAGTCGCCGCTTTCGGCCTTCGAGCGCCCGAGGAAGTAGAGCCACGCCCGACGAAAGCCGCCAATTTGGGCTCGGCACCTTGTCGCCTCTCCTCCAACGCACGACCACTTGTCCACCGTGATCCCTCGAAGGGCAAGGGCCCCACGACGATCCGAGCACCTGGCGCCCGGGCCCCCAAAAGGCTAGCATCGGGCCCCACGCAGGGACGCTCGGCGGGGACGACGTTCGCCCCATCCTTTCGCTCCTGATCACGAGCGGGCTCAGGTGCCCGCTTCGCCACCGCTTGAGCGGCAGCGGCCGGAGCCTCATACGGGCTACTTCTCCCTCTCTCCATCGACCCGGTGCTGTACTCCGTTGACGACTCATGAGTAGACTCACCGGCCGCACGCGCCACGCGTCTTCGCTTCTCGCGCTGGATCCAACGAGCTTTTACCTCGTCCCTCTTCCGCTTCTTGGCGGCATAGTTATTAAGGCGGTAAGGCGACATAAGGCGACATGCCCCCTTTTATCTTTTAAGCAGTAAGGCGTAAGGCGAGGCGACGCCTTACTAATAAGAATAAAATCTCAAATATAGTAGCATTTACTGGTAAAATTTGTCAATTAAAAAGAAAAAGGAAGAAAAACAAGAAAAAAAAAAGACTACGTGTGATTATTTCAATGGCCCATCCAACCCACTACCAGCCCAACAGCACTTACCCTCTGCCGCTTTCACAGCGCGAGTGTCCAGCCTCCTGCGCCCCGCTGCCGCCTCCGCTTCTCTATGCCCCGCTGTCGCCGCCTCCTCCTCTGCGCCCGGCCGCCGCCACCTCCTCCTCTGCGCCCGGCCGCCACCGCCTCCTCTATGCCCGGTCGCCGTCGCCGCTTCCTCTGCGCCCGGCCGCCGCCGCCTCCCCTGTGCGCGGGCACCGTCGCCGCCTTCACCCGCCTTACGCCGGGATCTAAGGCGACGGGACGCCTTACGATCCCCAGGCGCCTTACCGCTTAAGCGTCCCTTAAGTGACGCTTAAGCGACGCCTTAACAACTATGCTTGACGGCCTCTAAGGCGACCTGCGACGCCCGCCTCTCCCGGTCCTCGGGGACTTTGGGCAGGCTGACGATGCCCCATAGCCCGTAAGGATTCAGAGAAGCCGTGCCGAGAGGAGATGGCCCGGGAGAACGGGGCTCGCCGGCGCTCGACCCCAAAACGCCTGATAACGACGAGACACCTCCTCCGGGGAAAGTTCCTCGACCGACTCCCAGCATGGATCGTCTGGCCCCTGTAGAAGTTCAAGATGTGGGGGCAGACCCGGATAGATAGCACCTTCCGCCAGATGAAGGTTTGAACAAGATGGGCGTCGGAGAGGCCCCTCCTCTTCAACTCCCGAACTTGTTGAAGGATCGGGTCGAGCCTCCCCATCTCCCTACTCAGGATCCCCCACTTCTAGGAATCTTGCTCACGAGGAGGCCTGCCCGAGAAGGGCGGAAGGGAGGGAGCGTCGTTCTTAGCGTAGAACCACTGGCGCTCCCATCTGATTGGGGGAGGAGGCAGGCGCGCATAGACGAAGTCAGATCGTCCACAGCGCGGTTCGATGACGGCGCCCCCCCCCCGGACGGGAACGGGCCTTGATCAGACGACGGCCGCACGCGAAAGAAGAACCTCCACAATACGAAGTGGGGAGCCATCCTCAAGTACGCCTCGCACAAGACGATGAAGAGCGACACTTGAAGAACATCGTCCGACGTCAAGTGATGGAGCTCCAGCTCGTACTCATGCAACAGGTCGCAAAAGAAGTGTTGCGCCGACAAGCCCAGCCCGTGCAAGTGGAACGCTACCAGCGACACGTCCTCGCCGGCCCGCAGAATGGGAAACTGCTCCTCGGGGATGCGGATGTCGCGGGCATCACACTCCGACAACAACCCCATCTCCCAGAGAGCAGCGATTGCCGGAACTCCGACTTCGACCACGAAGGCATGGCTAGGCGAGAAGGGAGAATGTGCAGCGCAAGAAGGAGCAGAACTTTCTTTTTCCTCAACGGCGGAGACACCAAGAGAAAGGGGCGATGGCGGGGCAGAGACGGAGAAGGCAGGAAGAAGACAGGGCGGTGCGCAAGACGGAAAGGCGAAGAGGAAAAGTTGGCAAACGTGAAGCAGACGAATGCGGAGAAAATCCGGGGGGGGGCAAGGAAAAAGAATAAGGCGGGCAGCGAAATGTCCGCGACCTGACAACCGCCAGGCGGCAGGGCAGGGAAACGTCCGCGAGCTGACAACCGCCAGGCGGCAGACGGTCCCTCGTGATCGCCATAGCCTCGTGGTGAAACCGCCACTGTAACATCAATCAACCCCCGGATTGAAAACCGAAAGAGTCGCAAGGGAACCGAGTCGAAGTGGCGTCTCCTCGGTTCCCCCTCAGAGAAACCGCCCAAAAAAGCACAAGGGGCCCACTGGGCCGTAACAGTTGGGCACTATGACAAGAAAACGGGAACACGCCACGGGATCCGAGTCGAGCGGCGCCTCCTCAACCCCGGCGAAACCAGAGGGCGCGAAGGGCGACACGACCGCGGAAGAGAGGTAAGTCTCCAATCCGCATTAATGGGCTCGAAAGTCCCGTGTTCGAAGGCCGGCCGGCGGTTGGCTCAGGAGCCGCCCGGACAAACCCGAGCGAGGGGCAAGCGACGCGAAGCGGTCCGCAAAAAGACAATTTCAGGTGGGATGGATCCCCCCGACGCTTCTAAGCTTAAGCTTGTAGTCGAGCCCCAGCACCGCAAGCTCTGAGGTAACCCCCGACGGGTCGACAACGAGCCGCCCGAGCCACCGAAGGAGCTCAAGAACCACGCGCAGGCCTCAGTTGGGGATTAATGAAATGCGGGCAACGAAGCCTCAACCAGAAAGCCCCACGGCGCGAAGCAGGGACAAAGGTTCCGGCCATCCAAAACAAACAAGACGAATGGGTTTCACTCGACTCCACCCGATAGGCAGCTCACTGGGCTCGAAGGCTCGGCCTTCGAGGTAAGCCCCTGATCGACCCGACCCCTCCGAACCACGAATGTTTTGCAGATGGGGGTGATGCCAACTCGTCATAAACGACAACCCAACCTCTCGAAAGATGGACCCGGGGGCTCGCCGCAGAACTACAGCGGGAACGACCAACGGTCGTGACCAGCCGCTATCTAAATAAGCCAAGTACTAATGACTCTTTTTGTTTGTTGTTTCGATTGTGCAAGATCGAGACCAATTAAGGTTCATCCCGTGGTCGACCACCGAGGTCAGCCAGGGGCTCGAGGGCTACTGACGGGGTTCTGTATTCAGGCCCCCGGAGAAAGCGCAAGGGCAACACACGAAGGATAATGACACGAGCCCGAGCTCGGGAGGAGATGGGACGAGAAGCCCGACACCGACCCCTGGGCAGGATGCAGGATCCGCCCTCGAGGCGGTTCCAAAAGAGAGTCCAGGCCCGAGCCCGACTTTGGGTAGAAGTAAGCAGGTGGCCTTCAATGTGGAGCAGGCGTCGCCTCTGCCGAGTGGGAGGGTAATCGAGTACCCCCTGGCACCGAAATTGAATTCCCGTCACCTCCGACGAGACGGAAGAGGAGTGGAACGCGGGGGCGAGTGCGCCTCGGTATGGACTCTATCGAGTACCCTGTCGAGACGTACAACGGGACAAGTCATTCCAACGCCCACAACTTGCCTCCCCGCCACAATACGGAGAGAGGGAGAGAGAGAGAGAGAGAGAGAGTATAAATAGAGAGACCTGCCGGTTCTAGAGGACAGACTCTCACACTTGTAAGAACAACCCCCATTCTTACATAAAAGCAAGCGAGACACCCCGGCTGGACGTAAGGCACTCTTGCCCAAACCAGGATAAATCTTTGTGTTCTTAGCTAGGCCACCTCGAGGTAGAACGTGCGGTACAGTCGATTACTACTCGGAAATCCGAAACACCGACACAACTCTTTTGACTTACATGTGAACATTATTGGCCTTTATTGCAACTTATGTATTGTAATAATCAAACGTTCATTCCAAAAGGTAGCAAAGTGAGAGAGTACACTACCTGTGAAGCGTGACCTCATAGCTTCACAAGCCCGCTGCACTTGCTCAATGCAAGGTGAAAAGGAACATAGAACACCATCTTGCTTTAACATTAAACTGACAGAAGGTATCGCGAGCCAAGGCTGGGGCAAGTCAAGGAAGACGGCATCAGCAGCACCGCGATGCTCCTCCGGGAATCCTTCCCCTTGTATATCCCGCACATTAACAGTGATGAGGCTGCTTAGGCCATTCCTCTCAAAATCTTCCCTGTTTACCAAAGGAACTCAGATCAAAATTGCTCAACCAAATAACAAAGGTAATACTCAGATCATATTTCCTACAGATATTCTGTTTAACTTTCTACAACATAAATTTTCTTCCAAACTGCCCATTAATTGGGTAAAATAGATACCTATTGCCAAAAGACACCGTAGGCCGAAATTGATTTTTTTACGTTCTTATAAATTAGTTCTCCAGTGCTTCTCTCAATTGCTTTTCAGAAAACATATTTTTTAGGCATTATGCCTTGCAACTTCCATATCATATTACCTTCAGAAATCCAAGTGACAATTGTTGAAATACTAAATCTGGAAATCATATATGCTGCAAAGACAGGACTACACAATGAAATAACTCAAAAATATACTGGCCCATCATATTTTCTAGCTTTTCCCCAAATTTCAAGTGATTTTGTATTCTTATAAATTTTTTGCTTGTAGTGCACTTCACCCAGATGCTTTGTAGAAAATATCATTTCTTAGGCTTAGGCATTATGCTTCACAATCTCTAGTGCACATTATCTGCGTGCATAGAGTGTCCATAGGTGCTAAATTGGGAAGCCGAATATGGTGCAAAGACATGGATTACACAACAAAATAGCTGCAAAACGGTACTGAGTAATCATACTCCTCAAAAACTGCTTTCCCAGATCCCAAAATTGAAAATTGATCTAGCATTCTAGTGAGTTTTGTTACTTCTGATGCGCTTCGCTCAGATGTTTTCTAGAAAAGTGATTTCTTAGGCAGTTATGCTTGGCAACATCTATTTCATATCATCTTCAGAAATTCAACTGCCGATAGATGGTATACTGCGTGGACAAGGGTTATTAAATCTACAAATTCTAATTACAGGCAAAGATGCTTTGCAGAAAAACTTAAGCATACTACTTCGCCCACACTCATCAATACAAAACAAATAAGAATACTTCTAGCTTACTTAGCAGAGGCCGCCCTCTGTTCGTGGAAATCGAAGGTGTGGACGCGGCCGTGCGGCGCGACGGCACGTGCCAGGGATGTGGTGAGCGAGCCGCTGCCCGTGCCGGATTCAAGCACGACGCAGCCGGGAACGAGCTCG
This sequence comes from Neostapfia colusana, assembly GCA_030760725.1. Lineage (NCBI taxonomy): Eukaryota > Viridiplantae > Streptophyta > Magnoliopsida > Poales > Poaceae > Neostapfia > Neostapfia colusana. The sequence goes on from JASWHV010000017.1 coordinate 53,029,262, forward strand.
AGGTAGGCGACAACGAGGCTGATGTCGGCGATGTAGAGGATCTGGGTCCGGTGGCTGAGGACCAGCGTCCAGAGCTCCGGGGTCGGCGAAAGCAGGTGCACGAACCCGGCGGCCTTGCATCCGCCCTTTCCTCCACCGCCGCCGCCGGCGGCGCTGCTGTAGACCTTGGATCCGAATGGGCGGCCGATCCAGTCATTATGGCGGAAGACGCCGAACCGGTTCTGGAGTACGCCGCCGGCGCGCACGGCGACGGCGCGCATCGCGTCGTGGCGCTCGAACACCACAACGGTGTCGCCCTCCGCGATGCGGCGCTGCGAGGTGGGCTTGTCCGCGGGATCGAGGGGAACCATCATAGTGGACGCGCGGCGTCGGGGACGGCCGGCGGGTGTGTAAACGGACGCGGCGGCGGCTCGGGTTTGGGGTTTATTGCTGGTGGAATCGAACTTCGAGGGGTTATGTTAGCTACCTCCGTTCAAACTTTATTTCTGAAGCTACTTAAAGTCAAACTAATCAAATTTTGATTAAATTTATAGAAAAAAGTTAAAATCTGCCACATAAATTAAATATGTTACAAAAGTACAAGTAGTAATAAATCTAATAGTACTAATATGATGTTATAAAAGTTAATACTTGTTTGTATAAACTTGGTCAAAGTTAGATTAGTTTGTGTCGGTAGCCTGCAGATCGGGTACCCCGCATGGAGCGAAAAGGACAGTCCAGGCCTCACCTCCCCGCTGAGGCGGGTGCCAATGTAGCCACGTGTCCTTGGCCCCGAGGTCAGGGCTGCCACGTGCGCTTGGGCTATGAAGTGACACGTGCACTTGGGCTATGAAGTGACACGTGCGCTGGGGCGAGGTCCGAAGCTGCCACGAGTTGATGGGCTCCGAACCTCCTCCCTGCTGAGGAGAGCTCCGGATCCGACACGTGACCTTGGCCCTTGGACCAAGCCTCCCCGCTGAGGCGAGGTCCGAAGCTGCCATGTGTCGGTGGGCTCCGAACCTCCTCCCTGCTGAGGAGGCTCTAGAGCCGACACGTGCCCTTGGCCTCGGACCGAGCCTCCCCGCTAAGGCGAGGTCCGGAGCTACCACGAGTCAGTGGCCTCCGAACTTCCTCCCTGCTGAGGGGGGCTCCGAAGCTGGCACGTGTCCTTGGCTCTGGTCCGAGCCTCCCTACTAAGGTGAGGTTCGGAGCTGCCACGTGTATCCCAGGTCCGAATCCATCAAGGAGAGCTCCGGAGCCACCACATGCCCCGCGATCCGTCGTGGTCCATGGGTCGACGAAGTCAAGGAGGAAGTGCGTTGTCAGGCCATGCATTCAAGGCTCGCGCCTTCCCCTGAAGCATGGCGCACGGCGCACGCCTCCGTCCTCCGCCTGATCGTCATTACGGTGACAAGACAGGGCGGCGAGGCGTGATAGCGATACAGTGTCGCCCAACGGCACAGAGCCACCCAGCAGAGCGAGAAGATGCAGCGACAAGACGGCGTCTTCATCATCACCTGCCACACGGATAGGGGCGCTCAGCGCGCCAGGCGACGAGACTTAACTCCCCATTGACTACTCTACTCAGGGTAGTGAAAATCCTAAATCATGTATAGGGTTCATACAGCTTCAGGGCCACCTGTTGGGCCCCAAGCCTCACAGTTGTAGGGCCACCTGTTGGGCCCCAAGCCTCACTGTAACCACTTCGGCCTTCGGCTATAAAAGGATCGGGGTTTCCACCCGATAAAGGGTTCGCAACCCTGCGACTCCCACACTCATACACACAAGCAATATAGTAAACATTCCCGTGGACGTAGGGTATTACGCTCCGGCGGTCCAAACCACGTAAATCTCGGTGTTCACCCGCTCTCTCGAGCCAGATCACGCTAGGGACGCCAACCTCCTCTAAACAAAGAACCTCCGCGGGCTGCTACTGTAGCAGGTCGAGAGGAGTGTCGCAGCTCACACTCTGACATTTGGCGCGTCAGGAAGGGGGCTTTTCGCGCTCTCTAAGTAACCATGGTGAACATCACTTCCCTTGGCGAGACTTCTTGCCCAACTCGTCGTCTCCAGGCGGCAAACGACGAGGGCACCTCCCGCTCCACGCCGGGCAGGTCTGGTCCAGTAGGTGAAAAGACAGTCAGCGTGCCTACGGTGCCCACGGTACCCAGATATGGTCGAGTCGGCGACCAGGCGTTCGGTGCCCCTGCGTCGCCCACGGCGCCAAGTTCTGGACGGGCCGGCGACCGCATGGTAGGAATGCCCTCGGCACTCACACCGCCAATGGTCGCTTCCTCCTGGTGGCCCTCTACTCCGACGGCAACGGCAGTACCACCACGATCGAGCCCGGAGAGTGTGTTGGCTGTAGCACACGCTCCTGCTCCACAACCCTCCGAGCGAGGGCGCTACCCCCAAGACGGTAGAGCAGTGGCGACACGACGTCGACCACCTCTTTGCCACAACCATGAACTCTCCTGCCTACAGGAGATAGCGGGTTGAACCCTTGCTGGCCCAGTCGCGTACGCCGATGGTGCCCCGTGGGACAACAGCAATGCGCGTGACGGCCACAGCTGACCTCAGGGTTTAGCTAAAACGTCGCCACACAAGTAGGAAGGTTGTATCACCATCGAGCGACGCCGAGACAGGCGTCACAACCTTGAAAGAGAGTACGACTCCCCGAGCGTCGTGTCAGTGGGACGCGCCCCTGCCTCCCCAGGAGCAGTTGGAGGCTGCATGGCGCTCGCCCCACACCTTCGCATGGTGGTCTGGCCAACCAAGTTTCGGACCCACTTGCCCGAGAAATATGACGGGACGGTCAATCCCACCGAGTTCCTGTAGATCTACTCCACCTCCATCCTTGTTGCAGGAGGGGATGAGGCCGTCATGGCCAACTACTTCCCCGTGGCCCTGACCTGCAGTGCCCAGTCATGGCTCATGAACCTTCCCCCAGGTTCCATCATATACTGGGAAGAGTTCTGTTGGAGATTCACAGCCAACTTCGGGAGTTCATACACGTGCCCTAACACCGAGCTCGACCTCCACGCTGTGCGTCAGCGCGATGGGAAGTCGCTATGATCCTTCATCCAGATGTTCTCCCAGGTTAGGAACACCATCCCACGCATCTGCAACGCCTCCGGCGTCATCGCCTTCTGGCAGGGCGTTCACGACAAGAAGATGCTCGAGAAGTTAGCCACGCACAATGTGCAAGACGTCTCCGAGCTTTTCGGCCACGCCAACAAGTGCGCCAGGGCGGCGGAAGGCTGAGACTGGCACTCTCGACCTCCCTCCACGGCAGGGAGTGTCGGGGAAGCCGTTGCTCCATGCACTGGCAAGAAGAACAAGACCGGGGGCAAGAACAAGCCTCTAGCGAGGGCACCCACTGTTGCCCTCACAGTGGCTGGTGGGGGCTGAGCCCCGCGCACCGACAAGCGTCCACGACCGTCGTCTGCTAGCAACAACGGCTAGTGGTGCCCGGTTCATAACTCCAACAATCACGGTGCCAACGACCGCCGTGAGATCAAAATGCTTGCGGAGCGCTTCCGTGAGTTGCAACGGCCGCGTCAATACGGCACACCCTCCCGCGAGTGGGAGGGCAAACAAAAGGCCAAATCTGAGGCCAGCACTGAGCGGGAGATGAAGTATCAAGACGCTGAGCGGGCGTTGAAAGCCGTATATGGCCACTTTGACTCCGATTCCAGCGCCGACAGTGAGGGACGCAAGGCGCTCCATGTCTAACCAGATGTCTCCCCCTGTCGTGCGACAAGGGAAACGCCCTCTTACATTGGTGTAGGTGGTCGAGGTCGCCCACCCCTCGGAAACCACCATGGGCTCATCCCACGTCCAAGTATATGGCGAAGCCACGCAGGACCAGCTCCGACATGAAGATATCGACCTCGTAGACGAGGAAACGTGGCTAGCGGCTGCTCGAAACGTGCTACACCGCCAAACACTCCAGCGATATCAGCAGCGATACGCGCGGAGTAGACAGCCCAAGGTGGGGCCCTGGTGCTTCAGCGAATACTTTATCAAGAAGGGATGACAAACCCTCCCCCAGCTGGGAGCGCCCCTTTCGAGCAACACAAGTATGCCAACCCAGGTGCATCCACCTGGCCACGGAGGATAGGGTACCTCAATCCAATCCAAGAACATAGAACGCCAATGTAAGTTCTACATTAGCGCATCGGTAGGATTCTTTTTTCTCTGAAAGGGTGTCATAGAGTCTAGGAACAACGCTTAGAACAGCTAAGCTCCGAAGAAGTCCTGCTACTCTTGTCATCCGGAGCGGGTCGCAGCCTTCTTGTACGGCATGTCTCCTCCTATGAAGGAAGCCTAAATGAGAAAAAATGTTTACCCTGCGTGCTCCGTACAGTTTGTGCTCACTCATGCATATCAATTGTAACGTAGGACCGCTGTAGCACCAAGAAGAAGACTCGGAGCTCTGGCTACGACAAGCTGAAGACACTGGTTGAGGTTCCCTCGGGTCCTTGCGCTGCCAAGGACCCGAGAGGTGTGTTAGCCACACTGCCGGAGCACTCTGGGTCCTTACGCTGCTAAGGACCCTGAGGAACAAGCTCGGGACATCGGCAAAGAGCTATCCACCTTGGCTAAGTCATTGCGGACCTTTGCACTGCCAAGGGTCTGAAGTCTACACCAACAACTCAAGACAGCACATGACTTGATGCCAAAGAGTCTTTATTAAATGCCAGAGCTTCGGCATACAAAGGAAGATACAAGGCGAGCGGGAGACCTAGGAGCTATCCACCCTGGAACCTAGCATCTACAAGTTGGGCGACCTCCTCCACGACAGACTTGGCCGCCCCCGACAGCTCTACGTTGTGGCCCTGTGACACGGGTTCCAGGGAGATGTTGGGGTCGCAACTCTGAAGGTAGGAGGCCACATGCCCTGCCACCTTCTTGACCAGAGCCTTGCCTTCGGCCTCCAGCTGCTCCCCCATGACGTTCTCCAGCGTCAGAAGCTTCTCCCCGACCAAGTCCAGGGCAGGGACCACCTGGCTCACCTCTTGGGCCGGACCATCGGAGCGCAAGGGGTCGAAGCCGAATGGTTCCAGTCCCGCTTTGGCACGGCCGAGGAAGTCCCAAACCTTCTCTTCCTCAGCAGCACGAGAAGCTCGGAGTTCTTTGTCCACCTTGGCGGAAGAAGCCAGCTCTCCCGTCGAACTCCTCCTCGCCACCTCTTGCTCCCAGGCGGCCAGATCATGCTCCATAGCAGCCAGGGACTGCTCCTTGGTGTCCAGCCATGCGGTCCGCTCGTCCAGGTCAGTCTCCCTTGCCGAAGCAGCAAGCTCCCAATCGTATACGGCTTGAAAAGCCTTTTCATCAGGCGCCCCTGCTCCTCCTCATGAGCAGCCACACAATCGGAGAGCTCCCTCTCCCGTGCCTCCGCCTCCTTCTCCTGACAAAGGAGCGTCTCCCGGAGCTCCGTTAGACCCGCGGAACGTGCATCGACGGTAGAATGGAGGTCCATGGCCTCATCGAGGATGCTCACCGCATTCTTATGGAGATCGGCGACAACAACCTCCTACTCCTCGAGGACCTCCTCCCGCTCCTCAAGCTGCTCCTCCCAAGCCTGCGCCTTTTCCTGGCGAACTGGACCCACACCTTTAGTAGGTCGTCCCAGTCCCGGAGGCGCTTCCGCTTAGACCTCAGCTCGGCCCACTCTTGCTCGAGCACATCCCGCATCTGGTCCAGGCTAGAGCGAACTGCCCTCACGACCCTAGGGAGCGGGACAGCCTTCGGCATCGCCAGGCGAGGGACTGCCTCGACACCCTCCGGTTCTCCACCTTCTTGTGGGGCTACCACCAAGGCATCCTGCGGAGGAAGAGGAGGATGATATTTCTATCGATGTAGGCAGGAAGAATAAGAGAAAGATACCTCCCTTGGTGATATGATACCTTTCAGTAATTGATCGCTTGAAGCGTATGTACAAATCCCAGGGAGGCTGAACTTATGTGTTGGCATTCTGAGGAGCACACGAAAAATGTCAAACATATTTAACACCCTGTTGATGCAACATAATGGAAAATTTTTTATATTCATTATCTAGAGTTGTCAAAGTAAATAAAAAATGTAAGGTTTAGTTTAGGTACAGATGGATGAATCCGTTTGGTGAAAAAAGTAGCATCACTATAGGAAAAGGCTAAATTTACGATGACTAAGTTTATTTACGATGGCTTCATCTTTGGGCATCGTAAATAATGGAATTTACAACGGCTAGAACAGGCCGTCGTAAGATAAAACTTATTTACGACCGTGATCCTACAACCGTCGTAAGCTAAGGCTTGTTTACGATGGCCCACGAATGGGTTGTTGTAAATAAGCAAACTATAGCTGTTCGCGAGCGGGCCGCGAGCGCCCTTGCCACTCCCGCCTGCCTGCGCCACCGTTGCCGCCGGCCGCGCCGCCCCACACTGTGCCGTCGGCCACCTTCCCGACCCGCCGGCCACCGCCCCACCCTGTCGTCCGCCTTCCTACACCGTCGGATTGCAAGTAATTTTTTTATTTGTCGTTTAACGAGTGATAACTAGTTTTTAGTAGTCGTAAAATAAATTTAGTGTAATTTGTAGGTAAATTAGTTGTATTAGTTAGTTTAATTGTTAATTATATGTTTATTTAGTTGTAAATTGCATTTAGTTTTTTTATTACTATTATTTTAGTTGTTAATTAATTGTATTTTTAGTTGCAAATTGAATTTAGTTTAATTAGTTGTATAATTATGTGTATTAGTTAGTTCAATTGTTAACTATATGTTTTATTTGATTATTTAGTTGTAAATTATATGTAGTTTGTTAATGAGAACTATTTTAGGTGTTAATTAGACATTATATTAAGTAATATATTATATTATTAGTTTACTTGTTAATTATTTGTTTTATTTAATTATTTGGTTTAAAATTGTTTGAAAATTGAGTGTTAATTGTTTGCTTCACGAAGGTTAGCTATATACACCGTCGTACGGGCATGTATTACGATAATTATTAGTAGGACAACTATCGAGCCGGGCTTGGAGGCGAGCGGTGCCGGTGCGGATGTCTAGCGCTCAATGGAACACGGTGGTGTACACGAGACATTCACTGGCCATCTCGTAACCTTTCCCTCTCGTTGTCTATTTCTTTCCTCTCTCTCTTATTGGAACACATGAAAACCGTCGTAAAAATGCTTTTGTACGACGGTATTGAATGAATTAAAAATGAGTAACGTAACATATGTGTCACCTGTTTTGAACGGCACGTGTCACTTGTGCTATGCATGTGACACGTGTAGGTTCAGAGTTGTCCCTTTTTTTAAATAGCCCCGGAGTGTATGAGAGAGCTTGCTTATGGCGAGACGCGAGAGGTCCGGATCTGATTGTAGTTTCGGTTGTATAGAGATATAGACGCGTGATAGCTGATTTGTTTGCATTTGATTTGTAGGCTCAAATATGGATGAAGACCGTAGTTAGATGTATACTGGTTGGAACAAGAATAAAAGTCACTCAGATGAGTGGGGACCAAGACTATGGGTTTTGTTGACCGTGCTTTTTTGTTAGCCAAGATAAATAAGGTGCGGTGTCCATGCAGCAGATGCCAGAATATGAGGTGTTTGGACAAGAAAACACTTTCAATAGACTTGTGGCGATATGGTTGGCTGGCAGCCTTCAGGTTGGCGGACCACCCTTCTGGGTCATCCGAGGACACGGAGGCGTAGAGAAGGCAACAAACTAGAAGGAGCCATTATGTGGCTACTCCTCCGGTTCATAGAGATGAAGCAACAATGTCGGCTATTTGCCCTATTAGCGATAGGTAAGAAGCCCTTACATTGTAGCTTTAGAAAATTACATAGTGCTTTGGAGCGGATGAGAGGACACTACCTTCGAGGTTAGAGGATGTTAGAGACAGGTCAACGCTGTCTTAGAAAACCTCGTGCGTTTGCACCACCTTGCTGAGGTCTCTGGCAGTGGTTACGAGCATATCCCTGCCAAGTCATGGGATGATTACGCTCGCGCTACTGACCTGACATACGGGACTGCTCAGGGTGAAGTGTGGGATGACTTCAAGGTACATATGTTTAATACATAATTTGAATTTTAGTTCTTCAATAACTAAATGTTTAATAAAACTTATGTTTCTGTCTTCTTTTAGAGACGACTTCGTTTGGCGGATCCAGCTGATGCTGAGCTCGCGAGAGCCGTCTTCAACAAGAATGCCAGGAAACTTGTTACGTAGGCGATCTCTTATGCCGGATTCAAGCAACAAACGACTACTTCAAGGGGCATCAAGGGCATGAGCTTGTGGCATTCAGAGACGACTCTGACACGTACTTGACGGAGGAGCAATACGGGGAGGTAAACTAATAGTGTTTTAAATATGACTCTTATTTTGTAATGTCAATGTTATTTTAATCAATTACTAAATGCATGCAGGTGGGGATTTCTTGGTTGGAGGGGTCTAGAGGCTTATCGGGCCCTCTGTCGACTGTGGTCTAGCGCGAACTTCGTCGCCAAGTCCAAGAGAGCCCGACAGTGCAAAGGGTCGATTGGAGGCCATACGTATGGTCCGGTTAGCATATTTAAAAAAAAAAGTAAAATCCCTTATTTACGACAACCTAGAGTTGTCCGTCGTAAATAAACCTGAGTTATTTACGATGGCTAGCTCTAAATCTGTGTTAGTTACGACAGTCTGTTCCAGGCCGTCGTAAATAAGCTTCCAGAGGGTGCCAATTCGCATGTCTCCATAAATTACGACGGTCGGCCTAGACCATAGTAAATAACTTATTTACGATGGTGGTCGTCGTAAATAACGTTATTTACTACTACATACTTGTGGCGGTCGGCCGTCATCATAACAAGCAATTACCGTCATAATTAAGTTATTTACGACGGCATGAGGCTTAATTACGACAGTTTTGGCCGTCGTAAATTGCCGTGTTTCATGTAGTGCCATACGCAGCACCTGGCCCGTGATCTTAACAATGTACAACCTACAACCTGGTTGTGTTATAAGAGGCAGTACATTTTGTTATCTATTCTTATCCATGGTTCGATACCAGCTGGCGTCAAAATTGATGTGTTACTGGAACCTCTAATGTAAGATATGGCGAAACTGTGGAATGAAAGGGTACGTACATGGGACGAGTACAAGCGGGAGTATTTCACGCTAAGAGCAATGATATTCGTTATCTTCTAAGATTATCCCAGACTCTTTACATTATTGAGATAAATGAAAGGAAAGAAAGGTTGTGTAATGTGTGTGGATGGAACTAGTTTTCTGTAACTCACTTTATCCAGAAAGTTTGTGTACATGAGACACCGGCGGTTCTTGATAGATGCACATAAGTACCGGAAGATGAAAAAACAATTTAATAACAAAACTAAAAAAACTACTGCACCAAAATTTTATAGTGAAAAACTCGTATCCAAAATGGTCAAGAACATTCAGTTTGTTTTCTGTAAGGGTGAAAAAATAAAAAAACAAAGAAAAGGAAAACTATATCTTCTGCTGATACAACTGACATGACTTTTAAGAAACAATGAATTTTTTTCAAGTATCTTCCATATTGGAAGAAACTAAAAATTTGCCATAATATTGAGTTCATACACATTACAAAGAATGTATTTGACAACATCATTAAAATATTATTGAACATGTCAAACAAGACTAAGGAAGGATTAAAATCACGTATGGACCTAGAGCTTCACCCAATAGAAAAAAGGCAATGGGAAGCATTACCTTCCCCCAGCTAGCTACAACTTGACACTACAGGAGAAAAAAGCAATTTGTGAATGCTTGCATGCGGATCAGAGTGCTCACGGGTTTCTCATCCAATAGCAGCAAATTAGTCTTTATATGTGCTGTTAATGAATTTGACACATATTGTATATATTTGTAATATTGAAGGTAGTGTAATAAAGCACAATATTATTGAATTTAACAATATTTTCATAAACTTTTTCTTGCATTATTATAACTTGAGTAAGATTTGTCTCATGCTTTAAAAATACATATATATATATATGCCAAAATATTTTTCTAATATATTTTATGTTGTAAAATATCACAGAATTATTTGCGCAGACGATCCTTAAGTAGAACCGCCTGTGAAAAACATATCTTCACAGGTGATTCTCCTTACAGGCCGCTTGTGAAGATGTCATTTGCAATGGACTGCACACAATTTCGGCCCATGAGTCGGCCAGCGGCGCACCGCGCGCCTGTGCAAGCATGGGAACTTTTGTTCTGCATCGAAAATGTTGAGGGCCTTGTACCCGAGTTATAAGGTGAGGCATGCTTCTCCCTTTAAAATCACTTGAACGTTCTTGCTCTTGTGACACTTAAAGATAAAGTTTTTCTGTGGTAATATGGTAGGGCACCCTAAGATTAAAGTATCCGAGACCCTAATCTTAGGGTCCCCAATCATAATACTCCGAAAAACATTATGTTTTATTTTGCCTAGAACAACATCATCACAAGCGTTTTTAAGAAGAACCGCCTGTGAAGATATATTTTCAATGGCGGTTCGTAAAGGAGCTGCCTATGAAGATATATTTTCACAGGAGGTCCATAACTAGAACCGCCTATGAAGATGTATCTTCACAAGCGATTCTTCTTAATAATTGTAAGCGCATCTAGGTATCCCGTGGATTTTGGATGATTGATGACGATAATTAAGAGACTAATGAGCTGAGATGATCATAAGCACATGATATTTCTAAGGCGGATACCTAAACTCTTAAAAAGAAAAAGGATGAAGAACGACGTCGAAGACTTGAAGAGTAGAAATTAGGGTTTCACTTGAGTCTTTAGTTGGCTAGCCGTGTAAAAGTGAGAGTGTGTGTGTCAAGTGCATTGAGATCATAAAAGAGAGCTTAAAGCGTTAGAAGTGTCAAGTCCTTAGTAGAGAGTGCAAGAAAGGTAAACTTGGGCAGGCCGGACTTGTCCGGGCAAGAGGTCTAGGTTGTTCACATCGTGCTTTTGTAGACGTATACGTTACCACTAAATGGGTCGTATCGGGCCCTAAGCCCATTTATGTACATATAGTACTTTTAAGCGTTAGAAGTGTCAAGTCCTTAGTAGAGAGTGCAAGAAAGGTAAACTTGGGCAGGCCGGACTTGTCCGGGCAAGAGGTCTAGGTTGTTCACATCGTGCTTTTGTAGACGTATACGTTACCACTAAATGGGTCGTATCGGGCCCTAAGCCCATTTATGTACATATAGTACTTTTAAACACTCAAACAATCGAAATAATAATCAATTAAACTATTAACTCATATGCATTAATCATCTAAGCAATTAACAACTCATCTAAACAAACATAATTACCGTAGTTAACAAGCTTATCAATTCTAAGCAATTAAAAAACACCTAGCTAGCAATTCAAATAAACCTGGGCAATAATTAAACCTAAGCATATCAAATCATTTAAATCTAAAGAATTAGCTACTAAACAATCAAAAACAAACAAGCATAATCTAAACAATTGGTAATTAAAAATCCGAACTTTCTAGATGGGGAGGGAGGTGGGCGACTTACCTCACGGTGGAGGCGGCGCGGCGAGCGGCACACGGCGAGGCGGGCGGCGGATGGCGTGGAGGCGGACCGTCACGGCGCGGCGGCGCACAGCGCGACGGGCGCAGGTCCGGGCGGTGCGGCGATGTGGTAGCGCGGTGGGGGCGGTGCGGCGAGGTTGCGGCGGCCGGGGCGGGGTGGAGGCTAGGGCGGGGACCTCCGGGGCGGCGGCGGTAGCGGCCGGGCGGCGGCGGCTGACTGGCGGGCGGGTGGCGGCCGGGGCGGCGGCCGGCGGGGGCGGCGACTGGCAGGCGGCGGCGGGCGGGCGACGGCGGTGTTTAGGGCTGCGGGAGCTCGGGTTGGCGCGGGTGTGAATGCCCGCGCCGACCCGGGCCCGTGGGTATATAAGCCTTATTTACGACGGCCCATAGTGTGGTCGTCGTACATAAGCTTATTTACGACAACCTTGGTTTGGCTGTCGTATATAACTGCTATATACGACAGCCTAGGGTTGGTTGTCGTATATAACAACTATATACGACATCCATATACTAAACGACGGCTGTACTGTCGTATATAAACTTATATACGACAGCCTCTGCTGACCGTCGTATGTAAGTTTATATACGACAGCTAGCCGTCGTATGTTATACAAGCTGTCGTATGTTGCCCTGTTTCCTGTAGTGGGACTAGTCCGGAAGTCCTACGGCTTAGTCCGTTTGGGGGCGGACTAAGAGCTCCTCACTGAGTTTGGACTTATCCGTTTGGGGACATACTAATCCGTTTCTCTCTTGGTGAGAGTGTTTTGGGACTAAGTCCTGGTAGATCGGACTTGTCCGCCTCGGTGGCCGGACTAGTCCGGGCTAGCAAGACTAGTCCGTTTTCACCCGGGCAAAGAGTCCCTATGTGAGTTCGGTCTAGTCCGTTCTGAGGCGGACTAGTCCGAATGGTTGTGAGATGAGAGCTCCCACGGCTAAGTGTTGGTGGACCGGACTTGTCCGCCTAAGTGGTCGGACTAGTCCGGGTCCTCCAGACTTGTCTGTCCTCACCCGGACAAAGAGTTCCTGTGTGAGATCGGACTAGTCCGTTGTGAGGCGGACTAGTCCGGAGATTTATAAACATTTGAAATTTGAATGTTGGGGAGTAGGGTGCTTTGTGACGCCAGTAGTCCCAACGGACCGGACTAGTCCGGGTCCTGACCGGACTAGTCCGGACTTTTGGTAGGTGGCAATGGTTGGCTTTGGGACTTCTATAAAAGGAGATGCCCCGACTTCATTTACAACTCTCTGGAACCCTAGCGCCGCCTCAGCCTTCCTAGAGCCTCTCCAAGCCTTCTCCATTGCCTACTCACCCTCTTGAATCAAATCTTGAGTGAATTTGGGTGTGTGAGAAGAGGAGAAGGAAGAACTTCACGTTTAGGCTCTTGGAGTGATCTCGTGTACTTGGTGTGACCTGTGACTTGTAAGATTCGTGAAGCTTTGTGGAAGTGATCAAGTGGGAGCCTCGGATTGTGAGCAGCCCCAAAACTTTGTAAGTCCCTTGAGGTAGTGAAGAACCGGGTTGGCCTTAGTGGCGACTTGGTGAGGAAAGGGTTGTTAGACCCGGTCCTTTGTGGACTCCTCAACGGGGACGTAGATTCCTGAGTGGAATCGAACCTCGGGAAAAATTCTCAGTGTTCTCTTGCATTTACATTTCTTTGAACGTCAAGATTGCTTAGGGTTTGTTTTAGTTATTTCACTATTAGAGTATACATCATCACAATCTTGCAATTCATTTCAATATTCTATCACACTTGTCATATAGGATTGCTAGTTGTTTTATCCACATTTTGTTAAACTAAAATCTGGAGAAAAACCCATAAAAATCAAGTTTTAGGCCTTTCCAGCAGTTTGACCAGACTAGTCCGCCCTGAGCCAGACTAGTCCGGCCCTTTTAGGTTTTTCCAGCAAGCAGACCAGACTAGTCCGCCCCTGATCTTGACTAGTCTAGCCCTTGTGTTCTAATCTCATTTAATTAAGTCATTTCAGGTATTTTAGCCTATTCACCCCCCTCTAGGCAATTTCAATTGGTATCAGAGCAGGTCTCTCCATCAAGAGTCTAACCACTCGGAGAGAAGATGGCCGGAGCTGAGAGACACGAGATTCCGCCGACGTAACAAGGCGAAAACACATATGACAAGAAAAAGGACGCTGATGTGCTGAAAGACCACTCAAGTGACGATGAAGAAGTTCGCCAGCTCAAGGCACGACTTCGCGAGAAGCTAGGTCACTCAAGTAAAGAGAAGAAGAAGCCGAAGGATCAAGAAAGGAGTGGTCAACCAGACTACTCCCAATATCCTTTCAACTATGAACGATTAACTTCCAACAATCATTACTTATCTATTCCTCTTGGCAAACCTCCTCAATTCGATGGAAATGATTACTCAATGTGGAAGCATAATATGAAGATGCATCTAATATCCTTAAACCCTAGGTTGTGGCAAATTGTCTTAACAGGTGTCCATCTTCCAAGAAATGAAGAAGACGTTACCCCGGAGAAAGCCATCCTACTTCATCGCAATGGTCAAGCAGTAGGGGTCATCACCTCATCCTTGACTTGAGAAGAGTTCAACCGAGTCGTTGGATTGGAGGTGGCCAAAGACATATGGGACACACTCAAGACGACGCATGAAGGCAACCGAGTCATTAGGGAGGCCAAGATCGAGATGATTGAAGGAGAGCTTGGGAGGTTCACCATCATGGATGGTGAGTCCCCTCAAGACATGTACAACCGTCTCAAGGTCCTCTTCAACAAGATCCGATCTTATGGATGCACCCGGTGGACGGATCATGAGGTGGTGAAGAGGATGCTTCAGGCATTCATGCCTCGAAACATTGCTCTTTGCTCCTTGATCCGTGAGAGCCCGGGATATGCTCAAATGACCCCGGAGGAAGTGCTTGGAAGAATCATCAACAACGAGATGATGGACAAGGAAGCCATGTTCTACAGCGACCTCCAAAGGCTCGCCTCCTCAAAGAAGAAATATGTTCCTTTCAAAGCAACATCCTCATCACAAGACTTCGAAGCAAGTGATGATGAGGGTCTCAACACCGATGAAGAAGAGACGCTCTTCATCAACAAATTCAAGAGGATGATGAGAAGAAGGAAGGGGAGCAACCATTATGAGAACAAGAATAAGGAAAGGTCCAAGCCCAAGACGAAAAGAGCATGCTACAACTGTGGTGAATATGGACACTTCATTGTGGATTGCCCATATGAAGAGAGTAAGAAGAAGAGAGATGGCAAGTCCCAAGAGAAGAAATTCTTCAAGAAGAAGAAGCCATCAGGACATGATCACCTTGGGAAGGAATGGGACTCAAACGAAGACTCATCCTCCGAGGATGAAGAGAAATTGGCAACACTTGCCATTGGAAGGAGCAAGCTCTTCCTAAACCTTGAAGACTTCAAGTCTACATGTCTCATGGCTAAGGAGGGAAGAAAAAAGGTTAAATCTAAACCATCCTACTCTACTTATTCAAATTGATAGAGAAGAGGCTCCACAAGAAGCACTTAAAAGGATGGCACTTGGAGACATTTTTCCTCAAGAACATCCGCAAGACTCAAATGATCATCCAACAAACAAAGATATGTCTCCCTCCCATGATCAAGCTCAAGATGAGCAAGGCCAACCTCAACAAGATCAAAACGATCAAAGTCAAGAAGGAGGATTGGATCAAGGGGGAGACGAAGAAAAGAGCGACAATGAAGATGAAGATCAAAGAGTTCAACCACCTCATCCAAGAGTGCACCAAAGTGTTCAACGGGATCATCCCGTCGACAACATACTAGGAGATATCTTCAAAGGGGTGACCACTCGCTCTCGAATGGATAAGTTTTGTGAACATTACTCTTTTGTTTCCTCCTTGGAGCCCCGCAAGGTAGAAGAAGCACTACAAGATCCGGATTGGGTGGTGGCCAAGCAAGAGGAACCCAATAATTTTGAAAGAAATCAAGTGTAGGAACTCGTGAAGCGACCCGACGCAAATGTTGTGGGAACCAAGTGGGTATTCCGCAACAAGCAAGACGAGTATGGAGTTGTAACAAGAAACAAGGCAAGACTTGTTGCAAAGGGATATGCACAAGTAGAAGGTTTGGATTATGATGAAACTTTTGATCCCGTAGCTAGGCTTGAATCAATTTGTATCTTGCTTTTGCTACTCACCATGATTTCAAGCTATACCAAATGGATGTGAAAAGCGCTTTCCTCAACGGTCGGATCAAGGAGGAAGTGTACGTGGAGAAACCATCCGGATTTGAGGATGATAAGTATCCTAACCATGTCTTTAAATTTCGGAAAGCCCTCTATGGCCTCAAACAAGCTCCTAGAGCTTGGTATGAGTGTCTTAGAGATTTTCTTATTAAAAATGGTTTTAGGATAGGAAAAGCCGACTATACACCCTTCACTAAGCATTTTAACGATGATTTATTCGTGTGCCAAATATATGTCAATGACATTATATTTGGTTCTACTAACGAAGCTTTTCGTGATGAGTTTTCAAAGATAATGACCGAAAGGTTCGAGATGTCAATGATGGGGGAATTGAAGTTTTTTCCTAGGATTCCAAGTCAAACAACTCAAGGAAGGAACATTCATAAGTCAAACCAAGTATACTCAAGACATACTCAAGAGGTTCGACATGGACAAAGCCAAACCCATCAAGACTCCAATGGGAACCAACGGACATCTTGACCTTAATGAAGATGGTCCAAGTGTGGACCAAAAGGTATTTCGTTCCATGATAGGTTCTTTGCTTTACCTTTGTGCATCTAGGCCCGACATAATGCTTAGCGTGTGCATGTGTGCACAGTTCCAAGCCACTCCTAAGAAGTGTCACTTGACGGCTGTTAAGCGGATTCTTAGATATTTGGTTCACACTCCTAACCTAGGACTTTGGTATCCCAAGGGATCCAAGTTCAATCTCATTGGATACTCCGATGCCGATTATGCCGGTAGTAAGGTAGATAGGAAGAGCACGTCAGGGACTTGCCAATTCCTTGGTAGGTCCTTGGTTTCGTGGTCTTCAAAGAAACAAAACTCCATTGTCTTATCCACAGCCGAAGCGGAGTACGTCGCAGCCGGGAGTTGTTGTGAACAACTCCTATGGATGCGACAAACTCTTAGGGACTATGGTTATACTTTGAGCCATATTCCACTCCTATGTGATAATGAGAGTGCCATCAAGATTGCTCACAATCCCGTGGAGCATTGTAGAACCAAACACATTGATATCTGTCACCATTTCCTGCGAGATCACTCTATCAAGGGAGATATCGTTATCTTTCATGTTAGGAGTGAGAAGCAATTGGCGGACATCTTCACAAAACCCCTTGATGAGAAATACTTTTGTGACATAAGGAGTGAACTGAATATTCTAGATTCTCGAAACATTGCTTGAGGCGTGTACATCTATTTGTTGCTTGTTTATAAACTTCAAAAATCCGCATGTTTTCAACATACTACCCAAATCCCCTTTACTCCATGAAAACTATGTTCAAAAGGATCCTTTGTCAAATATGATCATTGTTTGTTTGATGTATGCTTACTGACCATGTTTGCCAAAGATATTTGCAAAAACTTGTCCAAAAAGGATCATATCCTTGAGCTAAAATTCAAATTATATGAATTTCAGCATATAGCCGGACTAGTCCGCCCATGGGACGGACAAGTCCGGGCTGTCAAGGTCGGACTTCTCAGCGGACAAGTCCAAACCGGACTAGTCTGCCTCGGAGGACGGACAAGTCCGTCCCTAGAGAAGTCCGGCCCCTGGGGACTTAACCTCCCAGGGGCGGCCAGACCCCTCTCACCCTTCACACTCTCACTTTCAACTCTCTCTCTCAAGCGAGAAACGCCCCTCACCGATGATTTTCGCTTTTCTCCACCAAAAATCTCGTCCAATCCACGGATTGGAGCCCTAAGGAGTGCGGAAATCCTTCTCCGTGCTTCGCTGCTCAAGTTTTGCCTCTGATTTCATCACATTTGAAGATTTCAAGAGGTATTCTTGACCTAACCAAAAATACTTCCTTTTTCTTCATTCTTAGGTTTTTTGCTAGAAACCTCTTCAAAAATGTCGTTCCTAGTGTAAATGCGATCGTAGTCTAGGAGTATAGCGACCTGATTCAAAGTTTTTGCGAAAAATTGTTAGAGTTAGGGTTCTTCTTGTGCAACCCGGACTAGTCCGGTTTCTTGCCAGAAAAGTCCGTTCTTGGGCGGACTAGTTCGGCCCATTAACAGACAAGTCCGGTTTACACAGGACAAACTCCAACTTTAGCCAGTTTTAGTGAATTCTTTCGCAATATTCCACTTCCTTGACCTCTTATCTCTTGTTTCTCAGGCAATATGTCGGACTCGGAACAAAGCTCTCCTCTTCCGAGTCCCACGGCCGAGGAGGTTCGACAAACCCTTCATCCGTGCATTGCCAAAGAGAGAGCGGCAAAGGAGGCCCAAGCGGCTAAAGAAGTCGTCCGTCGAGATGCAAGAACAAAGAAGAAACATGACCTCGACGAGGAGGCACAAATTGCCCAAGCCGTTGAAGAATCTTTGGCGGATCAACGCACAAAGAAAAGGGACGAACGTGAAGCCCAAAGCTCCCAAGCTGCTAGTGCCGTAGAGCCCAAGAGGAAGAGGCTGGTCACTTTGGGAGATAAAGAGCGGGAAAAGGAGAAGGAATCTGAGAGTAGGGTTCTTCGTGACCCAAAGAAAGGCAAGACTCCAATTCCTGAGGAGTCCAAGAACAAGAAGGCGATTGCCAAGGCACCAACAAAGTCGGCAGGAGTGATAGTAATCAGGGGGAAAGGGCAACCGAAGCCCATCGGTCCCTTGAAGATGGTTGCCCCTGCTAGAGATCCAAACTGGCAGCCCAACAATCCGGCATTTGTATTCAAAGGAAAGGGGGCTGAGAAGGCGACAAGGCTGAGGATGGATAACATCTATGACTATGAGAAGCACACAACCGACCCTTGGTTTTGGTGTGACTTCCACTGCGACTATTACCGCTTAGTGTACCTAAAGATGAAGACCCCAGTCGCTCAAGCTCAATGGGTAGATTGGGCAAAAGGAAGCAAAAAGCCTTTGATGCCATGATTGAAGCCGCGGAGCGCCATGGAATCAAGAAAATCATGGGCTTCAAGTATGACTAGAACATTGAGGTGATTGTGTAGTTTTACACCACTGTGTACTTCTCCACCTACGGTGACCGGAAAATCACCTAGATGACTCATGGAGAACAGTACTCAGTCATCTATGAGAGGTTTGCTCAGATACTTGGCCTTGAGGAGCACTTGAACCATGAGATTATCATTTCCAACCTCAAGGCAGTGAACAGGGATCAACTTGATTACATGTATCCTAGTCATGTTCCCTATGAGACCGGGCTTGCTAGGAACATCAAGCCATTCTATAGCATCCTCAACCGGATTTTGAGAAGAACTATAGCCCCTAAGGATGGAGATGCAGTGGTGATTCAAGGAAACTTAAGGCATCCCCTCCTCTTGATAGATGGTGAAGAGAAGTTCAATCTTGTTGAGCACATCTATGATGACATATTCAACATCTCTCACACTCCCAACCGCTCATGTGGATATGCACCATACATCATGTGCTTAATTGAGAAGGTGTCGGGGATTGTATTTGTCAAGGATGTCACTCATCAACCTCTTCGTCCTCAGCTACCCCCTATTGTGCCAGAACCCTCAAGAAGGAAAAATGCTCAACCTCATTCCAGCTCAGCGGCCCCTCCTAGCTCAGTGGCTCCCCCATCATCTCCTCCTCCGCAGTCCATGAATAGATTCTTCAAGTGCTTCAACGCACTCTTCGCCTCTTGTCAGCGTGTGGAGGTCCAGACTCGACGCATGGAGAGACATCAGGAGAAGTACCTCAAGTCTCTGTGTGACAAGCTTGAGGTACCCATGTCTCCCCCCGAGGAGAGTGATGGGGAACTCACTCCATATCCAGAGTTCACTGCTGATGAGCTCGCATAGTTCTGGGAATATGGAAGCTCCTCCAAGACCATGCCTCCATCCACTGCCACCGATGATGAGGAAGAGGATACAGAGGCCACGGAGAGCGATGAAAATGGCGATGAGGAAGAATACGAAGAAGATGACGAGTAGACTTAGGCGTATCTTCTTCCCTCTTTTCCTTTTTGGTGCCTTGATGCCAAAGGGGGAGATATGGGAAGAGGATGTCTTTTTTTTATCGTCTCCTAGTCTTGTAATAGATCCTTGGACATGACTATCTTTATGTTTTATCTCTATGTTTTATGCATTATGTCTATTTTATGTAAGACTATGTGTTGGATTTTGTGGCTTATATTTGATCATTGTTGCTCCTTACTATAGTTATTGTCTTATCACATTTTTGAGCACAACACGTAGGCACCCCACCATAACATGTGAATGTATGTCACTTCCCCTCTTTTACTGTTGCATACATCCAGGGGGAGTTTTACATACATACACTGGTTATGAAAATCAAATTTTTACCTCTTATGTTGAAACTTAATGTGTTGTCATCAATTACCAAAAAGGGGGAGATTGTAAGTGCATCTAGGTATCCCCGTGGGTTTTGGATGATTGATGACGACAATTAAGAGACTAATGAGCTGAGATGATCATAAGCACAGAATATTTCTAAGGCGGACACCTAAACTCTTAAAAAGGAAAAGGATGAAGAACGATGTCAAAGACTCGAAGAGTAGAAATTAGGATTTCACTTGAGTCTTTAGTAGGCTAGCCGTGTAAAAGTGAGAGTGTGTGTGTCAAGTGTATTGAGATCATAAAAGAGAGCTCAAAGCGTTAGAAGTGTCAAGTCCTTAGTGGAGAGTGCAAGAAAGGTAAACTTGGGCAGGCCGGACTCGTCCGGGCAAGAGGCCGGACTAGTCCGGAAGTCCTACGGCTTAGTCCGTTTTGGGCGGACTAAGAGCTCCTGACTGAGTTCGGACTTGCCCGTTTGGGGACGAACTAGTCCGTTTCTCTCTTGGTGAGAAAAGTTTTGGGACTAAGTCCTGGTAGACCGGACTTGTCCGCCTCAGTGGCCGAATTAGTCCGGGCTAGCCAGACTAGTCCGTTTTCACCCGGACAAAGCGTCCCTGTGTGAGTTTAGTCTAGTCCGTTCTGAGGCAGACTAGTCCGAATGGTTGTGAGATGAGAGCTCCCACGACTAAGTGTTGGTGGACCGGACTTGTCCGCCTAAGTGGCCGGACTAGTCCGGGTCCTCCAGACTTGTCCGTTCTCACCCAGACAAAGAGTTCCTATGTGAGATTGGACTAGTCCGTTGTGAGGCGTACTAGTCCGGAGGTTTGTAAACATTTGAAATTTGAACATTGGGGAGTAGGTGGCTTTGTGACGCCAGTAGTCCCCACGGACCGGACTAGTCCAGGTCCTGACCGGACTAGTCCGGACTTTGGTAGGTGGCAACGGTTGGCTTCGGGACTTCTATAAAAGGAGAATTTGGGTGTGTGAGAAGAGGAGAAGGAAGAACTTCGCACTTAGTCTCTTGGAGTGATCTCGTGCACTTGGTGTGACCTGTGGCTTGTAAGATTCGTGAAGCTTTGTGGAAGTGATCAAGTGGGAGCCTCGGATTGTGAGCAACCCCAAAACTTTGTAAGTTCACCTTTGAGATAGTGAAGAACCGGGTTGGCCTTAGTGGCAACTTGGTGAGGGTTGTTAGACCCGGTTCTTTGTGGACTCCTCAACGGGGACGTAGATTTCTGAGTGGAATCAAATCTCGGAAAAAATTCTCAGTGTCTCTCTTGCATTTACATTTCTTTGAACGTCAAGATTGCTTAGGGTTTGTTTTAATTATTTCGCTATTAGAGTATACATCATCACAATCTTGTAATTTATTTCAATATTCTATCACACTTGTCATATAGGATTGCTAGTTGTTTTATCCATATTTTGTTAAACTAAAATCTGGAGAAAAACCCATAAAAATCAAATTTTAAATCTTTCCAGCAGTTTGACCAGACTAGTCTGCCCCTGAGCCAGACTAGTCCGGCCCTTTTAGGTTTTTCTAGCAAGCAGACCGGACTAGTCCGCCCCTGAGCTAGACTAGTCCGCCCCTTGTGTTCTAATCTCATTTAATTTAAGTCATTTCAGGTATTTTAGCCTATTCACCCCCCTCTAGGCAATTTCAATAATCATCTGTGAAAATGAATGCCTATATAAGGCCGCTCGGCAGCACCTCGCAGACCTAACCTGGGAGATTACATTGTTACAGTGTCAATCTACCAAAATTTTCATTTGCCGCCTCGTCCTCGCCGCCGAGCCCTGTCACCACCGAGTTCCGTCCTCGCCCTCGTCGCTGTCGCCTTCACCGTTGCCGTCACCTTCACCATCACCGTACGCCTCCCTCCTCTCTCCTCCCTCCTCTCTCCCCCTGCACCGTTGTTGTAGTACACCCAAATGTGATCGGATGTATGGCTCAACATATAATAGGGTCAGCCAGGACTTCTTATTTGAAGTGCACAAAACTAGATGTTTTGGAGAAAACATTTTGATTAGGTGGATCAAAAAGATAGTTAAAGCAGGTTCTTTGGGGTCATGCTCAAGGGAAGAAAGTACCCTTTTAAAAACAGGGAAGGGTTTTGAGGCAGGGTGACCTGAATTCACCCCTTCTGTTCTGTTTGGTAGGTCATGGCTTTCACAGTGATGCTTAGTAAAGCTGCTCAGAAAAACTTAATCAAAGAGGTGTTGCATGTGGTCCGGGAAGGAGAGATAATATCTCTGCAATATGCATATAATACCATCATTTTTCCCTGTATGGAAAAATCTCATCTTAGAAATCATAAGGGGGTGCTAATCTGGTTTGAAAAATTTCTAGTATGAGAACTAATTTTCACAAAAGTGAATTAGCCCCTATGAATGAGGAGAGCATTCATAGCATAAATAATATATTTGTTTTCCCATGTTAGAATATGTTTGTGTTGGACTTTATGTGTGTTTGGCCCATTATATATAGGGTTTGCCTCCTGCCTCCGTATAAATATGTACCGTCTTTTGATAATTATAATCAATCAATTCTCTCCACACATTCTTCTATCATCCCCATTGGAGGCCTGATGCTGACAATAGTAAATTATGAAGAGAAGTAATAGATAGCTATAGTACGAGTAGCCTAAATATTCTTTATTGCCTCGCTTACACCTCTTCCCGTTTTCCAGAAAGGTGTAGTGTGGGCAGCTAAGGTAGATAAGCTAAAATATAGGTGAAATGTAGATGGAAAAAAGGAGAAATTGTGGGAGGATATTTGGGTAGGAACAACTAGTTTAGCTATTCAGTTCTGGGAACTTCATGTTATTTTGGATGAAATTTCAGTTACAAGTTGCTGATCTTTGGGATGAGAATGAGCAAAAGTAAACCTTTAGAAGGTGTGTGGATCAGACTTAGAAATATGTGAACAAAGTAGTACAGTTAGCATCGGCAATAAAATCTAAAGATGAAAAAAGTTTAGTTTGGCAAATGAGTTCTGCTGGCGTCTATTCTTCATTATATCTTCATGGAATAATTAATTTTGGAGGTGTTATACCCACGCTCTAGAAATATGGAAGATTCATGTACCACTATAGGCCACTTAGTGCCACTTAAAACAATAACTTCAGTTCATTCTAAAATCAGCTGATAAGCAAACCCTTTTTTGTCTTATCAGTACTAACATGAAAGGCTCTAAAAAGACTGTCTCGCAAGGCGACACTGCCGTTAATAACATGGAAGTCAATGTAAAAGTCCCAAAATGGTATATGAAATAAACCGAGGCTTGAAAGTCTATGTGTTGCAAAATCATGAAAATGGGACTTGCTAAAACGTTTCACATGCAAAGTGTACATGGATGTTCATCAAAAGAGGCTAACATGTTCATTTGAATGTGTTGAAACAATATGGACTTAAACACTCATTTGCATGAAAGTTAAAAAAAATCAGATTTTCAAATTCAAAGTTCACAGCAAATTATTGCCAAACTTTTGAATAAACATGCAGCCTCCTACTTTTGGAATTGGAGGAAAAAGTTGGATGGCAACCTTCTAATTTTAGGGTGGGCTAAAAAGAAATTTAATAGGAGCCTTTGTAAATTCAAACTGAATTCAAATTTGTAATGCAAATTCAAACTGAATTCAGAAAATTCAAATTCTAGCCCACTTTTGAAATTCAGAACTTTTGATTTGAAGAGAGGGACATGGAGGATATCTTTTGAGAGGAGGAAGGGGTGGAACCCACATGTCATTGAGCAATATGACTTGCAAATGAAGTAATCGGGTCTTTGTTTTCCACTCCACCGAGGAGCCTTCACCGAGCGCCACCGAGATCTGCTGCCACCACCTCCTGCTCCTCACCACGCGCTGACACCAGTGTGTGAGATTCCTCTCGACATGATCTACTCCCTCACAGGCCGAAGCAACGGACTTTGGCTCCTCCTCGTGAGCACACACCAAACACAGAACGCACGCCGCCGCCGCCGCCCCTGTACAAGATTGGGAGCGGGGAAAACTTGTGCCGCATATCCCTTCGAGAATCAAAACCACACCGGTTGATCGTTTCCCACTTCCTCGGCGCAAAAATGGCCGAGCTCCGACTTCCCTCCCCCTAGAACGGCCTTCCTCCGCGGCGAACTAAAACAAGCCGACAACCTGGCGCATGTGGACAGCTCTCTACAGAGGCTTTCACGTCCGAGCAAGCATGGCCACGGTAGCGCCCTAACTCAGTGCTGCTCTCCTCCAAAACTTGGATCAAGCCGTGGACCCTAGCGGCCGAATTTGCCGTTCTTATCCCGGTGTACCTCCACGGACCTTTCGGTATGAAATTCCAAAATTCATACTCAATTCTCACTTAGAGTTCATCAAATCGTGCACAAAGGATCTAGAGTACTCGGCAACCAACTTCTCTTCACAACCATAGCCTTAAACGCCACGTAGACCGAACAATTTTTAACTTTTCCGAGCTCAACCGCGGCAGACATTGCGGGCACACGGTGAGAACCCATTGGAGGCGTTTTCAAGCTCCGGTTCCTCCTTGCCGAGCTAGCTTATCACCCACTGGTTCTGTAAAGCAAGTTGACCGAGTTTTTGGCGGGCTAGAGAGGTCAGCCGACAGCGCCGAAGTCATTCCGTAGCCACCGCACGTTGCCGACGGTGTTCCGGCCACCGACAGCTCGAGCACACCCGTGTGTTCCCCGTCCTCCCAAATCCACTGGCGGCGAGCCTCAGGCCGAGCGGCATCCGGAAACACCGAGCCGGCGAGCTCCGGCCTCGGTCCGGCGAGCTGGCGGCGCGGGTATGGGAAATCGCTCGAGAATGAAGAAGACCTGACCGGGCCCAGCTGTCAGCCACCGCTAATTTAAAAAGGAGGATCAGCTGTGGCTCGGATCCACTGTGGCTGCACACATGGGAACCCTGTAGCCCGGTGTGGCCCAAATTCTATTGGCTGGAGTTTAAAACAGTGGGCCCAATTCATTTCCAATAGCAAAACAAATCCAGATTTTGCCACAAATTTGCAAAATCATATCTTTGTGTAGAAACCTCTAAATTGAGTGATTCAAATTGGGTTGGCTTCGTTTTTCAAAGATATATCCAAATATGAACCCCAATTTTTATGAAAGTCAATATTAAATTCTGGAAAATTATTTAAATATTTTATAAAAAAGAATTATTGAGGGAGTTTGGTTCATCCAAAAATCTTCAAATTTTTCCATAATATTCTTTAGTATATTGTTGACCTTCTAGCAAATTTTTAGATCGTTTGAAGATTATTTCAGAAGGAATTTGCTAAATACAAACTGCTGTGTTCAAAGTGGTCCAGAAACTTTTTCAGAAAAGGTTTCCAACTTGTAAAATCCATTCTAGGCAATTCATAGCTCAAAAAATCATGAGAAAATTCAGGCATGCTCTATGAGTCATTCTTGAAATTGTAGTTCACTTTATTGGGCATGAAAATGCACAGTACTTTAGAATTAATTTGTATAGTAGAAATTCTTAAAGAATTATTCTGTAGTAACTACTCAAGTAAAAGGTCTGAATTTTGGATCAAAGGACTTTCATATGACCAGGAACTCACATGCAAAATGTCAGCTCAAGTTGAGCCTTAGATCTCCCTGTTCTTGTCTACCATACTTATGCATGTGGGGAAATACCTAAGAGTATTGTGGGAATTGTGGGAGACACAATTTGCATCCATATTAGATGCAATTTGGCAAGCTAAGTCTCTGTGTAGTGTATGACTTCCTGTAAAACCTTCGAAGTCATTGGAGATCAGGATCTTTAGTTCTCTCCAAATCGTTTTAGCTCATGTCACATGTCCATTAGGAACCATAGCACATGTTAATGGAACTTCTTATGGACAAGTGGTTCTTCCTTTAATTTCTTTGCACAACAGAGGAACTAAATCATTCTTAGCACTTCCACACAGTCGTCTGTTCTTAATAAATTCAAGTCTTTAATTCCCCGAATTACATTGTAAAATTTGTGCATATACATGTCGATAGGATTCACAACGAAGGGGATTCGAAGGAGTGATTCATTGAAGTGGATCAGACTCCGGAGGATCAAGGAATTGATCAGCAAGGAACAGCAACACTAACTGCTTATATATATTACATCCCTGCAAAACAGGCAAGCTCCTGTTTGCATTTAACAACTTTTAAGTTTTTTACTTTGTATTCACTCTTTTGGTTAGGATATGAAATGTGCATTAGGTCTAGTTGCTTTGATACTCCTGTTGCATGACCAAATAAACCCATGGAGTATTGGGTAGATGTCTTTTCATCGTGTAGAACTGCCATGCTTAAGTAAGGTTCGGTAGAAGTCGAGTAGTGAGATGCTACTAGCATGATCAGGAGAAACAGAGGCATACTGGATTGGTTCAGAAAATTGTTAGCAAGTTGAAGTTGAGATCGGCAGGTTGTAGGAGCAGAAGGACATAGAGGCCTGGGTGTGTTAGAACTATCCATGTCAGTCAAGGACCGATCCGTATGTGGCCCTGATGAACAAGTTTGAGTTGTGTACCGGACTCATGCTGGCTATATGGGACCCAGTAAACTGATGTACCCCGGGAAGCTTGTGTTGAGACTTTTCCGATCGCCTCAGGCGAGAGGGCCGGTGTGCAGTATATGGTTAACACTCTCATGACATCTCATGTCGGTATGTGCACCATGAGGGTGGCTACTGTACCAGTCGATTGGATCGATTCAACATGGGTGAAACGGGGGAAAGGCTGCCGCGTACGACGTCAGTGATGGTTGCTGTAGGCAACGTCGAGTATGGACGTACGTGTCGTGTAGTCTGGGTGTCATTGATTCGAATCACCGCCGCTCGCGGAAGAGGATTGAGCATACTTGTTCTCACAGTCGTGACGTAGTAAGAACATGCAATTGAGATAAGAACTAATCATTGTGGATTGAAGTTCATACTAGTTTGTGATGTTATCTTTATCAATAGTTAGAGCAAACTCGATTCATTTACACCGTGAGCAATTTACATCGGGGGGAAAGCGTTTCTTGTTTGATTGTGGACTCCCGATGTGGCGTTCCCAAGGTTACTCTTAATTTGCTGCTAATAAGACTTGAAAGTAAGGATTCACATTTATGCGAGTTTAATTATGCATTATCCTATCCTACTTTATGTCTATACCCTCATGTAGAATTTCATGACTAGGTTTGACGGTTAAGTCTTGCTGAGATTTATGCTCATGGATACTATCCTAGTTGTTTGCAGGTATTGACTTTATACTTATGAGAATGGATGCCGATGAGACTCGGAAACCTCCGAGTGGTTACCCATGAGCATCCTTGCCGTTGCGGTTTGTTCTTCGTGTTGCTAGTAAGAAACGTCCGCGGGCTAGACAGTTTCTTTGATGCTAAGATAGAAATGAGTCATGAGAGTTAGAGTCTTCCTTTGTAGTAGTATTTGAGGTAAAGTATTTGTAAAGTACTCTTTGTACTCTTCCGCAAATGATTTATGTAATATGATGTTTCCTTTACCCGTGTGATGTTGGGTGTCGCATCGCACGACACCACCCAATGCGATTCGTGGGCGAGCGTGCATGGACTCGTGGTCCGGGACAGGGTTGCACCCTCAACAGCGTGGTATTAGAGCCGCGTTGGGAATATCGCACGGATTGAGGATCATATTACGATAAAAACTTAGGATACGGTGAGAAAACGGTACTAGGCCCACATAAGGACTACTATATTAGCATATTATAAAGGTGACAACCTAACTTATTTGCTTATGTCAGAAAATCATGCATCTCGGGACTTTCCATGTCTTGGGGGGTGCATGTAAGCGCTGTCCACCAGTGCGCACAAGCTGAAGGGTGGAGCCTCACGGGTGGCAGGTAACCCGGCCAGCTTGGGTATCCTCTATGACTCTTCATGTCGTTTGGGGTATTTGAGCAACGCCCTTCCCTGGCGTGCTACGGGAGAAGTATGGGAGACCTCGTCACATGGTTAGTAACATGAACACGTAGCTCAAGGCGTGTTTGGCTTGAGAACACCCGTGCGAGTGATGACGGACGGGTGTATAAAACTGTATTGGGACCGGGTTCGGTGTGCAGCCGAACCTGATGATTGTGTGTGATTTATGCAGGTACTAACCAAGGAAACCGTAGTACGAGTAGAACACATTTGCAAGTGACCGTATTAGTGCAACCTATGGATATGTATATGCCGGTGTAATCCGGTTAGGCTTTTCTTTTGTGAGGCAACATAGTACCGTCATATGTCTTACGGTACATCGACACTGTACTATACTTGATCACTTCCGTCCTATGACGAAATCATTCATAACTAACTTTCAACTAAAAATGGAAGTTGTAAAACACATATTAGTTACTGAGCTCTTCATTTGAACTAAGTTTCAAAGGAGAGAATTGCTAGGCTTCATTTGATCTAAAAACAGAGTGCTCTGTTCTGGCAGAAATTATTGCTGGACTTTGGCAGAGCATAACTCTGAGTAGATTTACCCAATGGAGGTGTATGATACAGTTATGAAAATTTTTTCATGTGCTCTACAACTTCTCTGTAGACCTCCAGAGCAAAATCACAAGCCAAATTGGTTGAATGTCCAGTTGAATGCAAACTGTTCAGAAAACAGGACAGATGCAACCTTTTCTGGATGTTTCTGTAAATTAGCCATAACTTTCTGTAGAAAAATTACTAAGGGTCATATGATACACCGTTGGAAAGGTTATGAAAATTGAAACAATCTTGTAGTTTAGAGTTTGTTCAGAATTTTTAGGCATTTTGATGTACAACTGTGATAAAAACAGCCACATTCAGAGGAGATGCTGGCAAATTTTATCCAGAAATTCTGTCAAGTTTGAGCAATCATAACTTTTGATCCAGAGCTGATCTATAGGCATATGAGTATTCGTAAGAAATATACTGAAGTTAACTTTAACTTTGGTATCCAACTTGAGTTATGAAAATGCTGATGACCGGATCAAAATCTGGGTTAAGTACAGAAAGGTCTGTTCTGTGCAGAATAAGGGACTGATTATGTTGGCTTTAGGAAGATATGTAAACATGAATTGTCGTTATGCTTTCATAGAGTTTTATCATGTTCATGTTTTACATACTTTCACCTAATGCTGAGATCAAGTTTTGACTCCCCTCAAAATTATCCTTTTGCAGTATGGTGCGTACTCGTTCTTCGAGTAGGGCTGAAGGTTCTCGTCGAGGCAGCGATGACTTGACTCCACCGCAGGCACCACCGTCAACGGTATGTGCGGATGTCATGGCTCAGATGGTCGAGTCAAATAAGGAGAATACAAGACTAATCCAAGCCTTGGTACAGCAAGGCATACTCCAACAAACACAACAGGTAGTTCCACCCCGAAACGCCTATTTGGACTTCTTGACGACTCAACCGCCAATATTCATGGAAGCTGTCGAACAGTGGAAGCTGATCAGTGACTTCGGGTTGTGGAGTCCAAATTTGGAGTGTTTGAGTGCGATGATTATCAGAAGACATTATTTGCAGCTCAACAACTCCATGGAGCCGCCGGAAATTGGTGGTTTGAATATCTCACCACTATTCCAGAAGGCCATCAAGTGGAATGGACGGAATTTCGTGAAGTATTTCGTGCTCGTCACATTCCTACGGTTTTTATCAAGGCCCAGCAGCAGGAATTCAGGAAGTTGAAGCAGGGGGACATGAATGTCCTCGATTATGTCTAACGGTTTAACCATTTGGCACAATATGCTTCTGACTATGCGACGAGCGAAGCTGCAAGGTGTGATTACTTTTTTCATGGCCTGAGTGCCATATTAAAGGATAGGTTGGCTTCGTTCAATGAAGGCAATTACACCGAGTTGGTCAGTGCTGCCATGCTGCAAGAACAGGTGACACTTGAGTGTCAAGCAGAGAAGAGGGACCAGAGTGATGTGCAATAAGACACACCCGTTGTTCCCCGTAAATACTGTTTGGTGTATCGCACACCATCCGATGAACTATGGCAGCCACCAGTAAGATCAACATATCCCAGATTTCCTGATCAGTAATCATGTCTTGAAGAACCACCACAGCCGCAGCAATGATTGATTTCTGGTGCCTCATTGCTGCAGCCAAGTACATCAACTTCTCAACCGTAAGTCAGCGAAGAACCGGGGAAATATCCTTGTTCTTATTGCCACCGTTTTGGGCATTTTATGCAAGAATGCCGAGAGAAGTTGTTGAACAGCGGACAACCATCATCATCAGGTGGTATGCCATCATGTGCTCAAGTAAATATACCAACATTGCAATCCGGTAGTGTGCAACATCTTGCTATTGAGGATGTCCCGTCCCGGAGGGAGCACCGGTGTTAGTGGGCATGTTCACTCTCCAAGACGTACTCGTGCTTATACTTTTTGATTCCGGTGCTACCCGCAATTTTATTAGCAAATCATGCGTGGATCAGTACCAATTATCCACCAGTATTCCCACGACAAGTTATCTTATACGTTCACTGGGAGGAAATATCTCTGCTAATTAGATTGTGTCCCGAGCAGCTTTATGTTTGGGAGGAAAAATATACCCAACATCACTGATTATGTTGGATGGGCAGAAGATAGACGTTATATTGGGGATGTCTTGGTTAAACCATCACGGTGCCGTTCTCAATATCGGTAACCGGACTGTTCAGATTGACTCACCGATTTACGGACAGCACACACTGTTTTTAGACAGTGACGATCAAGAAATGGCAGAGGCCTACCACACGGAAGCTATTAAACTTGAAGATATTCCGGTGGTACGTGATTACCCCGATGTTTTTCCCGATGATTTACCAGGCATGCCACCCGAATGGGATGTCGAGTTCAAGATTGAACTAGCACCGGGAACAACACCTATCTCACGAAGGCCTTACAAGATGGCACCTAACGAGCTAGCGGAGTTGAAAGAACAGCTAAATGAACTCATGAGCAAGGGTTTCATACGACCAAGTTCTTCACTTTGGGGTTGCTCTACGCTGTTCGTTAAGAAGAAGGATGAAACAATGAGGTTATGTGTTGATTATCACCCTCTAAATTATGTTACTATAAAGAACAATTATCCTTTACCCCGCGTCGACATTTTATTTGATCAACTTGTGGGTGCAAAGGTATTCTCGAAGATGGATCTTCGGTCCGGATATCATCAAATCAAAATCCGACCGGAGGACATATCAAAGACAACTTTCTCAACAAGATACGGACTTTATGAGTACCTCGTCATGTCATTTGGGTTAACCAATGCTCCGGCACACTTCATGTATTTGATGAATTTAGTATTCATGCCGGAGTTAGACAAGTTCGTCGTGGTATTCATCGACGACATTTTGGTTTACTCCAAATCCGAAGAAGAGCACGCTGAATATTTGTGTATCATGCTACAACATTTGAGGGAGCACAAATTATATGTCAAGTTCAGCAAGTACGAGTTCTGGATTGATCAAGTGCCTTTTCTTGGCCATATTATTTCAGCAGAAGGCATTGCCGTGGACTCTAACAAAATTGAACAAGTGCTGAAATGGGAATCTCCCAAATCTGTCCATAAGGTCCGAAGTTTCCTAGTTTTAGCAGGGTGTTATCGGAGGTTCATTCTGAGCTTCTCAAAAATTGCTAAACCAATGACAGATCTGCTGAAGAAGGGCACGAAATACATGTGGAATGCAGCATGTGAAGCCGCATTCAAAACTTTGGTGAAATATATCACAACAGCTCCAGTTCTTGCTCAGCCGGACACGACAAAGCCATTTTATGTCTATTGTGATGCATCCGGCATCGGTCTTGGCTGCATTCTTATGCAAGAAGGGGGTGTGGTCGCGTATGGGTCTCGTCAGCTGAGAAACCACGGGCAGCATTATCCAACTCACGATCTCGAGCTTGCTGCTGTGGTGTTGGCGTTAAAGATGTGGAGGCATTATTTGCTTGGCAATCTTGTCCACCTCTACACCGACCATAAAAGCTTGAAGTATATCATCACGCAGAAGGATCTGAATATGACACAACAGAGATGGTTGGAGCTCATAAAAGATTATGAAATCGATATCCACTACCATTCGGGAAAAGCGAACGTGGTTGCCGACACGCTTAGTCGGAAAGCTCACCTTTACAACTTGGCCATTGCTGAAATGACGAATGAAGAGACAAGTCTCCGTGTCATTCTGTATGGAGCACTTCATAATATTGCTCTCATTCCAACAATCCGAGAAGAGATTGTTGAGGCTCAAAGAAGATACAGGGGTATGTCTCACATATGGAGAAGAATAGACAACGGGGAGATGAAGTGTTACCGGAAAGATAATGACGGTACGCTATGGTTCAACGACCGTATAGCTGTACCGCGTAATATGAAACTCCGAAATAAGATCTTGGATGAAGCCCACCTGCTAAAGTTTTCCATTCATCCCGGCAGCAACAAGATGTACCAAGATTTAAAACAGAATTTTTGGTGGACGCGGATGAAGAGGGAAATTGCCAAGTACGTATCCAAGTGTGATGTGTAGACGGGTCAAGGCCGATCATATGCGGAAAGCCGGACCGCTACAACCACTGAAGATACCGGCATGGAAAAGGGATGATGTGAGTATGGATTTCATCGTCGGATTAACACTCACATCCCGGAAGCATGACTCGATTTGGGTGATCGTTGACCGGTTGACAAAATCAGCTCATTTCATACCGGTGAACACTCATTATCGAGCCAAGCAATATGCGGAGTTATATATCTCAAGAATTATATGCTCACATGGTTTCCCAAAGACCATCATTTCAGATCGAGGTGCTTTGTTCGTTGCTCGGTTTTGGGAGCAGTTGCACGCCTCGTTGGACACTAAGCTGATTAGAAGCTCCGCATATCACCCTCAAACCGACGGGCAGACAGAGAGGGTGAATCAAGTGCTGGAAGATATGTTGAGAGAGTGTGTCATCCACCACGGTAGGAATTGGGATGATCACTTACCTTTGGTGGAGTTTTCATACAACAACGGGTATCAAGCGAGTATAAAAATGGCACCATATGAAGCTCTCTATGGCCGAAAGTGTCGCACACCGCTGAATTGGTGTGAGTCCGGTGAAAGAGTACTGCTCGGGGATGATCTTGTGAACAAAGCCGAAGACCGAGTTCGGTTGATACAAGAGAATTTGAAAGTTGCACAATCCTGACAGAAGAGCTATGCTGATCAAAGGCATAGGCCGTTGATTTGACGTCGGAGAGTACGTTCATCTTCATGTGTCTCCGATGAAGGGAATTCACCGGTTCGGTGTAAAGGGGAAACTCGCTCCCCGCTTTATAGGTCCATTTGCTATCACGGAGAAGTGCGGATCCGTAGCCTACCGGCTGGAACTACCGGCAAGTCTTGGGGGTATTCATGACGTGTTTCATGTGTCACAGCTGCGGAAATATCTCAAATTTACCACTGCTGTCCGCACCGAAGAGATCGACGAATTGATACCGGATCTTACCTACACCGAGCGACCGGTTCAAATTATGGAGGAAAAGACCCGGATAACCCAGAACTGGACGATAAAATTTTACAAGGTGCTGTGGAGTAATCATACCGCGGAATAGGCGACGTGGGAAAGTGAATATTACCTCCGCACCAATTATCCGAAACTCTAATCATTGTACAGTTTGTAATTACCTCTCCCGTCTTGTTCTTCTTTTGTAATCTCGGGACAAGATTCTTTTAAGGGGGAGGAATGTAAAAGTCCCAAAATGGTATATGAAATAAACCGAGGCTTGAAAGTCTATGTGTTGCAAATTCATGAAAATGGGACTTGCTAAAACGTTTCACATGCAAAGTGTACATGGATGTTCATCAAAAGAGGCTAACATGTTCATTTGAATGTGTTGAACCAATATGGACTTAAACACTCATTTGCATGAAAGTTAAAAATCAGATTTTCAAATTCAAAGTTCACCGCAAATTATTGCCAAACTTTTGAATACACATGCGGCCTCCTACTTTTGGAATTGGAGGAAAAAGTTGGATGGCAACCTTCTGATTTTAGGGTGGGCTAAAAAGAAATCTAATAGGAGCCTTTATAAATTCAAACTGAATTCAAATTTGCAATGCAAATTCAAACTGAATTCAGCGAATTCAAATTCTAGCCCACTTTTGAATTTCAGAACTTTTGATTTGAAGAGAGGGACATGGAGGAGATCTTTTGAGAGGAGGAAGGGGTGGAACCCACATGTCGTTGAGCAATATGACTTGCAAATGAAGTAATCGGGTCTCTGTTTTCCACTCCACCGAGGAGCCTTCACCGGGCGCCACTGAGAGCTGCTGCTGCCACCTCCTGCTCCTCACCGCGTGCTGGCACCATTGTGTGAGATTCCTCTCGACGTGATCTACTCCCTCACAGGCGGAAGCAACAGACTTTGCCTCCTCCTCGTGAGCACAAACCAAACACAGAACGCAAGCCATCGCCTCTGTACACGATTGGGAGCCAGGAAAACTTGTGCCGCAGAGCCCTCCGAGCAGCAAAACCACACCGGTTGATCGTTCCCCACTTCTTCGGTGCAAAAACGGCCGAGCTCCGGCTTCCCTCCCCCTAGAACAGCCTTCCTCCACGGCGAACTAAAACAAGCGGACAACCGGGCACATGTGGACAGCTCCCCATAGAGGCTTTCACGCCCTAGCAAGCACGGCCACAGGAGCGCCCTACCTCAGTGCTGCTCTCCTCCAAAACCTGGATCAAGCCGTGGACCCTAGCGGCCAAATTTGCCGTTCTTCTCCCGGTGCACCTCCACGGACCTTTCGGTATGAAATTCCAAAATTCATACTCAATTTTAACTTAGAGTTCATCAAATCGTGCACAAAGGAGCTAGAGTAGTCGGCGACCAACTTCTCTTCACAACCCTACCCTTAAATGCCATGTAGACCGAGCAATTTTCAACTTTTCCGAGCTCAATCGTGGCGGATGTCGCGGGCGCACGGTGAGGACCCATTTGGAGGCGTTTTCAAGCTCCGGTTCCTCCTTGCCGAGCTAGCCTATCACCCACTGGTGCTGTAGAGCAAGTTGGCTGAGCTTTTGGCGGGCTAGAGAGGTCGGCCGACGGCGCCGAAGTCATTCCGTAGCCGCCGCACGTCGCCGACGGTGTTCCGGTCACCGGCAGCTCGAGCACACCTCACAAACGTGTTCCCCGGCCTCCCAAACCCACTGGCGGCGAGCCTTCCGCCGATCGGCGGCCGGAAACGCCGAGCCGGTGAGCTCCGGCCTCGGTCCAGTGAGCTGGCGGCGCGGGCGCGGGAAATCGCCCGAGAAGGAAGAAGACCCGGCCGGGCCCAGCTGTCAGCGACCGCTTATTTAAAAAGGAGGGTCGGCTGTGGCTCGGATCCACTGTGGCTGTGCGCGTGAGAACCCCCTAGCCCGGTGTGGCCCAAATTCTATTGGCTGGAGTTTAAAACAGTGGGCCCAATTCATTTCCAATAGCAAAACAAATCCATATTTTGCTACAACTTTGCAAAATCATATCTTTGTGTAGAAACCTTGAGATTGAGTGATTAAAATTGGGTTGGCTTCATTTTGCAAAGATCTATCCAAATATGAACCCCAATTTGTATGAAAGTCAATAATAAATTCTGGAAAATTCTTTGAAGTTTTTGTAAAAAAGAATTATTGAGGGAGTTTGGTTCATCCAAAAATCTTCAAATTTTGCCAGAATATTCTTTAGGATATTGTTGACCTTATAGCAAATTCTTAGATCATTTGAAGATGATTTCAGTAGGAATTTGCTAAATACAAACTGCTGTGTTCAAAGTGGTCCAGAAACTTTTTCAGAAAAGGTTTCCAACTTGTAAAATCCATTATAGGCAATTCATAGCTCCAAAAATCATGAGAAAATTCAGGCATGCTGTATGAGTCATACTTGAAATTGTAGTTCACTTTATTGGGATGAAAATGCACAGTACTTAAGAATTAATTCTTTTAGTAGAAACACTTAAGGAATTATTCTGGAGGAACTACTCAAGTAAAAGGCCTGAATTTTGGACCAAAGGACTTTCATGTGACCAGGAACTCACATGCAAAAATTCAGCTCAAGTTGAGCCTCTGATCTCCCTGTTCTTGTCTACCACGTTTTTGTATGTGGGGAAATACCTAAGAGTATTGTGGGAATTGTGGGAGACACAATTTGCATCCACATTAGCTGCAATTTGGCAAGATAAGTCTCTGTGTAGGTTATGACTTGATGTAAAAATTTTGAAGTCATTGGAGATCAGGATCTTTAGTTCTCTCCAAATCATTTCAGCTCATGTCACATTGTCCATTAGGAACCATAGCACATGTTAATGGAATTTCTTATGGACAAGTGGTTCTTCCTTTAATTTCTTTGCACAACAATGGAACTAAATCATTCTTAGAACTTCCACACAGTCCTCTGTTCTTAATAAATTCAAGTCTTTAATTCCCCGAATTGCATTGTAAAATTTGTGCATATACATGTCGATAGGGTTCACAAGGAAGGGGATTCGAAGGAGTGATTCATTGAAGTGGATCAGACTCCGGAGGATCAAGGAATTAATCAGCAAGGAACAGCAACACTAACTACTTATATATATATATATATTACATCCCTGCAAAACAGGCAAGCTCAAGGTTGCATTTAACAGCTTTGAAGTTTTTACTTTATATTCACTCTTTTGGTTAGGATATGAAATGCGCATTAGGTCTAGTTGCCTTGCTGTCCAGGGCCTCTCCTCGGGCACTGGTTCGTGAAGTGTCCTATTTCCCCGCATGCAAAGCATGCCCTGTTAACTACGGCAGCAGGTACGTTGGGGCGGGGGTTTTGAACAGGAGCTCCCACGTTAGGTCGGGGCACAGGAGGCATGGGCACACGAGGTGCTGGTGCAACGGGTCGTTGCTGTGGTGGCTGACTAGGGCGGTATGCAGGAGTGGTCGATCCATACTGCGGTGCAGTTGGGGGCATGTACCGAGGTCATACGTTGCTCCCTTGAGGCTGGTATGGCATCTTCCTCTTGCCCTCTCGCTCGATCTCTCGGATCTTGCTTTCAACCACTATAGCCTTGTCAACCAGCTTCTGAAAGCTTGCGTAGTCATTGTTGAGGAGCTGAACCTGGATCTCATTGTTCAACCCTCTCATGAACAGGTATTGCTTCCTCTGGTCTAAGTTGACATCTTCGGGGGTATACCGGGACAGTTGTGTGAACTTGTTGAGGTACTCATTCACACTTCTCTGTTCTTGGCGTAGACCTTCGAACTCCTGTCTCTTGAGCATCATTAAACCAGCAGGGATGTAATGAGAGCGGAAACTTTCCTTGAGCTCAGTCCAAGTGACCGTCTCTAGGTCGACATGAGCGTTGCTCAGGGCATCCCACTAGTCAGCGGCGGCTCCCGTAAGTTGGTGCGACGCAAAGAGAACCTTCTCTCGGTCATTGCACTGTACTATGGCAAGCTTCTTCTCCATAGATTTCAACCAGTCGTCGGCTTCCATGGGGTCATTGTCTTGAGCAAAGGTGGGTGGTCGAGTCCTCATGAACTCTCCCAGCCTGTTATGAGCCGGCGGTGGTGGTGGCGGTGGTGCTGGAACAGGGTTGTTGTTGTTGGCCTGCAATTGACCCAAAGTTTGGATCATAGTTTGCATAAGTTGATTCTGCATGGCCATCAACCGTTCCAGGTGGTTCTCGCCAGCTCCGGGGTTAACAGGAACTTCATCGTGACCATCCTCTTGGTTGTCACGGACGTTCCTTCGGCCGGTGTTTCCTCTCACCATCTGTGAGAGAGATCGACATAGAATAGGATGTTAGAAGATTAGGTAGATTCCCTCAACTATATGCATCAAGGTGAGTTGGACTATATATATATTAGCCCGTATGAGGATGTGAACAAGTGCCGAATCATCTCACACCTCTTCCTACTTATGTGTGGATACGGACAACGTTTTGAGACGTCCCACAACTCACACTAGGCATATAATCACAAAGAATCATTACAAGGGCTCACACGACTCCTATTCAAGGATGGTTTCCTATGTCAAGGTAGTTTCAAGGCCAATCTAAGCATCCTAGGATGCTTCCTTAGGTCAGCGTGGCTTAGCTACCAATCTGTGTCCAATACCAATCTGTGATTGTATCTAGGTGTGTAATCTACCCCTACCTGTGGTTTTTGATACCACTCTGTGTTTCCTATTTAGGTGTGTAACCCACTATCAACCCGTGGCTCTAATATCAATCTATGATTTCTATCTAGGCATGTAACCTACTGTCAACCCGTGACTCTGATACCAATCTATGACGCCCTCAATTCTGTGGAAAACCACGGAACCGAGAACTAATGCATATGTGTGCCCATGATGTTCATCACACATACACATATGTTCCACAAACTGAATTCAGAATATATATAACCACGAATAACAGAGTTTATTACAATGTCTCATGAGTCTTGGACTCATGCTCACAGCGGAAGTCTTTATTTCTATGCAGCGGAAAGTCTTCTAACTAATGCAGAAGCAATTTAACTAATGCGGAAGCAAATCTAAGCAGCAAATGGCTCCATCTCTATTCCATTCAGGCAAGGCTGAGAACAGATCACACGCCTTAATGCTCCACTTGGTCTTCATAGTAGTCTTCTCCTGCTGCTGATGATGAAATAATAATGCAAGTTTGAGTACAATGATGCACTCAGCAAGTGCGGGAAAATATGATATGAAGCTCATAGCAAGGTATATATAAAAACGCTCATTTGCAGAAAAGCAAAATTATTTATCAAAAGCACGATAAAACAACGACTTATCTTTAAGTGAATGTAATCCCAACATGTATTAAAATACCAATCATACCTCCGTCATGTTCATAACCAGTCATCAATTAACCTCATTCTCGCTCACGAATACCTCCTCGTATTCGCTACCATCTCACGAATACCATTGTCGGTACCCTCGATATGGGGTACCCCCGCACACAGGGAAAAATGCCTAAGGATCTCGCCCTTCTCCGTAGGGAGAGCTCCTAAGGCGCCACGTGTCCAGCGGGGCCGGACCTCCCTCTCCTTAGAGGAGAGCTCCGGGCCCGCCACGTGGCCAGCAGAAGTCGGACCTCCCCCCTCCGCGGGGAGAGCTCCGAAGGTGCCACGTGTCCCGCGGGGCCGGACCTCCCTCTCCTCAGAGGAGAGCTCCGGGCCCGCCACGTGGCCGACAGAAGCCGGACCTCCCCCCTCTGCGGGGAGAGGTCCAAAGGCTCCACGTGTCCCGCGGGGCTGGACCTCCCTATCCTTAGAGGAGAGCTCCGGCCCCGCCACGTGGCCAGCAGGACGGCGCTGCCTGCCCCCGTGTGGTAGACAGCAGGCGTAAAGACGCACCATACCTTGCCCGTACAAGGTATTCAAGGCCCGTGCCTTCCCAAGACGCGAAGACTCGGAGCACACCTCTGTCAGGTGCCGTTGCGTCCAGTCACATCACAGACTCGCGCGCCGTGTCAGAACCTGCTAGCCAATAAACACAACGACAAGATATCCCCTGCCGCCCCCGCCGTCATCAACCACTACGACTAGCTTGTGGCATGGGAAGGGCGGCAGAACGAAGACTCGGAAGCCTTCGTTAGAGACAACTACCGACATAACTGCAGATACGATAGTCGGCAAGCAATCTCCCCGGGACCACCTGTCGGGTCCCGGGCCCCCCTTGTAAGCCGCTCGAGCCTTGGACTATAAAAGGCTCGGGTAGGCAACGTTAGCAAGGGTTCGCACTCCAGCAACTCGCACCCTAGACATAACTCACCCTCAAGCTCAGGACTCCGGTTCTGAGCAACAAGCAATACAACAAGCACCTCTGCTCACCGTGGATGTAGGGTTTTACGCTCCGGCGGCCCGAACCACGTAAAACTCGCCGTGTCAAGCTTCTCCCTCACTCGTCCCTAACGCTGGAGCTCTCCGCAAGTGACTAGCCCCTCCGAAAAAGAACCTCCGTGGGCTGCCCAGAGCAGGTCCGGGGGAAGTGTCGACCACACACTTCGACAACCATCCTGTATTCGCTACCGTTTCGCCTCATAAAACAACTTCGTCTCCCACCGAGACCAACCTTGTTGCCACGACTCAACAGTCATGCAACCCATCTTATCACCCGGACTCAACAGTCCCAAAACCAAACCATAACCAAACCATCCAAAACCATAACCAGTAACCATCTCAATAACCATCCCAACTAATCATGACAGTTGGCTAGGCGCTCTCGACCGTAAGCTCGGCTATCATGATAGTTTTAAGAACCTTGCAGAGTTTGTACCTCTTTACCCACAAGTTTGTGATTTCGTCACCCGTCGGCGACTGCAGAACCTCCATTATACCAGTACACAACCGTCGGTGTATGGCCAAGGGATCACAAAATAGCCTTTACAAAGGGGTTACTAGATGTATGGACTCACTAAGGTTTCACCGGCAGGCTAGAATCTCCAATTCTTCCACCAACGGGCCCCCTCTTGTGCCATGAAGTTCCCAGGGCAGTCCTCACTCGACTCCCATTCCCAGCGCCTTCCACAGTCCATAACAATCTAGCAACTTACCTAATTACTCAGCTAAGCCGCACCCATACTTGGCCTTGTGGTGGCACTGTTATCCTGGCATGTGCATGCATGAACCGGTCCTTAGATCTACGGCAAGTAAACCACCATCTCATGCTACCTCATTCACAAACCCAGGCTTGCCTAGATCTCCCTCCGATCCATGTTCATTAACAACATCAGTTTCTCATTATCATTATGAGTGCAGTTAGCTAGACACATCTATCTCGCTTCCCAATCCCATGGACTCAGCGAAGCATAAAAGTAAAAACCATACCCGACTCGTAAACATCCCTAGCGACAAGGGTGGTTCAACAAAAGCTAGTAAACTCCTATAAAAGGGTTTCACATCATGTTTGACTCAGCACACACACCTTTTCGCAAAACAAAACAGTTTTTTCCAAAACATAGGATCAATATGGTCAAGGAGCACTTGCCTTGTTCTTGCGGTTCCGGTGGCTCTTGGATCTCAAAACCTTGTTGTTGCAGCTCGTCGTAGACAGCTCCCTGAGCTTGTCCTGCTATACAGGATCGCGTGCATACAAGATTCATAACAATCAATATCATGCACAAACTTTAACTAGATGCGATGATGCGTATGCATGCTATCCTATAATGCAGTTTAGTTTTATTAGGTCGGCTTGTACGTGTTCTTGCATGGTTTTATGATGAACAGAGGTGTTCGGATCAGATGTGGACGTGGTGATGACCTTGTCTTTATATCAACCCGATCAACAAGTGATCTGTCCACGAGAAAGCTTCTATTCGAAAGGAATCGAAGAACAGATACAAAGAAAACACAACGATGTTGTAAGGTGGTATTGGAGACCTACCTTACGTTCTTCTCGATCTCAGGTCCTTCTCCGATCGTTGGGCTCTCTTCTGGCGATTTTCCTCGCTGAACTCCGGCGATGGATTTCTCAGCGAGTTGGGGGCTAGGGTTCTAAGTCGTCGGCTCAGGAGTTGGAGAAGAAGTTTGTGGTTTTGGCCAGAGGTTCTAGATTCTATTTATAATCGGGAAGAGAAGAGTCCTAATCTGATTGTATCCCGAATAAGAGTCCTATTTAGATCGTTGTTGAATCCTAACAACTTATCTCGAGTTGATTTGGTGCGGTGACATTGTGGAATTTAGGTCGGTTTCTTCTCCGTACCGGTATCTCTATGCGTACAGAATCCGAAAACCGCTCCAGAACTCGTTACCTTCTCGGTGGTGAGCTCCGGAAGCTCCACGTGTCCATCAGGCCTGGTCTCTCCTTTTTCCACAGAGACGAGCTCTGGTGGTGCCTCGTGTCAAGCGAGTGAGATCTCCCTCTCCTTTGGAGGTGAGCTCCGCGTGCGCCACGTATCCTGACGGTCGGGACCTCCTCTCTTATTCGGAGGTGGCTCCGCACACGCCACGTGTCAGTGCCGGACCTTTCCTCTCTCTCCGGAGGTAGCTCCGGGTGTGCCACGTATCCATTCCGGACCTCCCTCTCTTCGGAGGCGAGCTCTGTAAATGCCACGCGTCAAGTAGCGCCAGACTTTCCTTTCTTCTCAGAGACAAGCTCCGAGGTTAACACGTGTCCAACAGCGACGGACCTCCCGGAGATAAGCTCCGGTGGTGACACGTGTCCGATAGAACCGGACCTCTCGGAGGTGAGCTCCGAGATCGACACGTATCCCACGCGACTGGTCCTCTGATTCCCGCGGTGACTAGCTCTGAAGGTGACATGTGTCCTGCGGAAATGCCTTTGCTTCTTCCGCAGAGGCTAGCTCCGGGGCAACACGTGTCCCACAGGGTCGGACCTCTCCCCATTTGCGGAGATGAGCTCCGAACATGCCACGTGGCCAGCGGTCGCGGCAAGTTGTCTTCGGCGCTCTCTGAAAACTGGATTCGGCTCTTACTGGCTATCCTTTTGATATTTTTCTCTGTTCCTACTTTTTTTCTTAAAATGTTTTCTCTTCATAAAACATGGATATATGCTGACACCAGGAATGAGGGTGTCACAATACGGGATTGGTTCAGAAAATTGTTAGCAAGTTGAAGTTGAGACCGACATGTTGTAGGAGCAGCAGGACAAAGGGGCCTGGGTGCATTAGACCTGTCCGTGTCGGTCAAGGACCGATCCATATGCGGCCCTGTTGAGCAAGTTTAAGTTGTGTACCGGACTCATGCTGGCTATATGGGACCCAATAAAGCGATGTACCTCGGGAAGCTTGTGTTGAGACTTTTCCGGTCGCCTCAGGTGAGAGGGCCAGTGTGCAGTATGTGGGTAACACTCTCATGACATCTCATGTTGGTAGGTGCACCATGAGGGTGGCTACTGCACGGGGCAATTGGATTGATTCAACGTGGGTGAAATGGGGGAAAGGCTGCCACGTACGACGTCAGTGATGGTTGCTATAGGCAACATCGAGTACGGGCGTACGTGTCGTGTAGTCCAGGTGTTATTGATTCGAATCACTGTCGCTCATGGAAGAGGATTGAGCATACTTGTTCCCACAGTCGTGACGTAGTAAGAACTTTCAATTGAGATAAGAACTAATCATTGTGGATTGAAGTTCATACTAGTTTGTGATGTTATCTTTTGTGAATAGTTAGAGCAAACTCGATTCATTTACACCGTGAGCAATTTACATTGGGGAAAGCGTTTCTTGTTTGATTGTGGACTCCCGATGTGGCGTGGCCAAGGTTACTCTTATTTGTTGGTAATAAGACTTGAAAGTAAGGATTCAAATTTAGGCGAGTTTAATTATGCATTATGCTATCATACTTTATGTCTATACCCTCATGTAGAGTTTCATGACAAGGTTTGACGGTTAAGTCTTGCTGAGCTTTATGCTCATGGATACTATCCTAGTTGTTTTGCAGGTATTGACTTTATGCTTATGAGAATGGATGCCGATGAGACTCGGAAACCTTAGAGTGGTTACTCATGAGCATCCTCGCCACTGTGGTTTGTTCTTCGTGTTGCTAGTAAGAAACGTCCACGGGCTGGACAGTTTCTCTGATGCTAAGATAGAAATGAGTTGTGAGAGTTAGAGTCTCCCGCTGTAGTAGTATTTGAGGTAAAATATTTGTAAATTACTCTTTGTATGCTTCCGCAAATGATTTATGTAATATGATGTTTCCTTTACCCATGTGCTGTTCGGTGTCGTATCGCACGGCACTACCCAATGTGATTCCTGGGCGAGCGTGCACGGACCCGTGGTCCGGGGTGGGGTCGCTCCCTCGACAGTCAACAATATTGAATGTTAATCAGAACACTTTGATAATGAGCCCGGTAGTGACGGCTCGTATCACAGTCCATCATACCCTTTTCCAAATCTAATAAAACCTAAAAGGACATCAGATGATCTTGACCCTGAATACAATCCCGCCGATGAGGTATGGTACTTGTCCTGTCTAATAAATCGTAAATAGTATTGTTTAAATTAATGTTGCTTGTTAAGTAAACAAAGTCTTCTAATTCTTTTCTATCTTAACTGCCAAGAGAACAAGGTGACTTCTGCTCTGAAACACACAAAAGGTTTTCCAATGGCTGAACCCTCGGGTTCACAAAAGCGAAAATGAGGTTCAAATAAAGGTCCACAAGGCATCATTCACATAACAAAAATTGGTGAAGGTAAGCTTCCTCAGGAATCGCTTGATGCTGTTACAAAGTACCGAAATGCTTGCGGTTGTCTTGTTAGAGCGCTTGTGCCGTTCATAACGGACAATTGAAAAAAAAATCCCTGAGGCCGGAAAGAACGAGTTGTGAGAGAAGTTGAAGAAA
This sequence comes from Neostapfia colusana, assembly GCA_030760725.1. Taxonomy (NCBI): domain Eukaryota; kingdom Viridiplantae; phylum Streptophyta; class Magnoliopsida; order Poales; family Poaceae; genus Neostapfia; species Neostapfia colusana. Next base: position 53,073,506 of record JASWHV010000017.1, read on the forward strand.
TGATTCATGTCCCCAAAAGGCAAGGAAGAAGTGTTAAAGAAAGCAACATTGATATCTTGCGTCAATAAGTTTTATGGCTGGAAGAGTAAAATGAATGCTTATGTTAAGGATAATAAGGTCCCAAGCCCTAATAAGATGGAAAATCATGCAAGCTCAGGGGGGGGGGGGAGAATTTGTTCGTCAAAACACCACATCTGAGGATGTAGCCCTAAGTCAATCTATGTTCGAGCTCGCGAAGAAGAACACATACCACCATCCCTTGGGGTCTACCGGATATGCCCGAAAACTTGAGAAATGCCATAAGGTAATAGAGGACACTGTCAGTGTGGGCGATCATGACTCGCTAAAAGGCTGCAATGAGCGAACTAGGCGGTGGGTGTTAGCTCAGTCAAGTTTGAACAACGAGGGCAAACTTGAAAAACCCGAATATATGAACAAAGTAGGGCAAAGATTAGCAGAAGTAAATGGAAACTAAGAGAAGGGTCTCTTCAAGCTGGTGAGGGAGAAGGACCAACTTGCTGCTGTTCTAGACAATCCTGAACATAGTGGACAGGTCCGAGCAATCTCTTCTCAGATGTCCTAGAAAAGGGATCCCGAACGATGCAACGTCATATAGAAGACGTGAAAAGTTCAAGAAGACAATTGAAGATACGATGGAAGAAAAGGCCAAGGCATCTGTACAGCAAATATTGCACGAACTTAGAGAATCAGGACAATTGCCATATGAGAATAGAGCGCTGGTGCCCAAGGAAAATGAGGTGTTATTATCTCTAATTGCCTTTCCTAGCAGCGTAGAATCAGTGCCAACTGGCTTCCCTGTCGATGATATCCTTGAGGACAAATCTTGTTGTCTTCTTGTTCCCATCGGTAGAACATGGAACAAAACAAAATATGTTGCCACTACTATGGCAAAACCATATCACGTCTTCAATGATAATCCCCCTCCTATGTACGATGCTGTGGTGCAAGTTCTTGAGATCATCGACACTAATTTTGAAGATTATGAAATAGACCACAACACCCCTGAGGGGTCACGACACTAGATCAGATTGTCAACATGTTAATCCTTTGGCACAAAAGCGACATCATGGTTGACGATGAGCCGATGTCGAGCCCCGTCATTGCATATCGGAATACCTTAACCCCGTCTTCTACGCCGAAGGTTGAAGGACATCCACTCCCACTATCTCCCAGCAAGGACGATAGTAAAGATAAACAAGAGCAACCAGTTGAACAACCGGTTGAAGCAGTACAAGAGGAACCAGTTCAACAACCGATTGAAGTAGTACAAGAGCAACCAGTTGAACAATAGGTTGAAACTGGACTAGAGCAACCAGTTTAACAGGTTGAAGCAATGCAAGAGCACGCTGAGCAAGTTGAGGCCAATGTCCAACTTCCAGCAACTGCTCCTCCGACAGTTCATCTGCATGTTAGCTCATACAAAAATAACAAACCTTCAGAGGCAGTGTCAAAGTATTTGGAAGGAATGAATAAAATAACTCCAATATCTAATGCTTCATACATGCCAGCAATAGAAAATAATGATATGTGGGAAGAAGACAGCAAAGTTCATTCTCAGGAGTCCTCTTTCACTAAAAAAAGGATCCTGATATACAAGGAGAATAGTCCTCCTAAATTTGAGAATGGGAAGACGTTTATGATAACGGTACAACTTAGCAAACTGACTTTCTCGCTCTAGAGAATGCACGAGTGGTACATGCCATGCAACACTAAATATGAAATTAGCAATTTCACATTTCTTTTGATAGAAAAAGCATTTTGTAGCAGAGCCGCAAACCATAGACACCCAATTTTCTTTGAAGATCCGCAGGGCCTGTTCTATCGAGAAATGCTTGAAGTCAACTTTCAACTCATCTGGTGCTTGTAAGTGCCTCTAATCTTCCGTAGATGGTTTTCTTACTATGGCTCGATACTATAACGATTCCAGACTTATTCTTTATGATGCAATACACGGATGACGAAAAAGTGAAGGGTAAGACAGGAATCCTTGACCCGACAATGATTGCTAAGACAAATTTCAACGTGAAAAATGACCGGTATTCAATTGAATACCAGAAAATGACTGACAAAGAATTTACATAGAAAAGCAAAGAGTCAATGAAGAAAAAATATATGGAAGTGACAGTCTAATAGGGCAAGTATCGGTACCCTGCAGATCGTGTACCTCCACATGGAGGGTTAAAGACAGTCCAGACTCCGCCTCCCTGCTGAGGCGGGCGCTAGCATGGCCACGTGTCCTCGGCCCTGGGGTCGACCGCGGAGCTGCCACGTGCGCCTAGGATGTGGAGCCAACACGTGCCCTTGGCTCAGGACCAAATCTCCAAGCTGAGGTGAGGTCCGGAGCTGCCACGTGTATGTTGGCTCTGAACCTCCCCCCGCGTAGGAGGGCTTCGGACCCGACACATGCCCTTGGCCCCGGACCAAGCCTCCTAGCTAAGGTGAGGTCCGGCGCTTCCACATGTATCCGGGCTCTGAACCTCCTCCTTGCTGAGGAGGGCTCTGGAGCCGACATGTGCCCTTGGTCCCGGACCAAACCTCCCCGCTAAGGTGAGGTCCGGAGATGCCACATGTATATAGGCTCCAAACCTCCTCCCCGCTGAGGAGGGCTCCGGAGCCGACATGTGCCCTTGGCCCCGAGCCAAGCCACCCCGCTGAGGTGAGGTCCGGATCTGCCATGTGTATCCAGGCTCCGAACCTCCTCCCTGCTGAGGAGGGCTCTTGAGCCGACACGTGCCCTTGGCCCCGGACCAAGCCTCCCCGCTGAGGTAAGGTCCGGAGCTGTCACATGTATCCGGAATCTGAACCTCCTCCCTGCTAAGGAGGGCTCCGAAGCTGACACGTGCCCTTGGCCCCAAACCAAAGCTCCCTGCTGAGGTGAGGTCCGGAGCTGCCACATGTGCCCGGGCTCCGGAGCCGCGACGTGTCCCACGATCCATCATGGGCCATGGGTTGATGGAGTCAAGAAGGAGGTTAGCTGTCAAACCATGCATTCAAGGCTCGCGCCTTCCCCAGAAGCATGGCACACGGCGCACGCCTCCATCCTCCGCCTGTTCGCCATTACGGTGACAAGACAGGGCGGCGAGGCGTGCCAGCAGCATGGTACCGCCCAACGGCACAGTGCCGCCCTGCAGAGCGAGAAGACGAGGTGACAAGACGACATCTTCATCATCACCTGCAGCATGGTCAGAGGCACTCAGTGCGCCAGGTGGTGCCTTAACTCCCCCACTAACCACTCTATCCAGGGATGTAAAAACCCTAGATCATGTATAGGGTTCAGGCAGCTTCGAAGCCACCTGTCGGGCCTCGGGTCCTATTGTAACCACCCTGGCCTTGAACTCTAAAAGGACCGGGTGTCCATCCGACAAAGGGTTTGCATCCATTCGCAACCCGCACACTCATACGTGCAAGCAATACAACAATCACCACCGTGGACGTTGGGTATTACACTCTGGCGGCCCGAATCACGTAAATCTCAGTGTTCACCCGCTCGATCAAGTTAGATCGCCCTAGGGACGTCAAGCCCCTCCAATCAAAGAACCTCCACGGGCTGCTTCCGTAGCAGACCGGGGGAAGTGTCGTAGCTGCACTTTGACATTTGGCACGCCAGGAAGGGGGCATTTTGCGCTCTCTTGGCGACCATGGTGAGCGTCACCTCTCTCGGCGAGACTTCTCGCCCTACTTGCCGCCGTCTCCAGGCAGGAGACGACGAGGCCACCTCCCGCTGCAGGACGGGTAGGTCAGGCCGGGACGGCGACTAGACAGTCGGCATGCCTGCGGCGCCCGCGGCGCCATGGTCTGGCCAGGCCGGCAAACGGACAGTCGGCGTGCCTTCAGCGCCCACGGTGCCAGCAGCCTCTACCTCACGGCATCCCTCTACACAGACGGAGGCGACAATGCCACCACATCCAAGCCGGAGAGCGTGCTGGCAACAGCGCGCGCACTTCTCCACAACCCTCCGGGCGAGGGCGCCACCCCCGAGGCGGTAGAGCAATGGCGACACGATGTCGATCACCTTGTCGCTGCTGCCATGAACACACCCGCCTACATAAGGCAGTGGGCCGACCCCTTGCTGGACCAGTCGTGTACACCAACAATGGCCTGCGGGACGGCTGCCACGCGCGCGATGGCCATAGATGACCTCAGGGTCGAGCTCAACCGTCGCCACACAAGAGAAGATGGGTGCGTCACCATTGAGCAGCATCGCGAGAGGCATCACAACCTCGAAGGAGAATACAGCTCCCCGAGCATCGTACTGGTGGGAAGCTTCCCGCAGACCCCTGCCTCTCCAGGAGCAGTCGGGGGCTGCATGGCGCTGGCCCCACACCTTTGCATGGTGGCCTGGCCACCCAAGTTCTGGCCCCACTTGCCAGAGAAGTACAACGGGACAGTCAACCCCGCCGAGTTCCTGCAGATCTAGTCCACCTCCATCCTAGCTGCAGTAGGGGATGAGGCCGTCATGACTAACTACTTCCCCGTGGCCCTGACCGGAACTGCCCGGCCATGGCTCATGAACCTTCCCCCAGGATCCATCACATCCTGGGAAGAGTTGTGCTGGAGATTCACAACCTACTTCGTGAGTTCCTACACGCGCCCCGGCACCGAGCTCGACCTCCATGCCATGCGTCAGCGCAATGGGGAGTCGCTGCGATCCTTCATCCAATTGTTCTCCTAGGTCAGGAACACTATCCCCCACATCTCCAACGCCTCCGTCGTCGTCGCCTTCTGGCAGGGCGTCTGCGACAAGAAGATGCTTGAGAAGTTAGCCACGCACGACGTGCAAGACGTCTTTGAGCTCTTCAGCCTGGCCGACAAGTGCGCCAGGGCGGCGGAAGGCCGAGACTGGCACTCACGACCCGCCTCCGCTGTGCGGAGTGCCGAAGAAGCTGCTGCTCCACATAGCGGCAAGAAGAAGAAAACTGGAGGCAGGGACATGCCTCTGGCCGGGGCACCCACCGCCGCCCTTGCAGCGGTCAATGGGGGCCGAGCCCCACGTACCGACAAGAGCCCGAGATCGTCGTCTACCAGCGATGACGGTCAATGGTGCCCGATGCACAACTCCAACCGCTATGGTGCTAGTGACTGGCGTGAGATCAAGAAGCTTGTGGAGCGCTTCCGTAAGCTGCAACAACAGCGGTCGTGCCAAGACGGCGTACTCTCCTGCCATTAGGAGGGTAAACAAAAGGCCAAGCCTGAGGCCAGCACTGAGCAAGAGGTGGAGTATCAAGACGCCGAGCGGGCATTGAAAGCCATCTACGACCACTCTGACTCTGACTCCAGCGCCGACAACGAGCGACGCAAGGCGCTCCACGTCTAGCCAGACATCCTCCCGTCGTACAACAAGGGAAACACTCTCTTACACTGGTGTAGGGCGTCGAGGCCTGTGAGGCCCGGCCCGGGAATCACAGTGGGTGGTGCCGTGCGATGCGGCACCCAACAGCATGCACGAAAGACGATAAGAACATAACGGAACCATTTTGTTACTCAACATAAGATCTTTTACAACATAAGTACACACACAGCGGAAATTAAAACTAGCTGGACAATCTACTCACTCTCGACCCTAACTACGCCGAAGAGAAGTCGTTCAGCCCGTGAACGCTTCCTACTAGCTTCACCAAAGAAAGGCAGCGGCTGGGTTTCCGATGAGTTGAACAAACCATGAGGTTCATCGTCTCACCGAACAACCCTCTTCATAGCAGGCATCCTGCTACCTGCAAAAACAACTCAGAAGCAACCATGAGCACTAAGGCTCAACAAGACTTAACCGTCACTCCTAAACATGTAACTCTAAATGCAGGGGTAGTAAGACAGTAGGAATAGGATTTTGCAAAATGCAGCTTGACTAAACTTGATCCTTATATTTAGATTCTTATAGCCTTCATTTTAGTGGTCCTCACGCCTCACAACATCGGAAGTTCACAATCAAACAAGAAACGCTTATCCCGATGTTGCTAGCCTAAGGCGGAAATGAAATTTAGTTGGCTCTATATCTACTTCAGTCAAGGTTCCAATACAGTAATTAATCCACAAACAACAAGTTAAGAGACTTAGTTCATCTTCTTACTAAGTCACGGTGCAGTGGGCATGTATGCTCAATCCTCTTCTGCGAGCGACGGTGATTCGAATCAATAACAACCCGGAATACACGACACATACACCCGCCTCGAAAGACTCTCTCAAGAGCTCTTTCTTACGTTGTATGCAGCCACCTTTCAAACGACACCCCGACATAGAAAAACGCTTCGCGCCGAGCAGGATGGTCCTCTACGCGGACACGTCGAAGTTGCCCGCTAAAGGATTTACACCTCCCGCCTTCCCAACGCCATTCCCACGCGAAGGATGAGTTTCTATATCACGGTCCATCGAGTTACATCGGTTTCATGGGTCCCATACCCCACTATATATCCGGTACAGCTCAATCTTGTCCAGCAGGGCCGCATACATACGGTTCTTAACCGACACGGACGGGGCTACAACCAACCTCCACATTTGCCTTACCATCCCGGTCCAGGCCAAATGTGGTCTCAAGCATTGTCACACCCATCGCAGGTCGAGACCAACTTTGAGCGCTCCATCCTACAGGAACATCCCCGTCCCCATCTCATATTCATGAGGGTGCTCTTATCATTTATCTCTCGCGAGTAACTCCATTACTCGAACTTTCTCGCGAGTAGCTTTTTACTACTCGACTTCTACCGAGCTAGCTACAACATTAGCCTAGCATCTACAACGAGGCAAAGCCTACACTAAACCTTCTAATGAGGGATGTAATAGGCATGCAAGTGGGTTTTAATCATCCTAGACATAATGCACTCAAGTCTAATAAACATGATGTGATGTCAAGCAAAATTTAAAACGGTAACAATATGCAAACCGGGGCTTGCCTTGCTCAACGGTTTTGTTAGAAGGTAGGAGTTAGTATTCCTCCGGAGAATCCGCCAAACTCATCACGAGATGGAGATCCTCGCTGCAGAGTCGAGTCCTCGTCGAACATCGATGTCACGTGCTATTAAGATGAGTTATGCCCAAGTATTCAAAAGCTTCTAGAAAATGATTCAAAACTGTTGTACCAGTTAACTCACACATAAGATATATAAAAAACAGCAATGTTTCTGTTGTTGTATCTAAACCTTAGAGATGAGATGATGAAAGCTAGGTGAAAAGAGATACTAGTAATCACCATGTGATCAAGTCCATTATATGAACACTTAAACCTAAAAGATGGTAGCTCAAGTTCCAGAGGTCCAATGAAGCTGATAATTTAACCACAGCCTCTATGGAAGGTATTTAGGCAGTGTGCAAAAATTGAGCTCATGAAATGGCTCAAGGTGATCACAATAATTCCTTATGTGATTTTCACTAACCTTCCTTTACCCCCTAGGTATTAAGCTTTCCTATGCTGCAAAGTAGACTTTTTGTGAAGTAAAAAATGTCCTGAGTCCATAGGAAATGGTTTTACAATTTTTGGAGTTTCCTACATGGAGATATGGATTTTATAAGGATTAGGAAAAAGCTGAAAATGTCTCTGTTTATTTTCCCATTTTTCAGAGACATAAGGAATGAACACATCATTTGACCAAGCAAATGGTGTCCAATGCCTCTGAACTTTTTACTGGAGTTCAAGGAATTTCGGAAGAATGTCCTGTCCGAATTTGGGAATTTTCCAATAAATAGAACTCCTGTAAAAATTCATACAAAATTTTCCTTAAATGAATTAATGAGCCAAATCCAGGGATTTTCATAAACATTGGGCTGCACCCCTGCATAGTACTATTTGAGAGGAATCCAACAAAATTTGTTTCACAATTTTTGGACACTCCTACACAAAGTTATGGCTCTCCAAAGTTTGAACTAAACTGGGAAAATCTGGAAAATGTTTAAATGCCGACAGTGGGTCCCACCTGTCATCCCTAACCTCCAGACTCGCGCCAAACACACCAGTGGCGGCCCCCTCCGGTGAGATCGCCAGAAAACCAGTTCCCAGCCACCTCCAGACCCCCTGCTGGCCGCCCCCCCCCCCATATTTCCCCACGCTGAACACGTTGGTGAGGTCGCCGGCGGCTGAAACTCGCCGGAAAACAGGGCGCACCGGCCACAGCAAACCCTAGGGCTCCGGCGAGGTATTGCACGGTGAATTCTCCACCAAATGGTCGGTTCTTGGGCTCTACAGCACCAGAGGATCATGTAGAAGACCGGCATGAGGTCTAAACCAGCTGGAGAGGGCGCTAAACCTATCGGCACCGTGCGCCCGATAGGGTCCAGCGGCATACCCTCTAAAAGAGCTCGGATTGCTCACTCTACACTCAATTTCTTGGTCTCAAATCGATGGAGGAGGTGTGCTAGGCAGTTAAAATCCTGTGTGTGAAGTTTGAAACCCAACAAACACGATTTGAGGACGAATTTTACAATTCCTTACCTCAAGGTCCGTTTCTGCCGCCCGGGAGAAAAACTTGAAATTCTCCCTCTGTGATCAACGGCTAGGGCTGAGCTTTGGAGGTGAGCAACTAGACTTGTTGGTGCACAGGTGGGGTGACTTTCTTGGGTGTGATCCCTTCTGGTTTGGGCTGTCCATGGCGTCCAGTTCCTGCTTCTTCAGTTTCAGTTCGGGGCAGTGGAAACTTTGCCGTTTCTAGGCGCCGGTGAGCTCGGGACGGCGGGGTAAAGTGGCTAGCCGGCTAGAGCATGTGTATGCGATGATCTTTGCTGTGGAGACCTCGATCATCCGTCGCTCAGGTGGCTGTGTAGGATCGAGAGAAGGAGGGGCGCTGTTCTGCTCGGGAGAAATCTCACGGGAGCGAGGCAGAGCAGGAGAAGAGTGGAACTTTGCCTGTGCAGCCTTCGGGGGGAGATAAGGGCACCGTAGAGGAGGAGGTGGCACCGAAGATCGTCGTGTTCGATCGGCTGCCGAGAGCTGTCGCACGCTCAGCCATCGGTGGAGTCGGTTTGCACTTTTGTGAGACTGACCAGTGGGGTCCACAGCCACAATTCTCCCTCTTATCCCCCATTTTGATTTAAAATAGCAAATGAGCTCCAAATTTGTTCAAACTTGGAGGATAGGTCAAAGGAACTATGAGGAACTCAAATCTGAAATCATATTTTGAAATTGAGTTTGTTTTGTTCAAAATTCAAATTCAAGTTTGAATTTAAACGTGCCCTCATTTAATCCTCGGAATAAATAGTATATGAAACCAAAAATTCTCCAAATTTGAAACTTAGGCTCTTGAATACATGAGAGATGCATCTATGATCTCACATATAGGCCTTTGGACAATTTGAATAGAAATCCTTTCAAAAGATTCAAATTGCATTTAAATTCCCTCCACTCTACTCATAGAGGAGGTGCACATGAGTTAGAGTTTTAGGAGTGTAATTATTTCCCCTAGGTTAACATGTGTGGAGCATGGGCTAGAGAAAATTTTTAACTCCCTCACATGTCCATTTATGTGTTCATCATTTCATGTGACACAATTATAGTCTTTTGTTGCCTTAACTTTGTTTTATGAGCTGACATCAAACTTTACAAAAGTTAGGGCTGTTACATTCCTCCCCCCATAAAAGAATCTCGTCCTGAGGTTACAAAAAGAAAGAAGAAGGGAGAATGACTACTGGACATATGGTACAAACAAGTCTGGAAAATTTAAACGTAGAAATTCCTCGCTTTCCCACGTGGCTTCATCAGCTGTGTGGTTGCTCCACAAGACTTTGTAAAATCGCAACGTCCGATTTCTTGTGGCGCGAGTCTTCTCGTCGATAATCTGTATCGGATACTCAGAATAAGTGAGATCCGGTTGAATATCCTCAATGTTCTCCATATGAACCACGGCTGGGTACTTAAGACATTTCCGCAGCTGAGAGACGTGGAAAACATTGTGAATGCCCGAAAGTGACGCCGGTAGCTCCAGACGATAGGCCACGGGTCCGCATATCTCAGTGACAGCAAACAGCCTGATGAATCACGGAGCAAGCTTTCCCTTCACTCCGAACCGATGAACCCCTTTCATCAGAGAGACACGAAGATAAACGTGGTCCCCAATGTCGAAGTGAAGAGGTCGACGTCTTTTATCTGCATAGCTTTTCTGCCGAGATTGAGCAGCCTTTAAATTGGATTGAATCACTCGCACTCGTTCCTCGGCTTCATTCACAAGATCAATCCCGTAGACCACTCTCTCGCCAGACTCACACCAATTCAGTGGTGTGCGGCACTTCCGGCCATAAAGAGCTTCATACGGGGCCATTTTGATGCTGGATTGATAACCGTTGTTATATGAGAATTCTGCTAACGGCAGATGGACATCCCAATTCTTCCCATGATTGATGACACATGCCCGTAGCATATCCTCCAGAATCTGATTTATCCTCTCCGTTTGACCATCAGTTTGCGGATGATACGCTGAACTCCGAATTAACTTGGTTCCCAAGGAAGCATGCAGTTGCTCCCAAAATCTGGATACGAACAACGCACCTCGATCAGACACGATGGTGCGGGGAACCCCGTGTAAACACACAATTCTTGAGATGAACAGCTCCGCATACTTGTTTGCCACATATTTGGTATGGACTGGAACAAAATGTGCTGTCTTGGTCAAACGATCGACGATTACCCAAATAGAATCATGCTTGTTGCTGGTCATGGGTAAACCGACGATGAAGTCCATACTTATGTCTTACCACTTCCATGCTGGAACCTTCAGCGGTTGAAGTGGTCCGGCTTTCCTCATACGGTCGGCTTTAACTGAAACAGCTCAGATACCACGCTGAGACAGCCCCACGGGACCTCGTTGGGTGGTGCCGTGTTATGCGGCACCCAACAGCACACGGGTCGATGAACACACATCATATTACATAAATAGTTTGCGGGAGCGTACACGAATGTTTTACAAATAGTTATATCAGAGTAAACTACAGCGGAAGACTATCACTCTCACGATTCATTTCTAAACTAGCAACAAAGAAACAGTCCAGCCCGCGGACGTTTCTTACTAGGGAACACGAAGATCAATCTGCAGCGGCGAGGATGCTCTTTGAGTAAGCACTCGGAGGTTCCCGAGTCTCATCGGCATCCCTTCTCATAAACATCGAGTCAATTACCTGCAAAACAACTCGGATAGCATCCGTGAGCATAACGCTCAACAAGACTTAACCGTCACCCTAAACATGAAACTCTAAGTGAGGTTATGAACCTAACATAGGATGGCATAAGCATAAGTAAACTCGCCTAAAAGTGAATCCTTACTTTCAGTATTAATTGCAGCATTTTAAGTAACCCTGGGCATGCCACATCGGGAGTCCACAATCAAACAAGAAACGCTTTCCCCCGATGTAAATTGCTCATGCAATAAAAGAATCGAGTTTGCACTAGCCTATTCATCAAGTTCCAATACAAAGGTAGGATAATATTTCACATCAAAATGATTAGTTCCTTTCTCATGCAAGTTCTTACTACGTCACGACTGTGAGAACAAGTATGCTCGGTCCATTCCGCGAGCGACGGTGATTCGAATCAATAACACCCGGACTACACGACACGTACGCCCGTACTCGACGTTGCCTACAACAACCATCACTGACGTCGTACGTGGCAGCCTTTCCCCCGTTTCACCCCCGCTGAATCGATCAAGTCACCCCGTACAGTAGCTACTCTCATGGTGCACCTTCCGTCGTGAGATGTCATGAGAATATTCCCCACATACTGCACACCGGCCGTCCGCCTGAGGCGACCCGAAAAGTCCCAACGACAGCTTCCCGAGGTACATCGGTTTACTGGGTCCCATATATCCAGCATGAGTCCGGTACACAACTCAAACTTGTTCAACAGGGCCGCATACGGATCGGTCCTTGACTGACACAGACAGGTCTACAGCACCCAGGCCCCTATGTCCTGCTGCTCCTACAACCTTCCGGTCTCCACTTTAACTTGCCAATTCAATTACGAACCAATCCCGCATGCCCCTGTTGTACCTAAATCTGTGAGTAGCATCTCACCACTCGACTTCTACCGAACCGTACTTAAGCATGGCAGTTCTACACGGTGATAGACACCTACCCAATACTCCATGGGTCATTTGGCTATGCAAGAGGAGTATCAAACACTAGACCTAATGCACAGTTCATATCTTGACTGAAAGTGAATACAAAAGAAAAACTTAACAGCTGTTAAATGCAAACCGGAGCTTGTCTGTTTTGCAGGGTAATCGTATATAACAGTTAGTGTCCTTGCAGATCCACCCTTGACTCTCCGGATCTTGATCCACTTCGATGAATCACTCCTTTGAGTCCCCTTCGTTGTGGTTCCTATTGAAATGCATATGCACATATTTTATAGAATGTAATGGAAATAAGTTATGGAATTAATTTCTTAGGACAGAGGTTGTGTGGAAAAGCCAAGCATGGCTTGGTTTGCCTCTGTTGTGCAAAGAACAGAAATAAACTAAATTGACCTTAAGGCCTTAGCTATACAATAACCCTTTTCTCTAATGAACATAATAGATAAGCTGAAAGATTTGAGTGCAACTGAAGAACAAAAACTCCAATGGCCTCAAAACTTTTACAGCAGGTTCTATTCTACCTAAGGATTTAGCTTGCCAAATTGCAGCTAATGTGGAGTCATATTGTGTCCTCCCCAATCCTCCCAATATCTCTTATGTATTCCCACCTATACACAGGTATCGAGAATAAGAACAGGGAGTTCCAGGACTCATCTTGGGCTGATAATTTACATGTGAGTTCTTGATCACATGAGAGTCATCTGGTCCAAAATCCTGCCCTTTTACTTGGGTAGTTCTCCCAGAACAATTCTTTAAGCATTTGTACTCAACAGAATTGATTCTGTAGTAATGTGCATTTTCATGCCCAACTAAGTGAACTACAATTCCAGGTATGTCCCAGAGAGCTTGCCTAAATTTTCCTATGATTTTTTTGGAGCTATGGATTGCTCAGAACAGATTTTTGAAGTGGGAAACATTTTCTGAAAATGTTTCTGGACTCTTATGAACGCAGCAGATTATTTTTAGCAAATTCCTACTCAAATGATCTTCAAATGAGCTGAACATTTGCTAGAAGGTCAACAATATGCTAAAGAATATTGTGGCAAAATTTGGGTATTTTTGGATAACCCAAACTCCCTCAATAATTCTTTTTCAGAAAACCTTCAAAGAATTTTCCAGAATATAATATTGACTTTCATACAAATCTGAGTTCATATTTGGATAGAACTCAGAGAGATGAATCCAACCCAATTGGAATCACTCAAATTGGAGTTTTCCACAGGGAGATATGAATTTCTAAAGATTGAGCTAAGTCTGGAATTATTTTCCTATTGAAAATCCCACTGGGCCCGCTTATTTGAATTCCAACCAATCAGAACTGGGCCACACCGGGGCCAAGGGGTTTTTCGCGCCAGCACACGGGATCCCGGCCACACCCGATCCCGGATTTGAATTCTGAGCTGCTGACAGGCGGGGCCCACGGCTTTCTTCTACCTCCCGCTTCTCGCTCGCGCCCGCGCGCTCCCCCTCGCCGGAGTAACCGGAAGCTCGCCGGACCGGCCTTCCCGGCCACCGCCGGAGCTACAACTCGCCGCCAGGGGGTTTAGGGCCTCGAGGAACATGGCTGTGGGGTTTGCTAGGGCTGCCGACGACCGGAACATGGCCGGCGACGTGTAACTGCCTCTGTGGAAGTCCGGCAGCGTCGCCCGGGGTTTCCAGCCCTCAAAAGCTTGTGCCGACGAGCCCTACAGCACCAGCGTACCTCTAGGAGGGTCGACACGACCTCAAAGTGGCTCGGGAATGGCTGGAAATGGGTTGTCGCCGTGCGACCAAATGGGTCCGCCGGAGAAGTGATCGGTAGACCTCAAAATACGTCGCCCCAAAGGGTTTTCATGCGACGAATGCTTAAGAGAATATGATCGCCGGCTAGTCCAGCTCCTACGTGCAAAGTTTGACGAGCTAAGAACGAATAGAAGTGGAGAATTTTGGATTTCCATACCGCATGCTCGGGTTGACGTCGCCGGAGCAAAACTTTGAAATTCTCCGGCGATGCTTCACGGTATGGCCTGAGCTTGGGCTGAGAGCAGCACCGCACCCGTGCGCGTCCGTAGGTGGGGTCGCTTGGCCGTGAAACCCGTTGTGGAGGGCTGTCCACGAGCGCCCGATCACCTTCTCGGCTTAGGTCGCCGCGGCGGCGGTTGTTCTCGGGCACTTGAGGCCGCAGCTCGCTGGCTTGCGGGTCAGGGAGGTGGAGGCCGAGCTCGCGGTGATGTTTAGCAGCTCAGGGGGGAAAAGCCACGGTGGTTTTGCCGACCTTCCGATCGGACCGAGAGCGGAGGGGAAGAACGGCTGCCGTTCGTGCGCTCGCGAGGGGGGGAAGCACAACTGAGCCTTTTGCCCGGCTGAGGGGACGTGAGCACAGGGATTAGCACGAGGGCACCGCCTTGGTGGTCAGCACATGGGGGAAGGCAGCAGGAGGTGGCACCGGTAAGCACCTCGGTGGCTCCCGTGAGCTGTTCGGGGAAATCTCCCACTGAGGCTAAGACTTAGGGTGCAAGGCTCCTCCTTTAGCTCTATGACATGTGGGTCCCACTCCACATTTCCTCCCCAAATATCTTCTCAAGCTGATCCTCTTAGTTCCCACAATTCTGAGTTTAAAAATGTGTGTTAGAATTTGAATCCTTCCAATTCAGTTTGAATTTGCTTGCCAAATTTGAATTTGGTTGAAGTTTGCAAATTCTTCTCTTTAACCCCTTTTTGAGCCCACCCTATAAATGAAAAGTTTGTGAGCAAACTTTTCCCTATAATTCCAACTATAGGGCTGCATGTTTATTCAAAGTTTTTGGGTCACCATATGTGTGAACTTTGAATTTCAAATCTGAATTTTAAACTTACATGCAAAGAGGTATTTAACTCCTTATTGGTTCAACACTTTTAAATAAAAAGGTGAGCCTCATTTTGGATGATCATCCACGTATTACTTTGCATGAAGACAAGTTTTAGCAAGTCCCATTTCTCATGTCATTACCACACATATGAACTCAAACCATAGTTTTTATTCATACACATTTTTGGGACTTTTACATTCCTCCCCCCTTAAAAGAATCTCGTCCCAAGATTACAAAAGAGGAACAAGACGGGAGAGGTAATTACAAACTGTACAAGAATAAAATTTCCGGGTAATTGGTGCGGAGATAATCTTCACTTTCCTACGTCGCCTCTTCCGTGGTGTGATTACTCCACAGCACCTTGAAGAATCTGATCGTCCGGTTCCGGGTTACCCGGGTCTTTTCATCCAAAATCTGAACCGGTCGCTCGGTGTAGGTCAGGTCCGGTTTCAATTCGTCGATGTCCTCAGTGCAAACAGCAGCGGTGAATTTGAGGCACTTCCGCAGCTGTGAAACATGAAATACATCATGAACACCCGCTAGACTTGCCGGTAATTCCAGCTGGTAGGCTACGGGTCCGCACTTCTCCGTGATAGCAAAAGGACCAATAAAACGGGGAGCGAGCTTCCCCTTTACACCGAACCGGTGAATTCCCTTCATCGGAGATACACGAAGATAAACGTGTTCCCCGATGTCAAAATGTAATGGCTTACGCCTTTGATCAGCGTAGCTCTTCTGTCGGAATTGTGCAGCCTTTAAGTTCTCTTGTATCAACCGAGCTCGGTCTTCGGCTTCATTGACAAGATCAATCCGAAACAAAACTCTTTCGCCGGACTCACACCAATTCAGTGGTGTGCGACACTTCCGGCCGTAGAGAGCTTCATATGGTGCCATTTTAATACTCGCTTGATAACCGTTGTTATATGAAAACTCCGCCAGCGGTAGGTGATCGTCCCAATTCCTACCGTGGTGGATGGCACACGCTCTCAACATATCCTCAAGCACTTGATTCACCCTCTCAGTTTGTCCATCGGTTTGAGGGTGATATGCGGAGCTTCTAATTAGCTTGGTGCCCAACGAGGCATGCAGCTGCTCTCAAAAACGAGCAACAAACAGCGCACCTCGATCTGAAATGATGGTCTTCGGGACACCATGTGAGCATATAATTCTGGAGATGAATAACTCCGCATATTGCCTTGCTCGATAATGAGTGTTCACCGGTATGAAATGAGCCGACTTCGTCAACCGGTCGACGATCACCCATATCGAGTCATGCTTCCTGGATGTGAGTGGTAATCCGATGATGAAGTCCATACTCACATCCTCCCATTTCCATGCCGGTATCTTCAAAGGTTGTAGCGGTCCGGCTTTCCGCATAAGATCAGCCTTGACCCGTCTACACGTATCACATTCGGATACATATTTAGCGATTTCCCTCTTCATCCTCGTCCACCAAAATTTCTGTCTCAAATCTTGGTACATCTTGTTACTTCCGGGATGAATGGAAAACTTAGACAGGTGGGCTTCATCCAAGATCTTCTTCCGGAGTTTCATATTGCGCAGTACCACTATACGGTCGTTAAACCATATCGTACCGTTCTCATCCTTCCGGAAACATTTCACTTCTCCGTTGTCTAGTCTTCTCCGTATGTGAGACATACCTCTGTCTCTTCTTTGAGCCTCAACAATCTCTTCACGTATTGTTGGAATGAGCGTGAGATTATAAAGCGCGCCATATGGAATGACACGGAGGCTTGGTTCTTCGTCTCCTAACTCAGCAGCCGCTAAGTTGTGAACGTGGGCTTTCCGACAAAGCGTGTCGGCAACCACGTTTGCTTTTCCTGGATGATAGTGGATCTCAATTTCATAATCTTTTATGAGCTCCAACCATCTCCGTTGTCTCATATTCAGCTCCTTCTGCATGAAGATATACTTCAGGCTTTTATGGTCGGTGTAGAGATGAACAAGATTACCCAGTAGGTAATGCCTCCACATCTTTAACGCCAACACCACTGCAGCAAGTTCAAGATCGTGAGTTGGATAATGCTGCTCGTGGTTTCGCAGTTGACGAGACCCATAGGCGACTACACGCCCTTCTTGCATCAGAACGCAGCCGAGACCGATGCCGGATGCATCACAGTATACATCGAATGGCTTCGTCGTGTCCGGCTGAGCAAGAACTGGAGCCGTTGTGAGATGTTTCACCAAAGTTTTGAGCGCGGCTTCACATGCTGCATTCCACCTGTATCTAGTGCCTTTCTTCAGCAGCTCCGTCATTGGTTTAGCAATCTTTGAGAAGCTCGGAATAAACCTCCGATAATAACCCGCTAAACCTAGGAAACTTTGGACCTCGTGGACTGATTTGGGAGATTCCCACTTCAGCACTTGTTCAATCTTGCTGGGGTCCACGGCGATACCTTCTGCTGAAATAATATGGCCTAGGAAAGGCACTTGATCAATCTAAAATTCGCACTTGCTGAACTTGGCATATAATTGGTGCTCCTGCAACCGTTGTAGCATGATACGCAGATGTTCAGCGTGCTCTTCTTCAGATTTGGAGTAAACCAATATGTCGTCGATGAATACCACGACGAACTTGTCTAACTCCGGCATGAACACAGAATTCATCAAGTACATGAAGTATGCCGGAGCGTTGGTTAACCCAAATGACATGACGAGGTACTCATAGAGTCCGTATCTCATCGAGAAAGCTATCTTCGGTATGTCCTCCGGTCGGATTTTGATTTGATGATATCCCGACCGAAGATCCATCTGCGAAAATACCTTTGCACCCACCAGTTGATCGAACAGGATGTCGATGCGGGGCAAAGGATACTTGTTCTTTATTGTGACAGCATTTAGAGGACGGTAATCAACACATAGCCGTAGTGTTTCGTCCTTCTTCTTAACGAACAGCGCTGAGCAACCCCAAGGTGAAGAACTTGGTCGTATGAAACCCTTGCGCACGAGTTCATTCAGTTGCTCTTTCAACTCCACTAGCTCGTTAGGTGCCATCTTGTAAGGCCTTCGTGAGATAGGCGTCGTTCCCGGAGCCAGTTCAATCTTAAACTCGACGTCCCGTTCGGGCGGCATGCCCGGTAAGTCATCGGGAAAAACATCGGGATAATCACATACCACCGGAATATCCTCAAGCTTCAGCGATTCCGTGTGGTAGGCCTCTACCATATCTGGGTCTTCGCTGTCTAAAAACAGCGTGTGCTGTCCGTGAATCGGCGAGTCAATCTGGACAGTCCGGTTACCGATATTGAGAACGGCACCATGACGATTTAACCAGAACATCCCCAATATAATGTCTATCTTCTGCCTATCCAACATAATCAGCGATGTTGGGTATATTTTTCCGCCCAAACACAATGCTGCTCGGGACACAATCTGATTGGCAGAGATATTTCCTCCCGGTGATCGTATAAGAAAACTCGTTGTGGGAGTATTGGTGGCTAATTGGTGCTGATCCACGCATGTTTTGCTGATAAAATTGTGGGTTGCACCGGAATCAAAAAGTATGAGCACGGGCACGTCTTTGAGAGTGAACATGCCCGCTAACACCGGTGCTCCCTCCGGGACATCCTCAATAGCCAGATGTTGCACACTCCCGGATTGCAATGTTGTTATGTTGACTAGAGCAGGTGGCGGCATACCACCTGATGATGATGGCTGTCTGCTGTTCAACAACTTCTCTCGGCATTCCTGCCTAAAATGCCCTGAACGGTGGCAATAATAACACGGAGGTTTCCCCGGTTCTTCGTTGACTTGTGGTTGAGAAGTTGATGTACTTGGCTGCAGCAATGATGCAACAGGTATCATTCGTTGCTGCGGTAATGGCGCTGCTTCAAGATAAGATTCTTGAGCAGGAAATCTGTACGGAGTTGATCTTACTGGTGCTTGCCATGTCTCCTCGGATGGTGTGTGATACACCACACGGTATTTACGAGGAACGACTGGTGTGTCTTCTTGCACATCCTCCCGGTCCCTCTTTTCTGCTTGACACTCAAGTGTCGCTTGTTCTTGCAGCAGAGCAGCACTGGTCAACTTGGTGTAACTGCCTTGATTGAACAAAGCTAACTTCTCTTTTAGTATGGCACTCAATCCATAGAAAAAGTAGTCACACATTGCAGCTTCACTCGTCGCATAAGCAGGAGCATATTGTGCCAGAAGGTTGAATCGTCTGACATAATCAAGGACACTCATGTCCCCCTGCTTCAAGTTCCTAAATTCTTGCTGTTGGGCCTTGGTAAAACCAATAGGAATGTGACGAGCACGGAATGCTTCACGAAATTCCGTCCATTCCACTTTGATGGCCTTCTGGAACGGTGGCGAGATAAGCAAACCACCAATTTCCGGCGGCTCCATGGAGCTGTTGAGCTGCAAATAATGTCTTCTGATACTCGTCGCACTCAAACACTCCAAACTTGGACTCCATAACTCGAAGCCACTGATCAGCTTCCACTGGTTCATGGGCTTCCGTGAAGATTGGCGGTTGTGTCGCCAAGAAATCCAAGTAGGCGTTCTGAGGTGGAACGTCCTGTTGTGCACGCTGGAGTAAGCCCTGTTGTACCAAGGCTTGGAGTAGTCTTGTGTTCTCTTGACTTGACTCGACCATCTGAGCCATGACATCCGCCCATACCATTGATGGCGGTGCCCGTGGTGGAGTCGGGTCATCACCGTCTTGGCGAGAACTATCAACCCTACTCGGAGACTGAGTACACACCATACTGCAAAAGCATAATTTTTGAGGGGAGTCAAAACATGATCTCAGCAGTATGTGAAAGTATGTAAAACATGAACATGCTAAAACTTTATGAAAGCATAACAAAATTTCATGTTTACACATCTTTCTAAAGCCAACATATTCAGTCCCTCATTCTGTACAGAACAGACCCTTCTGTACTTAACCCAGAATTTGATCCAGTTACTAGCATTTTCATAACTCAAGTTGAATACCAAAGTTAAAGTTAACTTCAGTATGTTTCCAACGAGTACTCACATGCCCCTGGATCATCTCTGGAACAAAAGTTAGGATTGTTCAAAGTTGACAGAATTTTCTGGCTAAATTTTGCCAGCACCTCCTTTGTATGTGGCTGTTTTCATCACAGTTTTACATACAAATGAAGTACAATTCTGATCAAACTATGAACTACAAAATCGTTGCAAATTTCCTAACCTTTCCAATGGTGTATCATATGATCCTTAGAGATTTTCCTACAGACTGTTGGGTCTAATTTACAGCAACATCCAGAGAAGTTTGCAGCTGCTCTGTTTTCTGAACAGTTTGCATTCATCTGGACATTTAACCAAGTTGGTGTCGGATTTGGCTCTGGAGTTCTACACAAAAGTTGTAGAGCACTTAATAAACTTTCCAGAACTGTATGAAACACCTCCATTGGGTGAATCTAATCAGAGTTACTCTCTGTTAAAGACCAGAAAAATTTCTGTCTGAACAGAGCACTCTGTCTTTGAGATCAAAAGAAGCCTAACAAGTCTCTTCTTTGAAACTTAGTTCAAAGGAAGAGCTCAGTAACTAATATGTGCTTTATCACATCCATTTTTAGTTTGGAAGTTAGTCATAAATGATTTCTTCATAGATAAGAATACTATCCAGTGTAGTACGGTGACGATGCACCGTAAGACATATGATGGTACTACGTTGCCTCACCAAAGAAAAACCTAACCGGATTACACCGGCATACACGTATCATTAGGTGGCACTAAAACGGTCACTCGCAAACGTGTTCTACACGCACTAAGGTTTTCATGGTTAGCACCTACATAAGCCACACTCAATCATCAGGTTCGGCTGCACACCGAACCCGGTATCCATAACAGTTTGTACACCAGGCCGTCATCACTCGCCCAGGTGTTCTCAAGCCAAACACGCCTTGAGCTACGTGTTCACGTTACTGACCACGTGACGGGGTCTCCCAAATTGCACCACGCACGTCAGGGAATGGCGTTGCTCGAATACCCCAAACGACATGAAGAGTCATAGAGGATACTAAAGCGAGTCGGGTTATCTGCCACCCGTGAGGCTCCACCCTTCAGCTTGTGCGCACTGGTGGACAGCGCATACGTGCACCCCCAAGACATAGACGTCCCGAGATGCACGATTTTCCGACATAACACATAAGTTAGGTTGCCACCTTCATAATATGCTAATAGTAGTCCTTATGTGGGCCTAGTACCGTTATCTCACTGTATCCTAAGTTTTTGACATAATATGATGCTCAATCTGTGCTCTGTTCCCAACGCAGCTCTGATACCAGGTGTAACAGCTCTGATACCATGCTGAAACAGCTCAGATACCACGCTGAGACAGCCCCACGGGACCTCATTGGGTGGTGCCATGTTATGCGGCACCCAACAGCACACGGGTCGATGAACATACATCATATTACATAAATAGTTTGCGGAAGCGTACATGAATGTTTTACAAATAGTTATATCAGAGTAAACTACAGCGGAAGACTATCACTCTCACGATTCATATCTAAACTAGCAACAAAGAAACAGTCCAGCCTGCGGACGTTTCTTACTAGCAACACGAAGATCAATCTGCAGCGGCGAGGATGCTCTTTGAGTAAGCACTCGGAGGTTCCCAAGTCTCATCGGCATCCCTTCTCATAAACATCGAGTCAATTACCTGCAAAATAACTCGGATAGCATCCGTGAGCATAACGCTCAGCAAGACTTAACCGTCACCCTAAACATGAAACTCTAAGTGAGGTTATGAACCTAACATAGGATGGCATAAGCATAAGTAAACTCGCCTAAAAGTGAATCCTTACTTTCAGTATTAATTGCAGCATTTTAAGTAACCCTGGGCACACCACATCGGGAGTCCACAATCAAACAAGAACCACTTTCCCCCGATGTAAATTGCTCATGGCATAAAAGAATCGAGTTTGCACTAGCCTATTCATCAAGTTCCAATACAAAGGTAGGATAATATTTCACATCAAAATGATTAGTTCCTTTCTCATGCAAGTTCTTACTACGTCACGACTGTGAGAACAAGTATGCTCGGTCCATTCCGCGAGCGACGGTGATTCGAATCAATAACACCCGGACTACACGACACGTACACCCGTACTCGACATTGCCTACAACAACCATCACTGACGTCGTACGTGGCAGCCTTTCCCCCGTTTCACCCCCGCTGAATCGATCAGGTCACCCCGTACAGTAGCTACTCTCATGGTGCACCTTCCGACGTGAGATGTCATGAGAATATTCCCCACATACTGCACACCGGCCGTCCGCCTGAGGCGACCCGAAAAGTCCCAACGACAGCTTCCCGAGGTACATCGGTTTACTGGGTCCCATATATCCAGCATGAGTCCGGTACACAACTCAAACTTGTTCAACAGGGCCGCATACGGATCGGTCCTTGACTGACACGGACAGGTCTACAGCACCCAGGCCCCTATGTCCTGCTGCTCCTACAACCTTCCAGTCTCCACTTTAACTTGCCAATTCAATTACGAACCAATCCCGCATGCCCCTGTTGTACCTAAATCTGCGAGTAGCATCTCACCACTCGACTTCTACCGAACCGTACTTAAGCATGGTAGTTCTACACGGTGATAGACACCTACCCAATACTCCATGGGTCATTTGGCTATGCAAGAGGAGTATCAAACACTAGACCTAATGCACAGTTCATATCTTGACCGAAAGTGAATACAAAAGAAAAACTTAACAGTTGTTAAATACAAACCAGAGCTTGCCTGTTTTGCAGGGTAGTCGTAAGTAACAGTTAGTGTCCTTGCAGATCCACCCTTGACTCTCCGGAGCTTGATCCACTTCGATGAATCAGTCCTTTGAGTCCCCTTCGTTGTGGTTCCTATTGAAATGCATATGCACATATTTTATAGAATGTAATGGAAATAAGTTATGGAATTAATTTCTTAGGACAGAGGTTGTGTGGAAAAGCCAAGCATGGCTTGGTTTGCCTCTGTTGTGCAACGAACAGAAATAAACTAAATTGACCTTAAGGCCTTAGCTATACAATAACCCTTTTCTCTAATGAACATAATAGATAAGCTGAAAGATTTGAGTGCAACTGAAGAGCAAGAACTCCAATGGCCTCAAAACTTTTACAGCAGGTTCTATTCTACCTAAGGATTTAGCTTGCCAAATTGCAGCTAATGTGGAGTCATATTGTGTCCTCCCCAATTCTCCCAATATCTCTTATGTATTCCCACCTATACACAGGTATGGAGAATAAGAACAGGGAGTTCCAGGACTCATCTTGGGCTTATAATTTATATGTGAGTTCTTGATCACATGAGAGTCATCTGGTCCAAAATCCAGCCCTTTTACTTGGGTAGTTCTCCCAGAACAATTCTTTAAGCATTTGTACTCAACAGAATTAATTCTGTAGTAATGTGCATTTTCATGCCCAACTAAGTGAACTACAATTCCAGGTATGTCCCAGAGAGCTTGCCTAAATTTTCCTATGATTTTTTTGGAGCTATGGATTGCTCAGAACAGATTTTTGAAGTGGGAAACATTTTCTGAAAATGTTTCTGGACTCTTATGAACACAGCAGATTGTTTTTAGCAAATTCCTACTCAAATGATCTTCAAATGAGCTGAACATTTGCTAGAAGGTCAACAATATGCTAAAGAATATTGTGGCAAAATTTGGGTATTTTTGGATAACCCAAACTCCCTCAATAATTCTTTTTCAGAAAACTTTCAAAGAATTTTCCAGAATATAATATTGACTTTCATACAAATCTGAGTTCATATTTGGATAGAACTCAGAGAGATGAATCCAATCCAATTGGAATCACTCAAATTGGAGTTTTCCACAGGGAGATATGAATTTCTAAAGATTGAGCTAAGTCTGGAATTATTTTCCTATTGAAAATCCCACTGGGCCCGCTTATTTGAATTCCAACCAATCAGAACTGGGCCACACCGGGGCCAAGGGGTTTTTCGCGCCAGCACACGGGATCCCGGCCACACCCGATCCCGGATTTGAATTCTGAGCTGCTGACAGGCGGGGCCCACGGCTTTCTTCTACCTCCCGCTTCTCGCTCGCGCCCGCGCGCTCCCCCTCGCCGGAGTAACCGGAAGCTCGCCGGACCGGCCTTCCCGGCCACCGCCGGAGCTACAAATCGCCGCCAGGGGGTTTAGGGCCTCGAGGAACATGGCTGTGGGGTTTGCTAGGGCTGCCGACGACCGGAACATGGCCGGCGACGTGTAACTGCCTCTGTGGAAGTCCGGCAGCGTCGCCCGGGGTCTCCAGCCCTCAAAAGCTTGTGCCGACGAGCCCTACAGCACCAGCGTACCTCTAGGAGGGTCGACACGACCTCAAAGTGGCTCGGGAATGGCTGGAAATGGGTTGTCGCCGTGCGACCAAATGGGTCCGCCGGAGAAGTGATCGGTAGACCTCAAAATACGTCGCCCCAAAGGGTTTTCATGCGACGAATGCTTAAGAGAATATGATCGCCGGCTAGTCCAGCTCCTACGTGCAAAGTTTGACGAGCTAAGAACGAATAGAAGTGGAGAATTTTGGATTTCCATACCGCATGCTCGGGTTGACGTCGCCGGAGCAAAACTTTGAAATTCTCCGGCGATGCTTCACGGTATGGCCTGAGCTTGGGCTGAGAGCAGCACCGCACCCGTGCGCGTCCGTAGGTGGGTTCGCTCGGCCGTGAAACCCGTTGTGGAGGGCTGTCCACGAGCGCCCGATCACCTTCTCGGCTTAGGTCGCCGCGGCGGGGGTTGTTCTCGGGCACTGGAGGCCGCAGCTCGCTGGCTTGCGGGTTAGGGAGGTGGAGGCCGAGCTCGCGGTGATGTTTAGCAGCTCAGGGGGGAAAAGGCACGGTGGTTTTGCCGATCTTCCGATCGGACCGAGAGTGGAGGGGAAGAACGGCTGCCGTTCGTGCGCTCGCGAGGGCGGAGCACAACTGAGCCTTTTGCCCGGCTGAGGGGACGTGAGCACAGGGATTAGCACGAGGGCACCGCCTTGGTGGTCAGCGCATGGGGAAAGGCAGCAGGAGGTGGCGCCGGTAAGCACCTCGGTGGCTCCCGTGAGCTGTTCGGGGAAATCTCCCACTGAGGCTAAGACTTAGGGTGCAAGGCTCCTCCTTTAGCTCTATGACATGTGGGTCCCACTCCACATTTCCTCCCCAAATATCTTCTCAAGCTGATCCTCTTAGTTCCCACAATTCTGAGTTTAAAAATGTGTGTTAGAATTTGAATCCTTCCAATTCAGTTTGAATTTGCTTGCCAAATTTGAATTTGGTTGAAGTTTGCAAATTCTTCTCTTTAACCCCTTTTTGAGCCCACCCTATAAATGAAAAGTTTGTGAGCAAATTTTTCCCTATAATTCCAACTATAGGGCTGCATGTTTATTCAAAGTTTTTGGGTCACCATATGTGTGAACTTTGAATTTCAAATCTGAATTTTAAACTTACATGCAAAGAGGTATTTAACTCCTTATTGGTTCAACACTTTTAAATAAAAAGGTGAGCCTCATTTTGGATGATCATCCACGTATTACTTTGCATGAAGACAAGTTTTAGCAAGTCCCATTTTTCATGTCATTACCACACATATGAACTCAAACCATAGTTTTTATTCATACACATTTTTGGGACTTTTACATTAACCCGCCGACACGTATCACACTCGGATACATACTTCGCAATCTCTCTTTTCATCCGTGTCCACCAGAACTTAGATTTCAAGTCCTGGTACATCTTATTGCTTCCCGGATGAATGGAGTACTTGGATAAATGTGCTTCATCCAATATCTTCCGCCACAATTTCATGTTCCGGGGTACAACTATACGGTTGTTAAACCATAGAGTGCCATCTTCATCCTTGCGGAACATCTTCAATTCACCGCTGTCCACTCTCCTCCAAATATGAGACATACCCCTGTCTCTCTTCTGAGCCTCTACAATCTCATCTGGGATTGTAGGAATAAGAGCGAGGTTGAACAGCGATCCGT
The DNA here is from genome assembly GCA_030760725.1 of Neostapfia colusana. NCBI lineage: Eukaryota > Viridiplantae > Streptophyta > Magnoliopsida > Poales > Poaceae > Neostapfia > Neostapfia colusana. The sequence continues at coordinate 53,099,385 of JASWHV010000017.1, forward strand.
AAGGAACTAAGCGCAGGCTTGGTTCTCCTTCTTCATGTGCAGCCATGGCTAAATGGTGAATGTGGGCTTCCCGACTAAGTGCATCGGCAACCACATTCACTTTACCCGTATGGTAATGAATTTCAAGTTCGTAATCCTTGATCAATTCGAGCCATCTTCGCTGCCTCATATTCAGTTCCTTCTGTGTGAAGATGTACTTCAAGCTTTTGTGGTCAGTGTAGAGATATACTAGATTGCCTAGTAGATAATGTCTCCACATTTTCAATGCTAAGACCACTGCAGCTAGCTCAAGGTCGTGCGTCGGGTAATTCTGCTCATGACTCCTGAGTTGTCGGGATCCATACACGACCACACGTCCTTCTTGCATCAACACACAACCCAAACCAATGCCGGATGCATCACAATATACATCAAAAGGCTTCGTGGTGTCCGGCTGGGCCAAAACTGGAGCTGTAGTGAGATACTTCACTAAAGTTTGAAAAGCTTGTTCGCATGAATTGCTCCAATCATACTTGGTGCTTTTCTTCAATAGCTCTGTCATAGGTTTAGCGACTTTGGAGAAGTTTAGAATGAATCTCCGGTAATAACCCGCTAAACCTAGGAAACTCCTCACTTCATGAACAGATGTTGGAGATTTCCAATTCAGCACTTGCTCGATTTTACTTGGGTCCACAGCGATGCCTTCCGCTGAAATAATATGCTCAAGAAACGGCACTTTGCTGATACAAAACTCACATTTACTGAACTTTGCATATAGCTTGTGATCCCTCAAGCGTTGGAGTACAATACGCAAATGTTCAGCGTGTTCTTCTTCTGACTTTGAATAGACCAAGATGTCGTCGATGAAAACCACGACGAACTTATCTAACTCCGGCATGAACACAGAGTTCATGAGATACATAAAGTGAGCCGGAGCATTGGTCAATCCAAAGGACATGACAAGATATTCATAAACACCATATCTTGTCGAGAACGCCGTCTTAGGTACGTCTTCTGCCCGGACTTTTATCTGGTGATACCCGGACCGAAGATCCATCTTGGAAAATACCTTAGCACCCACTAGTTGATCAAATAAAATATCGATGCGAGGTAGTGGATACTTATTCTTGATAGTGACAGCATTCAGTGGACGATAATCTACACATAGTCTTAAAGTCTCGTCCTTCTTCTTCACGAAGAGTGCGGAACAGCCCCAAGGTGATGAACTTGGGCGTATAAAACCTTTGTCCACGAGGTCATTCAGCTGCTCCTTCAATTCTGCTAGCTCCTTCGGTGCCATTTTGTATGGTCGCCGAGAAATAGGTGTTGTTCCCGGTGCTAGTTCAATCTTGAACTCAACATCACGTTCGGGCGGCATGCCCGGCAAGTCTTCGGGAAACACATCTGGATATTCACATACCACTGGAATATCCTCAAGTTTAGGAGCTTCAATCTGATGCACTGCTGCAACACATTGTGATGGATCCACAAGATTCAATATGTTGCAACCATGTATTGGGGAATTCAGTTGGACAGTCCGAGAGCTGATGTCAAAGATAGCTCCATAATGTGTCAACCATGACATCCTTTGGCCTTTGAGTATGATAAGGCTCGAAGGATAGATGTTTCCACCCAAACATAAAGGTGCTCGTGAGACCATCTCATCTGTTGATATCTTGCCTCCAGGTGAGCTGATATGAAACGGATGCTTAACTGTGCTAAATGAAAGATTATTCTTCACCACATAGTCTCTGCTAATAAAATTGTGGGTGGCCCCGGAATCAAACAAAATGAAAGTGGGCTGTTCATGTAACGTGAACATGCCCGCTAAAACTGGTTCACCTTTAGCAATGTCCTCAATAGCAGTGTAATTAACCCTGCCAGCTTTTGAAAGATTCTTCTTTGAAGGTTCACGGTGCTGATCTGAGCATTGATGAGACGACACATAAGTGTGACCCTGCTCAGCACTACGACGGTTTCGGGCTGCAGAAATCCTCAGCTCTCTACTAACACGAGGTGGAGATAATTCGTGTGTAGCTGGTGGCGATAGGGTTGCACAAATAATTTCTGACTGCTGCTGTTGAGGTTGTGGCTCATAAGTGAGTAACTCCAGCCGTGGTTGTGAGAGTTGCACCACAGGCTGAATTTATTGCCTAACTGGCGAGTAATACCACACTCGATAGTTCGGAGGAACCTCGATATCACTGTCTGGCGGTATACTCCTTTTCAACTCCGCTTCACATCAGAGATGCATGTCTTCTTTAATGATAGCGGCATTTACCAACTCATTATAAATACCGTTATTGAACAAAGTCACTTGTTCCTGAAGTTCGACATTCAAACCTCGGAAGAAATAGTTGCACTTCAACGCTTCCGAGTCAACCATATGAGTTGCGTATTGCATCAAGTCTTCGAACTCCTTGAAGTACTCGTACGCAATCCTTCTCCTTGCTTTAATTCCAGAAAGTCTTGATACTTTGTTCAAAGAATTCCCGAACAAACGTGACGTGCCTGGAAAACATTCCGGAATTCATCCCACGTCACTCGATGACCTTCAGGAAGAGTAGCGATGTACTCCGCCCACCAAGCTCCAGCGGCTCCGTGGAGTTGTTGAGCGGCAAATAGAGCCTTCTGATATTCATCGCACTCAAGCATATCGAACTTGGCTTCAATACATTGGAGCCAATGAGCCGACTCCAACGGTTCTTTCGCTTCCGAGAAAACCGGTGGTTGTCTTGCTAAGAAATCCAGATAAGTGCTTGGCGGGGAATTTTGCTGTAGTGTCTCCTGTCGTATGCTTTGTCGCACTAACAGATCCAGAGACTCAGCCATCCTTGCCAAGATTTCCGCCAATCCGGTTGATGATGTCGGCACTTCTTGTTGTCGCGAATTACTTTCGCCGTGACCCGACTCACCAACCTCACTCCTGGAATGAGCATGATCCATGCTGCAAGAGTGAGCAATTTACGGTTAAAATTCAAAGTTTAAACTCAACTTGAATTGAAAACATAACCGTCAAAGCATCACTTCAATAATGCAGCACACATAATCTAACCAGGGTTTCGACAATTCTGAAATCTATCAAACGTGAGCAAGTTTGTCCAAACCCTTAATTCCAACAGTAGGACAAACTGAAAAATAACTCAAGAACATGTTATGGAGCTTAGAGAAGTCTGAAACATCCCTGTCCACAACAAGTCTTAAGTTACATAGGTAATAAGCACTACTCTGTTCAGAATGACCAATTGGTCTTAACCCCAGAGTTTGAATATGAAAATGGCAATTTCATGTCTCAAGTGGTAAATCAAAGTTATAGTTTCAATATCTTTCCAACGAGTATTCATTTGCCTTCATATCAGTTCTGGATCAAAAGTTGTGATATTTCAAAGTCGACAGAAATCTGGAACAATTTTGACAGCACCTCCTTTAAAAGTGGCTGTTTTGTCCGCAAGATTTCATACCATTAAACTCCAAATCTTGAGAAACTTTGAACTAAGAAGTCATAGCATATATCACAAGATTTCCAACGCTGTATTACTTGACCCTTATAAAATTTTCTACAGAAAGTTATGGTCGAAATACAGAAATTTCCAGAGAGCAATTTGTGCCTGCCCTGTTTTTGGACAGTTCACACTCATCTGAGAATTTCATCCATTTGGAGGGTGATTCTGGTCTGGAGTTCTAATGAAGAGTTGTAGAAGACTTCAATAGATTTCCATAAATGTATCACTCACCTCCATTGGTTCAACCAAACAAAAATTATGCCCTGTTCAACTTCAGCAAAGATTCTGCCGGAATCAGGGGAGGTTTATTCCTAAGTCTTTGTGAATAAATCTATACTCCCAATTGACTCTTAGTTCAATATAGGACTTCATTAACCCCTAATAGAATCCTAGACTCCAAATTTACCCTGTCTTTTCAAACCTTCTTTTTCATGCAGTTCAAAATATGTCACGGTACTACGTTTCCTCGCCGAATTAAAATCCTAACCGGCTTTATACCGGCATATACGTTTCAAATGGTGGCACTAAAATGATCACTCACAAACGTTGTCTACACGACATGTACTAACATGGTTAAGGTAACTGCAGAAAACCACTCAATAATGATGCACACATTGGTTTGTCATTTCAGGCAGGTCCATATCATAGTAAAAACATACGCCCCGTATCATTGCCATACGGGCCGTCCTTGAGTCAAGCCACGCCTCAAGGTACATGATCAGGTTATTCACCACCCGACGGGGGCTCCACACCTTTGCAATAAAGCGCACCGATGGAACAGCGCTTTCGTATGCCTCATAGGACATGAAGAGTCCTAAAGAACACACTTCGTGTTACAAACCACACGATGGGGTCTCCTCCTCTTGCCCCTTGGTTTGCGCACTGGAGGCTAGTGCATTTCATATGTCTCTAAGACATGAAGAGTCTTAGAAAACATATTCACTTCCCATCCATTACTGAACGGAACATCCCACACTACTTTCCTCGTATGGTGAGCTAACCGAAACTGATCCACTTTCGGTGGCGTTCCTTACCATTCTTACCTCCACGTAGGTGCGTCGTTACATAATTGAAATACTGAAGAGTAACACACTGTTAGCTTGCCACCTTAAGTAACTATGCTAATAATACTCCTTATGTGGGCATACTATACGTTCCTCACTCGTATACCTCTAAGTTTTCAAAAATATGCTCTTTTCATGCGTGCTATTCCCAATGCGGCTCTGATACCACGTCTGTGAGGCCCGGCCCAGGAATCACAGTGGGTGGTGCCGTGCGATGCGGCACCCAACAGCATGCACGAAAAGATGATAAGAACATAACGGAACCATTTTGTTACTCAACATAAGATCTTTTACAACATAAGTACACCCGCAGCGGAAATTAAAACTAGCTGGACAATCTACTCACTCTCGACCCTAACTACGCCGAAGAGAAGTCATTCAGCCCGTGAACGCTTCCAACTAGCTTCACCAAAGAAAGGCAGCGGCTGGGTTTCCGATGAGTTGAAAAAACCGTGAGGTTCATCGTCTCACCGAACAACCCTCTTCATAGCAGGCATCCTGCTACCTGCAAAAACAACTCAGAAGCAACCGTGAGCACTAAGGCCCAGCAAGACTTAACCGTCACTCCTAAACATGTAACTCTAAATGCAGGGGTAGTAAGACAGTAGGAATAGTAATTTGCAAAATGCAGCTTGACTAAACTTGATCCTTATATTTAGATTCTTATAGCCTTCATTTTAGTGGTCCTCACGCCTCACAACATCGGAAGTCCACAATCAAACAAGAAACACTTATCCCGATGTTGCTAGCCTAAGGCGGAAATGAAATTTAGTTGGCTCTATATCTACTTCAGTCAAGGTTCCAATACAGTGATTAATCCACAAACAGCAAGTTAAGAGACTTAGTTCATCTTCTTACTAAGTCACGGCGCAGTGGGCAAGTATGCTCAATCCTCTTCCGCGAGTGACGGTGATTCAAATCAATAACAACCCGGAATACACGACACATACACCCGCCTCGAAAGACTCTCCCAAGAGCTCTTTCTTACGTTGTATGCAGCCACCTTTCACACGACACCCCAACATAGAAAAACGCTTCGCGCCGAGCAGGATGGTCCTCTACGCGGACACGTCGAAGTTGCCCGCTAAAGGATTTACACCTCCCGCCTTCTCAACGCCATTCCCACATGAAGGATGCGTTTCTATATCACGGTCCATCGAGTTACATCGGTTTCATGGGTCCCATACCCCACTATATATCCGGTACAGCTCAATCTTGTCCAGCAGGGCCGCATACATACAATCCTTAACCGACACGGACGGGGCTACAACCAACCTCCACATTTGCCTTACCATCCCGGTCCAGGCCAAATGTGGTCTCAAGCATTGTCACACCCATCGCAGGTCGAGACCAACCTTGAGCGCTCCATCTTACAGGAACATCCCCGTCCCCATCTCATATTCATGAGGGTGCTCTTATCATTTATCTCTCGCGAGTAACTCCATTACTCGAACTTTCTCGCGAGTAGCTTTTTACTACTCGACTTCTCCGAGCTAGCTACAACATTAGCCTAGCATCTACAACGAGGCAAAGCCTACACTAAACCTTCTAATGAGGGATGTAATAGGCATGCAAGTGGGTTTCAATCATCCTAGACATAATGCACTCAAGTCTAATAAACATGATGTGATGTAAAGCAAAATTTAAAACGGTAACAATATGCAAACCGGGGCTTGCCTTGCTCAACGGTTTTGTAGAAGGTAGGAGTTAGTATTCCTCCAGAGAATCTGCCAAACTCGTCACGAGATGGAGATCCTCGCTGCAGAGTTGAGTCCTCGTCGAACGTCGATGTCACGTGCTATTAAGATGAGTTATGCCCAAGTATTCAAAAGCTTTTAGAAAATGATTCAAAACTGATGTACCTGTTAACTCACACATAAGATAGATAAAAAACAGCAAGGTTTCTGTTGTTGGATCTAAACCTTAGAGATGAGATGATGAAAGCTAGGTGAAAAGAGATACTAGTAATCACCATGTGATTAAGTCCATTATATGAACACTTAAACCTAAAAGATGGTAGTTCAAGTTCCAGAGGTCCAATGAAGCTGAGAATTTAACCACAGCCTCTACGGAAGGTATTTAGGCAGTGTGCAAAAATTGAGCTCATGAAATGGCTCAAGGTGATCACAATAATTCCTTATGTGATTTTCACTAACCTTCCTTTACCCCCTAGGTATTAAGCTTTCCTATGCTGCAAAGTAGACTTTTTGTGAAGTACAAAATGTCCTGAGTCCATAGGAATTGGTTTTACAATTTTTGGAGTTTCCTACATGGAGATATGGATTTTATAAGGATTGGGAAAAAGCTGAAAATGTCTCTGTTTATTTTCCCATTTTTCAGAGACATAAGGAATGAACACATCATTTGACCAAGAAAATGGTGTCCAATGCCTCTGCAATTTTACTGGAGTTCAAGGAATTTTGGAAGAATGTCCTGCCCAAATTTGGGAATTTTCCAATAAATAGAACTCCTGTAAAAATTCATACAAGATTTTCCTTAAATGAATTAATGAGCCAAATCCAGGGATTTTCATAAACATTGGGCTGCACCCCTGGATAGTACTCTTTGAGAGGAATCCAACAAAATTTGTTTCACAATTTTTGGACACTCCTACACAAAGTTATGGCTCTCCAAAGTTTGAACTAAAGTGGGAAAATCTGGAAAATGTTTAAATGCCGACAGTGGGTCCCACCTGTCATCCCTAACCTCCAGACTCGGGCCAAACACACCAGTGGCGGCCCCCTCCGGTGAGGTCGCCGGAAAACCAGTTCCCAGCCACCTCCAGACCCCCTGCTGGCTGCCCCCCATATTTCCCCATGCTGAACACGTTGGTGAGGTCGCCGGCGGCTGAAACTCGCCGGAAAACAGGGCGCACCGGCCACAGCAAACCCTAGGGCTCCGGCGAGGTATTGCACGGTGAATTATCCACCAAATGGTCGGTTCTTGGGCTATACAGCACCAGGGGATCATGTAGAAGACCGGCATGAGGTCTAAACCAGCTGGAGAGGGCGCTAAACCTATCGGCACCGTGCGCCCGATGGGGTCCAGCGGCATACCCTCTAAAAGAGCTCGGATTGCTCACTCTACACTCAATTGATTGGTCTCAAATCGATGGAGGAGGTGTGCTAGGCAGTTAAAATCCTGTGTGTGAAGTTTGAAACCCAACAAACACGATTTGAGGACGAATTTTACAATTCCTTATCTCATGGTCCGTTTCTGCCGCCCGGGAGAAAAACTTGAAATTCTCCCTCTGTGATCAACGGCTAGGGCTGAGCTTTGGATGTGAGCAACTAGACTTATTGGTGCACAGATGGGGTGGCTTTCTTGGGCGTGATCCCTTCTGGTTTGGGCTGTCCACGGCGTCCAGTTCCTGCTTCTTCAGTTTCAGTTCGGGGCAGTGGAAACTTTGCCGTTTCTAGGCGCCGGTGAGCTCGGGACGGCGGGGTAAAGTGGCTAGCCGGCTAGAGCATGTGTATGCGATGATCTTTGCTGTGGAGACCTCGATCATCCGTCGCTCAGGTGGCTGTGTAGGATCGAGAGAAGGAGGGGCGCTGTTCTGCTCGGGAGAAATCTCACGGGAGCGAGGCAGAGCAGGAGAAGAGTGGAACTTTGCCTGTGCAGCCTTCGGGGGGAGATAAGGGCACCGGAGAGGAGGAGGTGGCACCGAAGATCGTCGTGTTCGATCGGCTGCCGAGAGCTGTCGCACGCTCAGCCATCGGTGGAGTCGGTTTGCACTTTTGTGAGACTGACCAGTGGGGTCCACAGCCACAATTCTCCCTCTTATCCCCCATTTCGATTTAAAATAGCAAATGAGCTCCAAATTTGTTCAAACTTGGAGGATAGGTCAAAGGAATTATGAGGAACTCAAATCTGAAATCAGATTTTGAAATTGAGTTTGTTTTGTTCAAAATTCAAATTCAAGTTTGAATTTAAACGTGCCCTAATTTAATCCTCGGAATAAATAGTATATGAAATCAAAAATTCTCCAAATTTGAAACTTAGGCTCTTGAATACATGGGAGATGCATCTATTATCTCACATATAGGCCTTTGGACAATCTGAATAGAAATCCTTTCAAAATATTCAAATTGCATTTAAATTCCCTCCACTCTACTCATAGAGGAGGTGCACATGAGTTAGAGTTTTAGGAGTGTAATTATTTCCCCTAGGTTAACATGTGTTGAGCATGGGCTAGAGAAATTTTTTAACTCCCTCACATGTCCATTTATGTGTTCATCGTTTCATGTGACACAATTATAGTCTTTTGTTGCCTTAACTTTGTTTTATGAGCTGACATCAAACTTTACAAAAGTTAGGGCTGTTACAAGGCCTACCCCCGAAAACCACCATGGGCTCATCCCACGTCCAACCATATGATGAAGCCACGCAGGACCAGCTCCGGTGTGAAGACATCGACCTTGTCGATAAGCAAATGTGGCTAGCAGCTGCTCGAAATGTGCAGTACCGCCAAGCGCTCTGTCGCTATCGGCAGCGGTTCGTGCGGAGTAGACAGCTCGAGGTGGGTGACCTGGTGCTTCGGCAAACACTTTCTCGAGACGGGATGAACAAACTCGCCCCCAACTGGTAGGGTCCCTTCTGAGTGACACAAGTATGCCGCCCCGGGTGCGTCAGCCTAGCCACGGAGGATGGGGTACATCTACCCAATCCATGGAACATAGAACACCTCCATAAGTTCTACCCTTAGCGCAGCGGTATGGTTCTTTTTTCTCTGAAATGTTTCATAGTGTCTAGGAACAGTGCTTAGAACAGCTAAGCTCCGGAGGAGTCCTGCTACTCTTGTCATCCGGAGCGGGTCGCTGCCTTATTGTACGGCCTTTTTCCTCCTATGAAGGAAGCCTGAAATGAGAAAAATTTGTCTTACCCTGCGTACTCTTTACAGTTTGTGCTTACTCATGCATATCAACTGTAAATGGTGTGTACGGAGCCTGTCCTACATACTTGTCCTAGGTCCCGTAGCACTGGAAGGTATCCTCACTAAAAGGTTAACGCTCACGGGAGGTCTAAGATGCGCAGCCTGCTTAGCCTGGTTCTGTACCCTAAGCCTGCCGCACTGCCTCCCCTGCGCTACAACTGAGTACTTGGGAGCCGGAAGGTATACACCTACGGACAAAAAAGTAATCGGACCCCAGACATTGCCCCCTTTCTTTTCCGTGCTTTCTTTCCATACTGCTCCGGCCGTGTGGCCAGTCGCTTTTTTCTGTGCTATCCTTAGTAGGAGTTGTGCTATCCTTCTGCAGGTGGGTCTACTTGAGGTACCTATGGCGTACTCGGGGTCCTGTGGTAGACTCTAGCCCTACGGCACCGAATGGTCCCTCCTCCGAAAGGCTTACGTCAGCGGGAGGTCCAGGGTGTGTAGCTTGCTTAGCCTGGTTTCGTACCCTTACGCCTGACGATCTGTCCTACCATAATTTTCCATAGAAAAATCCCTGCTGCTGACATTGCTAGGAGGAAGGCCCTGCCACCAAAATGAAGTGAGGTAGGTCTCCATTACCCATCTTACGACGTCACCGCTGTTTCTACGCATCCGTTTTCTTCGCCCCCTTTGAGCAGAAACTTTTACGTGTGGACAGATCGCGTTTTAATCGATTTTTGACGGTGGAACTGATCTAGATCATGAGTCAAGATCATCACCACGTCCACACTTGATCCCAGTACCCTTGTTCATCATAAAACCCCATGAAAGCCCGTTAAAACATGCAAGAACACGTACAAACTGGTTTAATAAAACAACACCATAGGATTTGCATTCATCTACCCCGTTGCATCTTGAGTAAAGTTTGTGCATGATGATTGATTGCTGTAAATTTTGTATGTGCGTGGTCGTGAGTAGAAGGACAAGCTCAAGAGGTCATCTATGAGGAACTACAGCACCAAGACTTCGAGACGCTTGAGCAACAAGAACCACGGGAGCAAGGCAAGTGCCCCTTGACCATATTGATCCCATGTTTTCGAAACTGTTTTGTTTGCGAAAACTCGTATGCTTGAGTCAACTTGATGGGATACCCTTTTATAGGAGTTTACTAGTTTTGTTAACCATCCTTGTCGCCGGGAAAGTTGATGAGTCGGGTATGGTCGTTTTTCCTTTTTGATTCGCTTAATTCATGGGATACGGGAAGCTGAAATAAAACCTGTCTAGCTACTGCACTCATATGAATAATGATGATGAGATCTTGATGATGTTAATGGGCATGGAATCAGGGAGATCTAGACAAGCTTTGTTCGTGGATGTTGCTGGATGAGATGGTGGTATTTGCCGTAGATCTAAGGACCAGTTCTTGCGAGAATATGCTAGAAAAACAGTGCCACCACAAGGCCAAGTATGGGTGCGGCTTAGCTGATTAATTAGGTGTGTTTCTAGATTGTTATGGAAGGATGGCGTGGGGAATGGGAGTCGAGGAGGACTGCCCTGGGAACTGCATGGCACAAGAGGGGGCCCGTGGGTGGGAGAACGGTGATTCGAGCCTTCCGGTGAAACCTCAGTGAGTCCATACATCTAGTAGCCCCTTTGTAAAGGCTATTTCGTGACCTCTTGGCCATACACCGACGGTTGTGTACTGGTATGATGGAGGTTCTGCAGTCACCGACGGGTGACAAAATCACAAACTTGTGGGTAAATTGGTGCCACCTTTGCACAGTGTAAAACTATCATGATAGTCGTGCTTCCGGTCACAAGAACCTGGCCAACTCACATGATTAGAGGCAAAATTTGGATGTTTGTTCGGTATGGTTATGGCATGGTCATTGGGATTGGTTTTGGGACTGTTTTGAGTCATGATAATGAGTTTGGTTTCGGTTATATGAATATGAGATGGTTATGAAAATTTATGAGTATGAGATGAAAAGATTATTGGCTGAAAGAGACTTGATAAGTATTGAATTATGATGAGAAAATGTTGCTGAATTACTTGGTCATGTTGGGATAAATTTCACTTAGAAATAGTTGCTGTTTTTATCATGTTTGTGAAATAAAATTTGCTTGCTGCAATGAGCCTTTTTATTCCCTACCTTGTTGAAAGCTACATGTCATACTTTTCCCGCACTTGCTGAGTACGACATGTACTCACCCTTGCATTAACACATATACATCAGCTACAGGAGAAGAGTACTTCGAGGACCATGTGGAGTACTAGGCGTGCGAACTACCGTCAACATGCCTGTGGAGTTGAAGTTGGAGCCTGCTGTTTAGTTAATTCCGCTGTCGTTTTGAGTCTTCCGCTGCAAGAATAAGTTAGAGATTCATGAGTGAGACATTGAGTCGTTGTAATAAAGTACTTAAATACTATTTATTCATGGTTATATTCTGAATCCAGTTTGTGGATTACATGTGTATGTGTGATGAACATCCTGGGCACACATATGCATTCACTTGGTTCTATTTCCGAAACCGGGTGTCACAGATTGGTACCAGAGCCATGTTGACCGTAGGATGCAAGCCTAGATAGAATGGACACTCTAAAACACATAGGAACACCCTTCTAAATTGATATTTTCAAAAATTGCTTGCTGCTGCACTTTACTTGTCAATACAGCCACCGCAAAGTGCTATTTTCAGCTCCTCTTTTTCTCTTCTTTTGGACAGCAACACTTTTGCTTTCTTGCTTCATAACTTCCAAAGTTTTGGAATTATTTCTTCCTTCTCTATAGTTTCTCATGTCTTATTTATAGATGCCGGTGATTAGGAGCACAACACGCATAAGGACTCGTCCACTACCACTTAGGAGTGCACTTAACCCCATTGAGGTGTCTGATGGACCATATTGGGAGGAGGTGAAGATGGAACCTCATGATGAAGAGGAAGTCGATAGATGTATGCATGAGGAAGAAGACCCGGAAGAGGTGGAACCATTCGAAGACGATATGGAGGATGATCTACAAGAACGGCATTGGTACGCACCTTAGGAGGAGTTTCACGCGGGCTTACACCTCGTGGAGCCTCATGAAGCTATGCCGGAAGGAGATGAATCCAAAGAGGAGAAACCCCCTGCTGAGGCCGAGAACGAAGGTGATGAGTGGGCCAACCATTCAGTTCAAGAATTTCGGTCCAACGGAACGGAAGGAGGACACGTATCCAAGGAGCTCAAAGAATTTCTGGATTGCTGCAGCTTATATGCGGAATATCTTCTCAAGAAAGTCCCTCGTCTCGGACATGAAGAGTGGAAGGCTGAAGTAACCATCCTATCTAATGGTAGGGTTGTCACCCGACACTTCACACCCACATGGAGAGCTACAAGGCCAGAAGCTATCGATGATGCTGCATTGGAAGCACTCATCGGACTGTGCTATGCTTTCCATGAGCAGCTTGAGGACACAACTTTTGAGCTGCACCCGTATCGGAAGAGTGGTACAAGGGAGATCATTGGACCCCATGTAACAGCTCTTTCCAACCCATAAGCTGCTGACAAGTCTCAGAGGTTGCTCATGGAGTTGGGAAACCGCTATGCAATCGCACAAGAAGAGATCTGTTACCTCCGCAAAAGCTGTAATTGCTGGAGAAACAATAGGAGACTTGTGCCAACACGGGAGCAAATGGAGCATCAGTGTCATCTAACCCTACATGGACTGTCGACTCACCATGGCGTGCACCCATGTATGGACCACCCCCGTCACACGGCGAGAACAGCACCGGTTCTCACGATTAAGTTTAGGTTTCCATTGAATAAAGCTGTAATAGGAACATTAAGATCATAGTAGCTTGAATAAGAGTGGTGTGCTGAATTTTTATGATGATTGCTTATGTTTTTGTGCTTGGATGTGAGTTGTGGGACGCTTCTGTGAAAGTCCACATCCACACATAGTAGAGAGATGTGAGATGCTTCGGCACTTGTTCACATCCTCGTATAGGCTGATATTAATGAAGGAATTTGCTGAGTTCATACACCTTGATGCATATAGTTGGGAAATCGTTTCTTTTAATTCTGAATTCTATTTTGAGTGTAAGCCTTAAAATAAGGGGGGTAGACCTTCTTGCCAACCTTATCGTCTTAGATTCTCAAGGGATTGACATAATACTTGGAATGGATTGGCTAAGCAAGCACAACGGAGTGATTCAATGTGCTGAGAGGATCGTGCAGTTGACGAGTGAGCACGGTACTCGTATTGAGTTCGAGGCAGCCCAACCGGAAACCGAGAAGCCAGTGCTGAACCACGTTGAAGAAGCAACATTGGAAAGCATTCTGGTGGTTCAACAATATTCAGATGTGTTCCCGAAAGAACTTCCATGTATACCACCTGACCGGGACATTGAATTTGCCATTGATTTAGTACCCAGAACTGCACCTATAGCAAAGAGGCCGTATAGGATGCACGCTAATGAACTAGTGGAGCTCAAGAAGCAAATTCAGGAGCAGCTAGAAAAGGGTTTTATACGCCCAAGCTCGTCACCATGGGGAGCCTCCGTGCTCTTTGTAGACAAGAAGGATGGGACCCAAAGGATGTGGATTATAGGTCTCTCAATGAGGTGACTATCAAGAATAAGTATCCGCTACCCCGTATAGAGGACCTGTTCGACCAAATGAAGGGTGCCCGAATTTTCTCCAAGATTGATCTTTGGTCGGGATACTTCCAGCTGAAGATTAAGCCCTCCGACATACCCAAGACTGCATTTCGAACACGGTATGCTTCGTATGAATATACTGTTATGTCTTTTGGGTTAATGAATGCACCCGCATACTTTATGTACCTCATGAATAAGGTCTTCATGGAGTACTTGGACAAGTTTGTCGTGGTTTTCATCGATGATATCATGGTGTACTCGAAAAGCGAGGAAGAACACGAAGAACACTTGAGGTTGACATTGTAGAAACTGCGAGAGCATCAATTGTATGCTAAGTTCAGCAAATGTCAATTTTGGCTAAAGGAGATATCGTTCCTAGGCCACATCATCTCCGAGGGAGGAGTATCGGTTGATCCCGGAAAAGTGGGAGATGTTATGAAGTGGAATCAACCACAGAATGTGAGAGATATTCGGAGTTTCCTTGTTATGGCTGGATACTACCGCTGGATCATCAAGGATTCTCCAAAATAGCGAAGCCTATGATTGAATTGCTAATGAAAGGGAAAGCATTTCAGTGGACACCAGCGTGTCAAGAAAGCTTTGAGGAGCTAAAGAAGAGATTAACCACAGCACCGATTTTGATATCGCCGGACGTGAACAAGAGCTTCGCTATATATTGTGACGCATCAAGACAAGGGCTCGGATGTGTGCTTATGCAAGGAGGACAAGTGGTAGCCTATGCATAGAGACAACTAAGAAACATGAGCTGAATTACCCCACACACAACTTAGGACTTGCAGCCGTGGTACATGCTTTGAAGATTTGGAGGCATTATATCCTTGGCCATCGATGTGAAATCTATACGGATCACAAAAGTCTCAAGTATATATTCACGCAAACGAATCTGAATTTGAGGCAACGTCGATGGTTGGAACTCATCAAGGATTATTATGTTGGAATCAACTGTCACCCCGGAAAGGCCAAATGTAGTAGCTGATGCGTTGAGCCGAATTGGAGCATGTCAACAACTCACGGTTCGGGAGCTGCCACCCGAGCTGCGCAAGGAGTTCGAACGAATACATCTCGGGTTCTAGAACGAGATGGAAGTGATAGAACTGAAGTCCTCGCTGGAACAAGAGATACGGGATGGCCAAGCAACGGATGAGGAAATCAGGGAAAGAATCCGACAAAGGCATAGAAAAGGATTTCAAGGAAGACGAAAAAGGCACGCTTTGGTTAGGGAAAAGGAGTTGTGTGCCTAATGTGAAGCACATCCTCGACACGATATTAAAGGAGACACATGACTCACCTTATTCCATACCCCCCAGCTGTAAAAACATGTACAAGGACCTGAAAACTTGCTATTGGTGGGACGGTATGAAAAGGAACATAGCTGAATATGTTGCCTTATACGATACGTGCCAACGGGTGAAGGGCGAACATCAAAGACCCTCTGGACTGTTGCAGCCATTGAAAGTACCCGAGTGGAAGTGGAAAGACATCAGCATGGATTTCATAGTTGGATTGCCACGTACTCAGTCGGGTTACGATTCTATTTGGGTTATCGTGGACCGATTGACGAAAACAACCCATTTCCTTCCTGTTAGAACCAAGTACAGCGTCGCACAACTAGCCGAGCTGTATATGGAGCAAATCGTGTGTCGCCATGGAGTTTCGAAGAGGATAATTTCAGATCGGGGTTCTCAATTTACCTCTAGGTTCTGGAAGAAGCTGCATGAAGCCATGGGTACACGGCTAAATTTCAGCTCCGCTTGTCACCCACAAACCGACGGGCAAACTGAGAGGACAAATCAGATTTTGGAAAACATGTTAAGAGCTTGCGCCTTGAAACATGGGCGTAGTTGGGATGGGAGTTTGCCGTATGCTGAATTCTCATACAACAACAGCTACCAAGCCAGCTTGAAGATGTCACCTTTGGAAGTATTGTATGGTAGACGGTGTAGAATGCCGCTGTTCTAGAATGATACTGGAGAAAGCCAAGTATTCGGACCCGAAGTGCTGCAAGACGCCAAAAGCAAGTCCAAATGATACGTGAAAACTTGAAGGCCGCTCAGTCGCGACAAAAAGGTTATGCGGACAATGGGCGAAGAAGATTGACCTTCGGAGTGGGAGACTTCGTGTATCTTAAAGTATCGCCTATCCGAGGCCAACAACGGTTCAACATCAAAGGAAAATTAGCACCTCGCTACATCGGGCCATTCAAGATTTTGGGCAAGCGAGGAGAAATAGCCTATCAACTAGAGCTGCCAACACACCTCTCCGACATGCATGACGTGTTTCACGTATCCCAACTCAAGAAGTGCTTGAGAGTACCGGAAGAACAAGTACCGATGGATGAGCTCGAACTTCAAGAGGATCTTACCTACGCGGAGCACCCCGTAAAAATTTTGGATGTGAAGGAAAGGGTCACGACGAACAAAGTGATCCGTTGGTGCAAGGTACAATAGAGCCATCACACGGAAGCCGAAACTACATGGGAGCGTGAGGAAGATCTCAAGGTAGAATTCCACCATCTATTCTCCACTCTATCGAATCTCGAGAGCGAGATTCATAAGGGGGGGTAGGTTTGTAATGACCTCAAATTCATTACCATGCATTGCATACATTTTTCATGTAGAGAAGCATTGTAAAAGAAGTAGAAATGTAGAAAGAACCCTACAAATAGAGAAAGAACTATATAAATGGAGAATGAGCCATAGAAATGGAAGAATGAACCATAGAAATGGAGAAAGAACCAAAGAAATGGAGAAAGAACCATAGAAATGGAGAAAAGAACCAGAGAAATGGAGAATGGGACATAGAAATGGAGAATGGGACATAGAAATGGAGAAGGGAATATAGAAATGGAGAATGGGACATAGAAATAGAGAGGAGAATGTAGAAATGGAGAATGGGACATTGAAATGGAGAGGGAAATGTAGAAATGGAGAATTGGACATAGAAATGGAGAGGGGAATGTAGAAATGGAACAAGGGACATAGAAATGGAGAGAAATGGAAATAAGATAGCTGAATTGAGCCATTTCAAATTTTTCCCAAAATTCCAAATCCTTCCCAAATTCCCCAAAGGGGGAATTTCCCCCACATTTGGGAGGATTTTCCCCCAAATTGGCCGCAGCCCTACAGGGGGAAAAACTCTAGGAATCTTTGGTAAAGTCCCCTACCTCTAGGACTCTTTGGTTAAGTCCCCCACCTCTACGACTCTTTGGTTAAGTCCCCCACCTCTAGGACTCTTTGTCCCCCACCCGTAGGACTCTTTGGTTGAGTCCCCTACCTTTAGGACTCTTTGTTTCCATCCCTAGGACTCTTTGGTTGAGTCCTATACTTCTAGGACTCTTTGTTTCCACCCCTAGGACTCTTTTCCCCCCTTATAAATATAACCCCCATCCCCTGGCCGACCCCTCTCTCTTTTGGTCGTCCCCCCTGCTTCCAAGACCCCTTCCTTGCTTCCAAGTCGCCAAGCTCCCCCCCTTGCCAGAATTTGGCCGCCGTCGAGCCCCGTCACGCCTCACCGTCACCGGAGAAGAAGCCTGACGATCTGTCCTACCATAATTTTCCATAGAAAAATCCCTGCTGCTGACATTGCTAGGAGGAAGGCCCTGCCACCAAAATGAAGTGAGGTAGGTCTCCATTACCCATCTTACGACGTCGCCGCTGTTTCTACGCATCCGTTGTCTTCGCCCCCTTTGAGCAGAAACTTTTACGTTTGGACAGATCGTGTTTAATCGATTTTTGACAGTGGAATTGATCTAGATCTTGAGTCAAGATCATCACCACGTCCACACTTGATCCCAGCACCCTTGTTCATCATAAAACCCCATGAAAGCCCGTTAAAACATGCAAGAACACGTACAAACTGGTTTAATAAAACAACACCATAGGATTTGCATTCATCTACCCCGTTGCATCTTGAGTAAAGTTTGTGCATGATGATTGATTGATGTAAATTTTGTATGTGCATGGTCGTGAGTAGAAGGACAAGCTCAAGAGGCCATCTACGAGGAACTATAGCACCAAGACTTCGAGACGCTTGAGCAACAAGAACCACGGGAGCAAGGCAAGTGCCCCTTGACCATATTGATCCCATATTTTCGAAACTATTTTGTTTGCGAAAACTCGTATGCTTAAGTCAACTTGATGGGACACCTTTTCATAGGAGTTTACTAGTTTTGTTAACCATCCTTGTCACCGGGAAAGTTGATGAGTCGCGTATTGTCGTTTTTCCTTTTTGCTTCGCTTAATTCATGGGATACAGAAAACTGAAATAAAACCTGTCTAGCTACTGCACTCATATGAATAATGATGATGAAATCTTGATGATGTTAATGGGCATGGAATCAGGGAGATCTAGGCAAGCTTGGTTCATGGATGTTGCTGGATGAGATGGTGGTACTTGTTGTAGATCTAAGGACCGGTTCATGCGAGAATATGCCAGGAAAACAGTGCCACCACAAGGCCAAGTATGGGTGCGGCTTAGCTGATTAATTAGGTGTGTTGCTTGCTTGTTATGGACCGTGGATGGCGTGGGGAATGGGAGTCGAGGAGGACTGCCCTGGGAACTGCATGGCACAAGAGGGGGCCCGTGGGTGGGAGAACGGTGATTTGAGAAAGATTAATGGCTGAATGAGACTTGATAAGTGGTGAATTACGATGAGAAAATGTTGCTGAATTACTTGGTCATGTTGGGATAAATTTCACTTAGAAATAGTTGCTGTTTTTATCATGTTTGTGAAATAAAGTTTGTTTGCTGCAATGAGACTTTTTATTCACTACCTTTTTGAAAGCTACATGTCATACTTTTCCCGCACTTGCTGAGTACGACATGTACTCACCCTTGCATTAACACATATACATCAGCTACAGGAGAAGAGTATTCGAGGACCATGTGGAGTACTAGGCGTGCGAACTACCGTCAACATGCCTGTGGAGTTGAAGTTGGAGCCTGCTGTTTAGTTAATTCCGCTGTCGTTTTGAGTCTTCCGCTGCAAGAATAAGTTAGAGATTCATGAGTGAGACATTGAGTCGTTGTAATAAAGTACTTTAACACTATTTATTCGTGGTTATATTCTGAATTCAGTTTGTGGATTACATGTGTATGTGTGATGAACATCCTGGGCACACATATGCATTCACTTGGTTCTATTTCCGGAACCGGGTGTCATAGATCCTTTGCTTGTCTCATTGCCTGGGGGCCCTATGGCGCCAAATGGTCTCTCCCATGAAAGGCTTACGCCAGTGGGAGGTCCAAGGTGTGTAGCCTGCTTAGCCTCGCTCCGTACCCTAAGCGTGCACACTCTGCCTCTCCAGGGCTATAGCTCAGTACTAGGGAACCGGACAGCTCATACCCCTGGGCAAGGCCTTAACCATAGCCCGGATGACCCACATCGAATTACCCAAGCCCCGTAGATCAACTAAGGACCGTAATCCACAGTGAAACTAACAACAGGAAAGAGTGGCAAGAGAGCACGACTACTGCTTTTCTCTGCCATGCTTGCAGGTCTGAACAAGTCCTTGGCGTCCCGGACCTCCCAGGAATCCGATGCTGACATACTGCCTCATCCAGTCTACTTGGTAGGCACGCCCCAACTTAAGGGCCACACCTACCAGGGGGCTGTCACGGTGAACCACGCGGTCAGGATGCAGATCACTGCAGTAGCAAGCAGAAGACTCGGAGCTCTGGCTACGACAAGCTAAAGACACTAGACGAGGTTCCGTCAGGTCCTTGCGCTGCCAAGGACCAGGAGGAGTGTTATACACACTGTCGGAGCGCTCTGGGTCCTTACGCTGCTAAGGACCCGAAGGAACAATCTCGGGACATCGACAAAGTGCTACCCACCTCGGCTAAGTCATTCCAGACCTTTGCGCTGCCTAGGGTCCGAAGTCTACACCAACAACTCAAGACACACAAGACTTGAAGCTAAAACATCTTTATTCATGGCAGAGCTCTGGCATACAGAGGAGGATACAAGGCGAGTCGGAGACCTAGAAGCTACCCGCTCTGGAACCTAGCAGCTACAAGTCAAGCGACCTCCTCCACAGCATTGTTCAAGTAAGTTGTTAATCGTTAACTTAACATGTGTGTAATAATCACTTCGAGTAAGTTCGACACATGACATTGAAATAGGAATTGTTGTTAATCGTTAACTTAACACGTGTGTAGTAATCACTACATTTGTATCTTCATCAAGCCAAAGCTAGGTGCAACGATGGTCATGGACTCAGCCGATTTCCCACCTAACAAATACAAAGATTTCATGAATATTTTAAAAAAAGCACGGGTATTCTATACTTTTATATACACACGTATATAGGTTGGCAATTCTTATATGACATTTCTTTTATGACAATGCTTGGGTGTTTTACTAGAAAGAACTTGGAGCTAAGCGCCATGCTAACAGGACCGTATTGGAAATAGGAACAAAATTTCCTTTTGCCAAGCAGTCCCCTGGTAGTGTCTTCTGCGGATATTATGTCTGCGAGCAGCCACGAGTCGCCGATTCATATAGAGTGAATCATGAGGATGTAAGTTATCCTTAGTGTTGATTTTGTATTTTCTTACTTTTAAGTTACATTTTCATTGTCACTAGCGTATTCTAATACTTATATTATATTTTCATTATCATTAACACATTCTAATACTTATATTATGTTTTCATTGCAGTACAATGATGTGATCGAATACTGGCCTATTGCTAGGAACATGCCTCATGACGGAGTCGATAAGGTTGTGAGTGAAATGTGTGCTTTCATGCATCGTGAAATTATTCATCGAAGAGGGTTGTTCTTCGACAACACAAGTCCACACGCCGATGTGCTAGAACTTAGCAACTATGATGCAAGTTCTTAGTGAAACTTGTAAAATATGTGTACTTGTGAACTATGAATTGAGATATATAAGTACTTGCATTGTATGTATATGAGTTGACTTATATTTTATGATTGGTGTGTGAATGCCTTGTGAAAATGTAGTGTTTGTGTTGTGTATGAATGTGTATTTGAATTCGAGCTGGAAACTAGAAATAACAACACGTAATGCTGTATAAGGTATATATCTTCATAGGAGGTCGACAATAAAGAACCGCCTGTGATAAGGCACTATCACAGGCGGTCCGTGTTTAATACCGCGTGTGATAAGGAATTATCACAGACGGTCAGTGATAACCTCTAATAGTCCTTAAGTGTCATAATTTACCATCAATTCACCTCATAAAATGTATAAAATAAGAATACAGCATAGTGGTAGGGGTTATCTACTAACCATTTTCATAGGTGTTATGTCTATTTGTATGCAGGTGAATTATGCCTCAAAATAGTGAGAATTGCAGGGACCAATCTTGAAAACTAGTTTCCAATTAATCAGGAGTCGCCATGTGGCAACACATGGATCCATAGATCCATTCTCAGGCATATCCGAAGGAATCCAACGACAATTCACGTGGGACTAGGGCCCACCTACCAGTCTGCAGAGAAAGCACACAACAAATAGGACACGTGGGGGGTCGGCCGAACACCTCTCGAAACTCGGTCTCCCTCCACATGTCGACTCCTTGTGGCTCTCTGAAGGTGGTGGTTACTGATTCTGGCACATATTCTGGCAGGAACCGATCTAAACTCGTGTATAAATTGCCCCCCTCACTCCCTCCTCACACACACCACAAGTTTAAGTTTAGTACTCCACTCCATATATAAGCTTAGTGCTGCATTAGAGTCTGTTAATATAGGAGGAGAGCGAGGAGAAGCTAGTAGGAGGAGGAGGCTTGACTTGTCAAGTCTTTCTCCAACACTTGTACCTCTATTAAAATTCTCTTTAAATGAGTAAGCTTTCGTGAATTCTATTTAAGTTTTATTCTTCAATTCAAAGTAGTTTATTTCAGTAGTTGTTTGTGGGTTTATTGCTCTATTCAATTAGTGGCTCTAGTCTTAGCTTTGTATTAAAAAGATTAGAGTAGTGATTTATAACGTAAGTGAGGTGCTTAGGTTATAAATAATTAGTGGATATCTCGTAGACCCATGGATTGAAGAGGTAGGCGGTAGGTGTTGACGGTCTGATCTGTCCTTTGTACTCCTTCACGTTCGTCTATGCTATAGGATCTTAACGGGAGCCACTATGGTAAACCACTACAAGAATATGATTTATTTTCGTTGGTCAAAAACCCACAAAAATATACAAAAAGCCCACAAAAATAATTATTTTCGTTGGTTTAGCCCTTATTTTCGTGGGACAAAAGCCCACGAAAATAAACCATCAAAAATAAAATTATTTTTTGGGTGACCCACGAAAATAAAGTTATTTTCGTCAGCCCGTTCTGGCTCACGAAAACAAGTATTTTGTGGGCTAGAATCTGTCCCACGAAAATACTGAGTATTATTTTCATGGGCCAGAATCTAACCGGCGAAAATACAGAGTATTATTTTCATGGGCCAGAATTTGGCCCACGAAAATACTCATGCCTTTTGAAAAAAAACTTAAAGTACTGAAAACATATGCCCCTCCCCTCTCGTGAGCAAGGCATGAAGTAGGAACCTTCCTAAATACAAGATAGAATATACTATAAATTATCCTTATTTTATGAACGATTAAATTTCTGTCAGTGTAATTGTGCAAGTAAGACTGTAGGAGCATCATAGGTCAATCAATAATTAAATATATACGTAAAAAATAACAAACTGACAATTTCTCAGTGTATGTTAAATTGCACAGTATAGATGGTATTATGTCACATAACTCTAGTCAGCCTTCCCCTTGCTTATTTTGCAAGGAGGCTGATTCGAACCCAGGACCTCCAGGACACAAGTGGAGAGACTCTACCACTGCGCCAGGCCTGCCCTTCTAGCATTGTTACATTATCGATCGTTCTAAAACTTTTGAGTAATTTGTGAATAGAAAGCACATCTGAAGAACAAAAGCAGATGAAGATAGTGAAAGGGCAGCTCCAACCACTATTGCTTCATCACCAGATCAGGTCTTGAATTAAAGAGGAACTGCAAAATTTTTGTGGAGGCGGTACTTCACTGGGCTGGCCTTGATGACGCGGAAGGCGGGGATGACGAGGACGGTGACACCAAGGAAGGTAAGTGTGTTGAAGCCCAGCCCGGGTATCATCTTGTCAATACTGTGTATGTATTTTTAAGAAAAGCCATCAATTTAGCTGCAGTTCATCTTGAAGCAACATCTATCTTTTAAACAGTCAAAACAAATACATCTGTGATCACAGAATACCACAATCCAACAAAATGGATTATCATGTAATGAGGCATTGAAATAAATCGTATCCAGTTCCTTATATAGATATTTTGTACATTTTATAGGATCTCACTTTGATCTTTTTAATTCTAGCGTTCAGGTTCAAAATGTAAAAGTTATACTTGATGCTCAGAAACCTTGCATGATAATTCAATCATTCTACTCATCCTACAAAAAACTGGGGGCTAGCAGTGGTATCAGAAATCAACCCAAACATAGCTAAAGGATGCCTTTAAAGCTCAAGCAAAGCTCTGTTGTTCCCAGCAGACTAGAACTATTTTCAATCAATAACTAGTGTAAACAAAATTCAGGAGTTTGGATGGTGACCTAGGCGTCGAGGAAGGAGCATGCTGGCTCGAGCACGAGCTCGAGTGCGCGGAACTCAAAGGGGAGCTCGTCGCGCTCGGCGCGATGCAGCAGGCGGCGTACTGGATGACGTAGCTGTCGAGGGAGTTGAGGAGGAGCACCTCGTCGGCGGTGATCACGCACCAGATCTGCTCGAGGTTGACGATGATGGCGCTCTCGTGGCCCAGGATGGTGGAGGGGTAGACGAAGAGCGGGTCGAGCAGGCGGAGGTCCTGCGCGGGGAGCTCGCATCGCCACATCCCTAGCGAGGCGCCCGGAACCGCCCCCTCCTCGTGGGCGCGGGCGGCCACCTGAACCAAGCATGGCGACATCACAGCCGCAGAGCGCAGCGCGCCGAGACAGAGGAGGCGGGTTGCTGCCGCGCCGGTGCGGGACAGTAGCAAGCTGATGACAGGAGGACGTGGCCCTGCACAGCACGGCGCGGGCCCGGGGCGGGCGGTGGCGATGCTCGATCCGGAACGATGCGGCGCGACGAGGTCGGGATTGTGGAGGCACGCGACGCGGTGGGCTCTGGTCGAGGAGGCGTAGCGGGTGAGAAAAAATAAAACCTAACTCGAGTGGGGAGTATAAGAGACATATTTTTGTGAGCTCATAAGCGGACTTACGAAAATACGGTTAGTTTCGTGAGCCGGGTCTAAAACCGACAAAAATACTTTTTTATTTTCGTGAGCCCTGTTTCTAGCCCACGAAAATACCTCTTATTTTTGTGAGCCCTGTTTCTGGCCCACGAAAATATCTTTTATTTTCGTGAGCCACTTATAGGCTCACAAAATTACATCTATTTTCATGAGGGCTCACGAAAATATATATGGCACGCGAAAATTGTACGGTTTCTTGTAGTGAACCAGGGGTAAGCCCGTGTCCGAAACAAATAAAAGCCATAGATTACTTTGAATTAAGGACAATCCTTAGGAATTCCTCTCTATCCTTTGCCTACCAAACAAACTGTGTACTTGGGTGAGCCAGTTAGAAATTAACTAAAATGTTTCTTAGATTCGATACCTTTAGCAATACTCTTAAGGGGAAGTGCTACGACGATATTCCGTACGCTTGCGGATATCTAATCTATTTCATAAGAAATACCAGGAGTAAATGTACCGCTTGTGATAAGGCATTATTACCAGAGGTCCGTGGTAAAGAACCGCAAGTGATAATGCACTTTCACGGACGATCAGTTATAAAGAACCGCCGGTGATAATATTTTTCATAGGCGGATGGCTGTGAAGAACTGCCTTTGATAATATATTTTCACTGACGGTTTTTGCCGCCGTCTATGATAGTCGGCCATTTTACGTTTTGTCACGAACGATTTTCAAAAACGCTTTTTCTAGTAATGAGCAGGCGATGGCAGCGCCGTAGCTGGACCTGGACGACGACGATTCCGAAGTTTTGGACGAGCTACTGGCCATAGACGAGGAGGCGGAGCTGGGTGGGCTGGACATGGCGCTGCAGTTCACCGAGGCCGGTTCGCAGGCTGCTGCGGCGCTGTGCACGGTAGGCACCTTAGTCACGTTCACTATCGGATTCAATTAGGCTTCAGTTCAGATTTAATCGAGCGAGCAGCCATCCGATTTTGGAAAGGGGAAAGGAGGAAGAGCAAGGAAGGATCCAGAAGCTCGGTGTGGAGAGGATAAAAAGTTGAAAGAAAAGGAAAGAAATAAAGGAGAAAAGAAAAGGGAAAAAAGGAGAAAAGGAAATAAAGAGAAGTTTATACGTGAAGAAAAATATTTTCATACTATTAATAATCAACACGTGTAATTATTACAAGTATTCTTAATTACCATAAGTGTTTATATGTGAAAAAATAGAATAAAAAGATATAGTAAAAAGGGTGTTAGTTGATATATATAGAGTATGTTTGTACGGTATGATGAGTGCGGAAGCACACACTGTAAAATAAAGATATTCTTTTATAGTGTGATGGAAAGAGTTGGGAATATTCTTTTAGTATATATTTTTAGAGTATATGAGTGCAGTTAGTCTTAGACTAGACTAGTGTATTACCTATGCTAACGGTACGGTGACTATAAAAGCGATATTATTAAACAATCATGCGATGAGAGACTCAAAATTCATGCAAAAAAGAGAAATAGAAAAGATAAAAAAGTAAATAAAATATAAAAAAGGAAAAGGCCGAAGCTCAGCCTGGCCCAGCCCGAGATACCTCCCCAGCGTGAGAAATATGTATAAGCCTTACAGATGACAATGCCACATATACATGATGCCTTTCTGTAAGAGAAGTGGAAACAAAAAACAATGAATAAAGTTTTGCTTTGTCATTGTTTTTCTTTTTTTGTCCACTTCACTTTTTCGTAACTATGCTTTTCAAATAGAAGCCAAAAACTACGTTAGGGTAGGATAGATATGAATTCCAACAATTTTCTTATTTTAAAAAAAAAAGTAAAAGAAGAAATGAGATATAATAGTAAATAAAATACGAGTAAACTAAGTTTATGGCATATGAATTACTGATTTCTATGCAGTCCTATCATAAGTCAAATTTCTAGATATATTTCAATCTCTATAGTCTCGTTTTACCGTCTCCTCATATGTCAACCTTGGTGGCACTTTATCCCTTTTAATATTTTCCCTACACTTTGGTATCCAACTGTTAACCGGTGCTTCTTATGGTCTCCATTCAATATGTCCAGACCATCTTAGTTAATATTAGGCTACCTTATTTTCAATCGGTGTGATACCCCTAACTTATCATGTATCACCTTGTTCCTAATTCACCCTTTTCTTGTGTGACCACACATACGCCATTGCATACGCATCTCTGCGCCACTTATTTTTTGGATATGTTACATATTAGTTGATCAATATTACGTCACATATAGTATCGTAGGTATGATCACCACCCTATAAAATCTACCTTTTAGCTTTTATAGGATCTTTTTGTCACATATAATTTTAGATGTTTGCCGTCACTTTTCATCCATCTTGTCTTGATCATATGGCAAACATCCTTAGATGACACGAGTATCATAAATATTTCCCCAACCTCAACCAATTCCTCCATGTGATAACAAAATATGATTTATTCTTTATCAGCAAAATATGATCAACATACACAAATTTCCATAATGTAAAGGTGAACTAAAACTTTTTCTAGTGCAGTTGAAAAAAGAGTTGGGAGACCAGTTCCAAATATATGGTAACCTATGGAGAATGCTCATGCATGTAAGCACAGCATCAAATGCATCCTCTGAACTATTTTCTGGAATTGACATTCACTAATGAAGCAGAACATGCAATAGCAACCCTACTTGATCACAGGCTGGAGCATACTAAGACAAGAAAATAAAGCAAGGGGGGGGGGGAATATAGTTATACTGCAAACCTTGTGCAGATCAAAGGTTCATCAAGATTTTACAATATTGCCTGGCAGATGGGACAATCTAGAATTCAAACACCATCCTGTTTTTACTGGCAGATCAAAGCCAAAACATGACATTCTGTGGACCGCCCATGCTTTATGCATTGTTTGGGAAACTGCTTGCTCGCATGTAAAATAAAGGTGTGCTGAACAAAATTAAAATAATCAAGTTGACTGGAAAGTCCTCGAGCAGAAACGGCAGTACAAAGTGAAGAGGCTTATATACTTACAGGACAATGCACACTTGACGGCACGGGAAATGATAGCTTGCCCTTTGTTAGTACCTCGAGGAAATCCTGTTGTGTAGGTATCGATATCACTTAGCCAGCAGAGAATGTTTAGAGGCTGCATAATTCTAATTTAGTATAAACAGATGGCACATCTGCAGAATCAGCTTCACAGCAATGTATTTTACAACCCAGCTAGTCTTACCTTTGAAACGCCAATGCCATCAACAAAAAATATAGTAGCCAATTCGAGTTGAATGAAAAACTTACTTCAGTCACTATAGGAAACATCACAATTAACGAGGGTGAAAAACCATCGTAAATAAGCACATTACCGTCGTAATTAAGCTATTTGCGACGGTATTTACTTATTTACGACGGTTTGTAGCCATAAAAAATAAGGCGTAGTAAATAAGGTTATTTACGACGGTTACCGTCGTAAATAAGTTTGTTTACGACGGCTGGATTTAGCCGTCGTAAATAAGTCCCACGGGCCACGTGGCACGGCGGGAAACGTATTTACGACGGTAGAGTCACCCCGTCGTAAATAACAGAAGCATTATTTACAACGGTAGAGTCACCCGTCATAAATAACAGAAGCATTATTTACGACAGTATAGAGTACCGTCGCAAATAAAAGGCGCTTATTTACGACGGTACTGTATAAAAAACCATCATAAATAAGGTTTTTTTATTCTTTTTAAAAAAATAGAAAATGCTGACCGCTGGCTCTATGGCCAGTCCACTGGCTCGATGGTCAGCACATAGGCAGTCATATACATGATACACGATCACAATCATAGAAAGTATATCACAAGTCCATCACAAGCAATCACATAGCACTATACACACCAAGCTACACAGTACTACCACGGCCGCTACCTCTGAAGCCCGCAAAATCATACTCGAGCCATCTACCCACTCCTGGCACGTGCGGCGATGGAGTGCGAGCCTCCGTCTCTGATGCCTGTCATGTTCAAGCATATATTATTAGAATTAAGCAAGTTGAACTAGTTTTGACTTCATTTGAGCAAGTTTAACTATATAAGGCTATATTTGAGCAAGTTCAAAGTGTTTTGTTATATTTGAGAAAGTTCAACTATGTTTGTCTATAATAGAGCAATGTTAACTAAGTTTAGTTATATTTGAGTAAGTTTAGTTATAATTGACCAAGTATGTCTAAATAAACTCAAGAGAGGTTCGTTTTTACCTGAGCTCCTGTAGTCGGAACTTGTGGCTGCTCTGGCTCGACCACCGGTGGTGGCTCCCACCGTGGAAGCTCAGCCTGTTGTCGAGCCGTCATAGCCTACGAATACAAACTATTAGCACATTTTTGTATTCATAACTTTGAAACATATACATATTTGAACGACAATTACTTACCGCCATTGCCGCCTAAAACTGTAGCATGTACAAGTTGAGGTGCTCGTCCCTGGCCCTAGTGGCTGCGGCCTGTCGCTCTCACTCTTGTCGGAGCTCCTCTTGAGTCCTCTTTCTCTCTCTCTCTCCGGAGTTCCTCCTGTGTCCGGCGGAGCTCATCCTGGACACTCTGGAGCTCAAGCAAGATAGACCGGCTGCAACAGCCAGCCTGCTGAGAGGAAGAGGATCTGGAGGGTCGTGCCTGCCTGGAGTCGACCACTTCTTGGAAGATGCCGAACCTACATAAAGAAGAAAGTTCATTAGATTTTCATCAACCACACCAACAAAGTCGTAGATAAAAATTGTAGAAGATGAAAACTCACCGGCCGTGAGGTTTTCGGTGTCCACTTGCGTACGCGGCTTCTGGGATGATTGTTGGCACGCTCTGCCAATCGTACTCCTTGCCGTAAAGCCTCCGTGCCTCCTGCCCATATCTGGTCTATAAATAAGAAAATAAAAGAACATCAACCAATTTTATTAAGAGAATTCAATACATGTGATGAGACAACTCACCAGTGCCTTTGTCGCCAACTGAGAGCAGAGTTGGTTGGGCTGTGACGGATCACTTCCTCTGTGACCTCTCTTCCATACCTCAATCGGTGGGGGCTCCTGACCAATTACGTGCTCCTATGGATGCACGTGTCAGCACAATGAGAATATGAAATATAAACAAACATTATACTCGGTAAGTTACACTTACAAGACGTTTTTTTGACCATAAATACCAATCAGCACAAAAAAAGTGAGACGGGCCCGTCCCTCTGCTTTCTCGACGACTGCGGGAGAGGGCCTGGAAATCCTCACTCCCCCACCGTAAGCAAAGGGTCTCGTACGCCTCCGGCCTGCCTTCTAGCCATTGGACTCCTCCACGACCCTACACAAATGTCTTATTAGTTGAAAGCACTTTAAATAGAATGAGATAATTGAACAAAATAAAATTGAGAATTTATCTCCATGTATTGCTCTGTAGTCAGGTACGTGGAAGACGCCGCCCTGAAGTGGCCCAACTGTTGCTCGTCCGGATGTAGCTTGAAATATTTGTTGGTAGCTTGAATCCGGGCGCTCGAAAGGGCCTGACTCACGAGCTTCCTGGCGTTGTTGTGGAAGACTAACCGGGCATGGTCCATCGCGCCCTCGTCCTCCAAACGGTACCGTACCTTGCATAACAAATTTATAAGTAATTGTATTTAACGTATTATAGACTATATTTGATATGCTTACCATGAAGTCGGACCATACAATCTTCTGGTGGTTGCCGTGAGTCACGTCCTGTGCGGTTGCGTAATCGTCCCATGACGTGGCGGTGACACCGTTCGCTACACCTGGGTAGTGCAAATGGATCAGACCATCCAGGACACGGTTCACCTGCTTGTGTCGTCCTTGACTCGAGAAGGAGTCATCGTACCAACCCCTAATACAGAATTATGAATCGTTATATATATATATATATATATATATATAAGCGTAGAAAAATCTAAATTGAAGTGTAACATATTTACTTATATATTCTAAGTAAATATCTTACACTTCAATTTAGATTTTTCTAATTATTTACGACGGTTAGGTCAACCGTCGTTAATAAGACTATTAATAACGATGGTGAGCATCAACCGTCGTAAATAAGTCACTTATTTATGACGGTTAGGTCAACCGTCGTTAATAAGTGACTTATTTACGACGGTGTATTTTCACCGTCGTTAATATTGTTATTAACTTCGCTCCTCTCCCGCACGCGCGACCTGTAAATTTATGTACTTATTTACGACGGTTCCCGATACCGTCATAAATAAGAGACTTATTTACGACGGTTATGTCAACCATCGTTAATAAGACCATAAATAACGACAGTGAGCATCAACCTTCGTAAATAAGTGACCTTATTTACGATTAGGTCAACCGTCGTTAATAAGTGACTTATTTACGATGGTGTATTTTCACCTTCGTTAATATTGTTATTAACAATGGCACCGTCGTAAATAATTTTCCCCCTCGTTAATTGACTAGTTTCCTGTAGTGAGTGCAAGAGACAAAAAGCGAAAACTCTTGGTCAAGTCAGTAAGGAGAACATGACGTGGGTCGGATCTCCGTCTCAAGCCAGTCAAGAAGACGACGTGGGTACATGGATCTGGATGGGGGCTACAAGATCGGGAACAAATCAAGAAAATTAGATCAGACCACCGAGGTGGCCATGCTCTAAAGTAGTCACCTGCTGCACCACGGCGAGAACGGAACGCCGGAACAGATCACAAGGACACGCATGTTGAACTAATCATGTTGTAAGTCATGTCATGCATTAGTAGTCATCGTGGGTTAGTGTGAGTCACGGTCATGGAGTCGTTAGCATACTCAGTCAGTTAGATATGCATGTATGAGTCCGATTCAGACGCCGGATGGATGCCGAGTTGAGCTGCACAGATCGTGGTTTGTTGGAGTACGATGCGGTGCTACGTAGTGGATTAGTGTGTCATGTGGGGTCTATAATCAAGTATAACTTCCGCACTGATCAATGTCATCATTAGCACATGCATACAAACTCGCTCTCTCCTGTGTTCTTGCTCACCACACTCTGTTCGTGCGTTGCTGGTGACAACACGACATTCCGGCTAGAACCTGGGATGATTGATCCCAGAGTTGCTTGTCATAGATTGTATGGCGCTGAATGATCACTATGGGTCAATGGTCCCTTATATTTGTAGAGAAATGTATTTACATATGTTCCAAGAATAGATGGTCCCCTTTTATGTATAAATATAGACTTCTATGCATAACATATCTTCTACCAAATATACTATTGAGGTGTATGGTAGTCTATCTATCATACCATGTATATTTCTGACATATATGATAACCAATCTAGCATACCAAATATTTATATGGACTTCCATGTTTAACACCCCCTTAATCTGGATGGTGTGGTACTAAGTTCATATTGCGCCGAAAATTATTGAAGGGGGACACCGATAATGGCTTGGTCATAATGTCAGATCTTTAGATGATATAAATCGCACATCAAGCTCACGAGTTGATACTCGTTCACGAACGAAGTGATAATCAACCTCAACATGCTTCGTCCGTCCTTGAAAAATTGGATTAGCAGATAAATAGGTGGCACCAATATTATCACACCACAGACTGGGTGCTCGTGATTACGAAATCTCAAACTCACGCAAAAGCACCTGAATCCAAATCAATTCTGCAGTAGCATTAGCAACCGCTTTATATTCAACCTCTGTACTAGAGCGAGACACTATTGGTTGTTTGCGTGAACTCCAAGAAACAAGATTGCCACCAATAAAGATGACATATCCGTCAGTGCTTCGACGATCATTAGGGTTTCCAACCCAATCAACATCTGAGAAGGCACTAAGCAATGAAGAGCCCGATTTGGTGAAGCATAATCCCATATTAATAGTTTCATGAAGATATCGTAGAATCCTTTTGACCACCGCCCAATGTACAGTAGTTGGAGTTGATAGAAATTGACAGACTCTGTTGACGTACAAAGAAATACGAGGTCGTGTTAATGATAGATATTGGTGGGCACCAACAACACTTCAATATTTTTTAGTATCCTCGGACGAGAGCTTTTCACTCATATCCAGTACCAACTTCTCATTAGGAACCGTAGGAGTGGACACACCCTTGGAGGTGAGCATATTAGTTCAGGATAATAAATCATGTATGTATTTGTGTTGTGTCAGAATGAGATGACATACTTCAGTACCAAGAAAATAACTGAGTCTTCCAAGATCTTTGACTGCAAAAACCCAACAAGCACACCCAAGAACTTTTAATAATGAGTAATCAGGTGGTGTATTAAAGAGACGTTCTAAAGGGCATTTGTTATCAACAATTCTAGTAGGAAGACCATTGATGAGGTAGTGGCTGTAAGAAAAGTTTCATCCCAAAATTTAAAGGGCATGGCTGCATGAGCTAATAGAGCAAGGCCGGTTTCAACAATATGTCGGTGTTTGCGTTCAGTAGAACCATTTTGTTGATGTGTGTGAGGACACGAAACACGATGATCTATGCCAAGAGAACGAAGAAATGTGTTCTGTATTTTCTAGTATTCTCCACCCCAATCAGATTGTACACACTTAATTTTAGCATCCAAGAGACATTCAACATACGTTTGGAACTGTAAAAATATATGATGAGCTTCAGTACGATCATGCATTAAATAGATCCAAATTTTTTTACTAAAATCATCAATGAAGTTTAAATAATAGTTAAAACCTCCAACGGATTGAGGTGCAGGTCCCACACATCAGAGAAAATAAGTTGCAAGGGTGATGAAGACCGATGAATAGAACTTGTGTACAGTAACTAATGACTGTTGGCTAGTAGACATGCATTAAATCCGGCAAATATGACTCTCTAGGACATGAAAAATTATTGAGACACAAAATTGACTGAACTACTTGAGATGAAGGATGACCGAGTCGCGCATGACATTGGGCTTTATGTGAGACCTATGTGTGCTGAATACATTGGTAATTAGAATAAAAGTGAGGATTTATATTCAAAGTTTGGAACATTGCAGAAATATCCGCTTTGGATTGTTCGAACTTTCTCATTGCATTTCAGGAGTAACTGTCACTGCAGAGCAGCTGTTTTCATAGTGTTTAATTTTCAGCCACTCCGTGTTTTAACTTGCAATGTTTTGAACTTGCTTTTTGGCTTATGGAATGTTTTCTTAGTATTTTCTTACGAAGTTTTTGATTTGTTATGACTAATTATGGTGGTTAATGTGACATCCTGGCTCTTGGCTTAATAGAATTGATAGAGTACTCATACCATCAAGATATAACTTCTTTTCTAGAAGCCCACTTGCAAAGGACTCTGGGGTTAAGCGAGCTTAGCCCGGAGAAATTTAAGGATGGGTGACCGACTGGGAAGTCTTCCCGGGTGCGCACGAGTGAGGACAAAAATGCGCAGAAAAGACTAGGTTTCACGGGTGCGTTGTGACACCCTCATCTCGGGTGTCAGCATATGTTCATGTTTTATGAAGAAGAAAAAACATTTTAAGAAAAGAAGGAACAGAGACAAGTATCAAAGGGATGGCCAATAAAGCTCTCCGAGAACACCGAAACGCAACTTCCACGGCCAACAGACCACGTGGCGCGTTCGGAGCTCATCCCCGAGAGATTGGGAGAGGTCCGACGCTAAACTAGGCTACGTGGCAGGCTCGGGGGTCACCTCCGCAATTGGAAAGAGGTCTGACCCTGTGGGACACGTGCTGCCCGTGGAGATAGCCTCTGCGGAAGAAGCAAAGGCATTTTTTCATAAGACACATGTCATCCTCGGAGCTAGTACTCGCGGAAATCAGAGGACCATCCGCGCGGGATACGTGTCAATCTCGGAGCTCATCTCAGAGAGAAGTCCGGGTCTATCGAACACGTGTCACCACCGGAGCTTATCACCGGAAGGTCCGTCGCAAAAACACGTGGCGTGCGCGGAGCTCGTCTCCGAAGAAGAGGGAGGTCTCGCTCGTGACACATGGCACAGCCGGAGCTCGTCTCTGCCGATGAGGAGATACCAGGCCCGAAGGACACGTGGAGCTTCCGGAGCTCATCACCGCGGAGGTAACGAGTCTGAAGCGGTTCTTACGAGTAAAGATACCGGTGCGCAACAGAAACCGATCTAAAATCCACGATGTTACCGAAGATAAGACGTCAGGATCTAACAAACATCTGAATAAGATTCTTATTCGGGATCTAATCAGATTAGGACTCTTCTCTTCCCGATTATAAATAGAACCCAAAACCTCCGGCCGAAACCACAAACTCCTCGTTCAACTCCTGAGCCGACGACTTAGAGTCCTAGCCCTAACTCGCCGAGCAAAACATCGCCGAAAGCACAACAAGGGAGATCATCGGAGGAGAACCAAGCGGTCTGAGGAGGACCCCGAAGACAAGAAGAACGTAAGGTAGGACTTCAATACCACCTTACGACATCATGTTGTTCATCTCTTTGCATCTGTTCTTCGATTCCTTTCGAACAGAAGCGTTTTCGTGGGCAGAACACTCGATGATCAGTTTGATCTAAAGACGAGATCATCGCCACGTTCATCTTTGATCTGAACACCTCTGACCATGCAAGCCATGCAAGAATACGTACAGATCAATCTAATAAAACTAATCATAGGATAGCATGCATGTGCATCATCACATCTAGTTTAGGGTTTTGTGCATGATATTGATTACTGTGAATATTGTATGCACGTGAATCCTACAAAGCAGGACAAACTCAGGAAGCTGTCTACAACGAGCTGCAGCAACAAGGTTTTGAGAATCAAGGACAACCGGAACCGCAAGAACAAGGCAAGTGCTCCTTGACCATGTTGATCCTATATTTTGGGTAAAACTGTTTTATTTTGCGAAAAGGTGTGTGTGCTGAGTCAAACATGATGGGAAACCCTTTTATAGGAGTTTACTAGTTTTGATTAAACCACCCTTGTCACCTGGGAAGTTTTATGAGTCGGGTATGGTTTTTGTTTTATGCTTCGCTGAGTCTATGGGATTGGGAAGCAAGATAGATGTGTCTAGCTAACTGCACTCATAATAATAATGAGAAACTGATGTTAATAATGAACATGGATCGGAGGGAGATCTAGGCAAGCCTGGGTTTGTGAATGAGGTAGCATGAGATGGTGGTTTTCCTTGCCGTAGATCTAAGGACCGATTCATGGATGCACATGCCAGGATAACAGTGCCACCACAAGGCCAAGTATGGGTGCGGCTTAGCTGAGTAATTAGGTAAGTTGCTAGGATGTTATGGACTGTGGAAGGCGCGGGGAATGGGAGTCGAGTGAGGACTGCCCTGGGAACTGCATGGCACAAGAGGGGGCCCGTGGGTGGGAGAATTGGAGATTCTAGCCTGCCGGTGAAACCTTAGTGAGTCCATACATCTAGTAACCCCTTTGTAAAGGCTATTTTATGATCTCTTGACCATACACCGACGGTTGTGTACTGGTATAATGGAGGTTCTGCAGTCGCCGACGGGTGACGAAATCACAAACTTGTGGGTAAAGAGGTGCAAACTCTGCAGAGTTACTAAAACTATCATGATAGCCGAGCTTACGGTCACGAGCACCTGGCTAAACTGCCATGATTAGATGGGATGGTTATTGAATGGTTATTGGGAAGGTTCTTGGTTATGATTATGGGTTTGGTTATAGTTTGGTTTGGAATTGTTAAGCCTGGATGATGAAAGGGTTGCATGACTGGTGGGTCATGAAATGAGATTGGTCTCGGTGCGAGACGAGGTTGTTATATGAGATGAGATGGTAGCGAATACGAGGAGGTATTCGTGAGTATGAATAAGAGATTGGTTAATGTTCGGATGGAACACGGGGAGTGATGAAGGTATGTTGGTAATTCAATATATGCTGGGATTACATTCATCTAAAGTAAAGTTGTTGTTTTATCATGGTTTTACAAGATTGCTTCTCTGCAAATAAGCCCTTTTATACCTACCTTGTTTATAAGCTGCACATCATGTGTTATTCCCGCACTTGCTGAGTACATCATTGTGCTCAAACTTGCATTATTATTTCTTCATCAACAGCAAGAGAAGACTACTATGAAGACCGAGTAGAGCATTATGGCGTGTGATCTGTTCTCAACCTTGCCTGTGGAAGGATTAAAGATGGAGCCACTTCTGCTTAGTTTTGCTTCCGCATTAGTTTTTGCTTCCGCATTTAAATAAGATTTCCGCTGCATAGAACAAAGACTTCCGCTGTGAGCATGAGTCCAAGACTCATGAGGAACTGTAATAAACTCTGTTATTCGTGGTAATATATAATCTGAATTCAGTTTGTGGAACGTATGTGTATGTGTGATGAACATCCTGGGCACACATATGCATTAGTTCTCGGTTCCGTGGTTTTCCACAGAATTGAGGGCGTCACAGATTGGTATCAGAGCCACGGGTTGACAGTAGGTTACACGCCTAGATAGAAACCTTGGGTTGACATTAGAATCACGGGTTAACAACAAGTTATACCCCTAAATAGAAGCTACGTGGACCCAAGGAAGCATCCTAGGATGAATAGCTTAGATTGACCTTGAAACCACCTTGACATAGGAAACCATCCTTGAATAGGAGTTGAGTGGGCCCTTGTGATGATTATTTGTGAATATGTGCTTGGTGTGAGTTGTGGGGGGTCTCAACAACGTTGCCCATATCCACACGTAAGAAGAAAGAGGAGTGAAATGCTTCGGCACTTGATCACATCCTCATAAGGACTAATATATATAGTCCAAACTCCCCTTGATGCATATAGTTGAAAGGACCTATCTAATCTTCTAACCTTCTATTCTATTTCGTTCTCTCTCACAGATGGTGAGAGGAAACGCCAGCCGAAGGAACGTCCAGGAAAATGACCACGAAGAAGTTCCTGCTAACCCTGGAGCTGGCGAAAACAACCTAGAAAGGTTGATGGCCATGCAAAACCAGCTTATGCAAACCATGATCCAAACCTTGGGTCAGTTGCAGGCCAACCAACACCCCGTTCCGGCACCACCGCCACCACCACCGCCGGCTCATAACAAGTTGGGAGAGTTCATGAGGACTCGACCACCCACCTTTGCTCAAGCAAGCGATCCAATGGAGGCCGATGATTGGTTGAAATCCATGGAGAAGAAGCTTGCCATTGTACAGTGCAACGACCGAGAAAAGGTTCTCTTTGCGTCGCACCAACTGATGGGAGCAGCTGCTGACTGGTGGGATGCCTTGAGCAACGCCCATGCCAACCCGGAGACAATCACTTGGACTGAGTTCAAGGAATGTTTCCGCTCCCACTACATCCCTGTTGGCGTAATGATGCTCAAGAGGCAGGAGTTTGAAGGTCTCCACCAAGGGCAGAAGAGTGTGAACGAATACCTCAACAAGTTCTTACAACTGTCCCGGTATGCCCCCGAAGATGTCAACTCAGATCAGAGGAAGCAGTACCTGTTCATGAGAGGGTTGAACAATGAGATCCAAGTTCAGCTCCTCAACAATGACTACGTAAGCTTCCAGAAGCTGGTTGATAAGGCTATTGTGGTGGAAAACAAGATCCGAGAGATCGAGCGCGAGTGCAAAAGGAAGATCCCATACCAGCCCCAAGGGAGCAATGTACGGCCTAGATACATGCCCCCTGCACCGCAGTATGGATCGACCGCTCCTACGTACCGCCCTGGTCAGCCACCACAGCAACGGCTCGTTGCACTGGCACCTCGTGTGCCCATGCCTCCTGCGCCCCGGCCTAACAATGGCGCTCCTGTTCAAAACCCCCGCCCCAACGTACCTGCTGCCGTAGGTAACAGGGCATGCTTTGCATGCGGGGAAGCAGGCCACTTCTCTAACCAGTGCCCGAAGAGAGGCCCTGGACAGCAAGGTAACGCGCCCAAGCAGAACCAGCGACCAAACGGAGGGGACCACCAAGGGAACCGTGGACCGCAGAACTATGCTCGTGGCCATGTTAACCATGTCACTGCTGAGGAAGCACAACAGGCTGAGGACGTCGCAATTGATATGTTCCTTACCAACTCCAACCCAGCCACCATTTTATTTGATCCTGGAGCATCGCATTCCTTCATATCATCCAAATATGTTGACAAGCATCATCTACCCGTATCTCACTTAGAATGTGCTATGTTAGTTAATTCTCCCGGAGGAGAAATGAGGACTAATACAGTATGTCCTAAAGTAAGCCTTAAAATAAGAGGGGTAGACTTCCTTGCCAACCTTATTGTTTTGGACTCCCACGGAATTGATATCATACTCGGAATGGACTGGTTAAGCAAGCACAATGGAGTAATCCAATGCACTGAGAGAAGCGTGCAATTGACAAACGAACACGGTATCCGTGTCGAGTTCGAGCCAGCCCCGCGAGCAACCAAACGGGCGGACCTGAACCATGTTGAAGGAGTAGCATTGGACAAAATTCCAGTGGTTCAGGAATTTTCGGATGTGTTCCCGGAAGAACTTCCAGGTATGCCACCTGACCGGGACATTGAGTTTGCCATAGATTTGGTACCTGGAACTGCACCCATAGCTAAGAGACCATAT
The DNA here is from genome assembly GCA_030760725.1 of Neostapfia colusana. NCBI lineage: Eukaryota > Viridiplantae > Streptophyta > Magnoliopsida > Poales > Poaceae > Neostapfia > Neostapfia colusana. Next base: position 53,138,156 of record JASWHV010000017.1, read on the forward strand.
AGGATGCCCGTCAACGAGTTAGTTGAACTCAAGAAGCAAATTCAAGAACAGTTGGAGAAGGGTTTTATCCGTCCAAGTTCGTCACCATGGGGAGCCCCGGTACTCTTCGTAGACAAGAAGGACGGAACCCAAAGAATGTGCGTGGACTACAGGTCTCTCAACGAGGTAACAATCAAGAATAAATACCCTTTGCCCCGTATAGAGGACCTGTTCGATCAAATGAAAGGAGCCCAAGTGTTCTCCAAGATTAATCTTCGGTCGGGATATTTCCAGCTAAAGATTAAGCCCTCCGATATACCTAAGACAGCCTTTCGGACGCGGTATGGTTCATATGAATATACCGTTATGTCTTTTGGATTGACGAATGCACCCGCATACTTCATGTACCTTATGAATAAGGTTTTCATGGAGTACTTGGACAAGTTCGTCGTAGTTTTCATCGACGACATTATGGTGTATTCAAAAAGTAAGGAGGAGCATGAAGAACATCTGAAATTGACCTTGCAGAAGTTGCGCGAGCATCAGTTGTATGCCAAGCTCAACAAGTGTCAATTTTGGCTAAGTGAAATATCCTTCCTAGGCCACATCATCTCCAAGGAAGGGGTATCGGTTGATCCTGGAAAGGTGAGAGATATTTTGAAGTGGGACCAACCGAGGAGCGTGAAGGATATTCGTAGTTTCCTTGGGATGGCAGGATACTATCGGCGCTTCATTAAAGACTTCTCTAAGCTAGCAAAACCTATGACGGAGTTGCTAATGAAGGGAAAAGTCTTTCAATGGACACAAGCCTGCCAAGAAAGTTTTGAGGAACTCAAGAAAAGGCTAACCACATCACCAGTTCTGGTATTGCCAGACGAAAGCAAGAGCTTCGACATATATTGTGACGCATCCAGACAAGGGCTCGGATGTGTGCTCATGCAGGAAGGGCAAGTGGTAGCCTATGCCTCACGACAATTAAAGAAGCATGGGCTTAACTATCCTACTCATGATTTGGAGTTAGCAGCAGTGGTGCATGCATTAAAGATTTGGAGACATTATATCCTTGGTCATCGATGTGAGATCTATACGGATCATAAAAGCCTCAAGTACATATTCACACAAACAGACTTGAATTTGAGGCAACGTCGATGGTTAGAACTCATCAAGGATTATGATGTAGGAATCAATTACCACCCCGGGAAGGCCAATGTGGTCGCTGACGCATTGAGCAGAAAGGGAGCATGCCACCAACTCACGGTTCGGGAGCTACCACCCGAACTACGAAAAGAGTTCGAACAGTTACACCTCGGATTTTTGAATAACATGGAAATAATGGAAATCCACTCCTCATTGGAGCAAGAAATAAGAAAGGGACAAGCAACGGACGAGGGGATTAAGGAGATCAAAGAAAGAATCCGACAAGGGATAGAAAAGGATTTCAAGGAGGATAAAAAGGGTACGCTTTGGCTAGGAAAAAGGATTTGTGTGCCAAACATAAAACGCCTTCGCGACGTAATATTGAAGGAGGCACATGATTCACCCTATTCCATACACCCAGGGAGCACCAAAATGTACAAGGATTTGAAAACTTGCTATTGGTGGGATGGTATGAAGAGGGATATAGCCGAATACGTTGCCCTATGCGACACATGCCAACGGGTGAAAGCCGAACATCAAAAACCCGCTGGATTGTTGCAACCTTTGAAAATACCTGAATGGAAATGGGAGGACATCAGTATGGACTTTATTGTCGGATTGCCACGAACTCAGTCAGGATACGACTCCATCTGGGTCATTGTGGACCGGTTGACGAAGACCGCCCATTTTCTTCCGGTAAAGACAAGTTACAACGTTACACAGCTGGCAGAATTATACATGGAGCAGATCGTGTGCCGTCATGGAGTTCCGAAGAGGATAGTCTCAGATCGAGGTTCTCAGTTTACCTCTAGATTCTGGAGGAAGTTGCAGAAAGCCATGGGTACACGACTGGATTTTAGCTCTGCCTACCATCCACAAACAGATGGACAAACCGAAAGGACGAACCAAATTTTGGAAGACATGTTGAGAGCTTGCGCCTTGAAACGTGGGCGTAGTTGGGATAGGAGTTTACCGTATGCCGAGTTCTCCTATAACAACAGCTATCAAGCTAGCTTGAAGATGTCGCCTTTCGAAGCCTTATATGGTAGACGGTGTAGAACGCCGCTGTTCTGGAACGAGACTGGAGAGAACCAGGTGTTTGGACCTGAAGTACTACAAAAGGCTGAAAAGCAAGTCCAAACGATACGGGAGAACTTAAAGGCTGCTCAGTCACGACAGAAAGACTATGCGGACAATAGGCGTAGAAAGTTGACCTTTGAAGTTGGAGACTTCGTATACCTTAAGGTATCGCCTATCCCAGGCCAACGACGTTTTAACATCAGAGGCAAACTAACGCCTCGCTACATCGGACCATTTAAGATTTTGGGTAAGCGAGGGGAAGTAGCCTACCAACTAGAGCTCCCAAACCACCTCTCCGACGTACATGACGTGTTTCATGTATCCCAGCTCAAGAAGTGCTTGAGAATACCAGAGGAACAAGTGTCAATGGGAGAACTTAACCTTCAAGAGGATCTGACTTACGCAGAACACCCTGTTCGAATCTTAGACGTGAAGGAAAGGGTCACCCGAAACAAGGTGATTCGATGGTGCAAGGTACAATGGAGCCATCACACTGAAGCTGAAGCCACATGGGAGGGAGAAGAGGATATCAAGGCAGAATTTCCCCATCTATTTTCTACTAACGAATCTCGAGGACGAGATTTAATTTAAGGGGGGTAGATTTGTGACACCCTCATCTCGGGTGTCAGCATATGTTCATGTTTTATGAAGAAGAAAAAACATTTTAAGAAAAGAAGGAACAGAGACAAGTATCAAAGGGATGGCCAATAAAGCTCTCCGAGAACACCGAAACGCAACTTCCACGGCCAGCAGACTACGTGGCGCGTTCGGAGCTCATCCCCGAGAGATTGGGAGAGGTCCGACGCTAAACTAGGCTACGTGGTAGGATCAGGGGTCACCTCCGCAATTGGAAAGAGGTCTGACCCTGTGGGACACGTGCTGCCCGCGGAGATAGCCTCTGCGGAAGAAGCAAAGGCATTTTTTCATAAGACACGTGTCATCCTCGGAGCTAGTCCTCGCGGAAATCAGAGGACCATCCGCGCGGGATACGTGTCAATCTCGGAGCTCATCTCAGAGAGAAGTCCGGGTCTATCGAACACGTGTCACCACCGGAGCTTATCACCGGAAGGTCCATCGCAAAAACACGTGGCGTGCGCGGAGCTCGTCTCCGAAGAAGAGGGAGGTCTCGCTCGTGACACATGGCACAACCGGAGCTCGTCTCTGCGGATGAGGAGATACCAGGCCCGAAGGACACGTGGAGCTTCCGGAGCTCATCACCGCGGAGGTAACGAGTCTGAAGCGGTTCTTACGAGTAAAGATACCGGTGCGCAACGGAAACCGATCTAAAATCCACGATGTTACCGAAGATAAGACGTCAGGATCTAACAAAGATCTGAATAAGACTCTTATTCGGGATCCAATCAGATTAGGACTCTTCTCTTCCCGATTATAAATAGAACCCAAAACCTCCGGCCGAAACCACAAACTCCTCGTTCAACTCCTGAGCCGACGAATTAGAGTCCTAGCCCTAACTCGCCGAGCAAAACATCGCCGAAAGCACAACAAGGGAGATCATCGGAGGAGAACCAAGCGGTCTGAGGAGGACCCAGAAGACAAGAAGAACGTAAGGTAGGACTTCAATACCACCTTACGACATCATGTTGTTCATCTCTTTGCATCTGTTCTTCGATTTCTTTCGAACAGAAGCGTTTTCGTGGGCAGAACACTCGATGATCAGTTTGATCTAAAGACAAGATCATCGCCACGTTCATCTTTGATCTGAACACCTCTGACCATGCAAGCCATGCAAGAATACGTACAGATCAATCTAATAAAACTAATCATAGGATAGCATGCATGTGCATCATCACATCTAGTTTAGGGTTTTGTGCATGATATTGATTGCTGTGAATATTGTATGCACGTGAATCCTACAAAGCAGGACAAACTCAGGAAGCTGTCTACAACGAGCTGCAGCAACAAGGTTTTGAGAATCAAGGACAACCGGAACCGCAAGAACAAGGCAAGTGCTCCTTGACCATGTTGATCCTATGTTTTGGGTAAAACTGTTTTATTTTGCGAAAAGGTGTGTGTGCTGAGTCAAACATGATGGGAAACCCTTTTATAGGAGTTTACTAGTTTTGATTAAACCACCCTTGTCACCTGGGAAGTTTTATGAGTCGGGTATGGTTTTTGTTTTATGCTTCGCTGAGTCCATGGGATTGGGAAGCAATATAGATGTGTCTAGCTAACTGCACTCATAATAATAATGAGAAACTGATGTTAATAATGAACATGGATCGGAGGGAGATCTAGGCAAGCCTGGGTTTGTGAATGAGGTAGCATGAGATAGTGGTTTTGCTTGCCGTAGATCTAAGGACCGGTTCATGCATGCACATGCCAGGATAACAGTGCCACCACAAGGCCAAGTATGGGTGCGGCTTAGCTGAGTAATTAGGTAAGTTGCTAGGATGTTATGGACTGTGGAAGGCGCGGGGAATGGGAGTCGAGTGAGGACTGCCCTGGGAACTGCATGGCACAAGAGGGGGCCCGTGGGTGGGAGAATTGGAGATTCTAGCCTGCCGGTGAAACCTTAGTGAGTCCATACATCTAGTAACCCCTTTGTAAAGGCTATTTTGTGATCTCTTGACCATACACCGACGGTTGTGTACTGGTATAATGGAGGTTCTGCAGTCGCCGACGGGTGACGAAATCACAAACTTGTGGGTAAAGAGGTGCAAACTCTGCAGAGTTACTAAAACTATCATGATAGCCGAGCTTACGGTCACGAGCACCTGGCTAAACTGCCATGATTAGATGGGATGGTTATTGAATGGTTATTGGGAAGGTTCTTGGTTATGATTATGGGTTTGGTTTGGAATTGTTAAGCCTGGATGATGAAAGGGTTGCATGACTGGTGGGTCATGAAATGAGATTGGTCTCGGTGCGAGACGAGGTTGTTATATGAGATGAGATGGTAGCGAATACGAGGAGGTATTCGTGAGTATGAATAAGAGATTGGTTAATGTTCGGATGGAACACGGGGAGTGATGAAGGTATGTTGGTAATTCAATATATGCTGGGATTACATTCATCTAAAGTAAAGTTGTCGTTTTATCATGGTTTTACAAGATTGCTTCTCTGCAAATAAGCCCTTTTATACCTACCTTGTTTATAAGCTGCACATCATGTGTTATTCCCGCACTTGCTGAGTACATCATTGTGCTCAAACTTGCATTATTATTTCTTCATCAACAGCAAGAGAAGACTACTATGAAGACCGAGTAGAGCATTATGGCGTGTGATCTGTTCTCAACCTTGCTTGTGGAAGGATTAAAGATGGAGCCACTTCTGCTTAGTTTTGCTTCCGCATTAGTTTTTGCTTCCGCATTTAAATAAAATTTCCGCTGCATAGAACAAAGACTTCCGCTGTGAGCATGAGTCCAAGACTCATGAGGAATTGTAATAAACTCTGTTATTCGTGGTAATATATAATCTGAATTCAGTTTGTGGAACGTATGTGTATGTGTGATGAACATCCTGGGCACACATATGCATTAGTTCTCGGTTCCGTGGTTTTCCACAGAATTGAGGGCGTCACATGGGTACAGGTCAGTGGGAAGGATACGGTAGCTTATGAGTCAGGGATGTGGGTACGTACACATAACGTGTGGGTCCTCTGTGACTGACACAGTATGGTACGTATGCTGCTAACAGGACGTACGATATGCGTATGTCAGTACTGAACGTACGAACGTGACTAAGAGGGGGCGTTCCTGTCTTGGTGTTGATCGACGAGGACATCGGTCTCCTAAGGGGGAGTGGATTGTGACATCTTGGCTCCCGGCTTAATAGGATTGATAGAGTACTCATACCATCAAGGTATAGCTTCTTTTCCGGAAGCCCACCTGCAAAGGACTCCGGGGTCAAGAGAGCTTGGCCTGGAGAAATTTAAGGATGGGTGACGGACCAGAAAGTCTTCCTGGGTGCGCACGAGTGAGGACAAAAGTGCTAGTGTTGGTCTATGGGGCTTCTCTATGATCCTAGAGAGCTTCCACAGTTAATACATTGCTATGGTTTGCAACTTGCTTATGTGAGGTGCTCATGTAAGGTGTTGTGGTTTTCGGACTAACGTGAGTCAAGTCGTGGACTTGTGCTCGAAAAAAGTGGATGTTTGTTTATGTGCAGGTGTTGCTTGAGTTCAAGACATGGCTGGTGATGGAGATCCTTAAACTAGTCTTAGGGAGAAGATGAGGTTCAACAACCAAGTTCGGGAGGAATTGTGGTTGAGCTGATCGGGAGGTCACGCAGCATGTTTAAGTTAAGAACAATGCATATGAAGGTGTTGTGAACGTTTTGGAAAGTGTTTGCACATATACAAGGGGTGCATGGACGTGGATACATTGTTCCAAGGCGTGGTGAAGATATATGCAAGTGAAGATATGGTTGAAAAGGTTCAATCGGCTGGATTTTGCGCTCAGGCTGCGACTGAGGCGGTTATGGTTCGTTTATGGAAAGTTTCGAGTTGGTTATAATAGGATTTCATGTTAGGCACGAAGTAGAGTTGTTTTAGGAATGTTTGGGACTTTCCTAAGGCGTTTGAAAGTCTTATATTGCTTCTATCTGCGTATAGAAGAGTCTTGAGCAGTTTTGAAAAGTTAGAGTTTGAATCCAAGTAGGAGTAGGAGTTCTAGTTTGAATTGGGTTGGCCTTAGGGCTGGTTATATAAGCAAAGAAAGCCAAGGCTCGTGGGGAGCATGACTTGTGGCTGCTTCTATTAATTTTTGATCAATAAAATTCGTAGTTTAGAGGAGCTTTGGTGCCTTGTTCGTCCGACTTCTTTTAGACAAGTTTTTCCTCGGCGAGTTTCTGGACAGACCGACGTTGCTTCGGTATTTCGATCATAACTCGTGTTTTAATGATCCAATTGACGTGATTATTTTTGTATTATCTTCACAACTTTATTATATATAATATATGAAAATTTCATGGTAATTGTATTTGTTTTTTTTGATATACACGAGTTTCTTTGCAGCATTGCAGATCTGTTTTTAAAATCAGTACAACAGATTGACCTTCGTCTAGTCTTTTGATCATAACTCGAGTTGTACTTAGCGTTTTCATGTGATTCTTGTTGCAGTGGCTTCGTGACTTTATTCTATATAATCTACACTAGTTTAGTCACGTTTTAACACGTCTAAAACATTCACACACACGGTTTCTTTATCAGATCGATTTTCTACCGAGGGGTTTTTGTAGCTTCCGCATAAAAAGTTTTAATCTACCATTCACCCGCCTATGATAGCTTCTCACGTGCTCTTTGATCCTACAATTGGTATCAGAGCCACGGTGCCCTAATCTCATTGTTTTGTATGTGTTTTCTCTAATCAACATGGAGAAATACTCCGCAAAACCTGGTGTATTGGATGGCGTTGATTTTCAGGTTTGGAAGGCTCGTATGGAGGCTTACATACAAGCGCAAGGATTTGCCATATGGGAAAAGGTCTACAAGTCCTTCAACGTGCCATCAAACGATCAAGTTACGGCTGCGAACATGAGGGATGTCGACAACAATAACAAGGCTTGCAACTTGATCATCCAAGGATTGACTCAAAAGCGACTTCGATCGTGTTGCACACTTTCAATCTGCATACGATGTGGGGAAAGCACTTTGTGACTACCACGAAGGATCCAACACGATCAAGGAGGTAAGGCAAGATATGTTCAAGAAAGAATATATGCGCTTTGGGATGCAACCAGGTGAATCCATTGACGATTTATTTGCTCGCTTTAATAAAATTCTCAATAACTTAGGTAGTGTCAATGTTAATTTTTCCAATGCTGAAAATGCTAGGCAATTGTTAAGTGCATTAGACATGTAAATTTGGGAAATGAAAGTTACATCTATTTATGAATATACTGTCATGAGTACACTTACTTTAGATGTGCTATATTTTAAATTGAAAACTCATGAAATTGACATAATCTCACCTAAGAATCCCAATAAGTCTCCCGTTCTTTTTCACAACGTGACATGCCTAGTTTTAGCAATTCTTCATTTTGTGATACACTTCTTTGTTGTCCTCTCTAACCCTTGAACAGATTCAAGAGTTTCTTCAGGAGGATCTAGCACTTCTCTCTACTCATTTCTCAAAAGCATTGCAAAATGTGAGAACAAGAAGGAGAGTAAGTGGCAGCTCTCAACGATGCTTCAAATGTGGTAAGACAGGACATTTTCGTACAGATTACCCCAACCGTTCAGGTCCTACTTTCCGTGATGAAAAACTAACAAGAATGAAGCACTCCTCTGCCAACTACAACAAGAAAAAGAAGGGTTTCACTCAACATCAAGTGATGGACAAAATTTTCTCTGCAATTTAAGAGTATTCCTCGAGCGACGTGGATATTGGAAGTGATGAAGATGAAGACGTCGCGGCAAATGCGTGTTTCATGACGAGCAAATCAAGTTCAAGTTTGGAGGAAGACAAAAAAATCAACGACGATGAGGAGGTAAATCCCTCTTACGATGAATTGTTTGATGCTCTTTATCGTGCCACTATCGTACTTAATAAAAAGGACAAAAAACTTAAGCAAAGTGATGTTAAAATTGAAGCACTAGAATCTGAAATTAAACGTTTAAAAACTTTGGTTCCTAGTGATGATTCTTTCTCATCTTGCAATCTGATTTATGAACAATTGTTCTCTTTAAGAAGTGCGTACACCTCCACACTTGATATACTTGAACTTTGAAATAACAAAAAGCTTGCTGCACTTAATGATAAAAATGTGAAAGATGCTAGTTGTTCTACAATTGATTTGCATTGTTCTAGCTGTGATGATCTTAATAAGAAACTACATGATGATACAGATGAAATTTTTGCTTTGAACAATGCTTTACGTATTCATGAAGTTAATTCTTGTTCTAACTGCAAACTAAAAGTAGAAACTTCATGTGAAAACTGTCTAGACTTGTCCAGGAAACTTGATGACATGCATAGGACACTAGAACGGTTTTGTAGTGCAAATAAGAACCTAAACTTGCTGCTGAATTCATCTAAGTCTTGCAATGATAAAACTGGTTTAGGTTCTGATTCTCATGCTCATGCTAAAGCACATCCACCTAAAATTGTAAAGTCATTAGGAAATGGTTTAATTCAAACAGTTCATAAACAAAAAGAAGTGGTTTTCAAATCTGCAGGACTGTTGTCTTATTTGGTTTCTAATAAACATGTTGCTTGCTCATCGAGACATGAACAGAAGGTTACTTTTCATTGTACATACTGTGGTAGAGATGGTCATGTCATAGATTTTTGTTATAGACTAGCTAAACAACATAAAAAGGAAATATTGATTGCTATATCACATAACAACCGAGCAAAACTTGTACATGCTGAATCGAATATTAGGAACATGCAACCTTCTATAATGAGTCATAAAAATGCAAAGATTGCTCTTAAACCTACTGTTTTTCGTGCTACACATAACACACTTCATAAATCAGTAGTTGGGAACAAGAATTCTCAAAATTTGGCTCATAAACCTGCTGTATTTTCTCAGCTTTCGCGTGCTATTCCTGCTGGACGTTGTGTGACTAAGTACTGAATCCTTAAATGCCTTTTGACTAACCCCAGTATTGAGTCATCGACGTATTGTGCTGCTATGCAGGTTACATGCTAGAGGAAGGAGAACATTTGGATTTTGGATTCAGGTTGCTCACGTCACATGACCAGTAACAAAGAATGGTTCTCCTCCCTCTCTTTTGTGTCACGTGTAGAAAATGTTACTTTTGCCGATAATTCTTCAACTCCTATAATTGCTATGGGTTCAGTTAGAGTAAATAAACACTACACTTTGAAGGATGTGGCACTTGTTAAAAATTTGAAATATAACTTGATTTCCGTTTCATAATTGCTAGATGAAAATCTAGAAGTTAACTTCACTAAAAATTGCTGCAAGGTTGTAGATTCAAAAGGTGAGTTTTTGTTTAACATGTCTAGGATTGGAAGAGTTTTTAAAACTTATTTTTATATGTCAACTTCTAAGCATAGGTGTCTAGTTGCTAATAATTCAAAAGACTTATATTTTTGGCATCGTAGACTTGGTCACGTAGGCTTTGATCACCTCATACGTGTCAGTGGTCTTGATCGCATACGTGGATTACCTAAGCTTAAAGGGGACAAAGAAATTATTTGTTCTTCTTGTAGACATGCTAAGATGGTTGTTGAATGTAGCCTAGAGGGGGTGAATAGGTTCTTTAAATTTTTAGGTGGTTTCTTGAAACACTTAGCGAACTAATTAATTTCAGGTGGGCCGGACTAGTCCGGTATGGTGCGTACTAGTCCGGTATGATCGTAATTGACAGATCAAAGTGAGACTTGTTCCTACTTCAGGTATTTGTGCAGCGGAAAATAAATGCTTATTTAAGTGTAGTGAAGTAAGACACAATAATTCTCAATTTTAATACTAGGTGTGGATGTGAATCAAATGATGACTAACACCCTTAATTAGCAATTGAACGATGATCAAGAAGACACAAGACAAGGTTTTATCCCGAGGTTCGATTCCACCTAGGAATCTATGTCCCCGTTGAGGAGTCCACCAAGGACTGGGTCTTCACCAACCCTTCTCTCGTTGAATCACCAGAAAGGCCAATTCAATTTCACTATCCACACATAGGGGTAAATAATTGTACGTGGGGCGTTCTCACAATCTGAGAGCTCCCACAAGATAACAGAAAGTAATTCTTCCTCCCACACACAGAAACAAAGAGAGTTCCAGAGAGTTGAACGGACTAGTCCGGTTTCTGAGTGGACTAGTCCGGTGCAAGGTGAATGCTGGTTCCAGAGAGTTGATCGGACTAGTCTGGTTTCTAAGCGGACTAGTTCGGTGCAAGGTGAATGTTGGTTCCGGGGAGTTGATTGGACTAGTCCGGTTTCTGAGCGGACTAGTCCGGTGCAAGGTGAATGTTGGTTCCAGAGAGTTGATCGGACTAGTCCGGTTTCTGAGCCGACTAGTCCGGTGCACGTGTTTTGAGGCAACAGGAAGTTAAATGGACTAGTCCAGTTTTTGAGCGGACTTGTCCGGTGCACCGTGTTGTGAGTGATTGGGATATATTTTCATCTCTTACCCCTACGTAAGGATTTTGAGCTCTTGAGATGTGTCTCTCACACACATCCTATACAAGTATGTCTACATTACTCTTGGTTCATGAATCTATTCTTTTTCTTTTCTTCATCACTTTATTTTCACCTTTTTGAGTGCACCACTTCTACCTTACACGAGTTAATCTGCATTCATCTCAACAAGTTCATTAGGATCTCAATTCATTTGTCCTCAATCGTCCAAAACCTTCAAGGGACTGCCTATATGCACTCTCAATCTCCCCCTTTTTGGTGATTGATGACAACCAACCGAGATTACATAATTAATGATAAAATTAGCTTTTCAAAGAGTGTGCATATATGAGAATGACAAATGAGTAACAAGAATCTCTCACATATATGCAGCCTTTATGGTGGGATGCCTAAGAGTGTGTGAAGTAGAATGTGACATGCCACAAGAAGATAAGATTATATCAAAAGTAAAGGTAGTCATCACATCGATATCGAATAGGCATCACACATCCATGAGACTTCAAAATAAAAATTACATGAAACTTCAAAATACATGTCCATGTCCATCACACATCCTTAAGGTTTACAATAATATAACTTAAGATAAATCTCAATCTCTCCCCCTTTGGCATCAAGGCACCAAAAAGGGAAAAATTGAGTGGAATCACTCATCGCCGCTCTCTCCCTCACTCTCGGTCCTATCTTCATCGTCATCTTCATCATCATCTTCATGACCATGCTGAGGAGGAGGAGCGGAGACACCTGCAAGTCCAAAAGACCTAAATTCTTGTTCGGTGAGTGGAGCCATTTTAGTGAAGTCTTCTTCAGAGTCCTCAGAGATCTGTGGTGATCCAACTGGCTCAATCTCTAGCTTCTCACATATGGCTTCGGAGTGTGACGACATCGTGCCTGACAGGAAAATCAAGGATTGATTGACACGATGGATTGTAGATTATGTGAAGATAAGAAGTTAGATGTTCAATTGAAGGTAACCAGACTTGTCCGTTTTCAGAGTGCGGACTTGTCCCGAATACCGGACTTGTCCGCACCAGAGACCGGACTAGTCCGGACCTGCTGAAGAACCCTAACTTTGTATTTTCAACAGATCTACCGCAAATTGGTGCAAAGTATGCAGGGATACACTAGGAATTCATCTAGAAAGGTAGTGTTTGCCCTAGGAATCAGGAAAATTGAGCTAAAGCATTGAAAAGATGAGAACTTGAGTTGAGAGGAATTTTACTGAAAAATGAGGATTTGAGTCGAAGCGTGAGGTCTGATCCGGATTAATCCGGAGGAGAGGAGACCACGCGTCAAGGAGAAGCTTTCCCGTGGAGACGACTTCGACTTCGTTGGCTAAAGTCGAAAATCACCTTTGGAGGTTAGGGTTTGAGGAGTGAGAGGAAAAGGAGTGTTTGTGAGGTGAAGAGGGCTGAGGTTGGCGAGTCTATAGACTCTTAAACTCGGACATACGGACTAGTCCGGTGGGAGGACCGAACAAGTCCGATATGCCAGATCTGGCCGGATTAGTCTGAGGGAGCGGACTAGTCCGGTGTTGACACCGGACTAGTCCGGGTCAACTGGACAAGTAAGAGTCGAAGTTAGGGAAATATTAGGAATTTGATCTAATAGTAATCTAAGGACATAAGTTTCACAAATAATCTGATGAACATGCCTAGTAAACAATCAACAATCAGATAATGGTCATTATTCATCAAGATTCATTAATTTAAATAGTTTTCAAGAGAAAATTGAGATAAGGATAGTTTTTTGCAAAATAAGTAAGAATTTGAGAATTCAAGCAGGTATGCAGTGTTTCAAGCCATGTTTCGAGAGTCAAGTATATTTAGTTCATTCCTAAGCTCACAAAAACGTTTTTCATCAAGTGGCTTGGTGAAGATATCAGCTAGTTGTTTCTCCGTTTTGACATGGGAAATGGCTATGTCTCCTTTGATTGAGTGGTCTCTCAAAAAATTGTGCCGAATATCAATGTGTTTGGTCCTAGAGTGCTCAATCGGGTTATGTGCAATCCTAATCGCACTCTCATTGTCACAAAGGAGCGGAATACGGTTTATATTGTAACCGTGGTCCCTTAGAGTTTGTTGCATCCAAAGGAGTTGTGCACAACAACTCCCGGCTGCAATATACTCCGCTTCGGCTGTGGACAAGGCAATGGAGTTTTGCTTTTTGGAGGACCAGAAAACTAGGGATCTACCCAAGAATTGGCAAGTTCCGGAGGTACTTTTTATATCTACTTTGCATCCTGCATAATCTACATCGGAGTATCCAATGAGATTGAACTTTGAACCTTTAGGGTACCAAAGTGTGACACCCTCATTCCTGGTGTCAGCATATATTCATGTTTTATGAAGAGAAAACATTTTAAGAAAAAAAGTAGGAACAGAGAAAAATATCAAAAGGATAGCCGGTAAGAGCCGAATCCAGTTTTCGGAGAGCGCCGAAGACAACTTGCCGCGGCCGCTGGCCACGTGGCATGTTCGGAGCTCATATCCTCAAATGTGGAGAGGTCCGACCCTGTGAGACACGTGTTGCCCCGGAGCTAGCCTCTGCGGAAGAAGAAAAGGCATTTCCGCAGGACACATGTCACCTTCGGAGCTAGTCACCGCGGGAACTAGAGGACCAGTCGCGCGGGATACGTGTCGATCTTGGAGCTCACCTCCGAGAGGTCCGGTTCTATTAGATACGTGTCGCCACCGGAGCTTATCTCCGGGAGGTCCGTCGCTGTTGGACACGTGTTAACCTCGGAGCTCGTCTCTGAGAAGAAAGGAAAGTCTGGAGCTACTTGACGCGTGGCATTTACGGAGCTCACCTCCGAAGAGAGTGAGTTCCGGAATGGATACGTGGCACACCCGGAGCCACCTCCGGAGAGAGAGGAAAGGTCCGGCACTGACACGTGGTGCGTGCGGAGCCACCTCCGAATAAGAGAGGAGGTCCCGACCGCCAGGATATGTGGCGCACGTGGAGCTCACCTCCAAAGGAGAGGGAGATCTCACTCACTTGACACGCGGCACTACCGGAGCTCGTATCTGCGGAAAAAGGAGAGACCAGGCCTGATGGACACGTGGAGCTTCCGGAGCTCACCACTGAGAAGGTAACAAGTTCTAGAGCGGTTTTTGGATTCTGTACGCATAGAGATACCGGTACGGAGAAGAAACCGACCTAAATTCCACAATGTCACCGCACCAAATCAACTCGAGATAAGTTGTTAGGATTCAACAACGATCTGAATAGGACTCTTATTCGGGATACAATCAGATTAGGACTCTTCTCTTCCCGATTATAAATAGAACCCAGAACCTCTGGCCAAAACCACGAACTTCTTTTCCAACTCCTGAGCCAACGACTTAGAACCCTAGCCCCCAACTCGCCGAGAAAGCCATCGCCGGAGTTCAGCGAGGAAAATCGCCGGAAGAGAGTCCAACGATCGGAGAAGGACCCGAGACCGAGAAGAACGTAAGCAGGACAAGCTCAGGGAGCTGTCTACGACGAGCTGCAACAACAAGGTTTTAAGATCCAAGAGCCACCGGAACCGCAAGAACAAGGCAAGTGCTCCTTGACCATATTGATCCTATGTTTTGGGAAAAAACTGTTTTGTTTTGCGAAAAGGTGTGTGTGCTGAGTAAACATGATGGGAGACCCTTTTATAGGAGTTTACTAGCTTTGGTTAAACCACCCTTGTCGCCAGGGATGTTTACGAGTCGGGTATGGTTTTTACTTTTATGCTTCGCTGAGTCCATGGGATTGGGAAGCGAGATAGATGTGTCTAGCTAACTGCACTCATAATTATAATGAGAAACTGATGTTGTTAATGAACATGGATCGGAGGGAGATCTAGGCAAGCCTGGGTTTGTGAATGAGGTAGCATGAGATGGTGGTTTACTTGCCGTAGATCTAAGGATCGGTTCATGCATGCACATGCCAGGATAACAGTGCCACCACAAGGCCAAGTATGGGTGCGGCTTAGCTGAGTAATTAGGTAAGTTGCTAGATTGTTATGGACTGTGGAAGGCACGGGGAATGGGAGTCGAGTGAGGACTGCCCTGGGAACTGCATGGCACAAGAGGGAGCCTGTGGCTGAGAGAATTGGAGATTCTAGCCTGCCGGTGAAACCTTAGTGAGTCCATACATCTAGTAGCCCCTTTGTATAGGCTATTTTGTGATCTCTTGGCCATACACCGACGGTTGTGTACTGGTATAATGGAGGTTCTGCAGTCGCCGACGGGTGACGAAATCACAAACTTGTGGGTAAAGAGGTACAAACTCTGCAGGGTTCTTAAAACTATCATGATAGCCGAGCTTACAGTCATGAGCGCCTGGCCAACTGCCATGATTAGTTGGGATGGTTATTGAGATGGTTATTGGTTATGGTTTTGGATGGTTTGGTTATGGTTTGGTTTTGGGACTGTTGAGTCTGGGTGATAAAATGGGTTGCATGACTGTTGAGTTGTGGGAACAAGGTTGGTCTCGGTGGGAGACGAAGTTGTTTTATGAGGTGAAATGGTAGAGAATACAGGATGGTATTCGTGAGATGGTAGCGAATACGAGGAGGTATTCGTGAGCGAGAATGAGGTTGATTGATGACTGGTTATGAACATGACGGAGGTATGATTGGTATTTTAATACATGTTGGGATTACATTCACTTAAAGATAAGTCACCGTTTTATCGTGCTTTTGATAAATAACTTTGCTTTTCTGCAAATGAGCCTTTTTATACCTACCTTGTTATGAGCTACATATCATGTTTTCCCGCACTTGCTGAGTACATCATTGTACTCAAACTTGCATTATTATTTCATCATCAGCAGCAGGAGAAGACTACTATGAAGACCAAGTGGAGCATTAAGGCGTGTGATCTGTTCTCAACCTTGCCTGTGGGAATGGAATAGAGATGGAGCCATTTGCTGCTTAGATTTGCTTCCGCATTAGTTAGAAGACTTTCCGCTACATAGAAATAAAGACTTCCGCTGTGAGCATGAGTCCAAGACTCATGAGACATTGTAATAAACTCTGTTATTCATGGTTATATATATTCTGAATAAAGTTTGTGGAACATATGTGCATGTGTGATGAACATCCTGGGCACACATATGCATTAGTTCTCGGTTCCGTGGTTTTCCACAGAATTGAGGGCGTCACACAAAGGCCTAGGCTGGGTGTATGGACTAAATATCGCAAGATTCTCTTTACGGCTGTCAAATGACATTCCTTAGGATTGGCTTGAAATCTTGCACACATACAAACACTCAACATGATATCTGGCCTAGATGCACAAAGATAAAGTAGAGATCCAATCATGGAACGGTATACCTTTTGATCCACGTTAGGTCCATCTTCATTAAGGTCTAAATGTCCATTTGTTGCCATGGGAGTCTTTATGGGCTTCACTTTGTCTATGCTAAATTTCTTGAGAATGTCTTGAATGTACTTTGTTTGGCTTATGAACGTTCCTTCCTTTAGTTGTTTCACTTGGAATCCCAAAAAGTATCTCAATTCTCCCATCATGGACATCTCAAATCTATCTGTCATGATTTTACTAAATTCTTGACAAAAAGATTTATTAGTTGAACTGAATATGATATCATCAACATAGATTTGACCAATAAATAGATCATCATTGAAGTGCTTTGTAAACAGGGTGTAATCAGCTTTACCAATTTTAAAGCCATTTTCAATTAGAAAACCTCTAAGACACTCATACCAAGCTCTAGGAGCTTGTTTGAGGCCATAGAGAGCCTTACGCAGTATGAACACATGGTCGGGGTACTCTCGATCTTCAAAACCAGGGGTTGCTCCACGTACACCTCCTCCTTGATAGGTCCGTTGAGGAAGGCACTTTTAACATCCATTTGATACAGCTTGAAATCATGGTGAGTAGCATATGCAAGTAATATACAAATTGCTTCAAGTCTAGCTACGGGAGCAAAAGTCTCGTCGAAATCCAAACCTTCGACTTGTGAGTAACCTTTAGCCACAAGTCATGCCTTGTTTCTTGCTACAACTCCGTGTTCATCTTGCTTATTGCGGAATACCCATTTAGTGCCGACGATATTGGACTTTGGTCTTTCAACAAGTTCCCATACTTCATTCCTCTCGAAGTTGTTCAATTCTTCTTGCATTGCCATCACCCAGTCCGGAT
The DNA here is from genome assembly GCA_030760725.1 of Neostapfia colusana. NCBI lineage: Eukaryota > Viridiplantae > Streptophyta > Magnoliopsida > Poales > Poaceae > Neostapfia > Neostapfia colusana. The sequence goes on from JASWHV010000017.1 coordinate 53,155,560, forward strand.
CTTTTAGCGCATCTTTGACCTTGTATGGTTCTAAAGAGGACACAAAGGAATAGTATTCACAAAAATTAGCTATACGTGATCGAGTTGTCACTCCCTTTTGTATATCACCAATTATGTTGTCGACGGGGTGATCTCTTTGTATGCTTTGGTGTACTCTTGGATGTGGTATTTGTGGTGTTGTGTTCTCATAATCATCATCTTCTTTGGCCCCCCCTGGACCGTTGCTGTCATTAAGACTTTGATCATCTTGTTGGTCTTCATGATCTTGATTTTGTTGTCACACCCGGTTTTCCGAATAACAACCAAGTGAATATCACATGTATGCCAGGATCATTTTCTCATACATGTGATGACAAATAGTGAAGCATCATTTATTACAAGCCAGGTGTCGAATAATAAATAAGTCTTACATAGTAAATGTCTCGATGGACAATAATAAGTTCATCACAAGTAAATAAACTAGCAGCGGAATATTATTCTTGAGGGCTCCGTCACAGGCGTTGCCCGGGGGTCTCCATGAACCTAGTAACCTTCTTCGGGTCCAAAGTCTTGGTCAATATACACCACCTCATTATCTTGACCTGAGCAGCAATATAAACCAACAAATATGCAAGGTTGAGTACCGACGGTACTCAGCAAGTGTGGGAAAGTTATGTCATGCATGGCTAGAACAAGGGGAGGTTGAACTCATGGTTAAAGCACTACGCAATTAATACCTATCACCTTAGCTTATTAAGCACCTACATTACTACACAGGTGAAATGGTCCCAATCTCCCATCCCATCATCATAATCAAATAACCATAACATCATTTCCAATGTTAAGCTCCCCGCTTAACATCCACAACTTCCAAAACCATCAATCCTCTAATCATGAATAAGTCCAAGCCGCTCTTGACCGTGAGCACGGCTGTCATGACAGTTTTGACTCTGCAGAGTTTGCACCACTGTACCCACATGTAGTGATTTCATCCCCCGTTGCCGGGTGGACTAAAAGAACCTCCATTATGCCAGTGGCTACGAACCACATTCACACTTCCCAGGTGTGCAGCCAGGAGATCACTACGAAGCCTTTACAAAGGGATTCCTGACGAGCGTGGGCCCACTAAGGTTTCACCCCTAACAGCATACAAGAGGCTCCAACCCTGCTGCAGTGGCCCCCTCTTGAGCCTTGCGGTTCATATGGTAGTCCAGCTGACACCTATTCCCCACACCTTCCAACACACCCATACTACGCCGGAAATACACCTAATTAATTGGCCAAGCTGCCCCATCTCAGCATGTGGTTGGCACGGTAAAGCCAGGTTACATGCTCCATGAACCGGTCCTTAGGATCCAGGCAAGTACTAAACACAAACCCGAGTCTCGTGCACCCAGCACCAACCAAACCATCCAACTTGCCTTGATCCCTACCTCTACATAACTCATAATATATCATTCAAGAGTATGGTATAATAAACTGATGATCCCATATCCCAAATATCCCATCCTAAGCATGGCTAAGCATATGCATAATAATAAATTACATGATAAAATAAATCCCAACCCAAGCTGCAAGGAAACAAGGTAATGCAATTCTAGGGAAACTTCCTAGCATGGGTTTCATATTTCATTTGACAATGCAAATAATTCTATCTACACATCCTAGCATAGGATCAAAGTGGTCAAGGACACTTGCCTCCTTCCTGCTGCTCTTGAAATGGGTAGTCCTGATCTTGGAGAGGAAGAACTTGCTCTGGAGCAGGTTCTACATCATATCATCACACATAGCAAAAGAAAAACAACAATCCATAAGACATAGTTCACACTTCCACTTCATACAAACCACACATTGTATAAAAGCCATTCAAGAATTCTATGTGTTGTGGCTACTCTACGTGTGTTGATCTTTGGCTTACATGCACTTTTAATCATGTGTATATGATTCCTACTTTTATATTCACATTTATACTTGCATACTATATATATGAGTTTCCAATTTAAATAAATTCCTTATATTCAATTACTATACCTTTTAGCTACCAAGTATGCATGAAAGATATTTTCCTACTCCACATGTGTCTTCAGAACTTCTACCAACCCTAAACTGAATTCTTTGGATTTTGGAATCTTCATTTATCATTTTCTAACTATTTATACCTAGCTTGCTATATTTTCAAATTTACTTCCTATGCCTAAATGTGCACTTTATTATGAAAATAGTAAGACACATCATCTAAACAGAATAGGTCCTGATCCAAAATAGTTAATGATATATTTTTGATCTTTTCCTCTGATGTAAACTATTTTACATTTATTTTTCAAATTTTCAGAATTATTCTCTACTTAAAAATGTGTCCCTCTAACTAATAAATGTGAATAATCAATTAAACAGATTCATTTCAGCCAAAAATCTTTTTTATCTCACTCCAAGGTTTTCTAAGTACTGGGAAAATTTTTAATTTGAATTTGACAATATGTTTGTCCCACCTTTTAAATTTTAAATACTAACCACATATTCAATTTCAAAATTTTAACATCAAATAGGGTTAAAAAGGTAAACTCACCCCACTACAGGGTCTATAATATTATTTTGAAAATTTTCAGGGGTCTAGCTACACATAACAGAGGGGTTTTTCCTAATTTTTATTAAGTCCAGGGGCTAAAACTGATTTTTAAATGAATTTACATGATTTTCTGAAGTTCCAGGGGCTAGATCAGAAGTTTCCGGGGCTAGCTCTTATTTCCCGAGAACCCCAGGGGGTAGCGCATAAGAATTCCAGTCTTTATAACGCGGGGCTGACGTGGACCGTCCGATTTAAAACAGACGGCTGAGATTATAACGTCGAACCGGTACGCAGGGATTTAAACTCTACCGTGCGATTTAAAATAAACGGCGCACACGCAGCCACGTCGCTCTGATCGAGCGCGGGCGGCGCTGCCCGGCGGCGCACGGCGGCGGGAGGCGGCGATCTCGCCGGAGAGTTTCGGATCTTCGTAAATTCTTCCTAGAACTGTGATTTTATGGCATAGATCGATAGAGGGGAGGTCGGGGATCTCACCTCGGGGGTTTTCTTGAGCTCGGTGGTCCTGGAAGGCGGTCGGCGACGAGGTCCGAGGTGAATTCATGGCGAGGCTCGTCGGCGCTGTGTTTGAACCGCAAACCACCGCGTTTTCTGCACCTGCGAGGTTCCCCAGAGGCGGTGGATCAAGATCAGCGGGTTAGATCAGAATTCCCGAGCATAGATCGGGCAGAATTCGCCGGAGGGGCTCGGGTTCTCACCGGAGAGAAAATCGGCAGATCGTGGAGGAAAACGGGACGATGCCGGGGTTTTTATAGACGGGGGAAGGGCGGCGGGTTGGTTGAGATCAAGTTTGCGTCGCCCACGAACGAAATTCGGCTAGGATTCGCAGGAATCCAGGTCGGTTTTGATTTGGGGTGAGAGAGTCCGGCCGAGCGCGGCGCGAGCGCGAGGAAGAAGAAAGACTAGCGGGCCCCGCATGTCAGTACGAAGAAGGGGGCGCGCGCGGCTGCGGGCTGGCGCGGGATCAGTGGGCCAGCTGGTGGGTTTCGGCCCACTGACCGGTTTTTTTCTGTTTTCCTTTTTCTTTTTCTATTTCTTTACTGTTTTGAGTTTAATTTGAATTCCAGTTTTAATTTGAATTTTTGCAGTACGTGCAACACGTCCAAAAAATTTTAAATTCCCCTCTTAACAGGATTTTGGGGTGTTACATTTGTGCATGGGCTCCCCCTTGATCATAGCTCTCCTGTTGAGGTTCATCTTGAGCACCTGATTCTTGTAATTGTTCTTGAGGTCGAATATCTCCAAATGCCATTCTCCTCAATGCTTGACATGGGGCTTCTTCTTGATCTAGCACACACTTATCAACTTGCTCCGTTTGGGAGCTGTTAGTTTCATCGAACACTACGTCACGTGCTACTTCAACAAGTCCGGAGACCTTATTGAAGACACGATGAATGTGGCCTAGAGGGGGGGTGAATAGGCCTTTAAAGAAACCTGCACACTTAATAAAGTTATCAGAAACTTGACTGACCAGACTAGTCCGGTTGTGTGGGCGGACTAGTCCGGTGTGCTGAATTATTTGAGTTTATTAAGTGTGTCTCACAAATTTAATCTTTCAGCTGCGGAATGAGAACAACAGTTTTTATAAATTAAATTTATTGTATGGATGCACGTGCAAACTTATAAGGAACTCAAACGATGACTAGCAAACTAGTGATCTAATGTATCAAAATGTAAAACAAATGAGAGACAAGAGACACAAATTTTTACCGAGGTTCGATCTCACCAAGAGATCTACGTCCTCGTTGAGGAAGCTCACACAGAGCCGGGTTCCCAACCCTTTCCCTCTTCAAGTCACCACAAAGGCCGACTTGACTCCACTATCACGGGTAATCACCGAGTTTGTGGGGCAACCTCACACGTTGAGGGCTCCCACAAGAATTACAGTGAGAAGGTGATCAAATACACTCAAAAAGATTACAATGCAGAATATGAGTGTAGAGAAATCAAACCCCAAGAGCTCACAACGAAAGAACGACGATCTCTCAATCCCAAATCCAAGTATTTGATTGATCTTGGCCTTTTTGCACCTTAGATGTATGGAGAGATGTGTTTTTGGGCTCTTGGGTCAGGTGGCGGCGCTAGGGTTCAAGCTTTTGACAATATGTGTCGTGTCCTCTCAGGGAAAAGACGAAGGACCTCTTTTTATAGGCTTTCCCAAAAAGTTACCGTTGTTAAACCTACTACCGGACTAGTCCGGTATATGATCGGACTTGTCCGGTCTACTTCCAGTGGGTTAACCGGACTAGTCCGGTCCACAAACCGGACTTGTCCGGTGCTATGTGAAATGGGGTTTCAGAAACTTCAGCGGACTAGTCCTGTCGCTTGGATGGACTAGTCCGCAGTCCTCTAAAGAGGACAACAGAGACATGACCGGACTAGTCCGGTCTAAAACCGGACTTGTCCGGTTGCATTCCAGTGAGCTGACCGGACTAGTCCGGTTCACAAGGCGGACTAGTCCGGTGCACTATGTTTGCGTCTTCCAGAAAGTTAAACAGACTAGTCCGGTCCCTGAACGGACTAGTCCGGTTTTCAGTGGATTTTAGTTGATTTTTAAACCCCTTACCCTTATTCAAAGTCATGAGCTCTTGGGATGTGTCTCTCACACACACCCTATACATTTTCATCTACTTTGTTCTTCCAAATTCCACTAAAGTCTTCCTTTTCGGGCACCACTCTATTTTTCATCTTTTTGTGCGCACCTAGCTAGTTCACTTAGTTTGTCCTGCAATCATTTCGTTAGGATCTCATATGCTTGTCATAAATTAGCCAAAACCCACAAGGGATTTCCTAGATGCACTTTCAATCTCCCCCTTTTTGGTGATTGATGACAACCATTTGAGATATCACAATTGAGAATAAAAGGTTGATTTTCATAAGGTGTGCACATATGAGAATAATAAAGAATTCACAAAAAGCTTCTCACATATGCACACACCTTATGGTGGGGTGCCTAACAAGTGTGTGATAAACAAAATGTGATAGAATAAAGACAAACAATAGTGAACATATAGTGCATCACACATAAGATAAGAAATAGTGCATTGCAAGATTTTAAAATAGGTACATGTCCTTGACCACAAAAGAGCTTAATAACTAATACTAGATAGAAATAGTCCAAATCTAATCTCAATCTTCCCTAATCTCAATCTCTCCCCCTTTGGCATCAAGGCACCAAAAAGGGAAAAATTGAGGGGAATCACTCATCGCTGCCTCCTCCGTCAGTCTCAGTCTGATCTTCATCTTCAGCATCCACGGGAGCAGGATCTTCCTCTGAGTCCTCGGAGGCGGGCGGTGATCCAACGGGTTCAATCTCAAGCTTTGCACAGATAGACTTGATATTGGCATTGACGTACTGTTGATGTTTCTTCCTTGCAAGCTTTTCTTTGTGCTGCCTGTCTTCGATCTTACGGCAGCAGGCAAAGATGGAGGAGAGCATCTTGAGGATGCCGCTGGATGATTCTTGGGCAGGTGGAGATCCAGGAGGAGCAGCTGCAGATCTAGTGTCATCATGAGCTTGCTTTGATCTCCTCTCCACTGGTGGAGAGGGCGGGGCAGTTGGAGCCGGAAGGAGAGTGTACTCGGTGGGTCTTTGCGGCTTCAACCCCGTATGCTTGACATCCTTGACAAACTCGAGTCCCGTCACTTTCTCAATCATGTACATGATATATGGTGCGTATCCACAGGACCTATTGGGGGTAATTGAGATGTTCACAATGTCGTTGTAGATATACTCAAAGACATTGAATGGTCTCCTCCCACTAATGACCTTCATGAGAGTCCTCAAGGTCCCTTGTATAGTTCCTGCATCTCCATCCTTCGGAGCTATAGTCTTTCTCAAGACTCTATTTAGGACCACAAAGAAGGGCTTTAGTGGTGGGAGGAACATATGGCATCCTTGTGTCATAGAGAAATTCAAGTTCCTCCTTCTCCAGGGGTTTCATATTATGAATGACCAGTTCATGATCCAAAGTGTGTTGGAGGTGAAGAATCCTAGCAAATTCATCATACGTGACACTATACCTTGAACCATGAGTCATCCAAGTAAGACTGTCTCCATCATCACGAGCAAAGTACAGAGTGGAGTAAAACTGGGTAATTACTTCATTGTTCCAGTCATACTCAAAGGATAGCAGGTCCGTCAGACTGTGCCTCTCTAACGCTTCCACCATCTCACGAAAGGCAGGATACCTCTTTGACTTCAGATATTCAACATTTAGCCACTGGCTCTCTACTACAGGGTTCTTCATCTTCATGTACACATGCTCGTAGTAGTCTGCATGGAAGTTGCTCCAGAACCTCGGATCAGAACATTGCTTAGGTCGGTCATACACTTGAATCTTCCTGAAATTATCAGCTAGCTCACTCCCTTTTTCAGTGAAATCCTCACATGAAGGCTGCCTGTTGCGGTGAATAGGGTTTTTCATCTTCAAGGGCCCAAGGGGACCACTAGCAAGTCCCTTCCCTTTATTGAGGATTCTTTTTGGCCCTGACGAGCCCTCAGCAGCATCTTTCCTTAGAGGCCTTTTGCCAATGACTTTCCTCTTCTTAGGTTGATTGTCATCGGGGGGTGGAGAGTGGACATTGACATCATGTCTCTTCTTCATAACTCTCTCCTTGGTCCTCCTCACTTTCTCGCGTTGAACGTCTTCATCAATGTGAAAGGAGCTGTCATCTGAGCCTGAAGACATGATGCCTGATAAGGAGTTCAAGGATTAGATGCAAATGGACTCATTATCGACTTCAAATGGGAACGTAGGGGTTCAACTGTCAGAGACCGGACTTGTCCGGTTTCAGAGTGCGGACTTGTCCAGTGGACCAGACTTGTCCGCCTCTGTGCGCCAGACTAGTCCGGCCTGGCATAAGAACCCTAATGTTTCATTTGAATCAAATCTCCTATCCAAGGGCACAAGGGTAGCACCATGGTAGGAATACATCTATTGAGGCAATGTACATCCTTTTGAAATCAAAGAAAACTAGCTAGAACTAGAAAAGTTGAGATTTTGGTTTAAAGGGGGAAATTTACCAAGATTTGAAGATTCGCGTCGAAGAAGTGGAAATCAGTCCGGATGAATCCGGAGGAGGGAGACCACTCGTCAAGGGGAGTCTTTTTCGCGGAGAAAACCTCGACTTTGAGGGTTCAACCCAAAAATCACTTTGGGGGCTAGGGTTTGGAAGAGGAGAGGGAGAGCAAGTCTAATGAGGGGTGAGGGAGAGGTCTGGTCCGGCCAAGTGCTTCTATATGCGACTGACCGGACTAGTCCGGTGCCCCTGAATTAACCTAATTGTGGTCTGTCCGGACTAGTCCGGTCGACAACCGGACAAGTCCGGTTCCAGCAGACTTGATGCAGATAGTAGAGTTTAGAGGTGATCCAAGGACACTAATTTTGCAAATAGTCTTGGTGATTACGACCAGCAGGCAATCAGAAATCAAACAGTGGTCATAATCCTCAAGATTTCTTCATAAAAATAGTTTTCTGAGTAGAAAAGGAGAGGAGGAGCATTTTTGACAATACGGAGGAACATTTTAAGTTGCAACCAGGTATGCAATGTTTCAAGCCACATTTCGAGAGTCAAGAATGTTTAGCTCATTTCTTAGTTCACATAACCTTTTCTCATCTAATGGTTTGGTAAAAATATCCGCAAGTTGTTTTTCAGTCCTAACATGTGAAATAGCTATGTCACCTTTTAATGAATGATCTCTAAGAAAGTGATGACGGATATCTATGTGCTTAGTTCTTGAGTGCTCTACAGGGTTGTGTGCAATCTTTATAGCACTTTCATTATCGCATAGAAGCGGGATATGACTTAGATTGTAGCCGTAGTCCCTAAGAGTTTGTCGCATCCAAAGTAGTTGCGCACAGCAACTACCGGCTGCAACATACTCCGCTTCCGCTGTGGAAAGAGCAATGGAGTTTTGCTTCTTAGATGACCAAGAAACTAGGGACCTACCAAGAAATTGACAAGTCCCTGACGTGCTCTTTCTATCGACTTTGCATCCTGCATAGTCGGCGTTGGAATACCCTATCAAGTTAAACTTGGATCCTTTGGGATACCAAAGGCCCAAGTTGGGTGTGTGCACAAGGTACCTTAGGATTCTTTTTACAGCAATTAAGTGACACTCTTTAGGTGCGGCTTGAAACCTTGCACACATGCAAACACTAAGCATAATATCTGGCCTAGATGCACATAAGTATAGTAAGGAGCCAATCATGGACCGATATACCTTTTGGTCCACATTTGGACTGTCTTCATTGAGGTAGAGATGTCCGTTGATGGCCATGGGTGTCTTGATGGGCTTGGCTTTGTCCATATTGAATTTCTTGAGAATGTCTTGTGTATATTTAGTTTGGCTTATAAATGTACCTTCTCTCAGTTGCTTTACTTGAAATCCCAAGAACTTCAATTCACCCATCATTGACATCTCGAACCTGTCTGTCATTATTTTGCTAAATTCTTCACAGAAGGACTTGTTAGTGGATCCAAAGATAATGTCATCAACATAAATTTGACATACGAATAAATGATCATCAAAATGTTTAGTAAAGAGTGTATAGTCAGCTTTACCAATTTTGAATCCATTTTGAATCAGAAAATCTCTAAGGCACTCATACCAGGCTCGAGGAGCCTGTTTGAGGCCATAGAGAGCCTTACGCAGTTTATAGACATGGTTGGGATACTCCTGATATTCGAACCCTGGTGGCTGCTCCACATAGACTTCCTCCTTTATCGGACCATTGAGAAAGGCACTCTTCCACTTGAGAATAACCTTTGGCCACCAACCTCGCTTTATTTCTTGTCACTACTCCATGTTCATCTTGCTTGTTCCGAAAGACCCATTTGGTTCCAACGATGTTCGCCCTTGGTCTTTCCACCAGCTCCCACACTTCATTACTTTTGAAGTTGTTCAGCTCCTCTTGCATCGCAATCACCCAGTCTGGATCCCTTAAGGCTTCTTCTACCCTGTATGGCTCCAGAAAAGACACAAAAGAATAGTGTTCACAAAAATTTGCAATTTGAGATCTAGTAGTTACTCCCTTAGCAATATCTCCAATGATATTGTTGACAGGATGGTCCCTTTGCACACACTGATGTACTCTTGGGTGTGGAATTTGTATAGTTGCTTGTTCTTCATTGTCTTCATGTGTCATGTCTCCCCCTAGATCATTGCTTCCATGATCATCTTGATTTTCTTGATCTTCCTCAACCTGATCTTGTGTAGGAGCTCCCCCTTGATCATTGCTTCCTTGTTGAAATTCATCTTGTGTCTCCTCTCATGGTAGGATATCACCAAGTGCCATTTTCTTCGGCGCTTCACATGGAGCTTCCTCCTTATCTAGCATAGACTTATCGACTTGCTCCACTTGTGAGCCTTTAGTTTCATCGAACACTACGTCACGCGCTACTTTAACAAGGCCGGACACCTTGTTGAAGACACGATAGGCGTAGGCATTCGATTCATATCCGAGCAAGAATCCTTCATCGGACTTCGAAGCAAACTTCGAGGCCCTTGGTTTCTTGTTCAGAATAAAACATTTGCAACCAAAAACTTTGAAATAGGAAACGTTAGGCTTTTTACCCGTGAGAAGCTCATATGGAGTTTTCTTCAGTAGTCGATGAAGGTACAACCGATTTGTGGTATGACAAGCGGTGTTCACCGCTTCTGCCTAAAATCGGTCTGACGTCTTGTATTCATCCAACATTGTTCTCGCAATTTTGATCAATATTCTGTTCTTCCTTTCGGCCACCCCGTTCTGTTGAGGAGAGTAGGGTGCTGAGAATTCATGCTTTATACCTTCTTCATTGAGATATTCTTCAACTTGGGTGTTCTTGAATTCTGTCCCATTGTCACTTCTGATATTCTTTACGGTTGATGAGAATTCATTTTGAGCTCTTTTCAAGAACTTCTTGAGGATTCCCTGAGTTTTTGATTTATCATACAAGAAAAATACCCAGGTAAATCTTGAAAAATCATCAACAATTACTAAGCCGTATTTGTTACCGCCGATGCTGATGTACGCAATTGGACCAAAGAGATCCATGTGGAGAAGTTCCAGCGGTCTAGCGGTGGTCATCACATTCTTGGCGAGGTGTGGTGCTCCAACCTGTTTTCCTGCTTGACAAGCGCTGCACGGCCTGTCTTTTTCAAAACCACATCCTTAAGACCACGGATGTGACCACCTTTTAGAAGTTTCTGCAGATTTCTCATTCCAACATGGGCTAGCCGTCTATGCCACAGCCATCCCATGTTGGTCTTAGCAACCAAGCAAGTGTTGAGTTCGGCTTTATCTTTGTTGAAGTCAACAAGATAAAGCTTTCCCTTCAACAATCCCTTGAATGCAATTGAGCCATCGCTTCTTCTAAAGACGGTCACACCCTCATTAGTGAATAAACAGTTGTAACCTTTGTCGCATAGTTGAGATATTGATAAAAGATTATAATCTAGAGAGTCTACATGTAAAACATTAGATAAGGTGTGTTGAGAGGATATTTCAATGTTACCACTACCAAGGACCTTTCCTTGGCTGTTGTCTCCAAAGTATATACCTTCACTTGGATCCTTGTTGCACTCGTATTCCACAAACATGCCTCTCTCTCCGGTCATATGATTTGTGCATCCGCTATCTAGTACCCACTTAGATCCACCGGAGGAGTAAGCCTGCAAAATAGAATTATTTCTGGGTTTTAGGTACCCAAGCTTGCTTGGGTCCTCTCAGGTTAGTCACAAGAGTCTTGGGCACCCACACACAAGTTTTTAAGTTCTTGTGGCGTGGCCCTGTATATTTAGCAATGACTTTTCCATACTTGTTTTTCATGAGAACATAAGAAGCATCAAATGTATGGAACAGTGTTTGTAGCTCAGATTCATGGGATTTTTCTTTAACAAAAATGATTCTATTCTTAGCATGATTAGGAGTAGACATGTGTCTGTTCCTGTCAAAGCCAAGACCATCTTTGACATTGGGAGGTCTAGTGATCATATATGCACTTCGTGCATATTTGATCTTCTCCTTATCAAAGATGCCGTTTTGAGAAGAATGCATGTCATGAGAGGTTGAAGCATTAGAAATTACATTCTTCTTACTAGAGCAAGTGCAGCTTCTTATTGTTGTCGAGCTCATATCTTTGGAGGAAGAGCTCTTGGAGGAAGAGGAGTCACTTTGTTTAGCGACTCAACTTGCACCTTAAGGATTTTGTTAACTTTTGACAAGTTAGCAAGTTCTTCCTTGATTGCAATGTGCGAGTCCTCTAACTTTGAGTAAGTTTCCTTACTCAAGGCTAGCTCTAACTCAAGTGACTCATTCTTCTCTCTTTCAAGCTCAAGAAGCTTTTCAACTTCTTGATATCTCTTCCTCTCACGGATGAGCATATCTTCTTGTCGGTTGACAAGTTCTTCCTTTTCAAAGATTTCGTTCGACAACATTTCCATTTTCTTTAAAGCAATTTTACTTAGCCCTCTAAATAATTCTTCATTATCACTAGAGCTATCAAAGTCATCAATGGAGGAATTTAGTATAGGAGGAGTAAGTCTAACCTTTTTCTTGCCTTCCTTAGTCATAAGACAAGTGTGGTTGTTCATGTCCCGTCCTCCCATGTTTGGAAAGAGTGTGGCTCTCATAGTTGGTTTCTTGACTGCGATAGTGGCCATCTCTTCTTCTTCATCGGAGGAGGACTCGTCGTTTGAGTCCCACTCCTTCCCAATGTGAGCTTGATGGGCTTGTCTTCTTTTTCTGAAATTTTTCTTTTCTTGAGATCTTATTTCCTTCTTCTTTTTGTTTTCTTCATAAGTACAGTCCACCATGAAGTGACCATACTCTCCGCAGTTGTAGCAAGTACGTCGAGCCTTGGATTTTCCTTTATCCTTGATTTTGCCTTCATGTGAATTGTTGCCGTGTCTTCTCTTCATCATGCGTTTGAACTTTTTGATGAAGAGTACCATTTCTTCGTCATCAAGATCGGTGCTTTCGTCGCTTGTATCTCCATCGTCTTGGTCTTCACGAGTTTCTTTGAGTTTGGGTCTGCACGTTGCTTTGAGAGCAACTTCTTTCTTTTTAGAAGAGGTGAGCTCGGCTAAGTCTTTGACGTATTGAGCCTCTTTCTCCATCATTTCATGATTTATGATCTTTCCCAATAACTCATCGGGAGTCATTTTGTGAAACCCGGGGCTTTCTCTAATCATTGAGCAAAGTGTGACATTTCTTGGCATGAAGGCTCTTATCATCCTTTTGACCACCTCGTGATCAGTCCATTTCTTACTTCCATAGGCACGGATTTTGTTGATGAGTGCCTTCATCTGATTGTACATGTCTTGAGGTGATTCGCCTTCTTCAATAGCAAATCTCCCCAACTCTCCTTCTAGCATCTCAATTTTGGCTTCACGTACAGACCTATTTCCTTCATGAGCAGTTTTGAGTGTATCCCAGATTTCTTTTGCACTTTCTAGTCCATCGATCTTGGTGAATTCTTCTCTGCTCAGTGACGATGTGATTACTGCAACGGCTTGTGTATTTCTGTGAATCTCTTGTTCTTGTTCCGGAGTGAGTTCTTCATCCGTGTCTGGGATATCTATTCCTGTGCAGATAATATGCCAAGGGCTGGGATTCAAGGATATTAGATGCATTTTCATGTTGTACTTCCACATGGTGTAGTCACTTCCATCAAACTGTGGGGGCCTTCCCATAGGAATAGAGAGATAATGATTATTTGAATTGAGACGGTTGTAGTTGTAAGGATACCGGGAGTAGTCGTGATGACCACTCCCCATCGTCTTTTCTTCCTCTTTTCCCTTTTGTGCCAGCAGTTTCTTTCTCAGGAGTGCTTTTAGCTGCCTCACTTCTTCATCGTCATGTGGACTTTCTTTCAGCACATCGAAGGCTTTGGCTTCTTGCTCCTCATCGTTGTTGCTCGTCTTCGGGATATCGTTGTTCTTCTCAGAGGCCATTGATCTCTCCGAGATGTGAGTCTCGTTGATGGAGAACTTGGCTCTGATACCAATTGAATGTGGCCTAGAGGGGGGGTGAATAGGCCTTTAAAGAAACCTGCACACTTAATAAAGTTATCAGAAACTTGACTGACCGGACTAGTCCGGTTGTGTGGGCGGACTAGTCCGGTGTGCTGAATTATTTGAGTTTATTAAGTGTGTCTCACAAACTTAATCTTTCAGCAGCGGAATGAGAACAACAGTTTTTATAAATTAAATTTATTGTATGGATGCACGTGCAAACTTATAAGGAACTCAAACGATGACTAGCAAACTAGTGATCTAATGTATCAAAATGTAAAACAAATGAGAGACAAGAGACACAAATTTTTACCGAGGTTCGATCTCACCAAGAGATCTACGTCCTCGTTGAGGAAGCTCACACAGAGTCGGGTTCCCAACCCTTTCCCTCTTCAAGTCACCACAAAGGCCTACTTGACTCCACTATCACGGGTAATCACCGAGTTTGTGGGGCAACCTCACACGTTGAGGGCTCCCACAAGAATTACAGTGAGAAGGTGATCAAATACACTCAAAAAGATTACAATGCAGAATATGAGTGTAGAGAAATCAAACCCCAAGAGCTCACAACGAAAGAACGACGATCTCTCAATCCCAAACCCAAGTATTTGATTGATCTTGGCCTTTTTGCACCTTAGATGTATGGAGAGATGTGTTTTTGGGCTCTTGGGTCAGGTGGCGGCGCTAGGGTTCAAGCTTTTGACAATATGTGTCGTGTCCTCTCAGGGAAAAGATGAAGGACCTCTTTTTATAGGCTTTCCCAAAAAGTTACCGTTGTTAAACCTACTACCGGACTAGTCCGGTATATGATCGGACTTGTCCGGTCTACTTCCAGTGGGTTAACCGGACTAGTCCGGTCCACAAACCGGACTTGTCCGGTGCTATGTGAAATGGGGTTTCAGAAACTTCAGCGGACTAGTCCTGTCGCTTGGATGGACTAGTCCGCAGTCCTCTAAAGAGGACAACAGAGACATGACCTGACTAGTCCGGTCTAAAACCGGACTTGTCCGGTTGCATTCCAGTGAGCTGACCGAACTAGTCCGGTTCACAAGGCGGACTAGTCCGATGCACTATGTTTGCGTCTTCCAGAAAGTTAAACGGACTAGTCCGGTCCCTGAACGGACTAGTCCGGTTTTCAGTGGATTTTAGTTGATTTTTAAACCCCTTACCCTTATTCAAAGTCATGAGCTCTTGGGATGTGTCTCTCACACACACACTATACATTTTCATCTACTTTGTTCTTCCAAATTCCACTAAAGTCTTCTTTTCGGGCACCACTCTATTTTTCATCTTTTTGTGCGCACCTAGCTAGTTCACTTAGTTTGTCCTGCAATCATTTTGTTAGGATCTCATATGCTTGTCATCAATTAGCCAAAACCCACAAGGGATTTCCTAGATGCACTTTCACACGATAAGCGTAGGAGTTCGAATCATAGCCGAGCAAGAAACCCTCATTAGATTTCGATGTGAACTTCGAGGTCCTAGGCTTCTTGTTTAGAATATAACATTTTGAACCAAAAACTCGAAAGTACGAAATATTTGGTTTGTTACCAGTGAGTAGTTCATATGAGGTTTTCTTGAGTAGGCGATGAAGTACAGTCGGTTTGTTGCATGACAAGCAGTGTTGATGGCTTCAGCCTAAAAACGGTCATAGGTCTTGTATTCGTCAAGCATTGTCCTTGCCATCTCAACGAGCGTCTGGTTCTTCCTTTCAGCTACCCCGTTTTGTTGTGGGGAGTAGGGTGCCGAAAGTTCATGCTTTATTCCTTCTTCATCTAGATACTCATCAACTTGTGTGTTCTTGAATTCTGTTCCATTGTCACTTCTTATGTTCTTGATTATCAATGAGAATTCATTTTAAGCTCGCCTGAGAAACTTCTTGAGTGTTCCTTGAGTTTCTGACTTATCATGCAAAAATAAAACCCACGTGAAGCATGAAAAATCATAGACAATAACTAAACCGTATTTATTACCACCGATGCTTATATAAGCAATTGGACCGAATAGGTCCATGTGGAGGAGCTCGAGTGGTCTTGTTGTAGTCATGAATTTTTTTGCTGGATGGGGTGCTCCTACTTGTTTCCCGGCTTGACACGCGCTACAAGGCCTATTTTTCTCAAAAACGACATTCTTCAAACCTCGGATGTGATCGCCTTTTAAAAGTTTTTGTAGATTCCTCATATCAACATGCGCTAGCTGTCTATGCCACAGCCAACCCATATTTGTCTTTGCAATCAAGCATTTGTCAAGTTCGGCTTTCTCTTTGTTGAAATCAACTAGATAAAATTTTCCCTTTAACACACCCTTGAAGGCAATAGAGTCATCACTCCTTCTAGAGACGGTCACACCCTCATTAGTGAACACGCAATTATAACCTTCGTCACATAGTTGAGATATGGATAGGAGGTTATAATATAACGAATCAACATGTAAAACATGAGAAAGTGTGTGTTGTGATGAAATAGCTATTTTACCGGTACCTAGTACCTTTCCTTGACTATTGTCACCAAAACAGATGCCTTCGCTTCAGTCTTCATTTTGTTCGTACTCCACAAACATTTTTCTTTCTCCGGTCATATGATTGGTGCATCCACTATCTACCACCCATTTCGCTCCACCGGATGCATATGCTTGCAAGAAAGAAGCTATGCTTTGGCTTTAGGTACCCAAGCTTGCTTGGGTCCTTTGAGGTTAGTGACAAGTGACTTGGGCACCCACACGTGATACTTGGTGTTCTCATGGCGTGGCCCAACATATTTGGCATGAACTTTTGCAAGACTGTTTTTCATAAGCACATATGAAGCATCAAAGGTTCTAAACAAGATTTGTTGTTCATATGAGTTTTTAATGTTAATTTTATCAACATTGTTATGTTTTCCAACTTGGGAGGAATTTCCTTTGACAAAGACAATGCTCTTCTTGTTATCCTTGTGGCTTCTAGCGTTTTGCCTTTCACCATAAGAATACCCAATACCATGTTTGACATTGGGAGGTCTTGTGACTAAGTATGCACTACGTGCATACTTGACCTTCTCCTTGTCAAACATGCCACTTTGAGAGGGATGCTTGTTTTTTTTGTCAAGTTTGACTTTTATTTTATGTGGGTGTTATTCTTAGTACATGTACAAGTTACAAGAGTTTTGGATTCAACATGTTGAGAAGGTGAGCTTAAATAGGATGAAGAACCACTTTGCTTGAGTGACTCAGCTTGCGCCTCAAGAATCTTGTTAACCTTGGCTAAGTTAGCAAGTTCATCCTTGAGTGCGGTGTTTGAGTCTCTTAGCTTCAAACAAGTCTCCTTGCTTGAAGCTAACTCAAGCTCAAGTGATTTGCTTCGCACCTTTTCAATCTCAAGAAGTCCTTCAATCTTAAGATATTTCTCCTTTTGGAGAATGATCATATCCTCTTGTCGATTGACTAGCTCCTCCTTATCAACTATCTCATCCATTATAATTTTTATTTTAGCTATAGTATTTTTATCTAAACCTCTAAGTATATCTTCATCATCACTAGAATTATAAGTATCACTAGTAAAAGAATGCAAGGAGGGAGATTTGGTTTTAACCTTTCTTTTTTCCTTCCTTGGCCATAAGGCATGTGTGGTTGGTGTCCTTCCATGCTCCCATGGTTGGGAATAGGGTAGACTTCATGGTAGGCTTCTTGATAGCTATGGTGGCCATCTCCTCTTCTTCTTCAGATGAGGACTCATCATTGGAGTCCCATTCCTTCCCTAGATGAGCTTGGCCATATTGCTTCTTTTTCTTGAATATTTTCTTTTGTTGAGGCTTGATATCTTTACTCTTCCTCTTGTTGTCTTCATGTGGACAATCAACCATAAAATGACCATATTCTCCACAATTGTAGCATGCGCGCCTCGTCTTGGATCTTTGTTTGTCCTTGTATCTTCTTTAATTTGACTAGCCACCCTTTTTTCTTATCATCATTTTCTTGAAGTTTTTGATGAACAGGATCATGTCTTCTTCATCGATATCAGTGCTATCATCATCACTATCATCATCCTCAAGAGCTTCTGGAGATTCTTTTGATGCTGGCTTGCATGTTGCCTTTACTACAACTCCTCTCTTCTTTGCCGAGGTGAGGTCGGCAAGTTCTTTGACATGCTTGGCTTCCTTCTCCATCATTTCAAAGTTGATGATCTTGCCAAGAATCTCGTCCGGGGTCATTTTGTGAAACTCGGGACTTTCTCTGATCATGGAGCAGAGTGTCAAGTTCCGAGGCATGAATGCTCTAAGAATTAACTTGACCACCTCAATGATGCGTCCACTTCTTGCTACCATAGGCTCGGACCTTATTTATCAAAGACTTCAGTCTATTGTATATCTCTTGAGGTGATTCTCCTTCTTCGATGGCAAACCTTCCCAATTCACCCTCTATCATTTCAATCTTGGCTTCACGCACATGACGATCACCTTCATGTGCGGTTTTGAGAGTGTCCCATATTTCTTTAGCAATTTCGAGTCCATCCACCTTGGTGAACTCGTCTCGACTCAATGATGAGGTGATTACTGCTGCGGCTTGAGCGTTCCGATGAATAGCTTGTTCTTGGTCCAAGGTTAGCTCTTCATCGTCATCAGGTATATCTAAACTTGTACACACTATATGCCAAAGACTTGGGTTAAGAGATAGAAGGTGCATTTTTATGTTTTGTTTCCACATTGTATAATCAGTTCCATCAAAGTAAGGTAGTTTGCCAAATGTAATTGACAAATAATGATTATTTGAATTTAAACGCTCATAATTAAAAGGATATCGGGAGTAGTCTTTGTGACTACCCCTTTTTGCTTTTTGTCTTCGATTTTCTTCCCGTTGGGGGAGAGTGCCTTCTTCCGCATAAGCGCCTTTAGTTGGAGCATCTCCTCATCATCATCCTCGCAGTCCTAGATGGCATTGAGGAGCTTCTCCAACATTTGGTTCCCTTTGTCACCACCATTTTCATAATGGAAGCCCTTGGATTCACCCTTGATTTCCGACATCGTCTCTTCGAGCGGTGATTCTCTTTTGAAGAGTTTGGCTCTGATACCAATTGAATGTAGCCTAGAGGAGGTGAATAGGCTCTTTGAATTTTTAGGCAGTTTCCCGAAACACTTAGCGAACTGATTAATTCCAGGTGGGCTGGACTAGTCCGGTATGGTGCGGACTAGTCCGGTATGATCGTAATTGAAAGATCAAAGTGAGACTTGTTCCTACTTCAGGTATTTGTGCAGCGGAAAATAAATGCTTATTTAACTATAGTGAAGTAAGACACAATAACTCTCAATTTTAATACTAGGTGTGGATGTGAATCAAATGATGACTAACACCCTTAATTAGCAATTGAGGACGATCAAGAAGACACAAGACAAGGTTTTATCCCGAGGTTCGATTCCACCCAGGAATCTACGTCCCCGTTGAGGAGTCCAACAAGGACCGGGTCTTCACCAACCCTTCCGTCATTGAATCACCACAAAGGCTGATCCAATTTCACTATCCACACACAGGGGTAAACAAATGTATGTGGGGCGTTCTCACAATCTGAGAGCTCCCACAAGATTACAGATAGTAATTCTTCCTCCCACACACAGAAACAAAGAGCTACGATAAGCTATTGTGTGAGAGAAGACAAATCAAGAGCTCAATGTCTAGAAGAACGACTCTCTCCTTGATCCAATCTCTAATCCTCAAAGACTTAAATCTTTTTGGGCTTAGAATGAGTGAAGAGAGGTACTTTTTGTGCTCTTGGGGCATGCGGCGGCGCTGGGAATCGAGAGTTCTGTTTGTGTGGCCGTGCACCTCTATTTATATAAGGTTTCCAAAAACCCTGGCAGCCGGACTAGTCCGCTTTGTTCACCGGACTAGTCCGATGTGCCGTGTAGAATTTTCGTGTTGCATGCGGCACAGTGGAAACCCTAATTTAATGTGTTTACAGAAAGTTGAACGGACTAGTCCGGTCCAAGAGCGGACTAGTCCGGTGCAATGTGAATGCCAGTTCCAGAGAGTTGAATGGACTAGTCCAGTGCAAGGTGAATGCTGGTTCCAGAGAGTTGATCGGATGTGACACCCTCATCTCGGGTGTCAGCATATGTTCATGTTTCATGAAGAGGAAACATTTTTAGAAAAGTAGGAACAGAGAAAAATATCAAAAGGATAGCCAATAAGAGCGGAATCCAGCTCTCAGAAAGCGCTGAAGACAATTTACCACGGCCGTTGGCCACGTGGCGTGTTCGGAGCTCGTCCCTGCGAGGTGAGGAGAGGTCCGCCGCTAAAATAGCTACGTGGCAGGTTCGGGACTCATCTCCGCAAAAGGGGAGAGGTCCGACCCTGGGGGACACGTGTTGCTCTCGGAGCTTTCATCTGCGGAAGAAGCAAAGGCATTTCCGCAGGACACATGTCACCTTCGGAGCTAGTCATCACGGAAATAAGAGGACCATTCGCATGGGATACGTGTCGATCTCGGAGCTCACCTCCGAGAGGTCCGGTTCTATCGGACACATGTCGCCACCGGAGCTTATCTCCGGGAGGTCCATCACTGTTGGACACGTGTTAACCTCGGAGCTCGTCTCTGAGGAAAGAAGAGGAATGGTCCGGCACTGACACGTGGCGTGTGCGGAGTCACCTCTGAAGAAAAGGGAGGTCTCGATTGTTTGACACGCGGCACAACCGGAGCTCATCTCTGCAGAGAAGAAGATACTAGGCCCCGGAGGACACGTGGAGCTTCCGAAGCTCATCACCGTGGAGGTAACAAGTTCTGGAGCGGCTGTTACGCGTAAGAATACCGGTACGTAAAGGAAACCAACCTGAATTCCACAACGTTACCGCGCCAAATCAACTAAAGATAAGATGATAGGATCCAACGACGATTTGAATAAGACTCTTATTCGGAATACAATCAGATTAGGACTCTTCTCTTCCCGATTATAAATAGAACCCAGAACCCCTGGCCGAAATCACAAACTTCTTTTCCAGCTCCTGAGCCGACGACTTAGAGCCCTAAGTCCCAACCCGCCGAGTAGACCATCGCCCGAGTGCAGCAAGGAAGAACGCTGGAGGAAAGCCCAACGATCTGAGGAGGACCTCGAGACAGAGAAGAACGTAAGGTAGATCTCCAATACCACCTTACGACATCGTTGTGGTTTCTTTGCATCTGTTCTTTGATCCCTTTCAAATAGAAGCCTTCTCGTGGACAGATCATTTGATGGTCAGGTTGATCTAAAGACAAGATCATCGCCACGTCCACCATTGATCCAAACACCCTTGTTCATCATAAATCCATGCAAGCCATGCAAGAACATGTACAAACCAATCTAATAAAATTAATCATAGGATAGCATGCATGTGCATCATCGCATCTAGTTTAAGGTTTGTGCATGATATTGATTGTTGTGAATCTTGTATGCACGTGATCCTACCTAGCAGGACAAGCTCAGGGAGCTGTCTACGACGAGCTGCAAAACAAGGTTTTGGGATTCAAGAACAACCGGAATCGCAAGAACAAGGCAAGTGCTCTTTGACCATATTGATCCTATGTTTTGGGTAAAACTGTTTTGTTTTGTGAAAAGGTGTGCGTACTGAGTCAAACATGATGGGAAACCCTTTTATAGGAGTTTATTAGCTTTGGTTAAACCACCCTTGTCACCAGGGAAGTTTATGAGTCGGGTATGGTTTTTGCTTTATGCTTCGCTGAGTCTATGGGATTGGGAAGCGAGATAGATGTGTCTAGCTAACTGCACTTGTAATGATAATGAGAAACTGATGATGTTAAATGAACATGGATCGGAGGGAGATCTAGGCAAGACTGGGTTGGTGAATGAGGTAGCATGAGACGGTGGTGTACTTGCCATAGATCTAAGGACCGGTTCATGCATGCACATGCCAGGATAACAGTGCCACCACAAGGCCAAGTATGGGTGCGGCTTAGCTGAGTAATTAGGTAAGTTGCTAGAGTGTTATGGACTGTGGAAGGCGCGGGGAATGGGAGTCGAGTGAGGACTGCCCTGGGAACTGCATGGCACAAGAGGGGGCCCGTGGGTGGGAGAATTGGAGATTCTAGCCTGCCGGTGAAACCTTAGTGAGTCCATACATCTAGTAACCCCTTTGTAAAGGCTATTTTGTGATCTCTTGACCATACACTGACGGTTGTGTACTGGTATAATGGAGGTTCTGCAGTCGCCGACAGGTGACGAAATCACAAACTTGTGGGTAAAGAGGTGCAAACTCTGCAGAGTTATTAAAACTATCATGATAGCCGAGCTTACGGACACAAGCACCTGGCTAAACTGCCATGATTAGTTGGGATGGTTATTGGGATGGTTATTGGTTATGGTTATTGATGATGGTTATGGTTTGGTTTTGGGACTGTTGAGTCCGGGTGATAAGATGGTTGCATGACCGTTGAGTCATGGCAACGAAACTGGTCTCGGTGTGAGGCAAAGTTGTTTATGAGATAAGATGGTAGCGAATACGTGAATGTATTCGTGAGATGGTAGCGAATACGAGGAGATATTCGTGAGTAAGAATGAGGTTGGTTAATGTTCGGGTGGAACATGGAAAGCGATGGAGGTATGTTGGTAATTTAATTCAT
The DNA here is from genome assembly GCA_030760725.1 of Neostapfia colusana. Lineage (NCBI taxonomy): Eukaryota > Viridiplantae > Streptophyta > Magnoliopsida > Poales > Poaceae > Neostapfia > Neostapfia colusana. The sequence goes on from JASWHV010000017.1 coordinate 53,177,703, forward strand.
GTTGGGATTACATTCATTTAAAGTTAAGTTGCTGTTTTATCATGGTTTTATAAATTTGCTTTCCTGCAAATAAGCCTTTTTATACCTACCTTGTTATGAGCTGCATATCATGTGTTTTCCCGCACTTGCTGAGTACATCATTGTACTCAAACTTGCATTATTATTTCATTATCAGCAGCAGGAGAAGCCTACTATGAAGACCAAGTAGGGCATTAAGGCGTGTTATCTATTCTCAACCTTGCCTATGGAGGGTATAGAGATGGAGCCACTTCTGCTTAGATTTGCTTCCGCACTAGTTAAATCGCTTCCGCATTAGAATAAAGACTTCCGCTGCATAGAAATAAGACTTCCGCTGTAAGCATGAGTCCAAGACTCATGAGACATTGTAATAAACTCTGTTATTCGTGGTTATATATATTCTGAATTCAGTTTGTGGAATATATGTATATGTGTGATGAACATCCTGGGCACACATATGCATTACTTCTCGTTTCCGTGGTTTTTCCACAGAATTGAGGGCGTCACATCGGACTAGTCCGGTTTCTGAGCGGACGAGTCTGGTACAAGGTGAATGTTGGTTCCAGAGAGTTGATCGGACTAGTCCGGTTTCCGAGCGGACTAGTCCGGTGCGAGGTGAATGTTGGTTCCAGTGAGTTGATCGGACTAGTCCGGTTTCTGAGACGACTAGTGTGGTGCACGTGTTGTGAGGCAACAGAAAGTTGAACCGACTAGTCCGGTTTCTGAGAGGACTTTTCTGGTGCACCGTGTTGTGAGTGATTGGGATATGTTTTAATCTCTTAACCCTACGTAAGGATTTTGAGCTCTTGAGATGTGTCTCTCACACACATCCTATACAAGTATGTCTACATTAGTCTTGGTTCATGAATCTGTTCTTTTCCATTTTCTTCATCACTTGATTTTTCACCTTTTTGAGTACACCACTTCTACCTTACACGAGTTAATCTGCATTCACCTCAACAAGTTCATTAGGATCTCAATTCATTTGTCATCAATCGTCCAAAACTCACAAGGGACTGCCTAGATGCACTTTTAGTTGTAGGTTCACATGCTCCACTCATAATGACCATGACAACAACATCAGCACAACTTTTACACCTTGACTCCGTAGGTCCCTCACGTGTTCAATCCTTTGAAGGAAAATGATATGTGCTTGTAATTGTTGATGACTATTCTAGATATTCTTGGGTTTACTTTATGGCATCTAAGAATAAAGCTTTTAGTCATTTTAAAAGTTTGGTTCTTAGACTTTCACTTGATCACCCAGGATCTTTAAAAGCAATAAGAAGCGATAATGGGACTGATTTTAAAAAAAACCAATCATATGATCACTTTTGTGCTGAAAATGGAATAGATCATCAATTTTCTTCACCATATGTACCACAACAAAATGGTGTCGTAGAGAGAAAGAACATAACCTTAGTTGAGATGGCTAGGACTATGCTTGATGAATACCAAACTCCTAGAAAATTTTGGACAGATGCAATTGCAACAGCTTGTTATGTTTCAAACCGTGTTTTCTTGATAGCTAAGCTAGGAAAAACACCATATGAGCTTCGGTTTGGACATAGGCCTAGTGTAACACATATTAGGGTCTTTGGTTGCAAATGCTTTGTTAAGATACATGGTAATCTTGATAAATTTGAAGCTAGATCTGTTGATGGCATGTTTCTTGGTTATCCATCTCATACTAGAGGCTATCGTGTGCTTTTACTTGATACTAACAAAATTGTGGAGACTTATGAAGTTTCTTTTGATGAAACTAGCCCAGGTACTAGCTCTACTACTGCAGGTCAAGATGCATATCCATAGGGGGAGAGTATTTTCATTGAAGATGAAGAAGGAGTGGAGCTGCTTCCCGAAATTTCAGAAATAAACAATGACGTTCCAGCTCTTGATCTCTCTCCACAATCAGCACCAACGACCACTACTGCTGGTCCAGATCTTCCTCAAGCCACAAATTCTTCGATTTGTGATGAACATGAAGAAGAAGGAGCTTGTGAAGTGTCTACTCCCATCCGCATCCTCAAAAGTCATCCTCCACAACAAATTATTGGAAGCTTGAATGAACGGGTCACACGGTCCAGGTTTTGTGATCCAAACTCTCATGCTCATTCTGCTTTTGTTGCTTCTTTTGAACCCAAAGATAAATCACACACACTCACTAACGAATCTTGGATTATTCCAGGCAAGAAGAGTTAGAAAATTTTGAAAGAAATAATGTTTGGAAACTTGTACCTCGACCTCAAGGTCACACTTTAATTGGAACTAAATGGGTGTTTAAAAATAAACAAAGTGGGGATGGGGTAGTGATTAGGAATAAGGCTAGGTTGGTTGCTAAATGTTTCACACAAGTTGAAGCTTTAGATTTTGATGAATCTTTTGCTCCCATTGCTAGATTAGAAGCCATAAGAATTTTGTTAGCATTTGCTGCATCTAAAGGTTTGAAGTTATATCAAATGGATGTTAAAAGTGCTTTTCTTAATGGCTACATAGATAGATGAGGAGGTTTATGTTAAACAACCACCAGGTTTTGAAAATCCAAATTTTCCTGATCATGTTTATAAACTGTCTAAAGCTTTGTATGGTCTTAAACAAACCACTAGAGCATGGTAATAGGTTAAAAATATTTTTACTTGAAAAGGGGTTTACCATGGGCAAGGTTGATAAAACTCTTTTTGTTCTTAAGCATGGCAATGACTCACTATTCGTTCAAGTGTATGTGGATGATATTATCTTTGGTTGTGCTTCTCATGATCTTGTGTCCAAGTTTTCAGCTCTGATGAGTTCGGAATTTGAAATTAGTATGATAGGAGAACTCACATACTTTTTGGGAGCTGCAAATCAAGCAAACCAAGGAAGGAACTTTTGTGCATCAAACGAAGTATGCGAAAGACCTCCTTAAGCGCTTCAACATGGACAAACGCAAGCCTCTTCGGACACCAATGGGAACAACAACAACACTTGAACTTGACGAAGATGGTGAACCCGTGGATCAAAAAGAATATAGAAGAATGATCAGGTCACTTTTGTACCTCACGGCATCAAAACTGGACATACAATTCAGCGTATGTCTTTGTGAACGATTTCAAGCTTTTCCACGTGCTTCACATCGTCAAGCCATCAAAAGGATTCTCAGGTACTTACATCGAACTCAAGAATTTGACATTTTTCTTCTTTCTTCCTCAACCGTTATTTTGAAAGCTTTTTCGGATGCTGATTTTGGGGTTGTAGGATTGATAGGAAAAGTACTTCAGGTGCTTGTCATTTTCTTGGTAATTCACTTGTTGCTTGGTCCTCTAGAAAACAAAATTCAGTTGCACAATCCACGGCCGAATTTGAATATGTAACTGCTGCTAGCACTTCCTCACAAATTCTTTGGGTTGTTCAAACACTTAAGGACTATGGGGTTGATCTAGATAGTGTTCCACTATTTTGTGATAACACTAGTGCCATTGCATTGCTAAAAACCCCGTGCAACATTCTAGAACAAAGCACATTGACATTAGGTATCACTTTCTCCGTGATAATGCTGAAAAAGGAAACATTGTGCTTCACCATATAGATATCAAACAACAATTAGCTGACATTTTTACAAAACCCTTGGATTTCACTCATTTTTGTTTTATTCATAGTGAAATAGGGGTTATGCATCCTCATGGCTTAAATTGAGGGGGAGTTTTGAAACTTGGGAAGTCTATGTGTAAATCTGATTTTAAAATAATATGAGCAAAGTATTTCATACATATATGACTTTGTGATTCCTTTTACATGCTGAAAGTTCTTACTACATGACTCGTGTTATACATTTTATAGTTTTTGCCATGACTAGTAATTGAAATAATTACTTACACTAAATCTGGTCATGATCGAACTTTTTTGCTATTTTGAATTTGTTGCATGCAAACAAGTGCTTTTAATAATAAAAAATTAATCAATCTATTATCCACATGTTGAGCTTTTATGTTCAAATGAAAAAATGAGATAAGATCAATAGAATATGCATGCATCGCACTTCTTTTGAGTTGACTTATCATTGCACTTATATATGAAGTTGAAAGAAGTTGTGTATGACTAAAACCATGTCCTTAAGCTTCTGATTTCAAATGAAATAGGCTTGGCTTGGTTGGTTAGAATAAGGCTGATGTGGCATATAATTTCTTGCAAATGTCATATGATCTGAACTTGTGCTTTACAAGATAATGAAAAATACAACAACATGTGTCATGCTTTCAGGTTTTGAAATAGTTAAGTTTGTGAGATCATGATTTGCTTAAATTGAAAAATTACACTTGATCTCTAGCATGGCTTACACTACTTTATGTATCTCATTGATGTGATAGGGTAAGTTACTTAAAAGTATGACTTAGATGAGCTTTGTTTTATATGTATACGTCATATTATGCTCATAATCAATTGAAATTTTTTTTTGGACCTTGCTGAATACATTGTCGAAGGGAGAGAAATATGTCAGGTTTTGCACATTCATGAGTTTTTACACATTCTTCTTAGGGGGAGAATTTTTTAAAATTTCTTTCTCATTTGATTTTTGATTTCAAAAAGGTGGAGAAATTTGCTTTCAAATTTTTTCATGCGAATGAGCCAATGTTTGGATTCTAAGTGGTGTTGCCAATGCATTCATCAAGGGGGAGATTGTGAGACCTATGTGTGCTGAATACATTGGCAATTAGAATAAAAGTGAGGATTTACATTCAAAGTTTTGAATATTGCCAAAATACCCGCTTTGGATTCCGAACTTTCTCATTGCATTTTAGGAGTAACTATCACTGCAGAGCAGCTGTTTTTCATAGTGTTTAATTTTCAGTCACTCTGTTTTTAACTTGCAATGTTTCGAACTTGCTTCTTGGCTTATGGAACTTTTTGCTTAGTATTCTCTTTCTAAGTTTTTGATGCGTTATGACTGACTATGAGGGTTAATACATTGCTATCCTTTGCAACTTCCTTATGTGAGGTGCTCATGTAAGGTGTTGTGGTTTCTGGACTAACGTGAGTCAAGTCGCGGATTTGTGCTCGAAAAAAGTAGATGTTTGTTCATCTGCAGGTGTTGCTTGAGGTCAAGACATGACTGCTGATGGAGATCCTTGAACTAGTCTTAGGGAGAAGATGAGGTTCAAGAACCAAGTTCAGGAGAGATTGTGGTTGTGCTGATCGGGAGGTCACGCAGCATGTTTGGGTCAAGAACAATGCATATGAAGGTGTTGTGAACATTTTCGAAAGTGTTTGCACGTATGCAAGGGGTGCATGGACGTGGATACATTGTTCTAAGGCGTGGTGAAGAGATATGGAAGTGAAGATATGGTTGAAAAGGTTCAACCGGCTGGATTTTACGCTCAGGCTGCGGCTGAGGCGGTTATGGTTCGTTTATGGAAAATTGCGAGTTGTTTATAAAAGGATTTCATGTTAGGCACGAAGTAGAGTTGTTTTAGCAATGTTTGGGACGTTTATAAGGTGTTTGGAAGTCTTAATATTACTTCTATATGCGTATATAAGTCTTGAGCAGTTTTGAAAAGTTATAGTTTGAATCCAAGTAGGAGTAGGAGTCCTAGTTTTAATTGGATTGGCCTTAGGGCTGGTTATATAAGCAAGAGAGGCCAAGGCTCATGTGGAGCACGACTTGTGTCTACTTATCTTGAGTTTTGATCAATAAAATTCGTAGTTTATAGGAGCTTTGGTGCCTTGTTCGTCCGACTTGTTTCAGACAAGTTTTTCCTCGGCAGAGTTTCTGGATAGACCGATGTAGCTTTGGTATTTCGATTATAACTCGCGTTTTACTGATCCAATTGATGTGATTCTTTTTGGGTTATATTAAAAACTTGATGATATATCATCTTTGCAAATTTCATGGTGATTGGATTTGTGGTTTCTGATCTACACGAGTTTCTTTGCAGCATTGCAGATCTGTTTTTAAAATCGGGTAGAACAGATTGACCTTCGTCTAGTCTTTTGATCATAAGTTGTACTTAGTGTTTTCATGTGATTCTTATTTGCAGTGGATTCGTGACTTGATTATATATAATATCCACTAGTTTAGTCACATTTGAACACGTCGAAAACGGTCGCACACATGGTTTCTTTATCAGATCGATTTTCTGCCGAGAGGTTTCTGTAGCTTCCGCATAAAAAGTTTTAATCTTCTATTCACCCCCCTGCTGGTAGCTTCACGTGCTCTTCGATCCTACACTTTACTAGTAGAACTGCTCTAAGGCATGCTTGATAGCAACGACATCAGATAGATTGATAGGATAGAGGCAAGACTCACACCGCCCTTCCTAAACACTTTCCTCGATGTACGGTCCTTAACAGAAAAATGCCATGGATAGAATTTAAAGATGACTTTATTATCACGAGAAAACTTATGGAAGAAAAGAATATGTTTGGAAATATCAGGCACATGGAAAATATTGCGCAATGCAAGAGTGTGAGCAACAATATTAATTGAAGAATGACCAACATGCATAATATGCAAACCTGCTCCGTTGCCGACTTGCACTTGTTCGCCTCCATGATAGTGTTCATGGACAGCAAGGTGATCGAGATCACTTGTAATATGATTGGTGGCGCCTGTGTCACTGTACCAGTTGGGGTCGACCCTGTAGAAACTTATAGACATCAAAGTTGCCGAGGGGGCTTCATCCTGGTAAGTGTCGTCCAACCTATACCAGCACTCAATAGCGTTGTGGCCAAGCTTGCACAGATCTGGCACTGAGGATGGGGGACGTTGCTGTGACGATCACCGTGTGAGGAGGTGCCGCCACGAAACCGATCACCACGGACACAATCACCATGACTGGACCACGAGAGGTACCACCATGCCCCGTGTAATTCGCGGAGGCACCATGGTTCACCTGTAGTTCCGCCAGATGCTGGAGTGTCGAGCTTCGAATGCTACCAAGTGCATGAAGACGTCGTCGAGGGACAGCGCATTGGTCTTGGTTGTCATGGAGGTGATGAAGGGTTCGTAGTCAGCCAGAAGACCCGCGAGGAGATATGCGAGAACATCCTCATCGCGGAGAGGAGCGTAGGTGGCGGTGAGCTCGATGGCGAGCCCTATGATCTTGCGGAAGAAGTCGACGGTTGATAGATCACGTTTCTTTAATGTAGTGAGTTCCACACAGATTTGCACTGTGCGCGCCTTCGTAGACGAGGCAAACTTTTTCTGGAGGGAGTCCCAAACCTCCTTGGAAGATGTGGCGTTGATGACGTCCCGAAGAACTTTTTTGGTCATTGACGAGAGAAGTCCACTCAATAGTTGTTGATCTTGATCATACCAGCGTTCATACACCAGATTGGGGACTTGTTCGGCACTTGTGGCCATTGATGCGACAACCTTCTTCTCAGGTGCGACATAGGTGCCATCGAGGTACCCCATTAGTTTCGAGCTCCGGAGATACGGCAGGAGCTGAGCACGTCATAGGAGGAAATTGTATTTCGTCAAACAAATAGTAACAACTTGGTGATTGGGGATCGGGGCCATAGTGGTGTTCTGGGCACCTGACATGATAGAAGAGGAGGAAGAAGAATTCGTGGTGAGGATTTAGAAGACCCTTGGCTCTGATACCATGATAGATTGTATGGTGCTAGATGACCACTACGGGTCATGGTCCCTTATAGTTATAGAGAAATGTATACATGGTATGTTACATATGTTCTAAGAATAGATGATCCCCTTCTATGTATAAATATAGACTTCTATGTATAACATATCTTCTACCAAACATACTATTGACGTGTATGGTAGTCTATCTATCATACCATGTATACTTCCAACATATATGACAACCAATCTATCATACCAAATATTCATATGGACTTCCATGTTTAACAGCTTGCAAATCGTGTTTCAGTCCAACAACTGATACCAGAGCCGGTTGATTGGCAGAGCATGGAGGGAGCATCATCTCCTTTCAAGACGGCGCTCAGCATGGAAGGCGGCAGCGACAACAGTACCTTGAGTCCGGTTGTCGTCGAGCAGCTGTGAAGGAAGCAAGTAATTCACTCGTCTATCTAATGCTTACCCGAAGCAACTACGCCAATGGTCACTCGTCATGCAATCATATGGAAGCTCAAGATCTTTGGCATGTTGTGATGTTAGACAATGTCGAGCGCTGCGACGTTAGACTGGCATTGGATGCGATCTTGCATGGTGTACCGTGTGAGATGCACACTGCATCCGCTACAAATCCATGTGCCAAGCTGGCGTGGGAGGCAGTGAAGAACATGCGTGTGAGTGATGATCGGGTCCGAGAAGCCAACGCGCAGGTGCTTATGAAGGAATTCGGGAACATCAAATTCAAGGATGGAGAAACCATTGATGAGTTTGCCATGAGGATATCAGGTATTGCCATTAGCCTTCGCACTTTGGGTGCATCAATCAAGGAAGTTCGTATTGCGAATAGATTTCTTCGAGTTGTTCCTGCATGTTATATGCAAATTTCTCTCTTGATCGAGACCCTGTTGGATCTTGATCGCATGATAGTTGAGGAGCTAGTAGGTAGACTACGTGCGGTCGAGGATCAACTTGCTGCCTCTGACAATGTCGACAAATGTGTCCGTCTGTTACTTTCAGAGGAAGAGTGATTCACTAAGTATAAGAACCGTCTTGCAAATGATTCCTTATCAAATGACAAGAAGTCAGGGACTCATCCTATATCCAAGCAGAAGGGTGGAACACGTTGTGACAACATGATTCCTCTGCAAAACACTATTCAGAGGGAAAACCCAGGAGGAAGGGTAAGTGCCACAACTTGGTTTGTGGGGGCACTGGGGGAGAGAATGTCGCAAACCTCAGACAGACGAGAAAGAAGAAGCACACATGGTGAAGGCTGATCCAGAGCCACCGACTTTACTTCTCACTGAAACTTGTTTGAAGTCTTCAGAAGATTCAGAGAAAGTCAGTGCATTTTCAAAAGGCAGTACTGATCGTGAGTGGTATTTAGATTTAGGGGCGAGTAATCATAGTTATCCTGCTTGGATGAATCAGTGAAAGGAGGAGTCAAGTTTGGAGATGGATCTTCAGTTGATATATGTGGAGCAGGATCGATTGTTTTTCAAGGACAACAACAGATGCACAAAGTCCTCTCTGATGTCCACTACATCCCCAAACTGAAGTCCAATATTATGAGCCTTGGGAAGATGGCATAAGTCGGGTGCAAGATACTAATAGAAGGTAATCATTTATGCATCATTGCAACTGATGGTTCACTCCTGATCAAAACACATCGCACTAGAAATAGATTATTTATCACCAAATTAAAGGTTACACATCCCACATGTCTAATGGTTAGTGTTGGTGACAAGAATTGGCTGTTGGCATGCCAAATATGGTCACCTAAATTTTACATCCTTGAGGAGTCTTGGATGGATGAAGATGGCAGAGGGAATTCCAGTTATATGTCAGAGTGAGCAGGTATATTATAGTTGCTGTCGAAGTGTACTTTACGACACTTCCCTCGGTACCGCTACTTGAGCAGTCCGGGGAGGTTCGTTGTTTGTAGGGGCTTAGTCTCTAGATCGATCGAGCTTGAAGAGCACGAGATGAACACCAGGATTTACGTGGTTCGGGCTGCCAGAGCGTAAAACCGTACGTCCACGGGAGTGTGTGTTGTATTGCCTGTGTGCGTGTCATAGTTTGAGCGTCTGGGATAAGATTGGGATCGGGCTCCCCTCTGTTGGAGGCTTCCCAGTCCTTTTATGTCTCAAGGTCGGGCAATTACATTGAGATTCGGGGTTGGACAGGTGACCCCGTGGCTGTCTGTACTCTATACACGATCTAGGGTATTAATAGATACTTGTAGTGTTCAATGTCGATGGAGTTAAGGCGTGCCTCCTGACATGCCGGGCACCTCAGACCGAGTAGCTGTTGATGATGGCGGGAGAAAGCTCCGTCTTGTTGCCACAGCCTACTTGGTCAGCTGTGCAGCTTTGTAGCATTACTTCTGTTGTCAGGCCATACCGTCCTTTCCTGTCACTGTAATAACTGCTAGGAGTGGGTGGAGGCGTGCGTTGTGCACCATGCTTCTGAGAAACACGAGAGTCTTGAATGTGTGACTGGACCGTGCACATCTTTCTTGACTCTAGAGGCCCACGACCCCTGGTGGGTTGTGGGAAACATGGAAGTTCTGGAGCCTGCCTCAGCAGGGAGGCCGGGCTTAGCGCCGGAGGACATGTGGCAGCACCAGACCTCGCCTAAGTGGAGAGGCCAGGTCCGGGGCCGGAGGGCACGTGGAAGCTCTAGAGCTCTCCTCAGTGGGGACGTTAGGCCCGGTGCAATAGGACACGTGGCAGCGCTGGACCTCGCCCCAGCCAGGAGGCCAGGTCCGGGGCTGGACGAGACGTGGCAGCTCCGGAGCCCTCCTCAGTGGGGAGGTCAGGCTCGGAGCCGGTGAACACATGGCAGCGCCGAACCTAGCCCCAGCGAGGAGGCCAGATCTAGGGCTGGAGGATGTGCAGCTCCGGAGCCCTCCTCAACGGGGAGGCCAGGCCCGGAGCCAGAGAGCACGTGGTGGCGCTAGAGCCCGCCTTAGCAGAGAGGCAGGGTCTGGAGCCTCTTCAAGCCTACACACAGGGGTACCCAGTCTGCAGCGTACATATAGTGATCCCCGGGCCCACCTCGGGGGAGGCGACGATCCCGCTGGTGGGTCCTCCGTCTTTCCTTCCTGCATGGCTGCTTTGATCTTGTACCTTGGTAGTTGAAGCGGCAGCACACCCTTGGTGTAGTGGGTGCGTGGCCGTGCTTGGCAGTTAAAGCAGCACACCCTGATGTAGTGGACGTGTGGCCACACTTTGCTGGAGGGTCGTGGCGACGTGCTCAAGGAGCGGTTTAGGGCATTGACTGCAAAGGCTCCCAAGACTACCACTGCAGTTCCGCTATGCCGCTTTTCTCGGGAACTGCCTGAACCTCCTTCTAGAGACGCTGCCAGCTTGGCCCCCACTACCTGACAGGCAGACCTGGGTCCCACTCGTCATTGGCGACGCGGGTAGCGTGGGGCAGTGCTAGGCCAGGCGCCGCACATGAAATCCACCCAAGGGTCCCAGGAGTAGTAAAGGAAACTTTGCAGCGAAAGGTGATTGTTTCCTTACTTCCTTCCTTGCGCCTCATTCCCTTCGTCTTCCTCCTTTGCGCTCGAAACTTCCGTGTTCAATAAGATCAGGCCACCGCTTGCTCCAAGGGTGACTAGCCTTCGCTCTTCCTGCCTTTGGACTGACGAAGATCTCGGGCACATAAGGCGGCTGCTCGGCTGGAAGTCGGCTGACTATAGAAGGATTCATAGTGGGATGACCCCGCTCACTGGCCTGCTGCCAGGCAAGATCATCCTCTTCACGTCTTTCGTGCTGGCCGGGTTTGCTCTCCCGGCTTCTTCATTCATCCTGTAGCTACTGGAGGTGTACGACCTTCAGCTCCACCATCTGACGCCGCATGCTCTTGCATTGGTGGTGGTCTTCGTCCACTTTTGCGAGATGTTCGTGTGCGTGCGGCCATCGGTGCGGCTGTTCCGGGTCTTCTTCGTTCTATGGGCCTCAGGGAGAAGCTCAAGCCACCTGGGGCCTTACTACTTCCAGCACCGAGGCAAGAACTTCACGTCGTACGTCACGCCCTTCTCCCCAGTCAAATGGGAGCACTATAGGGAGGATTGGGTGATAGCCCAAACGGACGTTCATGATCGCCTGGACCTACGGAGCGGCCCCTCGGTCAGTGAGAACCCTGTCGAGGATGGGATCCCCGACCTGCAGGAAACTTAGAAGCCCGTGCTGGCGAGGATCGAGTTCTTGACACGTTGCTCCCCTCTAGCAGCGCACCCGCGCCGGCCTGGTTGTATACTGAGGAGAATGACCTCACCCTACTGGAGAACGGCCCCGGGACGACCCCGGACAGGGAGATGCTAGAGGCAATGTTGTCAAAGCTGTCCCCAGACCCAATCTCCGCGACTTCATCAACCCACTGGCTAATTGCTTGCCGGTCCGCCTTAACCAGGCGGCAAGGTCGAGGTTATTGAAGGAGTTTCCGATGCTGGACGACATCGATGTCGTCGTGCAGCAGGTATGGGACGCTTCCCGGGGCATGCAGATCTCCGGGGGAGACGGCGCCAGCGATCAGGCGAGGCCTGTGCCAGACCCGCTCCTCAACAAGGGGAAGGAGTGGGTTCCGGCTGGCGGACCCACACCCATGGCGCGCTCTCGCACACCGCCCAGGGACACCGCAGAGTCGATCAAGCAGCCCACTTCCCCCAAAAATAGGAGGTTGGTTCACGGTGACGGGTGCTCCATCTTGGAGCCCAAAGTGGAGGAGCCTCAAGCCGCACGCGGCCTAGCATCGGGCCTGGTGGGCGGTGCCGGCAGCAGCTCCAGAAGTGCTACAGTCGGGGCAGTTCCGGCGGGTGAGAGGAAGACACCTCACACTCATCAGGCTCCAAAGCTGACAGGGGAAGTTCCGGCACATGACGCGCCTCTGGCTCTAAGGCCGACAAAGAAGAACCCTCTTGATGCGCCTCCCGCTCCGAAGCTGACAGGGGTGAGTGGCTCCAGCTCCCCGCGCAAGAAGCTTCGCGCCTCCTGGAACTGCCAGGTGTCCAGGTATGATGCGGTCCTAGGATAAGCTATGCCCTTACCATGGTTCTGTTTGTGTGATTGATTTCGGCTTCTTCCTCTCAGGGCGTCGAAGAAGGACGCGACACCTCCCTTGCAGCAGCCCACGGGCCAGAGCCCCTTTGCCGCTGGGGGTTCTGGAGGTCCAGCGCCGGCTCCAGCGTCGGGGCCAGCACCTGGACCAGCCCAGGACGCCGACTCATTGGCCCCTGAGACCGGCCTTCCGTCGGACGCGGACGTCCTTAGCGGTGGCGCAGCTGCTCTAGGGCAACCTGCAGGATCGCCCCCTTCTTCCTCATAGGTGGGTGTAATGGCAGCTCCACCGGGAGACAGTGAGCCCGTGGATGTTATGGGGTGCCCCCGCCTATGGATGCCAGAAGTGGTCCCGTTCCCCAAGGCCATGAGGGTGGCATACTCAGGTCTAGAACAGGTACAGGAGGTGCTTGGCCGGGAGTCGAACGAGCTGAAGGCGAAGCGGGAGCGCCTCAGAGACTAGGGCATCTTGCTGAAGGAGCGGATCCAGACAGCCAAGCAGCGGGAGAGAGAGCAGATGGAGCGACTGGAGATCATGCAAGAGACAGTCGACTAGGAGCAAGCCATGGTCAGGAGACTTGATAGGATGACCCTGGAACTCCTGGCCAAAGCCAGAAGGCTCCACGCCGAAGCCGACGCTCATGTCGAAGCTCTCCCGGAGGTGTGGGAGAGCCTCATCCGGCAGGAGCGGGAGCTGCAGGAGAGGGAGAGGGGCCTCGACTTCTGTGAGGCATCCCAGGAGGGGGGCGGGAGCGCATGGGGAAGCAGCTCCAGTTCGTCCACGAGCACGAGCTCGCCGCCTCGTCCAAGGAGGTCAGCCTGGAGCGTCGTGCTGTGGAGCTGGCTGCTAGGGAGAGGGAGCTGGCGAACCAGGACATGGTCCGGGAGCTGGCCACCACTTGCAAGACGATGGAGGAGCTCCGGGATTCCCGTGCTTGCTGCTGTGGCGGTCCCGGCGTCCTGCTCATGTAGATCACCATAGTGCCCCCCTGGTAGGTGTGGCCTATAGTTTGGGGCGCACCTACCAAGTAGACGGTTGAGGCAGGACGTCGACACTGGGCCCCTGGGAGGTCCAGGATCTGCACAGGCATGACAGAGAAAAGGAGTAAAAGTGCTCACTGGTCACAATTCCCTGCTCTTAATTTCGTTGTGGCTTATGGTCCTTGGCCGAGCTGCAGGGCATGTGCAATTCAGTGAGATAGCATCCGGGTTATGGTTACTACTTTGCTCGGAGGTATGGGCCATTCGGTTCCCCGGTACTCGCCATAGTGCTAGAGAGGTAAAGTGCGCACTCTTAGTAAACATGACCAGGCTAAGCACACTGCACACTCTGGACCTCCTGCTGGCATTAGCTTTTCAGGGGAGGGACCATTCGGCGCCATAGGGCCCCCGAGCAAGGAATTAACAAAGGCACCCCTGATACACCGCAGGTACCTCCTGCGGACCCGCCTGTAGCAAGATGTACAATTCTAACTATGGGTGAACACAGGGAAAAATGACTGACCATACGGCCGAGCGATATGGAAAAGCAAGCACTACAATGAAAACGGCGGTGTCCGGGGTACAATTATTCTCTTTTCCCGGAGTGTGTGCCACCCGGCCCCCAAGTACTCAGTTGTAGCGTTGGAAGGCAAAGTGTACAAGCTTAGGGTGCAGGACCAGGCTAAGCAGGCTGCACACTCTGGACCACCCGCGGGCATTAACCTTTCAGCGAGGAGACCTTCTAGTACCATAGAGCTCCAAAAAAGGAAATAGGACGGATCTCGTACTCGTCACACAATAATTGATATGCGAAAGAAGGCATAAACTGAAGTGTAATGAAATGGAAATAGGAGCGCGCAGGGTGAGACAGATATTTCGCGGACCAGAGTACTTCATAGGAGGAGGCACGCTTTACAAGAAGGTAGCGACCCGCTCCGGATGACAGGGGTAGCAGGACCCACCAGAGCTTGGCTGTTTTGAGCGCTGCTCCTAGACTCTATGACACCCTAACAGAAAACAAATGGTCCCACCACTGCGCTAAGGGTAAAACTTACGGAGGTGTTCTATGTTCCAGGAATTGGGTAAAGATACCTCATCCTCCGTGGCCAGTCGGAGGCACCCGGGGTGAGATACTTGTGTCACTCGGAAGGGACCCTCCCAGCAGGGGGAGAGTTTGTTTGCCCCTTCACGAGAAAGTATGCGCCAAAGCACCAGGTCGCCCAACTCGAGCTGTCTACTACGCACAAACCGCTGGTGGCAGCGACGAAGCACCTGACGGTACAGTGCATTTTGAGCAGCTGCTTGCCACCTTCGCTCGTCGACAAGGTCGATGTCATCACGCCGGATCTGGTCCTGCGCGGCTTTGTTGTATGCCTGAATATGGGGGGAGCCCATGGCGATCTTCAAGGGAAGGACGTCCTCAGCCCCGTACACCAGGAAGAAGGGCGTTTTCCCTGTCGCTCAACGGTGACACGACCGTCTTGACTCGCGGTCACCATGCGTTCTGTTTCTGACTCGCGGCCACCGTCGGCATACACGATAGTGCCTATTGCCACTGTGGCGGTAGAAGGCCGCCTTGTGGTGGCAGCAGTAGCTGCCTCGGAAGCAGCAACCATGCGGCCGCTTGCTTGGCCAGATCGACCCGCTATGGAGCGGTAAGTAGCCTCCTCCTCCCTCCCCTGGAGACGACGAGGGGGACGAGAGGAGACAACAATGGACTGGATGCTCACCACGCTCGGTCATCTAGAGAACGTGAAGCACTGCTCCTACCTGGCGGCCAAATGTCAAAGTGTACTCTAAGACTTCCCCCGATACCGCTACTGGAGCAGTCCGCGGAGGTTCGTTGTTTGGAGGGGCTTAGTCTCTAGATCGATTGAGCTTGAAGAGCACGAGATGAACACCAGGCTTACGTGGTTCGGGCCGCCGGAGCGTAAAACCATACGTCCACGGGAGTGTGTGTTGTATTGACCGTGCGTGTGTCAGCGTTTGAGCGTCTGGGATCAGATTGGGATCGGACTCCCCTCTATTGGAGGGTGACCGGTCCTTTTATGTCTCAAGGCCGGGCAATTACATTGAGACCCGGGGCGTAACAAGTGGCCCCACGACCTTCCGTACCCTACACACAATCTAGGTGTCACACCCGGTTTCTCCGAAGAACAACCGAGTGAATACCACATGTATGCCAGGATCATTCTCTCATACATGTGATGACAAATAGTGAAGCATCATTTATTACAAGCCAGGTGTTTGAATATAAATAAGTTTTACATAGCATACGTCTCGATGGACGATAATAAGTTCATAATCTATAAATAAAAACAGCAGCGGAATATAAATCTTGTGGGCTCCGTCACAGGCATTGCCCGGGGGACTCCGTGAACCTAGAATCCTTCCTCGAGACAAAAGTCTTGGTCATTAAACACCACATCATTCTCTTGACCTGAGCAGTAATATAAACCAACAGAAAAGCAAGTTTGAGTACCGTGGGTACTCAGCAAGTGTGGGAAAGTTATGTCATGCATGGCTAGAGCAAGGAGAGGTTGAACTCATGGTTAAAGAACTACGCAATTAATACCTATCACCTTAGCTTATTAAGCACCTACATTACTACACAGGTGAAATGGTCCCAATCTCCCAACCCTTCATCAAAATCAAGTACACATAGTCTCAACTCAAATGTTAACCTTCCCGCTTAACATCCTCAACATCCCAATCCATCATCCTCTAATCATGAATAAGTCCAAGCCGCTCTTGACCGTGAGCACGGCTGTCATGACAGTTTTGACTCTGCAGAGTTTGCACCACTGTACCCACATGTAGTGGTTTCATCACCCATTGCCGGGTGGACTAAAAGAACCTCCATTATGCCAATGGCCGCGAACCACATTCACACTTCCCAGGTGTGTAGCCAGGAGATCACTACGAAGCCTTTACAAAGGGATTCCCGACGAGCGTGGGCCCACTGAGGTTTCACCCCTAACAGCATACAAGAGGTTCCAACCCCGCTGCAGTGGCCCCCTCTTGAGCCTTGCGGTTCATATGGTAGTCCAGCTGACACCTATTCCCCGCACCATCCAACACACCCATACTACGCCGGAGATACACCTAATTAATTGGCCAAGCTGCCCCATCTCAGCATGTGGTTGGCACGGTAAAGCTAGGTTACATGCTCCATGAACCGGTCCTTAGGATCTAGGCAAGTACTAAACACAAACCCGAGTCTCGTGCACCCAACACCAACCAAATCATCCAACTTGCCTCGATCCCTACCTCTACATAACTCATAATATCTCATTCAAGAGTAAGGTAAGTAAATTGATGATCTCATATCCCAATTATCCCATTCTAAGCATGGCTAAGTATAAGAATATAAATAAATGACATGATAAAATAGATCCCAACCCAAGCTAAAAGGAAACAAGGTAATGCAATTCTAGGGAAACTTCCTAGCATGGGTTTCATATTTCAATTGACAATGCAAATAATTCTATCTACACATCCTATTATAGGATCAAAGTGGTCAAGGACACTTGCCTTCTTCCTGCTGCTCTGGGAATGGAAAGTCTTGGTCTTGGAAGGGGAGAACTTGCTCTGGGGCAGGTTCTACTCATGCCAATACACATAGCAAATGAAAATAACAATCCATAAGACATAGTTCACACTTTCACTTCATACAAACCACACATACATACCTATGAAAGTCATTCACATTTCTAAGTGTTATGGTTACTCTACATGTGTTGATTTTTGGCCTTCATGCACTTTTAAACATATGTATATGATTTCTAACTTTTGTATTCAGATTTCTGTTTGCACACTATATATGAATTTCCAATTTGAACAAATTCTTTATATTTAATTAATACACTTCTGAGCTACCAAGTTTGCATGAAAGGTAATTTCCTACTCCAAATAGTTTTTCAGATCTTCTACCAAATCCTAAACTGAGGTTTTTTGGATTTGGAGACTTCATTTATCATTTTCTAATTATGCATACCTATTTTCCTATATTTTTCAGATTTATTTTCTATGCCTAAAAGTGAGTTTTAATATTAAATAGTAGGACATATCATCTAAACAGAATAGCTTCTGATCTAAAATATTAAATAATATATTTTTGAACTTCTCCTCTGATGTGAACTAATTTGAATTTATTTTATCAGTTTTTAGAATTATTTCCTAGCCTAAAATGTGTTTAGAACTAATAAATATGAACAATACTTAGGCAGATTTCATTTCAGCTTAAAATCTATTTTTAATTCATTCTAAAGTTTTCCAAGTGATAGGAGAGTTTAAACTTGAATTTGCACATGTGTTTGCCATACCTTTTAAATTTAAATCCAAGCCTCATATCCAAATTTCTGTATTTAATATCATATAGGGTCAAAAAGGTAAATCCACCCTACTACAGGGTCTAATTTGCTATTTCATAAATTTCCATGGGTCTAACTACTCATAACAGAGGGGTTTTCCTAATTTTTATTAAGTCCAGGGGCTAAAACTGATTTTTAAATGAATTTACACAAATTTTTGAAGTTCCAGGGGCTAGATCAGAAGTTTCCGGGGCTAGCTCGTGTTTTCCGAGATCCCCAGGGGGTAGCGCTTAAGAATCCCGGCCTTTATAATGCGGGGCTGATGTGGACCGTCTGATTTAAAATAGATGGCTCAGATTAGATCATCGAACTGGTACGCGCGGGTTTTAATTCTACCGTGCGATTTAAAATAGACGGCCCTCAAGGGGCCACGTCGCCCTGGCTGGAGCCAGCCCGTGCGCGCGGCGGCGGGGGTTGGCGATCTCGCCGGCGCAGCCTTGGCTTTTGCCGCTACTCGTTAGAACTCGCATCTTTTTGCATGGATCGGCTGCGGAGGGTTAGGGGATGCTCACCGAGGGGTTTTCCAGCACTCGGAGGTAGTGGAAGTCGGTCGGCGGCGAGCTTCAACGTTGACGATCTTCGGTGCACGTTGGGGGGGGGGGGGGGGGCGTTGGGGCGCAAGACACTTCGTTTCCTTCACCTGCAGGGCTCCCGGGGCGGCGGTGGATCGTGATCAGCACGTTAGATCAGGAAATTTGAGCAAGGATCGAAAGATATCGGCTGTAGAAACTTCGGTTCTCACCGGAGAGAAGAACAGCCGATCGGGAGGGGGACAGGGCGATTGTCGGCATTTATATAGGCGAGGGAGGGCGGCGGTCTGTTGGGATCGAGTTGGAGTCGTCCGGGACCGGGAGTCGGGCTGGGGGCGTGGGTTTCCGGAGTTTGTTGTGATCGGGCGCGAGGGAAGAGTCCTGCCGTTGGGGCGCGCCGGAGGTAGGAGATGACATGTGGGCCCCGCGTGTCAGTGAGAGGAAGAGAGAGGGCGCGGAGTCTTGGGCTGGTGCGGGGAAATTGGGCCGGCTGGTGGGTTTCGGCCCACTGGCCGGTTGGGTTTTTCTTTTTCCTTTTCTTTTCTGTTTTGATTTGAATTTGAATTCCAGTTTGAATTTGAATTTCTGCACCACATGCAATACGTCTAAAAATTTTTAAATTCCCCTCTTTAGCAGGTTTTGGGGTGTTACAACTCTACCCCCCTTAAAAGAAATCTCGTCCTCGAGATTGGTTCTAGGAAAACAATTCCGGAAACTGTGCCTTAAGCTTGTCTTCTCGCTCCCATGTGGCTTCCTCTTCCGAGTGATGCTTCCACTGCACCTTGCACATCCGGATTCTTTTATTTCTTGTTAGGCGTTCCATTGTCTCCAAAACCTTGACCGGTTGCTCAGCATAAGACAGATCCTCTCCTACGTCAACCTCATTCAATGGTAACATCTCTTCAGGCGTCCTCAGACATTTCTTGAGATGTGACACATGGAATACGTCGTGCACATGCGATAGGCGAGCCGGTAGTTCGAGTTGATATGCCACTTCGCCTTTCCTCTCCAAAATCTGAAAGGGTCCAATGTATCGAGGTGATAACTTCCCTTTCACCTTGAACCGATGAAGTCCTCGGATAGGGGACACCTTGAGATAGACATAGTCCCCCACGTTGAAAACGAGCTCTCTTCTCCGTACATCCGCATAGCTCTTTTGTCGGGTCTGTGCTATCCTCAAGTTGTCGCGGATTTCCCTCACTTTCGCCTCAGCTTCTTGTAGTACCTCGGGCCCAAACACTTTACTTTCCCCTGTTTGGTTCCAAAATAGTGGAGTTCTGCACTTCCTTCCATACAACGCCTCAAATGGTGACATCTTCATACTAGCCTGATAGTTGTTGTTATAGGAGAACTCCGAATACGGTAAGTTCTTATCCCAACTCCTATTGTTCTTGAGCGCACACGCTCTCAGCATATCCTCAAGGATCTGATTGGTTCTTTCTGTCTGCCCGTCAGTCTGGGGGTGATAGGCAGAACTAAAATTTAGATGGGTTCCCATGGTTTCATGTAACTTCTGCCAGAACCTTGAGGTGAACTGTGTCCCTCGATTTGACACTATCTTCTTTGGCACTCCATGGAAACACACGATCCTTGACATGTACAATGCTGCCAATTTGGATCCGCTGTAGCTTTCTTTCACGGGGATGAAATGAGCTACCTTGGTTAGCCTGTCGATGATGACCCATATCGAATCATATCCTGATTGGGTCCTGGGTAGTCCCACTATGAAGTCCATACCTATTTCTTCCCATTTCCATTCAGGCACTTTGAGTGGTTGCAATAATCCCGCGGGTCGTTGATGTTCTGCTTTCACCAACTGACATGTGTCACATAAGGCAACATGTTCCGCGACATCTCGCTTCATGCCATACCACCAATACCTGCTCTTGAGGTCATGATACATCTTCGTACTTCCAGGATGAATGGAATAGTCGGAATCATGAGCCTCCTTCAAAATCAATTCACGGATTTCCTTCACCTCAGGCACACAGATTCTTTTCCCGTGCCACACCGTACCTTGTTCATCCTCTCTGAACCCAGGGGCTTTATTATCCTTGATGAGTTCTCTAATTTCTTGTATCTTCTCATCATTCTTCTGACCGTTGCGTATGTCTTGCTCTAATGTGGAGTCCACTTCCATGGCGATGGCTTCACCACTATTCACCAGACATAGATTGAGTTTTACAACCTCTTCCTTCAATTCTGTAGGTATGTCCTTTAAGCTCAACCTATTCACCTGCACCTTCCGGCTTAAAGCATCTGCCACGACGTTCGCTTTCCCCGGATGATAGTTGATGCCCACATCAAAGTTGTTGATTAGCTCTAACCATCTCCTTTGTCTGAGGTTGAGATCTGGCTGTGTGAAAATATACTTCAAGCTCTTATGATCCGTATATATCTCTGTCCTCTTCCCCATCAAGTAATGCCGCCAAATCTTCAACGCGTTTACCACTGCGACTAGCTCTAGGTCATGTGTAGGATAGTTCTTCTCGTGTTTCCGGAGCTGCCGGGACGTATAAGCCACGACATGCCCCTCTTGCATGAGAACACATCCCAACCCGTTTCCAGAGGCATCGCAGTACACCGAAAAGTTCTTCTGCATATCTGGCATAACTAGCACTGGGGTTGTTGTCAATCTTTTCTTCAACTCTTGAAAACTCATCTCACACTGCGGTGTCCATGTGAATGTGGTTACCTTCTCTAACAATTTGGTGAGGGGTCTCAAAATCTTGGAGAAACCCTCGATAAACCGTCGATAATACCCAGCCAATCCTAAGAAGCTTCGAACCTCCCCGACATTTTCAGGGGTCTTCCACTTCTGTACATCCTCAATCTTGGCGGGATCTACGGAGATTCCTCCCTCCAAGATCATATGTCCTAAGAAGGGAACTCTCTTCAACCAAAATTCACACTTGCTCAGCTTGGCATATAGTTAGTGTTCTCTCAGTTTTTGCAACACCAACCTTAAATGTCTCTCATGTTCTTTTTCATCTTTGGAAAAGACGAGAATGTCATCAATGAAAACCACCACAAATTTGTCCAGATATTCCATGAATACCTTATTCATGAGATACATGAAGTATGCAGGGGCATTAGTTAGCCCGAAAGGCATGACGGTGTATTCAAACAGTCCGTACCGAGATACGAAAGCTGTCTTTGGAATATCAGTTTGCCTTATCTTAAATTGGTGGTATCCCGACCTCAGATCCATTTTGGAGAACACACAAGCTCCCCTCAACTGATCAAACAAGTCTTCAATGCGGGGTAATGGGTACTTGTTCTTGATGGTTACTTCATTCAACGCACGGTAGTCCACTCATAGCCTTTGGGTCCCGTCCTTCTTGGGCACAAATATCACTGGAGCTCCCCATGGTGAGGAACTAGGACGAATATACCCCTTCTCCGTCAATTCCCCTATATGCTCCTTGAGCTCTTCCAGCTGTTTGGAGTCCATCCGATAAGGCCTCTTGTATATTGGAGCTGTTCCAGGCACTAGCTCAATCGCGAATTCCACTTCACGATCGGGGGGCATTCCTGGCAACTCCTCCGGAAAAACATCTGGATATTCCCTGATGATCCTGATCTCCTCCACTTCCACCTCAACGTGATTGAGTTTAAGGTCCCTCCTAGGTTCTTGTGCAGTTATGAACTTCACTCTTGTGCCACTAGGGTGAGTTAGTTCCACCGTCCTTGTCGAACAATGGATGATTCCCTTGTGTTTGGTCAACCAATCCATACCCAAAATAATATCTATCCCTTGTGAGTCTATCACTATGAGGTTTGCAGTAAATACTACCCCATTAATGTCTAGATTCACCTTGGGACACACTTGTCTTGTCCTTATTTCTCCCCCTGGAGAGTTCACTGCTAGCATATGGTTCATTTGTGTTGTTGTTAGGTCATGCCTCTTAACAAACCCTTGAGCAATGAACGAGTGGGTAGCACCAGAATCAAACAACAGGGTTGCAATGTGTAAATTGGCGGGAAACTTACCAATTACCACGTCAGGTGCCTCTTGCGCTTCCTCCATGGTCACGTGGTTCACCCGTCCTCGCAACACATTCTGCTGTGGTGGCGGCATGGGCTTCTTCTTTGGGCACTTATGGGCGTAGTGCCCCACTTCACCACAGTTGAAGCATTGCACCCCAACCTTAGGTGCCTGGCCTTTGTTGTCTTGGGGCTGATTCTGTGGTCCTTGCACTGCTGGTCGAGGTTGATATGTGGGACGAGGCTGCTGTACAAACTGACGCTGTGGCTGTGCTGGTGCTGATGGAGGCCTGAAATTCGGGTTGTACCCTCTGGGTGCTGAGTAGGGTACCACAGCACGGCTCGTCTGCCCTGCGGGTGGCTGCATCAGTCGTGGGCGTGTGTTGCTACCCGAGGCTTGGTGTGACCATCCCGCCTTCTTCTTGTTTTCATTTTCCAAGGCCTTCAGCTTCCTCTCCACAACAAATTCTCTGTCTACCATCTTTTGGAAGCTTTCATACTCGTTGGAGGACATTGCACACTGCATTTCTGCAGTAAGTCCTTCCACAAAGCAGTCCTGTTTCTACTCATCAGTTTTGATGTCCCGTGGTGCATAACGGGATAGTTGGGCGAACTTAGTGAGGTATTCCCTCACAGTCATGTTTCCTTGCTGCAGTCCCAAGAACTCTTTTCTCTTGTTTTTGAGTTCACCCCTTGGTATGTAATGGTTGCGGAAACTGCGCTTGAACTCTTCCCAAGTGATGTTCTCGGGGTCATGATGGGCTGCCACGTAAGCGGTCCACCAATCAGCAGCGGGTCCATGCAATTGGTGAGAGGCAAACAGCACCCTCTCATACCCTTGGCACTGTATGATCCTCATCTTGCTTTCTATGGTCTTTAACCAGTCATCTGCCTCCAAAGGTTCAGCAGCACTTGCAAACTTTGGGGGTTGAGTCCCCAGAAACTCACTCAACCTTGGTTGGTGTGGTGCAGCTTGTGGGGGTGGAGCTTGGTGCAAGTTGGCCACCACTTGAGTTAAACTCTGGATGAGCTGATTCTGGTTTTCAATCATTTGGTGGATAGGATCAGCTCCTTCACGGCGACCACCCCTGTCTTGTCCTCCAGAAAGATGAGGGTTGCCGGCCTCATCGTTGTTGTTGGCGGGGTTGGCACCACGACCCTTTCCTCTTCCGGCCATCTATAATGATCAACCAAAGGTTAATTTAAAGCATTATGTATTAACTTCCCAATTTGCTTGTTAAACTTAAACTTTTGAGGCCTTATTATGTTAACATTTTCTGAGGGTTTCACGTCTCATGCGAAATTAAATGCACTCTTAATTCATAGGGGTTCACACATCAAAGCAAAGCAACCAAAAGACGAGGTTGTGGACAAATACCCATGGCTTCCACAACTCATGTCACACACCAAACATTACCACACAATTAACTAAGGTATTGACTCGACTACTCGATAACCTACTGAACTAAGGGAAAGGACTCTACAAGACTCGTATCACTGAGCTGGCTCCTCGGGATCTTCCTCATTATTGCGGCTGCCCTCTGACTCCGCTTTGGGTGGGGAAGCTGCTGGTGGAGAAGTGCGGCAACGCCTGCTCGCTCGGCGGTCTGGGGAGTCAGGAGTCCATGTGTCATTCACGGTGACACACAGTTCATCCTCATCTCCTCTTTCTCTCGCCTTCATGCTGGCTCGAACAACGCCTCAGTCTCCTTTAGGGTGTCACGTACATCCTGAAGCTCCTGTTGACACTCCTGCAGTCGAGTGCTGAGCATAGCAGCATCCTCCAAGCACAGGTCCATGTGCTCATGGGAAGTCCCCTGCTGCACTGGCAGGTATTTGTACTCCGCTGTAGCACTCTCACGCTAGAAGACATACATGTACTCAGTCCGGTCCAGGTGGCGAAGGTTGATGTGACTCTGGCAGGTGATGGCCTCCCAGGTGACATCCTTCTCAGCATCGACCTATGTCGCCCGACAAGCTGAAGAGCGGTGGATCTTGAGCAGCTGATTTTCATGGATAATCCTCATTTCTGAACTCCATTCTTCCCGCTTCTCACGGATGGTCCAGGTGGAGCTGTAGTGTATGATTAGCTTGCCCGTATTGCCGGCAGCGTGGAGCATACGCCGAAGGCGGCGCAACAAGCCTCCTACTACCAACCCGTAGGAGTGGTACGTCACCGGACGGTTCTCCTCTCTTAAGGCAAGGGCAACTACAGGAACTCTCCCTCCGGTGGACTTGCGAGCGGTGCGGATCATGTGAACCATATAAAACATAAAGCATTTAAAATTAAGTTAGATAAGAGTTAAACAAAATTTGTATTTTGAATAAAAGTTGGGGTAAGATGAATAAAGTGACCCCCATTAAATAACACCTTCAACCCACACTTTTGTAAAATAGTTTTTTTAAAAAATAAGGTCCTTAAATACGTCCATTTCTACCTAGGTCCACGTTCCTACGGGCAACCTTAGCTCTGATACCACTTCTGTCACACCCGGTTTCTCCGAAGAACAACCGAGTGAATACCACATGTATGCCAGGATCATTCTCTCATGCATGTGATGACAAATAGTGAAGCATCATTTATTACAAGCCAGGTGTTTGAATATAAATAAGTCTTACATAGCATACGTCTCGATGGACGATAATAAGCTCATAATCTGTAAATAAAACAGCAGCGGAATATAAATCTTGTGGGCTCCGTCACAGGCATTGCCCGGGGGACTCCGTGAACCTAGAATCCTTCCTCGGGACCAAAGTCTTGGTCATTAAACACCACATCATTCTCTTGACATGAGCAGTAATATAAACCAACAGAAAAGCAAGTTTGAGTACCGTGGGTACTCAGCAAGTGTGGGAAAGTTATGTCATGCATGGCTAGAGCAAGGAGAGGTTGAACTCATGGTTAAAGCACTACGCAATTAATACCTATCACCTTAGCTTATTAAGCACCTACATTACTACACAGGTGAAATGGTCCCAATCTCCCAACCCATCATCAAAATCAAATACACATAGTCTCAACTCAAATGTTAAGCTTCCCGCTTAACATCCTCAACTTCCCAATCCATCATCCTCTAATCATGAATAAGTCCAAGCCGCTCTTGACCGTGAGCACGGCTGTCATGACAGTTTTGACTCTGCAGAGTTTGCACTACTGTACCCACATGTAGTGATTTCATCCCCCGTTGCCGGGTGGATTAAAAGAACCTCCATTATGCCAGTGGCCGCGAACCACATTCACACTTCCCAGGTGTGTAGCCAGGAGATCACTACGAAGCCTTTACAAAGGGATTCCCGATGAGCGTGGGCCCACTGAGGTTTCACCCCTAACAGCATACAAGAGGCTCCAACCCCGCTGCAGTGGCCCCCTCTTGAGCCTTGCGGTTCATTTGGTAGTCCAGCTGACACCTATTCCCCGCACCATCCAACACACCCATACTACGCCGGGGATACACCTAATTAATTGGCCAAGCTGCCCCATCTCAGCATGTGGTTGGCACGGTAAAGCCAGGTTACATGCTCCATGAACTGGTCCTTAGGATCTAGGCAAGTACTAAACACAAACCCGAGTCTCGTGCACCCAACACCAACCAAATCATCCAACTTGCCTCGATCCCTACCTCTACATAACTCATAATATCTCATTCAAGAGTAAGGTAAGTAAATTGATGATCTCATATCCCAATTATCCCATTCTAAGCATGGCTAAGCATAAGAATATAAATAAATGACATGATAAAATAGATCCCAACCCTAGCTACAAGGAAACAAGGTAATGCAATTCTAGGGAAACTTCCTAGCATGGGTTTCATATTTCAATTGACAATGCAAATAATTCTATCTACACATCCTATTATAGGATCAAAGTGGTCAAGGACACTTTCCTTCTTCCTGCTGCTCTGGGAATGGAAAGTCTTGGTCTTGGAAGGGGAGAACTTGCTCTGGGGCAGGTTCTACTCATGCCAATACACATAGCAAAAGAAAACAACAATCCATAAGACATAGTTCACACTTTCACTTCATACAAACCACACATACATACCGATGAAAGTTATTCACATTTCTAAGTGTTGTGGTTACTCTACATGTGTTGATTTTTGGCCTTCATACACTTTTAAACCTATGTATATGATTTCTAACTTTTGTATTCAGATTTCTGTTTGCACACTATATATGAATTTCCAATTTGAACAAATTCTTTATATTTAATTAATACACTTCTTAGCTACCAAGTTTGCATGAAAGGTAATTTCCTACTTCAAATAGTTTTTCAGATCTTCTACCGAATCCTAAACTGAAGTTTTTTGGATTCGGAGACTTCATTTATCATTTTCTAATTATGCATATCTATTTTCCTATATTTTTCAGATTTATTTTCTATGCCTAAAAGTGAGTTTTAATATTAAATAGTAGGACATATCATCTAAACAGAAAAGGTTCTGATCTAAAATATTAAATAATATATTTTTGAACTTCTTCTCTGATGTGAACTAATTTGAATTTATTTTATCAGTTTTTAGAATTATTTCCTAGCCTAAAATGTGTTTCTAGAACTAATAAATATGAACAACACTTAGGCAGATTTCATTTCAGCTTAAAATCTATTTTTAACTTATTCTAAAGTTTTCCAAGTGATAGGAGAGTTTAAACTTGAATTTGCACATGTGTTTGCCTTACCTTTTAAATTTAAATCCTAGCCTCATATCCAAATTTCTGAATTTAATATCATATAGGGTCCAAAAGGTAAATCCACCCTACTACAGGGTCTAATTTGCTATTTGATAAATTTCCAGGGGTCTAACTACTCATAACAGAGGGGTTTTCCTAATTTTTATTAAGTCCAGGGGCTAAAACTGATTTTTAAATGAATTTACACGAATTTTTGAAGTTCCAGGGGCTAGATCAGAAGTTTCCGGGGCTAGCTCGTGTTTTCCGAGATCCCCAGGGGGTAACGCGTAAGAATCCCGGCCTTTATAATGCGGGGCTGATGTGGACCGTCCGATTTAAAATAGACGGCTCAGATTAGATCGCCGAACCGGTACGCGCGGGTTTTAATTCTACCGTGCGATTTAAAATAGACGGCCCTCAAGGGGTCACGTCGCCCTTGCCGAAGCCAGCCCGCGCGCGTGGCAGCGCGCGGCCGTGGGGGGGGGGGGGGGGGGGGGGTTGGCGATCTCGCCGGCGCAGCCTCGGCTTTTGCCGCTACTCGTTAGAACTCGCATCTTTTTGCATGGATCGGCTACGGAGGGTTAGGGGATGCTCACCGAGGGGTTTTCCAGCACTCGGAGGTCCTGGAAGTCGGTCGGCGGCGAGCTTCAACGGCGATGATGTGCACGTTGGGGGGGCCATTGGGGCGCAAGACACTTCGTTTCCTTCACCTGCAGGGCTCCCCGGCGGCGGTGGAACGTGATCAATACGTTAGATCAGGGAATTTGAGCAAGGATCGAAAGATATCGGCTGTAGAAACTTTGGTTCTCACCGGAAAGAAGAACAGCCGATCGGGGGGGGGGGGACAGGGCAATTGTCGGCGTTTATATAGGCGAGGGAGGGCAGCGGTCTGTTGGGATCGAGTTGGAGTCGTCCGGGACCGGGAGTCGGGCTGGGGGCGCGGGTTTCCGGAGTTTGTTGCGATCGGGCGCGAGGGAAGAGTCCGACCGTTGGGGCAAGCCGGAGGTAGGAGATGATACGTGGGCCCCGCGTGTCAGTGAGAGGAAGAGAGAGGGCGCGGGGTCTTGGGCTGGTGCAGGGAAATTTGGCCGGCTGGTGGGTTTCAGCCCACTGGCAGGGTTGGTTTTTCTTTTTCTTTTTCTTTTTCTTTTTCTTTTTCCTTTTCTTTTTTGTTTTGATTTGAATTTGAATTCCAGTTTGAATTTGAATTTCTGCACCACATGCAATACGTCTAAATATTTTTAAATTCCCCTCTTTAGCAGGTTTTAGGGTGTTACACTAGGGTATTAATAGCTACTTGTAGTGTTCACTGTCGATGGAGTTAAGGCGTGTATTTTGACACGCCGGGCACCTCAGACCAAGTAGCAATTGATGATGGCAGGAGAAAGCTCCGTCTTGTCGCCGCAGCCTACTCGGTCAGCTGTGCAGCACTGTGCCATTACTGCCGTTGTCATGCCATACCGTCCTGTCCTGTCACTTTAATGACTGCCACGAGTGGGTGGTGGCGTGCGCTGAGCACCATGCTTTTGGGGAACGCGTGAGTCTTGAATGTGTGACAGACCGTGCACGTCTTTCTTGACTCCTAAGGCCCATGACCCATGACGGGTCATGGGAAACCTCGCAGCTCCGGAGCCTGCCTCAGCAGGGAGGCCGGGCTTAGAGCTGGAGAACACGTGGCAGCACCGGACTTCGCCTCAGTGGAGAGGCCGGGTCCGGGGTCGGAGGGCACGTGGCAGCTCCGGAGCCCTCTTCAGTGGGAAGGTCAGGCCCAGAGCCGAAAGACAAGTGGCAGCACCGGACCTCGCCCCAGCGAGGAGGCCAGGTCCGGGGCCGGAGGACACGTGGCAGCTCCGAAGCCCTCCTTAGTGGGGAGGTCAGACCCGGAGCCAGAGGACACGTGGCAGCGCCAGACCTCACCCCAGCGAGGAGGCCAGGTCTGGGGGCAGAGGACACATGGCAGCTCCGGAGCCCTCCTCAACGGGGAGGTCAGGCCCGGAGTCGGAGAGCATGTGGCGGCGCTAGAGCCTGCCTCAGCAGGTAGGCGGGGTCTGGAGCCTCTTCAAGCCTGCACGCGGGAGTAACCGGTCTGCTGGGTACCGACAGTTGCACTCTTGGAAAGTTTCATAGAAAGCCCTTTCCTCATGTTTCCGAATATCGTGCCAAAGCTGTCATAGATCTTTTCCATGGAGATTTATGTGGTCATATATGACAGAATCACCAGGAGAGGAACTCACCGGCGATGAGTTCTCATTGAGTTTTTGGAGTAGCGAGAAAATGGGATCAGGCGAGAGCTGTTTTGTTGGGAGCAACTGCACTCCAGTTTTCATCCAAAGCTTTAAGTACTCGATACACTAGTGGTAGAGCCACGACTTGATCCGTGCGGCATGCCCGGCAGCTGAATGCCGCATGACGCGCACAATGCGCAGGACGCACTCCCGGTGACCAGCACCAGCCAGAGTTCACAACCAACTGGAACGTGAAAACAAAAAATATAAAAGCACAACAAGGATTATACTGACAAACTCCTCCTAATCCTTGTTGCGATAAACACTCACATCCACTAGACCAATTCTAGTACGAAGTTCCTGAAACTTAACCCTTCCCAGTGGCTTAGTGAGTATATCTCCCAGTTGATCACCACTCCTAACAAAGTCGATTTTGATCAGGTTCTTCTCAGCATATTCTCTTATCACATGACACTTCACCTCAATGTGTTTGCTTTGACCATGAAGAACCAGATTCTTAATTAGAGCTATCGCAGACTTGTTATCAATCCTGAGCTCTGGAGGATATGTTTCTGCACTTCCAATTTCAGTGAGCACTCGGGCCAGCCACACTCCCTGACAAGCTGCACTTGCAGCAGATATATATTCAGCTTCACAGCTCGATTGTGCTACAATATTTTGTTTCATGGACTGCCAAGTGATAGCAGTCTCACCCAGGAAGAAAAGCACTCCTGTAGTACTCTTCCGGGAATCAACATCACCTGCAAAGTTGCTATCACAGTATCCATTTAGCCTTGATTCTTTCTCACCTTTCCTTCTGAAAAATAAGCCCCAGCTTCTTGTTCCTGCTATATAACGCAGAATCTGCTTCACAGCCAACATATGATCCTTCTTTAGATTCTCAAGAAACTTGCTAACATAACCCACTGAGAAAGCTATATCAGGGCGAGTATTAACTAAATACCTCAAACTGCCCACAAGACTTCTGTAGATTGTAGTATCCACTAACTCTTCTCCACTTTCTTTGCTCAGTTTCAGACGCTCCATCATGGGAACTTGACAAGAGTTGCTGTTCTTCAGACCACATTTTTCAAGCAGATTTGTAGCATAGGCTTATTGACCCACTAATATCCCTTCTTCAGTCTGAATGACCTCGATTCTCAGATAGTAGTGAAGTAAACCCAAGTCACTCATCTTAAAGATTCCAGTCATTTCTTGCTTGAACTTATTGATCTGATCCCCCTTTGCTCCTGTTATCACCAGATCATCCACGTATACGCCCACTATGAGTTGTGCTGCTTCTCTATTCCTGACATAGATAGCATATTCAGAGGGACATTTCCTGAAGCCAAGGGACTGCAAAGTTTCATCTAGCTTTGCATTCCATGCTCTCGGAGCCTGATGCAGACCATATAAAGCTTTCTTCAGCTGGTAGACCTTGTGTTCTTTTCCCTCGCAGATAAAACCCACAGGCTGCTGAACATACACCTCCTCTTGAAGGTCACCATTTAGAAAAGCTGATTTAACATCAATATGATGAATGTCACATCCCTCTCTGGCAGCAAGAGCAAGTAGAAGACGTACCGTGTCAAGTCTAGAAACCGGAGCAAACACCTCCTCATAATCAATCCTGTGTTTTTGAGCATATCCCTTCACCACGAGTCTCGCTTTATGTTTCAGCACCTCTCCTCTCTCATCTCGCTTCACTATGTAGACCCATTTCAATCCAATGGCTCGGCGACCAGGAGACAGATCAACTAGAGTCCAAGTATTATTGTCCTCTATCGACTTCATTTCTTCTTCCATAGCTCTTATCCAACACACATCAGCATTGGCCTCCTCAAAAGTTTCTGGATCCTCTGAACTTATGGAAAGAAGAGTTTCTGAAACTAGTGCTCTTGGTGTGAAACCTTGTTTTGGTCCCCGATGAAGAATACTTTCAAGATTTCTAAATCTCAGTGGCCCCCTCACATCATGGTCCGCATCTAATTGCTCCTCCATGTCTCTTCTCGGAGTGAACTCACCCTCATCTCCTTCTTCTTGCTCCACGTTTTCAGACCAAAACATTTGTGGTGATACTGCCTCAGTCTACGGTACAACTTCTTCAAATATCTCAGTCATCTCTTCATTGACCTCGGGAGGCAGCTTCTTCACCTCATACTCTATGGTGGAAGTTTCTGGGTCTTCAGCCTCCTGATTCTGCATCTCATTGTCATCCCACTTCCACTCTGCTTGCTCATCAAACACAACATCGTGTGTCACATGAACACGCCCATTTTTGGGATCATAAGCTCGGTATGCCTTTGACCCAGACTCATATCCAATGAAAACCATCTTGCGGCTTCTATATTCTAGCTTCTTGAGGTGAGGCACCATATTTCTTACATACACAATGCATCCGAACACTCGGAGATGGTGGACCGATGGCTTTCTACCATGCCTAGCCTCAAATGGAGTCATCCCATTTACACCTTTTGTTGGACACCGGTTTAAGATATACACCGCTGTCTTTACTGCTTCTTCCCACAACCAGACCGGCAGTCCTTTGGCTTTCAACATACTTCTTGCTGCTGCCACTACTGTTCCATTGCAACGTTCTACGACTCCATTCTGCTGAGGGCAGTAGGGGGCTGTTCGCTGTCGATACACACCTTTCCTGATGCAGTACTCTGCAAATTCGTGTGAGCTGAACTCACCTCCTCAGTCTGTCCGAAATGTGCCAAGCTTCAGACCAGACTCGCTCTCTGCTTGAGCTTTGATCTTCCTGTTCTCCTCTGCCGCACGGTCCTTTGTTGGTATGGGACTGACCCACATATATCGGCTAAGATCATCAACAAGCAGCAAAAAATACTTGTTACTGTTATAAATGAGAGAAAATTGTATTATTGAGGAGGCTAGAGGCCTCTATAAATAGATGTACAGGGATAACAATTATGCAAAAGGGAAAAATACAAATGTACCTGTAAAAGCCCAAGAAAAGGGACTTGCAAAAACTTTTCTTCACCTCACAACACCACAGTTTTTATTGTGGACATCTTAGGAAATATTGTGAAGGGCAAGTAACGTCCATCAAAAGAGTGATTAGAGGGGAAAGCCTTCACTTTCACAAAGTAGGGTTTCTACACTTGAACATGAGAGGTTGAGCTCACCCCTAAAATTTGAAAAGTCTTGGGGAGGTTCAGTCCAAGTTTCATGTAAATTCAACACTTTTGGAGGCACTTTTGGAGGTATTTGGAAAAGAGGCCAATTTGAATGTAAATTCAAATTGCAGCAACTTTCATCACCCAAATTCAAAAGTTAGCTTCATATTCAAACTCAGCACATTTTTCTGAGTAAGCCCACCAATTTTCATGTCCATTGGAGTTCATCTTGTCAAGAGCTAAATTGCAAGAATTCAAAAACTGAATTTGAATTTCAGTTTAAACATGCAGCAAATTTAGTCAAACTCAGTTCAAACTTGAGAATTCAAATTCAAACCAAGACTTGGTGACTAAGTCTCACATTAAATTGTGAGTAGCTGGTGGGATAATTAGCAAAAACAGAAAAGAATTATTAGAGAAAAAGGAGTAAAGGGGAGGCCCACAGGTCAGTGGCACACACGGGGGGCAGTCGGTTGCTGCAGCCGGGTCTCGACTTCGCGCGCAAGAAACGGGCGATGGCGAGCCACCGAGGCAGCACACGGCCACCTCACGGTGCCAAAACCGCGGCTCAAAGGCCAGCGCACAGCCCACGCCGCCTTTCCTCCTGTTTCCCGAACGAAAATCAACCCACCCGAGCTTCTTTCTCGGCTCCGCGCAAGCACAGAAACGCCGCCCTAACTGATCGCCGGCGTCCGGCCAGCACAGGCGCTCTCGTGCCCGACGAGCAACACAAGAAAGGACCGCCTTAAGGTGCTGATTCTTCTAGTCCCTACCGCTCTTCATTTCATGGGCTGTCGAGGGAGTATTTCGCCGGGAAAGCCTCGGGGGTCCTGAGACCGAGCTCCCACAAAATCCCAAAATTCGTGGGGGTTAGCTCATCACCGGGCAAACCGAGTCACGCACATGCTCTATACACTACCACGACCACCTAGGATCGAAAACCAGTAAGAACCGTGGGCTAGGGTTACGGTTCTTCAAAGTTTTCTGAGCACAGCCGATATCCGGCCTAGGTCACCGATGAGGTCGTAGTTGCAGCTGTTTTCACAGAGATCGGTGCCCATATCCATGATCATCTGGTGTCGGCGGAGCTGTAGGAGCAAACCGCTTGAGAAATAAGGCCCGGAGTAGCCTGGGCGACGTCGCCGGAGTAGAGGGGAGCTCTGTCACCGTCGCGGGCATAGTTCCGGCCATTGCCGAGCTCCGGTGAGGGCACCGGCGTGTTCTCCGAGTCGAGTTAGGAACAGGCGGCAAGTTTTGTCGAAGGTCGGGCAGGGAAACGCCCGGCGGCGAGCGCTCCGGCGAAGCGCCGCCGCGGGAGCTACGGGAGAGCGCGAAGAAGGGGGGGCCGGGTCCACCGGTCAGCCTCTGATCTCGCGCGGGGATCGGGTTTGCGGCCGGGATTCGGTGCGGCAGCGCGGGTAAAACCCCGTGGGCCGCGGTGTGGCCGCTTTCTGAGTGGGCCGGTTCGAGGAGTGGGTCCCACCCGCATGATTTAAACATTTTTGGAATTTCCAGTTTTAGTTCAAACTTCAAATGCATAGAACTTTGGCTAGGAAACTCCAAATTCGATGAACCAAATTTTGCTGAACTTAGAATTCTGAGTACTTTCCAGCAATATCAAATTCAGCTCATGAAAGTGAATAGTTTTCCAGAATTAAATCCCTAAAGTTTAAACTGTTGGGAATTTTATCTGGAGAACTACTTTATGAAAAATTCTGAAATTTGGCTGAAAGGTTCATTGGAAAATACCTGAATCCCAGTAAAATTTTCAGACTCATCCAAGTTCATTTAGTTTCCCTAATTGGGTGATTAAGAGAACTGCCCAGAGAAAATAGAAAAATGTACAGAAACATTTTTCAGATTTTCTCCAACCTTAAGTAGGGCATAACTTTCAGTAGAATTCTTCAAATGACATGAAACCAATTCCATTAGAACCATCTTAAAGTCTAGTTTCCAGAAAGTAATGGTTAGAGCCATGAAAACCCCTGGAATTATTCAGAGGCTCGAATATTGACCAAATGGGATTTTATTTGTACAAGGTTCAAATGAACTTTGTTTCAAATGAAACTTGGTCAAGACTCTGGTTAGGACCCTACAAAGCCACAATAAAAATTTCAGAACCAAAGGGGAGGGATAGCTAGAGTTATTAGTAAATCAGTATCCAAGTTTACACATTGCATTTAAATTTACATGTAGTATTGTATT
This sequence comes from Neostapfia colusana, assembly GCA_030760725.1. Classification (NCBI taxonomy): domain Eukaryota; kingdom Viridiplantae; phylum Streptophyta; class Magnoliopsida; order Poales; family Poaceae; genus Neostapfia; species Neostapfia colusana. Next base: position 53,212,466 of record JASWHV010000017.1, read on the forward strand.
CAACGTGTAGCCATTGAAGAAGAGACCCCGGAAGTGCTGGATTTCCTTCTTCTGGACGAAGAACTAACTACTGACCAGCAGCAACAAGGCAAGCCCCGGTTTGCATTAACTCTTTTATAAAGTTTTCCTTTGTTTACATACATAGTGTGAAGTATGATTGTGCATTAGGTGTAGGATGAATGAAACCCCACTTGCATAACCAAAGGTTCCTAAAAGAGTGAGGGTAGTGTCAAGGACCTCGAGTAGACAGGCTATGCTTAATGAGTCATAGGACTTCGGTACAAGTCGAGTAGTTGGAATCTACTCGCGAGATAGGCATTGGGACACACGGGTTCGGTTGAGTGATGTGAGATCACTTTAGTAATGAAAATGAGACTAGACAGGGGCTAGGGCGCAGCAAGAGGAAGTCTTGTGTGCGCAGCCCTGTCCGTGTCGATTGAGGACCGATCCGTGTGCGACCCTGCTGAACAAGTATTGAACGTACCGAAGGCATATCGGATATATGGGCCCCGATAAACCGATGTAGCCTAAACCTCCGGGCGTCGAGGCATAGCACACCGATTTATAGGTGTAGGTTGAAGGCAGCAAGGTGGAAATCTGCCAACGGGCATAGAGAGATGCTCCGTGTGGGGAACCTCCTGCTCGTTTCGGTGCGACCGGTTCGACGTTTGGGCTGTTGGGTGAAAGGTTGTCCCGTACGACATCGAGTGAGCGTGCTGTGCAGCTCCACGGGTGGGCGTACATGACGTGCTCTTTGGGTTTCCCTGCAGGTGTATATCGAGTCGATTTGCCGTCCCTCGCGGTGACGAGTACCGCTTGTTCACTGCGTCGTAACGTAGACTAATGAATGAAATGCTATGTTTCAATCTTGCTGCTATGATATAATTGTACCGCTACATGTGTGCCACCAAATATTGCTCACTAAATTTCAGCTTCATGAACCGTTAACTTGTTACTAAAAGCTGAACTAAGGATGAACTTGTAGGCGTGTCCCTTTGCTGCAACATTGCTATCCTATGTCTTGGTACACCCCATGTAGAGTTTCATGCTTAGGTGAGTCGGTTAAGCCTTGCTGAGCCTTCGTGCTCACGGTTTCTGCTTAAGTGTTTTTCAGGTGAGGAGCCACCCACGGACTCGGAGTACGAGTCCACCGGCGAGGGTTACCCTCCGTCGGGGACCACGGCTGAGTGGGAGCCGTACACGCCGCGCTGAGCTGAGGAGTGCAGCTAGTGTGGGTTGCCCTAGGGCTGGGCAACCACTTTTGCTAGATAGGCAGGCGTGAGTTGTATAAAAGAAATTTCCGCTGTGTAATAAAAGACCCTAGTTTGTAACTGAGAAGTGTACTATTTTGTACATTCAGTTTGTTTTCCCATGTAATATAATGTGTTCTTATGACGTGTGCTGTCGGGTGTCGCATCGCGCGGCACCACCCTCTGTGATCCTGGATGAGCGGATCCCGGTCCGCCACAGTCTGGTATCAGAGCTGCAGTGGGGATAGCACAGTACTTAAGGACTGCATTTTGGGAAAAACTTAGGTATACGGTGAGGATTCGGTAGTTGCCCAAGTAAGGACCATACTAGCATAGTTACTTAAAGTGGCAAAGACTAACTTATGTGTTATAATTCTGAATTTCAATTATGTAACGACGCACCTACGCTCTGGTAAGTTTGGTAAGGAACGCCACCGAAAGCGGTTCAATTTCGGTTAGCTCTCCCTCACGAGGAACGTGGTTCAGGGATATGTCTCACAGCTTGGTGTGAGACGTCAATATGAAACTTTTGGACTCTTCATGTCCCTGAGTTCATATGAAACTCTGAACCCTAGCGTGCATTAGGCAAGTAAGTGGAGACCCCATCGCGTGGCAGTAACGCGAGAGTGTGTTCGTCTGGAAATAGCCCAGGAGGACATACGCAGTGCTTGCCATCGGCGTGCCCTGCAGGGCAGTAGGTGGTATCCGTTGGGTTGATAACATTCCCAACCGTGACGACCCGTTCATGACATACTCGGGTTCCCCGTCGTGTGGTGTTGAAACACGATCACGTGCCTTGAGACGTGACTTAGCTCAAGGACGGCCGTATGACAATGATACGGGCGTTTGTATTTAATTTCAAATATGGAACTGCCTGAAGTGAAAACAACCCTTGAGTGCACCATTATTGTTTGGTCTTCTGCAGGTACTAACCACGTAAGTATCCGTGTAGTAAACGTGTGCGAGAGACCGTTTAGTGCCACACTTGAGACGTATATGCCGGTATGATCCGGTTAGGATTTTCTTTTGTGAGGAACATAGTACCGAGATATTGTAGGCATATGCATGAAAATAATGATAAAAAGGAAATGAAATCATTAGGTTCAACAATTAGGACCCTGGTTGGGTAGACAAATTGAAAAGGGATGAGTGTAGTTCCAAAAGACTGAAAAACAGAGTGCTCTGTTTTGGACAGCAAGTTTGCTGATCTTCAACAGGGCATAACTCACGGGTCCTTTAGCCCAGAGAGGTGTGCTATATAGTTCTGAAAGGTATTAAAGTACTCTACAACTTTGTTGTAGACTTCCAGAGCTGAAACTCACCTTAAGATGGCTGAAATCCCAGAGGAATGTAAACTGTCCAGAACCAGGGCAGAGTAAAACATCCTCTGAACTGATCTGTTTTTCAAACATAACTCCCAGTAGAAAAATCTAAAATTGTCATATAATACCTCCTTAGAAAGAGTAGAAGATGTGTGACATCTTTTCAGTTCAGAGTTTCTGAAATTTCAGCACAGAAGTTAATGGAAATCAGGGTTGAAAACAACCACTTCCAAGGGAGGTGCCGTTAAAATTCTTCCAGAAATTCTGCTGACTTTGAATTAGCATAACTTTTTAACCAGAGCTGATCTGAGGGCAAATGAGTACTCGTTGGAAATATACTGAAGTTAGCTTTAACTTTGGTATTCAGCTTGAGTCATGAAAATGCCCAGAACCAGATCAAAACTTGGAATAGGTAGAAACTGGTCATTCTGACAGAAGAATGACAGTTGAACTCATTGGAGAGGGTGTTGTACCCTAAGGGTGGTATACGTGATGACAAAGCGATAGTAATACCTCGTGGTGACCAAACCTAGTTATGGTGAGCTTCCAAAGTGGAGGTTCATCAAGTTGGATGTAACTAGTTTGTATTTGGTCGGATAATGGTGTAGCTTGTGCAAAGTTATTACATTATCTACATACGAGATGTATCGCATATTCTCATTGTCATTATGTTGTTACGCCTATTTTCATTTGGACTGCATGCAATATGTTGCGGGACTGATGTTTATTGTCGTATAGTTGCAGATGGTTCGCACTAGGACCACGCACGAGGTTGGTGGCTCTAGCCAAGGGGGAGGCGATGACTCCCAGCCACCGGCCTACGACAGCACCCCGCAGCAGCAACCACCACCGCCGTCTCCGCTTACTCTAGCGGATGTGATAGCGGCACTGGTGGGAGGTCATGAGGAGCAGACCGACCTGCTCCGCACGATCGTGCAGAATACGTCCCAGGCGGGGGGGCGTCAAGACAGAGGGCCTCGTGAGACCCGGGAAGTGTCGTACTCGGATTTCATGAGTACGCACCCTCCAGTGTTCACCGAAGCTGAAGAACCACTGGAGGCGGACAACTGGCTGCGGACTATCGAGTCCAAATTCGGGCTGCCCCCAATGTACGGAGCGACAGAAGACTCTGTTCACAGTGCAGCAGCTCCACGGTGCCGCTGGTGCGTGGTGGGCGAATTATGTCGCCTCACGTCCGGCTGGCCATGCCGTGGAATGGCAAGAGTTCCGGGAGGCGTTCCGCGCCTATCATATCCCACCCGGGATCATGAAGAGGAAGTTCCAAGAATTTTTGGAACTGAAGCAGGGCGGGAGGAGTGCCCATGAATACTCCCGTGCCTTCAACCATCTGGCGCAATATGCGTCAGACTACATCTCCACCGAGGAGAAGAAGCGGGAGCACTTCTATCGGGGGTTACACCCCGAGATGAAGACACATCTCGTTCATTGGAATCGCGGCACATTCAACGACTTAGTCAATGTCGCGATCATGCAAGAGGATGCTCAGCGGGAGTTGGCAGCTGAGCAGCGGAAGCGCAGCGCTCCACCCAGCGGTGGGACTGGTGCTCCCCAGAAGTACCGTATGGTGTATCGGACACCATCCGGGCAGCAGTGGCGACCACCGGCACGGCCTCAACAGTTCGGGGGACGTCCCTTTCAGGCACCTCCGTTCCGTCCGCCGATGCCGCCACCAAGACAGCAGCAGACGGTACCCCGGGCGTTTCCACCGCCACAACGCGGCCCGGGATTCCGTCCACCAATCAGCGGGGGACCGCCCCGTTTCACCTGCTTCACGTGTGGCCAAGCGGGCCACTTCGCGAAGGACTGTTCCCAGGGGCAGCAGAGCAGCGGGCAAGCCCAGTTTCAGGGCGGTGCTCGAGGCCGACCTCCGGTGAAGAAGGTTGGTCAGCGGACTGGAGGCGTCCGCAACCTCGACAATGAGGACGCTGCAGAGGGAGACAACGTGCTGACAGGTACGTTTACTCTCAACAATCAAGCCATCGTCATATTGTTTGATTCTGGTGCAACCCACAGATTTATAAGTGCATCCTATGTGGCTAAGCATCAAATGCAAGTCTTCCCAACCGACTGCACTTATATGATTTGCTCACCGGGAGGGAAGGTTTCAGCTAATATGATGATTCCAAAGGCACCTCTGTGCTTAGGTGGGAAACTATATCCCACCACCTTGATAATTCTTATGGGACAAAAGATTGATGCAATCTTAGGGATGTCATGGCTACAATACCATGGCGCTGTCCTAGAGACTCGGATACGGACGGTTCACTTAAATTCTCCATTCCACCGTCTGCATTCCATGGTGTTAGACACGCCAGTCCGGGAAGTTTTAGCAATTAATAACGCTGAAGCTCTCAAGTTAGAAGACATCCCCGTAGTCCGGGAGTACCCCGACGTGTTTCCGGATGATCTTCCGGGCATGCCACCTGAGCGGGATGTCGAGTTCAGGATTGAACTTGCACCCGGGACTACGCCCATATCACGGAGACCATACAAGATGGCTCCAAATGAGCTGGCGGAACTGAAAGAACAGCTCAATGATCTGTTGAGCAAGGGTTTCATTAGGCCGAGTTCCTCGCCTTGGGGATCCTCGGCGCTGTTCGTGAAGAAAGATGAAACCCTGAGGCTGTGTGTAGATTACCGGCCGCTCAACGCTGTCACCATCAAGAATAAGTACCCACTGCCCCGTATTGACATTTTGTTTGATCAACTTGTGGGGGCAAGTGTGTTCTCAAAGATGAACCTTCGCTCTGGATATCACCAGATCAAGATCCGGGTGGAGGAAATCCCAAAGACGGCTTTCTCGACGAGATATGGACTATATGAATATCTCGTCATGTCCTTTGGTCTCACAAATGCTCCAGCCCATTTCATGTATCTCATGAACTCGGTGTTCATGCCGGAGCTGGACAAGTTCGTGGTAGTGTTCATCAACGATATCTTGGTTTACTCCAAGACAGAAGTCGAACATGCCGAACACTTGCGGATCGTTCTTCAACGATTGCGAGACCATAAACTCTACGCCAAGTTCAGTAAATGCGAGTTTTGGATCAGCCAAGTGCCATTCTTGGGACATATCATCTCAGCTGAAGGCATTGCGGTTGACCCAAGCAAAATAGAGCAAGTGCTGAAATGGAAAGCTCCCACTTCAGTCCATGAAGTCAGAAGCTTCCTCGGGTTAGCGGGGTACTATAGGAGATTCATTCCAAGCTTCTCCAGGCTCGCTAAGCCGATGACAGAGTTGCTGAAGAAAGGGACGAAATATGTTTGGAACCCGGCGTGTGAAGGAGCGTTCCGAACATTGGTGAAGCATCTCACAACAGCCCCGGTCTTAGCTCAGCCGGATACAACAAAGCCCTTCGACGTGTATTGTGACGTGTCCGGTATTGGGCTTGGCTGCGTGTTGATGCAGGAAGGACGTGTGGTCGCATATGGCTCACGCCAACTTTGGAACCATGAGCAGCATTATCCCACTCATGACCTTGAGCTTGCTGCAGTGGTTTTGGCGCTGAAAATGTGGAGGTACTATCTCCTGGGGAATCTAGTACACCTCTACACCGACCACAAGAGCTTGAAATACATTTTCACCTAGAAGGAGCTAAACATGAGGCAACGGAGGTGGTTAGAATTAATCAAGGACTATGAAATTGAGATTCACTACCACCCCGGCAAGGCGAATGTGGTTGCCGACACGCTGAGTTGGAAATCACATGTTCATCACCTCACCATTACACCGGTGGAGGAGGAAGAGCCAAGTTTATACTTGGTTCCGTATGGATCGCTGTACAACCTTGCCCTCATCCCTACTATTAGGGAGGACATCATTGCAGCTCAGAAGACGGATAAAGGCATGGCACATCTCCGGAGACGTATAGACAACGGGGAGATCAAATGTTTCCGGAAAGATGAGGAGGGGACGCTATGGTTTAATGACCGCATAGTCGTGCCCCGAGATATGGAGTTGAGGAAAAAGATCCTCGATGAAGCTCACTTGTCTAAATACTCCATTCATCCGGGCAGCAACAAGATGTACCAAGATTTAAAAATGAAATTTTGGTGGACACGGATGAAGCGGGAGGTAGCTAAGTACGTATCCGAGTGCGATACGTGCCGACGAGTGAAAGCTGATCACATGAAGAAATCAGGGCTACTGCAACCCCTGAAGATCCCGGCATGGAAATGGGAAGATGTGAGCATGGATTTCATTGTGGGATTTCCCCTAACATCCAACAAGCATGATTCCATATGGGTGATCGTCGATCGGTTAACCCAAGACGGCTCATTTCATCCCGGTGAATACACGTTACAATGCCGGCAAATATGCGGAGCTATACATAGTGAAGATTCTATGCCTATACGGGGTACCCAAGACCATTGTCTCAGATCGAGGTGCATTATTTGTATCTCGCTTTTGGGAGCAGCTACACGCTGCATTAGGTACTAAGTTGATCAGGAGCTCCGCCTATCACTCTCAGACAGATGGCCAGACAGAGAGGGTGAATCAAGTTCTGGAAGACATGTTGAGAGCATGTGCCATCCACCATGGTAGGAACTGGGATGATCACCTACCATTGGCAGAATTCTCGTACAACAACGGTTATCAGGCGAGTATCAAGATGGCACCCTACGAAGCTCTCTACGGTCGTAAATGCCGCACCCCCTTAAATTGGTGCGAGTCCGGTGAAAGGGTCACATTCGGGGTTGATGTGGTGAACGACGTCGAAGAGCGCGTTCGGACAATTCAAGCTAACTTGAAGGCCGCTCAATCCCGGCAAAAGAGCTACGCTGATAAGAGGCGTAGACCATTGCACTTTGACGTTGGTGAACACGTGTACCTCCGCGTGTCTCCGATGAAGGGCGTGCACCGGTTCGGTGTGAAGGGGAAGCTCGCTCCCTGTTTTATTGGACCCTACGCTATCACCGAGAAGTGTGGACCAGCAGCGTATCGATTGGGGCTACCGGCATCCCTTGCTGGTGTCCATGATGTTTTCCATGTTTCGCAACTGCGAAAATGTTTGAATCATACAGCTGCTGTTCCTACCGAAGACATCGGCGAGCTGAAACCGGATTTAACATATGATGAGTATCCGGTGGCCATTCTTGATGAAAAGCTAGGACCACACGTAGCAGAATGTTGTGGTTCTACAAAATACTCTGGAGCAACCACACCGCCGAAGAAGCGACGTGGGAGAGCGAGGAGTTCCTTCGCTCAAATTACCCGGAGTCCATGGCTTCTCAACACGGGTAAGTCCCCATTACATCGTTATCTCTTCTTTTGTAATCTCGGGACGAGATTCTTTTAAGGGGGGGATGTAAAAGCCCAAGAAAAGGGACTTGCAAAAACTTTTCTTCACCTCACAACACCACAGTTTTTATTGTGGACATCTTAGGAAATATTGTGAAGGGCAAGTAACCTCCATCAAAAGAGTGATTAGAGGGGAAAGCCTTCACTTTCACAAAGTAGGGTTTCTACACATGAACATGAGAGATTGAGCTCACCCCTAGAATTTGAAAAGTCTTGGGGAGGTTCAGTCCAAGTTTCATGTAAATTCAACACTTTTGGAGGCACTTTTGGAGGTATTTGGAAAAGAGGCCAATTTGAATGTAAATTCAAATTGCAGCAACTTTCATCACACAAATTCAAAAGTTAGCTTCATATTCAAACTCAGCACATTTTTCTGAGTAAGCCCACCAATTTTCATGTCCATTGGAGTTCATCTTGTCAAGAGCTAAATTGCAAGAATTCAAAAACTGAATTTGAATTTCAGTTTAAACATGCAGCAAATTTAGTCAAACACAGTTCAAATTTGAGAATTCAAATTCAAACCAAGACTTGGTGACTAAGTCTCACATTAAATTCTGAGTAGCTGGTGGGATAATTAGCAAAAACAGAAAAGAATTATTAGAGAAAAAGGAGTAAAGGGGAGGCCCACAGGTCAGTGGCACACACGAGGGGCAGTCGTTTGCTGCAGCCGGGTCTCGACTTCGCGCGCAAGGAACGGGCGACGGCGAGCCACCGAGGCAGCACACGGCCACCTCACGGTGCCAAAACCGCGGCTCAAAGGCCAGCGCACAGCCCACGCTGCCTTTCCTCCTGTTTCCCGAACGAAAATCAACCCACCCGAGCTTCTTTCTCGGCTCCGCGCGAGCACAGAAACGCCGCCCTAACTGATCGCCGGCGTCCGGCCAGCACAGGCGCTCTCGTGCCCGACGAGCAACACAAGAAAGGACCGCCTTAAGGTGCTGATTCTTCTAGTCCCTACCGCTCTTCATTTCATGGGCTGTCGAGGGAGTATTTTGCCGGGAAAGCTTCGGGGGTCCTGAGACCGAGCTCCCACAAAATCCCAAAATTCGTGGGGGTTAGCTCATCACCGGGCAAACCGAGTCACGCACACGCTCTATACACTGCCACGACCACCTAGGATCGAAAACCAGTAAGAACCGTGGGCTAGGGTTACGGTTCTTCGAAGTTTTCTGAGCACAGCCGATATCCGGCCTAGGTCACCGATGAGGTCGTAGTTGCAGCTGTTTTCACAGAGATCGGTGCCCATATCCATGATCAGCAGGTGTCGGCGGAGCTGTAGGAGCAAACCGCTTAAGAAATAAGGCCCGGAGTAGCCCGGGCGACGTCGCCGGAGTAGATGGGAGCTCTGTCACCGTCGCGGGCATAGTTCCGGCCATTGCCGAGCTCCGGTGAGGGCACCAGCGTGTTCTCCGAGTCGAGTTAGGCACAGGCGGCAAGTTTTGTCGAAGGTCGGGCAGGGAAACGCCCGGCGGCAAGCGCTCCGGTGAAGCGCCGCCACGGGAGCTGCGGGAGAGCGCGAGGTAGACGAAGGGGGGCCGGGTCCACCGGTCAGCCTCTGATCTCGCGCGGGGATCGGGTTTGCGGCCGGGATTCGGTGCGGCAGCGCGGGTAAAACCCCGTGGGCCGCGGTGTGGCCGCTTTCTGAGTGGGCCGGCTCGAGGAGTGGGTCCCACCCGCAGGATTTAAACATTTTTGGAATTTCCAGTTTTAGTTCAAACTTCAAATGCATAGAACTTTGGCTAGGAAACTCCAAATTCAATGAACCAAATTTTGCTGAACTCAGAATTCTGAGTACTTTCCAGCAATACCAAATTCAGCTCATGAAAGTGAATAGTTTTCCAGAATTAAATCCCTAAACTTTAAACTGTTAGGAATTTTATCTGGAGAACTACTTTATGAAAAATTCTGAAATTTGGCTGAAAGGTTCATTGGAAAATCCCTGAATCCCAGTAAAAGTTTCAGACTCATCCATGTTTATTTAGTTGCCCTAATTGGGTGATTAAGAGAACTGCCCAGAGAAAATAGAAAAATATACAGAAACATTTTTCAGATTTTCTCCAACCTTAAGTAGGGCATAACTTTCAGTAGAATTTTTCAAATGACATGAAACCAATTCCATTAGAACCATATTAAAGTCTAGTTTCCAGAAAGTAATGGTTAGAGCCATGAAAACCCCTGGAATTATTCAGAGGCTCGAATATTGACCAAATGGGTTTTTATTTGTACAAGGTTCAAATGAACTTTGTTTCAAATGAAACTTGGTCAAGACTCTGGTTAGGACCCTACCAAGCCATAATAAAAATTTCAGAACCAAAGGGGAGGGATAGCTAGAGTTATTAGTAAATCAGTATCCAAGTTTACACATTGCATTTAAATTTACATGTAGTATTGTATTCAACGTGTAGCCATTGAAGAATAGACCCCGTAAGTGCTGGATTTCCTTCTTACGGACGAAGAACTAACTACTGACCAGCAGCAACAAGGCAAGCCCCAGTTTGCATTAACTCTTTTATAAAATTTTCCTTTGTTTACATACATAGTGTGAAGTATGATTGTGCATTAGGTGTAGGATGAATGAAACCCCACTTGCATAACCAAAGGTTCCTAAAAGAGTGAGGGTAGTCTCAAGGACCTCGAGTAGACAGCCTATGCTTAATGAGTCATAGGACTTCGGTACAAGTCGAGTAGTTGGAATCTACTCGCGAGATAGGCATTGGGACACACGGGTTCGGTTGAGTGATGTGAGATCACTTTAGTAATGAAATTGAGACTAGACAGGGGCTAGGGCGCAGCAAGAGGAAGTCTTGTGTGCGCAGCCCTGTCCGTGTCGATTGAGGACCAATCCATGTGCGGCCCTGCTGAACAAGTATTGAACGTACCGAAGGCATATCGGATATATGGGCCCCGATAAACCGATGTAGCCTAAACCTCCGGGCGTCGAGGCATAGCACACCGATTTATAGGTGTAGGTTGAGGGCAGCAAGGTAGAAATCTGCCAACGGGCATAGAGAGATGCTCCGTGTGGGGAACCTCCTGCTCATTTTGGTGCGACCGGTTTGACGTTTGGGCTGTTGGGTGAAAGGTTGTCCCGTACGACATCGAGTTAGGGTGCTGTGCAGCTCCACGGGTGGGCGTACATGACGTGCTCTTTGGGTTTCCCTGCAGGTGTATATCAAGTCGATTTGCCGTCCCTCACGGTGACGAGTACCGCTTGTTCACTGCATCGTAATGTAGACTAATGAATGAAATGCTATGTTTCAATCTTGCTGCTATGATATAATTGTATCGCTACATGTGTGCCACCAAATATTGCTCACTAAATTTCAGCTTCATGAACCGTTAACTTGTTGCTAAAAGCTGAACTAAGGATGAACTTGTAGGCGTGTCCCTTTGCTGCAACATTGCTATCCTATGTCTTGGTACACCCCATGTAGAGTTTCATGCTTAGGTGAGTCGGTTAAGCCTTGCTGAGCCTTCGTGCTCACGGTTGCTGCTTAAGTGTTTTTCAGGTGAGGAGCCACCCACGGACTCGGAGTACGAGTCCACCGGCGATGGTTACCCTCCGTCGGGGACCACGGCTGAGTGGGAGCCGTACACGCCGCGCTGAGCTGAGGAGTGCAACTAGTGTGGGTTGCCCTAGGGCTGGGCAACCACTTTGGCTAGATAGGCGGGCGTGAGTTGTATAAAAGAAACTTCCGCTGTGTAATATAAGACCCTAGTTTGTAACTGAGAAGTGTACTATTTTGTACATTCAGTTTGTTTTCCCATGTAATATAATGTGTTCTTATGACGTGTGCTGTCGGGTGTCGCATCGCGCGGCACCACCCTCTGTGATCCTGGATGAGCGGATCCCGGTCCGCCACAGTACCCCTAAATCTCTAACAGCCCCCTCAAACTCAAGGTGCATCACGAACACTGAGTTTGGAGAGATAAAAATCATGCTGAGCCCGAGCCTGTGCTTTCGTGAAGAAATCAGCTAGCTGAAGTTCTGAAGGCACATACTGAAGATCAACAACACCATCCTGTACCTGTGCTCGTGTATAAGAAGCATCAACACCAATATGCTTGGTAATCTCATGCTTGACCGGATCACAAGCAATACTGATAGCACCTGTACTGTCAGACAAAAGAGGAGTCGACATACCAACAGAAACACCAAAATCCTCAAGCAACCACCGCAACCAAGTAACCTCTGCACTCACAAGATCCATAGCACGCAACTCGGCCTCTGCACTTGAACGAGAAACTGCTACCTGCTTCTTAGTCTTCCAAACAATGAGAGAACCACCAAGAAAAACACAATAGGCAGAAAGAGATCAACAATCAGAGGGGTCACTAGCCCAAGTAGCATCAGAGTATGCTTTGAGTTGTAAAGAACTAGAGCGTGGAAAGAACAAGCATCTAGAGATAGAACTACGAAGGTAACGCAAGACACGAAGCAAGTGACTATAGTGGACCTGGGTGGGAGCCGAAACAAACTGACTCAGAATGTGAACAAAGTACGAGATATCAAGATGAGTGACACCAAGATACACCAGACTCCCAACAATATGACAGTAATGAGTAGGATAATTAAGAGGCTCACCATCAGTGGCACGAAGATGCACATTGAGTTCCATGGGAGTCTCAACAGTCCGGTGATCAGTAAGTGAAGCCCGATCAAGAATATCCTGAATGTACTTTTCCTGAGATAGATAAATTCTCTCAGAGGAGGAGGAAACCTCAATCCCAAGAAAGTAGCTAAGAGGACCAAGATCGGACATAAGAAACTGCTCACTGAGACGAGCCTTCACAAAGGCAATGTACTCAGAATCATCTCCGGTGGTGATCATGTCATCAACATAGAGAAGAAAAAGAGTGCGACCATGAGACAAAGTGTGCAAAAAGAGCGTGGGGTCATGAGCACTGGCAGAGAAACCAGCAGCAGTGACCACAGATGCAAAATGTTGAAACCAAGCACGAGGAGCCTGCTTAAGGCCGTAAAGAGACTGACAAGGATGACAAACCATACCCTCAAGAACAAAATACCCAGGTGGTGGCTGCATATAAACCTCCTCATGCAACTCACCATTATGAAAATTATTTTTTACATCAAGCTGAGAGATGGACCAGGCACGAATAGAGGCCACAACAAGTAGAGTGCGAACAGTGGTCATATGAGCGACAGGAGCAAAGGTCTCATCATAGTCACAACCATGTTCCTGCTGGAAACCATGAGCAACTAGTCGAGCCTTATAATGTTCAAGTGATCCATGAGAGCGGGTCTCAACCTTATAGACCCACTTACAGGTGATAGGGCGAACACGTGGAGGACAGGGCACAAGTTCCCATGTGTCAGTGCGCTCGAGAGCAGCAATCTCCTCGGCCATCGCATGTTGTCATTCCTGATGAGGAACAACATCACGATACATAGCCAGCTCAGGTAGAGCAGTAGCAGCAAAGCTAGAAGGAGAAAACCGATCAGGAGAATGTCGAGGACGATGGCCACGTCCAAGGGGCCGTTCAGAAGAAGAATCATCGGCAGGAGATGATACCTCATGAGAAGATGGCGTACCAAGAGAGGCAGACTCAGCTGGAGTAGACGGCTCATCAGAAGAAGATGGCACATCTGAGGGAGAAAAAACTCATCGAGTATAGACCTACGTCACAGGAGCCTTCAAAGTATAATCGCGAACCAAAGAAGAAGGTTCTGAAGAGGGAGGAACCATGTAACAAGGTACTGAGTGTGAAGGAGGTACAATCACAACTGAAGCATTAGAGGGAACAGGAACGAAATGGGATCAACCACAGATACAGAAGAAGTATCAGAAGATGGTCGAGGATAGAAAGGGCATGTCTCATCAAAGACAACATCCCGTAAAGTCCTCATCCGTCGACCAACCGGATGCCAACAACGATATCCCTTATGCTTCGAACTGTACCCTAGGAAGACACACTCGACAGACTGAGCAGTCATCTTAGTGCGCTCATGTGGTGCGAGCAACACGTAGCACACACAGCCAAAGAGACAAAGGCTGGTGTAGTCAGGGATCTTACCTGTAAGGTGCTCAAAAGGAATCCCACTATTAAGAGCAGAAGAGGGCTGAATGTTAATTAAGTAAGTGGCAGTAGAAACAGCCTCGACCCAAAAATGAGGTGAGACAGAAGAAGCGATCAGAAGAGTACGAGCTATCTCAAGGAGATGACTATGCTTGCGCTCTGCAACGCCATTCTAAGCATGAGCACCTGGACAAGAAAACTGAGCAAGAGTACCTTTCTCAAAAAGAAACTGACGAAGAGCATCAAAGAGATATTCGCTAGCAGAATCAACTCGAAAAATATGAATAGTTGTGTCAAACTGAGTGCGGATCATAGTCGAGAAGGACTTGTAGATAGAAAATGCCTCACTACGATGTTTTATAAAGTAAACCCATGTATGGCGATAAAAATCATCTATAAAAATGATATAATATTGATGTCCTCCTTTCGAAGCAAAAGGAGCAGGGCCCCATACATCAGAATGAATAAGATTAAAAGGACGCTCAGACAGTGACTCGCTAGAAGAATAAGGAAGCTAAATCTGCTTCCCTAACCGACAACCCTGACACTGAGCTAAAGACTCAAAACTAGAGACTAATCCTAAAAGGACACGATGAACTAGAACGGACAGACGAGAGCCACAAAGATGATCCAAACGGTGATGCCACTGATTAAACATCGAAGTGGACAAAGCAACAAGACTGGAGCCGACTGAACTAGCGGGCATAGTGGAAGGAAGACGACGCCATTCAAACTCCCAAAGATGTTGTGAATCACGACGACGAGGGCTAGTACCAACTAGGCGACCCGTGCGACGATCCTGAACATAACAAAGATCATGATCAAGAATCACTTGACAATCATTATCAGTGAGTTGACCAATGGATATAAGCTGCATTGTAAGTCCAGGAATGAAGGAAACATCAGGAACAACAAAAGAGTCAAATACAAGAATGCCCTGCCCAACAACCGAAAGAGGAGAGCCATCGGCAGTATGAACAGTAGAAGAACGATACGAAGGACTCAAGGAAGACAAACTGGTACAATAAGGAGTCATATGGAATGAAGCACCAGAATCAAGAATCCATGGACAAGTACCTAGAGCAGAAGTAGGAGGTGTGATGAGGACATCACAATAGTGGATATTCACATTGATATATAAGGACCAATCACAAGAGCACGAGCACGGTTACTAAATCAGTAGGTGAACTCATTCCTAACTTCCTACCCATGTGAGTTTGAGAATGGATTGCTATTCAATGATTTAATTGTTATTAGGAACCATGGACATGATCAACAAGTAAAGGGAGGAGGTTTTGGGGACGTGGAGAACCAGATGAGACGTCCACAAGTTGATGGAAACAGTCGCCAACTTGGACTCGAGTTCAACTCAGAGTCCAGGAGCAGTCCATCTTAAAACGGACACCCAAGATGCATACATACTCCGTTTTTGACGTTCTACATATGCATGTAAAGATGAGAAAATAAAAATTCCAATGGTTCTGGTCCCACATTAAAATTTGCCAGGGGTCATTGGGAATTGTCGAGACAAGTCGAATTCAGAGTTCTGTCCGGTGCTGCATCACCGTATTGGGCTTTTGGGCCTTGTATCCCGTATCAGTCCATTAGGGATGCGTCTAAGGGTCTTATGGCCAAAACCTAGCCTTTAAATACTGTACCCGCCGGTCATATTCGTGGGTTTTGCTTAGATTAAACAATTTCGCTGTTCTACAGTTTGTGAGACCCCAATTTCGTAATTTCAGATTGCATCTTCATCGTTCTTGCTTGTGTTCTCGGTTGCACCTGCAGGAATAGCCTTCTTGGCAAGGTCAAGCGTGTGAAGCACGGTTGATAACCAATGGAGCAGGGGTGTAGTGATTGCAGGGGTATTCGGGTCTGCTCGAGTGCCTCGGATCATCAACGTCAAGATCTCCACTTCAATCGACCTACCTTTCGGAAGATCGGGCCTAAACTTCTCATCAATGGTACCAGATTTCAGGTTGCCCGTGAGGTACTTTGATTTGCCACTAGATTAGTTTTTTTTCATACCTAGAGTCCACAGAAAAAAGCCACAAAAAAACATATCATGTTTACCGATTCCTAGACCATAGTACGTGCAAGTTTCGTTTTTCAGTTTGCACTGTTCAGTTTGCATTCGTGTGATCGAGTCTTGTTGCTGGTTTAGCTTTGTGTTTTTGGGTCGTAGTTATCGTTTTTCTTACTTGTTTTTCTTGCTGCTCACCTATTTCACAATCCCTAAACAACAAACCGATCCACCATGATCATCGGTTTTGCCCTAACTAGCCGCCTTGCGTGAACTCCTGCATCGCCAGCCCTAGAACAGGTGACAAACCATTGTGCCAGTCCTCCTTGATTCATCACACAACATCCCATCAGCCGCCGTTGCTAAATTCTAATTGTTTTTCACATCCTATTGCGAGATCTATTTCAAAACCGAGTTCGGATCAACGTAAAAAACAGTAACTCAAATAGCCTACCTTAAAACGGCCATAACTTTTGCATACGAACTCAAAATCGGGCAATTTTTTTTAAAATTGATCTACTCAAAATTTTGCAACTGATTTTCCACCGCTTCGTTGTGTTAGGTGAAATTTGTTTGGCCACATTCCCCTCGGAAGATAGACTATCCGGCCTCCAAAGTTTCAGCATGAATTTTAAAGAATCTTCCTAATTTTCTATAGGCCACATCTTACATCCAATTGAGATACAAAGTTGTGTGCTTCCTATTTTCGTGCTCTCGAGTAAACAAAAAATATCAGAAAAATATTAAAAAAAAAGAAAAAAATAGTGAAGAGAGCACAGATATTAAAGCATTGACAGCACACACTTGAAAACAGTTGGCCTATACACTTGTGCTGTACTTGTTGGTTATATCTTCCTGATCTTCTATTTGCCTTTCTACTGCCTTGTGTTGTTCTAGGCCTAGAACACTTGTTAACCAGCAACAGTTCCTACATTGAATACTTATTCAATTTTGTTTTGCTGTTAACAATTTTTACTTATTAGCCACCATATTATGCCGTCCAAGCTCCACTTTTCTCTTTAGCAGAACGGGTACCTTTGCAATCACTCCACGCTTTATTGGTTCTCACCGTCCACCGTTTACCACCTGCTGTGTTGGTAAGAATACTTGTAAGAACGTGGTAAGACGCTTGAGAGAGAGATTGTTTCCTTCCTTCCACTTTTCACATTGCCACTATCCTTTGTAGTTGATAGGGATAACATCTTTTTTGTTGTCTTTTATTTACTACTAACAATGATAGAAGATAAAAGTGATGATGAATGTGTTCAATATGCTGAGTTGCGTGACATGATGAGGGAAAGGATAGATATGTTCACTAAAACCCACGCATCAACAGAGGCGTCATTGATGACCTTGAATCGCCTACTTGTTGATCTTGTTGTTCGGATGGATACTCTTGAGGCGCGGCTGCCTCTCACTGAAGAACGTGAACACGGTGCTTATAATATGGAAGATCATAACAATCAACCACGACTTCCACTTTATCTACGAGGTATGGGAGGTAATAATCGTTATAATTACAATGATCGTCATAACAATTTTAATCGCCCTCTTGATGATCCTTTTGCTAAAGTCAAATTTACTATACCCTCTTTTTCTGGCGCTTATGATGCTGAGGCATATCTTGATTGGGAGATGACAGTAGAGCAGGAATTTAATGCCCACCTTGTTCCCGAACATAGAGTTCGTCAAGCCACTAGTGAGTTTAAGGATTTTGCTATCATATGGTGGAATGAACTTGTTAAAACTAGAACTGATTCTACAACATGGGATAGATTAAAGGAAGTTATGCATGTTCGTTTTGTTCCTCCTCCTTTTCGGCGGGACCTTCGCAAAAAATTGCAGCGCTTAGACCAAGGTAACATGTTTGTAGAGGAGTATTATCAAGAGTTACAAAAGGGTATGTTGCGCTGTGGGGTAGTAGAGTATATGGATGATAAAATAGCTTATTTTTATGGGGGGTTGAGGCGTGAAATTTAGGACATTGTTGATTATAAGGAATATGATACTTTTAACAGATTATTTCAGCTGGCTATGTTGGCAGAAAAAAATTGCAGGGCCACCAACAGAAGCAGCAACTACGCTCGAGGAGCACCTTCACACCGCGTTCGACATCTACACCATCCAAAACAGCACCATCTTCGAGTTTTCGTACAGCCACTACACCATCCAATGGTGGCCAACGAACTTCACCTACTTCTCCACTTCCTCGCACGCCGGAGGGCAGCAAGACGACACCATTCAAGCCTATGTTTTCCACTCCTTCCACGAGTCAAACTTCCGACATTAAGTGTCACCGCTGCCAGGGAATTGGTCATGTGATGAAAGATTGCCCTAGCAAACGAGCATACAACCTTTCAGAAGATCGGGCCTAAACTTCCCATCAAGGTGGTCCCTCAGTGGAAGACGAAGAAGCAACAACAATACTCGAAAGTGCAGAAGATTGAGTCATAGAGCCAGCGGCTCCTGATGATGCTGAAGTAGCAAGGTGACAAAGAAGCATGAGCAACTGTGCATCCGTAGTAGCATAACTGCCCTGAGATCCTCCAGTACTAGCACCACCAGCACCCTGTGAAGACCGACGAGCCTGAGCCTTCTTCTTCCTGAAACAATACGCCTCCACATGACCATCTTTACCATAATAATCACAGTGAAGAGCACCACGCCCCCCCCCCAGCCGTAGGAGGGGCAACTGAAGACGGGACGGTCGGTGGAGGAGCCGTGTGCATAGGCGCCGTAGAGCGAGCCATCAATACCAAAGAAGTAAGCAGCAACCTAGCAGCCTGAAGACGAGCCTCCTCATTACAAACACTCGTCAGAGCGTTCCATAAGAGAGACATAGTGGTGACTGATAGAGGGCTAATGATAGATGTATTGAGATGATTGAAAAGCTGGGGTATAGGTGTGATTATATAGAGGGATTAGGAGGGGAGAAAAGAGACTAAAATACCCCTAATCCTAATCCCTCTCTAATGACTAATATGCCCCTGTGACACACCCTTAATTACAGTGTCTAACACCCCCCCCCCCCCCGCAGTCACAACATCTAGCCACTGCATATGTTGAGACTGGACCGAAACTCGGAGAACAGCGACGACGGGAGGCCCTTCATGAAGATGTCGGCGAACTGCGCCGTCGTTGGGACGTGGTGTACCCGAACCTTGCCCCGTTGCAACCCGCTCACAAACAAAATGAAGGTCTATCTCCACATGCTTCGTGCGCTGATGCTGGACCGGGTTGGTGGAGAGGTACATGGCGCTGACGTTGTCGCAGTAGATGAGGGTGCTCTTGATGACTAGACTGTGGAGCTCCTGAAGTAGCTGCTGAAGCCAGGAGGCCTCAGCCACGCTGTTAGCCACGGCGCGATACTCCGCCTCAGCACTCGAGCGTGACACCACGGGCTGTCGCTTCGAGGACCAGGAGACGAGGTTGCCGCCTAGGAAGACGGCGTACCCAGAAGTAGAGCATCGTGTGTCCGGGCAGCCTGCCCAGTCAGCGTCAGTGTACACGACCAGCTCGGAGGCCGTGTCACGCCGAAGAAGGAGGCCGTAGTCGAGGGTGCCTCGTAGATACCAAAGAATCCGCTTGACAGCGGTGAGGTGCGGTTCCCTCGGGTCATGCATGTGGAGGCACACCTGTTGAACCGCATATGAGATATCCGGCCTGGTGAAGGTGAGGTACTGAAGAGCACCTGCAAGACTCCTATAAGAAGTGGGGTCAGGGACGGGTGTCCCGACGGTAGCGGAGAGCTTCGCCTGAGTATCCACTGGAGCGGTGCACGGCTTGCAATCAGCCATTCCCGCTCGCTGGAGGATATCCAGGCAGTACTGTCGCTGGTGAAGGAATAGGCCGCCTGGTCGGTCCTCGACCGTAATACCCAGGAAGTGGTGGAGACGGCCCAGGTCCTTCATAGCGAACTCCTGCTGCAAAGGAGAGATGGTTCGCCGAAGCAGAGCCGGACTAGATGCTGTCAGTACAATGTCATCGACGTACAGCAGGAGGTAAGCTGTGTCACTACCCCGTCGATAGACAAACATCGAAGTGTCCGACTTGGCTTCAACAAACCCCTGTGAAACCATGAAAGAGGCGAACCGGCTATACCAGGCTCGTGGTGCCTGCTTCAGTCCGTACAAGGATTTGTTCAGCTTACAGACCATGTCTGGGTGAGCTGAATCTATAAATTCTGCCGGCTGACTGCAGTACACCGTCTCGGTCAGTGTACCGTGGAGGAAGGCGTTCTTGACGTCCAGCTGGTGGACAGGCCAAGAACGTGAGAGAGCTAGCGACAGTACGGTACGAACTGTCGTCGGCTTCACTACCGGGCTGAAAGTCTCGTCGTAGTCGACTCCAGGGCGCTGAGTGAAACCCCGGAGTACCCAACGAGCCTTGTATCTCTCCAAGGTGCCATCCGCAATCTTCTTATGTGTGAATACCCACTTGAACGTGACAACATTGCCCACGACCAGGACGGGGAACCAGGTCCCAGGTCCGGTTGGCAAGCAGGGCCTCATACTCTTCCTCCATAGCGCGACGCTAGTTAGGGTCGGCGAGGGCGCTACGCACGGAAGTAGGTATGGGCGAGATCGAAGAAGGCTCGGTCGGTGGAGATGTCGTCGATGAGAAAGCGGCACCATCGAACCGCTCAACTGGCTGAAGACTCCTGGATGCACGTCGAGTCACCATCGGGTGGACGTGACCAGGATCCCTATGAAGGAGAGGGGGGTTGTACACCGTCCGCTCGGGTACAACCGTCTTCTCTCGTCGTGGGTAGACGAGAGTGGGTCTCGAGGCCGCGCATGGCGTCGCTGGAGTAGGAGCCTCTCCCCACGCTCGTCGCTAGTAGACAAGTTCGGGGTCAGCAAAGCGAGAAGTCGCCGTCGGTGCCGCGCGTGGCGGGGCTGGTGGCGTCGTGCTCGCTGCAGGTGATGTCGGGGAGGCAGCTGGTGACGCCGCAGGTGCTGATGTCGTACGTGGTACAGCTGGTGACGCCGGGGGCACCTGAGGTACAGTAGGTGGCGTCGGGGAAGCCAAGGCCGCGCGTGGCGCAGCAGGTGACTTCGGAGGCGTTGATGCCACACGGGGTGCAGCGGGTGACGCCGGAGACGTCGGTGCCACACGAGGTGCAGCAGTCGGTGTTGAGGGCACCTGAGGCGTAGCTCGTGTAGATCCTGCAAAAGAAATAGGCCAAGGCAGCTGGGAGGCAGCCTCGGGGTCAGTAGGAAAAGGGAGTCCAGCTCTGTAGTGGAATCGGAAGAGGTGGTGGAGAAAGGAAAAGATGACTCGTCGAAGACAACGTGCCGAGAGATCAAAAGACGGTGGGTAGTGAGATCTAAGCACCGGTAACCCTTATGATCAAGGGAATACCCGAGAAAAACACACCGTGTCGAGCGGGGCGCAAGCTTATGTAGGGCGGTGGCGGAAAGATTAGGGTAGCAAGCGCATCCGAAAACTCGAAGGTGATCATAAAGAGGATCAGTGCCATATAGAGCAAAGTAGGGGGTGGAGGCACGAATCGCCATGGTGGGAAGACGATTAATCAGAAGTGAGGCCGTATGAAGAGCCTCCACCCAGTATCGGGCTGGAATAGATGCCTGGAACATCAGGGAGCGTATGACATCATTGATGGTGCGAATCATGCGCTCTGCCTTGCCGTTTTGAGGAGAGGTATACGGACAAGACATGCGTAGCTGTACCCCATGTGCAGAGAGAAAATTATGAAACGCGGAGTTATCAAACTCGCGTCCGTTATCGCACTAGACAGCTCGAATGGTGCGCCCAAATTGAGTAGAAATCCAAACGAAGAAGTGAGAAAGAGTAACGAAAGTCTCAGACTTCAATCGTAATGGAAAAGTCCAGGAAAAGTGAGAAAAATCATCAATTATCACTAAATAATAATTAAAATCTGATATACTGGAAATGGGAGATGTCCACAAATCACAATGTATAAGATCGAATTGGTGCTCAACATGAGTCACAGAGGTGGGAAAAGGGAGGCGAACATGGCGTCCAAGCTGACAGTTATGACATAGGGAGTCATGTGTACCCCTAGAACACGAGATAACTGAGCTACTGAACAGCTTCGACATAGCATCTGCGCCAGGGTGGCCAAGCCGGCGATGCCAGATGGTGGATGAAGCTGTCGTAGTCAAAGCAAACGGCAGTGATGCAGTGGAAGTAGGAAGCCGAAGTGTGTATAGGGGCCCCGAGCTATCACATCGAAAAAGAGGTCGCCGGGTGGAAAGATCCTTCACAGACAAACCAAAAGGATCAAATTCAATGGAAACATTGTTGTCAGTGGTAAAACGGCAAACAGAAAGTAAGTTTTGAATGATATCCGGAGCGACAAGAATGTTTTTAAGCTGGAAAGTACCCGGAAGACCGGAATCACCTACTGAGGTGACCGGAAGAACGGACCCATTCCCAACAACGATAGATGAAGGAAAAGAGGGATTGGGAGGATGGGTGGAAGAGAGTATACCGGGATTAGGAGTGGTATGATATGATGCTCCGAAATCAACTACCCAGTCAGCACCTGGTGGAGTAAGGTGCATGGTGCTGAAGGAGGAAGCAAGCGATTGTCGATCCCACGTCGACGGTGACTCCTGGAGAGGTGCCGATGGCTCCGAGTTCCCAACAGGATAGTCAGTGCCTCCGTGGGTCAGGGATGACTGTCTGCCAGAAGAGTATCCAGGCCCACAATATGCCTGAGCTGGCGGAGCACCAGCACTGTGGGCTGGTCCACTGTAGCCCGGGGTAGCCGCGAACGCCGGCTGGGGACGTGGTGGTCATGGAGGCTGAGAACCCGAGGACGGTCCAGGCCACATGTAGATCTGGCCAGTCCACGGGTTGTAGGGTGTGGGCTAGGGTGCGCCACCCTGGCCGGTACCACCACTACCACCAGTAGTCGAAGCCGTGGAGGTGCTGCCTGCACTGCTGCCACCACGACCGCCGTTCTTTCCTCGGCGACGACGGTTTTCACCTCCTGTACTGGTAGGAGTAGAAGGTGGTCGTGACGGTGGTCCACCAGCAGCTGGTAAGGGTGGACGGGGGGACTGCCCGGAGCCATAGAAGGATGTGGCAGATCCAGAGCCAGTGGAGCCTCCTGCAGTGATCTCCTCAAGTTCAAGATCAGACCATACCTTCTCGAAGGTAGGTAGTGGCTCCAGTCGGAGTAGCCACGTCCGTAGGTGACAATAGTGATCATTCAGGCCCTGAAGGACCAGAAGAACAAGAGCGCTATCGGTGACCGGCTCACCAAGGTCACGTAGGGCATCCGCCATGCCCTTCATCTCCCGACAGTAGGTGGAGATAGAACGATCACCCTGGACGGTGTTCTGGAACCGAGTGCTGATGTGGAGGGCTCGAGTCGTGCGGTTCCCTAGAAACCGTTGCTCAAGGACTAGCCAGGCCTGTCGAGCAGTGCCGCCACCGCGCTGCCTGACGATGTCCTATAGCTCCTCTGTCAGGGAGCCAAGGATCCAGGATAGTACCAGGTTGTCCATGCTCATCCAGGACACCTGTACTGAAGACTCGTCCTGGAGGACGTGGTCATCGAGGCAGTAGCGCCTCAGTGTGAGGAGCACCATATCACGCCACCGGGCATATGAGGTGGACTCGGAGATGAGAACAACCGACACGAGCATCCGGATGTCTGAATTCCTGTGGCCTGCGCATGAAGAGCGGCCACAAGTGATGTCGAGTACGTACCAGCGTCCGAGGAAGGCTCTTGGACAACACTCGTCGATCGGTGAGCACTCTCCTCGAGCTGGTGGGATAGTGATGCCACGGAGGCACGCTCCTGCTCTAGGGCAAGGGCGAGTGCCCGCTCGCGTTCGCGAGAAGCGGCAAGTGCTGCAGCGATGTCAGAGGTATCTGCAGTGTCGGTGCCGTAGGAAGAAGCTGTGATCTCAGCAGTAGCACCGGCGGCTGGGAACGGAATCGGCGGGATCGCCGTGGTGCTCCCGTCGATGTCGAGGCCGGTCGAGTCCCTAGCATAGAAGTACCTGCCATGAAGGTGACAGCGGTGGCGGGGTTGCTGGTGGTACCGACGAGGGGTCCACCGGCAGCTGGACCGGTTTTCAAGGAAGAGGGGGTGGCAGCACCTCTAGGGACCGGCAAAACTGGTGGCCCAGCGCTCCAGGGAGCGGCGGCCCCTCCAGAGGCGGCAGCACCTCCAGCAGCGAGAGGGCAGGGGGCTGCGGCCCCTCCAGAGGAGGCAGCACCCCCTCCAGAGGCTGCAGTGCCTCCAGAATCGGCAGACCAGAGGGTAGCGGCCCCTCTAGGGGGGCGGAGGACCCCCCAGGGGCGGCGGCGGCCCCTCCAGAGGAGGTCCCCCCCCCCCCGTGCGCGTGAGGAGCCCATCCGGGTGGGGGCGGCCCAAATCCGGGCGGAGCCGCCCCGATCCAGGGCGCGGCAGCCCCGAATCCGGATGTGGTGGCGGCGGTGGCCCAAGGTGGGGTGGCGGCGGCCCCCCCTGCGCGCGCGGCCCCCATCCAGCGGCTGGCGGCGGCGGCGGCCCAAGGTGGGGTGGTGGCGGGCGGCGCACCAGGGGCGGCGGCGGTGGCTGGGCCATTAGGGTTAGGTTCAGTCCTAATCCTAATTATTCCTAGCTAATGAGAGGGCTAATGATAGTTGTATTGATATGATTGAAAAGCTGGGGTACAGGTGTGATTATATAGAGGGATTAGGAGTCGAGAAAAGACTAAACTACCCCTAACCCTAATCCCTCTCCAATGACTAATATGCCCCTGTGACACACCCTTAATTACAGTGTCTAACAGTGACGATCAAGTAGCTGAGCACGAAGAGGCTCAAATTCGGCACGAAGACAGATCAGAAAATCATAAGTGCGTCGAAGCTCAAGTGCAACCTTCTGACTCTGACAAGACTCACAAGTATGTGTCGATAATCGAGGACCAAGAGCATCAAGCTGACGCCGAAGAACTCCTCCACTGTAGCGCCTCCCTGCGGTAACAACTGTTACTGACAAATAGCAGCAAGGTAGGTAGACCGTCCAGTCGGCTTGTAATGAGAGCTAGAAAATCACACATCTGGTGTGCATACTCAAACTCAACTATATCAGCAGCAAGACGATCCTCTATACTGACAGCAAGAATAGCAATAGCTCGAGCATCATCATCCAACCAAGTCCTGTATAAGCTGAAGTGGGACTCGTACGTAGACAGACGAGTTTCATAATCTATAAATAATTTCTGCTTCTCATCATCAGTAGTCTTGTCTCGAATAACAGATTGTGCAGGAGCAGTAGGAAGAGGTGGGCAATTAAGATCACCCGTGAGAAAATCCAAGAGACGCAGACCGCGCATATGCAGACGCATATCGGGAATCCAGTCGCGATAGTTGGTGCCATTGAAAACCACAGGACACCGCAGAACAGGAACACCTCCAGAAGACGTCATCCTGACAGGACAACAGACGACGACTAGAGCGCAAAATAAGCAGCGGCGAACAACGGCGAGAGCGTAAAAAGAAAAGTGGCGCAAGCTGCAATTTTTTTTCTTCTTTATTCTTCCTCTCTTTTTTTTACCCTAGAAGCCTGAGTCTAGGATAGCTCCTGCTCTTCGCCAGGCACAGCACCAATGGAAGAAAAAAAACAAGGGCGGAGGAGCACCTGCAGAGCACGTGGAAAGAAGCCCTGGAGGCAAGCAGTGCTAGCAGGGTGCGTGGCAGGGAGCAGCACCTGTGGGCGCGCAGGGACAGCCGGGGCAGAAGAGAAAAGAAAAAAATACAGGCGCCTGACAGGGCCACTGGCAGGAGGAAAACTAACCAGGCGCGTAGAGCAGGCGCCGCTGGTGGAGAGCAGGCGGCGGACGGACCCACAGGGAGCAGTCACTTGTCCGGTGCGCAGAACGTAGTCCCGATCTGATCCAGAAGCGGCGCTGGCGGAACGATTGGATTGGTCAGAAAAGCACCAAGAAGACGACGCTGCTGGCCGATCTGATCGGGTAGAGAAGCACGTCGCAGGAAAAAAAAAACTTGGCGGCGACAGTTGTTAGGTAGACAGAAAAGCTAACCCTAATGGCTCTGTTACCATGTTATAAATAAGAGAAAATTGTATTATTGAGCAGGCCAGAGGCCTCTATAAATAGATGTACAGGGATAATAATTATGCAGAAAAGCACTTATACAAAAGGGAAAATACAAATGTACCCTTACATCTCTAACAGTTACCTCTAGGTGGCTCTGGTATCATAGGGCCACAAAGATCCCCATGAACCAGCTCGAGTAGTTTCTATGCACGGCGTTCTGCTTCTTCTGGGAATGATGATCGCTTCTGCTTTCCAGTGAGACAAGCTTCACATAGGTGATCTAACTTGTTTACCTATGGTAACCCCCTTACCATCTCCTCTGGAGCCATCTTCCTAATCGCCTCCACATTGACATGCCCAAGTCTAGCACGCCATCTCCAGGCCTCCTTTGCCGATTCATTGTCGGTAATCTCCGGCCACATCTCCGGCGGCACAACACTGTAAAGCGCATCAAGCGCCTGCATGTCTTCATGGGGCTCTGCAACTCCCCTCTCAATTACATCCCAAAGTAATCGAGTTTTGAGTTTTACCTTCATCAGTAATGCCCAGTCAGAGTAGTTCGTTGTAACACCCCAAAATCCTGTTCAGAGGGGAGTTTAAAAATTTTTGGACGTGTTGCATGTGTTGCAAAAATTCAATTTCAAACTGGAATTCAAATTAAACTCAAAACAGAAAAGAAATAGAAAAAGAAAAAGGAAAACAGAAAAAACCGGCCAGTGGGCCGAAACCCACCAGCCGGCCCACCCTGCCCCCGCACCAGCCCGCAGCCGCGCGCCCGCGCTCCCTCTCGCAGACAGGTGGGACCCACCTGTCATCCCAAACCCCCGTTCGTGTGAAACCCGGACTGTTCCCCCGCGCGCGTGCGATCGCAACCGACCGGATTTCCGACCGAATTCTGGTTCCGGAGGACTCCCACTCGATCTAAACAAACCCGCCGCCCTCCCCCGTCTATAAAAACCCCGGCCTCGTTCTGTTTTTCCCACGCGATCCGCCGTTTTTACTCCGATGAGAAACTGAGCCCCTCCGGCGAATTCTGGCCGATCTACGCTCGGAAATTCCGATCTAACTCGCTGGTCTTGATCCACCGCCTCCAGGGAACCTTGCAGGTGCAGAAAACTCGGTGGTTTGCGGTTCAAACACAGCGCCAACGAGCCTCGCCGTGAATTCACCTCGGACCTCGTCGCCGACCGCCTTCCAGGACCTCCGAGCTTAAGAAAACCCCCGAGGTGAGATCCCCGACCTCCCCTCCACCGATCTATGCCATAAAATCACAGTTTTAGGAAGAATTGACGAAGATCCGGAACTCTCCGGTGAGATCGCCGCCTCCCGCCGCCGTGCGCCGCCGGGCAGCGCCGCCCGCGCTCGATCAGAGCCACGTGGCCGCTTGTGCGCCGTTTATTTTAAATCGCACGGTAGAGTTTAAATCCCCGCGTACCGGTTCGATGTTATAATCTCAGCCGTCTGTTTTAAATCGGACGGTCCACGTCAGCCCCGCGTTATAAAGACTGGAATTCTTACGTGCTACCCCCTGGGGTTCTCGGGAAATAAGAGCTAGCCTCGGAAACTTTGGATCTAGCCCCTGGAACTTCAGAAAATCATGTAAATTCATTTAAAAATCAGTTTTAGCCCCTGGACTTAATAAAAATTAGGAAAACCCCTCTGTTATGTGTAGTTAGACCCCTGGAAATTCTTAAAATAATATAATAGACCCTGTAGTGGGGTGAGTTTGCCTTTTTAACCCTGTTTGATATTAAATTTAGGAAATTGAATATGTGGCTAGTATTTAAAATTTAAAAAGTGGGACAAACATATAGTCAAATTTAAATTAAAAACTTTCTCAATACTTAGAAAACTTTGGAGTGAGATAAAAATAGATTTTTGGCTGAAATGAATCTGTTTAATTTATTATTCACATTTATTAGTTATAGGGACACATTTTTAAGTAAAGAATAGTTCTGAAAATAGGGAAAATAAATGTAAAATAGTTTACATCAGAGGAAAAGGTCAAAAATATATTATTAAATATTTTAGATCAGAACCTATTCTGTTTAGATGATGTGTCTTGTTATTTTCATAATAAAGTTCACATTTAGGCATAGGAAATAAATCTGAAAATATAGCAACTAGTAAATGATAAATGAAGTTTCTAAAATCCAAAGAATTCAGTTTAGGGTTGGTAGAAATTCTGAAGACACATATGGAGAAGGAAAATACCTTTCATGCATACTTGGTAGCTAAAAGGTGTAGTAATTGAATATAAGGAATTTATTTAAATTGGAAACTCATATATAAAGTATGCAAGCATAAATGTGAATACAAAAGTAGGAATCATATATACATGAATTAAAAGTGCATGTAAGCCAAAGATCAACACACATAGAGTAACCACAACATATAGAGTTTGTGAATGGCTTTATTACATGTGAATGTGTGGTTTGTATGAAGTGGAAGTGTGAACTATGTCTTATGGATTGTTGTTTTTCTTTTGCTATGTGTGATGGTATGATGTAGAACCTGCTCCAGAGCAAGTTCTTCCTTTCCAAGATCAGGACTACCCATTCCAAGAGCAGCATGAAGGAGACAAGTATCCTTGACCACTTTGATCCTATGCTAGGATGTGTAGATAGAATTATTTGCATTGTCAAATGAAATATGAAACCCATGCTAGGAAGTTTCCCTAGAGTTGCATTACCTTGTTTCCTTATAGCATGGGTTGGGATTCATTTTATCATGTCATTTATTATTATGCATATGCTTAGCCATGCTTAGAATGGGGATATTTGGGATAAGAAATCATCAGTTTATTTTACCATACTCTTGAATGAGATATTGTGAGTTATGTAGAGGTAGGGATCAAGGCAAGTTGGATGTTTTGGTTGTGTGCTGGGTGCACGAGACTCGGGTTTGTGTTTAGTACTTGCCTAGATCCCAAGGACCGGTTCATGGAGCATGTAACCTGGTTTTACCGTGCCAACCATATGCTGAGATGGGGCAGCTTGGCCAATTAATTGGGTGTATCCCCGGCGTAGTATGGGCGTGTTGGATGGTGCGGGGAATAGGTGTTAGTTGGACTACCATATGAACCGCAAGGCTCAAGAGGGGGCCACTGCAGCGGGGTTGGAGCCTCTTGTATGCTGTTAGGGGTGAAACCTCAGTGGGCCCACGCTCGTCGGGAATCCCTTTGTAAAGGCTTCGT
Source organism: Neostapfia colusana (assembly GCA_030760725.1). NCBI lineage: Eukaryota > Viridiplantae > Streptophyta > Magnoliopsida > Poales > Poaceae > Neostapfia > Neostapfia colusana. The sequence continues at coordinate 53,241,668 of JASWHV010000017.1, forward strand.
AGTGATCTCCTGGCTACACACTTGGGAAGTGTGAATGTGGTTCGTAGCCACTGGCATAATGGAGGTTCTTTTAGTCCACCCGGCAACGGGGGATGAAATCACTACATGTGGGTACAGTGGTGCAAACTCTGCAGAGTCAAAACTGTCATGACAGCCGTGCTCACGGTCAAGAGCGGCTTGGACTTATTCATGATTAGAGGATTGATGGTTTTGGAAGTTGTGGATGTTAAGCGGGGAGCTTAACATTGGAAATGATGTTATGGTTATTTGATTAGATGATGGGATGGGAGATTGGGACCATTTTACCTGTGTAGTAATGTAGGTGCTTAATAAGCTAAGGTGGTAGGTATTAATTGCGTAGTGCTTTAACCAAGAGTTCAACCTTCCCTTGTTCTAGCCATGCATGACATAACTTTCCCACACTTGCTGAGTACCATCGGTATTCAACCTTGCATATTTGTTGGTTTATATTGCTGCTCAGGTCAAGATAATGAGGTGGTGTATAATGACCAAGACTTTGGACCCGAAGAAGGTTTCTAGGTTCATGGAGACCCCCGGGCAACGCCTGTGACGGAGCCCACGAGAATAATTATTCCGCTGCTAGTTTATTTACTTGTGATGAACTTATTATTGTCCATCGAGACATTTGCTATGTAAGACTTATTTATATTCGACACCTAGCTTGTAATAAATGATGCTTCACTATTTGTCATCACATGTATGAGAAAATGATCCTGGCATACATGTGACATTCACTTGGTTGTTCTTCGGAAAAACCGGGTGTGACAGAAGTGGTATCAGAGCCAAGGTTGCCCGTAGGAACGTGGACCTAGGTAGAAATGGACGTACTTAAGGACCCTATTTTCCTAAAAACTATTTTACAAGGTGTGTGTTGAAAAGTGTTATTTAATGGAGTCACTTTCTTCATCTTACCTCAACTTTCATTCAAAATAGGATTCTTGTTTAAAAGTTTATCTAACCTAAGTTTAAATGCTTTCTGTTTTAGATGGTTTGCATGATTCACACCGCTCGCAAGTCCACAGGAGGGAGAGTTCCCGTAGTTGCCCTTGCCGAAAGAGAGGAGAGCCGTCCAGTGACGTACCTTTCCTACGGATTGGCAGTAGGAGGCTTGTTGCGCCGTCTTCGACGTATGCTCGAAGCCGCCGGCAATACGAGCAAGCTAATCATACACTATAGCTCCACCAGGACCATCCGGGAGAAGTGGGAAGAATGGAGTTCAGAAATGAGGATTATCCATGAAAATCAGCTGCTCAAGATCCACCGCTCTCCAGCTTGTCGAGCAACACAGGTTGATGCGGAGAAGGATGTCACCTGGGAGGCCATCACCTGCCAGAGTCACATCTATCGTCGCCACCTGGACAGGACTGAGTACATGTATGTCCTCCAGCGTGAGAGTGGTACCACGGAGTACAAGTACCCACCAGTGCAGCAAGGGACTTCCCATGAGCACATGGACTTGTGTTTGGAGGATGCTGCTATGCTCAGCACTCGACTGCAGGAGTGTCAGCAAGAGCTTCAGGATGTTCGGGACACCCTGAAGGAAACGGAGGCGTTGCTGCGAGCCTGCTTAAGGGCGAGAGAAAGAGGAGATGGGAATGAACTGTGTGTCACTGTGAATGATACATGGACTACTGACTCCCTAGATCGTCGGGCGATTAGGCGTCGTCGCACTTCTCTACCAGCAGCCTCCCCACCCAAAGCAGAGTCAGAAGGCAGCCGCAATGATGAGGAAGACCCCGAGGAGCCAGCTCAGTGAATACGAGTAGTGTAGAGTCCTTCCCTTAGTTTAGCAGGATGTCGAGTAGTCGAGTCGTTATCTTAGTTAATGGTGTGTTAACGATTGGTGTGTGACGTGAGTTGTGGAAGCCATGAGCAATTGTCCACAGCCTCGTCTCCAGATTGTTTTGCTTTGGTGTGTGAACCCACATGAAATAATATTGCATTTATTTTTTTGTGAGATATGAACCCTCAGAAAAGTATAACAAAGCCTCAACACTTCAAAGTACAAACAAGTGAAAGTAGTAAGATGATACGTAATGTTTTAAATTAATATTGGTTGATCATGCCAGATGGCCGGAAGAGGAAAAGGACGTGCTGCCAACGCCGCCAACAACAACGATGAGGCATGCAACCCTCATCTTTCTGGAGGCCAGGACCGGGGTGGTCACCGTGAAGGAGTTGATCCCCTCCACCAAATGCTGGAGAATCAAAATCAGCTCATCCAGAACTAGACTCAAGTGGTGGCCAACTTGCATCAAGTTCCACCTCCACAAGCTGCACCACACCAACCAAGGTTGAGTGAGTTTCTAGGAACTCAACCTCCAAAGTTTGCAAGTGCTGCTGAACCTCTGGAGGCATATGATTGGCTTAAGACCATTAAGAGCAAGATGAGGATCATACAGTGCCAAGGGTATGAGAGGGTGCTGTTTGCCTCTCATCAATTGCATGAAACCATGGGAACCCATCTGAATTTCAGCTCTGCCTATCATCCCCAAACGGACGGGCAGACGGAGAGGACCAATCAGATTCTTGAGGATATGCTGAGAGCGTGTGCACTCAAAAACAATCGGAGTTGGGATAAGAACTTACCGTATGCGGAGTTTTCCTATAACAACAGCTATCAAGCTAGTATGAAGATGTCACCGTTTGAAGCTTTGTACGGGAGGAAGTGCAGAACTCCCCTATTTTGGAACCAAACAGGGGAAAGTAAAGTGTTTGGTCCAGAAGTACTCCAAGAAGCCGAGGCGAAGGTGAGGGAAATTCGCAACAACTTGAGGATAGCACAGACACGCCAAAAGAGCTATGCCGATGTACGAAGAAGAAAGCTTGTTTTCGACGTGGGAGACTATGTCTATCTCAAGGTGTCCCCTATCCGAGGACTTCGTCGGTTCAAGGTGAAAGGGAAGTTGTCACCTCGATACATCGGACCCTTTCAAGTCCTGGAGAGGAAAGGCGAAGTGGCGTATCAACTAGAGTTACCGGCTCGCCTATCGGATGTGCACGATGTATTCCATGTGTCACAACTCAAGAAATGCCTAAGGACGCCTGAAGAGGTGTTACCCATGAATGAAGTGGACGTAGCTGGGGATTTGTCTTATGCCGAGCAACCATACAAGATTTTGGAGACAATGGAATGCCTCACCAGAAATAAAAGAATTCGGATGTGCAAGGTGCAGTGGAAGCATCACTCAGAAGCGGAAGCCACCTGGGAGCGAGAAGATGAGCTTAAGGCATAATTTCTGGAATTGTTTTCTTAGAACCACCAATCTCGAGGACGAGATTTATTTTAAGGGGGGTAAAGCTGTAACACCCCAAAATCCTATTCAGAGGGGAGTTTAAAAATTTTTGGATGTGTTGCATGTGTTGCAAAAATTCAAATTCAAACTGGAATTCAAATTAAACTCAAAACAGAAAAGAAATAGAAAAAGAAAAAGGAAAACAGAAAAAAACCGGCCAGTGGGCCGAAACCCACCAGCCGGCCCACCCTGCCCCCGCGCCAGCCCGCAGCCGCGCGCCCGCGCTCCCTCTCGCAGACAGGTGGGACCCACCTATCATCCCTAACCCCCGATCGTCCGAAACCCGGACTGTTCCCCCGCGCGCGCGATCGCAACCGACCGGATTTCCGGCCAAATTCTGGTTCCGGAGGACTCCCACTCGATCTAAACAAACCCGCCGCCCTCCCCCGTCTATAAAAACCCCGGCCTCGTTCTGTTTTTTTCCACGCGATCCGCCGTTTTTACTCCGGTGAGAAACCGAGCCCCTCCGGCGAATTCTGGCCGATCTACGCTCAGAAATTCCGATCTAACTCGCTGATCTTGATACACCGCCTCCGGGGAACCTCGCAGGTGCAGAAAACTCGGTGGTTTGCGGTTCAAACACAGCGCCAACGAGCCTCGCCGTGAATTCACCTCGGACCTCGTCGCCGACAGCCTTCCAGGACCTCCGAGCTCAAGAAAACCCCCGAGGTGAGATCCCCGACCTCCCCTCCACCGATCTATGCCATAAAATCACAGTTTTAGGAAGAATTGACGAAGATCCGAAACTCTCCGGCGAGATCGCCGCCTCCCGCCGCCGTGCGCCGTCGGGCAGCGCCGCCCGCGCTCGATCAGAGCCACGTGGCCGCTTGTGCGCCGTTTATTTTAAATCACATGGTAGAGTTTAAATCCCCGCGTACCGGTTCGATGTTATAATCTCAGCCGTCTGTTTTAAATCGGACGGTCCACGTCAGCCCCGCGTTATAAAGACTGGAATTCTTACGTGCTACCCCATGGGGTTCTCGGGAAATAAGAGCTAGCCCCAGAAACTTCGGATCTAGCCACTGGAACTTCAGAAAATCATGTAAATTCATTTAAAAATCAGTTTTAGCCCCTGGACTTAATAAAAATTAGGAAAACCCCTCTGTTATGTGTAGTTAGACCCCTGGAAATTCTTAAAATAATATAATAGACCCTGTAGTGGGGTGAGTTTACCTTTTTAACCCTGTTTGATATTAAATTTAGGAAATTGAATATGTGGCTAGTATTTAAAATTTAAAAAGTGGGACAAACATATATTCAAATTTAAATTAAAAACTTTCTCAGTACTTAGAAAACTTTGGAGTGAGATAAAAATAGATTTTTGGCTGAAATGAATCTGTTTAATTTATTATTCACATTTATTAGTTATAGGGACTAATTTTTAAGTAAAGAATAGTTCTGAAAATAGGGAAAATAAATGTAAAATAGTTTACATCAGAGGAAAAGGTCAAAAATATATTATTAAATATTTTAGATCAGAACCTATTCTGTTTAGATGATGTGTCTTGTTATTTTCATAATAAAGTTCACATTTAGGCATAGGAAATAAATCTGAAAATATAGCAACTAGTAAATGATAAATGAAGTTTCTAAAATCCAAAGAATTCAGTTTAGGGTTGGTAGAAATTCTGAAGACACATATGGAGAAGGAAAATACCTTTCATGCATACTTGGTAGCTAAAAGGTGTAGTAATTGAATATAAGGAATTTATTTAAATTGGAAACTCATATATAAAGTATGCAAGCATAAATGTGAATACAAAAGTAGAAATCATATATACATGAATTAAAAGTGTATGTAAGCCAAAGATCAACACACATAGAGTAACCACAACATATAGAATTTGTGAATGGCTTTATTACATGTGAATGTGTGGTTTGTATGAAGTGGAAGTGTGAACTATGTCTTATGGATTGTTGTTTTTCTTTTGCTATGTGTGATGGTATGATGTAGAACCTGCTCCAGAGCAAGTTCTTCCTTTCCAAGATCAGGACTACCCATTCCAAGAGCAGCATGAAGGAGACAAGTATCCTTGACCACTTTGATCCTATGCTAGGATGTGTAGATAGAATTATTTGCATTGTCAAATGAAATATGAAACCCATGCTAGGAAGTTTCCCTAGAGTTGCATTACCTTGTTTCCTTATAGCATGGGTTGGGATTCATTTTATCATGTCATTTATTATTATGCATATGCTTAGCCATGCTTAGAATGGGGATATTTGGGATAAGAAATCATCAGTTTATTTTACCATACTCTTGAATGAGATACTGTGAGTTATGTAGAGGTAGGGATCAAGGCAAGTTGGATGTTTTGGTTGTGTGCTGGGTGCACGAGACTCGGGTTTGTGTTTAGTACTTGCCTAGATCCTAAGGACCGGTTCATGGAGCATGTAACCTGGTTTTACCGTGCCAACCACATGCTGAGATGGGGCAGCTTGGCCAATTAATTAGGTGTATCCCCGGCGTAGTATGGGTGTGTTGGATGGTGCGGGGAATAGGTGTCAGCTGGACTACCATATGAACCGCAAGGCTCAAGAGGGGGCCACTGCAGCGGGGTTGGAGCCTCTTGTATGCTGTTAGGGGTGAAACCTCAGTGGGCCCACGCTCGTCGGAAATCCCTTTGTATAGGCTTCGTAGTGATCTCCTGGCTACACACTTGGGAAGTGTGAATGTGGTTCGTAGCCACTGGCATAATGGAGGTTCTTTTAGTCCACCCGGCAACGGGGGATGAAATCACTACATGTGGGTACAGTGGTGCAAACTCTGCAGAGTCAAAACTGTCATGACAGCCGTGCTCACGGTCAAGAGCGGCTTGGACTTATTCATGATTAGAGGATTGATGGTTTTGGAAGTTGTGGATGTTAAGCGGGGAGCTTAACATTAGAAATGATGTTATGGTTATTTGATTATGATGATGGGATGGGAGATTGGGACCATTTCACCTGTGTAGTAATGTAGGTGCTTAATAAGCTAAGGTGGTAGGTATTAATTGCGTAGTGCTTTAACCAAGAGTTCAACCTTCCCTTGTTCTAGCCATGCATGACATAACTTTCCCACACTTGCTGTGTACCATCGGTACTCAACCTTGCATATTTGTTGATTTATATTGCTGCTCAGGTCAAGATAATGAGGTGGTGTATAATGACCAAGACTTTGGACCCGAATAAGGTTTCTAGGTTTATGGAGATCTCCGGGCAACGCCTGTGACGGAGCCCACGAGAATAATTATTCCGCTGCTAGTTTATTTACTTGTGATGAACTTATTATTGTCCATCGAGACATTTGCTATGTAAGACTTATTTATATTCGACACCTGGCTTGTACTAAATGATGCTTCACTATTTGTCATCTCATGTATGAGAAAATGATCCTGGCATACATGTGACATTCACTTGGTTGTTCTTTGGAAAAACCGGGTGTGACATTCGTCTTCGTGAGAATGGGGAAGCCGGTTCCTCCGCTCACCTCGCGAATCACTCTTTGAACCGAGCCACCACTGCCTCCTCCAGAGTTCCATTCGCCATCCTCTGCTTTTCCTCCAATTTTTCCCATCTGGACTCCTGCTGGCTCAATTCCAACAACACTCCTCTGTCGCGATCGCCGCCCAGCCCGTCACCGTCGGCTCTGATGCCACTTGACAGAATCACCGGGAGAGGAACTCACCGGCGATGAGTTCTCGTTGAGTTTTTGGAGTAGCGAGAAAATGGTGTCAGGCGAGAGCTGTTTTGTTGGGAGCAACTGCTCTCCAGTTTTCACCCAAAGCTTTAAGTACTCGATACACTAGTGGCAGAGCCACGACTTGATCCGTGCGGCATCCCCGGCAGCTGCATGCCGCACGACACGCACAATGCACACGACGCACTCCCGGTGACCAGCACCAGCCAGAGTTCACAACCAACTGGAACGTGAAAACAGAAAATATAAAAGCACAACAAGGATTATACTAACCACCAACACCAGGAGGTAAGAATTATTTCTTGTTAGTTGTGGACGATTTCAGTAGGTTCATCTGGCTTTAATTACTTGTCACAAAAGGTGAAGCCCTCAAGTTCTTCAAGGTGATCAAGTCTCTGACTGAAACTGAAAGTGGTTTGAAGCTGAAAGATTTCAGAATAGACAGAGGTGGAGAATTCAACTCAACTGAATTCTCTGTGTTTCTTGATGAGTTTGGCATCATACATTTTACAACAGCCCCTTACACTCCTCAGCAAACTGGAGTTGTGGAAAGAAGAAATCAGATTGTGATTGAAATGGCTAGGTGTATGCTGAAAGGATGAAGGTACCTGCATATTTCTGGGGGAAGCAGTTAAATGTCTAGTGTATGTTTTGAACCAATCTCCATCTAGAAGCTTGGAAGGAAAAACCCCTTATTAGGTATGGACTAGTCCAAAGCCTTCCGTAAAGCATTTTAGGACCTTTGAATGCACTGCATATGCTAAGGTCCTTGGACCAGGGGTGAATAAGTTATCTGACAGAGCTGTAAAGTGTGTATTTTTGGGGTATGAGGAGAATTCCAAAGGCTACAGATTGTTTGATCCATTGAATCATACAGTCATTGTATCCAGGGATGTGAGATTCAATGAGAAGACACCTTGGAAGTGGGAAGAAACAATGACAGGGCAAGAAAATGTAGGTTCAGTTTCCAGTGTCCATCACTGTCCAAGCTCACATTTCAGAGACTGAAACTGAACATTCAGAGATAGCCTCACCCAGGACACCTGCAGTTGAATCAAGTTCTACACCCCCTCTGGTATTCATTGGGTTACACCTCTTACAGGTCAAGAAGTGGATTCACAACGAATACCACAGAGATTCAGGTCAGTCACAGATGTGCTAAACAACGATGATCCTGTTACTGATTTTGAGTATTCAAGTCTGTGCTGACAGCAGAAGAACCAGCGAGTGTGGCTCAAGCAATTCAGGATGCTAACTGGAGAAGAACCATGCTTGAAGAATTAAAGGCCATCAACGAAAACAATACATGGTGTTTTGAAGAGTTACCTTCTGACTTCAAGGCGATTGGCGTGAAATGGATTTTCAAGGTTAAGAAGGATCCCTCTGGCAATATAGTGTGGCACAAGGCAAGATTGGTAGTGAAGGGGTATGCTCAAGTTCAGGGGGTGGACTTTGATGGAGTTTCTGCTCCAGTGGCCAGGAAGGAGACAGTGAGAATGCTACTGGCCATTACAGCTATAAAAAATTGAGAGGTACATCATATAGATGTCAGGTCTGCATTTTTGAATGGTGATTTGCAAGAAACTGTCTATTTTTGTCAGCCACCTGGTTTTGTAGATGAAGAAAATCCCAGCAAGGTATTCAGACTCAAGAAAGGACTTTATGGCCTGAAACAAGCCCCAAGAGCTTGGAACATCAGGCTTGACAGAAAGCTTAATTCTCTTCGTTTTAGAAAGTGTGACTCTGAGCATGCATTATACAGATAGGGTGAAGGTAATGATCTTCTCTTGGTGTTTATGTAGACGACTTGATCATTTGTGGACCCTGTACTATAAGGAATGGTGAGTTTAAGGAAGAAATGCAGAAAAGGTTTTCAATGACTGACCTAGGGATATTAAGCTATTATCTAGGTATTGAAATGAAGCATTGCAGAGATGGCATTTTTCTCTGTCAGAAGGCTTATGTGCAGAAAATTCTTGAAGTTGCAAGGATGCTGGATTGCAATCCATGTGATACTCCCATGGAACATAGGGCACAATTCAGCAACTTTGATGGAATGGAGCTAGTGTATGCCACTAAGTTTAGAAGAATCATCGGCTGTCTCAGGTATCTGGTTAACACCAGACCTGATATTGCATTCAGTGTTGGACTGATTAGCAGGTACATGGAGGCTCCTTCCCAAGTCCGCTGGGCTGCAGTAAAATGAGTACTAAGGTACATAGCTAGAACAAAGAATTATGGATGCAGGTACACAAGAGGGAAGACTCTGAAAGTCACTAGATACAGTGATAGTGACCTTGCCGGGGACAAGGATGACAGGAAGAGTACAACTGGTTTAGTGTTCTTCCTCGGAGACAATCTTGTGACTTGGAGCTCTCACAAATAACGAGTAGTAGCTCTATCATCATGTGGAGATGAATATATGGCAGCCTCTGCTGGGGTATGTTAGGGGATTTGGCTCAGCAGGCTCTTAGGAGAAATACTGAATGAAGAAGTGAAACCATTTCAGCTCCTGGTGGATAATAAAGCGGCTATTGAATTAAGCAAGAATCCAAGGTTCCATGATAGAGTAAAACACATTGCAACAAGCAAGTAACTTGCAGATATTCTGACAAAGGCTCTTCCCAGGATCAAGTTTGTGGAGCTGCACCAATAACTGAACATTGTCTCTTTACAACAAGATTAAGAGGGTGGAATGTTGAACTAATCATGTTTTCAGTCGTGTCAGGCATTAGTAGTCATCGTAGGTTAGTGTGAGTCATGGTCAGAGAGTCATTAGCAGACTCAGTCAGTTAGATATGCATGCATGAGACCGATTCAGACGCCGGATGGACGACGAGTTGAGCTGCGAAATCGTGGTTTGTTGGAGCACGATGCAGTGTTGCGTAGTGGAGTCGTGTGCGACGTGTCATCAAAGAATTGTCCTTTTCGGTAGAAAATTTCGCGATACAAAAAGTGACACAGTTCACTCGCAATCTTCTCGGCTCCTCCACCAGACATATCTCTAGAAACCGGTCATTCTTCGTCCACATTCTTCGTGTGCTGCAATGAAACATATAACAAGGTTTAGAATGTATTGGTGACAACGATAATATAATAGTACTAAAATATGCTAGTTACAATGAAAATGAAACTCAAAAGTAAGGAAAATATAATATTGACATTAAGGATAACTTACATCCTCATGATTTACTCTATATTCGCAGGCAGTCTGAAGATCCTCGCATACATAATACCCACAAAAGACGCTCCCAGAAGGCTGCTTAGGACAAGGATAATATGTTGATATATGCAATGCATAGCAGGTCTCTGACCGCCAAGTTTTTTTCACGTAAAACCGCCAAGCGTTGTCATACAAGGGATGTCATATAAGAGTTGTCAACCTATATATATACGTGTATATTAAAAGTATCGAATAACCGTACCTTCTCAAAATGTCAAGGAAATCTTTGTAAGTATCTTGTGAGTAATCGGCTGAGTCTAAAACTGTTACCAAACCCTACGTTGGCTTGATGAAGATCATTATGTAGTGTTTACTGCACACGTACAAACACACGTGTTAAGTTGAAAACTAGCAATAATTGCTATTTCTATGCCATGTGTCGAACTTACTCGAAGTGATACGAAGCCTTTACGAGGTCCTTGCCATCTTTGACAAAGTTAAACATGGAATGTCTTATGTAGGCTGCAAACTTTGTCTTTTTATCCTTCTTTTGGCTTGCGATTGATTTTTCAAATTATTTTTTTTGTCATGCGCTTGTACTGTTCTGAGTCCCGTTGCACCTGAAAGTTGAAATTCGACTTTGCAATCACTATAGGGTCAAGGATACCTGTCTTGGAGTTCAGCTTTTCATTATCCATGTATTGCATCCTATTGAATAAGTACGGAATTGTTATAATCTCATGACATGTGTATGCATGTAGTAAGAAAAGCAAATACGAAATATTAGAGGCACTTACAAGCACCAGACGAGTAGCAGGTTGATTTTGAGCATGCCTCGATAGAAAAGGCTCCACAGATCTTCAAAGAGAAGGGCTCGTTTATCTTCTCCAACGCTCCAGAATGCTTCTTTTTGCACACAAAATGTGACGTAACAAATGTTATATTTTTTGCTGGCAGCAATGTACCACTCGTGCATTCTTCTGCGCGAGAAAGGTTGTTTGCTAAGCTGTGTCGATGTCATGAACGACTTCCCATTCTCATATTCAGGAGGAACGTCCTGAATCTTGTATATCGGAACTCCTGGTGTAACTAAAGCCGTCTCTAGTATATTTCATACTCTCTTCTTCCCACTCCTCAATATTTTCTAATGCTGGCTCATATGAAGCATGAGATGCATAATATTTTGTAATACTTTTCTTCATTTTTTTCAAATATTCTGACACTTCTTTAGAAGGTTCCTTATTTTCATATGAGCTAACTTTCACAGGCACTGACCGAGGAGTAGTCGTCGAAAGTTGGACATTGGCCTGTTGTTGAACCTGTTGTTCAACTGATTGCTCTTAACTACCAGCAACTCGCTCTTGTACTGCTTCAATCTGTTGTTCAACGGGTTGCTCTTGGTTATCTTTACTAGCAAGGTTACTATCATCCTTGCTGGGACATAGAAGGAGTGGATCTTCCTGGACTTTCGGCGAAGAAGACGGGGCTGTAGTCTTTCGAGATGCGACGGGCTAGACCTCGACTCATCGTCCAACAACACTATATCGCGTCGGTGCTAAAGGATTAACTGGTTGACGGCCTTTCCCAGAGTCTTGATCCCCTCAGGTGTGGTGTGGTCTATTTCATAATCTTCATAATCATTATCAATGACCTGAAGAACTTGCACCACGACATAATACAACGGAAGTGGATTGCCATTAAAGACAAGGATCGGCTTTGCCATAGCAGTGGCAACCTGTTTTGTTTTGTTCCCTGCTCTTCCAATCGGGACAAGAAGACGACAACATGTGTCCTTAATAATATCATCGACAGGGAACTAATGGGTTGACCCTGAGCCTGGCATAGAACCTACGCTACTAGGTTAGGAAGTTGGAGATATCAAATACTCCATTGCCACAGGAACCACGCTCTATTCTGTGGCATTAATTGTCCCAATTTCATAAGTTCATCTATTCATTCTTTCACAAAGGCCTTGACCTTTTGATCAATCGTATCTTCAATTGTCTTCTTGAACTTGTCACGTCTTCTATATAACTCTTTATCATTCGGGAAACCATCTCTCCAAGACATCTGAGAAGAGATTGCTCAAACCCGTACACCGTGTTCAGGGTTGCCTAGGATGGCGGTAAGTTGGTCATTCTCCCTCTTCGGCTTGAAGAGACCCTTCTGTTGCTTTTCAATTATTTCTTTCATTTTTTGCTCTACTTAGTTCACAGAGTCGGGCTTTTCAAGTTTGCCCTTGCTGGTCAAACCTGACTGAGCTAAGACCCACCACTTAGTTCTCTCATCGCAACCTTGTAGCGGGTCAGGATTGCCCTTACTTACAGTTTTCTCTAATATTTTATTCTATTTCTCAACTTTAGAGGCATATCCGGCAGACCCCAAGCGATGATGGTATTTGTTCTTTTTGGCAAGCTTTGACCTAGATTCACTTAGGGCTTTAGCCTTAGTTGTGGTCTTTTGACGAACAAATTGTTGCGAGTGAGCTTGTGTGGTTTTTCCCATTTTCTTCGGGCTAGTAACCTTATTGTACTTAACATAAGCATTCATTTCACTCTTCCAGCCACGAAACTTCTTGCCGCAAGAGACCAATGTTGCTTTCTTTATAGCTTCTTTAGTGCCTTTTGGGAACTTGAATTGTTTCTTTAACTTCTCCCACAACTCATTATTGTTCGCCTCAGGAATTTTCTCCAATTCCTGGTTGTGATCGGCACGAGCTCTCTAACAAGACAACCACATGCATTTTGGTACTTTGTAACTGAATCCAGTGGTTCTTGGGGAAGCCCACCTGGACTGACACTTGTTATGTATATGATGCAGTTCAATGGACCCTTATTGGGACCTTGCTGCCCTCATTTTCGCTTGACTGAATTTGAGGATTCAACCATTGGAGAACCTTCTGCGGTTTTAGGAGCTGAAGTCACCTCGTCGTTGTTTTGACAATTAAGCTAGGTAGGAAATAATTATAAGGCTTCATATACTTGACAAACAACATTAACTTAAACTACTGTAGTTAAGATTCGTGATCCATACCTTATCGGCAGGATCATATTTTGGGTCGAGATCCTTTAAATTTTTTTTAATTTTTATATTTGGAAAAGGATCTGATGGACTGTGATACGAGGCTGAACTGCTGGAATCACTAAACTCAACATTGTCGGCTTCATTGTTACTACTAGCGCCAGTCTTCCTAGGGTTTTCCATGTTAGAACTTGAAAACAACCAGGAGGGGTTTCTTGTTATAGTACCCAGTTATTACAATGACATCCTAATATGTAAAATCACATCCTAATATATAAAATAGAGTGAACATGGTGGATTTACAAAGACAACATGTATCCCTGTTATAGTACTCAATGATTACAAAGACAATATGGACTACCTGTTAGCAAAACAAGACTATATCCTTTAACACAATTGTTCTAAACAACTAGTTGGTGCGGGTATGAACACACACAGAAAATGTAGAAGAAACAATTGAGCTAAATTTGCTTTGCTTTCTGATGTAAACAATTTATTTGCTCTCTAAACAATTTTCTCTCTAGTCCACCTTCAAACAAAATCTAAACAATTAATCTAAGCAATTGTCAAGGTCTCTAAACAAGTAATCTAAACAATCTAAAAGGGGGGCTCGGCGTAGTGGGCGAGCGCCGGCGGTGGGCGACGGTTTGGGAGGGGGCAGCGCACGATGGGAGTAGATGCCGAGAAGGAGGAGTCGGCGCGGGGGGGATTAAGGCACGGGGGTACGGCGGCGATGGTGCCAGAGGGGGACAGAAAAGGGAGGAGAGAGGCGGCAGCGAGGGCGAGGACGACACTCGGCCGGCGGCGAGGGCGAGGAGGGAGGCGACACGGGGAGGGGGAGGGAAGGATGCGGCGCGGGTGACAGAGAAGGGAAGAGGGAGAGAAGGTAGGAAAGAGGCGGACATACATAGATGACAACTGCGATGGCGATGACAACAACGACGAAGCTCGGCGGCGAGGACGAAGATCGGCGGCGAGGACAAAGCTCGGCAGCGAGAACGGTGAAATCTCCAAGATTGGGTTTTTTCGAGGAGACCGAGCGGCCTTATAACGAAAAATTTTCACAGGCGGCTCTTTGTTAAACACCACCTGTCAAGATGTATCAATGCAGGAGGTTTGCAAATTGTATTTTAGAACCGCATGAGCAGCTTAATATGGGCGCGATTTCATAGGCGGCTCTTAGTTAAACACCGCTCGTGAAAAATGTTTAAATTATGTTATTTCTAGGCGGCCCTATGTAGTCGCAGATTTCACAGGCGGCTCTTAGTTAAACATCGCCTATGAAAAATGTTTAAGTTATGTCCTTTCTAGTATATTTATCCGTTGCCACTTCACGCGCGGAGATAATAAATGTGCATCGTTGCCACAATAAACATATATAACCGCAATCACATTGCAATTTAGAGATAAACATTAACATTTCATAGTTTATAAATATTATGTGCCGTCTAAACTATACATTTTAGACTTGTATTCCTATGAAGCTCCCATTGATCGATCTAAACTGTACCGTTGAGCTTGCTCCCAAACACGTCTCTTATATTCCTCTAGATCCTAAAAATAACATTGACATTCTTTAAATTGACAAATATCGAATGAGGAATGATATATAACCTAGGTTGCTCACTAACACAAAGTTATTAACCTTGATAAGTATATTATAGCAATCATTTTTCAACATCGGGCGCATTTGGCTGATGAAGCAAACGCTGAAGTTCAAGTAGTAAAGTTCAGACATTAATACTAGGACACCACCCGTACGAAATATCAATTTAAGCAACATAAGAATCCACTTCAAATAAGTTCCGTAACAATTACTAATTACTTGAGCAAAATGAGTCTATCTTACAATCCCTTGATCAAAAACCCCAAGGCAGAGAAACCCTGAGCGATGGACATTTAGGTGGAAGAAACCAGGTGGAAAGGTGCATCTCGGAGGTACCAAGGGATAGTAATCCTAGAAGGAGATTGTCAGTGGGTAGTAACCACCTTCCCAGTCAGTCTACAATGAAAATTCATTAATAAGGGGACGATGGTTATACTGGATTGTGCTTATTCTTCATGACTTACCCCTTCTTTACCGGGGATGATGCACTGCCACTTCATTAAGTCTCCCGACTCAGGCTTCACAGAGAAACCCTACGCAGAGAAATTAGACAACAAGTGACACAAATGGCGAGCCATGAAATTAAAAATACCAAAACAAACAAGATGAAAAAGCAAAACTATAGAGCGACCGATGTGCAATATGTACATACATGGGGGTGGTTCTTGCGCCACGCCAAGCACTCCTCCTTGAGTCAGCCACACGCCAAGTCGTTAACAAAGTTCCTAGCCATGAACGACGATGACGATGTATAATAGGAGGGAGTAGTGACGGCGACGACAACGACGGTGATGGCGAACAGTGGACGGCAAGCGGCGGTCGCACTGGAGCTGGTCGAACGCTAAAGGGTTCGAAGAGATAGCGGCTAGAGTTGGACAGAAGGGGAACGCGTGGCCCAAGGAGGAGGAGGTGTGAAGAACTTAATTGCGGCCGGTGGTGCAGATACGGGCGAGATAAAAGTGCGTCTTCCATTGTTGACAAAGGGAGACGAGCAGCCCGAGGAGAAAGGGCCGTGGAGAACTTAACTTTGGCCAATAGGATGGTGCAGAGAAGTGCGACCGGCGTGCGAGGCCCTCCTCCCTCCTCGAAGATAAATTAAACACCGCCTGCGAAGATGTATTATCACAGACGATTTTTAATATAGAACCGCCTATGAAAAAGAGAGAGCGACTGGAGTTGGATGGAAGGGAAACACACGCCCCGAGGAGGTGGAGGTGCGGAGAACTTAATTGCGGCTGGTGGTGAAGAGACAAGTGAGATAAAAGCGCGTCTTCCATTGTTGTCATAGGGAGACGAGCGGTCCGAGGAGGAAGAGCTACAGAGAACTTAATTTCCTCCCTCCTTGAAAGTGAATTAAACATCACCTGCGAAGATGTATTATCGCAGACGGTTTTTAATATAGAACCGCCTGTGAAAAAGTTTACTAAGTTTAGGATTAATGAGAACAGTAACACGGGACAAACCCACAGTAACATCTGGTTAGAAGAGTAACAGGGAACAAACATACGGTAACATCGTGACAAGAGTAACACGGGACACATCAAGGATAACATACATACACGTGTTTTTACTTTTTCTACAATCTTGGATAGAGCATACCAATAATTATACCAGCAAAAAAAACAACAGGGAAATGTTGCATCAGGGTCATAGTTAAGTAAGAGGAAAACAAAGTAGGATTACCATGGGCACATCCATCTGAGAAAGTATTTCAGAAGAGGCTCTTAAGGGTACTGCACAAACATCCAGTCCACATACATTGTCCATAAAATTTAAAGAATATAACTTTAAGTTCAGAACAAAATAACTAATATGAAAGCACGTCGAGGAGTTATCACATCCAACCATGGTTCCTTGTCATTCGACGGTGCCGGCTCTTCTTCTTATCATTATGTCTTCCGGAATTGGAGAGCCCAACTTCCACAACATGATGTTGGATGGAGTTGATGTCTTACCATTTCCATTTGCGCTTCAAGTTGGGATAGACTATGCATATCAGGTAGCCGCTGGAGTGCTCGATGACGCGTAGATCGTCACCACGTGGAACTGACAATTTGTAGCCATGATACCTGTCATCATTGGAGTCTGTGCTGACGTACCCTGGCAAGGGGCACTACTCCCGGACCAGAGATGGCGAGGAAGTCTGACGGGAGAGCAGCAGCACGCAAATCTCGTAAGAGGTAAACACATTGATGCAGGCATACTCCACCTACTATAGCGACAGGGTCACCTTATTCCACTTATCACACTTGATGTCCTTCGCCTTGTTGATGTGCACATTCATCACCTCAAGCGCCAGGGTCTTGAGCGACGCTGACATGAGTTTCGGCCGGTGCAGCACCTTCACGGCGAGGTCCCGGAGCTCAGCCACATTCGCTACCTCGAAGCCTTAGTCCTCGCGCAGCCGCTTTACGTCGATACTGATACTGACGTCGGAATATCTGTTGTGCGGAGAGGTGAATAAGTTTTCCAGGGCACTCTCTGGGACATAGTCTGCGTGAATGATCTAGAAGACGAGACAGTGGCGGCCCACGCAGAGCTGCAGGATGGCCGTCTTGTACGACTTGCGCCCTTCCGGGTTCTTGACGTGGTACCACTCTGTGTCTAGGCCAACGATGAGGGGCCCCGGGTTGTTTCCGCAAACCTGCAAAAGGAAGCGCTCGACATCGGCGCCGGAGGACGTGATGGTGGTCTCGATCACGGTGCCGTTCAACATGACCTCGATGGTTGCCAGCGGGCCATTAGAAGGTTACCGCTTGGCTCAACGCTTGACTCCAGGAGTGCCAGAGACGGCTGCTTGCATTTTCCGCCTTGATAATCACCAGCGGGGAGGCGAGACGAGGATCCTGCAGACGTCATGGTTGTGAAGAGCGAAGAAGATGGAAGGGCACTGCGAGGAATATGAGGAAGGGCGCTGCAAGGAAGATGAGGAAGGGCGCGACAACCGCTTATTATAAAGGCATTTCAGATTCTAGTGGTTGCAGCACTGTCGACGAGGTACCATAACTGAATGATGGATAATTTAAATTTTGACATGTTGGATTGCTTTAAAAAATTAACAAAATTCATACATATATAAATAAGACAATATGTTCATACAAACTAAATTTCAGTGGAAGATCAATTTTTTAGAGATATGATAATATGAATAATATGAGCATATAAATTAATGCTATATTTACCAAAACATAACAATGCTACCTATATAAATTTTAAATGTTTTGTTCTATCTGGTATATATTAATTTTTGAAGAATATAGAATAAAGAATCATCGAGTTTGGACTTAATTTGCAGAATCTATGCATGTTTGAGTATTTACATTGGAATCTAGATAAAAATGAAGCAAAGAAAGAAGAAACTGAAGAGCAGACCTATGACGAGGCAATTATCGCAGGCGGTTTTTCATATAGAACAGCCTGTGAAAAAAGTTTACTAAGTTTAGGATTGATTAATATTCTTGATCAAAATAAGGGGCATGTAAAAGCCCAAATTCCAAGTTCTTGTAATATGATTTGGTATTATAGGTGCCCATTAAATTTTACTTGGAAAAGCCTTTCAAATTGGTCAGAACATGGAAAACAAATAAATAGGATATTTGTCATTTTTGTATCTTGCATAATACATTGATTTTGTGAGTGTATTTTTCTATGGGACTTTTTAGTCATCATACCAACCTCTATGACTTTTTTAGATTTTTACAAAATTGTTTGAATCATTGTGTGTTCAAAATTTGAAGAATGCCTCAAATGTGTATGCGCATTTCATTAGAACAAGAAATAATTTGAATTTTGACATGTTGGGTTGCTTTAAAAAATTTAATAAAATTCATAAATGTATAAATAAGATAATATATTCATACAAACCAACTTTCAGTGGAAGATCTATTTTTCTAGCAGATATGATAATCTGAATAATATGTGCATATAAATTAATGCTATATTTATAAAAAATAACAATGTTACCTATATAAATTTTAAACATTTTGTTCCATCTGGTATATATATTAAATTTTGAATAATATATAAAAAAGAATCATCGAGTTTGGACTTAATTTACAGAATCTATACATGTTTGAGTATTTACATTGGAATCTAAATAAAAAATGATGCAAAGTAAGAAGAAACTGAAGAGCAGACCTATGAAGAGGCAATTATCGTAGGCGATTTTTAATGGACCACCTTAAAACCCGCATGTGAGAATGGACTACTATATAAAGCACCGCTCGTGCGCCGCAGAAAACTAACTCGGGAGATTTCACATCGATGCCGTCAGGATGCCAAAAAAAGTTTGCCCCTCGCCGCCACCGTGTAACACCCCAAAACCTGTTAAGAGGGGAATTTAAAAAATTTTGGACGTATTGCATGTGGTGCGAAAATTCAAATTCAAACTGGAATTCAAATTAAACTCAAAACAGAAATGAAAAAGAAAAATAAAAAGAAAAAAATAAACCTCCCCGGCCAGTGGGCCGAAACCCACTAGCCGGCCCACTCACCCCCCGCGCCAGCCCGCAGCCGCACGCCCCCCCTCTTTCCCACTGACACGCGGGGCCCACCATCCTTCTTCCTCCTCGCGCCCGTGCTCGGCTGGTCGGGACTCTTCTCACCTCCGAATCAAAACCGCCTCGGATACTCGCGTATCCAAGCCGAATTTCGGTTCTGGACGACGCAAACTCGATCACAACCGAACGCCGCCCCTCCCCGGCTATATAAACACCGTCATCTTCCCGATTTCAACCCACGATCAGCCGCTTTTCATTCCGGTGAGAACCCGAGTTTCTCCGGCCAATTTCGCTTGATCTTCGCTCGGGATTTCTGATCTAACGCGCTGGTCTTGATCCACCGCCTCCGGGGAATCACGCAGGTGTAGAAAACTCGGTGGTTTGCGTCTCAAACACAGCGTCGACGAGCCTCGCCGTGAATTCACCTCGGACCTCGTCGCCGATCGCTTTCCAGGACCTCCGAGCTCAAGAAAACCCCCGAGGTGAGATCCCCGACCTCCCCTTTACAGATCTATGCCATGAAATCCCAGTTTTAGGAAGAATTGACGAAGACCCGAATCTCTCCGGCGAGATCACCGCCTCCCGCCGCCGCGCGCCGCCGGGCAGCGCCGCCCGCGCTCGGTCAGAGCGACGTGGCCGCTTGTGCGCCGTTTATTTTAAATCGCACGGTAGAATTTAAATCCTCGCGTACCGGTTCGGCGTTATAATCTCAGCCGTCTATTTTAAATTGGACGGTCCACATCAGCCCCGCGTTATAAAGGCCGGGATTCTTACGCGCTACCCCCTGGGGTTCTCGAAAAATACGAGCTAGCCCCGGAAACTTCTGATCTAGCCCCTAGAGCTTCAGAAATTTATGTAAATTCAATTAAAAATCAGTTTTAGCCCCTGGACTTAATAAAAATTAGCAAAACCCCTCTGTTATGCATAGTTAGGCCCCTGGAAATTCTAAAAATAATATAATAGACCCTGTAGTGGGGTGAGTTTACCTTTTTAACCATATGTGATATTAAATTTAGGAATTTGAATATGTGATTAGTATTTAAAATTTAAAAGATGGGACAAACACATTGTAAATTCAAATTTAAAACTTTCCTAGTACTTGGAAAACTTTGGAGTGAGATAAAAATAGATTTTTGGCTGAAATGAACCTGTCTAATTGATTATTCACATTTATTAGGTATAGGGACACATTTTTAAGTAGAGAATAATTCTGAAAATTGATAAGATAAATTTAAATTAGTTCACATCAGAGGAGAAGTTCAAAATATATTATTTAATATTTAGACCAAAACCTATTCTGTTTAGATGAGGTGTCTTACTATTTTCATAATAAAGTTCACATTTAGGCATAGGAAATAAATCTGAAAATATAGCAAGCTAGGTATGAATAACTAGAAAATGATAAATAAAGTTTCCAAAATCCATAGAATTCAGTTTAGGGTTGGTAGAAGGTTTGAAGACACATTTGGAGTAGGAAAATACCTTCCATGCATACTTGGTAGCTAAAATGTGTATCAATTGAATATAAGGAATTTATTTAAATTGGAAATTCATATATAGTATGCAAACGTAAATATGAATACAAAAGTAGAAATCATATGCACATGCTTAAAAGTGCATGTAAGCCCAAAATCAACACACATAGAGTAACCACAACACATAAAAATGTGAATGGCTTTCATAAATGTGAATGTGTGGTTTGTATGAAGTGGAAGTGTGAACTATGTCTTATGGATTGTTGTTTTCTTTTGCTATGTGTGATGGTATGAGTAGAACCTGCTCCAGAGCAAGTTCTTCCTTTCCAAGATCAGAACTACCCATTTCCAGAGCAGCAGGAAGAAGGCAAGTGTCCTTGACCACTTTGATCATATACTAGGATGTGTAGATAGAATTATTTGCATTGTCAATTTAAATGTGAAACCCATGCTAGGAAGTTTCCCTAGAATTGCATTACCTTGTTTTCTTGTAGCTTGGATTGAGATTTATTTTATCATGTCATTTATTATTATGCATATGCTTAGTCATGCTTAGAATGGGATAATTGGGATACGAGATCATCAGTTTATTTACCATACTCTTGAATGAGATATTCTGAGTTATGTAGAGATAGGGATCAAGGCAAGTTGGATGTTTTGGTTGGTGCTGGGTGCACGAGACTCGGGTTTGTGTTTAGTACTTGCCTGGATCCTAAGGACCGGTTCATGGAGCATGTAACCTGGCTTTACCGTGCCAATCACATGCTGAGATGGGGCAGCTTGACCAATTAATTAGGTGTATCCCCGGCGTAGTATGGGTGTGTTGGATGGTGCGGGGAATAGGTATCAGCTGGACTACCATATGAACCGCAAGGCTCAAGAGGGGGCCACTGCAGCGGGGTTGGAGCCTCTTGTATGCTGTTAGGGGTGAAACCTCAGTGGGCTCACGCTCGTCGGGAATCCCTTTGTAAAGGCTTCGTAGTGATCTCCTGGCTACACACCTGGGAAGTGTGAATGTGGTTCGTAGCCACTGGCATAATGGAGGTTCTTTTAGTCCACCCAGCAACGGGGGATGAAATCACTACATGTGGGTACAGTGGTATAAACTCTGCAGAGTCAAAACTGTCATGACAGCCGTGCTCACGGTCAAGAGCGGCTTGGACTTATTCATGATTAGAGGATGATGGCTTTGGTAGCTGTGGATGTTAAGCGGAGAGCTTAACATTGGAAATGATGTTATGGTTATTTGATTATGATGATGGGATGGGAGATTGGGACCATTTCACCTGTGTAGAAATGTAGGTGCTTAATAAGCTAAGGTGGTAGGCAATAATTGCGTAGAGCTTTAACCATGAGTTCAACCTCTTCTTGTTCTAGCCATGCATGACATAACTTTCCCACACTTGCTGAGTACCATCGGTACTCAACCTTGCATATTTGTTGGTTTATATTGCTGCTCAGGTCAAGATAATGAAGTGGTGTTTAATGATCAAGACTTTGGAACCGAAGGAGGTTTCTAGGTTCATGGAGTCCCCCGGGCAACGCCTGTGACGGAGCCCACAAGAATAATATTCCGCTGCTCGATTATTTATTTGTGATGAACTTATCATTGTCCATCGAGACATATGCTATGTAAGACTTATTCACATTCGACACCAGGCTTGTAGTAAATGATGCTTCACTATTTGTCATCACATGTATGAGAAAATGATCCTGGCATACATGTGATATTCACTCGGTTGTTCTTCGGAGAAACCGGGTGTGACAGAAGTGGTATCAGAGCCAAGGTTGCCCGTAGGAACGTGGACCTAGGTAGAAATGGACGTATTGAAGGACCCTATTTTCTTAAAAACTATTTTACAAGGTGTGGGTTGAAAAGTGTTATTTAATGGGGTCACTTTCTTCATCTTACCCCAACTTTTATTCAAAATAGGATTTTTGTTTAAAATTTTATCTAACTTAAGTTTAAATGCTTTATGTTTTAGATGGTTCGCATGATTCGCACCGCTCGCAAGTCCACAGGAGGGAGAGTTTCTGTAGTTGCCCTTACCCAAAGAGAGGAGAGTCGTCCGGTGACGTACCTTTCCTACGGATTGGCAGTAGGAGGCTTGTTGCGCCGTCTTCGACGCATGCTCCAAGCCGCCGGCAATACGGGCAAGCTAATCATACACTATAGCTCCACCTGGACTATCCATGAGAAGAGGGAAGAATGGAGTTCAGAGATGAGGATTATCCACGAAAATCAGCTGCTTAAGATCCCCCGCTCTCTGGCTTGTCGAGCGACACAGGTCGATGCGGAGAAGGATGTCACTTGGGAGGCCATCACCTGCCAGAGTCACATCTACCGTCGCCACCTGGACAGGACTGAGTACATGTATGTCCTCCAGCGTGAGAGTGGTACGACGGAGTACAAGTATCTGCCAGTGCAGCAGGGGACTTCCCATGAGCACATGGACTTGTGCTTGGAGGATGCTGCTATGCTCAGCACTCGACTGCAGGAGTGTCAGCAGGAGCTTCAGGATGTTCGTGACACCCTGAAGGAAACCGAGGCGTTACTTCGAGCTTGCTTGAGGGCGAGAGAAAGAGGAGATGGGAATGAACTGTGTGTCACCGTAAATGATACATGGACTCCTGACTCCCCAGATTGCCGAGCGATCATGCGTCGTCGCACTTCTCCACCAGCAGCCTCCCCACCCAAAGCAGAGTCAGAAGGCAGTCGCAATAATGAGGAAGATCCCGAGGAGCCAGCTCAGTGATACGAGTAGTGTAGAGTCCTTTCCTTAGTTTAGCAGGATGTCGAGTAGTCGAGTCGTTACCCTTGTTAATGGAGTGTTGGTTGGTGTTGCAGAAGCTGAGAGAACACCAACTATATGCCAAGTTGAGCAAGTGTGAGTTTTGGCTGAAGAGAGTTCCCTTCTTAGGACATATAATCTCGGAGGGAGGAATCTCCATAGATCCCGCCAAGATCGAGGATATACAGAAGTGGAAGACCCCTGAGAATGTCGGGGACGTTCGAAGCTTCTTGGGATTGGCTGGATACTATCGACGGTTTATTGAGGGATTCTCCAAGATTTCGAGACCCCTTACCAAACTGTTGGAGAAGGGAATTACATTCACATGGACGCCGCAGTGCGAGACGAGTTTTCAGGAGTTAAAGAAAAGATTGACAACAGCCCCAGTGCTAGTTATGCCAGATATGCAGAAGAACTTTTCGGTGTACTGCGATGCCTCTGGAAACGGGTTGGGATGTGTTCTCATGCAAGAAGGGCATGTCGTGGCTTATGCATCCCGGCAGCTCCGGAAGCACGAGAAGAACTATCCTACACATGACCTAGAACTATCCGCAGTGGTACACGCGTTGAAAATATGGCGGCACTACTTGATGGGGAAGAGGACAGAGATATATACGGATCATAAGAGTTTAAAGTACATTTTCACCCAGCCAGATCTCAACCTCAGACAAAGGAGATGGTTAGAGCTAATCAATGACTTTGATGTGGGCATCAACTATCATCCTGGAAAAGCAAACGTCGTGGCAGATGCTTTAAGTCAGAAAGTGCAGGTCAATAGGTTGAGCTTGAAGGACATGCCTGCAGAATTGAAGGACGATGTTATAAGACTCAATCTATGCCTGGTGAATAGTGGTGAAGCCATTGCCATGGAAGTGGACTCCACACTAGAGAAAGACATAAGCGATGGTCAAAAGAATGACGAGAAGATACAAGAAATCAGACAACTCATCAAGGAAAATAAAGGCCCTGGTTTCAAAGAAGATGACCAAGGTACGGTGTGGCACGGGAAAAGGATCTGTGTGCCTGAAGTGAAGGAGATCTGTGAATTGATTTTGAAGGAGGCTCATGATTCCGACTATTCCATTCATCCTGGGAGTACGAAGATGTACCAGGACCTTAAGAGCAGGTATTGGTGGTATGGCATGAAGCGAGATGTCGTGGAACATGTTGCCTTATGTGACACATGTCAGTTGGTGAAAGCAGAACATCAACGACCCGCGGGATTATTGCAACCACTCAAAGTGCCTGAATGGAAATGGGAAGAAATCGGTATGGATTTCATAGTGGGACTGCCTAGGACCCAATCAGGATATGATTCGATATGGGTCATCGTCGACAGGCTAACCAAGGTAGCTCATTTCATCCCCGTGAAAGAAAGCTACAACAGATCCAAATTGGCGGAGTTGTACATGTCAAGGATCGTTTGTTACCATGGAGTGCCCAAGAAGATAGTGTCGGATCGAGGGACACAGTTCACCTCAAGGTTCTGGCAAAAGTTGCATGAAACCATGGGAACCCATATGAATTTTAGCTCTGCCTATCATCCCCAAATTGACGGGCAGACGGAAAGAACCAATCAGATTCTTGAGGATATGCTGAGAGCGTGTGCACTAAAAAACAATCGGAGTTGGGACAAGAACTTACCGTATGCGGAGTTCTCCTATAACAACAGCTATCAGGCTAGTATGAAGATGTCGCCGTTTGAAGCTTTGTATGGGAGGAAGTGTAGAACTCCCCTATTTTGGAACCAAACGGGGGAAAGTAAAGTGTTTGGTCCCGAAGTACTACAAGAAGCCGAGGCGAAAGTGAGGGAAATTCGCAACAACTTGAGGATAGCACAGACACGACAAAAGAGCTATGCCGATGTTCGGAGAAGAGAGCTCGTTTTCAACGTGGGAGACTATGTCTATCTCAAGGTGTCCCCTATCCGAGGACTTCGTCGGTTCAAGGTGAAAGGGAAATTATCACCTCGATATATCGGACCCTTTCAAGTTCTGGAGAGGAAAGGCGAAGTGGCGTATCAACTAGAATTACTGGCTCGCCTATCGGATGTGCATGACGTATTCCATGTATCCCAGCTCAAGAAATGTCTGAGAACATCTGAAGAGGTGTTACCCATGAACGAGGTTGACGTAGCCGAGGATTTTTCTTATGCCGAGCAACCATCCAAGATTTTGGAGACAATGGAACGCCTCACAAGAAATAAAAGAATCCGGATGTGCAAGGTGCAGTGGAAGCATCACTCGGAAGAGGAAGCCACCTGGGAGCGAGAAGACGAGCTTAAGGCACAATTTCCGGAATTGTTTTCTTAGAACCACCAATCTCGAGGACGAGATTTCTTTTAAGGGGGGTAGAGCTGTAACACCCCAAAACCTGTTAAGAGGGGAATTTAAAAATTTTTGGACGTATTACATGTGGTGCAAAAATTCAAATTCAAACTGGAATTCAAATTAAACTCAAAACAGAAATGAAAAAGAAAAAGAAAAAGAAAAAGAAAAAATAAACCTCCTCGGCCAGTGGGCCGAAACCCACCAGCCGGCCCACTCACCCCCCGCGCCAGGCCGCAGCCGCACGCCCCCCTCTTTCCCACTGACACGCGGGGCCCGCCATCCTTCTTCCTCCTCGCGCCCGCGCTCGGCCGGCCGGGACTCTTCTCACCTCCGAATCAAAACCGCCCCGGATACTTGCGTATCCCAGCCGAATTTCGGTTCTGGACGACGCAAACTCGATCACAACCGAACGCCGCCCCTCCCCGGCTATATAAACACCGTCATCTTCCCGATTTCCACCCACGATCAGCCGCTTTTCCTTCCGGTGAGATCCCGAGTTTCTCCGGCCAATTTCGCTCTATCTTTGCTCGGGATTTCTGATCTAACGCGCTGTTCTTGATCCACCGCCTCCGGGGAATCACGCAGGTGCAGAAAACTCGGTGGTTTGCGCCTCAAACACAGCGTCGACGAGCCTCGCCGTGAATTCACCTCGGACCTCGTCGCCGATCGCTTTCCAGGACCTCCGAGCTCAAGAAAACCCTCGAGGTGAGATCCCCGACCTCCTCTTTACAGATCTATGCCATGAAATCCCAGTTTTAGGAAGAATTGACGAAGATGCGAAGCTCTCCGGCGAGATCGCCGCCTCCCGCCGCCGCGCGCCGCCGGGCAGCGCCGCCCGCGCTCGGTCAGAGCGACGTGGCCGCTTGTGCGCCGTTTATTTTAAATCGCACGGTAGAATTTAAATCCCCGCGTACCGGTTCGGCGTTATAATCTCAGCCGTCTGTTTTAAATCGGATGGTCCACGTCAGCCCCATGTTATAAAGGCCGGGATTCTTACGCGCTACCCCCTAGGGTTCTCTGAAAATACGAGCTAGCCCCGAAAACTTCTGATCTAGCCCCTGGAGCTTCAGAAATTCATGTAAATTCAATTAAAAATCAGTTTTAGCCCCTGGACTTAATAAAAATTAGCAAAACCCCTCTGTTATGCATAGTTAGGCCCCTGGAAATTCTTAAAATAATATAATAGACCCTGTAGTGGGGTGAGTTTACCTTTTTAACCCTATGTGATATTAAATTTAGGAATTGTAATATGTGATTAGTATTTAAAATTTAAAAGATGGGACAAACACATTGTAAATTCAAATTTAAAACTTTCATAGTACTTGGAAAACTTTGGAGTGAGATAAAAATAGATTTTTGGCTGAAATGAATCTATCTAATTGATTATTCACATTTATTAGGTATAGGGACACATTTTAAGTAGAGAATAATTCTGAAAATTGATAAAATTAATTTAAATTAGTTCACATCAGAGGAGAAGTTCAAAATATATTATTTAATATTTAGACCAAAACCTATTCTGTTTAGTTGAGGTGTCTTACTATTTTCATAATAAAGTTCACATTTAGGCATAGGAAATAAATCTGAAAATATAGCAAGCTAGGTATGAATAACTAGAAAATGATAAATAAAGTTTCCAAAATCCAAAGAATTCAGTTTAGGGTTGGTAGAAGGTATGAAGACACATTTGGAGTAGGAAAATACCTTCCATGCATACTTGGTAGCTAAAATGTGTATCAATTGAATATAAGGAATTTATTTAAATTAGAAATTCATATATAGTATGCAAACATAAATATGAATACAAAAGTAGAAATCATATGCACATGTTTAAAAGTGCATGTAAGCCCAAAATCAACACACATAGAGTAACCACAACACATAAAAATGTGAATGGCTTTCATAAATGTGAATGTGTGGTTTGTATGAAGTGGAAGTGTGAACTATGTCTTATGGATTGTTGTTTTCTTTTGCTATGTGTGATGGTATGAGTAGAACCTTCTCCAGAGCAAGTTCTTCCTTTCCAAGATCAGGACTACCCATTCCCAGAGCAGCAGGAAGAAGGCAAGTGTCCATGACCACTTTGATCCTATACTAGGATGTGTAGATAGAATTATTTGCATTGTCAATTTAAATATGAAACCCATGCTAGGAAGTTTCCCCAGAATTGCATTACCTTGTTTCCTTGTAGCTTGGGTTGGGATTTATTTTATCATGTCATTTATTATTATGCATATGCTTAGCCATGCTTAGAATGGGATAATTGGGATATGAGATCATCAGTTTATTTACCATACTCTTGAATGAGATATTCTGAGTTATGTAGAGGTAGGGATCAAGGCAAGTTGGATGTTTTGGTTGGTGCTGGGTGCACGAGACTCGGGTTTGTGTTTAGTACTTGCCTGGATCCTAAGGACCGGTTCATGGAGCATGTAACCTGACTTTACCGTGCCAACCACATGCTGAGATGGGGCAGCTTGGCCAATTAATTAGGTGTATCCCCGGCGTAGTATGGGTGTGTTGGATGGTGCGGGGAATAGGTGTCAGCTGGACTACCATATGAATCGCAAGGCTCAAGGGGGGGCCACTGCAGCGGGGTTGGAGCCTCTTGTATGCTGTTAGGAGTGAAATCTCAGTGGGCTCACGCTCGTCGGGAATCCCTTTGTAAAGGCTTCGTAGTGATCTCCTGGCTACACACCTAGGAAGTGTGAATGTGGTTCGTAGCCACTGGCATAATGGAGGTTCTTTTAGTCCGCCCGGCAACGGGGGATGAAATCACTACATGTGGGTACAGTGGTACAAACTCTGCAGAGTCAAAACTGTCATGACAGCCGTGCTCACGGTCAAGAGCGGCTTGGACTTATTCATGATTAGAGGATGATGGCTTTGGTAGCTGTGGATGTTAAGCGGGGAGCTTAACATTGGAAATGATGTTATGGTTATTTGATTATGATGATGGGATGGGAGGTTGGGACCATTTCATCTGTGTAGAAATGTAGGTGCTTAATAAGCTAAGGTGGTAGGCAATAATTGCGTAGAGCTTTAACCATGAGTTCAACCTCTTCTTGTTCTAGCCATGCATGACATAACTTTCCCACACTTGCTGAGTACCATCGGTACTCAACCTTGCATATTTGTTGGTTTATATTGCTGCTCAGGTCAAGATAATGAAGTGGTGTTTGATGATCAAGACTTTGGAACCGAAGGAGGTTTCTAGGTTCATGGAGTCCCCCGGGCAACGCCTGTGACGGAGCACACAAGAATAATATTCCGCTGCTAGATTATTTATTTGTGATGAACTTATCATCCTCCATCGAGACATATGCCATGTAAGACTTATTTACATTCGACACCTGGCTTGTAATAAATGATGCTTCACTATTTGTCATCACATGTATGAGAAAATGATTCTGGCATACATGTGATATTCACTCGGTTGTTCTTCGGAGAAACCGGGTGTGACACACCGCCATCTTGGCCGTCCCGCCGCCGTCCTCTCCCTCGCTGCCGAGCCCACATCACGGTCCTCGCCCTCGCCTCCAAGTGCGCGCACACCGTCGTCCTCGCCTTCAAGTGCCATCATTGTACGCTAGCTTTATGAACCTTGTGTTCAACTTCCAACCTTTACTTGCATTCAAGAAATGGTTACTATCATATTTTTATTTTTACAGTTTGACATAGAAGAAGGACCGTCGAGCGTGGATGTACAACATACCAAGACCTGATCCGATGTATATTCAAAATGTTGCAAACTTTATTGAAGCGTCCAAGAGACATGCGAAGATGCAAAAGATAGATGACATATTATGTCCATGTATTGACTGTGAACATAAGATTGCTTGGATAGATACTATAGTAATCGAATCTCATTTGGTGAAAAGGGGTTTCAAAGAAAACTACACAATATGGACAGAGCATGGTGAGTTAGATACACATGAGGTGGATAAAGATGATGAGAGAGGTTTTGATGACGATAATGCTCATATAGATTATGGTAGTGACCATCAGGATGATGATGGTGATGATGATGAGTTTGATTATGAGATATTACGTAACATCGAACCACATCTATTGATTTCTATGGGAGCAAGTAAAGATTTAAGTAAAATGGAAAGATTGCAGAACGCGGTGACAGAGCTCTTATATGATAAATCAAAGGGTTGTGATAAAGAGTTTACTACACTGCGTGCAGTCCTAGAACTATTAAAGTTGAAAGCCACACACAGATGGTCCGATTGTAGTTTCTCTGATCTTATGATTCTTTTGGTAGAAATTCTTCCAAATCCTAATAAACTACCCAGAAGCACTTATAAAGCGAAGAAACTTCTTTGCTCGATGTCACTAGGTGTGACAAAGATACACGCTTGTGTGAACCATTGTATTCTGTATCGCAAAGAGCATGAGCTCGTAACTAGATGCCCCATCTGCGGTGTCAGTAGATACAAGAAGGACTACAATCACTAATATGTTACCAACATGAATAAGACCCTGAATAATAAGAAGAATATTATTGGCCCTGAAGGTGACGATGACGATACTTCTGACGATGCAGACAGGAAGAATAAGAGAAAAATTTCTGCCTTGGTGATGTGATACCTTCCAGTAATTGATCGCTTGAAGCGTTTATTCTCAAATCCTAGCGAGGCTGAACTTATGCATTGGTATTCCGAGCATCGCAATAAGAATGAAAAACATATTCGACACCTTGGTGATACAACCCAGTGGAAAATTTTTGATATTCAGTATCCATAGTTTGCAAAGGAAATCAGAAATGTAAACGGAATGAATCTGTTTGGTAAAAAATTAGCATACGCAGCACATGGCCCGTTGTATTAACGATGTACAACCTACCGACGTGGTTGTGTCACAAAAGGAAATATATTTTGTTATCTATTCTTATACAAGGTCAGAAACAACCCGACATCAAAATTGATGTGTTCTTAGAACCTCTAATAGAAGATATGGCGAAAATGAAGGGGTACGTATATGGGATGAGTACAAGCAGGAGTATTTCATGCTAAAAGCAATGATATTCGTTACTGTGCATGATTATCCCGGACTGTTTACATTATCGGGACAAATGAAAGGGAAGAAAGGTTGTGTAAGGTGCGTGGATGGAACTGCATTTTTGTACCCCCTTCATTCAGAAAGCCGGTTACATGAGACACCGACGGTTCTTGACAGATACACACAAGTACAGGAATATAAAACAACAATTTGATAACACAATCGAAAAAGATACTGCACCAAATTCTTACAGTGGAAAACTCGTGTTTGAAATGGCCAAAAATATTCAGGTTGCTTTCGGTAAGGGCAAAAATGTAAAGGAACAAAGAGAAAGAAAACTACATTTCGGGTGATACAACTGGCACGGCTTCCAAGAAACAATCGAATTTTTCAAGTATCTTCTATACTAGAAGAACCGAGAAATTTGCCATAGTATTGATTTGATGCACGTTACAAAGAATGTATTTGACGGCATCATTAGAACCTTGCTGGACATGCCGAGGAAAACAAAGGACGGATTAAAATCATGTATGGACCTAGTAAATCTTGATATGAGACCAGAGCTTCACCCGGTAGAAAAGGCCAACGGGAAGTATTACCTTACCCCAGCCAGCTACAACTTGACACTATAGGAGAAAAAGGCAATTTGCGAATGCTTGCGTGGGATCAGAGTGCCCATGAGTTTCTCATCCAATATCCGCAAACTAGTCTCGATAAAAGACATGTCTTTATTCGGCTATAATTCTCACGTCCGTCACATGATGATGACAGTGTTCCTTGTCATTGCAATAAGGGTCATTAAACCAGAGCATGTAAAAGTTGTCATCACACGTTTGTTACTTCTTCAATGCAATATCGCAAAAGGTGATAGCCTGGGAAGACTTAGACTATTTGAAAACGTACATCGTCGAGACTATGTGTAAGCTTGAGATGTGTTTCCCACCATCCTATTTTGATATGCATGTACACCTAATCATACATCTTGTTGATCAGATAAAAGCATTGGAGCCACTATATTTACATCATATTGTTTCTGTTGGAGAGATATTTAGAAGTATTAAAGGGTTATGTGCGGAACCATGCTCACCCAGAGGGTTCAATTATGGAAGGATACACTACTGAAGAAGTGATTAAGGGTTGCGTTGATTACATCAAAGATGGAAAGCCGATATGTGTGCCTATACCAGTACATGAGGGTAGACTATGTGGGAGAGGCATAGTGGGTAAGAAAACTCTTATCATCCAGGATTACAAATTAGTACATTGTGCATATTTTGGTGTACTACAATAGCTCAAAATAGCTGAGTCGTACATCGAGGAACACAAAATTGAGCTTCGTAGAAAAAACCAACGCCACACAGAGGACTGGATCATGAAAGAACATAGAAGACGTTTCACTAAATGGTTAATGGACAAAAATATACCATACAGAGACTCTGATGAAGAGGCAACAATGAAGAAGTTAACTTCTGGCCCATTTGCTTTGGTGATATTGTGGCAAGCATATGACATCAATGGTTACACATTTTACACTAAGTAAAAAGACAGTAAGAGTGTTGCATAAAAGTGGTGTTCGTATAGAGGCTTATGATCCACAAGGGCAGAAGACCACATACTTCGGGTTCATAGAGGAAATATGGGAACTCGATTATGGCGAAAAAAATGCAAATTCCCATGTTTAAGTGCCAATGGGTCAAACATCTTGATGGTGTGAAAGTGGACAACTACGGGCTGACACTGGTAGACTTGAACAAAGTGGGTTATAAAGATGACCCGTGGGTTCTCGTCGATTGTGTTGCACAAGTTTTTTATGTACAGGATCCAGAAACTGAGAAGATGCATGTAGTTGTTTCTTGAAAGCAAAGTATTGTTGAGGATGAAGATGTGGGAGATAATGAAGAGGAATATACTTAATATGAAGATATGTACCTTTTCACTAATCCGGAAAACATCAGGCGCGTAGAAAGAAGCATTAAAAAGGACTTGAAACCCTATATGCGAGAAGATGTCAACGCTGGAAAAAATATATGACATATATTTTATATATTTGTAATATTGTAATGAATCTTTAATATTTTAATTTGACAAATATTTTCTTTTAATATTTGAATTTTGACATGTTGGAATGCTTTAAAAAATTAACAAAATTCATACAGTGAAATAATTGCTTTGAGTTGTCCGTAGACTTGAACAATGAAATAAACTATGCTTGAAGCCATGGCCGGCTGAGTGCTGCTTCATCTCTATGTGTACGTGTGAGCTCTGTTTTTCCTCTGTTCGTGTGCGTATATAATTTTCCTTTGTGTTTTCCCTTCAAGTAAAGACTGCCTGTGAAAACATTTTAAAAACATGCACAAGGGGTGGCCCCTGGCCAACGTGACAACCCCTAGCACGAGATCACCAATTCCGAGACCTATCATCACCGAGCCAGAAACAGATGCTGGTGGGAGCAGTGGCTCGGAGCCAATCCATGAAACCGACTGATGGGTACTAGAGATTTTAGAGAGAAGGCAAGTTGTGCAGGAGATGCTGCATTTGCGCAACTTGATATTTTGGGGCCCTGTAATGCATGCTACCATGTGAGACATATTTTGTTGCTAGAACTTTTGTGGAATGGCGCATGCTACAATTTTCGCAGGCGGTTCTATACCTACGACTAGCCGCCTCTGAAGAATGTTTATCACAGGCGGTTTGTAATGTAAAGAGTATCCGCCTGTGATAACTCCATTATCGCAGGCGGTTCTTTACCTACGACTGTCCGCCTGTGAAGAATCTTTATCACAGGCGGTTTTAACGTAAAGAGTATTCGCCCATGTAACTCTAAGGACGCATGTACTGTGTGTGTTCCCCTTGCGCGTGCGGTAACTGAAAAGGTAAGGCGCGGTAACTTGGCAGGCGTGACAATCCCTGGCACGAGATCACCACTTCTGAGACCTGTCATCAACGAGCTGCCGGTCGGAGGGGTCCAGAGGCTCAAGCCAGGGGTGTGTCACTTCCTCCATCAAGCTCCATGTACATCAACCAGCCAGAAACAAATACTGGTGGGAGCAGTGGCTCGGAGCCGATCCATGAAACCGACTGATGGATACTAGAGCTTTTGAAGAGAAGGCAAATTGTGTAGGAGATGCTACATTTGTGCAACTTGACATTTTGGGGCCCTGTAATGCATGCTACCATGTGAGACATATTTTGTTGCTAGAACTTTTGTGGAATGGTGCATGCTACAATTTTCGTAGGCGGTTCTATACCTACGACTAGCTGCCTGTGAAGAATATTTATCACAAGCGATTTTGTAATGTAAAGAGTATCCGCCTGTGGTAACTCCATTATCGCACACGGTTCTTTACCTACGACTGTCCGCCTGTGAAGAATGTTTATCACAAGCGGTTTGTAACATAAGATTATCCGCCTGTGTAACTCCGTGCATTCCCCTCGCGCAGTAACCAAAAAGTTAAGGCGTGCACGCCCGGTCGCTTCAGTCGCCTGTATTAATGGCCAATATTGCAGGCGGCTCCTACTCCACGGTCCGCCTGTATCATGCTGTCGTTGCCATTTGCGCTCAGAATTCGAAGCAATCCGACCTCCCCTTCTCCGCACCATTATAACTTGCACCTTCCCCTTCTCTACACCACCATCAAAGTCTTCCTCTTCCCTCTAGTCTTCGTCTTCCTCGCCGCACCGTAGCTCTAGTATCAATGGCACCACCGAGGAAGCACTACAGACCATGCTCTCCACTCACAGTGCCTCCATCCCCGGCTCTAACCGCACCTCCGTCCCGGGCTCCAACCGCGCCTCCGTCCCCGGCTCCAACCGCACCTATGTCCACAGCTCCCACCGCGCCTCCGTCCCTCGCTCCAACCGCACCCCCGCCGCCTTCCTGGGCGGAAGACAGGTGCTTAGGGAAGTCACTTTCCTAGAGCAGAGTTTGGTTGCCCTCAGAACATAGGCGAATGATGACCTATCGCCGTTGTGCCGACAGATGGCAAATGATGTATTTACTGGAATGGGCACCATAGCCACTACCTCTTCGGGTTAAGAGAAGTGGCCGGTCATCTTAACATGATGCGGAAGACGGTTGGTGAGGTTCTTGGGGTGGAAGGCAGCAAGAAGTTGGTGGAGGCAATCGCCGACAAGTGTGGGGTTCCTCCGCCACCGAGGACTAGGCGATCGTCTGCTGTTTTCTTTTATTATTTGTAAAAATTTAATTTTTAATGAATGTGTGTTTGATGATGAATGTTTGTTATCGATTATCAAATTGTTTGTTGTCTTTTTGATTAATACTAAATGTGATTGATGTATACCTGGTCGCGACGTTTGGTGGCTTCGAATTGGTGTAAATGGCGTGTTCCGATCCCCTCGGTATTAATGGTCAATATTGCAGTCGGCTCCTGCTCCCGGTCGCTTCAGCCGCCTGTATTAATGTGGCTTCGAATTGAATTCAAAGGAGCGTATGAGTAGGTCTTCCTCATCATGAGGGTTTGAACTCCTATTAATGGTCAATATTGCAGGCGGCTCCTACTCCCGGTCGCTTCAGCCACCTGTATTAATGGCCAATATTGCAGGCGGATCCTACTTCACGGTCCACCTGTGAAAATTGATATGTTTACATAGGCGGTTTGCCATTGCGAGCCATCTGTGATGTTTATTCATCACAGACGGCTATTAATTCAGTCGACATCACATGCACATTTTTTTACGGACCGCCTGGGTCTGAAAAACGAGGCGTCTGTGATAATTGTTTTTGTAGTAGTGGGTGGCACGTACCGGTTAAGCAGCCCACCTGAGGCTGGAATCATGTTGACGTCGTCCTGCGCAGATTGGGGATACCGGCCTGTGCAGATCGTACGACGGCGGACTGTATGGATCAGTTCTGCTCAGACACTCAATTTTCGGCATCGCTCGAAGAACAAAATTTGATAGGCCAAAGTTACAAACTCAAATCAATATCATGGGACTTAGCTATGTAGGGACAACATTATACATATTGTGTATGGACAGTTTCTGTACAAGGTCATAACTGAGTGCTGGCATATTTGATAATTGTAAATGACAAATTATTATCTCCTTCAAGCATAACATATAGATCCAGGTCTGTTTAGTTGGAAGCCTAGACAAAGATTGTGATTTTTCCCTTCAAAAGAAAAAAATTGTGTGACTTGTTGTTTGCCTAATCAAATGTTGAGCCCCTCCCGGCCTTGTGTGCTGCGTCTGACACTGGCTGACGTTCATCAAACACATTAGATGTTATGTATTTTATGTTAACTAGCTTAAAATGATTATGTTTTCTAAACAAGTATCTAATTAGGCATGTTCCCATTGTTTTTTCATGGTTTCCAAATTGAAGCTTGAGAGAAGGTTTCTCTGTATTCTAAATGCTCAGTGAAAGAAAGGTGTCTTTTATCGGTGTTTCAGCAGTAGTGACTACTTTTGTGTTGTTATTTTAAACTTTTGACAAGAGACAATCCCATTCTTCGGTAAAAAGCTTTCCCTAAATAAATAGGTTTTTGTATGTTTAGTTTGTACCTCTGCCACAATTTTTGCAGGTCTCACATGCAAAGTTTTTCCTCAGTATCGCCCACACAACAAATCGTTTCATTTATTCTGATCCATAGAGCGATCATATACAACACGAGAAATTTATTCGCACATGGAGTCATCATGAATTATCATTCATTCATGACCTTAGGGACCAACACTCCGGCCTTCTGTGCTGGGCGCGGCCACTGGTGCCTTCGCCTTTGCACACGGGTATCTACAGTAGCATTTGAATTGATTGGTTCCACAGAAGCCACTAGTGCAACCATTGCCCTCTCCCAAACACACTCGGTTGCAGTGATGATCGTCGAAGCACCACCCCTTGAAGTTGGCGCTCGGACGGTTGCATGTGTCCTCTACCTCAACATGTGCTATGTCTGCATAGACGAACACACATGCTAACACACAAAAATGTTAACCAAAACATCAAACAGAGATCATGCAGGCACGTACCTGTGGCCATCACAATAAAGAGGATGATGACAGCAGCTGAGATAACCCTCGGTGAAGGCTCCATTTTGTTGTGCTTTGAAGAAGAATGACCATGATTGAGAGCCTAGGACCTTAATTTATAAGCGGGTATGGAAAAAATAACGTCGTTCTTTTAGTATACCTTTATGACTGCCACCAATATGTAAAAGTCCAAGAAAGTGACTTGCAAAAAAATGTTCATCACCTCACAACACCACAGCTCTTGTGATGGATATCTCATGAACACTTGTTGAGAGCAAGTAAACACCATCAAAAGGGTGATTAGATGGGAAAGCCCTAACTTCAAAAAGTGGGATTTCTACACATGAACATGAAAGGTTGAGCTCACCCCTAGAGCTTAAATAGTCTTGGGAAGTCTCAGGCCAAATTTCATGCAAATCCAATACATTTTGAGGCACTTTTGGAGGCATACTTTCATCACTTGAATTCAAAAGTTGACTTCATATTCAAACTCAGTACATTTTCTGAGTTAGTCCACCAATTTTCATCCCCATTGGACTTCATCTTGTCAGGAGCTAAATTTGCATTAATTCAAAACTAAATTTGAATTTCAAATTCAAATGTGAAGCAAATTTAGCCAAACCAACTTCAAATTGAGGAAATCAAATTCAAATAATGACTTGGAGGCTAAGTCTCTCATTCAGTTATGAGTAGCTGAGATCTTTTCAGTGAAAACAAAAATGAAAAACAGAAAAGAATTAGAGGGGAGGGACCCACTTGTCAGTAGCCTTCACACCGAAGTCTTCTCGGCTTGATTTTTTCCCTCGACCGAGAGCGCGCGCCAGCTACCGACGTCGGCGCCAACCGCCTCATCTCTGTGCCACCTCCAGCTCGGGGGCTGAGGGCGCCAGGTGCAGCACTCGAGTAACAGGACAGGCCACGTGATTCCTCCCTCATCCTCTCCGTTCTGCCCCGCACACAACCGAAACGAAACACCTCGCCGGCCGCTCTCCTCGGGTCCTAGGTGCGCCCCCAAACTGAGCACTCTCGTGATAGACGATCAAAAGCAAAGAGACACGCCATAGGCTGCTCGAACTCACGGAGAAAACCTTAGCTCCTTTCATGCCCTGTAGGGAGAGAATTTCCATGTTTAGTCCTCGGTGTTCAAAGTACCGAGCTAGCCATGAATCCAAAATTTTTGGTGATCGGTCCACCACCGTGTAAACCAAGCTAAGCACATGTTCTACACGTCCCCAAGGCCACCTAGGACCAAAGACCATAAAAAACCATCGAGTTTTGGCGCTGCTATTCGAGTTTTTCGAGCATCCACTGTTTTAGCCCTAGGTCGACGGTGAAGTCCTAGCTCCGGCCGTTTCCATGGCAAATCACATTCGTTTTCGTGCTCAGCATGCCACAGCGGAGCTGTAGGAGCAAACCGTTCCCAAATAATGCCCTGAGCAGCCCGGATGACATCGCCGGAGTGGGGATTGCCGCTGTCACCGTC
Organism: Neostapfia colusana; assembly: GCA_030760725.1. NCBI lineage: Eukaryota > Viridiplantae > Streptophyta > Magnoliopsida > Poales > Poaceae > Neostapfia > Neostapfia colusana. The sequence continues at coordinate 53,280,028 of JASWHV010000017.1, forward strand.
GCGAGCGTGGTTCCGTCCATCGCCGAGCTTCGGTGAGTGCACCAACATGTTCTCCGAGCAAAGTTGGGCACAGGCTGCAAAATCCGTCAAAGGTCGTGCGGTGAAATGGCCGGCGGCGAGTTCTCCGGCGAAGAGCCGCCGCGGGGGTCGCGGGAGGTCGCGAGGTAGACGAAGGGGGCGCCAGGTCCACCGGTCAGTCCCTGTTCTCTCGCGGGGATCCACTTTGCGGCCTGGATCCGATGCGGCAGCGCGGGTAAAACCCCGTGGGCTGCGGTATGGCTGCGATCTCAGTGGGCCGGTTTTAAAAGTGGGGCCCACCCCCAAAGTTTAAACATTTTGGGATTTTCCAATTTAGTTCAAAGTTCAAATGCACATAACTTTTGCTAGGAAGCTCCAAATTTAGTGAACTAAATTTTGCTGAATTCATCTATTTGAATACTTTCCAGAAACACAAATTTCAGTTCATGAAACCCAATGGTTTTCCAGAATTAATTCCCTGAAATTTAAACTGTTAGGAATTTTATCTGGAGAATTACTTTATGAAAATTTCTGAAATTTGGCTGGGAGGTTCACTGGAAAATCCTTGAGTCACATTAAAATTTTCAGACCCATCCAAGTTCAGTTAGTCCCCCTAATGGTGTGATTAAGTGAACTGACCAGAGAAAATAGAAAAATGTACAGAAACATTTTTTCAGATTTTCACAAATCTTGTTTAGGGCATAACTTCATGTAGAATTCTTCAAATGACATGAAACCAATTCTATTAGAACCATCTCAAATTCTAGTTTCCAGAAAGTAATGGTTGGAGCCATGAAAACCCCTGGAATTCCATAGAGGCTCTACAAATGACCAGATAGGCTTTAATTTGTACAAAGCTCAAATGAACTTTGTTTCAAATGAAACTTGGTAAAGACTCAGGTTAGGACCCTACGAAGCCACCATAAAAATTTCAGAACTAAAGGGGAGGGCTAGCTAGAGTTATAGTCTTTACATATTCAATTTCAAACATTGCATTTAAATTGACATATAGCATATGGTTGACGTGTAGTCGCTGAAGGCGGGGAAGCTCCGGAAGTGCTCGACTTCCTTCTTCCGGACGAAGCCTTGATATCTGACCAACAGCAACAAGGCAAGGCCCAGTTTACATTAACCCATTTTACAAAGTTTTGCTTTATTTATACTTAGTATGTGGTATGGATGTGCATTATGTGTAGCATGGATGAAACACAAGTGCATAACCAGATCTTCCCACATAAGTGAGGGTAGCGTCTACGTCCTCGAGTAGACAGGCTATGCTTAATGATTCATAGAACTTTGGTACAAGTCGAGTAGTTGGAATCTACTCGCAAGTTAGGCTTGGGACACACGGGATTGTTTCGAGTGATGTGAGATCACTTTAGTAAGAAAATGAGACTGGGCAGGGGCTAGGGCGCAGCAAGAGGAAGTCTTGTGTGTGCAGCCCTGTCCATGTTGATTGGGGACCAATCCGTGTGCTGCCCTGCTGAACAAGTATTGAACGTACCGAAGACATATCGGATATATGGGCCCCGATAAACAATGTAACCTAAACCTCCGAGCATCGAGGCATAGCACACCGATTTATAGGTGTAGGTTGAGGGCATCAAGGTGGAAATCTGCTAACGGACATAGAGAGATGCTCCGTGTAGGGAACCTCCTGCCCGTTTCGGTGCGACCGGTTCGACGTTTGGGCTGTTGGATGAAAGGTTGTCCCGTACGACACGGGGTGAGCGTGCTGTGTGCAGCTCCGCGTGTGGCGTACATGACGTGCTTTTCGGGTATCCCTGCAGGTGTATATCGAGTCGATTCGCCATCCCTCGCGGTGATGAGTACCGCTTGTTCACTGCGTCGTAACGTAGATAAATTATGGAATGTTATGATTCAATTCTGCTGTTATGTATAATTGTATTGCTACATGTGTGCCACCAAATATTGCTTACTAAATTTCAAATTCATGAACTGTTAACTTGTGGCTAAAAGATGAAATAAGGATGAACTTGCAGGCGTGTCCGTTTGCTGCAAATTACGTTACCCTGTTCATTGTACACTACATGTAGAGTTTCATGCCTAGGTGAGTCGGTTAAGTCTTGTTGAGCCTTCGTGCTCATGGTCGCTTCTATAAGTGTTTCTCAGGTGAGGTGTACCCCACGGACTCGGGCCACGAGTCCACCAGCGAGGGCTACCCTCCGTCGGGGACCACGGCTGAGTGGGAGCCGTACACGCCGCGCTGAGCTGAGGAGTGCAGCTAGTGTGGGTTGCCCTAGGGCTGGGCAACCGACTTTTGCTAGGTAGATGGGCGTGAGTTGTACAAACTTAGCTTCTGCTATTGTAATCTAAACACTAGTTTGTAACTGAAGTCCTATACTACTTTGTACATTTCAGTTGGTCTTTTATGTAATACAATGTTTCCTTATGATGTGTGCTGTCGGGTGTCGCATCGTGCGGCACCACCCTCTGTGATCCTGGATGAGCGGATTCTGGTCCGCCACAGGCTGGTATCAGAGCCGCATTGGGGATAGCACATAATTAAAGACTGTATTACAGGAGAACTTGGGTTACGGTGAGGATTCGCTAGTTTGCCCAATAAGGACTACATTAGCATAGTTACTTAAAGTGGAAAGATTAACATATGTGTTATAATTCTGAAGTTTTATTATGTAACGATGCACCTACACTCAGGTATGAATGGTAAGGAACGCCACCGAAAGCGGTTCAATTTCGGTTAGCTCCCCTGACAAGGAACGTAGTTCAGGGATAGGTCTCACAACTTGGTGTGAGACGTTAATATGAAACTCTTGGACTCTTCATGTTCTTGAGTTCATATGAAACGCTGATCCCTAGCGTGCATTAGGCAAGCAAGTGGAGACCCCATCGTGTGTCAGTAACGCGATAGTGTGTTCGTCTGGAAATAGCCCAGGGTGACATACACAGCGCTTGCCATCGGCGTGCACTGCAGGGCAGTAGGTGCTATCTGTTGGGTTGATAAAATTCCCAACCATGAAGACCCGTTCGCGCTCTACTCGGGTTCCCCGTCGTGTGGTGTTAAAACACGATCACGTACCTTGAGACGTGGCTTAACTCAAGGACGGCTGTATGGCAATGATACTGGCGTTTGTATTTACTTTCAAATATGGACCTGCCTGAAATGAAAATAACCTTTGAGTGCATCATTATTGGGTGTTATTCTGAAGGTACTAACCACGTATGTATCCCGTGTAGTATACGTGTGTGAGAGCCCGTTTAGTGTCACAATTGAGACGTATATGCCGGTATAATCCGGTTAGGATTTTCTTTTTGTGAGGAATGTAGTACTGACATATCATAGGCATGTGCATGAAAGATAATGATAACAAGGAACTAAAATCACCAAGTTTCAACAATTAGGACCCTGGTTGGGTAGAGAAGTTCAATATTGATCAGTGTAGTCAATGGGATTGAAAAACAGAGTGCCCTGTTTTGGGCAGCAAGTCTACTGAACTTTGACAGAGCATAACTCACAGATTATTTAGCCTATGGAGGTTTGGGATATAGTTCTGGAGAGGTGTTCAAATACTCTACAACTTTTTTGTAGACTCCCAGAGCTGAATCACATCTTAAGATAGCTTAAATTCCAGAGGAGTGTAAACTGTCCAGAACCAGGACAGATTTAAAATACTATCTGGACTGTTCTGTTTTTCAAGTATAACTTCCTGTAGGAAAATCTAAAATTGTCATATGATACATTTTTGGAAAGGGTAGGAGATGTGTTGAATCTTTTTAATTCAAAGTTTCTGTAATTTGAGCAAGGAATTCAGTGGAAATTAGAGTTGAAAACAGCAACTTCCAAAGGAGGTGCTGTTGAAATTCTTCCAGAAATTCTGTTGACTTTGAATTATCATAACTTTTTAACAAAACCTGATCTGAGGGCAAATAAATACTCGTTGGAAAGATACTGAAGTTAAGTTTAACTTTGGTATTCAACTCTAGTCAGGAAAATGCCCATCAGCAGGTCAAGATCTGGAATATGTAGCAACTGGTCATTCTGGCAGAGGGGTGACAGTTGAACTCATTTGAGAGATTGTGGTACCCTAGGGGGTTTAAGTACTTCCAATTGGGTAGCACATACTCATGAGCGGTTATCTTAGACCAGTGAAAGAATTGAGTATGCCCTACTCAAGTTTCTTTTGCTAGAGACCATGTTTGTGTCGTATTGAAGATAAAAGGGTAGTATATGTGATGACAAAGCGATGGAACGTCTCGTAGTGACCAAACTTAGTTGAGATGAAGTTCCAAAGAGGAAGTCCGTCAAGTTGGATTTAACTAGTTTGTATTTGGTCTGGTAATGGTGTAGCTTGTGCAAAGTTATTACATTATCTGTATACGAGATGTATCGCATGTTTTTACTGTCATTATGTTTTACGCCTATCGTTTTTTTAACTGCATGACGTATGTTGCGGGACTGATATTTATTGTCGTATGATTGCAGATGGTTCGCACTCGGAACACGCATGGGATTGGTTGCTCTAGCCAGCAGGGGGTAATGACTCCCAGCCACCTGCCTACGACAGCACCCCACAGCAACAACCACCACCGCCGTCTCCGCTTACCCTAGCGGATGTGATCGCGGCCCTGGTGGGTAATCGTGAGGAGCAGACCGACCTGCTCCACACGATCATGCAGAATACGTCCCAGTCAGGGGGGGGGGTCAAGAGAGGGGGCCTCATGAGCCCCGTGATGTGACGTACTCGGACTTCATGAGTACGCACCCTCCGGTGTTCACTGAAGCAGCAGAACCCCTGGAGGCCGATAACTGGCTGCGGACAATTGAGTCCAAGATCGGGCTGCTCCAATGTATGGAGTGGCAGAAGAATCTGTTCGCAGCGCAGAAGCTTCACGGTGCCGCTGGTGCGTGGTGGGTGAACTATGTAGCCTCACTGCCGGCTGGCCATGCCGTGGAGTGGGAAGAATTCCGGGAGGCGTTCCGCGCCTACCATATCCCTCCCGGGATAATGAAGCGGAAGTTCCAAGAGTTCTTGGAGCTGAAGCAGGGCGGGAGGAGTGCCCATGACTACTCCAATGCCTTCAACCATCTGGCGCAATATGCGTCGGATTACGTCTCTAGCGAGGAGAACAAGCGAGAGCACTTCTATCAGGGGTTACACCCCGAGATGAAGACGCATCTCATCCAATGCAATCGCGGCACCTTCAACGATCTCGTTAATGCCGCGATCATGCAAGAAGACGCTCAACAAGAATTGGTGGCTGAGCAGCGAAAGCGCAGCACTCCACCCAGCACTGGGAGTGGAGCTCCCTAGAAATACCGCTTGGTGTATCGGACACCATCCGGTCATCAGTGGCATCCACCGGCGCGATCTCAGCAGTTTGGGGGACGTTCATTTCAGCCACCCCCATTCCGACCGGCGATGCCACCACCGCGACCGCAACAACAGCAGCAGCAGATGGTACCCCGGGCATTTCCACCGCCAAAACACGCCCCGGGTTTCCGTCTGCCGATCAGCGGAGGACCGCCTCGCTACACTTGCTTTACGTGTGGCCAGGCGGGCCATTTCTCGAAGGACTGTCCCCAGGGGCAGCAGAGCAGCGGGCAAGCCCAGTTCCAGGGCGGTGCTCGAGGCCGACCTCCGGTCAAGAAGGTTGGTCAGCGAACTGGGGGCGTTCGCAACCTCGACAATGAGGACGCCCCAGAGGGAGACAACGTGCTGGCGGGTACGTTCATCTCAACGATCAAGCAATCGTCATATTATTTTATTCGGGTGCAACCCACAGTTTCATAAGTGCATCCTATGTGGCTAAGCATCAAATGCAAGTCTTCCCAACCGACTGCTCATATATGATCTGCTCACCGGGAGGGAAGATTTCAGCAAATATGATGATTCCAAAAGCACCTCTGTGCTTAGGTGGGAAGATATATCCCACCACCTTGATAATCCTTACGGGGCAAAAGATTGATGCAATCTTAGGGATGTCATGGTTACGTTACCATGGCGCTGTCCCGGACACTCGGACACAGACTGTTCATTTGAATTCTCCATTCCACCGTTCGCATTCCATGGTGTTAGACAATCCTGTCCAGGAAGTTTCAGTAATTAATAATACTGAGGCTCTCAAGTTAGAGGACATCCCCGTAGTCTGGGAATATCTGGACGTGTTTCCGGATGATCTTCCAGGTATGCCACCTGAGCAGGATGTAGAGTTCAAGATTGAGCTTGCACCCGGGACTACCCCTATCTCACGGAGACCATACAAAATGGCTCCGAACGAGCTGGCTGAATTGAAAGAACAGCTCAATGATCTGTTGAGCAAAGGTTTCAGTAGACCGAGTTCCTTGCCTTGGGGATGCTCGACGCTGTTCGTAAAGAAGAAGGATGAAACCTTGAGGCTTTGTGTGGATTACCGGCCGCTCAACGCCGTCACCATCAAGAACAAATACCCACTGCCCCGTATTGACATCCTGTTTGATCAGCTTGTGGGTGCAAGTGTGTTCTCAAAGATGGACCTTCGCTCCGGGTATCATCAAATAAAAATCCGGGCGGAGGATATCCCGAAGACGGCCTTCTCGATGAGATATGGCTTATATGAATATCTCGTCATGTCTTTTGGTCTCACTAATGCTCCAGCACATTTCATGTATCTCATGAACTCGGTGTTCATGCCGGAGCTGGACAAGTTCGTTGTGGTGTTCATCGATGATATCTTGGTTTACTCCAAGACAGAAGCAGAACACGCCAAACACTTGAGAATCGTTCTTCAACGATTGCGGGACCACAAGCTCTATGCCAAGTTCAGCAAATGTGGGTTTTGGATCAGCCAAGTGCCATTTTGGGACATATAATCTCAGCGAAAGTCATTGCGGTTGACTCAAGCAAAATTGAGCAAGTGCTGAAATGGATAGCCCCTACTTCTTTCCACGAAGTCAGAAGCTTCCTCGGCTTAGCGGGATATTACCGAAGATTCATTCCAAGCTTCTCCAAGCTTGCTAACCCGATGACAGAATTGTTGAAAAAGGGAACAAAATATGTTTGGAACTCAGCATGTGAAGGAGCGTTTCAAGCATTAGTGAAGCATCTCACAACCGCCCCGGTCTTAGCTCAACCGGATACGACCAAGCCCTTCGACGTGTATTGTGATGCGTCCGATATCGGGCTCGGCTGTGTGTTGATGCAAGAAGGGCGTGTGGTCGCATATGGCTCACGCCAACTTTGAAACCATGAGCAACACTATCCAACTCATGATCTTGAGCTCGCTGCTGTGGTTTTGGCGCTGAAAATGTGGAGGCACTATCTCATGGGGAATTTGGTGCACCTCTACACCGACCACAGGAGCTTGAAGTATATCTTCACCCAGAAGGAGCTGAATATGAGGCAAAGGAGGTGGTTAGAACTAATCAAAGATTATGAGATTGAGATTCATTACCATCCTGGCAAGGCGAATGTGGTTGCTGATGCGCTGAGTCAGAAATTACATGTCCATAACCTCACCATTACACCGGTGGAGGAGGGAGAGCCGAGTTTGTACTTGGTTCCTTATGGATCACTCTACAACCTTGCTCTCATCCCTACCATTAGGGAGAACATCATTGCAGCTCAGAAAGTGGACAAGGGTATGGCATATCTCCGGAGATGGATAGACAACAAGGAAATAAAATGTTTCCAGAAAGATGATGAAGGGACGCTGTGGTTCAATGACCGCATAGTCGTACCCCGGAATATGGAGCTGAGAAAGAAGATTCTTGATGAAGCGCACTCGTCTAAATACTCCATTCATCCGGGCAGCAATAAAATGTGCCAAGATTTGAAAAAGAAATTTTGGTGGACACGGATGAAGCGGGAAGTGGCGAAGTACGTATCCGAGTGTGATACGTGTAGACGAGTGAAAGCTGATCATATGAGGAAATCAGGGCTGCTACAACCCCTAAAAATCCCAGCGTGGAAGTGGGAAGATGTGAGCATGGATTTCATTGTGGGGTTACCCCTGACTTCCAACAAGCATGATTCCATTTGGGTAATCGTTGACCGATTAACCAAGTCGGCTCACTTCATTCCGGTGCATACACGTTACAATGCCAGCAAATATGCGGAGCTGTACATTGCAAGAATTCTATGCTTACATGGGATACCCAAGACCATAGTCTCAGATCGAGGTGCACTATTTGTATCTCGTTTCTGGGAGCAGATGCACGCTGCATTGGGCACTAAGCTGTTTAGAAGCTCCGTCTATCACCCTCAGACAGATGGTCAAACAGAGAGGATGAACCAAGTACTAGAAGACATGTTGAGAGCGTGTGCCATCCACCACGGTAAAAACAAGGATGATTATCTACCATTGGCGGAATTCTCGTACAACAATGGCTATCAAGCGAGTATCAAGATGGAACCCTATGAAGCTCTCTACGGTCGTAAATGCCGCACCCCATTGAACTGGTGCGAGTCCGGTGGAAGGGTCACATTCGGGGTTGATGTGGTGAACGATGCCGAAGAGCGCGTTCGGATGATTCAAGCCAACTTGAAGGCCGCTCAATCCCGGCAGAAAAGCTATGCTGATAAGAGGCGTAGGCCGCTGCACTTTGACGTCGGGGAGCATGTGTACCTCCGTGTATCACCGATGAAAGGCGTGCACCTGTTCGGCGTGAAGGGGAAACTTGCTCCCCGATTCATTGGACCCTATGCCATCACCGAGAAGTGTGGACCATTGGCATATAGACTGGAACTACCGGCATCTCTTGCTGGTGTTCGCGATGTTTTCCATGTTTCACAACTGCGAAAATGTCTGAAGTATATGGCTGCTGTTCCCACCGAAGACATCGGCGAGCTGCAAATGGATTTTACGTATGCAGAATATCCGGTGGCAATAATTGATGAGCAAGCTCAGACCACACCTAGCCGAACGTTGTGGTTCTACAAGATACTATGGAGTAACCACACCGCCGAAGAAGCGACGTGGGAGAGAGAAGAATTCCTTCGCTCAAACTACCCGGGGTTCATGGCGTCTCATCACGGGTGAGTTTCTATTACATCGCTGTCTCTTCTTTTGTAATCTTGGGACGAGATTCTTTTAAGGGGGGAGGGATGTAAAAGTCCAAGAAAGTGACTTGCAAAAAAATGTTCATTACCTCACAACACCACAACTCTTATGATGGATATCTCATGAACACTTGTTGAGAGCAAGTAAACACCATCAAAAGGGTGATTAGAGGGGAGAGCCCTAACTTAAAAAAGTGGGATTTATACACATGAACATGAAAGGTTGAGCTCACCCCTAGAGCATAAATAGTCTTGGGAAGGCTCAGGCAAAATTTCATGCAAATCCAATACTTTTTGAGGCACTTTTGGAGGCATTTGAAAAAGGGGCCAATTTGAATGCAAATTCAAATTGCAGCCACTTTCATCACTTGAATTCAAAAGTTGACTTCATATTCAAACTCACTACATTTTTCTGAGTTAGTCCACCATTTTCATCCCCATTGGACTTCATCTTGTCGGGAGCAAAATTTGCATTAATTCAAAACTGAATTTGAAATTCAAATTCAAATGTGAAGCAAATTTAGCCAAACCAATTTCAAATTTAGGAAATCAAATTCAAACAATGACTTGGAGGCTAAGTCTCTCATTCAATTGTGAGTAGCTGAGATCTTTTCAGTGAAAACAAAAATGAAAAACAGAAAAGAATTAGAGGGGAGGGACCCACTTGTCAGTAGCCTTCACAATGAAGTCTTCTCGGCTTGATTTTTCCCTCGACCGAGAGCGCGCGCCAGCTACCGACGTCGGCGCCAACCGCCTCGTCTCTGTGCCACCTCCTGCTCAGGGGCTGAGGGCGCCGGGTGCAGCACTCGAGTAACACGCCAGGCCACGTGATTCCTCCCTCATCCTCTCCGTTCTGCCCCGCACACAACCAAAACAAAACACCTCGCCGGCCGCTCTCCTCGGGTCCTCGGTGCGCCACCGATCTGAGCACTCTCACGACCGACGATCAACAGCAAAGAGACATGCCGGAGGCTGCTCGAACTCACGGTGAAAACCTTACCTCCTTTCATGCCCTGTAGGGAGAGAATTTCCATGTTTAGTCCTCGGTGTTCAAAGTACCGAGCTAGCCAAGAATCCAAAATTCATGGTGATCGGTCCACCACCACGTAAACCAAGCTAAGCACATGTTCTACACATCCCCACGGCCACCTAGAACCAAAGACCATAAAAAACCATCGAGTTTTAGTGCTGCTATTCGATTTTTTCGAGCATCCGCCGTTTTAGCCCTAGGTCGACGGTGAAGTCCTAGCTCCAGCCGTTTCCATGGCAAACCACGTTCGTTTTCGTGCTCAGCATGCCACAGTGGAGCTGTAGGAGCAAACCATTCCCAAAATAAGGCCCTGAGCATCCCGGATGACATTGCCGGAGTGGGGATCGCTGCTGTCACCGTCGTGAGCGTGGTTCCGGCCATCGCCGAGCTTCGGTGAGTGCACCAACGTGTTCTCCGATCAAAGTTGGGAAGAGGCGGCGAAATCCGTCGAAGATCGTGCGGTGAAATGGCCAGCGGCGAGTTCTCCGGCGAAGAGCCACCGCGGGGCTCGCGGGAGGTCGCAAGGTAGACGAAGGGGGCGACGGGTCCACCGGTCAGTCCTTGTTCTCTCGCAGGGATCCACTTTGCGGCCGGGATCCGTTGCGGCAGCACGAGTAAAATCCCGTGGGCTGCGGTGTGGCCGCGATCTCAGTGGGCCGGTTTTAAAAGTGGGGCCCACCCGTAGAGTTTAAACATTTTGGGATTTTCCAATTTAGTTCAAACTTCGAATGCACATAACTTTTGCTAGGAAGCTACAAATTTAGTGAACTAAATTTTTTTGAATTCATCTTTTTGAATACTTTCCAGCAACACAAATTTCATCTCATGAGACTTAATGGTTTTCCAGAATTAATTCCCTAAAGTTTAAACTATTAGGAATTTTATCTGGAGAATTACTTTTTGAAAAATTCTGAAATTCGGCTGGGAGGTTATTGGAAAATGCTTGAGTCACAGTAAAATTTTCAGACCCATCCAAGTTCATTTAGTCCCCCTAATGGTGTGATTAAGTGTACTGACCAGAGAAATAGAAAAGTGTACAGAAACATTTTTCAGATTTTCTCAAATCTTGTTTAGGGCATAACTTCATCTAGAATTCTTCAAATGACATGAAACCAATTCCATTAGAACCATCTCAAATTCTAGTTTCGAGAAAGTAATGGTTGGAGCCATGAAAACCCCTGGAATTCCTTAGAGGCTCTACAAATGACCAAATAGGCTTTAATTTGTACAAAGCTCAAATGAACTTTGTTTCAAATGAAACTTGGTCACGTCTCTGGTTAGGACCCTACCAAGCCACCATAAAAATTTGAGAACCAAAGGGGAGGGCTAGCTAGAGTTATAGTCTTTACATATTCAATTTCAAACATTGCATTTAAATTGACATATAGCATATGGCTTACGTGTAGTCGCTGAAGGCGGGGAAGCTCCGGAAGTGCTCGACTTCCTTCTTCCAGACGAAGCCTTGATATATGACCAACAGCAACAAGGCAAGCCCCGGTTTACATTAACCCATTTTACAAAGTTTTGCTTTATTTATACTTAGTATGTGGTATGGATGTGCATTAGGTGTAGGATGGATGAAACCCAAGTGCATAACCAGATCTTCCCAGATGAGTGAGGGTAGTGTCTACGTCCTCGAGTAGACAGGCTATGCTTAAAGATTCATAGAACTTCGGTACAAGTCGAGTAGTTGGAATCTACTCGCGAGTTAGGTTTGGGACACACGGGATTGGTTCGAGTGATGTGAGATCACTTTAGTAAGAAAATGAGACTAGGCAGGGGCTAGGGCGCAGCAAGAGGAAGTCTTGTGTGTGCAGCCCTGTCCGTGTCGATTGAGGACCGATCCGTGTGCGACCCTGCTGAACAAGTATTGAACGTACCGAAGGCATATCGAATATATTGGCCCCGATAAACCGATGTAACCTAAACCTCCTGGTATCGAGGCATAGCACACCGATTTATAGGTGTAGGTTGAGGGCAGCAAGGTGGAAATCTGCTAACGGGCATAGAGAGATGCTCCGTGTAGGGAACCTCCTGCCCTTTTCAGTGTGACCCTGTTCGACGTTTGGACTGTTGGGTGAAAGGTTGTCCCGTACGACATGGGGTGAGCGTGCTGTGTGCAGCTCCGCGTGTGGGCATATGTGACGTGCTTTTCGGGTATCCCTGCAGGTGTATATCGAGTCGATTCGCTGTCCCTCGCGGTGATGAGTACCGCTTGTTCACTGCGTCATAACGTAGATAAATTATGGAATTTTATGATTCTATTCTGCTGTTATGTATAATTGTATTGCTACATGTTGTGAGGGCCCGATCCCGATCACGGGGCCGTGCCACTCGCCCGGGAATCGCATTGGGTGGTGCCGTGCGATGCGGCACCCAATAGCACACATAATAAAGCATCATATTACATAAATCAAGCGGAAGCTTACAAAGTGTGAATTTTCCAAATACTTCTCAAAATAATCTACAGCGGAAGACTAATACAACTCATGTCTCATACCTATGCTAAGCAACAGAGAAGGTGTCCAGCGCGCGGACCCTTCTCGCTAGCAACACTATCTCAATAGCAGCGGCAGGGGTTTCCATGAGTTCACCACTCGGAGAGTTCCGAGTCTCATTGGACATCCGTACATATCATCGTAGTGTTATTACCTGCAAAACAACTCATGCAGTATCTGTGAGCATGAAGCTCAGCAAGACTTAACCGTCACCCTAGTCATGAAACTCTACATGCTGAAAATAGAGGGCTGAATATAGAAGTTTGCACAAAGTATGAACTTGAGGTAAAGAAGAATCCTTACTTCAAGTTTTAAGAAACTTTTATAACCCCCGCGCAATTTTCATCGAGACTCCACAATCAAACAAGAAACACTTCATCTCGATGTCACTTGCCCGAGGTGAAAGTAACTTTAGTGAGCTACCCTAGACCCATACAGACCTTGCGCCATCAACGTCGAGACTCCACAATCAAACAAGAAACGCTTTGCCATGACGCTACTAGCCCAAGGTGGAAATTAAATTTAGTGAAGGTGTTGATCCTTCCTCATCTCCATTATGAGGATTACTCACAAAGCATATTAAATTTTTCCCAGTTTATTACTACGTCACGACGCAGAGAACAAGTATGCTCGGTCCATTTCGCAAGCGGCGATGATTGCAATCAAAAACACCAGGCTGACACGACACGTACGCCCGTACTCGATGTTGCACACAGCAACCATCACTGACGTCGTACATGGCAATCTTTCACACGACACCCAAATGTCGAACCGGTCCCACCGACTGGGATTAAGTCTCACTACGCCAAACCCTCGTAGAGCCGACTTCTCTATCCTTTCAGCATCTGCATCAGACGGTGAGGTATGCCTCGACACCCAGGTTAACATGTTACATCGGTTTTCTGGGTCCCATATAGCCAGTATGCATCCGGTACACAACTCAAACTTGTCCCACAGGGCCACACATGAGAACGGGCCTTAATCGACTCTGACATAGACTAGGTTCACAGGACCACATCCTTGAGCCTTCCATCCACTGCCCGGTCTCCATTTCCAATTATGAGGATCAATTCCCAACTCTTCCGATTGATCCCACTTAATCCCGGTTCATGAGTAGGAAACTGCCTACTCGAGTTATGCCTCTTATAATCCACTTTTGTTAACTTAAGATCATCAGTTATAATCAATTGATAACCTACTCTACATTATATTCCAGGGTTTTCTAGGTCATGCATTTGGAGTGTCATACCACCTAGACTTAATGCAATAAATAAAATGCTAGACATTATAAAGTGAATACAAATGAAAACTTGTAAGTTTTATGGAAACCGGGGCTTGCCTTTGTTTTGCAGGGGACTTATATATATGAGGTTCAGTTAGTGAAGATCACTGGGCTAAATCAAGTGCTTTCCTCCTTCCTTCATCTCCACTCCGATGACTTCAAATCCTTCACGTAGATGCTACACGTAATGAATATGCATATATGTTTAATTGTAAAGCTTTTGCTAATAAGTTCTAAATACAAGTTTAAAACTGGAACTCTGTTTACGAATTTAAAATGACACTGGTGCTAGTGGTTTGGGTTCGGTTGAGCACATGATCAAGTGATAAGTGCATTTTATCCCTTGTGTGTTACTCCTCTAAATAGGTTGAACAGAACAGCAATGATACAAAGCTCCAATGGCGCTGAAAATTTTCTTGTGAGTTCTTGTCACAAGAAAGTAGTTTGGACCAAAATTTAGAATTTTTCAATGAGTAGATCACTCAGAACAATTCCTTAAGCTTTTAGGAAAAAGGAAATCAATTCTGAATAAACTTGCACTTTCATGCAAATTCAGGTGAACTACAATTTCAAAAATAGCTCAGGGAGCATGCATGAATTTTCCTAGGATTTTTGGAGCTAAGACTTACCCAGAACTGAATTTCCAAGTTTTGGAAATTCTCTGAAGATGTTTCTGTATTTAATTGGACACAGCAAATTCAAATCTGAATTGCACTAAACAAATCAACTCCAAATGAGCTGAAATTTTTACAGGAGTTTACTAAAATCATAATAAATATTTTGGCAAAAATATATGATTTTTGGATGAACCAAACTCCCTCTAAAATTCTTTTTCTGAAAAGATTTAAAGAATTTTCCAGAATTAAATAATGAGTTTCATACAAATTGGGTTGTATATTTGGATAGAGTTTTCCAACATGAATCCAACCCAATTTTAATCACTAAATGTGGAGCTTCCTAGCAAAAGTTATGAGGTTCTAAATTTAGGGAAATTCTGGAATTCAAATTAACCGGGAAAAGTTTAAATCTCTGACAGCGGGTCTGGCCAACACGTGTCAACTCCTCGGCTAAACCACACGTGGCCACAGGGCTATTTCCCTCACTGTCACAGACGATCCCGTGCAACAGAAGATCCCACACCGGTTTACTGAGCGGCTGACGTGCGGGCCCGGCCACTTCCTCTCCTACCTCTCGCTCCCGCGCCCGCGCGCCGTCGGGCTCGCCGGAGTTCTCTGGATTCCGGCATCTCAGCCATCCTCCGAGCTCTCCCTCGCCGCTAGGGCCTAAATCCACATGCTGAACACACTGGAACAACTTTCCCCGACCGGGGGTGGCTCTAACCCAACCGGCGACGGTGCGACGGCTCGGCTCACCTTCGGTAGCATCGGCCAGCTATCCTAACCTGCAAAAAGCTCGGTGAAACGGCGCTACAGCATTGGTGGATGCTAGGGAATATCATCCTGGTGGTGAAACAGCCCGGAGATGGTTCTACCCTAGTTTTCACCATGAGCCCGATTCTCCCCACCATAGCCGCCGTCGGAAAATTGTCAAATACGCCGGCTACAACCGTGATCAAGCTAGGGTTGAGAAGCAAACTTAGGCACCGTCAAGTATATCTCCGGTGGGTGCAGTTTGGTGGGCTCTAAGCAAATAGAAGTCGGGAAATTGAAGATTTCATACCCGAGGGTGGTTTTGCACCGGCCGAGAGAAAACCGTGGAATACTCCGGCGACGATCAATCACTTGGCCCAAGCTTTGGGGTTGAGCAGCGTGGAGTCTTGGCGCGTCCAAAACCACTCTTGCTCGTCTGTGAAAAGCTCTCTGCCGAGCTGTCCACGAGAGCACCTCCACTCAGCTTCTTTCGGCCGCCGTGAAAACACGAAGCTCCCGGGTGGTTGTGGCTTAGACCGCGTGGGGATGGTGCGAGGAGGTCGTGGGGAGTCCCTTGGTGCTGTTTTGCCGGTTTGCCGAGGCTTGCACGTGATAGACAGCAGTTCCCGAGCGATCAACCACGGCGACAGCTTCTCTGTTCCTTAGCGTGCGAGAGCGAAAGAACAGGGGGTTCCTCGGTGATGCGGCACAGCTGACCGCGGCTGGGGGGTGAGGACGGAGAGACCAGCTTGCCAGCGTGAGGTAAAACGCAGCAGGAGGTGTCACTCGGTGCCTCTCGGTGTCGCACGGTGGAACCTCGCCTCTGCTCGAGTGGGAAAACTTAACCCCGAAGACTGCAGATCTTTTTGCAATTTTAACCTCCCCAATGACATGTGGGTCCCACCAGGCAGTCTCTCCTCATCCCTCAAAGGATCTCCAAAATTTGGCAAGTGACCAATTCAAATGTTTGGAGTTGAAAACTGAGCTGCATTTGGATAGTTGTACAAATTCCATCCAAATTCAAATGTATATTTGAATTCTTTGCACATCTAAAACCTTTTGGGAATAATGGATAGCAAATCTTTTCAAAAATTGATGAAACTTTGCCTACCCACTAATTTGGACCTAAGGAATCCAAATATGCAATCTGATTCTTGTGTTAGCTGCTGCAAACAAGAGTTTGAACACAACAGTTTGAATTACCATTGTGTCCTCCCTCATTTGAAATTTGAGTTGAACATTTAGTTCAAATTCTGATTTTTAACCTTTCCATTGCACCTGAGTACTTCCATCCTGGGGGTTTAATCCACCTACGGTCCAAACATGCAAGTAACCCTAAGTTTGTTTAGAAGAATCTCTCATGTTTTATCATATGTGGAAAAAGTTTAAACCAGCCCCCTTTTTCATACACATGACACCAAAATTTGTGCAAACTCAAATTTCTTTGTATTCATATTTTTGGGACCTTTACATTCCTCCTCCTTAAAAGGGAATCTCGTCCCGAGATTACAAAAGAAAGATGAGGCGGAAAGTAATTACAACGTCTGTGACAAAAGTTCCGGATAGTTCTTGTGGATGTAATCTTCACTCTCCCAAGTCGCCTCTTCCGGGGTATGATTACTCCACAGGACTTTGTAAAATTTCAAAGTACGGTTTCGGGTGATCCGGGTCTTTTCATCGATAATCTTGATGGGCTGCTCGGTGTAGGTGAGATCCGGTTGTAATATCTCCATGTCTCCCGAGAGAATCTCTGTCGGCTTCTTCAAACACTTTCTCAAGTGTGAGACATGGAAGATGTCGTGGATGCCCGATAAAGATGGTGGCAGCTTCAGACGGTAGGCTACCGGTCCACACCGTTCTGTAATAATGAACGGACCCACAAAGCAAGGAGCTAGCTTTCTCTTGATCCCGAATCGATGAATTCCCTTCATCGGGGATACTCGGAGATAGACGTGATCTCCGACTTCAAAATACAAGGGTCGGCATCGCTGGTCCGCATAACTCTTCTGGCGAGATTGAGCGGCTTTGAGGTTTGCTTGAATAAGCTGGACCCGCTCTTCGGCATCTTTTACAAGATCAATGCCGAAAATCACCCTCTTGCCGGATTCACACCAATTGAGTGGCGTGCGGCACTTCCTGCCATAAAGTGCTTCGTGTGGTACCATTTTAATACTGGATTGGTAACCATTGTTGTAGGAGAACTCCGCTAATGGCAAATGGTCATCCCAATTCTTTCCATGATCTATGGCCCATGCTCTCAGCATATCTTCTAAAATCTGATTCACCCTCTCCGTTTGACCGTCGGTCTGAGGATGGTATGCTGAGCTTCTAATTAACTTTGTTCCCAGAGATTCATGGAGTTGCTCCCAGAAACGAGCAACAAATATTGAACCTTGATCAGATATGATGGTTTTGGGGACTCCATGTAAGCACACAATTCTTGAGAGATACAATTCTGCATATTGCTTAGTTGAAAATCTCGTATTCACTGGGATGAAGTGGGCTGATTTTGTTAACCGATCAACAATCATCCAAATGGAGTCATGCTTTTTGAATGTGAGAGGCAGCCCGACTATAAAGTCCATTCTGATGTCCTCCCACTTCCATGTCGGAATACTTAATGGTTGCAGCATTATCGCTTTCTTAATATGATCAGCTTTGACCCGCCGACATGTATCACACTCAGATACATACTTGGCAATTTCTCGCTTCATCCGAGTCCACCAAAATTTTGTTTTAAGGTCTTGATACATCTTATTGCTTCCTGGATCTATCGAGTACTTGGACATATGAGCTTCATCCAAGATCTTCTTTCTTAGCTTCAGGTTCCGGGGTACCACGATACGGTTGTTAAACCATAACACACCTTGATCATCTTCTCGGAAACATTTCATTTTATCCTCATTGATTCTTGCCCGGATTTTCCACATTCCTTTATCTCTCTTCTGGGCTTGTACAATCTCTTCTCTAATGGTAAGCACAAGAGCAAGATTATACAACGCCCCATATGGAATCACCCGCAAGCTTGGTTCTTCATCCTCATCCAGAATAACTAACAAGTTATTTACGTGGGACTTATGACTGAGTGCATCAGCCACCACGTTAGCTTTACCCGGATGGTAATGGATCTCGAGCTCATAATCTTTGATTAATTCCAACCATCTTCACTGCCTCATATTGATATCCTTCTGAGTAAATATATATTTGAGGCTCTTATGGTCGGTGTAGAGGTGCACTAAATTCCCAAGTAAGTAGTGTCTCCACATCTTCAATGCAAGCACCACTGCAGCGAGTTCTAGGTCATGAGTGGGGTAGTGCTGCTCGTGGTTGCGGAGTTGACGAGACCCATACGCGATGGCTCGTCTATCTTGCATTAAGACGCAGCCAAGTCCAACGCCTGAGGCATCACAACAAACATCGAATGGCTTTATGGTATCTGGTTGGGCTAGAACCGGTGCCGTTGTGAGATGTTTCTTCAAAGTTTGAAATGCCTCTTCACAGGTCTCTGTACATATATACTTGCTGCTCTTCTTCAATAATTCTGTCATTGGTTTAGCCACCTTCGAGAAGCTGGGAATAAATCTCCGGTAATAACTCGCTAGTCCTAGAAAACTGCAGATTTGATGAACAGATGTCGAAGACTCCCACTTCACGACTTGCTCAATTTTGGTTGGATCTACGGCCACACCCTCCGCTGAAATAATATGGCCTAAGAAAGGTACCTTGCTGATCCAAAATTCACACTTGCTGAATTTGGCATACAGCTTATGTCCCCGTAAGCGTTGGAGAACAATGTGGAGATGTTTGGTGTGCTCCTCCTCCGATTTGGAGTATACCAGAATGTCGTCGATGAAAACCACGACGAACTGATCCAACTCTGGCATGAATACAGAATTCATGAGATACATGAAATGAGCGGGTGCATTTGTTAGCCCGAAAGACATGACTAGATACTCATAGAGCCCGTATCTAGTCGAGAAAGCCGTCTTCGGTATATCCTCCACTCTAATTTTTATCTGATGATAACCGGACCTCAAGTCCATCTTGGAGAATACTTTGGCACCCACCAACTGATCAAATAATATATCGATCCGCGGCAGTGGATATTTATTTTTGATCATCACTTCATTCAGCGGCCGATAATCCACACATAACCGAAGTGATTCATCCCTTTTCTTCACAAAGAGGGCTGAACAGCCCCATGGTGATGAGCTTGGTCGGATGAACCCTTTGTCCATTAAGTCCTTTAGCTGTTCTTTCAGTTCCGCTAATTCCTTCGGATACATTTTGTACGGCCTTCGAGATATTGGTGTAGTTCCCGGTGCTAACTCGATCTTGAATACCACGTCCCTTTCAGGCGGCATCCCTGGAAGACCGTCGGGAAACACATCTGGGTACTCACGGACCACCGGAATATCCTCCAGTTTCGTGGTCACACTATGGTACACCACTGGAATTTTAGAATCCACGGCTTCAAGTATGAGTGTTTGGAGACCGTAGATCGGAGAGTCCAAACTAACAATCCGTGGACCGATGTCAAGAACAGCCGCGTGGTAGTTCATCCACGCCATTCCTAAGATCACATCGATCTTCTGCCCCTCTTATACAATGAGGGTTGTGGGGTATAATTTTCCACCTAAGCACAAGGGTGCTTTGACCACTACTTCATTAGCAGCTATATTTCCACCAGGTGAGCGGATAAGGTAGTGATCCTTCGGTGTAGAGGTGGAGAGCTCAGCTTTGCACACAAATAACCTGCTGATGAAATTGTGTGTAGCTCCAGAGTCAAATAAAATTAATACGGGCAGTTCATTGAGGGTGAACATTCCCGCTAGCACAGGTGCCCCGTCCGGCACATCCTCTAGAGCTGTATGATAAATGCACCCGGACTTTGGTGCTGTTCCTTGGAGCTGAGCACGGGGTTGATTTATAACCTGCTCCAGTGTAGTTCCTCTGTGGCGTATCCTTTCTGGACACTTCCTGCTGATGTGACCCAAATAACCGCACGTGAAGCACGGTTTCTCAGCCGGTTCCAGGTTGCTCTGAGTACGGACACTAGTTGTATTCTGCTGCGGCAAGAACGCTTGAGGAACAGAATAATGTGGCTGCATATACCGTTGTTGCAGCTGTCCAAATCCAGAGTATTGAGATGAACGACCCGAATATTGCTGGAGTCGTCGAGCCGGCTGCATTGTTTGACAGTTCAAAGTACTGTCTCCCACCCAGTATTTATGAGGAGAAATACTGCTACTATCCGGTGGTATACGGTTCTTTCTTTTCTCAGCCTGAACTTCTCGCTGAGCATCTTCAACAATGAATGGCAGCACTCATCAATTCGTTGAAGTTCTTTCGATCAGCTAAGACGAGTTCTTCCTTTAACTTGGGGTTGAGGCTGCAGAAGAACCATTCACACTTTTGTGCCTTAGTGTTCACATGTTCAGGCGCATACTGTGCCAGTTTGTTGAACACTCTCGAATGCTCGTATGCATCCCTCCCTCCTTGTTTTAAGACCAGAAACTCCTCGAGTTTCCGCTGAATTATTCCGGAAGGGACATGATAAGCAAGAAATGCCTTCCGGAATTCCGTCCATGTGAAATGATGTCCAGCTGGTAAGGAGGCAAGTTGATTTGTCCACCATGCACTGGCGGACCCGTGAAGTTGTTGCGCCGCGTATAGAACCTTCTGATGTTCAGTGCATTGGAGCAACCCGAACTTAGACTCAATGGTACGGATCCATCTATCTGCCACAAGAGGATCCTCAGCTTCAATGAAAACCGGTGGTTGAGTCGCCAAGAACTCAACATAGGAATTCAGTTGAGGTTGGCGCAAGTCTTCATCTGGACACCCCCCTTGACGGGATGTATTCATCACCAGGGTGCGGAGCAAGTCGGTTCGCTCATAGCTTGCACCCGTCATAGCAGCCAGAATGTCCTCCATTGTGACCGTAGGTGAAGGTCCTGGTGGCGGCTGCGGTTGCGGAGCTCGCTGCTCCCGCTGTGGAGGGTTATCACCATCACCACCACTGGAACCACCCACTTCACCCATGGAACGAGTTCGCACCATTCTGCAATTGCAAGAGTTCATTATCAGCTCCAAAAT
This sequence comes from Neostapfia colusana, assembly GCA_030760725.1. Lineage (NCBI taxonomy): Eukaryota > Viridiplantae > Streptophyta > Magnoliopsida > Poales > Poaceae > Neostapfia > Neostapfia colusana. The sequence continues at coordinate 53,301,345 of JASWHV010000017.1, forward strand.
TATCACTGGATTTATTCCATGAACAAAGTAGTGAAACACTGATAATGAAATCTTAACATGTAGGCAAAATGACTTATGCGCAAACTGATGTAACTAACAGCAAGGATTAAAAGCAGAATGACCGGTCCTCAAACAAACCAGATTTTGATCCAGTTACAAGCACTTTCATAACTCAAGTTGAATACCAAAGTTAAAGTTAACTTCAATATATTTCCAACGAGTATTCAAATGCCTCCATATCATTTCGGGATCAAAAGTTATGATTGCTCAAAGTTGACAGAATTTCTGAATAAAATTTGCCAGCATCACCTTTGTATGTGGCTGACTTTATCACTGTTGTATACATAGATACAATATGAATCTGAACCAACTTTGAACTACAAAAATGTTGCACATCTCATAACCTTTCCAAAGATGTATCACAGGCTCCTTAGGGATTTTTCTACAACAAGTTATGGCTTAAAAACAGAAAAGTCCAGAGAGGTTTTTCTGCTGTCCTGGTTTTGAACAGTTTGCCTTGAACTGGACTTTTCACCAACTTAACGTGTGATTTTGCTCTGGAGGTATACCAAGAAGTTGTAGAGAACTTGAAGATCTTTCCAGAACTGTATCATACACCTTAATTGGTTAAACCTACTCAGAGTTATGCTCTGTTAAAGTCCACCAAGAACTCCTGCCAGAAACAGAGCACTCTGTTTTTGAAATCTTTGAAACCTAGACATTCTCTTATTTGAATCTTAGCTCAAAATAAGAGTTCAGTAACTAATATTTGTTTCAAACTTATATTTTTAGTTGAAAGTTAGCTCATGAATCATTTCTTCATAGGGAACAGGATTATTAAGTGTAGTACGGTGTCGATGCACCGTAAGAACAATGTCGGTACTACGTAGCCTCACCAAAGAAAATCCTAACCGGATTATACCGGTATAAACGTCTCAATTGTGTCACTAAACGGTCCCTCGCACACGTGTACTATACGGGATACGTACGTGGTTAGTACCTGCAGAAGAACACTCAATGATGATGCACACATCGGTTTTTTCTCATTTCAGGCAGTTCCATATCATACTAAAAACATACGCCCCGTATCATTTCCATACGGGCCTTCCTTGAGTCAAGTCACGTCTCAAGGTACATGGTCTCGTTTTTACACCACACGACGGGGAACCCGAGTAGAGCGTGAACGGGTCGTCACGGTTGAGAATGTTATCAACCCAACAGATACCACCTACTGCCCTGCAGGGCACGCCGATGGCAAGCACTGCATATGTCCTCCTAGACTATTTCCAGAAGAACACACTATCGTGTTACTGACCATACGATGGGGTCTCACTTTCTTGCCTAATACACGCTAGGGATCAGCGTTGCATATGAACTCAGGAACATGAAGAGTCCAATAGTTTCATATTGACATCTCACACCAAGCTGTGAGACCTATCCCTGAACCACTTTCCTCGTCAGGGGAGCTAACCGAAATTGAACCGCTTTCGGTGGCGTTCCTTACCATTCTTACCTGAACGTAGGTGCGGCGTTACATAATCAAAATTCAGAATTATAACAAGTATGTTAGTGCTGCCACTTTAAGTAACTATACTACTATAGTCCTTATGTGGGCCTAATACCGTTTCCTCACCTATCCTAAGTCTTTGTCGTAATACTATCCTTATTCCGTGCGCTATTACCAATGCGTCTCTGATACCACGCTGTGAGGGCCCGATCCCGATCACGGGGCCGTGCCACTCGCCCGGGAATCGCATTGGGTGGTGCCGTTCGATGCGGCACCCAATAGCACAGATAATAAAACATCATATTATATAAATCAAGCGGAAGCTTACAAAGCGTGAATTTTCCAAATACTTCTCAAAATAATCTACAGCGGAAGACTAATACAACTCACGTCTCATACCTATGCTAAGCAACAGAGAAGGTGTCCAGCTCGCGGAACCTTCTCGCTAGCAACACTATCTCAATAACAACGGTAGGGGTTGCCATGAGTTCACCACTCGGAGAGTTCCGAGTCTCATCGGACACCCGTACATATCAGCGTCAGTATCCGTGAGCATGAAGCTCAGCAAGACTTAACCGTCACCCTAGTCATGAAACTCTACATGCTGAAAATAGAGGGCTGAATATAGAAGTTTGCACAAAGGATAAACTTGAGCTAAAGGAGAATCCTTACTTCAATTTTAAGCAACTTTTATAACCCTCGCGCAATTTTCATCAAGACTCCACAATCAAACAAGAAACGCTTCATCTAGATGTCACTTGCCCGAGGTGAAAGTAACTTTAGTGAGCTACCCTAGACCCATACAGACATTGCGCCATCAACGTCGAGACTCCACAATCAAACAAGAAATTCTTTGCCTCGACGCTACTAGCCCAAGGTGGAAATTAAATTTAGTGAAGGTGTTGATCATTCCTCATCTCCATTATGAGGATTACTCACGAAGCATATTAAATTTTTCCCAGTTTATTACTACGTCACGACGTAGAGAACAAGTATGCTCGGTCCATTACACGAGCGACGATGATTGCAATCAAAAACACCTGGCTGACAAGACACATACGCCCGTGCTAGATGTTGCACACAGCAACCATCACTGACGTCGTACGTGGCAACCTTTCACACGACATCCAAATGTCGAACCGGTCCCATCGACTGGGATTAACTCTCACTACGGCAAACCCTCGTAGAGCCGGCTTCTCTATCCTTTCAGCATCTGCATCAGACGGTTAGGTATGCATCGACACCCAGGTTAACATGTTACATCGGTTTCCTGGGTCCCATATAGTCAATATGCATCCGGTACACAACTCGAACTTGTCCCACAGGGCCGCACATGAGAACGGGCCTTAATCGACTCAGACATAGACTAGGTTCACAGGACCACGTCCTTGAGCCTTCCATCCACTGCCCGGTCTCCATTCCCAATTCTTCCGATTGATCCCCCTTAATCCCGGTTCATGAGTAGGAAACTGCCTACTCGAGTTATGCCTCTTTTAATCCATTTTTGTTAACTTAAGATCATCAGTTATAATCAATTGATAACCTACTCTACATTATATTCCAGGGTTTTCTGGGTCATGCATTTGGAGTGTCATACCACCTTGACTTAATGCAATAAATAAAATGCTAGACATTATAAAGTGAATACAAATGAAAATTTATAAGTTTTTGCAAACCAGGGCTTGCCTTTGTTTTGCAGGGGACTTATCTATATGAGGTTCAGTTAGTGAAGATTACTGGGCTTGATCAAGTGCTTTCCTCCTTCCTTGATCTCCACTCCGATGACTTCAAATCCTTCACGTAGATGCTACACGTAATGAATATGCATATATGTTTAATTGTAAAGATTTTGCTAACAAGTTCTAAATACAAGTTTAAAACTGGAACTCTGTTTAAAAAATTAAAATGACACCGGTGCTAGTGGTTTGAGTTTGGTTGAGCACATGATCAAGTGATAAGTGCATTTTATCCCTTGTGTGTTACTCCTCTAAATAGGTTGAACAGAACAGTGATGATCCAAAGCTCCAATGGAGCTGAAAATTTTCTTGTGAGTTCCTTGTCACAAGAAAGTAGTTTGGACCAAAATTTAGAAATTTTCAATGAGTAGATCACTCAGAACCATTCCTTAAGCTTTTAGGCAAAAGGAAATCAATTCTGAATAAACTTGCACTTTCATGCAAATTCAGGTGAACTACAATTTCATAGCTCAGGTAGCATGCATGGATTTTCCTAGGATTTTTGGAGCTAAGACTTACCCAGAACTGAATTTCCAAGTTTTGGAAATTCTCTGAAAATGTTTCTGTATTCAATTGAACACAGCAACTTCAAATCTGAATTGCCCTAAACAAATCAACATAAATTAGCTGAAATAATTACAGGAGTTCAATAACATTCTAAGGAATATTCTGGCAAAATTTGAGGATTTTTGGATGAACCAAACACCCTCTAAAATTCATTTGCTGAAAAGCTTTAAATAATTTTCCAGCATTAAATAATGAGTTCCATACAAATTGGTTTGTATATTTGATAGAGTTTTCCAACCTGAATCCAACCCAAATTGAATCACTAAATTTGGAGCTTCCTAGCAAAAGTTATGAGGTTCTAAAGTTTAGGGAAATTCTGGAATTCAAGTTAACCGGGAAAAGTTAAAATCTCTGACAGCGGGTCCGGCTAACACGTGTCAACTCCTCGGCTAAACCACACGGGGCCACAGGGCTATTTCCCGCACTGTCACAGACGATCCCGTGCAACAGAAGATCCCACACTTCACTGAGCAGCTGACGTGCGGGCCCGGCCACTTCTCCTACCTCTCGCTCCCGCGCCCACGCGCCGCTGGGCTCGCCGGAGTTCGCTGGATTCCGGCATCTCAGCCATCCCCCGAGCTCTCCCTCGCTGCTAGGGCCTAAATCTACATGCTGAACACGCTGGAACAACTTTCCCTGACCGGGGGTGGCTCTAACCCAACCGGCGACGGCTTGGCTCACCTTCGGTAGCATCGGCCAGCTATCCTAACCCGCCAAAAGCTCGGTGAAATGGCGCTACAGCACCGGTGGATGCTAGGGAAGATTGTCCTGGTGGTGAAACAGCCCGAAGATGGCTCTAACCTAGCTTTCACCGTGAGCCCAATTCTCCCCACCATAGCCGCCGTCGGAAAATTATCAAATACGCCGGCTACAACCATGATCAAGCTAGGGTTGAGAAGCAAACTTGGGCACCGTCAAGTCTAGCTCCTGTGAGTGCAGTTTGGTGGGCTCTAAGCAAATAGAAGTCGGGAAATTGAAGATTTCGTACCCGAGGGTGGTTTTGCACCGGCCGAGAGAAAACCGTGGAATACTCCAGCGACGATCAATCACTTGGCCCAAGCTTTGGGGTTGAGCAGCGTGGAATCTTGGCACGTCCAAAACCACTCTTGCTCGTCCGTGAAAAGCTCTCTGCCGAGCTGTCCACGAGAGCACCTCCACTCGGCTTCTTTCGGCCGACACGAAAACACGAAGCTCCCGGGTGGTTGTGGCTTAGACCACATGGGGATGGTGCGAGGAGGTCATGGGGGAGTCCTTTGGTGCTGTTTTGCCAGTTTGCCGAGGCTTGCACGCGAGAGACAGTAGTTCCCGAGCGATCAACCACGGCGGCGGCTTCTCTGTTCCTTAGCGTGCGAGAGCGAAAGAACAGGGGGTTCCTCGGTGATGTGGCACAGCTGACTGCGGCTGGGGGGTGAGGATGGAGAGACCAGCTCGCCAGCGCGAGGGAAAACGCAGCAGGAGGTTTCGCTCGGTGGAACCTCGGCTCTGCTCGAGTGAGAAAACTTAACCCCGAAGACTGCAGATCTTTTTGCAATTTTAACCTCCCCAATGACATGTGGGTCCCACCAGGCAGTCTCTCCTCATCCCTCAAAAGATCTCCAAAATTTGGCAAGTGACCAATTCAAATGTTTGGAGTTGAAAACTGAGCTGCATTTGGATAGTTGGACAAATTCCATCCAAATCCAAATGTATATTTGAATTCTTTGCACATTTAAATCCTTTTGGGAATAATGGATAGCAAATCTTTTCAAAAATTGATGAAACCTTGCCTACCCACTAATTTGGACCTAAGGAATCCAAATATGCAATCTGATTCTTGTGTTAGCTGCTGTAAACAAGAGTTTGAACACAACAGTTTGAATTACCATTGTGTCCTCCCTCATTTGAAATCTGAGTTGAACATTTAGTTCAAATTCTGATTTTTAACCTTTCCATTGCACCTGAGTACTTCCATCCTGGGGGTTTAATCCACCTAGGGTCCAAACATGCAAGTAACCCTAAGTTTGTTTAGAAGAATCTCTCATGTTTTATCATATGTGGAAAAAGTTTAAACCAGCCCCCTTTTTCATACACATGACACCAACATTTGTGCAAACTCAAGTTTCTTTGTATTCATATTTTTGGGACCTTTACACATGTGTGTCACCAAATATTGCTTACTAAATTTCAAATTCATGAACTGTTAACTTGTGGCTAAAAGATGAAATAAGGATGAACTTATAGGCGTGTCTGTTTGGTGCAAATTACTTTCCCCTGTTCGTTGTACACTACATGTAGAGGTTCATGCCTAGGTGAGTCGGTTAAGTCTTGTTGAGCCTTCGTGCTCATGGTTGCTGCTATAAGTGTTTTTCAGGTGAGGAGTACCCCACGGACTCGGGCTACGAGTCTACCGGCGAGGGCTACCCTCCGTCGGGGACCACGGCTGAGTGGGAGCCGTACACGCCGCGCTGAGCTGAGGAGTGCAGCTAGTGTGATGTGGGGAACCCCTTCTGGGATCCACACTCCAGGATACACATTGGGTGGTGCCGTGCGATGTGGCACCCAACAGCATACACGAAAAGAACCATAAAGTACAAAGTCTTTTATATCTCAAGATAGTGTCATTTACAAAATAATGTACCATGAAGGTACACGCAACGGAATATACATACACACTTACTCTCGGTCCTAACTATGCAAAAGAGAAGACGTCCAGCCCGCGGACGCTTCTTACTAGCTTCCACAAAGATGAGTGCAGCGGCAGGGTTTCCGGTGAGTCGCTGATGGCTCACCGAACAACCATCTTCATAGCAAATTTTATAACCTGCAAAACACTAATAATGCAACCGTGAGCACGATGGCTCAGCAATACTTAACCGACACTCCTAAACATGGAACTCTACGTGCAGGGATTACTAACATAGGAAAGGTATGATGCAATAATGACACGCCTACATGTTAATCCTTACTTTCAGTTTAATAGCAGCAGATTATTATGCCTTAGGCAGCCCTCACATCAGAAGTCCACAATCAAACAAGAAACGCTTTCCTCCGATGTGGTGATGCCCAAAGAGGAAAATAAACTTAATGAGCTCTACAACTACAGCATACATGGTTGGCAATACAATGAATTTAAGAACTTCACATCAGCAATGGTTCATCTCACTTCATCTGGAAATTATTACTACGTCACAACTCAGTGAACAAGTGGTACTCATATAACCACGAGGGACGGTGATTGCAATCAGGACACACCCGGAATACACGACACATACACCCGCCTCGAAAGACTCACGCGAGCTCTTTCTTACGTTGTATGCAGCAACCTTTCACCCGTCACTCCAATGTCGAACCAGTTCCGCCGACCCATCAGAAGGGCCACTACACGGAACACGTCGAAGTTGCTCCGCTAGCGGGTTTACACCTCTGACACCAACCCCCAAAGGACGGCCGTATAAGTTTCGACACGAGAGTACCCGAGTTACATCGGTTTATCGGGTCCCATATATCCGACATGCGTCCGGTACTGTTCAAACTTGCTCAGCAGGGCGGCATACGCATCGGTCCTTAACCGACACAAACAGAGCTACAGCCATACAGGCCCAACGTCCTGCTGCTCCTACTCTCTGCTCGGTCTCATTTTCCATTCCAGAACTTTCATTTTCTAGAATCATACCCCGTTGTACCCACATCCTAAACTCGCGGGTAGCTTCCAACTACCCGACTTGTACCGGATCCTATACCACTTTAGCCTAGCAGAATCTACATGAAGGTAACCTGTTCTACCCTGTACTCCAAGGGTTTGTGGGTCATGCATTTGGAGTATCAATCACCTTGACCTAATGCACAATACATGCTAGACCAATAGAAGTGATACAAAGTAAAATATAACTAAAAGCTGTTAAATGCAAACAGGGGCTTGCCTTATGTTGCTGCAGGTTTAGTTCTACTTTATAGTCAGTATCTTGGCGATGAGTTAAGCTTCAACTTGCTGCTCCGAGTCAAGTTGCCCGTCGAACTCCTTCGTCGTTTTTCCTACCGATATGAATATGCACAGTTTTAATACGAGAAACTGAATTATAAAACAAATGTGTTTTAGGAACTAAGAATGGCTTAGACCAACTCTAAAGTGAGAGATGAGCTCTGTTATTGACAGGAACAGAGGACATTCTTAGTTGGGCAGTGGATGGTTGTTGAAGAAAATGCAAAGATCTATTTATAATGGACATAAGAAAGGTAGTAGAAGGAACCAACAGAAATCTAGAGGATATGATCTCAATTTGCTCTGAAAATTTTACAGTGGACCATATATCTTACAGAGGTATGGCTTGCAAAATTTCAGACAAAGTTGATGGAAGATGTGGCCTACGGAATTTTCTTGCTATTTGGCTTCTCTAAAATCCTATGGCAATTATAGTGTCTTGTCATGCTCCAAATTTGGTTTTTAAGAAACTTTAGAGTCTCATGAGTCCATAGGACTTGGTTTCACCATTTTTGGAGCTTCCTACACAGAGATATGAATTTTCCAAACTTGGTTAAAAGTCTGAAAATGTCTCTGTTTATTTTCCCATTTTTCAGAGACATAGAGGATTCAAACAACATTTGGCCAAGCAAATGGAGTCCAATGCCTCTGCAAATTTTACTGGAGTTCAAGGAATATTGGAGGAATGTCATGCCCAAATTTGGGAATTTTCCAATTAACAGAACTCCTGTGAAAATTCATACCAAATTTTCTTTAAATGAATTAATGAGCCGAATCCAAGAATTTTCATAAATATTGGGATGCACCCCTGGATAGTACTCTTTGAGAGGAATCCAACAAAATTTGTTGCACAATTTTTGGACACTCCTACACAAAGTTATGGCTCTCCAAAGTTTGAACTGAAATGGGAAAATCTGGAAAATGTTTAAATGCTGACAGTGGGTCCCACTCGTCATCCCTAACCTCCAGCCACGCGCCAAAACAGAACAGTGGCGGCTGCCTCCGGTGAGGTCGCCAGAAATGAGCATCCCGGCCACCTCCGGACCCCCTGCTGGCCGCCCCCCATTTTCCACCATGCTGAACTCATTGGTGAGGTCGCCTGCGGCTGAAACTCGCCGGAAAGCAGTGCGCACCGGCCACAGCTAACCCTAGGGCTCCGGCGAGGTCGTGTGCAGTGATTTCTCCATGAAATGGTCGGTTCTTGGGCTCTATAGCACCAGGGGATCATGGAGAAGACCGACATGAGGTCTAAACAGGCCGGGGAGAGCTCCAAACCTATCGGCACCGTGCACCCGACATGGTTCAGTGGTATACCCTCAAAAAGAACTCGAATTCCTCACTCCACACTCAATTTCTTGGTCTAAAATCGATGGAGGAGGTGTGCTAGGCAGTTAAGAACTTGTGTGTGGAGTTTGAAACACAACCAACACGAATTGAGGACGAATTTTGTAATTTCTTACCTCAAGGTCAGTTTCGGCCGCCTGGGAGAAAAACTTGAAATTCTCCCTCTGTGATCAATGGCTTGGGCTGAGTTTTAGAGGTGAGCAACTAGGCTTGTAGGTTCTCCTATTGGGTGGCTTGCTTGGGCGTGATCACCCCTGGTTTGGGCTGGCCACGACGACCAGTTCGGTTTTTCAGCTTTTACCCGAGAGCTGCAGACCTTTTGCTGATTTCCGGTGCTAAGGAGCTTGGTGCCGTGGGGGAAAGTTGCTGGCCGGCTAGAGCACTCGGGGGCGCAGCTCTTTGCTGTTGGGGGCTCGAGCAATCGGTGCTCAGGTTGCTGTGGTTTGATCAGAGAAACTGATCGGGAGAAGAACAGCCCGTGGAGCTGTTTGCTTCGGTTCTGAGCAAGGCTGTGGAGGGGATGGCTCACGTGGGGAGGCAAAGAGCTGAAGACTTCCCTCGTCGTCCTCAGCCACAGAGCAGGAGCTGGCACTCAGCAACGTCGGTTTGCCTCCGGTGAGCAGGAGGTGGCGCTCTCCCGTGAACTGAGTCGGTTCACTCCAGTGTGTGTATGACATGTGGGGTCCACATCCCATCTCACTCTTATCCTCCCCCAATTCAGTTTAAAATGGCAAATGAGCTCCAAATTTGATAAAATTTGGAGGATAGGCCAAATGAAATATGAGGAACACAATGGTGCACTTAAATTTGAATTTCGGTGAAGTTGGAATTTGAAACTGAGATTTAAATTCAAATTCGAATTTTCTCCCATTTAAATTCCAACAAATAGGAAATCCTTTTCAAATGCTCTGAAAATTTGCCGGGCTACTATTGGATGTGTGGAGAACCAAATGATATCTTTAGATCTCCGTGTTCGGGAATTTTTGCAAGTTCAAGTTTAGACTTGGAGCTCACACATTTAAATTCAGAAGTTTAAATTCCCTCTCCTTTTCTCGGTGTGAACTGCAGCTCCACTTGCTTGAGTTTTTTGGGATTTCACATCCCTCCCCCCTTAAAAAGAATCTCGTCCCGAGATTCCAAAAGAAGAGACAAGCGGTAGAGAAGGAATTACCTTATATTAGCGGACAGCAAGTCCGGGTAGTTCGAACGGAGGTATTCTTCACTCTCCCATGTTGCTTCCTCTACGGTATGATTGCTCCATAATACCTTATAGAATTGGAGCGTCCGATTCCTTGTCGACCGAGACTTTTCATCAATAATCCGGATTGGATGCTCGGTATAGGAGAGATCCGGTTGCAATGTCTCGAGATCTTCATTGCGGACAGCAGTGGTATCCTTGAGATATTTCCGAAGCTGAGAGACGTGAAATATATCATGCACACCAGCGAGATTTGTCGGTAGCTCAAGCCGGTAGGCTACCGGTCCACATTTCTCCGTGATAGCAAATGGACCGATAAACCGGGGAGCGAGCTTCCCTTTTACACCGAATCGGTGAACTCCCTTCATTGGAGATACGCGGAGATATACGTACTCTCCGACGTTGAAGTTCAGCGGTCGACGTCGCCGGTCTGCATAACTCTTTTGTCGAGATTGAGCAGCTTTTAAATTTGCTTGTATGACCCGAACTCGTTCTTCGGCATCATTGACAAGGTCAATCCCGAATGTCACTCTTTCACCGGATTCGCACCAATTCAGCGGTGTGCGACATCTCCGGCCGTAGAGAGCCTCATACGGTGCCATCTTGATACTCGTTTGATAGCTGTTATTGTACGAGAATTCTGCCAACGGTAGATAAGCATCCCAGTTCTTACTGTGGTGGATGGCACACGCTCTCAACATATCTTCCAAGACTTGATTCACCCTCTCGGTTTGTCCATCGGTTTGAGGGTGATATGCGGAGCTTCTAAGCAATTTGGTTCCCAAAGATGCGTGCAGCTGTTCCCAGAAACAAGAAACAAACAGTGCACCATGATCTGAAACTATTGTTCTTGGAACTCCATGCTGGCATAATACCCGTTCAATGTATAACTCCGCATATTTCTTGGCATTGAATCCCACATTCACCGGTATAAAGTGTGCTGACTTGGTCAATTGGTCAACGATTACCCAAACCGAATCATGCTTTCGAGAAGTGAGCGGCAGTCCGACAATAAAATCCATACTCACATCTTCCCACTTCCATGCCGGAATATGAAGGGGTTGCAGCAAACCAGGTTTCTTCATGTGATCTGCTTTCACCCTTCGACACGTATCACACTCGGATACATATTTAGCTATTTCCCGCTTCATCCGTGTCCATCAAAACTTGTTTCTCAAATCTTGGTACATCTTGTTGCTTCCTGGATGAATGGAAAATTTTGATAGATGAGCTTCGTCTAATATCTTCTTACGAAGCTTCATGTTCCTCGGTACGACTATACGGTCCTTGAACCATAGCGTACCATTCTCATCTTTCCGGAAGCACTTAGCTTCTCCCTTGTCTATTCTCTTCCGGATATGGGCCATGCCCTTATCTTTCTTTTAAGCTTCTACAATTTCATTACAAATTGTAGGAATGAGGGCAAGGTTAAACAATGACCCATAGGGAACCAAGCGCAGGCTCGGTTCTTCCTCTTCCATTGCAGCCATGGTTAAATTATGCACATGTGATTTCCGACTAAGTGCGTCGGCCACCACATTCGCTTTACCAGGATAGAAATGAATCTCTAGTTCATAATCCTTGATTAGCTCTAACCATCTTCGCTGCCTCATATTTAATTCCTTCTGTGTGAAGATGTACTTTAAACTCTTGTGGTCGGTGTAGAGGTGGACTAAGTTTCCAAGTAAATAGTGCCTCCACATCTTTAGAGCAAGAATCACAGCAGCTAACTCGAGATCATGTGTCGGATAATTCTGCTCATGATTCCGAAGCTGCCTGGATCCATATGCGACCACTCGCCCTTCTTGCATAAGCACGCAGCCAAGGCCGATGCCGGATGCATTGCAATACACATCAAAAGCTTTAGTCGTATCGGGCTGCGCCAAGACTGGGGCTGTTGTGAGGTGCTTTACCAATGCTTTGAACGCCTCCTCACATACTTCACTCCACACATATTTCTTGCCTTTCTTTAGAAGTTCCATCATCGGTTTAGAGACCTTGGAGAAATTCGGAATGAATCTCCGGTAGTAACCTGCTAAACCGAGAAAACAACGGACTTCGTGAACTGATTTCGGTGAACTCCAATTCAGCACTTGGACGATCTTGCTCGGATCAACTGCGATGCCCTCCGCAGAAATAATTTGCCCAAGAAATGGCACTTGGTTGATACAGAACTCGCACTTGCTGAATTTTTCATATAGTTTGTGATCCCGTAGGCGTTGGAGCACAATATGCAGATGTTCGGCGTGTTCTTTCTCCGACTTAGAAAATACCAGAATATCGTCGATGAAGACCACGACGAACTTGTCCAGCTCCGGCATGAAGACTGAATTCATCAATTACATGAAATGGGCCGGAGCATTAGTGAGCCCGAATGACATGACGAGATACTCATATAATCCGTATCTCGTTGAGAATGCCGTCTTGGGTATGTCTTCCGCCCGGATTTTTATCTGATGATATCCGGACCGAAGACCCATCTTCGAGAAAACCTTAGCACCTACTAGTTGATCGAAAAGCATATCGATACGTGGTAGTGGATACTTGTTCTTGATAGTTACGGCATTGAGCGGACGATAGTCCACACATAACCTCAAAGTCTCGTCCTTTTTCTTGACGAACAGCGCGGAGCACCCCCATGGTGATGAACTGGGTCGAATGAAGCCTTTGCTTAACAAATCATTCAGCTGCTCCTTCAGCTCCGCGAGTTCCTTCGGTGCCATTTTATACGGCCTCCGAGAGATGGGTGTGGTTCCCGGTGCTAGTTCAATTTTGAACTCCACTTCACGATCGGGTGGCATGCCCGGTAGATCATCGGGAAACACGTCCGGATATTCCCGGACCACTGGAATGTCCTCCAGTTTCTTAACTTCAACGGTGTGGACAGCAGTGACTTCCGGTGCAACTTTTCTCAGAATCAACGTGTGTTGCCTGTGCTTCTTTGAATTCAGCTGCACTGTTCGTGAACTAATATCAAAGATAGCTTGGTGATACGTCAACCAAGCCATTCCCAATATGATGTCAATCCGCAATCCTTCTAGGATGATAAGAGTAGTAGGATATATTCGCCCATCCAAACATATAGGCGCTCGAGCAACAATTCTGCCCGCTGTCCTACTACCTCCCGGTGAATTAATATGATATGATGCGGCCAAGGTCGTTGATGGTACTTGGTGCTTAACCACATAATCTTGGCTGATAAAATCATGTGTAGCACCCGAGTCGAACAACACGAGCGTGGGCTTATCACGTAGGCTGAACATGCCCGCCAACACGGGTTCTCCTACGGGAACGTCTTCAACTGCCATATAGTTTACGTTTCCCACTTTCAGTGATGTTCTCCTTGACCGACCATAGAATTTCTTTGCAGCTTGAGATGACATGTGACTGCTGCTTTGCTGGGTCACTTGACCCTCCTGAGAAATATGCTCTACATCACTACGATTACCGTACGATGCGAGCTCAGGATCTTCACCATATGGAAGTGGTTGATATTCTTGTGCACTTTGCTGAGGTGGCGGCGCACAAATACTCATTTGCTGCTGTTGCAGCAGTGGCTGAACCTCCATGGGTGAATATGGACAGTATTGTATCTGAGGTGGCCCGTCAAAGGACTGAATTTCCACCCCGGATGGTAAGCAATATATCACCGGTTGTTCTTGATGATAATCATCCATACTTGCCAGTGATAATTTTCTCTTCCTCTTACTTTCCTTGTGCTCGAGTTCAGCTATTTCTTGAATCATAGCGGCATTGACTAACTCGCTATAATTCCCTTTATTGCATCGTGCCACTTTTGTCCGAAGCTTCACATCGAGGCCTCGAAAGAAGTAATGACACTTCATCGTCTCGTTATGCACATAAGAGGATGCATATTGTACTAAACGGTTAAATTCCGTAAAGTACTTCATGACACTCATGCCTTCTTGTTTGAGTTCATAGAACTCTTCAATTCTGGTTTTGACAATGCCCTCACAAATATGACGTGCACGGAAAGCCTCACGAAACTCCGTCCACGTCACACGATGACCTTCAGCGATCTTAGCAAGATATTCAGACCACCAAGCCCCAGCGGATCCATGAAGTTGCTGAGCGGCAAATAAAGCCTTCTCATATTCATCACACTGGAGCATTCCCAGTTTAGATTCAATCACCCGGAGCCAATGATCTGCCTCCAAGGCTTCTTTAGCTTCAGAGAATACCGGTGGTTGTCTTGCTAGAAAATCCAGATACGTATTCAGTGTGGGGTTTTGCTGGGAGGTCTCCTGTCGGATGCCTTGCTGCACCAAAAACTCAAGAGACTCAGCCATTCTCCCCAACACCTCCGCCAGTCCGGTTGCTGATGGCGGTGATCGTCGCTGTGATGAATCATTTCCATCCCGACTGGAACCACCAACTTCATACCCAGAATGAGTATGATCCATACTGCAAGAGTGAGTAATTTACGGTTAATATCCAAGAGTGTACTCAGCTTTAACTCTAAATTATTAACCGCAAAAGCATCACATCAACTGTGCAGCATATATAAAGGAAACAAGGTTTTTGACAATTCTGAAATATGACCAATGATTGTTCAAGTTTGTCAAACACTTAAATCAACAGCAAGGAATGATGAAAGATAACTAATGACTATGTCATGGAACTTAGAAGTATAAAACCTTCATGTCCACAACAAGTCTCAAGTTACATGGCAATGAGCAATGCTCTGTTCAGATTGACCATTTGGCCTTAATTCCCAGAATTTGATTATGAAAATGGCAGTTTCATGTCTCAAGGTGAATATCAAAGTTATATGTAACTTCAATATCTTTCCAACTAGTATTTATTTGCCTTCATATAAATTCTGGATCAGGAGTTGTGATATTTCAAAGTTGACAGAAATCTGGAACAATTTTGACAGCACCTCCTCTGAAAGTGTCTGTTTTGTCCGGAAGATTTCATAAAGTTCTACCCCAAATCTGGAGAAACTTTGAACTACAAAGTCGTAGCACATATCATAAACTTTTCAACGGTGTATTACATGACCCTTAGAATTTTTTTCTACAGGAAGTTATGGTCGAATACAGAAAATTCCAGAGAGCATTTTTGGTCTGCCCTGTTTTTGGATAGTTAACACTCATCTGAGATTCTCATCCATTTGGAGGGAGATTCTGTTCTGGAGTTATACAGAAAAGTTGTAGAAGACTTCAAAACCTTTCCAGAAATGTATCCTTCAGCTCCATTGGTTCAATCAATCAAAAGTTATGCCCTGTTCAAATTCAGCAAAAATTCTGCTGAAAACAGGGGAGGATGTTACTAAAGAATTGAGATGAAAACTATACTCCCAGTTGACTCTTAGTTCAATATAGGAGTTCATTAACCCCTAATGGAATCCTAGACTCCAAAATTACTCTTTTCTTTGAAAACTTTCTTTTCCATGCAGTTAGGAACATTTCACGGTACTACGTTTCCTCACCAAATCAAAAATCCTAACCGGCGTTACACCAGCATATACGTCTCAAGTGGTGGCACTAAAACGATCACTCACACACGTTTTCTAAACGACATGTTCTAACGTGGTTAAGGTACCTGCAGAAAAACAATCAATAGTGATGCACACAATGGTTTTTCCATTTCAGGCAGGTCCATATCATAGTAAAAACATACGCCCCGTATCATTGCCATAAGGACCGTCCTTGAGTCAAGTCACGTCTCAAGGTACATGGTCGCGTTTTAACACCACACGACAGGGAACCTGAGTAGAGCGTGAACGGGTCGTCACGGTTGGGAATGTTATCAACCCAACGGATACCACCTACTGCCTCATGACCATTGAGGCACGCCGATGGCGAGCGCTGCGTATGGCCCTTTGAACATTGAACGTTCAAGAGTTGCATACTATCGTGTTGCTTACCACACGATGGGGTATTCTCACTTTTGCCTAAAGCACGCTGGAGATCAGCGTTTTCATATGCTCTCAGAACCATAGAGAGGTTCAGAGACTCATATTAACTACCGTGCCAAGCCACGGTATACCATCCCATACTATTACTCGTATGGCGAGTTACCGCAATTGATCCGCCTGCGGTGGCGTACCTTACCTCTTACCTCCACGTAGGTGCGTCGTTACTGAATTGAAATACTGAAGGTAACACACTGTTAGCTTGCCACCTGAAGTAACTATGCTACTAATAGTCCTTATGTGGGCATACTACACGTTCCTCACTCGTATACTTTGAAGTTTTTGAAAATAAGCTCTTTTCATGCGTGCTATTCCCAATGCGGCTCTGATACCATGACTGTGGGGAACCCCTTCTGGGATCCACACTCCAGGATACACATTGGGTGGTGCCGTGCGATGCGGCACCCAACAGCATACATGAAAAGAACCATAAAGTACAAAGTCTTTTATTTCTCAAGATAGTGTCATTTACAAAATAATGTACCACGAAGGTACACGCAGCGGAATATACATACACACTTACTCTCGGTCCTAACTATGCAAAAGAGAAGACGTCCAGCCCGCGGACGCTTCTTACTAGCTTCCACAAAGATGAGTGCAGCGGCAGGGTTTCCGGTGAGTCGCTGATGGCTCACCGAACAACCATCTTCATAGCAAATTTTATGACCTGCAAAACACTAATAATGCAACCGTGAGCACGATGGCTCAGCAAGACTTAACCGACACTCCTAAACATGGAACTCTACGTGCAGGGATTACTAACATAGGAAAGGTATGATGCAATAATGATACGCCTACATGTTAATCCTTACTTTCAGTTTAATAGCAGCAGATTATTATGCCTTAGGCAGCCCTCACATCGGAAGTCCACAATCAAACAAGAAACGCTTTCCTCCGATGTGGTGATGCCCAAAGAGGAAAATAAACTTAATGAGCTCTACAACTACAGCATACATGGTTGGAAATACAATGAATTTAAGAACTTCACATCAGCAATGGTTCATCTCACTTCATATGGAAATTATTACTACGTCACAACTCAGTGAACAAGTGGTACTCATATAACCGTGAGGGACGGTGATTGCAATCAGGACACACCCGGAATACACGACACATACACCCGCCTCGAAAGACTCACGCGAGCTCTTTCTTAGGTTGTATGCAGCAACCTTTCACCCGTCACTCCAATGCTGAACCAGTTCCGCCGACCCATCAGAAGGGCCACTACACGGAACACGTCGAAGTTGCTCCGCTAGCGGGTTTACACCTCTGACACCAACCCCCAAAGGATGGCCGTATAAGTTTCGACACGAGAGTACCCGAGTTACATCGGTTTATCGGGTCCCATATATCCGACATGCATCCGGTACTGTTCAAACTTGCTCAGCAGGGCGGCATACGCATCGGTCCTTAACCGACACAAACAGAGCTACAGCCACACAGGCCCAACGTCCTGCTGCTCCTACTCTCTGCTCGGTCTCATTTTCCATTCCAGAACTTTCATTTTCTAGAATCATACCCCGTTGTACCCACATCCTAAACTCGCGGGTAGCTTCCAACTACCCGACTTGTACCGGATCCTATACCACTTTAGCCTAGCAGAATCTACACGAAGGTAACCTGTTCTACCCTGTACTCCAAGGGTTTGTGGGTCATGCATTTGGAGTATCAATCACCTTGACCTAATGCACAATACATGCTAGACCAATAGAAGTGATACAAAGTAAAATATAACTAAAAGCTGTTAAATGCAAACCGGGGCTTGCCTTATGTTGCTGCAGGTTTAGTTCTACTTTATAGTCAGTATCTTGGCGATGAGTTAAGCTTCAACTTGCTGCTCCGAGTCAAGTTGCCTGTCGAACTCCTTCGTCGTTTTTCCTACCGATATGAATATGCACAGTTTTAATACGAGAAACTGAATTATAAAACAAATGTGTTGTAGGAACTAAGAATGGCTTAGACCAACTCTAAAGTGAGAGATGAGCTCTGTTATTGACAGGAACAGAGGACATTCTTAGTTGGGCAGTGGATGGTTGTTGAAGAAAATGCAAAGATCTATTTATAATGGACATAAGAAAGGTAGTAGAAGGAACCAACAGAAACCTAGAGGAGATGATCTCAATTTGCTCTGAAAATTTTACAGTGGAACATATATCTTACAGAGGTATGGCTTGCAAAATTTCAGACAAAGTTGATGGAAGATGTGGCCTACGGAATTTTCTTACTATTTGGCTTCTCTAAAATCCTATGGCAATTATAGTGTCTTGTCATGCTCCAAATTTGGTTTTTCAGAAACTTTAGAGTCTCATGAGTCCATAGGACTTGGTTTCACCATTTTTAGAGCTTCCTACACAGAGATATGAATTTTCCAAACTTGGTTAAAAGTCTGAAAATGTCTCTGTTTATTTTCCCACTTTTCAGAGACATAAAGGATTCAAACAACATTTGGCCAAGCAAATGGAGTCCAATGCCTCTGACAATTTTACTGGAGTTCAAGGAATATTGGAAGAATGTCATGCCCAAATTTGGGAATTTTCCAATTAACAGAACTCCTGTGAAAATTCATACAAGATTTTCATTAAATGAATTAATGAGCCAAATCCAGGAATTTTCATAAATATTGGGCTGCACCCCTTGATAGTACTCTTTGTGAGGAATCCAACAAAATTTGTTTCACAATTTTTGGACACTCCTACACAAAGTTATGGCTCTCCAAAGTTTGAACTAAAATGGGAAAATCTGGAAAATGTTTAAATGCTGACAGTGGGTCCCACTCGTCATCCCTAACCTCCAGCCACGCGCCAAAACAGAGCAGTGGCGGCTGCCTCCGGTGAGGTCGCCGGAAATGAGCTTCCAGGCCACCTCCGGACCCCTGCTGGCCGCCCCCCCCCCATTTTCCACCATGCTGAACTCATTGGTGAGGTCGCCGGCGGCTGAAACTCGCCGGAAAGCAGTGCGCACCGGCCACAGCTAACCCTAGGGCTCCGGCGAGGTCGTGTGCAGTGATTTCTCCACAAAATGGTCGGTTCTTGGGCTCTATAGCACCAGGGAATCATGGAGAAGACCGACATGAGATCTAAACAGGCCGGGGAGAGCTCCAAACCTATCGGCACCGTGCACCCGACATGGTTCAGTGGTATACCCTAAAAAAGAACTCGAATTCCTCACTCCACACTCAATTTCTTGGTCTAAAATCGATGGAGGAGGTGTGCTAGGCAGTTAAGAACTTGTGTGTGGAGTTTGAAACACAACCAACACGAATTGAGGACGAATTTTGCAATTTCTTACCTCAAGGTCAGTTTCGGCCGCCTGGGAGAAAAACTTGAAATTCTCCCTCTGTGATCAATGGCTTGGGCTGAGTTTTGGAGGTGAGCAACTAGGCTTGTAGGTGCTCCTACTGGGTGGCTTGCTTGGGCGTGATCACCCCTGGTTTGGGCTGGCCACGACGACCAGTTCGGTTTTTCAGCTTTTACCCGAGAGCTGCAGACCTTTTGCTGATTTCCGGTGCTAAGGAGCTCGGGGCCGTGGGGGAAAGTTGCTGGCCGGCTAGAGCACTCGGGGGCGCAGCTCTTTGCTGTTGGGGCTCGAGCAATCGGTGCTCAGGTTGCTGTGGTTTGATCAGAGAAACTGATCGGGAGAAGAACAGCCCGTGGAGCTGTTTGCTTCGGTTCTGAACAAGGCTGTGGAGGGGATGGCTCACGTGGGGAGGCAAAGAGCTCAAGACTTCCCTCGGCGTCCTCAGCCACAGAGCAGGAGCTGGCACTCAGCAACGTCGGTTTGCCTCCGGTGAGCAGGAGGTGGCGCTCTCCCGTGAACTGAGTCGGTTCACTCCAGTGTGTGTATGACATGTGGGGTCCACATCCCATCTCACTCTTATCCTCCCCCAATTCAGTTTAAAATGGCAAATGAGCTCTAAATTTGATAAAATTTGGAGGATAGGCCAAATGAAATATGAGGAACACAATGGTGCACTCAAATTTGAATTTCGGTGAAGTTGGAATTTGAAACTGAGATTTAAATTCAAATTCGAATTTTCTCCCATTTAAATTCCAACAAATAGGAAATCCTTTTCAAATGCTCTGAAAATTTGCCGGGCTACTATTGGATGTGTGGAGAACCAAATGATATCTTTAGATCTCCGTGTTCGGGAATTTTTGCAAGTTCAAGTTTAGACTTGGAGCTCACACCTTTAAATTCAGAAGTTTAAATTCCCTCTCCTTTTCTCGGTGTGAACTGCAGCTCCACTTGCTTGAGTTTTTTGGGATTTCACATGTGGGTTGCCCTAGGGCTGGGCAACCGACTTTTGCTAGGTAGATGGGCGTGAGTTGTACAAACTTAGCTTCCGCTGTTGTAATCTAAACACTAGTTTGTAACTGAAGTCCTGTACTACTTTGTACATTTCAGTTGGTTTTCTATGTAATACAATGTTTCCTTATGATGTGTGCTGTCGGGTGTGGCATCGTGCGGCACCACCCTCTGTGATCCTGGATGAGCGGATTCCGGTCCGCCACACAATACACCAGACACATGACCCTGCTTTTAGTAGAAGCACACACCGCATAAAACAGGCAGAAAATAACGTTCTTCTTTATGGAGTAAAGTTGTTGTCTTAAGCAGTCTTTAAGGCTAGCTGTATTGACTTTGATTAGTATTTTTGTTGCATAAATTTATATTAACTAATTAGCATGTACTAATAAACTTATGGTGTTTTAAATGGGCCCTTTTTGTGACCCCTATGTTACCCAAGCACCAGTTCTTAATGATGGGTCATAACCATTTTTGGTGATGGACACTGCAACCACCGCTAAGCAAAAGTCACTGATAATTAGCTTATTTGCAATAGCAGACGAACACCCGTCACTACATATCAATTGAACAACTAATAAGAGTAACAACGGACATACTATAAATCAACCGTGGGAGATAAAAAATAATGAAGTTTAGAGCCTGCCTCGTCACCAGTTGGACCCACACGTTGACCACCCACTATGAGATCCACATGATGCTCTACAGCAACTGCCTACCGCCCATCTATCTCATGCCATCGTAGTCATCGTAACAGAGGAAGTGTTGCTGTTGTCGTTATCATAGGGCAGGAAGCATCACTCGTCAGATCCACCACTACCCTCCTTTCCTCGAACCTTCCTTACAGCCAGATCCACTGACTCGTCTGAGAACCTGTCACAGGGCCGCGCCGCCACTAGCCATCTCCCGCAGCGTCTGAGTCCATGGTACCACCACTGAATGGCACCACTCTGCACATGGATCCAAGAACCACAAACGAGGTAACGAGGTGCAATCCTCATGCAAAAAGATGATGTGCTGGGAGTAGAAAGAGAAATCCTAAACCCTAGGGAGAGGAGAGGGAGATAAAGAGAGGAAGAGTGAGGTGCACAAATGTGGCAGGCAGAGACGGTTAACCCTAGGATTTTATGGTGTTTTAATAGGCAATTTCTAGTGGTGGGTCATGGAAGCGCCGTCTAGTAGAAGACCTCTAACAGCTGGCTCTTAGGAGTCCAGCCACTGAAAAAAAACAACCATAACGGGCCCTTAAGTGGCTTGTTATTGGCAATAGGGTGGGCTACTTAAGAACCTACCAAAACAAAGGGTCACTTATAGTTATGGATGCTTAAGTGGTTCGCACTGAAAATAGGTTCCATCACCACTGGTCAGCTCTGAAGTAGTTTGCCACCGAAAATGAAAATTTGTAGTGGCGGTTACTTAAGAGGTCCGCCAATGGAATTGAATTCACGGACCCCATAAATGCCCACCGTTGTGTTGCAAGCTTTCCCATAGCGGGGCTACAAGTGGAACATGTCATCTCTCCTTTGTACTGGCGTATTTTGGCTGGTGTGATGTATTTACACCGCTGCAAACTTTTGAAGCTTTATCACTAAAACCATTTTTTATAGCGGTGCACGGTCAGAACACATAACAAGTAATGAAACGCAAGGAAACATTACTACTTGCAGTTACGGAAACTAGCCAATTACTCATTTGTACAGTGTAAAAGTACGACTTTACAATTTCACAGGAACAGCTCACTTTGTGTTCACAATTTTTGGTTTTCATGCAGCTATCAAACCGAGAAGATCCTCTTTGGGGAAAATGGGAAAATCATCTAGTTGTTGGTAAAAGAACAAAGAGCTCCAGATGTAATTAGCATGGTAAATACCTGTCACATCCTAAAATTTGTAAAGTCAAATTTGCAAGCAGGTGAACGTTTGGCATGTTCAAAAGATTTGGAAATTCAAACCAGAATTTAATTGGAGGAAGAAACAGAAAAGGAAAAAGAGAAAGAAAAGAGAAAACAGCACTTGCGCCGAAACCCACCTGAGCAGCCCAACCAGCCCGCACCCCTTCTCCCCTCCTCCTCTCACTGCAGCTCGGGACCCAGATGTCAGCACCGTCTTCAAACCCAATCGCCACCCCGTTTCTCCTGCGCCTGAACACAGCGTGCTGCCCGCGCCCGAATTCTTCGCCGCACACTCCACGAGTCCGGTTTTCTCCACGCACAAACCGCATGATCTCAACCTTCCCCACCCTCCTCCTCCCCAATTTTAAGTGATACCAGGCCCCAAATTCTCTTCCTCGCACGCTCTCGCCATCGCTCTCGGTAAGGCGCCGCTGAAACTCCGAATTCTTCTCTGTACAGCTCTGTTTCTTCCCATCTAACCAGCCTCACACCTCCGCAGCACCGCGCACAAGCCGTAGAAGCCAACCCGGGGGAGAAACGCCGCGGGAAACAACCATCCGAACGCTCGCCGGTAAGAAGCCGCCGCCGCTCGCCGGTGAAACCTTCAAATTACTCGGTTTCGATCCACCCTAATCATCGGTACGCCATCTCTGGACCACAGGGAAGCTTCACGACCCGAAAGCCTGAAGGAATCACCATCCCAACTGCCACTCCGACGAGCACAGCAAGTCGCCGCCGCCTGTCCTCGTTGCTGACAGGTTTCCGAGTTCTTCAGGTCCAAGAAATTAGCCTAGGTAAGCTCCCCTACCTCCCCTCTGCCGAATTATGCCGAGAAATCCGAGTCTTAGCGTGTGTAGACGAAGATCCAAGACCTCGCCGGCGAGATCATTCGCCTCCGCCGCCAGGCGCTGCCGTGCGCTGTGTTTTTCCTGGCCGGAGTGACGTGGCGCAATGTGGCGCATCCATTTTAAATCGCACGGCAGAGATTAAAAGGGCGCGTAGCCCTTCGGCAATGTAATCTAGCTCAAATACAAAACAAATTAGGCAGTTTTGAATTCTGGAAATCCATAGGAATAATTTACAGCAGCAAATTATACATAAAAATGCAAAAATGGACCCCAAAAAAGGATTTCTAACTTTTAGGAAATCTCTGCATACTTTACTTTAGTATTTTGAGTAGTATATATTCTGTAGATGGGTTTATTTTACTGTGTTCATGCTGAAAATTCATTCTTAGGCATAAAACAATTTTGAAAACTATGTCAAAATGAATCTAACATGATCTAAACATTTAGGAAGCCTCAAAATGTTCTGTTTTGGTCTTTTTGAGTGATATATGTTCTGTGTATGTGTTTATTTTGCTGTTTTAATGCTAAAACTTACTTTTAGGCATATGAATAAATCTGAAAATATGAGGAAAATATATATACACTTAGGAAATGTCATATGAGGTTATTGAACATAAAGTTTCAGTTTGAAAGTTGATTAGGAAATCTGAAATCCTGTTTAGGGTTGGAATATACATTTTTATGCAAATGTTGCAACTAGTAAAGTGAAACCATGTGTATGTATGTATGACTTGCATGAGTGTATGTGTGGATGATTGCTTATGGAGTGTTGTTTCCTTTTTGCTATGTGAAAGTGCATCTAGGCATTCCCTTGTGGGTTTTAGACGATTGATGACAAACGAATTCAGATCCTAATGAACTTGTTGAGATGAATGTAGATTAACTCGTGTAAGGTAGGATTGGTGCACTCAAAAAGTGAAAAATGAAGTGATGGAGAAAAAGGAAAAGGACAGATCCATGAACCAAGCACAATGTAGACTTACTTGTATAGGATGTGTGTGAGAGAAACATCCCAAGAGCTCAAATCTTTGCGTAGGGGTAAGGGATTAAAACATATCCAAATCACTCACCATGCACCGGACTAGTCTGCTCAGAAACTGGACAAGTCCATTCAACTCTCTGTTGCTTCACAACACGGTGCACCGGACTAGTCCGCTCAGAAACCGGACTAGTCCGTTCAACTCTCTATTGCTTCACAACACGGTGCACTAGACTAGTCCACTCAGAATCCGGACTAGTCCGTTCAACTCTCTGTTGCTTCGCAACACGGTGCACCGGACTAGTCCGCTCAAAAACCAGACTAGTCTGTTCAACTCTCTGGAACCGGTATTCACCTTGCACCGGACCAGTCCGCTTGTGGACCAAACTAGTCCGTTCAACTTTCTGTAACCACTTTAAATTAGGGTTTCCACTGTGCCGCATGCCACACGTGAATTGTACACGGCACACCGGACTAGTCCGGTGAATAGAGCGGACTAGTCCGGGCACCATGACTTTTGGAAACTTTGTATAAATAGAGGTCCACGGCCACACATTAAAAGGAGACGAACCCAAGCGCGCCGGCGCACGGCCAAAGAGCACAAAAAATACTCCTCTCTACTCATTCTAAGCCTAAAAAGATCAAATCCTTGAGGATTAGAGATTGGATCAAGGAGAGAATCGTTCTTCTCGACATTGAGCTCTTGGTTTGTTTTCTCTCACACAACTGCTGATCATTATTCTCTGTGTGTGTGTGGGAGAAGAAGTTACTCATTGTAATCTTGTGGGAGCACTCAAATTATGAGAACGCCCCACGTACGATCATTTTCCCCTGTGTGTGATTAGTGGATTTGAATCGGCCTTTATGGCGATTCAACGAGGGAAGAGTTGGTGAAGACCCGGTCCTTGGTGGACTCCTCAACGGGGACGTAGATTCCTAGGTGGAATCGAACCTCAGGATAAAAACCTTGTCTCGTGTCTTCTTAATCTTCCATCAATTATCAATTAGGGATGCTAGTACTCATTTGATTTACATCGACATCTTGTGTTAAAATTGATAGCTGCTGTTTCTTACTTCATTACACTTGAGTTGTCATTTATTTCCCGGTGCCTAAATACTTGAAGAATAAATCTAAATTTAACCTTTTAATTATGCTCATACCAGACAAGTCCGCACCATACCGGACTAGTTCGGCCTACCTGAAATTGATCCGTTTGCTAAGTGTTTCAGGGAACCGTTAAAACATTCAAAAAGCCTATTCACCGTTAAAGCGTTCATAAGCCAAACAAAGTACACCCAAGACATTCTCAAGAAATTTGGCATGGACAAAGCGAAGCCCATAAAGACTCCCATGGCAACAAATAGACATTTAGACCTTAATGAAGATGGACCTAACGTGGATCAAAAGGTATAGCGTTCCATGATTGGCTCTCTACTTTATCTTTGTGCATCTAGGCCTGATATTATGTTGAGTGTTTGTATGTGTGCAAGGTCTCAAGGCAATCCTAAGGAATGTCATTTGACAGCCATAAAGAGGATCTTGCGATATTTAGTTCATACACCCAACCTAGGCCTTTGGTATGCTAGAGGTTCAACGTTCAATCTCATTGGATACTCCGATGCAGATTATGCCGGATGCAAAGTGGATAGAAAAAGTACCTCCGAGACTTGCCAATTCTTGGGTAGATCCCTAGTTTCTTGGTCCTCCAAGAAGCAAAAATCCAATGCCTTGTCCACAGCTGAAGCGGAGTATGTTATAGCCGGGAGTTGTTGTGCACAACTCCTTTGGATGCGACAAACTCTAAGTGACTACGGTTACAATATGAACCGTATTCCGCTCCTTTGTGACAATGAGAGTGCAATAAGATTGCACATAACCCTATTGAGGACTCCAGGACCAAACATATTGATATCCGACATTATTTTTTAAGAGACCATTCAATCAAAGGAGACATAGCCATTTCCCATGTCAAAACCGAGAAACAACTAGCCGATATCTTCACCAAGCCACTTGATGAAAAACACTTTTGTGAGCTTAGGAATGAACTAAATATACTTGACTCTCGGAACATGGCTTGAAACACAGATTACCTACTTAAATCCTCAAAATCTTACTTACTTTATGAAAAACTATCCCTTATCTTGATTTTCTCTTGAAAACTATTTAAATTAGTGAATCTTGATGAATAATGACCATTGTCTCATTGTTTATTGCTTACTGGGCATGTTCATCAAGATTATTTGTGAAAATTATGTCCTTAGATCACTATTAGATCAAATTACTAATATTTACCTAAATTCTACTCTTAATCTGTTTAGTTGACCCAGATTAGTCCGATGTCGACACCGGACTAGTCCGCTCCCTTAGACTAGTCCGGACAGATCTGCCATACCGGACTTGTCCGGTCCTCCACCAGACTAGTCCGTATGTTCAGGTTTGAAAGTCTATACCCGCGCCAACCAGTGCACTCTTCACCCCACAAGCACTCATTGGCTTGTCACTCCTCAAACCCTAGCCCACAAGGTGATTTTTTGACTTTGGCCAACGAAATTGAAGTCCTCTTCACAGGAAATCTTTTCCTCGACACGTGGTATCCTCTCTCCGGACTAATTCAGATCAAGCTTCACGTTTCGACTTAAATCTTCACTTTTTCGGTAAAATCCCTCTCAACTCAAGTTCTCATCTTTCCTATACTTTTGCTCAATTTTCCTGATTCCTAGGGCATACATTACCTTTCTCGATGCATTCCTAGTGTATCCCTCCATGTTTTGCATCAATTTGCGCTAGATCTAATGAAAATAGGAAATTAGGGTTCTTCAGCAGGTCTGGACTAGTCCGGTATCTGGTGTGGACTAGTCCGGTATTCCAGACAAGTCCGCACTCTGAAAATGGACAATTCCGGTTACCTGTCAATTGAACCTCTAACTTCTTATTTCCACATAATCTACAATCCATCTTGTCAATCAATCCTTGATTTTCCTGTCAGGCACGATGTTGTCAGCCTCCGAGGCCATGAAGAAGAAACATGACCATGTTGCTCAACCCTCTTCTTCTGACAATTCTCTTCCTAAAAGGAGGAGAGTGGTTGGTAAGACAGCACAAAGAAAAGACATTGTTGGAAGCTCTACAGCTCCTATAAGAAGTGTCGGCAAGCGCAAAGGACTTGCTAGTGGTCCTATTGGTCCATTGAAGAAGAAGGCCCCCATTCACCGCAACAGGCAGCCATCAAGTGATGACTTTACTGGAAAGGGGAGTGAACTAGCCGACAAGTTCAGGAAAATTCAAGTCTATGAGCAGCCAAAGCAATGTGTAGACCCAAGATTTTGGAGCAACTTCCATGCTGACTACTATGAGCATGTATACATGAAGATGAAGAATCATGTTGTCGAGAGTCAGTGGATCAACATTGATTACTTGCAATCCAAGAGATGTCAGGCCTATCATGAGGTACTAGAGGCATTAGAGAGGCATGGCTTGAAGGACCTTCTATCCTTTCAATATGACTGGAACAATGAGTTCATTACACAGTTCTACTCTACTCTTTACTTTGCCCCAATGATGGGGATGAGATGACTTGGATGACACATGGATCCAAATACAGTGTCACCTATGAGGAATTTGCCAAGATACTTCACCTTGAATATACCTTGGATAATGAGCT
This sequence comes from Neostapfia colusana, assembly GCA_030760725.1. NCBI lineage: Eukaryota > Viridiplantae > Streptophyta > Magnoliopsida > Poales > Poaceae > Neostapfia > Neostapfia colusana. Next base: position 53,329,281 of record JASWHV010000017.1, read on the forward strand.
TGTCATTCACAACTTGAAGCATTTGGAGAAGAATGAGCTGGAATTCTTATATGATACAAGAATGCCATATGTACCTCCTACTACCAAGTACTTGAAGCCATTCTTTGCCGTGCTCAATAGGATCTTGAGAAAGACCATAGCTCCAAAGGATGGAGATGCAGGGACAATCCAAGGGACCCTAAGGATCCTGATGAAAGTAATAAGCAAGAAAAGGACCTTCAATATCTTTGAGTACATCTACAATAACATTGTGAATATCTCTATCACTCCCAATAGGTCCTGTGGCTATGCACCTTATGTCATGTACATGATTGAGAAGGTGACAGGACTTGAGTTTGTCAAAGATGTCTCTCACACGGGTCTCAAGCTCCAGAAGCCTACAGTCTACACTATTCCCTCTGCTCATGAAGGCTCAAGGGCATCAGAGGCTACACCTACTCCTGTTCCTCCATCCTCTAGAGAGTCCTCCAGTGGTATGCTCAAGATGCTCTCCTATATCTTTGGCTGCTGTCGCAAAATTGAAGTTAAGCAACACAAGGAGAGTTTGGCCCGAAAGGGACATCAAAGATACATGAAGGCAAACATCAAAGCCATCTGTGGGAAGCTAGATATTGAGCCAGTTGGATCACCACAGATTGCAGAAGACTCTAAAGGATACTTCACTAAGATGACTCCACTCACTGAACAAGAGTTTAGATCTTTTGGGCTTGCAGGTGTCTCCGCTCCTCCTCCTCAGCATGGTCATGAAGACGAAGATGAAGATTGGACCGAGAGTGAGGGAGAGAGCGGCGATGAGTGATTCCACTCAATTTTTCCCTTTTTGGTGCCTTGATGCCAAAGGGGGAGAGATTGAGATTAATCTTATTTGCTTTATCTTCTTGTGAACCTTAAGGACTAGTGATCATGGACATGTATTTTAAGTTTCATGTACTTTTTATTTCAAACTCCATTGGATGTGTGATGCTTAAGCGATATTGATGTGATGACTACCTCTATTTTTGGTATGTTCTTATCTTCTTATGGCATGTCATATTCTTTTATCACACACTCTTTAGGCATCCCACCATAAAGGGTGCATATATGTGAGAAGTTCATATTACTCATTTGTCATTCTCATATATGCACACTTTATGGAAATCAAATTTTATTATTAATTATGTAATCTTAGTTTGTTGTCATCAATCACCAAAAAGGGGGAGATTTAAAGTGCATCTAGGCATTCCCTTGTGGGTTTTGGACGATTGATGACAAACGAATTGAGATCCTAATGAACTTGTTGAGATGAATGCAGATTAACTCGTGTAAGGTAGGATTGGTGCACTCAAAAAGTGAAGTGATGAAGAAAAAGGAAAAGGACATATCCATGAACCAAGCACAATGTAGACTTACTTGTATAGGATGTGTGTGAGAGACACATCCCAAGAGCTCAAAATCTTTGCGTAGAGGTAATGGCTTAAAACATATCCTAATCACTCACCGTGCACCGGACTAGTCCGTTCAACTCTCTGTTGCTTCAAAACACGGTGCATCGAACTAGTCCACTCAGAAACCGGACTAGTCTGTTCAATTCTCTATTGCTTCACAACACGATGCATCGGACTAGTCCGCTCAAAAACCAGACTAGTCCGTTCAACTCTCTGTTGCTTCGCAACACGGTGCACCAGACTAGTCCGCTCAGAAACGGACTAGTCCGTTCAACTCTCTGGAACCGGCATTCACCTTGCACCGGACTAGTCCGTTTAACTTTCGTTAACCACTTTAAATTAGGGTTTCCAGTGTGCCGCATGCCACACGTGAATTGTACACGGCACACCGGACTAGTCCGATGAACAGAGCGGACTAGTCCGGCCACCAAGACTTTTGGAAACTTTGTATAAATAGAGGTGCATGGCCACACATTAAAAGGAGACGAACCCTAGCGCTTGCACATGCCCCAAGAGCACAAAAAATACTTCTCTCCACTCATTGTAAGCCCCAAAAGATCAAATATTTGAGGATTAGAGATTGGACCAAGGATAGAATCGTTCTTCTCGACATTGAGCTCTTGGTTTGTTTTCTCTCACACAACCGCTGATCATTATTCTCTCTGTGTGTGTGGGAGAAGGAGTTACTCATTGTAATCTTGTGGGAGCACTCAAATTGTGAGAACGCCCCACGTACGATCATTTGCCCCTGTGTGTGGTTAGTGGATTTGAATCGGCCTTTGTGGCGATTCAACGAGGGAAGGGTTGGTGAAGACCCGGTCCTTGGTGGACTCCTCAACATGGACGTAGATTCCTAGGTGGAATCGAACCTCGGGATAAAAACCTTGTCTCGTGTCTTCTTAATCTTCCATCGATTATCAATTAGGGGTGCTAGTAGTCATTTGATTTACATTGACATCTTGTGTTAAAATTGATAGCTGTTGTTTCTACTTCATTACACATGAGTTGTCATTTATTTTCCGCTGCATAAATAATTGAAGTAAGAATAAATCTAAATTTAACCTTTTAATTATGCTCATACCGGACTAGTCCGGCCTACCTGGAATTGATCCGTTCACTAAGTATTTCAGGGAACCGTTAAAACATTCAAAGAGTCTATTCACCCCCCCCTCTAGGCTACATCCACTATGTGTATGTTGGCACGAGTAGAACCAGCCCCAGAGCCGGTTCTCGCTTTCCAACATCAAGACTTTCCATTCCCGGAGCAGCAGGAAGAAGGCAAGTGTCCTTGAACACTTTGCACCTAAGCTAGGATGTGTAGCTAGAATTATTTGCATTGTCAATTGAACTATGAAACCCATACTAGGAAATTTCCCTAGATTTTCATTATCTTGTTTCCTTGTAGCCTAGGTTGGGAGTTATATATTATGTTATTTATTTATGCTGCTCATGCTTAGCCATGCTTAGAATGGGATAAATGGGATATGAGGTCATCACCTTGTTTATTTATCCTTGAATGGAGTATTATGAATTATGTTAGAGATAGGAATCTAGGCAAGCTGGATGCTTTGGTTGGTGCTGCGTGCACGAGAGTCGGATTTGTATTTAGTGCTTGCCTGGGTTCTAAGGACCGATTCATGGAGGATGCAACCTGGCTTTACCGTGCCAACTACATGCTGAGATGAGGCAGCTTGGCCAATTAATTAGGTGTATTTCCGACGTAGTGTGAATGTTTGGATGGTGCCAGGAATAGGTGCCAGCTGGACTACCATAGGAACCGCAAGGCTCAAGAGGGGGCCACTGCAGCGGAGGTTGGAGCCTCCCGGATGCTGGTAGGGGTGAAACCTCAGTGGGCTCATACTCATCACGAATCCATTTGTAAAGGCCTCGTAGCGATCTCCTGGCTACACACCTGCGAAGTGTGAAATGTGGCTAGCTACCACAGGCAAAATGGAGCTTCTTAGTCCACCCGGCAATGGGGGATGAAATCACTACATGTGGGTATAGTGGTGCAAACTCTACAGAGTCAAAACTGTCATGACAGCCGTGCTCACGGTCAAGATCAGCTTGGACTTATTCATGATTAGAGGATGATGAACTGAGAAGTTGAGAATGTTAAGCGGGGAGCTTAATAATGGAAATAGGATTATGACATTGAGACCACTTCACTTATGTAGTAATGTAGGTTCTTAATAAGCTAAGGAGATAGGTATTAATTGTGTAGTGTTTTAACCATGAGTTCAGCCTTTTCTTGTTCTAGCATGCATGACATTAATTTTTCCACACTTGTTGAGTACCAATGGTACTCAAGCTTGCTTTTCGTTGGTTTTACTTGCTTCTCAGGCCAAGAAAATGGAGTGGAATACAACAATGAAGACTTTGGTCCTGAAGATGGGTTCTAGGTTCATGGAGTCCCCCAGGCAACGCCTGTGATGGAGCCCACAAGATCATATTTACGCTGCTTTGTTAGTTGTCATGTTATGAACATTTTATAGTCCTTTGAGACTTTATGCAAAACTTTTATGTATTCGAACACCTAGCTTGTAATCTATTGATGTTTCATAATTTATCGTCACATGTATGAGAAAATGATCCTGACATACATGTGAATATCACTTGGTTGATCTTCCGAAAAACCAGATGTGACAATACCTCAACCCTTAGCTCAACTAAAAAGCAGCGGTGGATGCCTATGGTTATATATGTTCGTACTTCTACCGGTGTTTTTGTTTTGTACCAATCCTATTTTATACATCTAAATGGGAAGGTGGCAGGAGAATGAATAGGACCTCTCTCTCTCTCTCTCTCTCTCTGATTCTTAGAGGAGATACTACCTTAATGTCTTCAGCAAAAACCTTAGTTCAGATAAATTAACGGCACTTTATTATTTGGATGTTTTAGAACAGCACAGGCTCTGATCCATGCTAGATTTTTTGTTCATTAGATGAAACAAGTATTTTCATTTTTCAGTTTAAATTCAAAATATGAACAAAATGTTTTAACTAAAAATTATTAATGTTCGTATTCACCACATCAGATCATGAATTTAAGAAGCTTGAGGATGGCGGCTGGCGTTCTGGGCACTCGGTGCGGTAGAGCGAGGCAGGCGACGATCTGGACATGCTGAGCCATTTGATTTGATGTAGGCATGTAAGGAGAACTTTTGATGTGTAAAAGGATTTGTACTGGATATACACTTTGTGGTGTGCATATAGCCAGACTGTGACCATGGAAGATATTAGTTATGTGCACGTAAAAAAATTTGAAAACTCACAAGTTTGGGCACCGCTTGAAGCACAGTGTGGAAGGACTAAGTCAAGATCAAAACTGTGTGGGACTTAAATAGTACGGACAACATTATAGATTCTGTGTATGCTGAGTTTCTGTACAAGATCATAACTGAGTGCTGCACAAATTTGATAATTATGAAAAACAGATTATTATCCCCTTCAAGCATAACATATATAGATTCAGGGGTCTGCTTAGTTGGAAGCCTAGACCAAAATTGTGTGACTTGATTGCCTGGACCTGACTGTACTGTATTGCGTTTGGGTGCCATCCTCATTTGTTGCCTGACGCACAAGCACTCAAAATTTGAGTGCCTGGCACACAAGCAAGCTCCAATTCTCTCATGAGCTGACGTCAGCAAGGAGACGGGTCACCCACCCCCTCACAGCTGCCGGAAAAGGGAGCCCTCCCTCAAGATTTCGTCCATGGAGCTCCAGATTGTTGGTTCATGATGGATTTCCAGAGGTAGAAGAAGGTTCAGCCCCTCCAGCTGGCCTTGTGTGCTGTGTCCGACACTGGCTGACGTTCATAGGACACATTAGATGTTGTATTTTACGTTAACTAGCTTCAAAAGAATATGTTCTCTAAGCAAGTATCTAATTAGGCATGTTCCAATTGTTTTTCATGGTTTCCAAACTGAAGCGTGAGAGAAGGTTTCTCTGTATTCCAAATGCTCAGTGAGAGAAAGGTGTCTTTTATCGGTATTTCAGCAGTAGTGACTACTTTTGATACGAGCTAGAATCCTGTTCTTAGGTAAAAACCTTTCCCTCAATAAATAGGTTTTTGAATGTTTAGTTGGTACCTCTGCCACATTTTCCAGGTCTCACATGCAAAGTTTTTTTTCCAATATCGCCCACACTGCAAATCGTTTCATTTATCCTGATCAAGCGGGCGATCATATCTAACCACACCAAATTTATTCGCACAATATGTGAATCGAAACATTTTTCATGGGGTCATCACAAATTACCATTCATTCATGACCTTAGGACCAACACCCCGGCCTTCTGTGTCGGGCGCGGCCACTGGTGCCTTCGCCTTTGGACACGGGTATCTACAGTAGCATTTGAACTGATTGGTTCCACAGAAGCCACCAGTGTAACCGTTGCCCTCTCCCAAACATACTCGGTTGCAGTGATGATCGTTGAAGCACCAACCCTTGAAGTTGGCGCTCGGGCGGTTGCATGTGTCTTCTGCCTCAACGTGTGCTATGTCTGCATAGACGAACACGCATGCTAATACACAAAAATGTTAACCAAAACTTCAAACAGAGATCATGCAAGCACTTACCTGTGGCCATCACAAGAAAGAGGACGATGACAGCAGCTGAGATAACCCCCCGTGAAGGCTCCATTTTGTTGTGCTTTGAAGAGGAATGACCACGATTGAGAGCCTAGGACCTTAATTTATAAGCCGGTATGGAACAAAATAACGTCGTTCTTTTAGTAGAACTTTATGACTGCCACCAATAGACAAGGACATGACACTGCATTTAGTAGAAGCATACACCGCATGGAGGAAATAAAACTGGCAGAAAGTTATTATTTTAAGCAGTTTCTAAGGCTGGCTGAGTTGACTTTGATTAGTATTTTTGTTACATACATTTATATTAACTAATTAATATGTGCTAATAAACTTATGTTGTTTCAAACTGGCTCTTTTCTAACCCCTATGTTACCCAAGCACCGGTTTTTAGTGCAGCCACCACTAAGAAGAAGTCACTGAAAATTAGCCTATTTGCAACATCACACGATTATCCGTCACTACATATTTATTAGAAAGCTAATAAAGAGTAACAACGTGCATACACTTACCACTCTAAATCAACCGCATGGGAGATAAAAAAATAATGAAGTCTAGGCTGCCTCATCACCAGTCTGACCCACACGCTGACCACACATCACCGCCACATCCGCACGATGCTCTGCGGTAACCGCCTACCGTCCATCTATCTCGTGCCACCATTGTCATCATAACAGAGGAAGTGTTGTTATCATCGTCATCGTGTGGGGGGGGGGCATCACCTGCCGTAGTCGTCAAATCCACCCGCTATCCAACTTCCTTACCGCCAGATCCACTGACACGCCTGAGAACCTGCCATAGAGCCAAGCCACCACTACGCCATCTCCCACAGCGTCCAAGTCCATGGTACTACCGCTGAATGGCACCACGCCATACATGGACCCTCGAAGCATCAATGAGGGGATGAGGTCATGCAAAAAGAGTATGTGGCGGGGAGTAGAAAGAGAAATTCTAAACCCTAGGGAGAGGAGAGGTAGATAAAGAGAGGACGAGTGAGGTGCACAAATGTGGAAGGTGGGAATTGTTAACTCTAGGGTTTGAGGTGGCGGGCTACAAGTGGGACATTGTCATCTCTTCCTTTGTAGTGGTATGTTTTGGCCGGTATGGTGTATGCTCACCGCTGCAATGTTTTGAAGTTTTATCACTAAAACCATTTTTTTATAGCAGTGCACAGCCAGAACGTAAAAGAAGTAATGAAAATCGACGAAACGTTACTACTTGCAGTTACCAAAACTAGCCAATATTCATCTATACAGTGTAAAAATATGGGTTTTACAATTTCACTGGAAAAGCTCACTTTGGGTCAAAATTTTCGGTTTTCATGCAGTTATCGTACCGAGGAGCTCCTCTTTGGGGAAAATGGGAAAATCATCTAGTTGTTGGTAAAACAACAAAGAGCTACAGTTGTAATAGCATGGTAAATTCCTCAACCCTTAGCTCAACTAAAAAGTGGCGGTGGATGCTTATGGTTATATACGCTCGTACTTCTACCAGTGTTTTTTTTGTTTTGTATCAATCCTATTTTCTACATCTACATGGGAAGGTGGCAGGAGAATGAATAGACCTCTGTCTCGCTCTCTCTGTGGCGGACCGGAATCCGCTCATCCAGGATCGCAGAGGGGTGCCGCACGATGCGACACCCGACAGCACACGTCATAAGAACGCAATATAGTACATGGGAAAACAACTGAACTGTACAAACAAGTACAAACTTCAGTTACAAACTATTGTTTATATTACACAGCGGAAGTCTACACTATAAACTCACGCCCCTATCTAGCAAAAGTTGGCTGCCCAGCCCTAGGGAAACCAACACTGGCTGCACTCCTCAGCTCAGCGCGGCGTGTACGGCTCCCACTCAGCCGTGGTCCCCGACGGAGGGTAACCCTCGCCGGTGGACTCGTACTCTGAGTCCGTGGGTGGCTCCTCACCTGAAAAACACTTAAGCAGCAACCGTGAGCACGAGGGCTCAACAAGACTTAACCGACTCACCTAGGCATGAAACTCTACATGAGGGGTACAATGAACATAGGATAGTAAGGTTGCAGCAATTGGACATGCCTACAAGTTCACCCTTAATTCATCTTTTAGCAACAAGTTAACGGTTCAGGAATCTGAAATTTAGTAAGCAGTATTTGGTGGCACACATGTAGCAATACAATTATATCAATCAGCAATACTGAATCATCATATTTCATACATTAGCCTACGCCATGACTCAGTGACCAAGTGGTACTCTTCACCGCGAGGGATGGCGAATCGACTCGATATACACCTGCAGGGAAACCCAAAGAGCACGTCACATACGCCCACCCGTGGAGCTGCACAGCACGCTCACTCGATGTCGTATGGGACAACCTTTCACCCAATAGCCCAAACGTTGAACCGGTCGCACCAAAACGAGCAGGAGGTTCCCCACACGGAGCATCTCTCTATGCCCGTTGGCAGATTTCCACCTTGCTGCCCTCAACCTACACCTATAAATCGGTGTGCTATGCCTCGACGCCTTGAGGTTTAGGCTACATTGGTTTATCGGGGCCCATATATCCGATATGCCTTCGGTACGTTCAAACTTGATCAGCGTGGGCCGCACACGGATCGGTCCTCAATCGACACGGACAGGGCTGCGCACACAAGACTCCCTCTTGCTGCGTCCTAACCCCTGCCAAGTCTCATTTTCATTACTAAGGTGATCTCACATCACTCGAACCAATCCCGTGTGTCCCAAGCCTAACTCGCGAGTAGATTCCAACTACTCGACTTGTACCGAAGTCCTTTGAATCACTAAGCATAGCTTGCCTACTCTAGGTCTTAGACACTACCCTCACTCTTATGGAAAAATTCTGGTCATGCAACTGGGGTTTTCATCCATCCTACACCTAATGCACATATACACTTCACACTACGTATGTAAACAAAGTAAAACTTTATAAAAGGCTTAATGCAAACCGGGGCTTGCCTTGTTGCTGCTGGTCAGGGGTTAGGTCTTCGTCCGGAAGAAGGAAGTCCAGCACTTCCGAAGTCTCTTCGCCTTCAACGACTACACGTTAATGTAATTCCAGGGGTTTTCATGGCTCCAACTATTACTTTCTGGAAACTAGAATTTAAGATGGTTCTTATAGAATTGGTTTCATGTAATTTGAAGAATTCTACTGAAAGTTATGCCCTAATTAAGATTTGAGAAAATCTGAAAAATGTTTCTGTACATTTTTCTATTTTCTCAGGGCAGTTCTCTTAATCACCCAATTAGGGGGACTAAATGAACCTGGATGCTTCTGAAAATTTTACTGTGATTCTGGGATTTTCCAGTGAATCTCTCAGCCAAATTTCAGAATTTTTCATAAAGTAGTTCTCCAGATAAAATTCCCCACAGTTTAAACTTTAGGAATTTAATTCTGGGAAACTGTTCATTTTTATGAGCTGAAATTGGTATTGCTGGAAAGTACTCAGAATTCGGAGCTCAGCAAAATTTGGTTCATCGAATTTGGAGTTTCCTAGCCAAAGTTCTATTCATTTGAAGTTTGAACTAAAACGGGAAATTCCCAAAATGTTTAAATTCTGCGGGTGGGGCCCACTCCTCGAGCCGGCCCACTCAGAATGCGGCCACACCGCGGCCCAAAGGGTTTTACCCGCGCTGCTGCACCGAATCCCGGCCGCAAACAGATCGCCGCGCGAGATCAGAGGCTGACCGGTGGTCCCGCCCCCCCTTCGTCTACCTCGCGCTCTCCCGCAGCTCCCGCGGCGGCGATTCGCCGGAGCGCTCGCTGCCGGGCGTTCCACTGCCCGACCTTCGACTAAACTTGCCGCCTGTGCCTAACTCGACTCAGAGAACACGCTGGTGCCCTCACCGGAGCTCGGCAATGGCCGGAACTATGGCCGCGACCGTGACAGAGCTCCTCTCTACTCTGGCGATGTCGCCCGGGCTACTCAGGGCCTTATTCTTCCAACGGTTTGCTTCTACAGCTCCGCTGTGGCATGCTGAGCACGAATATGAGCTCGGTTGGCCATGGAAATGGCCGGAACTAGGACCTCACCGTCGACCTAGGCCCAATATCGGCTGTTGCTCGAATAACTCGGATAACCGCAACCCTAGCCCATGGTTCTTACAGGTTTTCGATCCTAGGTGGTCGTGGCAGGGTGTAGATCGTGTGTTTAGCTCGGTATGCCCGGTGATAAGCCAACACCCATGAATTTTAGGATTTGGTGGTGGCTCGGTCTTAGGACTACCGAAACTTCCCCGGCGAAATCCTCCCCCGACAGCACACGAAATGAAGAACGGTTGGGACCAGAAGGATCAGCACCTCAAGGCGGTTCTTTCTTGTGTTGCTCGTCGGGCATGAGAGCGCCTGTGTTGCTTGGACGCCGGCGACCAGAGAGCGGCAGTGAAAAAGCTTGCGGGCGGAGGCGATTGTGGATGGGAGGACGTTGGGGCAGCCGGGGCACCGTGAAACAAATCGAGTGGGGGTCGCGCTGGCGTGTTGACTCGGCGTTTTCACCACGCGGTGGCCTCTTCCACTCGGGCGTGGGAGCAGGAGGTGTCGAGCACTGATCGCCGGCTGTCGGCTGACTCGCCCGAGCTGCCTTCGGCCTTAAGCCTGCTGACCAGTGGGCCCTCCTCTCCCCCCTAATGTATTCTCCATTTTTCATCTCTGTTTTTGCTGAAAATATCTCCAGCTACTAAACATTGAATGAGAGACTTAGCCCCCAAGTATTGGTTTGAATTTGAGTTCTCAAATTTAAAACTTGTTGGGTTATATTTGCTTCATGTTTAAACTGAAATTCAAATTCAGTTTTGAATTATTGCAAATCTAGCTCCCGAAAAGATGAACTCTAATGGGGATGAAAATTGGTGGGCTAACTCAGAAAAATGTGCTGAGTTTGAATATGAAGCTAACTTTTGAATTTGAGTGATGAAAGTTGCTGCAATTTGAATTTACATTCAAATTGGCCTCTTTTTCAAATACCTCCAAAAGTGCCTCAAAAAGTGTTGGATTTACATGAAACTTGGCTTGAACCTTCCCAAGACTTTTCAAGTCCTAGGGGTGAGCTCAACCTCTCATGTTCATGTGTAGAAATCCTACTTTGTGAAAGTGAAGGCTTTCCCCTCTAATCACTCTTTTGATGGAGGTTACTTGCTCTTCACAATATTTCCTAAGATATCCACAACAAAAACTGTGGTGTTGTGAGGTGAAGAAAAGTTTTTGCAAGTCCCTTTTCTTGGGCTTTTACATCCCTCCCCCCTTAAAAGAATCTCGTCCCGAGATTACAAAAGAAGAGATAGCGATGTAATAGAGACTTACCCGTGCTGAGATGCCATGAACTCCGGGTAATTTGAGCGAAGGAATTCCTCACTCTCCCACGTCGCTTCTTCGGCCGTGTGGTTGCTCCAGAGTATTTTGTAGAACCACAACGTTCTGCTACGCGTGGTTCTGGCTTTCTCATCAAGAATTGCCACCGGATATTCATCATATGTCAAGTCCGGTTGCAACTCGCCGATGTCTTCGGTAGTAACAGCAGCGGTATGTTTCAGACATTTTCTCAGCTGGGAGACATGGAAAATGTCATGGACACCAGCAAGAGATGCCGGTAGCTCCAATCTATACGCCGCTGGTCCACACTTCTTGGTGATAACATAGGGTCCAATGAAACGGGGAGCGAGCTTCCCCTTGACGCTGAACCGGTGCACGCCCTTCATCGGAGACACGCGGAGATACACGTGTTCACCGACATCAAAGTGCAACGGTCTACGCCTCTTATCAGCATAGCTCTTCTGCCGGGATTGAGCGGCCTTCAAATTAGCTTGAATCGCCTGAACGCGCTCTTTGGCGTCGTTCACCACATCGACCCCGAATGTGACCCTTTCACCAGACTCGCACCAATTTAATGGGGTGCGGCATTTGCGACCGTAGAGAGCTTCGTAGGGTGCCATCTTGATACTCTCCTAATAGCCGTTGTTGTACGAGAATTCCGCCAATGGTAGGTGATCATCCCAGTTCCTACCATGGTGGATGGCACATGCTCTCAACATGTCTTCCAGAACCTGATTCACCCTCTCTGTTTGGCCATCGGTCTGAGGGTGGTAGGCGGAGCTTCTAATCAGTTTAGTACCCAAAGCAGCATGCAACTGCTCCCAAAAGCGAGATACAAACAATGCACCTCGGTCTGAGACTATGGTCTTGGGTACGCCATGCAAGCATAGGATCCTGACGATATATAACTCCGCATATCTGTTGGCATGGAAATGTGTATGCACGGGAATGAAGTGAGCCGACTTGGTTAGTTGGTCAACGATCACCCATATGGAATCATGCTTGTTGGATGTTAGGGGTAATCCCACAATGAAATTCATGCTCACATCCTCCCATTTCCATGCTGGGATCTTCAGGGGTTGCAACAGCCCTGATTTCCTCATATGATACGCCTTCACTCGTCTACACGTATCACACTCGGATACGTACTTCGCTACCTCCCGCTTCATCCGTGTCCACCAAAATTTCTTTTTCAAATCTTGGTACATTTTGTTGCTGCCCGGATGAATGTAGTATTTAGACAAGTGAGCTTCATCGAGGATCTTTTTACTCAACTCCATGTCCCGGGGTACGACTATGTGGTCATTGAACCATAGCGTCCCCTCCTCATCTTTCCGGAAACACTTGATCTCTCCATTGTCTATCCGTCTCCGGAGATGTGCCATGCCCTTATCAGTCTTCTGAGCTGCAATGATGTCGTCCCTAATAGTAGGGATGAGGGCAAGGTTGTACAGCGATCCATAAGGAACCAAGTATAAACTTGGCTCTTCCTCCTCCACCGGTGTAATGGTGAGGTGATGGACATGTGATTTCCGACTCAGCGCGTTGGCAACCACATTCGCCTTGCCGGGGTGGTAATGAATCTCAATTTCATAATTTTTGATCAATTCTAACCACCTTCTTTGCCTCATGTTCAGCTCCTTCTGGGTGAAAATGTATTTCAAGCTCTTGTGGTCGGTGTAGAGATGCACCAGATTCCCCAGGAGATAGTGCCTCCACATTTTTAGCACCAACACCACGGCAGCAAGCTCAAGATCATGAGTCAGATAATGCTGCTCATGGTTCCAAAGTTGGCGTGAGCCATATGCGACCACACGTCCTTCCTGCATCAACACGCAGCCGAGCCCAATACCGGACGCGTCACAATACACGTTGAAGGGCTTTGTTGTATCCGGCTGAGCTAAGACTGGGGCTGTTGTGAGATGCTTCACCAATGCTTGGAACGCTCCTTCACACGCCGTGTTCCAAACATATTTTGTTCCCTTCTTCAGCAAATCTGTCATCGGCTTAGCGAGCTTGGAGAAGCTTGGAATGAATCTCCGGTAGTATCCCGCTAACCTGAGGAAGCTTCTGACTTCATGAACTGAAGTGGGAGCTTTCCATTTCAGCACTCGCTCTATCTTGCTTGGGTCAACCGCAATGCCTTCTGCTGAGATGATATGTCCCAAGAATGGCACTTGGCTGATCCAAAACTCGCATTTGCTAAACTTGACGTAGAGCTTGTGGTCTCGCAATCGTTGAAGAACGATCCTCAAGTGTTCGGCATGTTCGGCTTCTGTCTTGGAGTAAACCAAGATATCATCGATGAACACTACCACGAACTTGTCCAGCTCCGGCATGAACACCGAGTTCATGAGATACATGAAATGGGCTGGAGCATTTGTGAGACCAAAGGACATGATGAGATATTCATATAACCCATATCTCGTCGAGAAGGCTGTCTTCGGGGTATCCTCCGCCCGGATCTTTATCTGATGATATCCAGAGTGAAGGTCCATCTTTGAGAACACACTTGCCCCCACAAGTTGATCAAACAGAATGTCAATACGGGGCAGTGGGTATTTATTCTTGATGGTGACGGCGTTGAGCGGCCGGTAATCCACACATAGCCTCAAGGTTTCATCCTTCTTCTTCACGAACAGCGTCGAGCATCCCCAAGGCAAGGAACTCGGCCTAATGAAACCCTTGCTCAACAGATCATTGAGCTGTTCTTTTAATTCAGCCAGCTCGTTCGGAGCCATCTTGTATGGTCTCCGCGATATGGGCGTAGTCCCGGGTGCAAGTTCAATCTTGAACTCGACATCCCGCTCTGGTGGCATGCCCGGAAGATCATCCGGGAACACGTCAGGATACTCCCGGAATACGGGGATGTCTTCTAACTTGAGAGCTTCAGCATTATTAATTGCTGAAATTTCCCGGACTGGCGTGTCTAACACCATGGAATGTGGACGGTGAATGGAGAGTTTAAATGAACCATCCGTGTCCGAGTCTCCAGGACAGCGCCATGTTATTGTAGCCATGACATACCTAAGATTGCATCAATATTTTGCCCCATAAGGATTATCAAAGTGGTGGGATATAGTTTCCCACCTAAGCACAGATGTGCTTTTGGAATCATCATATTAGCTGAGATCATCGCTCCCGGCGAGCAGATCATATAAGTGCAGTCGGTTGGGAAGACTTGCATTTGATGCTTAGCCACATAGGATGCACTTATAAAGCTGTGGGTTGCACCAGAATCAAAAAGTATGATGATGGCTTGATTGTTGAGAGTAAACGTACCCGCCAGCACGTTGTCTCCCTCTGTGGCGTCCTCATTGTCGAGGTTGTGGACGCCCCCAGTCCGCTGACCAACCTTCTTGACCGGAGGTCGGCCTCGAGCACCGCCCTGGAACTGGGCTTGCCCGCTGCTCTGCTGCCCCTGGGGACAGTCCTTCACGATGTGGCCCGCCTGGCCACACGTGAAGCAGGTGAAACGGGGCGGTCCCCCGCTGATCAGTGGGCGGAAACCAGGGGCGCGTTGTGGCGGTGGAAACGCCCGTGGTACCGTCTGCTGCTGCTGCTGCTGTCTTGGTGGTGGCATTGGCGGACGGAACGGAGGAGACTGAAAAGGACGTCCCCCGAACCGTTGAGGTCGCGCCGGTGGATGCCACTGCTGTCCGGATGGTGTCCGATACACCATATGGTACTTCTGAGGAGCGCCACTCCCACCACTGGGTGGAGCGCTGCGCTTCCGCTGCTCAGCTGCCAACTCCCGCTGAGCATCCTCTTACATGATCGCGGCAATGACTAGGTCATTGAAGGTGCCGCGATTCCACTGAACGAGGTGTGTCTTCATCTTGGGGTGTAACCCCCGATAGAAATGTTCCCGCTTCTTCTCCTCAGTGGAGATATAGTCTGACGCGTATTGCGCCAGATGGTTTAAGGCACGGGGAGTAGTCATGGGCACTCCTCCTGCCCTGCTTCAGCTCCAAGAATTCTTGGAACTTCCTCTTCATGATCACGGGAGGAATATGATAGGCGCGGAACGCCTCCCAGAACTCTCCCCACTCCACGGTATGGCCAGCCGGACGTGAGGCGACATAGTTCGCCCACCACACGCCAGCGGCACCATGAAGCTGCTGCGCTGCGAACAGAGTCTTCTGCCGCTCCGTGCATTGGAGCAGCCCGAACTTAGACTCGATAGTCCGCAGCCAGTTGTCGGCCTTCAGTGGTTCTTCAGCTTCGGTGAACACTGGAGGGTGCGTACTCATGAAATCCGAGTACGACACCTCACGGGGCTCACGGGGCCCTCTGTCTTGACGCCCCCCCCCCCCCCGCCTGGGACGTATTCTGCACAATCGTGCGGAGCAGGTCGGTCTGCTCCTCACGACCACCCACCAGTGCCGCTATCACATCCGCTAGAGTAAGCGGAGGCGGCGGTGGTGGCTGCTGCTGCGGGGTGCTGTCGTGGGCCGGTGGCTGGGAGTCATCACCTCCCTGTTGGCTAGAGCCACCAACCTCGTGCGTGGTCCTAGTACGAACCATCTGCAACCATACGATAATAAACATCAGTCCCGCAACATATTGCATGCAGTCCAATAAAAATAGGCGTAAAAACATCATGACAATAAAACATGAGATACATCTCTTATGTAGATAATGTAATAACTTTGCACAAGATACACCATTACCAGACCAAATACAAGCTAGTTACATCCAACTTGATGAACCTCCTCGTTGGAAGCTCACCACAACTAGGTTTGGTCACTACGAGATATTACTATCGCTTTGTCATCACGTAAACCACCCTTTTATCTTCAATATGACACAAACATAGTCTCTAGTAAAAGGAACTTGAGTGAAATCTATACTCAAATCTTTCACTAGTTGAAGATAACCTCTCATGAGTATGTTCTACCCTATTGGAAGTATTCAAACCCCCTCTAGGGTACCACAATCTCTCACATGAGTTCAACTGTCATTCCTCTGTCAGAATGACCAGTTTCTACATATCCGAGATTTCGATCTGGTTCTGGGCATTTTCATGACTCAAGCTGAATACCAAAGTTAAAGTTAACTTCAGTATATTTCCAACGAGTACCTATTTGCCCTCAGATCAGCTCTGGTTAAAAAGTTATGGTAATTCAAATTCAGCAGAATTTCTGGAAGAATTTTAACAGCACCTCCTTAGGGAAGTTGCTGTTTCCAATTCTGTTTTTCCACTGAATGCTGTGCTGAAATTTCAGAAACTTTGAATTGCAAAGATGTAACACATCTTCTACCCTTTCTAAGGACGTATCATATGAAAATTTTAGATTTTTCTACTGGAAGTTATGTTTGAAAAACAGAACAGTCCAGAGAGTGTTTAACTCTGTCCTGACTTTGGACAGTTTACATTTCTCTGGGATTTAAGCCATCTTAAGGTGAGTTTCAGCTCTGGAAGTCTGCAACAAAATTGTAGAATACTAAAATACCTTTCCAGAACTATATACCACACCTCCCTGGGCTAAAATACCTGTGAGTTATGCTCTGTTGAAGTTCAGCAAACTTGCTGCCCAAAACAGAGCACTCTGTTTTTCAGTCTTTTTGGAACTACACTCATCACTATCCAATTTGTCTACCCAACCAGGGTCCTAAATGTTGAACCTAATGATTTTAATTCCTTTTTATCATTATTTTCATGCATATGCCTACAATATCTCGGTACTACGTTCCTCACAAAAGAAAATCCTAACTGGATTATACCGGCATATACGTCTCAAGTGTGGCACTAAACGGTCTCTCGCACATGTTTACTACCCGGATACATACGTGGTTAGTACCTGCAGAAGACCACACAATAATGGTGCACTCAATGGTTGTTTTCATTTCAGGCAGGATCATATTTGGAAGTAAATACAAACGCCCGTATCATTGCCATACGGCCGTCCTTGAGTTAGGTCACATCTCAAGGTACGTGATCGTGTTTCAACACCACACGACGGGGAACCCGAGTATGTAATGAACGGGACGTAACGGTTGGGAATGTTATCAACCCAACAGATACCACCTACTGCCCTGCAGGGCACGCCGATGGCAAGCGCTGCGTATGTCCTCCTGGGCTATTTCCAGACAAACACACTCTCGCGTTACTGACCACGCGATGGGGTCTCCACTTACTTGCCTAATGCACGCTAGGGATCAGCGTTTCATATGAACTCAGGAACATGAAGAGTCCAAGAGTTTCATATTGAAGTCTCACACCAAGCTGTGAGACCTAGCCCTGAACCACGTTCCTCGTCAGGGGAGCTAACCGAAATTGAACCGCTTTCGGTGGCGTTCTTTACCAATCTTACCAAAGCGTAGGTGCGTCGTTACATAATTGAAATTTAGAATTATAACACATAAGTTAGTCTTTCCACTTTAAGTAACTATTATAATATAGTCCTTACTTGGGCAAACTACCGAATCCTCACCGTACCTAAGTTTTCCCATAATACAGTCCTTAAGTACTGTGCTATCCCCAATGCAGCTCTGATACCAGGCTGTGGCGGACCGGAATCTGCTCATCCAGGATCGCAGAGGGTGGTGCCGCACGATGCGACATTCGACAGCACACGTCATAAGACCACAATATAGTACATGGGAAAACAACTGAACTGTACAAACAAGTACAAACTTCAGTTACAAACTATTGTTTATATTACACAGTGGAAGTCCCGTGTGTCCCGTGCCTAACTCACATCACTCGAACCAATCCCGTGTGTCCCAAGCCTAACTCACGAGTAGATTCCAACTACTCGACTTGTACCGAAGTCCTATGAATCACTAAGCATAGCTTGCCTACTCTAGGTCTTAGACACTACCCTCACTCTTATGGAAAAATTCTGGTCATGCAAGTGGGGTTTTCATCCATCCTACACCTAATGCACATATACACTTCACACTACGTATGTAAACAAAGTAAAACTTTATAAAAGGCTTAATGCAAACCGGGGCTTGCCTTGTTGCTGCTGGTCAGGGGTTAGGTCTTCGTCCGGAAGAAGGAAGTCCAGCACTTCCGGAGTCTCTTCGCCTTCAACGACTACACGTTAATGTAATACTATATGTCAATTTAAATGCAATGTGTAAACTTGAATACTTAATTACTAATAACTCTAGCTAGCCCTCCCCTTTGGTTCTGAAATTTTTATGGTGGCCTGGTAGGGTCATAACCAGAGTCTTGACCAAGTTTCATTTGAAATAAAGTTCATTTGAACCTTATACAAATAAAAGCCTATTTGGTCAATAATTGAGCCTCTAAGCAATTCCAGGGGTTTTCATGGCTCCAACCATTACTTTCTCGAAACTAGAATTTAAGATGGTTCTTATGGAATTGGTTTCATGTCATTTGAAGAATTCTACTGAAAGTTATGCCCTAATTAAGATTTGAGAAAATCTGAAAAATGTTTCTGTACATTTTTCTATTTTCTCAGGGCAGTTCTTTTAATCACCCAATTAGGGGGACTAAATGAACATGTATGCTTCTGAAAATTTTACTGTGATTCAGGGATTTTCCGGTGAACCTCTCAGCCAAATTTCAGAATTTTTCATAAAGTAGTTCTCCAGATAAAAATTCCCCACAGTTAAACTTTAGGGATTAAATTCTGGGAAACTGTTCACTTTTATGAGCCGAAATTGGTATTGCTGGAAAGTACTCAGAATTCTGAGCTCAGCAAAATTTGGTTCATCGAATTTGGAGTTTCCTAGCCAAAGTTCTATTCATTTGAAGTTTGAACTAAAACTGGAAATTCCCAAAATGTTTAAATTCTGCGGGTGGGGCCCACTCCTCGAGCCGGCCCACTCAGAATGCGGCCACACCGCGGCCCACGGGGTTTTACCCGTGCTGCCGCACCGAATCCCGGCCGCAAACAGATCCCCGCGCGAGATCAGAGGCTGACCGGTGGACCCGGGCCCCCCTTCGTCTACCTCGCGCTCTCCCGCAGCTCCCGCGGCGGCGCTTCGCCGGAGCGCTCGCTGCCGGGTGTTCCACCGCCCGACTGTGAGGACCCCGCCGTCCCGGTTCACGGGAATGGGGCACCTCGCCCGAGAATCGCATTGGGTGGCGCCGTGCGATGTGGCACCCAACAGCACAAATAATAAAGCATCATATTACATAAATCAAGCGGAAGCTTACACAGTGTAAATTTTACAAATACTTTTCAAAATATTCTACAGCGGAAGACTATTACAACTCACGTCTCATACCTATGCTAAGCAACAGAGAAGGTGTCCAGCCCGCGGACCCTTCTCGCTAGCAACACTGTCATAATAGCAGCGGCAGGGGTTGCCATGAGTTCACCACTCGGGGAGTTCCGAGTCTCATCGGGCACCCGTACATCTCAGCGTACAGTTATTACCTGCAAAACAACTTATGCAGTATCTGTGAGCACGAAGGTCAGCAAGACTGATCCGTCACCCTAGTCATGAAACTCTACATGATGAAAATAAAGGGCTGATTATAGAAATTTGCACAAACGACCAACTTGAGCTAAAGGAGAGTCCTTACTTCAAGTTTTAAGCAACTTTTATAACCCTCGCGCAACTTACATCGAGACTCCACAATCAAACAAGAAACGCTTCATCTCGATGTCACTTGCCCGAGGTGAAAGTAACTTTAGTGAGCTACCCTAGACTCATACTGACCTTGTGCCATCAACGTCAAGACCCCACAATCAAACAAGAAACACTTTGCCTCGACGCTTCTAGCCCAAGGTGGAAATTAAATTTAGTGAAGTGTTGATCATTCCTCATCTCCATTATGAGGATTACCCACGAAGCATATTAAATGTTTCCTGGTTTATTACTACGTCACGACTCAGTGTACAAGTATGCTCACTACCGCGAGCGACGGTGATTGCAATCAAAAACACCCGGCTGACACGACACGTACGCCCGTACTCGACGTTGCACACAGCAACCGTCACTGACGTCGTACGTGGCAACCTTTCACACGACACCCAAATGTTGAACCGGTCTCACCGACTGGGATTAAGTCTCTCTACGGCAAACCCTCGTAGAGCCGACTTCTCTATCCTTTCAGCATCGGCATCAGACGGTGAGGTATGCCTCGACACCCAGGTTAACATGTTACATCGGTTTCCTGGGTCCCATATTGCCAGTATGCATCCGGTACACATCTCGAACTTGTCCAGCGGGGCCGCACACGAGAACGGGCCTTAATCGACTCAGACATAGACTAGGCTCACAGGACCACGTCCTTGACCTTCCATCCATTGCCCGGTCTCCATTCCCAACTATGAGGATCAATTCCCAACTCTTCCGATTGATCCCCCTTAACCCCGTTTCATGAGTAGGGGTCTGCCCACTCGAGTTGTGCCTCTTTTAATCCACTTTTGTTGAGATCAGCAGTAATAATTAATTGATAACATATCCTACATTAAACTCCAGGGTTTTCTGGGTCATGCATTTGGAGTTTCATACCATCTAGACGTAATGCAATAAATACAATGCTAGACGTATGAAATGAAACAAATAAAAACTTGTAAATTTGATGCAAACCGGGGCTTGCCTTTGTTTTGCAGATGACTTATATATATATGCAGTTAGTGACGACCACTTGACTTGATCTCTTGGCTTCCTCCCTTGATCTCTACTCCAATGATTTCAAGTCCTTCACGTAGATGCTACACGTAATGCATATGCACAATTATAATTGTAAATACTTTGCTAGAAGTTCTAATAACAAGTTTTCAAAAACTGAAACTCTGTTTAAGAATTTAAAATGACACTGGTGCTAGTGGTTTAGGTTTGGATCTAAACACATGATTAAGTGCTAAGTGGTTTTCCCCCTCTTTTATATTGATCACCTAAAGAGGTTAAAAAGAACAGGGGTGATCCAGGGCTCCAATGGAGCTGAGAATTTTCATGTGAGTTCCTTGTCACAAGAAAGTCCTCTGGACCAAAAATTAGCACTTTTCATTGAGTGGTTTGTTCAGAATAATTTTCTAAGCAATTAAGCAAAGAAGAATTAATTCTGAGATCACACCCATGCTCATGCAAAAATTAGTGAACTAAAATTTCAATTATAGCTCATAGAGTTTGCATGAATTTTCCTAGCATTTTTCGAGCTAAGATCTGCCCAGAACTGAATTTCCAAGTTTTGGAAATTCTCTGAAAATGTTTCTGTATTCAATTGAACACAGCATCTTCAAATCTAAATTTCCCTGATCAAATCAACTCCAATTGATCTGAAACTTTTACAGGGGTCCACTAATACCCTAAAGACTATTCTGGAAAAATTTGAGGATTTTTGGATTAACCAAACTCCCTCAAAAATTCTTTTGCTAAAAAGATTTAAAGAATTTTACAGAATTAAATAAAGGGTTTCATATAAATTGGGTTCTACATTTGGATATTACTCTATCAGAGGAATCCAACAAAATTTGTTTCACAATTTTTGGATTCTCCTACCAAAAGTTGTAGCTATTCAAAGTTTGAACTGAAAACTGAAATGCCCCAAAATGTTCAAATACTGGCTGTGGGTCCAGGGGACAGGTGTCACTCGCCGGGGCAAGCCACACGGGAATACTGGGTATTTCCCGCGCGGCCACACCAGATCCCCACGCCACAGCCGATCAGAAATTTGAAAAACCGTCGCTGACAGACGGGACCCGCCGGGTCGTCTTCTACCTCCGGCCCCCGCGCCGCCGGGCTCGCCGGAGTTCGACGGATTCCGGCCTCCCGGCCATCCCCCGAGCCCTCCCTTGCCGCTAGGGCCTAATTTCACGTGCTGAACACGATGGAACCCTCTTCCCCGGCCGGCGATGGCTCTAACCTAGCTGGCCACGGCGCGGCGGCTCTGGACCGGTTCGGCAACGTCGCCCAGTCATCCTAGCCTGCCCAGAGCTCGGTGGAACGGCGCTACAGCACCAGTGGACTATGGGGATGCTCGACCTAGCCTCAAAACTGCTCGGGACCGGCGGCTAATGGTGTCTCACCGTGCACCCGAAACCTCCTCTGCGTTTGAGGTCGGAAATTCTGGAATTCATGCGGTCTACGTGCGTCTTTCCAACTAGGGTTGTGAAGGACTACTGATCGCCGGCTAGTGGCGGACCTGTGTGCAAGGTTTCACGGCCTAAGAACGAGAGGGACGATCGAATTTGTTATTACCGTATCAGAAGGTCGGATGGTGCCCAACGGCGAATTTTTCTCAAATTCGGGCCCGGTAGATCATCTCATGGCTTGAGCTTCGGGGACGAGCATCAGGGGCTCCTAGCGC
Organism: Neostapfia colusana; assembly: GCA_030760725.1. Classification (NCBI taxonomy): domain Eukaryota; kingdom Viridiplantae; phylum Streptophyta; class Magnoliopsida; order Poales; family Poaceae; genus Neostapfia; species Neostapfia colusana. The sequence goes on from JASWHV010000017.1 coordinate 53,351,846, forward strand.
ATCCGAGGGTGCTCTAGCTCGGGCCTGAGAAGCTTTCGGTGGGGCTGTCCACGTGAGACCACCTCGGTTTCCCGATGGTGAGCCTCGGTGCCCGGCGGAATTTTTCAAATTGATCTAACGACGCAGCAACACCACGGAGTGGCGAGATGGGCAGCTAGCTCACGCGCTGGCGCTCACTTTTGCTGTGAATCACTCGCTCAGCGGAGGAACAACGCCGGTTTGCAATGGGCCGAACGGGGAGCGGCACCGGCAGGTCTCTGCTGTGCGCGCGAATGGGGACTGAGGCGACGTGCGAGCTGAGGTGATAAGCGCGGGGAAGAACAGGTCGCCAGCATGAAATGGGAGCAGGAGGTGGAGCCTTGGGCGAAGGGGGCGGCCGCTCGGTGTCGCCCCGGGGTTACACCTCGGTGGAGTGAGGAACAGAGAGAAAAACTTAAGTGTTAAGTCTATTCATCCCGATGACAGGTGGGCCCCACTCAATTTCCCTGCAAAAAGATCTCCATAATTTGACAATTATCCAACCCAATTGTTTGAAAGTTGGAAACTGAGCTCATTTGAATAGTTTGGACAAATTCCATGCAAATTCAAATGTTTATTTGAATTCTTTGCACATTTGACTCCATTTGGAAAAATGGGTAGCAAACCTTTTCAAAAATTAATGAAACTTTGCCTCCCCACTAATTTGGACCTAAGGAATACAAATATGCAATTTGAGTCTGGGGTTAGCTGCTGCAAACAAGGTTTTTGAACACAACAGATTTGAATCCCCCTTGTGTCCTTCCCTCATTTGAAGTTTGAGTTTAACCTTTAGCTCAAACTCTTATTTTTTAAATCCTCCCATTGCACTGAGTTCTTCATTTCTGTGGTTTTTAATACACATGAGGTCCATCCATGCAGCAACCCTAAGTTTGTTTAGAGGAACCTCACATATGTTATCATATGAGGAAAAAGTTTCAACTAAGCCCCTTTTTCATACACATGACTCCAACATTTGTGCAGACTCATGTTTCTTTGTATTCACATTTTTGGGACCTTTACAATCTTCCCCCCTTAAAAGAATCTTGTCCCGAGATTACAAAAGAAAGATGAGACGGAAGGTAATTACAACAACTACGACAAAAGTTCCGGATAGTTCTTGTGGATGTAATCTTCACTCTCCCAAGTCGCTTCTTCCGGTGTGTGATTACTCCACAGGACTTTGTAAAATTTTAAAGTCCGATTTCGAGTGATCCAGCTCTTTTCGTCGATAATCTTGATGGGCTACTCAGCGTAGGTGAGATCCGGTTGCAATATCTCCATGTCTTCCGAAAGGATGTCCGTCGGCTTCTTCAAACACTTTCTCAAGTGTGAGACATGGAAGATGTCGTGGATGCACGATAAGGATGGCGGCAGCTCCAAACGGTAGGCTACCGGCCCACACCGTTCTGTAATAAGGAACAGACCCACAAAGCGAGGCGCTAGCTTTCCCTTGACCCCGAATCGATGAATTCCCTTCATCGGGGATACTCGGAGATAGACGTGATCTCCGACGTCAAAACACAAGGGTCGGCGTCGCTGATCCGCATAGCTCTTCTGGCGAGATTGAGCGGCCCTGAGGTTTTCTTGAATCAGCTGGACTCGCTCTTCGGCATCTTTTACAAGGTCAATGCCAAAAATCATCCTCTCGCCCGATTCACACCAATTGAGTGGTGTGCGGCACTTCCTGCCATAAAGTGCCTCGTATGGTGCCATTTTGATACTGGATTGGTAACCATTGTTGTAAGAGAACTCTGCTAATGGCAAATGGTTATCCCAGTTATTTCCATGATCTATGGCACACGCCCTCAGCATATCTTTCAAAATCTGGTTCACCCTCTCCGTTTGACCGTCCGTCTGAGGATGGTATGTTGAGCTTCTGATTAATTTTGTTCCCAGAGATTCATGTAGTTGCTCCCAGAAACGAGCAAAAAATATTGAACCTCGGTCTGATATGATGGTCTTGGGGACTCCATGCAAGCATACAATTCTAGAGAGATACAACTCTGCATATTGTTTAGTATGGAATCCCGTATTCACTGGGATGAAGTGGGCTGATTTGGTTAAGCGATCAACAATCACCCAAATGGAGTCATGCTTTCTGGACATGAGAGGCAGTCCGACAATAAAGTCCATGCTGATGTCCTCCCACTTCCATGCTGGAACGTTTAATGGTTGCAGCATTCCCGCTTTCTTTATGTGGTCAGCCTTGACTTGCCGACATGTATCACATTCAGATACATATTTGGCAATTTCTCGCTTCATCCGAGTCCACCAAAATTTTGTTTTAAGATCTTGATACATCTTATTGCTCCCTGGATGTATCGAGTACTTGGACATCTGAGCTTCATCCAAGATCTTCTTTCTTAGCTTCAGGTTCCGGGGTACCACGATACGGTCGTTAAACCATAACACGCCTTGATCATCTTCCCGGAAACATTTCATCTTATCCTCTTTAATCCTTGCTCGTATATTCCGCATCCCTCTATCTCTCTTCTGGGCTTGTACAATCTCCTCTCTAATGGTAGGCACAAGAGCAAGATTATACAACGCCCCATACGGAATCACCCGTAAGCTTGGTTCTTCCTCCTCCTTCGGGACAACTGACAAGTTATTAACGTGGGACTTACGACTGAGTGCATCAGTCACCACGTTAGCCTTGCCCGGATGGTAATGGATCTCGAGCTCATAGTCTTTAATTAATTCCAGCCATCTCCGCTGCCTCATATTAATATCCTTCTGAGTGAATATATATTTGAGGCTCTTATGGTCGGTGTAGAGGTGCACTAAATTTCCAAGTAAGTAGTGCCTCCACATCTTCAACGCAAGCACCACTGCAGCGAGTTCTAGGTCATGAGTGGGGTAGTGCTGCTCGTGGTTGCGGAGTTGACGAGACCCATACGCGATCACGCGTCTATCTTGCATTAAGACACAGCCAAGTCCAATGCCTGAGGCATCACAATAAACATCAAATGGCTTTGTTGTGTCCGGTTGGGCTAACACCGGTGCCGTTGTGAGATGTTTCTTCAAAGTTTGAAATGCCTCTTCACAGCCCTCTGTCCACACATACTTGCTGCTCTTCTTCAGCAACTCTGTCATTGGTTTAGCCACCTTTGAGAAGCTGGGAATAAATCTCCGATAATAACCCGCTAGCCCTAGAAAACTGCGGATTTGATGAACAGATGTTGGAGACTCCCACTTCAAGACTTGCTCAATTTTAGTTGGATCCACGGCCACACCCTCCGCTGAAATAATGTGGCCTAAGAATGGTACTTTGCTGATCCAAAATTCACACTTACTGAATTTGGCATACAGCTTATGTTCTCGTAGGCGTTGGAGCACAATATGGAGACGTTTGGTGTGCTCCTCCTCTGTCACACCCGGTTTTTCCGAAGAACAACCAAGTGAATATCACATGTATGCCAGGATCATTTTCTCATACATGTGATGACAAATAGTGAAGCATCATTTATTACAAGCCAGGTGTCGAATATAAATAAGTCTTACATAGCAATGTCTCGATGGACAATAATAAGTTCATCACAAGTAAATAAACTAGCAGCGGAATATTATTCTTGAGGGCTCCATCACAGGTTGAACTCATGGTTAAAGCACTACACAATTAATACCTATCACCTTAGCTTATTTAGCACCTACATTACTACACAGGTGAAATGGTCCCAATCTCCCATCCCATCATCATAATCAAATAACCATAACATCATTTCCAATGTCAAGCTCCCCGCTTAACATCCACAACCTCCAAGGTCATCATTCTCTAATCATGAATAAGTCCAAGCCGCTCTTGACCGTGAGCATGGCTGTCATGACAGTTTTGACTCTGCAGAGTTTGTACCACTGTACCCACATGTAGTGATTTCATCCCCCGTTGTCGGGTGGACTAAAAGAACCTCCATTATGCCAGTGGCTACGAACCACATTCACACTTCCCAGGTGTGTAGCCAGGAGATCACTACGAAGCCTTTACAAACGGATTCCCGATGAGTGTGGGCCCACTGAGGTTTCACCCCTAACAGCATACAAGAGGCTCCAACCCCGCTGCAGTGGCCCCCTCTTGAGCCTTGCGGTTCATATGGTAGTCCAGCTGACACCTACTCCCCGCACCATCCAACACACCCATACTACGCCGGGGATACACCTAATTAATTGGCCAAGCTGCCCCATCTCAGCATGTGGTTGGCACGGTAAAGCCAGGTTACATGCTCCATGAACCGGTCCTTAGGATCCAGGCAAGTACTAAACACAAACCCGATTCTCGTGCACCCAGCACACAACCAAAACATCCAACTTGCCTTGATCCCTACCTCTACATAACTCACAATATCTCATTCAAGAGTATGGTAAAATAAACTGATGATCTCATATCCCACAATATCCCATTCTAAGCATGGCTAAGCATATGCATAATAATAAATGACATGATAAAATAAATCCCAACCCAAGCTACAAGGAAACAAGGTAATGCAACTCTAGGGAAACTTCTTAGCATGGGTTTCATATTTCATTTGACAATGCAAATAATTCTATCTACACATCCTAGCATAGGATCAAAGTGGTCAAGGACACTTGCCTCCTTCCTGCTGCTCTTGGAATGGGTAGTTCTGATCTTGGAAAGGAAGAACTTGCTCTTGAGCAGGTTCTACATCATACCATCACATATAGCAAAAGAAAAACAACAATCCATAAGACATAGTTCACACTTCCACTTCATACAAACCACACATTCACATGTAACAAAGCCATTCACAAATTCTATGTGTTGTGATTACTCTATGTGTGTTGATCTTTGGCTTACCTGCACTTTTAATTCATGTATATATGATTCCTACTTTTGTATTCACATTTATGCTTGCATACTTTATATATGAGTTTCCAATTTAAATAAATTCCTTATATTCAATTATTACACCTTTTAGCTACCAAGTATGCATGAAAGGTATTTTCCTTATCCATATGTGTCTTCATAATACCAACCCTAAACTGAATTCTTTGGATTTTAGAAACTCCATTTATCATTTACTAGTTGCTATATTTTCAGATTTATTTCCTATGCCTAAATGTGAACTTTATTATGAAAATAACAAGACACATCATCTAAACAGAACAGGTTCTGATCTAAAATATTTAATAACATATTTTTGACCTTTTCCTCTGATGTAAACTATTTTACATTTATTTTCCTAATTTTCAGAACTATTCTTCACTTAAAAATGTGTCCCTATAACTAATAAATGTGAATAATAAATTAAACAGATTCATTTCAGCCAAAAATCTATTTTTATCTCACTCCAAAGTTTTCTAAGTACTGAGAAAGTTTTTAATTTAAATTTCACAATATGTTTGTCCCACTTTTTAAATTTTAAATACTAGCCACATATTCAATTTCCTAAATTTAATATCAAACAGGGTTAAAAAGGTAAACTCACCCCACTACAGGGTCTATTATATTATTTTAAGAATTTCCAGGGGTCTAACTACACATAACAGAGGGGTTTTCCTAATTTTTATTAAGTCCAGGGGCTAAAACTGATTTTTAAATGAATTTACATGATTTTCTGAAGTTCCAGGGGCTAGATCAGAAGTTTCTGGGGCTAGCTCTTATTTTCCGAGAACCCCAGGGGGTAGCACGTAAGAATTCCAGTCTTTATAACGCGGGGCTGACGTGGACCGTCCGATTTAAAACAGACGGCTGAGATTATAACGTCGAACCGGTACGCGGGGATTTAAACTCTACCGTGCGATTTAAAATAAACGGCGCACAAGCGGCCACGTCGCTCTGATCGAGCGCGGGCGGCGCTGCCCGGCGGCGCACGGCGGCGATCTCGCTGGAGAGTTTCGGATCTTCGTCAATTCTTCCTAAAACTGTGATTTTATGGCATAGATCGGTGGAGTGGAGGTCGGGGATCTCACCTCGGGGGTTTTCTTGAGCTCGGAGGTCCTGGCAAGCGATCGGCGACGAGGTCCGAGGTGAATTCACGGCGAGGCTCGTCGGCGCTGTGTTTGAGCCGCAAACCACCGAGTTTTCTGCACCTGCGAGGTTCCCCGGAGGCGGTGGATCAAGACCAGCGAGTTAGATCGGAATTCCCGAGCGTAGATCGGGCAGAATTCACCGGAGGGGCTCGGGTTCTCACCGGAGTAAAATCGGCGGATCGCGTGGGAAAAACGGGACAAGGCCGGGGTTTTTATAGACGGGGGAGGGTGGCGGGTTGGTTTAGATCGAGCTGGAGTCTTCGGGGTCTAGAAATCGGCTGGGATACGCGAGAATTCCCGATCGGTTTTGATTCGGGCGCGAGAGTCCGGCGCGGGCGCGAGGAAGAAGAAAGGCTGGTGGGCCCCGCCTGTCAGTGGGAGGAAAGGGGCGCGCACGGCTGCGGGCTGGCGCGGAGCAGGGTGGGCCGGCTGGTGGGTTTCGGCCCACTGGCCGTTTTTTTCTGTTTTCCTTTTTCTTTTTCTATTTCTTTTCTGTTTTGAGTATAAATTGAATTCCAGTTTGAATTTAAATTGTTTCAAAACATGCAACACGTCCAAAAAATTTTAAATTCCCCTCTTAACAGGATTTTGGGGTGTTACATCCTCCGATTTGGAGTATACGAGAATGTCGTCGATGAAAACCACGACGAACTGATCCAACTCTGGCATGAATACAGAATTCATGAGATACATGAAGTGTGCGGGTGCATTTGTTAGCCCGAAAGACATGACTAGATACTCATAGAGCCCGTATCTAGTCGAGAAAGCCGTCTTCGGTATATCCTCCGCTCTTATCTTTATCTGATGATAACCAGACCGTAAGTCCATCTTGGAGAATACCTTGGCACCCACTAACTGATCAAATAATATATCGATCCGCGGCAGTGGATATTTATTTTTGATCGTCACTGCATTCAGCGGCCGATAATCCACACATAATCGAAGTGACTCGTCCTTTTTCTTCACAAAGAGGGCTGAACAGCCCCATGGCGATGAGCTTGGTCGGATGAACCCTTTGTCCATTAAGTCCTTTAGCTGTTCTTTCAGTTCAGCTAATTCCTTCGGAGACATTTTGTACGGCCTCCGAGATATTGGTGTGATTCCCGGTGCTAACTCGATCTTAAATACCACATCCCTCTCAGACGGCATCCCTGGAAGATCGTCGGGAAACACATCCGGGTACTCACGGACCACTGGAATATCCTCCAGTTTCGTGGTCACACTGTGGTACACCACGGGATTTTTAGAATCCACGGCTTCAAGTATGAGCGTTTGGAGACCGTAGATTGGAGAGTCCAAACTAACAATCCGTGGACCGATGTCCAGAACGGCCCCGTGGTAGTTCATCCATGCCATTCCTAGAATCACGTCGATCTTCTGCCCCTCTAACACAATGAGGGTTGTGGGGTATAAGTTTCCACCTAAGCACAAGGGTGCTTTGATCACTACTTCATTAGCAGCTATATTTCCAACAGGTGAGCGGATAAGATAGTGATCCTTCGGTGTAGAGGTGGAGAGCTCAGCTTTGCACACAAACAACCTACTGATGAAATTGTGTGTAGCTCCAGAGTCAAATAAAATTAACACGGGCAGTCCATTGAGGGTGAACATTCCCGCTAGCACGGGTGCCCCATCTGGCACATCCTCTAGAGCTGTATGATAAATGCACCCGGATTTTGGTGCAGTTCCTTGAAGCTGAGCCCGGGGTTGATTTATACCCTGCTCTGGTGTAGTATCTCTGTAGCGTATCCTTTCTGGACACTTTCTGCTGATGTGACCCAAGTACCCGCACGTGAAGCACGGTTTCTCAGCCGGTTCCTGGTTGCTCTGTGCATGGACATTAGTGGTATTCTGCTGTGGCAAGAACACTTGAGAAGCAGAATAACTTGGCTGCCTATACCGTTGTTGCAGCTGTCCGAATTCAGAGTATTGGGACGAACGACCCGAATATTGCTGGAGTCGTCGAGCCGGCTGCATCAGCTGACAGTTCAAGGTACTGTCTACCACCCTGTATTTCTGCGGAGCACTACTGCTACTCTCCGGTGGTATATGCTTCTTTCCTTTCTCAGCCTGAATTTCCCGCTGAGCATCTTCAACCATGATGGCAGCACTCATCAATTCGTTGAAGTTCTTTCGATCAGCTAAAACGAGTCTCTCCTTTAGCTTGGGATTGAGACTGCGGAAGAACCATTCACACTTTTGTGCTTCGGTGTTCACATGTTGAGGCGCATACTGCGCCAGCTTGTTGAACACTCTCGAATGCTCGTATGCACACCCTCCCTCCTTGTTTTAAGGCCAGAAACTCCTCGAGTTTCCACTGAATTATTCCGGACGGAACATGATACGCGAGAAATGCCTTCCGGAATTCTGCCCATGTACAGTCATGTCCAGCTGGTAAGGAGGCGAGTTGATTTGCCCACCATGCACTGGCGGACCCGTGAAGTTGTTGCGCTGCGTATAAAACCTTCTGATGTTCGGTGCATTGAAGCAACCCGAACTTAGACTCAATGGTACGGATCCAGCTATCCACCACCAGAGGATCCTCAGATTCAACGAAAACCGGTGGTTGAGTTGCTAGGAACTGAACATAGGAGTTCAGTTGAGCTTGGCGCAAGTCCTCATCTTGACATCCCCCTTGACGGGATGTATTCATCACCAGGGTGCGGAGCAAGTCGGTTCGCTCATCGCTTGCACCCGTCATGGAAGCCAGAATGTCCACCATTGTGACCGTGGGTGAAGGTCCTGGTGGCGGCTGCGGTTGCGGAGCTCGCTGCTCCCGCGGTGGAGAGTTATCACCACGACCACCACTGGAACCACCCACCTCACTCATGGAACGAGTTCGCACCATTCTGCAATTGCAAGAGTTCATTATCAGCTCAACATTATCACTTGATTTATTCCATAAACAAAGTAGTGCAACACTGATAATAAAATCTTAACCTGTAAGCAAAATGATTTAAGCGCAAACTGATGTATCTAACAGCAAGGATTTAAAGCAGATTGACCGGTCCTTAACAAACCAGATTTCGATCCAGTTAAAAGCATTTTCATAACTCATGTTGAATACCAAAGTTAAAGTTAACTTTAATATATTTCCAATGAGTATCCAAATGCCTTCATATCACTTCTGTATCAAAAGTTATGATTTCGCAAAGTTGACAGACTTTCTGGATAAAATTTGCCAGCATCTCCTTTGTATGTGGCTGACTTTATCACAGTTGTGTATGAAAAATACAACAAGAATCTGAACAACACTTGCACTACAACAAGGTTGCATATCTCATAACCTTTCCAACGGTGTATCACAGGCTCCTTAGGGATTTTTTTCTACAGGACGTTATGGCTTAAAAACAGAAAGGTCCAGAGAGGTTTTGGTACTGTCCTGGTCCTGAACAGTTTGCCATCATCTGGACTTTCACCAACTTAATTTGTGATTTTGCTCTGGAGGTCTACAAGAAAGTTGTAGAGCACTTGAAACTATTTCCAGAACTGTATCATACACCTTAATTGGTTAAAGCTACTCAGAGTTATGCTCTGTTAAAGTCCAGCAAGAATTTCTGCCAGAAACAGAGCACTCTGTTTTTGAAAACTTTGACACCTAGTTATACTCTCATTTGAATCTTAGCTCAAAATAAGAGTTCAGTAACTAATATTTGTCTCAAACTTCCATTTTTAGTTGAAAGTTAGCTCATGAATCATTTCTCAGAAGGGAAGAGGTTATTAAGTTTAGTACGGTGTCGAGGCACCGTAAGAAACATGTCGGTACTACGTTATCTCACCAAAAGAAAATCCTACCCAGATTATACCGGCATATACGTATAATCAGTGGCACTATGACGGTCTCTCACACACGTGTACTACACGGGATACGTACGTGGTTAATACCTGCAGAAAAACACTCAATAGTGGTGCACTCAAAGGTTGTTTCATTTCAGGCAGTTCCATATTTAAAAGTAAATATAAATGCCCGTATCATTGCCATACGGCCGTCCTTGAGTTACGTCACGTCTCAAGGTACATGATCATGTTTCAACACCACACGACAGGGAACCCGAGTATACCATGAACGGGTCATCACGGTTGGGAATGTTATCAACCCAACAGATACCACCTACTGCCCTGCAGGGCACGCCGATGGCAAGCGCTGCGTATGTCCTCCTGGGCTATTTCCAGAAGACCACACTATCGCGTTACTGACCACACGATGGGGTCTCCACTTACTTGCCTAATGCACGCTAGGGATCAGCGTTTCATATGAACTCAGGGACATGAAGAGTCCAAGAGTTTCATATTGACGTCTCACACCAAGCTGTGAGACCTATCCTTGAACCACGTTCCTCGTCAGGGGAGCTAACCGAAATTGAACCGCTTTCGGTGGCGTTCCTTACCATGCTTACCTGAGCGTAGGTGCGTCGTTGCATAATAAAAATTTCAGAATTATAACAAGTATGTTAGTACTGCCACTTTAAGTAACTATACTACTATAGTCGTTATCTGGGCCTAATACTGTTTCCTCACCGTATCCTAAGTTTTTATCGTAATACGATTCTTATTCCGTGTGCTATTACCAATGCGGCTCTGATACCACGCTGTGAGGACCCCGCCGTCCCGGTTCACGGGAACGGGGCACCTCGATCGAGAATCGCATTGGGTGGCGCCGTGCGATGTGGTACCCAACAGCACACATAATAAAGCATCATATTACATAAATCAAGCGGAAGCTTACACAGTGTAAATTTTACAAATACTTTTCAAAATATTCTACAGCGGAAGACTATTACAACTCACGTCTCATACCTATGCTAAGCAACAGAGAAGGTGTCCAGCCCGCGGACCCTTCTCGCTAGCAACACTGTCATAATAGCAGCGGCAGGGGTTGCCATGAGTTCACCACTCGGGGAGTTCCGAGTCTCATCGGGCACCCGTACATCTCAGCGTACAGTTATTACCTGCAAAACAACTTATGCAGTGTCTGTGAGCACGAAGCTCAGCAAGACTGACCCGTCACCCTAGTCATGAAACTCTACATGATGAAAATAGAGGGCTGATTATAGAAATTTGCACAAACGACCAACTTGAGCTAAAGGAGAGTCCTTACTTCAAGTTTTAAATAACTTTTATAACCCTCGCGCAACTTACATCGAGACTCCACAATCAAACAAGAAACACTTCATCTCGATGTCACTTGCCCGAGGTGAAAGTAACTTTAGTGAGCTACCATAGACTCATACTGACCTTGCGCCATCAACGTCGAGGCCCCAGAATCAAACAAGAAACGCTTTGCCTCGACGCTTCTAGCCCAAGGTGGAAATTAAATTTAGTGAAGTGTTGGTCATTCCTCATCTCCATTATGAGGATTACCCACGAAGCATATTAAATGTTTCCCGGTTTATTACTACATCACGACTCAGTGTACAAGTATGCTCACTACCGCGAGCGATGGTGATTGCAATCAAAAACACCCGGCCGACACGACACGTACGCCCGCACTCGACGTTGCACACAGCAACCGTCACTGACGCCGTACGTGCCAACCTTTCACACGACACCCAAATGTCGAACCGGTCCCACCGACTGGGATTAAGTCTCTCTACGGCAAACCCTCGTAGAGCCGACTTCTCTATCCTTTCAGCATCGGCATCTGACGGTGAGGTATGCCTCAACACCCAGGTTAACATGTTACATCGGTTTCCTGGGTCCCATATTGCCAGTATGCATCCGGTACACATCTCGAACTTGTCCAGCGGGGCCGCACACGAGAATGGGCCTTAATCGACTCAGACATAGACTAGGCTCACAGGACCACGTCCTTGACCTTCCATCAACTGCCCGGTCTCCATTCCCAACTATGAGGATCAATTCCCAACTCTTCCGATTGATCCCCCTTAACCCCGTTTCACGAGTAGGGATCTGCCCACTCGAGTTGTGCCTCTCTTAATCCACTTTTGTTGAGATCAGCAGTAATACTTAATTGATAACATATCCTACATTAAACTCCAGGGTTTTCTGGGTCATGCATTTGGAGTTTCATACCATCTAGACGTAATGCAATAAATAAAATGCTAGACGTATGAAATGAAACAAATAAAAACTTGTAAATTTGATGCAAACCGGGGCTTGCCTTTGTTTTGCAGGTGACTTATATATATATGCAGTTAGTGACGACCACTTGACTTGATCTCTTGGCTTCCTCCCTTGATCTCTACTCCAATGATTTCAAGTCCTTCTCGGTGATGCTACACGTAATGCATATGCACAATTATAATTGTAAAGACTTTGCTAGAAGTTCTAATAACAAGTTTTCAAAAACTGAAACTCTGTTTAAGAATTTAAAATGACACTGGTGCTAGTGGTTTAGGTTTGGATCTAAACACATGATTAAGTGCTAAGTGGTTTTCCCCCTCTTCTATATTGATCACCTAAAGAGGTTAAAAAGAACAGGGGTGATCCAGGGCTCCAATGGAGCTGAGAATTTTCATGTGAATTCCTTGTCACAAGAAAGTCCTCTGGACCAAAAATTAGCACTTTTCATTCAGTGGTTTGTTCAGAATAATTTTCTAAGCAATTAAGCAAAGAAGAATTAATTCTGAGATCACACCCATGTTCATGCAAAAATTAGTGAACCACAATTTCCATTATAGCTCATAGAGTTTGCATGAATTTTCCTAGCATTTTTGGAGCTAAGATCTGCCCAGAACTGAATTTCCAAGTTTTGGAAATTCTCTGAAAATGTTTCTGTATTCAATTGAACACAACATCTTCAAATCTAAATTTACCTGATCAAATCAACTCCAAATGATATGAAACTTTTCAGGGGTTCACTAATACCCTAAATACTATTCTGGCAAAATTTGAGGATTTTTGGATTAACCAAACTCCCTCAAAAATTCTTTTGCTAAAAAGATTTAAAGAATTTTACAGAATTAAATAAAGGGTTTCATACAAATTGGGTTCTACATTTGGATAGTACTGTATCAGAGGAATCCAACAAAATTTGTTTCACAATTTTTGGATTCTCCTACACAAAGTTGTAGCTATTCAAAGTTTGAACTGAAAACTGAAATGCCCCAAAATGTTCAAATACTGGCTGTGGGTCCAGGGGACAGGTGTCACTCGCCGGGGCAAGCCACACGAGGCTACTGGGTATTTCCTGCACGGCCACACCAGATCCCCGCGCCACAGCCGACCAGAAATTTGAAAAACCATCGCTGACAGGCGGGACCCGCCGGGTCGTTGAAAGCATCTAGGCCCCCGTGAGGTATGATTTCGGTGATTAATGACAACCGTTCGTTATTACTAATGAGTTTGTGGATGCGAGGTTTCACGTATATCACATAAAACGTTAATGAACTATCTATTCACACCATCTACTGCTCATTGGATACAAATGGAGACCCCTCAACGATCTATTCTAAGGGGTTATTCGATACTCATGAAGACTAAATGAAGAACTCATACAACGACTCTATTCTATCAAAATTGGCAACACAAGAAGCTTATACTTCATCAAAATATCATTTCAAACAAGTGTCAAAGAGGTCACTTAAGAAGATTCCAAAAGATCAACTCAAAACAACTCGAAGCAAACAAGTTGCACTCACCGGATCATCCGATGTCTTGCAAAATGACTACATCGGTCAAGTTTGAGCTGGCAGAAGAAGAAGACCTCAGAGCCCAGTACACACCGGATCATCCGATGTGAAGGAAGTGGCACATCGGTTGATTTCAACAGAAGGATGATATCTGAGTTATTCTGAAGAAGTACACACCGGATCATCCGATGATGAAGTAAGTGTACATCGGTCAATTTCAACCGAGACATTATTTCTGAACCAATTCTGAAGATCAACTCACCGGATCATCCGATGATGAATTGAAGTAACATCGGTCGATTAAACAGTCAGATCCAACGGGTATATCCAACGGTCACATCTGACACATGACATCAGCTAATTTGGAATTCGACCGATGCTCATATAAAGGGGTGCATCGGAGGATCCGATGTTCACTGAAAAAGTCTGCCTACTTTTCCAACGGCTATCTCGTGTGGGCTGGCTATAAATACCCCTCCAACCGGCCATTTCGTCAAGTCTTGATCACCAGAGCCTCACTACACATTCTCAAGCATTCAAGACCAAGAGCTACCACTTCCACACTTCAAAACCTCTTGTACTCCAACTATAGGTTATATCTAGCTAGAGAGAAGCTTGTGTGCGTCCATTCTTGGTGATTGGAATCTCTAGGCTAGTGATAGAGAGTGTCTTGGTGACTTCTCTCACCTTGTAAACGTTGGAGGAAGAAGAGATCGCTCCGGAGCTTACCAAGGCGTTTGTGGAAGCCCGGAGGATCACCATTGTACAAGGCTTGAGCTCCACCTTGCCGGAGAAGGCGAACGGAGAAAGATAGTGGATTCCCTTGTCTAGGTGACTTCGGAGTGGCTATACCCTTTGGTGGGTGCCACAACGTGGACGTAGGTAGATTTTTGTGATCTTACCGAACCACGGGAAAAATCGCCGTGTCTCCGAGTCTCCGCGGGAGTTCGCATTTCTCTCCTCACCCCCTTACTATTACGCATTTACTATTCCGCACTTAACACTCTTGCTTGCGTAGTTAGTTCGCATAGGGAATTGGGCTTCAACCATTAAGTATTAAATTGCTCTAAAATTTGAAAAAGCCCAATTCACCCCCCCTCTTGGGCGTTTCGATCCTTACAATTGGTATCAGAGCAAGGTTGCTCATTGGATCATTCTAGCTTCACCGCTAGAGAGCGAAAATGGCCAAGAATGGGGGTTCGGTTCCTACCTTCGAGGGCAAGAATTTTGCTTATTGGAAAGCACACATGCGCGCTTACCTTGAGGCAATTGCTCCCGAAGTGTGGGAAGCGACCCATGCGGGGTTTGGAAATCTTGACTATGTTGGTGACCAATTAAAATGGATGCTAAGGCTAGAAATGCCATATATGAATGCATTAGTCAAGATGTCTTTGCTAGGATTGCTAGTAAGGAAAAAGCGTGTGAAATTTGGGCATGTCTAATTGAAATACATGAGGGCTCATCTCGTGTTAAAGAACTCAAATATCACATGCTTAAATCAAAATATGATGAATTTAAGATGTTTCCTCATGAGAATGTTAACCAAATGTTTTCTCGTTTAAATGTGCTCATTGAGGAAATTAACGCACTTGACATTGCTTCTCTTGGCAAGGGACTCATCAATCGCAAGATCCTCATGCTTCTACCCAAGCCCAAGTACAACATTATCAATTCAATGCTCCAAAAGGAGTCACTAGACAACATTGAAGTTTCGGAGCTCATTGGAGAAATCCATGCTCATGAGATGAGCGTACTTGGAATGATGGAGGAGTCATCATCAAAAACCATTGCTCTCAAGGCTTCAACCAAGAAGACAACTCCCAAGAAGAAGAAAGTGGTTGAGCCTAGCTCAAGTGAAGAAGAGCAAGAAACAAGCGAAGATGATGATAATGAGCTTGCTTTGATGATGAGGAAATTCTCACGCCTCAACTCCAAGATTGCAAAGAAGGGATACTCTTATGATCCCAAGAAGAAAGCCTTCTTGCCAAGAAAAGATGAAAACAAGACGTGCTACAATTGTGGTGACCTAGGCCACATATCATATGATTGTCCAAGACCGGACAAAAGGAAGGATAATGGCAAGCATCATAAGCTAGAAGAAAGTGATGATGAAGAGGAGGTCAAGCCCAAGCGCTCTTTTGGAAAGAAGGAATTTGACAAAAGCAAGAAAACCAAGCTCTTTCCAAAGAAGAGAAGAGGGCCTCAAAAGGTCTTCATGTGCGAAGCCAATGAGTGGATCACGGATGAAGAGTCAAGCGACGAAGATAGTGAAGATGAAGAAAACTTGGCGGGCCTCGCCATCGTCAACAAGGATGACTCACCTCTTCGTCCACCTCCTATGTGCCTAATGGCGAAAGGTAACTCAAAGGTATGTGAAGATTCTAGCGATGATGATGAGCTTTCACCCGATGAATTAGCATCTATGATTAATGAATATCATGCCATTATAAAAAGGGAAAAGGCTAAGGTTAAGGCTCTTGAACTAGCTCGTGCTAAGCTTGAAAGTGCTAACCTCGATTTGCATGACAAGTATGTAACCATACTTAAAGAGCATGACACGCTCAAATCAAATGTCAAGCAAATCGAGGAGGAGAATGCTCAAATCAAGCTTAAGTATCATGAGCTTGACTTAGCTAACTTAGCACTCTTGGCAAAGCACAATGAGTTGGTCCAAGAACATGAAGTGCTTAACCTTGCTTATGAAGCGATTGAACTTAAATTGAAAAACACAAAGAAAGAAACCCTTGATGGCAAAATATCATCTAATTCACATGCCACTAATATTTTGGATAAGTCTTTGCCTTTGAAAGCAAGCCCTAGGGAGAAGGAGCTAATGGACGAAATTGAAAGTCTTCGCACTAGTGTGGCAAGACTCTCTAAGGGGGAGGACAAGCACAAGGAAATCCTCTACCAACAAGCTAAAAGCTTCAACAAGAGGGGACTTGGATCCTTCCCGGTGCCCAACAAAGGAAAGGTGCCCTCACCGGAGCTTAGGACAAGCTTCATCAAGGAAGTTGGTTCCTATTGCCAACATTGTGAGGTCACTGGACATCACACGAGGGAGTGTCCTCTTCCCAACCGTCCTTCTCCAAAATTGCCTCCTAACTACAAATCTACTTTCAATGATTATCACTATCTATTGAGCAAAGTAGGTGGAAAGGTGAAGGCAAGGTTCATCGGCAAAGACATCAAGGGCATGAAGGGGAAGCTCCCTAAGCAACTTTGGGTCCCAAAATCACTTGTATCACACATACAAGGACCTAAGTTGGCTTGGTTTCCTAAACTCAAAAACTAACTTCATGTGTGTAGGTGAACTACAAAGCCGGAGGAAAGCATTGGGTACTCGATAGTGGGTGCACTCAACATATGACCGGCAATGATGGTATGTTCACCTCCATAGAGAACCCCGGCAATCATGAACAAGTCACCTTTGGTGATAACTCAAAGGGGAAGGTAATTGGTTTGGGTAAAATTGCTATTTCTCATGATTTGTCTATCTCCAATGTGCTTTACGTTAAGTCTCTTAGTTTCAATTTACTCTTTATTGCACAATTATGTGATCTTGGACTAACGTGCACATTTGACAAGAATGGTGTTGTGGTGACTAGTGAATCAAGCAAAGAACTAATATTCAAAGGTTTTCGACATGGACATCTTTACTTGGTGGACTTCTCCAACAAGGATGCTAGCTTGACCACTTGCCTTTTCACCAAGACAAGTTTGGGATGGCTATGGCATCGGCGCATTGCTCACATTGGGATGAGCAAGCTCAAGAAGTCATTCAAGCTTGGGATGGTGACCGGCGTGAAGGATGTCACATTTGAGAAGAACAAGCTTTGTAGCGCGTGTCAAGCCGGGAAGCAAGTTGCCTCACACCATCCGATGAAGACAATGGTGTCAACCTCCAAGCCACTTGAACTACTTCACATGGACCTCTTCGGACCATTCACATACCAAAGTCTTGGCGGTAACCTCTATTGTCTTGTTATTGTTGATGACTACTCTCGCTATGCTTGGACATTGTTTTTAGGTGACAAGGGTGAAACTCCGGAAATCTTCAAGACCTTCGCTAAACAAGCTCAAAGGGAATTTCAACTTCCCATCATCAAGGTCCGGAGTGACAACGGCACCGAGTTCAAGAACCACAACATTGGGGAGTGGTGTGATCGTGAAGGCGTGAAGCACGAGTTTTCGGCCACATACACCCCTCAACAAAATGGTGTCGTTGAAAGGAAGAACAAGACTCTCATCACCCTTGCAAGAGCAATGCTTGATGACTATGGCACGTCGGAGAAGTTTTGGGCCGAAGCAATCAACACGGCGTGCCATGCCGCAAATAAGGTCTATCTTCATTGACTACTTCAAAAGACCCCATATGAGCTCCTCATTGGGAGAAAGCCCAACATCTCCTACTTCCGAGTCTTCGGGTGCAAGTGCTACATCTACCGCAAGAAAAGACTCGGTAAGTTTGAAAGAAGGTGTGATGTTGGTATCTTTCTTGGTTATGCGTCAAACTCAAAAGCATATCGAGTATTCAACCAAACCTCCGGGTTAGTTGAAGAAAGTTCTGATGTTGAGTTTGATGAGACTAATGGCTCCCAAGAGGAGAGTTTTGGTCATGATGATATAGATGATGAGCCTCTACGAGAAGCTACGAAGAACATGACCATAGGAGACATCAAGCCCGAAGTTGAGGAGAGCCATGATCAAGGGGGAGCCTCGAGTTCCAACATCAACACCTCCATGGCGCCTCAAATTGATGAAGAAGAAGAGAAAGATGATCCATTGCCAATGCAAGATTCACATGCCACACAACACCAAGAAGAAGAAGAAGTCCAAGGACAAGTCCAACCACAAGAAGAGCAAGATGCCTCACCACCACCAAGTGCCTCACAACCTCTTATGAGGTATGGGCGCATCTCCAAGGCACATCCGATGGATCAAATCATCGGAAGTCCATCACGGGGAGTAAGTACTCGTTCTCGCCATGTTGCTTCATTTTGTGAGCACTACTCTTTTGTTTCGTGTGTAGAACCCACAAATATTGAGGAAGCACTCCAAGATCCCAATTGGGTGATGGCTATGCAAGAAGAACTCAATAACTTCACCCGCAATGAAGTTTGGGTATTGGAGGAGCGACCTAAGGACAAGAACGTCATCGGAACGAAGTGGGTGTACCGCAACAAGCAAGACGAGAATGGCGTGGTGGTCCGCAACAAGGCAAGGCTTGTGGCCAAGGGTTTTTCACAAGTTGAAGGACTAGATTTTGGAGAGACATTCGCCCCGGTCACACGGTTAGAAGCTATTCGCATACTCCTTGCTTTTGCTTCGCATCACAATATTATGCTTTATCAAATGGATGTTAAAAGTGCCTTCCTCAATGGTTATATTAACGAGCTTGTTTTCGTTGAGCAACCTCCCGGGTTTGAAGATCCGAGGAATCCTAATCATGTGTATAGGTTACACAAGGCGCTCTACGGGCTCAAGCAAGCACCTAGGGCATGGTATGAACGTCTAAGGGATTTCCTAGTCATGCAAGGATTCAAGATCGGGAGGGTGGATACCACACTTTTCACCAAGGACATCAACGGGGATTTATTTCTTTGTCAAATTTACGTTGATGACATTATTTTTGGCTCAACTAACAAATCTCTTAGCCTTGAGTTTGGCACCATGATGTCTAGGGAGTTCGAGATGTCAATGATTGGAGAACTCAATTTCTTCCTAGGATTTCAAATCAAGCAACTTCAAGAGGGGACTTTCATCTACCAAGAGAAGTACACCAAGGACCTCTTGAAGAAGTTTGAAATGGAAGATTGTAGCTCAAGAAGTACTCCAATGGCGACAAATTGTCATCTCGACGGGGACATGGACGGTAAACCTATTGATCAATCTCATTACCGTTCCATGATTGGTTCATTGTTATATCTTACCGCATCTAGGCCCGATATCATGTTTAGTGTGTGCTTGTGTGCTCGCTTTCAAGCGGCACCTAAAGAATCGCATCGTAAGGCGGTCTTTAGGATACTTAGGTATCTCAAGCATACCCCAAGTGTAGGTTTGTGGTACCCCAAGAACGCTAGTTTCCATCTCTTGGGTTACTCGGATTCGGACTTTGCCGGATGCCGTGTGGATCGCAAGAGTACCTCCGGTGGGTGCCACTTACTTGGGCGTTCCCTAGTATCTTGGTCGAGCAAAAAGCAAAACTCCGTGGCTTTATCCACCGCGGAGGCAGAGTATATAGCGGCCGGTGCATGTTGTGCCCAAATTCTATATATGAAGCAAACCCTTTTGGACTTTGGAATTAAGTCTGATTGTGTGCCTCTCCTTTGTGACAATGAAAGTGCGGTTAAGATAGCTAGAAACCCCGTTCAACACTCCCGCACTAAGCACATTGATATTCGCCATCACTTCTTGCGGGACCATGAGGCTAAAGGAGACATCTCTTTGCAAGGTGTTAGGTCCGAAGAACAATTGGCGGATATCTTCACTAAACCACTTGATGAGAAAACTTTTTCTAGACTTAGAAGTGAATTAAATGTGCTAGATGCATCTAACGTCATGTAAGTTACCATGTTCATGTAAGATTGCATATCAAATAGATCTTGTCTAACTCCCAAAGGATAGGGGCAAGCTAGAAATAGTTTTCCCTGAGGAAGCCTTTGGAAGGTATAAACTTGGCAAGATAGATTTACACTATGCTTTGCATGATTCCTGCCATATAGACTTGCACTCATTTAATATCTTGCATTATTTTGCTTGGCATTGCATACGGTAGATTGTCACAAAGGGGAACCCATATCATGAGAAGGAGACTTGTTCAAAATGCAATATCTCAACTCATATGATGTGGATAGAGCAAAATTCTAAAGGTACATGCTTTAAAGAGATAGAAGTTTTCCATACTCTAGCTCACGAAGCATGGGCCTTACATTTTCGTGGTTTCCCTCCTAACCTTGTGTGTTCTCTTTGCTTAAGGGCTTAGCCAATATGTGGCACTATATTTGAAGCCTTCTATTAGAGGTTAGGAGTTGCCCAAAAGGTCCTAGGACCCATCCTTATCTTTGTGTGTTTAAGTCCAAGGACACATATGGGCAGTCTTAGGTTTTCTGTAGTCATCGGATTATCCGATGCTAGGGCCAGCAGATCATCGGATCAATTGGTGCTTCAGTTCAGTGCTCAGATCAAGTCAGATGTCACAAATCAACCGATGAGTTCATTTCAGAAGACATTGGAGCATCCGGTGTTCAGTTTTCTGGTGCCCTGCAGAAATCGACCGATGATCGCCACCTCAACGTCGGTCCATCCGGTGCTCAAAGAGAGTTTTTGGAACAACTCTCTGTTGAACTCGACCGATGCATCTTCCGATGATCATCGGTCCATCCGGTGTTTTGTGCGCGGCTAGGGTTTGCCCGTACGGTTTAAAAAGCGGTTCGGCCGCCCTTCGTTTTTTTCCTTCTTCTCGACCTCCGCCGCCGCCCGTCGCCCTCGCCGCCGTCCTCGCGCCCTCCGGCTACCCCCGCGCCCGCCGCCACCTCTCAGGCGCCGCCGCCGCCGCCCTTCGGCCGCCGCCGCCTAGGCGCCGCCTCTCCCGCGCTCGCCGCCGCCTCTCCCGCGGTCGCCGCCGCCGCCTCCCAGGCGCCGCCGTCGCCGCCCTTCGGCCGCCGCTGCCTAGGCGCCGCCCGTGCCCGCGCCGCCGCCGTTCCACCGCGCCGCCGCAGCTTCCTACTCCGCCGCGCCTCCCTCGCCGTCTCCCCTCCACCACCGCGCATCACCCTCTCCGCTAGGGTCTCGCCGTGCTTCGCCGTTCGTCGCTAAGGTTTGCTCCATGCCGCGCGACGTCCTTCGTTGTTTTTTGTCGTTCATCTTCACCGTCGCTAACCCTAGCTCTCAATTGCATCAAGATGGGTCGCGATCGCAAAGGAAAGGGCAAGGCTATTGAGGAGCCTGCCGCGAAGAAGCGCAAGATGTCCAAGGATGCTCGTCGTGCGGAGTTGGCCGCTCGTGCCGCCGAGGAGCGTGAGCGCGGCCATCGCGGTTCCTTACGGATCCGCGAGTCCCGGCAGAGGCAGGAGCAGCCTCCGGTCCAGCCGGTGCCTCCCGAGGGCTCCGACGAGGAGGAGACCGAGGTACCACCTCTCATCCGCCGGCGCACCCCAAGGAGTCGTGGGGGTGGACAGACCCCTACGGCGAGTCGGCGCCCCTCTGCGGCTGACCGCGCCGAGGACAGAGAGGCCGAAAGGGCCATCCACCTGATGGACACAGCAGTCCGAGTTGCCGAAGAAGTCAGACTCACCGACTACAGGAAGATGAAGGCAAGGCAACTGAAGAAGCTCAGATGGTCAGCGTTGCTTGAGGAATGGTTCCCACGGCCTAGGGACGCTCGAGTTGACTCCCGCTTCTGGACCCTGACACAGACGTCCCTGTACGAGACTTACAGGCGTCGGGGCCACAAGCTCTTCCATCATAACAGCATCGACTGGGATCATCTTGCAGTGGCAGCAGGACACGGGATCAGGCCACTTTTTGAGAGATACAGAGGACTTGTGGACTTGCTCTCGCACCAGAGGAGTGCCTACGTCAAGGAGTGGGTCAGGGTGTTCTACGCGACACTCTACGTCTCTGAGGGCCGTCGCTCGATTCACTTCATGTTCATGGGGCGGATCCACGACGTGTCTCGAGACTTGTTGGGCATCCTGGGGTTGGTCAGAGGCGAGAGGACAACGACTCTATTCTATCAAAATTGGCAACACAAGAAGCTTATACTTCATCAAAATATCATTTCAAACAAGTTTCAAAGAGGTCACTCAAGAAGATTCCAAAAGATCATCTCAAAACAACTCGAAGCAAACAAGTTGCACTCACCGGATCATCCGATGTCTTGCAAAATGACTACATCGGTCAAGTTTGAGTTGGCAGAAGAAAAAGACCTCAGAGCCCAGTACACACCGGATCATCCGATGTGAAGGAAGTGGCACATCGGTTGATTTCAATAGAAGGATGATATCTGAGTTATTCTGAAGAAGTACACACCGGATCATCCGATGATGAAGTAAGTGTACATCGGTCAATTTCAACCGAGACATTATTTCTGAACCAATTCTGAAGATCAACTCACCGGATCATCCGATGATGAATTGAAGTAGCATCGGTCGATTAAACAGTCAGATCCAACGGGTATATCCAACGGTCACATCTGACACATGACATCAGCTAATTTGGAATTCGACCGATGCTCATATAAAGGGGTGCATCGGAGGATCCGATGTTCACTGAAAAAGTCTGCCTACTTTTCCAACGGCTATCTCGTGTGGGCTGGCTATAAATACCCCTCCAACTGGCCATTTCGTCAAGTCTTGATCACGAGAGCCTCACTACACATTCTCAAGCATTCAAGACCAAGAGCTACCACTTCCACACTTCAAAACCTCTTGTACTCCAACTATAGGTTATATCTAGCTAGAGAGAAGCTTGTGTGCGTCCATTCTTGGTGATTGGAATCTCTAGGCTAGTGAGAGAGAGTGTCTTGGTGACTTCTCTCACCTTGTAAACGTTGGAGGAAGAAGAGATCGCTCCGGAGCTTACCAAGGCGTTTGTGGAAGCCCGGAGGATCACCATTGTACAAGGCTTGAGCTCCACCTTGCCGGAGAAGGCGAACGGAGAAAGATAGTGGATTCCCTTGTCTAGGTGACTTGGGAGTGGCTATACCCTTTGGTGGGTGCCACAACGTGGACGTAGGTAGATTTTTGTGATCTTACCAAACCACGGGAAAAATCGCCGTGTCTCCGAGTCTCCGCGGGAGTTCGCATTTCTCTCCTCACCCCCTTACTATTACGCATTTACTATTCCGCACTTAACACTCTTGCTTGCGTAGTTAGTTCGCATAGGGAATTGGGCTTCAACCATTAAGTATTAAATTGCTCTAAAATTTGAAAAAGCCCAATTCACCCCCCCCTCTTGGGCGTTTCGATCCTTACAGTCGTCTTCTACCTCCAGCCCCCGCGCCCGCGCGCCGCCGGGCTCGCCGGAGTTCAACGGATTCCGGCCTCCCGGCCATCCCCCGAGCCCTCCCTTGCCGCTAGGGCCTAATTTCACGTGCTGAACACGATGGAACCCTCTTCCCCGGCCGGCGATGGCTCTAACCTAGCTGGCCACGGCGCGGCGGCTCTGGACCGGTTCGGCAACGTCGCCCGGTCATCCTAGCCAGCCCAGACCTCGGTGGAACGGCGCTACAGCACCAGTGGACTTTGGGGATTCTCGACCTAGCCTCAAAACTGCTCGGGACCGGCGGCTAATGGTGTCTCACCGTGCACCCGAAACCTCCTCCGCGTTTGAGGTCGGAAATTCTGGAATTCATGCGGTCTACGTGCGTCTTTCCAACTAGGGTTGTGAAGGACTACTGATCGCCGGCTAGTGGCGGACCTGTGTGCAAGGTTTCACGGCCTAAGAACGAGAGGGACGATCAAATTTGTTATTACCGTCTCAGAAGGTTGGATGGTGCCCGACGGCGAATTTTTCTCAAATTCGGGCCCGGTAGATCATCTCATGGCTTGAGCTTCGGGGACGAGCATCAGGGGCTCCTAGCGCATCCGAGGGTGCTCTAGCTCGGGCCTGAGAAGCTTTCGGTGGGGCTGTCCACGTGAGACCACCTCGGTTTCCCGATGGTGAGCCTCGGTGCCCGGCGGAATTCATCAAATTGATCAAACGACGCGGCAACACCACGGAGTAGCGAGATGGGCAGCTAGCGCACGCGCTGGCGCTCACTTTTGCTGTGAATCACTCGCTCAGCGGAGGAACAACATCGGTTTGCAATGGGCCGAACGGGGAGCGGCACCGGCAGGTCTCTGCTGTGCGCGCGAATGGGGACTGAGGCGACGTGCGAGCTGAGGTGATAAGCGAGGGGAAGAACAGGTCGCCAGCGCGAAATGGGAGCAGGAGGTGGAGCCTTGGGCGAAGGGGGCGGCCGCTCGGTGTCGCCCCGGGGTTACACCTCGGTGGAGTGAGGAACAGAGAGAAAAACTTAAGTGTTAAGTCTATTTATCCCCATGACAGGTGGGCCCCACTCAATTTCCCTGCAAAAAGATCTCCATAATTTGACAATTATCCAACCCAATTGTTTGAAAGTTGGAAACTGAGCTCATTTGAATAGTTTGGACAAATTCCATGCAAATTCAAATGTTTATTTGAATTCTTTGCACATTTGACTCCATTTGGAAAAATGGGGAGCAAACCTTTTCAAAAATTAATGAAACTTTGCCTCCCCACAAATTTGGACCTAAGGAATACAAATATGCAATTTGAGTCTGGGGTTAGCTGCTGCAAACAAGGTTTTTGAACACAACAGATTTGAATCCCCCTTGTGTCCTTCCCTCATTTGAAGTTTGAGTTTAACCTTTAGCTCAAACTCTTATTTTTTTAAATCCTCCCATTGCACTGAGTTCTTCATTTCTGTGGTTTTTAATACACATGAGGTCCATCCATGCAGCAACACTAAGTTTGTTTAGAGGAACCTCACATATGTTATCATATGAGGAAAAAGTTTCAACTAAGCCCCTTTTTCATACACATGACTCCAACATTTGTGCAGACTCATGTTTCTTTGTATTCACATTTTTGGGACCTTTACACCGACCTTCAACTAAACTTGCCGCCTGTGCCTAACTCGACTCGGAGAACACGCTGGTGCCCTCACCGGAGCTCGGCAATGGCCGGAACTATGGCCGCGACGGTGACAGAGCTCCTCTCTACTCCGGCGATGTCGCCCGGGCTACTCAGGGCCTTATTCTTCCAACGGTTTGAGGGGGCCCTGTCCCGATCACGGGGTCGTGCTGCCTCGCCCGGGGATCGCATTGGGTGGTGCCATGTTATGCAGCACCGAACAGCACACATATAAGGAACACTGTATTACATAAATATAGAGCGGAAGCTTACAACTGTTCTTTGTAAATACTTTACATAAAATAGCTACAGCGGAAGTCTATGACATCTCACATCGAATATCTGAGAAGCACTCGAGAAGAGGTCCAGCCCGCGGACTCCTCTCGCTAGCAACACAAAGACATGGCAGCAGCTGGGTTCTCCTAGTGTGACATGCCTCGGAAGTTCCCGAGTCTCACCGGACAACCTTCTTTATAGCGTCGAAGTTTACCTGCAAAACCACTTATATAGCAAGAGTGAGCACAAAGGCTCAGCAAGACTTAACCGTCTCTCCTAAGGCAGGAAACTCTACATGAAAGTAACCTAAGACTTAACCTTGTCATTTGCGAAAAGACTCGCCTACGAGTTCATCCTTAACTTTCAGGTTTTAGCCATAATAGTAGTGACCTTGCGCTTAGCAACATTGGAACTTCACAATCAAACAAGAAACGCTTCGTTTCAATGTTAACTTGTCCCAAGGTGGAAAAATAACTTTAGTTTGCTCTATCTCTACTTCAAACATGGTTTTCATGCAATTTACAATTATAACAGCATTTAAAACTTTGCAAACTATTTCCACACAACTTGATTACTACGTCACAACACAGGGAGCAAGCGGTAATCAATAACCGCGATGGACGGTGATTCGAATCAAACACTACCCGGATAACTCGACACATACGCCCGCCTCTGAAGACCCAACTCTGGTGTCCTTCATTACGTCGTATGTGGCAACCTTTCTCAGGACACTAAACTGTAGAACCGGTCGCGCCGTCTCGGGCTCATAGGTCTAACGAGACGATGTGGTATGCCTCTACAATCCAGTGAACCTGGTACATCGGTTTCCTGATTCCCATATGTAAGTAAGCATCCGGTACACAACTCAATACCTGCTTCTGGGTGCCGCACACGCATCGGTCCTTAACCGACACAGGCAGAGCTACTCGACCAAGACCTCGTCTTGTCACTGCCTAACCATCCTGCCCGGTCTCATCTTTGGAAATGTAAACTTTAGTTTGCCCTCTTTTTCCATCTACACCCAGGTAGTCCCGTCTATAGCTCGCGAGTAGATTCCAACTACTCGACTTCTACCGGATGTCCTACGCTATTTAGCATGGCCTTATCCTACAGTGATGATACAATTCTACCCTTGACCTCAGGGTTCATGTTTGGTTATGCAAGTGGAGTATAAAACATCCTTGACCTAATGCACATACAAACTTTGACCAATAGTAGTGAACAAAGGGAAAATTTTAAAAACAACTTAAGTGCAAACCGGGGCTTGCCTTGGTTTTGCAGGTGACTTAAGTCAGATAAGATGAAGTTAGTTGCTGATGATGACTTGAAACTTAATCCTTGCCTTCTTGCTCCTTGATCAAATCTTCACTTATCCACGTTTAATCACTACACGTTATGAGTATGCATTCATGGTTAATTATAAAACTTTTGCTAACAAGTGTTAAAGACAAGTTTAAAACTGGAACTATGTTTAAGAATTTAAAATGACACTGGGGTGGTGGTTTGGGTGTGTGTTTAAGCACTATCATCAAGTGATGAGTGGGGTTTCATCACTTGGGTGGGGATCAACTAATGAGGTTGAACAGGACATAATGATCCAGAGCTCCAATGGAGCTGGAAATTTTCTTGTGAGTTACTTGTCACAAGAAAGTCCTCTGGACCAAAATTCAGAATGTTTCACTGATTAGGTCACCCAGAACAATTCCCTCAGCATTTAGGCATAAAGGAATTAATTCTGATTAAACTTGCACTTTCATGCAAATCCAAGTGAACTAAAATTTAATATACAGCTTAGGGAGCATGCATGAATTTTTCTAGGATTTTTGGAGCTAAGGAATGGCTAGAACTGAATTTCCAAGTTTTGGAAATTCTCTGAAAATGTTTCTGTATTTATTTGAATACAGAAACTTTAAATCAGAATTACTCTAACTACATAAACTCCAAATGAGCTTAAACTTTTACAGTGGTCTCCTAATATCCTAAATAATATTCTGGCAAAATTTGGGGATTTTCGGATAAACCAAACTCCCTCCAAAATTCTTTTGCTGAAAAGCATTAAAGAATTCTCCAGAATTTTATATTGGTTTTCATGCAAATTGGGTTGCATTTTTGGATAGGGTTTTTCATCCTGAATCCAACCAAATTTGAATCACTAAATTTGGAGCTTCCTAGCAAAAGTTATGGGATTCTAAAGTTTGAACCAAACCTGGAATTCAAATTAATTCGGAAAATGTCAAACTCTGCCTGTGGGTCCACCCTACACGTGTCAGCCGCTGGAATCACGCCACACGGGGCCACAGGACCCTTCCCGCGCCACCACACCGGATCCCGGGGCCGCAGCCGATCGAAGATTTAAAATATCGCCACTGACATGTGGGACCGGCCGGTCGTCTTCAACCTCGGGCCGTTCCCTTTTTCCCGCGCCGCCCCCTAGCCGGAGACTCGTTGGAGCTCGCCGGAGTCGGCTTCCCGACCATCTCCCGGCTCGGTACTTGCCGCCTGGGGGTTTTCAGCCATGAGGAATCAAACGGTGCGGTGCATTCGGGCTGCCGGTGACCGGAAACCGGTCGGCGACATGCGCACCCCTCGGTACAGCTTCGGCGCCGTGGCCCAAGCACCCTAGCCCACCAAACGTTCGGCGGATCCGCTTTAAAGCATCAGTTGAGGTCAGGCAAGCTCGGCTCGGCCTCAACCTGGCTCGGAAACAGCGGCAAACTGGTTGTCACCGTGCGCCCGCGCGTTCCCGCCATGGCCGCCGATGGATGAACTCGAAATTAGCTGCCTCTACTCACTGCTAAGCTATAGTTGTGAAGGAAAAAGGTTCCCCTATCCTCTCTAGCTCCTGTGTGTGCAAAATGAACAACTTTAACCGAGAATTAAGCGTCGATTTCTGAAATTCTTACCCGCGGGTAGGTTTTCCATGTCCCAGAGGAAAACTGCAAATTCCAGAGCTACGTTGCACGGCTCGGGCTGAAACTCGGGGGAGAGCAACGTGAAGTCCCGGCGCGTCTCGGAGGGTGCTTGCTCGGCCGTGAAAAGCCTCGGTATGAGCTGCCCATGGTGATCCGAGTTGCCCTTTCGCCGGTGAGCGTTAGTACCTCGCGTTGATCGTTGATTTGGGCGCCCCACGAGCCAGGAACATCGGGGCCGAGCTGTGGAGGATCTTGTACACTCGTTAGCGCTCCCTTTTCGTGTGGACGGCTCGAGCAGAAGAGGACGCGAGCTGGTGGACAACCGAGGGAAACAGAGGCGTCACTGGCGGCTGTTTTTCGGGCGCGGAAGCAGAAGAACCCGCGAGCACGAGTGGAAGACTTCGTGTTTGCCTCGGTGGGGAGGATAAACGCCGGGTGAACCGTCTCTGGCGCCCGCGCGTGGGGGGCCAGCTCGAGCAGGAGGTGGCGCTAGCGCCCTCGGTGACGTTCGGTGCAGACCCCGTGGTGATCGAGTCAAAACAGATAAGTGACTTAGGCAGTAAGTTGTTCCCCTCACTCTATGACCATTGGGGCCCACAGCTCCTTTCCCAAATATCTCCAAAATCCTTGGCACTTTACAAATTCAATTCTGAGGAACTCAAATTCCAAAGTCATTTGGCAATTTGACCTGTTTTGCCTCAGTTTCAAATTTGAATTCAAATTTAGATGAAATTTACATGTCCCTTTGATAATCATATCAAGGCACCTCCAAATTTGCTCAAAATTTGCCTCCTTCACAACTTGAACCTGAGGAATCCAAATATGTCCTCTGATCTTTGAGTTGGCTATTGCAAATACACTTTTTCAAACAACAGTTTGAATTTTCTCTTTTGAACATGCCCTCCTTCTTTTTGAAGTGCACCTCTTAATTCAAACTGAATTCAAAGTTTTATTGCTCATGCCAACACTTTCATGAGTAACACAAAAGTTTTTGTAAGTCCCATTTCTTGCATATAAACTCAACTTTATTCATAGCTCAAGTTTTCTATTTACAAGTTTTGGGACTTTTACATTCCTCCCCCCTTAAAAAGAATCTCGTCCCGAGATTCATGATTATGGACAAGGTGGAGAGGACAACTACTACATATAAGCCTCTAACAACTCCGGATGATTGCGCTGCAAATACTCCTCGCTTTCCCATGTAGCTTCGTCGGACGTGTGATTTTCCCATAGCACCTTGAAAAATCGTAGCGTCCGGTTTCTGGTCTCGCGAGTCTTTTCATCAATTATCCGGGTTGGTCGCTCAACATAAGTGAGGTCCGGCTTCAAATCTGCTATGTCTCCCATGAGGATTTCCGATGGAACTTTCAAACACTTCCGCAACTGTGATATGTGGAAGACGTTATGCACTCTGGCTAAGGCTGCCGGTAGTTCCAAGCGGTATGCCACGGGTCCACACCTTTCAATGATAGCGAAGGGACCTATAAAACGTGGAGCTAATTTCCCTTTCACTCCGAATCGGTGAATGCCCTTCATAGGAGATACGCGGAGATATATGTGGTCCCCGACTTGAAATTCCAGAGGACGACGCCTCTTATCCGCATAGCTCTTTTGTCTGGACTGAGCGGCTTTAAGATTTTCCTGAATAAGCCTCACCGGCTCTTCTGCTTCATTCACGAGATCAATCCCGTAAATAACTCTCTCGCCGGATTCACACCAGTTCAAGGGTGTGCAGCACTTCCGGCCGTAGAGAGCTTCATAAGGCGCCATTTTGATACTTGATTGATACCCGTTGTTATATGAGAACTCTGCCAATGGTAAGTGATCATCCCAGCTCTTACCGTGGTGGATGGCACATGCTCTCAGCATATCTTCAAGTATTTGATTCACCCTCTCTGTTTGCCCATCGGTTTGAGGGTGATACGCGGAGCTTCGAATCAATTTGGTTCCCAAGGATGCGTGTAGCTGCTCCCAGAAACGAGCAACAAACAACGCGCCTCGATCAGAGATGATCGTCCGGGGAACTCCATGTAGGCGCAAGATCCGTGCTATGGGAGGTCATCTGCAACCCAACGATGAAATCCATACTCAAGTCTTCCCACTTCCATGCCGGTATCTGTAGCGGTTGCAGCAGGCCCGACTTCTTTACGTGGTCAGCCTTAATTCTTCGACATGTATCACATTCCGAAACGTATTTTGCAACTTCACGTTTCATACGTGTCCACCAAAACTTCTTCCGGAGGTCTTGGTACATTTTATTGCTGCCCGGGTGAATAGAAAATTTGGATAAGTGAGCCTCATCCAAAATTTTCTTCCGCAGCCTCATATCACGGGGTACGACTATCCGGTCCATGAACCACAAGGTATCTTCATCATCTAACCGGAAACATTTCATCTCCCCGTTCTTCAACCTCCTTTTGATATGAGTCATGCCCTTGTCTTTCTTTTGAGCTTCCATATCCTCCTCTCTTATGGTGGGTATGAGAGCTAGATTATGCAGAGCCCCATATGGAACCAAGTAAAGACTTGGTTCTTCCTCTTCTATCGGCGCAATGGTTAAGTTATGAATATGAGACTTCCGGCTAAGTGCATCGGCAACCACATTTGCCTTGCCCGGATGATAATGAATTTCAATCTCATAGTCCTTTATCAACTCCAACCATCGCCGTTGCCGCATATTCAACTCTTTCTGAGTGAATATGTACTTCAAGCTTTTGTGGTCGGTGTAGAGATGAACCAGATTTCCCAAGAGGTAATGTCTCCACATCTTCAAAGCTAATACCACGGCAGCCAGTTCGAGATCATGAGTTGGATAATGTTGCTCATGATTCCATAATTGCCGTGATCCATATGCGACCACACGTCCTCCTTGCATGAGTACACAACCAAGCCCGACGCCGGATGCATCACAATAAACATCAAAAGGCTTAGTTGTATCAGGTTGAGCTAGAACCAGGGCTGTGGTGAGGTGTTTCACCAACGTTTGAAAAGCTTCCTCACATGGCTTGCTCCAATCATATTTTATGCCCTTTTTCTGTAGCTCAGTCATAGGTTTGGAGATTTTTGAGAAGCTCGGGATGAACCTCCGATAATATCCCGCCAAACCCAAGAAGCTACGAACTTCATGGACTGATGTTGGAGCCTTCCACTTCAGCACTTGTTCAATCTTGCTTGGATCAACAGCAATGCCTTCTGCTGAAATAATATGTCCAAGAAACGGCACTTGGTTGATCCAGAATTCACATTTACTAAACTTTGCATAGAGCTTGTGATCTCTCAAGCGTTGAAGCACAATATGCAAATGTTTAGCGTGTTCCTCTTCAGATTTGGAATAGACCAAGATGTCGTCGATGAATACCACGACGAACTGATCCAGCTCCGGCATGAACACCGAGTTCATAAGATACATAAAATGAGCCGGAGCATTGGTCAACCCAAATGACATGACAAGATATTCATAGAGCCCATATCTTGTCGAGAATGCTGTTTTCGGGACATCTTCCGCGCGGATCTTGATTTGATTATATCCCGACCTTAAGTCCATCTTAGAGAAGACTTTAGCACCCACTAGCTGATAGAAGAGGATATCAATTCTTGGTAGTGGATACTTGTTCTTTATGGTCACAGCATTTAAAGGACGATAATCGACGCATAGCCTCAGCGGCTCATCCTTCTTTCTCACAAACAAAGCTGAGCAACCCCATGGTGATGAACTTGGACGAATAAACCCCTTGTCCATCAGATCTTTGAGTTGCTCCTTCAATTCTGCTAACTCACTCGGAGCCATTTTGTATGGTCTCCGAGAGATCGGCGTGGTTCCCGGTATCAACTCTATTTTGAATTCCACCTCGCGCTCAGGTGGTAAGCCTGGAAGATCTTCGGGAAACACGTCGGATATTCACGGACTACCGTAATGTCTTCTAACTTGCACACCTCGGCATTACATACTTCCAGACCTTTAGAAACCGCTTCGCCGAGATACAAAGTTTGACGTCCGTGAAGTGGAGAGTCCAAGTGAACACTCCTGTTCTCGATGTCCAGGACAGCCTTATGGAAGGTCAACCATGATATTCCCAATATGGCATTGATTCCCTGGTCTTCGAGAATGATGAGGGTGGTAGGATAAATTTTTCCACCCAAACAAAGTGGTGCTCGAGAAACGACTTCATTAGTTGATATGTCTCCACCTTGCGAATGAATAAGGTATGAACGTTTGGTAATAGTGGTGGAGATCTGATCCCGGATCACCGTTGCCCTGCTAATGAAGTTATGTGTCGCACCAGAGTCGAATAAAATGACAACCGGCTTGTCATTTAAGGTGAACCTGCCGGCAAGAACAGGTCCTCCTTTTGGCAGATCATCGACTGGCACATAATTAACTGTCCCCACTTTGGACATAGCTTTTCCTGGCTGTCCAAGATCACTCTGTGGAACCGGACCCGCAGACACAATGTTGCTGCTCGGTTCAGTTGCTTCATTGACGTTGAGTTCATTGTCAATATGAAGCGGGACAGCACTTGGTTCAGCTGAGAAATCACCTTGTTCATCTTCAACCTCTTGAGGGAAATAATATTCTGATGCACCTTGTTGATACTTAGGTGCATAAGAAATAATTTGCTGCTGCGGTGGAGGTGAATATGACCTCTGTGGAGTAGAAGAGTCGTCACACTCCCAGAATGATTGCACCTCTTGTGGAATCTCTCGACCGGAAGATGAACGGATTACCAACCGATACTTCTGGGGTAGACAATTGTCTTCATCCTGTGATGAGTCCCTCTCCCTCTTTTCTTTGAGGTAGAGGTTGGAATAATATTCTTGAGCGATAGCACAGCTCACAAACTCATCAAAATTCTTTGGCTAACTTGAGCCAATTCACATCGCAGCCTAGCCGTCAGCCCTCGATAAAAATGATAACCCTTCATGGCTGGTGACTTCACATAGTCAGGGACATATTGAGCTAAGCGATTGAATTCCTTCGCATACTCAATAACACTCCTGTCCCCTTGCTTCAGACTCCAGAACTCATCATGACTTGTCTGCATTATGCCGGCAGGGATAATAAGAGCACGGAATACAGCTTGGAATTCCGTCCATGTGACACGATGCCCTGCTGGTTGGACAGCAAGGTACTCTGCCCACCATGCTCCAGCAAAGCCGTGAAGCTGCTGAGCGGCATATAGAGTCTCGAGAATTCATCACATTGGATCAACCCAAACTTGGACTCAAGGACACGTAACCAGTGATTTGCTTCACAATGGTCAGCCGCCTCAGAGAATACCGGCGGTTGTGTCGCCAAGAAATCCAGGTACGTGCTCTGGGTTGGCATGTGACGTTGAGCTTCTCGATTTATGCCTTGCTGAACTAGAGTTTGGAGAGTTTCATTCATCTTCGCCATAATTTCAGCCAATCCGGTTGGCGATGGCTCTTGTGATGAAGTCGAGTCATTCCCACCTCGACTTGAACCTCCAAGCTCCATTTGAGAATGTGTACGTACCATACTGCACGAAACAAAATTTTGAGTCAATCAAAATTCTATCTCAGTAGTAAGTAAAGATAAGTAAAACATGAACATGTCATAAACTTTATGAAAGCATAACCACATTCATGTTTAAACAAATCTTATGTACGCTAAGCTAATCAGCGGGACTACCCTGACCAGCTCACACAAACTCCAAATTTTACTCAAGTTATCAACAGATTCTTGACTTGAGTTCAACACCAAAGTTTTAGTAAACTTCAGTATCTTTCCAACGAGTACTTATAGGCTTCTTAAAGATTTTTCTACAGCAAGTTATGGCTTAAAAACAGAAAGGTCCAGAGAGGTTTTTGCTACTGTCCTGGTTTTGAACAATTTGCCTTTTTCAACTGGACTTTTCACCCACTTAACGTGTGATTTTGCTCTGGAGGTCTACACAGAAGTTATAGAGCACTTGAAAATCTTTCCAGAAATGTATCATACACCTTATTTGGGTCAAGCTACTCAGAGTTATGCTCTGTTAAAGTCCATCAAGAATTTCTGCCAGAAACAGAGCACTCTGCTTTTGAAAATTTTGACGCCTAGTTATACTCTCATTTGAGTCTTAGCTCAAAATAAGAGTTCAGTAACTAATATTTGTTTCAAACTTCCATTTTTAGTTGAAAGTTAGTTCATTATTCATTTCTTCATAGGGAAGAGGTTATTAAGTGTAGTACGGTGTCGATGCACCGTAAGAACATGTCGGTACTACGTAGCCTCACCAAAAGAAAATCCTAAACCGGATTATACTGGCATATACGTATTATCAGTGGCACTAAGACGGTCTCTCGCACACGTGTACTACACGGGATACGTACGTGGTTAGTACCTGCAGAAAAAAACACTCAATAGTGGTGCACTCAAAGGTTGTTTCATTTCAAGCAGTTCCATATTTGAAAGTAAATACAAACGCCCGTATCATTGCCATACGGCCATCCTTGAGTTAAGCCACGTCTCAAGGCATGTGATCGTGTTTCAACACCACACGACGGGGAACCCGAGTATGTCATGAACGGGTCATCACGGTTGGAAATGTCATCAACCCAACGGATACCACCTACTGCCCTGCAGGGCACGCCGATGGCAAGCGCTGTGTATGTCCCCCTGGCTAATTCCAGACGAACACACTCTCGCGTTACTGGCCACGCGATGAGGTCTCCACTTACTTGCCTAATGCACGCTAGGGATCAGCGTTTCATATGAACTCAGGAACATGAAGAGTCCAAGAGTTCATATTGACGTCTCACACCAAGCTGTGAGACCTAGCCCTGAACCACTTTCCTCGTCAGGGGAGCTAACCGAAATTGAACCGCTTTTGGTCGTTCCTTACCATGCTTACCAGAACGTAGGTGCGTCGTTACATAATGAAAATTCAGAATTAAAACACATATGTTAGTCTTGCCACTTTAAGTAACTATACTACTATAGTCCTTATGTGGGCCTAATATCGTTTCCTCACCGTATCCTAAGTTTTTGTTGTAATACCATCCTTATTCCGTGCGCTATTACCAATGTGGCTCTGATACCACGCTGAGGGGGCCCGGTCCCGATCACAGGGTCGTGCTGCCTCGCCCGGGGATCGCATTGGGTGGTGCCGTGTTATGCGGCACAGAACAGCACACATATAAGGAACACTGTATTACATAAATCAAGAGTGGAAGCTTACAACTGTTCTTTGTAAATACTTTACATAAAATAGCTACAGCGGAAGTCTATGACATCTCACGTCGAATATCTGAGAAGCACTCGAGAAGAGGTCCAGCCTGCGGACTCCTCTCGCTAGCAACACAAAGACATGGCAGCGGCTGGGTTCTCCAAGTGTGACATGCCTCGGAAGTTCCCGAGTCTCACCGGACAACCTTCTTTATAGCGTCGAAGTTTACCTGCAAAACCACTTATATAGCAAGAGTGAGCACAAAGGCTCAGCAAGACTTAACCATCTCTCCTGAGGCAGGAAACTCTACATGAAAATAACCTAAGACTTAATCCTGTCATTTGCGAAAAGACTCGCCTACGAGTTCATCCTTAACTTTCAGGTTTTAGCCGTGCACCCGAAACCTCCTCCGCGTTTGAGGTCGGAAATTCTGGAATTCATGCGGTCTACGTGCGTCTTTCCAACTAGGGTTGTGAAGGAATACTGATCGCCGGCTAGTGGCGGACCTGTGTGCAAGGTTTCACGGCCTAAGAACGAGAGGGACGATCGAATTTGTTATTACCGTATCAGAAGGTCGGATGGTGCCCGACGGTGAATTTTTCTCAAATTTGGGCCCGGTAGATCATCTCATGGCTTGAGCTTCGGGGACGAGCATCAGGGGCTCCTAGCGCATCCGAGGGTGCTCTAGCTCGGGCCTGAGAAGCATTCGGTGGGGCTGTCCACGTGAGACCACCTCGGTTTCCCGATGGTGAGCCTCGGTGCCCGGCGGAATTCGTCAAATTGATCAAACGACGCGGCAACACCACGGAGTAGCGAGATGGGCAGCTAGCGCACGCACTGGCTCTCACTTTTGCTGTGAATCACTCGCTCAGCGGAGGAACAACGCCGGTTTGCACTG
Source organism: Neostapfia colusana (assembly GCA_030760725.1). Taxonomy (NCBI): domain Eukaryota; kingdom Viridiplantae; phylum Streptophyta; class Magnoliopsida; order Poales; family Poaceae; genus Neostapfia; species Neostapfia colusana. Next base: position 53,388,357 of record JASWHV010000017.1, read on the forward strand.
GGCCGAACGGGGAGCGGCACCGGCAGGTCTCTGCTGTGCGCGCGAATGGGGACTGAGGCGACGTGCGAGCTGAGGTGATAAGCGCGGGGAAGAACAGGTTGCCAGCGCGAAATGGGAGCAGGAGGTGGAGCCTTGGGCGAAGGGGGCGGCCGCTCGGTGTCGCCCCGGGGTTACACCTCGGTGGAGGGAGGAACAGAGAGAAAAACTTAAGTGTTAAGTCTATTCATCCCCATGACAGGTGGGCCCCACTCAATTTCCCTGCAAAAAGATCTCCATAATTTGACAATTATCCAACCCGATTGTTTGAAAGTTGGAAACTGAGCTCATTTGAATAGTTTGGACAAATTCCATGCAAATTCAAATGTTTATTTGAATTCTTTGCACATTTGACTCCATTTGGAAATATGGGTAGCAAACCTTTTCAAAAATTAATGAAACTTTGCCTCCCCACTAATTTAGACCTAAGGAATACAAATATGCAATTTGAGTCTAGGGTTAGCTGCTGCAAACAAGGTTTTTGAACACAACAGATTTGAATCCCCCTTGTGTCCTTCCCTCATTTGAAGTTTGAGTTTAACCTTTAGCTCAAACTCTTATTTTTTTAAATCCTCCCATTGCACTGAGTTCTTCATTTCTGTGGTTTTTAAAACACATGAGGTCCATCCATGCAGCAACCCTAAGTTTGTTTAGAGGAACCTCACATATGTTATCATATGAGGAAAAAGTTTCAACTAAGCCCCTTTTTCATACACATGACTCCAACATTTGTGCAGACTCATGTTTCTCTGTATTCACATTTTTGGGACCTTTACACCGACCTTGGACTAAACTTGCCGCCTGTGCCTAACTCGACTCGGAGAACACGCTGGTGCCCTCACCGGAGCTCGGCAATGGCCGGAACTATGGCCGCGACGGTGACAGAGCTCCTCTCTACTCCGGCGATGTCTCCCAGGCTACTCAGGGCCTTATTCTTCCAACGGTTTGAGGGGGCCCTGTCCGGATCACGGGGTCGTGCTGCCTCGCCCGGGGATCGCATTGGGTGGTGCCGTGTTATGCGGCACCGAACAGCACACATATATGGAACACTGTATTACATAAATCAAGAGCGGAAGCTTACAACTGTTCTTTGTAACTACTTTACATAAAATAGCTACAGCGGAAGTCTATGACATCTCACGTCGAATATCTGAGAAGCACTCAAGAAGAGGTCCAGCCCGCGGACTCCTCTCGCTAGCAACACAAAGACATGGCAGTGGCTGGGTTCTCCAAGTGTGACATGCCTCGGAAGTTCCCGAGTCTCACCGGACAACCTTCTTTATGGCGTCGAAGTTTACCTGCAAAACCACTTATATAGCAAGAGTGAGCACAAAGGCTCAGCAAGACTTAACCGTCTCTCCTAAGGCAGGAAACTCTACATGAAAGTAACCTAAGACTTAACCCTGTCATTTGCGAAAAGACTCGCCTACGAGTTCATCCTTAACTTTCAGGTTTTAGCCATAATAGTAGTGACCTTGCGCTTAGCAACATTGGAACTCCACAATCAAACAAGAAACGCTTCGTTCCAATGTTACTTATCCCAAGGTGGAAAAATAACTTTAGTTTGCTCTATCTCTACTTCAAACATGGTTTTCATGCAATTTACAATTATCATAACAGCATTTAAAACTTTGCAAACTATTTCCACACAACTTGATTACTACGTCACAACACAGGGAGCAAGCGGTAATCAATAACCGTGATGGACGGTGATTCGAATCAAATACTACCCGGATAACTCGACACATATGCCCGCCTCTGAAGACCCAACTCTGGCGTCCTTCATTATGTCGTATGTGGCAACCCTTCTCAGGACACTAAACTATAGAACCGGTCGCGCCGTCTCGGGCTCATAGGTCTAACGAGACGATGTGGTATGCCTCTACAATCCAGTGAACCTGGTACATCGGTTTCCTGATTCCCATATGTCAGTAAGCATCCGGTACACAACTCAATACCTGCTCCTGGGTGCTACACACGCATCGGTCCTTAACCGACACAGGCAGAGCTACTCGACCAAGACCTCGTCTTGTCGCTGCCTAACCATCCTGCCCGGTCTCATCTTTGGAAATGTAAACTTTAGTTTGCCCTCTTTTTCCATCTACACCCAGGTAGTCCCGTCTATAGCTCGCGAGTAGATTCCAACTACTCGACTTCTACCGGATGTCCTACGCTATTTAGCATGGCCTTATCCTACAGTGATGATACAATTCTACCCTTGACCTCAGGGTTCATGTTTGGTTATGCAAGTGGAGTATAAAACATCCTTGACCTAATGCACATACAAACTTTGACCAATAGTAGTGAACAAAGGGAAAACTTTAAAAACAACTTAAGTGCAAACCGGGGCTTGCCTTGGTTTTGCAGGTGACTTAAGTCAGATAAGATGAAGTTAGTTGCTGATGATGACTTGAAACTTAATCCTTGCCTTCTTGCTCCTTGATCAAATCTTCACTTATCCACGTTTAATCACTACACGTTATGAGTATGCATTGATGGTTAATTATAAAACTTTTGCTAACAAGTGTTAAAGACAAGTTTAAAACTGGAACTCTGTTTAAGAATTTAAAATGACACTGGGGTGGTGGTTTGGGTGTGTGTTTAAGCACTATCATCAAGTGATGAGTGGGGTTTCATCACTTGGGTGGGGATCAACTAATGAGGTTGAACAGGACATAATGATCCAGCGCTCCAATGGAGCTTGAAATTTTCTTGTGAGTTCCTTGTCACAAGAAAGTCCTCTGGACCAAAATTCAGAATGTTTCACTGATTAGGTCACCCAGAACAATTCCCTCAGCATTTAGGCATAAAGGAATTAATTCTGATTAAACTTGCACTTTCATGCAAATCCATGTGAACTACAATTTCATATACATCTTAGGGAGCATGCATGAATTTTCCTAGGATTTTTGGAGCTAAGGAATGGCTAGAACTGAATTTCCAAGTTTTGGAAATTCTCTGAAAATGTTTCTGTATTTATTTGAATACAGAAACTTGAAATCAGAATTACTCTAACTACAACAACTCCAAATGAGCTGAAACTTTTACAGGAGTTCCTAATATCCTAAATATTCTGGCAAAATTTGGGGATTTTTGGATGAACCAAACTCCCTCCAAAATTCTTTTGCTGAAAAGATTTAAAGAGTTCTCCAGAATTTTATATTGGTTTTCTTGCAAATTGGGTTGCATTTTTGGATAGGGTTTTTCATCCTGAATCCAACCCAATTTGAATCACTAAATTTGGAGCTTCCTAGCAAAAGTTATGGGATTCTAAAGTTTGAACCAAATCTGGAATTCAAATTAATTCGGAAAATGTTCAAACTCTGCCTGTGGGTCCACCCTACACGTGTCAGCCGCTGGAATCACGCCACACGGGGCCACAGGACCCTTCTCGCGCTACCACACTGGATCCCGGGGCCACAGCGGATCGAAGATTTAAAATATCCCCATGACATGTGGGACCGGCCGGTCGTCTTCAACCTCGGGCCGTTCCCTTTTTCCCGCGCCGCCCCCTCGTCAGAGACTCGTTGGAGCTCGCCAGAGTTGGATTCCCGACCGTCTTCCGGCTCGGTACTTGCCGCCTGGGGGTTTTCAGCCATGAGGAATCCAACGGTGCGGTGCATTCGGGCTGCCGGCGACCGGAAACCGGTCGGCGACATGCGCACCCCTCGGTACAGCTTCGGCAGTGACCGTTGGCCGGAGCCTCCAAAGCAGCAACAGTAGCAGCTGCAGGGGCCCGGGGCCACGCACCGACAAGCGCCCGCGACTGCCATCCGACAGTGACGACGGCGACCAGAGGTGCCCGGTCCACAACACTAAACGGCACAGCGCCAGCGAGTGCCAAGAGATCAAGAAGCTAGCGGAGCACTTCCGAGAGATCCAACAGTAGCGCCAGGATGGCGCACCATTCCGCCAGCAGGAGGGCAAGCAAAAGGCTGACCCGGAGGTCAGCAACAACCAGGAGATGGAGTTCCAAGACGCCAAGTGGGTGTTGAAGGTCATCTATGACCAAGAAGAGGGCTCCGAATCCGACCACAGCCCAGGTGAGCGTCGAAAGAAGCTCCATGTTATGTACGGGGGATCATGGGACATTATGTCCCAACGAGACGTTAAGACCCTCCGGCGAGAGGTCATGGCGGTAGCGCCCTCCCCTAAGCTGGCTCCCTACCGCAAGTGGATGGAGACGGAGATAAGCTTCACCGCCTCCGACTGCCCGAAGAACATGGCGGGAGCTAGGCAGCTTCTGCTCATCGTCTCCCCGACCATAGCCAACATGAAGCTCTACCACGTGCTGCTCGATGGAGGGGCGGGCCTCAATCTCATCAGTCTTGCAGCCTTCCAGAAGCTGCAGATCCCGATGGGAAAGCTGCCCCCGTCGCGCCTATTCTTTGGAGTGGGCCCGAGGTCCATCCGTCCACGTGGTAGCATCTCCCTCCCAGTGACATTCGGGATGCCTGAGAACTATCGCACTGAGAGTGTCGTCTTCGACATCGCGGAGGTCAACCTCCCCTTCAAAGCCATCCTCGGCAGGCCGGCGTTGTACCAGTTCATGGCCGTAGCTCATTATGGCTACCTGGTGCTGAAGATGCCGACCCCGAGTGGTGTCCTTAGGGTCCGAGCAGACCAGACCGTCGGAGTCGCGGCGCTGGAGAAGCTCCAAGCTCTGGCAGCATCAAAGGTGGAGGCCTCCGGGGGTGCTGGGACAAGCAAGGAGCCACCCATCATATGACAACGTGGCTCGTCCTCTGCGCCCCACATTCAACCTTCAGGTGCGGAGGAGGTCCCGGTCAAGGTCGTCCAGATCGGCGAGGATGCTTCCCAGACCACCCGTATTGCGGGAAACTTGGGCAGCAAATAGGAACTCACGCTCATCACCTTCCTCCGAGCTAACATCGATGTGTTTGCTTGGCAACCATCACAAGTGTCCGGGGTCCCTAGGGAGATGATCGAGCACCATCTGAAGATCCACCCCGACGCTAAGCCGGTGATGCAGAAGCCTCGGAAGCAGTCCGTGGAGCGGCAGAACTTCCTCCGTGAAGAAATCAAGAAGTTGCTCGACGCCGGCTTCATCCGAGAAGTCCACCATCCACTATGGCTGGCCAACCCTATCGTGGTACCCAAGGCTGCCGGGAAGCTTCGGATGTGCATCGACTACACCAGCCTAAATAAGGCATGCCCTAAGTATCCTTTTCCCCTCCCACGAATAGATCAAATTGTAGATTCTACTTCTGGTTGTGATCTACTGTGCTTCCTAGATGCTTATTCTGGTTTCCATCAAATACCAATGTCTATAGAAGATGAAGAGCATACTGTTATAACAGTAGACAACCTTTATTGTTATGTCTCTATGCCTTATGGCCTTAAAAACGCCTTGCCTACCTTTGTGCGTGCCATGCACAAGACATTCGGGGACCTCATAAGGGACTTAGTGGAGGTGTGCGTCGATGACATCGTAGTAAAATTCATGTCGCATACATATCTGTTAGACAACTTAGCCTTAGTCTTTGACAAGCTACGCACAACACGCACCAAGCTAAACCCAGATAAGTGTGTATTCGGAGTCTCTACCGGGAAGCTCCTCGGTTTCTTGGTCTCGCACCGAGGAATCGAAGCTAACCCCGACAATATCAAGGCTATAGAGATGATGCGTCCTCCCGCCCGAGACAAGGAAGTAAAAAAGCTCACTGGATGCCTGGCCGCTCTCAGTCGGTTCATCTCCCTACCAGCAGAGCGCGCTCTCCCGTTCTTTAAGCTTCTGCAGAAGACTGTACCCTTTGTCTGGACTGAAGAAGGTGACAAGGCCTTCCAAGATTTGAAGCAGTACCTCACCTCGCTACCGATCATGGTAGCTCTGGAGCCGGGTGAGCAGCTGTTGCTCTACATCTCCGTGAAGGAAGAAGTCGTTAGCATGGTCCTGGTCGCTGAACTGAGCTACTCCAAACATCAAGCAAAGATCCTGCCGCTGGTCCCAAGTCTCAGGACCCGGACCACGCAGGAGAGCTTAGGATAGCTCTGGGTCAAGATGCACCCGGGTCCCAGCTCCCGGAGGCTGGACCCCAAGACCAAGAAGTTGCAGGCCTCCTGCCAATGGAGGAGGATGTTCCGGACCCCTTCGGGAGGGTCCGGACCACTCAGCGACCAGTCTACTACATCAGCGAGGTCCTCCATGACGCCAAGACACGGTATTCGGAGGTCCACAAGCTGATCTACGTGGTGCTGATCGCGTCATAGAAGCTTCACCACTACTTCCAAGCACACAAGGTCACGGTGGTAAAAACCTACCCATTGAAGACGGTGCTCCACAGCCCCAAGGCAATGGGGAACATAGCAAAGTGGGCAGCTGAGCTGGTGGAGTTCGGCCACAACTTCCTGCTGCGGCACACAATCAAGAGCCAGGCGCTAGCGGACTTCATGGAGGAATGGACCTCATCTCCATGCCACCCAGAGGGTCAAGATGACGGCGACACGGAGCCCAGACCTCCGGTGTTCACCGAACCCCACTGGACACTCTACTTCGACGGCTCCTCGTGCAAGCAAGGTGCTGGAGCGGGGGTCCTGCTCATCTCGCCAGCGGGAGAGCAGTTCAAGTACATGGTGCACCTCAACTTCATGCTACGAACAACATGGCGGAGTACGAAGCTCTCATATTTGGGATGAGCACTGCCCTGTCTTTAGGCGTGCGGCAGATGCTAGTCAAAGGAGACTCCCAACACGTCATCAAACAAGTCAAGCTTGAGTGCTCCTGTAATGATCCTCAGCTAGCTGCCTATCTTATCCATGTGCAGAAGATGGAGAAGGAGTTTCATGCCTTGGAGTTGTGCCATATCCCCCGCGCCAACAACGCGGTGGCAGACGACCTTTCAACGAAAGCCTTTACATGGGCTCCGGTCCCCGAAGGTGTCTTTGAAAGGAAGCTGCTGCGTCCAACAGCCTAGCCTGCCGAACCAGGCGAATAGGACGAGTCCAACACCTCAAAGCTGGCAGTCCCGGCAGCCCTGCAACCATGGTACCCGCCAAGGATCGTATGTGTCACCGGGGACTCTGTGCAACCCGGCGCCCAAGATCCAGAAGCTCAAGTAGGACCTGATGCATGGATCACGGAGGTCCGGACCTACTTGAAGGACAATATCCTTCCCGATGAACATGTATCCGCTGAACGGATCATTCGTATGGCTAAGAGATGCACACTAGTAGATGGGGATCTCTACCTGTGTGTCGCCAACAGCGTCCTATTGTGGTGCATAACCTGGGAGGAGGGCTGCGAGCTGCTCGCAGAGATCCATAGAGGCGAGTGCAGCAACCATGCTTCGTCCCGCATGCTGGTCAGTAAAGCCTTCCGGCATGGCTTCTACTGGCTGACAGCTCTCCTGGATGCCGTTGAGCTGGTCAAGAGATGCAAGGCGTGCCAGTTCCACGCCAAGCAGATCCACACACCGGCGCAGACGCTGCAGATGATCCCGCCCTCATGGCCATTCACAGTATGGGAGTTGGACATCCTGGGGCCATTCCCTAGAGCCGTCGGAGGGTACCGGTACCACTACGTCGCCGTAGACTAGTTCACCAAGTGGCCGGAAGCGACCCCTGTGGTCACCATCAACAAGCAGTCCACAGTAAAATTCATTAAGTCAATCATCTGCAGGTTCGGGGTCCCGAACTGGATCATCACCGACAACGGGACCCAGTTCACCAGTGCAGCATTCCAAGAGTACTGCGAGGACCTTGGTATCTAGGTCTGCTATGCGTCCGTTGCTCACCCAGAGAGCAACGGCCAGGTCGAAAGAGCCAATGCTGAGATACTCAGGGGCCTCAGGACGCGTACATACGCTGGCCTAGAGAAGCATGGCGCTAACTGGATTGATGAGCTTCCGTGCACACTATGGGCTAGCCGGACATCACCTAGCCGAGCCACAGGGGAGACTCCCTTCTTCATGGTCTACGAAGCTGAGACCGTCCTCCCTCTGGAGATCACCTTGGGCTCCCCTCATGTCAAGGCATACAACGAAGCCACACAGGACCAGATCCAGCGTGAAGATCTCGAGCTCACAGACGAGCATAGATGGCAGGCAGCAATCCGAAATGCACGACACCGCTAGGCGCTCCGGCTACCACAGTGGTCCGTGCGGAGCAGGGAGCTATAGGTGGGCGATCTGGTGCTCCGGCGAATACTTTCCCGAGAGGGGTCCAACAAGCTTTCCCCCCCCCCATTGGGAAGGTCCCTTCCGGGTGACACAAGTATGCCGACCAGGATGCGTCCACCTGGCGACAGAGAATGGCAACCCGATTCCAAACCCTTGGAACATTGAGCACCTCCATAAGTTTTACCCGTAGCTTAGGGTAGGGCAGTCTTTTTTTGTACAAGGGCCATAGTGCCTAGGACCAGCGCACGGATCAACTAAACTCTGGGGGGGTGGGGGGTCCGGCTACCCCTGTCAACCCGGAGTGGGTCGCTGAACACCTGTACAGCCTGACTCCTCCTATGTAGCACCATGATAAACAAAACTCTTGCCCTACCTTATGCACGTCTACATTTCTGCAACTTTCCTTTCAAGCTTGCGTAGATTTTTGCCCTCTTGACGTGTACATAGTTATGTTTCTCTGTCTCGCTCTTGGCCAAAATTATGCCGTCATGCTACAAGGCGGAAACGCTTGAGGCACTTGTGTTGTCTCCGGACCCCCTTGGTTACCTTCCTGCCCAGGTCCGTGGGGTTGGTTCTGGAACACCAGCTTTCCCAGGAGGCAACTCTCGGACCCCCAAGGCTGGCCTCTCCCGAAGGGTCCAGAGCTGGCGTCTTGCGCCTTTTTGGCAGGCGTCCCAAAACATTTGGGCACACCTACTAGGGGCCATCACGACTGGTCAAGGCAAGCAAGACACCCGGACCCCTACAACGCGTAAGAAGGAAGTGGGTACATATCTACAACAAGCAACAAGGAAGCATCAACCACCTTGGCAAATGAGAAAGCCTCCGGCCCTTGCGACATCAAGGACCAGGGGACCTCCCGAAAGCTAAAGAAGTCCGTCCTACCGGACCCTGCGCCAAGTGGATGAAGGATGAGAGACCAACAAAAAGACTTTCATTCATCATCACATGAGTTGAAGACAAGACACAAAAGTCAAAAGAAAGATACAAAGGCCGGAGACTCGCCCGCACCACGCCTAAACCGCTCGGCGACGAGGGCACCTAAGTCTTTGACCTAAGATCGGGCCGCAGCCTCCCTCGCAGCAACGGGGCCTTCGAGGACTGGCTCCAGGGAAACACTGGGGTCGCAGCTTCGGAAGCAAGTCAACACATGTGTTGCCACCTCCTTAGCCAGGGCCTTTCCCTCCGCCTCTAGCTGGTCGACGACAACGTCTTCCAACGCTGCCATCTTCAAGCCTGCAGAGTCAATCACAGGGAGAACATGGCTCATCTCCTGTGAAGGCTTGCCGACGCGCACCAGGCTGAAGCCGAAGGGCACCAGTGCTGACTCGGCGTGGCCCAGGAAGTCCGAGACTTGCTGGACCTCCGCCATGCGCGAAGCCCGGAACTCCTGAAGCTCACGTCGTGCCACTGCTAGGGCTTCTGCATGGCTCTCAGAGAGTCTTTTCTCCCTGGCAGCCAACGATGCCTCCCGGGCATCAAGCTCACGGGCACGGCGCTGCAGTCCCTCCTCATGGAACGAAGCATAAAATTCTACAGCCAGGAGGTCCTGGCCCTCGTTCATCTGCCTCCCCTTCTCCTTGTTCAGGGAGGCCTGCTGGTGATCCAAGTCGACGGCCCGAGACTTCAGCTCGGCGTGCTCCCGCTGCAAGTGCGACGAAGACTCCTCCTCCTTCCCCGCTAGCTCGCGCTCACCTACTGCAATCTCACGGCAAGCCAGCGTCAGCCGTAGCTCCTCCAGGGTTGTGAGGCGAGCATTGGCCGCCTGGTGGGCCTCCTGGGCTTCTGCCCAGAGCTTTTTGGACTGCTTGTCCAACTGATCAACCAGGTCCTGCTGCCGGTTGGTCAGTTTCTGCTCCTCCCACAAGCGAGCCTCCTTCGTCTCCAACCTCCTCCGTGTCTCCCGGGCCCGAAGGTTGAGCAACCTTTCCCAACCAACAAGACACTCCTCCTGCTGCTGAATGGCTTCCCGCTCCTGGTCCAGCGCCAGCTGAACTCCGTGAAGGCTTGCCTGAGCTGAGGCCACGGCCTCAGACAAGGCGATCTGCTCGACACGTGTCGCAGTTTTTTGGGCGTCATCCTCCGGGATGTCGATGGCCGTCGGAGTAGGCACCAAGACGCAGGGACCCAGAGAAGTTTTGGCTTGGTCCTCGGAAGGAGGCCTGTGCGCTTCCGGCTGGGGGGTACTACCCTCTGGGGTAGGGGCCGCAGCATCCAACGTGCCCTCGTCAATGGCAGGAGCAGGCTCGTTGCCATGAGCCGGCGGAGCCTCGTCAGCCATAGCTGGCCCGGAACCAGGCCTCGAAGCCTGGACCGACGGAGGATCCTGGCTGGGGTCCTCCGCACCAGGGGCCACCGGGGAGAGATCTGCAGAAGAGGCAGGCGGTCTGGACGTTGCCAGCGCTGGAGGGTCCGCACCGTGAGCTGGAGCAGTCCTACAAGCCGCCGGTGGATCGCCGGATATCACAAGCACCAGAGTGCTCCCAGGAGAACCTGCGGACAGAGCCCTACGTAAAGAACAGGGGTCAGCAGACAACATCAAAGCATAGCCAAAAACAGCAAGGGCTCGCCTCGGATGATCTCCTGGGGCCGGTGAAGCTCTATAAAGTGGCTCGGAAACGCTTGCCCGGGCCTCCGGAGCCACCGGACCCCCGGGCTGCAGCTGGGGCCTCTTCGTCAACGGCGGAGGCACTGGAGCTGCAAGAGCTCCCTCTGCGGGCTTGGATGCAGGACCAGCCGCGCTGCCTCCGGTCACGCCCTCCGGTTCCACCTCGGGTGCCCTTGGGGCCGCTACGGGGGACACAGGGCCGGATGCCGAGATAAAGCTCCTGTCTACGCGCATCAGTCTCCGCTTCTTCCCAGGGGAGCTAGGCCAGGGGGCCGCCGGTGCCTTCCCCTTTCCTTTGTCCAGGCTGGGAGTGGAGGAAGTCGGAGCCGTGGAGCCCGGCGCGGCAGTACATGGAGCATCAGGGGCCGGAGCGGAGGAAGCGGCCCTCCCGTCGCCCGCTCCAGTTACCCCAAGGATCGTTACTCCTCGTGAAGCATCGCCAAACTACCGGGGAGCGATGTCAATGTCGTCCAGCATCGGCATCGTCTTCAGGAGCTGCGATCTCAACTCCTGGTCCATGGAGATGGGCAAGCACGATGCCGGTGGATTGATGAAATCGTTAGAGACGCCGCCGGTCCCAACATCGACGCACAGCTTCACCAACATGGAGTCTAGGAGCTCCGTATTCAAGTTGGTCCCGGTATCACACTCCAGGCGAGACGAGTCATTCTCGCCGGTGTACATCCAAGCCGCACGGCAACGGTTCTGGAGGGGAGCGAGGCGCTGACCCAGGAAGTCGTCCAACACCATTAGCGAAGACAACCCCTGGTCCGCCAGGAGCTTAATCCTCGCCAGCACAGGGGAGTAGGTGCTCTGAAGGTGGGGCATCTTCTCCCAGCTGGTCCGTGTGGTCTAAGGGAGGGAAGTTGGCAGATCCAGCCGGTCGTGGGCGTCGGTCTTCATAATGGCCCAGTCATCCCTCCAGTTCTCTCACTTGTTGGGGAAGAGGGGAGAGATGTAGGTCGCTACAGATCTTATGCGGTGCTGGAAGTAGTAGGCACCCAAGAAGCTCGGGCTCCTCCCCGACGACCGCAGGAGGAAGAACGCCCGGAAAAGCCGCACCCCTACGAACATCTTGCGGAGGTGGACAAAGATCGACACCAGCATGAGGGAGTGCAGCGTCAGGTGCTACATCTGGAGCTCATAGAACTCCAGCAGGGTCAGGAAGAAGGAAGAAACGAGGAAGGCGAGCCCCGCCAGCATGTACCCGGTGAAGACGATGACTTCACCGGGCTGAAGGTCTATGAGTGGGAGGGATCCGCAGCGAATCCTCCCATCATACTGAGGCGCCTGCCAACCGATAAGGCGCCTCACGCGCCCCACATCGGCAATGCTTCGGAGACGAGACTCTCGGAGGTTCGTCGCCATTGGAGCAAGAATAGAAAGCAAGGAGGCGAGGAGACTGGAGCAAAAGAAATGAAGAAGAGGCGAAAGGAAGCAAATGAAGGAGGGGACTCCTGCCAGCTGCAGAGGTTCTCTTTATTTGCCCCTGACCCTTCGAAAACCGCCGAGCGCGACGTGCCCGATGAATCGCGCCCGCATCGGCTTTACTGCCAAGTACAGAGGCGCCAGGCCCACTCGGCAGGCAGTGTGGGCAAGAAGCACCGCGGTTACAATAGGTAAAAGTGGTTTCCTAATAAAGCCTGGCAAGAGGAAGAGCAGGGGTCATGTTGCGAACCGTAGCAAGTAATGTGGCAGTTGGGCACAGTGTGCGCCACCACGACCCTCCAACAATAAAGGTACACTTGTCCATGACAGCAGTAGAGTCTCTTCGACTGAAGCAAGATCAGGAGACCACCACACGGGATTTTTGACGGAGGCCCCATCTGCAAGAGCCTTCGTCTCTGTCCAGATGGGCCCAGGGGCCAATGTCAGTATCCTCAAGACTGGGTACCCCCGCGTGTAAGAGCAAGAGAAGTCGTACGCCAGCACATATGCAGAAGACAGGGACCCAACCTGTAGGCTGGACCCAACCGCCAGCTAAGAAGCACTCATGAGAAGGCGCGTGACCTAGGCCTCGGGTACGACCACCTACTAAGAAGGGCTCCGAGGCTGCCACGTGTCTGCAGGCTCTGAGATTTACTACTGGCCAAGGACGGCTCCGGAACCGCCACGTGTCCAATGGTGCTGGGCCCGACCTCCCACCAGGGAGGGCTCCGGCGCTGCCACGTGTCCGGTCTCCCACCAAGGATAGCCCCGGAGGTGCCACGTGTCCTACGGCTCCGGGACCGACCTCCAGCATGGGAGGGCTCCGGTGTGCCACGTGGGCAACAACTCCAGGTGTCCCTTCCTGCCATGGAGAGCTCTGGAGGTGCCACGTGTCCTACGTCCCTGGGGCCGACCTCCAGCAAGGGAGGGCTCCGGTGCTGCCATGTGTCCAACGACTCCGGACCCCTCGCTACTCCGCAAGACAGCTCCGGTGACGTCGCGTGTCCCGGGGGCCAGCCACCTAGACGCCGCACCGACAAGCAACGGGCAGGTAGCCAAGGACTAAAGAGGAAGGTGCACAGTCAGGCCATGCATTCAAGGCTCGCGCCTTGCCCAGAAGCATGGCTCATGGCGCACACCTCCGTCCTCTGCCTGTTCAACATTAGGTGACAAGACAGAGCGGCGAGGCATGATGGCGGAACAGTGCTGCCCAACAGCACAGAGCCGCTCAGTAGAGCGAGAAGATGCAGCGACAAGACGCTCGGCGCGTCAGGCGACATGCCTTGACTCCTCCGACAGCGACATTACATATAGTTGTAAATGCCCTAGCTCATGTATAGGGTACGGACGGCCGTGGGGCCACCTGTTGGGCCCCAGGCCACATTGTAACTGCCCCGGCCTTGGGCTATAAAAGGACTGGGGCAGCCTCCGGGCAAAGGGTTTGCAACCCTGCAATCTCACACCCTCATACGCGCAAGCAATACAACAATCACACCGTGGACATAGGGTATTACGCTCCGGCGGCCCGAACCACGTAAGTCCTCATGTTCATCTCACCACCGTGATCTGACGCTCGAAACCACTAAGCCCCTCCTAAAAAAGAAAAACCTCCACGGGATGCTCCAGGGCAGACCGGGGGAAGTGTTGCAGGAAACACTTCGACACCAAAGATCTGGCAAGCTAGGCCACTGGGCTCGAGACTGCAGATTGAAGCCGATGAAAGAGCAAGCTCACCATGTCAAAGAAGAGGAGAAGGCTTCACTTCTAGTGGTGAAGTCCTCACCGGTCACCCCATTGCTGCCGTGTCCTCGCCAACAGACGCGTTCATGATCCAGTTACATGAAGGAAAGGTGCTTGCACATCTTGGAGATGAGGAGGAACGTGATGAGAGATCTTGGATCATGGATACAGGGGCTACGAATCATATGACCGGGTCTCGTGCCGCGTTCATTAAGCTGGACACCGGTGTGATTGGGTCGGTGCGTTTTGGAGACGATTCAGTGGCCAGGATCAAAGGGCGAGGAACGGTGATGTTCCAGTGCAAGAACAGCGAACAGCGCACGTTCTCTGGGGTATACTTCATTCCACGGCTGATGACAAGTATTATTAGTGTTGGCCAACTTGATGAAGCTGGGTATCAAGGAGGGTTCTCTGAAGATCCATGAACCGGGCGGACAACTACTGGCAAAGGTGTCACGTGGAGAGAACCGACTTTATATGCTGCGAGTGAACCTTGTGGAGTCGAAGTGCATCAGTGAAGGGAAATGAGGAAGCATGGAGGTGGCATGCCCTCTTTGGGCACGTGAACGTGGCTGCGGTGAGAAAGATGCCTCGGGAGGGGCTTGTGCAAGGCTTGCCCACGGTTGGTCACCTTGATTATCTATGTGATGCATGCCTTGCAGGAAAACAGAAGAGAACTCCCTTTCCGGAGGAAGCACAGTATCGGGTACAACGTCTGTTGGAGCTGGTTCATGGTGATTTATGTGGGCCGGTTACACCAGAGACGCCAAGAGGTAGTAAATATTTCCTACTGCTCATCGACGATCAAAGTCGGTACATGTGGGTGAGACCATTGCCTTCCAAAGACTGCGGCAGAAGCAATCAAGGTTTTCAAGGATCGTGCAGAAATGGAGTCAGGAGAGAAGTTGGGGATACTTCGCACGGACAGGGGAGGTGAGTTCACATCACATGAATTCTCTGAGTATAGCGCAAGGCAGGGAGTACAACGCCATCATACAGCTCCCTACAGTCCACAGAAAAATGGCGTAGTAGAATGAAGGAACGGAACTGTGGTTGCGACAGCACGAAGTATGCTGAAAACTAAGGGACTATGTGAGAACCCCGCCGTCCCGATCACTCACGGGGATGGGGCACCTTGCCCGGGAATCGCATTGGGTGGTGCCGTATGATGCGGCACCCAACAACACACATAATAAAGCATCATATTACATAAAACAAGCGAAAGCTTACAAAGTGTTGATTTTACAATTACTTCTCAAAATAATCTACAGCGGAAGACTATTACAACTCACGTCTCATACCTATGCTAAGCAACAGAGAAGGTGTCCAGCCCACGGACCCTTCTCGCTAGCAACACTGTCATGATAGCAGCGGCAGGGGTTGCCATGAGTCCACCACTCGGGGAGTTCCGAGTCTCATCGGGCATCCGTACATATCATCCTACAGTTATTACCTGCAAAACAACTTATGCAGTATCTGTGAGCACGAAGCTCAGCAAGACTGGCCCGTCACCCTAGTCATGAAACTCTACATGATGGAAATAGAGGGCTGATTATAGCAGTTTGCATAAACGATGAACTTGAGCTAAAGGAGATTTCTTACTTCCAGTTTTAATCAACTTTTATAGACCTCGCGCAACTTACATCGAGACTCCACAATCAAACAAGAAACGCTTCATCTCGATGTCACTTGCCCGAGGTGAAAGTAACTTTAGTGAACTACCCTAGACTCATACAGACCTTGCGCCATCAACATCGAGACTCCACAATCAAACAAGAAACGCTTTGCCTCGACGCTAGCCCAAGGTGGAAAATAAATTTAGTGAAAGTGTTGATCATTCCTCATCTACATTATGAGGATTACTCACGAAGCATTATTAACTTTTCCCAGTTTATTACTACGTCACGACGCAGAGAACAAGTATGCTCACTACCGCGAGCGACGGTGATTGCAATCAAAAACACCCGGCTGACACGACACGTACGCCCATACTCGACGTTGCACACAGCAACCGTCACTGACGTCGTACGTGGCAACCTTTCACACGACACCCAAATGTCGAACCGGTCCCACCGACTGGGATTAAGTCTCTCTACGGCAAACCCTCGTAGAGCAGACTTCTCTATCCTTTCAGCATCGGCATCAGATGGTGAGGTATGCCTCGACACCCAGGTTAACATGTTGCATCGGTTTCCTGGGTCCCATATAGTCAGTATGCATCTGGTACACAACTCAAACTTGCCCAACGGGCCGCACACAAGAACGGGCCTTAATCGACTAAGACATAGACTAGGCTCACAGGACCACGTCCTTGACCTTCCATCCACTGCCTGGTCTCCATTCCCAACTATGAGGATCAATTTCCAACTCTTCCGATTGATCCCCCTAAATCCCTGTTCACGAGTAGGAATCTGCCCACTCGAGTTTTGATTCTTTTAATCCACTTTTGTTGAGATCAGCAGTTATAATTAATTGATAACATATCCTACATTAAACTCCAGGGTTTTCTAGGTCATGCATTTGGAGTTTCATACCATCTAGACGTAATGCAATAAATACAATGCTAGACGTATGAAGTGAATACAAATAAAAACTTGTAAATTTGATGCAAACCGGGGCTTGCCTTTGTTTTGCAGGTGAATTATATATATGCAGTTAGTGAAGACCACTTGACTTGATATCTTGCCTTCCTCCCTTGATCTCTACTCCAATGACTTCAAGTCCTTCACGTAGATGCTACACGTAATGCATATGCACAATTGTTTAATTGTAAAGACTTTGCTACAAGTCCTAATAACAAGTTTTCAAAAACTGGAACTCTGTTTAAGAATTTAAAATGACACTGGTGCTAGTGGTTTAGGTTTGGATCTAAACACATGATTAAGTGCTAAGTGGTTTTCCCCCTCTTCTATATTGATCACCTAAAGAGATTAAACAGCACAGGGGTGATCCAAGGCTCCAATGGAGCTGAGAATTTTCATGTGAGTTCCTTGTCACAAGAAAACCCTCTGGAACAAAAATTAGCACTTGCATTGAGTGGTTTGTTCAGAATAATTTTCTAAGCAATTAAGCAAAGAAGAATTAATTCTGAGATCACACCCATGTTCATGCAAACTTAGTGAACTACAATTTCAATTATAGTTCATAGGACTTGCATGAATTTTCCAAAGATTTTTGGAGCTAAGAATCTCCCAGTAATGAATTTCTAAGTTCTGGAAATTTCCTGAAATGTTTCTGTACTTAATTTGGATACAGCACATTAAATTCTGAATTGTCCTACTCAAATCAACTCCAATTGATCTGGAACTTTTACAGGTGTTCACTAATACCCTAAAGACTATTCTGGCAAAATTTGAGGATTTTTGGATTAACCAAACTCCCTCTAAAATTCTTTTGCTAAAATGATTTAAAGAATTTTACAGAATTAAATAAAGGGTTTCATACAAATTGGGTTTCATATTTGGATAGTACTCTATCATAGGAATCCAACAAAATTTGTTTCACAATTTTTGGATTCACCTACCCAAAGTTGTGGCTGTTTAAACTTTGAACTGAAGTCTGAAATTCCCCAAAATGTTCAAATGCTGTCAGTGGGTCCAGGGGACAGGTGTCACTCGCCGGGGCAAGCCACACGGGGCTACTGGGTATTTCCCACGCTGCCACACCAGATCCCTGCGCCACAGCCGATCAGAGATTTAAAACACCGTCGCTGACAGGCGGGACCCGCCGGGTCGTCTTCTACCTCCGGCCCCCGCGCCCGCGCACCGCCGGGCTCGCCGGAGTTCGACGGATTCCGGTCTCCCGGCCATCCCCCGTGCCCTCCCTCGCCGCCAGGGCCTAATTTCACGTGTTGAACAAGATGCGATCCCTTCCCCTGGCCGGCGGTAGCTCTAATCTAGCCGTCCACGGCGCGGCGGCTCTGGACCAGTTCGGCAACGTCGCCCGGTCATCCTAGCCTGCCCAGACCTCGGTGGAACGGCGCTACAGCACCAGTGGACCATGGGGATGCTCGACCTAGCCTCCAAACTGCTCGGGACCGGGGGCTAATGGTGTCTCACCGTGCACCTGAAACCTCCTCCGCGTTTGAGGTCGGAAATTCTGGAATTCATGCGGTCTACGTGCGTCTTTCCAACTAGGATTGTGAAGGACTACTGATCGCCGGCTAGTGGCGGTCCTGTGTCCAAGGTTTCACGGCGTAAGAACGAGAGGGACGATCGAATTTGTTATTACCGTATCAGAAGGTCGGATGGTGCCCGACGGCGAACTTTTCTCAAATTTGAGCCCGGTAGATCATCTCATGGCTTGAGCTTCGGGGACGAGCATCAGGGGCTCCTAGCGCATCCGATGGTGCTCTAGCTCGGGCCTGAGAAGCTTTCGGTGGGGCTGTCCACGTGAGAACACTTCGGTTTCCCGCCGGTGGAGCCTCGGTGCTCGGCAGAAATTGTTAACTGTGGCCAAACGAAGCGGCAATACAGCGGAGCGGTGAGGGGGTTAGCTGGGGAACTTGTTGGCGCTCACTTCTTCCGTGGATCACTCGCTCAGCGGAGGAACAACGCCGGTTTGCAATCGGCCGAACGGGGAGCGGCACCGGCAGGTCTCTGCTGTGCGCGCGAATGGGGACTGAGGCGACGCGCGAGCTGAGGTGATAAGCGCGGGGAAGAACAGGTCGCCAGCACGACGATCGTGAGGGGAGGGAGGTGGCTCTGGTCGCCCCGGTGTCACGCGGTGAGAACACCCGAGGCTGTCTCGGTGGCGTGGTGACTTCACGGGGAGGAGAAAAACAGCAACCGTGCACTGCCTGAACTGAATATATTTTGCACACTCACTCCCCCAATGACCTGTGGGCCCCACTGGTCAGTACCACTTCTCCTCAAAAGATCTCCAAAGTTGACAATTATCCAACCCAAATGTTTGAAAGTTGGAAACTGAGCTCATTTGAATAGTTTGGGAAAATTCCATCCAAATTCAAATGTCTATTTGAATTCCTTGCACATTTAACTCCATTTGGAAAATTGGGCAGCAAACTTTTTCAAAAATTAATGAAACTTTGCCTACCCACTAATTTGGACCTAAGGAATACAAATATGCAATTTGATTCTTGGGTTAGCTGCTGCAACAAGGTTTTTTAACACGACAGTTTTGAATCCCCCTTGTGTCCTTCCCTCATTTGAAGTTTGAGTTTAACCTTTAGTTCAAACTCTTATTTTTTTAAATCCTCCCATTGCACTGAGTTCTTCATTTCTGTGGTTTTAATACACATGAGGTCCATCCATGCAGCAACCCTAAGTTTGTTTAGAGGAACCTCACATATGTCATCATATGAGGAAAAAGTTTCAACTAAGCCCCTTTTTCATACACATGACTCCAACATTTGTGCAAACTCATGTTTCTTTGTATTCACATTTTTGGGACCTATACAATCCTCCCCCCTTAAAAGAATCTCGTCCCGAGATTACAAAAGAAATATGAGACGGAAGGTAATTGCAACAACTACGACAAAAGTTCCGGATAGTTCTTGTGGAGGTAATCTTCACTCTCCCAAGTCGCTTCTTCCGGTGTGTGATTACTCCACAGGACTTTGTAAAATTTCAAAGCCCGATTTCGAGTGATCCGGCTCTTTTCGTCGATAATCTTGATGGGCTTCTCGGTGTAGGTGAGGTCCGGTTGCAATATTTCCATGTCTTCCGAAAGGATGTCCGTCGGCTTCTTCAAACACTTTCTCAAGTGCGAGACATGGAAGATGTCGTGGATGCCCGATAAGGATGGCGGCAGCTCCAAACGGTAGGCTACTGGCCCACACCGTTCTGTAATAAGGAATGGGCCCACAAAGCGAGGCGCTAGCTTTCCCTTGACCCCGAATCGATGAATTCCCTTCATCGGTGATACTCGGAGATAGACGTGATCTCCGACTTCAAAACACAAGGGTCGGCAAACCTGGTACGCATAGCTCTTCTGGCGAGATTGAGTGGCCCTGAGGTTCTCTTGAATCAGCTGGACCCGCCCTTCGGCATCTTTTACAAGATCAATGCCGAAAATCACCCTCTCGCCCGATTCACACCAATTTAGTGGTGTGCGGCACTTCCTGCCATATAGCGCTTCGTATGGTGCCATTCTAATACTGGATTGGTAACCATTGTTGTAGGAGAACTATGCTAATGGCAAATGGTTATCCCAGTTCTTTCCATGATCTATGGCACATGCCCTCAGCATATCTTCTAAAATTTGATTCACCCTCTCTGTTTGACCGTCGGTCTGAGGATGGTATGCTGAGCTTCTGATTAATTTTGTTCCCAGAGATTCATGTAGTTGCTCCCAGAAACGAGCAACAAATATTGAACCTCGGTCCGATATGATGGTCTTGGGGACTCCATGTAAGCACACAATCCTTGAAAGATACAACTCTGCATATTGCTTAGTTGAAAATCTTGTACTCACTGGGATGAAGTGGGCTGATTTTGTTAAGCGATCAAGAATCACCCAAATGGAGTCATGCTTTCTGGACGTGAGAGGTAGTCCAACAATAAAATCCATGTTGATGTCCTCCCACTTCCATGCCGGAATACTTAATGGTTGTAACATTCCTGCTTTCTTGATGTGATCAGCTTTGACTCGCCAACATGTATCACACTCGGATACATATTGGGCAATTTCTCGCTTCATCCGAGTCCACCTAAATTTTGTTTTCAAGTCTTGATACATCTTATTGCTCCCTGGATGTATCGAGTACTTGGACATATGAGCTTCATCGAGGATTTTCTTCCTTAGCTTCAGGTTCCGGGGTACCACGATACGGTTGTTAAACCATAACACACCTTGTTCATCTTTCCGGAAACATTTCATTTTATCCTCATTGATTCTTGCCCGGATTTTCCGCATTCCTTTATCCCTCTTCTGGGCTTGTACAATCTCTTCTCTAATAGTAGGCACCAGAGCAAGATTATACAACGCCCCATACGGAATCACCCGCAAGCTTGGTTCTTCCTCCTCCTCCAGAACAACTGACAAGTTATTAACGTGGGACTTACGACTGAGTGCATCAGCCACCACATTAGCCTTGCCCGGATGGTAATGGATCTCGAGCTCATAGTCTTTAATTAATTCCATCCATCTCCGCTGCCTCATATTAATATCCTTCTGAGTGAATATAAATTTGAGGCTCTTCTGGTCGGTGTAGAGGTGCACTAAATTTCCACGTAAGTAGTGCCTCCACATCTTCAACGCAAGCACCACTGCAGCAAGTTCTAGGTCATGAGTGGGGTAGTGCTCCTCGTGGTTGCGGAGTTGATGAGACCCATACGCGATCACACGTCTATCTTGCATTAAGACGCAGCCAAGTCCAATGCCTGAGGCATCACAATAAACATCAAATGGCTTTGTTGTATCCGGTTGGGCTAACACCGGTGCCGTTGTGAGATGTTTCTTCAAAGTTTGAAATGCCTCTTCACAGGCCTCTGTCCACACATACTTGATGCTCTTCTTCAGCAACTCTGTCATTGGTTTAGCCACCTTTGAGAAGCTGGGAATAAATCTCCGATAGTAACCCGCTAGCCCCAGAAAACTGCGGATTTGATGAACAGATGTTGGAGACTCCCACTTCAAGACTTCTCAATTTTAGTTGGATCTACGGCCACACCCTCCGCTGAAATAATGTGGCCTAAAAATGGTACCTTGCTGATCCAAAATTCACACTTGCTGAATTTGGCATACAGCTTATGTTCCTGTAACCGTTGGAGCACAATATGAAGATGTTTGGTGTGTTCCTCCTCCGATGTGGAGTATACGAGAATGTCGTTGATGAAAACCACAACGAACTGATCCAACTCAGGCATGAATACAGAATTCATGAGATACATGAAGTGTGCGGGTGCATTTGTTAGGCCAAAAGACATGACTAGATACTCGTAGAGCCCGTATCTAGTCGAGAAAGCCGTCTTCGGTACATCCTCTGCTCTGATCTTTATCTGATGATAACCAGACCGTAAGTCCATCTTGGAGAATACCTTGGCACCCTCTAACTGATCAAATAATATATCGATCCGCGGCAACGGATATTTATTTTTGATCGTCACTGCATTCAGCGGCCGATAATCCACACATAACCGAAGTGACTCATCCTTTTTCTTCACAAAGAGGGCTGAACAGCCCCATGGCGATGAGCTTGGTCAGATGAACCCTTTGTCCATTAAGTCCTTTAGCTGTTCTTTCAGTTCAGCTAATTCCTTCGGAGACATTTTGTACGGCCTCCGAGATATTGGTGTGGTTCCCGGTGCTAACTTGATCTTGAATACCAAACCCCTCTCAGGCGGCATCCCTGGAAGATCGTCGGTGTCGAAGTGTGTGGTCGACACTTCCCCCGGACCTGCACTGGGCAGCCCGCGGAGGTTCTTTTTCGGAGGGGCTAGTCCCTTGCGGAGAGCTTGAGCGTAGGGACGAGTTTGGGAGGAGCTTGACACAGCGAGTTTTACGTGGTTCGGGCCGTCGGAGCGTAAAACTCTACGTCCACGGCAAGCTGAGGTGCTCGCTGTATTGCTTGTTGCTCAGAATGGGAGTCCTGAGCTTGAGGATGACTTACGCCTAGGGTATGAGTTGCTGGAGTGCAAACCCTTGCTAACGTCGCCTACCCGAGCCTTTTATAGTCCAAGGCTCGTGTGGCTTACAAGGGGGGCCCGGGACCCGACAGGTGGTCCCGGGGAGATTGCTTGCCGACTATCGTATCCGCAGTTATGTCGGTAGTTGTCTCTGGCGAAGGCTTCTGAGTCTTCGTCTTGCCGCCCTGCCCAAGCCGCATGCTAGTCGTAGTGGTTCATGATGGCGGAGGTGGCAGGGGATGTCTTGTCGCTGTGTTTATTGGCTGCCAGGTTCTGACACCGTGCGCCAGTCTGTGATGCGACTGGGCGCAACCGCACCTGACAGAGGCGTGCTCCGCGTCTCCGCGTCTTGGGAAGGTGCGGGCCTTGAATACCTTGTACGGGCAAGGTATGGGGCGTCTTTACGCCCGCTGCCTACCGCTCAGGGGCGGCAGCGCTCTTCTGCTGGACACGTGGCGGGCCCGGAGCCCTCCTCAGAGAAGAGGGAGGTCCGGCCCCGCAGGACACGTGGAGCCTTCGGACCTCTCCCCGCGGAGAGGGAGGACCGGCTTCTATCGGCCACATGGCGCGCCCGGAGCTCTCCTCTGAGGAGAGGGAGGCCCGGCCCCGCTGGACACGTGGAGCCTTCGGACCTCTCCCTGGCGGAGGGGGGAGGTCCGGCTTATGCAGGCCACATGGCGAGCCCGGAGCTCTTCTCTGAGGAGAGGGAGGTCCGGCCCCGCTGGACGCGTGGCGCCTTCGGAGCTCTCCCTGCGGAGAAGGGCGAGATCCTTAGGCATTTTCCCCTGTGCACGGGGGTACCCCATATCGCAGGTACCGACAGTGGCCCCCGGGCCCATCTCGGGGGAGATAGCGAGCCCGAGGTGGGACCTCCGTCTCTTCCGTTCCACGCACTTTCTCTAAGTCCCGCATTGACCGCTGTCGAAGCACGAACAGTCGCGGGATCATGGGAGCGTGCACCCACTTGATGGGTGCCTTTACTGTGGCGGTTCCCAAGACTGCCACTTCTGCACGTTGCGGCGCTTTCTTCGGGAACCGCCGGAGTGCCTTGCCGGCTCGTCTTCTTGGGAGACTGACTCCTTGACCCACCGCTTCAGCTGGGCGGCTTGGGTCCACCAGTCATCGGCGCTCGTTCTTGGAGCCGAAGCGGTTGCCGATGCGGTGTATTCGAAGAGTTTTGAGTCGCTTTAAATTGTACCTGGAAGGTATGAAAGGAAGCCGCAACGTGGGTAGGCTCCCCTTATAAGGCTTCCAGCACTTGCACTTTTCTTGAGTCTCTGCGGCCTTGTCTTCTCCCATGGCTTCTATCCCGCCTTCAGAGGGGGATCACGCTCGATTTCCTCCGGCGGCGGCGTCTGCACCAAGTCAGGGATCCAGGGGGCATGCATGCCTTGCCCCTGGAGGTGACGCCTCCAAGAGGCCTCAGGTTCATCATCTCGAC
Source organism: Neostapfia colusana (assembly GCA_030760725.1). NCBI lineage: Eukaryota > Viridiplantae > Streptophyta > Magnoliopsida > Poales > Poaceae > Neostapfia > Neostapfia colusana. Next base: position 53,412,336 of record JASWHV010000017.1, read on the forward strand.
TGGACTCTTCTTGAGCGACGACTGGCTGAGGGTTCCCAGGCATTGCGTCCTTTCTCCTCAAGTGGTGGAGTCTCCAAAGAAACTGCTGACACGTCGAGGAGGCTTCAAGCGGAGGAGTCTCCAAGGAAGCTGCTGAAGCACCAAGGAGGACTCCAGGCGGCAGAGTCTCCAACGAAACTGCTCAAGCAGTGGAAGGGGCTTTAGATGCACCCTTGATGATAGCGGCCCTTGCGCTGGTGATGGCCGAAATGATCCCTGCGCTCAGGTCAGGGGAGTCCTTAGGGAAGCTGCGCCCTCTCTCCTCAGGCGATAGAGTCTCCAAAGAAACTGCTGACGCGCCGGGGAGGACTCCAGGTGGCAGAGTCTCCAAGAAAACCGCTGAAGTGGCGGAGGGGACTCCAGAAGCATCCTTGATGACGTCGGCCCTTGCGCTGGTGATGGCCGAGATGATCCCTGTGCTCGGGTCATGGAGCAGGAGAACGCCGCCAGGGCTGAAGTTGGGGACATGGCCGTTCTCGTAGCCTCTAGGTTCCGGGGTGAACCGGGAGGACCTTAGGACTTGTCTCTTCCTTTTATCGAGTCTGTAGTCGAGCTCATGGATCCATGAATACATAGACTCTTGTGACCCTTCGTGCCTGTGATGCTCTTGTCTTCGTATTGGTTTCGTCTGGCCGAGCCCTTAGCTCCGCAAGGTACTCATAGGCCTTCACCAATTTCAAAGCTCTGCACAGACACCTTCCCCGGGTCCTAACTGTATTAAGGGCCCCCGGGGGTTTCCGGAGCTCGCCCCATGAGGATGGGGAGGTCCGGATCTGCCCGCCACGTGGCGGGCCCGGAGCCCCCTTCTAAGGAGAAGGAGGTCCGGCCCCGCGGGACACGTGGGGCCTTCTGAGATCCTCCCCCGGGGAGGGAGGTCTGGCTTCTGCCGGCCACGCAGCGGATCCGGAGCCCCTCCTGAGGAGGCGGGAGCTCCGGCCCCGCTGGACACGTGGGGCCTTCGGAGCCCCCCCCCAGAGGGGGAGGTCCGGCTTCTCCCAGCCACGTGGGACCTTCGGTCTTACCTTGGAGCTCCGGTCTTGCGCTATCCTGTAGCGGCCCCCTGGTAGGCGTGTCCCATTGGTTGTATGCACCTACCATACTCCTGCGGGGAGCTGAGCCCGAGAGGTCCTGCACACAAGTAAGGGAAACGTAATTCGCCTTGGAGGCTCCCCCTCCTTTATCTCATAGTCTTATTTGGCTTACGGTCCCTAACCACATGCACGGTGCTTGGGGACTTTAGTGCGCGAAGTGCCGGGGACTCGGGGCCCCCTTGGCCATCGGCATGTACCTCCAACGCAACCGCCTCTGGTAGAGCAGCAAATGCCAACTAGGGGTGAGAATGAGAAGAGAGAGCTGAGCGCAGGGCTGGCATACGCCGGAAGTGTATTCATAAAAATTTAATACATAATTTAAATGAGCACAAGGGAAGAGCAGAGCAGGACAGGTTTCTTTTCATATAATTTTCCTTAGGAGGATGGCAGGCTAAACATGGAGGCCACGACCCGCCCCAATAAGAAGGGAAGCAAGACTCTACGCGCTTGGAGTCGGAACCAGGCAAAGCTGAACGTAGTCCTGGACCGTCCCCTAGGGCTTATCTGCTCCGAGCTCTGTTCCTGGACTCTATGGAATTTATTATGAAAAGAAGAGACTGTCCTATCACTGCTCTAGGGGTAGAACTTACGGAGGTGTTCTATGTTCCAAGGATTCGGGAGCGCGTCCCCATCCTCGGTGGAAAGGCGTACGCACCCGGGGCGGCACACTTTTGTGACTCGGAAGGGACCTTCCCAACTAGGGGAGAGTTTTTGGGTCCCTTCGCGAGAAAGTATGCGTCGCAGCACCAGGTCACCTTCCTGCAGCTCCCGGGCACGCACAGACCTCTGGTGGTAGCGACGGTGTGCTTGTCTGTACCGTGCGTTAGGGAGTGCTGCATGCAATCAGACCTCATCGACGAGGTCGATTTCTCCACGCCGGAGGTTGTCCTGCGCTGCTTCATCGTAAGCTCGGACACGGTGAGACTTCATGGTGATCTCTGGGGGAAGCACAGCTTCGGGCCCATACACCATAAAGAAGGGTGTCTCTCCGGTGGCCCGGCTCTGGGATGTCCGGTTAGCCCATAGTGTGTTTGGAAGCTCATCCACCCAATTGGCACCATGTTTCTTTAGGCTGGCATAGGTGCGAGTCTTGAGGCCCCTAAGAATCTCGGCATTGGCCCTCTCAACTTGCCCATTGCTCTTTGGGTGAGCAATAGAGGCATAGCACACCTGGATGCCGAGGTCTTCGCAGTAGTCTTGGAATGCTGCGCTGGTGAATTGGGTCCCATTGTCGGTGATGATTCTATTCGGGACCCCGAACCGGCAGACAATCGACTTGATGAACTTTACTGCTGATTGCTTGTTGATGGTGACAACTGGTGTGGCCTCCGGCCACTTGGTGAACTTGTCGATGGCGACATAGAGGTACCGGAATCCCCCGACGGCTCTGGGGAATGGTCCCAGGATGTCCAACCCCCATACGGCAAACGGCCACGAGGGTGGGATCATCTGTACCGCCTGAGCCAGTGTATGGATCTGCTCGGCGTGGAACTGGCACGCCTTGCAGCTCTCGACCAGCTTGACGGCATCCTGGAGTGCTGTCGGCCAGTAGAAGCCATGCCGGAAGGCTTTACCGACAAGCGTGCGCGAGGAAGAGTGACTCCCACATTCGCCTCCATGGATCTCAGCGAGCAAGTCGCAGCCTTCCCCCTGGGTTATGCACCGCAATAGGACGTGGTTGGCGCCACGCCGGTAGAGATCCCCTTCTACCAGTGCGTATCTCTTAGCCATACGCACAATCCGTTCAGCGGTTGCATGTTCATCAGGGAGGATGTTGTCTTTCAAGTAGTCCCGGATCTCTGTGATCCATGCATCGGGTCTGACTTGAGCTTCTAGATCTTGAGCGCTTGGTTGCACGGAGCCCCCAGTGACGCTTACGATCCTTGGCGGCATCCATGGTTGCAGGGCCGCCGGGACCGCCAGCTTCGAGGTGCTGGTCCAGCCCCCTTTGCCCGGCTCGGCGGGCTGGGCTGTGGGCCGCAGCAACGTCCTCTCGAAGACTCCTTCGGGCACGGGGGCACCGGTGGAAGCCTTCGTTGAAAGGTCGTCAGCTGCGGCATTGCCAGCGCGCGGTACGTGGCGCAGGTCCAAGGCGAGAAAGTCTTTCTCCAACATCTGCACATGAAGCAGATAAGCAGCTAGCTGCGGGTCATTGCAGGAGCATTCGCCCTTAACCTGCTTGATAACCAGCTGGGAGTCGCCTTGTGCCAACAACTGGCGAGCGTCCAGAGATAGGGCTGTCTGTAGGCCAAGGATGAGTGCTTCATACTCTGCCATGTTGTTGGTTGCCTTGAAATTGAGACGCACCATGTACCCAAACTGCTCCCCCGATGGCATGAGAAGCAGTACGCCGGCACCGGCCCCCTGCTTTCGCGAGGAGCTGTCAAAGAAGAGCGTCCAGTGGGGATCGGTGAAGACCGGAGCTCGGTGCTCTGGTTCACCGTCTTCGTGGCCCCCTAGGTCAGCCTTCGTTGGTGTCCTCTCTGCCACGAAGTCAGCCAGCGCTTGGCTTTTGACCGCATGGCGAGGAAGGAAGTCCAGCTGGAACTCCGCCAGCTCCGCTGCCCATTTAGCGACGTTGCCAGTCGTATGGGGGCTGTGAAGGATCGTCTTCAGCGGATAGGAGGTGACTACCGAGACCCGGTGGGCCTGAAAGTAGTGGCGGAGCTTCCTGGACACCACGAGCACTGCATACAGCAGCTTGTGGACTTCTAAGTACCTTGTCTTGGCATCGTGAAGGACTTCGCTGATGTAGTAGACAGGCCTCTGGATGGTTCGAACCCTCTCTCTTAGGTCTGAGAGGTCTTCATCCATTGGTCCTGGCCCGCTGGAGGTGATTGGGTCCAAGGGGGCTTCCGGGGGTTGGAACCCGGAGGCCCTTAAGCCATCTTGGCCCTCCGAGAGGCCCCGCTGGTTCTCCGGGAGCTCCGGAGGGTCCTGCTGGACCTCTGGGAGGTCCCGTTGGGCCCCCGGGAGGTCCCTCCGATCCCCCGGGAGGTTGTCTTGGGGTCCGGGAGGCTGCCCTGGACCTCCGGGAGGTTGTCTTGGAGGTCCGGGAGACCGCCTTGGACCTGCGGGGTTTCCTGGCGTCTGTCTTCTGCTGCTGGTGCAGGCTGTGAAGATGAGAGGTCCGGCCGCTCTGCGACGAGGACCATACTCACCACTTTAGTTGTCGCCGTGATGTAGAGCAACAGGTGCTCTCCGGGCTTAGGGGCTACCATGATAGGTAGGGTCGTCAGGAGTCGCTTCAACTCCTGGAAAGCCTCTTCTGCTTCGTCAGTCCAGGCAAATGGACCGGATTTGCGCAGGAGCTTAAAGAAGGGAAGTGCCCGCTCTGCTAGCCTCGGTATAAACCGACTCAGCGCGGCTAGACATCCCGTGAGTTTCTGGACATCTTTGATGCGGGCAGGAGGCCGCATCAAGTCGATGGCCTTGATCTTCTCTGGGTTGGCCTCAATCCCTCGGTGCGAGACCAGGAATCCTAAGAGCTTCCCAAAGGATACACCGAACACACATTTGTCGGGGTTCAGCTTGGTGCGCGTAGAGCGCAATTTGTCAAAAACAAAGGCTAGGTTATCTAACAAAGATGAACTCTGCCTGACCTTGACAACGATGTCATCGACGTACACCTCAACTAAGTCTCTTATTAACTCTCCAAAGGTTTTGTGCATTGCACGCACAAAGGTGGGGAGAGCATTCTTTAGGCCGTAAGGCATAGAGACATAACAATAGAGGCCATCTACTGTGATGAAGGAGGTGTGCTCTTCATCTTCTCTAGACATGGGGATCTGATGGAAACCCGAGTAGGCGTCTAGGAAGCACAGCATATCGCAGCCTGATGTTGAGTCTACTATTTGATCTATTCTAGGGAGAGGGAATGGATCTTTGGGACATGCCTTATTGAGACTGGTGTAGTCGATGCACATCCGGAGCTTCCCGCCGGCCTTCGGGACAACGACGGGGTTCGCCAACCACCGGGGGTGGTGGACTTCCCGTATGAACCCAGCGTCCAGCAGCTTCTTGATTTCTTCGCGAATGAAGTTTTGCCGCTCGATGGACTGCTTGCGGGGCTTCTGCTGAACTGGCCGGGCATCGGGGAAGACCTTTAAGTGGTGCTCGATCACCTCCCTAGGGATCCCCGGCATCTGTGACGGCTGCCAGGCAAACACGTCAACGTTGTGCCGGAGGAAGGTGATGAGCGCGCCTTCCTATTTGCTATCCAGCCCCCGGCTACCCGGGTGGTCTGGGTGGCTTCGGCGCTGACTTGGACGACCTTTAAGAGGACGTCGCCCTCGTCGAGGGGTTGCACCGGAGGTGCGGTGGCGGAGGCACGGTGGCGTGCACTCGGGTGGAGCTGGTCTGGTTCTGCACTGCCAGGGGCTGGTGCTCCAGCTGTTGCAAGCGCTTGGAGTTTTTCCAAGGCCGACACTGCAGCAGTGCGGTCCACGAATCCTGAGGACGCCTGTTGGTGTAAGCATCTTCAGGACAAGGTAGCCATAGTGGGCTACTACCATGAATCGGTACAGGGCTGGCCTGCCAATTATGGCGTTGAAGGGGAGGTCGATCTCCGCTACGTCGAACAGAATGTATTCTGTCCGATAGCTGTCCGGAGCTCCGAAGGTCACCGGGAGGCTGATGTTGCCGTAGGGAACGACCTGTCCCGGCCCTACCCCTGAGAACGGACTCGACGGGGTGACCTTGGCCATCGGGATCTGCAGCTTCTGGAAAGCTGCATGGCTGATGAGGTACAGCCCAGCTCCGCCATCTACCAAAACGTGGTACATCCTCACGTTGGCGATGGTGGGTGCTACCAAGAGCGGTAGTTGGCCGGCCCCAGCCATGTTCCTGGGGCAGTCAGAGGCGTCAAAGCTGATGGGGGTTCCCATCCACTTGAGGTGCGGTGCGGCACTTGGGAGTGGAGCCACCGACGCTACCGCTCGGCGCAGAGTCTTAACTGCGCTTCGGGATGAGGGGTCGGCGGACCCGCCGTATATGACGTAGAGCTTCTTTCGATGCTCATCATCACCGGAGCTGGAGTCCTCATGGTTGCGCACCGCCTTCACGGCGCGCTGAGGCTCCTGGAACTCCACTTGGTGGTAGACGCTGTCTGGGACGTCGACCTTCTGCTTGCCCTCCCTCTGGCGGAAGGGTGGAGCATCAGTCCGCTGCTGCTTCCCTTTGCGGAAGCGCTCCGTGAGCTTCCGGATCTCCCGGCACTCGGCAGTAGTATGGTGACAGCTGCCGTGCACGGGGCATAGCTTGTCTTGGTCACCTTCTGGGGCTGGTGACTGTCGCTGCCTCTTGTCAGGGCGCGGCCCCCGAGCTCCACTGGGTGCCGCTGCTGCGGCGACGGGGGCTGCGGTCGGCGATTCCATCTTGCCTCTGCCTCGGTTCTTGGCCTTCTTGCTGCCTCCATAGGAAGCAGCGCCAGACCCGGGCTGTCCTCCTGACTCGGAGGTCGGCAGTGAGTGCCAGCTCCGCCCTTCGGCTGCTCTGGCGCACTTGTCTGCCAGGCTGAAGAGCTCAGAGACATCGCGAACCTCTCTGGTTGCGAGCTTCTCGAGCATCTTCTTGTCCCGGACGCCTTGCCGGAACGCCACCACCACAGAAGCGTTTTGGATGTGTGGGATGGTGTTCTGCACCTGAGAGAACCGCTGGATGAAGGAGCGCAGCGACTCTCCAGGTTGTTGCTGGATGGCGTGGAGGTCGAGCTCCGTGCCAGGCCGGGTGTAGGAACTGCCGAAGTTGGCGATGAACTGCCAGCAGAGCTCTCCCCAGGAAGGTATGGAGCCCTGGGGGAGGTTCATGAGCCAAGACCGGGCTGGGCCGGTCAAGGCGACGGTGAAGTAGTTGGCCATGACGGCCTCATCCCCTCCTGCGGCAAGTACGGCGGTGGAGTAGATCTGGAGAAACTCCGCCAGGTTGACGCTGCCATCGTACCTCTCGGGCAGGTGCGGCCGAAACTTGCGCAGCCACCTCACGAAGCGAAGGTGGGGCGCCAGGGCCGCACACCCTCTCCCTGCTGCTGCAGGCGTTGGTGCCGCGAACGCTTGGCTCGCTGCTGGCACAGTGTACCCGGGTATGGGCAAGGCTGCGACATAGACCGGGGTCGCCGTTTGCAGGGCATATGGCTGCGGCATATGCTGCGCGGCGTATGTCTGGGGCAGAGATCGCGTGGCGAAGGTCTGCGCCTCAGGCTGGGTCGAGGCTGATGTCATGCTGTCGCCAGCCTCTTGGTTGCGACGCCTTTCTCGACGTCGCTCGAGGTACACCCGGGCATCCTGGCCCAAGTGGCACCGTTCCAGCTCTGTCCTCAGGTCCGTCGACTGAAGCCTGGTGGAGCTGGAATCCGCCGTCTGTCCGTCAACCATTGGCGTGCGCGTCAGCGACACAGCCGGTTGGCCGGAGCGTCGTCCCTGCCGAAGTCGAGGGTTTGTGGCGGCGACGACGAGGCGGTCTACCTCGCGAATCCACTGCTGGGTCGCTGCCTGAGGCGCGTCCCCAGCAGGCGGATTGCGCAGTAGCGCTCTTGCTGCAGCTAGCGTGCCCCCATGGGGAACACCCAGCGCCGCAGAAGATCTTACGCTAGCTGGAGCCTGCATTGCCGGAGTCGGCGTTGCCGAAGTCGGCTGTTGGCTTCCAGCTTGCACCGACACACTCCGTCCAGAGTGCGTCGACACGTACTCCCCGCTAGTCACGGTCCATCGTGAACGTGGGGGAGGAGAGCTTGCCGCTGAAGGAAGCTTCGTCATCTTCGTCGGCAGAAGCTCGTCGCGCAAGGGAAAAGCCCCCTACCTGGCGCGCCAAATGTCGAAGTGTGTGGTCGAGATGATAGATAAAGAATCTCATTTGTTTGATTTGAGCTTCAATTCCTATCGGACGATAGACATCGTGGAACTAATGATTCCCGGCCCGCGGAGGTTCTTTTTCGGAGGGGCTAGTCCCTTGCGGAGAGCTTGAGCGTAGGGACGAGTTTGGGAGGAGCTTGGCAAGGCGAGTTTTACGTGGTTCGGGCTGCCGGAGCGTAAAACCCTACGTCCACGGTGAGCTGAGGTGCTCGCTGTATTGCTTGTTGCTCAGAACCGGAGTCCTGAGCTTGAGGATGAGTTACGCCTAGGGTATGAGTTGCTGGAGTGTGAACCCTTGCTAACGTCGCCTACCCGAGCCTTTTATAGTCCAAGGCTCGTGTGGCTTACAAGTGGGGCCCGGGACCCGACAGGTGGTCCTGGGGAGATTGCCTGCTGACTATCGTATTCGCAGTTATGTCGGTAGTTGTCTCTGGCGAAGGCTTCTGAGTCTTCGTCTTGCCGCCCTGCCCATGCCGCATGCTAGTCGTAGTGGTTGATGACGGCGGAGGCGGCAGGGGATGTCTTGTCGCTGTGTTTATTGGCTGGCAGGTTCTGACACCGTGCGCCAGTATGTGATGCGACTGGGCGTAACGGGACCTGACAGAGGCGTGCTCCGCGTCTCCGCGTCTTGGGAAGGCGCGGGCCTTGAATACCTTGTACGGGCAAGGTATGGGGCGTCTTTACGCCCGCTTCCTACCGCTCGGGGGGCGGCAGCGCTCTTCTGCTGGACACGTGGCGGGCCCGTAGCCCTCCTCAGACAAGAGGGAGGTCCAGCCCCGCAGGACACGTGGAGCCTTCGGACCTCTCCCCGCGGAGGGGGAGGTCCGGCTTCTGTCGGCCACGTGGCGGGCCCGGAGCTCTCCTCTGAGGAGAGGGAGGCCCGGCCCTGCTGGACACGTGGAGCCTTCGGACCTCTCCCCGGCGTAGGGGGGAGGTCCGGCTTATGCAGGCCACGTGGCGAGCCCGGAGCTCTCCTCTGAGGAGAGGGAGGTCCGGCCCCGCTGGACGCGTGGCGCCTTCGGAGCTCTCCCTGCGTAGAAGGGCGAGATCCTTAGGCATTTTCCCCTGTGCGCGGGGTTACTCCATATCGCGGGTACCGACAGTCGGGAAACACATCTGGGTACTTACGGACCACTGGAATATCCTCCAGTTTCGTGGTCACACTGTGATATACCACTAGATTTTTGGAATCCATGGCTTCAAGTATAAGTGTTTGGAGACCGTAGATTGGAGAGTCCAAACTAACAATCTGTGGACCGATGTCAAGAACAGCACCATGCTAGTTCATCCATGCCATCCCTAGAATCACGTCAATCTTCTGCCCCTCTAACACAATGAGGGTTGTGGGGTATAAGTTTCCACCTAAGCACAAGGGTGCTTTGATCACTACTTCATTAGCAGCTATATTTCCACCAGGTAAGCGGATAAGATAGTGATCCTTCGGTGTAGAGGTGGAGAGCTCAGCTTTGCACACAAACAACCTGCTGATGAAATTGTGTGTAGCTCCAGAGTCAAATAGAATTAATACGGGCAGTCCATTAAGGGTGAACATTCCCGCTAGCACAGGTGCCCCATATGGCACATCCTCTAGAGCTGTATGATAAATGCACCCGGATTTTGGTGCTGCTTCTTGAAGCTGAGCACGGGGTTGATTTATATCCCGCCCCGGTGTAGTTTCTCTATGGTGTATCCTTTCTGGACACTTCCTGCTGATGTGACCCAAGTACCCGCATGTGAAGCACGGTTTCTCAGCCGGTTCCTGGTTGCTCTGTGCATGGACATTAGTGGTATTCTGCTGCGGCAAGAACACTTGAGGAGCAGAATAACGTGGCTGCATATACCGTTGTTGCAGCTGTCCAAAATCAGAGTTTTGGGACGATTGACTGGAATATTGCTGGAGTCGTCGAGCCGGCTGCATCAGCTGACAGTTCAAGGTACTGTCTACTACCCTGTATTTCTGCGGAGCACTACTGCTACTCTCCGGTGGTACATGGTTCTTTCTTTTCTCAGCCTGAACTTCCCGCTGAGCATCTTCAACCATGATGGTAGCACTCATCAATTCGTTGAAGTTCTTTCGATCAGCTAAAACGAGTCTCTCCTTTAGCTTGGGATTGAGGCTGCAGAAGAACCATTCACACTTTTGTGCTTCGGTGTTCACATGTTGAGGCGCATACTGCGCCAGCTTGTTGAACACTCGTGAATGCTCGTATGCACCCCTCCCTCCTTGTTTTAAGGCCAGAAACTCCTCGAGTTTCCACTGAATTATTCCGGAAGGAACATGATACGCGAGAAACGCCTTCCGGAATTCTGCCCATGTAAAGTCATGTCCATCTGGTAAGGAGGCGAGTTAATTTGCCCACCATGCACTGGCGGACCCGTGAAGTTGTTGCGCTGCGTATAAAACCTTCTGATGTTCGGTGCATTGAAGCAACCCGAGCTTAGATTCAATGGTACGGATCCAGCTATCCGCCACCAGAGGAACCTCAGATTCAATGAAAACCGGTGGTTGAGTTGCCAAGAACTCAACATAGGAATTCAGTTGCGGTTGGCGCAAGTCTTCGTCTTGACATCTCCCTTGACGGGATGTATTCATCACCAGGGTGGGGAGCAAGTCGGTTCGCTCATCGCTTGCACCCGTCATGGCGGCCAGAATGTCCGCCATTGTGACCGTGGGTGAAAGTCCTGGTGGCGGCTGCTGTTGCGGAGCTCGCTGCTCCCGCTGTGGAGAGTTATCACCACGACCACCAATGGAACCACCCACCTCACTCATGGAACGAGTTCGCACCATTCTGCAATTGCAAGAGTTCATTATCAGTTCAAAACTATAACTTGATTTATTCCATAAACAAAGTAGTGCAACACTGATAATGAAACCTCAACATGTAAGCAAAATGATTTAAGCGCAAACTAATGTATCTAACAGCAAGGATTTACAAGCCGACTGATTGGTCCTCAAACAGATCAGATTCTGATCCAGTTAAAAACACTTTCATAACTCAAGTTGAATATCAAAGTTAAAGTTAACTTTAATATCTTTCCAACTAGTATCCAAATGCCTCCATATCACTTCTGGATCAAAAGTTATGAGTTCGCAGAGTTGACAGACTTTCTGGATAAAATTTGCCTGCATCTCCTTTATATGTGGCTGACTTTATCACAGTTGTATATACAAATACAACAAGAATCTGAACAACCTTTGAACTACAACAAGGTTGCATATCTCATAACCTTCCCAACGGTGTATCACAGGCTCCCTAGGGATTTTTTTACAGGAAGTTATGGCTTAAAAACAGAAAGGTCCAGAGAGGTTTTGCTACTGTCCTGGTTCTGAACAGTTTGCCTTCAACTGGACTTTTTACCAACTTAACATATGATTTTGCTCTGGAGGTCTACAAGAAAGTTGTAGAGCACTTGAAAATATTTCCAGAACTGTATCATACACCTTAATTGGTTAAAGCTACTCAGAGTTATGCTCTGTTAAAGTCCAGCAAGAATTCCTGCCAGAAACAGAGCACTCTGTTTTTGAAATCTTTGAAACCTAAATCTTCTCTCATTTGAATCTTAGTTCAAAATAAGAGTTCAGTAACTAATATTTGTTTCAAACTTCCATTTTTAGTTGAAAGTTAGCTCATGAATCATTTCTTCATAGGGAAGAGGTTAGTAAGTTTAGTACGGCGTCGATGCACCGTAAGAACCATGTCGGTACTACGTTGCCTCTCCAAATGAAAATCCTAAACCGGATTATCCCGGCATATCCATATGATCAGTGGCACTAAGATGGTCTCTCGCACACGTGTACTACACGGGATACGTACGTGGTTAGTACCTGCAGAAGAACACTCAATAGTGGTGCACTCAAAGGTTGTTTCATTCCAGGCAGTTCCATATTAGAAAGTAAATACAAACGCCAGTATCATTGCCATACGGCCGTCCTTGAGTTAAGTCACGTCTCATGGTACGTGATCGTGTTTCAACACCACACGACGGGGAACCCGAGTATATCATGAACGGGTCGTCACGGTTGGGAATGTTATCAACCCAACGGATACCACCTACTGCCCTGCAGGGCACGCCAATGGCAAGCGCTGCGTATGTTCTCCTGGGTTATTTCCAGGCGAACACACTCTCGCGTTACTGACCACGCGTTGGGGTCTTCACTTACTTGCCTAATGCACGCTAGGGATCAGCGTTTCATATGAACTCAGGAACATGAAGAGTTCAAGAGTTTCATATTAACATCTCACACCAAGCTGTGAGATCTAGCTCTGAACCACTTTCCTCGTCAGGGGAGCTAACCGAAATTGAACCGCTTTCGGTGGCGTTCCTTACCATGCTTACCTGAGCGTAGGTGCGTCGTTACGTAATCAAAAATTTCAGAATTATAACAAGTATGTTAGTACTGCCACCTTAAGTAACTATACTACTATAGTCCTTATGTGGGCCTAATACCGTTTCCTCACCGTATCCTAAGTTTTTGGTCGTAATACGATCCTTATTCCGTGTGCTATTACCAATGCAGCTCTTATACCATGCTGTGAGGACCCCGCCGTCCCAATCACTCACAGGGACAGGGCACCTCGCCCGGGAATCGCATTGGGTGGTGCCGTATGATGCGGCACCCAACAGCACACATAATAAAGCATCATATTACATAAAACAAGCGAAAGCTTACAAAATGTTGATTTTACAATTACTTCTCAAAATAATCTACAGCGGAAGACTATTACAACTCACGTCTCATACCTATGCTAAGCAACAGAGAAGGTGTCCAGCCCGCGGACCCTTCTCACTAGCAACACTGTCATGATAGCAGCGGCAGGGGTTGCCATGAGTTCACCACTCGGGAGTTCCGAGTCTCATCGGGCACCCGTACATATCAGCCTACAGTTATTCCCTGCAAAACAACTTATGCAGTATCTGTGAGCACGAAGCTCAGCAAGACTGACCCGTCACCCTAGTCATGAAATTCTACATGATGGAAATAGAGGGCTTATTATAGCAGTTTGCATAAACGATGAACTTGAGCTAAAGGAGATTCCTTACTTCCAGTTTTAATCAACTTTTATAGACCTCCCGCCATCAACGTCGAGACTCCACAATCAAACAAGAAACGCTTTGCCTCGACGCTACTAGCACAAGGTGGAAAATAAATTTAGTGAAAGTGTTGATCATTCCTCATCTCCATTATGAGGATTACTCACGAAGCATTATTAACTTTTCCCAGTTTATTACTACGTCACGACGCAGAGAACAAGTATGCTCACTACCGCGAGCGATGGTGATTGCAATCAAAAACACCCGGCTGACACGACACGTACGCCCATACTCGACGTTGCACATAGCAACCGTCACTGACGTCGTACGTGGCAACCTTTCACACGACACCCAAATGTCGAACCGGTCCCACCGACTGGGATTAAGTCTCTCTACGGCAAACCCTCGTAGAGCAGACTTCTCTATCCTTTCAGCATCGGCATCAGACGGTGAGGGGTGCCTCGACACCCAGGTTAACATGTTACATCGGTTTCCTGGGTCCCATATAGCCAGTATGCATCCGGTACACAACTCAAACTTGCCCAACGGGCCGCACACGAGAATGGGCCTTAATCGACTCAGACATAGACTAGGCTCACAGGACCACGTCCTTGACCTTCCATCCACTGCCCGGTCTCCATTCCCAACTATGAGGATCAATTCCCAACTCTTCCGATTGATCCCCCTAAACCCCTGTTCACGAGTAGGAATCTGCCCACTCGAGTTTTGCTTCTTTTAATCCACTTTTGTTGAGATCAGCAGTTATAATTAATTGATAACATATCCTACATTAAACTCCAGGGTTTTCTGGGTCATGCATTTCGAGTTTCATACCATCTAGACGTAATGCAATAAATACAATGCTAGACGTATGAAGTGAATAGAAATAAAAAACTTGTAAATTTGATGCAAACCAGGGCTTGCCTTTGTTTTGCAGGTGACTTATATATATGCAGTTAGTGAAGACCACTTGACTTGATCTCTTGCCTTCCTCCCTTGATCTCTACTCCAATGACTTCAAGTCCTTCACGTAGATGCTACACGTAATGCATATGCACAATTGTTTAATTGTAAAGACTTTGCTACAAGTCCTAATAACAAGTTTTCAAAAACTGGAACTCTGTTTAAGAATTTAAAATGACACTGGTGCTAGTGGTTTAGGTTTGGATCTAAACACATGATTAAGTGCTAAGTGGTTTTCCCCCTCTTCTATATTGATCACCTAAAGAGGTTAAACAGCACAGGGGTGATCCAGGGCTCCAATGGAGCTGAGAATTTTCATGTGAGTTCCTTGTCACAAGAAAACACTCTGGACCAAAAATTAGCACTTGCATTGAGTGGTTTGTTCAGAATAATTTTCTAAGCAATTAAGCAAAGAAGAATTAATTCTGAGATCACACCCATGTTCATGCCAAACTTAGTGAACTACAATTTCAATTATAGTTCATAGGACTTGCATGAATTTTCCAAAGATTTTTGGAGCTAAGTATCTCCCAGTAATTAATTTCTAAGTTCTGGAAATTTCCTGAAATGTTTCTGTACTTAATTTGGATACAGCACTTTAAATTCTGAATTGCCCTGGTCAAATCAACTCAAATTGAGCTGAAACTTTTACAGGTGTTCACTAATACCCTAAAGATTGTTCTGGCAAAATTTGAGGATTTTTGGATTAACCAAACTCCCTCTAAAATTCTTTTGCTAAAAAGTTTTAAAGAATTTTACAGAATTAAATAAAGGGTTTCATACAAATTGGGTTTCATATTTGGATAGTGCTCTATCAGAGAAATCCAACAAAATTTGTTTCACAATTTTTGGATTCCCCTACCCAAAGTTGTGGCTTTTTAAACTTTGAACTGAAGTCTGAAATTCCCCAAAATGTTCAAATGCTGTCAGTGGGTCCAGGGGACAGGTGTCACTCATCGGGGCAAGCCACATGGGGCTACTGGGTATTTCCTGCTCCGCCACACCAGATCCCCGTGCCACAGCCGATCAGAGATTTGAAACACCATCGCTGACAGGCGGGACCCGCCGGGTCGTCTTCTACCTCCGGCCCCCGCGCCCGCGCGCCGCCGGGCTCGCCGGAGTTCTCGACGGATTCTGGTCTCCTGGCCATCCCCCGTGCCCTCCCTCGCCGCCAGGGCCTAATTTCACGTATTGAACAAGATGGGACCCCTTCCCCTGGCCGGCGGTGGCTCTAATCTAGCCGTCCACGGCGCGGCGGCTCTGGACCAGTTCGGCAACTTCACCCGGTCATCCTAGCCTGCACAGACCTCGGTGGAACGGCGCTACAGCACCAGTGGACCATGGGGATGCTCGACCTAGCCTCCAAACTGCTCGGGACTGGCGGCTAATGGTGTCTCACCGTGCACCCGAAACCTCCTCCGCGTTTGAGGTCGGAAATTCTGGAATTCATGCGGTCTACGTGCGTCTTTCCAACTAGGGTTGTGAAGGACTACTGATCGCCGGCTAGTGGCGGTCCTGTGTGCAAGGTTTCACGGCCTAAGAACGAGAGGGACGATCGAATTTGTTATTACCGTATCAGAAGGTCGGATAGTGCCCGACGGCGAACTTTTCTCAAATTCGAGCCCGGTAGATCATCTCATGGCTTGAGCTTTGGGGATGAGCATCAGGGGCTCCTAGCGCATCCGAGGGTGCTCTAGCTCGGGCCTGAGAAGCTTTCGGTGGGGCTGTCCACGTGAGACCACTTCGGTTTCCCGCCGGTGGAGCCTCGGTGCTCGGCGGAAATCGTTAACTGTGGCCAAATGAAGCGGCAATACAACGGAGCGGTGAGGAGGTTAGCTGGGGAACTTGTTGGCGCTCACTTCTGCCATGGATCACTCGCTCAGCGGAGGAACAACGCCGGTTTGCAATCGGCCGAACGGGGAGCGGCATCGGCAGGTCTCTGCTGTGCGCGCGAATGGGGACTGAGGCGACACGCGAGCTGAGGTGATAAGCGCGGGGAAGAACAGGTCACCAGCGTGACGATTGTGAGGGGAGGGAGGTGGCTCTGGTCGCCCCGGTGTCACGCGGTGAGAACACCCGAGGCTGTCTCGATGGCGCGGTGACTTGCGGGGAGGAGAAAAACAGCGACCGTGCACTGCCTGAACTGAATATCTTTTGCACACTCACTCCCCCAATGACCTGTGGGCCCCAATGGTCAGTACCACTTCTCCTCAAAAGATCTCCAAAGTTTGACAATTATCCAACCCAAATGTTTGAAAGTTGGAAACTGAGCTCATTTGAATAGTTTGGGCAAATTCCATCCAAATTCAAATGTCTATTTGAATTGCTTGCACATTTAACTCCATTTGGAAAATTGGCCAGCAAACTTTTTCAAAAATTAATGAAACTTTTCCTACCCACTAATTTGGACCTAAGGAATACAAATATGCAATTTGATTCTTGGGTTAGCTGCTGCAACAAGGTTTTTGAACACAACAGTTTTGAACTTTTCCTTCCCTCATTTGAAGTTTGAGTTTAACCTTTAGTTCAAACTCTTATTTTTTTAAATCCTCCCATTGCACTGAGTTCTTCATTTCTGTGGTTTTAATACACATGAGGTCCATCCATGCAGCAACCCTAAGTTTGTTTAGAGGAACCTCACATATGTTATCATATGAGGAAAAAGTTTCAACTAAGCCCCTTTTTCATACACATGACTCCAACATTTGTGCAAACTCATGTTTCTTTGTATTCACATTTTTGGGATCTTTACAGACTACCAGGGTGGTTTTGGGGTGAGGCAGTGATGACTGCCGTTTATGTCCTGAATAGGTGTCCCGCCAAGAGTGTAGAGGGAATGACACCGTTTGAAGCTTGGCACGGTAGGAAACCATCGGTTGCACGGCAGGAAACCATCGGTTTATCATCTGAGGGCCTTTGGTTGCATTGTTTATGTGAGGAACACAGTCCCACACCTCAGAAATTTGGATGATCGAGGTCACAAAATGATCTTTGTTGGCTATGAAAGTGGGTCGAAAGCATACCGAGCTTATGATCCTTTGACGGGCCGAGTTCATGTGAGCAGGGATGTTGTATTCGATGAGCAAGCTCAGTGGGACTGGGGAGACGAAACTGATCAAGGGAGTGGAAGTGGAGATGATGTTTTCACGTTTGAATACCACACAACTAATCAAGTTTCACCGCAGGCTGAAGGTGTCATAGAGGAAACTGTGAATTGGCAGCCAGAAGATGAAGTCCAGTCACCATTGGCTGGGGGGTCTGGTGTTGGTGATGGGCGAGATGATGCTGAAGTTGAGTTTGCCACTCCTCCAAGCAATTACCAAGAGCTCCTTGATGCTGGGATAGGTGAAGGTGCACCACTGAGGTTCAGAAGACTTGGTCCACTCGGGCAAATCTCTCCGGCTGGTTCTGCACCACGGGCCCTGGTGGCCGTGAGTCTGAATGTGACGAGTTCAGATGAACCAACATCGTTTAATTACTGAGGCAGAAAAACAACCAAGCTGGCTGAGGGCAATGAAGGAGGAGATGAAATCAATAGAGGAAAATGAAACATGGTCCTTTGTTGAGCTTCCCCAGGGCCGACAGGGGATCGGTTTGAAATGGGTCTACAAAGTGAAAAGGGATGAGAAAGGAGTGGTGGTGAAACACAAGGCCCGTCTGGTCGTGAAAGGCTATCCTCAGAAACGTGGGATTGACTATGATGAGGTCTTTGCCCCTGTAGCATGGTTAGACACTGTCCGGCTACTCATCGCATTAGCTGCACATGAAGGATGGCAACGTGAAGTCCGCATTTCTGAATGGTGATCTTCACGAAGAGGTTTATGTGGCACAACCACCTGGTTTCATAAAGCCTGGAGAAGAGCACAAAGTGTATAAACTCAAGAAGGCGCTCTATGGTCTACACCAGGCACCAAGAGCCTGGAATGCAAAACTGGACCATACATTGTTGTCATTTGGTTTCGGGAGGAGTCCATTGGATCATGCTATTTACATCAAGAAATGTGGTAATGCACAACTAGTGGTTGGAGTATATGTGGATGACCTGATAATTACAGGAACAAACAGTGATTATATTTGCAAATTCAAGAAGGAGATGGCAAGCACTTTCAAAATGAGTGATCTGCGCTTGCTTCGGTATTACATGGGCATAGAATTAAGTTCATCAAGGAAAGGATGGAATATCTGTCAGCCAGGGCACTTATACCACGAAAATTCTTGAGAGAAGCGGGATGATCAGCTGCAACCCATGTCAGGTACCTATAGCAGCACGAGCAAAACTGAGTAAAGAGAGCAGTGGGGCATCAGTTGATGCTACTTACTTCCGGAGTCTTGTGGGAAGTCTCAGTTACTTGGTAAATACACGTCCAGATCATGCTTTTTCAGTTGGTTATGTCAGCAGGTTTCTGGATGACCCAAAGGATGACCATTTAGGAGCTGTTAAACATATCCTTCGGTATGTGCAAGGAACCAAGAGCTGGGGACTCTGGTTTGGAAGGATGGAAGGAGAAGTCAGAATGACAGGATATAGTGACAGCGATTATGCTGGAGATATTGACACTAGAAAGAGTACAACTGGAGCGTTGTATTTCTTGGGTGATAATCCTGTCACGTGGATGTCCATGAAGAAAAAGGTAGTGGCACAATCTAGCTGTGAAGCTGAATACATAGCTTCTGCAAATGCAACTTGTCAAGGAATGTGACTTGCAAGGCTACTAGCAGACATTCAAGGGTCTGAGCAATGCATGCCAAGGCTGAAAGTGGACAATAAATCAGCAATAGCACTGATCAAGAAACCTGTTGTTCATGGGCAGAGTAAACATATCGAGGTGAAGTATCATATGGTAAGGGAATGTGCTGAAAAGAAGCATATTGATGTTTAGTTTGTCAGAAGCGAGGATCAGCTGAGTGACATTCTCACCAAACCTTTGAGCAAGGTCAAGTTTCAAGAACTACGATCAAGGCTGGGTCTCTTTGATGTTGATGACAGACGCCACAAGGATTAGGAGGAGAATGTTGTGATAATTCTTGTATGCCTGGTCCAGTATCTGCATATTTGTTTTTGTTGGGTGCATGGGTTAGTTGTAGCCGCAGCATGTGTGCATGTGTGGAGCTCGAACGTGTGGACGAGCGCGTCGTGCAGCAGAGAACGCGGAGTTTGTAGGATCGTGGAGACTAGGGACGTTCGGTTGTAATTCTGTTTAATACATGCATGAGTCACGCTGAGGCCGCTGAGAAGTTGCAGTCCTTCTCCACATTCTCGACTTACTCCTGCCTACGCAATGTACGAGCGAGAGAGTCGGGAGCCCACGTGAATGCACGCTGATCGCCGGCGAACAGACCACGGTGGTGACGACGAGCTGATTCCAACAAGGCCCATTTAGCAGAATAAATTCCATTAGCGGTTCTGGTCCAGGGTATGGTGTCCGCTTGATCTTATCTCTGATCCAAGATGAAATCATTCAAAATTGCAAGCAGGCCTGCTACGTCCTCCAATACCTGCATTGTTAGATTCTGGGAGACGTTGCTTATCTATGTGTTCTTGTTAAGGGCCTCAACCACTGATCAGTTCTTCGATCTGCTGTTCTTATATAGAGATGAGAATCTGTAGGCTAGGGTCCATCCGATGTGTAAAATGAATAGTTTTTGCATACACTTTAGTGGTGTGCATATAGCTAGACTGTGACCATGGAAAATATTAGTTGTGTCTACGTAAAAAAATTGAACACTATCACAAGTTTGGGCATCGCTCGAAGCACAGTGTGGAAGGACTAAGTCAAGATCAAGATCGTGGGACTTAGATAGTACGGACAACATTATAGATTCTGTGTATGCTGAGTTTCTGTACAAGATCATAACTTAGTGCTGCACATATTTGATAATTATGAAAAACAGATTATTATCCCCCTTCAAGCATAACATATATATAGATTCAGGGGTCTGCTTAGTTGGAAGCCTAGACCAAAATTGTGTGACTTGTTTGCCTGGACCTGCCTGTACAGTATTGCGTTTGGGCGCGTCCTCATTTGTTGCCTGGCACACAAGCACTCAATATTGAGTGGCTGGCACACAAGCAAGCTCCAAATTCTCTCATGAGCTGACGTCAGCAAGGAGACGGGTCCCCCACCCCCTTACGGCTGCCGGAAAAGGGGGCCCTCCCTCAAGATTTTGGCCATGGAGCTCCAGATTGTTGGTTCATGCATGATGGATTTCCAGAGGTAGAAGAAGGTTCAGCCCCTCCAGCTGGCCTTGTGTGCTGCGTCCGACACTGGCTGACATTCATAGGACACATTAGATGTTGTATTTTATGTTAACTAGCTTCAAAAGATTATGTTCTCTAAGCAAGTATCTAATTAGGCATGTTCCCATTGTTTTTCATGGTTTCCAAACTGAAGCGTGAGAGAAGGTTTCTCTGTATTCCAAATGCTCAGTGAGAGAAAGGTATCTTTTATCGGTATTTCAGCAGACCACTTTTGTGTTCTTATTTTAAACTTTTGATACAAGCTAGAATCCAGTTCTTAGGTAAAAAGCTTTCCCACAATAAATAGGTTTTTGAATGTTTAGTTGGTACCTCTGCCACACTTTTCCAGGTCTCACATTCAAAGTTTTTTTTTCAATATCGTCCACACTGCAAATCGTTTCATTTATCCTGATAAAGCGGGTGATATCATATCTAACCACACCAAACTTATTCGCACAATAGTGAATCGAAACATTTTACATGGGGTAATCATGAATTACCATTCATTCATGATCTTAGGACCAACAACCTGGCCTTCTGTGTCGGGCACCGCCACTGGTGCCTTCGCCTTTGCACATGGGTATCTACAGTAGCATTTGAACTGATTGGTTCCACAGAAGCCACCAGTGTAACCGTTGCCCTCTCCCAAACACACTCGGTTGCAGTGATGATCATTAAAGCACCAACCTTTGAAGTTGGCGCTCGGGTGGTTGCATGTGTCTTCTGCCTCAACGTGTGCTATGTCTGCATAGACGAACACGCATGCTAACACACAAAAATGTTAACCAAAACTTCAAACAGAGATCATGCAAGCACTTACCTGTGGCCATCACAAGAAAGAGGACGATGACAGCAGCTGAGATAACCCTCCGTGAAGGCTTCATTTTGTTGTGCTTTGAAGAGGAATGACCACGATTGAGAGCCTAGGACCTGAATTTATAAGCCGGTATGGAACAAAATAACACCGTTTTTTAGTTGACCTTTATGACTGCCACCAATAGACAAGGACATGACACTGCTTTTAGTAGAAGCATACACCGCATGGAGGAAATAAAACTGTCAGAAAGTTATTGTCTTAAGCAGTTTCTAAGGCTGGCTAGGTTGACTTTGATTAGTATTTTTGTTACATAAATTTATATTAACTAATTAATATGTGCTAATAAACTTATGGTGTTTCAAACTGGCCCTTTTTATGACCCCTATGTTACCCAAGCAGCGGTTTTTAGTGATAGGTCATAACCTTTTTGGTGATGGACAGTGCGGCCACCACTAAGAAGAAGTCACTGAAAATTAGCCTATTTGCAACATCACACGATTACCCGTCACTACATATTTATTTGAAAACTAATAAAGAGTAACAACGTGCATACACTTACCACTATAAATCAACCGCGTGGGAGATAAAAAAATAATGAAGTCTAGCCTGCCTCATCACCAGTTTGACCCACACGCTGACCACACACTTCCAGATCCGCACGATGCTCTGCGGTAACCGCCTACCGCCCATCTATATCATGCCACCATTGTCGTCATAACATAGGAAGTGTTGTTGTCATCGTCATCGTGTGTGGGGGGAGCATCACCTGCCGTAGTCGTCAGATCCACCCGCTATCCATCTTCCTTACCGCCAGATCCACAGACACGCCTGAGAACCTGTCATAGAGCCAAGCCACCACTACGCCATCTCCCGCAGCGTCCGAGTCCATGGTACCACCACTGAATGGCACCACGACACACATGGACCCTGGAACCATCAACGAGTGGACTAGGTCATGCAAAAAGAGGATGTGGCGGGGAGTAGAAAGAGAAATCCTAAAACCTAGGGAGAGGAGAGGTAGATAAAGAGAGGACGAGTGAGGTGCACAAATGTTGAAGGTGGGGATGGTTAACTCTAGGCTTTTACGCTTTTTTAATAGGCGATTTCTAGTGGTGGATCATGAATGCACCCGTCACTGGTAGCAGATCTCTGATAGCGGGGTCTTAGGAGGCCAGCCATTGAAAAAACAACAACCATAACGGGCCCTTAAGTAGCCTGTTATCGGTATGGAGTCATTTCATGTGGTGTACTACTTAAGCACGTGCCAAAACAAAGAGTCATTTGTAGTTACGGGTGCTTAAATGATTCTTCACTGAAAATAGGTTCAATCACTAGTGGTCAGCTTTTAAGTAGCACAGCATTGAAAATGAAATTTTGTAGTGACTGTGACTTAAGAGGTCCGCCACTGAAAATGAATCCGCGGCCCTTAAATGCCCACTGCTGTTGCATTCTTTTGGGTGGCGGGCTACAAGTAGGACATTGTCATCTCTTCCTTTGTAGTGGTGTGTTTTGGCCGGTATGGTGTATGCTCACCGCTGCAATGTTTTGAAGTTTTATCACTAAAACCATTCTTTTATAGCAGTGCACGGCCAGAACGTAGAAGAAGTAATAAAAATCGACGAAACATTACTACTTGCAGTTACCAAAACAAGCCAATACTCATCTGTACAGTGTAAAATATGGGTTTTACAATTTCACTGGAACAGCTCACTTTGGGTCAAAATTTTCAGTTTTCATGCAGCTATCAAATCGAGAAGCTCCTCTTTGGGGAAAATAGGAAAATCATCTAGTTGTTGGTAAAAGAACAAAGAGCTACAGTTGTAATAGCATGGTAAATACCTCAACCTTTAGCTCAAGTAGAAAGCGGCGGTGGATGCTTATGGTTATATATGCTCATACTTCTACCAGTGTTTTTTGTTTTGTATCGATCCTATTTTCTACATATAGATGGGAAGGTGGCAGGAGAATGAATAGGACCTCTGTCTCTCTCTCTTTCATTCTTAGAGGAGATACTACCTTAATGTCTTCAGGAAAAATCTTACTTTTAGATAAACTAATGAAAGCTTTTATTATTTGGGTGTTTTAGAACAGCACAGACTCTGATCCATGCTAGATTTTCGGTTCATAAGAAGGAACAAGTATTTTCATTTTTCTTCAACTTAAATGCAAAATATGAACAAATGGTTTGAACCAAAAATTCTTAATCCATTGACGGCATCATATCATGAATTTAAGAAGCTTCACGATGGCGGACGGTGTTATGGGCACTCGCTGTGGGGAAGCGAGGAAGATGATGATCTAGGTGCGCTGAGCCGGTTTATTTGATGTAGCTAGGCATGTAAGGAGAATTTTTTTGAAACTGCCCGGATTAACCGGATGTATTATTTAGAAGAAAGATTTAATTACAAGTGCCTAAAAGGCTGGGCCAACCAAACCTTGACATCTGACTAAGAAACAACAAACAGTACACTGAGTCAAGCCGTATCCGGTGCCGTTGTGAAGATGTTAGCTCCCAATATGCTCCACAATCTTGCCGGGCTCTGTGACTTGTTGCAACAACTGGGGCGGGGACCTTTCCTCTCCTTCAAAAATCCAGCTGTTGCACTTGCACCAAATGATCCAACAAGTCATAATGGCCAACATCTTGATCTTCTTCTCAGACGATCTTGATGCTCCAACTGACAGAGGTGAACCAGCTTAATATGTCCGACTGATGTACTGGAGAAGGCAGTAACCTGACCGAAACAAACTCATTGGCAACCATTATCCATATGATACCGACCACGGGGCACTCAGTAAATAGCTGCTGGACCACCGTTTCTAGATTCTGATAACAAATGGGGCAGAAGTATTGGTTCTCCCAGTCTCTTCGTAACATTCTTGCTGCGGTCCATAGCCTGTCTTGTGCAAACAGCCAGCAGAAAAGCTGGGATTCGTTCGGTGCCCAGGACTCCCAAATAGTTTATGGGAATTTAGACATCATGCTCCCCTAAAACTGCAGCTGGTAGGCCCATTTAGCAGAATAAATTTCATGAGCGGTTCTGGTCCAGGTGGTGGTGTCCGCTTGATCTTATCTCTGATCCAACGTGAAATCATTCAAAATTGCGAGCAGGCCTGCTACGTCCTCCAATACTTGCATTGTCAGATTCTGGGAGACGTTGCTTATCTATGTGTTATTGTTAAGGACCTCAACCACTGATCGGTTCTCCGATCTGCTGTTCTTATATACACTATAGGAATTGCGATAACAGACGACGGCCAGAAACCGTCGTCTATAGCTTATAGACGACAGTATATGCTTATAGACGACGGGTTACGGCCGTCTACGTTCTTTTCATCTATAACGTTATTGACAATAGTAACCGTCGTCCATAAACTATTTGACGACGGCCGAAACTATATAGAGATGAGAATCTGTAGGCTAGGGTCCCTCAGATGTGTAAAAGGAATTGTTTTTGGATACACTTTGCGGTGTGCATATAGCTAGACTGTGACCATATCTGGAAGATATTAGTTGTGTCTACGTAAAAAAATTGAACACTCTCACAAGTTTGGGCATCACTCGAAGCACAGTGTGGAAGGACTAAGTCAAGATCAAGATCGTGGGACTTAGATAGTACGGACAACATTATAGATTCTGTGTATGCTGAGTTTCTGTGCAAGATCATAACTGAGTGCTGCACATATTTTATTATTACAAAGAACGGGTTATTGTCTCCATCAAGCATAACAAATATAGATTCAGGTGTCTGTTAAGTTGGAAGCCAAGACCAAAATTGTGCGACTTGTTTGCCTGGACCTGCCTGTACTGTACAGTGTTTGGTTGCCATCCTCATTTGTTGCCTGGCGCACAAGCACTCGAAATTGACTGCCTGGCACACAAGAAAGATTCAAATTTCTCATGAGCTGATGTCAGCAGGGAGGCGGGTCCCCCACCCCCCACGGCTGCCGGAAAAGGGAGCCTTCCCTCAAGATTTCGGGCATGTAGCTCCGGATTGTTGGTTCATGATGGATTTCCTGAGGTAGAAGAAGGTTCAGCCCCTCCCGGCCTTGTGTGCTATGTCCGACACTGGCTGAAGTTCATCGTACACATTAGATGTTGTATTTTATGTTTACTAGCTTAAAATGATTATGTTTTTCTAAGCAAGTATCTAATTAGGTATGTTCCCATTGTTTTTCATTGTTTCCAAACTGAAGCGTGAGAGAAGGTTTCTCTGTATTCGAAATGCTCAGTGAGAGAAAGGTGTGTTTTATTATCGGTATTTCAGCAGTAGTGACTACTTTTGTGTTCTTATTTTAAACTTTTTACAAGAGCTAGAATCCCATGTAACATCCAAATTTTCAAGAAACTTACATTCAAGTCAAAATTTGAATCGTGCATGGGCTATGGAATGGAAATTTGAATCAAATAAAATTTGAAAGATAGAAAACAGAAAAGAAAAAGAGAAAGGAAAAGGAAAACTCACCTTGGGCCAAAACCACAGCGGCCGGCCCAACCAGCCCAGCGCCTCCTCCACCTCTTCTCCTCACTGACGTGCCGGCCCTGCTTGTCAGCGTTCTCCTCCACCTTCCTCCAACCGCCAGCCGAACCGCGCGCGCACCCACGATCTCCGCAACCAATCACCACGCCGCCACCGCGTTGGTTTCGCACGAGACCAACTGCTCCCTCTCACCCCCGTACCACGCTGCCCTCATTGGAAGCCACCTCGGACGCCAATTTTCTCTCTTCGCACGTGCTCACGCCACCTCCGGTAAGTCGTCGCTGAGCTCCGAAATTCACAACAACAGTCGCCGCCTTCGTTGATATAACGCGTCACCCTGCGACACAGAAGCATCTACGACTCAGTGGAGTTCACCCCGCGGCGAGTCTTCATCGAGGAAACCGAAGCCGACGTGCGCCGGTGAGAGCTAGCCGCCGTTCACCGTTGAACCCATCGGAAGCCCGTTCCTTGATCCCTCCCAATCCTCGGTGTACCTTCACTAAACCACCGGGAAGTGTAGAAGTCCCAAAAATGTAAATGCAAGGAACTGAATGTGAATGCCATTTTTGCTTCGAATTCATGAAAATTGGGACTTACAAAAATTTTCTACATGTGATGATGCACACGAGTGTCCAACCAAATGAGCTCCCACGTTCATTTGAATGTTTTAAGCCAAGGTTGATTTAAACACCATGTGTAAGGTTCTCATGTGCTAGAGGAGGTTTTAAATTCAGATTTCGAACTCACCTTGTTCACTCAAATTCAAATGGGGGCAGCACAATAAGAAATGCAAACTGTTGTGTTAGATACCCCATTTGCAGCAGCTAATTAAAAATCAGATTTCATATTTTAATTCCTCAGGTCCAAATTAGAGTGAGTGCAAAGTTTGAAGAAATTTGGAGGTACTTTGTTATTCATTTCAAAGAGGACCTCGAATTGCAACGGAATTCAAATTCAAAAATTCAAATTGGATGAAACTTGGTCAATTGTCCAAATGAAGTCCAGATTCAAACTCCACATATTTGAAGTGGATAATCTGCACAAGTTGAGATCTTTTGGAGGATTAGGAGGAGCTGCATTGTGGGACCCACTTTTCAGAGGAACAATAAAGATCAATACTGGAGTCGGTTTTCTCTATTTCACTCGAACCACCCGAGAGCTCCCCGGGCTACACCTAGATACACCGAGGGACACCTGCCAGCTGCTTGCTTGAGCTGGCGACCTGCTCATCGCCCTTATCACCTCATGACGTGACCATTTTTCTCACAAATCGCAACACCGAAGCCTTTGTCTCTCCCTCATGCACAAACTGAGCAGCGCCATCGCCGCCGCCTCAGGAGCGATCGTGAGCCAGAGTTTTCTTGCATGCAGCGCCTATTTGAGTAGCAAAACAGCACCGTGGCTTCTCCCTCAACCTCCTCGGTGCAAAGTTGAGCGGTGATCGGCGTCCACAACCCTAGAGCCTTTTCTTCGTGCGGTGACCGAACACAACCGAAACGTGAAGGCTCACGTGGACAGCTCGCACCGGAGCCTTTCACAGCCAAGTACGAGCACTCAGGGACGCGCCGGAACCTCGAGCTGCTCCTCCCCAAGCCCTAGCCTGATCCGTTGATCATCGGGTGCGGATTTCTAGTTTTGCCTCCGGCCGGTGCAAACCAAGCCTCTGGTAAGGATCCATCAAATTCTCGCTCAATCCTCATCTATGGTTCTTCAAACTTTGCACACACGCTCTAGACTTGCTGGCGCACCTCCACGCTCAAAGCCATAGCTGAAGATTGGACGTAGGAGCACTATTTCCAGTTTTTCCGACAGCTAATCGTCAATACACCGTAGGGCGCACGGTGACAACGCACTTAGAGCCTTTCCCGATCATGTTTATGTCTACGTTGAGCATCCCCGTGATCCCATGATACTGTAGGGCCAGGGCTCATCGAGTTTAGGGTTCTAGGGGGTGCGTCCGACATCGCCGGAGTGAGACCCGAGCCGCCGCACGTCGCGCAATGAGTTGGAGTCGTCGCCGGCCTGGGGAGACCTCACCCTCTTGTTTCGGACATTGAGTTAGGGGATAACGGCGATTTTTGGCGCGGGAGGTGGCCGAGAACCTGAGTTCCGAAGAGCTCTGGCGGGGGGGGGGGGGGGCGAGCGGGAACCGTCGGGTGGAAGAAGAAGGCTGCCAGGCCCACGCGTCGGCCTCTGTTTGGTGTGAGCCGGATGTTTTGTGGTTCCGGATAAGGGTGTGACTATGTGCATTTATCCCTGTAGCCCGTGTGTCTTTCTCTCTGGTGGCGCCACGTCACCCATGGGCCCAGTGTCAGAGTTTAAACTTTTCCCGGATTAATTTGAATTCCAGATTTTGTTCAAACTTTAGAAGCTCATAACTATGTGTATGAACCTCAAAATTGGGTCAGATTCAGCTTGGAAATATATATATAAAATTTCAACCCAATTTGTATGAAAGTCAATAATAATTTCTGGATAATTCTTTGAATATTTTCAGTAAAAGAATTATTGAGGTAGTTTTATTCATCCAAAATTTCCCAATTTTTGCCAGAATATTCCATAGGATATTACTGAACCCCTATTTAAATTTTAGATCATTTGGAGTTGATTTGAGTAGGAAAATCTAGAGTACAAACTTCTGTATTCAAATAAGTTCAGAAACCTTTTTCAGAAAAGATCCCAGCTTTGTAAAATAATTTCTGGGCAATTCTTAGCTCCAAAAATCCTAGGGAAATTCATGCATGCTCTATGAGCTATGATTGAAATTTTAGTTCACTCGGTTTTTCATGAACATGCAAATTAATTCAGAATTAATTTTTTTATTCTAAATGCTTAGGGAATTGTTCTGGATGAACTACTCAATGAAAAGACTTGAATTTTGGTCCAGAATACTTTATTGTGAGAAGGAACTCACATGGAAATTATAAGCTAAATTTGAGCTCTATATACACACTTTTCAGTACACTTTGCTTAGGTAAAAATGCAACAAGTAGAAAGAACACTTAGCACTTGATCCCATTTCCTAGATTCATCTTCTTCCACTAGGATCAGTTCAATTCCTACTCCAAATCAGAAGTTATGTTTTTAACTTATCATTAGGCCGTGATAGCAAAATATTTTCAATTAAGTACATATGGATGTTAATAACGTGTAGTGACTTACGTGGAGAATTGTGGAGCAAAATGAAGCTGGATCAAAGAGCCAAGAAATCAAGTGATCAGCAGCACTACCTGAACTATATACTATTTGTCACCTGCAAAACAGGCAAGGCCCGGTTTGCATTCAAGAAATATTTATAATGTTTTCCATTTATAGATACTATAGGTATGAGATTATGATGTGCATTAGGTCTAGATAATTTGAAATCCAATTGCATGACCAGATTGAACCCAAGAGCAAATGGGCAGATTAGCACCTCGTCAAGTTAATTAGGCTAGGCTAAATGTTCCTTTGGAAGGACGGGTAGAAGTCGAGTAGTTGGAATCTACTCGCGATCTTAGGGCTTGGGATGATCTCGGTACGGGTTTATGATTAGAACATTGAGGAAAATTCACGAATGAGAATTTGAGACCGGGCAGGGATGCAGAGATGCAGCGGGACGAGGTCCGTGCGTGTGTAGCCCTGGCCTGTGTCGGTTAAGTCCCGTCCGTAATTGGCTCTATTGGACAAGTTTGAGTTATGTAACGGGCGCATGCTGGCTATATGGGACCCAGGAAACCGATGTACCTCGTGATATCCATATTGGAACTTTTCTGATCGGCTTAAGCTTTCGGCGTCAGTACCGCAGGAGGTAACTCGCTCAAGAATATCTCACGGCGGAGATGTACCTTGAGGGAGCTTGCTGTTCGGGTCGATGGGACCGCGTCCGATGTGGATGATCTTGAGAAAGGTGGCTGCGTGCAACATCAATCGAGTGTGTTGAAGGCAACTCAGGGATGGGTGTACGTGTCGTGCAGTCCGGGCGTGTCTTGGTTCGAATCACTTTCACTCGCGGTTATATGAGAATACTTAGGCACTGAGTCTTGACGTAGTAAGAAGTGAAGTGAATTACTATGAATCGATAAGTAGTGTGCTATAAATTGTATTGCAACCATGTTTGAATTAGAGATAGTGCCAATTAAGTTTACTTCACCTTGTGCAAGAGGCATCGAAGTGTTTCTTGTTTGATTGTGGAGTTGCGATTCTGCTCGGTTCAAAGTTTTAAAATGAGGCTATAAGTCTGAAAGTTAAGGATCAACTGTAGGTGAGTCCTTTATACAATTTCAGCTACCATGTTCAATCCTTTGTGCATGTAGAGTTTCTTATTTAGAGGAGACGGATCAGTCTTGCTGGGCCTATGTGCTCACGCTTGCCATATTAGTGGTTTTGCAGGTTATCATCTATGCTTGTAAAGTTGTTGTCCAGTGAGACTCGGATCCATCAGAGTCGTTTAACTCATGGAAATCCCTGCCGCTGCCGTATGTCTTCATGTTGCTAGCAAGAAGAGTCTGCGGGCTGGACATCTTCTTGGGTGCTTAGTTTAGATATGGAATGTGAGATGAATCTAGTCTTCCGCTGTATTTTATTTTGATGTAAATTATTTACAAACTGAACTTGTAAGCTTCTGCATTTGATTTATGTAATATGATGTCCTTATATGTGTGTTGTTGGGTGCTGCATCGCACGGCACCATCCAATGCGATTCCTGGTACAGCGTGTGACCCTGAAAGGGGTGCCTGCGACATAGTGGTATCAGAGCCGCATTGGGAATAGCGCACGGAATAAGGATCGTATTACGACAAAAACTTAGGATACAGTGAGAAAATGATACTAGGCCCACATAAGTATTACTATATTAGCATAGTATGAAGGTGGCAAGCTAACTTACGTGATAATGTCAGAAAATCATGCATCTCGGGACTTTATATGTATTGGGGGTGCATGTATGCATTGTCCACCAGTGCGCACAAGCTGAAGGGTGGAGCACCACAGGTGGAAGGTAAACCGGCCCGCTCATATGTTCTCTACGACTCTTCATGTCGTTTGGAGTATGTGAGCAACGCCAGTCCCCAGCGTGCTGCGGGGAAGTAGGTGGAGACCTCATCACATGGTTGGTAACTTTAACACATATCTCAAGGCGTTATGGCTTGAGAATGACCGTGACTGACGACAGGCGGGCGTATGAAACTGTTATGGAGCCAGATTCAGCGTGCAACTGAATCTGATGATTGTGTGGTTTATGCAGGTACGATAACCATGAAAACCGTATTACGAGTAGCACACGTTTGTGAGTGACCTTTCTTAGTGCCACCTACGGATACTATTGACTGGTGTAACCCGGTTAGGATTTTCGTTTGGTAAGGCTACGTAGTACCAACATGTTTCTTATGATGCTTCGACGTCGTACTAAACTTGATAATATATTTCCAAAATGACTCATGAACTAACTTTCAACTAAAAATGTAAGATTTGAAACAAATGTTAGTTACTTATCTCTTAATTTGAACTAAGATTCAAATAAGAGAATTGCTAGGCTTCAAAATTTTCCAAAAACAGAGTGCTCTGTTCTGGCAGAAAATCCTTCAGGATTTTGACAGAGCGTAAATCTGAGTAAGTTTACCCAATAGAGGTGTATGATACAGTTATGGAAAGGTTTTTAAGTGCTCTGCAACTTCTATGTAGACCTCCAGAGCAAAATAAGACGCCAAACTGGTTGAATATCCAGTTGAATGCAAACTGTCCAGAAATAGGACAGCTGCAAAACCTCTCTGAACATTTCTGTATATTATCCATAACTTTATGTAGAAAAATTCCTAAGGATCCTATGATACACCATTGGAAAATTTATCATATGAGTAACAATTTCGTAGTTCAAAGTTTCTTCAGAAGTGTATTCTATTTTCAGATACAACTATGATAAAACAGCCACATTCAAAGGAGATGCTGGAAAATTTTATCCAGGAATTCTGTCAACTTTGAAGGATCATAACTTTTGATCCAGCACTTATCTTGAGGCATATAAATACTTGTTGGAAATATATTGAAGTTAACTTTAACTTTTATATTCAACTGGAGTTATGAAAATGCTGTTAACCGGATCAAAATCTTGGTGGAGTACAAACTTGTCTGTCTGTCTAGAAAAGCTGACTAGTTATGCCTGCGTTAAGGATTTGTGTAAACATGAATGTGGTTATTGCTTTGATCAAGTTTTTGACATATTGATGTTTTCCTCATCTTCACATACTGCTGAATTCATTTTTGACTCATCTCGAAATGTATTTTGCAGTATGATGCGTACACGTTCTTTGAGTAGGGCCGGAAGTTCTCGCCAAGACGGTGATGATTCGACTCCACCACCGGCACCACCACCCACGGGATGGATGGATCTTATGACTCAGGTGGTCGAGTCTAAACAATAGAACACCAGGCTACTCCGAGAAGCAACTCAAGAGAACACTAGGTTACTCCAAGCCTTGGTACAGCAAGGCATACTTCAACGCACGCAACAAGTCATTCCACCTCGGAACTCTTATTTGGATTCCTTGGCGACTCAACTGCCAATCTTCACGGAAGCTACCGAACCTGTGGAAGCGGATTAGTGGCTTCATGTAATGGAGTCCAAATTTGGAGTCTTCATGATGAAATTCAGAAGACATTATTTGCCGCTCAGCAACTTCATGGAGCCGCTAGAAATTGGTGGGTGAAATATCTTGCCACCATCCTGGAAGGCCATCAAGTAGCATGGAGTGAATTCCGTGAAGCCTTTCGTGCTCGTCACATACCTATAGGAATTATCAAGACCAAGCGGGAGGAATTATTGAAATTGAAGCAAAGGGATATGAATGTCCTCGAGTATGTCAAAAGGTTCAACCATTTGGCACAATACACTCCCGAATATGTGACGATAGAAGCAGCAAGGTGTGATTATTTCTTCTGTGGCCTGAGTGCCATATTAAGGGAGAAATTGGCCTTGTTTAATAAAGGAAAATACACCGAGTTGATCAGTGCGGCCATCTTGCAAGAAAAGACGACACTCGAGTGTCAAACTGAGAAGAGGAATGGGAGTGATGTGCAGGACAGCACAAGTAATGTGCCTCAGAAATACCGTTTGGTATACCAAACGCCATCCGGTGAAATATGGCAGCCACCTGTACGATCAACTCCTCAAATATTTTCTGGTCAACTATCAAAACTTGTACCACCTCTATAGCAGCAGCATGGGACGATGGTATGTGCTTCATCACTGCAGCCATGTGTACCTAGTTTCCAACTACAAGTCAGTGAAGAACCGAAGAAACATCCGTGTTTCACTTGTGGTCGTGTGGGCCATTATGCTAGGTATTGTCCACAGGGAAATCAAGGATGCGGTCCATCATATTCTCAATATTCAGACCCGTACCTAAATCTGTAGAAAAGAGGACAAAAAAGGGGCAGCATTCACTACACAATGATTGATGATGTTCCGGAAGAAGCCGTGTTAGCAGGGATGTTTTCTCTTAATCAGATACCGGTGTTAATTATCTTTGATTCCGTTGCCACACATAACTTCATTATCCAATCTTTTGTGGCCCAACATCAGCTCCAAACCACATACACAAAGAGCCAATACCTCATATCTTCACCCGGGGGAAGCATTACAGCAAGCGATGTTGTCTCCCGAGCACCTCTTTGTTTGGGGGTAGAATATATCCCACCACCCTCATCATTCTTGGGGGCGTAAAGATTGACATAATCTTGGGGATGTCGTGGTTGAATAACCACAATGCTGTTCTCAACATCAGTTCCCGAACCATTGAGCTCAACTCCCCACCGCACAGTCTTCACACATTATTTCTGGGAGCCAGTACGCAGAAGTTTGCAGCGTTGAACCACTCGGAAACAGTGAAGCTAGAAGACATTCCGGTGGTCCGTGAATATCCAGATGTATTCCCCAATGATTTACCGGGCATGCTGCCCGAACGGGACGTAGAGTTCAATATTGCTTGCGCCGGGAACAACACCGATTTCACGAAGGCCATACAAGATGGCACCCAATGAATTAGCAGAATTAAAGGAACAGCTGAACGACCTCTTGAGCAAAGGTTTTATACGACCAAGTCCATCACCATGGGGTTGCTCAGCGCTGTTTGTAAAGAAGAAGGACGAAACACTGAGGCTTTATGTTGATTATCGTCCACTTAATGCCGTGACTATCAAGAACAAGTATCCACTACCTCACATTGATATGCTATTCGATCTATTAGTAGGTGCTAAAGTATTCTCGAAGATGGATCTTCGGTCCGGATATCATCAGATCAAGATCCGGGCAGAAGACATACCGAAGACGGCATTCTCGACGAGATACGGGTTATATGAATATCTCTTCATGTCTTTTGGATTGACCAACACATCGGATCACTTTATGTATTTGATGAATTCAATGTTCATGCCGGAGTTAGATAAGTTCGTCATGGTCTTTATCAATGACATTTTTGTGTACTCCAAATCAGAAGAAGAACATGTTGAGCATTTGCATATTGTGCTGCAACGATTGCGATATCACAAGATCTATGCAAAATTCAGCAAGTGCGAATTTTGTATAAATCAAGTACCTTTTCTCGGACACATTATTTCAGCGGAAGGCATCTCTCAGGATCCGAGTAAGATTATTCAAGTGCAAAAATGGGAGTCACCAAAATCAGTCCATGAAATAAGAAGCTTCCTCGGTTTAGCGGGTTGTTACCGGAGGTTCATCCCGAGTTTCTCAAAAATCGCTAAACCGATGATGGAGCTGTTGAAGAAGAATACCAAGTATGTTTGGGGTGCTGCGTGTGAACAAGCTTTCAAGACATTGGTGAAGCATCTCACAACAGCACCAGTTTTTACTCAACCAGATACAACCAAGCAATTCGATGTTTATTGCGATGCTTCTGGCATTGTTCTTGGCTGCGTGCTGATGCAAGAAGGACGAGTTGTCGCATGGATCTCGTCAACTCCGAAACCATTTGCACCATTGTCCAACTAATGATCTTGAGCTAGCTGCTGTGGTCCTTATTTTGAAGATGTGGAGGCATGACTTGTTCGGAAATCTTGTACACCTCTACACTGATCATAAGAGCTTAAAATACATATTCACTCAGAAGGAGCTGAACATGAGTCAAAGAAGATGGTTAGAGTTAATTAAAGATTATGAACTCGAGATTCATTATCATCCGAGAAAAGCGAATGTGGTTGCTGATGTGCTTAGTCGCAAGGCGCATGCCCACAGCTTAAACAATTGCCTAAATGGATGATGAAGAACCCAATCTCCATGTTATTCTGTATGGAGCGCTTTATAATCTTGCTCTCATTCCTACAATCCGAGAGGAGATTATTGAGGCTCAAAGAAAAGACAGGGGTATGTCTCACATACGGCGGAGAATAGACAACTGTGAAATGAAATGCTTCCGGAAAGACGAACATGGTACGTTATGGTTCAAAGAGCAGATAGTAGTACCCGGGGATATGGTACTACAAAAGAAAATTTTGGATGAAGCTCATTTGTCCAAATTTTCCAATCATCTAGGTAGCAATAAAATGTACCAAAATCTCCGGAAGAAATCTTGGTGGACATGTATGAAAAGAGAAATAGCCAAATATGTTTCTGAATGTGATACGTGTCGAAGAGTAAAGGCCAACCATATGAGAAAGTCGGGTCTGCTACAACCATTGCAAATACCAGTATGGAAATGGTAGGACTTGAGTATGGACTTCATCGTCCGGTTACCAATCATCTCCCACAATCATGACTCAATTTGGGTAATTGTTGACTGATTAACCAAATCAGCACATTTCATCCCTGTGCATACCGGTTACAATGCGAAGAAGTATGCGGAGTTATACATAGCACGGATTTTGTGCTTACATGGGGTTCCCCGTACAATCGTATCCGATAGAGGATCACTGTTCATAGCCCGTTTTTTGGAGCAGCTACACGCAGCATTGGGAACCAAATTAATTCGGAGCTCCGCATATCACCCTCAAACTGATGGGCAAACTGAGACGGTGAATCAAATTCTTGAGGACATGTTGAGAGCGTGTGCCATCCACCACAGTAAGAACTGGGATGATCACTTACCGTTGGCGGAGTTCTCGTACAACAACGATTATCAAACGAGCATCAAAATGGCACCCTATGAAGCTCTCTACGGCCGAGAGTGCCGTACACCACTTAATTGGTGCGAGTCCGGTGAACGAATAACGTTCAGGGTTGATCTTGTCAACGAAGCCGAAGACCGAGTTCGGATAATACAAGAGAATATGAAGGCTGCTCAATCTCCTCAAAAGAGCTACACGGATCAGAGGCGTCGACCGCTACATTTCGACGTCGGAGAGCACGTTTATCTTCGTGTGTCTCCTTTGAAAGGAATTCTTCGGTTTCGTGTTAAGGGGAAACTCGCTCCCCGATTTATCGGTCCGTTTGCTATCATGGAGAAATATGGAACTGTAGCCTACCGGCTGGAACTACCAGAAAACCTTGCTGGTGTTCATGACATATTTCATGTGTCACAGCTGCGGATGTGTCTCAAGTTTACTGCTGCTGTCCGCACCGAAGGCATCGACGAGTTGAAACCGGATCTCACATACACTGAGCAACCGGTTCAGATTATTGATGAGAAGACCCGGGTCACCCGGAACCGGACGTTAAAGTTTTACAAAGTCTTGTGGAGTAATCATGCCGCGGAAGAAACAACATGGGAAAGCGAGGATTACATTCACAAGAACTATCCGGAACTTTTATCATATACCGTGTAAATTACCCTCCCATCTCGTTCTCCTTTTGTAATCTCGGGATGAGATTCTTTTA
Source organism: Neostapfia colusana (assembly GCA_030760725.1). Lineage (NCBI taxonomy): Eukaryota > Viridiplantae > Streptophyta > Magnoliopsida > Poales > Poaceae > Neostapfia > Neostapfia colusana. The sequence goes on from JASWHV010000017.1 coordinate 53,448,651, forward strand.
AGGGGGAGGAATGTAAAAGTACCAAAAATGTAAATGCAAGTAACTGAATGTGAATGCCATTTGAGTTTCGAATTCATGAAAATTGGGACTTACAAAAATTTTCTACATGTGATGATGCACACGAGTGTCCAACCAAATGAGCTCCCACGTTCATTTGAATGTTTTGAGCCAAGGTTGACTTAAACACCATGTGTAAGGTTCTCATGTGCAAGAGGAGGTTTTAAATTCAGATTTTGAACTCACCTTGTTCACTCAAATTCAAATGGGGGCAGCACAATAAGAAATGCAAACTGTTGTGTTAGATACCCCATTTGCAGCAGCTAATTTAAAAATCAGACTTCATATTTTAATTACTCAGGTCCAAATTAGAGTGAATGCAAAGTTTGAAGAAATTTGGAGGTACTTTGCTATTCATTTCAAAGAGGACCTCGAATTGCAACGGAATTCAAATTCAAAAATTCAAATTGGATGAAACTTGGTCAATTGTCCAAATGAAGTCCAGATTCAAACTCCACATATTTGAAGTGGATAATCTGCCCAAGTTGAGATCTTTTGGAGGATTAGGAGGAGCTGCATTGTGGGACCCACTTTTCAGAGGAACAATAAAGATCAATACTGGAGTCGGTTTTCTCTATTTCACTCGAACCATCCGAGAGCTCTCCGGGCGACACCGAGATACACCGAGGGACACCTGCCAGCTGCTTGCTTGAGCTGGCGACCTGCTCATCGCTCTTATCACCTCATGACGTGACCATTTTTCTCACAAATCGCAACACCGAAGCCTTTCTCTCTCCCTCATGCACAAACTGAGCAGCGCCATCGCTGCCGCCTCGGGAGCAATCGTGAGCCAGAGTTTTCTTGCATGCAGCGCCTATTTGAGTAGCAAAACAGCACCGTGGCTTCTCCCTCGACCTCCTTGGTGCAAAGTTGAGAGGTGATCGGCGTCCACAACCCTAGAACCTCTTCTTCATGCGGTGACCGAACACAACCGACGCAAGGGCTCACGTGGACAGCTCGCGCCGGAGCCTTTCACGTACGAGCAAGAGCACTCAGGGACGCGCTGGAACCTCGAGCTGCTCCTCCCCAAGCCGTAGCTCGAGCCGTTGATCATCGGGTGAGCATTTCTAGTGTCTACGGCCGGTGCAAATCAAGCCTCCGGTAAGGATCCATCAAATTCTCGCTCAATCCTCATCTATGGTTCTTCAGACTTTGCACACATGCTCTAGACTTGCTTTCGCACCTCCACACAAGGCCATAGCTGAAGATTGGATGTAGGAGCAATATTTCCAGTTTTCCTGACGGCTTATCTTCGATACACCGTAGGGTGCATGGTGACAACGCACTTAGAGCCTTTCCCGATCATGTTTGCGTCTACATCGAGCATCCCCATGATCCCATTATGCTGTAGGGCCAGATCTCATCGAGTTTAGGGTTCTCCCCGCAGTTTTCTAAAATTGGGATTTCTTTTTCAATTTTTTCAACTGAAATTTCGGCTGCCATTGTCTCAACAGTAATGGTAGGGTGCGGCCGACATCATCGGAGTGAGACCCGAGCCACCGCATGTCGCGCAATGAGTTGGAGTCGTCGTCGGCCCGGGTTGACCTCACCCTCTTGTTTCTCACGTTGGGTTAGACTCTAGGGGCGATTTTTTGTATGGGAGGTGGCCGGGAACCCGAGTTTCGAAGAGCTCCATCGAGGGGGGGCGAGTGCGGGAACCATCGGGAGGAAGAAGAAGGCTACCGGGCCCACGCATCAGCCTCTGTTTGGAGTGAGCCGGATATTCTGTGGTTCCGGATCAGGGTGTGGCTATGTGCATTTCCCTGTAGCCCGTGTGTTTTTCTCTCTGGTGGAGCCACGTCACCCATGGGCTCGGTGTCAGAGTTTAAACTTTTCCCGGATTAATTTGAATTCCAGATTTTTGTTCAAACTTTAGAAGCTCATAACTTTGTGTATGAAACTCCAAATTGGGTGATTCAAATCGGGTTAGATTCAGCTTGGAAATATCTATCAAAATTTTGCAACCCAATTTGTATGAATAATTTCTGGATAATTCTTTGAAGATTTTCAGTAAAATAATTATTGAGGGAGTTTTGTTCATTCAAAATTTCCAAATTTTTCCCAGAATATTCCTTAGGACATTACTGAACTCCTGTTACAATTTCAGCTCATTTGGAGTTGATTTAAGTAGGAAAAATTCAGAGTACAAACTGCTGTATTCAAATAAGTTTAGAAACCTTTTTCAGAAAAGGTCCCAGCTTTGTAAAATCATTTCTGGACAATTCTTAGCTCCAAAAATCCTATGAAAATTCATGCATGCTCTATGAGCTACGATTGAAATTGTATTTCACTTGGTTTTGCATGAACATGTAAATTAATTCAGAATTCATTTCTTTTAGCGTAAATGCCTAGGGAATTGTTCTGCATGATCTACTCAATTAAAACTCTTGAATTTTGGTCCAGAATACTTTCTTCTGACAAGAAACTCACATGAAAATTCTCAGCTAAATTTGATCTCTGATAAGTACTTTTCAGTACACTTTGCTTAGGTAAAAATGCAACAAGTAGAAAGAACACTTAGCACTTGATCCCATTTGCGAGATGCATCTTCTTCCACTAGGATCAGTTCAATTCCTACTCCAAATTAAAAGTTCTGTTTTTAACTTGTCATTAGGCCTTGATAGAAAAATATTTTCAATTAAGTACATATGCATGTTCATAATGTGTAGTGACTTACGTGGAGATATGTGGAGCAAAGTGAAGCTGGATCAAAGAGCCAAGAAATCAAGTGATCAGCAACACTAACTGAACTATATACTATTAGTTACCTGCAAAACAGGCAAGCCCCGGTTTGCATTCAAGCAATATTTATAAAGCTTTTCATTTATAGATACTATAGGTATGAGATTATGATGTGCATTAGGTCTAGATGATTTGATACACAATTGCATGACCAGATTGAACCCAAGAGAGAATGGGCAGATTAGCACCTCATCGAGTGAATTAGGCTAGGCTAAATGTTCCTTTGGATAGACCGGTTGAAGTCGAGTAGTTGGAATCTACTCACGAGCTTAGGGATTGGGATGATCTCGGTATGGGTTTATGAATAGAACATTGAGGAAAATTCACGAATCAGAATTTGAGACCGGGCAGGGATGTAGAGATGCAGCAAGACGAGGTCCATGCGTGCGTAGCCCTGGCCTGTGTCAGTTAAGGCCCGTCTGTACTTGGCCCTGTTGGATAAGTTTGAGTTGTGTATCGGGCGCATACTGGCTATATGGGACCCAGGAAACCGATGTACCTCATGAGATCCATATTAGAACTTTTACGATCGGCTTAGGCTTTCGGCATCAGTACAATAGGAGATAACTCGCTCAAGAACATCTCACAGAGGAGATGTACCTTGAGGGAGCTTGCTGTTCGGGTCGATGGGACCGCGTCCGGTGTGGATGAACATGGGAAAGATGGCTGCGTGCAAAATCAGTCGAGTGTGTCGATGGCAACTCATGGATGGGTGTACGTGTCGTGCAGTCCAGTCATGTCTTGGTTCAAATCACCGTCGCTCACGGTTATATGAGCATACTTGGACACTGAGTCTTGACGTATAAAAAGTGAAGTGAATTACTATGAATCGATAAGTATTGTGCTATAAATTGTATTGCAACCATGTTTAAATTAGAGATAGTGTCAATTAAGTTTACTTCACCTTGTGCAAGAAGCATCGTAACGAAGCGTTTCTTGTTTGATTGTGTAGTTGTGATGCTGCTCGGTTCAAGGTTTTAAAATGAGGCTATAAATCTGAAAGTTAAGGATCAACTGTAGGCGAGTCCTTTATGCAATTTCAGCGACCATGTTCAATCCTTCGTGCATGTACAGTTTCTTGTTTAGAGGAGATGGAGCAGTCTTGCCGAGCCTTTGTGCTCATGCTTGCTATATTAGTGGTTTTGCAGGTTAACATCTATGCTTATGAAGAGGTTGTCCGGTGAGAATCGGAGCCATCCGAGTCATTTAACTCATGTAAACCCCTGCCGCTGCCGTATGTCTTCATGTTGCTAGCGAGAAGAGTCTGCGGGTTGGACATCTTCTCGGGTGCTTAGTTTAGATATGAAACGTGAGATGAATCGAGTCTTCCGCTGTAGTTTATTTTGATGAAAATTATTTACAAACTGGGCCACACGAGTTAGATCCAACGGCCCAGATTTAAATCACACAGTTCCCGCCGGATTTCTTACAATCTACCCCCTGGGACTTTAGGAAATTGGAGCTAAACCCTGCAATCTTTTGAGGTATCCCCTAGACTTCACAGAAATTGCGAAAACACATGTAAATAGTTGTTTTAGCCCCTGTAAACTTTATAAATTTTGAAATTACACTGTATTATTTGTTTAGGTCCCTGATAATTGAAAGAACTATGATTTTGACCCTGCAGCAATGCATATTTATGATTTGGACACTGTAGAAAAATCAAAATTTTGTATTTGGAAGTTTGAAATTTATTTAAACTCACTACAAAATCAAATAATCATAAAAATGGAGTATAAATTAGTTTAACTTTTAGGAAATCTATAGAACAATCTGAATTTGTGTTTTAGACAATAAATTCTGAAAACACAATTTAATATCTGTTTTAATGCTGAAATTGCATTTTTAGGCACAACAAATAATTCTGCATTCATGTTAAAATTATATCCAATGTAGAAAGAAGATATAGATGGTTCTAGGTGAAGTTTGGAAACTAGGATATTTAATTCAGAGTTATAAAATGTTGGGTTTTAGGATGAGAATGCATTTTTTGTGCAAACCTTGTAGCTGAAATTTTAGTAAACATTATAGAAATCTGATTTAAACTGAAATTTCAGTTTAGATGTAGGTTTAAAGTCTGAAATTAAATTTAGAAGCAATATATACTTTTAAAATGTGTATGTATGCATATGTGCAATACATGTAGTGCAAAATTTGGCTTAATGTAAAGTTAAAATGTAGTATATATCCACATATACACCCCAAAATTTACTATAAGGATGATATGATGTCAGAAGTGAGTGCTTTATCAAAAGGAACCAAAAGTGGACATATATATTATAAATTTAGTGACTTTAGGCCAGAGTATTAAATGGAGTTATGTCTTTATGCATGTTGACTTGCTTGAATTGTTCATGTTGGATGAGTTCTTATGGTGTGTTGTTGCATTTGTTTTGTGTATGGTTGCATCGGTAGAACCAACCCCAGAGCCGGTTCTAAATCTCCAAGAGCAAGACTTCAACATCCCTGAGCATCCACATGAAGAAGGCAAGTGTCCTTGATCACTTTGTATCTAATTTTGGATATTAGTTAGAATTAATTACATTGTGTCATGAATTGTGAAACCCAATGTTAGGATGTCTTCACTAGTTTTCCATGACTTATTCCTTGTAGCCATGGTGGGAGTTTTCATTGGTGTATGAATTATTGTGCTTTATTCTTAGCCATGCTTAGTTTCGTGGGAAATCTAGAACATGGATTACAACTTGATCTTAATGAATCTTGATGACACATGATGACTTGTGGTAGAGTTAGGAATCTAGGCAAGCTCGATGACTTTGGTTGGTGCTGCGTGCACGAGAAATTGGGTTAGTGTTTAGTGCTTGTCTGGGTTCTAAGGATCGGTTCATGGAGCATTTAACCTAGCTTTACCGTGCCACCACATGCTGAGATGGAGGCAGATTGGCCAAGTAATTAGGTGCATTTCCGACGTGGTATGGGTGTTTGGAAGGTGCAGGGAATAGGAGTCAGCTGGACTACCTTGGGAACCGCAAGGCTCAAGAGGGGGCCACTGCAGCATAGGTTGTAGCCTCCTGGATGTTGTTAGGAGTGAAATCTCAATAGGCTCATGCTAGTCGGGAATCCCTTTGTAAAGGTCTCATAGTGATCTCCTGGCCACACACCATGGGAGTGTGAATGTGGTTGGCTGTCACGGGCAAAATGGAGGTTCTTTTAGTCCTTCTGGAAATGGGGGATGAAATCACTACTTGTGGGTAAAGCGGCACAAACTCTGCAGAATTAGAAAACTGTCATGACAGCCGTGATCACGGTCAAGAGCAGCTCAGACTTCTTCATGATTAGTGGATTATGAAGTGAAATTGTTGGGAATGTTAGGTGGGAAACCTAGCATTGATGATGTGGCTATGGAAATGGGATTAACTCATTTATGTAGTAATATAGGTGCTAATTGAACCTAAGGTGTCAGGACAAATGCATAGTGCTAAAACCACGATGTAAGCCTTTCCTTGTCTTGGCCTTCATGTCATTTAATTCCCACACTTGCTGAGTACCTTAGGTACTTAAGCTTGCTTTTGTTGGATTTAATTGTTGCTCAGGCTATGGAGATGGTGTTGAGTACAACGAAGACGATGTCGATCTGGAAGACCTCTACTAGGCTTGCAGAATCCCCCGTGCAATGCCTGTGATGGAGCTCTACAATATTTATTCCAATGTGTTGTCATTTATGTATCTAGCACTTTAATAGTCTTTAAAGACATTTATGTAAGACTTTATGTACTCGTTGAACTCGACATGTAATATATGATGTTATCACTATTTGTCGTCATATGTATGAATGAACGGCCCTGGCATACATGTGGGAATTCACTCGGTTCGTCTTCAAGAAAACTGGGTGTATAAAAAGTGGCATCAGAGCCAAGGTTGCCCATAGGAACGTGAATCTAGTTAGAAACGGATGCATTAAGGACATTATGTTTCTAAAAACTATTTTACAAAAGCGTGTTGTGTTAGTGTGTTATTTATTTATTTATTTATCGTTCTCTTGTTCATTTATTACCTAGCCTTATCTATGTTCAAAATAGAGGGTTTACTTACTTTGTTTCTTACTTTGTTTAAAGTGTTTCATGTTTTAGATGGCTCCCACTCGTCACACTGCCCGTATGTCGATCGGAGGACGTGTACCACGACACCAGCTCGCTCCACGCAACCCACCACCTCCTCCACCACCGGCTGAAAACAAGGAGCACTCAGTGAGCTACCACACCCACGGGGAGTCCATGGAAGGGATGATTCAGCGCCTACGTTTACTCCTACGCCGTTCAGGCTTTGACGGCAAGCTGAACGTGTGCTACCACTCCACTAAAATCTCCCGAGTTGGACGTGAGGAGTGGAGATCCCAACTGCTGATCTACAACGAGGACAAGCTGATCAAGACACACCAAGCACCTGCTTGGAGGTCTACCCAACCGGAGGCGGAGAAATACGCCACATGGGAGGCCATCACCAGTCAGTGCCATCACTACCGTGAGACGCTGGAGGGCAGCATATACATGTATGTCCCACGGCGACCGAGTGGCACTGCAGAGTTCACACGTGCTCAGCTCCAGGAGGGATGGACGGCTTCCTAGATGTTGGTGAACCTCAAAGATGGTGTTATCCTTGTGGAGTGGGATCTGCAGGATGTTCGAGACCGTCTCAAAGACACAGAGGCCACCCTCCGTTGTTACAAGAGAATGAAGAGGGGTGAAGATAGCGACCTCTACTCATCGCAGAACCCAACTTGGACCGTCACCTCCCCGGACCGTAGGGGCAGCCAAGTGCCCTCGATCTCCCTCACCGCCTTTTGGACCACCTATGGTGGAGTCGGAGGGTAGTGCCAAGAATGATGATGATGATCCTGAGGAGGGGGGTGAATACTAGAAGACGGCGTGTCTAAGAAGTAGTGATTTCCCTTATTTATGCATTTCATCGACTAGTATCGTCATGTGTTGTACTGATGAACATGTGCATGTTTATTTGCTTATGAATGTTTGTGTGTGACGTGTGTTGTGGAAGCCATATGCACTTGTACACAACCTCGTCGTTATCTTTGATTCTCTTGCTTAGGGATTGTGTGACGTGAGTTGTGGAAGCCTCGTGCATTTGTCCACAACCTCATCGATATGTTTTATGTTGGAACCTTGATGCATTTGTTATTAAAACTGTTATGTTCACATGTTTATAAATTGTGCATGTTCAAGGTTGCATTCCTTCCAAATTGTTGGCTGTGTATTGTGTGTTTATGCCCTCCTTGTATTCATCTCTTTTGCCCCATAATTCTGTATTTATTTTGTATAAATGTTTTCCCACCTGTTTACCACAGTCCCATTGATCATATTCTAAATTATTGCTGTTCAAATGACCTATGTAATTGCTATCCACATTAGCCATGAAATTGCTGTCCAAATACCATATTTAATTACTGTTTTGCTGCCCAAATGAACCGCTTAGCCGCTTCCCAAACGATCTAATTTTGGGCTGCTGGAAAAATTTGTTTAGTGCCTGTTCAAGTACTTGTTTAGCTGCTGTTTTGTGGTTCAAGTGATTATCTAATTGCTGTTATGTTGTCTAAATAATTTACTTAGCGGCTGCCAAAGTAATCATACTAGTTGCTACCCGTATAATCAGCTTAGCTGCTGTACAAACACCCTAATTCTCTACCGTCCTAATTTAATCCCCTGCATATGATCATGCAAGTATACATATATGTTTATATGTATCACTTAAATATGAATTTGGTTTTCTATGACAGATGGCTGGCAGAGGAAGAGGCTGTGGTGCAAACAACAACCACAACAACAACAACAATGAGGCTGTGAATTTCCCTCTTCCTGGCTTGCATGGCAGAGGTGGTCGCCTAGGAGCGGTTGACTCACTGCAGCAGATGATCAACACGTAGAACCAGCTCATCCAAAACTTGACACAACTGGTGTCCAATATGCAGCATGCTCCACCACTACCGGCTGCATCACGTCAGCCGAGGTTGAGTGAGTTCCTTAGCACTCGACCACCGAAGTTTGCAAGTGCCACTGAACCACTGGATGCAGATGACTGGTTGAAAATCATTGAAAGCAAACTAAAGATTATCCAGTGTCAGGGACAGGAGAAGGTGCTGTTTGCCTCTCATCAATTGTCTAGACCCGCGGATGACTGGTGGACTGCCTACACCGCAGCCCATGCAGATCCAGAGAATATCACTTGGGAAGAATTTAAGCGAAGCTTCCGCAATCACTATGTCCCAGTTGGAGAGATAAAGAACAAGAGGCAGGAGTTTCTTAATCTTAAGCAAGGAAGCATGACGGTGTGTAAATATCTCACCAAACTCACGCAGCTCTCCCGCTATGCACCCAGTGATATCGACACTGATGAGAAGAAACAAGACTGTTTCATGGAAGGAATTAACAAGGAAATACAGTATGCCATGTCTTCCAATGAATACCCCAGTTTCCAGAAAATGGTGGATAGAGCATTCATTGTACAGAAGAAAGGGAGGGAGTTTGATGAAGACCGTAAGAGGAAGATGACTTGGAAGGGATAGTCCTCAGGAAGTAATGTTCGACCGCGCTTTGCACAGCAGCCCGCGGGGCAAATGAGCCGTCCCATAGTGCCCTATCAAGCACAGAAGAGTTACAACTCCACTTTCAAGCCTACGACACCACAAACTCGGCTGCAGCACCAGCAAATGCAGCAGCCATGCCCTACCTTTCCACCTAAGCCAGCCGGACAAGGTCAGCAAAACCCACCACAAAACAACAAGGGTCAGGCACCTAAAGCTGGGGTGCAATGCTTCAACTGTGGCGAGGTTGGACACTATGCTCACAAGTGCCCAAAGAAGAAACCACCTCAGCCACAACAACAAAATCTTATGCATGGAAGGGTGAATCATGTGACCATGGAGGAAGCCTAGCAAGCGCCAGATGTAGTGATTGGTACGTTTCCCGCTAATTCCCACATTGCTACAGTTCTATTCGATTCTGGTGCCGCCCACTCTTTCATTGCTAAGGAATTCATTTAAAAGCATGATCTAGCAACCACACACATGAACCGTATGTTAGCAGTGAACTCTCTAGGAGGAGAAATAAGAACAAGACAAGTATGCCCTAGGGTGAATCTAAACATTAATGGGGTAGTATTTTCCGCAAATCTCATAGTGATAAATTCTCAAGGGATAGATATAATTTTAGGAATGGATTGGCTGACTAAGTATGAAGGTGTGATTCATTGTTCAACGAGAACAGTAAAGTTAACCCATACGAGTGGCATCAAAGTCAAGTTCATAGCCGTCCAATACCCAACGAAAGACATTAGACTCAATCAAGTAGAAACAAATTTTGAAGACATAGGGTTGATAAATGAGTTTCCATATGTTTTTCCTAAGAATTACCAGGTATGCCACCCGATCGAGAAATGGAATTCACGATCAAATTATTAACTGGAACAACCCCGGTATATAAGAGACCTTAAGGATGGATTCCAAACAGCTACAAGAACTCAAGGAACATATCCGAGAGTTGACAGAGAAAGGGTACATTCGTCCTAGTTCCTCACCATGGGGAGCTCCAATGATATTTGTACCCAAGAAATATGGAACCCAAAGGTTGTGCGTAGATTACCGCGCACTTAATGAGGTAACCATTAAAAAAAGTACCCGCTGCCAAGCATTAAGGACTTGTTTAATAAATTAAGAGATGCATGTGTATTTTTGAAGATTGACCTCCATTCCGGATATCATCAATTAAATATACGGCCCTCCGATATTCCTAAAACAGCTTTTGTCTCTCGATATGGCCTGTATGAGTACACGGTCATACCGTTCGGGTTAACCAATGCCCCATCTTATTTCATGTATCTCATTAACAATGTGTTCATGTAATATTTGGATAAGCTTGTGGTAGTGTTTATTGATGATGTTCTAATATTTTCTAAAGGCGAGGGGGAACATGAGAAACATTTGAGGATGGTATTGCAAAAACTGCAAGAACAACAACTATATGCCAAGTTCAGTAAGTGTGAATTTTGCCTAAAGAAAGTTCCTTTCTTAGGACATAATATCTGAAGGAGGAATATCCATGGATCCTGCTAAGATTGCGGATGTGCAAAAGTGGAACTCTTGAGAATGCCAGGGAAATCTGAAGCTTCTTAGGCTTGGCAGGATATTACCAACGATCCATTGAAGGGTTCTCTAAGATTGCAAAGCCTCTCACCAAGATGTTAGAGAAAGGAGTCACTTTCACATGGACACCGGAGTGTGAGTCAAGCTTTCAAGAATTAAAGGAAAGATTGACAACAGCCCCAGTACTAGTGATGCCGGATATGCAAAAAGAACTTTCCGTGTATTGTGATGCTTCGGGACATGGATTCAGGTGTGTCCTTATGCAAGACGGACATGTCGTTGCATATGCCTCTAGGCAGCTCCGGAGGCATGAGAAGAACTACCCTACGCATGACCTAGAGTTAGCAGCGGTAGTTCATGCGTTGAAGCTATGAAAGCATTACTTAATGGGTAAGAGGACCGAGATCTACACCGATCATAAGAGCTTGAAATATATTTTCACGCAACCAGATCTCAACCTCAAGCAACGACGATGGTTGTAATTGATCAATGATTTTGATGTGGGTATTAATTATCATCCGGGAAAGGCTAACATTGTTGCGGATGCTCTAAGCCGGAAGGCGCATGTCAACATGTTGACAATGAGTGACATACCATCGCAATTATGCAAAGAAATTGCAAGACTCAATTTGTGTTTCGTGAATAACAGTGAGGCCATTGCAATGGAAGTAGATTCCACACTAGAGCAAGACATGTGTAATGGTTAGAAAGATGATGAAAGAATTCAGGAAATTAAAAGACTAATAAAGGAAAACAGAGCTCCTGGATTTAGAGAGGATGAACATGGTTCGATATGGCATGGGAAGAGGATATGTGTGCCAGATGTGAAGGAAATTCGTGAATTGATCCTGAGAGAAGCTCATGATTTTTACTACTCCATTCATCCTGGGAGTACTAAGATGTATCACGATCTTAAAAGTAGGTACTGGTGGTATGGCATAAAACGAGATGTCGCAGAACATGTGGATTTATGTGACACATGTCAATTAGTAAAAGTAGAGCACCAAAGGCCTGCAGGATTATTACAGCCACTCAAGGTACCGGAATGGAAATGGAAGAGATAAGCATGGATTTTATAGAAGGGCTGCCTAGAATGCAATCGGGATATGATTCAGTATGGGTAATAGTCGATCGACTAACCAAGGTATCTCACTTTATTCCCTTAAAAGGACAGTACAACGGCTCCAAATTGGTTGAATTGTACATGTCCAGAATTGTGTGTTTACACGGTGTGCCCAAGAAGATAGTGTCAGATCGAGGAACACAATTTACCTCAAGGTTTTGACAGAAATTGCATGAATCCATGGGGACTCATCTTAATTTCAGTTCAGCATATCATCCGCAGACTGGCGGACAGACGGAAACAACAAATTAAATCCGCAGGGACATGCTAAGAGCTTGTGCGCTGAAGAATAGCTGAAGTTGGGACAAAAAATTACCGTATGTAGAATTCTATTATAATAACAGTTACTAGACCAGCATGAAGATGTCTCTTTCTAAGGCGTTATATGGGAGAAAATGCAGAACTCCTCTGTTGTAGGGTTAGACAGGAGAGAGTCAAGTGTTTGGGCCAGAGGTATTACGAGATGTTGAGAGGAAAGTAAAAGAAATCCGCAACAATTTGAAAGTAGCTCAGACCCGACAGAAGATCTATGCGGATACAAGACGACGACAATTAACCTTCGAAGTAGGATACTATATATACCTCAAAGTGTCTCCTATCAGAAGACTTTGTCGGTTTATGGTAAAAGGGAAGCCGGCACCTCGGTATATCGGACCCTTCCAGATTCTAGAGCGAAAGGGAGAAGTTGCATATCATTTGAAATTACCCTCTCGTCTATCGGATGTGCATGATGTGTTTCATGCATCACAACTCAAGAAATGTTTGAGAACACCAGAGGAACAGTTGCCGATGAATGAGTTGGATGTACAAGAAAACCTTTCGTATACCGAGAAACCAGTCAAAATTCTTGAGACGATGGAATGCATCATGAGAAACAAGAGGATCCGTATGTGCAAAGTATAGTGGAAACATCATTTCGAGGAAGAAGCCACTTGGGAAGGAGGAGATGAACTCAAGTCACAGTTTCTGAATCTCGAGATCGAGATTCATTTTAAGGGGGGGTAGAGTTGTAACATCCAAATTTTCAAGAAACATAAATTCAAGTCAAAAGTTGAATCATGCATGGGCTTTGGAATGAAAATTTGAATCAAATAAAATTTGAAAGATAGAAAACAGAAAAGAAAAAGGAAAACTCACCTTGGGCCAAAACCACAGCGGTCGGCCCAACCAGCCAAGTGCCTCCTCTCCCTCTTCTCCTCACTGACGCGCCAGCCCCGCTTATCAGCGTTCTCCTCCACCTTCCTCCAACCGTTGGCCGAACCGTGCGCGCGCCCACGATCTCCGCAACCGATTACCACGCCACCACAGTGTTGGTTTCGCACATGACCAACTTCTCCCCTCGCCCACCGAACCACGCTGCCCTCATTTGAAGCCACCTCGAACTCCAATTTTCTCTCCTTGCACGCGCTCACGCGGCCTCCGGTAAGTCGCCGCTGAGCTCTGAAATTCACCACAACAGTCTCCGCATTCGTTGATCTAACGCATCACCCTGTGTCACAGAAGCATCGACGACTCGATGGAGTTCACCCCACGGTGAGTCTTCATTGAGAAAACCAAAGCTGACTTGCGACGGTGAGAGCTAGCCGTCGTTCACCGTTGAACTCATCAGAAACCCGTTCCTTGATCTCTCCTAATCCTCGGAACAGCTTCACCGAACCACAGAGAAGCTTGACGACCGGAACTCTTGGAGGAACTCGGACCCTAACTCCCTCCTGACGAAGCTCAGCGACGATCACCATGTGCTACCGTCGTCGAGCACCCTCCGGACCTTTCGGATGCATCATAACGCTCTAGGTGAGTCCCCCGTCCTCCACTCCTTCGGATCACGCGAATAAAACTTGAGTTTATAGCTTGTAGACGAGTTTTCGCAAACTCCGACAAGCTCGCTATCTCCCGCCGTTGTGCGCCTCTGGTCTTTGCCACCATCACTCTCTGGAGTGACGTGGCGTGAGGAGAGGCGTCCACTTTAAATCGTGCGGTCCAAATTAGAAGCCGGACACCCCTTCGTTTCATAAAATCTAGGCCTCAGGAGTTAGATCCAATGGCCTAGATTTAAATCACACAGTTCCCACCGGATTTCTTACGATCTACCCCCTGGGACTTTAGGAAATTGGATCTAAACCCTGCAATCTTCTGAGTTACCCCTTGGACTTCATAGAAATTGTGAAAACACATGTAAATAGTTGTTTTAGCCCCTGTAAACTTTATAAATTATGAAATTACACTGTATTATTTGTTTAGGTCCCTGATAATTGTAAGAACTATGATTTTGACCCTGCAGCAATGCATAATTATGATTTGGACCCTATAGAAAAATCAAATTTTTGTATTTGAAAGTTTGAAATTCATTTAAACTCACTACAAAATCAAATAATCATAAAAATTGACTCTAAATTAGTTTAACTTTTAGGAAATCTATAGAATAATCTGAATTTGTGTTTTAGACAATAAATAAATTCTGAAAACACAATTTAGTATCTGTTTTAATGCTGAAATTGCATTTTTAGGCACAAAAATAATTCTGCATTCATGTTAAAATTATATCCAATGTAGAAAGAAGATATAGATGGTTTTAGGTGAAGTTTGGAAACTAGGATATTTAATTAAGTGTTATAAAATGTTGGGTTTTAGGCTGAGAATGCATTTTTGTGCAAACCTTGTAGCTAAAATTTTAGTAAACATTATAGAAATCTGATTTGAACTGAAATTTCAGTTTAGATGTAAGTATCAAGTCTGAAATTAAATTAGAAGCAATATATACTTTCAAAATGTGTATGTATGCATATGTGCAATACAGGAGCGCAAAATTTGGCTTAATGTAAAGTTAAAAGGTAGTATGTATCCACATATACACACCAAAATTTAGTATGAGGATGATATGATGTAAAAAGTGAGTGTTTTATCAAAAGGAACCAAAAGTGGACATATATATTGTAAATTTTGTGACTTTAGGCCAGAGTATTAAATGGAGCTATGTCTTTATGCATGTTGACATGCTTGAATTGTTTATGTTGAATGAGTTCTTATGGTGTATTGTTGCATTTGTTTTGTGTATGGTTGCATGGGTAGAACCAGCCCCAGAGCCGTTTCTAAATCTACATGAGCTAGACTTCAACATCCCTAAGCATTCACAAGAAGAAGGCAAGTGTCCTTGATCACTTTGTACCAAATCTAGGATATTAGTAATTGCATTGTGTCATGAATTGTGAAACCCAATGTTAGGATGTCTTCTCTAGTTTTCCATGACTTATTCCTTGTAGCCATGGTGGGAATTTTTATTGGTATATGAATTATTGTGCTTTATGCTTAGCCATGCTTAGTTTTGTGGGGAAATCTAGAAGATGGATTACAACTTGATCTTAATGAATCTTGATGACACATGATGACTTGTGGTAGAGTTAGGAATCTAGGCAAGCTGGATGACTTTGGTTGGTACTGCCTGCACGATAAATTGGGTTAGTGATTAGTGCTTGCCTAGGTTCTAAGGATCGGTTCCTGGAGCAATTAACCTAGGTTTACCGTGCCACCACATGCTGAGATGGGACAACTTTACTGTATTGAAGCTTGCTTTTGTTGGATTTAATTGTTGCTCAGACTATGGAGATGGTGTTGAGTACAACGAAGACGATGTCGACCCGGAAGACCTCTACTAGGTTTGCGGAATCTCCCGGGCAACGCCTGTGATGGAGCTCCACTATATTTATTCTGCTGCGTTGTCATTGATGTATCTAGCACTTTAATAGTCTTTAATGACATTTATGTAAGACTTTATGTACTTGGCATGTAATATATGATGTTATTACTACTTGTCGTCACATGTATGAATGAACAATCTTGGCATACATGTGGGAATTCACTCGATTCTTCTTCAAGAAAACCGGGTGTGCCACCCGTTCTGGGTAAAAAGCTTTCCCTCAATAAATAGGTTTTTATATGTTGTTGGTACCTCTGCCACAATTTTCCAGGTCTCACATGCAAAGTTTTTTAAACATCACCCACGCAGCAAATCGTTTCATTTATTCTGATCAAGCAAGCAATCATATCCAACCACACCAAATTTATTCGCACAATATGAGAATCAAAACATTTTACAAGTACGGGGTGATCATGAATTATCATTCATTCATGAACATAGGATCAACACTCCGGCCTTCTGTGCCAGGCGCGGCCACCGGTGCCTTCGCCTTTGCACATGGGTATCTACAGTAGCATTTGAATTGATTGGTTCCACAGAAGCCACCAGTGTAACCATTGCCCTCTCCCAAACAAACCCGGTTGCAGTGATGATCGTCGAAGCACCACCCCTTGAAGTTGGCGCTCGGACGGTTGCATGTGTCTTCTGCCTCAACGTGTGCTATGTCTGCATAGACGAACACACATGCTAACACACAAAAATGTTAACCAAAACATCAAACAGAGTTCATGCAAGCACCTACCTATGGCCATCACAAGAAAGAGGACGATGACAGCAGCTGAGATAATCCTCCGTGAAGGCTCCATTTTGTTGTGCTTTGAAGAAGAATGACCACGATTGAGAGCCTAGGACCTTAATTTATAAGCCAGTATGGAAGAAAACAATGTCGTTCTTTTAGTAGACCTTTATGACTGCCACAAATAGACCAGAACATTACCCTGCTTTTAGTAGAAGCACACACCATATGGAGGAAATAAAACTGGCAGAAAGTTATTACTTTAAGCAGTTTATAAGGCTGGTTGAGTTGACTTTGATTAGAATTTTTGTTGCATAAATTTATATTAACTAATTAACATGAACTGATAAATTTATGGTGTTTCAAATTAGCCCTTTTATGACCTGTATGTTACCCACGGACCAGTTTTTAGTGATAGCTCATAATGATTTTTGGTGATGGACAGTGTGACCAACACTAAGAAGAAGTCCCTGATAATTAGCCTATTTGCAACAGCACACGAACACCCAACGCTACAATTCTATTAAAAAACTAATAAAGAGTAACAACGGACATACACTTACCACTATAAATCAATCGTGGGAGATAAAAAATAATGAACTCTAGCCTGCCTCATCACCATTTGGATCCACACGCTGACCACCCACTGCCAGATCAGTCTGATGCTCTGCAGCAACCGCGTACCGTCCATCTATCTCGTGCCACCGTTGTCGTCATAACAGAGGAAGTGTTGTTGTCGTTGTCATCATGGGGGGGGGGGGGGGCGGGGCATCACTCGGCGTAGTCATCAGATCCACCTCTACCCTCCTTACCTCAAACCTTCCTTACCGCCAGATCAACTGACACACCCGAGAAGCTATCACGGAGACGCGCCACCACTATGCCATCTCCCGGAGCGTCTGAGTCCATAGTACCACCACTGAATGGCACCATTCTGCACATGGACCCTGGAACCACCAACGAGGGGACGAGATCATGCAAAAAGAGGATGTGGTGGGGAGTAGAAAGAGAAATCCTAAATCCTAGGGGAGGAGAGGGAGTGAAAGAGAGGACCAGTGAGGTGCACAAATGTGGCAGGTGGGGATGGTTAACTCTAGGGTTTTAGGCTTTTTTTAATAGGCATCATGAAAGCGTCTGCAACTGGTAGAACATCTCTCATAGCGGGCTCTTAGGTGGTCATCCATTGATAAAACAACAACCATAATGGACCCTTAAGTAGCATTTCATTGGTAATGAGGTCATTGAATGTGGTGGTCTACTTAAGCACCTGCCAAAAAAAGAGTCATTTGTAGTTACGGGCGCTTAAGTGATTATTCACTGAAAATAGGTTCCATCACCAGTGGTTATGTATCTGCCTGTGAGCTGGCCATCGTGACAGGTTAGCAGTTTTCTGATTTTTAAATGAAATCCCTTATTTACGACAGCCAAGCGAAAGGTTGTCATAAATAAACCATCATTATTTACGACGGTCAGACTGACCATCGTAAATAAGCCATCCGTATTTACGACGGCCTTTTCCGAGTCGTCTTAACTAGGGGCACCTAAATTACGAAGGTGTGAGGGCCCGCCGTCCCGATCACTCACGGGGACGGGGCACCTCGCCCGGGAACCGCATTGGGTGGTGCCGTGCGATGCGGCACCCAACAACACACATAATAAAGCACTATATTACATAAATCAAGCGGAATCTTACAAAGTGTAAATTTTACAAATACTTCTCAAAATATTATACAGCGGAAGACTATTACACTAAAGTCTCATACCTACGCTAAGCAACAGAGAAAGTGTCCAGCCCGCGGACCCTTCTCGCTAGCAACACTATCACAAAAGCAGCGGCAGGGGTTGCAATGAGTTCGTCACTCGGAGAGCCCCGAGTCTCATCAGACACCCGTACTTAGCAGCGTATAGTTATTACCTGCAAAACAACTTATGCAGTATCTGTGAGCACGAAGCTCAGCAAGACTGACCCGTCACCCTAGTCATGTAACTCTACATGATGAAAATAGAGGGCTAACTATAGCAGTTTGCACAAACGATGAACTTGAGCTAAAGGAGAGTCCTTACTTCAAGATTTAATCAACTTTTATAGACCTCGCGCAACTTACATCGAGACTCCACAATCAAACAAGAAACGCTTCATCTCGATATCACTTGCCCGAGGTGAAAGTAACTTTAGTGAGCTACCCTAGACTCATACAGACCTTGCGCCATCAACGTCGAAACTCCACAATCAAACAAGAAATGATTTGCCTCGACGCTACTAGCCCAAGGTGGAAAATAAATTTAGTGAAAGTGTTGATCATTCCTCATCTCCATTATGAGGATTACTCACGAAGCATTATTAACTCTTCCCGGTTTATTACTACGTCATGACGCGGAGAACAAGTATGCTCACTACCGCGAGCGACGGTGATTGCAATCAAAAACACCCGGCTGACACGACACGTACGGCCGTACTCGACGTTGCACACAGCAACCGTCACTGATGTTGTACGTGGCAACCTTTCACACGACACCCAAATGTCAAACCGGTTCCACCGACTGGGATTAAGTCTCTCTACGGCAAACCCTCGTAGAGCCGACTTCTCTATCCTTTCAGCATCGGCATCAGACGGTGAGGTATGCCTCGACACCCAGGTTAACATGTTACATCGGTTTCCTGGGTCCTATATAGCCAGTATGCATCCGGTACACAACTCAAACTTGTCCAACAGGCCGCACATGAGAACGGGCCTTAATCGACTCAGACATAGACTAGGTTCACAGGACCACGTCCTTGACCCTTCCATCCACTGCCCGGTCTCCATTCCCAACTATGAGGATCAATTCCCAACTCTTCTGATTGATCCCCCTTAATACCGGTTCACGAGTAGGAAACTGCCCACTCGAGTTTTGCTTCTTTTAATCCACTTTTGTTGACTTGAGATCAGCAGTTATAAACAAGTGTTAACCTACTCTACATTATACTCCAGAGTTTTCTGGGTCATGCATTTGGGGTTTCATACCATCTAGACGTAATGCAATAAATAAAATGCTAGATGTATGAAGTGAATACAAATAAAAACTTGTAAATTTGATGCAAACGGGGCTTGCCTTTGTTTTGCAGGGGACTTATATATGCAGATTCAGTTAGTGAAGATCACTCGGCTTGATCAAGTGCTGTCCTCCTTCCTTGATCTCCCCTCCGATGACTTCAAGTCCTTCACGTAGATGCTACACGTAATGAATATGCATATGGATTTAATTGTAAAGATTTTGCTACAAGTTTCAACAACAAGTTTTAAAACTAGAACTCTGTTTAAGAATTTAAAATGACACTGGTGCTAGTGGTTTGGGTTTGGATCTAAGCACATGATTAAGTGCTAAGTGGTTTTCCCCCTCTTCTATATTGATCACCTTAAGTGGTTAAACAGAACAGGGGTGATCCAAAGCTCCAATGGGGCTGATAATTTTCATGTGGGTTCCTTGTCACAAGAAAGCACTCTGGACCAATATTTGGGATTATCTAATGAGTGGATCACTCAGAATAATTCCCTAAGCCTTTAGGCAAAAAGGAATTAATTCTGAATAAACTTGCAAGTTCATGCCAAACTTAGTGAACTACAATTTCAATTATAGTTCATAGAGTTTGCATGAATTTTCCTAGCCTTTTTGGAGCTAATATTTGCCCAGAACTGATTTTTTCCAAGTCTTGGAAATTCTCTGAAAAGGCTTCTGCATTCAATTGAACACAGCATCTTCAAAACTGAATTGCTCTGATCAAATCAACTCCAATTGATCTGAAATTATTACAGGGTTCACTAATATCCTAGAGAATATTCTAGCAAAATTTGAGGATTTTTGGATGAACCCAACTCCCTCTAAAATTCTTTTGCTGAAAAGCTTTTAAAGAATTTTCCAGAATTAAATAATGAGTTTCATACAAATTGGGTTGTAGATTTGGACAGAGCTATTAAATATGAATCCAACCCAATTTGAATCACTAAATTTGGAGCTTCCTAGAAAGAGTTATGAGGTTCTAAAGTTTGGGGAAAAATTCTGAAATTGAACTCTGTTTATTTTTCCAATTTTCAGAGACATAAGGAATTAACACCACATTTGGCCAAACAAATGAGGTCCAATACTTCTGAAAATTTTACTGGAGTTCAGGTATTTTGGGAGAAATCTCCTTCCCAAATTTGGAAATCTTCCAATACACAGAGCTCCTGGAAAAATTCCTACAAGATTTTCCTTATATGAATTAATGAGCCAAAACCAGGGATTTTCATAAATATTGATATGTACCCCTGGATAGTACTCTCTTAGAGGAATCCAACAAAATTTATCTCACTATTTTTGGAGCTTCCTACACCAAGTTATGCATTTTACAAGTTTGAACAACTCTCTGTTTGATTTTAAACAGAACAGTCACATGTGGGGCCCACGGGTCAGGTGCTTCTTCAACCTCCCGCCAGAGCCCGCGGGTGCACACCGGCAGAAAGCGTGGCATGGCTCGTTCTCCCTCGTTTCTCCACTAAATGAGCTCCGGTTTCGCCCTACATGCTCCTTGGAACATGGCGCAGCTGCCGGGCAAGGTTTCCACGCATGAAAACGGCCGAAAACAGGTCGGCACCGGTGGGGGCGGCTCGGGAGCTCGGCATGAACGCGTTCTGGCGCGTTCAAAGCTTCTCCCGGCGAGCTACCTTGCCCTAAAGCATCACCAGAGCTCGTGGAGCATGGAACGCACCTCAGTTCGTGCTGCAATTGGCGGAAGTAGGGCGGTCACCGGAGACCCGACCCGTTTTTGCCGCCGGCGACGGATTCTCGTCGCCCGGGGCCTGTGATGGTCGGTTTTCTTTGGTTCTCGGTGTGGGAGGGTGCTAGGGCATCTAGTTGCTGTGGTTTGAATTGTAGGAGGTATGATCAATCGGTTTGGGAAAATTTCAAGAATTAAACACGGTCTGTTCTATACGTGCGCCGGTGCCAAAAATCGAATTCCGGCGAGCCGGCATCGGGGGAGAGCAGGGGGACGACGGGATGAGGATCAGTACCTTCTGGCGCACCTCTGTGGCCTCTTGAGCCTGCCGGAGAGGCGCTGTGGCAGCTAGTCGATGTGTAGCAGCGGGAGTGTGTCGTTGCTCAGTTCTGCCGGGAGAAAACTGGCTGGTCACGGTGGAGGAACGCTGGAACTGAGCTGAGGATCCGTGTAGCACGTCGAGGAGCGAGGTGCGCAGCTCTTTGATGCCTCAGCCTGGCGTCCAACTTGTGGGAAATGCACAGCGTGATCAGCCGAGGAGCGGAGGGTGAGGAGACCCTGTTCGTGTGCTGCGTGAGGAGGTACGAAGCTCAGCTTGGCTCAGCAGTATAGAGAGGATCACGCCGAGAGAAATCCCCTCATGGTGCTAGCGCGAGAGGGACGAGCAGGAGGTGGCTTCGGCCTGCCCCTGTGTCGCACGGTGAGAAAAACCCGAGGTTGTCTCGGTGGCGCTGTTCCTTCGCGTGGAGGAGGAAAAACAGGGACCGGGCAGTGTCAATGAAGATCTTTTGCACACCAAATCCCCTCCATGACATGTGGACCCCACTGCCCAACTTATCTCCCCACAATTTTCTCACAAAAACCCGATAATTTGGCAAATGCTGGAACTCAAATGGTGGAAATTCAAATCTGAATTGTGTGTGGTTATTTGGACAAGTTTTATCCAAATTCAAAGGATTATTTGAATTCACTGCAAATTTAAGTCCATTTGGCAAATGGATAGCAAATATCCTCAAAACTTCATGAGACTTTGCCTACCCCCCTATTTTGGACCTAAGGAATTCAAATATGAACTCTGATCTTCGATTTGGCTGCTGAAAATGAGGTTTCTAATACAACAGTTTGAATTTCCTTTTTGCAAAGGGCCTACTTTGCCTTGAAGTAAACCCTTGAATTCAAACTGAATATTTAAGCCCTCTTTTGTGATGACCCTTTTGAATTTGGGTGAAACACTTTGGTTTGCTCCTAGCCCATGCTTGATCAATCTTGGTCCCAAGCTGAACCTCACAAGTTCAGTTTGACCATGGCCCTCAAATTTGAATTTGAAGGTGATCTCAAACAATTCTTTGAACAAATGGTATATGAGCTTAACATCCCTCCCATTTTGGAACTTAAGCTCTTCACTCCTTGAGGGCTGCAATGATCAGCTCATATATATGCTTTTGGACCATCTGTACCTGAATGTTTTGCAAGGGTTCAAAAATGGGGTTTAAACTTCCCTGCCCTCTACTCATAGAGAATGTGCCTATGAGTTAGGTTTTGGGGAGTGAAATTCTTCCCTAGGTTAACATGTGTTCAGTAAGAGCTAAAGAAGATTTTAGCTCTTCCCACATGTCCATGTTTGAGTTTGTCATTTTATGTGACATAACTCCAGTCATTCCCTTGTCTAACATGTTTGAATTCAGCCTGAATTCAACATGATCATAGTCCATTACCTTTTGGCTCCCCTCAAATCAGAAAGTTTCCCCCCCGTAATCTCCTCAATTTCAAATGTATGAGGCTCCATGTGTGTTCAAAAGTTTGGCGGCAATCTGAGCTGAGGCTTTGGGTCTAAAGACCTTATCTTCATTCTTTCTCATCCACCTGCATGATTACACCTGAGCTCAACTTCACCTTGGTCCAACACATTCAAAGGCATGCTTGAACCCATGTGGTTGCACCTCATGTATACCCCCATGTAAGAAAGTTTTTGTAAGTCCCATTTTTCATGAACCAGAAACACGATGACGTTCAATCACCCGTTTCTTTGCATTCACGTTTTTGGGACTTTTACATTCCTCCCCCCTTAAAAAGAATCTCGTCCCGAGATTCCAATGGAGAACGAGACGGGAGAGGTAATGCCAAGCGGTACGATGATAAAAATTCTGGATAGTTCATGCGGAGGTAATCTTTGCTTGCCATGTTGTTTCTTTCGTGGTAAGATTACTCCCCACCACCTGGTACAACCTTAATATCCGATTCCAGGTGTTCCAGATCTTTCCCTCGCTAGTCTGAACCAGTCGCTTGGTGTAGGCATGGTCCGGCTCTAACTCGTCGATTTCTTTGGTGCGGACGGCAATGGTAGCTTTAAGGCACTTCCGTAGCTGTGACACATGAAATGTGTTGTGAACACCAGCAAGACTTGCCGGTAGTTTCATCCGGTAGCCACGGTTCCACACATCTCCGTGATAGCAAATGTATTTAAGGTTCGGAGAGCAAGATCCCCCCTTTACATCGGACCGGTGAATTCCTTTCATCGGAGACACGCAAGGACAATGTGTTCTCCTCCGTTGAAATGCAACGGTCTATGCCTTTTGACCATCGTGACTTTTCTGTCGGGATTGCACGGCCTCCAAGTCCGCTTCTACCGCCCGAACTCGGTCATCGGTTTCGTTGACAAATCCACCCCGAACAGTACTCTTTCACCGTACTCACCCACTTCCACGGTGTGCGATATTTCCGACTGTAGAACTTCATCTTACGAGGTATAACTATATGGTCTTTAAACCATAGAGTACCCTCGTTGCCCCTTATAGTGACGGCATTGAGTGAACGAAAATCAACACTTAATCTTAGTGTCTCATCGTTCTTCTTAACGAACAGCGCAGAGCAACTCCAAGGTGATGAGCTCGGTCATATAAAACCTTTGCTCATCAGTTCACTTAGTTGCTCCTTCACTCCGCTAGTTCATTGGGTGCCATCTTATACAGCCTTCATGAAATCGGTGTTGTTTCCGGCGTCAGTTCAATCTTGAACTTGACGTCCCGTTAGCCGGCATTTCCCGGTAACTCATCGGAAACACATTGGATATTCACGTCCCCCCGAAAACTCCTCGAGTTTAATCACTTCCGTGGGATAGGCCTAGCTCGCTCTGTTGCTGTACAGAACGGATTCTTCTGTCTTTACCCAGATTTTGATCAGTTTACCAGCATTTTCATAACTCAAGTTGAATACCAAAGTTAAAGTTAACTTCAGTATCTTTCCAACGAGTACTCAAATGCTTCCAGATCTTTTCTGGATCAAAGTTTATGATTCTCCAAAGTTGACAGAACTCCTGTATAAAATTTGCCAGCATACCCTTTATATGTGGCTACTTTTATCACAGCTGTATATGAAAATACAATAAGAATCTGCGCAAACTTTGAACTACAACAATGTTGCAAATTTCATAACCTTTCCAACGGTGTATCATAGGCTCCTTAAGGATTTTTATACAGGAAGTTATGGCTTAAAAACAGAAAGGTCCAGAGAGGTTTTTGGTACTGTCCTGGTTCTGAACAGTTCGCCTTCAACTGGACTTTTCACCAACATAAATTGTGATTTTGCTCTGGAGGTCTACAAAGAAATTGTATAGCACTTGAAAATATTTCCATAACTGTATCATACACCTCGATTGGTTAAATCTACTCAGAGTTATGCTCTGTCAAAGTCCAGCAAGATTTCCTGCCAGAAATAGAGCACTCTGTTTTTGAAATCCTTGCAGCCTAGTAATTCTCTCATTTGAATCTTAGCTCAAAATAGGAGTTCAGTAACTAATACTTGTTTCAAACTTCCACTTTTAGTTGAAAGTTAGCTCATGAATCATTTCTTCATAGGGAAGAGGTTATTAAGTGTAGTACGGTGTCGATGCACCGTAAGAAACATGTCGGTACTACGTAGCCTCACCAAAGAAAATACTAAACCGGATTATACCGGTATATACGTCTAATCAGTGGCACTAAATGGTCTCTCACACACTTGTACTACACGGGATACGTACGTGGTTAGTACCTGCAGAAGACACTCAATAGTGGTGCACTCAAGGGTTGTTTCATTTCAGGCAGCTCTATAGTTGAAAGTAAATACAAACGCCCGTATCATTGCCATACGGCCGTCCTTGAGTTAAGTCACGTCTCAAGGTACGCGATCGTGTTTCAACACCACACGACGGGGAACCCGGATATGTCATGAACGGGTCATCACGGTTGGGAATGTTATCAACCCAACGGATACCACCTACTGCCCTGCAGGGCACGCCGATGGCAAGCGTTGCGTATGTCCTCCTGGGCTATTTCCAGATGAACACACTCTCGCGTTACTGACCATGCGATGGGGTCTCCACTTACTTGCCTAATGCATGCTAGGGATCAGCGTTTCATATGAACTCAGGAACATGAAGAGTCCAAGAGTTATATATTGACGTCTCACACCAAGCTGTGAGACCTATCCCTGAACTACTTTCCTCGTTAGGGGAGCTAACCGAAATTGAACCGCTTTCGGTGGCGTTCCTTACCATGCTTATCTGAGCGTAGGTGCGTTGTTACATAATCCAAAAATTCAGAATTATAACAAGTATGTTAGTACTGCCACTTTAAGTAACTATACTATTATAGTCCTTATGTGGGCATAATACCGTTTCCTCACCGTATCCTAAATTTTTGTCGTAATACGATCCTTATTCAGTGTGCTATTACCAATGCGGCTCTGATACCACGTTGTGAGGGCCCGCCGTCCCGATCACTCACGGGGACGGGGCACCTCGCCCGGGAATCGCATTGGGTGGTGTCGTGCGATGCGGCACCCAATGGCACACATAATAAAGAATCATATTACATAAATCAAGCGGAATCTTACAAAGTGTAAATTTTATAAATACTTCTCAAAATATTATACAGCGGAAGACTATTACACTAAAGTCTCATACCTATGCTAAGCAACAGAGAAGGTGTCCAGCCCGCGGACCCTTCTCGCTAGCAACACTATCACAATAGCAGAGGCAGGGGTTGCAATGAGTTCGCCACTCGGAGAGCCCCGAGTCTCATCAGACACCCGTACTTAGCAGCGTACAGTTATTACCTGCAAAACAACTTATGCAGTATCTGTGAGCACGAAGCTCAGCAAGACTGACCTGTCACCCTAGCCATGTAACTCTACATGATGAAAATAGAGGGCTAACTATAGCAGTTTGCACAAACGATGAACTTGAGCTAAAGGAGAGTCCTTACTTCAAGATTTAATCAACATTTATAGACCTCGCGCAACTTACATCGAGACTCCACAATCAAACAAGAAACGCTTCATCTCGATGTCACTTGCCCCCGGTGAAAGTAACTTTAGTGAGCTACCCTAGACTCATACACGCCTTGCGCCATCAACGTCAAAACTCCACAATCAAACAAGAAACGCTTTGCCTCGACGCTACTAGCCCAGGGTGGAAAATAAATTTAGTGAAAGTGTTGATCATTCCTCATCTCCATTATGAGGATTACTCACGAAGCATTATTAACTCTTCCCAGTTTATTACTACGTCACGACGCAGAGAACAAGTATGCTCACTACCGTGAGCGACGGTGATTGCAATCAAAAACACCCGGCTGACATGACACGTACGCCCGTACTCGACGTTGCACACAGCAACCGTCACTGACGTCGTACGTGGCAACCTTTCACACGACACCCAAATGTCGGACCGGTCCCACCGACTGGGATTAAGTCTCTCTACGGCAAACCCTCGTAGAGCCGACTTCTCTATCCTTTCAGCATCGGCATCAGATGGTGAGGTATGCCTCGACACCCAGGTTAACATGTTACATCGGTTTCCTGGGTCCCATATAGCCAGTATGCATCCGGTACACAACTCAAACTTGTCCAACGGTCCGCACACGAGAACGGGCCTTAATTGACTCAGACATAGACTAGGTTCACACGACCACGTCCTTGACCCTTCCATCCACTGACAGGTCTCCATTCCCAACTATGAGGATCAATTGCCAACTCTTCCGATTGATCCCCCTTAATCCAGGTTCACGAGTAGGAAACTGCCCACTCGAGTTTTGCTTCTTTTAATCCACTTTTGTTGACTTGAGATCAGCAGTTATAAACAAGTGTTAACCTACTCTACATTATACTCCAGGGTTTTCTGGGTCATGCATTTGGAGTTTCATACCATCTAGACGTAATGCAATAAATAAAATGCTAGACGTATGAAGTGAATACAAATAAAAACTTGTAAATTTGATGCAAACCGGGGCTTTCCTTTGTTCTGCAGGGGACTTATATATATATATATGCAGATTCAGTTAGTGAAGATCACTCGGCTTGATCAAGTGCTGTCCTCCTTCCTTGATCTCCCCTCCGATGACTTCAAGTCCTTCACGTAGATGCTACACGTAATGAATATGCATATGGATTTAATTGTAAAGATTTTGCTACAAGTTTCAACAACAAGTTTCAAAACTAGAACTCTGTTTAAGAATTTAAAATGACACTAGTGCTAGTGGTTTGGGTTTGGATCTAAGCACATGATTAAGTGCTAAGTGGTTTTCCCCCTCTTCTATATTGATCACCTTAAGTGGTTAAACAGAACAGGGGTGATCCAAAGCTCCAATGGAGCTGAGAATTTTCATGTGGGTTCCTTGTCATAAGAAAGCACTCTGGACCAATATTTGGGATTATCTAATGAGTGGATCACTCAGAATAATTCCCTAAGCCTTTAGGCAAAAAGGAATTAATTCAGAATAAACTTGCAAGTTCATGCAAAACTTAGTGAACTACAATTTTAATTATAGTTCATAGAATTTTCATGAATTTTCCTAGCCTTTTTGGAGCTAATATTTGCCCAGAAATGATTTTTCCAAGTCTAGGAAATTCTCTGAAAAGGCTTCTGCATTCAATTGAACACAGCATCTTCAAAGCTGAATTGCTCTGATCAAATCAACTACAATTGAGCTTAACTTTTTACAGAGGTTCACTAATATCCTAGAGAATATTCTGGAAAAATTTTAGGATTTTTGGATGAACCCAACTCCCTCTAAAATTCTTTAGCTGAAAAGCTTTTAAAGAATTTTCCAGAATTAAATAATGAGTTTCATACAAATTGGGTTGTAGATTTGGACAGAGATATTAAATATGAATCCAACCAAATTTGAATCACTAAATTTGGAGCTTCCTAGAAAGAGTTATGAGGTTCTAAAGTTTGGGGAAAAATTCTGAAATTGAACTCTGTTTGTTTTTCCAATTTTCAGAGACATAAGGAATTAACACCACATTTGGCCAAGCAAATGAGGTCCAATGCTTCTGAAAATTTTACTGGAGTTCAGGTATTTTTGGAGGAATCTCCTGCCCAAATTTGGGAAACTTCCAATACACAGAGCTCCTGGAAAAATTCCTACAAGATTTTCCTTATATGATTTAATGAGCCAAAACCAGGATTTTCATAAATATTGGGATGTACCCCTGGATAGTACTCTCTTAAAGGAATCCAACAAAATTTATCTCACTATTTTTGGAGCTTCCTATACCAAGTTATGCATTTTACAAGTTTGAACAACTCTCTGTTTGATTTTAAACAGAACAGTCACACGTGGGGCCCACGGGTCAGGTACTTCTTCAACCTCCCGCCAGAGCCCGCGGGTGCACACCGGCAGAGAGCGTGGCATGGCTCGTTCTCCCTTATTTCTCCACCAAATGAGCTCCTGTTTCGCCCTACATGCTCCTTGGAATATGGTGCAGCTGCCGGGCAAGGTTTCCACGCATGAAAACGGCCGAAACAGGTCGGCACTGGTGGGGGCGGCTCGGGAGCTCGGCATGAACGCGTTCTGGCATGTCCAAAGCTTCTCCCGGCGAGCTACCTTGCCCTAAAGCATCACCAGAGCTCGTGGAGCATGGAACGCACCTCAGTTCGTGCTGCAATTGGCGGAAGTAGGGCGGTCACCGGAGACCCGACCCGTTTTTGCCGCCGGCGACGAATTCTCGTCACCCGGGGCCTGTGATAGTCGGTTTTCTTTGGCTCTCGGTGTGGGAGGGCGCTAGGTCATCTAGTTGCTGTGGTTTGAATTGTAGGAGGTATGATCAATTGGTTTGGGAGAATTTTAAGAATTAAACACGGTCTGTTCTATACGTGCGCCGGTGCCAAAAATCGAATTCCGGCGAGCCGGCGTTGGGGAAGAGCAGGGGGACGATGGGATGAGGATCAGTACCTTCTGGCGCACCTCTGTGGCCTCTTGAGCCTGCCGGAGAGGCGCTGTGGCAGCCAGTCGATGTGTAGAAGCGGGAGTGTGTCGTTGTTCGGTTCTGCCGGGAGAAAACTGGCTGGTCACAGTGGAGGAACGCTGGAACTGAGCTGAGGATCCGTGTAGCACGTCGAGGAGCGAGGGGCGCAGCTCTTTGATGCCTCAGCTGGGCGTCCAACTTGTGGGAAATGCACAGCGTGATCAGCCGAGGAGCGGAGGGTGAGGAGACCCTGTTCGTGTGCTGCGTGAGGAGGTACGAAGCTCAGTTTGGCTCAGCAGTATAGAGAGGATCACGCCGAGAGAAATCCCCTCACGGTGCCAGCGCGAGAGGGACGAGCAGGAGGTGGCTTCGGCCTGCCCCTGTGTCGTACGGTGAGAAAAACCCGAGGTTCTCTCAGTGGCGCGGTTCCTTCGCGTGGAGGAGGAAAAACAGGGACCGGGCACTGTCAATGAAGATCTTTTGCACACCAAATCCCCTCCATGACATGTGGACCCTACTGCCCAACTTATCTTACCACAATTTTCTCACAAATACCTCCATAATTTGGCAAATGCTGAAACTCAAATGGTGGAAATTCAAATCTGAATTGTGTGTGGTTATTTGGACAAGTTTTATCCAAATTCAAAGGATTATTTGAATTCCTTGCAAATTTAAGTCCAATTGGCAAATGGATAGCAAATATCTTCAAAAATTCATGAGACTTTACCTACCCCCCTATTTTAGACCTAAGGAACTCAAATATGAACTCTGATCTTCGATTTGGCTGCTGAAATTGAGGTTTCTAATACAACAGTTTGAATTTCCTTTTTGCAAAGGGCCTACTTTGCCTTGGAGTAAACCCTTGAATTCAAACTGAATATTTAAGCCCTCTTTTGTTATGACCCTTTTGAATTTGGGTGAAACACTTTGGTTTGCTCCTAGCCCATGCTTGATCAATCTTGGTCCCAAGATGAACCTCACAAGTTCAGTTTGACCATGGCCCTCAAATTTGAATTTGAAGGTGATCTCAAACAATTCTTTGAACAAATGGTATATGAGCTTAACATCCCTCCGATTTTGGAACTTAAGCTCTTCACTCCTTGAGGGCTGCAATGATCAGCTCATATATATGCTTTTGGACCATCTGAACCTGAATGTTTTGCAAGGGTTCAAAAATGGGGTTTAAACTTCCCTCCCCTCTACTCATAGAGAATGTGCCTATGAGTTAGGTTTTTGGGAGTGAAATTCTTCCCCAGGTTAACATGTGTTCAGTAGGAGCTAAAGAATATTTTAGCTCTTCCCACATGTCCATGTTTGAGTTTATCATTTTATATGACATAACTCCAGTCATTCCCTTGTCTAACATGTTTGAATTCAGCCTGAATTCAACATGATCATAGTCCATTCCCTTTTGGATCCCCCTCAAATCAGAAAGTTGCCCCTCATAATCTCCTCAATTTCAAATGTATGAGGCTCCATGTGTGTTCAAAAGTTTGGCGGCAATCTGAGCTCAGGCTTTGGGTCTAAAGACCTTATCTTCATTCTTTCTCATCCACCTGCATGATTACACCTGAGCTCAACTTCACCTTGGTCCAACACATTCAAAGGCATGCTTGAACCCATGTGGTTGCACCTCATGTATACCGTCCCATGTAAGAAAGTTTTTATAAGTCCCATTTTTCATGAACCAGAAACACGATGACGTTCAATCACCCGTTTCTTTGCATTCACGTTTTTGGGACTTTTACAGAAGGCCTAGAACCGGGCCGTCGTAAATAAAAATCCTGAGGGTGCCACATGGCACGGCCATATTATTTTTTACTACTATGCTAGTCCCTCGTAAATAACTTATTTACGACGGTAATCATCGTAAATAACCTTATTTACGACATTTGACTGGTGACGGCTACAAAGTATTGTAATAAACCATTGCCGTTGTAAGGAAGCTGTTTACGACAGCAAGTGGCTTATTTATGACGGTTTCGGGCCGTCGTTAGTTATATAGTTTCCTGTAGTGCACCGCTGAAAATGAAATTTTTAATTGCAGTGACTTAAGAGGTCCATCACTGAAAATGAATCTGCAGCGCCTTAAATGCCCACTGGTGTTGCATTCTGTTTGGTGGCGGACTACAAGTGGGACATTGTCATATCTTCCTTTGTAGTGGTGTATTTTGGCCGGTATGTTGTATGCACACCACTGCAATGTTTTGAAGTTTTATCACTAAAACCATTCTTTTATAGCAGAGCATGGCCAGAACACAGAAGAAGTAATGAAAACCGACGAAACATTACTATTTGCAGTTACATAAACTAGCAAATACTCATCTGTACAGTGTAAAAATATGGGTTTTACAATATCACTGGAACAGCTCATTTTGCGTCACAATTTTTGGTTTTCATGCAGCTATCAAACGGAGAAGCTCCTCTTTGGGGAAAATGGGAA
Organism: Neostapfia colusana; assembly: GCA_030760725.1. Classification (NCBI taxonomy): domain Eukaryota; kingdom Viridiplantae; phylum Streptophyta; class Magnoliopsida; order Poales; family Poaceae; genus Neostapfia; species Neostapfia colusana. The sequence goes on from JASWHV010000017.1 coordinate 53,480,520, forward strand.
AACCATCTAGTTGTTGGTGAAAGAACAAAGAGCTACAGTTATAATAGCATGGTAAATATCTCAAACCTTAGCTCAACTAAAAAGCGGCGGCGGAGGCTTATGGCTATATATGCTCATACTTCTACCAGTGTTTTTTGTTTTGTATCAAGCCTATTTTCTACATCTACATGGGAAGGTGGCAGGAGGACAAATAGGACCTCTCTCTCTCTTTGATTCTTAGAGGAGAAGTACCTTAATGTCTGCAGCAAAAATCTTACTTAGATAAATTAATGAGAGCTTTATAATTTGGGTGTTTTACAACAGCACAGGCTCTGATACATGCTAGATTTTTGGTTCATAAGATGGAACAAGTATTTTCATTTTTCTTCAATTTAAATGTAAAATATGAACAAATAGTTCAAACCAAAAATTCTTAATCCTTTCAGGGCATCAGATCATGAATTTAAGGAGCTTGACAATGGCGGACGGTGTTCTGGGAACTCGGTGCGGGGGAGAGAGGAAGATGATGATCTGACGTGCTGAGCCATTTGATTTGATGTAGGCATTAAGGAGAACTTTTTTTTGAAACTGTCCAGATCAACCGTATGTATTAATTATTAAGAAGAAAGAGTTAATTACATGTGCCTAAAAGGCAGGGCCAACCAAACCTTGACATCGGACCAAGAAACAACAAACAATACACTGAACCAAGCCGTATCCGGTGCCGTTGTGAAGATGTTAGCTCCCAATATGCTCCACAATCTCGGTTGGCACTGTAACTAGTTGCAACAACTGGGGCGGGGACCTTTCCTCTCCTTCTAAAATTCGGCTGTTCCGTTCGCACCAAATGGCCCACCAAGCCATAATGGCCAACGTCTTGATCTTCTTCTCAGACGATCTTGATGCTCCAACTGACAGAGGTGAACCAGCTTTAGTCCAACATCTCATCATTGCTGAATATGCTCTCCGTTAACCAAATAATGACGTCATTCTCTTAAAATGATCCATTGCCATATGAAGGGCGAGCAGTCAACAGCATTCGTCGGGACTGTTTGATCAATAACGGGCTGCCTCCATAGTCCCAAGAAAACATGCAACACTCTGCTGATCAGAACACTTTAAGTACACTAAAATAACCCAAGTTTCACTTCGAAACAAGAATGTTTCGTGCCGAAGCTTCATAGGATATTGCTCCATATTCAAACTAAATTCTAATAAATCTCAAATGCTCATATATAGCAAGCGGTATAAGCTAAATATTAGTACCAGAAAGAGAGTGCAACGAGAGTAAGACTTACTTAGAAGTGGAGGTGTTCTAGCAGTACTCGAAGACAAGTGGTACATTTGTGATCCACCTCGCTGGCACGCCTCGCCTCGAACACGCACGCATTTTGTGAATTCGAGCCAAGTCAGTTTGGCTCGCTTCTCAATCTTGTACTATTCTAAACTGTAGGATCGAAGAGCACGTGAAAAGCAACCAGAGGGGGGTGAATAGTAGAGTTAAATCGTTTTAGCGGAAGCAACAAAAACCCCCTCGGCAGAAAATCAATCTGTTAAAGAAACCGTGTATGCGACTGATCTAAATATGTTCAATTAGTGGTATATATTATAGAGAATCAAGTCATGAAGACACGACAATAAGAATCACGGAAATCCGTCAAGAAAAACTGAAGTTATGATCGAAATATCAAACGAGGGTCAATCTGTTTTACTCGAGAAAAAAACCAGATCTGCAGCAGTGCAAAGAAACTCGTGTAGATCAGAAACTACAAATCCAATGACCGTGAAATTTTCACAAATGATATATAATCAAGTTGTGAAGACAACCCAAAAAGAATAATGTCAATTGGATCTGTAAAACTCGAGTTATGATCAAAACACAAAAGCACTGTCGTGTTGTCCAGAAACTCGACGAGAAAGACTTGACAAAAACAAGTCGGACGAACAAGGCACAAAAGCTCCTCTAAATTACGAATTTTATTGATCAAAACATAAGAGGAACAGCCCTAGGTCATCTTCTACCACGAGCTCTGGCCTCCCTTTCTTATATAACCAGCCCGGAGACCAACCCAATTTAAACTAGGACTCTAATCCTACTTAGTTTCTGAACCAAAACTTTCCATAACTGCTCAAGACTCTTCTATAGGCAGATAGAAGCAATCTTAAGACTTCCAAACATCTTAGGAACGTATCCTACATTTCTAAAACAACTCAACTTCGTGTCCCACATGAAATCCTATCATAACCAACTCAAATCTTTCCGCATTTGAGCCATAACCAACTCAGCCGCAGCCTGAGTCCATAATGCAGCCGGTTGGACCTTTCCTACCGATTCTTTATGTCCACATCTCTTCATCACGCCTTAGAACCATGTTGCCACGTCCATGCACTCCTTGCACATGTGCAAACACCTTCCAACAACTTCCATGATACTTTCATATGCATTGTTCTTGATCTAAACATGCTGCACGACCTCCTGATCAACTCAACCACAATTCCTCCCGGACTTGGTTGTTGAACCTCATCTTCTCCCTAAGACTAGTTCAGTGGATCCCGTCACCAGCCATATCTTGAACTCAAGCAACACCTGCACATGAATAAACAACCAATACTTTCTAGCACAAGTCCGTGACTTGACTCACGTTAGTTCAGAAAACCACAACACCTTACGTGAACACCTCACATAAGCATGTTGCAAACCATTGCAAAATGTTAACTACCGTAAACAGCCATAACACTTCAAAAACTTAGTAAAAGAATACTAAGCAAACTTTCCATAGATATAAAGCAAGTTCGAAATATTTGCATGGTAACAATAGAACCATTGCGATTTAACTCCGGACCTTGCCAAAGCTAACCGGACCTTGAGCCGGAGCTTACCAAAGCTACCAGAACCTAGCACCGAAACTTACCAAAACTAGTCGAACCTACCGCCGGAGCTAACCAAACACATGTAGGATCTAGCCATAGTAAGTCGGACCTTACGTCGGATCTTGTCGGAGCTCGGACCTAGAGTCGGACCTTGACAAAAAGAGTGTTTTGGCAGAATTCAAAACTTTTATCGCATAGCCAATGTACTCAGCACACATAGGTCTCACAATCTCCCCTTTGATGAATGCATTGGCAACACCACTTAAAATCCGAACATTAGCTTATTCACATGAAAAGTTTTGAAAACAATCAAATGAGAAAGAAATTTTAAAACAAAAAATTTCCCCCCTATACATATTTCTCCCCTTTGTAAATCATAAATAAAATGAGAAGAAAAACAAAAATTCTCCCCCTAAGAAGAATCGTGCCAAAACACTTGTGAATCGTGCAATGTGTGATCAATTTCTCCCCCTTTGGAAATGTATTCAGCAAGGTTCAAAAGAGAAATTTTAATTGTTACGAGCATATTTATAACATATACATATAAAACAAAGCTCATCCAAGCCATACTATCAAGTAACTTATACTATCACATCAATAAGAGTACATAAAGTAGTGTAAGCCATGCTAGAGATCAAGTGTAATTTTCAATTTAAGCAAGTCATGATCTCACAAACTTAACTATGTCAAGATTTGAAAGCATGACACTTGTTGCTGCATTTTAATTATTTTTTAAAGCACAAATTTAGATCATAGGACATTTGTAAGAGATTATATGCTACATCAGCCTTATTCTAACCAACCAAGCCAAGCCTATGTCATTTGACAATCAGATGTTTAAGGACATGGTTTTAGTCATACACAACTTCTTCCAAATTCATATCTAAGTGCAATGATAAGCCATCTCAAAAGAAGAAGTGTGATGCATACATATTCTCTTGATCTTTTTCTCAATTTTTCATTTGAACATAAAAGCTCAACATGTGAATAGTTGATTGATTATTTTTCATTATTAAAAGCACTTGTGAGCATGCAACAAGTTTAAAACAACAAGAAAGTTTGATCATGACCAGATTTAGTGTAAATAATTATTCCAATTACTAGCCATGGCAAAAACTACAAAATGTATACCATGAGTAATGTAGTAAGAACTTTCAGCATATAAAAGGAATCATAAAGTCATATATGTATGAAATACTATGCTCATATTATTTTAAATTTAGATTCACACATAGACTTCCCAAGTTTCAAAACTCCCCCTCGATTTAAGTCATGAGGATGCATAACCCCTATTTCACTACGAATGAAACAAAAACAAGTAAAATTCAAAGGTTTTGTAAAAATGTCAGCGAATTGTTGTTCGGTATCTACATGGTGAAGCACAATGTTTCCTTTTTCAACATTATCACGGAGAAAGTGATACCTAATGTCAATGTGCTTTGTTCTCGAATGTTGCACGGGGTTTTTAGCAATGCAAATGGCACTAGTGTTATCACAAAATAGTGGAACACTATCTAGATCAACCCCATAGTCCTTAAGTGTTTCAACAATCCAAAGAATTTGTGAGCAAGCGCTAGCAGCAACTACATATTCAGATTCGGCTATTTATTGTGCAACTGAATTTTATTTTCTAGAGGACCAAGCAACAAGTGAATTACCAAGAAAATGACAAGCACCTGAAGTACTTTTCTATCAATTCTACAACCCCCAAAATCAGCATCCAAAAAAGCTTTCAAAGTAACGGTTGAAGGCGAAGGAAGAAAAATCCCAACTTCTTGAGTTCCATGTAAGTAACTAAGAATTCTTTTGATGGCTTGATGATGTGAAGCATGTGGGGAAGTTTGAAATCATGCACAAAGACATACGCTGAATTGTATGTCCGGTCTTGATGCCATGAGGCACAAAAATGATCCAAACATACTTCTATATTCTTTTTGATCCACGGGTTCACCATTTTCATCAAGCTCAAGTGTCGTTGCTGTACCCATTGGTGTCCGAAGAGACTTTTTTTTGTCCATGTTGAAGCGCTTAAGAAGGTCTCTTGTATACTTTGTTTGATGCATAAAAGTACCCTCCTTGGTTTGCTTGATTTGCAGCCACAAAAAGTATGTGAGTTCTACCATCATACTCATCTCAAATTCTGAACTCATCATAGCTGAAAACTTGGACACAAGATCATGAGCAGCACAACCGAAGATAATATCATCCACATACACTTGAACGAATAATGAGTCATTCCCATGCTTAAGCACAAAAAGAGTTTTATCAACCTTGCTCATGGTAAACCCCTTTTCAAGTAAGAATAATTTTAACCTATCATACCATGCTCTAGGTGCTTAATTAAGACCATACAAGGCTTTAGACAGTTTGTAAACATGATTAGGAAAATTTGGATTTTCAAAACCCTGTGGTTGCTTGACATAAACCTCCTCACCTATGTAGCCATTAAGAAAAGCACTTTTAACATCCATTTGATATAACTTGAAACCTTTAGATGCAGCAAATGCTAACAAAATTCTTATGGCTTCTAATCTAGCAATAGGAGTAAAAGTTTCATCAAAATCTAGTCCTTCAACTTGTGTGAAACCTTGAGCAACCAACCTAGCCTTATTCCTAACCATAACCCCATCCTCACTTTGTTTATTTTTAAACACCCATTTAGTTTCGATTAGAGTGTAACCTTGAGGTGGAGGTACAAGTTTCCAAACATTATTTCTTTCAAAATTTTCTAACTCTTCTTGCATGGCGATAATACAAGATTCATTAGTGAGTGTGTGTGATATATCTTTGGGTTCAAAAGAAGTAACAAATGCAGAATGAGCATGAGAGTTGGGATCACAAAACCTGGACCGTGTGACTCGTTCGTGCAAGATTCCAATCATTTGTTGTGGATGATGACTTTTGAGGACCCGGAGGGGAGTAGACAATTCAGAAGCTCCTTCTTCTTCATGTTCATCACAAATTGAAGAACTTGTGACTTGAGGATGATCTGGACCAGCAATGGTGGTTGTCGGTGCTGGTTGTGAATCAAAATTAGGAGCTGGAACAATGTCATTAGCTCCTGAATTTTCGGGCAGCAACATCACTTCTTCATCTTCTTTGATGAAAATACTCTCCCCCTGGGGATATGGATCTGGTCCTGTAATATTAGAGCTAGTACCTGGGCTAGCTTCATCAAAAAAGAATCTCACAAGTCTCTACAATTTTGTTAGTCTCATGTAAAAGCATACGGTAGCCTCTAGTTGTAAAAGTCCCAAAACCTGTAAAGGCAAGACTTGAATGATGAATAAAGTTGAGTCAAATTCAAGAATTTGGAATTTGAAAAAAACTTTTCTACATAGGGGAATGTTTTCATGTGCAAGCACACAATTTAAAGTCCACTTTGAATTCAAATGTTCATTTTAAGGCAAAGGTGGTCATTTTAAATGAAGGATGCAAACTATGGTTGTAACCCTCCCCTTTGCAGCCGCCAAATTAAAAGTTTGAATCCATATTTGAATTCTTCAGGTCCAAATTATGAGGAAGGCAAATTTTGAGAAAATTTGGAGGTACTTTGATATGTATATCAAAGAGGCTTGTGAATTTCATTGAAATTTGAATTCAAATTTGAAACTGAAGTACACATTCGAGGCTTGAAGGATGTTGTCTTTGAGAAAGACAGGCCTTGTAGCGCGTGCCAAGCCGGGAAGCAAGTAGGAGCATCCCATCCTGCGAAGAATGTCATGACTACAACAAGACCGCTCGAGCTCCTCCACATGGACATATTTGGTCCAATTGCTTATATAAGCATCGGCGGTAATAAATATGGTTTAGTCATTGTCAATGATTTTTCACGCTTCACGTGGGTTTTATTTTTGCATGATAAGTCACAAACTCAAGGAACACTTAAGAAGTTTCTCAGGCGAGTCCAAAATGAATTATCATTGACGATCAAGAACATAAGAAGTGACAATGGAACAAAATTCAAGAATACACAAGTCGATGAATATCTAGATGAAGAAGGAATAAAGCATGAACTTTCGGCACCCTACTCTCCACAACAAAACTGGGTAGCCGAAAGGAAGAACCGAACGCTCATTGAGATGGCAAAGAGAATGCTTGACGAATACAAGACCTCTGACCGATTTTGGGCTGAAGCTATCAACACTGCTTGTCATGCAACAAACCGATTGTACCTTCATCGCCTGCTCAAGAAAACCTCATATGAACTACTCACCGGTAACAAACCTTCGAAGTCCGATGAGGGTTTCTTGCTCGACTATGATTTGAACGCTTATCGTGTCTTCAACAAGGTCTCTATGGCCTCAAACAAGCTCCTAGAGCTTGGTATGAGTGCCATAGAGATTTTCTAATTGAAAATGGCTTTAAAATTGGTAAAGATGATTACACCTTGTTTACCAAGCACTTTAATGATGATCTATTTATTTGTCAAATCTATATTGATGATATCATATTCGGTTCAACTAACAAATCTTTTTATCAAGAGTTTAGTAAAATCAAGACAGATAGATTCGAGATGTCCATGATGGGAGAACTGAGATACTTTTTGGGACTCCAAGTGAAACAACTAAAGGAAGGAACGTTCATAAGCCAAACAAAGTACACACAAGACATTCTCAAGAAATTTGGCATGGACAAAGCGAAGCCCATAAAGACTCCCATAGCAACAAATGAACATTTAGACTTTAATGAAGATGGAACTAACGTGGATCAAAAGGTATACCGTTCCATGATTGGCTCTCTACTTTATCTTTGTGCATCTAGGCCTGATATTATGTTGAGTATTTGTATGTGTGCAAAGTTTCAAGCCAATCCTAAGGAATGTCATTTGACAGCCGTAAAGAGGATCTTGCGATATTTAGTTCATACACCAAACCTAGGCCTTTGGTATCCTAGAGGTTCAACGTTTAATCTCATTGGATACTCCGATGCAGATTATGTTGGATGCAAAGTGGATAGAAAAAGTACCTCCGGGACTTACCAATTCTTGGGTAGGTCCCTAGTTTCTTGGTCCTCCAAGAAGCAAAACTCCATTGCCTTGTCCACAGCCAAAGCGGAGTATGTTGTAGGCTGGAGTTGTTGTGCACAGCTCCTTTGGATGTGACAAACTCTAAGGGACTACGGTTACAATATGAATCATATCCCGTTTCTTTGTGACAATGAGAGTGCAATTAAGATTGCACACAACCCTATTGAGCATCCCAGGACCAAACATATTGATATCCGACATTATTTTTTTGAGAGACCATTCAATTAAAGGAGACATAGCCATTTCCCATAACAAAACCGAGAAACAACTAGCCGATATCTTCACCAAGCCAATTGATGAAAAACGCTTTTGTGAGCTTAGGAATGAACTAAATATACTTGACTCTTGGAATGGCTGGAAACACAGACTACCTACTTAAATCCTCAAAATCTTACTTACTTTGCGAAAAAACTATCCCTTATCTTGATTTTCTCTTGAAAACTATTTAAATTAGTGAATCTTGATGAATAATGACCATTGTCTGATTGTTGATTGCTTACTGGACATGTTCATCAAGATTATTTATGAAAATTATGTCCTTAGATCACTATTGGATCAAACTCCCAATATTTACCTAAATTCTACTCTTAATCTGTCCAGTTGACCCGAACTAGTACGGTGTCGACACCGGACTAGTCCGCTCCCTCAGACTAGTCTGGACAGATCTGCCATACCGGACTTGATCGGTCCTCCACCGGACTAGTCCGAATGTCCACGTTTAAAAGTATATACCCGTGCCAACCAGTGCACTCTTCACCCCACAAACACTCTTTGGCTTCTCACTCCTCAAACCTTAGCCCACAAGGGAATTTTCGACATTGGCCAACGAAATCAAAGTCCTCTCCACGGGAAATCTTCTCCTCGACGTGCGGATTCCTCTCTCCGGACTAATCCGGATCAAACTTCGCGTTTCGACTTAAATCTTCACTTTTTCGGTAAAATCCCTCTCAACTCAAGTTCTCATCTTTCCTATACTTTTGCTCAAATTTCCTGATTCCTAGGGCATACATTACCTTTCTCGATGCATTCCTATTGTATCACTCCATGTTTTGCATCAATTTGCGCTAGATCTATTGAAAATAGGAAATTAGGGTTCTTCAGCAGGTCCGGACTAGTCCAGTATCTGGTGCGGACTAGCCCAGTATTCCGAACAAGTCCGCACTCTGAAAATTGACAAGTCCAGTCACCTGTCAATTGAACCTCTAACTTCTTATTTCCACATAATCTACAATCCATCTCGTCAATCAATTCTTGATTTTCCTGTCAGGCATGATGTCGTCAGCCTCCGAGGCCATGAAGAAGAAACATGACCACATTGCTCAACCCTCTTCTCCCGACGATTCTCTTCCTAAAAGGAGAGTGGTTGGTAAGACAGCACAAAGCAAAGACATTGTTGGAAGCTCTACGGCTCCTAGAAGAAGTGTCGGCAAGGGCAAAGGACTTGCTAGTGGTCCTATTGGTCCATTGAAGAAGAAGGCCCCCATTCACCGCAACGGGCAGCCATCAAGTGATGACTTTACTGGAAAGGGGACTGAACTGGTTGACAAGTTCAGAAAAATTCAAGTCTATGAGCAGCCAAATCAATGTGCAGACCCAAGATTTTGGAGCAACTTCCATGCTGACTACTATGAGCATGTATATATGAAGATGAAGAATCTTGTTATTGAGAGTCAGTGGCTCAACATTGATTACTTGCAATCCAAGAGATGACAGGCCTATCATGAGGTACTAGAGGCATTAGAGAGGCATGGCTTGAAGGACCTTCTATCCTTTCAATATGACTGGAACAATGAGGTCATTACACAGTTCTACTCTACCCTTTACTTTGCCCGCGGTGATGGGGATGAGATGACTTGGATGACACATGGATCCAAGTACAGTGTCACCTATGAGGAATTTGCCAAGATACTTCACCTTGATCATACCTTGGATAATGAGCTTGTCATTCACGACTTGAAGCCTTTGGAGAAGGTCAGGTATTAGCTCACGAAAATAATATTGCCCTAATTTCGTGGGTCACTTCTTGGGCCATGAAAATACATGAGATTATAGTCCAAAGTACATGCTTATTGTTCAGTTTAGAGCATATAAATAAAATAATAATTTTCACTCAAACACATAATACAGATCACCCTTTATAACAAATGCAATAAACTTAATTTACCATTATAACATCCATTACATAGTCCAAATGGTATTTAGCATTGTCCACACACAATATAACATGAATGAACACATAGATGTCACATGGTCCATACAATATTTTTGTCAAATCAAGTCTTATCACATGACCACATTGAGCTTTCCCAACAACCCAACAAATTGCTCCGACGCTCTAATCTTTCGCTCGTCATTTTCCTGTATCAAGCCAAAGTGAAGTACATTACTAATAAATTCAAATAAAAAGCAACATGATACTTATTCTTTCTATGGCTTATAATACACGAGCTCCATTTGAAAACAAGATACATAATATATGATGCAAATGAAAACACGAAACTATGGAGGATTCTTCTTAATAGTTATGATCAACTTACCTAATTGCTACCACCGGGAGTGAAAAACTTATCGATAAAGTAGTCCCCTCCACCCCGTCCTCGTGAAGAAGATGCTTGCAAATTTGTAACAAAAGGACTCTGGAAGTTTTGTGCCCTTGAGGATTATCACTAATATAAACAATGATACATGTTATAAGTATACTAACATTTTATTGAAATAAAAAAGAACATAACGATGATATATACCTGTGTTCCAACGGGAAGAGGCTGTGGAGGCACTGGTAGCGGTGAAGACATAGGTAGCTGTCGGGGCTGCGGTAGCGGCAACATGGCGGCAGACAGTCCAAGCTGAAAAAATATCCCTAAAATCATCGGTGGCCAAACCAATACAAACATTTCTAGCATATTTTGCAAAATATTCATCAAAAGAGTACAACGCCTTTTAAGCCTGAGCATCAGATGGGTGTATCATTACTCCCTTTGTTTCACGCACACCTTAATTATGCCACCGCATGTGTCTTGCAGTTGATTTAGATAGAAACAATCGTTTCAGCTTACGTGCAAGAGGCATGTAACAAAGTTGTTTCACTACCACTTTTTTCTTCACTAATTCACCGTCCTCATTTGTGGCCTCAATGTATCGAGATTCTTTACAAATCTAGGATTGTGTTAGATTTGCATTCTCCTTCTAGAAAAGCATATAGTTGTTAGGACAACAATCAATCTTTTCGTACTTCATACCAAGGCCCGCCAATAACTTTTTTAACTCGTACATGTCTCTCGCCAACTTATGATTCATCAGAAGAATGTTTGATATCAAATCCATAAGATCATCGTAGCACTGTTTGACAAATTGTACTTTAATTTTATAGAAACGAGTAACGGTCGAAAGGACAAACTCTTTAGTTTGGTCATGTGATGCTTAGATAATTCTATAGAACTCTTGAACTTCGGGTCCAGAAATTTCTTTAGATGTACCTGCACCACAATCACGATCTACTGCTTCAACCATGTCTTCCATTCTGTCCTTGTTATCACCATCTCTGTCATCAACATCAACATTACTATGGTATAACTCGCCATGCTCATACCATGTTTCATAACCTGGCATAAAACCAAATCGACAGAGGTCTGGTTCCATATCAAACTTCTCCTTTCATAAAAAGTTACTACACTTGTTGCACGGTTGTTTAACAAAACGGTTGGTCGATAAAGAGGAAGCTCGACTGATAAATGCCTTAGTATTGATGGCCCATTCATCAGAAGGCGTAACATTCTTCCACCAACTATCATACATCCATCGTCTATCATCACCCATGTTCTAGACTATACAATACAAGAATATAGACTTCAAAAATCTAGATGGTAACACATCATCAAAATGTTAAATAAGCTCATGGAAACTAGGTTTTAATGAAATCATCATTTTACTAAAGCATGCTTAAAACTAATTGCTAAACTCAAATACTATTGCTAAACCAACAACTAATACATACAAACTAATTCTCGCCACTTACATAATAAAAGAAACCGTTAAAAAGGCAATGTATGGTTACCTGCACGGTGCGGAGGCGATGGTCAGGGCGTCTGAAGGGGTGGTGCTAGAGGCGAGCGGTGCCGGACCGAAGGTCGTGTGGTCGGGGAGGAAACCTAGCCCAAACCACATAATTATTTCAAAGTTTATAGATCCAATAAGACTAGCACATAGTGTTATAGAATTCATTGCTACAAACCAAAGTGAGTTCATCCGTAAAAGATGCATACATGCTAACTTCATATTGGTGCAACAAATAATTCAACTACTTTAAACTAATTACATTACTCGAAAATGACATCAACTTCTACGATCTCACACATAATAGAAGCTAGAGACAAGTGCCCGTTTACATGACAACTACTACGATCTCACACACGAAATGTCATCCAGAAAAAACTTGATCAGTCGAGTCATTAAGGACTAGAGGGCATGTTTTAGCCAAGGGTGGCATGAAAATGCAGTAGCTCAACACATGGATTTGTAGCTCAACACATGGACAAATCATGGCTTCAATCCAAATGCACGTTCTTTTTATGCCAAGCGACTAAAATAGGGTTTGATGGTCATCGGCTGCACTCTTCATTTTGGTTAGCGTCTTCGGGAACAAAGGAAGGGAAGAGGACGAAATACTGGTTAGCGTTATATATTATAGTGAGCGGTAACCCTAGCATTGGCACGTTTAGAGCGGACCGACGCGGGCAGCGCTGTACGGGCATCCAATCCTAGCATTGGCGCCTCATGCATCCAATCCAATACAACTAACCAAGCACAATCTATACTTTAAGGTCTAATCCAGGTATGAAAACTACACTAAGAAGTTATAGAGATTAATTAGAGATTACCCTTTGTAGGAGTGGGAGCCGGGCCGAGAGAGCATGGCCGAGAGGTTCGGTGTCAGGATCGGGCTGAGGAGCAGCCGTCTGGGCCGAGACCAAGAAGCAGCGAGGAGGGTGGAGCGGCGCTTGGAGCGGCAGCACAGCGGAGGAGGGTCTTCGGAGGGCCGACGCGGCGGGGGAGGGGTGCTTGGAGCAGCAGCACGGCGGGGACGCGGTGGTTGGAGCGGCGGCACGGCGGAGGGAGGTCCATGGATGGCCGGCGCGGTGGGGGAGCAGTGGTGCGGCGGACCTAGGAGGACCAACGTGGTGGAGGAGCGACGAATGGCGGCGGCGCGACGTGGTCTAACCGACTGTCGGCCGAGGAGCGGTGGTGTGGGAAAGAAACCGAGCTCCCAACATCTTTATTATCTTTATTTTTTGTGAGCCGGGTTGAAACCCACGAAAGTACACTTAATTTCGTGAGCCCGGTCCGGAGCCCACGAAAGTATGCTCCTTTATTTTCATGTGCCGGGTGGGAAACCCACAAAAGTGGGATTAATTTCGTGAGCTGAGTGGTAACCTATGAAAGTAGGGCTAATTTCGTATGCCGGGCGGGAAACCCATGAAAGTATGCTCCTTTATTTTCGTGTGCCTCGTTGAAACCCACGAAAATATCTTTAATTTCGTGTGCTCGGATTGAAACCCACGAAAACAGTTTTAATGTCATGGGTCCTGGTTAAAACCCACGATAATAATGTTTATTTTCGTGAGCTAGGAAACGACACACGAAAATAATCTTAGCTCGGTGCTATTGGTTATCTGTAGTGCTATTTATCCATCTGAATATTCATGATGTTTCATAATTGTAGACTATATTGAACCTTCTTTGAACCACCCAGTTTAGGTTTTCTCCAACCATTTTTTTATTGTTACACCAATTCACGAAATCTGATTCCGCTGCGCAAAACTCACAACAGCAGCCACGAACGTGTTGCGAGCGGAATGGTGGAATCTCATCTAGATCCGGAGAGGGCCGAGGCTCTGGCGAAGGAGCCGAAGGTCCCCACCCTTGATGCCACGGCTGCCAATGCTTCTCTCTTCATCTTGTATGCCCCTGGAGAAGTTATCTGCTTGTTGCTTCACCCTGCCCGCTTCTCTTCCTAGCTCGGTGATCTAGGCGGCTTTGCTTGGTCCAAGTGGTGCATGTGCAGAAGATCGGGCATTTGCTAGTGAGATGGGTCATTCTCCTACACAGCAGCACGACCACACAATCATGCTTATTGTGACCCGGTTTGTGACATCTGAAACAGAACTTAGGCTTTTCTTTTCCTTGCTCTCCTGATGTCTCCTAATCCTCCCTTGCCACTGCCCCCCCCCCCGAAAACAACTTGGTTTCCTGTAGTGCTATTTTATCCATCTGAATATTCATGATGTTTCATAATTGTAGACTATATTGAACCTTCTTTGAACCACTCAGCTTAGGTTTTCTCCAACCATTTTTTTTATTCTTACGCCAATTCACGAAATATGGTTCCGCTGCGCAAAACTCACAACAGCGGCCACGGACATGTTGCGAGCGGAATGGTGGAATCTCATCTAGATCCGGAGAGGGCCGAGGCTCTGGCGGAGGAGCCGAAGGTCCTCACCCTTGACGCCGTGGCTGCCAATGCTTCTCCCTTCATCTTGTCTGCCCCTGGAGAAGTTATCTGCTTGTTGCTTCACCCTGCCCGCTTCTCTTCCTAGCTCGGTGATCTAGGTGGCTTTGCTTGGTCCAAGTGGTGCATGTGCAGAACGACCGGGCATTTGCTAGTGAGATGGGTCATTCTCCTACACGGCAGCATGACCACACAATCATGCTTGTTGTGACCCGGTTTGTGACATCTGAAACAGAACTTAGGCTTTTCTTTTCCTTGCTCTCCTGAAGTCTCCTAATCCTCCCTTGCCATTGCCCCCCCCCCCAGCCTTCTCCTTGAGGAACACTTCAGGTACCCCGCAGGTTCTGCCCGTGCTTGTCCTGACGCTGTCGAATCCCCTCGGTTAGTTACTGTCTCTGAAGCTGGTGGCGCAGTTTGCCTCTCCATTGAGACCAATCAGACCACCCTGGCCTCAGCCACGAACTCCACGACCTGTCCTCTCGGCCGTGCGTGATCCACCACGTCCAGGTCTATATATCCCCGGCGCGCGGTCCATCTCCCTGGCGATCGCCTCCCCCCTCCATCCCGTTCTTCATCACTTCAGCGTAGGAACCAAGAGCAGGGTCTCCTAGGGTTCTTTTGTGTGTGCATAGGCTTTATGTAATCGGTGATGTTTCGAGCCAGCACAGATGCTTTGATCGTGAGTGGCAGTTTTCTGGTCCAAGAGTGCATATGCATATTGGTACAGATTGTGTGCATGTTACTTTCTTCTTATATATAATTCAAGCCCTTGGGTTTTTTCGAAAAAAAAATGCATATGCACTGGTACAATCTTTCTCTTTTCCAAGTTTTGTAATGACTAGAGGCCAACGGCAATCTGAAGCATGCAGAGCCCGCCTAACCTTAATCAACTACTTGCACAATACTATTACATGGTGGATGTGTAGGCACAGTTTTCTACTTTTTTACTATTAAAAAAAGGGCATACCGAGTGGTGAAAGCCCCCGGAGAAGTTATCTGCTTGTTGCTTCACCCTGCCCGCTTCTCTTCCTAGCTCGGTGATCTAGGCGGCTTTTCTTGGTCCAAGTGGTGCATGTACAGAACGACCGGGCATTTGCTAGTGACATGGGTCATTCTCCTACACAGCAGCACGACCACACAATCATGCTTGTTGTGACCCGGTTTGTGACATCTGAAACAGAACTTAGGCTTTTCTTTTCCTTGCTCTCCTGATGTCTCCTAATCCTCCCTTGCCACTGCCCCCCCAAGCCTTCTCCTTGAGGAACACTTCAGGTACCCCGCAGGTTCTGCCCGTGCTTGTCCTGACACTGTCGGATCCCCTCGGTTAGGTACTGTCGCTGAAGCTGGTGGTGCAGTTCGCCTCTCCATTGAGATCAGTCAGACCGCCCTGGCCTCGGCCACGAACTCCACGACCTGTCCTCTCGGCCGTGCATGATCCACCACGTCCAGGTCTATATATCCTCGGTGTGCGGTCCATCTCCCTGGCGATCGCCTCGCCCTCTCCATCCGGTTCTTCATCACTTCGGCGTAGGAACCAAGAGCAGGGTCTCCTAGGGTTCTTTTGTGTGGTTAATTTGGACGTAGGCTTTATGTAATCGGTGATGCTTTGAGCCAGCACAGATGCTTTGATCGTGAGTGGCAGTTTTCTGGTCCAAGAGTGCATATGCATATTGGTACAGATTGTGTGCTTGTTACTTTCTTCTTATATATAATTCAAGCCCTTGGGTTTTTTTCGAAAAAAATGCATACGCACTGGTACAATCTTTCTCTTTTCCAAGTTTTGTAATGACTAGAGGCCAACGGCAATCTAAAGCATGCAGAGCTCGCCCAACCTTAATCAACTACTTGCACAATACTATTACATGGTGGATGGGTAGGCACAGTGTTCTACTTTTTTACTATTAAAAAAAGGGCATACTCAGTTGTGAAAGCTCCTTGTGGAGTCTCGGGAAGGGGATTTTCTAGACAGCTTTTCCCTTGCTTATTTTGCAAGGAGGCTAATTCAAATATAGGACCTCCAGGACATAAGTGGAGAGACTCTACCACTGCGTCAGCCCTACCCTCCTTTCTATTTTTTTACTATGTGTATAAAAATGAACTCCAGCTCTGACACACAGTAGACAACAGTTCCAGAATTAAAAATGATTTTTTTAAATCAAATCATGCTTAAACACGCCATTTATACCACTTATATTGTATTAAAACATTTAGCCACAATGTTTATGTATAGGAAGATGAGTCCCACGTGCCAGCTCAAAGAATTTGGTCAAGCCAGATGGCGATAAGCCTAACGTCCCCTCGGTGGCAAACTGTAGAAAGGTCCGCTGGATATTGTTGTATCTGCTAACATTTGCACACTGCAAACAACTCTTTGATAAGCTGTAGTTTTCCCATGAAAAATCGAACGGCCTGTAGACTTGGTGACGATCTGTATCGGCTTAGAACTTTTCTCCTGCCAGCCAGCGACTGTAGAAGGCGAGCGTCTCCTTAGGCTTGTACTCTGGTACAGCGTGCCCGGCTCCCTGCATGTTGCCATTTTCATGCAAAAAGGTTCACTTAAATGAGATCGCAAGAAGAGAGAGATTTGAAAGTTGTCTGATGAAATTTAGGCCACAAAATCTAATAGTGAACCGAAAGAGAAAAAAAACTTAAGCTGATGATCATGAAGTTTCTCTGGTGAGTAGAGGTGAACGACACAGAACTGCATACCTTTATTGTGAGGAAGGTGAGATTGTGATCATAACCTTGTGTATATCTGCAGTGGCAGAAACTAGGATCAGATATGAGGGAGCTTTGATTCTATCAAAAACTGAAGTCCAGCGAAATTAGTTCTCAACAACTCAAATCCAGAACTAGCATTTGCCATATATAACCATGTGCGCATGTATTTTTTCAACCCACCGATTACAATTTTTGAAAACACCTAATGAACTAAATGACATCAGATTCAACTAAACTAAGTATTTGAAACTGTGGTGATTCTCAGGCATATTGTATCGTGATGAATAAACAGCAGAAAACACCATACCCTGCAACTTGCTCTCCGAAATACCATGGACGCCATCTGTCAACAATTTTGTAGCCTATCGATTTTACCCATGCTTCAGTTCCAGTAAAGGGAATACACAGATCATGATCGCCACTACAACATGGAACAACAAAACATTGTCACAGGTTTCTTTTAACATCTTTTCAATCAGAAAATGGCAAGACACTTTATCTCAAGTAGTTCATTAGCTCTTTGTATTGTTTTTTTCGTAGAAACATTCTATTTTATATAACATAAATGCATCATCTACAGGGACTTGACTCTGTATTTCCAAGCAAGATGAATGTAAAACTTATCAATTACAAGTTTATCCTTTTGTCATCATCAGAGTAAAAGATGTTAAGGAACAAGCTCCACCTACTAATAATTATCTTCACCAAATTATACATAATATGCATAATAAACTAATATTTTTATGAGGTATAGGTATTTTTAATATGAATAAAGTTATGTATAGGAACCACAATGCTGTCGCATTGCTTACTATGCGGTGTACCTCTTTTGGTACTAGCAGCACTATATAAAACTTTTCACAATATGTGTTGTATAGGACTGATTCTCTTGTAATTTTTCCCTTATTTTTTCATTCATCCCATTACTTCTTATTCAAATGAAAATTCAATCAATAAAACATGATATACAATATTCTCATTGTGCTTCAATCCTAATCTAAATATAGTGCCAAAATCAACCTGAAACAATATTTTTTGTAGCCCTAATGTGTTATACTTTATACAGATTCCATAAGTTTCATCTATTTACCATTCGTAAAAGAAGAATTACTGCCATATACCGTAGGGGCTTGCCCCTCCTGTTCACTCAAGAAAAACAACTACTGACATTTTCTGTACCTGTATATTAGCACACGATATCCCAAAGCTGTGAACTTCTTGTGATAGCTCAGCATCGTTCCAGTATCATGAGAATAGTCTAATCTCGCGGTATTTAATTCCCATGATCCAATTAAGTTTTTCTGATTTGCCATTTTGATTGTGGTAGTTTCACACACAAAAAAGAGAAGGTTAGAGAGCTGATACATAATTCAAATCGAAATTTCAATTTACCAAATATCATACCGATTTGGCATGAATTGCAGCTCTGACATATTCATCATCCAGCCATATAGTAGCGAGTTCATCACTCTACAAGTACATGCAAAATGTTTCTTTTTAGCTTAGTAAATGCAAAGTGTTTATTCCGATGAAGAGTCCATATCGTAGTTATCCAATGAACTAAGCAACATGATTCTAGGAAATTCAAGATAAAATACAATCCATTAAAGTGATCGCCATACTGCTGAACCCTGCAACTCAATAGTGATCATCCATATAGCGTGCCACCATTAATAATTCAACAGATCTGCTATTTGGAAAGGAACTGGCGTACAACGGAAATGCGTTTCTATATTGAAGAAGAAAAATGTTGACGCGTCCAAATTTCCATACCGTGCAGTTAAGTGACCGGCCACCAATTCCTGTCCACATGGGAACACGTCCATCCTTCAAAGCAGCACGGAGGGGCCAAGAACGCCCTGCCATCCCCTTCCTCACTGGAAAGGGCCTCTCTGTCTCTCCTAGCCTTCTAAAACTCTCGGGCAAGCTGCTGTGCCTGAACGCCGCCTCTTGAATTTTAGGATGATGGTAGCAAGGTGCAAGGATGTTGTACATATTCAGGTCTTTCAGTTCCTGCAGATGCCAAAATGGAGGTTACAGAACCCACAAATTTCCTGATATGTCGTCAATTTATATGTTTAGGCTCACAGATTTTACCCATCGCACTCTATCGATGTTCTCGTGGCAGAGGTCGTCTACAGTGCCCCAAAATGTACCATGGCAACTAGCTTTGACGTCCTTAAATGAAGCATATCAGGTCCAATTTAGTTTGTAACATGGTTAGGGATGAAACCTGCGACTGAGACATTCTGCCACTGCCAAGATGTTTTGCTTTTGCAGAGACAGATTGAACTCTAAGAAAACGTATTAGGATAAGAGCTGAACCACAGACCTCATACATGTCAGTTGAGATGAGACCCATCCCATGTGCAAATGGCACAAAGGAATTGAAATCGTAGTCTGCGTCGGTTGCTGGATTGCCAATTAGATAGCCCTATAAAAAATGTAATCTTTTTTATTGTAACTCATACATAGACTTGCCAAGTATAGTTGTTCAACAGAACAGAAAAAAATGCTACTAAAGGAATGACCTTGAAGTTGATTCTTGGCTCTGACCCTTTTTCCGTTCCTACCAGGACATAAACATAAGATGTGAGACTTCAGATGATCTTAGTTGTGTTCTGCGTCTCAGTGAATCAGAGTGCAAACCTTTGATGACTTCATCTGCGATTGTGGGGATGTATATCCCTGCATAGGACTCGCCGGAGAGGTAAAACGAATTCCACTGAAACTCTGGGTATAATTCGAACCACTGCAACAATGCATTAAATCAGTATCAGCATTCACGGATGAAGTGTCGGTACACACGGACATGGTAAAACTGCAACCCGTGCAGAGAGTGTACCTTCGAAAGGAACTTATGCGCATCAGCCGCGGTTTTCAGGTCACCTGTTTTGTAATCCGATTTGTTCAACGAGTAGGACATCCCCACACCAGCAGGCGAGTCCAGGTAAAGCATGTTTGAAACCTTTGAATGATGAATTTAATTTATCACATGCTAATCACAATTTGACTGTTACTAGACGTGTGAAAGTTCAAGAAAATTTTGATGCTTCGGAACTTGGCAGATAAAATTTTCTCGACTTTCATCACTCATGCATACAAAATCATTTAGATCGATCACATGAAAATAATACTATCCATTAGATTTTGGAAAAAACCATTTTACTACTGTCGAAGTGTTCGGTATGACACTTCCCTGGTCTGCTCGGAAGCAGCCCGCGAAGGTTCTTTTTTCAGAGGGGCTAGTGGATCTCGAAGATATGAGCACAATAGTGAGGAAGGACATGAGGATTTACGTGGTTCGGGCCGCCGGAGCGTAATACCCTACGTCCACGGGTGTGCTTGTTGTATTGCTTGCGCGTGGTCTAAAACGGGAGTCAGAGCTGCAAACTTGCGAACCCTTTGCCCGGAGGCTGCCCCGGTCCTTTTATAGCCCAAGGCCGGGGCAGTTACAATGTGGCCCAGGGCCCAACAGGTGGCCCCGCGGCTATTTGTACCCTATACATGAGCTAGGGTATTTACAGCTATATGTATTGTCGCTGTCGGAGGAGTTAAGGCGCGCCGCCTGACACGCCGGACGCCGCTGACCGGGTGGCCGGTGGTGATGAAGTCCCCGTCTTGTCGCCACGTCTCCTCGCTCTGCTAGGCGGCTCTGCGCCGTTGGGCGGCACTGTTCTGCCGTCACGCCTCGCCGTCCTGTCTTTCACCGTAATGGTGTGCAGACAGGGGACGGAGGCGTGCGCCATGCTTCTAAGGAAGGCACGAGTCTTGAATGCTCGGCCTGACAGCGTATTTTTCTCTTTACTCCTTGGTCATCTGTTTGTTGCTTGTCGGTGTGACGTCCGGGTGGCTGACCCTCGGGACACGCGTCTCCACCGGAGCTGTCTTGTAGAGTAGTGGGTGGTCCGGAGTCATTGGACACGTGGCAGCACTGGAGCCCCCCCATGCTGGAGGTCGGGTCCGGGGCCGTAGGACACGTGGCACCTCCGGAGCCTTCCTTGGGGGAAGGTACACCTAGAGTCGTTGCCCACGTGGCAGCACCGGAGCCCTCCCATGCTGGAGGTCGAACCCGGAGCCGCAGAACACGTGGCACCTTCGGAGCTCTCTCTCGCAGAGGTTGTGGCTCGGAGGTTCCGGATACGTGGCAGCGCCGGAGCCCTCCCTGGCGGAAGATCGGGTCCGGCACCACTGGACATGTGGCGGCTCCTGAGCCACCCTCGGCCAGTAGTCAGGCTCAGGGCCTGAAGACACGTGGCAACCTCGGGACTACTCATGGGGCCCAAGGCACGTGGCTCATGTTGGGGCCCGCCTAAGCTAGAAAGGCAGGGCCCATGTTGTCTTTTATCCACTACGCGGGGGTACCCGGTCTGCAGGGTACCGACAATGGCCCCCGGGCCCATCTCGGAGGAGATATTGAGCCCGTAGGTGGGGCCCCTATCTCTCCCGCGTGGTGGTTTTGAACTTACGATTTTGGGATCGAAGTGGTGGTGAGATTTTTGCGTAGTGGGCGAGCGGCTGTACCTGGGAGACGAAGAGGTTGCTTAATTTTGGCGTAGTGGGCGCACTCAGTCAAAGCAGCAGCGCATCGTCGCGTCCACTCCCGATTTGACCGGTCACGACGCTGCAGTCGAGGGGTCGCTTCGGGAACCGCCGAAGTATTGCGCTGCTTTCCTTGGGAACCGTCGGACCTCTGTGGCCTGCACAGACACTAGGAGAAAAGGGGTAACCGTGCCATGTAATTTGTATTTTTCCCTGCTCGATGGCCCCATTATGGCTTGTGGTCCTCTGCTAAGCTACGGGACATGGGTAATTCGGTGTATTAGTGTTCGGACCCTGGTTACCGTCCTTCCCGGGGTGGTGTGCCATCCGAGCCCCCCGCACTCGCGTGCTTCGCTGGAAGAGGCAGAATGCGCACGCTTAGGGCGTAGGACCATCTAAGCAGGCTACACACCCTGGACCTCCCGCTGGCCAGACACTCCAAAGAGGGGAGGTGTCCTTCTAGTGCCACCGGACCCAAGCAAGAAGGTAACCAGAGGGTTCGGAGACAACATAGGTGCCTCAGGCATTTCCACCTTGTAGCTGGACAACATAACTTTGGCCAAGAGCGAGACAAAGAAACACAACTATGTACACGTCGAGAGGTATGCAAAAGTGTGCGCAAGCTTGAAAGGAAAGCTGCAAAAATATAAATGTGCATAAGGTAGGGGAGGAGAGCGCAAAGGTTCAGAACGACTTAGCTGACGTGTGTAGCATTTTGCCAATGTCCGAAGCTTGTTCCTCCGGACCCTTAGCATCGTAAGGACCCAGGGCACTCTGGCAGTATGGCTACCACTCCTTCCGGATCCCTGGCGACGCAAGGACCCGAGGGGAGATCGGCCCTTGTCTTCAGCTTATCGTAACTGGCGCTCCGAGCCTTCTGCTTGGTTGCTGAAGTAGTCCGATGTCCTGCCCGCGTGGTTCACCGTGATGGCCCCCTGGTAGGTGTGGCCACTTAGTGGGGGCGCACCTACCAAGTAGACTGGATGAGGCAAGGCGTCAACATCGGACCTCCCGGGAGGTCCGGGATGCCACAGACCTAATCGGACCTGCAAGTATGGTGGGAACAAGCGGGTAGTCGTGCTCTCTGGTCACTTTTCCTTGTTTAGTAGCATTATTGTGACTTACGGTCCTCGGCGGAGCTACGGGGCTTGGGTAATTCGATGTGGTCGTCCAGGATATGGTTGAAACCTTGCCCAGGGATATGAGTCATTTGGTTCCTCGATACTGAGCCATAGCGCTGAGGAGGCAGAGTGTGCACGCTTAGAGCACAGGTCCAAGCTAAGCAGACTTCACACCCTGGACCCCCCGCTCGCATAAGCCTTTCAGGGGAGGGCCGTTCAGCGCCATAAGGCCCCCGAGCAATGAGACAACCACCGGACCCCGGTACGTCACAAGTATCTCAAGCAGACCAGCCTACAGGAGGATAGCACAGCTCCTGCTACAGTGGAACGCAGAAAAAAGTGACTGGCCACACGGCTGGAGTGGTATGGAAAGAAAACACGAGAAGAGTTTTGGGGCGATGTCCGGGTCCGTCTACTCCTCTTGTCCGTAATCGTGCCCTTTTCTAGCCCCCGAGTACTCAGCCGTCGCGCTGAGGAGGCAGGATGTGCACGCTATGGGTGCGGTACCAGTCATAGCAGGCTACACATACTGGACCTCCCGCTGGCGTTAACCTTTCAGCGAGGAAACCTTCCAGCGGCACGGGTTCTAGGACAAGTGTGTAGAGCGGGATCCAGACATACCATTTAGAGTTGATATGCATGAGCTAGCATAAACTGTAAATAGAGTGCGCAGGACAGGATACATTTTTCTTAGTTTTGGCTTCCTTTGGGTGATAGGAGGCAACAGGCCGTGTAGGAAGACAGCGACCCACTCCGGATAACAAGAGTAGCTGGACCCTTCCGGGACTTTAGTTGTTCCTAGCACTGTTCCTAGTCTCTATGATACTGTCGGTACCGTCGATATGGGGTACCCCCGTGCACAGGGGAAAATGCCTTAGGATCTCACCCTTCTCCGCAGGGAGAGCTCCGAAGGCGCCACACGTCCAGCGGGGCCGGACCTCCCTCTCCTCAGAGGAGAGCTCCGGGCCCACCACGTGGCATACAGAAGCCGGACCTCCCCCTCCGCGGGGAGAGGTCCGAAGGCTCCACGTGTCCTGCGGGGCCGGACCCCCCTCTCTTCTGAGGAGGGCTCCGGACCCGCCACGTGGCCAGCAGAACGGCGCTGCCTGCCCCCGAGCGATAGGCAGCGGGCGTAAAGACGCCCCATACCTTGCCCGTACAAGGTATTCAAGGCCCGCGCCTTCCCAAGACGTGGAGACGCGGAGCACGCCTCTGTCAGGTGCCGTTGCGCCCAGTCGCATCACAGACTGGCGCGCAGTGTCAGAGGCTGCCAGCCAATAAACGCAGCGACAAGACATCCCAATGCCGCCCCTGTCGGTACCTGGGATATGGGGTACCCCGCGCACAGGGTAAAATGCCTAAGGAACTCGCCCTTCTCCGCAGGGAGAGCTCCGAAGGCGCCACGCGTCCGGCGGGGCCCGACCTCCCTCTCCTCAGAGGAGAGCTCCGAGCCCGCCACGTGGCATACAGAAGCCGGACCTCCCCCTCCGCGGGAGAGAGGTCCGAAGGCGCCGCGTATCCAGCGGGGCCGGACCTCCCTCTCCTCAGAGGAGAGCTCCGGGCCCGCCACGTGGCCAACAGAAGCCGAACCTCTCCCTCCGCGGGGAGAGGTCCGGAGGCTCCACGTGCCCCGCGGGGCTGACCCTTCTCTTCTCTGAGAAGGGCTCCGGGCCCGCCACGTGGCAGCAGAGCAACGCTGCCTGCCCCGAGCGGTAGGCAGCGGGCGTAAATACGCCCCATACCTTGCCCGTACAAGGTATTCAAGGCCCGCGTCTTCCCAAGACGCGGAGACGCGGAGCACGCTTCTGTCAGGTGCCGTTGCGCCCAGTCGCATCACAGACTGGCGCGCGGTGTCAGAACCTATCAGCCAATAAACACCGCGACAAGACATCCCATGCCGCCTGCGCCGTCATCAACCACTACGACTAGCATGCGGCATGGGCAGGGCGGCAAGATGAAGACTCAGAAGCCTTCGACCAGAGACAACTACCGGCATAACTGCAGATACGGTAGATAATAGACAATCTTCTCGGGACCACCTGTCGGGTCCCGGCTCCCCTTGTAAGCCGCCCGAGTCTTGGACTATAAAAGGCTCGGGTAGGCGTCGATAGCAAGGGTTCGCACTTGGCAACTCATACGCTAGCCATACACTCTCAAGCTGTAACTCACCCCCAAGCTCAGGCCTCCGGTCCTGAGCAGCAAGCAATACTGCGAGCTCCATAGCTCGCCGTGGATGTAGGGTTTTACGCTCCGGCGGCCTGAACCACGTAAAACTCGTCGTGTCAAGCTCTTACTAACTCGTCCCTCTGCACAAGCTCTCCGCTAGGGACTAGCCCCACCGAAAAAAGAACCTCCGCGGGCTGCCCAGTGCAGGCCCGGGGGAAGTGTCGACCGCACACTTCGACATTTGGCGCGCAAGGAAGGGGGCTTTTCTCCTAGCGCGACGAGTTTCCGCCGACGAAGATGACCAAGCTTTCTTCAGCGGCAAACTCTCCCCCTCCGCGTTCACGGCGAACCGTGACCACTGGGGAGTACATGTCGACACACTCAGGACGGAGTGTGTCGGCACAAGCGGGTAGCCAGCAGCCGACTCCGGCAACGCCGACTCCGGCTATGCAGGCCCCGACCAGTGTAAGATCTTCTGCAGCGCTGAGCGTACACCATGGAGGTGCGCTAGCTGCAGCAAGAGCGCTGCTGCGCAACCCACCTGCGGGGGATGCACCCCATTCAGCGACCCAGCAATGGGTCCGCGAGGTGGACCGCCTCGTCGTCGCCGCCGCGAACCCTCGGTTTCGGCGAGGACGGCGCCCAGGACAACCGGCTGTGTCGCTGACGCGCACACCCACGGTTGATGGGCTAACGGCGGATTCCAGCTCCTCCAGGCTCCTGTCGACGGACCTGCGAAGGGAACTGGAACGGTGCCACTTGGGCCAGGACGCCCGGGTGTACCTCGAGCGACGCCGAGAAAGGCGTCGCAACCATGAGGCTGGCGACAGCATGTCGTCGGCCTCGACACAACCAGAAGGGCAGGCCTTCGCCACGCGAGCCCTGCCTCAGGCATATGCTGCGCACCATATGCCACAACTACATGCGCCGCAAGTAGCGGCCCCGGTCTATGGTGCAGCCTTGCCCATGCCGGGATACGCGGTGCCAGGTGCGAACCAAGCGTTCGCAGCGCCAGTACCTGCAGCAGCAGGTGTAGGATGTGCAGCCCTTGCACCCCACCTTCGCTTCGCAAGGTGGCCACGCAAGTTTCGCCCGCATCTGCCCGAGAAGTACGACGGTAGCGTCAACCCAGCGGAGTTCCTCCAGATCTACTCCACCGCCGTACTTGCCGCAGGAGGGGATGAGGCTGTCATGGCCAACTACTTCCCCGTCGCCTTGACCGGCCCAGCTCGGTCTTGGCTCATGAATCTACCTCAGGGGTCCATAACCTCCTGGGGAGAGCTCTGCCGACAGTTCGTCGCCAACTTCGGCAGCTCCTACACCCGTCCCGGCACAGAGCTTGACCTCCACGCCGTCAAGCAACAACCTGGGGAGTCGCTGCGCTCTTTCATCCAGCGGTTCTCTCAGGTACGCAACACCATCCCACATATCCAAAGTGCCTCTGTGGTGGTGGCGTTCCGACAGGGTGTCCGGGACGAGAAAATGCTTGAGAAGCTCGCGACCAGAGAGGTCCGCGACGTCTCGGAGCTCTTCAGCCTGGCGGACAAGTGCGCCAGAGCAGCTGAAGGGCGGAACTGGCACGCTCTGCCGACCTCCGAGTCAGGAGGACAGCCCGGGTCCGGTGCTGCTGCCTATGGGGGTGGCAAGAAGACCAAGAACCGGGGGAGTGGAAAGATGAAGTCACCATTCACGGCCCCCGTCGCTGCAGCTGCGACGACCAGTGGAGCTCGGGGGCCACGCCCCGACAAAAGGCAGCGGCAATCACCGGCCCCAGACAGTGACCAAGGCGGGCTATGCCCCGTGCATGGCACCTGCAACCATACTGCAGCCGAGTGCTGGGAGATCCAAAGGCTCGCAGAGCGCTTCCGCAAAGGAAGACAGCAGAGGGCTGAAGCACCGCCCTACCCTCAGAGGGATGGCAAACAGAAGGTCGATGCCCCCGTCACCGCTGCCCATCAGGTGGGGTTCCAGGAGCCTCAGCGCGTCATGAAGACAGTGCATAACGGAGAGGACTCCAGTTCCGACGGTGACAGGCCAGGGCGTTAGCAAATTGCGGCGCGCCTCCGCACTTCGACAATACCTCTCGGGAGCCGCCTAAGGTCTGTCAACCCCTTGAAGGCCTTGCCAGAAGGGGAAGACGCCTCAGGTCATCCAAGGCGAGCCCGGGCCCACCTACCCCTTGAAGGCCTTAGCCAGAAGGGGAGAACTCCCCGGGGGCCCCCGGGAGAAGCCGCGCAGGACCTGATCCAGCGCGAAGATAACAACCTCGTCGACAAGACTCGGCTGCAGGGAACACCCCGCAACGCACGGTCTCGGCTAATGCTCTAAGCACTACCGCCAAAGAACCAAACGCGTCGGGGGCCTGCAGGAGGGCAACCTGGTGAAGCGGCACGCTCTATTCCAAGAAGGACCCATAAGCTCTCCCCCAGCAGGGAAGGTCCCTTCCGAATCATGAAAGTTGCTGCCCCAGGTATACATGCTTTTCAACCGAGAGTGGGATCCATTCCCAAAAATCCTTGCCATGAAGCAACACTGTAAGTCCTACTTCCTGAGCATCAGTATAATAGGGCTATTCCCTTCTGTAATAGATCTCATAGAATTTAGGAACAGCGCTTGGGGCAGCTAAGTCTCAAGGGACGGTACAAGACTACGTCCAGTTTAGCCTGGTTCCGACCCTAAGCGCGTAGAGTCTTGCTTCCCTTGAAGACGAGGCGGAACATTGCCTCCATGTACAGCCAGAATTCCACCTATGGGTACGAATACAGAGACCTGTTCTACTTAGCTCTCACTCATGCGCTCATTTAAATTATGCATTAATTTTTATGATCGCACTATCTCTGTATGTTCATCGTACATCTAGCTCCCCCTCTCCTGCGCTCATCCATAGTCGGCATTTGCTATCCTACCGAAGGCGGCTGCGCTTGAGGCACCTGCCGATGGCCGAGTGAGTCTCTCGGGCCTCCCCCAGTCAGGTGTTGCGGTGCCAGTTGGTTACCTCCAGGAAAGGCCTGCGTTGTGCATGGGGGGTCCAGGGTGCGTATCCAGCTTAGCCGGCCCAGAGCCCAAAGCATGCGCATCCTGCCCTCCGGAGGTACAGGGGAGTACGACCGCTTTGCCTGGTCATGAACCCAAAGCGCGTGCACTCTGCTTCCCCAGCGCATGGCCCGGTACTAGGGATCGGACGGCCGTACCCGGACCTCGGAGGGAGCCGGAGCTCCGGCGCCTCGTGCACAGAATTGCCCAAGCCCCGTATAGCGGATCAGGATCGTAAGACGGATAAGACTAGGAGACGGGAGGGGAGGACCCCCGAGGAGAATTACGTTTCCTCTGCCTGTGTGCAGGACCTCCAGGTTACGGCAACAGGGACTGCATGAAGCGGGGGGAAAGGAGCTACCAGCTACTCCGGCCTAGGACTGGAAGGACCGGGACCTGCCCCTCCAGCAGGGGCGGGACCCGGGGGCCCCACGTGTCCAGCGGGCCCGGAACTCTCTCCTCCCTTGAGGAGGGCTCCGGGCTCGCCACGTGGTAGGCGGAAACCGGACCTCCCCCCTCGGTGGGAGGGCTCCGAAAGCCCTACGTGTCCAACATGGCCGGAGCTCCCACCTCTTAAGGAGGAGCTCCGGACCCGCCACGTGGCAGGCAGATCTGGAGCCCCCCATAGGGCGAGATCCGGAGACCTCCGGGGGCCCCTAACATGGTTAGGACCCGGGGAGGGTGTCTGTGCAAAGCTCCGGGATTGGAGATGGCCTCTGAGTACCTTGTGGAGCTAAGGACTCAGTCAGGCAAAGCCAAGAAGGAGAGAAAAAGCATCACACACACAAGTATCCAAAAGAGTTAAATTAAGCGAGGCTCCATGAGCTGGACTACAGACTCGATAAAAAGGGAGAAACAAGTCCTAAGGACCTCCCGGCTCCTGCCGGAACCTTGCGGCTATAAGGGCGGCCACATCCTCGACTTCTGCCCTGGCAGCTTGCTCCCGCTCTGCGGCTGGGCCCTCTCTCGCTGGTTCTAGCGAAAAAGAGGGGTCGCGGCTCTTAAAGCATGCCAGCACATGTGAGGCGACCTCTAAGGCTAGGCCGCGCCCCTCGGCCTCAAGCTCGCTGGCTACCACCGAGTCTAGCCTGTCCAGCTTGGCGCCGATCGACTCCAACGCGGGGATCACCTCCAACGCAGGAGCCGCGGTCCTCACCGGACTGAAGCCAAGAGGGATCAGGGCGGACCCCGCTCGATCCACGAAGCTCGAGACCGCAAGAGCCTCGGAGGACCGCAAGGCCGAAAGCTCCTCCACCTCGCGACGGGCCGCCTGCAGAGCCTCCAGGTTCCTCTCGGAGAATTCCTTCTCTTTGGCCGCCAGGGAGCTCTCCCGGAGGTGGAGAGCATTGGCGAGCCGCTCCAACTCAGCGGCCTTGAAGTTAGTGGTCAACTCCCGGTCCAAGACCGCCCGGCGATCACGGGAGACCTGTTCCTCCCTCAAGTCGAGGTCTGCCTTCAGGATCTCCAGCTCCTCCATCCGAGCTCGAAGGTCATCCTCGCCCGCAGCCAGCTGCGCGGCGACCCTCTCCGCCTCAGCTGCCACGCAACGCTCCCGTTCCTCAATGGCGAGTTCACGGCGCTCCAACCGCTGCCGTATCTCCACAGCAGCAGAGAGGCTCTCCTCGGCCCGGGCGTGTGCCTCCAGGGTCTCCCTGTTGATCCGCCGCGATTGGGTGTCCATGCGGTCGACAGCCCGCTTCATCCGGTCGAGGAGCGCTTCCCTGAAGTCGAGCAACTCCCGCCTGGAGTCGAGCTCACTCTTAACCTTCGCGGTCCTCTCCCGCAAAAGGTTCCCCCAGGTGAGGAGGCGGTCCCGTTCAACCGTATACTCCACCCGCTCGCGCCCTAGAGCAGCCAAGACCTGCCGGACGCTCGTCTCGGCAAGCGAGAAGGCATCCGCCAGAGGCAATGGAGCAACAGAGGCCGGGGCAGTCCCCCCGACCTCCTCCATTACCTCGTCCTCAGGAAGAGCCGACTCACCAGCAACCGAGACAAGACGCCGATCAGGAGAAGCTGGCTCCGAGGCTCTGGCGGCCAGGCCAGCCGGGCTCTCTTCAGCTTCTGGCTCCTTGACCTGAGGAGAGGGGCGAGCCGGGGAAGGCGGTGCTGGAGAAAAGGCCGGGCCGCCTAGTGCAGGGTCAACCTGCGCTGGCTTGGGGGCCGCGGTGGCCGTCTCGGCGGGAAGGGACGGCGCCGCCGCGGAGTCCGGGCACACCGGAACAGGAGAAGTTCGCGCTGGCCTGGGGGCCGCGGCAGTTGCCCTGGCTCCGAGCGCAGCGGCACAGATTCCCCGCAAGTCGGGGAAGGCCGGGAAGCGCGGACACTCCAGCGGGCTCTGAACCCCGACTTCCGAGCCGGGATAGGACTCCCAGAGCCCGCTACCGTCACTGACGGCCGCTCCGCAGTCGCCTGAACTGGCAGAACAGGGGACGCCCCAGAAGCTTCCCCCGACGCATCAACCCGGGGCCTCTTCGAGTCGCCACCGGAGGGAGTGTCAGGCACCCCAGAATCCCGACTTGGCACAGACGCCGCTGCTGGAGGAGATCGAGCGCGCTTCTTCTCTGGCGGCGGGTTGGAAGCCATGGCAAGGGAGAACTCAAAGGCAAGAGAGCAAAAGCACAAGAGTCCGAGAAGAAACGCAGAGAAGTGCGAAGGGAAGCTGCAATGTGGGTAAGACCCCCTCTAAAAAACTTCCCGGGTGCAATTCCAAGCGATTCGGAACTCTTCGAATACCCCGCACCGGCAACCGCTTCGGTTACTAGACCGAGTGCCGATGGCTGGTGGGCCCAAGCCGCCTAACTGAAGCGGTGGGGTCAAGGAGTCAGTCTCCTGAGAAGATGAGCCGGCAAGGCACTTCGGCGGTTCCCGAAGAAAGCGCCGCAACGTGCAGAAGTGGCAGTCTTGGGAACCGCCGCAGTAAAAGCAATCATCAGTTGAGCGCACGCTCCCACGATCCCGTGGCCGTTCGTGCTCCGGCAGCGGTCAATTCAGGACTTAGAGGAAGTGCGCGGATCGGAAGAGACGGAGGTCCCACCTCGGGCTCGCTATCTCCCCGGAGATGGGCCCGGGGGCCACTGTCGGTACCTGGGATATGGGGTACCCCCGCGCACAGGGTAAAATGCCTAAGGAACTCGCCCTTCTCCGCAGGGAGAGCTCCGAAGGCGCCACGCGTCCGGCGGGGCCGGACCTCCCTCTCCTCAGAGGAGAGCTCCGGGCCCGCCACGTGGCATACAGAAGCCGGACCTCCCCCTCCGCGGGAGAGAGGTCCGAAGGCGCCGCGTATCCAGCGGGGCCGGACCTCCCTCTCCTCAGAGGAGAGCTCCGGGCCCGCCACGTGGCCAACAGAAGCCGAACCTCTCCCTCCGCGGGGAGAGGTCCGGAGGCTCCACGTGCCCCGCGGGGCTGACCCTTCTCTTCTCTGAGAAGGGCTCCGGGCCCGCCACATGGCAGCAGAGCAACGCTGCCTGCCCCGAGCGGTAGGCAGCGGGCGTAAATACGCCCCATACCTTGCCCGTACAAGGTATTCAAGGCCCGTGTCTTCCCAAGACGCGGAGACGCGGAGCACGCTTCTGTCAGGTGCCGTTGCGCCCAGTCGCATCACAGACTGGCGCGCGGTGTCAGAACCTGTCAGCCAATAAACACCGCGACAAGACATCCCATGCCGCCTGCGCCGTCATCAACCACTACGACTAGCATGCGGCATGGGCAGGGCGGCAAGATGAAGACTCAGAAGCCTTCGACCAGAGACAACTACCGGCATAACTGCAGATACGGTAGATAATAGACAATCTTCCCGGGACCACCTGTCGGGTCCCGGCTCCCCTTGTAAGCCGCCCGAGTCTTGGACTATAAAAGGCTCGGGTAGGCGTCGATAGCAAGGGTTCGCACTTGGCAACTCATACGCTAGCCATACACTCTCAAGCTGTAACTCACCCCCAAGCTCAGACCTCCGGTCCTAAGCAGCAAGCAATACTGCGAGATCCATAGCTCGCCGTGGACGTAGAGTTTTACGCTCCGGCGGCCTGAACCACGGCAAACTCGCCGTGTCAAGCTCTTACTAACTCGTCCCTCTGCGCAAGCTCTCCGCTAGGGACTAGCCCCACCAAAAAAGAACCTCCGCGGGCTGCCCAGTGCAGGCCCGGGGGAAGTGTCGACCGCACACTTCGACAGCCCCCGCCGTCATCATCCACTACGACTAGCATGCGGCATGGGCAGAGCTACAGGACGAAGACTCAGAAGCCTTCGGCAGAGACAACTACCGGCATAACTGCAGATACGGTAGATATCAGTCAATCTCCCCGGGACCACCTGTCGGGTCCCGGCCCCCCTTGTAAGCCACCCGAGTCTTGGACTATAAAAGGCTCGGGTAGGCGACGTTAGCAGGGGTTCGGACTCTAGCCATCCGCACCCCTGGGTTCGCATTTCTGCAACTCATACGCTAGCCATTCACTCCCAAGCTGTAACTCACCCCCAAGCTCAGGACTCCGGCCCTGAGCAGCAAGCAATACAGCGAGCTCCATAGCTCGCCGTGGACGTAGGGTTTTACGCTCCGGCGGCCTGAACCACGTAAAACTCACCGCGTCAAGCTCTTACTAACTCGTCCATCCGCGCAAGCTCTCCGCAAGGGACTAGCCCCACCGAAAAAAGAACCTCCGCGGGCTGCCCAGTGCAGGCCCAGGGGAAGTGTCGACCGAACACTTCGACATTTGGCGCGCCAGGTAGGGGGCTTTTCCCCTTGCGCGACGAGTTTCCGCCGACGAAGATGACGAAGCTTCCTTCAGCGGCAAACTCTCCTCCTCCGCGTTCACGGCGAACCGTGACCAGCGGGGAGTACATGTCGACGCACTCAGGACGGAGTGTGTCGGCACAAGGTGGTAGCCAGCAGCCGACTCCGGCAATGCAGGCTCCGACCAGCGTGAGGTCTTCTGCAGCGCTGAGCGCACACCATAGGGGTGCGCTAGCTGCAGCAAGAGCATTACTGCACAACCCACCAGCTGGGGATGCGCCCTATTCAGCGACCCAACAGTGGGTCCGCGAGGTGGACCGCCTCGTCGTCGCCGTCGCGAACCCTCGGTTTCGGCGAGGGCGACGCCCCGGTCAACCGGCTGTGTCGCTGACGCGCACGCCAACGGTTGACGGGCAGACGGCGGATTCCAGCTCCTCCAGGCTCCAGTCGACGGACCTGAGAAGGGAGCTGGAACGGTGCCACTTGGGTCAGGATGCCCGGGTGTACCTCGAGCGACGTCGAGAAAGGCGTCGCAACCAAGAGGCTGGCGACAGCATGGCGTCGGCCTCGACACAGACTGGAGGGCAGACCTTCGCCACGCGAGCTCTGCCCCAGGCGTACGCCGCGCTGCATAAGCCACAACCATGTGCTCTGCAAGCGGCGTCCCCGGCCTATGGCACAACCTTGCCCATACCGAGGTACACTGTGTCAGGCGCAACCAAGCGTCCGCGACACCAGTACCTGCGCTGGGAGCCAGCAACCGGCTCTGGCAGCGCCGACCCCAGCAATGCAGGCTCCAACCAGCGTCAGGTCTTCAGTAGCGTTGGGCGTACCCGGCGGGGGTGCGCCAGCCGCAGCAAGAGCGCTACTGCGCAATCCGCCTGCTGGGGACGCGCCTCAGGCAGCGACCCAGCAGTGGATTCGCGAGATAGACCGTCTTGTCGTCGCCGCCGCAAACTATTGACTTCGGCGGGGACGACGCTCCGGCCAACCGGCTGTGTCGCTGACGCGCATGCCAACGATTGACGGGCAGACGGCGGGTTCCAGCTCCACCAAACTTCCGTCGACGGACCTGAGGACAGAGCTGGAACGGTGCCACTTGGGCCAAGATGCCCGAGTGTTCCTCGAGCGACGTCGAGAAAGGCGTCGCACTCAAGAGGCTGGCGACAACATGGCGTTGGCCTCGACCCAACCTGGAGGGCAGACCTTCGCTACGCGAGCCCTGCCCCAGGCGTACGCCGCAGAACATAAGCCACAACCATGTGCTCTGCAAGCGGCGTCCCCGGCCTATGGCGCAACCTTGCCCATACCGGGGTACACTGTGCCAGGCGCAACCAAGCGTTCGCGGCACCAGTACCTGCACTAGGAGCCAGCAACCGGCTCTGGCAGCGCCGACCCCGGCAATGCAGGCTCCAACCAGCGTCAGGTCTTCAGTAGCGCTGGGCGTACCCGGCGGGGGTGCGCTAGCCGCAACAAGAGCGCTACTGCACAGTCCCCCTGCTGGGGACGCGCCTCAGGCAGCGACCCAGCAGTGGATTCGCGAGGTAGACCGTCTTGTCGTCGCCGCCGCAAACCCTTGACTTCGGCGGGGACGATGCTCCGGCCAACCGGCTGTGTCGCTGACGCGCACGCCAACGGTTGACGGACAGACGACGGATTCCAGCTCCACCAGGCTTCCGTCGACGGACCTGAGGACTGAGCTGGAACGATGCCACCTGGGCCAAGACGCCCGAATGTTCCTCGAGCGGCGACGAGAAAGGCGTCGCAGCCAAGAGTACGGCGTCAGCATGACGACTGCCTCAACCCTGCCTGAGGCGCAGACTTTCGCCACGCGAACTCTGCCCCAGACATACGCCACGCAGCATATGCCACAGCCATATGTCCTGCAAACGGCGCCCCCGGTCTATGGCGCAGCCTTGCCCATACCGGGGTACACTGTGCCAGCGGCGAACCAAGCGTTCGCGGCACCAACACCTGCAGCAACAGGGGCAGGATGTACGGCCCTGGAGCCCCACCTCCGCTTCACGAGGTGGCCGCGCAAGTTTCGGCCGCACCTGCCCGAGAAGTACGACGGCAGCGTCAACCCGGTGGGGTTCCTCCAGATCTACTCCACCGCCGTACTTGCCGCAGGAGGGGATGAGGCCGTCATGGCCAAGCTACTTCCCCGTCACCTTGACCGACCCAGCCCGGTCTTGGCTAATGAACCTCCCTCAGGGTTCCATAACTTCCTGGGGAGAGCTCTGCCGGCAGTTCATCGCCAACTTCGGCAGCTCCTACACTCGTCCCGGCACGGAGCTTGACCTCCAAGCCATCAAGCAACAACCTGGGGAGTCGCTGCGCTCCTTCATCCAGCGGTTCTCCCACGTACGCAACACCATTCCGCATATTCAAAGTGCTTCTGTGGTGGCGGCACTTCGACAGTGTCCAGGACAAGAAGATGCTTGGGAGGCTTGCAACCAGAGAGGTCTGCGATGCCTCCGAGCCCTTCAGCCTGGCGGACAAGTCCGCCAGAGCAGCCGGAGGGCGGAGCTGGCACTCACTGCCAGCTTCCGAAGCCGGAAGATAGCCCGAAGGCGGCGGAGTTCAAGCTGAGCTCCCTACCACGTCAGACAGCCAAGAGCCAAGCACTGGCTGACTTCGTGGCTGAGTGGACGCCAACGAAGGCTGACCCAGGGGGCCGCGAAGACGGTGAACCAAAGTACCGAGCTCCGGTCTTCACCGGGCCTCACTGGACGCTCTTCTTCGACGGCTCCTCGCGAAAGCAGGGGGCCGGTGCCGGCGTACTGCTTCTCATGCCATCGGGGGAGCAGTCTGGGTACATGGTGCGTCTCAATTCCAAGTCAACCAACAACTTGGCAGAGTATGAAGCACTCGTCTTTGGCCTAAAAGACAGTCCTGTCTCTGGGCGCTCGCTAGTTGTTGGCGCAGGGCGACTCCCAGCTAGTTATCAAGCAAGTTAAGGGTGAATGCCCCTGCAATGACCCACAGCTAGCTGCTTATCTGCTTCACGTGCGGATGTTGGAGAAAGAATTCCTCGTCTTGGACCTGCGCCATGTACCGCGCGCTTGCACGGCCCCAGCTGACGACCTCTCAACGAAAGCCTCCATCGGAGCCCCTGCGCATGAAGGAGTCTTCGAGAGGACGTTGCTGCGGTCCACAGCCCGGCCCGCCGAGCCGGGCGAAGGGGGCTGAACCAGTGCCTCGAAGCTAGGCAGTCCCGGCGGCCCTGGATGCCGCCAAAGGATCGTAAGAGTCACTGGGGACTCCGTGCAACCCAGCGCTCAAGATCCAGAAGCTCAAGTAGTCCCGATGCATGGACCACGGAGGTCCGGGACTCCTTGAAGGACATCCTTCCTGATGAACGTGCATCCGCTGAACGGGTGGTGCGGATGGCTAAGTGCTACGCGCTGGTATCTTTACTGGCGTGGTGCCACGACATCCTATTGCGGTGCATAACCCAGGAGGAAGGTTGCGATTAGCTCGCAGTAGTCCAAGGAGGCGAGTGCTGGGAACGCTCATCGTCCCGCACGTTGGTCGGTTAAGCCACCCGGCATGGCTCCTACTGACCGAGAGCCACCTGGACGGCGTCAAACCGGTTAGGGATGCAATGCGTGCCAGGTCCACGCCAAGCAGACCCACACAACCGGTGCAGACGCGCACCCAGAGCCGTCGGGGGATACCGGCTCCTCCATGTCGAGGGCCAGCCGGACTTCCCAGGGCCGGGTCACGGGAACTACCCTTCCACATGGTATGCGGGGCCAAAGTCATGCTTCCCCCTGATATAGCCATGGGGGTCCCCCCGTGTCCAGCGTACGACGAAGCCACACATGACCCGCTCTGCGTGAAGACAGGCGCTCCGACGCTACCCAGTAAGTTCACCATGCTTACTTAGGTGTTTATTTAAATTACGCATTAATTTATATGAACACCTCCCCACGCTCTAGACAGTGTGCGTCCATTGTACACTCGGCTCCTCTTTCCGGCTCTCATGCATAGTCGATATTTGCCGTCCTGCCGAAGGCGGTAGTGCTTGGGGTACCTGCCAGAGGCCCGGTGGCCTTTTGGATCTCCCCCTATAAGGGTACTGCACCGCCAGTTGGTCTCCTCCGAGAAAAGACCTACGCTAGAACGGGGGGTCAGGAGCCTTGCTTTGCCCGGTCTTGCACCCAAAGCATGCGCACTCTGCCTCCCGGTGCTACGGTCTGAGTACCAGGGGGCCAGGCGGTTACACCCTGACTGGGGCTGGGGCCAGACCTCCGGGACCAAGTGCACTGGATTACCCAAGCCCCGTATTCCGGCCTGGGACAGTAAGCCAAATGAGACTAAGGGATAGGAAAGGGGGACCACTGAGCAGTTCCGGACCTCCGCCCTCATAGCTGGGCCGAGCTCCGAGGCTAGCCCTCGCCCTCCTTTCAGAGGCGAGCGCTGATGCCGGACCTCACGCCCTTCGCTGGCCTGAGCTCCGATGACCTCCGGACCTCACGCCCTTCGCTGGCCTGAGCCCCGATGACTTCCGGACTCCGCCCCCATAGCTGGGCCGAGCTCCGAGGCCAGCCCTCGCCCTCCTTTCAGAGGCGAGCTGACGCCGGACCTCACGCCCTTCGCTGGCCTGAGTTCCGATGACTTCCGGACTCCGCCTCCACAGCCAGACCGAGCTCCGAGGCCAGCCCTCGCCCTCCTTTCAAAGGCGAGCGCTGATGCCGGACCTCACGCCCTTCGCTGGCCTGAGCTCTGATAACTTCCGGACCTCCGCCCCCACAGCCGGGCCGAGCTCCGATGCCAGGCTTCACCCTCTCCTAAGAGGTTGAACACCGAAGCCGTCAAGACCCTGCCAGCACAGGGAGTACTCAAGACAAGAAAGTGCGCGGATCAGAAGAGACGAAGGTCCCACCTCGGGCTCGCTATCTCCCCCGAGATGGGACCGGGGGCCACTGTCGGTACCCTCGATATGGGGTACCCCCGCGCACAGGGGAAAATGCCTTAGGATCTCGCCCTTCTCCGCAGGGAGAGCTCCGAAGGCGCCACACGTCCAGCGGGGCCGGACCTCCCTCTCCTCAGAGGAGAGCTCCGGGCCCACCACGTGGCATACAGAAGCCGGACCTCCCCCTCCGCGGGGAGAGGTCCGAAGGCTCCACGTGTCCTGCAGGGCCGGACCCCCCTCTCTTCTCAGGAGGGCTCCGGGCCCGCCACGTGGCCAGCAGAACGGCGTTGCCTGCCCCCGAGCGATAGGCAGCGGGCGTAAAGACGCCCCACACCTTGTCCGTACAAGGTATTCAAGGCCCGCGCCTTCCCAAGACGCGGAGACGCGGAGCACGCCTCTGTCAGGTGCCGTTGCGCCCAGTCGCATCACAGACTGGCGCGTAGTGTCAGAGGCTGCCAGCCAATAAACGCAGCGACAAGACATCCCATGCCGCCCCCGCCGTCATCATCCACTACGACTAGCATGCGGCATGGGCAGAGCTACAGGACGAAGACTCAGAAGCCTTCGGCAGAGACAACTACCGGCATAATTGCAGATACGGTAGATATCAGTCAATCTCCCCGGGACCACCTGTCGGGTCCCGGCCCCCCTTGTAAGCCACCCGAGTCTTGGACTATAAAAGGCTCGGGTAGGCGACGTTAGCAGGGGTTCGGACTCTAGCCATACGCACCCCTGGGTTCGCATTTCTGCAACTCATACGCTAGCCATTCACTCCCAAGCTGTAACTCACCCCCAAGCTCAGGACTCCGGCCCTGAGCAGCAAGCAATACAGCGAGCTCCATAGCTCGCCGTGGACGTAGTGTTTTACGCTCCGGCGGCCTGAACCACGTAAAACTCACCGCGTCAAGCTCTTACTAACTCGTCCATCCGCGCAAGCTCTCCGCAAGGTACTAGCCCCACCGAAAAAAGAACCTCCGCGAGCTGCCCAGTGCAGGCCCGGGGGAAGTGTCGACCGAACACTTCGACAGATACCCTTACAATAAAGAGAAAAAAGAAAAAATGTCCTACACCGCACTAAGGGTGGAACTTACAGAGGTGTCCTATGCCCTGTAGTCTGCGTAGAGATACCCATCCCCTGCAGCCTGGTGGGCGCACCTAGAGCGGCATGCTTGTACTGGTCGGGAGGGACCCTCCCAGCTAGGGGGAGGGCTTGTCACCCCTCTTCGAGAAAGCATTAGCCGAGGCACCAGGTAGCCCTACCTTGAGTTGTCTACTCTTCGCCATATGTCTAGGCGTCGGGTGAGCCCCTGTCGTACGACGGAGGGGGAAACGCCTGGTTAGGCGTGGAGCGTCTTGCGTCGCTCGCTGTGGTCAGAGTCGGAGCTCCCTCCTGCTGGAATAAGTCTTGTAGTCCTTTGGTCTTTGGTCCCCTAGTCCCTTGTACCCTAGTCCTTTAGTTTGTTGCACTTTAGTCCTTGGTCCTTGTTGTACTCTAGTCTTTTGGTCTTTGTGGCCCCAATTAGGACAGCATCTAAGTACACTAGGACAGCATATTAAGGACACTAGGACAG
Source organism: Neostapfia colusana (assembly GCA_030760725.1). Classification (NCBI taxonomy): domain Eukaryota; kingdom Viridiplantae; phylum Streptophyta; class Magnoliopsida; order Poales; family Poaceae; genus Neostapfia; species Neostapfia colusana. Next base: position 53,519,705 of record JASWHV010000017.1, read on the forward strand.
CATCTTAGTGTCAGCCAAGGACAGCATATTAGAACAGCATCTAAGCATCTTAGACTAGCATCTTTGTGGCATATGCTTGGCTGCCATGGCAGCTATAAATATGTAGCCTCAACCCCTTGGGTTGGCATGGCATTGTGTGAGAAATAGACAAGAAAATTGCCCCAACTCCTAGTGTCATCCTCTCTTACAATGAGAGTAAGAATCCAACTACTAACATCTGGTATCAGAGCTGTTCTATACTGCAGCTTAAACATCTCCTGCTCATCCCCTTCCCGCACCTCTCTCTGTCTGCAACCGGCAGCAGGAACACCGGCTGTTCCAGCTCATTCCTCTCCCGCACAGACGAGCAGCAGCTTGTCTTCCACACACAACTGCCCTTCCCCACTAGTGCGCCATGTCCGACGGACAATCTCAGCGCTCGGTCGCCTCGAGCGCACGACAGACGGAGGTCGCCGCGGCAGAGGAGCGCGAGCGAGCGGCGGCAGAGACTGCGGCGACGGCGGCAATGGCGGCAAGGTTGGCGGCGGCGGAACTGGCAGCAGCAAGGGTGGAAGTGGAAGCAGCGGCGGCGACGGCTGTAGCGCGTGCGGTGGTAGCGGAGCTGGAGGCTCTCCGCGGCAGTAGCTCCAGCAGCTCTGTCGACGGCGGCGTCGACGATGAGCTCAGGCCGGTGAGGGAGGCGGCGCGAGCATGAGAGGTGCAGCGAGCAGCCGCGCACCCCCATGGGCGCGACAGCCGCAACCCAGACGGGCGCGGACGCGCCGGTGGCGTTCCCGGCGGCGGCGGCTGGGTCGACGGAGAACGCCGTCATTACAGGCGGCGCGGTTCTCCCTCCCCGGACAGGTACCATGGACACCACGGGGTCCAGGCCATTGTCAGGGACGTCGGTCCCGGCGGTGGATGGCCTACCCTCACCAAGACCAACTACGTCGAGTGGGCCGCGGTGATGAGGGTACGGCTCCAGGTGCGACACATGTGGGAAGCAGTTCAGTACGGCGACGTCGACTACTACGAGGATCGACGGACGTTGGATGCCCTCATTGCTGCAGTCCCGCCCGAGATGCAGTTCTCGCTCTCCAAGAAGCGGACTGCTAAGGAGGCATGGGATGCCATCGCTGCGGCACGCATCGGCAGCGACCGCGCCCGCAAGTCCACACTGCAGGCGCTTCGCAAGGAGTGGGAGAACCTGGCCTTTAAGCCAGGTGAGGACGTTGATGACTTTGCTCTCCGTCTCAACACTTTGTTGCAGAAGTTGGTGCAGTTCGGCGACGACACCTACAACGAAGAGAGAGTTGTCGAGAAGCTCCTTCAGTGCATCCCCGAGAAGTACAAGCAGATCGCTCGCTCGATCGAGTCTCTGCTGGACCTCTCCACGATGTCGATCGAAGAGGCGATAGGTCGCCTCAAGGTCGTCGACAGCGACGAACCACAACCTCTCTCGGGGCCTATCACCATTGGCGGGAAGCTTCATCTCACTCGCGAGCAGTGGGAGGCTGACCAGGGCGACCGGAAGAAGGGGGGGTCCTCTTCCTCGACAGGCGGCCGCAAGCGCGGCAAGTCGCGCAAGGGGCGCGGAGGTACCCAGGCCGGGGCACGCGGACGTACCGAGGGTGGCACCCGCGGAGGCGCCCAGGGCGGCACCGTCGGCAACCACAAGTCGACATGAGACGACACCTGCCACAACTGTGGCAAGCTTGGTCATTGGGCCAGGGAGTGTCGACAGCCACGACGTGGCCAGGCCCACGTGACACAAGTGGAGGAGGCCCACGTGGCCCACGTAGAGGAGGAGCCAGCTTTGCTTCTGACACACGGAAGCATCAAGCCACCTCTAGTGGCATCGACCGCAGCGGCTCTCCTTCATCTTGATGAGCCAAGAGCACAAGCTTTCCTCGGCGATGGCTCCAGCAACGACAAGACTGACGGGTGGTGCCTCGACACCGGCGCCACCCATCACATGACCGGTCGACGGGAGTTCTTCGTTGAGCTTGACTCCAATGTCCGAGGCTCTGTCAAGTTTGGTGACGCCTCCGACGTGGAGATCAAGGGTGTCGGCTCCGTCATCCTCACCGCCGAGTCTGGTGAGCACAGGCTGCTCGTCGGAGTCTACTACATCCCCGCGTTGAGAAACTCCATCATCAGCGTGGGACAGCTGGATGAGAACGGTTCGCGCGTGGAGATTAAGGACGGAGTCATGAGGATTTGGGATCGCCATCGTCGCCTTCTTGCCAAGGTAACTAGAGGCACCAATCGACTCTATGTCCTTCACGTGCAGGTAGCACAGCCTGTCTGCCTTACCACTCGTCGGGACGACGAGGCATGGCAGTGGCACGAGCGCTTTGGGCATGTTCACTTCGAGGCCCTAAAGCAGCTCAGTGCCAAGGAGATGGTGCGAGGCATGCCATGCCTTGACCACATGGAGCAGCTCTGCGACGTCTGCGTATTGACGAAGCAGAGGCGGCTTCCTTTTCCCCAGCAGTCGAGCTTTCGAGCTAAGGAACGGCTCGAGCTCGTTCACGGGGACTTGTGTGGCCCGGTGACACCAGCTACACCAGGAGGACGACGCTACTTCCTGCTGCTCGTCGACGACCTCTCCCGCTACATGTGGGTCGTGGTCCTTGGCAGCAAGGGAGAGGTTGCGAACGCCATCAGGCGCGCGCAGGCCATTGCGGAGGCTGAGTGCGGCCACAAGTTGCGTGTGCTACGCACCGACAACGGCGGCGAATTCACGGCGGCTGAATTCCCGTCGTATTGCGCGGATGAGGGTGTTCAGCGCCACTACTCCGCGCCCTACAGCCCGCAGCAGAACGGCGTCGTCGAGCGGCGCAACCAGACGGTTGTGGGGATGGCTCGGACCCTCCTCAAGCAGAGGGGAATGCCGGCTATCTTCTGGGGAGAGGCGGTGGTGACGGCTGTCTACATCCTCAACCGCTCGCCCACCAAGGCTCTCAACGGCAGGACGCCGTACGAGGCTTGGTATGGGCGCAAGCCGGCGGTCTCTCATCTACGGGTCTTCGGCTGCCTCGCGTTTGCCAAGGAGCTTGGCCACATCAGCAAGCTCGACGACAGGAGCACTCCGGGGGTGTTCATCGGCTACGCGGAGGGCTCGAAGGCCTACCGCATTCTCGACCCAGAGACACAGCGTGTGCGCATGACGCGCGACGTTGTGTTCAACGAAGGGCGAGGATGGGCATGGGACAAGGCGGTGGACGACGGTTCGACCTCGACGCACGACGACTTCATCGTCGACTACGTCCACTTCAAGGGAGTTGGGGGAGTAGGCAACTCTTCTCCACCGAGCGTGTCTACCCCAGCCCCCGACCGTCCACCTCCACCTCAGCCGGCGACCCCACGCACTCCAGCACCGACGGCCACTCCTCCGGGCACGCCCACTCCGTCCCCAGCTCGTGTCGAGCACGACCCAGTGGAGTTTGTTACTCCGCTCTCCCACGACGAGGAGCGCCTCGACGGGTGCTACGACGGCGAGCAGTTGCGGTATCGCAAGATGGAGAACATTCTCGGCAACCAGCCGGTGCCGGGACTGGCCCCTCACGATCTGGATGATCAAGATCTGGAGGCGCAGTTGCACCTTGCGTGCGATGACGGCGAGCCTCGGTCTTTTGCGGAGGCCGAGAAACACGTGGCATGGCGTGCTGCAATGCAGTCGGAGATGGACGCAGTTGAGACGAACCGCACTTGGGAGCTTGCTGATCTCCCTCGCGGTCACCGTGCGATCACCCTTAAGTGGGTGTTCAAGTTGAAGAGGGATGAAGCCGGCGCCATCGTCAAGCACAAGGCTCGCTTGGTGGCACGCGGCTTCGTACAGCAGGAGGGGATCGACTTCGACGATGCTTTTGCCCCCGTGGCACGGATGGAATCCGTGCGACTCCTTCTTGCACTCGCTGCCCAAGAAGGCTGGCGTGTCCAGCACATGGACGTCAAGTCGGCGTTCCTCAACGGCGACTTGAAGGAGGAGGTCTACGTACACTAGCCGCCGGGATTTGTGGTCCCTGGCAAGGAGGGCAAGGTGTTGCGCCTGCGTAAGGCCCTCTATGGCTTGCGTCAGGCACCAAGGGCGTGGAATGCCAAGTTGGATTCCACGCTCAAGAGGATGGGCTTCGGGCAATGCACGCACGCGGCAGCCATCTAACGGCGAGGCAATGGAGGAAACACCCTACTGGTGGGTGTCTACATCGACGACTTGGTGATCACCGGCACCAAGGATGCGGAGGTGGCAGCGTTCAAGGAAGAGATGAAAGCCACCTTCCAGATGAGTGACCTGGGATCTCTCTCCTTCTACCTTGGGATTGAGGTGCACCAGGCCGACTCCGGGATCACACTTCGACAGACCGCCTACGCCAAGCGCATTGTTGAGCTAGCTGGGCTCACAAACTGCAACCCAGCTCTCACTCCGATGGAGGAGAGGCTGAAGTTGAGTCGTGACAGCACGGCGGAGGAGGTGGACGCTACGCAGTACCGACGTCTTGTGGGGAGCCTTCGCTACCTCACCCACACACGGCCGGACTTGGCATTCTCCGTCGGCTACGTTAGTCGGTTCCTGCAACGACCGACGACGGATCACCAGCAAGCTGTGAAGAGGATCATCCGCTATGTTGCGGGGACTCTCGATCACGGCCTCCACTACCCGAGGTGTCCTGGGGAGGCACACCTTGTCGGGTACAGCGATAGCGACCACGCCGGCGACATCGACACCAGCAAGAGCACCAGCGGGATCCTCTTCTTCTTCGGCAAGTGCCTCGTTAGCTGGCAGTCGGTCAAGCAGCAGGTGGTGGCCCTGTCTAGCTGCGAGGCCGAGTACATAGCGGCCTCCACCGCTTCGACTCAGGCGCTCTAGCTTAGTCGACTGCTTGGTGATCTCCTCAGCAGAGACACTGGAGTGGTCGAACTCAGGGTGGACAACGTGTCCGCTCTGGCCCTGGCAAAGAATCCCGTTTTCCATGAACGGAGCAAGCACATCCGGGTGAGGTACCACTTCATCCGAAAATGCTTGGAGGAAGGGAGCATCAAGGCGAACTACATCAACACCAATGACCAGCTTGCGGACCTGCTCACGAAGCCCCTTGGGAGGCTCAAGTTCATTGAACTTCACACCAAGATCGGGATGGTCCAACCCTCTCAGAAGAAGACGTACAAGACTTAGGGGGAGAATGCTGGAATAAGTCTTGTAGTCCTTTGGTCTTTGGTCCCCTAGTCCCTTGTACCCTAGTCCTTTAGTTTGTTGCACTTTAGTCCTTGGTCCTTGTTGTACTCTAGTCTTTTGGTCTTTGTGGCCCCAATTAGGACAGCATCTAAGTACACTAGGACAGCATATTAAGGACACTAGGACAGCATCTTAGTGTCAGCCAAGGACAGCATATTAGGACAGCATCTAAGCATCTTAGACTAGCATCTTTGTGGTATATGCTTGGCTGCCATGGCAGCTATAAATATGTAGCCTCAACCCCTTGGGTTGGCATGGCATTGTGTGAGAAATAGACAAGAAAATTGCCCCAACTTCTAGTGTCATCCTCTCTTCCAATGAGAGTAAGAATCCAACTACTAACACCTCCTTGGTCATAGATGATCTTCAACGCCCGCTTGGCGTCTTGGAACTCTATCTCCTGGTCGTTACTGACCTCCAGGTCAGCCTTTTTCTTGCCCTCCCGCTGGCAGAAGGGCGCGCCATCCTAGCGCTGCTGTCGAAGCTCTCGGAAGTGCTCCACCAGCTTCTAGATTTCCTGACACTCGTTGGCGTTGTGCCGTTTCGTGTTGTGGACCGGGCACCTGTGGCCGCCGTCGTTGTTGTCGAACGGCTGTCGCGGGCGCTTGTCGGTGCGCGGTTCACGACCGACTGCAGTCGCTACTGCTGCTGCAGTATGGGCTCCGGCCAGCGGCTTGTCCCTACCGCCGGTCTTCTTCTTCTTGCCGCCAGAGCCCTCCCTGGCGAACTCACTCCCCTTGTTAGGCGGTGTGTGCCAGTTGCGGCCCTCCGCGGCCCTGGCACACTTGTCCGCCAAGCTGAAGAACTCGGAGACGTCCTGCACGTCATGCGTGGCCAACTTTTCGAGCATCTTCTTGTCGCGGACGCACTGTCGGAAGGTGACGGCGACAGAGGCATTGGAGATGTGGGGGATTGTGTTCCTAACCTGGGAGAAACGCTTAATGAAGGTACGCAGCGGTTCTCCTGGTTGCTGTTGCAGGGCGTGGAGGTCGGCCTCCGTGCCCGGCCGAGTGTAGGAACTCCCAAAGTTGGCCGTGAACTGTCGGTACAACTCTTCCGAGGAGGTAATGGACTCCTGGGGCAAGTTCATGAGCCATGACCGGGCTGACCTGGTCAAGGCCACGGGGAAGTAGCTGGCCATGATGGTCCCATCCCCTCCTGCAGCTAGTATGGCGGTGGAGTAGATCTGCATGAACTCGACGGAGTTGACTGTCCCGTTGAACTTCTCCGGCAGGTGCGGCCAGAACTTGCATGGCCACACTGCCATACGAAGATGTGGGGCTAGAGTCATGCAGCCTCTCACTGAGCCTGGGGAGATGGGGCTCTGGCCCGCGTAGATGGGGCACATGGTACCCAGGGTATCATACTTCTCCTCGAGGTCACAACGCTGCTCGCGTTGTCGCTCGATGGCGACGCGGCCATCTTCTTTTTGACGGCAGCGGTGGTCCAACTCGACCCTGAGGTCTGCGGTGGGGAGCCTGTATGTCGCTGTCGAGTGGGTTGTTGTCGTCCTGTAATCCCTCGCTAGGGTACGTGCCGACAGATGTACCGTCTCTGGTTGCTGTCTTCTGTGGCATGGTGAGTTGAGCGCGGCGACCACCAGGTGGTCGATGTTGTTGCGCCACTGCTCAGCAGCGGACGGGGAAGCTCACGCGCTCGGGGGGGGGGGGGGGGGGGGGGGTAGGAGCGTGCGCGCCGCCTGCAACGCTCTCCCCGGGCTGGCTTCGGGCAATGCTTGCGACGCTGTCGCAACCGAAGGTTGGCAGGTGGCAACAGGCACTGTCGTTGTAGGGACGGGCGCCGGTGCGGTCGTTCTCGCTTTGGAACGGGATGAGGCTTCCTGCTCTCTCTGCTGCTGGCGACGCGAGGGGCGGGAAGAGCCTCCGAAGGACTAGATGTTCACCATCGTGAGCTTCATGAACAGCTCCAAGAACCAAAAGTTCCCTACCTGGCGTGCCAAATGTCGAAGTGTTCACTACGACACTTTCTCCGGTCTGCTTGGAAGCAGCCCGCGAAGGTTCTTTTTTTGGAGGGACTAGTGGATCTCAAAGGTCTGAGCACAATGGCGAGGAAGGACACGAGGATTTACGTGGTTCGAGCCACCGGAGCGTAATACCCTACGTCCACGGGTGTGCTTGTTGTATTGCTTGCGTGTACGAGTGGGAGAGTCTAAACCGGGAGTCAGAGCTGCAAACATGTGAACCCCATGCCCGGAGGATGCTCCGGTCCTTTTATAGCCCAAGGCCAGGGCAGGTACAATGTGGCCCGGGGCCCGACTGGTGGCCCCGCGGCTATCTGTACCCTATACATGAGCTAGGGTATTTGCAGCTATATGTACTGTTGTTGTCGAAGGAGTTAAGGCGCGCCGCGTGACACGCCGGGCGCCTCTGACCGAGTGGCCGGTGATGATGAAGTCCCCGTCTTGTCGCCGCGTCTCCTCGCTCTGCTAAGCGGCTTTGCACCGTTGGGCGGCACTGTTGTGCCGTCACGCCTCGCCGCTCTTTCTTTCCCCGTAATGGTGTGCAGACGGGGGACGGAGGCGTGCGCCATGCGCCATGCTTCTAGGGAAGACGTGAGTCTTGAATGCTCGGCCTGACAGCGTACCTTCCTCTTTACTCCTTGGTCATCTGCCCGTTGCTTGTCGGTGTGACGTCCGGGCGGCTGGCTCTCGGGACACGCGTCTCCACCGGAGCTGTCTTGCGGAGTAGTGGGTGGTCCAGAGTCGTTGGACACGTGGCAGCATCGGAGCCCTCCCATACTAGAGGTCGAGCCCGGGGCCGCAGAACACGTGGCACCTCCGGAGCCTTCCTTGGGGGATGGTACACCTGGAGTCGTTGCCCACGTGGCAGCACCGGAGCCCTCCCATGCTGGAGGTCGGACCCGAAGCCGTAGGACACGTGGCAGCTCCGGATCTCTCTCTGGCGGAGGGTGTGGCTTGGAGGTTCCGGACACGTGGCAGCGTCGGAGCCCTCCCTGGTGGAAGATCGGGTCCGACACCACTGGACACATGGCGGCTCCTGAGCTACCCTCGGCCGGTAGTCAAGCTCAGAGCCTGAAGACAAGTGACAACCCCGGGACCGCACATGGGGCGTAAGGCACCTGGCTTATGCTGGGGCCCGCCTAAGCTGAAAAGGCGGGGCCCAGGTTGTCTTTTATCCATTACGCGGGGTACCCGGTCTGCAGGTTATCGACAACTACCCTCAAGTTATCTACGTGGTCCATTTAACCCCCTAAACAAAAATTTGGTTCAATTTACTTCCTCAACTATTAGATTTGTTCAATTTACCTCCTTGTAAGATTTTTACTTTCTTTCCCTCTTTGTATGGGTTATGTTTATAGTTGCAATTTTTTAGGATGGTATATGACATCATACACAATGCTAATATAATTCTTTTGAATTTTTTTATAAATGTTTTCTTACACTATTTTCTCTCCTATGTCAAATCTGTATTACATGTTTCTGACGAAAAAAACCAAAAAATTCTTAAACTATTTTTCTAACATACAACATGTTGTAACTTATCTCATAAAATTTTACTCTCAAACATGTACATAGAGAAACAAAAAGTAAAATCTCACAAGGTGTGAATCAAACCAACTTAAATAGTTTAGTGAGTAAATTAGACTAAAATTTTATTTAGAGGGTTAAGCGGATAACGAAAATACTTGAGGTTAGTAAAATGGATTTTCTCCTTAGATTTTTGAACAGAAGCATTACTGAATTTAGTGGTAGCAAAGGAAATTACGATCCACCCAAAAAGAATCTCAAGGTATATTGTATTAGAATCAAGAAATCAATCCTGAAAGAGCCTAAACTTCACATGTAACAAATTCTACACACACACAGAAAAAAAAAAGAGTCAACGGGTTACCTACCTTTGACCAGCTAAATGGGTTGAGCTGCAGTTTGGGCACGCCGCCGGGCGTGCTCCCCGGCTCGAAATTGAAGGGGCCGTTCTCGTAGACGAAGCCGTCGAAGCTGGAGCATCCCGGGCCGCCGTTGAGCCAGACCACGACGGGGTCGGCGGCCGGGTCGCGCTCCGAGAGCACGAGGTAGTAGAATAGGCTCCTCTGGGTGGCCTCGTCCACGGTCACGTAACTGCAGCGCCGACAAGTTGGAGGAAGGCGAGGCGAGGCGCGGCGCGGCCAGGAACGGATAAGATAAGCTCGCTGCTGCCGGAACCGGGATCGATCGAAGGGAAGGCGGTTACGTACGTACCCGGAGTAGTGCCTGGAGGGGAAGGCGGCATGGAAGCCCGGGAGGCCGGCGACAAGGTGCGCCTCGGGCGCCGCGGCGGAGAGCGAACAGAGGAGCGCCGCCGCCACCAACGCCACGAGGAGGAGGAACGCCATTGGCCAGCGGATGCTCTGCGCTGCTTGCTGCCAGTGGCAGGTGAAAAAGGCGGCTGCGCGTTCGTTGGTTCCCCGCTGTGGTGGGCCCCACGTGAGAGGCAACTAACCGGCGCGGTGCGCATGTCGATCGCGGATCGCAGCAGAGGCTCGAGGGTGATGTCACATGTCAGAGGTTACATTCTGGGCCGGGTAAAGGAACACTTTATTCTTGAATTTGTTCAAATCTATTTTTGATTAACGATTTTTTATAGATTTGTTTAACTTTAATAACATTTAAATTTAAATATAAATATAAATATATGTCTAATGGTAAAACTAAAATTATAAGTCTGGTATTGTTAAAGTTGATTGAAATTATAGAAAACGTTGATTAAAGGTAGATTTGACGTTATTTTAGGACAGATATTGTATATGTTTTCCAATTTCCATTTGCACTGATTGTTCTCCTTTTTCTTTCTCAGCCTTTTTCTGCAATATGGCAGCTTGACAAATCTCACTTTTGAATTTGAATTAGCAATTGATTTGGTCTCTCGGATACAACAGTCCTACACATAGTTACCGTTTCATTTGACAGATCTACCATCGACTTTCCTCCAAGGAAACGAATAAGGTCGTACTCGTACGTTCGTAGTGCTTGGATGGAACGGAAGCCTGGGAGGACGGCGACGAGCTGCTCCTCGGCGAGGATCCGCTCACGTCGGTCGCGGATCGCAGCACGCTCGCCGGAGCTGCACGCGCGGTTCCGTCCGTCACGAGACCGGACAGTCTTAGCTCGAGTGTCCATGAGTTGATCAGTGGATGATAGCTGGATCGGCAGGATCACAATTTTTTTCTCATCTAAGGATTGTGATTATACCAAATTCGATCATTTTCTAGGACTTTCCTTCACCTTTCTCACCGCGGGTGGCCACCATCATCTCGAGATTGTCGAACAGAGTAGTTTAAACAGCGTTGATCTTTTATCTTCAAATTTTGGAAATCCAGGAAACCATTTTTTTTGTCTTCAGCCACCGTTTTGCCTTGCCCAAGCCCAATAATTGCTCACACATGGGATTCAGCAAAAAAAAAGTTATGACGTTACGATATAAAGTTGTATACCTGCAAAAAAACGTTACAATGATGTAAATAGTTGTGATTTCGTGAAACTAATTCTAAAATTTGTTGTGATTTTCTGATACAATTAGAGCCGTGCAGTGGCAGGGAAGAAATGGCATACACGACTGGGACCTTATCACTCCTTCAGAAAAGCTAGAGGCACTGCATTTAACTTTGCCACTTACATGTGCTGACATGACTCCACAACTAGCCAAAGCGTTTCCCGTGTCTCACATACGCATGAAGCAGTTATTTCATAAGAAATAGCTCAAAATAACATGCCGCTCCAGAGATATAAGGAATAAATCCAAGGATTAAAATAAAACCGGAAGGAGCTCGTGGTATCAGGAAATAACTCCAAAATTCATAGACACGTTGAATAAACTTAGGCATCCACGGGCTGTTTGTCATCAATAAAGGAAACACCGGACATATAATACAAATTTTCGACATAGCAAAATTAACATAGTGTGAAGAACAACAACAACAACCAAGCTTTTATCCCAAGCCTGTTGGGGTCGGCTAGACATGAAACCCAATATCAATGAAGTAAAAGAGAGAAAGAGATATAAGAACAAGGAAAAGAAAAAAAAAAGAAAAAAAAAGAAAAAGAGAAAAGAAAAAAGAAAAAAGAAAAAAAAAAGAAAAAGAAAAAAGAAAAGGAAAAAAACAAAACTACGATTTTGGCACATGAATTGCTACTTTCCATGCGGTCCTATCATGAGCTAAGTCTCTGGATACATTCCAATCTCTCAAATCTCGTTTTACCGCCTCCTCCCAGGTCAACCTTGGTCGTCCTCTGCCCCTCCTAATATTTTCTCTACCTCTTAAAATCCCACTGTTAACCGGTGCTTCTGGAGGTCTCCGTTGGATCTTAAAATCCCACTGTTAACCGGTGCTTCTGGAGGTCTCCGTTGGATATGTCCAAACCACCTATGTCGATGTTGGACTAACTTCTCTTCAATCGGCGCCACCCCTACCTTATCACGAATCGCCTCATTCCTTATTCGGTCTCTTCTCGTGTGCCCGCACATCCACCGTAGCATGCGCATCTCTGCGACACTCATTTATTGGACATGTTGCCGTTTGGTTGACCAACATTGCCCCATAGAGCATCGCGGGCCTGATCACCGTCCTATAGAACTTCTCTTTTAGCTTTTGTGGGACTTTCCTATCACATAGGATTCCAGAGGCTTGTCGCCGTTTCATCCACCCTATCTTGATCATGTGGCAAACATCCTCATCAATATCGCCATTGCTTTGTAACATTGATCCTAAGTATCGGAAAGAGTCCCTTCTAGGTACTATTTGTCCTTGTAGACTAACATTTCCCTCTTCATGACCAACACCACTAAAGTCACACCTCATATACTCGGTTTTTGTCCTACTAAGTCTAACCCCTTGGACTCTAAGGTTTGTCTCCATAACTCTAATTTCTTATCAACACCATCTCTAGTTTCATCTACCAGCACTACATCATCAGCAAAGAGCATGCACCAAGGGATATCCCCTTGTATATCCTTCGACACCTCATCCATCACCAAGGAAAAGATGTATGGGCTCAAAGCTGATCCTTTATGTAGTCCTACCGTGATAGAAAATGCATCAGTCTCAATATCACTTACGTGCACACTTGTCCTAACATTATTGTACATATCCTTGATAAGGGTAATATACTTTGTTGGCACTTTATGTTTCTCTAGTGCCCACCGCATGACTGACCTTGGTATCTTGTCGTACGCCTTCTCCAAGTCGATGAACACCATATGCAAGTCCTTCTTCTGCTCCCTATATCTCTCCATAAGCTGACGAAGCAAGAAAATCGTCTCCATTGTAGACCTCCCAGGCATAAAACCAAACTGGTTTTTAGTGACATTGGTCACTTTCCTCGGGCGGTGTTCAACCACTCTCTCCCAAAGCTTCATAGTATGACTCATAAGCTTAAAACCTCGATAATTAGTACAACTTTGAATATCTCCTTTATTTTTGAAGATAGGTACTAATATACTTTTCCTCCATTCTTCAAGCATCTTGTTTGACCGAAAAATGTGGTTGAATAGCTTTGTGAGTCATACTATTGCCACGTCCCCAAGACATCTCCACACCTCAATAGGGACATCGTCAGGGCCGAGGGCCTTTCCTCCTTTCATCCTTTTTAAGGCCTCTTTAACCTCAAACTCTTGTATCCTCCGCACGAACCGCCTGTTGAAGTCATCAAAGGAGTCATCCAACTCAACCATAGTGCTCCCATTCCCATCATTGAATAGCCCATTAAAGTAATCACGTCATCTATTCTTAATCTCTTCATCCTTCACTAGAATGCGGTCAGTCTCATCTTTGATGCATTTAACTTGATTGAGATCCCTCATCTTTCTCTCGCGGATTTTTGCTACCTTGTGTATGTCCTTTTCACCTTCTTTTGTCTCTAGTCTCTCATATAACTTATCATAGGCCTGTCCTCTTGCTTTACTCACAACTCGCCTTGCATTCTTCTTAGCCTCTTTGTACTTAAGCATGTTTCTTTCGCTTCTATCATTATGCCAACTCTTCTTAATGGCCTTTTGTACATCCTCATTCCACCACCAAGTGTCTTTATCTACAAGTTTCTTTCCCTTTGTCACACCGAACACCTCACTAGCTACCTTCCTAATGCAAGTTGCCATCTTCATTCACATACTATCTACATCTCTATTTTCTGCCCAGGGTCCTTCTGTGATCAACCTATTTTTAAAGGATTCTTGTGATTCTCCCTTCAACTTCCACCATTTTGTTCTTGTGATTTTGACACCTTTGTCCCGCAAAGAACATGTATGGAAGCGAAAGTCAGCTACCACAAGCTTATGTTGTGTCACAACACACTCCCCCGGGATCACCTTACAATCTAGACACTCCCGTCTATCCTTTCTCCTAGTGAGGACAAAGTCAATCTGGCTAGAGTGTTGGGCACTACTAAAGGTCACTAGGTGAGATTGCCTCTTCCTAAAGAGGGTGTTAGCTATCAACAGATCATAGGCTACGGCAAAGTCTAGGATGTCCTTACCCTCTTGATTTCTATCGCCGCATCCAAAACCTCCATGTACTCCCTCAAATCCTAGGTTAGTTGCACCCACATGACCATTGAGATCTCCCCCTATGAGGAGTTTCTCGGTTATCGGTACACTACTAACCATATCCTCCAAGTCCTCCCAAAATTGCCTCTTAGCACTCATGTTGAGCCCAACTTGTGGGGCATAAGCACTAATGACGTTCAAGACAATGTCCCCAATTACTATCTTGATTAAGATGATCCTATCCCCTCGTCTTCGAACATCCACTACTCCATCCTTAAGACTCTTATCTATTAGAACACCTACGCCATTCCTAGTCCCAGCCGAACCAGAATACCAAAGCTTGAAACCGGTATTCTCGACTTCTCTCGCCTTTTGACCCGCCCATCTAGTCTCTTGTACACAAAGGATATTTACTCGTCTCCTAATGGCAACATCTACTAACTCACGTAGCTTCCCCGTCAAGGATCCTACATTCCAACTACCCACCCGAAATCTATGTTCCTCGGCTAGCTTCCTTGCGCTTTGCACCCGTCGAGTAAGATGCAAAGACCCTTGCTCACTTATCACTACATCCGAGCGATGATGTAGCGCACCACTAAGATGGTGGCGATCCGACCCTTGCTCATTTAACACCATATCCGGGTTCCGATATGGCGTGCCACTAAGGCGGTGACGACCCGGCCCTTGTCCACTTAACACCATATCCGGGTTCCGATATGGCGCGTTGCTAAGAGGGTTACGCCCCAACGAATTTCTATTGGGTTTCATTTCCATGAGAATAGCTAAGTGTAGTTGTTAGCTCGCCAAGCCTATCACAACCCCTCCTCCTTTACAACATAGGCGGAGTTATAGTGTGAAGAACACTTAACAGAAAACTCTATAGATCTGGAAACCAGGAATATATTACAAAAGTATGGTAGAAACGTCATGCTATACATATTTCTGATCACCCCATCTATAGCTGGCCCATTATTAATTTATTATTACTACTACTAAGGACTGACCACACTAAACAGACTGAATAATTTACAAACGAAAAAATAGAACAAAAAGTGCTGCAGTCCTACCCATACCAACATGCAGAATGAGTATGCAACCCTCATTCTGCCAGCAAAACTGCCACTGGCCTTCTCTTCTAAATGAAATCAATGTACAAACTCGAACAAATCTCCAGCAAAAATTAATGGCACTCATATTTGACCAGACCCCACAATGTGTGGAGCTTTCAGCACTCGATGCACCCTTTTCATATTTGACCAGAAATCTCAACTTTTTATGCCCTCCTTCGTAGTTGAACTCGGCTTGGGCAAAGCTGGCACAGTGACAGGCCCGGGGATGCCATCAAGAATAGACCACTCGTCATCTGTTACCAATGCAGTCACAAGATTTGAAGGAACCCCAGCACTTGATTTAACAGTCAATGAATGCTTAGTGTTGCTTGATTCTGCGTCACATGCCAGGACTTTGGTTCCAGAACTGGAAGATGTGTTTGTTGTTTCTGTATTCAGGAAGAGGCACACAGCAGCACAGTCATCAGTTTTTGATGTAGGATACAGAGTCCTCCATGCCTGTCGAGCAGATTCGACAAGAAACCGTGCCGCTGAGGCCTGCAAAGGAGCTTTGCGGACTATGCTAACGACTTCGGCATTGGAAAGTACATCCCACACCTATAGTGAACAAATAAACCAGATAAACTTAAGTTTTTTTTTCTGGTTCTACAAGAATTCCAGTTTTACAAATATACAGTAACCAAGATGTTGAAGTTAATTTGCGCTCACCCCATCAGTTGCCAACACAATGAATTCATCCTTCTCTGTGATGCGATGGTAGGAAACATCAGGTATAGAAATTATACCATAATTCTTTAGACAGAAATCTCCAAATGATCTTGCCATGGCCAACCCTGGTGAGTTGAACGTTGGAAGCCAGACACGAGCAACATTTGGCTCGCCCGGAAGGGAGAATATCCTACCTCTCCGTTGTCTGATTCGCTCTGCTTCACCTATACATGATTTGTTTTCCTTTATTTCAGCTAATAACACCAACATCACTTCACATAGACAATGGAAAATAATAGCTAAATAAAACTACATAACTTGTGGTCAGCTGTAATTGACATGCTTATTATAAGTTATTCATACAAGTGCATGGACAGTCTTGTAAGAATGATTCACGGGAAAAGAATTCAGTGTTATTTATATAGAAAGAAACCCTTTTTTCGAAAAAAGAGGGTTTCTTTCTTTATAAATAGCAATGAACCCTTTTCAGGTAAAGCCAAATAATGTAATACAGTTGTGCAGTTCTTTAGTACTCCTTCCTGTTTTGATTGTTAGTGTTAGCACAATTTTGCAATACCAATCAGGTCATAACGACATAAAAAGAAACGGAAGGTACTACTGTTTTACACCCATGCTGTTAAGTTACTCCCTCTGTTTTTCATCAATTTTCTGTTATTTACGTAGTGCATTGCAATGCTTATTTTCCAACACACCATGAAAATCTAAGATAAGTATGCATTGAAATGTTTGGAAAATTTTAGTGAACTTTAAAAACATTCATTCTGTGGATAACAAAGAATCAGAAAGATAATAAAGAACATAATTTAAGGTAGATGTGCATTGAAAGCAGGAGCATAAGCTTTAACCTAATCATCATATAGAAGACTTTCTTGAATAACAAAGTACATGCAGAAACATACTTGGGATGTTAGGTTTCAGATCCACCGTCAACTGAATCGCAATTAGCTGATTATTTTCATCTCTAGTGCCCAAGACAGCTCTAGAGTCACCCAAGTTGCCAATTATAAGATTTCCCCCCTGTAGGAACAAGAACAACAAGAGAAACATGACGGAATTATTATTTCTTTTTGTTTTTTTAAAACAAAGCTAAAAGCTTCAGGTTTCACAGTAAAGAAAAGACTTGGCTCATCATAACGAGAAAAAAGTCAATTTCTACCTGCTTGATTACTGTCACTGCAGTTGTTCCACTGAACACACAATCTATATTTTTGTGCATCTTTAGGTCCCTGTCCACTACATAAAATGCCCTCAACAATGAAGCTCGCAATGCTGTGAAAATTTCTGGGTACGTGCCATTCTCCTGATTTCCATGCGTGGCACCATTATCTTCATCACTATGTTGAGTAGTACCTCCTCTAGTTGTCCCACTAGTGACAGTGCCAGTGGGAGTCTCTTTGTAACCATCCCTTCCTAAATTTGCACTCAACTTCACAGGGAGAAGATCTCTCACCCTCTTAGCCACCAAGTGCCCATTTGGTCCATGGCCATCGAAAACACCACAAAAAATTGTATCATCTTTTGAACCGAAATTCTGTAAGTGACAAAGAGGCATTACTCATAGAATCAACTATAAATGTCTGAGAGGACATCATTGAACAGGGAAATGGAGACTGCCTGATCAGTCTATTCCCATTTGAAGTCAAGTAAAAGAAGTAAATAAAGTATTAAATTTTAAGGGCAAAAAGTTCATGAGAAATGACCACAAATACGACATGCTACGGTCAATTAACCTCTTCCCCATCATTGAACTTCAGGAAAAAAAGTGAAAATATAGAAGAAACCAGTAAACTATTATTTGCCTCAACTATTTCCAAATGGCAACTGGCGCAGGGAGCTGATATTACTAGCTTATAGCCGTTAAATGCCATTTTGTACATAACAGGCTAAAGCAACAAACAGAAGCATTTTATAACACAAACTTCAATGGATTATGAAGAAGATTCCAAGAAAATAATTGACGTTAACAAAATTTTAACCTAAAAAGACCAAGAATGACTTATGTACCAGACATAGATAGATAACCAAGCATGTGAGATGATCTCTCCTCTTGCGCTAGCCAGGCGCCCAGGCCCAACCAGGTCAGATTGGGCCAAGGGGGTGCGCGCCTGGAGGGAGGGGAAGATCAGATCAGGTTTGGCCCGTCCGATCAGATCACATCAGTTCAGTTTAGTTGAGTCCAGGAGATAGTCGGTTTGGGTCTGTTCAGATCAGGACCAGGTTGAGTCTAGATAGAGTTGGAGTAGGTTTTATCTCTAGTAGATTAAGGAACTCTAGAGATAAGAGTTCTATCTATTGCAGTTTAAATTAGGCAAGAGTCTATATGTAATAGGCTATAAATAGCCAGGTATTTCAGATGAATAAATGTATCTCCCAGTCAGGCTTGTGAAATGGCGCCTCGACGCCTAGGCGTCCAGTCCACCTGCTGCCAGTTTGGACTTTGCCTTCCTCTTTGGATCCTTAGATGGATCATACTCATGCGCTCTACCCTCAGTTTGCTGCTGCTGCACATTGGGTTGGATCTCATGAGTCTCATCTGGTTGATCCATCCCTGAATAGAGCATCATTCACTTAGACTTGCTACACAATCTTTGAGCCTAATGTATACAGCACAACTTACAAAAGAAGAACAAAATTGTGCTGACTGCTGCTGATGCTCACCTTCAAACTTCAGGCGCAGGGTGCCGCGCGCGGCCAAGGCAGGGGACGTGCGGGCAGAGGAGCGCCGAGCATGGGAGGGGGGGCGTCCCCAAGCTGGCCGATGGCTCGGGGGCTGGTGGCGTCCAAATCAGGGGAGCGAGGGAGAGTCAGGGGTAGGGTTTGGAGTGGGGATTAGAAGTTTAGAACATAAGTGGGCTGGCCCCTTAGGGAGGAGGTGGCCTGGTGCCCTGGGCGTCCGCCTAGGCAGGACGACGAGGGGCGCCATGACCTTTTCAGGCAAGGCAACCAGCCCCGGCGTCCGGGCCAGAGCGTCTGGCGCCTAGGCGACACATTTTAATCACTGCTCCCAGTTCAGATTAATTTTTCATATTTTCCCTGTGTTGAACTCTCCTCTATTCCTGCATGCGTAACCTTCAGCTAGCAGAACCGATCTGCTACTGCAGATTGTCCTGTGCAGCACATCCAGCAATCCATGTGCTCTGTTCCCTACAGCAGATCACCCTGTACAGCACGAACAGCAATCCCTGCACTCTGTTCTCTACTGCCACAGGGCTCCTCTGTTCTCTCCTGTACGCACGCCAGCACCCTGTGACACAATCTGTAATAACAGATTGCATCTGTTCTGCACACAGCAAGCAGCAGCAGCAGCTGTGCAGAGGTTGTTTCCAGTGTTGAGATCGCCAGATTTCCAACATCTGTGGCATGAGAGCCGTGTTGGATCAGGAAGAAAGGCGTGCTAGATGGCGGATGAGACAGCGTCCACAAACATTCCTGTGGGCAGCGTGAGCACTGGAACAGGCAGCAGGAAGAACAGCACCTTGGAAGGTGCTCACGGTGGTGTACGCCTACAAGATGGGGGAGCTTTAGAAACTCATTGATGTCTACCTCCTTATTTGGCTCGACAGGAACATCATCAGCATTGGCCAACTGGATGAGCAAGGCTACGACATAAACATCCACGGCGGGATGAGCATGGTCAACTTCTCGCTCGGGTATGGCGCACCTTTAGACGACTCTAGTCGATCGAGCTCAATGACATGCTCAGTACGACATGTGGACATGGCAGTGCCGGCCAGCAAGGAGTTTATGGAGCAGCAGACAGCCATGAGGAGGCCAAAGCGGTGTGCGCGTGTAGGGACGCAACGCAGGTGCAACAGGAGCCACCCAAGGGCGTGGGACGGTAAGCATGTGGCAGTGGACGCTAGAAGGCAGAGCGACGACTTATATCGGGAAGATCAAGAGCGATGCGTCAAGATTCGGAAGGGAGTAAGAGGCTCGGTGCGAAGAAGGTTTGACACGTGCATTAAGGACAAGAAAGAGATGTGGACAAGTACCAAGATTAGGGGGGGAATGTAGGATGATCTCTCTACTTGCGCCAGCCCAAGTGCACCCAGGCCCAACCAGATCAGATTGGGCCAGGGGGGTAGGCGCCTACAGGGAGGGGGATATCAGACCAGGCCTGCCCGGTCTGATCAGATCATATCAGTTCAGTTTAGTTGAGTCCAGGAGATAGAGCAGGTTTGGATCTGTTCAGATTAGAATAGACCAGGTTGAGTCTAGATAGAGTTGGAGTCAGTCTCATCTCTAGTAGATTAAGGGAATCCTAAAGATAATCTATAGCAGTTCAAGTTACGCAAGAGTCTACCTTTAATAGGCTATAAATAGTCAGATATAGCAGTTTAATTCCCTGCGCTGAACTCTCCTGTGTCCCTGCGCACATAACTGAACCAATTGGCTACTGCAGATTGCCCTATGCAGCACGTCTAGCAATGCTCTATTCTCTACAGCAGGTCACCCTGTGCAGCACGTCCAGCAATCCCTGCACTCTGTTCTCTACAGAAGTAGTCGCAGTAGTGTGCAGGTCTCCTCTGTTCTCTCCTGTATGCACGCCAGCACCTGTGACGTCAACTGTATGAACAGATCGCATCTGTTCTGCACCCAGCAAGCAGCAGCAACTGTGCAGAGGCTTGGGCGGATTTCCAACAAAGAATACTAAAGAGTTAGGGAAATGGCAAGTCCCGGTACATCGAGCAGATAAGACCGTCCATAGAAGGTAAAATATTATGGATAAGGATGAGAGTCATGCGTAGCCCCCCCCTTCTTCCAGGTATCTCAATCAGGAGAGCAATAATGAAGTCTGATTAAACTATTCGGTAAACCCCTCTCGACCAGCAATATCCAATAGCCAATCCATGTGAAGTCGAGGTAAGAGGAGACGGATCAAAGTGGTATTCTAATATCCAGATGTAGGGTGATCAAACAGGCATTCTACACCCAGATGCCACATGTGTGTTCCTGTGTCAAAGTTGAAATCTTTCGTTGTCTGGGCCAGCTCAACCATACCTAAGAGCTCGTTTTTAAAAATTTACATCCGCCAAGATAGTTCTGCCTTTTCACGTTAACATCAGAACTGGTCAAAGCACAACAAATCGCAAACATGTTTCCCTTTTTCCTAGCATCAAAATCTACTTCTGGAAGGCCCACGATAGCAGTTACTCCATCCGTCCTGAAATATAAGGATCCTAAAATCCCAAGCTAAGAATAGTAGTGGAGGTAAGAAACTACTATACCCCTTATTTTATCTGTATCCACTCATCCTTTATCTACCAAAATAAAAGACCATACTTAGTGCTAAAAGCTCCCACATAATGTGAGATCTAGAGAAAAGAATTTTTAGGTAGTCTTCCCTTAATTTGTAAAAATACTGATTCAAGACACAAAATAGAGATACTCTATCACAGCGCCAGGCGTAGCAAATTAATTGCAAATGTTTCGTCGTATCTCTAGAATCCCTTACAATTTGGATAAAATCTAAACCCTCCAATCCCTTATATTTAAGACAGGGAGTAGTACTGACAGCGTACCACAGGAATCGGACGAAAAAGGAATCATCATGGAACGAAAAAGATGAAAAAGTGAATCATTTAGTTACTAAATTTACTGCGCTGGAATGGAAACAACAAAATTTACCTCCCAGACCACCATGGCGTCCTGGTTGACGCCCTTCTTGCCCTGCATGGTGTAGAGCGACGCGGCGGCGGACGCGGAGGCGCCGTTGCCCGCGATGCGACCCGGGGCCCCGTCGCGGCGTCCCTCAGCGGACGCGGCGCCCGGCGAGGAGCCCCCGCGCCGGCGCCGGCGGATCGAGCACGCCTTCCAGCGGTATTGCGCGGGGGGCGGGGCCACGGTGACGCCCAGCGCCCCGAGCAGGCACTCGAGGAACTCGACGCAGCACCCCTTGCCGCCGGCGCCGGCCACCTCCGCGGACGCCGCCGTCCCGGCCGCGGCGACGGCGACCGCCAGCAGCTGCGCCTGCTGCTGCCCAGCGCAGCCCGCGCGCCGGCGGCCGCCGCCCCCGACCCCCGCCCGGCGCCCCGCCGCGACCGCCACCATCGCCCGGGAAAGAGGTCTCTCGCGATCCGCGGCCCGCGAGGTTCTTCGGTGGAGCGAAGGGCGGGGGAAGGGGGATCGAATCTTGTAGGCAGGGGAGGGAGTGAGGGAGGGAGGGGTGAACGGACCCGCGACGTGGGCGCGACACGCCGAGCGGAAACGCGACGCGGTCGCGGCGGTGGCTGCCACGGAAACGCGAGAGCCGGGAGCGAGCACTAGTTTATTTTTGGCTCGCTCGCGGATATTATCGGGCGAAAGCGAAGCAGAGCAGTGGCGCGACCGCCACGACGCTTTTACCGGCTCTTCTCGTTTAGACTGCTCGCGAGTGCACCTCTATACCTGATCTCTAAAAGAATATTTTTACCCCTTTACAGTTAACTCCAAAATATTCTCAGCTTTACAATTCAATTTTATACACTCGTGGACCTCTAAATCAAAACTCTATATCAAATATCATCTATTTTATATTACATAACACAACTAAATCATATTTATATTATTTCATATAACTATGTTTATATTAATAATATTACTTTTAAAACTTATAAAAACATCAAATTTATTTTTTTGTTTCCTTCTTTTTCTTCTTATTTTTTCTCTTTTCTCCTTTTCCCTCTCTTCCTTTTTACTTTCTCTGTTTTCCCTCCCTTATTCTTTTTTTTCTTTCCATTTCTTTCCTTTTTTCCTTCTCTTTTTTCTTTTTCTTTTCTTTCTTTCTCCTCTGTTTTTCTTTCTTCCCTTCTTATAGTCTCTACAGTGCAGTGGCTGGTTTACCGTGCGCCTGTAGACACCGCTTTTTTAGCGGCTGCTCTAACTGAGCCGCTGCGGAGACCGCCACGGCGCGCCGGCCGCTTAATTCGCGGGCGCGGGCGCGGGCGGTATAGAGGCGCTGGTGCGGCCAGCCTTAGCCTTTGCTCGCCCCGTGTCCGCGTGTGTGGAGCACGAGCTGGTGGGCGTGGGACAGAGCACCAGGATCTCTTCTCCCTTTGCTCTGTGGCCACTGTCCCTGCCCTGTGGCGCGCCGGAGGAAAGCGAGAGGAGAACCATGTCGTTGTTGGTGCGAGAAGGCTGCCAATGAGGGAGCCATGCCAGGTCTTCTTGAGTTTATTCTTTATCACGAGCTCTTGCATTCTTGATTCTTATTCCCCGGTAAGCATGGGCAGACCCAACGCGACCAATTCTGCCAACAATTCAAGCATACATCATCCATATGCCTACTGATATATATCTGGCTAGAGTCAATTCCATTTTCTATTGTAGGTAGCTTATCTAGCAAGCAGCATCCTGACGCAAAACCACTCTAACTCGCACATGAAATGGAGAAATCCAAAGTCAAACCCCCATACCACAGTCGGTTACCAAGAAGAGAAGTTCACAGCGGCACAAAGAACGCCCCTCTTTTGAACTGTAACTGCAAGCATGTGGTGAAAGCACGAGCAATTTATATTCTGATTCATGTCGCTGGCGATGTTTTGGTTTCTAGATTGATATTTTTTACTTGGCTTATGTGATCGGAAATATTCAAGTGCCAAATCCTAGGTCCGCTGCCAGCCTCAAGACAGTAGCTGAGCTTGGGCTAGTATTCAGGGGCCATACCATAGGTCGTAGGTGGGCCAACAACAATAGGCCATAGTCGGGACTCGGGAGTCTAGCACGCTGAATTGTCTGCCTTCTCCCACCTGACCTCACACTCGTCTCCTACTGCTGCCCGTGACCCTCGCGTCCTTGTCCTCCTCTTCTCTGCCTTGACCTCCTCTATCCGAGGTTCATGCGCATGACAACAAGCAATCCTTCAGCTTCTCCATGAGCCATGGCCTCCTCCGGTGCGTCATGCGTGCTCTTCCTGCTTATGGACGTAACACTGCTAACCGCTCCAAGACCCTTTTCTAGTTTCCCCCAGAACACATGCTTTGTGTTACCAGAACCTTTCATTTTAAATTGGTGAAACAATTGATTTTTTTTGTTATAACATTTGATTGATTTTTGAGGGAACCGACGCCAAGAAGACGCCGTTTGATGAAAAAGACAGCGGCAATAGCGGTGAGAGATGTGCAACAGGAGCTGACCTACATAGGCCGTTCGACATGACTGCTAACGAACTATACCATGTACTCCAGCTACAAATAACAGCCTTGTGAATAAAGTGACATGATTGCTAGACTATCATACAATCATCATATATGTACAATGGTACAAGCAACTTTTTAATACTACTCGATATTTCTTTAGTCAGAAATTACACCTCCATTCCTTCTGCAACGGAGATCCAAGTAAAGAAAATTGTAACAGTACGGATCGGTCTCCAATCCTTACAATCTATCCTAGTCACTAGACTCTAATGACTAAGTAGAATGCTCCTAATAACTGGTGTCCCACTGAGACACAACCATTCTCAAACCATTACATCTGCCAACAAGTTTATCAGCATAATACGCTGAGACAAAACCAACTGAAATATTTAAAAAAGAAATAGAGATGTCATCGTTTGTCTTCACATTTCAGAGCTCCAGTCCTCGCAACAGCTTCCATACTCTCAATTGACATATTCACCGTCTTCCTCTTCTAGTTTCCTTTCTTCTATCACCACTTGCAACATCGATTCAGCATATAGCCGCTTTGAGTCCGCATAACCTTCAGCGCGGCTTGCAACATTGATTCAGCTCTAGCTTTAACTATTTGTTGCATTTCTCTAGTATAAAGTCCTACCCAATATTTCATCAAAAATAAGCAAAACATATAAAAAATGAGTTTCACCTCAAAACTTGCCATGTGCCTTGTTTTCCAAGTTGCCCAACAGACCGTAGCCAAGCCAAAAGTATGTACAACTTCACCTTCAGGTAAAGTCATCTTGATCTATTCCCAATATTAGCTTATACTATTGGGTCTGTTAGTACAGCCAAAATTCCTAGCTATTACACCACTACCACTTTCATGACATCACATAAGAAGAGTAAGTGATCTATAGTTTCCAAATTATTACAAAAACAACAAGATGGCTCCCATTGCCATTTTCTTTTCACCATGTTGTCTCTTGTGAGTATAGCATTATTTTCAATTAACCAAAAAACACTCTGATTTTCTGGGGGATATTTTCCTTCCATATTGTTTTATAGCAAGGACCGGTTTCTCTAACAGTAAGTCTATCATAGACTAATTTAACCGGAAAGATACCGGATTTAGTCCACATCCATTTAACTTTATCTTTTTTATCAGAAATAATCTAACTATTTAATCTAGCAGCTATGGAATACCATTGAGCATGTAATATGACAGGCAAAGGAATTTGGAACTTAATATTCCAATTGACTTCTGCACATTGTGCTACAGTCAAATTTCTGCCTTTGCATAGTTCAAAGAGAACTGTACATTCTTGATGTCATGTGCGGTCGCACATATGCCAGGCGCGGGCACGCCCGCGACGTGCGCCACGCGGCTGAGCGCGCTGGGCAGGTGCCCGACAGGGGTTAGCCTCTTGGACTAAAGATAGAAACTTAGAGTTGTTTTGGAAATTCCTAGAATAAAGGATAACCGGTTGGCCCATTGGCCATATATGCTTGTAATCGTTGGACAAATAGAAGGCACAAATTATTTCCCTAATTCTATTTCTCTCTCTATTAAGCCTGCGGCTGAGGGGATAACCTCGCTGGAGAAGACGGCCGGCGGCTACGAGCTGCGTAGCCGCGGTCCTGTCAGTCGGGGGTTCGGTGCCCTTGACAACCTGGTATCACGGTTACGTCGGTCCTCCAACACCTGCTCCACCCACTCTTCCACAACCGCCACCCACCTCCCTAGCCCTCCACCATCGCCGCAGCCCTCCACCGCTCCCGCGCCACAGCCATCAACCATGAGCGATTCCACTATCGCTGATATGATGGAGATGTTGAAATCCATCACCACGGAGATGAAAACCATGAAGGCCGACATGGAGGCTTTGAAGGAGAAGTCGGCCTCACCGTCGGACAGTGGCGCCGCCGGCCGCCCGGAGGGGCTGCTCGATCTTGATCGCCCCCCAAGATTCCAAAAATTGGATTTTCCCCGCTACGACGGCAAGACCGATCCGATGCTCTTCATCAACAAGTGCGAATCCTATTTTCGCCAACAACGTACCATGGTGGAGGAACGCGTGTGGATGACCTCGTATAATTTGGAGGCCATCGCGCAACTCTGGTACATCCAACTCCAGGAGGACGAGGGCACGCCGCCGTGGGGGCGATTCAAGGAGCTCCTGAACTTGCGGTTCGGGCCTCCCCTCCGCTCAGCTCCGCTGTTCGAGCTAGCCGAGTGCCAGCGTAAAGGGCCGTGGAGGAGTACTCCAATCGCTTCCAGGCCCTCCTGCCTCGCGCGGGTCATCTTGATGAGGCTAAGCGCGTCCAACTCTTCACCGGCGGACTCCTGCCGCCCCTCAGCCACGCCGTACGCATCCACAATCCGAAGACGCTCGCGGCCGCCATGAGCCTGGCGCGCAAAGTGGAGTTGATGGAGATTGACCGCCTGGTGCAGCCTCCACCTCGGGCGCTCACGTGCAGCATCCTTCCCGTTCGCACACCCCGGCCAGCGCTTCCGGCGCCCCAGCAGCAGCTGGCGTTCCCTGCTCCTCCGGTGGCCGCACAACAGGGTCATGGCGAGGTCAACCAAAGACGCCTCACCCCGGACGAGATGGCCGAACGACACCGTTTGGGCCTCTGTTTTAATTGCAATGAAAAATATACTTGTGGCCATAACAGGTTCTGTCGGCACATCTTCTTTCTTGAAGGAGTGGAGATCGAGAATGCCGCGGAAACCGCTGGCGACACGGAGCTCGACGCTGAGGCCCTGTTTTTCCTTACAGGCCGTGGTTGGGGTTTCCATGGCGGGCACCATGCAGATCGCTGTGACACTAGGCGCCGTGTCACTCGTCACCCTCCTCGACTCCGGCAGCACACACAACTTCATCTCGGAGGAGGCGGCATGACGCTCCGGTCTACCCCTCCGCCAACGCCCCCGCCTCACAGCCTTGGTCGCCAATGGCGAGTGGGTCACCTGGGCCGGCGTCATCCGCGATGCGCCCCTGCTCATCGACGGTGATTCGTTCCCGAGCGACCTCTACGACATGCCATTGGAAGGGTACGACGTCGTCCTTAGCATCCGGTGGCTCGGTGTGTCTCCTGGACTGGCGTGGCCAGCCCCTCCGTGCCGGCCCTGGGCGCAACAATAGAGGTTGGTCCCCTCTTAGAGGCGTTGCTGCTCTCGTTTGGGGGGCTCTTCGCGGACCCCGTCGGTCTGCCCCCAAGCGTGTGCACGACCACCGCATCATTCTCAAGCCCAACATCCAGTCGGTCGCCATCCGCCCTTACCGGTACCCCGCGGTGCACAAGGACGAGTTGGAGCGGCAGTGTGCCGCCATGATTGATCAAGGGATCGTCCGCCGCAGCGACTCGCCGTTCTTGTTGCCCGTCCTCCTCGTCAAGAAAACCAATGGTGCGTGGCATTTCTACGACGACTACCGGACATTGAACGCGCTCACTGTTAAGGGTGCTTTTCCGATCCCGGTGGTCGACGAGCTCCATGGCGCCAAGTTCTTCACCGAACTGGACCTCCGGTCCGGGTACCACTAGGTGCGCATGCGCCTGGAGGACGTGCACAAGACGGCATTCTTCATCCACGACGGCCTGTACGAGTTCCTGGTGATGGCATTCAGGCTGTGCAACGCCCTGACGACATTCCAGGCCTTGATGAACGACGTGCTCCGCCCGTTCCTGCGCCGTTTTGTCCTGGTATTTTTTGGCGATATTCTGATTTACAGCAAGACATGGGCTGATCATCTTCACCACCTCCGAGCCATCCTTGACGAGCTACACCACCATCAACTCTTCGTCAATCGCACCAAGTGCTCGTTTGGTGCTCCCTCCGTCGCCTACCTTGGCCATGTTATTTCCACGGCGGGCGTGCCCATGGACCCGACCAAGGTGTAGGCGATCCATGATTGGCCGGCTCCACGTTCGCCACGTGTTGTGTGCGGTTTCCTCGGCCTCGCCGGGTACTACCACAAGTTCGTCCACAACTACGGGGCGATCGCTGCACCTCTAACGGTCCTACTCAAGAAGGAGGGATTCTCCTAGGACGACGCGGCGACCGTGACATTGACAGTGCTCAAGGCCGCTGTCACATCCGCCCCGTCCTCATCATGCTCGACTTCGCCAAGCTATTCACCGTCGAGTGCGACGCGTCAACGTTTGGCTTCGGTGCAGTCCTGGTCCATGAGGGCCATCCGGTCGCCTTCTTCAGCAGGCCGGTGGCGCCGCGCCACCGCTCACTGGCTGCCTACGAGTGCGAGCTCATCCGCCTCGTCCAGGCGGTATGGCACTGGCGCCCGTATCTCTGGGGACGGCACTTCATCGTCAAGACCGACCACTACAGCCTGAAGTACCTCCTCGATCAGCGCCTCGCCACGATCCCTCAGCATCACTAGGTCGGCAAGCTCCTGGGCTTCAATTTCTCGGTGGAGTATCGGTCGGGCGACACGAACATCGTCGCCGACGCCCTCTCCCGTCGTGACAATGATGAAGGGGAGGTGATGGCTATTTTGGCGCCTCGCTTTGACTTCATCGACAGCCTCCGCCAAGCCCAAGCCACTAATCCGACCCTGACCACCATCCACAATGAGGTCCAGGCTGGCAACCGCACCGCCCCATGGGCACTGGTGGATGGCATGGTCGCCTTCGATGGCCGTCTGTACATTCCCCGGTGTCGCTGCTACTGCAAGAGATCGTGGCTGTGGTCCACAATGACAGTTACGAGGGCATCCACCGCACCCTCCACAGGCTCCGACGGGATTTTCATTTTCCCAACATGCATCGCTTGGTGCAGGATTTCGTGAAGGCATGTGTTACCTGTCAGCAGTACAAGTCTGCCCACCTCAGGTCGGCCGGTCTGCTGCAGCCACTGCCGGTTCCGTCTGCTGTGTGGGCTGACATCTGCATCGACTTCATCGAGGCGCTGCCCAGGGTGCAAGGCAAGACGGCCATCCTCACTGTCGTGGATCGCTTCAGCAAGTATTGCCATTTCATACCCCTGGCGCACCCCTACACTGCCGAGTCTGTCGCTCACGCCTTCTTTGCCGACATCGTTCGCCTCCATGGTGTCCCGCAATCCATCGTTTCGGACCGCGATCCAGTGTTCACCTCAGCGTTCTGGCAGGAGCTCATGCGGCTCACTGGGATGAAGCTCTACATGTCGTCCGCCTTTCACCCGCAGACGGACGGCCAGACCGAGGCTGCCAACCGGGTAATCATTATGTATCTGTGCTGCTTCACCGGCGACCGCCCCCGGCAGTGGCTCCGTTGGTTGCTAAAAGTTGCCTAGAGAGGGGTGAATAGGCAAAACTACATGAAATGACTTAATTAAACGAGATTAGAACACAGGGGCCAGACTAGTCTGGCTCAGGGGCGGACTAGTCCGGTCAGTCTGCTGGAAAAACCTAAAAACTTGATTTTTATGGGTTTTCTTCAGATTTTAGTTTAACAAAATGCAGATAAACTAACTAGCAATTTAACATGAAAAGTTTGACAAGTTATAGCAGTGGATTGCGAGATTGTAACGATGAATACTATAAGAGCGAAATGATCGAAACGAACCCTAAGCAATTCTAATGATCAATGAAATGTAAATGCAAAAGTGACACCAAGATTTTTGCGCGAGGTTCGATTCACTCAGGAATCTACATCCATGTTGAGGAGTCCACAAAGGACCGGATTTAACACCCCTTTCCTCACCAAGTCGCCACTAAGGCCAACCCGGTTCTTCCACTATCTCAAGGGCGAACTTACAAGATTTTGGGGCTGCTCACAATCTGAGGCTCCCACTTGAACACATCCACAAGAATTCACGAATCTCACAAGCCACAGACCACAAAGACTCACACCAAGTGCACGAGATCACTCCAAGAGCCAAAACACAAAGTTCTTCCTTCTCCTCTCCTCACACACCCAAATCCACTCAAGAATTGGTTCTAGAGGGTGAGTAGGCAAGAGAGAAGGCTTAGAGGGGCTCTAGGATGGCTGTGGCGGCGCTAGGGTTCCAGGGGGGTCTAAATGAAGTCGTGGCATCTCCTTTTATAGAAGTCCCGACAGCCAACCGTTGCCACCAACTAAAGTCTGGACCAGTCCGGGCAGGACCCCGGACTATCCGATCGGCGGGGACCACTGACGTCACAAAAACCACCTACTCCCCAACGTTCAAATTTCAAACATTCACAAATCACCGGACTAGTCTGCCTCACAATGGACTAGTCCGATCTCACACAGGAACTCTTTGTCCGGGTGAGAACGGACAAGTCTGGAGTACCCGGACTAGTCTGGCCACTTAGGCGGCAAATTCGGTCCACCAAGACTTAGCCGTGGGAGCTCTCGTCTCACAACCACACGGACTAGTCGGCCTCAGAATGGACTAGCCCGAACTCACACATGAACTCTTTGTTCGGGTGAAAACGGACAAGTCTGGCTAGCCCGGACCACTCCGACCACTAAGGCGGACAAGTCCGGTCCACCAAGACTTAGCCATGGGAGCTCTCATCTCACAACCACACGGACTTGTCGGCCTCAGAACGGACTAGCCCGAACTCACACAGGAACTCTTCGTCCCGGTGAAAACGGACAAGTCTGGCTAGCCCGGACTAGTCCGACCACTCAGTCAGGAACTCTTAGTCCGCCCCAAAACGGACTAAGCCGTAGGACTCCAGACTAGTCCGGCCTACTTGAGTTTACCTCACTAGCACTCTCCACTAAGGATTCGACACTTCTAACGCTTTGAGCTCTCTTCTATGATCTCAATGCACTTGACACACACACTCTCACTTTAACACGGCTAGCCTACTAAAGACTCAAATGATACCTAAATTCTACTCTTTGAGTCTTCAGCGCCGTTCTTCATCCTTTTCCTTTTTGAGAGTTTAGGTGTCCACCTTGGAAATATCTTGTGCTTATGATCAACTCAGCTCATTAGTCTCTTAATCGTCGTCATCAATCATCCAAAACCCACGAGGATACCTAGATGCACTTACAATCTCCCCCTTTTTGGTGATTGATGACAACACATTAAGTTTCAACATAAGAGGTAAAAATTTGATTTTCATAACAAGTGGGTGTATGCATAACTCCCCCTGGATATATGCAACGGTAAAAGAGGGGAGTTAACATACATTCACATGTTATGGTGGGGTGCCTACGTGTTGTGCTCGAAAAAATGTGATAAGACAATAACACATAGCAAAGGGCAACAATGATCAAATATAAGCATAAGATCCACATATAGTCTTACACAAAACAGACACAATGCATAAAACATAGAGATAGTCATGTCCAAGGATCAATTACAAGACTAGAAGATGATAAAAGAGACATCCTCTTCCATCTCTCCCCCTTTGGCATCAAGGCACCAAAAAGAAAAAAGGAAGAAGATACGCCTAAGTCTACTCGTCATCTTCATCGTCTTCTTCTTCATCGCCATCTTCATCGCTCTCCATGGCCTCCGTATCATCTTCCTCGTCGTCGACGGCGGTGGATGGAGGCACGGCCTTGGAAGAGATTCCATCTTCCCTGAACTGGGCGAGCTCATCAGCGGTGAGCTCTAGATAAGGAGTGAGCTCTCCATCACTCTCCTCGGGAGGAGACATATGCACCTCAATCTTGTCGCACACAACTTTGAGGTACTTCTCCTGACGTCTCTCCATGCGTCGAGTCCGGACCTCCACACGCCGGCAGGAGGCGAAAAGCGCATTGAAGCATTTGAATAATCCGCTCATCGACTGCGGAGGAGGAGGTGATGAAGGAGCCACTGAGCTAGGAGGAGCCACTGAGCTGGAAGGAGGTTGAGCATTCTTTCTTCTAGAAGGTTCTGGCACAATGGGGGGCAGCTGAGGACGGAGAGGTCGATGAGTCACATCCTTGACGAAGACAAGCCCCGACACCTTCTCAATTAAGCACATGATATATGGTGCATACCCACATGAGCGGTTGGGAGTGTGAAAGATGTTGAAGTTGTCGTCATAGATGTGCTCAACGAGGTTGAACTTCTCTTCACCATCAATCAACAGGAGGGGATGCCTTAAGTTTACTTGAATCACCCCTGCATCTACATCCTTAGGGGCAATGGTTCTCCTCAGAATCCGGTTGAGGATACTATAGAATGGCTTGATGATCCTAGCAAGCCCAGCCTCATAGGGAACGTGACTAGGATACATGTAGTCGAGCTGATCCATATCCACTGCCTTTAGGTTGGAAATGATAATCTCATGATCCATGTGCTCCTCAAGGCCAAGTATCCGAGCAAACTCCTCATATGTGGCTGAGTACTGCTCTCCATGAGTCATCCAAGTGATTTTTCGGTCACCGTAGGTGGAGAAGTACACGATGGTGTAAAACTGCACAATCACTTTGATGTTCCAATCATACTTGAAGCTCATGATTTTCTTGATTCCATGGCGCTCTGCGGCTTCAATCACAACATCAAAAGCTTTATACTTCCTTTTGGCCATGTAGTCCCAATCCACCCATTGAGCTTGAACGATTGGAGTCTTCATTTTCAAGTATACTAGGCGGTAGTAGTCGCAATGGAAGTCACACCAAAACCTAGGGTCAGCTGTGTGCTTCTCATAATCATAGACTTTATCCATTCTCAGCCTTCTCGCCTTCTCAGCACCCTTTCATTTGAACACATATGCTGGATTGTTGGGCTGCCGGTTTGGATCTCTAGCAGGGGCAGCCATCTTCAGGGGACCGATGGGCTTCGGTTGCCCCTTCTCCCTGATTACAATGCCTCCTGCCCTCTTTGTCGGTGCCTTGGTAGTTGCCTTTTTGTTCTTGGGCTCCTCAGGAAGTGGAGTCTTGCCTTTCTTCGGGTCGCGGAGAACCCTACCCTCGGGTTCTTTCTCCTTTTTTTTCCCGCTCTTTCTCTCCCAAGGTGAAAAGCTTCTTCCTCTTGGGCTCTACGACACTAGCAGCCTCAGAGCTATGGGCTTCATGTTTAGCCCTTTTCTTCTTCCGTTGATCCGCCAAGGATTCTTCAATGGCTTTGGCAATCTGTGCCTGCTCGTCGAGATCATGTCTCTTCTTTGTTCTTGCTTCTCGAATGACAACATCCTTAGCCGCTTGGGCCTCCTTTTGTCGCCCTCTCGTCGGAATGCGCCGATGGAGGCCTTGTCGAGCCTCCTCGGCCGCGGGACTTGCAAGAGGGGAGCTTTGGTCGGAGTCCGACATATTGCCTGAGAAACAAGAGATAAAAGGTCAAGGAAGTGGAATATTGCAAGATAATTCACTAAAAATAGCTAAAGTTGGGGTTTCTCCTGTGTAGACCGGACTTGTCCGTTAAAGGGCCGGACTAGTCTGCCCGAGAACGAACTTGTCCGCCCAGAAACCGGACTAGTCCGGGTTACATAGGAAAAACCCTAACCCTAACAATTTTTCGCAAAGACTTCGAATTAAGTCGCAATACTCCTAGGCTACGATCGCATTGACATTAGGAACAACATTTGTGAAGAGGTTTCTAGCAAAAGACCTAAGAATGA
Organism: Neostapfia colusana; assembly: GCA_030760725.1. Classification (NCBI taxonomy): domain Eukaryota; kingdom Viridiplantae; phylum Streptophyta; class Magnoliopsida; order Poales; family Poaceae; genus Neostapfia; species Neostapfia colusana. The sequence goes on from JASWHV010000017.1 coordinate 53,552,807, forward strand.
AGAAAAGGAGAGATTTTTGGGTAGGTCAAGAATACCTCTTCAAATCTTCAAATGTGATGAAATTGGAGGCGAAACTTGAGAACCAAAGCATGGAGAAGGATTTATGCACTCCTTAGGGCTCCAATCCGTGGATTGTACGAGATTTTTGGTGGAGAAAAGTGAAAATCGCCAATGTGGTGCGTTTCCCGCTTAAGAAAGAGTTGAGAGTTGAGTGTGAAGAGAGATAGAGGTGGTCTGGATGCCCCTGGGAGGTTAAGTCCCCGGAGGCCGGACTAGTCCGGCCTCATGCACGGACAAGTCCAGTAGGCGAACCAGAGCTTGACTTCTCCGATGCCGGACTTGTCCGGCCTCCCAGGCGGACTAGTCCGGTTTGGACTTGTCCGCTGAGAAGTCCGACCTAGACAGCCCGGACTTGTCCGGCCGATGGGTGGACTAGTCCGACTATAATCTGAAAGTTCATATGATTTGAATATTAGCTCAAGAATATGATCCTTTTGGATAAGTTTTTGCAAATATCTTTGACAAACATGGTCGGTAAGCATACATCAAAAAAAACAATGACCATATTTGACAAGGAATCTTTTTTAACATAGTTTTCATAGAGTAACAGAGATTAGGGTAGTATTTTGAAGGCATGCGACTTTTGAAGTTTATATACATGTAACAAACAGATATGCACGACTCAAGCAACGTTTCAAAAATCTAGTATATTTAGTTCAATCCTTAGGTCACAAAAACGTTTATCATCAAGGGGTTTGGTGAAGATATCCGCCAATTGCTCCTCACTCCTAACATGAGAGATAATGATATCTCCCGAGATAGAGTGATCTCGCAGTAAGTGGTGACGGATATCAATGTGTTTGGTTCTAGAATGCTCCACGGGATTGTGAGCAATCTTGATTGGCACTCTCATTGTCACATAGGAGTGGAATATGGCTCAAAGTGTAACCATAGTCCCTAAGAGTTTGTCGCATCCATAGGAGTTGTGCACAACAACTCCCGGCTGCGACGTACTCTGCTTCGGCTGTGGATAATACAATGGAGTTTTGTTACTTTGAAGACCATGAAACCAAGGACCTACCAAGGAATTGGCAAGTCCCGGACGTGCTCTTCCTATCTACTTTACAACCGGCATAATCGGCATCGGAGTATCCAAAGAGATTGAACTTAGATCCCTTGAGATACCAAAGTCCTAGGTTAGGAGTGTGAACCAAATATCTAAGAATCCTCTTAACGGCTGTCAAGTGACACTCCTTAGGAGCGTCTTGGAACCGTGCACACATACACACGCTAAGCATTATGTCGGGCCTAGATGCACAAAGGTAAAGCAAGGAACCTATCATGAAATGAAATACCTTTTGGTCCGCACTTGGACCATCTTCATTGAGGTCAAGGTGTCCGTTGGTTCCCATTGGAGTCTTGATGGGTTTGGCTTTGTCCATGTCGAACCTCTTGAATATGTCTTGAGTATACTTGGTTTGACTTATGAACGTTCCTTCCTTGAGTTGTTTGACTTGAAATCCTAGGAAGAACTTCAATTCCCCCATCATTGACATCTCGAACCTTTCGTTCATTATCTTTGAAAACTCATCACAAAAAGCTTTGTTAGTAGAACCAAATATAATGTCATCGACATATATTTGGCACACAAATAAAACATCGTTAAAATGCTTAGTGAAGAGTGTATAGTCGGCCTTCCCTATCCTAAAACCATTTTTAATGAGAAAGTCTCTAAGACACTCATATCAAGCTCTAGGAGCTTGTTTGAGGCCATAGAGTGCTTTTCAAAGTTTAAAGACATGGTTAGGATACTTATCGTCCTTAAAACCGGGTGGTTGCTCCACGCACACTTCCTCTTTGATTGGACCGTTGAGGAAGGCGCTTTTCACATCCATTTGGTATAGCTTGAAATCATGGTGAGCAACAAAGGCTAGCAAGATACAAATTGATTCAAGCCTAGCTACGGGAGCAAAAGTTTCATCAAAATTCAAACCTTCAACTTGTGCATATCCCTTTGCAACAAGTCTTGCCTTGTTTCTTGTTACAACCCCATACTCGTCTTGCTTGTTGCGGAATACCCACTTGGTTCCCACAACATTTGTGTTGGGTCGCTTCACAAGTTCCCATACTTGATTTCTTTCAAAATTGTTGAGTTCCTCTTGCATGGCCACCACCCAATCCGAATCTTGAAGTGCTTCTTCTACCTTGCGAGGCTCCAAGGAGGAAACGAAAGAGTAATATTCACAAAAGTTAGCCATTCGAGAGCGAGCGGTTACTCCTTTGGAGATGTCTCCTAGTATGTTGTCGACGGGATGATCTCATTGAACACTTTGGTGCACTCTTGGATGAGGTGGTTGGAATCATTGATCTTCATCTTCATCGTCGTTCTTTTCTTCGTCTCCCCCTTGATCCAATCCTCCTTCTTGACTTTGATCATTTTGATCGTGTTGAGGTTGGCCTTGCTCATCTTGAGCTTGATCATGGGAAGGAGACGCATCTTCGTTTGTTGGATGATCATTTGAGTCTTGAGGATGTTCTTGAGGGAAAATGTCTCCAAGTTCCATCCTTTTAAGTGCTTCTTGTGGAGCCTCTTCTCTATCTAGCACACTTTGATCAACTTGCTCCACTTGGGAGCCATTAGTCTCATAAAACACTACGTCTCTTGCTATTTCAACAATTCCGGAAGATTTGTTGAAAACACGATAGGCGTAGGTGTTTAAGTCATAACCAAGCAAGAAACCTTCATCGGACTTTGGAGCAAACTTCGAAGTCCTAGGTTTCTTGTTGAGAATGTAACACTTGCTCCCAAAGACATGAAAATAAGAGATGTTGGATTTGTTACTTGTTAGAAGTTCGTAAGACGTCTTCTTCAAAAGTCAATGAAGATACAACCGGTTTATGACATGGCAAGCGGTGTTAACCGCTTCTGCCCAAAACTGGTCAAACGTCTTGTAATCATCAAGCATGGTTCTTGCCATCTCAATGAGAGTCCTATTCTTCCTTTCAGCTACCCCGTTTTGTTGAGGGGAGTAGGGGGCTAAAAACTCATGCTTGATGCCTTCTTCATCCAAGTATTCTTCCACTTGAGTGTTCTTGAACTCGATGCCATTATCGCTCCTTATGTTCTTGATTCTTAAGGAGAACTCGTTTTGAGCTCTCCTCAAGAATTTTTTGAGTACACCTTGAGTTTCGCCTTTGTCATGCAAAAAGAACGCCCAAGTGAAGCGAGAATAATCATCTACAACTATAAGACCATATTTGTTACCGTCGATGCTTATGTAGGCGATTGGACCGAAGCGGTCCATGTGAAGTAGCTCCAAAGGTCTTGTAGTCGTCATGACATTTTTGGATGGATGTTGAGCTCCAACTTGCTTTCCGGTTTGACAAACACTACATGGCTTGTCCTTATCAAAAACAACATTTTTCAAGCCTCGAATGTGTTCTCCCTTAAGAAGTTTTTGCAAATTTCTCATCCCAACATGGGCTAGCCGTCTATGCCAAAGCCACCCCATGTTGGTCTTCGCCATTAAGCACGTGTCAAGTTGGGCTTTATCCTGGTGAAATCCACAAGGTAAAGCTTTCCCTTGACCACGCCCTTAAAGGCGATTGAGTCATTGCTTCTTCTTAAGACAGTCACACCCTCGTTAATGAAAACACAGTTATAACCTTTATCACGTAGTTGGGATATGGGTAGAAGATTATAATCAAGAGAGTCAACATGCAAAACATTTGAAAGAGTATGATGGGGAGAAATAGCGATTTTACCGATGCCAAGGATTTTCCCTTGGCTATTGTCCCCAAAGTATATTCCTTCACTTGGATCTTCATTTTCCTCATACTATACAAACATCCTTCTCTCTCCGGTCATATGATTTGTGCGTCCACTGTCGAGCACTCATTTTGATCCACCGGAGGAGTATGCCAATAAAATAGAATTATGCCTTACCTTTAGGTACCCAAACGGAGTTGGGTCCTTTCATGTTAGTCAAGAGGCACTTGGGCACCCACATATAAGGTTTTGGACTCTTACGGAGTGGCCCAACATACCTAGCATAGGTCTTTCCAAATTTATTCCTCAATAAAATATATGAAGCATCAAAGTCATGGAACAAAGGATGAGGTTCATTTTTAGGTATGTTAGATGAGTTTGCAATGTTCTTTTCATTTTCTTTGTTGGATGAACCTTCCTTGACAAAAATAATCAAGTATTTCCCATTCTTGGGAGTTTTAGCATGTTGCTTCCACTCCAGAGAATAGCCAAGACCATCTTTGACATGTGGAAATCTTACATTGGTATATGCACTTCGTGCATATACCAATTTTTCCTTGTCAAAGATCCCACCTTTCAGTGATTGCTTGTTTTGTGCCAACTTGAGTTCATCCTTAAGTTTTAGGATTAAGTTTGAGCACTTGCAAGTTTGAGTTGCTTCGGAAGATTTCCTTGAGGAGGGTGGAATCATAGAAAAGAAGGTGCATTGATCTTGAGAGACTCAACTTGTGTTTCAAGGACCTCGTTAACTTTTGTCAAGTTAACAATTTCATCCTTGAGCACAATAGTTGTGTCCTCAAGATTTGAGCAAGTTTCCTTGCTCAAAGCTAGTTCACGCTCAAGTGCCTTGTTTCTTTCCCTTTCAACCTCAAGGAGCTCTTCAAGCTTATGACATCTCTCCTTTTTAAGGATGAGCATGTCTTCTTCACGGTTGATGATTTCCTCCTTCTCAAAGATTTCTTCCGACAACAAGCTCATCTTTTTCAAGGTGCTACTACTTAAATCCTTAAGCATGGATTCATTTTTACTACTACTATCAAAGCTATCAAGTGAATAAGTAGAGGAGGATGGTTTAGATTTAACCTTTCTTCTTCCCTCCTTAGCCATGAGACATGTAGACTTGAAGTCTTCAAGATTGGGGAAGAGCTTGCGCCTTCCAATGGCAAGTGTTGTCACTTTCTCTTCATCCTTGGAGGATGAGTCTTCGCTTGAGTCCCATTCCTTCCCAAGGTGAGCATGTCCCGATGGCTTCTTCTTCTTGAAGAACTTCTTCTTTTGGGACTTGCCATCTCTCTTCTTCTTGCTCTCTTCATATGGACAATCCACAAAGAAGTGTCCATATTCACCACAGTTGTAGCATGCTCTTTTAGTCTTGGACTTGGACCTTTCCTTCTTCTTGTTCTCATAGTGGTTGCTCCCCTTCATCCTTCTCATCATCCTCTTGAATTTGTTGATGAATAGCGTCTCTTCTTCATCGATGTCGAGACTCTCATCATCACTTGCTTCGAAGTCTTGTGATGAGGATGTTGCTTTGAAAGCAACATCTTTCTTCTTGGAAGAGGCGAGCCTTTGGAGGTCGTTTGACACGACCCCACGGTCTTGTCGAGCCAGGATCACGCTGAGGGGTGCTGCGTTGCACAACACCGTATAACACACGTCAAAGGTACAAAGCGGAAGCGAAATTTTATTACATAAACAGGTTTATGAACATGTTTACATCAAAATAAGTTCAGTCTACACTCGCAGGCATAGACTACGCATCAAGCCCACGTTCAGCCCTTGAACATGTCCTTGCTAGCACACACGCACACTAACTCTGCGGCGTGCACGACTCCCACTTGATGGGGTTCCCCTCCTGGGGTTCTGTCTCCTCTTCGGGAGTCCCTTCCTCATAGAACCCTGCAAAAGCTTCAAACACAAGCAGTGAGCACGAAGGCTCAGCAAGTCTGACCCGTCTCACCTAAACATGGAACTTCTACATGAGGGGTGATGGGTACATGAGATAAAATCATTTGCAAAGGACTCGCCTAATTAGTGGAACCTTACTTTCAAGTTTTAGCAGCAGGTGGTGGAGAACCTTACGCTAAGGCACATGAGAGAGCCGCAATCAAACAAGAAACGCATTTCTCTCATGTACTTTGCCCAAAGTTGAAAAGAACTTTAGTTAGCTCTGGACTACATCAAATCATTAGCAATCAAGTTCATCTTTCAATCAGAAACATTTTAACATGCAACTAGCCTGTTCTTTCTACGTCACGGTACAGTGAACAAGTGGTACTCACTGACCGCGAGGGACGGTGATTATTATCGATTTACACCTGCAGGGTTACGCGAATAACCCGTCACGTACGCCCGTACTCGATGTTGCCTACAACAACCATCACGGACGCCGTACGCAACCACCTTTTGCCCGTCAGCCAAATATTGAACAGGTCCCATCGTCCCGAGCAAGAGGTCTCTGCACGCGCATCTCCGTGCCGCCAGCCGATTTACACCTCAAGCTCTCAACCTACCCTCTGAACAATGGGCAATGCCTCAATACCCAGCTACCCGAGTTACATCAGTTTCCTGGTTCCCATATAGCCGGTAGGTCTTCGGTACTGTTCTAGCTTGTTCAACCGGCCCGCACACGGCTCGGTCCTCAATCAACTCAAACGGAGCTACAGCACACAGGCCCCAAAGTCCTGCTGCCCTTACTCTCCGCTCGGTCTCATCTTTCTTGCCATTTGTATCATGTGCTATCTCTACCCGAGTCGAGTGCCTCTAGCCTATGCTCGCGAGTAGTTCCAACTACTCGACTTGTACTAATCCTACACTATCTTAGCATTGCAGTAGTTAACAGGGTTTTCAATCCTAATCCAACCCATGGTTTTCTTGGCTATGCAATTGGGTTTTTATACAAGACTCTAATGCAAGAAATTAGAATACTCAAGTAAGTGCCCAAAACAATAAAAATTTGTAAAAAGGTTAATGCAAACCGGGGCTTGCCTTGCTGCTCTTGGTCGTAGGCTAGCCGTTCCTCCAGAGTAACGAAGTCTAGGACTTCCGGTTCCTCCTCGACCTTAGCGACTACATGATAGCAGAAGTACATGTATCAATTTAAATGCATTTGTATTAAGTTTGCACTTGTGAAGCTTATAAGTCCCACTAGACAGACTCAATGACTGTGAAACTTTTAATGTGGCTTGGTTACAACCTAAGTACAGACTTGGTCAAGTTTTAGTTGCAGTAAAGCTCATTTGAGCCCTCCATAACTAATTATGTACTTGACCTTAATTGAAGGCTTTTATGGTGTTCTAAGGGTTTTCATGAAACAAACTATGACTTTCTGAAAACTAGATTTTCAGAGGGTTCTAATGGAGTTGGTCTCACTTAATTTGAAGGTTCCTAGCTGAAGATATGAGCTAAACCATTTCAGAGAAAATTCTGAAAATGTTTCTGAACATTTTCTATTTTCTTTGGAACAGTTCCATTAATCACACCATTAGATGGATCAAATGAGATCAAATGGATCTGAAATTTTTATGGTAGTTCAGGGATATTTTGGTGAACATCGCAGCAAAATTTCAGGATTTTCCTCCAAAGGATTCTCCAGTTAAAATTCCAAATAGTTTAAATATTGAGGAATTAATTCTGGAGAAATAAGGATTTTCATGAAGTGAAACTTGATTTGCTGGAAAGTACTCAGAGAGCTGAATCCAGCAAAATTTGGTTCACTTGATTTGGAGCTTTCTAGCCGAAGTTATGAGGATTTGAAGTTTGAAGGAAATCTGAAAATCAGGGGAAAAGTTTAAACTTGCGGGTGGGCCCCGGGGACACGCGTCGCACGCCGAGGCGACAGCACACCGCGGCCCACAAGGTTTTTTCGCGCCAGCACACCCGATCCCGGCCGCAGCCCGATCCCGATTTAAAATATCGGTCGTTGATAGCTGGGGTCCACCCCCTTCTTCAACCTCCCGCCGCCCGCGCTCTGCCGCCGAGGGACCTCGCCGGAGAGCTCGCCGGCAGCTTCTGTGGAGCTTCAAACTTCACGATCTTGGCCGCCCCTGCCTACTTTCACACGGGGAACAGGATTCTAGGGTCAGCTCGTCATGACAACGGTCGGTACATGGTCGGCGACGAGCCGCCACCTCGGAAAGACTTCGGCCATGTCGGCTGACCTCCCTAGCACCTCAACTACGCGAGCAATCGGTCGGGAAGCATCAGCGGACCTCAGGGAAGGTCGACATGAGCTTGAGGCAGCTGGGGGAAGGCCCAGAGTAGGTCCTCACCGTGTGCCCGATGCCTCCCGTTTGTTCCGCCGTCGGTAAACTTCGAATTTCGCCGGGTACAGAGGTCCTCCGGCCAAAGGTTGTGAAGGCAACTTGTGCGTTACCGTGTCTAGTTTGTGTGAGAGCGGATTGAGGCCCTCTAATCCTTTCTAGAGTACGAATTCGACGGAACTGCACCCGAAGGTCGGTCTGCACACAGAAAGGGGAAAACTGAAATTCGCCGCCGGTGAGCAAACACTCGGGCTGTGGCTCGGGGGTGAGCAGCACCGGTCACCAGCGCGTCCAAGGGTGCCTTGGCTCGGGCGTGGCAACGCCCCGGTTGGACTGTCCACGGGAGCCCGAAGTGCGGCGGTTTTAAGTCACCGAATTGATCTTTCGGTATAGCCGAGATCAATCGGTTTCAGCTGAGTTTTAGCAATGGGGAGGAAGGAGAAGAGTTCCCAGTACCTTGCCGTAGCTCGAGAGGGGACGGGAAGGCTGTGATCGGCGCTCTCCGATCGATTCCGAGCTGCGGAAGGAGTTTGCCGGCGCTGAGTTCTTGCGGGGAAAGAAACTGGCGAGGCTTCGACCGAGGAGGGGGGAAAACGCCTTAAGAAGGCCCTGAACCGCCTCACGCCCGCGCGTGGCCAAGCAGCTGCTGACACGGCGGCTCCCCTCGGTGGCGGTCGCAGCGGCGGCTCGGCGACCCGAGTGAGAAAAGTCTCAGTCGGTTGATTCTTCTCTGTGGCTGACATGTGGGATCCACCCGGGGTTTTGACCTCTGAAATTCACTCCTAATCACTGTCGTAAACAGTGAGCCCCAAAATACCCCTGGGTATTCAAATTATTCACCCATGAGCCATTTGAATTGAGTAGAATTCAAATTGGGTTTGGTTTGAATGAATTTCAGCACAAGTTCAGTTTTGAATTCAAATAAAGTTTGAATTTGTCCCACTTAGCTCATGTCAAGATCAACTCCAAATGGAGTGAAAATTGGTGTGTGAGCTCACAAAAATGTGCTGAGTAAGAATATGCCTCCCACTTTTAAATTCTTGGGATAAAAACAGTTTGAATTTGAATATGGTTTCAAACTGCTCTCTTTCTAGCTATACACAAAATGACCTCAAAAAGGTTTTGAATTTGGGTGAAACTTGGCATGGACATCCTTAGCAATGTGTAGGAGTTTTCATATGTCCAGCCCTTCTATATCACATGTGGGAAATACTACTTTTGCAATATGTGAGTTTGTTCTCTAATGAGCATGTTGATGGTGGTTACTTGCTCTTCATTTGTGTACATCAACTTACTTCAAATGAGGTGTGTGGTGTGGTGATGAACACTTCAAATAGGTGTAAAAAACTGGGCCCTTACATCGTTGTAGAACATGGCTTCCTTCTCCATCATCTCATTGTTGATGATTCTTCCAAGCACTTTCTACGGGGTCATTTGAGCATATCCCGGACTCTCACGGATCAAGGAGCAAATAGCAATGTTTCGGGGCATGAAAGCCCGAATCATCCTCTTCACCACCTCATGATCCGTCCACTGGGTGCATCCATAAGATCGGATCTTGTTGACGAGGACCTTGAGACGGTTGTACATGTCTTGAGGGGACTCACCATCCATGATGGTGAACCTCCCAAGCTCTCCTTCGATCATCTCGATCTTGGCCTACCTAATGACTCGATTGCCTTCATGCGCCGTCTTGAGTGCGTCCCATATGTCTTTGGCCACCTCCAATCCATCGACTCGGTTGAACTCTTCTCGAGTCAAGGATGAGGTGATGACCTCAACTGCTTGAGCATTGCGATGAAGTAGGATGGCTTGCTCCGGGGTAACGTCTTCTTCATTCCTTGGAAGATGGACACCTGTTAGAACAATTTGCCACAAGCTAGGGTTTAAGGAGATTAGATGCATCTTCATATTATGCTTCCACATGGAGTAATCATTTCCATCGAATTGAGGAGGTTTTCCGAGAGGAATAGACAAGTAATGGTTGTTAGAGGTTAATCGCTCATAGTTGAAAGGATATTGGGAGTAGTCCGGTTGACCACTCCTTTCTTGATCCTTCGTCTTCTTCTTCTCCTCTTTACTTGAGTAACCTAGCTTCTCGCGAAGTCGTGACTTGAGCTGGCGAACTTCTTCATCGTCACTTGAATGGTCTTGTAGCACGTCCGTGTTCTTCTTGTCATGTGAGTTGTTGCCTTGCGACGTCGGTGGAATCTCGTATCCCTCCACTCCGGCCATCTTCTCTCTGAGTGGTTAGACTCTTGATGAAGAGACCAGCTCTGATACCAATTGAAAGCTGCCTTATGGGGGGGGGGTTGAATAGGCTACACTACCTGAAATGACTTAATTAAACGAGATTAGAACACAGGGGCCAGACTAGTCTGGCTCAGGGGCGGACTAGTCCGGTCAGCCTGCTGGAAAAAACCTAAAAACTTGATTTTTATGAGTTTTTCTTCAGATTTTAGTTTAATGAAATGCAGATAAACTAACTAACAATTTAATATGACAAGTTTGACAAGTTATAGTAGTGAATTGAGAGATTGTAATAATGAATACTATAAGAGCAAAATGATCGAAACGAACCCTAAGCAATTCTAATGATCAATGAAATGAAATGCAAAAGTGACACTAAGATTTTTGCCCGATGTTCGATTCCACTCAGGAATCTACGTCCCCGTTGAGGAGTCCATAAAGGACCGGGTTTAACAACCCTTTCATCACCAAGTCGCCACTAAGGCCAACCCGGTTCTTCCACTATCTCAAGGGTGAACTTACAAGATTTTGGGGCTGCTCACAATCTGAGGCTCCCACTTGAACACGTTCACAAGACTTCACGAATCTCACAAGCCACGGATCACAAAGACTCACACCAAGTGCACGAGATCACTCCAAGAGCCAAAACACGAAGTTCTTCCTTCTCCTCTCCTCACACACCCAAATCCACTCAAGAATTGGTTCTAGAGGGTGAGTAGGCAAGAGAGAAGGCTTAGAGAGGCTCTAGGATGGCTGTGGCGGTGCTAGGGTTCTAGGGGGGGTCTAAATGAAGTCGGGGCATCTCCTTTTATAGAAGTCCCGACAGCCAACCGTTGCCACCAACTAAAGTCCGGACTAGTCCGGCCAGGACCCCGGACTAGTCCGATCGGTGGGGACCACTGACGTCACAAAAGCAACCTACTCCCCAACGTTCAAATTTCAAACGTTTACAAATCTCCAGACTAGTCCGCCTCACAACGGCCTAGTCCGATCTCACACAGGAACTCTTTGTCCGGGTGAGAACAGACAAGTCTGGAGTACCCAGACTAGTCCGACCACTAAGACGGACAAGTCCGGTCCACAAAGACTTAGCCATGTGAGCTCTAATCTCACAACCACACAGACTAGTCCACCTCAGAACGGACTAGTCCAAACTCACACAGGAACTCTTTGTCCAGGTGAAAACGGACAAGTCTGGCTAGCCCAGATTAGTCCGGCCACTGTCACACCCGGTTTTTCCGAAGAATAACCAAGTGAATATCACATGTATGCCAGGATCATTTTCTCATACATGTGATGACAAATAGTGAAGCATCATTTATTACAAGCCAGGTGTCAAATATAAATCAGTCTTACATAGCAAATGTCTCGATGGACAAGAATAAGTTCATCACAAGTAAATAAACTAGCAGCGGAATATTATTCTTGAGGGCTCCTTCACAGGCGTTGCCCGGGGGTCTCCATGAACCTAGAAACCTTCTTCGGGTCCAAAGTCTTGGTCATTATACACCACCTCATTATCTTGACCTGAGCAGCAATATAAACCGACAAATATGCAAGGTTGAGTACCGATGGTACTCAACAAATGTGGGAAAGTTATGTCATGCATGGCTAAAACAAGGGGATGTTGAACTCATGGTTAAAGCACTATGCAATTAAAACCTATCACCTTAGCTTATTAAGCACCTACATTACTACACAGGTGAAATGGTCCCAATCTCCCATCCCATCATCATAATCCAATAACCATAACATCATTTCCAATGTTAAGCTCCCCACTTAACATCCACAACTTCCAAAAACCATCAATCCTCTAATCATGAATAAGTTCAAGCCGCTCTTGACCGTGAGCACGGCTGTCATGACAGTTTTGACTCTGCAGAGTTTGTACCACTGTACCCACATGTAGTGATTTCATCCCCCGTTGCCGGGTGGACTAAAAGAACCTCCATTATGCCAGTGGCTACGAACCAAATTCACACTTCCCAGGTGTGTAGCCAGGAGATCACTACGAAGCCTTTACAAAGGGATTCCCGACGAGCGTGGGCCCACTGAGGTTTCACCCCTAACAGCATGCAAGAGGCTCCAACCCCGCTGCAGTGGCCCCCTCTTGAGCCTTGCGGTTCATATGGTAGTCCAGCTGACACCTACTCCCCGCACCATCCAACACACCCATACTACGCCGGGGATACACCTAATTAATTGGCCAAGCTGCCCCATCTCAGCATGTGGTTGGCACGGTAAAGCCAGGTTACATGCTCCATGAACCGGTCCTTAGGATCCAGGCAAGTACTAAACACAAACCCGAGTCTCGTGCACCTAGCACACAACCAAAACATCCAACTTGCCTTGATCCCTACCTCTACATAACTCACAATATCTCATTCAAGAGTATGGTTTAATAAACTGATGATCCCATATCCCAAATATCCCATTCTAAGCATGGCTAAGCATATGCGTAATAATAAATGACATGATAAATGAATCCCAACCCAATGCTACAAGGAAACAAGGTAATGCAATTCTAGGGAAACTTCCTAGCATGGGTTTCATATTTAACTTGACAATGCAATAATTCTATCTAAACATCCTAGTATAGGATCAAAGTGGTCAAGGACACTTGCCTCCTTCCTGCTGCTCTTGGAATGGGTAGTCCTGATCTTGGAAAGGAATGACTTGCTCTTGAGCAGATTCTACATCATACCATCACACATAGCAAAAGAAAAACAACAATCCATAAGACATAGTTCACACTTCCACTTCATACAAACCACACATTCACATTTATGAAAGTCATTCACCATTATATGTGTTGTGGTTACTCTATGTGTGTTGATTTGTGGCTTGCATGCACTTTTAATCATGTGTATATGATTCCTACTTTTGTGTTCACATTTATACTTACATACTATATATATGAGTTTCCAATTTAAAAATTCCTTATATTTAATTACTACACCTTTTTGCTACCAAGTATGCATGAAAGGTATTTTCCTTCTCCATATGTGTCTTCAGAATTTCTACCAACACTAAACTGAATTCTTTGGATTTTAGAAACTTCATTTATTCATTTACTAGTTGCTATATTTTCAGATTTATTTCTTATGCCTAAATGTGAGCTTTATTATGAATATAACAAAATATATCATCTAAACAGAATAGGTTCTGATCTAAAATATTTACTAACATATTTTTTTGACCTTTTCCTCTGATGTAAACTATTTTACAATTATTTTCCCTATTTTCCAGAACAATTCTTTACTTAAAAATGTGTCCCTAAATGTGAACAATAAATTAAACAGATTCATTTCAGCCCAAAATATATTTTTATCTCACTCTAAAGTTTTCTAAATACTGAGAAAGTTTTTAATTTAATTATGACAATATGTTTGTCCCACTTTTTAAATTTTAAACACTAGCCACATATTCAATTTTCCTAAATTAAATATTAAACAGGGCTAAAAAGGTAAACTCACCCCACTACAGGGTCTATAATATTATTTTAACAATTTTCAGGGGTCTAGCTATACATAACAGAGGAGTTTTTCCTAATTTTTATTAAGTTTAGGGGTTAAAACTGATTTTTAAATGAATTTACATGATTTTCTGAAGTTCCAGGGGCTAGCTCTTATTTCCCGAGAACCCCAGGGGGTAGCACGTAAGATTTCCAGTCTTTATAACGCGGGGCTGACGTGGACCGTCCGATTTTAAACCAACGGCTGAGATTATAACGTCGAACCGGTACGCGGGGATTTAAACCCTACCGTGCGATTTAAAATAAACGGCGCACAAGCGGCCACGTCGCTCTGATCGGGCACGGGCGGCGCTGCCGGTGGCGCACGGCGGTGGGAAGCGGCGATCTCGCCGGAAACTTTCGTATCTTCGAGAATTTTTCCTAGAACTATGATCTTATGACATAGATCGGTGGAGGGGAGGTCGGGGATCTCACCTCGGGGGTTTTCTTGAGCTCGGAGGTTCTGGAAGGTGATCGGCGACGAGGTCCGAGGTGAATTCACGGCGAGGCTCGTCGGCGCTATGTTTACACCGCAAGTCACCGAGTTTTCTGCACCTGCAGGGTTCCCCGGAGGCGGTGGATCAAGACCAGCGAGTTAGATCAGAATTTCCGAGCGTAGATCGGCCAGAATTCGCCGGAGAAGGCTCGGGTTCTCACCGGAGTAAAAATGGCGGATCGCGTGGGAAAAACAGAACGAGGTCGGGGATTTTATAGACGGGGGAGGGCGGCGGGTTTGTTTAGATCGAGTGGGAGTCCTCCGGAACCAGAATTCGGCCGGAAATCCGGTCGGTTGCGATCGCGCGCGCGCGGGTGAACAGTCCGAGTTTCGGACGATCGGGGTTTGGGGATGATAGGTGGGTCCCACCTGTCTGAGAGAGAGAGCGCGGGCGCGCGGCTGCGGGCTGGCGCGGGGGCAGGGTGGGCCGGCTGGTGGGTTTCGGCCCACTGGCCGTTTTTTTTTTTCTGTTTTCCTTTTCCTTTTTCTATTTCTTTTCGGTTTTGAGTTTAATTTGAATTCCAGTTTGAATTTGAATTTTTGCAAAACATGCAACATGTCCAAAAATTTTTAAATTCCCCTCTTAACATGATTTAGGGTCTTAACAAGATTTTTGGGGTGTTACAGCTCTACCCCCCTTAAAAGAAATCTCGTCCTCGAGATTGGTGGTTCTAAGAAAACAATTCCGGAAATTGTGCCTTGAGCTCATCGTCCCGCTCCCAGGTGGCTTCCTCTTCTGAGTGATGCTTCCACTACACCTTGCACATCCGGATTCTTTTATTTCTTGTGAGGCGTTCCATTGTCTCTAAAATCTGGTATGGTTGCTCCGCATAAGACAAATCCTCAGCTACATTCACTTCATTCATGGGTAACACCTCTTCAGGCGTCCTCAGGCATTTCTTGAGTTGTGACACATGGAATACATCGTGCACATCCGATAGACGAGCCGATAACTCTAGTTGATATGCCACTTCGCCTTTCCTTTCCAGAACTTGAAAGGGTCCGATGTATCGAGGTGACAACTTCCCTTTCACCTTGAACCGACGAAGTCCTCGGATAGGGGACACCTTGAGATAGACATAGTCTCCCACGTTGAAAACGAACTCTCTTCTTCGTACATCGGCATAGCTCTTTTGGCGTGTCTATGCTATCCTTAAATTGTTGCGAATTTCCCTCACCTTCGCCTCGGCTTCTTGTAGTACTTCTGGACCAAACACTTTGCTTTCCCCTGTTTGGTTCCAAAATAGGGGAGTTCTGCACTTCCTCCCGTACAAGGCTTCAAACGGTGACATCTTCATACTAGCTTGATAGCTGTTGTTATAGGAAAACTCCGCATACGGTAAGTTCTTGTCCCAACTCCTATTGTTTTTGAGTGCACATGCCCTCAGCATATCTTCAAGGATCTGATTGGTTCTTTCTGTCGGCCCATCAGTTTGGGGATGATAGGCAGAACTAAAGTTCAGATAGGTTCCTATGGTTTCGTGCAACTTCTGCCAGAACCTTGAGGTGAACTGTGTCCCTCGATCCGACACAATCTTCTTTGGCACTCCATGGTAACACACGATCCTTGACATGTACAACTCTGCCAATTTGGATCCGCTGTAGCTTTCCTTCACGGGGATGAAGTGAGCTACCTTGGTTAGCCTATCAATGATGACCCATATCGAATCATATCCTGATTGGGTCCTAGGCAATCCCATGATGAAATCCATGCTGATTTCTTCCCATTTCCATTCAGGCACTTTGAGTGGTTGCAATAATCCCGCGGGTCGTTGATGTTCTGCTTTCATCAACTGACATGTGTCACATAGGGCAACATGTTCCGAGACATCTCGCTTCATGCCATACCACCAATACCTGCTCTTGAGGTCCTGGTACATCTTCGTACTCCCAGGATGAATGGAATAGTCAGAATCATGAGCCTCCTTCAAAATTAATTCACAGATCTCCTTTACTTCTGGCACACAGATTCTTTTTCCGTGCCACACCGTTCCTTGTTCATCCTCTCTAAAACCCGGAGCTTTATTTTCCTTGATGAGTTGTCTGATCTCTTGTATCTTCTCATCATTCTTTTGACCCTCGCGGATGTCTCGCTCTAGTGTGGAGTCCACTTCCATGGCGATGGCTTCACCACTATTTACCAAGCATAGATTGAGCCTTATAACCTCGTCCTTCAATTCTGCAGGCATGTCCTTCAAGCTCAACTTATTCACCTGCACTTTCTGACTCAAAGCATCGGCCACGACGTTTGCTTTCCCAGGATGATAGTTGATGCCTACATCAAAATCATTGATTAGCTCTAACCATCTCCTTTGTCTGAGGTTGAGATCTGGCTGTGTGAAAATGTTCTTCAAATTCTTATGATCCGTATATATCTCTGTCCTTTTCCCCATCAAATAGTGTCGCCAAATTTTCAACGCGTGTACCACTGCGGCTAGTTCTAGGTCATGTGTAGGATAGTTCTTCTCGTGCTTCCGGAGCTGTCGGGATGCATAAGCCACGACGTGCCCTTCTTGCATGAGAACACATCCCAACTCGTTTCCAGAGGCATCGTAGTACACCGTAAAACTCTTTTGCATATCTGGCATAACCAACACTAGGGCTGTTGTCAATCTTTCCTTTAACTCCTGAAAACTCGTCTCGCACTGCGGCGTCCATGTGAATGTGATTCCCTTCTCCAACAGTTTAGTAAGGGGTCTCGAGATCTTAGAGAATCCCTCAATAAACCGTCGATAGTATCCAGCCAATCCCAAAAAGCTCCGAACTTCTCCGACATTTTCAGGGGTCTTCCACTTTTGTATATCCTCGATTTTGGCGAGATCCACGGAGATTCCTCCCTCCGAGATTATATGTCCTAAAAAGGGAACTCTCTTCAGCCAAAACTCACACTTGCTCAACTTAGCATATAGTTGGTGTTCTCTCAGCTTTTGTAACACCAACCTTAGATGTTTCTCATGTTCTTCTTCATCTTTGGAGAAGACGAGAATGTCATCTATGAAAACCACCACAAATTTGTCCAGATATTCCATGAATACCTTGTTCATGAGATACATGAAATACGCCGGGGCATTAGTTAGCCCGAAAGGCATGACAGTGTATTCATACAGTTCGTACCGTGATACGAAAGCTGTCTTGGGAATATCAGATTGCCTTATCTTGAGTTGGTGGTATCCCAACCTGAGATCAATTTTCGAGAACACAGAAGCTCCCCTCAACTGATCAAACAAGTCTTCAAGGGGGGGTAATGGGTACTTGTTCTTGATGGTTACCTCATTCAAGGCACGGTAATCCATGCATAACCTTTAGGTTCCGTCCTTCTTGGGCACAAATATCACCGGAGCTCCCCATGGTGAGGAACTAGGGCGAATATACCCCTTCTCCGTCAATTCTCTCAAATGATCCTTGAGTTCTTCTAGCTGCTTGGAGTCCATCCGATAAGGTCTCTTGTATATCGGGGTTCTTCCAGGCACTAGCTCAATTGCAAATTCCACTTCACGATCGGGAGGCATACCTGGCAACTCCTCCGGAAAAACATCTGGGTATTCCCGGATAATCCTGATCTCCTCCACTTTCACCTCAACTTGATTTAATTTAATGTCCCTCCTAGGCTCTTGTATTGTTATAAACTTTACTCTTGTGCCACTAGGGTGAGTTAGTTCCACCGTTCTGGTCGAGCAATGGATGATTCCCTTATGTTTGGTCAACCAGTCCATGCCCAAAATAATATCGATCCCTTGGGAATCTATCACTATGAGGTTGGCAGTAAATACCACCCCATTAATGTCTAGGTTCACTTTGGGACACACTTGTCTTGTCCTTATTTCTCCCCCTGGAGAGTTTACAGCTAGCATATGGTTCATTTGTGTAGTTGCTAGGTCATGCTTCTTAACAAACCCTTGAGCAATGAACGAGTGGGTAGCACCAGAATCAAACAGCAGGGTTGCAAGGTGTAAATTGGCAGGAAACTTGCCAACTACCACGTCGGGTGCCTCTTGCGCTTCCTCCATAGTGACGTGGTTCACCCGTCCTCGCATCACCTTCTGCTGTTGTGGCTGTGCGGGCTTCTTTTTTGGGCATTTATGGGCGTAGTGCCCCACTTCACCGCAGCTAAAACATTGCACCCCAACCTTAGGTGCCTGGCCTTTGCTGTCTTGGGGTTGGTTTGGAGGTCCCTGTACTGCTGGTCGAGGTGGATATGCGGGGTGAGGCTGCTGTACAAACTGACGTTGTGGCTGTGCTGGTGCTGCGGGAGGCCTGTAGTTCGGGTTGTACCCTCTTGGTGCTGAGTATGGTACCGCAACACGGTTCGTCTGCCCTGCAGGTTGCTGCATCAGACGTGGGAGGGTGTTGCTCCCTGAGGCTTGATGTGACCACCCGACCTTCCTCTTATTCTCATTTTCCAAGGCCTTTAGCTTCCTTTCTACCACAAATGCTCTGTCCACCATCTTTTGGAAGCTTTCATACTCATTTGAGGATATTGCACACTGCATCTCCGCGGCAAGTCCCTCCATGAAACAATCTTGTTTCTGCTCATCAGTCTCTATGTCCCGTGGGGCATAACGGGATAGTTGAGTAAATTTAGTGAGGTATTCCCTCACCGTCATGTTCCCCTGCTGCAGTCCTAAAAACTCCTTGCTCTTGTTTTTGAGTTCACCTCTTGGGATATAATGGTTGCGGAAGCTACGATTGAACTCTTCCCAAGTGATGTTCTCAGGGTCATGATGGGCAGCCACGTAGGCGGTCCACCAATCAGCAGCAGGTCCATGCAATTGATGAGAGGCAAACAGCACCCTCTCATACCCTTGGCACTGGATGATCCTCATCTTGCTTTCAATGGTCTTTAGCCAATCATCTGCCTCCAGAGGTTCAGCAGCACTTGCAAACTTTGGAGGTTGAGTTCCTAGAAACTCACTCAACCTTGGTTGGCGTGGTGCAGCTTGTGGAGGTGGAACTTGATGCAAGTTGGCCACTACTTGAGTCAAGTTCTGGATGAGCTGATTTTGATTCTCCAGCATTTGGTGGAGGGGATCAACTCCTTCACGGTGACCACCCCTGTCCTGGCCTCCAGAAAGATGAGGGTTGCCGGCCTCATCGTTGTTGTTGGCGGGGTTGGCAGCACGTCCTTTTCCTCTTCCGGCCATCTGGCAGAATCAACCAATGTTAATTTGAAAGCATTTAGTATCATCTTACTACTTTCATTTGTTTGTACTTTGAAGTGTTGAGGCTTTGTTATACTTTTCTGAGGGTTCATTTCTCACACAAAAATAAATGCAATATTGTTTCATGTGGGTTCACACACCAAAGCAAAACAATCTAAAGACGAGGCTGTGGACAATTGCTCATGGCTTCCACAACTCACGTCACACACCAAGCATTAACATACCATTAACTTAACATAACGACTCGACTATTCGACATCTTGCTAACTAAGGGAAGGACTCTACGCTACTCGTTTTCTTGAGCTGGCTCCTCGGGATCTTCCTCATCATTTCGGCTGCCTTCTGACTACGCTGCCTTAAGCATTTAAACTTAGGTTAGATAAACTTTTAAACAAAAATCCTATTTTGAATGAAAATTGGGGTAAGATGAAGAAAGTGACTCCATTAAATAACACTTTTCAACACACACCCTGTAAAATAGTTTTTAAGAAAATAGGGCCCTTAAATACGTCCATTTCTACCTAGGTCCACGTTCCTACGGGCAACCTTGGCTCTGATACCACTTCTGTCACACCCGGTTTTTCCGAAGAATAACCAAGTGAATATCACATGTATGCCAGGATCATTTTCTCATACATGTGATGACAAATAGTGAATCATCATTTATTACAAGCCAGGTGTCGAATATAAGTCAGTCTTACATAGCAAATGTCTCGATGGACAATAATAAGTTCATCACAAGTAAATAAACTAGCAGCGGAATATTATTCTTGAGGGCTCCTTCACAGGCGTTGCCCGGGGGTCTCCATGAACCTAGAAACCTTCTTCGGGTCCAAAGTCTTGGTCATTATACCACCTCATCATCTTGACCTGAGCAACAATATAAACCGACAAATATGCAAGGTTGAGTACCGATGGTACTCAGCAAGTGTGGGAAAGTTATGTCATGCATGACTAAAACAAGGGGATGTTGAACTCATGGTTAAAGCACTATGTAATTAAAACCTATCACCTTAGCTTATTAAGCACCTACATTACTACACAGGTGAAATGGTCCCAATCTCCCATCCCATCATCATAATCCAATAACCATAACATCATTTCCAATGTTAAGCTCCCCACTTAACATCCACAACTTCCAAAAACCATCAATCCTCTAATCATGAATAAGTCCAAGCCGCTCTTGACCGTGAGCACGGCTGTCATGACAGTTTTGACTCTGCAGAGTTTGTACCACTGTACCCACATGTAGTGATTTCATCCCCCGTTGCCGGGTGGACTAAAAGAACCTCCATTATGCCAGTGGCTACGAACCACATTCACACTTCCCAGGTGTGTAGCCAGGAGATCACTACGAAGCTTTTACAAAGGGATTCCCGACGAGCGTGGGCCCACTGAGGTTTCACCCCTAACAGCATACAAGAGGCTCCAACCCCGCTGCAGTGGCCCCCTCTTGAGCCTTGCGGATCATATGGTAGTCCAGCTGACACCTACTCCCCGCACCATCTAACACACCCATACTACGCCGGGGATACACCTAATTAATTGGCCAAGCTGCCCCATCTCAGCATGTGGTTGGCACGGTAAAGCCAGGTTACATGCTCCATGAACCGGTCCTTAGGATCCAGGCAAGTACTAAACACAAACCCGAGTCTCGTGCACCCAGCACACAACCAAAACATCCAACTTGCCTTGATCCCTACCTCTACATAACTCACAATATCTCATTCAAGAGTATGGTTTAATAAACTGATGATCCCATATCCCAAATATCCCATTCTAAGCATGGCTAAGCATATGCATAATAATAAATGACATGATAAATGAATCCCAACCCAATGCTACAAGAAAACAAGGTAATGCAATTCTAGGGAAACTTCCTAGCATGGGTTTCATATTTAACTTGACAATGCAATAATTCTATCTAAACATTCTAGTATAGGATCAAAGTGGTCAAGGACACTTGCCTCCTTCCTGCTGCTCTTGGAATGGGTAGTCCTGATCTTGGAAAGGAATGATTTGCTCCTGAGCAGATTCTACATCATACCATCACACATAGCAAAAGAAAAACAACAATCCTTAAGACATTGTTCACACTTCCACTTCATACAAACCACACATTCACATTTATGAAAGTCATTCACCATTATATCTGTTGTGGTTACTCTATGTGTGTTGATTTGTGGCTTGCATGCACTTTTAATCATGTGTATATGATTCCTACTTTTGTGTTCATATTTATACTTACATACTATATATATGAGTTTCCAATTTAAATAAATTCCTTATATTTAATTACTACACCTTTTTGCTACCAAGTATGCATGAAAGGTATTTTCCTTCTCCATATGTGTCTTCAGAATTTCTACCAACACTAAACTGAATTCTTTGGATTTTAGAAACTTCATTTATTCATTTACTAGTTGCTATATTTTCAGATTTATTTCTTATGCCTAAATGTGAGCTTTATTATGAATATAACAAAATATATCATCTAAACAGAATAGGTTCTGATCTAAAATATTTACTAACATATTTTTTTGACCTTTTCCTCTGATGTAAACTATTTTACAATTATTTTCCCTATTTTCCAGAATAATTCTTTACTTAAAAATGTGTCCCTAAATGTGAATAATAAATTAAACAGATTCATTTCAGCCCAAAATATATTTTTATCTCACTCTAAAGTTTTCTAAATACTGAGAAAGTTTTTAATTTAATTATGACAATATGTTTGTCCCACTTTTTAAATTTTAAACACTAGCCACATATTCAATTTTCCTAAATTAAATATTAAACAGGGCTAAAAAGGTAAACTCACCCCACTACAGGGTCTATAATATTATTTTAACAATTTTCAGGGGTCTAGCTATACATAACAGAGGAGTTTTTCCTAATTTTTATTAAGTTCAGGGGTTAAAACTGATTTTTAAATGAATTTACATGATTTTCTGAAGTTCTAGGGGCTAGATCAGAAGTTTCCGGGGCTAGCTCATGTTTCCCGAGAACCCGAGGGGGTAGCACGTAAGATTTCCAGTCTTTATAACGCGGGGCTGACGTGGACCGTCCGATTTTAAACCGACGGCTGAGATTATAACGTCGAACCGGTACGCGGGGATTTAAACCCTACCGTGCGATTTAAAATAAACGGCGCACAAGCGGCCACGTCGCTCTGATCGGGCGCGGGCGGCGCTGCCGGCGGCGCACGGCGGCGGGAAGCGGCGATCTCGCCGGAAACTTTCGGATCTTCGAGAATTCTTCCTAGAACTGCGATCTTATGGCATAGATCGGTGGAGGGGAGGTCGGGGATCTCACCTCGGGGATTTTCTTGAGCTCGGAGGTCTTGGAAGGTGATCGACGACGAGGTCCGAGGTGAATTCACGGCAAGGCTCGTCGGCGTTGTGTTTACACCGCAAGTCACCGAGTTTTCTGCACCTGCAGGGTTCCCCGGAGGCGGTGGATTAAGACTAGCGAGTTAGATCGGAATTTCCGAGCGTAGATCGGCCAGAATTCGCCGGATAAGGCTCGGGTTCTCACCGGAGTAAAAACGACGGATCGCGTGGGAAAAACAAAACGAGGTCGGGGTTTTTATAGACGGGGGAGGGCGGCGGGTTTGTTTAGATCGAGTGGGAGTCCTCCGGAACCAGAACTCGGCCGGAAATCCGGTCGGTTGCGATCGCGTGCGCGCGGGTGAACAGTCCGAGTTTCGGATGATCGGGGGTTGGGGATGACAGGTGGGTCCCACCTGTCTGAGAGAGAGAGAGCGCGGGCGCGCGGCTGCGGGCTGGCACGGGGGCAGGGTGGGCCGGCTGGTGGGTTTCGGCCCACTGGCCGTTTTTTTTCTGTTTTCCTTTTCCTTTTTCTATTTCTTTTCTGTTTTGAGTTTAATTTGAATTCCAGTTTGAATTTGAATTTTTGCAAAACATGCAACACGTCCAAAATTTTTTAAATTCCCCTCTTAACATGGTTTAGGGTCTTAACAAGATTTTTGGGGTGTTACAG
Source organism: Neostapfia colusana (assembly GCA_030760725.1). Classification (NCBI taxonomy): domain Eukaryota; kingdom Viridiplantae; phylum Streptophyta; class Magnoliopsida; order Poales; family Poaceae; genus Neostapfia; species Neostapfia colusana. The sequence continues at coordinate 53,576,259 of JASWHV010000017.1, forward strand.
CCACTGAGGCGTACAAGACCGTTCTTCTAGGACTTAGTCCCGAAACACTCTCACCAAGAGAGAATCGGACTAATCCGTCCCCAAACGGACAAGTCCAAACTCAGTCAGGAACTCTTAGGCCGCCCCAAAACGGACTAAGCCGTAGGACTCCGGACTAGTCCGGCCTACTTGAGTTTACCTCACTAGCACTCTCCACTAAGAATTCGACACTTCTAACGCTTTGAGCTCTCTTCTATGATCTCAATGCACTTGGCACACACACTCTCACTTTAACATGGCTAGCCTACTAAAGACTCAAATGAAACCCTAAATTCTACTCTTCGAGTCTTCGACACCGTTCTTCATCCTATCCTTTTTGAGATTTTAGGTGTCCACCTTGGAAATATCTTGTGCTTATGATCAACTCAGCTCATTAGTCTCTTAATCGTCGTCATCAATCATCCAAAACCCACGAGGATACCTAGATGCACTTACAATCTCCCCCTTTTTGGTGATTGATGACAACACATTAAGTTTCAACATAAGAGGTAAAAATTTGATTTTCATAACAAGTGGGTGTATGCATAACTCCCCCTGGATATATGCAACGGTAAAAGAGGGGAGTTGACATACATTCACATGTTATGGTGGGGTGCCTACGTGTTGTGCTCGAAAAAATGTGATAAGACAATAACACATAGCAAAGGGCAACAATGATCAAACATAAGCATAAGATCCACATATAGTCTTACACAAAACAAACACAATGCATAAAACATAGAGATAGTCATGTCCAAGGATCTATTACAAGACTAGAAGATGATAAAAGAGACATCCTCTTCCATCTCTCCCCCTTTGGCATCAAGGCACCAAAAAGAAAAAAAAAGGAAGAAGATACGCCTAAGTCTACTCGTCATCTTCATCGTCTTCTTCTTCATCGCCATCTTCATCGCTCTCCGTGGCCTCCGTATCATCTTCCTCGTCGTCGATGGCGGTGGATGGAGGCACGGCCTTGGAAGAGATTCCATCTTCCCTGAACTGGGCGAGCTCATCAGCGGTGAGCTCTGGATAAGGAGTGAGCTCTCCATCACTCTCCTCGGGAGGAGACATAGGCACCTCAATCTTGTCGCACACAACCTTGAGGTACTTCTCCTGACGTATCTCCATGCGTCGAGTCCGGACCTCCACACGCCGGCAGGAGGCGAAAAGCGCGTTGAAGCATTTGAATAATCCGCTCATCGACTGCGGAGGAGGAGGTGATGAAGGAGCCACTGAGCTAGGAGGAGACACTGAGCTGGAAGGAGGTTGAGCATTCTTTCTTCTAGAAGGTTCTGGCACAATGGGGGGCAGCTGAGGACGGAGAGGTCGATGAGTCACATCCTTGACGAAGACAAGCCCCGACACCTTCTCAATTAAGCACATGATATATGGTGCATACCCACATGAGCGGTTGGGAGTGTGAGAGATGTTGAAGATGTCATCATAGATGTGCTCAACGAGGTTGAACTTCTCTTCACCATCAATCAACAGGAGGAGATGCCTTAAGTTTCCTTGAATCACCCCTGCATCTCCATCCTTAGGGGCAATGGTTCTCCCTCAAAATCCGGTTGAGGATGCTATAGAATGGCTTGATGTTCCTAGCAAGCCCAGCCTCATAGGGAACATGACTAGGATACATGTAGTCGAGTTGATCCCTATCCACTTCCTAGTATGGAAATGATAATTTCATGGTCCAGGTGCTCCTCAAGGCCAAGTATCCGAGCAAACTCCTCATATGTGGCTGAGTACTGCTCTCCATGAGTCATCCAAGTGATTTTTTGGTCACCGTAGGTGGAGAAGTACACGATGGTGTAAAACTGCACAATCACTTCGATGTTCCAATCATACTTGAAGCTCATTATTTTCTTGATTCCATGGCGCTCTGCGTCTTCAATAACAGCATCAAAAGCTTTATGCTTCCTTTCGGCCATGTAGTCCCAATCCACCCATTGAGCTTGAGCGACTGAAGTCTTCATTTTCAAGTATATTAGGCGGTAGTAGTCGCAATGGAAGTCACACCAAAACCTAGGGTCGGCTGTGTGCTTCTCATAATCATTGACTTTATCCATTCCCAGCCTTCTCGCCTTCTCAGCACCCTTTCCTTTGAACACATATGCTGGATTGTTGGGCTGCCGGTTTGGATCTCAAGCAGGGGCAGCCATCTTCAGGGGACCGATGGGATTCAGTTGCCCCTTCTCCCTGATTACAATGCCTCCTGGCCTCTTTGTCGGTGCCTTGGCAATTGCCTTTTTGTTCTTGGGCTCCTCAGGAAGTGGAGCCTTGCCTTTCTTCGGGTCACGGAGAACCCTACCCTAAGGTTCTTTCTCCTTCTATTTTTCCCGCTCTTTCTCTTCCAAGGTGACAAGCTTCTTCCTATTGGGCTCTACGGCACTAGCAGCCTGGGAGCTATGGGCTTCACGTTCGACCCTTTTCTTCTTCCATTGATTCGCCAAAGATTCTTCAATGGCTTTGGCAATCTGTGCCTGCTCGTCGAAATCATGTCTCTTCTTTGTTCTTGCTTCTCGAATGATGGCATCCTTAGCCGCTTGGGCCTCCTTTACCGCCCTCTCTTCGGCAATGCGCCGATGGAGGCCTTGTCGAGTCTCCTCGGCCGTGGGACTTGCAAGAGGGGAGCTTTGGTCGGAGTCCGACATATTGCCTGAGAAACAAGAGATAAGATGTTATGGAAGTAGAATATTGCAAGAGAATTCACTAAAAATGGCTAAAGTTGGGGTTTCTCCTGTGTAGACCGGACTTGTCCGTTAAAGGGCCGGACTAGTCCGCCCGAGAACGGACTTGTCCGCCCAGAAACTGGACTAGTCCAGGTTACACAGGAAGAACCCTAACCCTAACAATTTTTCACAAAGACTTCGAATCAAGTCGCAATAATCCTAGGCTACGATCGCAGTGACATTAGGAACAACATTTGTGAAGAGATTTCTAGCAAAAGACCTAAGAATGAAGAAAAGGAGAGATTTTTGGGTAGGTCAAGAATACCTCTTCAAATCTTCAAATGTGATGAAATTGGAGGCGAAACTTGAGCAACGAAGCATGGGGAAGGATTTCTGAACTCCTTAGGGCTCCAATCCATGGATTGGACGAGATTTTTGGTGGAGAAAAGCGAAAATCGCCAATGAGGGCCGTTTCCCGCTTAAGAAAGAGTTGAGAGTTGAGTGTGAAGAAAGAGAGAGAGGTGGTATGGCCACCCCTGGGAGGTTAAGTCCCCAGGGGCCGGACTAGTCCGACCTGATGCACGGACAAGTCCGGTAGGCGGACCAGAGCCGGACTTCTCCGGTGCCGGACTTGTCCGGCCTTTCAGGTGGACTAGTCCGGTTTGGACTTGTCCGCTGAGAAGTCCGACCTAGACAGCCCGGACTTGTCCGGCCGATCGGCGGACTAGTCCGGCTATAATCTGAAATTTCATATGATTTGAATTTTAGCTCAAGAATATGATCCTTTTGGACAAGTTTTTGAAAATATCTTTGACAAACATGGTCAGTAAGCATACATCAAACAAACAATGACCATATTTGACAAGGAATCTTTTTGAACATAGTTTTCATAGAGTAAAAGAGATTAGGGTAGTATTTTGAAGGCATGCGATTTTTGAAGTTTATATACATGTAACAAACAGATGTGCACGACTCAAGCAACGTTTCGAAAATCTAGGATATTTAGTTCACTCCTTAGGGCACAAAAACGTTTCTCATCAAGGGGTTTGGTAAAGATGTCCGCCAATTGCTTCTCACTCCTAACATGATAGATAACGATATCTCCCTTGATAGAGTGATCTCGCAGGAAGTGGTGACGGATATCAATGTGTTTGGTTCTAGAATGCTCCACGGGATTGTGAGCAATCTTGATTGACACTCTCATTGTCACATAGGAGTGGAATATGGCTCAAAGTGTAACCATAGTCCCTAAGAGTTTGTCGCATCCATAGGAGTTGTGCACAGCAACTCCCGGCTGAGACGTACTCCGCTTCGGCTGTCGATAAGGCAATGGAGTTTTGATTCTTTGAAGACCATGAAACCAAGCACCTACCAAGGAATTGGCAAGTCCCGGACGCGCTCTTCCTATCTACTTTACAACCGGCACAATCGGCATCGAAGTATCTGGTGAGATTGAATTTGGATCCCTTGGGATACCAAAGTCCTAGGTTAGGAGTGTGAACCAAATATCTAAGAATCCTCTTAACGGCTGTCAAGTGACACTCCTTAGGAGCGGCTTGGAACCGTGCACACATACACACGCTAAGCATTATGTCGGGCCTAGATGCACAAAGGTAAAGCAAAGAACCTATCATGGAGCTAAATATCTTTTGGTTCACACTTGGACCATCTTCATTGAGGTCAAGGTGTTTGTTGGTTCCCATTGGAGTCTTGATGGGTTTGGTTTTGTCCATGTCGAACCTCTAGAGTATGTCTTGAGTATACTTAGTTTGACTTATGAACGTTCCTTCCTTGAGTTATTTGACTTGAAATCCTAGGAAGAACTTCAATTCTCCCATCATTGACATCTCGAACCTTTCGGTCATTATCATTGAAAACTCATCACAAAAAGCTTTGTTAGTAGAACTAAATATAATGTCATCGACATATATTTGACACACAAATAAATCATCGTTAAAATGCTTAGTGAAGAGTGTATAGTCGGCCTTCCCTATCCTAAAACCATTTTTAATGAGAAAGTCTCTAATACACTCATACCAAGCTCTAGGAGCTTGTTTGAGGCCATAGAGGGTTTTCCGAAGAATAAGTGATCTATAGTTTCCAAATTATTACAAAAACAACAAGATGGCTCCCATTGCCATTTTATTTTCACCATGTTGTCTCTTGTGAGTATGGCATTATTTTCAATTAACCAAAAAACACTCTGATTTTCTGGGGGATATTTGCCTTCCATATTGTTTTATAGCAAGGACCGGTTTCTCTAACAGTAAGTCTATCATAGACTGATTTAACTGGAAAGATACCGGATTTAGGTCACATCCATTTAACTTTATCTTTTTTATCAAAAATAATCTAACTATTTAATCTAGCAGCTATGGGATACCATTGAGCATGTAATATGACAGGCAAAGGAATTTGGAACTTAATATTCCAATTGACTTCTGCACATTGTGCTACAGTCAAATTTCTGTCTTTGCATAGTTCAAAGAGAACTGTACATTCTTGATGTCATGTGAAGTCGCACATATGCCAGACACGGGCACGCCCGCGACGTGCGCCGCGCGGCTGAGCGCGCTGGGCAGGCGCCCAGCAGGGGTTAGCCTCTTGGGCTAAAGATAGAAACTTAGAGTTGTTTTAGAAATTCCTAGAATAAAGGATAACCTTCCCTATTTTGGTTGGCCTATTGGCCATATATGCTTGTAATCGTTGGATAAATGGAAGGCAAGGATTATTTCCCTAATTCTATTTCTCTCTCTGTTAAGCCTGCGGCTGAGGGGATAACCTCGCCGGAGAAGGCGGCCGGCGGCTACGAGCTGCGTAGCCGCGGTCCGGTCAGTCGGGGGTTCGGCGCCCTTGACACTTAACATAGTGGTTTATCATCAAGCCAAGTATCCAACCACAACCTAATACTTTTCCATTCCCTAGAATATATTTTCTTCCACATGGATAAATACTTTTAACTTTCAGCACATCTGAACAGATGGCTGGAGAATCAGACATTCTGTGTTTGATCACACCTATAGGTTTATCTTTTATGTATTTGGATTTAATAATTTCTTGTCATAAACCTGTGAGGGTCACACCTCGACAACATGATCTTTTTGTCCGGGTGATGCCACACGCTGTGACACCGCATTGCATACCAAAGGGCCATAATTTACAAGTTTGATATATAAGAGATAACTTCAAAATACGTAAAGTTTTGCAGCTAAATATATGTAGAAAAATATGACAACACACTCTATATGGTCTATGCATTAGCATCGTGTCATTGCCCAAGTGTCACGATGCACTAGCAACACTCATTCAATCCAGCGGCAAGTCGGGCTCCCATTGCACCTTCCACCCTGCAGCAGGCGATGCTTCTTCCGGAAAGCTCTTGCTAGCATAATCAACATCACAAACATGCTCACCTGAAAAACATTATCCATAAAGCTTGAGCAACTAATATTCAACAAGAGTTACCCGATGAAGGACTCACTAGACCCCTAGTCTAGTATGCAACAGGTATTAATAGGAATAGGGCAATTTGCATAAAAATAGAGCCTAAATATGGGTCCTTATATTCAGATTTCAGCAGCATATTTTAGTTACACGTGAAATGTAACGGCGTCTACAACTAACACATACAAGCTTCAAACAAGAATTTATATTCAAACAGATCTGATCATAAGTATATAAATTCAATATTCTTACTACGTGCCAACAGCTACGACAAGTGGTACTCATATTCGTGAGTGACGGTTATTATACTCATCATCCTCCTGCAGGGATAACCCAATGACACGACATGTACTCACATCATAAAATTGCACACAGCGCACTCCACTACTGTCGTACGTGGCAACCAGTCCCAAGACACCCGATGCCGAAAGAAGGCTACTCTCCCAGACAAGGGGTCCCTACACGTGATGCACGTCCCCGACATCATTCTTTAGCGAATTTACACCTGATCTATCCTCTCGACTCCAACCTAGGATGGCGGCATGATCGTTCGACACCTAGGTTAACAAGGTACGTCGGTTTACTAGTGCCCACATATCACTAGCATGCCATTGGTACGTTCGATACTTGTCCTAGGTGCCAACTACAACTTGGTCCTCAATCAACATGAGAAGGCCTATGCACACAAGACCACGTCTTGTTGCTCCCTACCACCTGCACGGTCTCAAATTTTTGAATTATGATCCAAGTTCTAGTAATCAATCCAAATTTGACTAAAAATCCTATAGCTCGCGAGTAATTTCCAACACTCGACTTTTATCGAATTAACTAAGACTAATTAGCCTATCAATTACTAGCTCGGGGCTTATGTACTGACAAGTGTTTGATGTGGCCATGCAAGTAAAGTGTCACCACGACGCCTAGGTTTAATGCACATACATAACCATAACCGACATATACATATGTAAAATAGAAAACATGTAAAACTTGTCTTATGTAACTGGGGCTTGCCTTGCTCAGAGATAAAGTTACTCTAAACAAGGTCACTCTCTGCATCCTCCGAGTTGAGCTCCTTGGCGATCTTTGTCTCGTGCTATACCGATATGCATATGCACATACAAAATGCTCAATTAGCAATCTAATACATGAATGTTAACATAATGCAAATAATGGTTCAACTTTATTTAAATAATAGAGGATGTCATTCTAAGCTCGCACATATTGTTTGAAAAGATCTACACTCAAATTTTTGCAGATTATTTTATAAGTCATGTAGTCTCTATAACATACAAATAGAAGATAATTAAATTTCCAAGGACTCATTGGTCATATAAGGATGAAACTTTTTCTGTGTATACTAGGGAATGTATAAGACTTTCTAGCAATGTTACAGAATTATCTAATGGATGGATCTTACGGAATTAATTCTCTAATATTTATGTTTAAATAAATTATCTACAAAATTATGGGCACTTACATACAAAAACAGCTGGTACAAAGTAAAGATATGGTTGTATGGAATGAAACTTGGTTCACACTTTTTGGTTTTTTCTAGAGTTTTCTACAATTTTTAGAAGTTTTCAGTATTTTCTGGAATTATTTCTAGATGGATAAATCGCTGAAAAACGATTGGCCACTGAGCATTGGGCCACACACTGGCACACTAGGGATGTGGAGCAGGGAATCAGGTGCTGGCCACGCCAGATCCAGCTGCTATGGCGGAACTCTTCCAGCAGCCAGGAGCAGGCAGCGCTCGCCGGACCGCGGGAAGGAGGCGATAGCTGCCGCAATTTTGGCGAGATTTTTGAGCAAAATAATCTACACAACACAGGGAGTTAATTGGAGAAAATATTAGTGGCTGAGTCTCACTAGAAACGGGCCGACGTCAAGGAACGACAGCGAGGTGGCTCCGGCAGCAGCGCACGAGCGGCTTGGAGCTCAGGGAAGGTAGGTGCTGGGTCGGGAAGTTCACGGCACCGTCGTGCACAATGGAAAATAATCAAATCGGGCCGGGGACAGCCAGAGGAGGGTGCGCGACGTGGAGGTGACTGTAGCAGCTGGTCCGCGGTGACACAGACTCACTTTTCTTCCTCATCAGTCAAGAAAAATTGGCGAAAAATGGTAGAGATGTTGCGCATGAGTGTAGACAAGCTCGGGATGAAATCAATTTTGTGGAAAACTCACCGAGCAACACCAATTTCTTTGGATAGTTGTCAAAGGCTAAAAAAAAACGTTGTTGGAGAGGAAACGGTTCAATTCTTTGCTGTGGTTGTGGAATGGAGTGAAATTTGTTTGGGGAAAAAGAAGGAGGGAAGTCAGACACATGGAATGGCGGGTTAGTTCGGGGTGGGGATGTGAGGGAGGGACGGCGCGGAGAAGCTTTGAGCTCGTGTCGACCGGCGGCAATGACACTCAGACACAAGTGGGAAAAGGGGTGATGAGGCGAGGAAGACGACGACTGGGTCTATGAACCCTCAACACCTGACAGGGGAACGCTTACGCGTCTGCTGTGGCTGGCGTCAGTGGCAGGCATGTGTGGCTGCACCTGTTAGGGAGGAAGGAGGTGGGCTGACGTCATTGACAGATGGGTCCCACAAAGATTTTTCCTTTTACCCAAATTTCAAACCCGCACCAACTTTCTTATTCCAAAAGAAATACCTAGGGGCTTCCAAAAATGATAAAAATTTGTAGAGTTATTCTACTCAATAAAATCCTTATTTAGGTGAATTCAAATTTGCATTTCACTTACTAAAATTTTAATTATGATTTTTCGCTTTTAAACAATTGGTTTAATTTATATAGGTGCATAAACACTACCAAAATTCAGAAAATTTCTATTGTGGACTACTATTTTGAACACCATTTCATGAGATAAATTTTACTTCATGTGACTTGAACCCAGAAGTTCAAATTTTTCTTGTTTCCCTTAGAATTTGAGCATATTCACAAATAAAGTTGATATTTGAACTTGTTCATGATTCAGTGGAATACCAATTAGAGATATGGATTGTTACAATAAACCTTCCTGAGACCTTTTATTCCTAGACCTCCTTTTCTCTTATTTTTACACACTATTTCCCATCTGACAAGGTGATACTTCATCTTATTACGCCCCCATGCCACAGAAACTTTCTCCTATGCTTGTCAATCTTGTCAATAAAAGTTTTAGGGATTAAGTACATTGACATATGATAGACAGGAATGCTAGACAGACTGACATTAAGCGTATTCCCTTTCCAAATATCTATCTTCGTAATTTTCATTTCTACATTATGCTAATCAGCCACATGTAACCTGGTGGCAGATACTGGGACCCTATGTACTATATAGGAAAAGAACCTATCTGACAGTTAAGAACCTAAGCATAACTTTCCTCATCTCCTCTAATTGTTAGAACTTCACTTTTGTCAAGTTTATCTTTAAACCAGACATCTGCTTGTAAAGAGCTAGCAGTAATTTTAAATTATAGGCTTCTTCAATATCATTCTGCAAACATATAATTGTGTCATCAGCATATTGCAAAACTGATACTCCACCAGGAATAATATTATCAGCTAAACCCGTCACCAAATCATTCTCTTGAGCTTTGTGTATCATCCTGGTTAAACATGTTAAGCTACAATGCACTGACCGGTTGACCCGAAAAGCTTAAGCCGATATGGAAAGGTGGGATTCACTTATACTTTAACACTCCCCCTCACGTGTAGACTCTCTTGAACCGCAAAGTGCAATAGGAGTCCGCTGCGATTTATTTTAATAAATTGCGCCCGCCAGGATTTGAACTCGAGACCTCTGACACTGATATCATGTTAAGCTACTATGCACCGACCAGTTGACCCAAAAAGTTTAAGCCGATAGGAAAAGGCGGGCAATTCACTTATACTTCAACAAACAATCAGGTACAATATTAAAAAGTAAAGGTGATAGAGGATCACCTTGCCTAACCACTTTATAACTTTGAAAATATGGGCCAACTTTATCATTTATCTTAACACTTAAAGTGTCGTTAGCTACTACCATCTTGATCCAGTGACATCATAATGCATTGAAACCCCTTATCTCAAGACATTTAAACAAAAAATTCCAATTTACCTTGTCATATGATTTTTCAAAGTATAATTTTAGAACTATCCCAACTTATTTTATTCTCTTTGTCTCATGGAATATCTCATGTAGATTGAGTATCCCATTCACAATATTTCTCCCCCGGGATAAAGGCAGATTGTACTTTATGAACCAACTTATCAGCTAATGGTTCAAGTCTTACAGTTAGCACCTTCGTGAACCATTTGTATAAAGAATTCAACAAGCAAATGGGCCTATATTGTTGTATTTTTTCTGCATCTTTCACTTTTTGAATAAGAGTAATTATACCATATTTTATCCTCTATACATCAAAATTTTCTTTATGAAGTTCCTGAAATTAACTCCGCCTATGTTGTAATGACATAACCGGTCCCAAGCCCGGGTAAAGGAGGAGGGGTTGTGATAGGTTTGGCGAGCCAACAACCATACTCAGCCATTCTCATGGATAGCCTACCCCAACGGGTTTGGGATAAAAAGTCTTTGTTATTATTGTTGTTGTTGAAGTTATTGAAATAATTCCATGATGTCACTTTTCACAATTTTCCAACATTTCCGAAAATTTTTAATGGGTACTAAGTCCGTACCAGGAGCTTTATTCTTTTCGATCTGAAAGAGAGCAAGTTTTATTTCACTTTCCTCAAAAGGTTTACATATCTCATCATTTTCACTTCTAAGACCTTTTCATAAGTATCCCATAAGTCAGGATCAATATCTAATATATCACCCTCTGGTTTCCCAAACACTTATTTGTAATAATCAGTAGAACGTGCTAATAGATTTTCAGTCCCTTGTATGGTAGTACCCTCTGCATGCATGGAGAAGATAGTATTTTTTCTCCTTATTCCATTAGCCACTTTATGGTAATATTATATGGTATTATCTCCTTTTAACAATCAATTTTCATGACTTCTTTTATACCAATACATCTCTCCCCTTTCCAAAATGTTTACAATTCAGTTTGTAATTGAACCCTCTCATATCTCAATGAACTAGGCATTATATCTATTTCTTCTTCATTTTCAATCATTTTTAACATATTTTCAGTTTTTTTCCAACTTGAATAGAACTCTACTTAAGGGATCCACATCCCTGGTTTTCTCATTCCATATTTTTTCACCATTACAAGAAATTTCAGGTTCTTCAACAAATACAATTCAAAATGAAATGAGAATAATTTTGAATTGATTTTGTTCTGAGTCTGTAAAATTATGGGATTACAATCAGACATTTCCCTATTTTTCTTATATATCATCACCATTGGGAATAATGATTCCCAATCACCATTCATAAGCACTCTATCCAACGCTTCTAGCGTTGGATTTGTCTGCTTATTCGAACAAGTGAATTTCCCACCAGACATCCTAACTTCTCTCAATTCATTTTGATTGATTACTGCATTAAGCAGGTCACTAAACCTGTTGGGGTTAAACTTTTTTATTCTTTTCATCCGCACTCCTTATGTCGGAGTGTGAGCTGCGACACTCCTCCCGAGCTGCTACAGGAGCAGTCCGCAGAGATTCTTTGTTTGGAGGGGCTTGGCGTCCCTAGCGTGATCCGGCTCGAGAGAGCGGGTGAACATCGAGATTTACGTGGTTCGGGCCGCCAGAGTGTAATACCCTATGTCCACGGGAGTGTTTATTGTATTGCTTGCGCGTATGAGTGTGGGAGTTGCAGGGTTGCGAACCCTTTGTCAGATGGACACCCCGGTCCTTTATAGCCCAAGGCTGTGGTGGTTACAGTGAGACTTGGGGCCCGACAGGTGGCCCCGATGCTGTATGAACCCTATACATGATCTAGGGTTTTCACTACCCTGAGTAGAGTAGTCGGTGGGACTTAAGTCTCGCCGCCTGACGTGCTAAGCGCCCTTGTCCGTGTGGCAGGTGATGATGAAGATGTTGTCTTGTCGCCACGTCTTCTCGCTCTATTGGGCAGCTCTGTGCCATTGGGAAGCACTGTACCGCTGTCACGCCCCGCTGCCCTGTCTTGTCACTGTAATGACGATCGGGCGAAGGACGGAGACGTGCGCCGTGCACCATGCTTCTGGGGAAGGCATGAGCCTTGAATGCATGGCTTGACAACGCACTTCCTCCTTGACTTTGACGATCCATGGCCCACGACGGATCGTGGGGCACGTGGCGGCTCCAAAGCTCTTCTTGGTGGATTTGGAGTCGGGATACACGTGGCAGCTCTGGACCTTGCCTCAGTGGGGAGACTTGGTCCGGGGACAAGGGCACGTGTTGACTCCAAAGACTTCCTCGGCAGGGAGGAGGTTCGGAGCCCACCGACACGTGGCAGCTTTGGACCTCACCTCAGTAGGGAGGCTCAGACCGGGGCCAAGGGCACGTGTCAGCTCTGGAGCCCTCCTCAGCAGGGAGGAGGTTCGAAGCCCACCGACACATGGCAGAACCGGACCTCACCTCAGCGGGGAGGCTCGGGCCGGAGCCATGGGCACGTGTCAGCTCCGGAGCCCTCCTCAGCAGGGAGGAGATTCGGAGCCCACGACACGTGGCAGCTCTGGACCTTGCCTCAACGGGGAGGCTCAGGCCAGAGTCAAGGGCACATGTCAGCTCCGGAATCCTCCTCAGCAAGGAGGAGGTTCAGAGCCCATCGACACGTGGCAGCTTCGGACCCCTCTCAGCAGGGAGGAGGTTCAGAGCCCATCGACACGTGGAAGCCCCGGTCCTCACCTCAACAGGGAGGCTCGGACCGAAACTAGGGGCACGTGTGGGCTTCATAACCCAAGTACACGTGGCAGCCCCGAGGCTGACCTCGGGGCCAAGAGCATGTGGATACGTTGGCACCCGCCTCAGCTGGGAGGTGAGGCATGGGCTGTCTTTTTCCTCCATGCGGGGGTACCCGGTCTGCAGGGTATCGGCAGTGGCCCCTGGGTCCATCTTAGGGGCGGCAATGAGCCCGAAGGTGGGGCCCCCATCTTTCCCGCGTGGTGGTTTTTGATCCTGCACTTTGGAAGCTGAAGTGGTGGTGAGATTGGTGTGTGGTTGTACCTGGGAGACGAAAAGGCTACACGTCCTTGGCATAGTGGGCGTACTCGACAGCCGAAGTGGCATCACGTCATCGGCGTATTGGACGCGTGTCTTCTCTCGACTGGCGGGTCATGGCGACGTGCTCGAGGGGTTGCCGTAAGGTATTTACTGGGACAGCCCTCGGGTCGGCCGCTGCAGTTCCACCACGCCGCTTTTCTCGGGAACCTCCGAACATTCTCGAGAGGTTACCCGCATGGCCCCCAACGTCTGACGGGTGGACCTGGGTCCCATATGTCATTGGGGTGGCGGACTGTGTGCGGCGGTGGAAACCTAGACATCGCGCCTGTTGCCCTGCCAGAGGTTGCGGATGTTGAAAAGGAAGCCTTCCGGAAAAGGGTGGTTCCTTCCCGCCTTTCACAATCTCCATCCTCCTTCTGCGCACTCAAAGCCTCTGCTCCCCAATGCTCTCATCTTTCTTACACCACCATGTATTTCGGCCTCCGTTCTTCCAGGCTCCGTAGTGATGGCGACATCGCACTTGTGATGCGCCTGCTTGGCTGACAGTCAGCCACATTCAATAGAAAGATCCGTCGCGGGAGGGTCCTCCTGACCGACATGCAACCTGGCGAGGTGGTTCTGTTCACCTCGTACGTGTTGTCTCGGTTCGCGCTCTCAGCGTCATCCTTCCTCCTCACCCTGCTGTAGGTGTATTGGCTCCAGCTGCAGCACCTCACGCCACGCGCCCTCGCTCTGATGGCTGTCTTTGTCCACTTCCGCGACATGTTCGTGTGCGTGCAACTTTCAGTGCGGCTCTTCAGGGCGTTCTTCTCCTTGAGGGCCTCGAGGAGAAGCACAAGCCACCTGGGGGCTTACTACTTCCAGCACCAAGGGAGGAGCTTCGCGCCCTACATCGCACCCTTCACTCCCGGGAAGTGGGAGCACTGGAGGGAGGACTGGGTGATCCCCTAGACTGACGTCCACGACCGCTTGGAGCTGCCGGGTGGCCCGCCGATGATCGAGGTGCCATTGGGGACGAGATTTGTGACCTGTAGGACGCCTACGCACTGGTGCTAGAGAGGATCAAGTACTTGGCGGAGGAAGGCCTGACCTCATTGATGGTCTTGGCTGACTTCTTGTCCCCGGATCGCCCCTCTCCAGCAGCACGTCCGGCGTGCCTGGCAGTACACCAGGAGGGCGACATGAACGGGTTGGCGCGCGCAGTGGGATCATCGCCGGATCGGGAGGTGCTGGGGACGATGCTACAGAAGCTCTCCTGCGACCCGATCTCCAACAACGCCATCACCCCGCCTGCAAGTTGTCAGCCCGTCTACCTCAACCCACAGGCGCGGTCGAGGCTGCTGAGGGAACTGCCAACACTGGACAACATCGATGTCACAGTGCGGTATATCAGCGATCCGTCGCGGGGCATTGAGATCCCCGAAGCAGATAAAGCCGATGGCCGGGCGGGGCCTACGCCGAACTCATTCCCAAGCAGAGGGAAGGAGTCGACTGGTAGATTCGCTCCTGTGGAGCGCCCCCACTCACCGCCCAAGGATGCCCCAGAGTCCTCGCGAGGTGTTCCCAGGCTTCCTGCGGTCCCGCATCGGGCTCGGCGGCTGTCACCGACGACAGCTTTGGAGCTGCTGCTGCTGGAGCATACCTGGTGGTCGCGGAAAGGGTGGTTGGTGCTGCTGGAGGTTCAAGGAGGGCCCCTGAGGCGCCTTCGTTGCAAAAGAGGCCTTCGGGTGTGTCCCCATCTTGGAAGCCATCATTAGGGAAGGCTCCTGAAGTGGCATCGGTGGCGATGAGGGTTCCAGCAGCGCCGTCGGCTACTCATCCGTCGAGGGCAGCCCCAACACAAAGTGCATCTACGGCATCGAGGTCCTCAGCAGGGAAGGCTCCTGCTATGCCGTCTTCAGCGACGAAGACCCCTGAGGTTCCGCCGTCTCCGAAGCTGACAGAGGCGACCTCAACACCGGCGGGGGCGAGTGGCTCGAGCCCTCTGTGTAAGAAGCTCCGCGTGGGGTGGATCCTCCATACCTCTAGGTACGGCTCAACCTTTCTGTCCAGGTTGTGTACTGAGCCGGTGTAGTTGACTCTTGATGTTTCTTCTTGCAGTGCTCCTTAGCAGAGCACCCCTCCTCCACCTCCTCTACAACAATACGGGAGTCTGGGCTCCTTCTTCACCGAAGCTTCAACACCGGCGGCAGTGCGTGAGCCTGCGCCTGGGGCGACTCCGGGTGTCGGCACTCGGGCCCCCCGAGGCCAGCAAATTGGCGGGCGCGGACGCCTCTGGTAGTGGTGCGGCTGCTGCTGAGTGAGCTGCCATTCCTCCCCTCTTCCTCCACTGGCTGCCGTGGTGGTAACCCCACGGGATGATGGAGAACCGGAGGGTGTCGAGGCGGTCCCTCGCCTGGCGATGCCGAAGGAAGCCCCGCTCCCCAGGGTCATGAGAGCAGTCCGCTCTAGCATGGACCAGATGCAGGACGTGCTCGAGCAGGAGTGGGCCGAGCTGAGGTCTGAGCGGGAGTACCTCCGGGACTGGGACGACCTATTAAAGGCGGGGGTCTAGTCCGCAAGGGCAAAGGCGCAGGGTCGGGAGGAGCATCTTGAGGCACGGCAGGAGGTCCTTGAGGAGAAGAAGGTCGTTGTCGCCGACCTCCACAAGAATGTGGTGAGCCTCCAAGCTGAGACCAAGGACCTCCATGCTACCACCGATGGACGTCTCGCGGGTCTGGCGGAGCTCCAGGAGACACTCCTTCATCGGGAGAAGGAGGCGGAGGCAAGGGAGAGGGAGCTCTCCGATCGTGTGGCCGCTCATGAGGAGGAGCGGGGGTGCCTGAAGAAACGGCTTCAAGGCGTCTACGACCGGGAGCTTACTACTTCGGCCAGAGAGACTGACCTAGACAAGCGGACCGCATGGCTGGCCACCAAGGACCAGGCCCTAGCTTCTATGTAACAGGATCTGGCCGCCCGGGAGCAAGAGCTAGCGAGGAGGAGTTCGGCGGGGGAGCTGGCTTCTTCCGCCAAGGTGGTCGAAGGCCTCCGGGCTTCTCGTGCCGCTGAGGTAGAGAAGGTCTAGTACTTCCTCGGCCGCGTAGAAGCGGTGTTGGAACCCTTCGGCTTCGGCCCCTTGCGCTCCGGTGGTCCGGCCCAAGAGGTGAGCCTAGAGAGCGTGAAAAGCACCCCCTACCCGGCGTGCCAAATGTCAGAGTGTGAGCTGTGACACTCCTCCTGACCTGCTACAGGAGTAATCCGCGGAGGTTCTTTATTTGGAGGGGCTTTGCGTCCCTAGCACGATCCGGCTTGAGAGAGCGGCTGAACACTGAGATTTACGTGGTTCGGGCCGCCGGAGCGTAATACCCTACGTCCACGGGAGTGTTGCTGTATTGCTTGCGCGTATGAGTGTGGGAGTTGCAGGGTTGCGAACCCTTAGTCAGGTGGACACCCAAGGCCGGGGTGGTTACAGTGAGGCTTGGGGCCCGACAGGTGGCCTCGAAGCTGTATTAACCCTATACATGATCTAGGGTTTTCACTTCCTTGAGTAGAGTAGTCGATGGGGAGTTAAGTCTCACTGCTTGACGCGCTGAGCACCCCTGTCAATGTGGCAGGTGATGATGAAGATGTCGTCCTCTCGCTCTGTTGGGCAGCTCTGTGCTGTTGGGCAGCACTGTACCTCTGTGCGCCATGCTCCTAGGGAAGGTGCGAGCTTGAATGCATGGCCTGACAATGCACTTCCTCCTTGACTTCTTCGACCCACGACCCACGACAGATCGTGAGGCACATTGCGGCTTCGAAGCTCTCCTTGGTGGATTCGGAGTCGCGATACACGTGGCAGCTCTGGACCTAGCCGCAATGGGGAGGCTTGGACCGGGGCCAAGGGCACATGTCGGCTCCGGAGCCTTCCTGAGCAGGGAGGAGGTTCGGAGCCCATCGACACGTGGCAGCTCTAGACCTCACCTCAGCGGGGAGGCTCGGACCGGGGCCAAGGGCACGTGTCGGCTCCGGAGCCCTCCTCAGCAGGGAGGAGGTCCGGAGCCCACCGACGCGTGGCAGCTACGGACCTTGCCTCAGCGGGGAGGCTCGGGCTGGGGCCAAGGCACGTGTCAGCTCCAGAACCCTCCTTAGCAGGGAGGAGGTTCAGATACCACCAACACGTGGCCGCTCCGGAGCCCTCCTCGGCAGGGAGGAGGTTCAGAGGCCACCAACACATGGCAGCTCCGGTCCTCACCTCAGCGGAGAGGCTCGGACCGGAACCAGGGGCACGTGTGGGCTTCATAGCCCAAGCGCATGTGGCAGCCCCGGGGCTGACCTCGGGACCAAGGGCATGTGGCTACGTTGGCACCCGCCTCAGCGAGGAGGCGAGGCCTGGGTTGTTTTTTCCCTCCACGCGGGGGTACCCGGTCTGCAGGGTACCGACACCTTATTATATTAAAATTGCCATCAATTATATAATGATTTGTGTTTTTTGACAGCATAAGGCAAGTTCACATAGAAATTCGCCTTCATCATGGGCTGATCCGTAGACATTTAATAAATTCCATTCGATATCAATTTGCTTCTCATGGTTCTACTAGGCTAACATATTTGCAATCAGAAAAACTTTCTGTAACACCCTCAAAATTACTACCATGCATTGCATACATTTTCCATATAGAGAAGCATTTAAAAAGAAGAAGAAATAAGGAGAGGAATATAGAAGCAAACAAAATAGTAAAAGGGAATAAAAATAGAAAATAATAGAAATAAATAGAAAAGGAAAATAAATAAAAAAAGAAAAAATAAATAAAATAGCAAAATTGGGCCACCCCAATTTTCCCCAAAATTCCCCAAATTCCCCCTCCCCTATTTTTCCTATTTTTTTTTCCAAATTTTCCTGATTTTCCCCAAATTCCCCAAAATTCCCCTAGTGAATTTCCCCCACATTTGGGGGGGATTTCCTCCAATTTTGGCCGAACCAACTAGGGAGGGGGGCCCTAATGGGCCCCACCCCTTGGTCCCGCCCTCGCATCCCCCCTTGTGGATTTTTGTGGGCCTTTATTTCTATAATTAATCTCAGCCATTGGTGGAAAATAAATAATAAAATCCCTGCCCCTAGCCCCCACCTCTTTTAAAATTAAATCTCAGCCATTAGATAATTGGTTGCTAAGATCCTAGCCACCCTAGCTCTTTTTCCCTCTTATAAATAAAACCCTTCCCCTAGCCGCCACCCCCACCCCTCTATTTTGGCCACCGCCCTCCCTTGCTGCCAGCCAAGTCGCCGCCGCCTCCCTCTAGCAGGAGCTTAGCCGCCGTCGAACTCCGTCACGCCTCGCCATCGCCGGAGAAGAAGCCCCCGACGTTCTACCCTAACCGCAGCTGTCGGTACCCGCGATATGGGGTACCCCCGCGCACAGGGGAAAATGCCTGAGGATCTCGCCCTTCTCTGCAGGGAGAGCTCCGAAGGCGCCACGCGTCCAGCGTGGCCGGACCTCCCTCTCCTCAAGGGAGAGCCCCGGGCTCGCCACGTGGCCTACAGAAGCCGGACCTCCCCCCTCCGCGGGGGAGAGGTCCGAAGGCGCCACTTGTCCAGCGGAGCCGGACCTCCCTCTCCTCAGAGGAGAGCTCCGGGCCCGCCATGTGGCCGACAGAAGCCGGACCTCCCCCCTCCGCAGGGAGAGGTCCGAAGGCTCCACGTGTCCTGTGGGGCCGGGCACCCCTCTCCTCAGAGGAGGGCTCCGGGCCCGCCACGTGTCCAGCAGAACAGTGCTGCCTGCCCCCAAGCGGTAGGCAGCGGGCGTAAAGACGCCCCATACCTTGCCCGTACAAGGTATTCAAGGCCCGCACCTTCCCAAGACGCGGAGACGTGGAGCACGCCTCTGTCAGGTGCCGTTGCGCCCAGTCGCATCACGGACAGGCGCGCGGTGTCAGAACCTGCCAACCAATAAACACAGCGACAAGACATCCCCTGCCGCTCCCGCCGTCATCAACCACTACGACTAGCATGCGGCATGGGCAGGGCGGAAAGATGAAGACTCAGAAGCCTCTGCCAGAGACAACAACCAACATAACTGTGGATACGATAGTCGGCAGGCAATCACCCCGGGACCACCTGTCGGGTCCAGGGCCCCGCCTTGTAAGCCACACGAGCCTTAGACTATAAAAGGCTCGGGTAGGCGACGTTAGCAAGGGTTCGCACTCCAGCAACTCACATCCTAGGCATAACTCATCCTCAAGCTCAGGACTCCGGTTCTGAGCAACAAGCAATACATCGAGCACCTCTGCTCGCCGTGGACGTAGGGTTTTACGCTCCGGCGGCCCGAACCACGTAAAACTCATCGTGTCAAGCTCCTCCCTAACTCGTCCCTACGCTTAAGCTCTCCGCAAGCGACTAGTCCATCCGAAAAAGAACCTCCGCGGGCTGCCCAGAGCAGGTCCGGGGGAAGTGTCGACCACACACATCGACATTTGGCACGCCAGAAAGGGGGCTTTTCCCTTGCGCGACGAGTTTCTGCCGACGAAGATGACCAAGCTTCCTTCAACGGCAAGCTCTCCTCCCCCGCGTTCACGGCGAACCGTGACCAGCGGGGAATATGTGTCGATGCACTCAGGACGGAGTGTGTCGGCGCAAGCTGGAAGCTAGCAGCCGACTCCGGCAACGCCGACTCCGGCAACGAAGGCTCCAGCTAGCGTGAGATCTTCTGCAGCGCTGAGCGTTCCCCGCGGGGATGCGCTAGCTGCAGCAAGAGCGCTACTGCGCAATCCGCCTGCTGGGGACGCGCCTCAGGCAGCGACACAGCAGTGGATCCGCGAGGTAGACCGTCTCGTTGTCGCCGCCGCAAACCCTCGACTTCGGCGGGGACGACGCTCCGGCCAACCGGCTGTGTCGCTGACGCGCATGCCAACGGTTGACGGGCAGACGGCGGATTCCAGCTCCACCAGGCTTCAGTCGACGGACCTGAGGGCAGAGCTGGAATGGTGCCACTTGGGCCAGGATGCCCAGGTGTACCTCGAGCGACGTCGAGAAAGGCGTCACAACCAAGAGGCCAGCGATAGCATGACGTCAGTCTCGACCCAGCCTGAGGCGCAGACCTTCGCCACGCGATCTCTGCCCCAGACATACGCCGTGCAGCATATGCCACAGCCATATGCCCTGCAAACGGCGTCCCCGGTCTATGGCGCAGCCTTGCCCATACCAGGGTACACTGTGCCAGCGGCGAACCAAGCGTTCGTGGCACCGACGCCTGCAGCAATAGGGGCAGGGTGTGCGGCCCTGGCGCCCCACCTTCGCTTTGCAAGGTGGCCGCGCAAGTTTCGGCCGCACCTGCCCGAGAAGTACGACGGCAGCATCAACCCGGCGGAGTTTCTCCAGATCTACTCCACCGCCGTACTTGCCGCAGGAGGGGATGAGGCCGTCATGGCCAACTACTTCCCCGTCGCCTTGACCGGCCCAGCCCGGTCTTGGCTCATGAACCTCCCTCAGGGTTCCATAACTTCCTGGGGAGAGCTCTGCCGGCAGTTCACCGCCAACTTCGGCAGTTCCTACACCCGGCCTGGCACGGAGCTCGACCTCCACGCCATCCAGCAACAACCTAGGGAGTCGCTGCACTCCTTCATCCAGTGGTTCTCCCAAATGCGGAACACCATCCCACACATCCAAAACGCTTCTGTGGTGGTGGCGTTCCGGCAAGGCGTTCGGTACAAGAAGATGCTCTAGAAGCTCGCGACTAGAGAGATCCGCGATGTCTCAGAGCTCTTCAGCCTGGCAGACAAGTGCGCCAGAGCAGCCGAAGGGCGGAACTGGCACTCACTGCCAGCCTCCGAGTAAGGAGGGCAGCCCGGGTCTGGCGCTGCTTCCTATGGAGGCAGCAAGAAGGCCAAGAACCGGGGCAATGGCAAGATGGAACCGCCGGCTGCGGCCCCCGTTGCCGCAGCAGCGGCACCCAGTGGAGCTCGGGGGCCGCGCCCCGACAAGAGGCAGCGATAGTCACCAGCCCCAGAAGATGACCAAGACAAGCTATGCCCCGTGCACGGCAGCGGTCGCCATACTACTGCCGAGTGCCGGTAGATTCAGAAGGTCGCGGAGCGCTTCCGCAAAGGGAAACAGCAACGGACTGATGCTCCACCTTTCCGCCAAAGGGAGGGCAAGCAGAAGGTCGACGCCCCAGACAGCATCGACCACCAAGTGGGGTTCCAGGAGCCTCAGTGCGCCGTGAAGGCGGTGCGCAACCATGAGGACTCCAGCTCTAGTGATGATGAGTGTCGAAAGAAGCTCTACGTCATATACGGCGGGTCCGCCGACCCCTCGTCTCGAAGCGCAGTTAAGACTCTGCGCCGAGCGGTAGCGTCGGTGGCTCCACTCCCAAGTGCTGCACTGCACCTCAAGTGGATGGGAACCCCCATCAGCTTTGACGCCACCGACTGCCCCATGAACATGGCTGGGGCCGGCCAACTACCGCTCTTAGTAGCACCCACCATCGCCAACGTGAGGATGTACCACTGTCGAAGTGTGTGGTCGACACTTCCCCCGGACCTGC
Organism: Neostapfia colusana; assembly: GCA_030760725.1. Lineage (NCBI taxonomy): Eukaryota > Viridiplantae > Streptophyta > Magnoliopsida > Poales > Poaceae > Neostapfia > Neostapfia colusana. The sequence goes on from JASWHV010000017.1 coordinate 53,597,979, forward strand.
ACTGGGCAGCCCGCGGAGGTTCTTTTTCGGAGGGGCTAGTCACTTGCGGAGAGCTTGAGCGTAGGGACGAGTTTAGGAGAAGCTTGACACGGCGAGTTTTACGTGGTTCAGGCTGCCGGAGCGTAAAACCCTACGTCCACGGCGAGCTAAGGAGCTCGTTGTATTGCTTGTTGCTCAGAACTGGAGTCCTGAGCTTGGGGATGAGTGATGTCTAGCGTATGAGTTGCCGGAGTGCGAACCCAGGGTGCGAATGGCTAGAGTGCGAACCCAGGGTGCAAATGGCTAGAGTGCGAACCCTTCCTAACGTTGCCTACCTGAGCCTTTTATAGTCCAAGGCTCGTGAGGCTTACAAGGGGGGCCCGGGACCCGACAGGTGGTCCCGGGGAGATTGCCTGCCGACTATCGTATCCGCAGTTATGTCGGTAGTTGTCTCTGGTGAAGGCTTCTGAGTCTTCGTCTTGCCGCCCTGCCCATGCCGCATGCTAGTCGTAGTGGTTGATGACGGCGGAGGCGGCAGGGGATGTCTTGTTGCTGCGTTTATTGGCTAGCAGGCTCTGACACCGCGCGCCAGTCTGTGATGCGACTGGGTGCAACGGCACCTGACAGAGGCGTGCTCCGCGTCTTGGGAAGGCGCGGGCCTTGAATACCTTGTACGGGCAAGGTATGGGGTGTCTTTACGCCCGCTGCCTACCGCTCGGGGGTAGGCAGTGCTCTTCTGCTGGACACGTGGCGGGTCCGGAGCCCTCCTCAGAGAAGAGGGAGGTCTGGCCCCGCAGGACACGTGGAGCCTTCGGACCTCTCCCCGCGGAGGGGGAGGTCCGGCTTCTGCAAGCCACGTGGCGAGCCCGAAGCTCTCCTCTGAGGAGAGGGAGGTCCGGCCCCGCTGGACGCGTGCTGCCTTCGGAGCTCTCCCTGCGGAGAAGGGCGAGATCCTTAGGCATTTTCCCCTGTGCGCGGGGGTACCCTATATCGCGGGTACCGATAGTGGCCCCCAGGCCCATCTTGGGGGAGATAGCGAGCCCGAGGTGGGACCTCCGTCTCTTCTATTCTGCGCACTTTCTCTAAGTCCCGTATTGACCGCTGCCGGAGCACGAACAGTCGCGGTATCGTGGGAGCGTGCACCCACTTGATGGTTGCTTTTACTGCGGCGGTTCCCAAGACTGCCACTTCTGCACGTTGCGGCACTTTCTTCGGGAACCGCCGGAGTGTCTTGTCGGCCCGTCTTCTTGGGAGACTGACTCCTTGACCAACTGCTTCAGCTGGCCGGCTTGGGTCCACTTGCCATCAGCACTCTGTCTCGGAGCCGAAGCGGTTGCCGATGTTGGGTATTCGAAGAGTTTCGAATCGCTTTGAATTGTACCTGGAAGGCGTGAAAGGAAGCCGCAACGTGGGCAGGCTCCCCTTATAAGGCTTCCAGTACTTGCACCTTTCTTGAGTCTCTGTGGCCTTGTCTTCTTCCATGGCCTCTAACCCGCCTTTAGAGGGGGATCGCTCTCAATTTCCTCTGGCGACGGCGTCTGCACCAAGTCTGGGACCGAGGGAGCCCGCATGCCTTGCCTCTGGAGGTGGCGTCTCCAAGAGGCCTCAGGTTTATCCTCCCGACGGGACTCTTCTTGAGCGACGACAGGCTGAAAGTTCCCTGGCGTTGCATCCCTTCTCCTCAGATGGTGGAGTCTTCAAAGAAACTGCTGACATGCTGAGGCGGCTTCAGGCGGAGGAGTCTCCAAGGAAACTGCTGAAGCACCAAGGAGGACTCCAGGCGGCAGAGTCTCCAAGGAAACCGCTGAAGCAGCGGAGGGGGCTTCAGGAGCACCCTTGATAACAGCGGCCCTTGCACTGGTGATGGCCAAGGTGGTCCCCGCGCTCGGGTCAGAGGAGTCTTCAAGGGGACTGCTGAAGCGGTAGAGGGGGCTTCAGGAACGCCCTTGATGATAGCGGCCCTTGCGCTGGTGATGGCTGGGGCTTCAGAAGCATCCTTGATGACACCGGCCCTTGCGCTGGTGATGGCCGAGGTGATTCCTGCGCTCGGGTCACGGAGCGGGAGAACGCCGCCAGGGCTGAAGCCGGTGACGTAGCCGCTCTTGCAACTTCTAGGCTCTGGACGTGCCAGGGGAACCCTAGGGCTTGTTTCTTTCTTTTTCATCGAGTCTGTAGTCCAGCTCATGGAGCCATGAATACATAGACTCTTATGACCCTTCGTGCCTGCGATATTTTCTGTCTTCTTCTTGGTTTAGCCCGGCTAAGCCCTTAGCTCCGCAAGGTGCTCAGAGGCTTTCACCAATCTCGACACTCTGCTCCGGCACCTTCCCCGGGTCCTTACTGTATTAAGGCCCCCGGAGGTCTCCGGGGCTCGCCTCATGAGGATGGGGAGGCCTGGATCTGCCAGCCACGTGGCGGGCCCGGAGCTCTTCACTAAGGAGAGGGAGGTCCGGCCCCGCGGGACACGTGAGGCCTTCGGACCTCTCCCCTCCGAGGGGGGGAGGCCTGGCTTCTGTTGGCCACGTGGCAGGCCCGGAGCTCCCCCTAGAGGAGAGGGTGGTCCGGTCCCGCTGGACACGTGGGTCCTTCGGCCTTACCTTGGAGTTTCGGTCTTGCGTGATCCCGTAGTGGCCCCCTAGTAGGGGCGTCCCATTGGTTGGGTGCACCTACCATACTCCTGTAGGGATTAGAGGCCGAGAGGTCCTGCACACAAGTAAGGGAAACGTAATTCTCCTTGGGGGCTCCCCCTTCTTTATCTCATAGTCTTATTTGGCTTACGGTCCCTAACCACATGCACGATGCTTGGGGACTATACTGCGCGAAGTGCCGGGGGCTCGGGGCCCCTTTGACCATCGGCAGGTACCTCCAACGCAACCTCCTCTGGTAGGGCAGCAAATGCCGACTAGGGGTGAGAATGAGAAAAGCGAGCTGAGCGCATGGCGGGCATACGCCGGAAGTGTAGTCATAAAAAATTTAATACATAATTTAAATGAGTACAAGGAAAGAGCAAAGTAGAACAGGTTTCTTTTCATATAACTTTCCACAGGAGGAAGGCAGGCTAAACATGGAGGCCACGACCCGCCCCATTAAGAAGGGAAGCAAGACTCTACGCGCTTGGAGTCGGAACCAGGCAAAGCTGAACGTAGTCCTGTACCGTCCCCTGGGGCTTAGCTGCTCCGAGCACTATTCCTGGACTCTATGGAATTTATTACGAAAAGAAGAGACTGTCCTATCTTTGCTCTAGGGGTAGAACTTACGGAGGTGTTCTATGTTCCAAGGGTTCGGGAGCAGATCCCCATCCTCGGTGGAAAGGCGTACGCACCAGGGGCGGCACACTTTTGCGACTCGGAAGGGACCTTCCCAACTAGGAGAGAGTTTGTGGGTCCCTTCGCGAGAAAGTATGCGCCGCAGCACCAGGTCACCTTCCTGCAGCTCCCGGGCACGCACAGACCTCTGGTGGTAGCGACGGAGCGCTTGTCTGTACCGTGCGTTACGGAGTGCTGCATGCAATCGGACCTTGTCGACGAGGTCGATTTCGTCACGCCGGAGGTTGTCCTGCGCGGCTTCGTCGTAAGCCCAGACACGGTGAGACTTCATGGTGATCTCTGGGGGAAGTACAGCTTCGGCCCCATACACCATGAAGAAGGGTGTCTCCCCGGTGGCCCAACTCTGGGATGTCCGGTTAGCCCATAGTGTGCTCGGAAGCTCATCCACCCAATTGGCACCATGTTTCTTCAGACTGGCATAGGTGCGGGTCTTAAGGCCCCGGAGAATCTCCGCGTTGGCCCTCTCGACTTGCCCATTGCTCTTTTGGTGAGCAACAGAGGCATAGAACACCCGTTTGGCAGTAGTCTTGGAAGGCTGCGCTGGTGAACTGGGTCCCGTTGTCGGTGATGATTCTGTTCGGGACCCCGAACCGGCAGACAATCGACTTGATGAACTTTACTGCTGATTGCTTGTTGATGCTGACAACTGGTGTGGCTTCCGGCCACTTGGTGAACTTGTCGATGGTGACATAGAGGTACCGGAATCCCCTGACGGTTCTGGGGAATGGTCCCAGGATGTCCAGCCCCCATACGGCAAACGGCCATGAGGGTGGGATCATCTGTACCGCCTGAGCCGGTGTATGGATCTGCTTGGCATGGAACTGGCACGCCTTGCAGCTCTCGACCAGCCTGACGGCATCCTGGAGTGCTGCCGGCCAGTAGAAGCCATGCCGGAAGGCTTTACCGACAAGCGTGCGTGAGGAAGAGTGACTCCCACATTCGCCTCCATGGATCTCAGCGAGCAAGTCGCAGCCTTCCCCCTGGGTTATGCACCGCAATAGGACGTGGTTGGCGCCACGCCGGTAGAGATCCCCTTCTACCAGCGCGTATCTTTTAGCCATACGCACGATCCGTTCAGCGGTTGCATGTTCATCAGGGAGGATGTTGTCTTTCAAGTAGTCCCGGATCTCCGTGATCCATGCATCGGGTCTGACTTGAGCTTCTGGATCTTGAGCGCTGGCTTGCACGGAGTCCCCAGTGATGCTTACGATCCTTGGCGGCATCCATGGCTGTAGGGCCACCGGGACCGCCAGCTTCGAGGTGCTGGTAAAGCCCCCTTCGCCCGGCTCGGCGGGCCAGGCTATGGGCCGCAGCAACGTCCTCTCGAAGACTCCTTCGGGCACAGGAGCTCCGGTGGAAGCCTTCGTTGAAAGGTCGTCAGCTGCGGCATTGCCAGCGCGCGGTACGTGGCGCAGGTCCAAGGCGAGGAAGTCTTTCTCCAACATCTGCACGTGAAGCAGATAAGCAGCTAGCTGTGGGTCATTGCAGGAGCATTCGCCCTTGACTTGCTTGATAACCAGCTGGGAGTCGCCCTGTGCCAACAACTGGCGAGCGCCTAGAGACAGGGCTGTCTGTAGGCCAAAGATGAGTGCTTCATACTCTGCCATATTGTTGGTTGCCTTGAAATTGAGACGCACCATGTACCCAAACTTCTCCCCCGATGGCATGAGGAGCAGTACGCCGGCACCGGCCCCCTGCTTTCGCGAGGAGCCGTCGAAGAAGAGCGTCCAGTGGGGCTCGGTGAAGACCGGAGCTTGGTGCTCTGGCTCACCGTCTTCGTGGCCCCCTGGGTCAGTCTTCGTTGGTGTCCACTCTGCCACAAAGTCGGCCAGTGCTTGGCTTTTGACTGCATGGCGAGGAAGGAAGTCCAGCTCGAACTCCTCCAGCTCCGCCGCCCATTTAGCGACGTTGCCAGTCGCATGGAGGCTGTGAAGAATCGTCTTCAGCGGATAGGAGGTGACTACCGAGACCCGGTGGGCCTGGAAGTAATGGCGGAGCTTCCTGGAGGCCACGAGCACTGCATACAACAGCTTGTGGACTTCTAGGTACCTTGTCTTGGCATCGTGAAGTACTTCGCTGATGTAGTAGACAGGCCTCTAGATAGTTCGAACCCTCTCTCTTAGGTCTGGGAGGTCTTCATCCATTGGCCCTGGCCCACTGGAGATGAGTGGATCCAAGGGGGCTTCCGGGAGTTGGAACCCGGAGGCCCTTAAGCTATCTTGGCCCTTCAGGGGGCCCCGCTGGTTCTCCGGGAGCTCCGGAGGGTCCTGCAGGATCTCCGGGACGTCCCGTTGGGCCCCCGGGGGGTCCCACAGGACCCCCGGGGATTTATCTTGGGGGTCCGGGAGGCCGCCCTGGACCTCCGAGAGACAGCCCTGGACCTCCGGGAGGTTGCCTTGGAGGTCCGAGAAACCGTCTTGGTCCTGCGGGGCCTCCTGGCATTTGTCTTCTGCTGCCGGAGCAGGTTGTGAAGATGAGAGGTCCGGCCGCTCTGCGACGAGGACCATACTCACCACCTCGGCTGTTGCCGCGATGTAGAGCAACAGATGCTCTCCGGGCTCTGGGGCTACCATGATAGGTAGGGTCATCAGGAGCCGCTTCAACTCCTGGAAAGCCTCTTCTGCTTCGTCGGTCTAGGCAAATGGACCGGATTTGCGCAGGAGCTTAAAGAAAGGAAGTGTCCGCTCTGCTAGCCTCGGTATAAACCGACTCAGCGTGGCTAGGCATCCCGTGAGTTTCTGGACATCTTTGACGCGGGCAGGAGGCCGCATCAAGTCGATGGCCTTGATCTTCTCTGGGTTGGCCTCAATCCCCCGGTGCGAGACCAGGAATCCTAAGAGCTTCCCAGAGGATACACCGAACACACATTTGTCGGGGTTCAGCTTGGTGCGTGTAGAGCGCAATTTGTCAAAAACTAAGGCTAGGTTGTCTAACAAAGATGAACCCTGCCTGACCTTGACAACGATGTCATCGACGTACACCTCAACTAAGTCCCTTATTAACTCTCCAAAGGTTTTGTGCATTGCTCGCACAAAGGTGGGGAGAGCATTCTTTAGGCTGTAAGGCATAGAGACATAACAATAGAGGCCATCTACTGTGATGAAGGAGGTGTGCTCTTCATCCTCCCTAGACATGGGGATCTGATGGAAACCCGAGTAGGCGTCTAGAAAGCTCAGCATATCGCAGCCTGATGTTGAGTCTACTATTTGATCTATTCTAGGGAGAGGGAATGGATCTTTGGTACATGCCTTATTGAGACTGGTGTAGTCGATGCACATCCGGAGCTTCCCGCCGGCCTTCGGGACAACGACGGGGTTCGACAACCACCAGGGGTGGTGGACTTCCCGTATGAAGCCAGCGTCCAGCATCTTCTTGATTTCTTCATGAATAAAGTTTTGCCGCTCGATGGACTGCTTGCGGGGCTTTTGCTGAACTGGCCGGGCGTCGGGTAAGACCTTTAAGTGGTGCTCGATCACCTCCCTAGGGATCCCCGGCATCTGTGACGGTTGCCTTGCAAACACGTCAACGTTGTGCCGGAGGAAGGTGACGAGCGCGCCTTCCTATTTGCTATCCAGGCCCCCGGCTACCCGGGTGGTCTGGGTGGCTTCGGCGCCGACTTGGACGACCTTTAAGGGGACGTCGCCCTCGTCGAGGGGTTGCACCCGGGGTGCTGTGGCGGAGGCACGGTGGCGTGCACTCGGGTGGAGCTGGTCTGGCTCTGCACTGCCAGGGGCTGGTGCTCCAGCTGTTGCAAGCGCTTGGAGTTTTTCCAAGGCCGACACTGCAGCAGTGCGGTCTCCACGAATCCTGAGGACGCCTGTTGGTGTAGGCATCTTCAGGACGAGGTAGCCGTAGTGGGCTACCGCCATGAATCGGTACAGGGCTGGCCTGCCAATTATGGCGTTGAAAGGGAGGTCAATCTCCGCTACGTCGAACAGAATGTATTCTGTCCGATAGCTGTCCGGAGCTCCGAAGGTCACCGGGAGGCTGATGTAGCCGTAGGGAACGACCTGTCCCGGCCCTACCCCTGAGAACGGGCTCGACGGGGTGAGCTTGGCCATCGGGATCTGCAGCTTCTGGAAAGCTGCACTGCTGATGAGGTTCAGCCCAGCTCCACCATCTACCAAAACGTGGTACATCCTCACGTTGGCGATGGTGGGAGCTACCAAGAGCGGTAGTTGGCCGGCCCCAGCCATGTTCCTGGGGCAGTCGGTGGCGTCAAAGCTGATGGGGGTTCCCATCCACTTGAGGTGCGGTGCGGCACTTGGGAGTGGAGCCGCTGACGCTACCGCTCGGCGCAGAGTCTTGACTGCGCTTCGGAACGAGGGGTCGGCGGACCCGCCGTATATGACGTAGAGCTTTTTTCGACGCTCATCATCGCTGGAGCTGGAGTCCTCATGGTTGTGCACCGCCTTCACGGCGCGCTGAGGCTCCTGGAACTCCACTTGGTGGTCGACGCTGTCTGGGACGTCGACCTTCTGCTTGCCCTCCCTTTGGCGGAAGGGTGGGGCATCAGTCCGCTGCTGCTTCCCTTTGCGGAAGCGCTCCGCGAGCTTCCGGATCTCCCGGCACTCGGCAGTAGTGTGGCGACAGCTGCCGTGCACGGGGCATAGCTTGTCTTGGTCACCTTCTGGGGCTGGTGACTGTCGCTGCCTCTTGTCGGGGCGCGGCCCCCGAGCTCCACTGGGTGCCGCTGCTGCGGCGACGGGAGCTGCGGTCGGTGATTCCATCTTGCCTCTGCCTCGGTTCTTGGCCTTCTTGCTGCCTCCATAGGAAGTAGCACCAGATCCGGGCTGTCCTCCTGACTCGGAGGTCGGCAGTGAGTGCCAGTTCCGCCCTTCGGCTGCTCTGGCGCACTTGTCTGCCAGGCTGAAGAGCTCGGAGACATCACGGACCTCTCTGGTCGCGAGCTTCTCGAGCATCTTCTTGTCCCGGACGCCTTGCCGGAACGCCACCACCACAGTAGCGTTTTGGATGTGTGGGATGGTGTTCTGCACCTGGGAGAACCGCTGGATGAAGGAGCGCAGCGACTCCCCAGGTTGTTGCTGGATGGCGTGGAGGTCGAGCTCCGTGCCAGGCCGGGTGTAGGAACTGCCGAAGTTAGCGATGAACTGCCGGCAGAGCTCTCCCCAGGAAGTTATGGAACCCTGGGGGAGGTTCATGAGCCAAGACCGGGCTGGGCCGGTCAAGGCGACGGGGAAGTAGTTGGCCATGACGGCCTCATCCCCTCCTGCGGCAAGTACGGCGGTGGAGTAGATTTGGAGAAACTTCGCTGGGTTGACGCTGCCGTCGTACTTCTCGGGCAGGTGCGGCCGAAACTTGCGTGGCCACCTCACGAAGCAAAGGTGGGGCGCCAGGGCCGCACATCCTGCCCCTGCTGCTGCAGGAATTGGTGCTGCGAACGCTTGGTTCGCCGCTGGCACAGTGTACCCCGGTATGGGCAAAGCTGCGCCATAGACCGGGGGCGCCGTTTGCAGGGCATATGGCTGTGGCATATGCTGTGCGGCGTATGCCTGGGGCAGAGATCGCGTGGCGAAAGTCTGCTCTTCAGGTTGGGTCGAGGCCGATGTCACGCTGTCGCCAGCCTCCTGGCTGCGACGCCTTTCTCGACGTCGCTCGAGGTACACCCGGGCATCCTGGCCCAAGTGACACCGTTCCAGCTCTGTCCTCAGGTCCGTCGACTGGAGCCTGGTGGAGCTGGAATCCGCCGTCTGCTCGTCAACCGTTGGCGTGCGCGTCAGCGACACAGCCGGTTGGCTGGAGCGTCGTCCCCGCCGAAGTCACGGGTTTGCGGCGGCAACGACGAGACGGTCTACCTCGCGAATCCACTGCTGGGTCGCTGCCTGAGGCGCGTCCCCAGCAGGCGGATTGCGCAGTAGTGCTCTTGCTGCAGCTAGCGCACCCCCGTGGTGTACGCTCAGCGCTGCAGGAGATCTGACGCTGGTTGGAGCCTGCATTGCAGGAGTCGGCATTGCCGGAGTCGGCTGCTGGCTCCCAGCTTGCGCCAACACACTCCGTCCTGAGTGCGTCGACATGTACTCCCCGCTGGTCACGGTTCGCCGTGAACGCGGAGGAGGAGAGTTTGCCGCTGAAGGAAGCTTGGTCATCTTCGTCGACGGAAACTCGTCGCACAAGGGAAAAGCCCCCTACCTGGCGCGCCAAATGTCGAAGTGTGTGGTCGACACTTCCCCCGGACCTGCACTGGGCAGCCCGCGGAGGTTCTTTTTTGGAGGGGCTAGTCACTTGCGGAGAGCTTGAGCGTAGGGACGAGTTTAGGAGAAGCTTGACACGGCAAGTTTTACGTGGTTCAGGCCGCCGGAGCGTAAAACCCTACGTCCACGGCGAGCTAAGGAGCTCGCTGTATTGCTTGTTGCTCAGAACCGGAGTCCTGAGCTTGGGGATGAGTGATGTCTAGCGTATGAGTTGCCAGAGTGCGAACCCAGGGTGCGAATGGCTAGAGTGCGAACCCTTCCTAACGTTGCCTACCCGAGCCTTTTATAGTCCAAGGCTCGTGTGGCTTACAAGGGGGGCCCGGGACCCGACAGGTGGTCCCGGGGAGATTGCCTGCCGACTATCGTATCCGCAGTTATGTCGGTAGTTGTCTCTGGCGAAGGCTTCTGAGTCTTCGTCTTGCTGCCCTGCCCATGCCGCATGCTAGTCGTAGTGGTTGATGACGGCGGAGGCGGCAGGGGATGTCTAGTCGCTGCGTTTATTGGCTGGCAGGCTCTGACTCCGCGCGCCAGTCTGTGATGCGACTGGGCGCAACGGCACCTGACAGAGGCGTGCTCCGCGTACGGGCAAGGTATGGGGCGTCTTTACGCCCGCTGCCTACCGCTCGGGGGCAGGCAGCGCTCTTCTGCTGGACACGTGGCGGGCCCGGAGCCCTCCTCAGAGAAGAGGGAGGTCCGGCCCCGCAGGACATGTGGAGCCTTCGGACCTCTCCCCGCGGAGGGGGAGGTCCGGCTTCTGTCGGCCACGTGGCGGGCCCGGAGCTCTCCTCTGAGGAGAGGGAGGTCCGGCCCCGCTAGACACATGGCGCCTTCGGACCTCTCTCCCGCGGAGGGGGAGGTCCGGCTTCTGCAAGCCACGTGGCGAGCCTGGAGCTCTCCTCTGAGGAGAGGGAGGTCCGGCCCCGCCGGACGCGTGGCGCCTTCGGAGCTCTCCCTGCGGAGAAGGGCGAGATCCTTAGGCATTTTCCCCTGTGCGCGGGGGTACCCCATATCGCGGGTACCGACAACCACGTTTTGGTAGATGGCGGAGCTGGGCTGAACCTCATCAGCCGTGCAGAAGCTGCAGATCCCGATGGCCAAGCTCACCCCGTCGAGCCCGTTCTCAGGGGTAGGGCCGGGACAGGTCGTTCCCTACAGCAACATCAGCCTCCCGGTGACCTTCGGAGCTCCGGACAGCTATCGGACAGAATACATTCTGTTCGACGTGGCGGAGATCGACCTCCCCTTCAACGCCATAATTGGCAGGCCAGCCCTGTACCGATTCATGGAAGTAGCCCACTACGGCTACCTCGTCTTGAAGATGCCTACACCAACAGGCGTCCTCAGGATTCGTGGAGACCGCACTGCTGCAGTGTCGGCCTTGGAAAAACTCCAGCGCTTGCAACATCTAGAGCACCAGCCCCTGGCAGTGCAGAACCAGACCAGCTCCACCCGAGTGCACGCCACCGTGCCTCCACCGCAGCACCCTCTGTGCAACCCCTCGATGAGGGCGACGTCCCCTTAAAGATCGTCCAAGTCGACGCCGAAGACACCCAGACCACCCGGGTAGCCGAGGGCTTGGATAGCAAATAGGAAGGCGCGCTCGTCACCTTCCTCCGGCACAACGTCGACGTGTTTGCATGGCAGCCGTCACAGATGCCGAGGATCCCTAGGGAGGTGATCGAGCATCACTTAAAGGTCTTCCCCGACGCCTGGCCAGTTCAACAGAAGCCCCACAAGCAGTCCATCGAGCGGCAAAACTTCATTCGCGAAGAAATCAAGAAGCTGCTGGACGCTGGCTTCATACGGGAAGTTCACCACCCCCGGTGGTTGGCGAACCCCGTCGTTGTCCCTAAGGCCGGTGGGAAGCTCCGGATGTGCATCGACTACACCAGTCTCAATAAGGCATGTCCCAAAGATCCATTCCCTCTCCCTAGAATAGATCAAATAGTAGACTCGACATCAGGCTACGATATGATGTGCTTCCTAGACGCCTACTCGGGTTTCCATCAGATCCCCATGTCTAGAGAAGATGAAGAGCACACCTCCTTCATCGCAGTAGATGGCATGTATTGTTATGTCTCTATGCCTTATGGCCTAAAGAATGCTCTCCCCACCTTTGTACGTGCAATGCACAAAACCTTTGGAGAGTTAATAAGAGACTTAGTTGAGGTGTACGTCGATGACATCGTTGTCAAGGTCAGGCAGAGTTCATCTTTGTTAGATAACCTAGCCTTAGTTTTTGACAAATTGCACTCCACGCGCACCAAGATGAACCCTGACAAATGTGTGTTCGGTGTATCCTCTGGGAAGCTCTTAGGATTCCTGGTCTCGCACCGGGGAATTGAGGCCAACCCAGAGAAGATCAAGGCCATCGACTTGATGCGGCCTCCTGCCCGCGTCAAAGATGTCCAGAAACTCACGGGATGCCTAGCAGCGCTAAGTCGGTTTATACCGAGACTAGCAGAGCGGGCACTCCCCTTCTTTAAGCTCCTGTGCAGATCCAGTCCATTTGCCTGGACTGACGAAGCAGAAGAGGCTTTCCAGGAGTTGAAGTGACTCCTGACTACCCTACCTATCATGGTAGCCCCCGAGCCCGGAGAGCATCTGTTGCTCTACATCGTGGCGACCACTAAAGTGGTGAGTATGGTCCTCGTCGCAGAGCGGCCGGACCTCTCATATTCACAGCCTGCTCCGGCAGCAGAAGACAGACGCCAGGAAACCCCGCAGGTCCAAGACGGTCTCCAGGACCTCTAAGACAACCTCCCGGAGGTCCAGGGCGGCCTCCCGGACCCCCAAGACAACCTCCCGGGGGTCCAGTGGGACCCCTCGGGGGCCCAACGGGACCTCCCGGAGATCCAGCAGGACCCCCCGGAGCTCCCGGAGAACCAGCGGGCCCCCCCGGAGGGCCAAGATGGCTTAAGAGCCTCCGGGTTCCAACTCCCGGAAGCCCCCCTGGACCCACTCACCTCCAGCGGGCTAGGGCCAATGGTTGAAGACCTCTCAGACCTAAGAGAGAGGGTTCGAACCATCCAGAGGCATGTCTACTACATCAGCGAAGTCCTTCACGATGCCAAGACAAGGTACCTAGAAGTCCACGAGCTGCTCTATGCAGTGCTCGTGGCGTCCAGGAAGCTCCGCCACTACTTTCAGGCCCACCGGGTCTCAGTAGTCACCTCCTATCTGCTGAAGACGATCCTTCACAGACCCCATGCGACTGGCAACGTCGCTAAATGGGCGGCGGAGCTGGCGGAATTCGAGCTGGACTTCCTTCCTCGCCATGCAGTCAAAAGACAAGCGCTGGCTGACTTCGTGGCAGAGTGGACACCAACGAAGGCTGACCCAGGGGGCCACGAAGACGGTGAACCAGAGCACTGAGCTCCGGTCTTCGCTGAGCCCCACTGGACGCTCTTCTTCGACGGCTCCTCGCGAAAGCAGGGGGCCGGTGCCGGCGTACTGCATCTCATGCCATCGGGGGAGCAGTTTGGGTACATGGTGCGTCTCAATTTCAAGGCAACCAACAACACGGTAGAGTATGAAGCACTCATCTTTGGCCTACAGACAGCCCTGTCTCTGGGCGCTCGCCAGTTGTTGGCACAGGGCGACTCCTAGCTGGTTATCAAGCAAGTTAAGGGCGAATGCTCCTGCAATGACCCACAGCTAGCTGCTTATCTGCTTCACGTGCAGATGTTGGAGAAAGACTTCCTCGCCTTGGACTTGCGCCACGTACCGCGCACTGGCAATGCCGCAGCTGACGATCTTTCAACAAAGGCTTCCACCGGAGCCCCTGTGCCCGAAGGAGTCTTCGAGAGGACGTTGCTGCGGCCCACAGCCCGGCCCGCCGAGCCGGGCGAAGGGGGCTGGACCAACACCTCGAAGCTGGCGGTCCCGGCGGCCCTGCAGCCATGGATGCCGCCAAGGATCGTAAGCGTCACTGGGGACTCCATGCAACCCAGCGCTCATGATCCAGAAGCTCAAGTTAGACCCGATGCATGGATCACGGAGATCCGGGACTACTTGAAATACAACATCCTCCCTGATGAACATGCAACCGCTAAACGGATCGTGCGTATGGCTAAGAGATACGCGCTGGTAGAAGGGGATCTCTACTGGCGTGGCGCCAACCACGTCCTATTGCGGTGCATAACCCAGGGGGAAGGCTGCGACTTGCTCGCTGAGATCCATGGAGGCGAATGTGGGAGTCACTCTTCCTCACGCATGCTTGTCGGTAAAGCCTTCCGGCATGGCTTCTACTGGCTGACATCACTCCAGGATGCCGTCAAGCTGGTCGAGAGCTGCAAGGCTTGCCAGTTCCACGCCAAGCAGATCCATACACCGGCTCAGGCGGTACAGATGATCCCACCCTCGTGGTCGTTTGCCGTATGGGGGTTGGACATCCTGGGACCATTCCCCAGAGCCGTCGGGGGATTCCGGTACCTATATGTCGCCATCGACAAGTTCACCAAGTGGCCGGAAGCCACACCAGTTGTCACCATCAACAAGCAATCAGCAGTAAAGTTTATCAAGTCGATTGTTTGCCGGTTCGGGGTCCCGAACAGAATCATCACCGACAACGGGACCTAGTTCACCAGCGCAGCCTTCCAAGACTACTGCGAAGACCTCGGCATCCAGGTGTGCTATGCCTCTGTTGCTCACCCAAAGAGCAATGGGCAAGTCGAGAGGGCTAATGCGGAGATTCTCCGGGGCCTCAAGACCCGCACCTATGCCAGCCTGAAGAAACATGGTGTCAATTGGGTGGATGAGCTTCCGAGCACACTATGGGCTAACCGGACATCCTAGAGCCGGGCCACCGGAGAGACACCCTTCTTCATGGTGTATGGGGCCGAAGCTGTGCTTCCCCCAGAGATCACCATGAAGTCTCACCGCGTCCGAGCTTATGACGAAGCCGTGCAGGACAACCTCCGGCGCGGAGACATCGACCTCGTCGACGAGGTCCGATTGCATGCAGCACTCCGTAACGCACGGTACAGACAAGCGCTCCGCCGCTACCACCAGAGGTCTGTGCGTGCCCGGGAGCTGCAGGAAGGCGGCCTGGTGCTGCGGCGCATACTTTCTCGTGAAGGGACCCACAAACTCTCCCCTAGATGGGAAGGTCCCTTCCGAGTCGCAAAAGTATGCCACCCCGGGTGCGTACGCCTTTCCACCAAGGGTGGGGATCCGCTCCCGAACCCCTGGAACATCGAACATCTCCGTAAGTTCTACCCCTAGAACAGTAGCAGGACAGGTTCTTCTTTCTGATAGATCCCATAGAGTCCCGGAGCAGCGCTCGGAGCAGCTAAGTCTCAGGGGATGGTCCAGGACTACGTTCAGCTTTGCCTGGTTCCGACTCCAAGCGCGTAGAGTCTTGCTTCCCTTTTTAATGGGACGGGTCGTGGCCTCCATGTTTAGCCTGTTTTCCGCCTATGGAAATTTATAGGGAAAGAACCTGTCCTGCTTTGCTCTTTTTTTTATGCTCATTCAAATTATGTATTAATTTTTATGACCGCGCTTCCTGGGTATGTTCACCATACACCCAGTCCCATTTTTCCATTCTCAACTCTAGTCGGCATTTGCTATCCTGCCCAGGGCGGTTGCGATTGGGGGACCTGCCGATGGCCAGGGGGCCCCGAGCCCCCGGCACGTCGTGCACCAAAATTCTCAAGCACCGTGCACCGAATAAGGATTGTAAGCCAAATAAGACTATGAGATCGGAAAGGGGGGGCCCCAAGGAGAATTACGTTTCTCTTGTTTGTGTGCAGGACCCTCCGGCCTTGGCTTCCCGCAGGAGTATGGTAGGAGTATCCAGACAGTTGGCCACGCCTACCAGGGGGCCGCTACGGACCGTGCAAAACCGGGAGATCCGGACCCCGCCCCCTCAGCAGGAGCGGGTCCCGGAGGCCCCACATGTCCGACGGGGCCGGGGCTCCCGCTTCCTCAGGAGGGGCTCCGGACCCGCCACGTGGCGGGCAGAAGCCGGACCTCCCCCCTCCGCGGGGAGAGGTCCGAAGGCTCCACGTGTCCTGCGGGGCCGGACCTCCCTCTCCTCAGAGGAGAGCTCCGAGCCCGCCACGTGGCCAACGGATCTGGACCTCCACGTCCTCGTGGGGCGGCTCCGGAGACCTCCGGGGCCCTTAATTCGGTAAGGACCCGGGGAAGGTGTCTGTGCAGACCCTCGAGATTGGTGAAGGCCTATGAGTACCTTACGGAGCTAGGGGCTCGGCCAGGAGAAGCCAAGAAGAAGACAAGGGCATCACAGGCACGAGGGGTCATAAGAGTCTATGTATTCATGGCTCCATGAGCTGGACTACAGACTCGATAAAAAAGAAAGAAACAGGCCCTACGGTTCCCCTGGCACGTCCAGAACCTAGAGGCTGCGAGAGCGGCCACGTCCCCAACTTCAGCCCTGGCGACGTTCTCCTGCTCCGTGACCCGAACACAGGGATCATCTCGGCCATCACCAGCGCAAGGGCCGGTGTCATCAAGGACGCTTCTGAAGCCCCCACCGCCGCTTCAGCAGTTTCTTTGGAGACTCCTCCGACCCGGGCACAGGGATCATCTCGGCCACTACCAGCGCAAGGGCCAGTGTCATCAAGGATGCTTCTGAAACCCCCTCCGCCGCTTGAGCAGTTTCCTTGGAGACTCTGCGCCTGGAGTCCTCCTTGGTACTTCAGCAGCTTCTTTGGAGACTCCTCCGCCTGAAGGCTCCTCGACGTGTCAGCAGTTTCTTTGGAGACTCCACCACTTGAGAAGGGACACAACGCCTAGGAACCCCCATCCAGTCGTCGCTCAAGAAGAGTCTAGTCGGGGTGATAAACCCGGGGCCTCCTGGAGGCGTCACCTCTAGAGGCAAGGCATGCAGGCTCTCTGGATCCCTGACTTGGTGCAGAAGCCGCCGCCGGAGGACATCGAGAGCGATTCCCCTCCGAAGGTGGGTTAGAAGCCATGGGAGAAGACAGGGTCGCAGGAACTCAACGAAGGTGCAAGTGCCGGAAGCCTTATAAAGGGAACCAACCCACGTTGTGGCTTCGCTTCACACTTCCCAAGTGCGATTCCAAGCGATTCGAAACTCTTCGAATACGCCGCATCGGCAACCGCTTCGGCTCCATGACCGAGCGCCAATGACAGGGCCCAAGCCGCCTAGCTGAAATGGTGGGTCAAAGAGTCAATCTCTCAAGAAGATGAGCCGGCAAGGCGCTTTGGCGGTTCCCGAAGAAAGCGCCGCGACGTACAGAAGTGGCAGCCTTGGGAACCGCCGTAGTAAAGGCAACCATCAAGTGGGCGCACGCTCCCACGACCCCGCGACTGTTCGTGCTCCGGCAGCGGTCAATGCGGGACTTGGAGAAAGTGCGCGGAACAGAAGAGACGGAGGTCCCACCTCGGGCTCGCTATCTCCCCGAGATGGGCCCGGGGGCCACTGTCGGTACCCGCGATATGGGGTACCCCCGCGCACAGGGGAAAATGCCTACGGATCTCGCCCTTCTCCGCAGGGAGAGCTCCGAAGTCGCCACGCATCCAGCGGGGCCGGACCTCCCTCTCCTCAGGGGAGAGCCCCGGGCTCGCCACGTGGCCTACAGAAGCCGGACCTCCCCCCTCCGCGGGGGAGAGGTCCGAAGGCGCCACGTGTCCAGCGGGGCCGGACCTCCCTCTCCTCAGAGGAGAGCTCCGGACCCGCCACGTGGCCGACAGAAGCCGGACCTCCCCCCTTTGCGGGGAGAGGTCCGAAGGCTCCACGTGTCCTGCGGGGCCGGGCCCCCCTCTCCTCAGAGGAGGGCTTCGGGCCCGCCACGTGTCCAGCAGAACAGCGCTGCCTGCCCCCAAGCGGTAGGCAGCGGGCGTAAAGACGGCCCATACCTTGCCCGTACAAGGTATTCAAGGCCCGCGCCTTCCCAAGACGCAGAGCACGCCTCTGTCAGGTGCCGTTGCGCCCAGTCGCACCACGGACTGGCGCGCGGTGTCAGAACCTGCCAGCCAATAAACACAGCGACAAGACATCCCCTGCCGCTCCCGCCGTCATCAACCACTACGACTAGCATGCGGCATGGGCAGGTCGGCAAGATGAAGACTCAGAAGCCTCCGCCAGAGACAACAACCGACATAACTGCGGATACGATAGTCGGCAGGCAATCACCCCAGGACCACCTCTCAGGTCCCGGGCCCCCCCTTGTAAGCCACACGAGCCTTGGACTATAAAACGCTCGGGTAGGCGACGTTATCAAGGGTTCGCACTCCAGCAACTCACATCCTAGGCATAACTCATCCTCAAGCTCAGGACTCCGGTTCTGAGCAACAAGCAATACAGCGAGCACCTCTGCTCGCCGTGCACGTAGGGTTTTACGCTCCGGCGGCCCGAACCACGTAAAACTCGCCGTGTCAAGCTCCTCCCTAACTCGTCCCTACGCTTAAGCTCTCCGCAAGCGACTAGCCCCTTCGAAAAAGAACCTCTGCGGGCTACCTAGAGCAGGTCCGGGGGAAGTGTCGACCACACACTTCGACAGCAGCCTTATAATTCTCCATAGAAAATCTCCCGCTGCTGCCATTGTAAGGAAGGAGGTTCTGTCACAAGGAAGAGAAAGAAGTGAGGTAGGTATTTGTCGGTACCTGCGATATGGGGTACCCCCTCGCACAGAGGAAAATGCCTAAGGAACTCGCCCTTCTCCGCAGGGAGAGCTCCGAAGGCGCCACGCGTCCGGCGGGGCCGGACCTCCCTCTCCTCAGAGGAGAGCTCCGGGCCCGCCATGTGGCATACAGAAGCCGGACCTCCCGCTCCACGGAGGAGAGGTCCGAAGGCGCCACGCGTCCGGCGGGGCTGGACCTCCCCCTCCTCAGAGAAGAGCTCCGGGCCCGCCACGTGGCCGACAGAAGCCGGACCTCCCCCTCCGCGGGGAGAGGTCCGGAGGCTCCACGTGCCCACCGGGCCGGACCCTCCTCTCCTCTGAGAAGGGCTCCGGGCCCGCCACATGGCCAGAAGAACGGCGCTGCCTGCCCCCGAGCGATAGGCAGCGGGCGTAAAGACGCCCCATACCTTGCCCGTACAAGGTATTCAAGGCCCCCGTCTTCCCAAGACGCGGAGACGCGGAGCACGCCTCTGTCAGGTGTCGTTGCGCCCAGTCGCATCACAGACTGGCACGCGGTGTTAGAACCTGCCAGCCAATAAACGCCATGACAAGACATCCCATGCCGCCTGCGCCGTCATCAACCACTATGACTAGCATGCGGCATGGGCAGGGCGGCAAGACGAAGACTCAGAAGCCTTCGACCAGAGACAACTACCGGCATAACTGCAGATACGGTAGATGATAGACAATCTTCCCGGGACCACCTGTCGGGTCCCGGCCCCCCTTGTAAGCCACCCGAGTCTTGGACTATAAAAGGCTCGGGTAGGCGACGATAGCAAGGGTTCGCATTTCTGCAACTCATACGCTAGCCATTCACTCCCAAGCTGTAACTAACCCCCAAGCTCAGGACTCTGGCCCTGAGCAGCAAGCAATACAGCGAGCTCCATAGCTCGCCGTGGACGTAGGGTTTTACGCTCCGGCGGCCTGAACCACGTAAAACTCACCGCGTCAAGCTCTTACTAACTCGTCCATACGCGCAAGCTCTCCGCAAGGGACTAGCCCCACCGAAAAAAGAACCTCCGCGGGCTGCCCAGTGCAGGCCCGGGGGAAGTGTCGACCGAACACTTCGACAGTATTCCTTACCCCTCTTACAATGTTGTCGCTGTTTCTACGTACCCGTATTCTTCACCCCCTGCGAGCAGAAATTTCAGCGTGTGGACAGACCATGTTTTGGTCAATTTTTGACGGTGGAATTGATCTACACATTGTGTCAAGATCATAACCACGTCCACACTTGATCCCAGCAACCTTGATCATCATAAAACCTCATGGAAGCCTACTAAAACATGCAAGAACACGTACAAACTGATTTTTATAAACTGCGCCATAGAAATTGAATTCATCCATCTCATTGCATCTTGAGTAAAGTTTATGCATGATAATTGATTGCTGTAAATTTTGTATGTGCGTGGTCGTGAGTAGAAGGACACGCTCAAGGGGCCGTCTACGAGGAGCTACAACACCAATACTTCGAGACGCTTGAGCAACACGAACCGTGGGAGCAAGGCAAGTGCCCCTTGACCATATTGATCCCATGTTTTAAAACTGTTTTGCTTGCGAAAACTCGTATGCTTGTGTCAACTTGATGGGACACCTTTTTTATAGGAGTTTACTAGTTTTGTTAACCATCCTTGTCGCCAAGAAAGTTGATGAGTCGTGTATGGTCGTTTTTCCTTTTTGCTTCGCTCAACTTACGGGATAGGGAAGCTTAAATAAAACTTGTTTAGCAACTGCACTCATATGAATAAAGATGATGAGAACTTGATGATGTTAATGAGCATGGAATCGGGAAGATCTAGGCGAGCTTGGTTCGTGGATGTTGCTGAATGAGATGGTGGTTTGCTTGCCATAGATCTAAGGACCGGTTCATGCGAGCACATGTCAGGAAAACAATGCCACCACAAGGCCAAATATGGGTGTAGCTTAGCTGACTAATTAGGTGTGTTGCTAGCTTGTTATGGACCATTGGATAGCGTGGGGAATGGGAGTTGAGGAGGACATGTGGGTGGGAGAATGGAGATTCGAGCCTGCCGGTGAAACCTCAGTGGGTCCGTACATCCTAGTAGCCCTTTTCTAAAGGCTATTTTGTGATCTCTTGGCCATACATCGATGGTTGTGTACTCGTATGTTACTTCAACAAGCAATTCAACATGCTCACTTGCTTTCTTTCTGTCTTTCCTCGCAAATGGAGGTTCTCTCTAGTCGCCGGCGGGTGACGAAATCACGAACTTGTGGGTAAAGTGGTGCCACCACTGCAGAGTATAAAACTATCATGATAGCCGTGCTTCCAGTTACAAGCACCTGGCCAACTTCCATGATTAGAGGCAAAAATTTGGGATGGTTATTCAGGTATGGTCATTAAAATTGGTTTTGGAACTGTTTTGGGTCATGACAATGAGTTTGGTTTCGGTTATATGAATATGAGATGGTTATGAATATTTATGAGTATGTCATGAACTTGAGGAAGACTATTGGCTGGTTAAGGCTTGACAAATGGTGAATTATGATGAAGGAATGTTGATGAATTACTTGATTATGATGGGATTTAACTCACCTAGAGATAGTTGTTGTTTTTATCATGTTTGTGAAATACAATTTGCTTGTTGCAATGAACCTCTTTATTCCCTACCTTGTTGTAAGCTACATGTCATACTTTTCCCGCACTTGCTGAGTACGACATGTACTCACCCTTGCATCCCCACATATACATCAGATATTAAGAGTATTCAAGGAACAGATGGAGTACTAGGCGTGCGCACTACCGTCAACATTCCTGTGGAGTTGAAGTTGGAGCCTGCTGTCTTAGTCATTTTCCACTATCGTTGGAGTCTTCTGCAGCAAGAATAAATTAGATATTCATGAGTGAGACAATGAGTCAATGTATTAAAGTACGTAAACATTATTTGTATATGGTTACATTCTGAATTTCAGTTTGTGGAGTACATGTGTTTGTGTGATTAACATCCTGGGCACAAATATGCATTCACTTGGTTCACTTTCGGAACCGGGTGTCACACTTTCTATATCAAATTTCTCCAATCTAATTTTAGTAAGTAATCCTCCAGCTCTACCAAGTGAGCGGACAATGTGCCAGAAATATAAGTTGAAAGTAACCACTCTCCTTATAAGAGATTCTTTCAACTCTTGTAACATGGTTTCTTGGAAACATACAAAATCAAAATTATGCTCCCTAATTAAATCTCTAAAATAAGGTATCACTCCCTTTTTCTAATCCCTCTACAATCCCAAAACACGCCTTCCATTAAATTCATTTATTTTTTAAATCCTTTACCAGAATTTTCCTAGTTTACTTTGAATCCTTTTTTACAAATTGATGAGTTCTTTTACTCGTTCTTGGAGTCAGAACTGTAATCTTCTAATTTCTGTTTTTTATTTACTCATTTTAGTGGGATCTTCGTTATTGAAACTTTCTTTTGTGTCAGACTCCTCTTTATACCATTCTAACAAAACGGTGAATTATCACCCCATACCCACCTCTAAGTTCTCCTTTTTATCTACTAACATCTTCCTCATTTTACTATTAAGATTACATCTAGCAATTCCCAAATCTTTCATTACTTCTACCTTCTCAAAATCCTTATTACTAATATGGACACCAATTTTCCTTGCAATATCCGCAATTTTGTCCGCATCAATGTAAAAAGGAATTAATATCGACACTAAACATATCTTCAACTTTTCTTTTCTTTGAACACTACTACAAAAATCATTATCACAGGCGCCTTATTTTTCAGACCCAGGCGGTCCGTAAAAAAACGCCTGTGATTTCGAATGAATTAATAGCCGCATGTGATGAATGAACATCACATGCGGCTTGCAAAGGCAAACCGCCTATGTAAACATATAAAACAGTCGGACCATGGAGTAGGAGCCGCCTGCAATATTGGTCATTAACACAGGCGGCTGAAGCGACCGAGCGTGCGCGACCTTTACGGTTACCAAGGGGAACGCACCTTTGAATTTAATTTGAAGCAACCAATCGTCGCGACCCGGTATACATCAACCACATTTAGCATCAAATAAAAAGACAACAAACAATTTGATAATCGATAACAAACATTCATCATCAAACAAATATTCATGAACAAATCATCAAACAAAAGAAAACAACAAATGATCGCCTAGTCCTCCAGTGGCGGAGGAACCCCACACTTGTCGGTGATCGCCTCCACCAACTTCCTGCTGCCTTCGACCCCAAGCACCTCACCGACCGTCTCATACATCGCGTCAAGGCGACCGACCACTGTGCTTAACCCGAAGAGGTGCTGGTCTATGGTGCCCATTCCAGTACATTCTGGAAGGTGACCTAGACCTAGAAGCTACATGACATCAGATATACCGTTAAATACATCCTTCACCATCTGCAGTCGCAACGGCGATAGGTCGTCCGCCTCTGCCTTGAGGGCAACCAAACTCTGCTCTAGGAAAGCGAGTTTCCCAAGTAGATACAGTCTCTCTTCTGCCCAGGAAGGCGGCGGAGGTGCGGTTGGAGCTGGGGACGGAGGCGTAGTTGGAGCCAGGGACGGAGGCGCGGCGAGTGGAGAGCATGGTCGGAGCACTTCGTTGGTGGTGCCATTGAGACTAGGGCTACGGTGCGGCAAGGAAGATGAAGACTAGAGGGAAGAGGAAGACTGCGATGGTGGTGCGGAGAAGGGGAAGGTGCAAGTTATAATGGTGCAGAGAAGGAGGGGTCGGATCACTTCGACTTTTGCACGCGAATGGAAACGACCACACGATACTGGTGCAGAAAAGGAGGGGTCAGACCGTGGAGTTGGAGCCGCCTGCAATATTGGCTATTATACAGGCGGCTGAAGCGCCGAGCGTGCGCGCCTTTTCGGTTACCGAGGGGAATGCGTGCAGTACATGTGTCCTTAGAGTTACACAGGCGGATAATCTTACGTTACAAACCGCATGTGATAAACATTCTATGCAGGCAGACAATCGTAGGTAATGAACCGCCTAGGACAATGGAGTTATCACAGGCGCATAATCTTTACGTTATAAACTGTTTGTGATAAAGATTCTTCACAGACGGCTAGTCGTAGGTAAATAATTGCCAGCAAAATTGTATTTACCAATTATTCAAAATGTTTTCACAGACCCGTCTTATTCGCCAAAAGTTCAGGAAGATCCACACCCACTATGTCCCAACAAGGATGATAGTAACCTTGCCAGTAAAGATAACCAAGAGCAACCAGTTGAACAACAGCTTGAAGCAGTACAAGAGCAAGCTGCTGGTAGTAAAGAGCAATCAGTTGAACAATAGGTTCAACAACAGACCAATCTCTAACTTCCGACGCCTCGGTCAGTGCCTGTGAAAGTTAGCTCATACGAAAATAAGGAACCTTCTAAAGAAGTGTCAAAATATTTGGAAAAAATGAAAAAAAATTACGAAATCTAATGCATTTCGTACTTCACATGAGCCAGCATTAGAAAATATTGAGGAGTGGAAAGAAAACGGTGTGAAATATACTCGAGAGACGGCTTTAGTTAAACCAGGAGTTCCGGTATACAAGATTCAGGATGTTCCTCCTGAATATGAGAATGGGAAGCTATTCAAAACATCGGCACAGCTTAGTGAACAACCTTTCTCGCTCAGAAGAATGCACGAGTGGTACATCACTTCCACCACAAAGTATGACATTTGTTACGTCATATTTTGTGTGCCAAAAGAAGCATCCTAAAGCATTGGAGAATTTAAAAGAGCTCTTCTCTTTGAAGATCTGCAGAACCTTTTTATCGAGGCATGCTTGAAATCAACCTGCTACTCGTCTGGTGCTTGTAAGTGCCTCTAATATTCCGTATTTGCTTTTCTTACTACACGCATACACATGTCATGAGATTATAATAATTCCGGACGTATTCAATAGGATGCAATACATGGATAATGAAAGGTTGAACTTCAAGATAGGTATCCTTAACCCTACAGTCATTGCGAAGTCGAACTTTTTCTGTACAATGACATGACAAAAAAACAATTTGAAAAACCAATCGCAAGCCAAAAGAAGGATAAAAAAACAAAGGTTGTAGCCTACATAGGACATCCATGTTTAACTTTGTCAGAGATGGCAAGGACCTCGTAAAGGCTCCGTACCACTTGGAGTAAGTTCAACACATGGCATGGAAAATAGCAATTATTGCTAATTTTGAACTTAACACGTGTGTTTGTACGTGTGCGGTAAACACTACATAATAATCTTCATCAAGCCAACACAAGGTTTGGCAATGGTATTGGACTTAGTCGATTACTCACAAGATACCTACAAAGATTTTCTTGCCATTTTGAGAACATAGGGTTATTCGATACTTTTAATATATATACACAGGCGGATAATCTTACGTTACAAACCACCTGTGACAAACATTCTTCATAGGCAGACAGTCGTAGGTAAAGAACCGCCCGCGATAATAG
Source organism: Neostapfia colusana (assembly GCA_030760725.1). Taxonomy (NCBI): domain Eukaryota; kingdom Viridiplantae; phylum Streptophyta; class Magnoliopsida; order Poales; family Poaceae; genus Neostapfia; species Neostapfia colusana. The sequence continues at coordinate 53,622,541 of JASWHV010000017.1, forward strand.
AGTCATCACGGGCAGATACTCTTACATTACAATCCGCTTGTGATAAAAATTCTTCATAGGCGCATAGTCGTAGGTAAAGAACAGCCTGCGATAATGGAGTTATCACAGGCAGATACTCTTACGTTACAAATCGCCTGTGATAAACAGTCTTCATAGGCGGTTTCACAAAAGGTTAAGACCGCATGTGATAACTTTTTTCACAGGAGGTTTAAGTCTCCATCTGTGAAAATTGCTGATTATCACAGGCTCTTCGTTTCAGGCAGTTTTGAAAACCGCGTGAGCTTGTTGTAGTAGTGAAAGGTCCCCCTCCATCTCTTTTAGCTTCTTCATCAATTGATGTTGCAACCTCTCACATTGTCTTATAATTAATATCAGCTGATCCTTCAAGATCCCTTTGCTGCTCTCCTCAACTTCCATAGCCTCCACAGGATGCATGTCACCTGTAAGATCATTAATATATATGGTTCTTTTACCTTGACCTCCCATTTCAACCTGTTTTACAGTCTGAAGTTGAGAAAAATCACATCTAACAATCCCTATTTGATTATTATATTTCCGTTATGAAATTTCTTCTTCCTCTTCATCATAGTCATCTAACAAATCATCATCACTAGTGTTCCACAAGAAATTAACCTTCCCCGGAGCATGCATTTTACTCTCAGTCAGTTGCACATTCATCCCAATGTTTTTCATCTTTGAAGGAGCAGAACCACTTTTAAATCCATTACTCTGTAAAAGGATTAAAAGAGGATTCTCCCTGATCAATCCCCATCATCCTGTGTTTCTTTGGAGATTGTTGAGTAAGGGCTTTGATATTGGTTACTTTAACATAATTCTCAGGGATTTGATATTTCACTAAAAATTCTTTTCCGAAGTAGAAGGGAATCCCTCGAGTCCTGGATACAACCTCTTGCAAAAAATGCAGGGAAAGGTTACGTACAAAAAACCCAAGTGGGTCGAACCCTTTCCCGGACCCTGCACAAGCGAGAGCTACATTCACCAGGTCGTTCTTTCTTTTTTATTTCTCTTTTGAAATAGAAATCATAGACATTTGGCACTATAGCCCCCTCCACCATAGAAGGAACTCTATTAACATCTTTACAAGCAATTTTCATTCTCACATAGTCAATCATAGAAACAATTCTTTTATCAATTTCCATAGTAAACCCTACTAATGAACCCACATAAGTCAATGTTTTAAGACTTCTCTTATTGTATGGCACCTCTTTCACCCTAAACTAGGTCATTTGTAGCTCCCCATTATCTCCCATAGCTGGAGACCAAGGTTAGATAGAGATTAGAGCATTTATTCCCCTTATCCCCAAATTAAAGTGTCCCCAATCTAAAACCATTATAGCATTAGATAGAGATTAGAGTATTTATTCCCCTTATCCCCAAATTAAAGTGTCCCCAATCTAAAACCATTATAGCATTAGGAAATCTCATAGTATTACTACTATCATCATACTATCTATCATTCTAGTTCATGCCCCCCCCCCCAAAAAAACAATCTAAATTCCTCCTCAATCTGCCTAGCGGACCTACACCACTCATAATTTGAACTATTGCAGTTGTATTTCTCTCCTTAAGATTTACACCAGAAGGATAATCAGGAATATTAAAGAATTCTAACCTTCAACTTGAGTAGCACGGAGTGGGGCAACATACTCCCTAAGCAACTTAGTATAAAATTGTGAAGACTCATGTCCAATTTTACAACATCATTCACATGGTTTAGATCTAGGGCAGGTATTAGTCTCGTGATCTTTACTTCCATACTTAACACATCCTACATCGATCTTAGCAGATTTAATAGACTCACCTCGAACATCCTAATCAATGTTGGTGTTACGACCATCTTTATCCATCGACTTGTTTTGCTGTGAGGGCCCTTCCGCAACATCCCATTTGGACTTGCACATAACCTGGTTAGTTCGATCTTCTAGACCAGTTTTGGTGTTTGGCTCCGACCGTTCAAGGTATGGATGCCCACCACTAGAATCTTCATTTGATTTCCCCTCATAAGATCAAGTCGATTCCTCACTGAATCTTATTCACTCATGCCCTCAAGCACTTTACCCTCTTAATTCCACTTAGGAAAATCTCTACAATCACCTAGAGTTTCAGGGTTGTTTTCCTCTCGATGCCAGGAGTTTCTTCCCCATCCCCTTCTACCTCTCGACCAAGGGAAACACACAACAAAATTTACTCTTCTCCAGCGGCCATCGCCCCTACCCCAGCCATCATCACTACGATCCCCTACTCTCACCACTTGCGCGAGCTTAGTCTCTACAACCTGCGCATAGGATCTCTCCACTCCTGAAAAATGGCCGAAGTATTTGCGTTGGGTAGGGGTGTGGATTGCTGGAGGCGGAGGCGAAATCGTATGAAACCCTAGGCCGTGCCTCTTATCCTCATCTCCCAGTGCATCTTACCGCTTTCTAAACCCTAGTTGATCCATACCCTTGGATGATCCTGTTGGGAAATAGGCGATGCACTACTCTAGCAATTCGACCGTATCACCCAGGAAACATGCGAGTAAGAAGGTCATGGATCGTTACCACTAGACGCGCAGCGCAGCGGATCGTAGATGCGCGTCGTAGCCGATCAGCGCAGCAGTAACAGCAGCGCCTCCACGGAGTCCACACGTACAGGGAGGAACGCCGTGCGTCGGTGTGCTAGCACCGTGCGCGCGGCAGGGGTTTCGGCGGCTGACCTGTGAGGGGCGGCGGCTGGGACTGCTATCTGGTGGAGAGTTCTGTCCATAACCCTACCCCTCATATTTATAGGCGCGCTAATGGGCTTTTATGTCAGAGGCCCATTAGTACCCTAATTTCTTATGGATCAAATATCCATCAGGCCTTTATCCAAATTGTTATGATTGCCTCTTGGGCATATCACCAACAATCTCCCACTTGCACTAGAGACAATCATATAGCCAAGTTTTCAATATTCCATCCCCTTAAGTGTGTGACCCGTTAGGTTCATGTACAGTCGGTTATGAATGAAAACCGTTTTCAAACACAAGTTAGTAGAGGTACCTAGCAGGACATACTGACTCCCGAATGTACATAAAGATCATATCGGCTGAACCTAGATACATTCACATGCTAATTCCTTTGCCACACGATACCAGTCAAGCTCAAGGCGAGATACGTGCCATCCTTGTGATAGCTCGACCATTCACTCGATCAAATAGTGGATTCAATCTATGACTAACTTTTAGTCATAATGATTAACTCTTTAATCATTTTGGCATGGCCATGCACTTTCAATCCAACTATCTCGAGGGGCCCAGAGATATCTCTCCTGTTATTTAGGAGGGGCAAATCCCATCTTGATCCGCACACATCTCATTTCATGCTTCATCATGCATCTGAAGACTATTTTTATGACCACCCAGTTACGGAGTAGCGTTTGATAGTTTCAAAGTGCACAACTACACATAGTGAGAAACAATGGCGATCTCAGGTCAAAGAATCTAGCAGGTGTATCACTCAAGACAAACTGATGGCACATATGTAAATAACAATCCCAACAATGTCTCGGAATGGGTCTATCCAACACCATGTTCACTAACATGTGTTCACATTATTAATTTGATATCTCCATATCTATGATCCGTGAAACGTGATCATCAATTAATACATGTGCTAGTCTGTGTATTATCATTATCTCATATAACGATATAGACTAGGGATCATTTTGAGTAACATTATAATTAACAAAGAGTCTCACGAACAAGTCACATACTTGATGATCAATGTGAATAATAGTTACTCAAATAGTACATAAACATAGCTATGACACAAGTCTCCCACTACACACTAGGATCACTGATGTAAGTATCTAATACCCATAGATCTCGTGTGCGTCTCATGCTTTGATTGTGGAAGAGGCTTTGTCAACGGATCTGTCATATTCAAATTCGTATGCACCTTGCATATATTCACATCACCTCGGTCGATAATCTCTCGAATCAGATGATAGCGTCGTAGTATATGTTTGGACCTTTTGTGTGATCTGGGATCCTTTGCCTGTGCAATGGCTCCATTATTGTCGCAATAGAGATCCACAGGTCCGGACGCACTAGGAACAACACCCAACTCAGAAACAAATTTTATGATCCAAACAGCTTCCTTTGCAGCTTCAGAAGCTGCAATATACTCCGCCTCCGTCGTTGAATCTGCTACTGTGTCTTGCTTGGAACTTTTCCATCTCACTGCCCCTTCATTGAGGCAGAACACAAAACCGGATTGCGATCTAGAGTCATCCTTGTCTGTTTGGAAGCTAGCATCGGTGTAACCTCTTACAACGAGCTCTTCTTCACCTCCAAACACTAGGAATACATCCTTAGTTCTTCTCAAGTACTTAAGAATGTTTTTGATAACTGTCCAATGAGCCTCACCATAATCTGATTGATACCCGCTCGTAACACTTAGAGCATAGGATACATCTGAGCGTGTACACAACATGGCATACATGATAGATCCAATAGCCGAAGCATAAGGAATCGCTCTCATCCTTTTTTCTCATCAGGCGTCGAAGGACACTGACTTTTGCTTAGAGTGATGCCATGTGACATTGGCAAGAAACTTTTCTTAGAATCTTGCATATTGGACCGATTCAATATCTTGTCAATATATGTGTCTTGGCTTAATCCAATTAACCTTTTAGATCTATCTCTATAGATCTTTATGCCCAAAATGTACGTTGCCTCTCCTAAATCCTTCATTGAGAAATTTTTCCTTAATGAGGATTTAACAGCATCTAGTACTGGAATGTCATTTCCGATCAACAATATGTCATCTACATATAGGACCAGAAATATAAGTGCGCTCCCACTAACCTTCTTGTAAATACAAGGTTCTTCTATGTTCTTGATGAAACCAAACCCTTTGACCACTTCATCAAAACGTAGATTCCAACTCCGAGATGCTTGCTTCAATCCATAGATGGACTTTTGAAGTTTGCATATTTTTCTAGCATTTTTAGGATCGACAAAACCCTCAGGTTGTATCATGTACACATCCTCAGTCAGACTCCCATTAAGAAAGGCTGTTTTGACATCCATCTGCCATATTTCATAATCAAAATATGCAGCAATTGCTAGGAGAATCCGAAAAGACTTTAGCATAGCGACGGGCGAAAATGTTTTATCATAATCAACACCTTGAATTTGTTTGAAACCTTTCGCCACCAATCGTGCTTTATAGATGTGAACTTTTCCATCCATATCAGTCTTTTTCTTGAAAATCCATTTGTAATCGATCGGTCTCACACCATCGATTGGATCAACCAAGTTCCAAACTTGATTCTCATGCATGGATTCTATTTCGGATTCCATGGCTCCAAGCCATTTCTCAGAGTCGGGTCCTATTGTTGCTTCAATGTAGGTCACAGGCTCATTATTGTCCAACAATACCATGTCCTGTGGTTCCGTGGTTAGGAGTGTCAACTTTTCAGTTGCACGACGTACTCTTGTAGACCTTCGTGGGGCTGGTGTTTCATCAAGTGGTTGTACAACATCTTGTACATCCTGTATAGGATTAGAGGGTGCCGAAACATTTTCAGATATTTCTTGAATTTCTTCAAGATGCACCTTGCTCCCACTAACTCCTTTTGAGAGAAACTCTTTCTCTAAAAAGACACCATTGCGAGCAGTAAACACTTTACCCTCCGTTTTATTATAAAAATAATATCCTTTGGTTTCCCTAGGATATCCCACAAAGAAGCATTTGTCTGATTTGGGAGTAAGTTTGTCTGACGTCAAACGTTTGACATAAGCATCACATCCCCAAACTTTGAGGAAAGACAATCCGGGACGCTTCCCGGTCCACATCTCATATGGTGTCTTCTTAACAGACTTAGTTGGGACTCTGTTTAGTGTAAACGCAGCAGTTTCAAGAGCATAACCCCAAAAGGATAGTGGAAGATCAGTCTGGCTCATCATCGACCTAACCATGTCTAACAAGGTTCGGTTCCTCCGCTCGGACATCCCATTCCATTGGGGCGTTCCAGGTGGAGTCAACTGTGGAATAATTTCAAATTGTTTTAAATGATCATAAAATTCATGGCTCAAATATTCACCCCCACGATCAGATCGTAGAAGTTTAATTGTCTTGCCCAAGTGATTTTGTACTTCATTCTGAAATTCTTTGAACTTTTCAAAAAATTCAGACTTGTGCCTCATTAGATAGACATATCCATATCTACTAAAGTCATCGGTAAAAGTAATGAAATACTGAAAACCACCTCTAGCTACCGACTTCATTGGTCCACATACATCAGTATGTGTAAGTCCCAACAAGTCACTTGCCCTCTCACTTTGACTAGTGAAGGGTGCTTTGGTCATCTTCCCAAGCAAACAAGACTCGCATGTGTCAAGTGATTCAAAATCAAATGAACTTAACAAACCATCTTTATAGAGTTTCTCAATGCGTTTCTCATTTATATGACCTAAGCGACAATGTCAAATAAAAGTGGGATTTAGATCATTTCGTCGAGCCCTTTTTGTATTAATGTTATAGACTGTTTTATCCTCAAGATCAAGAACATATAATCCATTCACTAATGGACATTGAGCATAGAAAATATTATTATAATAAATAGAACAACATTTATTCTTTATTATAATCTCATAACCATTAACTTCTTCCAAACATGAAGAAGATATAATGTTCTTGCTCAAAGAGGGAATGCAATAATAATTATTTAATTCCAAAACTAATCCTGAGGGTAATGACAAGTGATAAGTTCCGACAGCTATGACAGCAACCTTTGCTCCATTGCCGACCCGAACATCCAACTCGCCTTTTGCAAATCTTCTAGTCTCACTTAGACCCTGCAACGATTTGCAAGTGTGAATCATTGATCCGGTATCAAATACCCATGATTCACTAGAAGATGTAGCAATATTGATTTCTATAACATTTATACCTGAAGTGGAAGCCTCACTCCATTTCTTCTTCTTATCCTTCAAGTACTTCTTGCAGTTCCTAGACCAATGCCTCTTAGCATGACAGTGGAAGCATTGATCATTAGGAGAAGGGTCTGATTTGCCCTTTGGCTTTGAGCTTGAAGACTCATTGGGAACCTTTCCCTTGCCTTTAGGATGCATCACACGCTTCCTCTTTTTATTCTCCTTTTGAACCATCATCACATGAGTGGTGTTTTTCTTAATGCTTTCCTCGGCTGTTTTAAGCATCCCATGCAATTCAGCCAACGTTTTCTCCATGCCATTCATTTGATAATTCAATATAAATGGCTCATAGCTCGGTGGGAGTGACTGGAGAATAATGTCAATAGCCAGGTCATCCTTGAGTTCAGAACCAAGTTTGTCCAAAGTCTCAATGTAACCAATCATCTTGATTACATGGGGACTGACCGGGCTACCTTCTGCCAGCTTGCATGAGAACAAGGACTTTGAGATGTTGTACCTCTCAGCCCTTGCTTGGTTCTCAAACATTCCACGTAGTCCCTGAATCATAGAATAAGCATCTGCATGCTCATATTGTTTCTGTAGATCAGGGGACATTGTGGCAAGCATGAGGCAGCTTGCATTAAGCGCATCATCGCAGTGCTTCTCATAAGTCCTGCAAGTTGCGGCATTTGCATCATCGGGGAGGTCATTGGGGTATGGTTGCTCAAGAACATACTCAATTTTCTCTTGCCTGAGAACAATTCTCAGGTTGCGGTACCAATCAATAAAGTTAGCTCCATTGAGCCTTTCTTTCTCAAGCACAGATCGCAAATTGAAACCGGAATTATTACTAGCAGACTTGATCTACAATAAAAAATAAATATACAAGGTTTTAGCACTATGTTATGTACCAATCTTTTATTAACAGTTTAATAAAAGACACCACCACTATATGAGCATCGTCCTCCCTCTAACGACATATAGTGGTCCAAGATCCATATTCACTAATTCCTAGTAAGCTTTGGCTTCACTGCTAGAAAATTAGTAACATAGGTAAACAACCATTGTTAATCATATCTCTATATGATTCTTGTTTGTTGGGTGACATCCAATGCCCCGGCTCCCAACACTATGCCATAAAACCCAAAACCGTTTTGATAGCTTTGTTGAGTAAACCAATACTATGCATGTGAATGTCCAACATTCACCCTATTTATTATGATAAATAACGGTATTTTGCTTTGGCAAACCTACCATACAACGATCAAAACAACATAGGTGCAGCTATAGGTAAATGGCATCAAATACTCAACTTTTCCGAGGGAAGCTATTCTATCATGACAAAACATCCACCATATGAAAAGCATGAAAAGAATAATAAAACATCACAGGCATACGATCATATCATATATGTGAATAGTATGGCCTTTAGGATCATAGTGATCTCCATCACCATGGTTCCATCATGATCTACACTGCAATGTCTCCCTTCTTATGGTGATCACCATCGCCATCATGCTTGAGGTTTCTCAATGAATATAAAAGAAGCTAATACATCTAATAGCTATCAAATAAATTACATGAGAGATCAGGCATCACAGGGCGACACGCAGTTTGTTATACAAATATGTGACAACCTCAACCCGGTTGTGTTAAATTTGCAACACGCAGACTGCACGAATTTTACACACAGATTATCACATCATATTTAGCCTATACCATTCACATCATTCCCTACAAAAACAAGTTAAGCGTAGAACGATGTCTATCGCGAAACAACTTAATGATGTCACTATAGCAGACAGTAGCGCCCTGAACACCAAACGGAATTACATAGATCGCATCTATGAAATCACTATGAAAATCTCATCGAATTGATCAGATCAACCCGAATATGAGCTATTCAGAATGCCTCAATTTTCATTGTGACTGGTTATCCACGAGAAGATCGCGACACATGACCGTGATATATTGGCTCAATCTGTTAGCTATGTACACTATTAGTCCCGATGGTGATTCCAGCCGGTACGGACAGGTTGCGCCCACAGCAGAGAAGGAGCACGAACTAATCCTTTAGTCATATGATGACAATCTACTCTAACCAATTCCAAACCCCAAAAGCTGAACTATAAAAATTCATCATATGAACTTGTCTGCAGTAGATCGCATCTAAGATCCAGACCAAAAACTACGCAAGTCGGCTCTGATACCACTGTTGGGAAATAGGCGATGCACTACTCTAGCAATTCGACCGTATCACCCAGAAAACATGCGAGTAAGAAGGTCATGGATCGTTACCACTAGACGCGCAGTGCAGCGGATCGTAGATGCGCGTCATAGCCGATCAGCGCAGCAGTAACAGCAGCGCCTCCACGGAGTCCACGCGTACAGGGAGGAACGCCGTGCGTCGGTGTGCTAGCACCGTGCGCGCGGCAGCGGTTTCGGCGGCTGACCTGTGAGGGGCGACGGCTGGGACTGCTATCTGGTGGAGAGTTCTGTCCGTAACCCTAACCCTCATATTTATAGGCGCGCTAATGGGCTTTTAGGTCAGAGGGTCATTAGTACCCTAATTTCTTATGGATCAAATATGCATCAGGCCTTTATCCGAATTGTTATGATTGCCTCTTGCGCATATCACCAACAGATCTACCACCCTAACTTCCCCCGTGAGATCAGTCGTTGGATTTAGAATATGGATACTATCCTCTTCTCGATATTTCACTCGCATAATCACCACCATTCGCATTCGAATACCATGGATTTCCTCAAAACCTGACGTGACATCCATCAGTCACCATAGAAAAAATGTGTTCATGTGTACCTCAATTGCGGTGGTTGTGGTGCATGTTGGACCGCTAGTCCCTTGCCACGGGAGTTAGGCTATCCAACACCAATCACCAGTGATCGACACCCTTGGAGGGATGTTGTGCGACGGGCCGACACCACGGCTCTCACTACAAGCAATTGACGCCGAGCAGGATACTCATGGGGGCAGGGAATTGTTGTCGCCGTATGCCTTTGAGCTGTCCTATACGATATCGATCCTAGGAGTTATTTGTCAATTTATGTTATCAGTGTATAACAACAACAACAACAATAAAACCTTTATCCCAAGCACGTTAGGGTAAGCTATTATGTTATCAGTGTAAAAAGATATAATGTACATAGAATATATATCATGTGGTCTTAAAAAGATCAAAAGTTGCTTGCATGGTTATACCTGTACGATTTCACCACCACCACCACAACAGTAGCAATTAGAAGACCGCAAGTATGCCGCCTATGAACGAAACACACATGATTTAACTCAGGCTATACATCTGTCATAAATATTTCACAAACATCTGTCCTGCAAAGAAATGTGAAAGACATTACTGTCTCTGATAGCCGAAAGAAGCTTCATATTACTGCTCATCGTTTAGTGTACATCAGCAGTTTTTTCACTGTTGTTCATTGTCAGAGAACACAATCTAAAGCCTATAACTTTCATCTCTGTGAAAAGAATATAAATCAAATGCATTTTCATCAGTGTCCGTGCTGTACATTGGAGTTAGAATATTAAACCGATGAACCCCATTGTTATCAACAACAGAATCTGAGACTTAAGACAGTGGAATCTCCATCCAGAGGAGAGATTGTGGGAATCGACAGTATATGTTGCGCCGGTCTTGTCATCCTTAATTTTAATGCTAGACGAACCTGAAATTACATGAACAGACAGGTTAATAATCTAGAATGTGTGATTCTTGCAACATGAGAGAAACGTTAGCACTGAACAATCATAGTTTCCTGTTCCTTTCATTTATAAAGGATGAAGTAGTTTTTCACAAAAAAGAAAGTAATAATAAAATGGTAAACAGTTGCGCAAGCACATGGAAGACATGGAAACTGTTTGATCGTGATTAGACCTAAAATGGTTTATGCAATTATGTTTGAAAAATCCCAATACAGATTTATGTTTTTGTGCCTGAACATAAAAGTAATGCAAGTAGACATGTTAAGGAGATTATAAGTTATGATACACTGAGGTCACTGCCTTGTGCAAACAATTTTGGAAAAGTCAAAATTTTCAAAAGAAAATGAAAAATTACAGCTATCATGGAACGAACTTATAATAAGATATTAACATGCTTGCACTTACAGTTGTAGTCAGTCCACCCAATGACTTGGTTTTCCAAGTCATAGACAACCAACTTGTTTGAAAGGACAAGGTCTGAAAGAAAACAGATAGTAACATCAAAATTCAGAAACGAAACATAACAACAAAAAGGACGTGCGTGGTGCAATGCAAACCTCCCAAAAGCATTATGTCTTTTCCGTCCTTTGACTGTAATCCACCATTTTGGAATCCAACGCAATATGTGTCCTTCTGCTCCAAAATAAGTATGTCGAGTGTTATGAGCATATACATTTTTTAAGAACACATAATCTGAACAAGGAACCATCATAAAAGGGAACTGACACCGTAGTAGCCATGTTATTCCAAACCATTGTTGCTAAATCCAAAATAAACTGACTTTATAATACAAAATGTCTATAACTAGACTGTATAGTTTGCACCATGAAGACATTACTGATAGTAAGCTCACACATTATATGAACAAAGACCAGAAAAGGACTTTATACAACAACAATAACAAATCCTTTGTCCCAAGCACGTTGGGGTAGGCTAGACATGAAACCCAACAATTTTTTAAAATTTTTTAAAATGAAGTAAAAGAGAGGAAGAGATATAAGAGTAACAAAACAAAAAAACTAAGATTCTGGCACCAGAAAAGGACTTTATAACAAAAAATTTCTAGGTAGAAAATAAAATAAAGCAAATATATACATATAAATGGAACATAGATTTCGGGTGGGTAGTTGGAATGTAGGATCCTTGACGGGGAAGCTACGTGAGTTAGTAGATGTTGCCATTAGGAGACGAGTAAATATCCTTTGTGTACAAGAGACTAGATGGGCGGGTCAAAAGACGAGAGAAGTCGAGAATACCAGTTTCAAGCTTTGGTATTCTGGTTCGGCTGGGACTAGGAATGGCGTAGGTGTTCTAATAGATAAGAGTCTTAAGGATGGAGTAGTGGATGTTCGAAGACGAGGGGATAGGATCATCTTAATCAAAATAGTAATTGGAGACATTGTCTTGAACGTCATTAGTGTTTATGCCCCACAAGTTGGGCTCAATATGAGTGCTAAGAGGCAATTTTGGGAGGACTTGGAGGATATGGTTAGTAGTGTACCGATAACCGAGAAACTCCTCATAGGGGGAGATCTCAATGGTCATGTGGGTGCAACTAAACTAGGATTTGAGGGAGTACATGGAGGTTTTGGATGCGGCGATAGAAATCAAGAGGGTAAGGACATCCTAGACTTTGCCGTAGCCTATGATCTGTCGATAACTAACACCCTCTTTAGGAAGAGGCAATCTCACCTAGTGACCTTTAGTAGCGCCCAACACTCTAGTCAGATTGACTTTGTCCTCACTAGGAGAAAGGATAGACGAGAGTGTCTAGATTGTAAGGTGATCCCGGGAGAGTGTGTTGTGACACAACATAAGCTTGTGGTAGCTGACTTTCGCTTCCATACATGTTCTTTGCAGGACAAAGGTGTCAAAATCACAAGAACAAAGTGGTGAAAGTTGAAGGGAGAATCACAAGAATCGTTTAAAAATAGGGTGATCACAGAAGGACACTGGGCAGAAAATGGAGATGCAGATAGTATGTGGATGAAGATGGCAACTTGCATTAAGAAGGTAGCTAGTGAGGTGTTCGGTGTGACAAAGGGAAAGAAACTTGTAGATAAAGACACTTGGTGGTGGAATGAGGATGTATAAAAGTCCATTAAGGAGAAGAAGGAGTGTTACAAGAGTTGGCATAATGATAGAAGCGCAAGCAACATGCTTAAGTACAAAGAGGCTAAGAAGAATGCAAGGCGGGCTGTGAGTAAGGCAAGAGGACAGGCCTATGATAAGTTATATGAGAGACTAGAGACAAAAGAAGGTGAAAAGGACATATACAAGGTAGCAAAAATCCGCGAGAGAAAGATGAGGGATCTCAATCAAGTTAAATGCATCAAAGATGAGACTGACCGCATTCTAGTGAAGGATGAAGAGATTAAGAATAGATGGCGTGATTACTTTAATGGGCTATTCAATGATGGGAATGGGAGCAATATGGTTGAGTTGGATGACTCCAACAGGCGGTTCGTGCGGAGGATACAAGAGTTTGAGGTTAAGGAGGCCTTAAAAAGGATGAAAGGAGGAAAGGCCCTCGGCCCTGACGATGCCCCTATTGAGGTGTGGAGATGTCTTGGGGACGTGGCAATAGTATGGCTCACAAAGCTATTCAACCACATTTTTCAGTCAAACAAGATGACTGAAGAATGGAGGAAAAGTATATTAGTACCTATCTTCAAAAATAAAGGAGATATTCAAAGTTGTACTAATTATCGAGGCATTAAGCTTATGAGTCATACTATGAAGCTTTGAGAGAGAGTGATTGAACACCGCCTGAGGAAAGTGACCAATGTAACTAAAAACCAGTTTGGTTTTATGCCTGGGAGGTCTACAATGGAGGCGATTTTCTTGTTTCGTCAGCTTATGGAGAGATATAGGGAGCAGAAGAAGAACTTGCATATAGTGTTCATCGACTTGGAGAAGGCGTACGACAAGATACCAAGGTCAGTCATGTGGTGGGCACTAGAGAAACATAAAGTGCCAACAAAGTACATTACCCTTATCAAGGATATGTACAATAATGTTAGGACAAGTGTGCGCGTAAGTGATAGTGAGACTGATGCATTTCCTATCACGGTAGGACTACATCAAGGATCAGCTTTGAGCCCATACATCTTTTCCTTGGTGATGGATGAGGTGTCAAAGGATATACAAGGGGCTATCCCTTGGTGCATGCTCTTTGCTGATGATATAGTGCTGGTAGATGGAACTAGAGATGGTGTTGATAAGAAATTAGAGTTATGGAGACAAACCTTAGAGTCCAAGGGGTTTAGACTTAGTAGGACCAAAACCGAGTATATGAGGTGTGACTTTAGTGGTGTTGGTCGTGAAGAGGGAAATGTTAGTCTACAAGGACAAATAGTACCTAGAAGGGACTCTTTCCGATACTTAGGATCAATGTTACAAAGCAATGCGATATTGATGAGGATGTTTGCCACAGGATCAAGGTAGGGTAGATGAAATGGCGACAAGCCTCTGGAATCCTATGTGATAGGAAAGTCCCACAAAAGCTAAAAGGGAGGTTCTATAGGACGGTGATCAGACCCGCGATGCTCTATGGGGCGGAATGTTGGCCAACTAAACGGCAACATGTCCAACAAATGAGTGTCGCAGAGATGCGCATGCTACGGTGGATATGCGGGCACACGAGAAGAGACCGAATAAGGAATGAGGCGATTCGAGATAAGGTAGGGGTGGCGCCGAATGAAGAGAAGTTAGTCCAACATCGACTTAGGTGGTTTGGACATATCCAACAGAGACCTCCAGAAGCACCGGTTAACAGTGGGATTTTAAGAGGTAGAGAAAATATTAGGAGGGGTAGAGGACGACCAAGGTTGACCTGGGAGGAGGCGGTAAAACGAGATTTGAGGGATTGGAATGTATCCAGAGACTTAGCTCATGATAGGACCGCATGGAAAGTAGCAATTCATGTGCCAAAATCAGTCTTTTTTTCTTTTTTTTCTCTTTTCTCTTTTCTTTTTCTTTTTTTTTCTTTTTTTTCTTTTTTTTCTTTTTTCTTTTCTCTTTTTCTTTTTTCTTTCTTTTTTCTTTTTTTTCTTTTTTTTCTTTTTTTCTTTTTTCCTTGTTCTTATAACTCTTCCTCTCTTTTACTTCATTGATATTGGGTTTCATGTCTAGCCGACCCCAACAGGCTTGGGATAAAGGCTTGGTTGTTGTTGTTGTTGTTGTTTCTTCTTTTACAAAGCCTTTGTCTCAAGCATGTTGAGGTAGGCTAGATATGAAGCCTAAACTGGGTTTCATATCCATAGTGATGGCTGGTTTGATGTTGGCTCACCAAACCTATCACAACACTCCTCCTTTACCCGGACCGGCTATACCTAGAAAGGCATAGACGGAGTTCCTCATTAGAGGCCAGTTTTTCTTTTTATCATCAAATCTAAAGGATAGAAGTGACAAATCAGGAACGTTAAAAGTAAACGTAGAATGGAGATTTAGACCTTGTACCAAGCTTGTGAATCACCGCCTGGACGCCAAGGCGCCCGGCAGGTGGCGGGCGGCGCCGGCGGTGCGGGGCGAGGGTTGGAGGAAGAGAAGGCGGTGGCTGGGGGCGAGGGGAGGAGGAGGAAGGCGGGGTGAGGAGGGGGCGCGGCCAGGCGGGTGCGGCGGTGGGCTGGCGGCGCTAGGAGCTGGGCAGCGGCGGCGCTTGGGGGCGAGCAGCTGCGGCGGCAGCGATGGCGGCGGCGGCGTCCAGTCGGCAGCGCCCGGCCAGGCAAGGTGGTGGCGGGCGGAGGCGGAGGCGGCGGCGGCGGCCAGGCGAGGCGAGCCGCCCTAGCGTCCGCTCGCCAGCGACTGGACGCCTAGGCGCCGCCATGAAAACGCTGCCTTGCACACAATACAATTGTGTGCTATTGATTTAAAATGTTATGACATGCACACATAAAATTTGATGTCTTGCATAGCTACATGGAGTTTGCTTCAGGGCCCTCTTTGACAAATGTTTAACTAATCATAAAGCAAAAGCAGTTACTATCGACCGTGGGCAATCATGTACTACGGAATACTCTGATACTTTTATCTGAAAGAATATCTCTCTTTTATCAGCAAAGATCTTTCTCGCTGAGGGTAAACAAATTATCTTAACCATTCACAGGAAAGAATAAAGAATCTAATGGGTATGATATGGAGTACATCAGCAAAAATTGAGGACAGAAGAGCTAAGGAAAACGATAAACTAGAAATGACAGCATAAATTAGTGCTCCAATTTCAAACTCGTGTGTGGATGTTTTTATTTTTCACCTTTTATTCCTTCTTTTAAAAAAATAAAAAGTCTATTCTACTCCTCCGAACAATTCACTGTCTGTTTGACCCCCTAAACAAAATCTTGACTCAATTTACCCTCCCAACAATTCAAGTTGGTGCAATGTACCCTGATGGAATTTTTTTCTCTGTATACAATTTGAATTTGAATCTAAAATTTTGCATGATGATAGCTCAAACAAAAACTTTGTTAAAGTAATTATACCATATTTTTTAGATTATCCAATGTTTTTAAGTTGTCCGTCTAATCGTGATTAGTCATCCATATCGGTCACTAGCACTCGATCAGGTCTCGATCTAGGCAACTAGAAATCTAGTCATCTGACTAGGACAAATAGTCGTCCAACTAGGTGCTTGGGCCATCAGGACGACTAGCTGCAAAATTGTTGTTTCTGAAATCTGAACTGGAACTGCTACGCTGTTTCTAAACTTGAGATCATTAGATGCATTTGAATTGAAAACTATTATTGTTTCAGTGTTTCTGGTGTTGATCACTTCACTTGACATTAGATGAAAATATACTATGCTTTAGAATATTGTTTTTTGTCTTTGAGCTTTAGAATCTGTTTATAAACTGTTGCTGTTTTTTAAACCTAATTTGTTTCTGAATTTGTTTGCTTATTGTTATGCAATGTGTGCTACTACTGCTAATATATGTATATATGTATATGCATATGCATATATGTATATACGTATATATGTATATGTACAGATACAGGGTCGATCTAGTCGGTGGTCAGGCGACTAGTGTCGACTTGAAAACATTGATATTATCTATATGTATGTATCATTAATAGCTATTAAACTATAAAAAAATGTTGTAATTATTTTACATAGGTTGTTATGTCAACTGAAGTGGGGACTTGACGCAACGGTAAAGTTGTTGCCTTCTGACCAAGAGGTCACGGGTTCGAGTCCTGAAAACAGCCTTTTGCAAAAATGCAGGGAAAGGTTGCGTACAAAAGACCCAAGTGGGTCAAG
Source organism: Neostapfia colusana (assembly GCA_030760725.1). Lineage (NCBI taxonomy): Eukaryota > Viridiplantae > Streptophyta > Magnoliopsida > Poales > Poaceae > Neostapfia > Neostapfia colusana. The sequence goes on from JASWHV010000017.1 coordinate 53,639,455, forward strand.
ACCCTTCCTCGGACCCTTTGCAAGCGGGAGCTACATGCACCGGGCTGCCCTTTCTTTTTTTAGATTGTTGTGTCAACTATTATCATACGAAATTTGAGTTTCAAACTCAACTTACATGCCGAGAAATAAAAAAATACAAACATCCATGGGGAGTATATTGCACCAACTTGAATTGTTTGGGAGAATGAATTGAGCCGTGGTTTTGTTTAAGGGGTGAAACAAACAAAGTTTATTGTTCAAGGAGAGTAAAATGGACTTTTCCCTTAAAATTACATGTAGCCCACCTATGCGTTTGACAGAAAAATGTTAGTGCTCAAATACATTTGAGCTAATGGGATAAAATGTTACATTATTTTGCTGGAATATACTAGGAGGGAAATGTCATGTTACCCCATTTTGGAAGAAGTATTCATGTGGATATACATGAAGTGGAAGATCATCCTCAAAATGAAAGGTGATGGTTGGGAATCCATCATCTACACTGAAAAAATGAACACAACAGTTGGAAATTATAAAAGGGTAAATTACCTAAGGGTTGTTCATTCATCTTTATACCAATTCAATTTAAACAGGGCGAGTATGCAGAAGGGAGTCATCGATATGTAATGGAAGAACGAGAGAGAAATTCTAATGTAAAAAAATTCAAAATGATATTTTCCCTAAAAATAATGGATATGTTATACTACTTTGACATATAAGCAATGCAGTCTACAAGGAAATATGGGTACTGATTGGCACTCTGCCAACTGCAGCTTTATTCTGTGTAAAGCATACCTTTCTTGGTACTCGAAACACCAAAAGTCTTGGGTATTGTGCAAGACTATATCCTGATGCTTCTTGAATACCTACAATTGGTTAAGAACAATAATATGTAAAAGAATGCAAATGATCCTCTGTTGCAATACAGGATATTAGTCATACCGCACGCATTATTGGCCTGAAAACCACTTCTGGAAAGTATGTCAACGTCGTACCACTGTCAACGATGGTACCCCTTTTTTCGCCTGTTTCAAAAACATGAGCTGGGAGCTGCAGTGTGGTACCATCAACATCAATTGATTTGAGGTTTACATTGTAGTGTGGCCTGATTATCATGGCAATGTTAGGAAGTTAGAAATGCAGTAAAAGTGACCAGCTGCATTATAAAAATCAAGTAGAACTAAAACACTATCTACCAAAACAATCTGTACATTGAAGCCAAATATGTAATAGTGTCACGGGGCACAAAAAGTCTACCAATCTAAACAACAGAAAGCAATGGCAAGGCAAAAAGCACCATAGACAAAAAAAAGAACAGGAGTTAGAAGAACAACAGCATCAATGAACCACACATTGGTCTGCTTGTAGAATGACATGAACAAGATGACAGAAGAATTGCCGACCCCACAGATCTTCTTTCTTTCTTTTACAAAGCCTTTGTCTCAAACATGTTGACGTAGGCTAGATATGAAACCCACACTGGGTTTCATATCCATAGTAATGGCTGGTTTTGATGCTGGCTCACCAAACCTGTCACAACCCTCTTCCTTTACTCGGGCTTGGGACCGGCTATACCTAGAAAGGCATAGCCGACCCCACAGATATTGCATTACAATATACATCAAACTTTCTTTGCATATCATATATTATCCAATTCTGTTCCGTACTTTTTCATTTCCAGTTGTCATGTATCTTCCCTTGCTAACTGGGTACTAATCAAAGTACCGAAACCATGTCTATCAGGACCCAGTCAGTAGCAAACAAAAGAAATGTCAAGCCCTCAAAATTAATTAGTCAAGTAGGTCAGCATTTTTTAATAAAACCCAGCAAGCCATGTGGGTGCATTATATTATGGTGTTTATTAGAAACAAAAACAGTAGTGCTATATTTATCCAGCATTTTATTATAACATTCATCTACAAATTCATCCTTTAGCAAGTCACCTTAATCTCTTTGCAAGTACTTGTCACTTTTGACCACCTGATCAGAAGATTTGTTCCCTAGGAACAAATTCCAGTTCAACCATCCTTATCAATTATACCCCTTTCTACCATCTATGATGCACATAAGTGGCTCAATCATATATGAACAGAACTTTGGTCCCATTATATATTGAAGAAAAGATTATAGGTAAGCGTCACAAAAGAATTTGGAAGTACAATGGAAATGCATTATAGGTCGCAATACAACATCCTAGGTCGCAACTCGCAAGTCATCCTTCTGGGGGTCTATACGCCAACTAACCTCCGCATCGAACTATGTTCCAGAAAGAGGTGCATTGAATCCAAGAGAGGAGTGCAAAACTGAAGTATACAACAACGTTTCTCACTTCATTATATATATGTATTTACAATAACCACACAGTCCTTCTAGGGATTATCTCTATCAAACGTTACCCATGGTATTTCACATATATAAGAATATCTCCATTCATAAGAGTGCAGCATATGCTATTTAAGTCTACGAAGGAAAGGTTACAGCATCAGTAGAATCAAACTTGACCTGAGTCATATGAATAGAACTAGAGCAATTACCTTAAAAGAAACCAATTGAAAATTTTGACAGGGATAAAGGGAACTAAAAAAGAGATTTCATAATTAATGAAGTGAACTGTAACAAAAGTTAGTCAAACAATGACATGCACAAGTCATTAAGCTAAGGATGTAAAATGTATCATGGCCATCAATCAGATTCTGGAATAGGCATGATAATTGCCTTAGTGAGACGAACGTTTTTTTTAACTCCAATTGAGACTTCTTAATTATGCAAAATAACAATCATTCATAATCTTGTTTTCTATCGTATGTATAAGTGACAATGTAATCAAACCAATACAAAATAATACATGATGCAAATAATGAGTTGGCTACACAATTGTGGCCATTAGCACAGAGAAGTGTGATGAATATCCCAAGTCTGAAAGCAAGACTACAAAGGTTGAAACTAAAAAAAATAATTGATATGATAAGGTTAACATACATGTTGGGTATCAATGGTGTCGTTTTTACTTTTGGCTGCACCACGTCCCCGATCGCAAAAATTCCACCACCGTTTATGGTATCCAAGCAATGAGAAAATATCTTCTTCACTTTACCAGCAGCAGCTAGCTGTGATAGCATTGATGTATTTGACTGGCCAAAACCGATAATTCCATCAAGGGCTTGGTTTGAGCTGCCCAAATCCCCACCTTGTTGAGCACCACACCTACAGAAGAAGGGATAATTGTTTATCCCCACTTAAGCCTTCAACGGTATCAATAAATTTTAATTATTTGATCCTTTTTGCCTACTCAGTTCTACTATTTGTGTGAGTATAGTTGGCCCAGCAGCAAAGTTTGGTACATTTCCTGACACCTAACTTTTCAATGAAGTAATAGCGCGAGAATAAAGCCAAGATGGAGGGCAGAGAATACAGCACAATCACCTCATATGGATTATTAAGAATTGAAGCACATAACAGAATAGTATGCAGCATTCACATCTAGAGTTGATTAACAGGCCACATCTATAATGGTATCACGATTGTAGAGGTATTGCCCAACAACATCACGTCCAATGTGTGTCGTTCGATTATATTACAGCTGTATACAGTTGGCTGGAAACAACAGGGAAACTGAAGTGACTCACCCGAAGGTGACGCTAGCATTGGCAGGCCGCGTCTGCCCGTTCCCGGACACCTGATCATACTCCAGCGCGTCGGTGACAAAGAACCCCGTGGTGGAGCTACCGTCGCCATACATGACGCTGTACTCACAGGGCACGTTTGGGGTGCACCCAGGCAACCTGCCCCCGTATGTAGCAGCACAGAAGCCCTGGTCGCAGGTGACCTGAGCCCCGCTGGAGGAGCCCTTGGGGTCGTACAGCGTCAGGTCTATCTGTGCGCAGAATGAATTCACATGGAAATGATGGCTGGGAACAAAACGGCGAAAGGGGGGGAGGGGGGGGGGGGGGTGCAGCCTTCTTTGGAGGGGGCGGCTTACCCCGAGGCCGCTCTTGCGGGGGCAGCGGCTGCAGGAGATGCAGTTGACCCAGAGAATGTCGCTGCCGGTGTCCACCTGCACGTAGTATCGCTTGGGCGGTGTCCCCAACCTGATCTCCGTGTAGTAAAGCCTGCGCGCCGGCGGGGGGCGGAATTCTCAGACCGGATCAGGCCCCCAGGTAATGTAATGGAGAGAGCGACCAGCTTCGGTACGTACCCGGAGTCGGTGGGCAGGCCGAGGCCGCCGAGCGCGAGGTCGACGGCGCCCAGTAGGCGGCCGTGGCGGGCGCCGTCATGGGCGCGGAGGTGGCTGATGTTCGCGCCGCCGCCCCCTCCGGCGGGGAACTTGCGGCGCACCTGGAAGACGCCGGTGGCTGCGGCGCCCGGGGCGGCTAGCAGTAGAAGCAGCAGCTGCTGCGCGGCGGTGAGGACGAGGAGGGCGGCGGCCGGAGCCATGGTCGCCATTGCTCGTGGGAGGGGAAACGAATGGAGACGGCGAACGGCAGCGGGCTATTCGTAGCCCCCACTCCGGCGACGGCGATCCTTGTCCTCCTCCACCACCTCCTGCTGCTGCCAGCGGCGCGGATTGGAAGAACAAAAGCAAGGCACCGACCGGAAAACTATGGGAAAGGGAAGAGGAGACGGCCGGCTTTTGCGGCCCGACCAGCGGCACCCGACGTTTTTAGCCGGTCTTAAAAGGGTCCACTCATTCCAAATATCTAGAGGCCAACTTTTTTTTTGTGACAGATCTAGAAGCCAACTTGTGTATAAATAAAGATCTATTTGTTTTTGCACAGTTAAAGCCTCAATCTATTTTAGAGTTAAACGAGGAGAATGCAAACAGTGATGAGATGCAATTATGAAAAAAATCCTTTTAATCACATAATCTGCGCCACACGGTGACTGTATTTTTACATTTAAATTCTCTTATATTCACAATTTATCTTTTTAAATTTATGTTGTTAGGTGAGAGAGTTACGTGTAAAATTACAATAGTCGTAGGATGAAGATCATGTCCTCTAACAAATATTTTTACACGGTTACAACATAGAGTTATTTGCATTCTAATTATTCCGGTCCAGTTGAAACCAAGACATAACAAATCTCTGATGCTTTATATCCTTATCCACGGTCGTCGCGGTCACTTCTGTCGGCCATCGTTCCTCACGCTCACCGGACCGCCATCCTCACGTGCCACGATGAAGATCATGTCCTCTAACAAATATTTTTACACGGTTACAACATAGAGTTATTTGCATTCTAATTATTTCATATTACACGGTCCAGTTGAAACCAAGACATAACAAATTTCCGATGCTTTATATCCTTATCCACGGTGGTCGCGGTCACTTGTGTCGGCCGCCATCGTTCCTCACGCTCACCGGACCGCCATCCTCAGGCGCCACGACGTGGGCACCACCATCGCCCGCCGGCTGCCACCCCGCGGCAGTGGTCGGGCGCCGCGCACCACGGGACGACCTGCTTGTGTAGAAACGGCGACAAGCGCTCACGCGTCAAAACCACACAGATGTTGAGACGAGGACAAGCGCCCATGCCACACGGTGAGAGGCCAGCAGGTGGGATGCCAACACCCAATTAATTTGAGTACAAGATCAGTAGCATGCATGCTTGAGAGGATCCAGGTGCTTGCAAGTCCAAGCTACGATTGATCTTCAGTAGGTTAGCTAGATTTATGTGATAGCTTAGACCGCTCTATCAATTTCAGGTTCTATTTGATACAGCTTAAATTTGTTAAAAAATAGTTTTTTTAAAAAAAAGCTGATGGACAACAGTTTAAACTTATATCTTGCTTTTAGTCATTCTGATAAGCAGTTGTTCCATTTCTATGCCCCATTCTCCATTTCTATATTCCTTCTCCATTTCTGTGTTTTTTCCTCCATTTCTATGGTTCCTTCATTTCTATGGTTCTTTCTTCATTTCTATAGTTCTTTCTTCATTTGTACTTCTTTTATAATGCTTCTCTACATGAAAAATGTATGCAATGCATAGAAATGAATTTGAGGGTGTTACAAACCTACCCCCTTAAACTGAATCTCACCCTTGAGATTCGATAGAGTGGAGAATAGATGAGTGAATTCTGCCTTAAGATCTTCCTCACGCACCCATGTGGTTTCGGCTTCCGTGTGATAGCTCCATTGTACATTGCACCAACGGATAACTTTATTCCTCGTGACCCTTTCCGTCACGTCCAAAATTTTGACGGGGTGTTCCGCGTAGGTCAGATCCTCTTGAAGTTCGAGTTCATCCATCGGTACTTGTTCTTTCGGTACTCTTAAGCACTTCTTGAGTTGGGATACGTGAAACACGTCGTGCACGTCGGAGAGGTGCGTTGGCAGCTCTAGTTGATAGGCTACTTCTCCTCGCTGGCTCAAAATGTTAAATGGCCTGATGTAGCGAGGTGCTAACTTGTCCTTGACGTTGAACCGTCGTTGGCCTCGGATAGGCGATACCTTAAGATACACGAAGTCTTCCACTTCAAAGGTCAATCTTCTTCGCCTATTGTCCGTATAAGTTTTTTATCGTGACTGAGCAGCCTTTAAGTTTTCTTGTATCGTTTGGACTTATTTTTCGACGTCTTGCAGCACTTCGGGTCCAAACATTTGGCTCTCTCCGGTCTCATTCCAGAACAGCGGCGTTCTACACCGTCTACCATACAATGCTTCGAACCGTGACATTTCAAGCTGGCTTGATAGTTGCTGTTGTATGGTGAAAAAGCTAACTTCTTGACATACTCTAGCCTCATTTTGCAACTGCTGCCGTCCAAAATGTCTAGCCGACCGGCCGGTCGACCCGGCCCGTAGATTTTTGAAGCTTCACCAGCCGTAGCGACTTATTGTATCCAACGATGTGCGTATCTGTAGCCAGCAACGTGCACCGCTGCTCCCTCCATTTGTAAGCTGGAGCAGCTTTATGTGCACAAAAGTTTTGTACTTCATAGCGCATTACTACAAGTTTAACATACCTAACGAACGAGAAGAAAAAGGACACATGGCATTGCATAGTAACAGTAACCAGAACGAAGCAATGCAGATGCAAGTCTTTATTCTTCTTCTTTCCATTTTTCCTGTTGTCTGTTCAGAACGCTGCAGTTCAAGTATTACAGGCAAGCCTGACACTAAAATTGACTCAACGTTCCTCAAAAGGAAAACATATGTATGAACCATCGTCAACAATTGCCAACCATATCACCCCACATCGCACCTTCTCCAAAACTATAGGTGACGACATTGGGGAGCGCCCACGACATCGTCCACATGGCTCATGAAGCAACAGGGATGCAAGACTTGGGAGACCAAACCAGCCGCATAACTAGTGTTCACCGGAAGCCCACCACGACCCACCAAAGGAAAGAATTCTGACAGCGAATTCCCCGTGGTAGTCCTGTTATCCACGTCTCTCCCAACAATAGTGTGCCTCAGAATTGGCCTACAAGAAACAGGTAGAACAAGGCTGTAAAACCCCTCGCCTGTGATCACCATATCACAGGACACTGACCCCATGCCAGTACCAAACATTGGCATCACTGTGCATTTGCCTTTTCTAACTTCTCTTTCGCAATCTCCATTTTTCATTTGTCAGCATGCTGAGCTACACCATTAGCAATTGCCTGATAGCCGAAATCCAAAGTCTGCATAAGGTTCTGGCGGAAATCCAAAGTCTGCATAAGGTTCTGGAACCTAGCAGGACCAGACGCTTGCATAGCTGCAATAGGTGATTACTACCTTGTCAGGTAACTTTGGACAAAGGAGAACTTGTACAGCAACAAAATGACATTACCTTGGATGGTTTCAACAAAAAAGATAAATGGGTCCACCTCATCTAATGGTGTTTGTATCTCTTCGTCATCACTAAAATCATCGTCAGAGTCGTCTTCTGAATCCTCAGGATGGAAACACCTTGCCTGAATCAGTCAGAATGAAAAACAACATTAGCACAGGGTGTAAGAAAACTATGAGACACACAAATTATCCATGTGACAAGGCATTTTGTGTAACTTCTGCTGGAAACAGCATAAAAGATTTTCAGACTAACTTTTAGCAATGCACTTAAGAGAAAACCAGTACGTCTCTCAAAAACAAGAGTGTAAGGCTGTCTCTAACAAGAGAACTCAAAATGGAGCCTCATTTACCCATTTGGGATCGCTAGGCTGTCAGAGTAGTAGCCTATGTAGAGGCTTCTCCAATAGTGAGCCCAGTTTAGCTAGCGGTCAACCGTTTCATTTCATCGACCTTTTGCGAGAACACCGATTCACGGAATTGGGCTTCCCATTGTGTAGGACTCGATGACGGCCACAACACCGGCGAAGGTACGGGCTTCTTCCCTGGTTGGCGTCTCTAGCTAGGGAGCAGATGTGGAGGATTGAGATCGGCAGGAAATGTTGCAGCGACTGTCGGGGGCACGGCGCGAGTAGGATTGGGGAGCTACGCCAGGATGAGGGTAAGCGCGGCGGTGGTTGCAAGCTCACACGGCGCAGCAGCAACAAGTACGAGCTCGCAGACGGCAAGCAAACACACATGCACGAGCACGTCACCGCAAGCAAGCACGAGCGCCCGCCACAGCAAGCAAGCATGGCCCACACCTCGCTCTGCTGCTTTGTGCTCAAGCTAAACCTCTTCTCCGACGCGGTGAGCTCGGCTTGGCTGCCATGGTGGAGTGCCCAGGCGAGTTCAGCTCGACCCCACGGCCCCACCACCATGTATGGGAAATCCAGGGAGGTGACTCACCAAAACTGCTGTTGTGTGTGAGGACATGGAGAGAGCAGAGGTATTTTTCGTGGGCTGTACAGTTTATTTCTTAGACTCCTTGGCTCTATATAGCCAATTACAGATCGCCGTATCCAGCTCAGACATGTTTAAACTCTAGTAAATAAGACTATTTCTACGGCTCAAACTCTATCTACTAGAGATATAATTTGACTCAACTAGGCACGCCCTAGGCGTGCCCATGTTGGTTGCTGCCTACACCTTGAACCATAGCCCACAGCCCATGCGTCTGGCCCAAGTCGTAATGAACAGGATCATCCAACAATCTCAACTTAATCCTAGTACTTGCGCTCAACTCATCATTGGCATGTTTTGCCGTGTCCATCTCGCCCACCACATCTTTGGACGACATGTCCTCGTGCCAATGACCTTGTGACACGTCATCACGAGCCTTGTCCGTCATGCAAATCGTCGAGTCATTGTTGCCAGAATCTGCCTGTTGAGGCTCCTTCCATCACAGTAGCGTAGCTCCTCGTGTCGTCATGACCTTATCATCGCTGCCCATGGCTCCGAGCCTCCTTCACGCACCGGTGTCCTCGTGTAAGATGGTTGTCGTTGTTGCCCACCACATCAAAAATACACAACATATGGATGTGTTGCTCAAGATCCTCCTGATTTGAACCGCAGCCCCACCTTCTAGCATACACTGTCGCGTGCTCACCATGGCCCATCCTCGCCCGCGACACCTCCATACGCGCACATGTCGCTCTAACCTCCAAATGACTGTTTGCTACTCCATGGATTGCTTGTTGGTCGGCACCGCCACACCCGCACGGCGTACGAGACATGTCACGTTGAGCTGAATCGAGTAGAGGTGTCGTACCCAAGCAAGAAGACGACCACGCTCCTACGGTATTTTCATCATCCCGCCGTCGGTCATAACCCTCCTCATATAGTTGGCCGATGCTGATGATGTTCTTGTTGAGTCAAAAAGCGAGGTACACGGTAGTGAGCTTCTGAATCTCCTCGCCTTGCAAGTGTAAGTCACCGTGCCTCGCTTCCCGATTCCAACGACTGAGTTATCACCAAGCCTCACCCAACCTTTTCGTCAAACTCGAAGAAGATGGCATGTGACCCAATCATGTGATTGGTTGTGCTCGTGTCAAATTCGCCACCATGATCCGCTCAAAGCACGGTGGCATGCTTCACGACATCTTCTCCATGACTTTGAGTCTTCTACCCCCACCCCACCTCTGATCGTCGCCAGGCTTGTGAATCACCGCCTAGGCACCCGGCAGGCGCCTGGACACCTAGGCGCCCGGCCAGGCGGCCGACGACGCTGGCGGGGCGGGGTGAGGGGAGGAGGAAGAGGAGGCGGCGGCTGGGGGCGAGGGGAGGAGGAGGAAGGTGAGGCGAGGAGGGGACGTGGCCAGGCGAGGCAGCAGTGGGCTGGCGGGCTTCACAGGCCGATTTGGCTTGAGGAATATGGACCGTCGAATGACAGAGTGGCAACGACATTTTAGATTGTGTATATAAAAACTTAACCCTAACATTTTCTCCCTCAACTCCCTCTCTTCTCCACCGGCGGCAACAATGGACGGCGGCGAGGCGGAGGCGGCGCTAGGAGCTAGGCAACGGTGGCACTAGGGGGCGGCGGCGGCTGCGATGGTGGTGGCGGCGACTACGGCAACGGCGGCCAGTCGCCCGGCCAGGCGAGGCGCCCGGCGATGGCATCCAGGACGGAGCGCCTGGACGCCTAGGTGGTGACTAGGTGTCACCTACGTGATGCTTGGTAAACGCTGATCATCGCAAGACGTAACACCATGTCACTCAGGTGGAGGGAGAAGTTCTCCTTACTCTCACCATTCTCGAAGGAGGCGGATAGAACTCCAAACGCATATGTCGTGTCATCGTCTTCTGCACGTTGTCTGACCCAACCCGCATGAGCTTGATATACTCTCAAGCCTCCTTTGGCTGAATTCTTCTCGCCGATCGTAGATATCACCGTCGGCAAAGCGTTGTCGGCAAAGCGCTGAGTAGGATATCAAATCCCATCATGTCCTCTCGCTCGTTCACGCCATCCACTTTGACAGTCTTTCAAAACGCACGCGCCTTGAGCTTCACCTTCATCATGATATCCCACTCCACGTAGTTAGTTTTGGTGGGAACGGGGTAGCTAGTCTCGTCGCTTATCTCAAACCACACGAGTGCATGACTGTTCAAGAATGTTCAGACAGTCATTGTGTCACTGTAGTGCGCCGATCCGGATCACTAACACTCTTGGTCAATCTTCTTTACGTGTGCAATATTTCGCGTACACCTCCAGTGTATGTTCAAAGGAATAGGGAACTGTTGAAGTGTGTCGTCGACACTTCCCCCGGGCCTGCACTGGGCAGCCCGTAGAGGTTCTTTTCCGGAGGGGCTAGTCACTCACGGAGAGCTTATGCGTTAGGGACGAAGGAAGGAGAAGGTTGACAAAGAGATTTTTTACGTGGTTCAGGCCGCCGGAGCGTAAAACCCTACGTCCATGGTGAGCAGAGGTGCTCGTTGTATTGCCTGAGTGTTGACCGTGTGAGTGTGCAAGAAGCCTAATGGAGTTCGAACCACTGGAGTGTGAACGCTTTGCAACGTTGCCTACCAGAGCCTTTTATAGTCCAAGGCTCGGGCGGCTTACAAAGTGGGCCCTGGACCGACAGGTGGTCCCGGGGAGATTGCCTGCCATCTACCGTATCCTGCAGTTACGCCGGTAGTTGTATCTGGCGAGGGCTTCTGAGTCTTCGTCTTGCCGCCCTGCCCACGCTGCAAGCTAGGCGTAGTGGTTGATAATGGCAGGGGCAGCAGGGGATGTCTTGTCGCTGTGTTTATTGGTGTAGAGCCTCTGACGTGGCATGCCAGTCTTTACTGCGATGCGACTGGGCACAACGGCACCTGACAGTGGCATGCTCCGCGTATCCACGCCTTGGGAAGGCGCGGGTCTTGAATACCTTGTACGGACAAGGTATGGCGTGTCTTTACTCTTGCTGCCTACCGCGCGGGGGCAGGTAGCGCTGTTCTACTGGCCACGTGGCGGGCCTGGAGCCCTCCTCTGAGGAGAGGGAGGTCCGGCCCCGCTGGACACATGGAGCCTTCGGAGCTCTCCCCGCGGAGGGGGGAGGTCCGGCTCTGCTGGCCACGTGGCGGGCCCGAAGCTCTCCTCTGAGGAGGGGGAGGTCCGGCCCCGCTAGACACGTGGAGCCCTCGGAGCTCTCCCTGTAGAGAAGGGAGGTCCGACTCTGCTGGCCATGTGGTAGGCCCGGAGCTTTCCTCTGAGGAGAGGGAGGTCCGGCCCCGCCTGGACACGTGGAGCCTTCGGAGCTCTCCCTGCGGAGAAGGGAGGTCCGGCTCTGCCGGCCACGTGGCGGTCCCGGAGCCCTCCTCTGAGGAGAGGGAGGTCCGGCCCCGCAGGACACGTGGGGCTTTCGGAGCTTGCCCCTGCGGAAGGGGCAAAGTCCTTAGGCGATTTCCCCTGTGCGCGGGGGTACCCCATATTGAGGGTACCGACAGTGGCCCCCGGGCCCATCTCGGGGGAGATAGCGAGCCCGAGGTGGGGCCCCCGTCTCTTCCACTTCGCGCACCTTCTCGAAGACCCACTTTGACCGTTGCTGGAGCACGAACAGTCATGGGATCGTGGGGGCGTGAGCCCTGCTTGATGGCTGCTTTTACTGTGGCGGTTCCCAAGGCTGCCACTACTGCACGTCACAGTGCTCGTCGCAGCGTCTTGTCAGGAACCGTCGGGTTCTCCGCCTGGGGGGCTGACAACCCGGCCCACCGCTTCTATAGGTCGGCCTGGGCCCGCTTGTCATGGACTCCTGGGATTAGAGCTGAAGCAGTTATCCCAAGCAGCGTATTCGAAGAGTTTTGAATCGCTTTGAATCGAGTATAGGAAGTTTAAAAGGGGATCTTATCTGCATCGCAGGCTTCCCTTCGCACTTCCCTTCACCTGAGCCCTCCTTGTTTCTTCGAGCTCTTGCGCCTTCGTCTTCCATGGCTTCCAACCTGACTCCGCTGCGTCTCGCCCGGTCGGCCGAGCTCGGGGTAGTACGCAAGTTGCTGGGCTGGCACGCGGAGGAGCAGAAGCGTTGGCTCCGGCGAGGATCTCTCCCCTTGTATCTGGATAGGGGGGAGATTGTCTTATTCACCGCCTACGCCTTGGCAGGGTTCGTCCCGCCAATTTCTTCCTTCTTCGTGACATTGCTGGAGACGTACGGTCTCCAACTTCATCACCTCGCCCCCAACTCCTTTGCGATGGCCGCCGTCTTCATGCACTTCTGCGAGATGTTCGTGGGAGTGCGCGCTTCGGTGACGCTCTTCCGCTACTTCTTTGTGCTGCGGACGACTGGGCACGGCTGGAAGAATTAGCTGGGGGCGTACTACTTCCAGCATCGCTGCAAGGATCCGAAGGTCTCTAGTATCTTCTTCCTTTCGGCGCGGCGAGGTGGGAATGCTGGAGGGAGAACTAGGTGATCGTGAAGGTCGACGAGCATGATCGCCTTCAGCTGCCAACTGCCGGCCCGACCACCGAGTGTAGTCTCTCGGAGGAGATCCCTAAGCTAGAGCCGGAGTACGCGCCGGTTTTGGAGTGGATCCGGTTTCTAGCCAACGAGGGGCTGACGTCCCTGATGGTGTTGACAGACTTCCTGTCACGCCGCATTGCTCCCTTGCAACAGCGCAGCCGCCCGGCGTTGTACTACACCGGCGAGCACGACTGCACCAGGTTGGAGACGGGGCTCGGCTCCGACCCATATGAGGAGATGTTGTACGAGATGGTTTCAAGGGTGAGCAGCGACTTCATCAACGGCGGCGACCTCACTTTCCCGGCCTCCTGCACTCCTCTCTTCTTGGAGCCGCAGTGGAGGGCGGAGTTGCTGCGGAAGATGCCAAACCTAGACGACATTAGGATCATTGTGCGTCAGGTTGGGGACGCCTTCCGGGGGATCTCGATTCCCGGGGTCGAACGCTCCGGAGTGGAGCGTGAGGTGTCGGCTGATGTCCGACCCGCGCCGAGGATCGACGGAGCTCGGACCGTTGACAAGGGGAAGGGGAAGGAGCCCGCCCCCGGGCAGTCGAAGAAGAAGCGTGCCCGGTCCCCTCCGAGGGCACAGTTCGCGCCGAGCCAGCGGACCGGGGTACCCTTGCACCCATCTTCAAGTGGAGCCGGTTTGTCGGGCGGCGACCCCAAGAGACCTCGGGTCTTCCGCTCCGACAAGGCTCCTCTCGGACAGCGGCTGTCCGAGGAGCCCCGGGCGTCCCGCCCTCCTTCCTCAGGCGGAGGAGCTCCGAGGGGGGACGCCGGTGCGGCGATGCCCGGGGGTGAGCCAAGGGCTCAGGCGCCCCGGCCAGCGAACGTCCCGGCTGTAGGCTCGGTAGGCGACAACGTCAGAGGGGACTGCGCCAGGACTCAACCGGGGACGCAGGTGCCCTGGGCTCCAGGGGCCGGATCGGCGAGCTGCACCAGAGGCTCTGCCGGTGGGAGCTCTACCGCTCCGCCTCTTAGGGGGGCTCCGGGCGCGCCTCCTGCTCCACCGATCCGGGTACCTGCGGCGCAGGCGCAGACGGCGGCAGCAGGCTCCGGTGGTGGTGCCCCGGCTCGGATGCCGGGGCTCCATGCCCGTTGGAGCGTTCGCGTTCCTCGGTGGGTGTTGTTCTTTCCAAATTTTAGAACTAGTGTTCTTTTCTCCTTTTCTTAGCCTGAGGGCTTCCCATGTTGGCAGGGACTCATCGGCTGCTGGGGGCGAGTCTGTTCCCCGGCCATCTCCGGCTAGCGGAGGATCTGCGCCGCAGCGTCCGGAAGCTGCGGCAGCTTCGCCGGCCCCCAAGTCGGCGCAGGCTGCTTCTGTGCCGGCGAGATCAACCCCTACGGCGGCGGCGACTGCAGCTGTTCGTCCCCTATCACCAGCTCGGAAGCCGGCGGTTGTCGAGGGCTCGACGGAGCCGGCTGGCGGCGTCCGACCCTTCGGTGCTGAGGCGGGAGGAGCAGCTGCAGGCCCTCCGGCTTCTCCAGATCGGCACCTTATCCCGGTCGCCGAGATGTCGGCATCTCCTCCACTGAACGACGATGTGATGGAGGAGGTCGGGGGCACGGCTTCGGCCTCTGCCGCCCCGCTGCCACTGGCGGACGCCTTGGAGCTTGCCCAGGCGAGCGTCCGGCAGGTCCAGGCCACCTTGGAGCGAGAGCGGGAGGTGCTGGCAGGGGAGAGGAACCGCCTCCTCAGCTTGGGGCACCTCTTGAGGCAGCGGACTCAAGAGGCTAGGGCGGAGGTTGACTCGAGGCGGTCGAGGCTTGATGCCATGAAGGCACTCCTCGACACTCAGAAGAGGGCCGTTGACCGCCTGGACTCCGAGAGCTGGCGGCTCCACCAGGAGACCCGCGAGGCTTATGCCAGGATCGAGGCGCGCTCCACTGCCATGGAGGAGCTGCGGCTGCAACTGGCGCGCCGCGAGTGCGCCGGTGCGGATCGGGAGCGCGCTGTGACGGCCGAGGAGAAGAAGGTCGCCACACGGTTGGAGGCCGGCGAGGGCGACCTGAAGGCCCGGGCTGAGGAGCTGGAGATTCGGGAGGCAACTCTTGCCGAGAGGGAGGAGCAGGCCTCCCGGGAGCGTCAGGCAGCGCTGGAGCGGGAGCTGGCGGCCGACTCTCGGGCGTCAGAGCTGGAGCGACTCGCCAGGGACCTCGAGCTTTGGGAGAATTCCCTCTTGGCCAAGGAGAAGAAGTTCTCCGAGGATGGGCCCGACGCCTTACCGGCTGCCCACCAAGAGGTGGAGAAACTCCAGGCTTTGCGGTCCGTCGAGGCCCGAGCGGTCTGGAACTTCGTCGGCGAGGCGGGGTCCGCCCCTCGGCTTCAGCCCCGTGAGGACGGGGGCTCCGGCGCAGGAGGTGGCTGAGGCGATCCCGGTGCTCGAGTCCATCGGTGCCAAGCTAGACAGGCTCAAAGCCGTGATCGCCGACGAGCTTGAGGCGGAGGGACGGGGCCTGGCGCAGGAGGTCGCCACACACGTGCTGGCATGCTTCCGGAGCCAAGACCCTGCTCTCTGGAGCCGGTGAGACTGGGCCCCGTCGCCGAGTGGGAGGAAGCTGCCAGAGCCGAAGTCGGGGACATGGCTGCCCTTGTAGCCTCTAGATTCTAGCGGGAGTCCGAGGACTCCTAGGCAGTCGCCCCTACGGCCAGAAGGCCCTGTACCTTTTCTTTTTTGCTTTTGTTGAGTCTGTAGTCCAGCTCATGGAGCCTTGAATGAATAGACTCTTGATTATTGTGTCTGTTCCTTATCTTCTTCTTGGCTTGGCCTGCCGGAGGTCTTCACCAATCTTGAAGTCTTGCACAGACACCTTCCTCGGGTCCTTGTTGTGTTAAGGGCCCAAGGGGTCTTCGGAGCTCGCCCCGTGAGGACGGGGGGAGGTTCGGCTCTTCTGGCCATGTGGCGGCCCGGAGCTCCTCTGAGGAGAGGGTGGTCCGGCCCCGCGGGACACGTGGAGCCTTCGGAGCTCGCCCCTGCAGAGGGGGCGAGGCGCGGCTCTGCCGGCCACGTGGCGGGCCCGGAGCTATCCTCTGAGGAGAGGGGGGCCCCGGCCCCGCCAGACATGTGGGGCCTTAGGAACCCGCCCCTGCGAAGGGGGCGAGATCCGGATCCTCCTGTCCTGCTTTGGAGTAGTCAGGAGCTCCGGTATTTCTTCGCGTGGTCCCCGTAGCGGCCCCCTGGTAGGTGTGGCCAATGGTTTGGGCACACCTACCATACTCCTGCGGGGGATCTAAGGCCGGGAGGTCCTGCACACAAGTAGAGGAAATGTAATTCTCCTCGGGGGCTCTCCCATCCCTTTCTCATAGTCTTACTTGGCTTACGGTCCTTGTCCGGTATACGGTGCTTGTCGAAGTGTGTGGTCGAAACTTCCCCCGGACCTGCTCTGGGCAGCCCGCGGAGGTTCTTTTTCGGAGGGGCTGTCTCTTGTGGAGAGCTTAAGCGTAGGGAACGAGTGAGGGAGAAGCTTGACACGGCGGGTTTTACGTGGTTCGGGCCGCCGGAGCGTAGAACCCTACGTCCACGGTGAGCAGAGGTGCTCGCTATATTGCTTGTTGCTCAGAACCGGAGTCCTGAGCTCTCCTCTTAGGAGAGGGGGAGCTCCGGCTCCGCTGGACACGTGGAACCTTCGGAGCTCACCCCCGCGGAGGGGGCGAGGTCCGGTCTTCCGGGACACGTGGCAGGCTCAGAGCTATCCTTTGAGGAGAGGAGAGCCCCGGCCCTGCCGGACACGTGGCGCCTTCGGAGCTCGCCCTTGCGGAGGGGGCGAGGTCTGGCCTCCTAGGCCACGCGGCAGGCCCGGAGCTATCCTCCGAGGGGAGGGGAGCGTTCCGGCCCCGCTAGACACGTGGCGTTTTCGGAGCTCGCCCCTACAGAGGGGGTGAGGTCCGGCCTCCTGGGCCACGTGGTGGGCTCGGAGCTATCCTCCGTGGGGAGGGGAGCTCCGGCCCCGCTGGACACGTGGCGCCTTCAAACCTCGCCCCTGCGCTGGAAGTTTTACGCTGTGCGCGGGGGTACCCGGTATTGAGGGTACCGACAGTGGCCCCCAGGCTCACCTCGGGGGAGGTAACGAGCCTGAGGTGGGGCCTTCTCCTACCCGCGCACTTTCTTGTATTGAGTACTCCCTGTGCTGGCAGGGTCTTGATGACTTCGGAGTTCAGCCTCTGAGGAGAGGGTGAAGCCTGGCATCGGAGCTCTGCCCTTGTGAAAGGGGGAGGTCCGGCCTCGGAGCTCGCCTCTGAGAAGAGGAGTGGTCTGGGAAGTCATCGTTGCTCAGGTCCACGAAGGGCGTGAGGTCCGGCATCAGGGCTCGCCTCTGAAAGGAGGGCGAGGGCTGGCCTCGGAGCTCGACCCAACTGTGTGGGGCGGAGGTCCGGAAGTCATCGGGGCTCAGGCCAGCGAAGGGCGTGAGGTCCAGAGGTCATCGGAGCCCAGGCCAGCGAAGGGCGTGAGGTCCGGAGGTCATCGGAGCTCAGGCCAGCGAAGGGCGTGAGGTCCGGCATCAGCGCTCGCCTCTGAAAGGAGGGCGAGGGCTGGCCTCGGAGCTCGGCCCAGCTGTGGGGGGCGGAGGTCCAGAAGTCATCGGAGCTCAGGCCAGCGAAGGGCGTGAGGTTCGGCATCAGCGCTCGCCTCTGAAAGGAGGGCAAGGGCTAGTCTCGGAGCTCGGCCCAGCTGTGGGGGGCGGAGGTCCGAAAGTCATCGGAGCTCAGGCCAGCGAAGGGCGTGAGGTCTGGCATCAGCGCTCGCCTCTGAAAGGAGGGCAAGGGCTGGCCTCAGAGCTCGGCCCAGCTGTGGGGGGCGGAGGTCCGGAAGTCATCGGAGTTCAGGCCAGCGAAGGGCGTGTGGTCCGGAGGTCATCGGAGATCAGGCCAGCGAAGGGTGTGAGGTCCGGAGGTCATCGGAGCTCAGGCCAGCGAAGGGCGTGAGGTCTGGCATCAGCGCTCGCCTCTGAAAGGAGGGCGAGGGCTGGCCTCGGAGCTCGGCCCAGCTGTGGGGGATGGAGGTCCAGAAGTCATCGGAGCTCAAGCCAGCGAAGGGCGTGAGGTCCGGCATCAGCGCTCGCCTCTGAAAGGAGGGCGAGGGCTGGCCTCGGAACTCAGCCCAGCTGTGGGTGCGGAGTCCGGTACTGCTCAGAAGTCCTCCCTTTCCTGTCCCTTAGTCTCATTTGGCTTATTGTCCCGGGCCAGAATACGGGGCTTGGGTAATCTAGTGCACTTGGTCCCGGAGGTCTGGCCCTCAGCCCCAGTCAGGGTGTAACCGTTCGGCCCCCTGGTACTCAGACCGTAGCGCTGGGGGGCAGAGTGCGCATGCTTTGGGTGTAGGACCGGGCAAAGCAAGGCTCCTGACCCCCCGGTCTAGCGTAGGTCTTTTCTCGGAGGAGACCAACTGGCGGTACAGTACCCTTACAGGGGGAGGTCCGAAAGGCCCCTGGGCCTCTGGCAGGTACCCCAAGCACTACCGCCTTTGGCAGGATGGCAAATATCGGCTATGCATGAGCACAGGAAAGAGGAACCAAGTGTACAATGGATGTACATTGTCTAGAGCGTGGGAAGGTGATCATATAAATTAATGCGTAATTTAAATAAACACCTAAGTAAGTATGGTGAACTTACTGGGGTAGCGTCGGAGCGCCATGTCATCACGCAGAGTGGGTCATGCGTGGCTTCGTTGTACGCTCGGACACGGGGGGACCCCCATGGCGATCTCAGGGGGAAGCATGGCTTCGGCCCCGCACACCATGTAGAAGGGTAGTTCCCGTGACCCGGCCCTGGGAAGTCCGACTGGCCCTCGACATAGAGGAGCCGGTATCCCCTCGACGGCTCTAGGTGCGGCGTCTGCACCGGTTGTGTGGGTCTGCTTGGCGTGGACCTGACACGCATTGCATCTCCTAACCGGTTTGACGGCGTCCAGGTGGCTCTCGGTCAGTAGGAGCCATGCCAGGTGGCTTAACCGACCAGCGTGCGGGACGATGAGCGTTCCCAGCACTCGCCTCCGTGGACTACTGCGAGCTAGTCGCAGCCTTCCTCCTGGGTTATGCACCGCAATAGGATGCCGTGGCACCACGCCAGTAAAGATACCAGCGCGTAGCACTTAGCCATCCGCACAATCCGTTCAGCAAATGCACGTTCATCAGGAAGGATGTCCTTCAAGGAGTCCCGGACCTCCGTGGTCCATGCATCGGGACTACTTGAGCTTCTGGATCTTGAGTGCTGGGTTGCACGGAGTCCCTAGTGACGCTTACGATCCTTGGCGGTGTCCATGGTTGCAGGGCCGTTGGGACCGCCAGATTTGAGGTGCTGGTCCAGCCCCCTTCGTCCGGCTCGGCGGGCCGGGCTGTGGGCCGCAGCAACGCCCTCTCGAAGACTCCTTCGGGCACAGGGGCTCCGTTGGAGGCCTTCGTTGAGAGGTCATCAGCTGCGGCATCGCCAGCGCGCGGTACATGGCGCAGGTCCAAGGCGAGGAAGTCTTTCTCCAACATCTGCACGTGGAGCAGATAAGCAGCTAGCTGTGGGTCATTGCAGAGGCATTCACCCTTAACTTGCTTGATAACTAGCTAGGAGTTGCCCTGCGCCAACAACTGGCGAGCGCCCAGAGACAGGACTGTCTTTAGGCCAAAGATGAGTGCTTCATACTCTGCCAAGTTGTTGGTTGCCTTAAAATTGAGACGCACCATGTACCCAAACTGCTCCCCCGATGGCATGAGAAGCAGTACGCCGGCACCGGCCCCCTGCTTTCGCGAGGAGCCGCCGAAGAAGAGCGTCCAGTGAGGCCCGGTGAAGACCGGAGCTCGGTGCTTTGGTTCACCATCTTCATGGCCCCCTGGGTCAGCCTTCGTTGGCGTCCACTCAGCCACGAAGTCAGCCAGTGCTTGGCTCTTGACTGTCCGACGTGGTTGGAAGCTCAGCTTGAACTCTGCCGTCTTCGGGCTGTCTTCCGGCTTCGGAGGCTGGCAGTGAGTGCCAATGACACCCGTCTTTTGCTCCGGCGCACTTGTCCACCAGGCTGAAGAGCTCCGAGATGTCTTGCACCTCCCTGGTGGCCGACTTCTCGAACATCTTCTTGTCCCTCACACCTTGTCGGAATGCGACCACCGCTGATGCATTTGGGATGTGGGGGATGGTGTTGCGTACCTGGGAGAACTGCTGGATGAAGGAGCGCAGTGATTCCCCAGGTTGTAGTTTGATGGCGTGGAGGTCAAGCTCCGTGCCAGGACGGGTGTAGGAACTGCCGAAGTTGGCAATGGACTGCCGGCAGAGCTCTCCCCAGGAAGTTATGGAACCCTGGGGGAGGTTCATGAGCCAAGACCGGGCTGGGCCGGTCAAGGCGACTGGGAAGTAGTTGGCCATGAGGGCCTCACCCCCTCCTGCGGCAAGTACGGCGGTGAAGTAGATCTGGAGGAACTCCGCCGGGTTGACGCTGCCGTCGTATTTCTCGGGCAGGTGCGGCCGAAACTTGCGTGGCCACCTCGCGAAGCGAAGGTGGGGCGCCAGGGCCCGCACATCCTGCCCCTGTTGCTGCAGGCGTTGGTGCCGCGAACGCTTGGTTCGCTGCTGGCACAGTGTACCCGTTGTGGGCAAGGCTGCGCCATAGACCGGGGGCGCCGTTTGCAGGGCATATGGCTGTGGCATATGCTGCGTGGCGCATGCCTGGGGCAGAGTTCACGTGGCGAAAGTCTGTGCCTCAGGCAGGGTTGAGGCAGACGTCATGCTGACGCCGGCCTCTTGGCTGCGACGCCTTTCTCGTCGTCGCTCGAGGAACACTCGGGCGTCTTGGCCCAAGTAGCATCGTTCCAGCTCAGTCCTCAGGTCCGTTGACGGAAGCCTGGTGGAGCTGGAATCCGCCGTCTGTCCGTCAACCGTCGGCGTGCGCGTCAGCGACACAGTCGGTTGGCCGGAGCGTCGTCCCCGCCGAAGTCGAGGGTTTGCAGCGGCGACGACGAGACGGTCTATCTCACGAATCCACTGCTGGGTCGCTGAATGGGGCGCGTCCCCAGCAGGTGGATTGTGCAGTAGCGCTCTTGCTGCAGCCAGCGCACCCCCGTGGGGAACGCTCAGCGCTGCAGAAGATCTCACACTAGTCGGAGCCTGCATTGCCGGAGTCAGCGTTGCCGGAGTCGGCTGCTGGCTTCCAGCTTGCGTCGACACACTCCGTCCTGAGTGCATCGACACGTATTCCCCGCTAGTCATGGTCCGTCGTGATCGCGGGGGAGGAGAGCTTGCCGCTGAAGGAAGCTTCATCATCTTCGTCGGCAAAAACTCGTCGAGCCAGAGAAAAGCCCCCCTACCTGGCGCGCCAAATGTCGAAGTGTGTGGTCGACACTTCCCCCGGACCTGCTCTGGACAGCCCGCGGAGGTTCTTTTTCGGAGGGGCTGTCTCTTGTGGAGAGCTTAAGCGTAGGGAACGAGTGAGGGAGAAGCTTGACACGGCGAGTTTTACGTGGTTCGGGCCGCCGGAGCGTAAAACCCTACGTCCACGGTGAGCAGAGGTGCTCGCTATATTGCTTGTTGCTCAGAACCGGAGTCCTGAGCTTGAGGATGAGTTACACCTAGGGTGTGAGTTGCTGGAGTGCGAACCCTAGGTGTGAGTGGCTAGAGAGCGAACCCCCGCTAACGTTGCCTACCCGAGCCTTTTATAGTCCAAGGCTTTGGCGGCTTACAAGGGGGGCCCGGGACCCGACAGGTGGTCCCGGGGAGATTTCCTGCCGACTATCGTATCCGCAGTTATGTTGGTAGTTGTCTCTGGCGAAGGCTTCCGAGTCTTCGTTCTGCCGTGCTGCCCATGCCGCAAGCTAGCCGTAGTGGTTGATGACGGCGGGGGCAGCAGGGGATGTCTTGTCGCTGTGTTTATTGGCTGGCAGGCTCTGACACAACGCGCGAGTCTGTGATATGACTGGGCGCAATGGCACCTGACAGAGGCGTGCTCCGCGTCTTCGTGTCTTGGGAAGGCGTGGGTCTTGAATGCTTTGTACGGTAAAGGCATGACGCGCATTTACTCCTGCTGCCTACTGCGCCGGGCGGCAGCACTGCTCTGCTGGCCACGTGTCGGACCTGGAGCTCTCCTCTGAGGAGAAGGAGAGCTCCGGCTCCGCTGGACACGTGGAGCCTTCGGAGCTCACCCCCGCGGAGGGGGCGAGGTCCGGTCTTCCGGGCCACGTGGCAGGCTCGGAGCTCTCCTTTGAGGAGAGGAGAGCCCCGGCCCTGCCGGACACGTGGCGCATTTGGAGCTCTCCCTTGCGGACGGGGCAAGGTCCGGCCTCCTGGGCCACGCGGCAGGCCCGGAGCTATCCTCCGAGGGGAGGGGAGCGTTCCGGCCCTGCTGGACACGTGGCGCCTTCGGAGCTCGCCCCTGTAGAGGGGGTGAGGTCCGGCCTCCTAGGCCACGTGGTAGGCTTGGAGCTATCCTCCGTGGGGAGGGGAGCTCCGGCCCCGCTGGACACGTGGCGCCTACAAACCTCGCCCCTGCAGAGGGAGCGAGGTCCTTAGGAAGTTTTACGCTGTGCGTGGGGGTACCCGGTATTGAGGGTACCGACAGTGCTTGGGTACTTCAGTTCGCCCGCAGCCGGGGGTTCGGCTCCCTCCGAGGTCAGGGTACGACCGTCCGGCCCCTAGTACTGGACCGTAACACTGGGGAGGCAGGGTGCACAAGCTTTCGGTACGGAACCAGACAAAGTAGGCTGTACTCCCCTAGACCTCCGAAGAGCAGGGTGCGCATGCTTTGGGTCGGAACCAGGCAAAGCAGGCTACGCACCCCATACTCCCCATGCACAACGCAGGTTTTTCCTGGAGGTGACCAACTGGCATCGCAGCACCTGACTGGGGGAGGCCCGAAAGACCCCCTAGCCATCGGCAGGTATCTCAAGCGCGACCGTCTTCGGTAGGATAGCAAATTCCTACTAGGGATGAGTGGGAAAGGAGAGCTAAATGTACGGTGAGCATACATGGAAAGTGCGGTCATAAAAATTAATGCGTAATTTAAATGAGCACAAGGGTAAGAACGTGGCAGGACAGTTTCGTTCCATATAAATATCCATAGGAGGAAGGCAGGTAAACATGGAGACAATGACCCGCCCCATTAAGAAGGGAAGCAAGACTCTACGCGCTTAGGGTCAGAACCAGGCCAAGCTGAAACGTAGTCCTGGACCGTCCCCTGGGACTTAGCTGCTCCGAGCGTTGTTCCCGGACTCTATGGGATTTATTATAGAAAGAAAAAGAACTGTCCTACTACTGCTCTAGATATAGAACTTACGGAGGTGTTCTATGTTCCAAGGGTTCGGGAGCGGATCCCCATCCTTGGTGGAAAGGCGTACGCACCTGGGGCGGCAAACTTTCGTGACTCAGAAGGGACCTTCCCAGCTGGGGGAGAGTTTGTTAGTCCCTTCGTGAGAAAGTATGCGCCGCAGTACCAGGTCGCCTTCTTGCAGCTCCCGGATACGCACGGACCTTTGGTGGTAGCGCCGGAGAGTCTGCCGATACCGTGTGTTGCGGAGCACTGCTTGTAATCGAGCCTCGTCGACAAGGTCGATGTCTTCACGCCGGAGGTTGTCCTGCGTGGCTTCATCGTAAGATCGGACACGGAGAGACCCCATGGTGATTTCTGGGGGAAGCACAACTTCGGCCTCTTACACCATGAAGAAGGGTGTCTCTCCGGTGGCCCGGCTTTGGGATGTCCGGTTAGCCCACAGTGTCCTCGGAAGCTCGTCCACCCACTTGGCACCATGTTTCTTCAAGCCGACATAGGTGCGAGTCTAAAGGCCCCGAAGAATCTCGACATTGGCCCTCTCGACTTGCCCATTGCTCTTTGGGTGAGCAACGGAAGCATAGCACACCTGGATGCCGAGGTCTTCGCAGTAGTCTTGGAATGCTGCGCTGGTGAACTGGGTCCCGTTGTCGGTGATGATTCTGTTCGGGACCCCGAACCGGCAAACGAGTGACTTGATGAACTTGACTTCGGATTGCTTGTTGACGGTGATGACGGGTGTAGCTTCCGGCCACTTGGTGAACTTATCGATGGCGACGTAGAGGTACCCGAATCCTTCGACGGCTTTGGGGAATGGCCCCAGGATGTCAAACCCCCATACGGCAAACGGCCACGAGGGCGAGATCATCTGTACCGCCTGAGCTGGTGTGTGGATCTGCTTGGCGTGGAACTGGCATGCCTTGCAGCTCTTGACCAACTTGACGGCATCCCAGAGTGCTGTCGGCCAGTAGAAGCCATGCCGGAAGGCTTTACCGACGAGCGTGCGTGAGGAAGAGTGACTCCCACATTCGCCTCCATGGATCTCAGCGAGCAAGTCGCAGCCTTCCACCTTGGTTATGCACCGCAATAGGATGTGGTTGGCGCCACGCCGGTAGAGATCCCCTTCTACCAGCGCGTATCTTTTAGCCATGCGCACGATCCGTTCAGCGGATACACATTCATCAAAGAGGATGTTGTCTTTCAAGTAGTCCCGGATCTCCGTGATCCATGCATCGGGTCTGACTTGAGCTCCTAGATCTTGAGCGCTGGGTTGCACGGAGTCCCCAGTGACACTTACGATCATTGGCGGCGTCCATGGTTGCAGGGCCGCCGGGACTGCCAGCTTCAAGGTGCTGGTCCAGCCTCCTTCGCCCGGCTCGGCAGGCCGGGCTGTGGGCCGCAGCAACATCCTCTCGAAGACTCCTTCGGGCATGGGGGCTCCGGTGGAGGCCTTCGTTGAGAGGTCGTCGGCCGCGGCATTGCCAGCGCGCGGTACATGGCGCAGGTCCAAGGCGAGGAAGTCTTTCTCCAGCATATGCACGTGGAGCAGATAAGCAGCTAGTTGCGGGTCATTGCAGGAGCATTCACCCTTGACTTGCTTGATTACTAGCTGGGAGTCGCCCTGTGTCAACAACTGGCAAGCGCCTAGAGACAGGCCTGTCTTTAGGCCAAAGATGAGTGCTTCATACTCTGCCACGTTGTTGGTTGCCTTGAAATTGAGACGCACCATGTAACCAAACTGCTCCCCCGATGGCATGAGAAGCAGTACGCTGGCACCAGCCCCCTTCTTTCGCGAGGAGCCGTCAAAGAAGAGCGTCCAGTGAGGCCCAGTGAAGACTGGAGCTCGAGGCTTTGGTTCACCGTCTTCGTGGCCCCCTAGGTTGGTTGGCGATGGCATCCACTCGGCCACGAAGTCAGCCAGTGCTTGGCACTTGATTGCGTGGCGAGGAAGGAAGTCCAGCTCGAACTCCACCAACTCTGCTGCCCATTTAGCGACATTGCCGGTCGCGTTGGGGCTGTGAAGAATGGCCTTCAGCGGGTAGGAGGTGACCACCGAGATCCGGTGGGCTTGGAAGTAGTGGCGGAGCTTCCTGGACGCCACGAGTACTGCATACAGCAGCTTGTGGACCTCCAGGTACCTTGTCTTGGCGTCGTGGAGGACTTCGCTGATGTAGTAGACAGGCCTCTCGATGGTCCGGACCCTCCCCCTGGGCCCGAGATGTCCTCCTCCATTGGCTCAGGCCGACAGGAGGTAAACGGGTCCGGGGGAGCCTCCGGGAGCTGGGAACCCGGGGCTTCTAGGCCGTCTTGGACCTCTGGGAGGTCCCGTTAGACTTCCGGGTGGTCGTCTTGGACCTTCGGGAGGTCGTCTTGTTCTCCTGGGAGGTCCCTTTGGACCTCCGAGGGGTTATCTTGGAGCTTCGGGAGGTCCCGTTGGACCTCCGGGAGGTCACCTTGGAGCTCTGGGAGGTCGTCTTGAGCCTCTGGGGTCTCCTGGTGCTTGTCTTCTGCTGCCGGAGCAGGCTGCGGTGATGAGGGGTCCGGCCGCTCTGCGATGAGGACCATGCTCACCACCTATGTTTTCGCCGTGATGTATAGCAGCAAGTGCTCTCCGGGCTCGAGGGCTACCATGATGGGTAGGGTCGTCAGGAGCTGCTTCAACTCCTGGAATGCTTCTTCTGCTTTGTCGGTCCAAGCAAAAGAGCCAGATTTGCGCAGGAGCTTAAAGAAGGGAAGTGCCCGCTCTGCTAGCCCTGTATAAACCGACTCAGCGCGGCTAGGCATCCCGTGAGTTTCTGGACATCCTTGATGCGAGCGGGGGGCCACATCAGGTCGATGGCCTTGATCTTCTCTGGGTTTGCTTTGATCCCCCCGTGTGAGACCAAGAACCCTAAAAGCTTCCCAGAGGATACACCGAACACACATTTATCCGAGTTCAGCTTAGTGCGCGTGGAGCGCAGTTTGTCAAAGACTAGAGCTAGGTTATCTAACAAGGATGAGCTCTGCCTGACTTTGACAACAATGTCATCGATGTACACCTCAACTAAGTCTCTTATTAGCTCTCCAAAGGTTTTGTGCATAGCACGAAAAAAGGTGGGGAGAGCATTTTTTAGGCCATAAGGCATAGAGACATAACAATACAGGTCGTCTACTGTGATAAAAGCAGTATGCTCTTCATCTTCTCTAGACATAGGGATTTGGTGAAAACCCGAGTAGGCATCTAGGAAGCATAGCATATCACAGCCTGATGTAGAGTCTACTATTTGATCTATTCTAGGGAGATGGAATGGATCTTTGGGACATGCCTTATTGAGACTGGTGTGGTCGATGCACATCCGGAGCTTCCCGCTGACCTTTGGCACGACGACGGGGTTGGCCAACCACCGGAGGTGGTGGACTTCCCGTATGAAACCAGCGTCCAGCAGCTTCTTGATTTCTTCACGGATGAAATTCTGCCGCTCGATGGACTGCTTGCAGGGCTTCTGTTGGATTGGCCGGGCGTCGGGGAAGATCTTCAGATGGTGCTCGATCACCTCCCTAGGGATCCCCGGCATCTGTGACGGTTGCCATGCAAACACGTCGATGTTGTGCCGGAGGAAGGTGATGAGCGCGCCTTCCTATTTGCTGTCCAGCCCCCAGCTACCCGGGTGGTCTGGGCAGCATCGGCGCCGACTTAGACGACCTTCAGGAGGATGTCGCCCTCGTCGAGGGGTTGCACACGGGGTGCTGAGGCCGAGGCACGGTTGCGTGCACTCGGGCGGAGCTGGCCCGGTTCTGCACCGCCGGGGGCTGGTGCTCGGGCTGCTGCAAGTGCTTGGAGCTTCTCCAAGGCTGACACTGCAGCAGTGCGGTCTCCACGGATCTTGAGGACGCCTGTTGGTGTAGGCATCTTCAAGATGAGGTAGCCATAGTGGGCTACCGCCATGAACCGGTACAGGGCTGGCCTGCCGATGATGGCATTGAAGGGGAGATCGATCTCCGCCACATCGAACAGAATGTATTCTGTCCGGTAGCTATCTGGTGCTCCGAAGGTGACCGGAAGGCTGATATTGTCGTAGGGGACGACTTGTCCTGGTCCCACCCCTGAGAACGGGCTCGAGGGGGTGAGCTTGGCCATTGGGATTTGCAGCTTCTGGAAAGCTGCGCGGCTGATGAGGTTCAGGCCGGCTCCGCCATCTACCAGAACATGGTACATCTTCACGTTGGCGATGGTGGGGGCTACCAAGAGTGGTAGCTGCCCGGCCCCAGCCATGTTCTTGGGGCAGTCGGTGGCGTCGAAGCTGATGGGGGTCCCCATCCACTTGAGATGCGGTGCTGTGGGACAGGAGCCACCGACGCCACTGCTCGGCGCAGAGTCTTGACTGCGCTCCAAGACGAGGGGTCAGAGGACCCACCGTAGATGACGTAGAGCGCCTTTCGGCGCTCGTCGTCACTGAAGCTGGAGCCCTCGTGGTCGTGCACCACCTTTACTGTGCGCTGGGACTCCTGGAACTCCATCTGCTGGTCGACGTTGTCGTGGGCGTCGACCTTCTGCTTGCCCTCCCTTTGACGAAAAGGAGGGGCGTCCGCACGCGGTTGCTTCCCCTTGCGGAAGCGCTCCGCGAGCTTCTGGATCTCCCGGCACTCAGGAGCAGTGTGACTGCTGGTTTTGTGCACGGGGCACGGCTCGCCGTGGTCACCGTCTGGGGCTGGTGACTGTTGCGGCCTTTTGTCGGGGCGTGGCCCCCGAGCTCTGGTGGGTGCTGCAGCTGCAGCAACTGGAGCTTCGGTCGGCAGCATGATCTTGCCGCTGGCCTTCTTGACCTTTCTGCCGCTCCCGTGGGGAGCAGCACTTGGTCTGGGCTGCTCTCCGGCTTCGGAGACTGGCAGTGAGTGCCAGTTGCGCCCTTCTTCTTCCCTGGCGCACTTGTCCGCCAGGCTGAAGAGCTCTGAGACATCGTACACTTCTCTGGTCGTGAGCTTCTTGAGCATCTTCTTGTCTCTTACACCCTGCCGGAACACCACCACCATAGAAGCATTCTGGATATGGGGCATGGTATTCCGCACCTGGGAGAACCGCTGGATGAAGGAGCACAACGACTCTCCAGGTTGTTGTTGGATGGCGTGGAGGTAGAGCTCCGTGCCAGGCCGGGTCTAGAAGCTGCCGAAGTTCACAATAAACTGCCAGCAGAGCTCTCCCCAAGAGGTTATGGAACTCTGGGGGAGATTCATGAGCCAAGACCGTGCTGGGCCGGTCAAGGCGACCGGGAAGTAGTTGGCCGTGACGGCCTCATCCCCTCCTGCAGCAAGGATGGCGGTGGAGTAGATCTGGAGGAACTCCGCCGGGTTGACGCTGCCGTCGTATTTTTCAGGCAGGTGTGGCCGGAACTTGCGCGGCCACTTCGCGAAGCGAAGGCGTGGTGCCAGGGCCGCACATCCTCCTCCTGTTTCTGCAGGTGTTGGTACCGCGAACGCTTGGTCCGCTGTTGGCACCATGTACCCCGGCATGGGCAAAGGTGCACCATAAACCGGGGGCGCCATTTGCAGGGCATATGGCTGAGGCATATGTTGCGTGGCGTATGCCTGGGGCAGAGATCGCGTAGCGAACGTCTGCGGCCCAGGTTGGGTCGAGGCGGTCGACATGCTGTCGCCAGCCTCTTGGTTGCGACACCTTTCTCGCCGCCGCTCAATGACCACACGGGCATCTTTGCCCAGGTGGCGTCGTTCCAGCTCTGACCTCAGGTCTGTCGATCGGAGCCTGGTGGAGCGAGAGTCTGCCGTCTCCTGTCAACCGCTGGCGTGCACGACAAAGACACGGCCGGCTGACTGGGACGTCGTCCCCGCTGAAGCTGAGGGTTAGAGGCGGTGACGACGAGACGGTCTACGTCGCGAATCCACTACTGGGTCGCTGTCTGAGGCACGTCCCCAGCAGGTGGATTGCGTAGTAGCGCTCGTGCTGCAGCTAGTGCACTACCATGAGAGACACTTAGCGCTGCAGCAGATGTTGGGCTTGCTAGAGTCAGCGCTGCCGGAGTCGGCTGCTGGCTTCCAGCTTGCCCCGACACACTCCGTCCCGAGTGTGTCGAGACGTAGTCCCCGCTGGTCACCGTTCGTCGGGAACGTGGGCAAGGAGAGCTTGCCGCTGAAGGAAGCTTCGTCATCTTCATCAGCGTAAGCTCGTCGCGCAAGGGAAAAGCCCCCTACCTGGCGCGCCAAATGTCGAAGTGTGCCGTCGACACTTCCCCCGGGCCTGCACTGGGCAGCCCGCGGAGGTTATTTTCCGGAGGGGCTAGTCACTCACGAAGAGCTTATGCGTTAGGGACGAAGGAAGGAGAAGGTTGACATAGAGATTTTTTACGTGGTTCAGGCCGCCGGAGCGTAAAACCCTACGTCCACGGTGAGCAGAGGTGCTCGTTGTATTGCCTAAGTGTTGAGCGTGTGAGTGTGCAAGAAGCCTAACGGAGTTCGAACCACTGGAGTGTGAACCCTTTGCAACGTTGCCTACCTGAGCCTTTTATAGTCCAAGGCTCGGGCGTCTTACAAAGTGAACCCGGGACCTGACATGTGGTCCCGGGGAGATTGCCTGCCATCTACCGTATCCTGCAGTTACGCCGGTAGTTGTCTCTGGCGATGGCTTCTGAGTCTTCGTCTTGCCGCCCTGCCCATGCCGCAAGCTAGTCGTAGTGGTTGGCAGGGGCTGCAGGGGATGTCTTGTCGCTGTGTTTATTGGTGGGCAGGCTCTGACGCGGCGCACCAGTCTACGATGTGACTGGGCGCAACGGCACCTGACAGAGGCGTGCTCCGTGTCTCCGCGCCTTGGGAAGGCGCGGGTCTTGAATACCTTGTACGGGCAAGGTATGTCGCGTCTTTACTCCTGCTGCCTACCGCGCGGGGGCAGGCAGCGCTGCTGGCCACGTGGCGGGTCCGGAGCTCTCCTCTGAGGAGAGGGAGGTCCGGCCCCGCGGGACACGTAGAGCCTTCGGAGCTCTCTCCACGGAGGGGGGAGGTCCGGCTCTTCTGTCCATGTGGCGGACCCGGAGCTCTCCTCTGAGGAGAGGGAGATCCGGCCCCGCTGGACACATGGAGCCTTTGGATCTCTCCCCGCGGAGGGGGGAGGTCCGGCTCTGCTGTCCACGTGGCGGGCCCGGAGCTCTCCTCTGAGGAGAGGGAGGTCCGGCCCCGTTGGACACGTGGAGCCTTCGGAGCTCTCCCCGCGGAGGGGGGAGGTCCGGCTCAGTTGGCCACGTGGCGGGCCCGCAGCTACCCTCTGAGGAGAGGGAGGTCCGGCCCCGCTGGACACATGGCGCCTTCGGAGCTCTCCCTGCAGAGAAGGGCGATGTCCTTAGGTAGTTACCCCTGTGCGCGGGGGTACCCCTTATTGAGGGTACCGACAGTGACCCTTTCTTTTTCGTCCAAAATTCGGACAGGGTGCTCCATATAAGTCAGGTCTTCTTGAAGTTCAAGCTCTTCCATTGGTATTTGCTCCTCTGGTACTCTCAAGCACTTCTTGAGCTGGGATACATGAAATACATCATGTACGTCGGAGAGATATGTTGTAAGCTCTAGTTGATAGGCTACTTCTCCTCGCTTGTCCAAAATCTTGAATGGTCCGATGTAGCGAGGTGCTAGCTTGCCCTTGACGTTGAAACATCGTTGGCCTCGGATAGGCGATACCTTAAGGTATACAAAGTCTCCTACTTCGAAAGTCAACTTCCTTCGCCTATTGTCCGCATAGCCTTTCTGTCGTGACTGAGCAGCCTTTAAGTTCTCCCGTATCGTTTGTACTTGTTTTTCAGCTTCTTGTAGCACTTCGGGTCCAAACACCTGGTTCTCTCCGGTTTCATTCCAAAACAGCGGCGTTCTACACCGTCTACCATACAATGCTTGGAAAGGCGACATCTTCAAGCTAGCTTGATAGCTGTTGTTATAGGAGAATTCGGCGTACGGTAAACTCGTACCCCAACTACGCCCTCATTTCAAGGAGCAAGCTCTCAACATGTCTTCCAAAATTTGGTTTGTCCTTTCGGTTTGCCCATCAGTTTGTGGGTGACAGGCGGAGCAAAAATCCAGTCGTGTACCCATAGCTTTCTGCAGCTTCCTCCAGAATCTAGAGGTAAACTGAGATCCTCGATCTGAGACTATCCTCCTCGGGACTCCATGATGGCACACGATCTGCTCCATGTACAACTCGGCTATTGTGCAACGTTGTACTTGGCCCTTATAGGGAGAAAATGAGCTGTTTTCGTCAATCGGTCCACGATAACCAAGATAGAGTCGTAAACCGACTGAGTACGTTGCAACCCGACGATGAAATCCATACTGATGTCCTCCCACTTCCACTCTGGTACCTTCAAAGGTTGCAACAATCCAACGTGTCTTTGATGTTCGGCCTTCACCCATTGGCATGTGTCACATAGGGCAACGTATTCGGCTATATCCCTTTTCATACCATCCCAGCAATAACAAGTCTTCAAGTCCTTGTACATTTTAATACTTCCGTGATGTATGGAATAGGGTGAATCATGTGCCTCCTTTAATATCATGTCGCGGAGGTGCTTCACGTTAGGCACACAAATCCTTTTTCCTAGCCAAAGCGTACCCTTCTCATCTTCTTTGAAATCCTTCTCTATTCCTTGTTAGATCCTTTCCTTGATCTCCTTGATCTCCTCATCTGTTGCTTGGCCATCCCTTATCTATTGCTCCAATGGAGAGTGGATCTCCTTCATTTCCATGTTGTTCAAGAATCCGAGGTGTAACCGTTCGAACTCCTTACGTAGTTCGGGTGGTAGCTCCCGAACCGTGAGTTGGTGACATGCTCCCTTCTGGCTCAATGCATCAGCTACTACATTGGCCTTCCCAGGGTGGTAGTTGATTCCAACATCATAATCCTTGATAAGTTCCAACCATCGACGTTGCCTCAAATTCAAGTCCGTTTGGGTAAATATGTACTTGAGGCTTTTATGATCCGTATAGATCTCACACCGATGACCAAGGATATAATGTCTCCAAATCTTCAATGCATGCTACTGCTGCTAGCTCCAAGTCATGTGTAGGATAATTAAGCTCGTGCTTCTTTAATTGTTGTGAGGCATAGGCGACCACTTGTCCTTCTTGCATGAGCACACATCCGAGCCCCTGTCTGGATGCGTCACAATATATGTCAAGGCTCTTGCTTACGTCCGACAATACCAAAACCGGCGCTGTGGTTAGCCTTTTCTTGAGCTCCTCAAAACTTTCTTGGCATGCTGGTGTCCATCGAAAGGCTTTTTCCTTCGTTAGCAACTCCGTCATAGGCTTTGCTATCTTAGAGAAGTCTTTGATGAATCTTCGATAGTATCCAGCCATCCCAAGAAAACTCCGAATATCCCTCACGTTTTGCGGTTGGTCCCACTTCAGAACATCTCTCACTTTACCGGGATCAACTGATACCCCTTCTTTGGAGATAATGTGGCCTAGGAACGATATTTCCTTTAGCCAAAATTGACACTTGTTAAGCTTGGCATACAATTGATACTCACGCAATTTCTGCAAGGTCAATTTCAAATGTTCTTCATGCTCCGCCTCACTTTTTGAATACACCATAATGTCGTCGATGAAAACCACGACGAACTTATCCAAGTACTCCATGAAAACCTTGTTCATGAGGTACATGAAGTATGCAGGTGCATTTGTTAACCCAAAAGACATGAAGGTATATTCATACAAACCATACCGTGTTCGAAAGGCAGTCTTGGGTATATCGGAGGGCTTAATCTTCAGCTGGAAATATCCCGACCGAAGATTAATCTTGGAGAACACTCGGGCTCCTTTCATTTGGTCGAATAGGTCCTCTATACGGGGCAGAGGGTATTTGTTCTTGATCGTCACCTCGTTGAGAGACCTATAGTCCACGCACATCCTTTGGGTCCCATCCTTCTTGTCTACGAAGAGCATAGGAGCTCCCCATGGTGACGATCTTGGACGTATAAAACCCTTCCCCAACTGCTCTTGGATTTGCTTCTTGAGTTCTACTAGCTCATTGACAGGCATCCTATAGGGTCTCTTTGCTATGGGTGCAGTTCCAGGTACCAAATCAATGACAAACTCAATGTCCCAATGAGGGGGCATGCCTGGAAGCTCTCCTGGAAATACGCCTGAGAATTCTTGAACCACTGGAATGCTGTCCAATGTTGCTCCTTCAACGTGGTTCAAGATTGCCTTCTCAGTGGTTTGTTGGGCTGACTCAAACTCGACACGGATGCCGTGCTCATTTGTTAACTGCACGCTTCTTCCAGCACATTGGATTACCCCGTTGTGCTTGCTTAACCAATCCATCCCGAGTATTATGTCAATCCCTTGGGAATCCAAGACAATAAGGTTGGCAAGGAAGTCTACCCCCCTTATTTTAAGGCTTACTTTCGGACATACTATATTAGTCCTCATCTCTCCACCGGGAGAATTAACTAACATAGCACATTTTAAGTGTGATATGGGTAGATTATGCTTGGCAACAAACTTGGATGATATGAAGGAATGTGATGCTCCAGAATCAAATAAGATAGTGGCTGGGTTGGAGTTGGCAAGGAACATACCAATTACGACGTCCTCAGCCTGTTGTGCTTCCTCAGCAGAGACATGGTTCACGTTGCCGCGAGCATAGTTCTGCTGTCCCCGGTTTCCTTGATTGTCCCCTCCATTCGGTCGCGGGCTCTGCTTGGGCATGTTGCCTTGCTGTCCAGGGCCTCTCCATGGGCACTGGTTTGCGAAGTGTCCTATTTCCCCGCATGCAAAGCATGCCCTGTTGCCTACGGCAGCAGGTACATTGGGGCGGGAGTTTTGAACAGGAGCGCCCACGTTAGGTCAGGGCACAGGAGGCATGGGCACACGAGGTGCTGGTGCAACGGGTCATTGCTGTGGTGGCTGACTAGAGCGGTATGCAGGAGTGGTCGATCCATACTGCGGTGCAGCTGGGAGCATGTACCGAGGTCGTACCTTGCTCCCTTGAGGCTGGTATGGCATCTTCCTCTTGCACTCTCGCTCGATCTCTCGGATCTTGCTTTCAACCACTATAGCCTTGTCAACCAGCTTCTGAAAGCTTGCGTAGTCATTGTTGAGGAGCTGAACCTGGATCTCGTTGTTCAACCCTCTCATGAACAGGTATTGCTTCCTCTGGTCTGAGTTGACATCTTCGGGGGCATACGGGACTGTTGTGTGAACTTGTTGAGATACTCATTCACACTTCTCTGTCCTTGGCGGAGACCTTCGAACTCCTGCCTCTTGAGCATCATTACACCAGCAGGGATGTAATGAGAGCAGAAACTTTCCTTGAACTCAGTCCAAGTGATCGTCTCCGAGTCGACATGAGCATTGCTTAGGGCATCCCACCAGTCAGCGGGAACTCCCGTAAGTTGGTGCGACGCAAAGAGGACCTTCTCTCGGTCATTGCACTGCACTATGGCAAGCTTCTTCTCCATGGATTTCAACCAGTCGTCAGCCTCCATGGGGTCGTTAGCTTGAGCAAAGGTGGGTGGTCGAGTCCTCATGAACTCACCCAGTCTGTTATGAGCCGGCGGTGGTGGTGGCGGTGGTGCCGGAACAGGGTTGTTGTTGTTGGCCTGCAACTGACCCAAAGTTTTGATCATGGTTTGCATAAGTTGATTCTGCATGGCCATTAACCGTTCCAGGTGGTTTTCACCAGCTCCGGGGTTAACAGGAACTTCCTCGTGACCATCCTCTTGGTTGTCACGGACGTCCCTTCGGCCGGCGTTGCCTCTCACCATCTGTGAGAGAGATCGAAATAGAATGTTAGAAGCTTAGGTAGATTCCCTCAACTATATTCATCAAGGTGAGTTGGACTATATATATATATATATATATATATATATATATATATATATGCCCATATGAGGATGTGAACAAGTGCCGAAACATCTCACACCTCTTTCTACTTACGTGTGGATATGGACAACGTTTTGAGACGTCCCACAACTCACACTAAGCACAATCACAAGCAATCATTGCAAGGGCTCACACAACTCCTATTCAAGGATGGTTTCCTATGTCAAGGTAGTTTCAAGGCCAATATATGCATCCTGGGCTTGCATCCTATGGTCAGCGTGGCTTAGCTACCAATTTGTGTCGGATACTAATCTGTGATTGTATCTAGGTGTGTAACCTACCATCAACCGTGGCTTTTGATACAAATCTGCATTTCTTATTTAGGAGTGTAACCCACTGTCAACCGTGACTCTGATACCAATCTGTGACGCCCTCAATTCTGTGGAATACCACGGAACCAAGAACTGATGCATATGTGTGCCTAGGATGTTCATCACACATACACATATGTTCCACAAACTGAATTCAGAATATATATAACCACGAATAACAGAGTTTATTACAATGTTTCATGAGTCTTGGACTCATGCTCACAGCGGAAGTCTTATTTCTATGCAGCAGAAGTCTTTATTCTAATGCGGAAGCAATTTAACTAATGCGGAAGCAATTCTAGGCAGCAATGGCTCCATCCCTACTCCATTTCCACAGGCAAGTTTGAGAACAGATCACATGCCTAATGCTTCACTTGATCTTCATAATAATCTTCTCCTGTTGCTGATGATGAAATAATGCAAGTTTGAGTACAATGATGTACTCAGCAAGTGCGGGAAAGTATGATATGAAGTCTCATAACAAGGTAGGTATAAAAAGGCTCATTGCATAAAAGCAAAGTTATTTATCAAAACCATGATAAAGTAGCAACTCATCTTTAAGTGAATGTAATCCCAACACATATTAAAATACCAATCATACCTCCATTATGCTCATTACCTTCCATGTCACAACCAGTCATCAATCAACCTCATTCTTGCTCATGAATACCTCCTCGTATTCGCTACCATCTCACGAATACCATCTCGTATTCGCTACCATTTCATCTCATAAAACCACTTCGTCTCACACCGAGACCAACCTCGTTGCCATGACTCAACAGTCATGCAACCCATCTTATCACCCGGATTCAACAGTCCCAAAAACCAAACCATATCCAATAACCATCCCAACTAATCATATCCAATAACCATCCCAACTAATCATGGCAGTTGGCCAGCACTCGTGACCGTAAGCTCGGCCATCATGATAGTTTTAAGAACCCTGCAGAGTTTGTACCTCTTTACCCACAAGTTTGTGATTTCGTTCCCGTCGGCGACTGCAGAACCTCCATTATACCAGTACACAACCGTCGGTGTATGGCCAAGAGATCACAAAATAGCCTTTACAAAGGGGCCACTAGATGTATGGACTCACTAATGTTTCACCGGCAGGCTAGAATCTCCAATTCTCCCACCCACGGGCCCCCTCTTGTGCCATGCAGTTCCCAGGGCAGTCCTCACTCGACTCCCATTCCCCGCGCCTTCCACAGTCCATAACAACCTAGCAACTTACCTCATTACTCAGCTAAGCCGCACCCATACTTGGCCTTGTGGTGGCACTGTTATCCTGCCATGTGCATGCATGAACCGGTCCTTAGATCTACGGCAAGTAAACCACCATCTCATGTAACTCATTCACAAACCCAGTCTTTCCTAGATCTCCCTCCGATCCATGTCCATTATTAACATCAGTTTCTCATTATCATTACGAGTGCAGTTAGCTAGACACATCTATCTCGCTTCCCAATCCCATGGACTCAGCGAAGCATAAAAGTAAAAACCATACCCGACTCATAAACTTCCCAGGCTACAAGGGTGGTTTAACCAAAACTAGTAAACTCCTATAAAAGGGTTTCCCATCATGTTTGACTCAGGACACACACCTTTTCGCAAAACAAAACAGTTTTTCCCAAAAAACATGGGATCAATATGGTCAAGGAGCACTTGCCTTGTTCTTGCGGTTCCGGTTGCTCTTGGATCTGAAAACCTTGTTGTTGCAGCTCGTCATAGACAGCTCCCTGAGCTTGTCCTTCTATACAGGATCACGCACATACAAGATTCATAACAATCAATACCATGCACAAACTTTAAACTAGATGCGATGATGCATATGCATGCTATCCTATGATCAGTTTTATTAGATCGGTTTGCTCGTGTTCTTGCATGGCTTGCATGGTTTTACGATGAACAGAGGTGTTCGGATCAGATGTGGACATGGCGATGACCTTGTCTTAAGATCAACCCGATCAACAAGTGATCTGTCCACGAGAAAGCTTCTGTTCGAAAGGAATCGAAGAACAGATGCAAAGAAAATACAACGATGCCGTAAGGTGGTATTGGAGACCTACCTTACGCTCTTCTCGGTCTCGGGTCCTTCTCCGATCGTTGGGCTCTCTTCCGACGATCTTCCTAGCTGGACTCCGGCGATGGGCTTACTCGGCGAGTTGGGGCTAGGGCTCTAAGTCGTCGGCTTAGGAGTTGGAAACGAAGTTCTTGGTTTCGGCCAAAGGTTCTGGGTTCTATTTATAATCGGGAAGAGAAGAGTCCTAATCTGATTGGACTTCGAACAAGAGTCCTATTCAGATCGTCGTTGAATCCTAACATTTTATCTTTAGTTGATTTGGTGCGGTAGCATTATGGAATTCAGGTCGGTTTCTCCTCCGTACCAGTATCTCTACGCGTACAGAATCCAAAACCGCTCCAGAACTCGTTACCTCCGCGGTGATGAGGTCCGGAAGCTCCACGTGTCCATTGGTCTCTCCCTTTCCGCAGAGACGAGCTCCGGTGGTGCCGCGTGTCAAGCGAGCGATACCCCCCTTCTCTTTCGGAGGTGAGCTCCACGTGCGCCACGTATCCTTTCCGGACCTCCCTCTCTTTGGAGGTGAGCTCCGTGAATGCCACGCGTCAAGTAGCGCCGGACTTTCCTTTTTCCCCAGAGACGAGCTCCAAGGTAAACACGTGTCCAACAGTGACGGACCTCCCGGAGATAAGCTCCGGTGACGACGCGTGTCCAATAGAACCGGTCCTCTCGGAGGTGAGCTCTGAGATCGACACGTATCCCGCGCGTCTGGTCCTCTGATTTCCGCGGTGACTAGCTCCGAAGGTGACATGTGTCCTGCAGAAATACCTTTGCTTCTTCCGCAGAGGCTAGCTCCGGGGCAACACGTGTCCCACAGGGTCAGACTTCTCCACCTTTGCGGAGATGAGCCCCGAGCCTGCCACGTAGCCAGTTTAGTGGTGGACCTCTCCCCACTCCGTAGGGATGAGCTCCGAACACGCCACGTGGCCAGCGGGCCGTGGAAGTTGTCTTCGACGCTCTCTGGAAACTGGATTCGGCTCTTATTGGCTATCTTTTTAATTCTCTCTCTGTTCCTACTTCCTTTAAAATATTTTCTCTACATGAAACATGAATACATGCAGAAACCAGAAATGAGGGTGTCACAGGGACACCTGAGAACTACTGTACTGAAAGCGCCGTCTTCGACGTTGCGGAGGTCAGCCTCCCCTTCAATGCCATAATCGGTAGGCCAGCCCTGTACCTATTTATGGCGGTAGCCCACTACGGCTACTTGGTCCTGAAAATGCCGACCCCGAGTGGCGTCCTCATGATCCGCGGTTACCGCACTGCAGCTGTCTCAGCGCTGGAAAAGCTCCAAGCACTGGCAGCAACACAGGAAGCCGCTTCAGATCACGCTAAAGCTAGCCGAACGCCTCCAAGTGTGTGTCAGCGAGGAAGACATCTGCACCCCGTGTGCAGCCCTCGGACGGCGAAGACGTACCAGTCAAGGTCGTCCAAGTCGGTCCTGATGTCGCTCAGACCACCTGAATTGTCGGGGGCTTGAGTGACAAATAGGAAGACACGCTCGTCACCTTCCTCCGGGCGAATGTCGATGTGTTTGCATGGTAACCGTCAGAAATGCCCGGGATCCCCAGGGAGGTGATTGAGCACCAACTGAAGATCCACCCCGACGCTAGGCGGGTCTAACGGAAGCCTCGGAAACAATCCATCGAACGGCAAGACTTCATCCGTGAAGAAATCAAGAAGCTGCTCGACACTGGCTTCATCTGAGAAGTCCACCCTCCACGATGGTTGGCCAACCCTGTTGTCGTCCCCAAGGCTGGCGGGAAGCTACGCATGTGCATCGATTACACCACCCTCAATAAGGCATGTCTAAAGGATCCGTTTCCTCTCCCCCGTATAGACCAAATAGTCGATTCTACATCCGGTTGTAATCTACTGTGTTTCCTAGACGCATATTCAGGTTTCCACCAGATACCTATGTGTAGGGAAGATGAAGAGCATACTACCTTCATCATAGTAGATGGTCTATACTGCTATGTGTCCATGCCTTATGGTCTTAAGAATGCCCTTCCCACTTTTGTGCGTGCAATGCACAAAACATTTGGGAACCTCATTCGGGACCTAGTAGAGATTTATGTCGATGACATCGTAGTGAAGGTTAAGTCGCAAGCATCTCTGCTCGACGACCTAGCCCTAGTCTTCGACAGACGGCATTCAACATGCACGAAGTTTAACCCAGACAAATGTGTCTTCGGGGTCTCTACCAGGAAGCTGCTCAGTTTCTTGGTCTCACACCGAGGAATTGAAGCTAACCCAGAGAAGACTAAGGTGATAGAACTTATGCGGCCCCCTGCCCACATCAAGGACGTGCAGAAGCTTACCAGATGCTTGGCTGCGCTCAGTCAATTTATCTCTCAATTGGCTGAGCGGGCTCTTCCGTTCTTCAAGCTTCTGCGCAAATCCGCTCCATTCATATGGACCGAGGAGGCGGATGAGGCATTTCAGGAGCTGAAGAAGTTCCTCACAACACTGTCGATCATGGTGGCCCCGGAACAAGGCGAGCCTCTACTCCTCTATGTCGCTACAACAACTGAGTTCGTGAGCATGGTTTTGGTTGCAGAGCGGCCACCATCGACACCAAGTCACAGATGAGGCTCCTGCTGCCGTTGGTCTAAATCCTCAGGTCTCAGACTCTGCAGGAGACCCTAGGGATGGGGAGATAATCAGGTCCCAAACAGTAGGACCTGATGGTCAATGCATATCCGGGTCTGAGCTCCCGTAATGCAGTCCCAGACACGGGGCCTCGGGTCCCCGAGTCCCGGACCTACCCGAGAAGATCTAGTCGGGTCTCAGCCATCTATACCTGATGACCATTGCGCATCTGGGTCCGAGGTCCTAGAGTGCAGTTCCGGACCTGGGAGCCGGGGCCCTCAACTTCCGGACCTCTACAAGAAGACGCATCGGACCCCTCCGAGAGGGTCCGAACCATCCAGCATCCGGTCTACTTCATCAGCGAGATTCTCCATCATGCCAAGACAAGATATCTGGAGGTGCACAAGCTGCTCTATACAGTCCTCATTGCCTCAAGGAAGCTGCACCACTACTTCCAAGCTCACAAGATCTCGGTGGTTACCTCATACCCGCTAAGAACCGTCCTCAACAGCCCCAACACAACCGGAAACATAGCTAAATGGGCTGCGGAGCTGGCGGAGTTGGAGCTGGACTTCTTACCGCGCCATGCGGTGAAGAGTCAGGCACTAGCTGACTTCATGGCAGAGTGGACACCGCCACCATGCCAGCTAGGGGGCCAAGTCATCTGTGGTCCAGAGCCAAGAGCTCTGGTCTTCACTGGGCCTCACTGGACTCTCTTCTTCGACGGCTCCTCGCGCAAGCAAGGTGCCGGAGCGGGGGTTTTGCTCCTTACACCAACCGGAGAGCAGTTCAAGTACATGGTGCGACTTGACTTCAAGGCAACCAACAACATGGCAGAGTTTGAAGCTCTCATCTTCGGGTTAAAGACCGCACTATCCCTTGGCGTACAACAGTTGTTGGTCAAGGGTGATTCTCAGCTGATCATCACGCAAGTCAAGGGAGAGTGCTGCTGTAACGACCCACAGGTTGCAGCCTCTCTCCTCCAAGTACAGAAGTTGGAGAAGGACTTCTTATCCTTGATTTGTGCCATGTTCCCCGCGCTAAAAACACAATAGCCGATGACCTATCAACGAAGGCTTCCACTTGGGCACCGGTGGCTGAGGGGGTCTTTGAAAGGATGTTGTTGCGATCTACTGCCTGAACGGCTGAACCAGGCGAAGGGGGTGAGATCAGCACCTCGAAGCTGGCGGTCCCGACGGCCCTGCTACCATGGCGCCCACCAAGGATCGTAAGCGTCACCGGGGACTCCATGCAACCTGACGGATCGCTCGGTTGGCTAAGAGATACACGCTGGTAGAAGGGGATCTCTACCGGCGTGGCGCTAATGGCGTCCTATTGCGGTGCATAACCCAAGAGGAGGGCTGTGACCTGCTCGCAGAGATCCATGGAGGTGAGTGTGGGAACCATGCATCTTCCCGCACGCTGGTCGGTGAAGCCTTCCGGCATGGCTTTTACTGGCCGACAACTCTCCAGGATGCCATTGACCTGGTCAAGAGATGCAAGGCGTGCCAATTCTACGCTAAGCAGATCCACACACCAGCGCAGACGCTGCAGATGATCCCGCCCTCATGGCCCTTCGCTGTGTGGGGGCTGCACATCCTGGGACCATTCCCCAGATACGTCGGAGGGTACCGGTACCTCTATGTCGCCGTAGATAAGTTCACCAAGTGACCGGAAGCTGCCCCTGTAGTAACTATCAACAAGCAGTCAGTAGTCAAGTTCATCAAGCCGATCATATGCCGGTTCGGGGTCCCAAACAGAATCATCACCGACAAAGGGACCCAGTTTGCCAGTGCAGTGTTCCAAGACTACCGTGAAGACCTCGCCATCCAAGTTTGCTATGCTTTTGTTGCTCACCAGAGAATAACGGTCAAGTCAAAAGAGCAAACGCCGAGATACTCAGGAGACTCAAGACGCGCACCTACGACAACTTGAAGAAGCACGATGCCAATTGGGTTGAAGAGATTTCGTATGCACTGTGGGCTAGCCGGACGTCCCTCAATCGCTCGACAGGGGAAACACCCTTCTTCCTGGTGTATGGGGCTGAGGCCGTCCTCCCCCCAGATATCACCATGGGCTCATCCCGTGTCCGAGCGTACAACGAAGCCACGCAGGATCAGCTCTGGCGTAAAGATATTGACCTTGTCGATGAGCGAAGGTGGCAAGCAGCTGCTGGAAACATGCAATACCGCCAAGCACTCCAGCGTTATCAGCAACGGTTCGTGCGTAGTAGATAGCTCGAGGTGGGTGACCTGGTGCTTCGGTGAATACTTTCTTGAGAAGGGGGGAACAAACTCTCCCCCAGTTGGGGGGTCCCTTCCGAGTGACACAAGTATGCCGCCCTGGGTGCGTCCTCCTAGCAACGGAGGATGGGGTACCTTTACCCAATCCATGGAATATAGAACACTTCCGTAAGTTCTATCCTTAGCGCAGCGGTAGGGTTCTATTTTCTCTAGAAAGGTGTCATAGTGTCTAGGAAAAGCGCTTAGAACAGCTAAGCTCCAGAGGAGTCCTGCTACTCTTGTCATATGGAGCGGGTCGCTGCCTTCTTATGCAGACTGTTTATTCCTATGAAGGAAGTTTGAAATGAGAAAATTTTATCTTACCCTGTGCATTCTCTCTTTACAGTTTGTGCTTACTCAAGCATATCAACTGTAGATGGCATGTCTGGAGCCTGTCCTACATACTTGTCCTAGGTCCCGTGGCACTGGAAGGTCTCCTTGCTGAAAGGTTAACACCCACGGGAGGTCTAGAGCGTGCAGCCTGCTTAGCCTGGTCCTGTACCCTAAGCCTACTGCACTGCCTCCCCTGCGCTACAACTGAGTACTTGGGGGCCGGAAAGTACACGCCTATGGACAGAAAAGTAATCGGACCCCGGACATTGTCCCCACTCTTTTCGTGCTTTCTGTCCATACTGCTCTGGCCGTGTGGTCAGTCACTTTTTCCCGTGTTCAACCATAGCAAGAGATGTGCTATCCTTCTGCAGGCGGGTCTGCTTGATGTACCTGTGGCGTACCCGGGGTCCTGTGGTTGTATCATTTCTTGGGGGCCCTATGGCGCCGAATGGTCTCTTCCTTGAAAGGCTTATGCCAGCGGGAGGTCCAGAGTGTGTAGCCTGCTATGCCTGGTTCCGTACCCCTAGCGTGCACACCTTGCCTCTCCAGCGCTATAGCTCAGTATCGGGGAACCGGACGACTCATACCCCTGGGCAAGGCTTTAAACATAGCCCGGACGACCCACATTGACATACCCAAGACCCGTAGCTCAGCTGAGGACTGTAATCCACAA
Organism: Neostapfia colusana; assembly: GCA_030760725.1. NCBI lineage: Eukaryota > Viridiplantae > Streptophyta > Magnoliopsida > Poales > Poaceae > Neostapfia > Neostapfia colusana. Next base: position 53,683,053 of record JASWHV010000017.1, read on the forward strand.
TAAAGCTAACAAACAGGGGAGAGTGAACAGAGAGCACGGCTACTCCTTCTTTCTACAATGTGTGCAGGTCCAAACAGGCCCTTCGCGTCCCGAACCTCCCAAGGGGCCCGATGCTGACGTCCTACCACATCCAGTGGTAGGTGTGCCCCAACACAAGGGACACACCTACCAGGGGGCCATCACGGTGAACCATGCGGGCAGGACGTTAGACCACTGCAGCAGCAGGCAGAAGTCTCAGAGCACCAACTACAACAAGCTGAAGACACGTGCCGAACTTCCCTCGGATCATTACGCTGCCAAGGACCCGAAAGGAGTGGTAGCCACACTGCCGGGGCGCCCTGGGTCCTTACGCTGCTAAGGACCTAGAGGAACAAGCTCGGGACATCGGCAAAAGAGCTATCTACTTCGCCCAAGTCGTTCCGGACCTTTGCGCTACCAAGGGCCCGAATTCTACATCAATAACTCAACACACAAGGATTGAAACAAAAAGTCTTCATTAATGACAGAGTTCCGGCATACAAAGAGGGATACAAGGCAACTGAGGAACCTAGCAGCTACAAGTCGAGCAATCTTCTGCTGCATGGCAGACTTGGTTGTCCCCCAAGCCAATCTCTGTACAAAAGGGCGGTCACCTGCTATAAGCCTAAGGACGGTCAGCAAATGGATCAGTCTGACGCCTCAAAATTCTAAGGCATCACCGACCTGACGTACAGTGATGCCGGTGACATCCAGTGTCGTGTGGGCCAGACGCCATCGATGGCAGACTTGGTTGTCCACGACGACGCCCAGTGTCGTGTGGGACATGTCCTCTAGACACCTTGCAGGAGAAGGGCGATCTGGCGGCACCGGTAGGTCATGCCTTCCTCCGTCAGGCACCTGATACCCCCCAACACTGGTGTAGAGACACCCTGCGAATCGAGGATCTTGTCCCCGATGGCTTCCCTTACCATCGGTATGCCATTCAGATGGCTTGTGCTTGTATCCGGGACCGTCAAGTAGAAGGACGCCTCGCAAAGCCGCACCGAAGGCCGCACACACGTGAACATCTTGCAAAAGTGGACGAAGACGGCTACCGGTGTAAGGGAATAAGGTGGATGAGAGCGCTACGAAGCGAAGGCTTCCAGCGCGCAATAGAAGACAAAGGCGGCATGATGAAGGAAGGTACCACCCAACACCGGAAGGCCTCCTTTATACACATCCGCAACCTCTAGCAGGGCAACAGGTGCGGCGATTGGGTTTCCATCGCTGCACGTCGCTGGCTATTCACCTCCCCCAATGATGGGTAGGACCCAGGTCCACCTGTCAGATGCTGAGAGCCAGGCGGGTAACCTTTCGGGAACGTCTGGTGGTCCCCGAGAAAAGCGGTGCGGTGGAGCTGTAGCGACCAACCCGTTGGTTGCCGCGATAAGTGCCCCGAGGCAACCCCTTGAGCACGTTGCCATGGCACTCGCCTCCCCCAATGATGGGTAGGACCCAGGTCCACCCGTCAGACACTGGGGGCCAGGGGAGTAACTTCTCAGGAATGTCTGGCGGTTCTCGAGGAGAGCGGCGCGGTGGACCTGCAGCGCCCAACCTATGGGCTGCCGCAGTAATTACCCTGAGTCAACCCCTCGAGTGAGTCATCGTGACCCGTCAATTAAGAGTAGAGACGACGAAGCATTGCCGCTTTATCTGGCGAGTACGCCCACTACGCCAAGGATGTGTAACCTCCTCATCTCCCCGGTACAACCACTCGTCCACTATGCAAAAAATATCGCCACCACTTTAGTTGCCAAAGTGCAGGGTCAAAACCACCACACGGGAAAGATGGAGGTCCCAGCTGCGGGCTCGTTGCCTCCCCCGAGATGGGCCTGGGGGCCACTGTCGGTACCCTGCAGACCGCGCACCACCGCTTAGAGGGTAAAAGACAGCCTGGGCCTGCCACCCTGCCGAGGCGGGCCCTGGCGTAGCCACGTGCCCTTGGCCCCGAGGTCAGCCCTGGGGCTTCCACGTGCGCTTGAGTTCTAGAGCCGACTCGTGCCCTGGGCTCCGGTCCGAGTCTCCCCGCTGAGGTGAGGTGATGTTTACAGGGGTCCCGATCTTCCGAAAGGTTCTGATAACTCTCGATTTGGTGGAGACTTGACACAAATCGATCCGGCTTCCGAACAACACGTTCTGAACCCTGCCATCGCAGCACCACGTCTCCTTAGGTTATCAACCGATATTGCGCGGTTGACCTCGCCAAGAAGGCTAATCCTTGCCTGCGAATCGAAGAACACAAGCAATAACAAGAAAGAATACAACCAAATTGCTGAAAGATATGAAGCACTCAAGTTGGGGTCTCACAAACCGATGAACGGCGAAACTGTTCTTGACAGAATAATCTAAGCAAAACCCAGCTGTTTGTGACGGTGGCTAGGGGGTATAAAGGAGGTGGAGGACGACCAGAGGGGTGCTGGGGTCGTGACCTAACCCTAAGACACGTACATAATGGACTTGGACTCGATACAAGGCCCAATGGCCCAACTAGGTGATGCAACACCCTGACAGATTCTAAACTTTATATTGTTTTAAAGTTTCCCGTAGACTCCAACAGAATTTTGACGTGGGGCCAGTTCCATTGGAAATTTTATCCTCTCAGCTTTCCGTGCATATGTAGAACATCAAAAACGGAGTCCATATGCCTCCTGTGCATCCATTTTAAGGTGGACTGCTCCTGGGCCCGAGTTGAACTCGAGTTTGAGTTGGGCTCGGTCTCTAACTTCTTGTTGGCGTATTTTCTGGTCCTCCACGCCTCCAAACCCCTCTCCATGTATCTCTATGGTACCTAATCATAAGTAATCCATTAGGTAGCAACATACTCTCAAAATTCACATATAAAGAATTGTTCAGGAACGAGCTCACCTCTAAATTCAATTGTCGTGCTTGAGCTCTAGTAATTGGACCTTGCATGTCTACCATATGAGTGTTGTGTATATCTGCAGGAGTGATGTCCACATCATCCTCCCCCTCTTGCATTGGAGTCGTCCTCGACTCAAGCTCATCTTCTTCTCCCAAATATGACCTCAAATCTGAAATGTTAAAGGTGGGACTAACCCCAAACTCGGGAGGCAACTCAAGTTTATATGCATTATCATTAATCTTCTCAAGTATTTTAAAAGGACCATCAGCTCTAGGCATCAATTTAGACTTTCTCAGTTCTGGAAATCTATCCTTTCTCAAGTGTAACCAAACTAAATCACCCGGTTCAAGTCTAATTTCCTGCCTACCTTTACTACCAGCAATTCTATATTTTTCATTCATCTTTTCAATATTGTGTTTAGTGGTCTCATGAATTTTCAAAATAAAATCAGTACGTTCCTTTGCATCATTATGAGTTCTCTCACTAGTAGGTAAAGGCAAGATATCAATAGGAGCACGAGGATTGAATCCATACACTACCCGAAAAGGACTTACCTTGGTGGTAGAATGTGTTGCCCGATTATATGCAAACTCCACATGTGGCAAACATTCTTCCCACATCTTTAAATTTTTCTTCAAAACAGCTCTCAACATGGTGCCCAAAGTGCGGTTCACTACTTCTGTTTGCCCATCAGTTTGTGGGTGACATGTTGTAGAGAACAACAGTTTTGTACCCAACTTGTTCCATAGGGTGCGCCAAAAGTGACTAAAAAATTTAGCATCATGATCTGAAACAATAGTAAAAGGCATACCATGCAAGCGAACAATCTCTTTGAAAAAAAAGGTCGGCAATATGTACAGCATCATCACTTTTCTGACACGGTATAAAATGTGCCATCTTAGAAAAACGATCCACCATAACAAAAATGCTGTCCCTCCCCCTCTTAGTCCTAGGCAATCCCAAAACAAAGTCCATAGAGATATCCTCCCAAGGAATGGAAGGAGTGGGATGTAACACCCCAAAAATCTTGTTAAGAACCTAAATCATGTTAAGGGGGGAATTTAAAAATTTTTGGACGTGTTGCATGTTTTGCAAAAATTTAAATTCAAACTGGAATTCAAATTAAACTCAAAACAGAAAAGAAATAGAAAAAGAAAAAGGAAAACAGAAAAAAAACGGCCAGTGGGCCAAAACCCACCAGCTGGCCCAACCAGAACCCGCACCAGCCCGCAGCCGCGCACGCCCCTTTCCTCCCACTGACAGGCGGGGCCCGCCAGTTCTTCGTCTACCTCGAGCCCGCGCCGGACTCTCTCACCCCGAATCCAAACCGATCCGGATTTCTGCGAATCTCAGCCGAATTTCGCTCGGGGGCGACGCAAACTCGATCTAAACCACCCCGCCGCCATCCCCCGTCTATAAAAACCCCGGCCTCGTTCTGTTTTTCCACGCGATCTGCTGTTTTTCCTCCGGTGAGAACCCGAGCCTTCTCCGGCGAATTCTGGCCGATCTAAGCTCGGAAATTCCGGTCTAACTCGCTGGTCTTGATCCACCGCCTCCGGGGAACCTTGCAGGTGCAGAAAACTCGGTGACTTGCGGTGTAAACACAGCGCCGATGAGCCTCGCCGTTAATTCACCTCGGACCTCGTCGCCGATCACTTTCCAGGACCTCCGAGCTCGAGAAAACCCCCGAGGTGAGATCCCCGACCTCCCCTCTACCGATCTATGCCATAAGATCACAGTTCTAGGAAGAATTCTCGAAGATCCAAAAGTCTCCGGCGAGTTCGCCGCTTCCCGCCGCCGTGCGCCGCCGGGCAGCGCCGCCCGCGCTCGATCAGAGCGACGTGGCCGCTTGTGCGCCGTTTATTTTAAATCGCAATGTAGAGTTTAAATCCCCGCGTACCGGTTCGACGTTATAATCTCAGCCGTCGGTTTAAAATCGGACGGTCCACGTCAGCCCCGCGTTATAAAGACTGGAAATCTTACGTGCTACCCCCTGGGGTTCTCGAGAAATAAGAGCTAGCCCCGAAAACTTGTGATCTAGCCCCTGGAACTTCAGAAAATCATGTAAATTCATTTAAAAATCAGTTTTAGCCCCTGGACTTAATAAAAATTAGGAAAAACTCCTCTGTTATGAGTAGCTAGACCGCTGAAAATTCTTAAAATAATATTATAGACCCTGTAGTGGTGTGAGTTTACCTTTTTAGCCCTGTTTAATATTTAATTTAGGAAATTGAATATGTGGCTAGTGTTTAAAATTTAAAAAGTGGGACAAACATATTGTCAAAATCAAATTAAAAACTTTCTCAGTATTTAGAAAACTTTGGAGTGAGATAAAAATATATTTTGAGCTGAAATGAATCTGTTTAATTTATTATTCACATTTAGGGACACATTTTTAAGTAAAGAATAGTTCTAGAAAATAGGGAAAATAATTGTAAATAGTTTACATCAGAGCAAAGGTCAAAAATATATTAGTAAATATTTTAGATCAGAATCTATTCTGTTTAGATGATGTATTTTGTTATTTTCATAATAAAGCTCACATTTAAGCATAAGAAATAAATCTGAAAATATAGCAACTAGTAAATGATAAATGAAGTTTCTAAAATCCAAAGAATTCAGTTTAGGGTTGGTAGAAATTTCTGAAGACACATATGGAGTAGGAAAATACCTTTCATGCATACTTGGTAGCTAAAAGGTATAGTAATTGAATATAAGGAATTTATTTAAATTGGAAACTCATATATATATATATATATAGTATGTAAGCCTAAATGTGAATACTAAAGTAGGAATCATATACACATGATTAAAAGTACATGTAAGCCACAAATCAACACATATAGAGTAATCACAACACATATAATTGTGAAAGACTTTCATAAATATGAATGTGTGGTTTGTATGAAGTGGAAGTGTGAACTATGTCTTATGATTGTTGTTTTTCTTTTGCTATGTGTGATGGTATGATGTAGAACCTGCTCAAGAACAAGTTATTCCTTTCCAAGATCAGGACTACCCATTTCAAGAGCAGCAGGAAGGAGGCAAGTGTCCTTGACCACTTTGATCCTATGCTAGGATGTGTAGATAGAATTATTTGCATTGTCAAATGAAATATGAAACCCATGCTAGGAAGTTTCCCTAGAATTGCATTAACTTGTTTCCTTGTAGCTTGGGTTGGGATTTATTTTATCTTGTCATTTATTATTATGCATATGCTTAGCCATGCTTAGAATGGGATATTTTGGATATGAGATCATCAGTTTATTTTACCATACTCTTGAATGAGATATTGTGAGTTATGTAGAGGTAGGGATCAAGGCAAGTTGGATGTTTTGGTTGTGTGCTGGGTGCATGAGACTCAGGTTTGTGTTTAGTACTTGCCTGGATCCTAAGGACCGGTTCATGGAGCATGTAACCTGGCTTTACAGTGCCAACCACATGCTGAGATGGGGCAGCTTGGCCAATTAATTAGGTGTATCCCTGGCGTAGTATGGGTGTGTTGGATGGTGCGGGGAATAGGTGTCAGCTGGACTACCATACGAACCGCAAGGCTCAAGAGGGGGCCACTGCAGCGGGGTTGGAGCCTCTTGTATGCTGTTAGGGGTGAAACCTCAGTGGGCCCACGCTCGTCGAAAATCTCTTTGTAAAGGCTTCATAGTGATCTCCTGGCTACACACCTGGAAAGTGTGAATGTGGTTCGTAGCCACTGGCATAATGGAGGTTCTTTTAGTCCACCCGACAACGGGGGATGAAATCACTACATGTGGGTACAGTGGTACAAACTCTGCAGAGTCAAAACTATCATGACAACCGTGCTCATGGTCAAGAGCGGCTTGGACTTATTCATGATTAGAGAAGTGATGGTTTTGGAAGTTTTGGATGTTAAGCGGGGAGCTTGACATTGAAAGTGATGTTATAGTTATTTGGTTTTGATGATGGGATGGGAGATTGGGACCATTTCACCTGTGTAGTAATGTAGGTGCTTAATAAGCTAAGGTGATAGGTATTAGTTGCATAGTGCTTTAACCATGAGTTCAACCTCTCCTTGTTCTAGCCATGCATGACATTATTTTCCCACACTTGCTGAGTACCATCGGTACTCAACCTTGCATTTTTGTTGGTTTATATTGCTGCTCAGGTCAAGATAATGAGGTGGTGTATAATGATCAGGACTTTGGACCCGAAGAAGGTTTCTAGGTTCATGGAGACCCCGGGCAATGCCTGTGAAGGAGCCCTCAAGAATAATATTCCGCTGCTAGTTTATTTACTTGTGATGAATTTATTATTGTCCATCGAGACATTTGCTATGTAAGACTTATTTATATTCGACACCTGGCTTGTAATAAATGATGCTTCACTATTTGTCATCACATGTATGAGAAAATGATCCTCGCATACATGTGATATTCACTTGGTTGTTCTTCGGAAAAACCGGGTGTGACAGAAGTGGTATCAGAGCCAAGGTTGCCCGTAGGAACGTGGACCTAGGTTGAAATGGACGTATTTAAGGGCCCTATTTTCTTAAAAACTATTTTACAGGGTGTGTGCTGAAAAGTGTTATTTAATGGAGTCACTTTCTTCATCTTACCCCAATTTTCATTGAAAATAGGATTTTTGTTTAAAAGTTTATCTAACCTAAGTTTAAATGCCTTTTGTTTTAGATGGTTCGCATGATTCGCACCGCTCGCAAGTCCACAGGAGGGAGAGTTCCCGTAGTTGCCCTTGCCGAAAGAAGGAGAGCCGTCCGGTGACGTACCTTTCCTACGGATTGGCAGTAGGAGGCTTGTTGCGCCGTCTTCGACGTATGCTCGAAGCCGCCGGCAATACGGGCAAGCTAATCATCCACTATAACTCCACCCGGACCATCCGTGAGAAGAGGGAAGAATGGAGTTCAGAGATGAGGATTATACACGAAAATCGGCTGCTGAAGATCCACCACTCTCCAGCTTGTAGATGCGGAGAAAGATGTCACCTGGGAGGCCATCACCTGCCAGAGTCACATCTATCGTCGCCACCTGGACAGGACTGAGTACATGTATGTCCTCCAGCGTGAGAGTGGTACAATGGAGTATAAGTATCCGCTAGTGCAGCAAGGGACTTCCCATGAGCACATGGACTTGTGCTTGGAGGATGCAGCTATGCTCAGCACTCGACTGCAGGAGTGTCAACAAGAGCTTCAGGATGTCCGCGACACCCTATAGGAAACGGAGGCGTTGCTACGAGCCTGCTTAAGGGTGAGAGAAAGAGGAAATGGGAATGAACTGTGTGTCACCGTGAATGATACATGGACTCCTGACTCCCCAGATCGCCGGGCGATCAAGCGTCGTCGCACTTCTCCACCAGCAGCCTCCCCACCCAAAGCAGAGTCAGAAGGCAGCCGAAATGATGAGGAAGATCCCGAGGAGCCAGCTCAAGAAAACGAGTAGCGTAGAGTCTTTCCCTTAAATTAGAAGGATGTCGAGTAGTCAAGTCGTTACGTTAGTTAATGGTGTGTTAATGCTTGGTGTGTGACGAGAGTTGTGGAAGCCATAAGCAATTGCCCACAGCCTCATCTTTAGATTGTTTTGCTTTGGTGTGTGAACCCACATGAAATAATATTGCATTTATTTTTGTGTGAGAAATGAACCCTCAAAAAAGTATAACAAAGCCTCAACACTTCAAAGTACAAACAAGTGAAAGTAGTAAGATGATACTAAATGCTTTCAAAATTAACATTGGTTGATTTTGCCAGATGGCCGGAAGAGGAAAAGGACGTGCTGCCAACCCCGCCAATAATAACGATGAGGCATGCAACCCTCATCTTTCTGGAGGCCAGGACCGGGGTGGTCGCCGTGAAGGAGTTGATCCCCTCCACCAAATGCTGGAGAATCAGAATCAGCTCATCCAGAACTTGACTCAAGTGGTGGCCAACTTGCATCAAGTTCCACCTCCACAAGCTGCACCACGCCAACCAAGGTTGAGCGAGTTTCTAGGAACTCAACCTCCAAAGTTTGCAAGTGCTGCTGAACCTCTGGAGGCAGATGATTGGCTAAAGACCATTGAAAGCAAGATGAGGATCATCCAGTGCCAAGGGTATGAGAGGGTGCTGTTTGCCTCTCATCAATTGCATGGACCTGCTGCTGATTGGTGGACCGCCTACGTGGCTGCCCATCATGGCCCTGAGAACATCACTTGGGAAGAGTTCAAGCGTAGCTTCCGCAACCATTATATCCCAAGAGGTGAACTCAAAAACAAGAGGAAGGAGTTTTGGGGACTGCAGCAGGGGAACATGACGGTGAGGGAATACCTCACTAAATTTACTCAACTATCCTGTTATGCCCCACGGGACATAGAGACTGATGAGCAGAAACAAGATTGTTTCGTGGAGGGACTTACCGCGGAGATGCAGTGTGCAATGTCCTCAAATGAGTATGAAAGCTTCCAAAAGATGGTGGACAGAGCATTTGTGGTAGAAAGGAAGCTAAAGGCCTTGGAAAATGAGAATAAGAGGAAGGCCGGGTGGTCACATCAAGCCTCAGGGAGCAACACCCGCCCACGTCTGATGCAGCAACCTGCAGGGCAGACGAACCGTGCTGCGGTACCCTACTCAGCACCAAGAGGGTACAACCCGAACTTCAGGCCTCCGGCAGCACCAGCACAGCCGCAACGTCAGTTTGTACAGCAGCCTCGCCCTGCATATCCACCTTGACCAGCAGTACAGGGACCTCCAAACCAACCCCAAGACAACAAAGGCCAGGCACCTAAGGTTGGGGTGTAATGTTTTAGCTGCGGTGAAGTGGGGCACTACGCCCATAAATGCCCAAAGAAGAAGCCCGCACAGCCACGACAGCAGAATGTGATGCGAGGACGGGTGAACCACGTCACTATGGAGGAAGCGCAAGAGGCACCCGACGTGGTAGTTGGTAAGTTTCCTGCCAATTTACACCTTGCAACCCTGCTGTTTGATTCTGGTGCTACCCACTCGTTCATTGCTCAAGGGTTTGTTAAGAAGCATGACCTAGCAACCACACAAATGAACCATATGCTAGCCGTAAACTCTCCAGGTGGAGAAATAAGGACAAGACAAGTGTGTCCCAAAGTGAACCTAGACATTAATGGGGTGGTATTTACTGCTAACCTCATAGTGATAGATTCACAAGGGATAGATATTATCTTGGGTATGGATTGGTTGACATAACATAAAGGAATCATCCATTGTTCGACCAGAACGGTGGAACTAACTCACCCTAGTGGCACAAGAGTAAAGTTTATAACAATACACGAGCCTAGGAGGGACATTAAATTAAATCAAGTTGAGGTGAAAGTTGAGGAAGTCAGGACCATCAGGGAATATCCAGATGTTTTTCCGGAGGAGTTGCCAGGTATGCCTCCCGATCGTGAAGTGGAATTTGCAATTGAGCTAGTGCCTGGAACAGCCCCGATATACAAGATACCTTATCGGATGGACTCCAAGCAGCTAGAAGAACTCAAGAATCATTTGAGAGAATTGACGGAGAAGGGGTATATTCGCCCTAGTTCCTCATCATGGGGAGCTCCGGTGATATTTGCGCCCAAGAAGGACGGAACCCAAAGGTTATGCGTGGATTACCATGCCTTGAATGAGGTAACCATCAAGAACAAGTATCCATTACCCCTCATTGAAGACTTGTTTGATCAGTTGAGGGGAGCTTGTGTGTTCTCGAAAATTGATCTCAGGTCGGGATACCACCAACTCAAGATAAGGCAATCTGATATTCCCAAGACAACTTTCGTATCTCGGTACAGACTGTATGAATACACTGTCATGCCTTTCGGGCTAACTAATGCCCCGGCATACTTCATGTATCTCATGAACAAGGTATTCATGGAATATCTAGATAAATTTGTGGTGGTTTTCATAGATGACATTCTCGTCTTCTCCAAAGATGAAGAAGAACATGAGAAACATCTAAGGTTGGTGTTGCAGAGGCTGAGAGAACACCAACTATATGCCAAGTTGAGCAAGTGTGAGTTTTGGCTGAAGAGAGTTCCCTTCTTAGGACATGTAATCTCGGAGGGAGGAATCTCCGTAGATCCCGCCAAAATCGAGGATATACAGAAGTGGAAGACCCCTGAAAATGTCGGGGAAGTTCGAAGCTTTTTGGGATTGGCTGGATACTATCGACGGTTTATCGAGGGATTCTCTAAGATCTCGAGACCCCTTACTAAACTGTTGGAGAAGGGAATCACATTCACATGGACGCCGCAGTGCGAGATGAGTTTTCAGGAGTTAAAGGAAAGATTGACAATAGCTCCAGTGCTGGTTATGCCAGATATGCAAAAGAGCTTTACGGTGTACTGCGATGCCTCTGGAAACAGGTTGGGATGTGTTCTCATGCAAGAAGGGCACGTCGTGGCTTATGCATCCCGACAACTCCGGAAGCACGAGAAGAACTATCCTACACATGACTTAGAACTAGCCGCAGTGGTACATGCGTTGAAAATTTGGCGGCACTATTTGATGGGGAAGAGGACCGAGATATATACGGATCATAAGAGTTTGAAGTACATATTCACACAGCCAGACCTCAACCTCAGACAAAGGAGATGGTTAGAGCTAATCAATGACTTTGATGTGGGCATCAACTATCATCCTGGGAAAGCAAACATCGTGGCCGATGCTTTAAGTCGGAAAGTGCAGGTCAATAAGTTGAGCTTGAAGGACATGCCTGCAGAATTGAAGGACGAGGTTATAAGGCTCAATCTATGCCTTGTGAATAGTGGTGAAGCCATCGCCATGGAAGTGGACTCCACACTAGAGCGAGACATCCGCGAGGGTCAAAAGAAAGACGAGAAGATACAAGAGATCAGACAACTCATCAAGGAAAATAAAGCTCCTGGTTTTAGAGAGTATGAACAAGGAACGGTGTGGCACGGGAAAAGAATCTGTGTGCCAGAAGTAAAGGAGATCCGTGAATTAATTTTGAAGGAGGCTCATGATTCTGAATATTCCATTCATCCTGGGAGTACGAAGATGTACCAGGACCTTAAGAGCAGGTATTGGTGGTATGGCATGAAGCGAGATGTCGCGGAACATGTTGCCCTATGTGAAACATGTCAGTTGGTGAAAGCAGAACATCAACGACCCACGGGATTATTGCAACCACTCAAAGTGCCTGAATGGAAAAGGGAAGAAATCAGCATGGATTTCATCGTGGGATTGCCTAGGACCCAATCAGGATATGATTCGATATGGGTCATCATTGATAGGCTAACCAAGGTAGCTCACTTCATCCCCGTGAAGGAAAGCTACAGCGGATCCAAATTGGCAGAATTGTACATGTCAAGGATCGTGTGTTACCATGGAGTGCCAAAGAAGATTGTGTTGGATCGAGGGACACAGTTCACCTCAAGGTTCTGGCAGAAGTTGCACGAAACCATGGGAACCCATCTGAACTTTAGTTCTGCCTATCATCCCCAAACTGATGGGCAGATGGAAAGAACCAATCAGATTCTTGAAGATATGCTAAGGGCATGTGCACTCAAAAACAATCTGAGTTGGGACAAGAACTTACCGTATGCGGAGTTTTCCTATAACAACAGCTATCAAGCTAGCATGAAGATGTCACTGTTTGAAACCTTGTACGGGAGGAAGTGCAGAACTCCCCTATTTTGGAACCAAACAGGGGAAAGTAAAGTGTTTGGTCTAGAAGTACTACAAGAAGCCGAGGCGAAGGTGAGGGAAATTCGCAACAATTTAAGGATAGAACAGACACGCCAAAAGAGCTATGCCGATGTACGAAGAAGAGAGCTCGTTTTCAACGTGGGAGACTATGTCTATCTCAAGGTGTCCCCTATCTGAGGACTTCGTCGGTTCAAGGTGAAAGGGAAGTTGTCACCTCGATACATCGGACCTTTTCAAGTTCTGGAAAGGAAAGGCGAAGTGGCGTATCAACTAGAGTTACCGGCTCGTCTATCGGATGTGCACGATGTATTCCATGTGTCACAACTCAAGAAATGCCTGAGGACGCCTGAAGAGGTGTTACCCATGAATGAAGTGAATGTAGCTGAGGATTTGTCTTATGCCGAGCAACCATACAAGATTTTGGAGACAATGGAACGCCTCACAAGAAATAAAAGAATCTGGATGTGCAAGGTGCAGTGGAAGCATCACTCAGAAGAGGAAGCCACCTAGGAGCGGGAAGATGAGCTCAAGGCACAATTTCCGGAATTGTTTTCTTAGAACCACCAATCTCGAGGACGAGATTTCTTTTAAGGGGGGTAGAGCTGTAACATCCCAAAAATATTGTTAAGAACCTAAATCATGTTAAGGGGGGGATTTAAAATTTTTGGACGTGTTGCATGTTTTGCAAAAATTCAAATTCAAACTGGAATTCAAATTAAACTCAAAACAGAAAAGAAATAGAAAAAGAAAAAGGAAAACAGAAAAAACCGGCCAGTGGGCCGAAACCCACCAGTCGGCCCAACCAGAACCCGCGCCAGCCCGCAGCCGCGCACGCCCCTTTCCTCCCACTGACAGGCGGGGCCCGCCAGTTTTCGTCTACCTTTAGCCCGCGCCGGACTCTCTCACCCCGAATCCAAACCGATCCGGATTTCTACGAATCTCAGCCGAATTTCGCTCTGGGGCGACGCAAACTCGATCTAAACCACCCCGCCGCCATCCCCCGTCTATAAAAACCCCGACCTCGTTCTGTTTTTCCACGCGATCTGCTGTTTTTCCTCCGGTGAGAACCCGAGCCTTCTCCGGCGAATTCTGGCCGATCTAAGCTCGGAAATTCCGTCTAACTCGCTGGTCTTGATCCACCGCCTCCGGGGAACCTTGCAGGTGCAGAAAACTCGGTGACTTGCGGTGTAAACACAGCGCCGACGAGCCTCACCGTGAATTCACCTCGGACCTCGTCGCCGATCACTTTCCAGGACCTCCGAGCTCAAGAAAACCCCCGAGGTGAGATCCCTGACCTCCCCTCTACCGATCTATGCCATAAGATCACAGTTCTAGGAAGAATTCTCGAAGATCTGAAAGTCTCTGGCGAGATCGCCGCTTCCCGCCGCCGTGCGCCGCCGGGCAGCGCCGCCCACGCTCGATCAGAGCGACGTGGCCGCTTGTGCGCCGTTTATTTTAATTCGCACGGTAGAGTTTAAATCCCCGCGTACCGGTTCGACGTTATAATCTCAGCCGTCGGTTTAAAATCGGACGGTCCACGTAAGCCCCGCGTTATAAAGACTGGAAATCTTACGTGCTACCCCCTGGGGTTCTCGGGAAATAAGAGCTAGCCCCGGAAACTTCTGATCTAGCCCCTGGAACTTCAGAAAATCATGTAAATTCATTTAAAAATCAGTTTTAGCCCCTGGACTTAATAAAAATTAGGAAAAACTCCTCTGTTATGAGTAGCTAGACCCCTGAAAATTCTTAAAATAATATTATAGACCCTGTAGTGGGGTGAGTTTACCTTTTTAGCCCTGTTTAATATTTAATTTAGGAAATTGAATATGTGGCTAGTGTTTAAAATTTAAAAAGTGGGACAAACATATTGTCAAAATCAAATTAAAAACTTTCTCAGTATTTAGAAAACTTTGGAGTGAGATAAAAATATATTTTGAGCTGAAATGAATCTGTTTAATTTATTATTCACATTTAGGGACACATTTTTAAGTAAAGAATAGTTCTGGAAAATAGGGAAAATAATTGTAAATAGTTTACATCAGAGGCAAAGGTCAAAAATATATTAGTAAATATTTTAGATCAGAATCTACTCTGTTTAGATGATGTATTTTGTTATTTTAATAATAAAGCTCACATTTAAGCATAAGAAATAAATCTGAAAATATAGCAACTAGTAAATGATAAATGAAGTTTCTAAAATCCAAAGAATTCAGTTTAGGGTTGGTAGAAATTTCTGAAGACACATATGGAGTAGGAAAATACCTTTCATGCATACTTGGTAGCTAAAAGGTATAGTAATGGAATATAAGGAATTTATTTAAATTGGAAACTCATATATATATATATATATATATATATATATATATATATAGTATGTAAGCCTAAATGTGAATACTAAAGTAGGAATCATATACACATGATTAAAAGTACATGTAAGCCACAAATCAACACATATAGAGTAATCACAACACATATAATTGTGAAAGACTTTCATAAATATGAATGTGTGGTTTGTATGAAGTGGAAGTGTGAACTATGTCTTATGGATTGTTGTTTTTCTTTTGCTATGTGTGATGGTATGATGTAGAACCTGCTCAAGAGCAAGTTATTCCTTTCCAAGATCAGGACTACCCATTTCAAGAGCAGCGGGAAGGAGGCAAGTGTCCTTGACCACTTTGATCCTATGCTAGGATGTGTAGATAGAATTATTTGCATTGTCAAATGAAATATGAAACCCATGCTAGGAAGTTTCCCTAGAATTGCATTAACTTGTTTCCTTGTAGCTTGGGTTGGGATTTATTTTATCATGTCATTTATTATTATGCATATGCTTAGCCATGCTTAGAATGGGATATTTGGGATATGAGATCATCAGTTTATTTTACCATACTCTTGAATGAGATATTGTGAGTTATGTAGAGGTAGGGATCAAGGCAAGTTGGATGTTTTGGTTGTGTGCTGGGTGCACGAGACTCGGGTTTGTGTTTAGTACTTGCGTGGATCCTAAGGACCGGTTCATGGAGCATGTAACCTGGCTTTACAGTGCCAACCACATGCTGAGATGGGGCAGCTTGGCCACTTAATTAGGTGTATCCCCGGCGTAGTATGGGTGTGTTGGATGGTGCGGGGAATAGGTGTCAGCTGACCTACCATATGAACCGCAAGGCTCAAGAGGGGGCCACTGCAGCGGGGTTGGAGCCTCTTGTATGCTGTTAGGGGTGAAACCTCAGTGGGCCCACGCTCGTCGAAAATCCCTTTGTAAAGGCTTCGTAGTGATCTCCTGGCTACACACCTGGGAAGTGTGAATGTGGTTCGTAGCCACTGGCATAATGGAGGTTCTTTTAGTCCACCCGGCAACGGGGGATGAAATCACTACATGTGGGTACAGTGGTACAAACTCTGCAGAGTCAAAACTGTCATGACAGCCATGCTCACGGTCAAGAGCGGCTTGGACTTATTCATGATTAGAGAAGTGATGGTTTTGGAAGTTTTGGATGTTAAGCGGGGAGCTTGACATTGAAAGTGATGTTATAGTTATTTGGTTTTGATGATGGGATGGGAGATTGGGACCATTTCACCTGTGTAGTAATGTAGGTGCTTAATAAGCTAAGGTGATAGGTATTAGTTGCATAGTGCTTTAAACATGAGTTCAACCTCTCCTTGTTCTAGCCATGCATGACATAATTTTCCCACACTTGCTGAGTACCATCGGTACTCAACCTTGCATTTTTGTTGGTTTATATTGCTGCTCAGGTCAAGATAATGAGGTGGTGTATAATGACCAAGACTTTGGACCCGAAGAAGGTTTCTAGGTTCATGGAGACCCCGGGCAACGCCTGTGAAGGAGCCCTCAAAAATAATATTCCGCTGCTAGTTTATTTACTTGTGATGAATTTATTATTGTCCATCAAGAATTTGCTATGTAAGACTTATTTATATTCGACACCTGGCTTGTAATAAATGATGCTTCACTATTTATCATCACATGTATGAGAAAATGATCCTGGCATACATGTGATATTCACTTGGTTGTTCTTCGGAAAAACCGGGTGTGACATGGGAAGAGGCATGTACAAACCATGTGGATTCAAACGGGACTTAGCTTTCTGACATGTGGTGCAGCGAGACACAAACCGCTCTACATCTCTCCTCATCTTTGGCCAAAAGAAATGTGTGTCCAGGACATCCTCCGTCTTCTTTGCGCCAAAATGGCCCATCAAACCTCCACCATGTGCCTCCTGTAATAACAAAAGACGAATGGAACCAACTGGAATGCATAGGCGGTTAGCTCTAAACAAGAATCCATCATCCAGTACAAATTTATTCCAGGTATGACCTTTTATACAATGCAGCAACACATCTTTAAAATCAGCATCAAGAGCATATTGTTCTTTAATTGATTCAAATCCAAAAATTCGACAATCAAGTTGGGACAGCATATTATATCGTCTATACAATGCATCAGCGATCAAATTATCCTTCCCTTTCTTATGTTTGTGACATAAGGAAAAGACTCAATGAATTCAATCTATTTTGCATGTCTACGATTCAGATTATTTTGAGAACGAATATGCTTTAGCGATTCATGATCAGAATGAATAACAAATTCTTTAGGCCATAAATAATGACGCCATGTCTCTAAGCATCGTACGAGAGCATAAAATTCTTTACATATGTGGAGTAATTCAGGACAGGACCATTAAGTTTTTCACTAAAGTATGCAACCGGCTTACCACCTTGCAGTAAGACACCACCAATGCCAACTCCACTAGCATCACATTCAAGTTCAAAAGTCTTACTAAAATCAGGAAGTTGCAGCAATGGTGCGTGTGTAAGCTTGTCCTTCAAGGTGTCAAAGGACTCCTCTTGTGCTTTTCCCCAATGGAACACCACACCTTTCTCAGTCAACTCATGCAATGGGGCAGCAATAGTGCTAAAATCCTTGACGAAACGTCGGTAGAAACCTGCAAGACCAAGAAAACTCCTTACCTGTGTGATGGCTTGAGGTATTGGCCAGCTCTTGATCGCTTGAATTTTCATCTTATCCACCTCAATTCCCTGTGGAGTCACAACATATCCAAGAAAGGAAACTCGATTCGTACAAAAGATGCACTTCTCAAGGTTACCAAATAAACATGCATCTCTCAAAGCATTAAAAACAACACGTAAATGATCCATATGTTCATCCAATGACTTGCTATAAATCAAGATATCATCAAAGTAGACCACCACAAATTTTCCAATAAAAGCTCTCAAAACCTCATTCATCAAACGCATGAATGTACTTGGTGCATTAGTTAAACCAAAAGGCATTACTAACCACTCATACAACCCAAATTTGGTTTTGAAAGCTGTTTTCCATTCATCTCCCAATTTGATTCTTATTTGGTGGTACCACTATGCAAGTCAATCTTAGTGAAAATTATAGAACCACACAACTCATCAAGCATGTCTTCTAGCCTAGGAATAGGATGACGATACCTTATAGTAATATTGTTAATGGCTCTACAATCAACACACATACGCCAAGTACCATCTTTCTTAGGAACCAAAAGTACAGGAACAGCACAAGGACTAAGGCTTTCACGTACATACCCACGGTCCAAAAGGTCTTGGACTTGCCGCTGAATTTCCTTAGTCTCCTAGGGGTTGGTCCTATATGCAGCACGATTTGGCAAAATTGCACCTGTAATCAAATCAATTTGATGTTCAATCCCTCTCAAAGGTGGAAGTCCCGGGGGTATCTCAGCTGGAAAAATATCCTCATACTCTTGCAACAAGTTAGTAACTGCTGGAGGCAAAGACCTAGCAATATCATCAACGGAGAACAAAACTTGTTTGCACACCAATGCACAGTAAATATCATGATAAAAAATTTCAGCAAGGTCTGATTTTGTAGCAAGCATTACACGACCCTTCAATTTAATTCCCTCAGTCTTAGAACTAGGTGTAGATCTCTCATTATTTGGTGGTAATACAGAATTAATGACTTGTTGATTTTCTGATTTAGAACTACTAGAAATTCCAGCTCTCTCCCTATCAGCTTGTACAATTTCAGCAGGAGTCAAAGGTATCAAAGTAATTTTCTTTCCTTTATGCATAAAAGTATATTTATTACTTCTACCATGGTGCAAAGCATCCTTATCATATTCCCAAGGTCGACCCAATAAAAGTGAACATGCTTGCATGGGTACCACATCACAATCAACGGAATCAACACACGTACCAATGGAAAACGGAATTCTGCAAGTTTGTGTTACCTTAGCTCTTCCAGAATCATTCAACCATTGAATATAGTACGGATGTGGGTGTGGTCGTGTATTCAAGCTAAGCTTCTTGACCAATTCAGAACTCACCAAGTTGTTGCAGCTTCCTTCATCAATGATGACACGTGCTCGCCGGTTCTTGATGACAAAGAAAATCTGAAACAAATTATGGCGTTGTAATCTATCAAGTTGTTGTACCTGTGTGTTCAGCACCCGCTGCACAATGATGTTCATAGGCTGATGTGTCTTCACTCCCAAAAACATGTCCCTCATCATTGTCCATGGCAGCTTCATCATCATTGTTGTCTTCGACATCGGAGGTGCTGATGTATCCTCCCTCTTCTGTAGCCACGTATGCCCATTGACTAGGACAATCTTTTTGCACATGACCAAGACCATGGCAGCGGTGGCACTGAATGCCGGAAGTGCGTCCTGTTGAAGCAACGGATGAAGCACTTTTGGCGGGTACCTGCATGGAATTTTTACCCGAATCCGCAGGTCGTGCAGGTGGTGGTTTCGGTGCTGCTGAAACGTTGTTGCTGCCAGAAGGAAGCTTGGCTGCTGGTTTTGGTGAAAGGGCATCAAAACGGAATGACTTGGACGCCCCCGAAGATGTTGTCATGCGTGGAGTGTAGGAGGCACCGCCGCTGCTCTTGTTCTTTTGTTGACGACCCTGTAACTCCTTTTCTGCAAGCATAGCAAGCTGGAACAACTGGTTCACAGTATTAAATTCCTTATAATCAACAATATCCTGTATCTCACGTCTCAACCCCCCATAGAAACAACAAATTTTATCTTCAGTGTCCTCTACTACCCCACATCGTATCATACCCTTTTGAAGCTCCGCATAATAATCTTGTACAGAATTATTTCCCTGCTCTAAGCGCTACAATTTCTTTCGTAAATCACGTTGGTAGGATGGAGGAACAAAACGATTACGTATAGCTTCTTTTAAACGTTCCCATGTATCAGGTTGTAAGCGTGTCGTACCTAGTTCATTCCACCATATTATAGCAAAATCCTTAAACTCACTAGTGTGTTGTCGAACTCTATGTTGTTCAGGAACAAGGTGGGAATTAAATTTCTGCTCAACCGTCATTTCCCAATCAAGATATGCCTCAGCATCATAAGCACCAGAAAATGAAGGTATGGAAAATTTAACTTTAGCAAAAGGGTCATCAAGAGGGCGGTTATTGTTACCACACACGTTGTTTCCTACCATACCATGAGTGCTTTGACGAAGGCGTTGACGTAGATGTACATTCTGCGCAGCACGTGTATCCACCTCTCCATTGACATCACACAACATGTCTTCTTCTTCTTCAAAGTTGTTGTGGTGGGTAGCATCATGGCTGAATGGTAGGTGGGTCTCCATATCATCAATCCTTCCAACTAGCGAGCTTAAGCGTTTGTCCAACCTCTCAAGGGTGTGGGGTATTCTCTGTTCAGCAAGATAATCTTTTACCCCTTGTGCGATTGCTTCCTTGACAGACTTCATCATTTGTTCTATGTAACGCTTCATCTCACTTTTCAAAACACTCTCCGTAGGATCAACATTATCAGACATTGTTAGCAAGAATAATATGGAAAACAACAAGATTATAACTATTAACTACTACGCAATGATGGTGGAATTCACAAAGCAATGGGTCGAGTCTTACCAAGCTCTTACAAGTTTCTTACCACAACAAGGCAAAGGATACCTGGACGACGTGATTCAGTGATTGTAAGGGTCAAAAACTTGTGCTGTTTGAAAGGATGAATGTGGAGTTTGGATGGCCAAATATATGTGAGTAGTACACAATTCAATAACAGATAGTAATGCTGAATAGATGTCCAAACACTTGTCCTAGTTGCTGGCCTACTCGTGTCTTATCCCGGATGTTATGAACAAGACAGCAAGAAGTATGAATGATAAGGACAATAATTGAGCAGGAACAATTGCACCACAAGGCAAAATAACACACCCAAGTTTTGATATTTGTGCTCCTCTTCACAAATTTTCTTTTCTATATTTTTTTCTTTGATTTTTTTATATCTGCCATGAAATCAGGAGCACTAATATACACATCGCATAAATTTTCAGCTCACTTGAAAAAAGAAGATGTGGACAACAGAAATTCAATATGTTTCTTTATGATTATTGTTGAGCCTTTATATGCCAAATAATCAATCTTCCAAAGTGAATCTGGGCAATGTAATTTAACCCAATGCCAAGGTTATGGCTGTTTTAAGACAGCACCACAAGATTATGTTTTTGGTGGAGCTGAATTGGAAACTGTGGTGAGAAAAAAATTGGATATGATGGTGACAACGTGTGGGATGGTGTGCGTATATCAAAGAGGATAAACTCACATAATATGTGATGAAAACTGAAGAACAAGGATAACCCTAGCACAATGAATAGTTATGGTGATCGATTTGATAACGATTGTGGCAGCTAGGGTTTCGATGGAATGCAGCGGATGGAATAACAAAGTAGGAACAAAACACGATTAAACCAGCAAAAAAACACGAACTAGGACACAAATTCAACACTACAGACTCCAAAACAGAATTGTGCAAAAGGCTAAACCTGGTCTGGGATGGGGAAACCTATGACTATAATTTTTGGCTTTTTCGTGGACGATAGGACGAGTTCAAGATAAACAAAACTAGGGGAAGACGAACCTGATGGTGAACCTAAAGCTCTGATTACCACTTGATGTGTACAGGGGTCCCGATCTTCCGAAAGGTTCTGATAACTCTCGATTTGGTGGAGACTTGACACAAATCGATCCGGCTTCCGAACAACACGTTCTGAACCCTGCAATCGCAGCACCACGTCTCCTCAGGTTATCAACCGATATTGCGTGGTTGACCTCGCCAAGAAGGCTAATCCTTGCCTGCAAATCGAAGAACACAAGCAAGAACAAGAAAGAATGCAACCAAATTGCTGAAAGATATGAAGCACTAAGTTGGGGTCTCACAAACCGATGAACGGCGAAACTGTTCTTGACAGAATAATCTAAGCAAAACCCAGCTGTTTGTGATGGAGGCTAGGGGGTATAAAGGAGGTGGAGCACGACCAGGGGGGTGCTGGGGTCGTGACCTAACCCTAAGACACGTACATAATGGACTTGGACTCGATACAAGGCCCAATGGCCCAACTAGGTGATGCAACACCCTGACAGACTCTAAACTTTATATTCTTTCAAAGTTTCCCATCGACTCCGAGGGAATTTTGACGTGAGGCCAGTTCCATTGGAAATTTTATCCTCTCAGCTTTCTGTGCATATGTAGAACATCAAAAACGGAGTCCGTATGCCTCCTGTGCATCCATTTTAAGGTGGACTGCTCCTGGGCCCGAGTTGGACTCGAGTTTGAGTTGGGCTCGGTCTCTAACTTCTTATTGGCGTATTTTCTGGTCCTCCACGCCTCCAAACCCCTCTCCATGTATCTCCATGTCCTCTCCATGGTTCCTAATCATAATTAATCCATTAGGTAGCAACATACTTTCAAAATTCACATATAAAGAATTGTTCAGGAATGAGCTCACCTCTAAATTCAATTGTCGTGCTCGAGCTCTAGTAATTGGACCTTGCATGTCTACCATGTGAGTGTTGTGTATATCGGCTGGAGTGATGTCCACATCATGAGGTCCGAAGCTGCAACGTGTCTCCAGGCTCAGAACCCCTTCGTGCTAAGGAGGTTCTCCGGAACTAACACGTGCCCTGGGCTCCGGTCCGAGGCTCCCCGCTGAGGTGAGGTCCGGAGCAGCCACGTGTATCCGGGCTCCGACACTCCTCCCCAATGAGGAGGGACCCGGAGCTGACACGTGTCCTAGGCACCAGTCCGAGCATCCCCACTGAGGTGAGGCCCGGATCTAGCATGTGTCTCTAGGCTCAGAACCCCCTCCCTGCTGAGGAGAGCTCCGGAGCCGACACGTGCCCTGAGCTCCAGTCCGAGCCTCCCCGCTGAGGTGGGGTCCGGGGCTGCCACGTGTATCCGGGATCCGACACTCCTCCCTGCCGAGGAGAGATCCAGAGCGGACACGTTCCCTGGGCTCTGGTCCGAGCCTCCCCGCTGAGGTGATCTCCGGAGCTGCCACGTGTCTCCTGGCTCAGAGCCTCCTCCATGCTGAGGAGAGATCTAGAGCTGACATGTACCCTAGGCTCCAGTCCGAGACCCCCCCCCGCCCCCCGCCGAGGTTAGGTCTGGAGCTGCCACGTGTCTCCTGGCTCCAAACCGTCAATAAGAGCTCCGAAGCCGCCACGTGCCCCACGATCCTTCGTGGTCCGTGGGTCGACGAAGTCAAGGTGGAAGTGCGCAGTCAGGCTGCGCATTCAAGGCTCACGCCTTCCCTAGAAGCATGACGCACTACGCATGCCTCCGTCCTCTGCCCGTTCGCCATTACGGTGACAAGACAGAACATCAAGGCGTGACAGTGGTACAGTACCGCCCCAACGGCACGAAGCTGCCAAGCAGGGCAAAAAGCCGCAACGATAAGATGACATCTACATCATCACCTGACACACGGATAGGGACGCTCAGCGCGCCAGGCGGCAGGACTTAACTCCCCCTCCGACTACTCTACTCAGAGTACAAAA
Source organism: Neostapfia colusana (assembly GCA_030760725.1). Classification (NCBI taxonomy): domain Eukaryota; kingdom Viridiplantae; phylum Streptophyta; class Magnoliopsida; order Poales; family Poaceae; genus Neostapfia; species Neostapfia colusana. Next base: position 53,706,435 of record JASWHV010000017.1, read on the forward strand.
CCCTAGATCATGTATAGGGTTCGCATAGCTTCAGGGCCACCTGTCGGGTCCCAAGCCACATTGTAACAACACCGGCCTTGGACTATAAAAGGACAGGGGTGACCACCCGACAAAGGGTTCGCAACCCAGCACCCTCTCATGCACATACAAGCAAACAATACAACAAGCACTCCCGTGGACGTAGGGTATTACGCTCCAGCGGCCCGAACCACGTAAATCTCGGTGTTCATCCGCTCCCTCGAGCCTGATCACGTGAGAGCACCAAACCCCCTCCAATTAAAGAACCTCGCAGGCTGCTTCCGTAGCAGGCCGGGAGGAGTGTCGCAGCTCACACACTCCGACAGGGGTCTCCATTGGAGAAAACCTCAACGACAACAACAACCAAGCCTGTCCCAAGCATGTTGGAGTAGGTTAGATATGAAACCTAAATTTTTTTTAATAAAGAAGTAAAAGAAAGAAAAAAAGTAACAAAATACGAGTAAACTAAGACCAGCATATGAACTGCTAATTCCCATACAGCCTTGTCATGAGCCAAATTTTTAGATACATTCTAATCCCTCAAGTCTCGTTTTACCACAACCTCCCATGTCAACCTTGGTTGCCCTCTGCCCCTTCTAATATTTTCTTTATCCTTTAAAATCTCACTATTAACCAGTGCTTCTAGAGGTCTCCGCTATATATTCTCAAATCATATTAGTCGATGTTGGACTAGCTTCTATTCAATCGCTCGTACCCTATCACATATCATCTTGTTTCTAATTCGGTCTTTTCTTGTGTAGACGCACATTCACCATAGCATGCGCACCTCTATGACATTCATTTGTTGGACATGTTGCATTTTAGTTAGCCAACATTCCGTCCTATATAGCATCGCGGGTCTGATCACCGTCATACAAAACCTCGCTTTTAGCTTTTGTGGAACCTTGTTGTTACGTAGGATTCTAGATGCTAGTCAATATTTCATCCACCCTACCTTAATTCTGTGGGAAATATCCTCGTCAATATTGTCAACTTTGCAACATTGATCCTGAATATTGAAAGGAGTCCCTCCTAAATACTATTTGTGTAGATTAACATTTACCTCTTTGCATCAACACCATTGGTCTACTAAGTCTAAACCTGTTAGATTGTAAAGTCTACCCCCATAGCTAACTTCTTATTAACGCCATCCCTAGTTTCATCTTCCAGCACTACATCATCAGTAAAGAGCATACACCAAGGGATGTCTCCTTGTACAACACTGGACACCTCAACCATCACTAAGTAAAAGATGTATAGGCACAAGACTGATCCTTGATGTAGTCCTATCGTGATCGATTGTACCGGTCTCACTATCACTTACACGCACACTTGTTACAACATTATTGTACGCTAGGGATAGCCTACTAGTTGACAATTGACGTACTAAAAAAAAAGATAAGTAAACAGATGGGCCAAGCAATCCCAAATAAATCTATTATCCACTTTCTCATAATTAATTTTGGATGATATTTTATTATGGTGCCGGTGCACATCTCGGTGGAAAGAGAGGATCAAGGCAAAACATAATAGAATGTGAATCCTATATCAAGATCACAAAACAAACCTCAGCAAATTTCTGGGAATCAAAAATTATTTATTCCATCAGCTTCTTCAACATCAAGACCCATTTCCTTATCAGACTCAACGTCCTCTTCCTCTTCTTCATCAGCGCCAAAGCCACCTAATTCATCACCCACAGCATCGTTTTGCCTCTTAGATTCTGCTTATTAATTAATGCAGAAGATCAAGAATTGGCAGAAGAAATTTCAAAAGTATATACTATCAGTGGTGGAGCCAGACGCAAAATACAGAGGGGGGCAACTATACAAAGCCACGTAGGCTAAAAAAATAATTTTCTGGTTATAGTTAGATTCTTCTAAATTGTTTGTTTGTACTACAACACATCAGAAAAATTCATGGGCAAAAAGGTACAAGTTTCATAAAGCTTAGGTTAACACACAAAGGATAATCGGCCAGCTGTTTAAATTGTCAGAGACACAAGTTTCTTTTTTAAGAGTTACTGGATATCACATAATAAACAAGTAACAAAACTGCACCGGCAACTTGATCCTTGTAAGCAACAAGCAGCTCCAGTGTCGATTTGAAAATTCGTTCTAGAGCGTCTTCTGGAATGTGACTAGCTGGAAGGCCAATAAGTGAAGTCAGTCCTAAGCAGCAGACTTTCTTAGCATACTGCCTGCAAGTAAAGCATAAGACCATTTTAGAGTTAGTAGTAACTATGGTACATAAATGCAAAAGGGACAACCTCGCAAACATCAAGCTAGCAAAACTTACCTCCTGAAGTTAGCTCGCTGCCCACTCTTTCTGACTTGCTGTAACATTAGAAACCATAGATTGAAAATTTCTGTTGCAACTCCAAGGGCATGCAACTTTTCAAGTGCTAGCACAGGGTGAAAGTGCATCTAAGCTAATCCTCGTGGGTTTTAATGATTAATAACAATACTTAAGGGATTAATAAGCATTGCAAGTGTAAGTACAGGTGATGAAGAAATTGACGGAGATGGATGCACTCAAAAAGGGAAAAGAGGAGAAAAAGGGGGACATACAAGACGAGTAGAATTAAGGGTTTAAATTCTTTTGCGTTGACTTTAGCCTTTGTGTATGAGTGTGTTCATAGGGTCAAAGTGTTGAGAATCGAGCTCTCAGTCCGAGTCTAGGTTGAGTGGAGTAAAGAGTTGAGACAAACCTAAGAACAGGGCCGGATTTGTCCGGGCCGGAAGGTCGGACTAGTCCGGTCACATCGGACTAATCCGATGTTGGACGAACCAGGAATTTCTCTTTGAGTTCGGACTTGTCCGTTTGGGGATGGACTAGTACGTAGAGAGTGTGTTTGAGTCCTTCAGGAGCTAAGTCTTGAAGAACCGGACTAGTCCGCCCTTTGAAGCCAGACTAGTCCACCGGCTCAGACTAGCCCATTTCTAACCGGAACAAGAAGTTCTGTATGAGAACGGACTAGTCCTTTATGAGTCAGACTAATCCGTTTGAAACTTGGAAGTAGCTACGGGGACTAAGTACTGGATGGTCGGACTTGTCCGCTCCTTAAGGCCGGACTAGTCCGGTGGACCAGACTTATCCGTTCTCAACCGGAACAGTTGTCTCTGTGTGAAATCAGACTAGTCCATTGTTGATCGGACTAGTCCGTGGTATTGTGATCATTTGAATTCAAAAGGAAGCGGATGACCGTTTGGTTGGTAGGATATGACCGTTTATTTGGTGAAGCGTGATGTCACCGGTCCCCGCAGGCCGAACTAGTCCGGGGTTAAAGGCCGGACTAATCTGAACCTTTTCTGCTGGCAACGGCTAGCTACCGGGACGTGCATAAAAAGGGGATCCCCGAACCTCAAAGAGAAAGACAGACATCCCAATGCCGAAATAGCCTTCCTAGAGCTTTTCTAGCCCCCTCTCTTCAATTCTTGGAGCCCTAAGAATGATTCTTGAGGGCTTGTGAGTTTTAGGAAGAGGATAAAAAGGGGAGTGAGTAGCATTGAGCTCATGGTTGATTTTGTCACACTAAGTGGGCAGTGAGTTGTTGAGGGTGCTGATTTGTAAGTGCTTTGTGCTGAAATCTTGTGGGAGCCTCAATTTGTGAGTTGCCCCATGAATTATTGTGAAATCTTTGTGATCTAGTGGAAGAACAAGCCAACCTTTGTGGTGGCTTGGTGAGGATAGGGTTGAGAGCAACCTGGTCCTTTGTGGACTCCTCAACGTGGACGTAGGCTTCTTGGTGAAGCTGAACCACGGGACAAATTGTGTGTTTTGTCTCTCTTGAGTTAAAATTCCTTGTGAACGGACTAATCCGCCCCTAAGACTGGACTAGTCCGCACTCTATGAGCTGATCAGTTTTTAAGCCGTATTTCAGATTTTCCACCTACTCACCCCCTCTAGGCAACTTTCAATTGGTATCAGAGCCTAACTCACTTAAAAGCTTAACCGCATGGAGAGGAGATGGGGGGAAATGGCAAGAAGGAATAACCGACCATCGACACCACCGGCGCCGGCGAGAAAACCACTCACGGCAATGAAGGAATTAAGCTCTCGCCCCACAAGACTGTCAAACCAAGCAAGACATGCCAAGGTTCCCTCCCTTTGACTTGGAGACCGATGATGAAGATGAAGAAGTGAAGCGCCTTGCAAATCTTCTTCAAAGAGCAAAAGACGAAGCTAGAAGGAGGAGGAGACTTGAGAAAGAAAAGAAACTCAAGAAGCCCGAAGAGGACTACACACGATATCCTTTCAATTATGAGCGTTTAAATTCGCACACAAATTATTTATCTATTCCCTTGGGCAAACCTCCACATTTTGATGGCACCAACTATACTATGTGGAAATATAATATGAAATTTCACCTTATTTCTCTCAACCCTACACTTTGGCACATTGTTTGTACAGGTATAGATATCCCCGTGGATGATGAAGAGCTTACTCCGGAGCAAGAACAACTCATCCACCGCAATGCTCAAGCGGCAGCCGTGCTCAACTCTTCCTTGAGCCAAGAAGAATTCAACAAGGTGGATGGGTTGGAACAAGCCAAAGAAATATGGAACACTCTCAAAATTGCGCATGAAGGAAACCGCTACGTCCGAGAAGCAAAGATAGAGATGATTGAGGGGGAGCTTGGAATATTTGCCATGGAAGATGACAAGACCCCTCAAGAGATGTACAACCGACTCAAGACTCTCATCAACAAGAGTCGAGCGTACGGTTATAAGAAGTGGACGGATCGTGAAGTAGTTAAAAGGATGATAAGAGCCTTCATGCATCACAATGTGACACTTTGCACCCTCATACGAGAGAGTCCAAACTTCCACAAGATGACTCCGGATGAGGTGCTTGGAAAAATTATCAACCACGAGATGACGGAGATGGAAGCACGCCACATCAACGACCTTGCCAAGGTTACATCCACCAAGAAAAAGGGCATTGCTCTCAAAGCATCAACCAAGGGCAGAGGCAAAGAGGTACGAGCCTCAAGTGATGATGAAGAAAGTGAAGAAGAAAGCACCGATATGGATGATGAGGAGTTGGTATTCTTCATCAAGAGATTGAAAAGAATGATGAAGAAAATAAGAGGGCCAAACTATGAGAGCAAGGGCAAGGACAAAAGCAAGTCAAGAACCAAGAAAGCTTTCTACAATTGCGGTGAGTATGGGCATTACATCGTTAATTGCCCATACGAAAAGGATGAGAACAAGAAGAAGAAGAACAAAGATGAAAAGTCCCAAGAGAAGAGGATATTCAAGAAGAAGAAGAAGGCACATGGCATGCTCATGTTGGCAAAGAGTGGGATTCCAATGATAAGTCCTCCGATGATGAAGCAGAAGCGGCAACCGCCGCCATCAAGAAGCCAACAATGAGGAAGACTCTCCTGCCTAACAAGGGAGAGTGGAAGAGCTCAAACCACACATGTCTCATAGCAAAGGAGGAAAAGCGAAAGGTAAAAACTAAACTCTCCCTGCGTTCTATTAAAGATGAAGATTTTGATAGTGATAGTGAAAATGAATATATGTTTGAAGGATTGAGTAAAAATGCCCTAATTAAAATTAAAATGCTCTCCGATGAAATTTTAGATAAAGAGGAACTTCTTGAGAGACAAGATGACTTGCTTATCAAAGAGAAGCAAAAGAATCTTGACCTTGAGAAGCTCCTCGAGCTTGAGAAGGAAAAAAACATGGCTCTTGAACTTGAACTTGCGGAATGCAAGCAGACCTCCTCATGTCTCAAAAGCTCGAATGTTGTGCTCCAAGATGAGATTGTGAGTTTGAACAAAGCTCACAAGAATCTTGAAGCACAGTTCGCAACTCTCAAGTCGAGTGTTATTTCTTCCACCTCAACAAGCTCAAACTTGTCAAATTTAGAGTCAAACACTAAAACCTGTAAATGTGTAAAACCTATATCTAATTTAAAAAAGGAGCTTAACATGGCAAAGAGCAAGAATACACCTAAGGGGGGGCATCTTTTACAAGGAGAAGATTAAGTATGCACGCAGTGCATACTCTATTGCAAGGTCTCCCTTGATCAAAGATGGTCTTGGCTATTCAAGGGAAGCAAAGAAAAATGCAAAAAATTCTAACAATAACAAGATGCATATTGCCTTTGTCATTGAAGGATCATACCAAACTATGAATGAATGTCATGTTTCTACCCCTCTTAAAATGGCAAAATTTGATAAATGTGCTAAAGATGCTAATAGTGCTAAGAATATCAACCTAACTTTATTCCATGATTTTAATGCATCTTATGTAATAATGAGAAACAAATTTGGGTATGTCTATGCAAAATATGTTGGGCCACTCCGCAAGAGCCCAAAGCCTTGTGTATGGGTACCGAAACTCTTGTCACTAACCTCAAAGGACTCAACCAAGCTTGGGTACCTAAAACCAAATCATAAACTTATTTTGTAGGTGTGCTCTTCTGGCGGTACAAAGTGGGTATTAGATAGTGGCTGCACCAACCTCATGACCGGAGCGAGAAAGATGTGTGTAGAGTATGAAGAAACCAATGATCCAAGTCAAGGTATTTATTTCTGTGACAATAGCCAAGGGAAGGTACTAGGTATGGGTAAAATATCCGTTTCTCCACAACACACCATTCCAAATGTTATGCATGTTGAGTCACAAGATTATAATCTTCTATTCATATCTCAATTATGTGTCAAAGGTTTTAATTGCTTATTCACTAACGAAGGCGTGATTTTCACTAGAAGAGTTGATAACTCAATTGCCTTCAAAGGTATGCTCAAGGGGAAGCTTTATCTCGCGGACTTCTCCGTAGATAAAACTCAACTTGACACATGCTTGATGGCAAAGACTAACATGGGATGGCTGTGGCATCGTAGGCTAGCCCATGTTGGTATGACAAATCTTCAAAAACTTCTAAAAGGTAATCACGTCCGAGGTCTTAAGAATGTTGTTTTTGAGAAAGATAGGCACTGTAGCGCGTGCCAAGCCGGGAAACAAGTTGGAGTAGCTCATCCCGCCATGAATGTGATGACGATAACAAGACCACTAGAGATGCTTCACATGGACCTCTTTGATCCTATTGCTTACATAAGCATTGGCGGTAATAAATATGGTCTAATCATTGTCGATGATTTTTCTCACTTCACTTGGGTATTTTTCTTGCATGATAAGGGTGAAACTCAAGGTGTCCTTAAGAGTTTCTTGAGGAGAGCTCAAAATGAGTTCTCTTTGAGAATCAAGAAGATAAGAAGTGACAACGGCACCGAATTCAAGAACATCCAAGTAGAAGAGTACTTGGACGAGGAGGGCATCAAGCATGAGTTTTCGGCACCCTACACACCCAAACAAAATGAGGTGGCTGAAAGGAAGAACCAAACTCTAATAAACATGTCAAGAACAATGCTTTATAAGTACAAGACATCCGATAGGTTTTGGGCGGAAGCGGTTAACACCACTTGCCATGCCACAAACCATCTCTGCCTCCATCGTCTCTTGAAGAAGACTCCCTATGAACTTTGTAGGATCGATGTACATGTGTAAAGCTACCAGAGGGGGGGTGAATGGTAGATAAAAACTTTTCAGCGGAAGCAACAAAACACCCCTCAGCAGAAAACCGATCTGTTAAAGAAACCGTGTGTGCAACTAATCTAAATGTGTTCAACTGTGACAAAACTAGTATAGATTGTAGATAATCAAGTCACGAAGACGTCACAACAAGAATCATGAAAATCCGTTGAGAGAAACTCAAGTTACGATCGAAAGATCGAACAAAGGTCAATCTGTCCTACGCGAGAAAAACATCTGGAATACTGCAAAGAAACTCGTGTAGATCAGAAAACACAAATTAAATGATCGTGAAATTTTCACAGATGATAGATAATCAAGTTGTGAAGACAACCCAAAAAGAATCACATCAATTGGATCTGTAAAACTCGAGTTATGATAAAACCACCAAAGCAAGATAGTGCTGAACAGAAACTCAACGAGAAAAAACTTGTCTGAAACAAGTTGGACGAACAAGCCACAAAAGTTCCTTTAGAATACAAATTTTATTTATCAAAGAACAAGAGGAAGAGCCCCAAAGTCGTGCCCCACGAGCTCTGGCCTCCCTTGCTTATATAACCAGCCCGAATGCCAACTCAACTCAAACTAGGACTCCTACTCCTACTTTCAAACTGTAACTTTCCAATACTGCTTAGGACTCTTCTATATGCAGATAGAAGCAATCTTAAGACTTCCAAACACCTTAGTAACATATCCCACATTCCTAAAATAACTCAAATTCGTGACCCACATGAAATACTATCATAACCAACTCAAAACTTTCCATATTTGAGTCAAACATGACTCAGTCGCAGCCTGAGTCCATAACCTAGTCGGTTGGACCTTTCCGACCAATTCTTTACGTCCACATCCCTTCATCACGCCTTGGAACCATGCAGCCACGTCCATGCACTCCTTGCACACGTGCAAACATCTTCCAACGACGTCCAAGATACCTTCATATGCATTGTTCTTGATTCAAACATACTGCGCAACCTCCCGATCAACTCAACCACAATTCCTCCCGAACTTGGTTGTTGAACCTCATCATCTCCCTAAGACTAGTTCAATGGATCCCGTCACCAGCCATGTCTTGAACTCAAGCAACACCTGCACATGAATAAACAACCAATACTTCCGAGCACAAGTTCTCGACTTGACTCCCGTTAATTCCGAAACTACAACATCTTACCTGAGCACCTCACATAAGCTTGTTGTAAACCATAGAAAAATGAGATCAGGCATAACCACCAAAACACACCAAAAACTTAGTAAAATAATACTAAGCAAACTTTCCATAAGAGTAAAGCAAGTTCGAAACATTGCAAGTTAAAAGCAGAACCAATGCAATCAAGCCCCGAACCTTACCAAAGCTAATCGGACCTTGAACCGGAGCTTACCAAAGCTAGTCAGACCCAGCGCCGGAGCTTACTAAAGCTTAGTCGAACCTAGCACGGAACTTACCAAAGCTAGTCGGACCTAGCACTGGAGCTAGCAAAAACAAGTCGGACCTAGCCAAAATAAGTCAGACCTAGACAAAGCAAGTCAGACCTTACGTCGGACCTTGCCGGAGCTACCCAAAACAAGTCGGACCTATCATCGGACCTTGCAGGAGCTCGGACCTAGAGTCGGACCTTGTTAAAAAGGTGTTTTGGTAGTATTCAAAACTTTTATCGTCAAAGCCAATGTATTCAGCACACATAGGTCTCACAATCTCCCCCTTGATGAATACATTGGCAACACCACTTAAAATCTGAACATTGGCTTATTGTAACACCCCAAAACCTTCTAAAGAGGGGAATTTTAAAATTTTTGGACGTAATGCATGTGATAAAGCAATTCAAATTCAAACTGGAATTCAAATTCAAATCGAAATAGAAAAAGAAAAGGAAAAAGAAAAACTACCAGTGGGCCGAAACCCGCTCAGCCGGCCCAAGACCACGTGCCAGCCAGCCCAAAGCCCGCGCCCCCCACCTCTCCCTCTCTCTGACGTGCGGGGCCCGCCCGTCATCCCTTTCCCCCGCGCGCCCCAACCGACCCCGGCCCTCTCTCACGCCCGATCAAAACCAACCCCTGGAACCCGCGCTCCAAGCCCCGATTCTCGGTCCCGGGCACCCCAGCGTGATCTCAACAGACCCGCCGCCCTCCCTCGCCCATTTATACGCTAACGATCGCCTTTGTTTCCTCCTCGATCGACTCGCTTCAGTCCCGGTGAGACCGAGACCCTCTCTACTGTTTTCTCCCAACCTTCGCCCGATTTCTCTGATCTAACGGGTTTGTTACGTTCCACCGCCGCCGGAGAGCCCTGCAGGTGAAGGAAACGACGTGTCTTGCGCCCCAACAGTCGCTCCGACGAGCACCGAGTGCCATTGCTGGACTTCGACGCCGCCGACCGACTTCCAGGGCCTCCGAGTGCAAGAAAAACCCTAGGTGAGCATCCCCTACCCCTTCGCAGCCGATCCGTGCAAAAAGATGCGAGTTCTAGCGTGTAGCGGCAAAAACCGAGGCTGCGCCGGCGAGATCGCCGCCCCCGCCGCCGCGCGCACGGGCTGGCTCCGGCCAGGGCGACGTGGCCCCTTGAGGGCCGTCTATTTTAAATCGCACGGTAGAAATTAAATCGACGCGTACCGCTTCGGCAATCTAATCTGAGCCGTCTGTTTTAAATCCAACGGCCCACATCAGCCCCGCATTATAAAGGCCGGGATTCTTACGCGCTACCCTCTGGGGATCTCGGAAAACACGAGCTAGCCCCGGAAACTTCTGATCTAGCCCCTGGACCTTCAGAAATTTATGTAAATTCATTTAAAACTCAGTTTTAGCCCCTGGACTTAATAAAAATTAGGAAAACCCCTCTGTTATGTGTAATTAGGCCCCTGAAAATTTAGGAAATAGTAAATTAAACCCTGCAGTAGGGTGGATTTGCCTTTTAGACCCTATAGGATATTAAATCTAGAAATTTGAACATGTGACTAGGATTTAAATTTAAATGGTGATGCAAACACATGTGCAAATATAAATTTAAACTCTCCTAGCACTTGGAAAACTTTAGAATGAGTTAAAAATAGATTTTAGGCTGAAATGAAATCTGCCTAAGTGTTGCTCATTTTTATTATCTCTAGAGACACATTTTAGGCTAGGAAATAATTCTAAAAACTAGTAAAATAAATTTAAATTGTTTCACATCAGAGAGGAAGTTCAAAAATATTTTATTGAATATTTTAGATCAGAACCTATTCTGTTTAGATGATATGCCTTATTATTTTAATATTAAAATTTACTTTTTGGCATAGAAAATAAATCTGAAAATATTGGAAAATAAGTATGCATAATTAGGAAATGATAAATGAGGTCTCCAAATCCAAAAACATCAATTTAGGATTTTGTAGAAGATCTGAAAACCTATTTGGAGTAGGAAATTATCTTTCATGCAAACTTTGTGGCTAAGAAGTGTATTAATTAAATATAAAGAATTTGTTCAAATTGGAAATTCATATACAACAACAACAACAACCAAGCCTTTATCCCAAGCCTGTTGGGGTCGGCTAGACATGAAACCCAATATCAATGAAGTAAAACAGAGGAAGAGATATGAGAACAAGGGAAAAAAAGGGAAAAAAAAAGAAAAAAGAAAAAAGAAAAAGGAAAAAGAGAAAAGAAATAAGAAAAAAGGAAAAGAAAAAGAGAAAATAAAAAAAGAAGAAAAAAAAACAAGACTACGATTCTGGCACATGAATTGCTACTTTCCATGCGGTCCTATCATGAGCTAAGTCTCTGGATACATTCCAATCTCTCAAATCTCGTTTTACCGCCTCCTCCCAGGTCAACCTTGGTCGTCCTCTACCCCTCCTAATATTTTCTCTACCTCTTAAAATCCCACTGTTAACCGGTGCTTCTGGAGGTCTCCGTTGGATATGTCCAAACCACCTAAGCCGATGTTGGACTAACTTCTCTTCAATCGGCGCCACCCCTACCTTATCACGAATCGCCTCATTCCTTATTCGGTCTCTTCTCGTGTGCCCACACATCCACCGTAGCATGCGCATCTCTGCGACACTCATTTGTTGGACATGTTGCCGTTTAGTTGGCCAACATTCCGCCCCATAGAGCATCGCGGGTCTGATCACCGTCCTATAGAACTTCCCTTTTAGCTTTTGTGGGACTTTCCTATCACATAGGATTCCAGAGGCTTGTCGCCATTTCATCCACCCTACCTTGATCCTATGGCAAACATCCTCATCAATATCGCCATTGCTTTGTAACATTGATCCTAAGTATCGGAAAGAGTCCCTTCTAGGTACTATTTGTCCTTGTAGACTAACATTTCCCTCTTCACGACCAACACCACTAAAGTCGCACCTCATATACTCGGTTTTGGTCCTACTAAGTCTAAACCCCTTGGACTCTAAGGTTTGTCTCCATAACTCTAATTTCTTATCAACACCATCTCTAGTTTCATCTACCAGCACTACATCATCAGCAAAGAGCATGCACCAAGGGATATCCCCTTGTATATCCTTCGACACCTCATCCATGACCAAGGAAAAGATGTATGGGCTCAAAGCTGATCCTTGATGTAATCCTACCGTGATAGGAAATGCATCAGTCTCACTATCACTTACGCGCACACTTGTCCTAACATTATTGTACATATCCTTGATAAGGGTAATGTACTTTGTTGGCACTTTATGTTTCTCTAGTGCCCACCACATGACTGACCTTGGTATCTTGTCGTACGCCTTCTCCAAGTCGATGAACACCATATGCAAGTCCTTCTTCTGCTCCCTATATCTCTCCATAAGCTGACGAAGCAAGAAAATCGCCTCCATTGTAGACCTCCCAGGCATAAAACCAAACTGGTTTTTAGTGACATTGGTCACTTTCCTCAGGCGGTGTTCAATCACTCTCTCCCAAAGCTTCATAGTATGACTCATAAGCTTAATACCTCGATAATTAGTACAACTTTGAATATCTCCTTTATTTTTGAAGATAGGTACTAATATACTTTTCCTCCATTCTTCAGGCATCTTGTTTGACCGAAAAATGTGGTTGAATAGCTTTGTGAGCCATACTATTGCGACGTCCCCAAGACATCTCCACACCTCAATAGGGACATCGTCAGGGCCGAGGGCCTTTCCTCCTTTCATCCTTTTTAAGGCCTCCTTAACCTCAAACTCTTGTATCCTCCGCACGAACCGCCTGTTGGAGTCATCAAAGGAGTCATCCAACTCAACCATAGTGCTCTCATTCCCATCATTGAATAGCCCATTAAAGTAATCACGCCATCTATTCTTAATCTCTTCATCCTTCACTAGAATGCGGTCAGTCTCATCTTTGATGCATTTAACTTGATTGAGATCCCTCATCTTTCTCTCGCGGATTTTTGCTACCTTGTATATGTCTTTTTCACCTTCTTTTGTCCCTAGTCTCTCATATAACTTATCATAGGTTTGTCCTCTTGCCTTACTCACAACCCGCCTTGCATTCTTCTTAGCCTCTTTGTACTTAATCATGTTGCTTGCGCTTCTATCATTATGCCAACTCTTGTAACACTCCTTCTTCTCCTTAATGGCCTTTTGTACATCCTCATTCCACCACCAAGTGTCTTTATCTATAAGTTTCTTTCCCTTTGTCACACCGAACACCTCACTAGCTACCTTCCTAATGCAAGTTGCCATCTTCATCCACATACTATCTGCATCTCCATTTTCTGCCCAGGGTCCTTCTGTGATCACCCTATTTTTAAAGGATTCTTGTGATTCTCCCTTCAACTTCCACCACTTTGTTCTTGTGATTTTGACACCTTTGTCCCGCAAAGAACATGTATGGAAGCGAAAGTCAGCTACCACAAGCTTATGTTGTGTCACAACACACTCCCCCGGGATCACCTTACAATCTAGACACTCTCGTCTATCCTTTCTCCTAGTGAGGACAAAGTCAATCTGGCTAGAGTGTTGGGCACTACTAAAGGTCACTAGGTGAGATTGTCTCTTCCTAAAGAGGGTGTTAGCTATCAACAGATCATAGGCTACGGCAAAGTCTAGGATGTCCTTACCCTCTTGATTTCTATCGCCGCATCCAAAACCTCCATGTACTCCTTCAAATCCTAGGTTAGTTGCACCCACATGACCATTGAGATCTCCCCCTATGAGGAGTTTCTCAGTTATCGGTACACTACTAACCATATCCTCCAAGTCCTCCCAAAATTGCCTCTTAGCACTCATGTTGAGCCCAACTTGTGGGGCATAAGCACTAATGACGTTCAAGACAATGTCCCCAATTACTATCTTGATTAAGATGATCCTATCCCCTCGTCTTCGAACATCCACTACTCCATCCTTAAGACTCTTATCTATTAGAACACCTACGCCATTCCTAGTCCCAGCCGAACCAGAATACCAAAGCTTGAAACCGGTATTCTCGACTTCTCTCGCCTTTTGACCCGCCCATCTAGTCTCTTGTACACAAAGGATATTTACTCGTCTCCTAATGGCAACATCTACTAACTCACGTAGCTTCCCCGTCAAGGATCCTACATTCCAACTACCCACCCGAAATCTATGTTCCTCGGCTAGCTTCCTTACGCTTTGCACCCGTCGAGTAAGATGCAAAGACCCTTGCTCACTTATCACTACATCCGGGCGATGATGTAGCGCGCCACTAAGGTGATGGCGATCCGGCCCTTGCTCATTTAACACCATATCCGGGTTCCGATATGGCGCGCCACTAAGGCGGTGGCGACCCGGCCCTTGCCCACTTAACACCATACCCGGGTTCCGATATGGCGCGTCGCTAAGAGGGTTACGCCCCAACGAATTTCTATTGGGTTTCATTTCCATGAGAGTGGCTAAGTGTAGTTGTTGGCTCGCCAAGCCTATCACAACCCCCTCCTCCTTTACCCGGGCTTGGGACCGGCTATGTCATTACAACATATATAGTGTGCAAATAGAAATCTGAATACAAAAGTTAGAAATAATATATATATATATATATGTTTAAAAGTGCATGTAGGCCTAAAATCAACACATCTAGGGTAACCACAACACTTAGAAATGTGAATGAATTTCATATGTATGTATATGTGGTTTGCATGAAGTGAAAGTGTGGAGTATGGCTTATTGATTGTTGTTTTCTTTTGCTATGTGTATTGGCATGAGTAGAACCTGCCCCAGAGCAAGTTCTCCCCTTCCAAGACCAAGACTTTCCATTCCCACAGCAGCAGGAAGAAGGCAAGTGTCCTTGACCACTTTGATCCTATACTAGGATGTGTAGTTAGAATTTAATTGCATGGTCAAGTTGGAATATGATACCCATGCTAGGAAGTTTCCCTAGAATTGCATTATCTTGTTTCCTTGTAGCTTGGGTTGGGATTTATTTTATTATATTATTTATTTACATACTTATGCTTAGCCATGCTTAGAATGGGATAAGTGGGACATGAGACCATCAACTTATTTACCTTACTCTTGAATGAGACATTATGAGTTATGTAGAGGTAGGGATCGAGGCAAGTTGAATGATTTGGTTGGTGCTGGGTGCACGAGACTCGGGTTTGTGTTTAGTACTTGCCTGGATCCTAAGGACCGGTTCATGGAGCATGTAACCTGGCTTTACCGTGCCAACCACATACTGAGATGGGGCAGCTTGGCCAATTAATTAGGTGTATCCCCGGCGTAGTATGGGTGTTTTGGATGGTGCAGGGAATAGGTGTCAACTGGACTACCATATGAACCGCAAGGCTCAAGAGGGGGCCACTGCAGCGGGGTTGGAGCCTCTTGTATGCTGTTAGGGGTGAAACCTCAGTGGGCCCACGCTCGTAGGGAATCCCTTTGTCAATGCTTCGTAGTGAGCTCCTGGCTACACACCTGGGAAGTGTGAATGTGGTTTGCGGCCACTGGCATAATGGAGCTTCTTTTAGTCCACCCGGCAACGGGGGATGAAATCACTACATGTGGGTACAGTGGTGCAAACTCTGCAGAGTCAAAACTGTCATGACAGCCATGCTCACGGTCAAGAGCGGCTTGGACTTATCCATGATTAGAGGATGATGAATTGGGAAGTTGTGGATGTTAAGCGGGAAGCTTAACATTGGAGATGAGACTATGTTTACGTGATATTGATGATGGGTTGAGGGATTGGGACCATTTCACCTATGTATTAATGTAGATGCTTAATAAGCTAAGGTGATAGGTAATAATTGCGTAGTGCTTTAACCATGAGTTCAACCTCTCCTTGCTCTAGCCATGCATGACATAACTTTCCCACACTTGCTGAGTACCAACGGTACTCAAACTTGCTTTTCTGTTGGTTTAAATTGCTGCTCAGGTCAAGGGAATGATGTGGTGTTCAATGACCAAGACTTTGGTCCCGAAGAAGGATTCTAGGTTCACGGAGTCCCCCGTTCAACGCCTGTGACGGAGCCCACAAGATTTATATTCCGCTGCTGTTTTATTTACATGTTATGAACTTATTATTGTCCATCGAGACTTATGCTATGTAAGACTTATTTATATTCGAACACCTAGCTTGTAATATGATGATGCTTCACTATTTGTCATCACATGTATGAGAAAATGATACTGGCATACATGTGATATTCACTCGGTTGTTATTCGGAGAAACCGGGTGTGACACTTATTCACATGAAAAGTTTTGAAAACAATTTCTCCCCCTTTGTAAATCAAAAATAAAATGAGAAGAAAAACAAAAATACCGAAAATTCCCCCTGAGAAGAATCGTGCCAAAACACTTGTGGATGTGTGCAATATGTGAACAATTTCTCCCCCTTTGACAATGTATTCAGCAAGGTACAAAAGAGAAATTTTAATTTGTTATGAGAACATTATAACATATACATATAAAAGCAAAGCTCACCCAAATCATACTATCAAGTAACTTACACTAACACATCAATGAGATACATAAAGTAGTGTAAGCCATGCTAGAGATCAAGTGTAATTTTCAATTTAAGCAAGTCATGATCTCACAAACTTAACTATTTCAAGACCTGAAAGCATGACACTTGTTGCTGCATTTTATTTAACATTTAAAGCACAAATTTTGATCTTATGACATTTGCAAGAGATTATATGCAGCATCAGCCTTATTCTAACCAACCAAGCCAAGCCTATGTCATTTGGCAGTCAGAAGCTTAAGGACATGGTTTTAGTCATGCACAACTCCTTTCAAGTTCATATCTAAGTACAATGATAAGCCATCTCAAGAGAAGAAGTGCGATGCATGCATATTCTCTTGATCTTTTCTCATTTTTTATTTGAACATAAAAACTCAACATGTGAGTTGATTACTTGATTAATTTTTTATGATTAAAAGCACTTGTGAGCATGCAACAAGTTCAAAACAACAAGAAAGTTTGACCATGACCAGATTTAGTGTAGATAATTATTCCAATTACTAGACATGGTAAAAACTACAAAATGTATAACACGAGTAATGTAGTAAGAACTTTCAGCATGAAAAAGGAATCACAAAGTCATATATGCATGAAATACTATGCTCATATTATTTTAATTTCAGATTCACACATAGACTTCCCAAGTTTCAAAATTCTCCCTCAATTTAAGCCATGAGGATGCATAACCCCTATTTCACTATGAATGTAATAAAAACGAGTGAAATTCAAAGGTGTTGTAAAAATGTCAGCCAATTGTTGTTCGGTATCTACATGGTGAAGCACAATGTTCCCTTTTTCGACATTATCACGGAGAAAGTGATACCTAATGTCAATGTGCTTAGTTCTTGAATGTTGTACGGGGTTTTTAGCAATGCAAATGGCACTAGTGTTATCACAAAACAGTGGAACACTCTCTAGATCAACCCCATAGTCCTCAAGTGTTTGAACAATCCATGGATTTGTGAGCAAGCACTAGCAGCAGCTAATATTCAGATTCGGCTGTGGATTGTGCAACTGAACTTTGTTTTCTAGAGGACCAGGCAACAAGTGAATTACCAAGAAAATGACAAGCACCAGAAGTACTTTTCCTATCAATCATACAACCCCCAAAATCAGCATCGGAAAAAGCTTTCAAAGTAACGGTTGAGGAAGAAGGAAGAAAAATGCCAAATTCTTGAGTTCCATGTAAGTACTTGAGAATCCTTTTGACGGCTTGACGATGTGAAGCACGTGGAGAGGTTTGAAACCGTGCACAAAGACATACGCTGAATTGTATGTCCAGCCTTGATGCCGTGAGATACAAAAGTGATCCGATCATGCTTCTATGTTCTTTTTGATCAACGGGATCACAATCTTCATCAAGTTCAAGTGTTGTTTCTGTTCCCATTGGTGTCCGAAGAGCCTTGCTTTTGTCCATGTTGAAGCGCCTTAGGAGATCTTTTGTATACTTTGTTTGATGCACAAAGGTACCCTCCTTGGTTTGCTTGATTTGCAGCCCCAAAAAGTACGTGAGTTCTCCCATCATACTCATCTCAAATTCTGAACTCATCATAGCTGAAAACTTGGACACAAGATCATGAGAAGCACAACCAAAGATAATATCATCCACATACACTTGAACGAATAATGAGTCATTGCCATGGTTAAGCACAAAAAGAGTTTTATCAACCTTGCCCATGGAAAACCCCTTTTCAAGTAAGAATGTTTTTAACCTATCATACCATGCTCTAGGGGCTTGTTTGAGACCGTACAAGGCTTTGGACAGTTTTTAAACATGATTAGGAAAATTTGGATTTTCAAAACCAGGTAGTTGTTTGACATAAACCTCCTCATCTATGTAGCCATTAAGAAAAGCACTTTTAACATCCATTTGATATAGCTTAAAACCTTTAGATGCAGCAAAAGCTAACAAAATTCTTATGGCTTCTAATCTATCAACAGGAGCAAAAGTTTCATCAAAATCTAGACCTTCAACTTGTGTGAAACCTTGAGCAACCAACCTAGCCTTATTCCTAACCACAACCCCATCCTCACTTTGTTTATTTTTAAACACCCATTTAGTTCCAATTAAAGTGTCACCTTGAGGTGGAGGTATAAGTTTCCAAACATTATTTCTTTTAAAATTTTCTAACTCTTCTTGCATGGCAATAATCCAAGATTCATTAGTGAGTTCGTGTGATATATCTTTGGGTTCAAAAGAAGCAACAGAAGCAGAATGAGCATGAGAATTGGGGTCGAAAAACTGGATCTTGTAACTCGTTCATGCAAGCTTCCAATAATTTGTTGTGGAGGATGACTTTTGAGAATCTGGAGGGGAGTGGACACTTCACAAGCTGCTTCTTCTTCATGTTCATCATAAATAGATGAACTTGTGACGTGAGGAGGATCTGGACCAGCAATGGTGGTCGTCGGTGCTGGCTGTGAATCAAGATCAGGAAATGGAACAATGTCATTAGCTGCTGAATTTTCGGGCAGCAACACCACTTCTTCCTATTCTTTAATGAAAATACTCTTCCCCTGCGGATATGGATCCAGACCTGCAATATTTGAACTAGTACCTGGGCTAGCTTCATCAAAAGAAACCTCACAAGTCTCCACAATTTTGTTAATATCAAGTAAAAGCACACGGTAGCCTCTAGTATGAGATGGATAACCAAAAAACATACCATCAACAGAGCTAGCTTCAAATTTATTAAGATTACCATGTTTCTTAACAAAGCATTTGCAACCAAAGACTCTAAAGTGTGTGACACTAGGCCTATGTCAAAACCTGAGCTCATATGGTGTTTTACCTAGCTTAGCACGCAAGAAAACACGATTTGGGACATAACAAGCGGTTGCAATTGCATCAGCCCAAAATTTCCTAGGAGTTTGATATTCATCAAGCATAGTCCGAGCCATCTCAACTAAGGTTCTGTTCTTTCTCTCTACAACACCGTTTTGTTGAGGTACATATGGTGAAGAAAATTGATGATCTATTGCATTTTCAGCACAAAAGTGATCAAACGATTGATTTTTAAATTCGGCTCCATTATCACTTCTAATTGCTCTTAAAGATCCTGGGTGATCAATTGATAATCTAAGAAATAAAGTTCTAAATGACTAAAAGCTTCATTCTTAGATTCCATAAAGTAAACCCAAGAGTATCTAGAATAGTCATCGACAATCACAAGAACATACCATTTACCTCCGAAGGATTGAACACGTGATGGTCCTACGGTGTTAAAGTGTAAAAGTTGACATGGTTCAGTTGTCATGGTCATTGTGAGAGGAGCATGTGAACCTGCAACCATCTTAGCATGTCTACAAGAAGAGCACACAATTTCTTTGTCCCCTTTAAGCTTAGGCAGCCCACGTATGCGATTAAGAGCACTAACACGCGTGAGATGATCAAAGCCTACGTGACCAAGTCTACGATGCCAAAAATATAAATCTTTGGAATCATTTGCAACTAGACATCTATGCTTAGAGGAAGACATATCAAAATCAGCTTTAAAAACTCTTCCAAACCAAGACATGTTAAAAATAAGCTCACTATTTGAACCTACAACTTTGCAGCAATTTTTATTGAAAATAATTTCCAGATTTTCATCTAGCAATTGTGAAACAGAAAGCAAGTTGTATTTCAAATTTTTGACAAGTGCCACATCCTTCAAAGTGTAGTGATCATTTACTCTAACCGAACCCTTAGCAATTATAGGAGTTGAAGAATTATCGGCAAAAGTAACATCCTCTACACGTGACACAAAAGAGAGAGAGGAGAACTATTCTTTGTTACCGGTCATGTGGCGTGAGCAACCTGAATCCACAATCCAAATGTTCTCCTTCCTCAAGAGTGTAACCTACATAGAAGCACAATACGTCGATGACTCAATACTGGGGTTAGTTAAAAGGCATTTAGGAATCCAGTACTGAGTCACACGATGTCCAGCAGGAATAACATGTGAAAGCTGAGATAAAACAGCAGGTTTATGAGTCAAAGTTTGAGATTTTTTGTTCTTAACTACTGACCTATGAGGTGTTACTTGTGTAGCACGAAAATCAGTAGCTCCGGAGGCAAAAACAGAAGGTCCAAAGGCAAAAACTAAAGCTCCAGAGGCAAAAACTGAAGCTCCGGAGGTAAACTTTGAATATTTCTGACTCATAACAGCAGGTTGCATGTTCCTGACATTCGGTTTAGTATGTGCAGCAAATTTTGCATGAGAGTTATAAGATCTAGCTTGCATTCTTTCCTTTTTATGTTGTTTAGCTAATCTATAATAAAAATCTATGACATGACCATCTCTACCACAATAGGTATAATGAAATTTAACTTTGTGTTCATGTCTAGATGAGCATGCAATATACTTATTTGAACCCGAATGTGATAACACTCCTGCAGATTTAAAAACCACTTCTTTTTGTTTAGGAACTGTTTGAATCAAACCACTTCCTAATGATTTTACAATTTTAGGTGGATGTTCCTTAGCATGAGCATGTGAATCAAAACCTAAACCAGTTTTATCATTGCAAGACTTGGAAGAATTCAGCAGCAAGTTTAGTTTCTTATTCCCATTACAAAACCGATCTAATGTCTTATGCATGCTATCAAGTTTATTTGATAGATCAAGGCAATTTTCACATGAAGTTTTTCCTTTTAATTTGCAATTGGAACAATATTTAACTTCATGGGAACGTAGCATTGTTCAATATAGAAATTTCTTTCATAGCATCTTGTAGTTTCTTATCAAGATCATCGCAAGTAGAACAATACAAATCAATTGTAGAACAACAAGCATCTTTCAAGTTTTTATCATTAAGTGCAACAAG
Organism: Neostapfia colusana; assembly: GCA_030760725.1. Classification (NCBI taxonomy): domain Eukaryota; kingdom Viridiplantae; phylum Streptophyta; class Magnoliopsida; order Poales; family Poaceae; genus Neostapfia; species Neostapfia colusana. The sequence goes on from JASWHV010000017.1 coordinate 53,727,699, forward strand.
CTTTTTGTTCTTTTCGATTTCAAGTTCAAGTTTATCAAGTGTGGAGGTGTGTGCACTTCTTAGAGAGGACAATTGTTCATATATTAAATCACTTGAGGAACAAGAATCGTCACTAGGAATCAAGGATTTTAAACGATTAATTTCAGATTCTAGTGACTCAATTTTAACAGCATTGTCCCTAAGCTTTTTGTCCTTTTTCTTAACAATAATAGTGGCACGAGAAATAGCATCACACATTTCTTCGCAAGTAGGACATACATCTTCGTTGCCATTGTTGTGTTCTGCATCCTCCATACTTGATTTTGATTTGCCCGCCATGAATCACAAGTTTGCCAGATCATCTTCATCTTCATCACTTCCAATGTCTACATCACTCGAGCCAAGTTCTTAAAGTGCAGTGATGGAACTGTTTATCAGTTTGCGTCCTGTAAAACCCATCTTTTTCTTGTTGGTGTTGCCAAAAGAGGACTTGACTTTATTCTGCTTTTCATTTCGGTTAGAAGGACCTGGAAGGTTAGGGAAATCTGTACGAAAGTGTCCTGTCTTACCACATTCAAAGCATCGTTGAGGTCCGGAGCTTCCTCTCCTTCTAGTTCTCACATTTTGCAATGCTTTTGAGAACCTAGTGGAAAGAAGTACTAGCTCCTCCTCTGGAAACTCCTCAATCTGTTCCAGGGTTATTGAAGACAGCAAAGCAAGTGTATTGCTAGATGATTGGCCGGAGCTAGGCATATCACGTTGTGAGACAAATGCAATAGTCTTATTTGGGTTCTTACGTGATATAATGTTAATTTCATGAGTTTTTAGCCTAGAATAAAGCACATCTAATGTAAGAGTACTCATGACAGTGGATTCACGTATGAATGTTACTTTCATCTCCCAAATTAACATGTCTAATGCACTTAGTAATTGCCTAGCATTTTCAGCATCTGAAAAATTAACATTGACGCTACGCAAGTTGCTGAGAATTTTATTAAAGCGAGCAAAGAGGTCATCAATGGACTCACCGGGTTGCATCTCAAAGCGCATGTATTCTTTCTTGAACATATCATGTCTTACCTCCTTGACCGTGTTGGATCCTTCGTGGTAGTCACAAAGTGCTCTCCACACATCGTACGCTGATCAGAGGTGTGCAACACGGTCGAAGTCGCTCTGAGTTAGTCCTTGTATGATCAAGTGTGACGCCCTCAACTCTGTGGAAAACCACGGAACCGAGAACTGATGCATATGTGTGCCCAGGATGTTCATCACACATATACGCATCATCCACAAACTGAATTTCAGAATATATACAACCATGAATAACAGAGTTTATTACAATGTCTCATGAGTCTTGGACTCATGCTCACAGCGGAAGGTCTTAATCTAACAGCGGAAGTCTTCTAACTAATGCGGAAGCAATCTAAGCAGTAGCGGATCCATCTCTACTCCATCCCCACAGGCAAGGTTGAGGACAGATTACACGCCTAGTGCTCCACTTGGTCTTCATAGTAATCTTCTCCTGTTGCTGATGATGAAATAATAATGCAAGTTTGAGTACAATGATGTACCCAGCAAGTGCTGGAAAATATGATATGTAGCTCACAACAAGGTAGGTATAAAAAGGCTCATTGCAGAAAGCAAAATTATTTATCAAAACCATGATAAAACAGCAACTTATCTTTAAGCGAATGTAATCCCAACATGTACTAAAATACCAACCATACCTCCGTTATGTTCATTACCTTCCATGTCCCAACCAGACATTAATCAACCTCATTCTTGTTCACGAATACCTTCTCGTATTCGCTACCATCTCATGAATACCATCTCGTATTCGCTAACATTTCATCTCATAAACAATTTTTGTCTCACACCGTGACCAACCTCGTTGCCATGACTCAACAGTCATGCAACCCATCTTATCACCCGGACTCAACAGTCCCAAAAACAAAACCAAAACCAAACCTTCCAAAACCATACCCAATAACCATAGCCAATAACCATCCCAACTAATCATGGAAGTTGGCCAGGCGCTCGTGACCGTAAGCTCGGCTATCATGATAGTTTTAGACTCTGCAGAGTTTGCACCTCTTTACTCACAAGTTTGTGATTTCGTCACCCGTCGGCGACTGCAGAACCTCCATTATACCAGTACACAACCGTCGGTGTATGGCCAAGAGATCACAAAATAGCCTTTACAAAGGGGCTACTAGATGTATGGACTAACTAAGGTTTCACCGGCAGGCTAGAATCTCCAATTCTCCCACCCACGGGCCCCCTCTTGTGCCATGCAGTTCCTAGGGCAGTCCTCACTTGACTCTCATTCCCCGCGCCTTCCACGGTCCACAACAATCTAGCAACTTACCTAATTTGTCAGCTAAGCCGCACCCATACTTGGCCTTGTGGTGGCACTGTCATCCTGGTATGTGCTCGCATGAACCGGTCCTTAGATCTGTGGCAAGTAAACCACCATCTCATTCTACCTCATTCACAAACCCAGGCTTGCCTAGATCTCTCTCCGATCCATGTTCATTAACAACATCAGTATCTTATTATCATTACGAGTGCAGTTAGCTAGACACATCTATCTCACTTCCCAATCCCATGGACTCAGCGAAGCATAAAAGTAAAACCATACCCAACTCATAAACTTCCCTGGCGACAAGGGTGGTTAAACCAAAACTAGTAAACTCCTATAAAACGGTTTCCCATCATATTTGACTCATCACACACACACCTTTTTGGAAAACAAAACAGTTTCCAAAAACATAGGATCAATATGGCCAAGGGGCACTTGCCTTGTTCTGGTTGTTCCGGTTGCTCAAAATCTTGTTGTTGTAGTCCGTCATAGGTAGCTCCCTGAGCTTGTCCTTCTATGCATGATCACACACATACAAGATTTACAACAATCAATATCATGCACAAACTTTAACTAGATGTGATGATGCTTATGCATGTTAATCCTATGATGCAGTTTAGTTTGTATGTGTTCTTGCATGGCTTGCATGGGTTTTTATGATGAACAAAGTTGTAGAGATCAATTGTGGACGTAGCGATGATCTTGACCTTTAGATTAAATCGATCGACAAGTGATCTGTCCACGAAAAAGCTTTTGTTCGAAAGGAATCGAAGAACAGATGCAAAGAAAACGCGATGATGTCGTAAGGTAGTATTGGAGACCTACCTTATGTTCTTTTTAGTCTCGAGGTCCTTCTCCTATCAGACAGATCGTTAGGGCTCCCTTCTGGCGATCTCTCTCTACCAAACTCCGGTGATGGGTTTACTCGGCAAGTTGGGGCTAGGGCTCTAAGTCTTCTGCTCAGGAGGTGAAAAAGAAGTTCGTGGTTTTGGCCAAGAGTTCTGGGTTCTATTTATAATTGAGAGAAGAAGAGTCCTAATCTGATAGTATTTTGAATAAGAGTCCTATTCAGATTGTCGTTGAATCTTAACAACTTATTTTTAGTTGATTTGTTGCGGTAACATTGTGGAATTCAGGTCGGTTTCCTCTCTGTACCGGTATTTCTACACGTACAGAATCCAAAAACCGCTTCAGAACTCGTTACCTCCGCGGTGATGAGCTCCAGAAGCTCCACGTGTCCACGGGGCCTGGTCTCCCCCTTTCCTCAGAGACGAGCTCCGGTTGTGCCGCGTGTCAAGCGAGCGAGACCTTCCTCTCCTTCGGAGGTGAGCTCTACGTGTGCCACGTATCCTGGCGGTCGGGACCTCCTCTCTATTCGGAGGTGGCTTCCGTGCACGCCACGTGTCAGTGTCGGACCTTCCCTCTCTTTGGAGGTGGCTCCAGGTGTGCCACGTATCCATTTCGGACCTCCCTCTCTTCGGAGGTGAGCTCCGTGAATGCCACGCGTCAAGTAGCGCCGGACTCCCCTTTTTCCTCAGAGACGAGCTCCGAGGTCGACACGTGTCCAACAGTGTCGGACCTCCCGGAGATAAGCTCCGGTGGCGACATGTGTCCAATAGAACCGGACCTCTCGGAGGTGAGCTCCGAGATCGACACGTATCCCGCGCGAATGGTCCTCTGATTTCTGCGGTAACTAGTTCTGAAGGTGACACGTGTCCTGCGGGACTGCCCTCGCTTCTCCGCAGAGGCTAGCTCTGGGGGCAACACGTGTCCCACGGGGTCGGACCTCTCCCCGTTTTTGTGGAGATGAGCTCCGAAGGCGCCACGTGGCCAGCGGGCCGCGGGAAGTGTCTTTGGCGCTCTTGGTGAACTAGATTTTGCTCTTTTAGCTATCTTTTTTTATTCTTTCTCTGTTCCCACTTCTTTTAAAATGTTTTCTCTACATGAAAACATGAATACATGCAGAAACCAGAAATGAGGGTGTCACAAATCTACCTCCCTTAAATTGAATCTCGCCCTCGAGATTCGTTAGTAGAGAACAGATGAGGGAATTTTGCCTTGATGTCTTCTTCACGCTCCCATGTGGCTTCAGCTTGGTGTGATGGCTCCATTGTACCTTGCACCATCGGATCACTTTGTTCCTTGTGACCATTTCCCTTACGTCCAAAATTCAGACAGGGTGTTCAACATAAGTCAGGTCCTCTTGAAGTTCAAGCTCTTCCATTGGTACTTGCTCCTCTGGTACTCTCAAGCACTTCTTGAGCTGGGATACATGAAACACGTTATGTACGTCGGAGATATATGTTGGGAGCTCTAGTTGATTGGCTACTTCTCCTCGCTTGTCCAAAATCTTAAATGGTCCGATGTAGCGAGGTGCCAGTTTGCCTTTGACGTTGAAACGCTGTTGGCCACAGATAGGTGATATTTTAAGATATACGAAGTCTCCTACTTCGAAAGTCAACTTCCTTCGCCTATTGTCCGATAGCCTTTCTGTTGTGACTGAGCAGCCTTTAAGTTCTCCCGTATCGTTTGGACTTGCTTTTCAGCTTCTTGTAGCACTTCGGGTCCAAACACCTGGTTCTCTCCGGTCTCGTTCCAGAACAGCGACGTTCTACACCGCCTACCATACAATGCTTTGAAAGGCGACATCTTCAAGCTAGCTTGATAGCTGTTGTTATAGGAGAATTCGGCATACGGTAAACTCCTATCCCAACTACGCCCACGTTTCAAGGCGCAAGCTCTCAACATGTCCTCCCAAATTTGGTTTGTCCTTTCGATTTGTCCATCGGTTTGTGGGTGATAGGCGGAGCTAAAATCCAGTCGTGTACCCATAGCTTTCTGCAGCTTCCTCCAAAATATAGAGGTAAACTGAGAACCTCGATCTGAGACTATCCTCCTCGGGACTCCATGACGGCACACGATCTTCTCCATGTACAACTCGGCTAATTGTGCAACGTTGTACTTGGCCCTTACAGGGAGAAAATGGGCTGTTTTTGTCAATCGGTCCACGATAACCCAGATGGAGTCATAACCCGACTGAGTACGTGGAAATCCGACGATGAAATCCATGCTGATGTCTTCCCACTTCCACTCGGGTATCCTCAAGGGTTGCAACAATCCAGCGGGTCTTTGATGTTCGGCCTTCACCCGTTGGCATGTGTAGCATAGGGCAACGTATTCGGCTATATCCATTTTCATACCATCCCACCAATAACAATTCTTCAAGTCCTTGTAAATTTTGGTTCTTCCGGGATGTATGGAATAGGGTGAATCATGTGCCTCTTTTAATATCATGTCGCGGATGTGCTTCACGCTAGGCACACAAATCCTTTTTCCTAGCCAAAGCGTACCCTTCTCATCTTCTTTGAAATCCTTCTCTATTCCTTGTCGGATCCTTTCCTTGATCTCCTTAATCTCCTCATCCGTTGCTTGTCCATCTCTTATCTCTTGCTCCAATGGAGAGTGGAGCTCCATCACTTCCATGTTGTTCAAGAATCCAAGGTGTAACCGTTCGAACTCCTTACGTAGTTCGGGTGGTAGCTCCCAAACCGTGAGTTGGTGACATGCTCCCTTCCGGCTCGATGCATCAGCTACTACATTGGCCCTCCTAGGGTGGTAGTTGATTCCAATATCGTAATCCTTTATGAGTTCCAACCATCGATGTTGCCTCAAATTCAGGTCCGTTTGTGTAAATATGTACTTGAGGCTTTTATGATCCGTATAGATCTCACATCGATGACCAAGGATATAATGTCTCCAAATCTTCAATGCATGCACTACTGCTGCTAGCTCCAAGTCATGTGTAGGATAATTAAGCTCGTGCTTCTTTAATTGCCGTGAGGCATAGGCTACCACTTGTCCTTCTTGCATGAGCACACATCCGAGCTCTTGTCTGGATGCATCACAATATATGTCAAAGCTCTTGCTCACGTCCGACAATACCAAAACCGGCGCTGTGGTTAGCCTTTTCTTGAGTTCCTCAAAACTTTCTTGGCATGCTGGTGTCCATTGGAAGGCTTTTCCCTTCGTTAGCAACTCCGTTATAGGCTTTGCTATCTTAGAGAAGTCCTTGATGAAGCGTCAGTAGTATCCAGCCATCCCAAGAAAACTCCGAATATACCTCACGTTTTGCCTGGTTCCATTTCAGAACATCTCCCACTTTTCCGGGATCAACCGATACTCCTTCCTTGGAGATAATGTGGCCTAGGAACGATATCTCCTTTAGCCAAAATTGACACTTGTTAAGCTTGGCATACAATCGATGCTCACACATTTTCTGCAAGGTCAATTTCAAATGTTCTTCATGCTCCTCCTCACTTTTTGAATACATCATAATGTCGTCGATGAAAACCACGACGAACTTATCCAAGTACTCCATGAAAACTTTGTTCATAAGGTACATGAAGTATGCGGGTGCATTTGTTAACCCAAAAGACATGACGGTATATTCATACGAACCATACCGTGTTCGAAAGGCAGTCTTGGGTATATCGGAGGGCTTAATCTTCAGCTGGAAGTATCCCGACCGAAGATCAATCTTGGAGAACACTCGAGCTCCTTTCATTTGGTCGAATAGGTCTTCTATACGGGGCAGAGGGTATTTGTTCTTGATTGTCACCTTGTTGAGAGACCTATAGTCCACGCACATCCTTTGGGTTCCATCCTTCTTGTCCACGAAGAGCACAGGAGCTCCCCATGGTGACGAGCTTGGACGTATAAAACCCTTCTCCAACTGCTCCTGAATTTGCTTCTTGAGTTCCACTAGTTCATTGATGGGCATCCTATAGGGTCTCTTTGCTATGGTGCAGTTCCGGGTACCAAATCAATGGCAAACTCAATGTCCCGGTCAGGTGGCATACCTGGAAGCTCCTCTGGAAACACGTCCGTGAATTCCTGAACCACTGGAATGCTGTCCAATGTTGCTCCTTCGACGTGGTTCGAAATTGCCTTCTTGGTTGTTTGTTGGGCTGACTCAAACTCGACACGAATACCGTGCTCATTTGTCAACTGCCCGCTTCTTTCAGCACATTGGATTACCCCGTTATGCTTGCTTAACCAATCCATCCCGAGTATTATGTCAAGCCCTTGGGAATCCAAGACAATGAGGTTGGAAAGGAAGTCTACCCCCCTTATTTTAAGGCTTACTTTCGGACATACTATATTAGTCCTCATCTCTCCACCGGAAGAATTATTTAACATAGCGCATTTTAAGTGTGATATGGGTAGATTATGCTTGGCAACATACTTGGATGATATGGAGGAATGTGATGCTCCAGAATCCAATAAGATGGTGGCTGGGTTGGAGTTGGCAAAGAACATACCAAGTACGACGTCCTCAGCCTGTTGTGCTTCCTCAGCAGAGACATGGTTCACGTTGCCGCGAGCATAGTTCTGCTGTCCACGGTTTCCTTGATTGTCCCCTCCGTTCGGTTGAGGGTTCTGCTTGGACACATTGCCTTGCTGTCCAGGGCCTCTCCTCGGGCACTGGCTCACGAAGTGTCCTGTTTCCCCGCATGCAAAGCATGCCCTGTTGCCTACGGCAGCAGGTACGTTGGGGCGGGGGTTTTGAACAGGAGCGCCCATGTTAGGTCGGGGCACAGGAGGCAAAGGCACATGCGGTTCTTGTGCAACAGGTCGTTGCTGTGGTGGCTGACTAGGGCGGTATGCAGGAGCGGTCGATCCATACAGTGGTGTGGCCGGGGGCATGTACCGAGGTCGTACGTTGCTCCCTTGGGGCTGGCATGGCATCTTCCCCTTGCACTCTCGCTCGATCTCTCGGATCTTGCTTTCAACCACTATAGCCTTGTCAACTAGCTTCTGGAAGCTCGCGTAGTCATTGTTGAGGAGCTGAACCTGGATCTCATTGTTCAACCCTCTCATGAACAGGTATTGCTTCCTCTGGTCTGAGTTGACATCTTCCATACCGGGACAGTTGTGTGAACTTGTTGGGATACTCATTCACGCTTCTCTGTCCTTGGCGGAGACCTTCAAACTCCTGTCTCTTGAGCATCATTACACCAGCAGGGATGTAATGAGAGCGGAAACTTTCCTTGAACTCAGTCAAAGTGATCGCCTCCGGATTGACATGAGCATTGCATAGGGCATCCCACCAGTCAGCGGCAGCTCCCATGAGTTGGTGCGACGCAAAAAGAACCTTCTCTCGGTCATTGCACTGCACTATGGCAAGCTTCTTCGCCATGGATTTCAACCAGTCGTCGGCCTCCATGGGGTCGTTAGCTTGATCAAAGGTGGGTGGTCGAGTCCTCATGAACTCACCCAGTCTGTTATGAGCCGGTGGTGGTGGTGGCGGTGGTGCCGGAACGGGGTTGTTGTTGTTGGCCTGCAACTGACCCAAAGTTTGGATCATGGTTTGCATAAGTTGATTCTGCATGCCCATCAACCGTTCCAGGTTGTTTTCACCAGCTCCGGGGTTAACAGGAACTTCATCGTGGCCATCTTCTTGGTTGTCACGGACATTCCTTCGGCCGGCGTTTCCTCTCACCATCTGTGAGAGAGAACGAAATAGAGTAGAAGGTTAGAAGGTTAGATCGATCCCCTTAACTATATGCACCAAGGTGGATTTGACTATATATATTAGCCCATATGAGGATGTGAACAAGTGCTGAGGCATCTCACACCTTTTTCTACTTATGTGTGGATATGGACAACGCTTTGAGACGCCACAACTCACACTAAGCACATAATCACAAACAATCATCACAAGGGCTCACACAGTTCCTATTCAAGGCTTGTTCAATGGGGGTCCTATATGGATTAGGGTGTTGCCAATCTATGATCCAACTATGGCCTTTTCTAGGCTTGCATCCTATGTCAGCGTGGCTTAGCTACCAATCTGTGTCTGATACCAATCTGTGATCTATCTAAGCGTGTAACCTACCGTCAACCCGTGGCTCTGATACCAATCTAACACCCTCAATTCTGCGGAAAACCACGGATTCGAGAACTGATGCATATGTGTGCCCAGGATGTTCATCACACATATACACATCATCCACAAACTGAATTTCAGAATATATACGACCACGAATAAAAGAGTGTATTACAATGTCTCATGAGTCTTGGACTCATGCTCACAGCGGAAGTCTATATCTAACAACGAAAGTCTTCTAACTAATGCGGAAGCAATCTAAGCAGTTGCGGCTCCATCTCTACTCCATCCCCACAGGCAAGGTTGAGGACAGATTACATGCCTAGTGCTCCACTTGGTCTTCATAGTAATCTTCTCCTGTTGCTGATGATGAAATAATAATGCAAGTTTGAGTACAATGATGTACTCAGCAAGTGCAGGAAAATATGATATGTAGCTCACAACAAGGTAGGTATAAAAAGGCTCATTGCAGAAAGCAAAGTTATTTATTAAAACCATGATAAAACAGCAACTTATCTTTAAGCGAATGTAATCCCATACTAAAATACCAATCATACCTCCGTTACGTTCATTAGCTTCCATGTCCCAAATAGACACTAATCAACCTCATTCTTGCTCACGAATACCTTCTCGCACTCGCTACCATCTCACGAATACCATCTCATATTCTCTACCATTTCATCTCATAAACAATTTCCGTCTCACGCCGTGACCAATCTCGTTGCCATGACTCAACAGTCATGCAACCCACCTTATCACCCGAACTCAACAGTCCCGAAAACAAAACCAAAACAAAACCTTACAAAACCATACCCAATAACCATCCCAACTAATCATGGAAGTTGGCCAGGCGCTCGTGACCGTAAGCTTGGCTATCATGATAGTTTTAGACTCTACAGAGTTTGCACCTCTTTACCCACAAGTTTGTGATTTCGTCACCCATCGACGACTGCAGCACCCATTATAATAGTACACAACCGTCGGTGTATGGCCAATAGATCAAAAAATAGCCTTTACAAAGGGGCTACTAGATGTATGGACTCACCAAGGTTTCACCGGCAGGCTAGAATCTCCAATTCTCCCACCCACAGGTCCCCTCTTGTGCCATGCAGTTCCCAGGGCAGTCCTCACTCGACTCCCATTCCCCGCGCCTTCCACGGTCCATAACAATCTAGCAACTTACCTAATTAGTCAGCTAAGCCGCACCCATACTTGGCCTTGTGGTGGCACTGTCATCCTGGCATGTGCTCACATGAACCGGTCCTTAGATCTGTGGCAAGTAAACCACCATCTCATTCTACCTCATTCACAAACCCAGGCTTGCCTAGATCTCCCTCTGATCCATGTTCATTAACAACATCAGTTTCTTATTATCATTACGAGTGCAGTTAGCTAGACACATCTATCTCGCTTCCCAATACCATGGACTCAGCGAAGCATAAAAGTAAAACCATACCCGACTCATAAACTTCCTTGGCGACAAGGGTGGTTAAACCAAAACTAGTAAACTCCTATAAAAGGGTTTCCCATCATATTTGACTCAGCACACACACACCTTTTCGCAAAACAAAACAGTTTCCCAAAACATAGGATCAATATGGTCAAGGGGCACTTGCCTTGTTCTGGTTGTTCCGGTTGCTCAAAATCTTGTTGTTGTAGTCCGTCGTAGGTAGCTCCCTGAGCTTGTCCTTCTATACATGATCTACAACAATCAATATCATGCACAAACTTTAACTAGATGCGATGATGCTTATGCATGTTAATCCTATGATGCAGTTTAGTTTGTATGTGTTCTTGCATAGCTTGCATGGGTTTTTATGATGAACAGAGTTATAGAGATCAATTGTGGACGTAGCAATGATCTTGACCTTTAGATTAAATCGATCGACAAGTGATCTGTCCATGAAAAAGCCTCTGTTCGAAAGGAATCGAAGAACAGATGCAAAGAAAACACGATGATGTCGTAAGGTAGTATTGGAGACCTACCTTATGTTCTTTTTAGTCTCGAGGTCCTTCTCTTATCAGACAGATCGTTAGGGCTCCCTTCCGGCGATCTCTCTCGACCAAACTCCGGTGATGGGTTTACTCGGCGAGTTGGGGCTAGGGCTCTAAGTCGTCGGCTCAGGAGGTGGAAAAGAAGTTCGTGGTTTTGGCCAAGGGTTCTGGGTTCTATTTATAATCGAGAGAAGAAGAGTCCTCATCTGATTGTATTTCGATTAAGAGTCCTATTCAGATTGTCGTTGAATCTTAACAACTTATTTTTAGTTGATTTGGTGCGGTAACATTGTGGAATTCAGGTCAGTTTCATCTCCGTACCGGTATTTCTACGCGTACATAATCCAAAAACGGCTTCAGAACTCGTTACCTCCGCGGTGATGAGCTCCGGATGCTCCATGTGTTCATCGGGGCCTGGTCTCCCCCTTTCCGCAGAGACGAGCTCCGGTTGTGCCGCGTGTCAAGCGAGCGAGACCTCCCTCTCCTTCGGAGGTGAGCTCCGCATGCGCCATGTATCCTGGCGGTCGGGACCTCCTCTCTATTCGGAGGTGGCTTCCGCGCATGCCACGTGTCAGTGCCGGACCTTCCCTCTCTTTGGAGGTGGCTCCGGGTGTGACATGTATCCATTTCAGACCTCCCTCTCTTCGGAGGTGAGCTCCGTGAATGTCACGCGTCAAGTAGCGCCGGACTCCCTTTTTTGTTAGTGACGAGCTCCGAGGTCGACACGTGTCCAACAGTGTCGGACCTCTCGGAGATAAGCTCCGGTGGCGACATGTATCCAATAGAACCGGACCTCTCGGAGGTGAGCTCCGAGATCGATACGTATCCCGCACGACTGGTCCTCTGATTTCTGAGGTAACTAGTTCCGAAGGTGACACGTGTCCTGCAGGACTGCCCTCGCTTCTCCGCAGAGGCTAGCTTCTGGGGCAACACGTGTCCCACGGGGTCGGACCTCTCCCCCTTTTTGCGGAGATGAGCTCCAAAGGCGCCACGTGGCCAGCGGGCCGCGGGAAGTGTCTTCGGCGCTCTTGGTGAACTGGATTTTGCCCTTTTAGCTATCTTTTTTGTTTCTTTCTCTGTTCCCACTTCTTTTAAAATGTTTTCTCTACATGAAAACACGAATACATGCAGAAACCAGAAATGAGGGTGTCACATCAAGTTCCGAGCCTTGTTGTTGTTGTCGACATCTCTCATGTTTGTAGCCGTGACTTGATCGTTTGAAGGCACATCGTAAGGCTTGTACACCTTTTCCCATATTGCAAAGCCTTGCGCCTGGATGAAAGCTTCCATGCGTGCCTTCCAAACCTGAAAATCAATACCACTAAACACACAAGGTTTGGCGGAGTATTTCTCCATGATGATTAGTCAAAACACGTGCAAATCACAAAGATTAGAGCAACCTGGCTCTGATACCAATTGTAGGATCGAAGTACACATTTAAAGCTACCAGAGGGGGGTGAATGGTAGATAAAAACTTTTCAGCGGGAGCAACAAAACACCCCTCAGCAGAAACCGATCTGTTAAAGAAACCGTGTGTGCGACTAATCTAAACTTGTTCAACTGTGACAAAACTAGTATAGATTGTAGAGAATCAAGTCACAAAGACTTCACAACAAGAATCATGAAAATCCGTTGAGAGAAACTCAAGTTACGATCGAAAGATCGAACAAAGGTCAATCTGTCCTACGCGAGAAAAACAGTTCTGGAATACTGCAAAGAAACTCGTGTAGATCCGAAACCACAAATTAAATGACCGTGAAATTTTTCACGGATGATGGATAATCAAGTTGTGAAGACAACCCAAAAAGAATCACATAATTGGATCTGTAAATCTCGAGTTATGATAAAACCACCGAAGCAAGGTAGTGCTGAACAGATACTCGACGAGAAAAATTTGTCTGAAACAAGTCGGACGAACAAGGCACAAAAGTTCCTTTAGAATACGAATTTTTTTTATCAAAACACAAGAGGAACAACCCCAAAGTTATGTCCCACGAGCTCTGGCCTCCCTTGCTTATATAACCAGCCCGAAGGCCAACTCAACTCAAACTAGGACTCCTACTCCTACTTGGATTTAAACTGTAACTTTCCAATACTGCTTAGGACTCTTCTATATGCAGATAGAAGCAATCTTAAGACTTCCAAACACCTTAGGAACGTATTCCACATTCCTAAAATAACTCAAATTCGTGACCCACATGAAATCCTATCGTTACCAACTCAAAACTTTCCATATTTGAGTCAAACACGACTCAGCCGCAGCCTGAGTCCATAACCTAGTCAGTTGGACCTTTCCGACCAATTCTTTACGTTCACATCTCTTCATTACGCCTTGGAACCATGCAGCCACATCCATGCACTCCTTGCACATGTGCAAACATCTTCAAACGATGTCCAAGATACCTTCATATGCATTGTTCTTGATTCAAACATACTGCGCAACCTCCCGATCGACTCAACCACAATTCCTCCCGAACTTGGTTGTTGAACCTCATCTTCTCCCTAAGACTAGTTCAATGGATCCCGTCACCAGCCATGTATTGAAATCAAGCAACACCTGCACATGAATAAACAACCAATACTTCCGAGCACAAGTCCTCGACTTGACTCTCGTTAGTTCTGAAACTACAACATCTTACGTGAGCACCTCACATAAGCATGTTGTAAACCATAGCAAAATGATATCAGCCATAACCACCAAAACACACCAAAAACTTAGTAAAATAATACTAAGCAAACTTTCCATAAGAGTAAAGCAAGTTCGAAACATTGCAAGTTAAAAGCAGAACCATTGCAATCAAGCTCCGAACCTTACCAAAGCTAACCGGACCTTGAACCGGAGCTTACCAAAGCTAGTCGGACCCAGCGCCGGAGCTTACTAAATCTTAGTCGGACCTAGCACGGAACTTACCAAAGCTACTCTGACCTAGCACCGGAGCTAGCAAAAACAAGTCGGACCTAGCCAAAATAAGTCAGACCTAGACAAAGCAAGTCGGACCTTACGTCGGACCTTGCCGGAGCTACCCAAAACAAGTCTGACCTATCGTCGGACCTTGCAGGAGCTCGGACCTTGTTAAAAAGGTGTTTTGGTAGTATTCAAAACTTTTATCGTCAAAGCCAATGTATTCAGCACACATAGGTCTCACAAACTTCTAATGGGTAACAAACCGAATATCTCCTATTTTAGAGTCTTTGGTATCAAGTGTTATATTCTTAACAAGAAGCCTCAAGTTTCGAAGTTCGCCTCGAAATCCGATGAAGGTTTCTTGCTTGGTTATGATTCAAACACTTACGCCTACCGTGTATTCAACAAAACCTTCGGCTGTGTTGAAATCGCACGTGACGTAGTGTTTGGTGAAACTAATGGCACCCAAAGGGAGCAAGTTGATCAATGTGCGCTAGACGAAGAAGAACCATGTATGGCATTAAGAAGGATGGCACTTGGAGACATACAACCACAAGAGCTACAAGACCCAAGTGACCCACCCTTGTCACAAGGAGTGACCCCACAAGATCAAGCACAAGATCCCCTATATCATGAACAAGATCAAGATCACCACGTTCAAGACATCGAAGGCCATGATGGTGGTAGCAATCAAGGGGGATATAAAGAGGAAGAAGAAGTTCACTCAAGACCATGTGTGCCACACTTTAGAGTCCATCAATGTGTTCAACGGGATCATCCCGTTGACAACATACTTGGAGACATCTCCAAGGGGGTAATGACTCACTCTCGTATGGCTAACTTTTGTGCTCACTACTCTTTTGTGTCTTCTTTGGAGCCTTTCAAGGTTGAAGATGCCCTACAGGATCCGGATTGGGTGATGGCAATGCAAGAGGAGCTCAACAACTTCAAAAGAAACAAAGTGTGGGAGCTTGTGGAAAGACCAAATGCAAACGTAGTCGGCACCACGTGGGTCTTTCGCAACAAGCAAGATGAGCGTGAAGTAGTGACAAGAAACAAAGCTAGACTTGTGGCCAAGGGATACTCACAAGTCAAAGGTTTGGACTTCAACGAAACCTTTGCTCCCGTAGCTAGACTTGAATTGATTCGTATATTATTGGCCTACGCTACTCACAATAATTTCAAGTTGTATCAAATGAACGTGAAAAGCGTCTTCCTCAACGGACCAATCAAGGAGGAGGTATATGTGGAGCAACCGCCCGGCTTTGAGGACGATAAGTATCCTAACCATGTTTTTAAGCTTCACAAAGCCCTCTACAGCCTCAAACAAGCTCCAAGGGCTTGGTATGAGTGTCTTAGATATTTCCTCATTGACAATGGTTTTAGGATAGGAAAGGATGAATATACACTTTTCACTAAAAACTTAGATGATGACTTATTTGTATGCCAAATTTATGTCGATTAATATTTGGCTCTACCTATCGATCTCTTTGTGAATAATTTAGCAAAATCATGACGGAGAGGTTTGAGATGTCGATGATGGGAGAGTTGAAGTTCTTTCTAGGTTTTCAAGTGAAACAACTCAAGGAAGGCACCTTCATATGTCAAACCAAGTACACTCAAGGTATACTTAAGAAAGTTGACATGGAGAAGGCCAAGCCCATCAAAATGCCAATGGCGACAGACGGACACCTCGACCTCAACCAAGACAGCCCTAGCGTGGATCAAAAGGTATACCGTTCCATGATTGGATCCCTTCTTTACCTTTGTGCATCTAGGCCCGATATTATGTTAAGTGTATGCATGTGTGCAAGGTTTCAAGCCGCTCCTAAAGAGTGTCATTTAACAACTGTAAAGAGAATCTTGCACTATCTAGTTCATACACCTAACCTAGGGTTGTGGTACCCTAAAGGGTCCAAGTTCAATCTCATCAGATAATCTGATGTTGATTATGCCGGAAACAAAGTAGATAGGAAAAGTACCTCCAATACTTATCAATTCTTCGGCAGGTCCCTAGTATCATGGTCATCCAAGAAACAAAATTCCATCGCCCTATTGACACGATCCCAAAGGTCTTGTTGAGCCAGGATCACGCTGAGGGGTGCTGCGTCGCACAGCACCGGATAACACAAGTCAAAGGTACAAAGTGGAAGCGAAATTTTATTACATAAACAAGTTTATGAACATGTTTACATCAAAATAGTTCCAGTCTAAACTCACGGGTGTAGACTACGCATCAAGTCCACGTTCAGCCCTTGAACGTGTCCTTGCTAGCACACACGCACACTAACTCTGCGGCGTGCACGACTCCCACTCGACGGAGTTCCCCTCTTGGGGTTCCGTCTCCTCTTCGGGAGTCCCTTCCTCATAGAACCCTGCAAAAGCTTCAAACACAAGCAGTGAGCACGAAGGCTCAGCAAGTCTGACCCATCTCACCTAAACATGGAACTTCTAAATGAGGGGTGGTGGGTTACATGAGGTAAAAATCATTTGCAAGGACTCGCCTAATTAGTAGAACCTTACTTCCAAGTTTTAGCAGCAGGTTGTGGAGAACCTTACGCTAAGGTACATGAGAGAGCCGCAATCAAACAAGAAACACATTTCTCTCATGTACTTTGCCCAAAGTTGAAATGAACTTTAGTTAGCTCTAAACTATAGCTAGTCATTAGCAATCAAGTCCATCTTTCAATCAGCAACATTTTAACATGTAACTAGCCTGTTCTTTCTATGTCACGGTACAGTGAACAAGTGGTACTCACTGACCGCGAGGGACGGCGATTATAATCGATTTACACCTGCAGGGTTACCCGAACAACCCGTCACGTACGCCCGTACTTGATGTTGCCTACAACAACCATCACGGACGCCGTACGCGACTACCTTTCATCCGTTAGCCAAATGTTGAACCGGTCCAATCGTCCCGAGCAAGAGGTCTCTGCGCACGCATCTCAGTGCCGCCAGCCGATTTACACCTCGAGCTCTCAACCTACCCTCTGAACGACCAGCTATGCCTCAACACCCAGCTACCCGAGTTACATCAGTTTCCCGGTTCCCATATAGCCGGTAGGTCTTCGGTACTGTTCTAGCTTGTTCAACAGGCCCGCACACGGCTCGGTCCTCAATCGACACAAGCGGAGCTACAGCACACAGGCCCCAAAGTCCTGTTGCCCTTACCCTCCGCTTGGTCTCATTTTCTTGCCATGAGTTTCATGTGCTATCACTACCCGAGTCGAGTGCCTCTAGCCTATGCTTGCGAGTAGTTCCAACTACTCGACTTGTACCGAATCCCACTCTATCTTAGCATTGCAGTAGCTAACGGGGTCTGCCATCCTAAACCCAACCCATGGTTTTCTTGGCTATGCAGTTGGGTTTCCAAACAAGACTCTAATGCAAAGAATAACGTAATCAAGTATGTGCTCAAAACAATAAAACTTGTAAAAGGTTAATGCAAACCGGAGCTTGCCTTGCTGCTCTTGGTCGTAGGCTAGCTGTTCCTCCGAAGTAACGAAGTCTAGGACTTCGGGTTCCTCCTCGACCTTAGCGACTACATGATAGAAGAAGTACATGTATCAATTTAAATGCATTTGTATTAAGTTTGAACTTGTGAAGCTTATAAGTCCCACTTGACAGACTCACTGACTATGAAACTTTTACTGTGGCTTGGTCACAACCTAAATACATACTTGGTCAAGTTTTAGTTGCAGTAAAGCTCATTTGAGCCCTCCACAGTTAAGTATGTACTTGACCTTAATTGGCACTCTTAGGGTGTTCTAGGGATTTTCATGGAACAAACTATGACTTTCTGGAAACTAGATTTTCAGAGGGTTCTAATGGAATTGGTCTCACTTAATTTGAAGGTTCCTAGCTAAAGATATGAGCCAAACAATTTCAGAGAAAATTCTGAAAATGTTTCTGAACATTTTCTATTTTCTCTGGACAGTTTCACTAATCACACCATTAGGTGGATCAAATGAGCTCAAATGGATCTGAAATTTTTATGGTAGATCAGGGATATTCTGGTGAACATCGCAGCAAAATTTCAGGATTTTCCTCCAAAGGATTCTCCAGTTAAAATTCCTAATATTTTAAATTTTGAGGAATTAATTCTGGATAAGTAAGGGTTTTCATGAAGTGAAACTTGATTTGCTGGAAAGTACTCAGAGAGCTGAATCCAGTAAAATTTGGTTCACTCGATTTGGAGCTTCCTAGCCAAAGTTATGAGGATTTGAAGTTTGAATGGAATCTGAAAATCGGGAGAAAAGTTTAAACTTGCGGGGGCCCGCGGGGACACGTGTTGAGTGCGGAGGTGTCCGGCACACTGAGGCCCACAGGGTATTTGCGCGCCAGCACAGCTGATCCTGGCCACACCCGATCCCGATTTAAAATCTTCAGCCGCTGACATGTGGGCCAGCCGGCTTCGTCTTCCTCCCACCGTTCTCTCGCGCCCACGCCGCCGACCTCGCCGGAGCAGACTCGGAGCTCGCCGGCTCGCCGCTGCCGGACCTCCCATGGTCTGAAACTCGCCGCCAGGGGGTTGTCGACTTTGAGGAACACGTCGGTGGTGTCAGGTCGGGCTGGGGGTGACCGGAAATAGCCCGGCGACGTGCCGCGACCTCGGTTGAGGTTCGGCGCCGTCGACCGTGGGTTCTAACCCGCCAACACCTAGAACAAACGGTCCTAAAGCATCAGTGCACCTCTAGGAAGCTTGACAAGGTGTCAAAATGGTTCAGGGATGGCGGCAAGTCGGTCGGCACCGTGTGACCGATCGTGCCCGCCATGACCGCCCTCGATCGAGCTCGAAATTCGTCACTCCTAGACAGTTTCACGCCACGGATGCCGAAAAGAACTTGATCGCCGGCTAGTCCAGCGTCTATGTGCAAGATTTGATAACCTCCGAAAGATCATAGAGCGAGAATTTAAAGAAACCGTACCGGAAGCTCAGTTTAAGGTTGCCGGAGCAAAAACTGAGAATTCGCCGGCGAGAGTTCACGGCGTGGCTTGAGCTTCAGGTGGAAGCATCGTGGAATCCGTGCGCTCCTGTTGCCGCCCTTGCTCGGCCGTGGAAGTGGCTGTAGTGTGCTGCCCACGTGAGACCGATCGCCGTCCTTCAGCTAAACTGCGGCGGTCGTCGTTGATCACGGGAACAGGGGCCGAAACCTGGTGGTTCAGGCGTTGGGAGGGTGGTGCTCGAGCTCAAGATGTTGCCTGGCAACTCGGAGAGGTGAGGACACGATTGTTTGCTGTGTTTTCCCGATCGACCGAGAGCTCGGGAAGAAAAGGAATGGCGCCGCCCAGTGTCGCTCACGGGGATACGAAGGCACCCGGTCTTCAGCCCGCTGAGGCGGTGACGGTCGCATGGGGGCGCGATCAGGCCGCCTGAGCGCCAGCGCGCGTAGAGGGGAAGCAGCTGGTGGCACCGGTGGCTGCTCGGTGGCACAGCCGACAGCTGCTCGGTGGAATTTCCCACCGAGGCTGTGACTTTGTGTGCAAGTTTTGCCTCCTCCTCTCTATGACATTTGGGTCCCACCCGGGGTTTTAACCTCTGAAATTTACTCCTAATCACTGTTGTAAACAGTGAGCCCCATAATACCCCTGGTGATTCAAATTATTCACCCTTGAGCCATTTGAATTGATTAGAATTCAAATTGGGTTTGGTTTGAATGAATTTCAGCACAAGTTCAGTTTTGAATTCAAATAAAGTTTGAATTTGCCCCACTTAGCTCATGTCAAGATCAACTCCAAATGGAGTGAAAATTGGTGTGTGAGCTCACAAAAATGTGCTGAGTAAGAATATGCCTCCCACTTTTAAATTCATGGGATAAAAACAGTTTGAACTTCAATATAGTTTCAAACTGCCCTCTTTCTAACTATACCCAAAATGACCTCAAAAAGGTTTTGAATTTGGGTGAAACTTGGCATGGACATCCTTAGCAATGTGTAGGAGTTTTCATATGTCCAGCCCACCTATATCACATGTGGGAAATACCACTTTTGCAATATGTGAGTTTGTTCTCTAATGAGCATGTTGATGGTGGTTACTTGCTCTTCATTTGTGTTCATCATCTTTCCTCAAATGAGGTGTGTGGTGTGGTGATGAACACATAAAATAGGTGTCAAAAACTGAGGCCCTTACATTCCTCCCCCCCTTAAAAGAATCTCGTCCTGAGATTATAGGGTGAAAATGAGAGAGAGGACGGTGGAAAATTACCGGATATGCGACGTGAAAAAGTTGGGGTAGATGGCGTGAAGAAATCCTTCGCTCTCCCATGTCGCTTCGTCCACGGAGTGATTACTCCATAGAACCTTGTAGAACCACAATGTACGGTTGCATGTCGTTCGGGCCTTTTCATCAATAATCTGCACCGGTTCCTCCCGATTGGTGAGATCCGGTTGCAGTTCTTCAATATCTTCCAGCTGAACGGTAGTTGATAGCTTAAGATACTTCCTCAGCTGGGCAATGTGAAAGACGTCATGCACACCGGAAAGTGCTTCTGGTAATTTCAGCCGGTATGCCACTGATCCACATCTTTCGGTAATCTGGAATGGACCGATGAATCGGGGTGCCAACTTTCCTCTCACCCCAAATCTGTTTACGCCCTTCATTGGAGACACCCGTAGATATACGTGATCTCCAACTTCGAATTGTAATGGGCGCCTTCTCCGGTCCGCATACTGTTTCTGACGGGATTGAGCGGCTTTTAGGTTTGCTTGAATCAGTCAAACCTTTTCTTCCGCGTTGTTGACAAGGTCCATCCCGAAGGTAACCCTTTCGCCAGACTCACACCAATTCAGTGGTGTGCGGCATTTCCGCCCGTATAGCGCCTCGTAAGGTGCCATCTTGATGCTGGCTTGGTACCCATTGTTGTACGAGAACTCGGCTAACGGCAAGTGATCATCCCAATTCTTGCCGTGGTGGATAGCACAAGCTCGTAGCATGTATTCTAAGATCTGATTTACCCGCTCGGTTTGTCCATCCGTCTGCGGGTGGTATGCTGAACTACGGATCAGCTTCGTCCCCAAGGCAGCGTGCAGCTGCTCCCAAAAACGGGACACAAATAAAGTGCCCCGATCCGATATGATAGTACGGGGTACACCGTACAAGCATAGGATCCGTGAGATGTACAGTTCAGCGTACTTCTTGGCGTTGTAATTTGTGTTGACCGGGATGAAATGGGCAACTTTGGTGAGCCGATCGACAATCACCCACACAGAATCATGTTTCTGCAAGGTGGTGGGTAAACCGACGATGAAGTCCATGCTCACGTCCTCCCACTTCCAGGCAGGAATGCCCAGTGGTTGCAGCAGTCCCGGTTTCCGCATATGGTCTGCCTTCACCCTTCGACATGTATCACACTCGGACACGTATTTTGCAGTCTCACGCTTCATCCATGTCCACCAAAACTTGCTTCTGAGTTCTTGATACATTTTGTTGCTGCCAGGGTGAATAGAAAACTTTGACAAGTGAGCCTCATCAAAGATCTTCTTCCATAATTCCCGGTTACGGGGTACGACGATCTGGTCCTTAAACCAGAGGACGCCGTCTCCGTCCTTCCGGAAACATTTCAGCTCCCCCCTGTCTACACATCTCCGCAAATGTGACATGCCCTTGTCATTCTTCTGGGCTGCCGCTATCTCTTCACGGATGGTGGGGATCAAAGCTAGGTTGTAGAGAGCTCCATGTGGAATTACATGCAGTGGTGGTTCGCCCTCTTCCAACGGTGTGATGGTCAGATTGTTGATGTGTGACTTGCGACTCAGCGCATCTGCCACTACGTTTGCCTTGCCCGGATGATAATGGATCTCTATTTCGTAATCCTTTATCAATTCTAACCATCTTCGTTGCCTCATGTTTAGTTCCTTCTGAGTGAATATGTACCTGAGGCTTTTGTGGTCGGTATATAAATGTACAAGGTTACCGAGTAGGTAGTGTCTCCACATCTTCAGTGCAAGTACCACGGCAGCGAGCTCCAAGTCGTGGGTTGGATAATTCTGCTCATGGTTTCTAAGCTGCCGTGATCCATACGCGACCACTCTTCGGTCTTGCATCAGCACACATCCAAGCCCAATGCCGGATGCATCGCAGTACACATCGAACGGTTTTGTTGTGTCTGGCTGCGCCAAAACCGGTGCTGATGTCAGGTGCTTGACTAAAGCCTTGAACGCTGCTTCACATGCTGGACTCCAAACATATTTGGTAGACTTCTTCAGCAGCTCTGTCATTGGCTTGGCAATCTTTGAGAAGTTTGGAATGAACCTCCGATAATATCCCGCGAGTTCGAGGAAACTCCGTACCTCGTGAACAGTTCTCGTGGATTTCCAATTCAGCACTTGAGTGATCTTGCTCGGGTCTACAGCGATACCCTCTGCTGAGATGATATGCCCGAGGAAAGGCACTTGCGATATCCAGAACTCGCATTTGCTGAATTTCGCGTATAGCTTGTGATCCCGCAGCCGTTGCAAGACTATACGCAGATGCTTCTTGTGATCTTCCTCTGACTTGGAATATACCAGGATATCGTCGATGAAGACCACAACAAACTTGTCCAGCTCCGGCATGAATACCGAGTTCATCAAGTACATGAAGTGAGCTGGAGTATTGGTGAGGCCGAAGGACATGACCAGGTACTCATAAAGTCCGTACCTTGTCGAGAAAGCTGTCTTTGGAATGTCCTCAGCCCTTATCTTAATCTGATGGTACCCGGATCTTAAATCCATCTTGGCAAAGATCCTTGCTTCGACCAACTGATCAAACAACATGTCGATCCGTGGCAACGGGTACTTTTTCTTGATGGTTACGGCATTCAATGGACGATAGTCCACGCAAAGCCGTAACGTATCATCCTTCTTCTTGACAAATAATGCCGAACAGCCCCATGGCGAGGAGCTCGGCCTAATAAAACCCTTCTCCAGAAGGTCCGTGAGCTGAGTCTTCAGTTCAGACAATTCCTTGGGCGCCATCTTGTACGGCCTTCGGGATATTGGCATGATTCCCGGTGCAAGTTCAATCTTGAACTCCACCTCTCTATCAGGCGGCATCCCCGGCAAATCCTCCGGGAATACATCAGGGACTCTCGGACCACTGGAATATCTTCCAATCTGATGGTTGTGGCTTGATAGACACTTGGAAGTTTTATTTCTGGACTGTCCAGATGAGTGAGACTCGTGCACTTCTGAGTTCAAGTGCACAACTCGAAGGACGGTGTCTAAAACAGCGCCGTGGCGGGTTAACCACGACATTCCTAAGATGACATCGACCTTTTGTCCCTCTAAGATTATGAGAGACGTAGGGTAGACTCTACCCTCTAAGCACAATGCGCTTTTGGGACCATCATGCTTGCTGAAATTTTCCCACCCGGTGAACAGGTCACATAAGGACTATTGGTGGTTAGTATTTGCAAGCTATACTTATCAATGGAAGCTTGGCTAATGAAGCTATGCGTGGCGCCTGAATCAAATAATATTATAGCGGGATGCTGGTGGAGTTGGAACATACCCGCAAGGATTGGCTCGCCCTCCGGCACGTCCTCAATGGCAAGCTGGTGGACGGTGCCGGGCCTAGGGTTTGCCCGCCGCGCATTAGTAGGGTTCCGGGGTTGATTCCTCCCCGGAAACTGCGGTGCCACTCCGCCGCCTTGCCTCTCCGGGCAACTGCTCGCGAAGTGTCCTGGATGACCACACTTGTAACATGTGGCCGCTGCTGGTGTAGTGCTCGGGGGACGAAAGCCCGGCATGCGTTGCTGAGGTGCATACGCACGCGGCATTGCCCGCTGTTGCTGTTGTTGCGGAGGTGGTACTGGCAGTGCCGGCCTGAACGCCGGTGAAGAGTACGGACGATTGCAGAATGGCATCGACCGCTGTGGTGGCTGCCAGCGTGGACCTGATGGTGGGCGATTCACCATACAAAACTTCTGAGAAGGACCGCCTCCTTCTCCGCTGCTCTGCGGCACGCTTCGCTTTCTCTCCGCCGCAGCTAACTCCTTGCCGAAGTCCTCCTGAACAATCGCAGCATCAATGATGTCGTTGAGGCTGCTGTGATTGAACATCGCCAACTTGTCCTTCAGGAGCGGGTTAAGCCCCTGGTAAAAGTGGTCCCGCCGCTTCTCGTCGGTATCGGCATGATACGACGCATAAAGCGCGAGATCGTTGAATGCTCTGGAGTATTCCAGCACGTTCCTGCTCCCTTGTTGCAGGTGTAGGAATTCCTGCGTCTTCCTCTTCATCAGACCTGGCGGTATGTGATAGGCCCTGAAGGCCGTCCGGAACTCCGTCCAGGTCATCACTCGGTCGGTGGGCTGTGAAGCACAGAAGTTGGCCCACCACGCGCTCGCGGATCCTTGGAGCTGCTGGACCGCGAACTGAGTCTTGCGCTGCTCACTTATCTGGAGCAGCCCGAACTTCATCTCTATGGCGCGGAGCCAGTTGTCCGCGTCAAGTGGTTCATCCGCCCTTGAGAATACCGGGGGATGAGTCGCTAGGAAGTCGGAGTAGGAGCTGTGTTGACGCTCCTCACGGTCTTGACGTCTCTCTGGGCGAGACGTATTTGCGATTATAGTCTGCAGCAACTCCGTGTGCTGCTGATGTGAACCCGCCATTGCCGCGACGATGTCGGCCAATGTAACCGTTGGCAGTGGCGGTGGCGATGTTTGCTGTTGCTGCTGCAGTCCCGAGGAGTCCTCGGGAGGCTGTTGGGAGGTCTCTCCCCTTTGACTAGTACCCCCAACATCAGGGTTGGCACGAGTACGCATCATTCTGAAATTCAAAACAGCAGCGATTAGCACATGTCTTACTTAAAATTCCATATGTAACAGTAGGTATTGAAGTGACACATGATTAATTTGCACAACATTCACATATATTGATAAAGCATAAACTTTATACAAGATACATTATTCTCGGGTCTCCGAGAAGTCGTGCTCATGTCGTCACTACCTACATACGCTACTGTCTACACGACATGTCACCGATTACAAAATTTGGGCTACACTACCCTAGCTGCCCTACATGGCAACTGTAACCCCCTACTCGGAGCAGAACTCGACCTCCTGTGGGTAGTCCTCCTCTGGTACCTCTGCTGGTGGCTCTGGATCTACCACCTCCTCTCCCATCCCGGGTTCTCCCATGGATGGAAGACCCAAGACCACCGGTATGCCCAATACCGGAGGTACGAGGTCCTGCAAAGCATGCACCTCGTCCATAGCCTTGTTGTAGTCCTCTTCCCAGCCTTGACCTTCCTCAATAGCGTTGTCCCGCTCTTGAGTAAGTTCCTCGTTCTGCTGGGTCATATTCTGTACATGTTCTTGTAACGCCGCGATGTCGACACGGCTCTTCTTCTTTGCCTTCTTCAGACGATGTAACTGATTGTGTTGTTCATTCAGTCGCTTGATCGTCGGGAGGAGCACATTGCGGAGTGCGCTGTGAGCCCTCTCGAAATGGTCTCCACGGCTCGTGCTCTCCTTGAGCTTTGTGGCGAGATGCTCCGTATGAACAGCTTGGTTGTCCATCACGGCGTTTCCCGCCCTCATCTGGAGGCTAAGGTTTGCCTCCGCGGGGTTGTACCTTGGGCAACTCGGGTCCGTTGCCTCCAGGTACCTCTCTTCCCACACATGCTGAGTCCGTCCTTCCACCGGAACGAGCGCGTATGGAGTGCCCTCCATAGACTGCATGTGTAGTTGGCAGAAACGTGACATAGTATCACGGGCTGCCACTTGCCACATCCCTTCCGGTTGTCTTCCTCTCACCGTGACGGTGAACGGCACCCAACCGGGTGGTGTAGGTCCTGCAGGGACTTCGACATGGATCGTCCACGTCTTGTTCTCCTCTTCGCCTTCTTCTTTGGCAAAGTACTGCAGCATCTGGTTGTACCCGAAATATTGGAGCATTTGCCACAATGCTTCCGGGTAGCCGCTACGGTGAGAACAGTGGGACACCACCCACCCGTTCTCCAATTGCTTATCTGCTGTCATCTGTAAAAATATATTTGAGAAATGTAAAATATTTATTTAAACAGTAAACCTCTGAGTTATAACATAAGACATGTCATTGAACCCATAAAACTTGGAAACATAGTTCAAATTTTAAACAAATTTGACTGCTGATCTGCTGTTCCCATGACAGCCCTGACCAGTTTTCATTTCAACCTGATTTAGGCCATGTTGAAGGAAAAATCAATTCTGGAGCTCAACATCAAAGTTAAATCTAACTTCAATAGCTTTCCAGAAAGTATTTGCTTGGCCTAATATCTGTCCTGGTTCAAAAGTTATGAGATGTCAAAGTTAACAGAATTTCTGGAGAAAATTGGACAGCACCTCCCTGCTTTAGGTACTGATTTCATCCAAGAATTCCAGTTAATTCTGTTCCTAATCTGACAAAACTTTCTGTTACAAAGTTGTAACCCATCTAATAAGATTTCCAGAACGACCTCATTTTCTATTTTTGGATTTTTATGCAGGAAGTTATGCTTAATTTACAGAGAGTTTACAGAGAGTGTTTGCTCTGCCCTGTTTTCTGGACAGTTTCAACTCTACTGCAGTTTTCCATTGGTTAAGGGATTAAACACCTCTGGACGTCAACAGAAAAGTTGTAAAGCTCCTCCAAAGCTTTCCATAAATGTATCATATGACCCCAACCTCGAAAGAACTCAACCTCTAACCTCTGATCAACTTCAGCCCTAATTCAGCTGAAACCAGAGTACTCTGCCCTTAACAACCTATAAGTTGAAAACTTGTTAACTTTGAATATTCTGATTAAGGAAAGGAGTTACATCAAGTTTTACTACTTTGGATCAAAACCTTAAAGTTTTAAATGAAGTTGTTCATTTAATGGGGTGTGACGTCGATGCGTCACCAGATTATGTCGGTACTACGTCCTCACAAGGAAAAACCTATACCGGACTTAGCCGGCTTCGTTAATTCAGTGGCACTAAACGTCACTCGCACACGGATGATACACGTCTACCGTTTCGTGGTCAGGCTACCTGCAGAAACTCACACAATCGTCAGACTCGGCTGCACACCGAGCCCGGAATCCATACAGTTCGTACACCCGGCCGTCATCACTCGCCCGGATGTTCTCAAGCCAAACACGCCTTGAGTTACGTGTTCATATTTCAGACCACGTGACGGGGTCTCCCAAGTTGCACCACGCACGCCAGGGATAGACGTTGCTTGAATACCCCAAACGACATGAAGAGTCGTAGAGGATATCAAAGCGGGTCGGGTTACCTGCCACCCGTGGGGCTCCACCCTTCAGCTTGTGCGCACTGGTGGACAGCGCTTACGTGCACCCCCCAAGACATACACGTCCCGAGATGCACGATTTTCCGACATAATCAAATAGGTTAATATGCCACTTTCTATATGCTAATAACATCCTTATACGGGCTACTAACTCCTTCCTCACTGGATTTTTGAAAAAGATGACCTTTGTAGTGCGTTAAACCTCAAGCGGGCTCTGATACCAGCGCTGACACGATCCCAAAGGTCTTGTCGAGCCAGGATCACGCTGAGGGGTGCTGCATTGCACAGCACCGGATAACACACGTCAAAGGTACAAAGCGGAAGCGAAATTTTATTACATAAACAAGTTTATGAACATGTTTACATCAAAATAGTTCCAGTCTACACTCACGGGCGTAGAGTACGCATCAAGTCCACGTTCAGCCCTTGAACGTGTCCTTGCTAGCACACACGCACACTAACTCTGCGGCGCGCATGACTCCCACTCAACGGGGTTCCCCTCCTGGGGTTCCGTCTCCTCTTCGGGAGTCCCTTCCTCATAGAACCCTGCAAAAGCTTCAAACACAAGCAGTGAGCACAAAGTTTCAGCAAGTCTGACCCGTCTCACCTAAACATGGAACTTCTAAATGAGGGGTGGTGGGTTACATGAGGTAAAAATCATTTGCAAGGACTCGCCTAATTAGTAGAACCTTACTTTCAAGTTTTAGCAGCAGGTTGTGGAGAACCTTACGCTAAGGTACATGAGAGAGCCGCAATCAAACAAGAAACGCATTTCTCTCATGTACTTTGCCCAAAGTTGAAATGAACTTTAGTTAGCTCTAAACTACAGCAAGTCATTAGCAATCAAGTCCATCTTTCAATCAGCAACATTTTAACATGTAATTAGCCTGTTCTTTCTACGTCATGGTACAGTGAACAAGTGGTACTCACTGACCACGAGGGATGGCGATTATAATCGATTTACACCTGCAGGGTTACCCGAACAACCCGTCACGTACGCCCGTACTCGATGTTGCCTACAACAACCATCACGGACGCCGTACGCGACTACCTT
The DNA here is from genome assembly GCA_030760725.1 of Neostapfia colusana. Classification (NCBI taxonomy): domain Eukaryota; kingdom Viridiplantae; phylum Streptophyta; class Magnoliopsida; order Poales; family Poaceae; genus Neostapfia; species Neostapfia colusana. The sequence goes on from JASWHV010000017.1 coordinate 53,756,118, forward strand.
TCACCCGTTAGCCAAATGTTGAACCGGTCCAATCATCCCGAGCAAGAGGTCTCTGCACGCGCATCTCAGTGCCGCCAGCCGATTTACACCCCGAGCTCTTAACCTACCCTCTGAACGACCAGCTATGCCTCAACACCCAGCTACCCGAGTTACATCAGTTTCCCGGTTCCCATATAGCCGGTAGGTCTTCGGTACTGTTCTAGCTTGTTCAACAGGCCCGCACACGGCTCGGTCCTCAATCTACACAAGCGGAGCTACAGCACACAGGCTCCAAAGTCCTGTTGCCCTTACCCTCCGCTTGGTCTCATTTTCTTGCCATGTGTTTCATGTGCTATCACTACCCGAGTCGAGTGCCTCTAGCCTATGCTCGCGAGCAGTTCCAACTACTCGACTTGTACCGAATCCTACTCTATCTTAGCATTGCAGTAGCTAACAGGGTCTGCCATCCTAAACCCAACCCATGGTTTTCTTGGCTATGCAGTTGGGTTTCCAAACAAGACTCTAATGCAAAGAATAACGTAATCAAGTATGTGCTCAAAACAATAAAACTTGTAAAAGGTTAATGCAAACCTGAGCTTGCCTTGCTGCTCTTGGTCGTAGGCTAGCTGTTCCTCCGGAGTAACGAAGTCTAGGACTTCGGGTTCCTCCTCGACCTTAGCGACTACATGATAGAAGAAGTACATGTATCAATTTGAATGCATTTGTATTAAGTTTGAACTTGTGAAGCTTATAAGTCCCACTAGACAGACTCACTGACTATGAAACTTTTACTGTGTCTTGGTCACAACCTAAATACATACTTGGTCAAGTTTTAGTTGCAGTAAAGCTCATTTGAGCCCTCCACAATTAAGTATGTACTTGACCTTAATTGGCACTCTTAGGGTGTTCTAGGGATTTTCATGGAACAAACTATGACTTTCTGGAAACTAGATTTTCAGAGGGTTCTAATGGAATTGGTCTCACTTAATTTGAAGGTTCCTAGCTAAAGATATGAGCTAAACAATTTCAGAGAAAATTCTGAAAATGTTTCTGAACATTTTCTATTTTCTCTGGACAGTTTCACTAATCACACCATTAGGTGGATCAAATGAGCTTAAATGGATCTGAAATTGTTATTGTAGTTCAGGGATATTTTGGTGAACATCCCGGCATAATTTCAGTATTTTCCTCCAAAGGATTCTCCAGTTAAAATTCCTAATAGTTTAAACTTTGAGGAATTAATTCTGGAGAAGTAAGGGTTTTCATGAAGTGAAACTTGATTTGCTGGAAAGTGCTCAGCGAGATGAATCCAGTAAAATTTGGTTCACTCGATTTGGAGCTTCCTAGCCAAAGTTATGAGGATTTGAAGTTTGAATGGAATCTGAAAATCGGGAGAAAAGTTTAAACTTGCGGGGGCCCGCGGGGACACATATTGAGCGCGGAGGTGTCCGGCACACTGAGGCCCACAGGGTATTTGCGCGCCAGTACAGCTGATCCCGGCCACACCCGATCCCGATTTAAATTCTTCAGCCGCTGACACGTGGGCCAGCCGGCTTCGTCTTCCTCCCGCCGTTCTCTCGCGCCCGCGCCGCCGACCTCGCCGGAGCAGACTCGGAGCTCGCCGGCTCGCCGCTGCCGGACCTCCCATGGTCTGAAACTCGCCGCCAGGGGGTTGTCGACGTCGAGGAACACGTCGGTGGTGTCAGGTCGGGCTGGGGGTGACCGGAAATAGCCCGGCGACGTGCAGCGGCCTCGGTTGAGGTTCGGCGCCGTCGACCGTGGGTTCTAACCCACCAACACCTCGAGCAAACGGTCCTACAGCATCAGTGTACCTCTAGGAAGCTCGACAAGGTGTCAAAAGGGTTCAGGGATGGCGGCAAGTCGGTCGGCACCGTGTGACCGATCGTGCCCGCCATGACCGCCCTCGATCGAGCTCGAAATTTGTCACTCCTAGACAGTTTCACGCCACGAATGCAGAAAAGAACTTGATCGCCAGATAGTCCAGCGTCTATGTGCAAGATTTGATAACCTCCGAAAGATCATAGAGCGAGAATTTAAAGAAACCGTACCGGAAGCTCAGTTTAAGGTTGCCGGAGCAAAAACTGAGAATTCGCCGGCGAGAGTTCACGGCGTGGCTTGAGCTTCAGGTGGAAGCAGCGTGGAGTCCGTGCACTCCTGTTGCCGCCCTTGCTCGGCCATGGAAGTGTCTGTAGTGTGCTGCCCACGTGAGACCGATCGCCGTCCTTCAGCTAAACTGCGGCGGTCGTCGTTGATCACGGGAACAGGGGCCGAAACCCGGTGGTTCAGGCGTTGGGAGGGTGGTGCTCGAGCTCAGGATGTTGCCTGGCAATTCGGAGAGGCGAGGACACGATTGTTTGCTGTGTTTTCCCGATCGACCGAGAGCTCGGGAAGAAAAGGAATGGCGCCGCCCAGTGTCGCTCACGGGGATAAGAAGACACCCGGTCTTCACCCCTCTGAGGCGGTGACGGTCGCGTGGGGGCGCGAGCAGGCCGCCTGAGCGCCAGCGCGCGTAGAGGGGAAGCAGCTGGTGGCGCCGGTGGCTTGGCATGGATTTGAATTTGGGTGAAACTTGGCATGGACATCCTTAGCAATGTGTAGGAGTTTTCATATGTCCAGCCCACCTATATCACATGTGGGAAATACCACTTTTGCAATATGTGAGTTTGTTCTCTAATGAGCATGTTGATGGTGGTTACTTGCTCTTCATTTGTGTTCTTCATCTTTCCTAAAATGAGGTGTGTGGTGTGGTGATGAACACTTCAAATAGGTGTCAAAAACTGAGGCCCTTACACCTATCCACAGCCAAAGCGGAGTATGTCGCAGCCGAAAGTTGTTGTGCACAACTTTTTTGGATGCGACAAACTCTAAGAGACTATGGTCTCAATATGAACCATATTCCACTCCTATGCGACAATGAGAGTGCTATTGAGATTGCCCATAATCCTGTTGAACACTCTAGGACCAAACACATTGACATTCTGCACCACTTCCTAAGAGATCACTCAATAAAGGGGGATATAGTTATTTCACATGTTAGAACCAAAAAACGACTAGCCGACATCTTCACCAAGACACTAGATGAAAAACGCTTTTTCAAACTTAGTAATGAGCTAAATATCCTTGATTCTCGAAATATGGCTTGAGATGTTGCACATCTGATTGTTAATTGTTTCATCTCGTCAAAACTAAGCATGTTTTTAAAAAACTGCCTCTCTCAATTTTCTATCAAATTGTTTTTGATTATAATCTCCTTGAATCATGGCCATTGTATGATTGTTTCTGTGCTCTACTGGCCATGTTCATTGGGAATAATTGTGAAAAATTAGTCTATATGGATCATTCCCTGCATATCTCTTCACATATATGAGAGTGTGATGTCAAGGGACGGACTAATCCGCCCAAGTGGTCGGACAAGTCTGGCATCCTAGACAAGTCTAGCTAGGTTTAGACAAGCCTACATCGGACTAGTCCGCCCTTCACCGGACTAGTCCGTACGATCAGATCAGTCCAGACCTGGTCCGGCCACCAGACTTGTCCGGTATCTAGGACTGGACTAGTCCGGACGGTTGGTACTTAACCCAACTGCCGGCACCGAGACCACCCACTCCAACCATAACTCATCTCAACACTCGCCCGCACTAAAACTCGCCCCAATTGGCGATTTTTGAGAATTTCCACCAAAAAATTCAAAGGATCCGAGTCCTCTACCCCTTGGAGCCTCGGGAAGTCAATCTTTGGACTTCTCCGCTCTTCCATCCGGTTATTTCCTCGGATTTGAAGAATCAAGGTGTGTTCTTGGGGCAAAACCTAATCTCTTCAAATCTCTCGATTCTAGGTTGTTTCTCCCATAAACTAGGATGTCTAGTGCTCCATAAACTTCATGTGATTCCTCCCTAGGGTTATCGCAAACTATTGATAGGATTTGTAGAAAATTCACATAGTTTGGGTTAAACCCCAGGTAGTCCGGACTATCCGGACACAAAGCGGACAAGTCCATTCCTGACTGGACTAGTCCGGTCAGAGACCGGACAAGTCCAGCCAAACCTTGAGTTAACCCCTAACTTAGTGTTTTTTCTGCACCTCTATCGCGATAATCTTCTGTTCTATACTCATATCTTTGCTCAATTGCTCTTCCAGCATGTCTCAACACGACAACTCTCCACCCCTCTCTGACTCGGAGCGAGAAGCAGCTCGGTAAGAGCTTTACCGCTGTCGGAAGGAGGAGGACGCGACAATTGCGCAAGAGCTGGCTCGTCGTGAAGCTAGAACTAAAAAGCGACACGAAAGAGAGGCAGCTCAAGCTCAAGCTAAAGAAGAGTGATCTTGCCAAAGAAAGAGGCTAGTCTCCACAGGTGAAAAAGAAAGGGACCAAGCGGCTGACAAAGGAAAAGGACCCATGAATGAAGGAGAAGCAGTCAAGGGGAAAGGCAAGGCCCCGGTTCAGAAGGTGCCCGCCAAAAGGACAACACCAAGGATAAAGGCACCTACTAGCAGGGGACTAGTCATTCCAGACCGTTCCGTGGGGTCAAGTGCTCCCCAAAGAGGCCCCATTGGGCCCTTGGTCATGACACCTCCCATGAATAACCCCATCCGGCAACCGGAGCTTTCAAGCAACATCTTCCTTGGGAAAGGCTCTGAAAAGGCGAGGAGACTTAGGGAACATGATCCCTACAAGTATGAAAAGGCCACACCGGATTATCGCTTTTGGTGTGACTTCCATTGTGACTACTATCGCCTTGTCTACTTGAGGATGAAGACGCCAGTTGCTGATGCTCAGTGGGTTGATTGACCCTATATGGAGAAGAAAAATAATCAAGCCTTCACTGCAGTTGTACAAGCCGCTGAGCATCACGGTCTTAAGGATCTTCTTGCTTTTCAATATGACTGGAACATAGAGGTGGTGGCTCAGTTTTACACCACATGCTACTTCTCCACCTATGGGGACATGAAGATCTCATGGATGACGTACGGAGTCCAATACTCCATCCTATATGATGAGTTTGCACGGATTCTAGGATTTGAGGAGTTCTTGAGCCATGAGTTGACCATTCACAACCTCACGGTGATAGACTTGGGGGAGATGGAATTCATGTACGAGGTTGGCTTTTACAACCCCCCTACAACCAAAATCATCCGGCCATTCTTTAGTGTGCTGAACCAGATCTTGAGAAAGACTTTAGCACCTAAAGACGGAGATGCGGGGATGATCCAAGGCCATCTCCGCCACCTGTTAAAGCTGATTTATGAAGATGATAAATTCAATGTGTTTGACTACATCTACAGTGACATCTTCAACATATCCCACACCCCCAACCGCTCGTGTGGTTATGCTCCATTCATCATGTGCCTGATTGAGAAGGCGTCGGGATTGGAGTTTATGAAGGACGTCAAGCATAGACCCCTTCACCCTCAAATTCCTCCTATCGTGCCAAATATTGGCGGAGCTTCTAGGAGGGGTGCTCCCGAGGCACCTCCTCCTCCACCCGATCCTGCCTATTCCTCCTCCGGTGATTCTTCAAGTGCTATCCTCAAATTCTTGAAATCTATCTTCACCTCTTGCTGCAAAGTTGAAATCAAAACTCAGAAGATGGCTAGGAGGCAAGACAAATACCTCAAGACGCTTTGTGAAAAGGCGGATATTGCTATGTCCCCATAAGCTTTCGATGACGAGGAGCTCACACCTTTCCCGGATCTCACGGAGGTGGAGGCTGCTCTCCTTGATGGTGGGGGTATCCAATCCCGTGCCGCTCCCGCCGTAGAAGAAGAAGAGGAAGAGAAATATGATGAGGATGGAGAGGAAGATGAAGAAGCAACTCAGAGCGATGAAGATCGTGGTGAGGAGAGTGAGAGCGATGACGACTAGACTTAGGCTCTCTTCTTTTCCTTTATGGTTATTGATGTCAAAGGGGGAGAGATTGAGGGGGAGTAACTATGTCAAATATGTCATATTTGAAACTCTTTGGTTGTAACGTTGCTACACTTTCATATTTGGGTTCTAATAACTTTATGCTATGCTACCCTATATTAACTCGCTCTACTTTAGATTACGTATTATTCCATATGTGTGATGATCCTTAATTCCAATTTAGATGCATGTTTCACTTCTATTTATCGCATCTCAACACTTGCATCACACGTAGGCACCACACCATAACATACAACTCTATAAATCTCCCATAGAGTTCACTCTCGTGCATTACTTTTATTGCAAATTATTCATGCACACACTTAGAGGAAGCTATTTATACACTTGTGTGTTATGAAAACCAACTCACTTATATTTTTATCAAAAACCTCAATGTGTTGTCATCAAATCACCAAAAAGGGGGAGATTGAAAGTGCATCTAGGCTAAATCTGTGAAATCCCAAAATTCTTGCACGAGGAGCTGCCAATCACACTGAGGAAATGAGAGAATTTAAACTTTTGAATATAAAGGTATGAGCTCCAAGTGCTAAATTAAACACGCAAAAATTTCCAAACATGGAGACCTAAATCCACAACTCGGTTCTCCATACATCCATGGGTAGCCCGGCAAATTTTCAGATCATTTGGAAAGGATTTTCTCTTTGTTGGAATTAAAACAGGAGGCAATTCGAATTTGAATTTAAACTTCAGTTTCAAATTCCGACTTCACCAAAATCCAAGTTTGAGTGCACCATTGTGTTCCTCACATTCCTTTTGGCCTATTCTCCAATTTTGATCAAATTTGGAGTTTGTTTGCTCATTCAAATTTGGAAAAAAAATGAAGAGGGGAGAAGTGGACCCCACTTGTCATACACAGGAGGTGGAAACCGCCTCTGTTTTCACAGAGAGCCGCCACCTCCCGACGTCCGGTGTTTCCAAACGACTCGAGCGCGCCACCTCCTCCTCGTTTCGTCCGGCGGCCGAAGGATAAGATCGCAGCTCTCCTTCCACGTGAACAACTTTCTTTGCCGTGCACAGTCTTCCTACGCAGCTCCGAAGAAAAAACTCTTCACCGCCGCTCGACACTTTTGGCTCCCCACGCCCGAGTGCTCCGAGCCACCTCATGGCCGATGATCTACACGAAAAAGGACCGCTCTCAGGTGCTAAACACGACCGTGCAACCCTCTCATCTTCTCATGCATCCCTGAGGGAAATTTCCCCGTTATTTGCTTCGGTGTTCATAGAACCAAGCCGCACCGAAACTCAAAATTCGTAGTGATCACTCCACCGAAACTTGTGCCGAGCTACAAACATGTTCTGTACCTTCCCACACTCCTGTAGGATCAAAAACCATTGAAAACTGTTGAGTTTTGGCGCTGTTCTTCGAGAATTCTGAGCCGCCGCCGGTTTTTGCCCTAGGTCGCCGATGAACTCATGTTTGCAGCCACTTTTGAGCTGATTTGAGCTCATGACGGTAATGAGGGTTCTACCACGGTGCTCTAGAAAGAAAAACCAAAGCATTTGAGTCCTCCTAGCGCGAGATCGACACCGCCGAAGTTGTGCTGCAGCCGCTCGTCGCCGACAAATTTCCGGTGGTCGGTGGCCTCGGCCGACACCTTGGATGAGTTCCCCGTGTCCCTAAAGTGAGAGGCGGCAAGTTCGAGCTCTAGGGGAGGCCGGGAAGGCACTTCCGGTGGACCTCACCGGAGAGCACTGCCACCCGAGTGTTGCCGCCGTGAGGAAGAAGAAACCGGTAGGGTGGGGCCCACGCGCAAGAGTTTAAACATTTCCTTCAGTTTCCAGTTTTAGTTCAAATTCAAATGCTCATAACTTTTGTTAGGAACATCAAAAAATTGTCAAATAAATTTCTGTGGATTCCTCTCAGAGAGTACTATCCAGGGGTGCAGTCCAATATTTATGAGAATCCCTGGATTTGGCTCATTAATTCATATAATGAAAATTTTGTAGGATTTATTCCAGGAGTATGTGTATTGGAAAATTCCCAAATTTGGGCAGGACATCATTTCAAATATACTTGAACTCCAGTAATAATACCAGAGTCATTGGACCTCATATGCTAGGCCAAATGAAGATTCAATCTTGTATGTCTCTGAAAATTAGGAAAAAATAACAGAATCAATTTTCCAGCTTTTAGCCAATTTTGTAAATTTCATATCTCTGTGAAGGAAGCTCCAAAAATGGTGAAACCAAATCCTATGGACTCATAAGACTCCCAAGTTTATGAAAAACAACAATTTGAGCATGCCAAGACCCTATAATTGCCATAGGAATTCAGAGAAGCCAAATAGCTAAGAAAATTCTTTAGGCCACATATTACATCAACTTTGTCTGAAATTTTGCAAGCCACACCTATGTATGATATATGGACCACTGTAAAAATTTCAGAGCAATTTGATATCATATTCTCCAGTTTTCTGCTGGTTCCTTCAAATATATGTCTTATGTCCATTATATATAAGTTTTTTTTGAACTTAATTGCAAAAACCTCCACTGATCCAAAATGATCTTTCCTATGTTTCAGTACCTAGCCAGGCCTAACTCTTAAGTCTTAGTTGATCTGAACCTTCTTAAGACATAAAACACTTTTGTTTTATAATTCCTTACTTGCAATATTAATTTGTCCATATTCATATAGGTAGGAATCATGATGAAGGAGTTCGACGAAGAACTTGACTCGGAGCAGCAAGTTGAGGATTAAATCATCGCCAAGATATGGACTTTAAAGTAGAACTAAACCTGCAGCAACATAAGGCAAGCTCCGGTTTGCATTTAACAACTTTTAGTTATATTTTACTTTGTATCACTTTCTTTGGTCTAGTATGTATTGTGCATTAGGTCAAGGATGATTGATAATCCAAATGCATGACCCACAAACCCTTGGAGTTAAAGGGTAGAACAGGTTACCTTCGTGTAGTTTTTGCAAGGCTTAAGTTGTATAGGAATCAGTAAAAGTCGGGTAGTCAGAAGCAACTCGCGAGGCTAGGAAGTTAGTTCAACGGGGTATGATTCTAGAGAATGAAATTCCTGGAATGGAAAATGAGACCGAGCAGAGAGTAGGAGCAGCAGGACGAGGCCTGTGTTGCCGTAGCTCTGTTTGTGTCGGTTAAGGACCGATGCGTATGCCGCCCTGTTGAGCAAGTTTGAACAGTACCGGATGCATACTGGAATTATGGGGTCCAGGAAACCGATGTAACTAGGGTACTCTCGTGTCGAAACTTATACCACCGTCCTTTGGGGGTTGGTGTCACAGGTGTAAACCCACTAGCGGAGCAACTTCGACGTGTTACGGGTAGTGGCCCTTCTAATGGGTCGGTAGAACTGGTTCGGCATTGGGGTGACGTGCGAAAGGTTGCTGCATACAACGTAAGAAAGATCTCTTGTGTGAGTCTTTCGAGGCGGGTTTATGTGTCGTGTGTTCCAGGTGTGTCCTGATTCGAGTCACCGTCCCTCACCGTTCCAAATGAAGTGTGATGAATCATTGCTGTTGTGAAGTTCTTAAGTTCATTGTATTGCAAACCATGTATGCTATAGTTGTAGAGCTCACTAAGTTTATCTTCCACTTTAGGCATAACCACATCGGAGGAAAGCGTTTCTTGTTTGATTGTGGACTTCCGATGTGAGGGCTGTCTAAGGTATATTAATTTGCTGCTATAAAACTGAAAGTAAGGATTAACATGTAGGCGTGTTGTTATTGCAACATATTTGTCCTATATTATTAATCCCTGCATGTAGAGTTTCATGGTTAGGAGCGTTGGTTAAGTCTTGCTGAGCCATCGTGCTCGCGGTTGCATTATTAGTGTTTTGCAGGTATATAAAATTTGCTATGAAGATGGTTGTTCAATGAGGCATCTGAGACTCACCAGAAAACTTGCCGCTGCACTCACCTTTATGGAAGCTAGTAAGAAGCGTCCGCGGACTAGACGTCTTCTCTTTTGGATAGTTAGGACCGAGAGTAGTGTGTATGTATATTCCGCTGCGTGTACCTTCGTGGTACATTATGTTGTAAATGACACTATATTGAGAAATAAAACTTTGTATGTTTATGGTTTCTTTTCGTGTATGCTGTTGGGTGTCGCATCGCATGGCACCACCCAATGTGTATCCTGGAGTGTGGATCCCGGAAGGGGTTCCCCACAGGCATGGTATCAGAGCCGCATTGGGAATAGCACGCAAGAAAAGAGCATATTTTTGTAAACTTAGAAGTATACGAGTGAGGAACGTATATTATGCCCACATAAGGACTATTCTTAGTATAGTTACTTAAGGTGTCAAGCTAACAGTGTGTTATTATTCGGTATTTCAATTCTGTAACGACGCACCTACGTGGAGGTAAGCATGGTAAGGAACGCCAACGAAAGTGTATCAATTTTGGTTAGCTCCCCCGACGAGGAAAGTGGTTCAAGGTATAGGTCTCACAGCTTGGTGTTTGACGTCAATATGAAACTCTTGAACTCTTCATGTTCCTGAGTTCATATGAAACGCTGGTCCCTGGTGTGCATTAGGCAAGAAAGTGGAAACACCATCATGTGGTCGGTAACGCGATAGTGTGTTCTTCTGTATATAGCCTAGGAGGACATACACAGTGCTTGCCATCGGCGTGCCCTACAGTGCAATTGGTGGTATCCGTTGGGTTGATAAAATTCCCAACCGTGACGAACCGTTTGCGCTCTACCCGGGTTCCCGTGTGGTGTGAAAACGCGGCCATGTACCTTGAGACGTGATTTGACTCAAGGACGACACGTATGGCAATGATATGGGGCGTATGTTTTTACTATGATATGGACCTGCCTGTAATGGAAAACCTTTTGTGTGCTTCATTATTGATTGTTTTTCTGCAGGTACCTTAACCACGAGTAGAACATTGCGTGTAGAAGACGTGTGTGAGTGATCGTTTTAGTGCCACCCCTTGATACATATATGCCAGAGTAACGCCGGTTAGGATTTTTGATTTGGTGACGAAACGTAGTACCGTGGTATATTTTCAACTGCATGAAAAATGAAATTTTCGAAGAAAAGAGTAATTTTGGAGTCTAGGATTACACTAGGGGTTAATGAACTCCTATATTGAACTAAGAGTCAATTGGGACTATAGTTTTCATCTCAAACATTTAGAAACAATCTCCCCTGTTTTCGGCAGAATTTTTGCTGAATTTAAACAGGACATAACTTTTGATTAGTTGAATCTATGGAGGTGACAGATACATTTCTGGAAAGGTTTTGAAATCTTCTACAAACTTTCTATAGAACTCCAGAAGAGAATCTCCCTCCAAATGGATGAAAATATCAGATGAGTATGCACTGTCCAGAAATAGGGCAGACTAAAAATGCTCTCTGGAATTTTCTGTATTTCGGCCATAACTTCTTGTAGAAAAATCTATAAGGGTCATGTAAGACAACGTTAAAAGTTTTTGATATGTGCTACGACTTTGTAGTTCAAAGTTTCTACAGATTTGGGGTAGAACTTTATGAAATTTTGCGGACAAAACAGACACTTTTAGAGGAGGTGCTGTCAAAAATTTTCCAGATTTCTGTCAACTTTGAAATATCATAATTCCTGAGACAGAATTGATATGAAGGAAAATAAATACTCGTTGGAAATATATTGAAGTTATCTAAAACTTTTATATTCAACTTGGGACATGAAACTGACATTTTCATATTCAAATACTGGGATTAAGGCCAAATCGTCATTCTGAACAGAGTATTGTTCATTGCCCTGGTAACTTGAGACTTGTTGTGGACATGAAGGTTTTTATACTTCTCTAAGTTTCATGACATATTCATTAGTTATCTTTCATCATCCCTTGCTGTTGATTTAAGTGTTTGACAAACTTGAACAATCATTGGTTACATTCCGGAATTGTCAAAAACCTTGTTTCCTTCATGTATGCTGCACTGTTGATGTGATGCTTTTGCGGTTGATAATTTTGAGTTCAAGTTGAGTACAATCTTGGATATTAACCGTAAATTGCTCGCTATTGCAGCATGGATCATACTCATTCCGGATATGAGGTTGGTGGTTCTAGTCGGGATGGAAATGATTCGTCGCAGCGACTATCACCGCCATCATCAACCGTACTGGCGGAGGTGTTGGGAAGAATGGCTGAGTCTCTTGAGATGTTGGTGCAGCAAGGTCCAACAGGAGACCTTACAGCGTAATCCTACACTGAATACTTATTTGGATTTTCTAGCAAGACAACCACTGGTATTCTCGGAAGCTAAAGAAGCCTTGGAGGCAGATTATTTGCTCCGGGTGATTGAATCTAAATTGGGAATGCTCCATTGTGATGAATATGAGAAGGCTTTATTTTCCGCTCAGCAACTTCATGGATCCGCCTGGGCTTGGTGGTCTGAATATCTTGCTAAGATTGCTGAAGGCCATCGTGTGACGTGGATGGAGTTTCATGATGCTTTCCGTGCACGTCATATCTGTGAGGGCATCATCAAAACCAGAGTTGAAGAGTTCTATGAACTCAAGCAAGAAGGGATGAGTGTTATGGATTACTTTACGGAATTTAACCGCTTAGTACAATATGCATCCGCGTATGTGGATAAGGAGACGGTTAAGTGTCATTACTTCTTCCGAGGCCTCAATGTGGAGATTCAGGCGAAAGTGGCACTATTCAATAAAGGGAATTATAGCGAGTTATTCAATGCCACTATGATTCAAGAAATAGCTGAACTCCAGCATAAGGAAAGTAAGAGGAAGAGAAGATTATCACCGGAAAGGATGGATGATTATCCTCAAGAACAACCGGTGATATATTGCTTACCATCCGGGGTGGAAATTCAGTCCTTTGACGGACCACCTCAGATCCAATTCTGTCCATACTCAACAATAGATGTTCAGACACTGCTGCAGCAGCAACAAATGAGTATTTGTGCACTCCCACCTCAGCAAAGTGCACAAGTATATCCACCACTTCCATATGGTGAAGATCCTGAGCTCGCATCGTATGGTACTTGTAGCAATGTAGAGCATATCCCTCAGGAGGGTCAAGGGACCCAGCAAAGCAGCAGTCACATGTCATCTCAAGCTGCAAAGAAATTCCATGGTCAGCCAAGGAGAACAGCACTGAAAGTGGGAAATATAAATTATATGGCAGTTGAAGATGTTCCAGTGGGAGAACCTGTGTTTGCTGGTATGTTCAGCCTACGTGACCAGCCTACGTTCGAGTTGTTCGACTTGGGTGCCACACATGATTTTATCAGCAAAGATTGTATGGTTAAGCACCAAATACCATCAACCACCTTGGCCGCATCTTATCAGATTAATTCACCGGGAGGTAGTAGGACAGCGGGCAGGATTGTTGCTTGAGCGCCTATATGTCTGGATGGGCGGATATATCCTACTACTCTTATAATCCTGGAAGGCTTGCGGATTGACATAATCTTGGTAATGGCTTGGTTGACACATCACCAAGCTATCTTTGATATTAGTTCACAAATGGTGCAGCTGAATTCAAAGAGGCACGGGCAACACACGTTGAATCTGAGAAATGTTGCACTAGAAGTTACTGCCGTACACAATGTTGAAGCTAAGAAACTGGAGGACATTCCAGTGGTCCGGGAATATCCAGACGTGTTTCCCGAGGATCTACCGGGCATGCCGCCTGAACGTGAAGTGGAGTTCAAGATTGAACTTGCACCGAGAACCACACCCATCTCCCGGAGGCCGTATAAAATGGCACCGAAAGAACTCGCGGAGCTGAAAGAGCAGCTGAATGACTTGTTAAGCAAAGGCTTTATTCGACCAAGTTCATCACTGTGGGCATGCTCCGCGCTGTTCGTAAAGAAAAAGGACGAGACTCTAAGGCTATGTGTGGGCTATCATCCGCTAAATGACGTAATTATCAAGAACAAGTATCCACTACCACGTATCGATATGCTTTTTTGATCAACTAGTGGGTGCTAAGGTTTTCTCGAAGATGGATCTTCGATCCAGATATCATCAGATCAAAATACGGGCAGAATACATACCAAAGACGGCATTCTCGACGAGATACGGGTTATATGAGTATCTCGTCATATCATTCATACTCACCAATGCTCCGGCTCATTTTATGTACTTGATGAATTCATTCTTCATGCAGGAGTTGGACAAGTTCGTCATGGTCTTCATCAACGATATCTTGGTATATTCTAAGTCAGAGGAAGAACACGCCGAACATCTGCATATTATGCTCCAACGTCTACGGGATCACAAACTACATGCAAAATTCAGCAAGTGCGAGTTTTGGATCAACCATGTGCCATTTCTTGGGCACATTATTTCTGTGGAGGGCATTGCGGTTGATCCGAGCAAGATTGTCCAAGTGCTGAATTGGAGTTCGCCAAAATCAGTCCATGAAGTCCGTAGTTTTCTCGATTTAGCGGGTTACTACCGGAGATTCATTCTGAATTTCTCCAAAGTTTCTAAACCGATGATGGAACTTCTGACGAAAGGCAAGAAATATGTGTGGAGTGAAGCATGTGAGAAGGCGTTCAAAGCATTGGTAAAGCACCTCACAACATCCCCAGTGTTGGCGCAGCCCGATACGACTAAGGCTTTTGATGTATATTGCGATGCATCCGGCATCGGCCTTGGCTGCGTGCTTATGCAAGAAGGGCGAGTGGTCGCATATGGATCCAGGCAGCTTCGGAATCATGAGCAGAATTATCCCACACATGACCTCGAGTTAGCTGCTGTGGTTCTTGCTCTAAAAATTTGGAGGCACTATTTACTTGGAAGCTTAATCCACCTCTACACTGACCACAAAAGTTTGAAATATATCTTCACACAAAAGGAATTAAATACGAGGCAGCGAAGATGGTTAGAGTTAATTAAAGACTACAAAATAGAGATACATTACCATCCTGGAAAAGCAAATGTGGTTGCCGACGCACTTAGTCGGAAAGCACATGTGCATAACCTAACCATGGCTGCCATGGAAGAAGAAGAACCGAGCCTGCGCTTGGTTCCCTATAGCTCATTGTTTAATCTGGCCCTCATTCCTACAATTCGAGATGAAATTGTAGAGGCTCAAAAGAAAGATAAGGGCATGGCACATATCCGGAAGAGAATAGACAAAGGAGAGGTAAAGTGCTTCTGGAAAGATGAGAACAGTACGTTATGGTTCAAGAACCATATAGTCATACGTGGGACATGAAGCTTCGTAAGAAAATATTAGACGAAGCACATTTATCAAAATTTTCCATTCATCCAGGGAGCAACAAGATGTACCAAGATTTGAGAAACAAGTTTTGGTGGACACGGATGAAGCGGGAAATAGCTAAATACGTATCCGAGTGTGATACGTGTCGGAGGATAAAAGCTGATCATATGAAGAAACCTGGGTTGCTGCAGCCCCTTAATATTCCGGCATGGAAGTGGGAAGATGTGAGTATGGATTTCATTGTCGGGTTACCGCTCACATCTCGAAAGCATGATTTGGTTTGGGTAATGTTGACCGATTAACCAATTCAGCACACTTTATACCGGTAAATGTGAGGTTGAATGCCAAGAAATATGTGGAGTTATACATTGCACGTATCTTATGCCTGCATGGAGTCCGAAGAACAATAGTTTCAGACCGAGGTGCACTGTTCGTTTCTCAGTTCTGGGAACAGCTGCACGCGTCTTTGGGAAAAAATTGTTTAGAAGCTCCGCATATCACCTTCAAAGCGATGGACAAACCGAGAGGGTGAATAAAGTCTTGGAGGACGTGTTGAGAATGTGTGCCATCCACCACGGTAAGAATTGGGATGCTTATTTACCATTGGCGGAATTCTCGTACAACAACAGCTATCGGATAAGTATCAAGATGGCATCATATGAGGCTCTCTATGGCCGGAGATGACGGACATCGCTGAACTGGCGTGAAGCTGGTGAAAGAGTGACATTCAGGATTGACCTTGTGAATGACGCCGAAGAACGAGTTCGGGTCATACAAGCCAATTTAAAGGCTGCTCAATCACGACAGAAGAGCTATGCAGACCAGCGACGTCGACCACTGAACTTTAATGTCGGTGAGCACGCATATCTCCGTGTATCTCCAATGAAGGGAGCTCATCGAGTCGGTGTAAAAGGGAAGCTCGCTCCACGGTTTATCGGTCCATTTGCTATCACAGAGAAATGTGGACCCGTAGCCTACCGACTTGAGCTACCGAAAAATCTCGTTGGGGTGCATGACATATTTCATGTGTCCCAACTTCGGAAATGTCTCAAGAACACCATTGCTGTCTGCACTGAAGATCTGGAGACATTGCAACTGGATCTTTCCTATACCGAGCATCCAATCCAGATTATTGATGATAAGTCTCGATCGACAAGGAACCGGACGCTATTGTTCTATAAGGTGTTATGGAACAATCACACCATGGGGGAAGCGACATGAGAGAGTGAAGAATACCTCCGTTCGAACTATCTGGACTTGTTGTCCGCTTATATCCGGTAATTCCTGCTCCACCGCTTTGTCTCTTCTTTTGGAATCTCGGGACGAGATTCTTTTTAAGGGGGGGGATGTGAAATCCCAAAATTCTTGCACGTGGAGCTGCAAATCACACTGAGGAAATAAGAGGGAATTTAAACTTTTTAATATAAAGGTGTGAGCTCCAATTGCTAAATTAAACATGCAAAAATGTCCAAACATGGAGACTTAAATCCACAACTCGGTTCTCCATACATCCATGGGTAGCCTGGAAAATTTTCAGATCATTTGGAAAGGATTTCCTATTTGTTGGAATCAAAACGGGAGGCAATTTGAATTTGAATTCAAACTTCAGTTTAAAATCCGACTTCACTGAATCCATGTTTGAGTGCACCATTGTGTTCCTCACATTCCTTTTGGCCTATTCTTCAATTTTGATCAAATTTGGAGTTTGTTTGCTAATTCAAATTTGGAAAGAAATGAAGAGGGGAGAAGTGGACCCCACTTGTCATACACAGGAGGTGGAAACCACCTCTGTTTTCACTGAGAGCTGCCTCCTCCCGACGTCCGGTGTTTCCAACCGACTCGAGCGCGCCACCTCCTGCTTGTTTCATCCAGCGGCTGAAGGATAAGAGCGCAGCTCTCGTTCCACGTGAACAACTTTCTTTGCCATGCACAGTCTCCCTACTCAGCTCCGAAGAAAAACTCTTCACCGCCGCTCGACACTTTCGGCTCCCCGGCGCCCAAATGCTCTGAGCCACCTCGTGGCCGATGATCTACACGAAAAAGGACCGCCCTCAGGTGCTAAACACGACCGTGCAACCCTCTCATCTTCTCATTCATCTCCGAGGGAGAATTTCCCCGTTATTTGCTTTGGTGTTCATAGAACCGAGCCACACCAAAACTCAAAATTCGTAGTGATCACTCCACCGAAGCTTGTGGCGAGCTACAAACATGTTCTAGACCTTCCCACGCTCCTCTAGGATCCAAAAACCATCGAAAAACATCGAGTTTTGGCGCTGTTCTTCCAGTATTCCGAGCCGCCACCGGTTTTTGCCCTAGGTCGCCGATGAACTCATGTTTGCAGCCACTTTTGAGATGATTTGAGCTCATGAAAGTGATGAGGGTTCTACCACGGTGCTCTAGGAAGAAAAACCGAAGCATTTGAGCCCTCCCAGCACGAGTTCAACGCCGCCGCTCGTCGCCGACACATTTCCGGTGGTCGGTGGCCTCAGCCGACACCTTGGATGAGTTCCCTGTGTCCCTGAAAGTGAGAGGCGGCAAGTTTGAGCTCTAGGGGAGGCCGGGAAGGCACTTCTGGCAGACCTCACCGGAGAGCGCCGCCACCCGAGTGTTGCCGCCGTGAGGAAGAAGAAACCGGTAGGGTGGGGCCCGCGCGCAAGAGTTTAAACATTTCCTTCAGTTTCCAGTTTTAGTTCAAATTCAAATGCTCATAACATTTGTTAGGAACCTCAAAAAATTGTCAAATAAATTTCCGTGAATTCCTCTCAGAGAGTACTATCCAGGGGTGCAGTCCAATATTTATGAAAATCCCTGGATTTGGCTCATTAATTCATATAATGAAATTTTTGTAGGATTTATTCCAGGAGTATGTGTATTGGAAAATTCCCAAATTTGGGCAGGACATCATTTCAAATATACTTGAACTCCAGTAAAAATACCAGAGTCATTGGACCTCATATGCTAGGCCAAATGAAGATTTAATCTTGTATGTCTCTGAAAATTAGAAAAAAAATAACAGAATCAATTTTCCAGCTTTTAGCCAATATTTTAAATTCCATATCTCCGTGTAGGAAGCTCCAAAAATGGTGAAACCAAATCCTATGGACTCATAAGACTCCCAAATTTCTGAAAAACAACAATTTGAGCATGCCAAGACCCTAGAATTGCCATAGGAATTCAGAGAAGCCAATAGCTAAGAAAATTATTTAGGCCACATATTACATCAACTTTGTCTGAAATTTTGCAAGCCATACCTATGTATGATCTATGGACCATTGTAAAAATTTCAGAGCAAGTTGAGATCATCTTCTCCAGTTTTCTGCTGGTTTCTTCCAATATATGTCTTATGTCCATTATATATAAGTTTTTACTTAAGTCCAAAAACCTCCACTGAGCCAAAATGATCTTTCCTCTGTTTTAGTACCTAGCCAGGCCTAACTCTTAAGTGTTAGTTGATCTTAACCTTCTTAAGACATGAAAAACTTTTGTTTTATAATTCTTTGCAATATAAATTTGTGCATATTCATATCGGTAGGAAACACGACGAAGGAGTTCGATGAAGAACTCGACTCTGAGCAGCAAGTTGAGGATTAAATCATCGCCAAGATACGGACTTTCAAGTAGAACTAAACCTGCAGTAACATAAGGCAAGCCCCGGTTTGCATTTAATAGCTTTTAGTTATATTTTACTTTGTATCACTTTCTTTAGTCTAGTATGTATTGTGCATTAGGTCAAGGGTGATTGGTACTCCAAATGCATGACCGACAAACCCTTGGAGTTAAAGGGTAGAATAGGTACCTTTGTGTAGTTTCTGCTAGGCTTAATTTGTATAGGAATCGGTACAAGCCGGATAGTTGGAAGCTAGTCGCGAGGCTAGGAAGTTGGTTCAACAGGGTATGATTCTAGAGAATGAAATTCCTGGAATGGAAAATGAGACCAAGCAGAGAGTAGGAGCAGCAGGATGTTGGGCCTGTGTTGCCGTAGCTATGTTTGTGTCGGTTAAAGACCGATGCGTATGCCACCCTGTTGAGCAAATTAGAACAGTACCATATGCATACTGGAATCATGGGGTCCAGGAAACCGATGTAACTTGGGTACTCTCATGTCGAAACTTATACCGCCGTCCTTTGGGGATTGGTGTCACAGGTGTAAACCCACTAGCGGAGCAACTTCGACGTGTTCTGGGTAATGACCCTTCTGATGGGTCGGTAGAACTGGTTCGGCATTGGAGTGACATGTGAAAGGTTGCTGCATACAACGTAAGAAAGAGCTCTTGCATGAGTCTTTCGAGGCGGGTGTATGTGTCATGTGTTTCGGGTGTGTCCTGATTCGAATCACCGTCCCTCATGGTTATATGAGTACCACTTGTTCACTGAGTTGTGACGTAGTAATTACATCCAGATGAAGTGAGATGAATCATTGCTGTTGTGAAATTCTTAAGTTCATTGTATTGCAAACCATGTACGCTATAGTTGTAGAGCTCACTAAGTTTATCTTCCACTTTGGGCATAACCACATCGGAGGAAAGCGTTTCTTGTTTGATTATGGACTTCCAATGTGAGGGCTGCCTAAGGTATATTAATTTGCTGCTATAAAACTGAAAGTAACGAGTAACATGTAGGCGTATCGTTATTGCAACATATTGTCCTATATTATTAATCTTTGCATGTAGAGTTTCATGGTTAGGAGTGTCAGTTAAGTCTTGCTGAGATATCATGCTCACGGTTGCATTATTAGTGTTTTGCAGGTATATAAAATTTTCTATGAAGATGATTGTTCGGTGAGACATCTGAGACTCACCGGAAACCTTGCCGCTGCACTCACCTTTGTGGAAGCTAGTAAGAAGCGTCTATGGGCTAGACGTCTTCTCTTTTGCATAGTTAGGACCGAGAGTACGTGTGTATGTATATTCCTCTGCTTGTACCTTCGTGGTACATTATGTTGTAAATGGCACTATATTGAGAAATAAAACTTTGTATGTTTATGGTTTCTTTTCGTGTATGCTGTTGGGTGCCGCATCGCACGGCACCACTCAATGTGTATCCTAGAGTGTGGATCCCGGAAGGGGTTCCCCACAAAATCCCCGTGGGTTTTAATGATTAATCGACGGAGATGGATGCACTCAAAAAGGGAAAAGAGGAGAAAAAGGCGAACATACAAGAAGAGTAGAATTTAGATTTTAAATTCTCTTTCAATGAGTTTAGCCTTTGTGTATGAGTGTGTTCATAGGGTCAAAGTGTTGAGAATCATCTAAGAGCTCTCAGTCTGAGTTTAGCTTGAGTGGAGTAAAGAGTTGTGACAGCCCTAAGAACAGGGCCGGACTTGTCTGGGCTGGAAGGCCGGGCTAGTCCGGTCACATCGGACTAATCCGATGTTGGACGGACCAGGAGTTACTGTGTGAGTTCGAACTTGTCCATTTGGGGACGGACTAGTCCGTGGAGAGTGTGTATGAGTCTTTCAGGAGATAAGTCCTGAAGGACCGGACTAGCCCACCCTTTGAAGCCGGATTAGTCTGCTGGCTCAGACTAGCCCGTTTCTAACCGGAACAAGAGGTTCTGTGTGAGAACAGACTAGTACTTTGTGAGTCAGACTAATCCGTTTGAAACTTGGAAGTAGCTGCGGGGATTAAGTCCTGGATGTCCGGACTTGTCCGCTCCTTGAGGCCGGACTAGTCCGGTGGACCAGACTTGTCCGTTCTCAACCGGAACAGTTGTCTCTGTGTGAGATCAGACTAGTCCATTGTTGATCGGACTAGTCCGTGGTGTTTTGATCACTTGAATTCAAAAGGAAGCGGGTGACCGTTTGGTTGGTAGGATATGACCGTTTATTTGGTGAAGCGTGATGTCACGGTCCCCGCAGCCCTAAGAGTGATTCTTGAGGGCTTGTGAGTTTTAGGAAGAAGAGAAAAAGGGGAGTGAGTAGCATTGAGATCTTGGTTGATTCTCTCACAGTAAGTGGGCAGTGAGTTGTTGAGGGTGCTGATTTGTAGTGCTTTGTGCTGAAATCTTGTGAGAGCCTGAATTTGTGAGTTGTCCCACAAATTGTTGTGAAATCTTTGTGATCTAGTGGAAGAACAAGCCAACCTTTGTGGTGGCTTCGTGAGGATAGGGTTGAGAGCAACCTGGTCCTTTGTGGACTCCTCAACGTGAACGTAGGCTTCTTGGTGAAGCTGAACCATGGGATAACTCTTGTGTTTTGTCTCTCTTGAGTTAAAATTCCTTGTGTAAGGGCCCAAGTTTTTCATTTGCTAAAAAAGTGTTCACACCACACTCACCTCATTTGAGGAGATCATATGAACACCTTTGAAGAGCAAGTAAACACCATCAAGAAAGTCATTAGATGATAAACTCACAAAAATGCAAAAGTGGTATTTCCCACATGCATCATATAGGGGCTTAGCACATGTTTAACTCATAAACTTGGTTAGGAATGCTCATGCCAAATTTCACCTAAATCCAAAACCTTTTGAGGTGTTTTGGGAACAATTAGAAAAAGGCTAGTTTGAACTTAAATTCAAATTCAAACTCCTTTCACCCCATGAATTCAAAAGTGGGATTCATATTCACACTCAGCATATTTTGTGAGCTCACACACCAATTTTCACTCCATTTGGAGTTGATCTTGACATGAGGTATTTTGGCTAAATTCAAATCAAATTTGAATTTCAGTTAACATGTGCTTCAAATTTTATCAAATAAAATCACACTTTGATTCATTCAAATTCAAATTGGCATTGGGATGTTTGATCAAACTACAAGGGGCATTGGGGTCCCCAAAATTATGAGCAGCAGGAATTCAAGTTTGGAGGTTAAACTTTTGAAGTGGGGCCCTTTTGTCAGTCACTCACTTGATTAACCGACTGAACACATCGAGCTCGGGTTCTTGCGCGCAGCCGAGCGGACGCCACGGCGAGAACACCCCACCACCAGCTGCCTGCATGCTCTGGCCACCGAGCCATTTCCCCGCACCCTCATCTTCACCCTTGGACGAGCCCCGAACCATTTCCTCGCTCACAGTCTCGGTTTCTTTGCCCTCGCACGAAAGAAAAGCACCGCTCGCCGAAGCTCTCTGCTCCGCCGTTGCCCGGTCGCAGTGGCTGTCACGCCGAGCTGAGGCCGCAACTGAGTTCACTGACACTTGCTCGTTATTCTCGCACCGGTTCCAGCCCATGACCGATCTTCCTCGAGCTTCTTCGGGACATGTGACAGACCGAAATCCGTACATCGCAGGATCTCAGAGGGTGGTGCCACACGATGCGACACCCGACAGCACACATCATAAGGAAACCATTATATTACATTGAAAACATGCTGAATATGTAGAAAAGTAGTACACACATTCAGTTTACATCTATTTACAGAGTCTACTACAGCAGAAGATAATTATACAACTCACGCACACACCTACCTAGCAAAAGTTGGTTGTCCGGCCCTACGGACAACCCACACTAGCTGCACTCAGCCTCAGCGCGATGTGTAGGGCTCCCACTCAGCTGTAGTCCACGACGGAGGATAGCCCTCACCAGTGGACTCGTACTCTGAGTCCGTGGGGTACTCCGCACCTGCAAACACTCATAGCAGCAACCGTGAGCACGATGGCTCAGCAAGTCTTAACCGACTCTCCTACACATGAAACTCTACATGCAGGTTATACTCAAATATTGGATGATAATTTACAGCAAACGTACACACCTACAAGTTTATCCTTAGTTCATCTTTTAGCCACAAGTTAACAGTTCATGAATCTGAAATTTGGTAAGCAATATTTGGTGGCACACATGTAACAATACAAATTATTCATATCAGCAATATTGAATCATAACATTCCATATGTTAACCTACATCACGACTCAGTGAATAAGCGGTACTCATAACCGCGAGGGATGGCGAATCGACTCGTTGTACACCTGCAGGGATACCCGAATAGCACGTCACGTACGCCCATACGCGGAGCTGCACACAGCACACTCACCCCATGTCGTATGGGACAACCTTTCACCAAACAGCCCAAACGTCGAACCGGTCGCACCCAAACAGACAGGAGGTTCCCTATACGGAGCATCTCTCTATGCCCGTTAGCGGATTTCCATCTTGCTGCCCTCAACCTACACCTATAAATCGGTGCATTATGCCTCGACGCCCGGAGGTATAGGTACATCAGTTTATAGGAGCCCATATATCCGATATGCCTTCGGTACATTCAAACTTGTTCAGCGGGGCCACACACGGATCAGTCCTCAATCGACATGGACAGGGCGACACACACAATACTTCCTCTTGCTGCGTCCTAGCCCCTGCCTAGTCTCATTTTTCTTACTAAAGTTGTCTCACGTCTCGAACCAATCCCGTGTGACAAACCCTATACTTGCGAGTAGATTCCAACTACTCGACTTTACCGAAGCCTATAAACATTAAGCACAGCATGAACTACTCGAGGACTTACACACTACCCTCACTCCTTTTAGAATAATCTGGTTATGCATTTGGGTTTTCATCCATCCTACACCTAATGCACACACATATTTCACGCTAAGTGTATATAAATCAAAACTTTATAAAACTTGTTAAATGCAAACCGGGGCTTGCCTTGTTGCTGCTGGTCAGGGGTTAATGTATCTCTATTTTCTGTTCACCGGAAGGGAAGAAGGCGTGTCTCTTCCGGAGGTATGAAGTCAAGTATCTCCGGGGTCTCCTCGCGTTCAGCGACTACACGTAAGCAATTTAATGATATGTCAATTTAAATGCAAATGTGTTGAATTTAGTATATACATACCATAACTCTAGCTAGACATCCCCTTTGGCTCTGAAATTTTTACTGTGGCTTGGTAAGAACCAAACAAGAGACTTGACCAAATTTCATTTGGAACAAAGCTCATTTAAGCTCTGCACAAATAAAAGACTAAATTGTCATTACTAGAGCTTCTATGGATTTCCAGGGATTTTCATGGATCAAACCATTACTTTCTGGAAAATAGAATTTGAGATGGTTCAAATGGAGTTGGTTTCATATAATTTGAAGAATCCTAGAGAAAGTTATGCCCTAGTCAAGATTTGAGAAAATTCTGAAAAATGTTTCTGTACATTTTTCTATTTTCTCAGGGCAGTTCAGTTAATCACACCATTAGGGGGACTAAATGAACTTGGATGGGTCTGAAATTTTTCCTGTGGCTCAAGCATTTTCAAATGAACCTCCTAGCAAAATTTCAGAATTTTCCATAAAGGAAATCTCCAGATAAAATTCCCAAAATTTTAAATTTTAGGGAATTAATTCTGGAAAAGAGTAAGTTTCATGAGCTGAAACATGTTTAGCTGGATAGTACTAGAAGAGCTGAATCCAACAAAATTTTGTTCACTAAATTTGGGTAATCCTACACAAAGTTACGAATTTCTAAAGTCTTAGCTGATTCCTGAACTATTTTCCTAAAGGAAATCATTTCCCGCGCCTAACATCGACTGACAGCGGGGCCCGCACATTTAATTTAAACTAACCCACGCGCGCTTAGCGCTGTGGTTGACACGTGGGGCCCGTGCCTTCGTCTACCTCGCGACACCGCCGCCCCGAGCCGCCGGAGCTCCGGCAAGGTCGGCGTTCCTGGCGACCTAGCTCGCCGGCGACGGTGAAACTCGCCACCCCCACCTAACTTCGAACTCTGAACATGCTGGACACCTTGCTGCCACCGGCTAACCGCCGTAGCTCACCAGCGACGAGCGCTATGCCCCTGTGCCCCCTCGGCAACGTGTTCCCGTCATTCCGACCACCCCCTTCGCACGCTAATCGCGTCACCACGTCCAGGGCAGCCCCGGGAAGCTCGGCATGACCTCGGATGGGATCCATACAGCCGGCAAACCGGACCTCACCGGCGACCCCTCTTCTGACGAACTGTTTCTTGGTGAAACTAGGTTCTAGTGGGTCTTTTGTGCTGGTTATTACTCAAGGAGAAACGCAAGGATCTCTAGAGCGTGTGTGAGCTGCAGCTCGAGCCGCGGTTGCCTCTGTGCAACAAATTTCACCGTTGACTGATCGCTAACCCTAATGTACACCATGAAGGGAAACTAGGAATTCTCGCTCTACACCTCATGAAACGGCAAGCGGTCTTCTCCTACAACTTCCTCACAAGCAGTCGCACCTTTTCTTCTCTGGCGGCGGTGCGCGAAGCTGTCGGGATCGGCCGGTCGCCGGTGATTAGAGAGCGGCAGAGAGGAGTTGGGTTGCGGGAGCCACGAGTGGTGTTCGTGAGCGTTGTTTCAGCTTGGGCACGACGGAAACGGCTGAGCTGTGTGTCGTTCTGGAGTTGTGACTCGCTGTTTTCACCGTGCGGCGGCCTTTCTTTCGGCGAGCTGTGCTGCACGTGGTGCTGCTGCGTTTACTCGCAAGGCACCGAGTCGGTTCAGTGAAAACAGTCTCTGTCAAGTGGGTCCCCCTCCCCTCTAATTCTTTTCTTCTGTTTGTGCTACAAAGATCCCAGCTACTCCTCATTTAATTCTTGACTTCACTCCCAAGTCATGAGTGAAATTTTATTTCCTCAAATTGAACTGAGTTTGGCTAAATTTGATTCATATTTGAATTTGAAATTCAAATTCAGTTTTTGAATTAAACCAAATATAGCTCCCGACAAGATGAACTCCAATGAGGATGAAAATTGGGGGAGTAACTCAGAAAATATGCTGAGTTTGAATATGAAGTTAACTTTTGAATCCAAGTGATGAAAGTGGCTGAAATTTGAATTTGCATTCAAATAGCCCTTTTTGCAATTGTATCCGAAAGTGCCTCAAAATAATTTGAACTTGCATGAAACTTGGCATGAGCACTCCTAAGAATGTTTAGGGCCTAATGGTAAGCTCAGCCTCTCATGTTCATGTGTGTGAGCTTCTACTTTTTGGAGTTGTGAGTTCTTCCTCTAATCACCTCTTGATGGTATTTACTTGCTCTTCACAAATGTTCATGAGACTTCCACAAAATGAGCTGTGGTGTGGTGATATGATGAACACTCTAGCAAGTAAATTCTTGGGTTTTACACTCCTGTCCCCTTAAAAGAATCTCATCCCGAGATTATAAAAGAAGAGACGAAGATGTAAGAGGAATTACCGTGATGAGACGCCATGAAATCCAGGTAGTTTGAGCAAAGGAAATCTTTGCTC
Organism: Neostapfia colusana; assembly: GCA_030760725.1. Taxonomy (NCBI): domain Eukaryota; kingdom Viridiplantae; phylum Streptophyta; class Magnoliopsida; order Poales; family Poaceae; genus Neostapfia; species Neostapfia colusana. Next base: position 53,782,335 of record JASWHV010000017.1, read on the forward strand.
TGCCACTTCGCTTCCTCAGCGGTGTGGTTGCTCCACAAGATCTTGTAGGACCACAACGTTCAGTTACACGTGGTCCGAGCCTTCTCATCAATAATCTCCACCGGATATTCAGCGTAGGTTAAGGCGTGGAGTTATGGCGTTCCGCCTGTCACGCCGGATGCCTCTGACCGGGTGGCCGGTGATGATGAAGTTCCCGTCTTGTCGCCGCGTCTCCTCACGCGGCTCTGCGCCGTTGGGCGGCACTGTTGTGCTATCACGCCTCGCCGCCCTGTCTTTCACCGTAATGGCGCGTAGACAGGGAACAGAGGCGTGCGCCGTGCGCCATGCTTCTAGGGAAGGCGCGAGCCGTGATTGCTCGGCCTGACAGCGTACCATCCTCTTTACTCCTTGGCTATGTGCCCGTTGCTCGTCGGATTGACATCCGGGCGGGTGGCCCCGGGACACGCGCCTCCACCGGATCCGTCCCGTGCTGGAGGTTGGGTCCAGGGCCGCACGACACGTGGCACACCCGAGGCCTTCCTCGGGGGGAAGATATATCTGGAGTCGTTGCCAATGTGGAAGAACGGGAGCCCTCTCACGCTGGAGGTCGGACCAGGAGCCACAGGGCACGTGGCACCTCCAGATCTCTCTATGGCGGAGGGTGTGGCTCAGAGGTTCTGGGCACGTGCTAGTGCCGGAGCCCTCCTTGGTGGAAGATGGGGTCTGGCGCCACTGGACACGTGACGGCTCCCAAGCCACCTTCGCCCGGTAGTCAGGCTCAGGGCCTGAAGATACGTGGCAACCCAGAGACTGTCCATCGGGCCTAGAGTAGGTGGCTTACGCTGGGACTCGCGTAAGCCGGGAAGGCGGAGCCTAGGTTGTTTTTTTATCCACTATGTGGGGGTACCCAGTTTGTAGGGTACCGACACCGCCTTTCCCCGAGTTGTGAATAGCAAAAAGGTTCGTCTAAGTCTTCTCTTCCATCACCGCAAGCTCTGGCTGCATGCCATGGGCTGCCGTCACCGGAATTTCACATTTTTGCGCCGGTGTACAAAAGAGACCATCGGACAACTTCACAAAATTTGTGCTACAAACCGCACCACTCATCACCTAACTTAGTAAACTACTTCTAGACTCCCGCGCGAGTCCATATGATCCAAAACTTTGGAGAACAATCGAGTATAGCCACTGTTCTCCGAGTTTTGCTAGTTTTCCTGATTTTTGACCTAGGTCGCACAGTGACATGCTAGTTGGAGCCGTTACCGAGCTCATTTGAGTTCATGACGACCTTCCCTAGGGTGCACTGATGCTGTACGACCTTTTGCTCGAGCATTTGGGGTGCTAGGGAGTCCGGCCGACACGGCCAAAGTTCTTCCGAAGCCACCGCTCGTCGCCGGCCATGTTCCAATTGTTTTCGCGTCGGGCTAAGGTCAGCACCTTGTTCCCCGTGCGGGATTAGGCAGAGGCAGTGAAAATCTCGAAGCTTGGCGCACGGCAAATCGCCTCTGGCGAGCACTCCGGCAAGGGAGGCGGCGGCCGAGCGCGGGAGCGCGAGGTTGAAGACAACCCGCGGGCATCACGTGTCAGACTCGGTTAACCGGGCGCTGGATTCTCTGTGGCTCAGGATCGAGTGCGGCTACGCGCATTTAATTCTGTGACTCAGTGTGCCAACGCACCAGAGCGTGACACGTAGCCCCAGACCCACCGGTAGAGATTTAAACATTTCCCAATTTTCAGTTTCTAGTTCAAACTTCAAACCCACATAACTTTTCTAGAAAACTCCAAATTGAGTGAACCAAATTATGTTGGATTCAGCCCTCTGAGTACTGTCCAACAAATTAAGTTTCATCTCATGAAAACTTTTATTTCTCCAGAATCAATTCTTCAAAATTTAAACTGTATAGAATTTTAACTGGAGAACCCTTTGGTGGAAAATTCTGAACGTCAGTCAGTATGTTCACCACAATATCCTTGAGCTACCATAAAAATTTCAGATCCATTTGAGCTCATTTGATCCACCTAATGGTGTGATTAATGAAACTGTTCCAGAGAAAATGAAAAATGTCCAGAAACATTTTTTAGATTTTCTCTGAACTTGTTTAGCTCATATATTTTGCTAGAAATCTTCAAATTAGGTGAAACCAACTCCATTAGAACCATCTGAAAATCTAGTTTCCAGAAAGTCATGTCTTGCTCCATGAAAAATCCTTAGAACACACTAAGAGCTCTAATTAAGGTCAAATACACATTTATTTGTGGAGGGCTCAAATGAGCTTTGCTGCAAATGAAATTTGGCCAAGTTTGTATTTAGGTTGTATCCAAAACACAGTAAAAATTTCAGAGTCATTAGCACTGTCTAGTTATATGTATAGACTTTATAATATAAACTTCAAACTCATGTGCATTTAAATTGACACGCATGTATGGTTATCTCATGTAGTCGCTAAGGTTGAAGAGGAGCCGGAGGTGTTGGATTTCATCACTCTGGAGGAACAGTGAAAGTGCATATAGGCATTCCCTTGTGGGTTTTGGAGGATTGATGACAAACAAATTGAGATCCTAATGAATTCATTGAGATGAATGTAGGTCTCAAAGACTAGAACTTATGGTGCACTCAAAAAGGTGAAATATGAGGAGTAAGAAAAGGAAAAGTCCAAATGATCAAGGAAGCGCAAATTATATATCAATGTATAGGATGCGTGTGAGAGACACATTCTAAGAGCTTATATTCTTGCGTAAAGAGTAAGGGCTAAAATCAATTAATTAAGCAATACACTGAAGCATCGGACTAGTCCGTTCACCAGCGGACTAGTCCGATCGACTTGCTGTTCTCACATGTATAAGTCCGGAACAGAACCGGACCAGTCCGTTCAACTCACTGACTGCACTCGGACAAGTCTGGACACATGCCGGACAAGTCCGTTCAACCTTCTGATATTCACTCAACACATATACCCTTCACCGGACAAGTCCGTCCTATTGCGGACTAGTCCGATTGAGTCTCTGGACTCATCACGGCCTAGTCTAGATTACCCTCTGTTCCAATATGGACAAGTCTGGTACACCTCACACAAATTAGGGTTTCAGGTGTGCTGCACAATTCATGCAAATTTTACAAAGCACACCGGACTACTCCGGTTCCAGAGTGGACTAGTCCGGCAGTCAGGATCCCTAACGGTAGTTTGTTTTTGGAAACACTATAAATAGGTGAGAAACGTGCACAACTAAAATCTCATGAACCCTAGCGCCACCGCTCGTCCCAAGAGCACAGAACAACTCTCCCTGCACATCTAAAGCCCTTATAAGCTAAATCCTTTGAGAATCAAGATTTGGGATAGAGAGATCGTCTTCTACGAATTGCCAAGCTCTTGGGGTTTGATCTCTCATACACACTTACGTTTGATGTAAATCTTTTGAGTGTGTTTGATCGTTTTTCGCTCTGTAATTTTGTGGTAGACCTCAACATGTGAGGTTGTCCCACCGACTTGGTGATTTTTCCCGTGATAGTGGAACTCAAGTTGGCCTTCATGGTAACTTGAAGAGGTTAAGGGTTTATTGAGACCCGGCTATGTATGAGCTTCTCAACAAGGACGTAGATCTCTTTGGTGAGATCAAAACTCGGTAAAAATCCTTGTATCTTGTATTCTTGTTATTTACTTTTACAATCATTTAGGGCATAGGGTTGATTAATCTTGCAACAAATATTAATCTTGTATTCCTCGTTCAAATTAATCATCCTAATACCTAAACAGGTTGTTAGGTTAATTTACATATTTTCGCTGCTATAACATTTGAGTAGAATACATTAAATAATCTATCTTTTCGTCGGTATAACTAGCACACCGGACTAGTCCGATCCCTCCTGTATTTGACAAATTGCTAAGTGTTGCAGGAAAAGTTTTCAACGCCTATTCACCCCCTCTAGGCCACATTCAAATGGTATTAGAGGAAGGCTCTCCCTTTACAAGACTCACCGCTCGGAGAGATAAATGGCCACCGACAAGAACAATGAGATCCCGGAAGCGCCCATCATTGGACACGAGCAAGACTCCAAGGCGTTTGATGTGCTCAGGGAGCACGAACACGATGATGAAGAACTGTGTGAACTCAAGGCGCTTCTAAGGAAGAAGCTTCTAAGCCACAAAGGGAAGAAGGAGGATGAAAAGCCAAAAGGGGGTAGTCATCAAGACTACTCCCGGTATCCTTTTAATTATGAGAAGCTTAACAACTACAATCATTATCTTTCTATTCCCATGGGAAGATCTCCACAGTTTGACGGCAATGATTACTCAATGTGGAAATATAATATGAAAATGCATCTTATCTCACTTAATCCTAGTCTTTGGCATATATTTTGTACAGGTATAGATATCCCAGACACTAACAATGAACTCACCCTAGAGCAAGAACAAGCAATTCACCGCAATGCACAAGCCGTTGCAGTGATCACTTCATCCTTGAGCCGAGAAGAGTTCACCAAGGTGGATGGACTTGAAGTTGCCAAAGACATTTGGGATACACTCAAGACTGCTCATGAAGGAAACTGCTCCATCCAAGGGCGAAGATTGAGATGCTTGAAGGAGAATTGGGGAGATTTGCCATAGAATATGGTGAAACTCCTCAAGAGATGTACAACCGCTTGAAGACACTCATCAACAAGATCCGTGCTTATGGAAGCAAGAATTGGACTAATCATGAGGTTGTGAAGAGAATGATAAGAGCCTTTATGCCTCGGAATGTCACCTTGTGTTCCATGATAAGAGAAAGCCCGGGGTTTCACAAAATGACCCCCAATGAAATCCTTGGAAAAATTATCAATCACGAGATGATGGAGAGATAAGCTAAATATTTCAAAGACTTAGCTGAACTTACCTCATCCAAGAAGAAGGAGGTCGCCCTGAAAGTAACTTGCAAATGCAAAGGGAAGGAGACTCATGAGACATATGAAGAAGAAGATATTGATGATGTAAGCACGATATGGATGATGAAGAGATGGTGCTCTTCATGAAAAGATTCAAGCGCATGATGAGAAGAAGAAGAGGCAGCAACTCAAGTGAAGGAAAGAATAAAGAAAAAGGAAAAATCCAAGGCTCGACGTACTTGCTACAACTGCGGCGGATACGAACACTTTATGGTTGATTGTCCGTATGAGAAAAATAAGAAGAAGAAAGAAGCGAAGTCTCAAGAGAAGAAAACTTTCAATAAAAAGAAGCAAGCACATCATGGAACTTAATCGGACTAGTCATGGAAACTTACTCAAAACTACAAGACTTACACATCGCAGTCAAGGATGAACTTGCTAACTTGACGAAAGATAACAAAGTCATTGAAGTGCAAGTGGAGTCACTCAAGAAAAGTGACGCTTCCTCCTCTAAAAGTTTGCCTTCTCAACATGTCAAGTTGACAACTATTAAAACCTGCACATACTCTAGTAAGAAGACTAATGTAACAAATGAATCCAATGTTACACAAGCTAAGCATCCATCCCAAAGCGGCATCTTTGACAAAGAAAAAAAATCAAATATGCACGTAGTGCATATATGCTCACAAGACCTCCTAATGTCAAAGATGGTCTTGGGTACACAAGAGGTAAGAAGCAATTCACTATTGGTCAAAATATTACCTTTGTTAAAGAAAATTCACATGAATTTGAACTGCAAACATTATTTCATACTTTTGATGCATCTTATGTCCTTATGAAAAATAAATCTGGATATATTTATGCTAAATATGCAGGGCCAAGCCACAAGAGACCCAAAGCTTGTGTGTGGGTGCCTAAAACACTTCTGACTAACTTCCGAGTACCCAAGCAAACTCGGGTACCTAAAACCAAGACATAACTCTGTTTTGCATGCCTATTCCTTCGGCGGATCAAAATGGGTGATCGACAGTGGATGCACCAATCACATGACCGGAGAAAGGAGAATGTTCATAGAGTATGAGCGAAACGCAGATCCAAGTGAAGGAGTTTATTTCAGAGACAACAGCCAAGTAAGAGTCCATGGCAGAGGTAAAATTGAAATCTCCTCTCAACACACTCTCTTCAATGTTTTACATGTTGATTCTTTAGATTATAATCTTTTGTCCATATATCACATATGTGATAAAGGGTACAGCTATTTATTCACTAATGAGGGTGTGACAGTCTTTAGAAGAAGCGATAACTCAATTGCATTCTAGGGAATGTTGAAGGGAAAACTTTATATTGTTGATTTCAACAAAGATAAAGCTGAACTCAACACTTGCTTGGTTGCAAAAAATAACATGGGATCGTTGTGGCATAGACGGCTAGCCCATGTTGGGATGAGGAATCTGCAGAAACTTCTAAAGGGTGGTCACATCTGAGGTTTGAAAGATGTTGTGTTTGAACAGGCCATATAGTGCATGCCAGGCAGGAAAACAAGTTGGAGCACCACATCCTGCAAAGAACGTGATGACTACATCAAGACCGTTGGAACTTCTTCATATGGACCTCTTTGGTCCAATTGCTTATATAAGCATCGGCGGTAACAAATACGGTTTAGTCATTGTTGATGATTTTCCTAGATTTACCTGGGTATTTTTCTTTTATGATAAACCAGAGACCCAGGGAATTCTCAAGAAGTTCTTGAAGAGAGCGTGAAATGAATTCTCCTCAATCGTCAAGAATATTAGAAGTGACAACGGAACAAAGTTCAAAAATACTCAAGTTGAGGAATACCTGGATGAAGAAGGAATAAAACATGAATTTTCGGCACCCTACTCCCCTAAACAAAATGGGGTGGTCGAAAGGAAGAACAGGACGCTCATTGAGATGGCGAGGACAATGCTAGACAAATACAAGATTTCGGACCGCTTTTGGGCTGAAGCGGTAAACACCGCTTGTCACGCCACGAATCGGCTATATCTTCACCGACTTTTGAAGAAAACGCCATATGAGCTCCTCACTGGTAACAAACTAAATGTCTCATGTTTCAAAGTATTTGGAAGTAAATGCTTTATTTTGAACAAGAAACCGAGGACTTTGAAGTTCACTTCAAAAACTGATGAAGGTTTCTTGCTTGGTTATGATTCGAACGCCTACGCCTATCGTGTTTTCAACAAAGTATCTAGCGTTGTTGAAGTGGCATGTGACGTAGTGTTCGATGAGACTAATGGAGCAAGTTGATAAGTGTGTGTTAGGTCAAGAAGAAGTTCCATGTCAAGCATTGAGGAGGATGGCATTTGGTGATATTCGACCGCAAGAGAAATCACTAGACTCAAGTGTTCAATATGTACCTCAACAAGAGAGCAATGATCAAGGGGGAGCATCGGCACAAGATCAACATCAGCAGAATCAAGAAGATCAATATATGCATGGAAGCAATGATCTAGGGGGAGACATTGACAATGAAGATAATGAAGAGCAAATGATATCACAAGTGCCTCATCCAAGAGTACATCAGAGTATACAAAGAGATCATCCTGTTGGCAACATCATTGGACATATTGCAAAGGGAGTAACTACTAGATCTCGTATTGCTAATTTTTGTGAACATTACTCTTTCGTCTTGTTTCTAGAACCATACAGGGTTGAAGAAGCACTAAAAGATCCAGATTGGGTGACCGCCATGCAAGAGGAACTGAAAAATTTCAAAACAAATGAAGTATGGGAGCTTATACAAAGACTAAAGGCAAACATCGTGGACACCAAATGGGTCTTTCAGAACAAGCAAGATGAACACGGAGTCGTGACAAGAAACAAGGCATGACTTGTGGCAAAAGGTTACTCACAAGTTGAAGGTTTGGATTTCGACAAAACCTTTGCTCCCGTATCTAGACTTGAGTCCATTCGTATTTTATTAGCCTATGCTACTCACCACAATTTTAAGATATATCAAATGGACATCAAAAGTGCATTCCCCAATGGTCCTATCAAGGAAGAGGTGTCTGTGACACAACCACCAGGATTTGAAGATCAAGAGTACCCTAACCATGTGTACAAACTGCATAAGGCTCTCTATGGCCTCAAACGAGCTCCCCGAGCATGGTATGAGTGCCTTAGGGACTTTGTAACTAAAAATGGCTTTGAAATAGGAAAAGCTTATTATACTTTGTTTACAAAGCATTTTGATGGCCATCTATTTGTATGTCAGATTTATGTTGATGATATCATCTTTGGTTCTACTAATAAATATTTTTGTGAAGAATTTAGTAAAATTATGACAGACCTATTCGAGATGTCAATGATGGGCGAATTGAAGTTTTTTTGGGATTCCAAGTGAAGCAGCTGAAAGAAGGCACCTTCATTTGCCAAACTAAGTACACACAGGACATTATCAAAAAGTTCAATATGGACAAAGCCAATCCCATGAAGACTCCCATGGCAACTAATGGACATGTCGATCTCAACAAAGACGGTCCAGATATGGATCAAAAGGTATATCGGTCCATGATTGGTTCACTGCTTCATTTATGTACATCTAGGTCTGATATTATTCTTAGTGTGTGTATGTGTGCAAGGTTTCAAGCTGCACCTAAAGATTGTCATTTAATAGTTGTAAAAAGAATTTTAAGATACCTTGTGCACACACCTAACTTGGGCCTTTGGTATCCTAAAGGATCCAAGTTTAACCTTATAGGGTATTCCGATGCTGACTATGCAGGCTGCAAAGTCGATAGGAAAAGCACCTCAGGAACCTACCAATTTCTTGGAGGATCCTTAGTTTCATGGTCCTCAAAGAAACAAAATCCCATTGCTCTTTCCACAGCCGAAGTGGGGTATGTTGCAGCCGGTAGTTGTTGCGCACAACTACTTTGGATGTGACAAACTCTAAGAGATTATGGTTACAATTTGAACCATATTCCACTCTTATGTGATAATGAAAGTGCCATAAAGTTTACACACAATCCAGTTGAACACTCAAGAACAAAGCACATAGACATACGTCATCATTTTCTAAGAGATCATTCATTAAAAGGTCACATAGTAATCACACATGTTAGAACTGAAAAACAACTAGCGGACATATTCACCAAGCCACTTGATGAAAAGAGATTGTGCGAGCTTAGAAATGAATTAAATTTACTTGATGCTCTAAATGTGGCTTGAAACATTGCATACCTAATTGATTCTTCAAAGTTTTGCTTACTTTTGCGAAAATTCATCCCTTACCTCAATTCTCTCTTGAAAACTATTCCAATTATTGAATCTTGGTGAATTATGGGCATTGTATGATTGTTGACTGCTTACTGGTCATGTTCATCAAGATTATTTGTGAAATTCTATCCTTTAGATCATTATTAAATCAAATTCCCAAAAATCTCTTTGTTCCAATCCCAAATAGTTCATTGACAGTGACTAGTCCGGCTCTGATCCGGTGTACCGGACTAGTCCGTCACTATCGGGCTTAAATCTAACCCAACACCAAAAGTCCATCTTCTTCCTCCTCACAATCACCTGCGCTTTCTCTCTCCTCAAACTCGAGCTCCCAAGGTGATTCCCACTTTGAGCCACAAAAATTGAAGGTTTCTCCATGGAAAATCTTCCCCTCGGCGCGAAGCACCCCCTCCTCCGGACTAATCCGGACTCTACTCCGCGTCTCCATCTAAAGTCTTTGAATTTCGGTAAAACTCCAACCCTAACCCTAGCTCTCATCCTTCCTCAAATCTTGCTTACTTTTCTTGACTTCTAGGGTATACATTGCATTGCTGTTTGTATTCCTATTGTCCCCCTACCTTTTTGCATCAATCTCAGTTAGATCTGTTGGAATATGAAGATAGGGTTCATAGGTCAAACCGGACTAGTCCGGTGCTTGGTGCGGATAAGTCCGATTAGCCGGACAAGTCCGCACCCTGAAATCGGACAAGTCCGGCCCCTTGATAGTTTGAACCTCTAAATTCCTGTCTCCACAAAGTCTAATTCTCATTCTTATCACACCTTGTCATTCTGTGTCAGGAACAATGTCGTCCGCATCATATGAAAGCATGTTTGATTATGAAGCTGAGCGTGACCGCGAGAGAGTGGACAGAGCAAGAGAGCTAAGAAGCTAGAAGCGCCATGACCATGATGCAAATGATTCTCCTCCTGATGAAGTGCTACCAAGAAAGAGGAAGGTGGTAATCAAAAATCCACCTGGGAAGGATGGTGCAGGTGTCAGCTAAACGGAACCAAGGAGAAGCACCGGCAAGGGCAAAGGACTTGCAAGTGGAACCATTGGTCCACTAAAGATGAAACCTCCCGTACAGCGAAACAGGCAGCCCTCAGAAGATGATTTCAAGGGTAAAGGAAATGACTTGGCTGACAAGCTCAGAAAGGCTGAAGTCTATGAGCAGCCAAAGCAATCAGCTGACCCGAGGTTCTGGAGCCACTTCCATGCTGATTATTATGAGCATATCTACAGGAAGATAAAAAATCCAGTGGTTGCCAGTGAATGGGTGGACATGACTCATCTACAATTCAAGAACTATTAAGCATATCATGAAGTCTTGGAGATATTGGAGAGGCATGGCTTGAAGGATCTCCTATCCTTCCAATATAATTGGAACAATGAAGTTATCACTCAATTTTACTCTACTCTCTACTTTGCCCGTGATGATGGAGATGAGATCATTTGGATGACTCATGGATCCATGTATAGTGTCACTTATGAGGAGTTTGCTAGAATAGTTCATCTCGAAGACACTTTGGAAAATGAGCTTGTGATTCACAACTTGAAGCCTTTGGAGAAGGATGAACTGGACTTCCTCTGTGACACAAGAATGCCATACAAGGCACCTACCACAAAGTACTTGAAGCCATTCTTTGCCGTGCTTAACAAAATTTTGAGGAAGACTATTGCTCCAAAGGATGGAGATGCAGGGCAAATTCAAGGAACTCTAAGGACCTTGATGAAAGTAATAAGCAAGAGAAGGACTTTCAATGTCTTTGAATATATCTACAATGACATTGGAACATCTCAATCACTCCAAATAGGTCCTGTGGCTATGCACCTTACATCATGTTCATGATTGAGAAGATAACCGGCCTTGAGTTTGTCAAAGATGTTGAGCACACCGGCCACAAGCCCCAGAAGCCACCAGTCTACCATGTTCCAAATGCCCCTGCCTCACCTGCAGTAGAACAAAGATCAAAGCAAACAAATGAAGGCATAAGGACTCCAGCTGCTACTCCTGCTCCTCCATCCTCCAAAGAGTCATCTAGTGGTGTATTGAAGATGCTTTCCTCCATTTTTGCATCCTGCCGCAAAGTGGAGGTTAAGCAACACAAGGAAAGCTTGGCCAGGAAGCGACACCAGAGGTTTATGAAGGCAAACATCAAAGCAATCTGTGAGAAACTTGATATTGAGCCAGTGGGATCTCCTCAAATTTTAGAGGATTCCGAAGAAAATATCACCGAGATGGCGCCTCTCACCAAACAAGAATTGGCCTCCTTTGGACTTGCAAATGTCACTGTTCCTCCTCCTCCTCAGAATGCTCATGAGTCTGAAGATGAAGATGAAGACAAGACTGAGAGTGAGAGAGGGGTGATGGAGAGTGACCCCCCTCAATTTTTTCCCTTTTTGGTGCTTTGATGCCAAAGGGGGAGAGATTGAGACTAGAATCTATCTATGTTGAGTCTTAAGGACTAGTGATCATGGACATGTATCTTTTGTGTTTTTAAGTGTTAAACTATTGTAATCTCTATTTGGATGGCTACTCTATTTGGATACCTATTTTGTTTAATATAAATGTGTGATGTTCATATTGATATTCTTGTGATGGTTGCTTCTAGAATTGCTGTATTTTTGATTATGCACATCACAATATCTGCTCACACACACTTTATAGGCACCCCACCTTAAAGAGTGCATATATGTGAGAATTTTTTTTGCTGTTCATATGTCATTCTCATATATGCACACTTTATGAAAATCAATGTTTACTCTTAATTGTGAAATCTCAATTGGTTGTCATCAATCACCAAAAAGGGGGAGATTGAAAGTGCATCTAGGCATTCCCTTGTGGGTTTTGGAGTATTGATGACAAATAAATTGAGATCCTAATGAATTCGTTGAGTTGAATGTAGGTCTCGAAGACTAGAACTTATGGTGCACTCAAAAAGGTGAAAAATGAGGAGTGAGAAAAGGAAAAACCCAAATGATCAAGGAAGCGCAACGTAGATATCAATGTATAGAATGTGTGTGAGAGGCACATTCCAAGAGCTTATATCCTTGCGTAAAGAGTAAGGGCTAAAATCAATTAATTAAGCAATACACTAAAGCACGGGACTAGTCTGTTCACCAGCAGACTAGTCCAATCGAATTATTGATCTCACATGGACAAGTCCAGAACAGAACCGGACCAGCCTGTTCAACTCACTGACTGCACTCGGACAAGTTCAAACACATGCCGAACAAGTCTGTTCAACCTTCTAATAATTACTCAACACATATACCCTGCACCGGATAAGTCCGTCCTATTGCAGACTAGTCCGACTGAGTCTCTGGACTCATCACGGCCTAGTCCGGATTACCTCTGTTCCAATACGGACAAGTCTGGTACACCTCACACAAATTAGGGTTTTAGGTGTGTTGCACAATTCACACAAATTTTACTCAGCACACCAAACTAGTCCGGCAGTCGGGATCCATAACGGTAGTTTGTTTTTGGAAACACTATAAATAGGTGAGAAACGTGCACAACTAAAATATCATAAACCCTATCACCGCCACTCGTCCCAAGAGCACAGAAACACCTCTCCCTGCACATCTAAAGCCCTTAAAAGCTAAATCCTTTGGGAATCAAGATTTGTGATGGAGAGATCGTCTTCTACGAATTGCCAAGCTCTTAAGGTTTGATCTCACATACACACTTACGTTTGTTGTAAATCTTTCGAGTGTGCTTGATCATTTTTCTCTCTGTAATTTTGTGGGAGACCTCAACATGTGAGGTTGCCCCACCGACTTGGTGATTTTCCCCGTGATAGTGGAACTCAAGTTGCCCTTCGTGGTAACTTGAAGAGGTTAAGGGTTTATTGAAACCTGACTCTGTGTGAGCCTCTCAACGAGGACGTAGATCTCTTTGGTGAGATTGAACCTCGGTAAAAATCTTTGTCTCTTGTATTCTTGTTATTTACTTTTACAATCATTTAGGACATAGGGTTGATTAATCTTGCAACAAATATTAATCTTGTATTCCTCATTCAAATTAATCATCCTAATACCTACACAGGTTGTTAGGTTAATTTACATATTTCCGCTGCTATAACATTTGAGGATTATACATTAAATAATCTATCTTTTCATCAGCATAACTAGCACACCGGACTAGTCCGTATCTATACCAGACTAGTCCGGTTCCATCTGTATTTGATGAATTTGCTAAGTGTTGCAGGAAAAGTTTTCAACGCATATTCACCCCAACTCTAGGCCACATTCAAACAGCTAGCATATGACCAGCAGCAAGGCAAGCTCCGGTTTGCATTAGCCATTTCATAAACATTATTGTTTTGAGAACTTACATTATGTATCCATTTCAATTGTGCATTAGAGTCGTGTTTGAAAACCCAACTGCATAGCCATGAGAACCAAGGTTTTGGGCTTAGGTTTTAAACCTCGAGTAGTCACTGCAATGTTAAATCAGTGTAGGATTCAGTACAAGTTGAGTAGTTGGAACTGCTCGCGAGAATAGGCTAGAGGCACACCACTCGGTTAGAGACAGCAAATGGAACACGTGGTAAGAAAAATGAGACCGAGCGGAGAGTAAGGGCAGCAGAACTTTGGGGCCTGGGTGCCATAGTTCCGCTTGTGTCGATTGAAGACCGAGCCGTGTGCGAGCCTGTTGAAGAAGCTAGAACAGTCCCGAAGACCTACCGGATATAAGGGAACCGGGAAACCGATGTAATTCGGGTAGCGATCTGTTGAGGCATAGCTTATCGTCCAGAGGGTAGGTTGAGAGCTTGAGGTGTAAATCGGCTGGCGGCACTGCAGATGCACGCGTAGAGACCTCTTGCTCGGGACTATAGGACCGGTTCAACACTTGGCTGACGGATGAAAGGTGGTTGCATACGACGTCCGTGATGGTTGCTGTATGCAACATCGAGTACGGGCGTACATGACGGGTTATTCGGGTAACCCTGCGGGTGTAAATCGATTATAATCACCGTCCCTCGCGGTCAGTGAGTACCACTTGTTCACTGTACCGTGACGTAGAAAGAACAGACTAGTGTCATGTTAAAAAGTTGCTGATTGAAAGATGTACTTTGATTGTTAATGACTTATTGTAGTTTAGAGCTAATTAAAGTTCTTTTTAAACTTGGGCAAAGCATATGAGAGAAATACGTTTCTTGTTTGGTTGCGGCTCTCTTATGTGTATTAGCACAAGGTTCTCCACAAGTTTTGCTAAAAACTTGAAAAGTAAGGTTGAACTATTTAGGCGTGTCCTTTGCAACTTACATTCCCATTTACACTGCAAACCCAACATGTAGAGTTTCATGTGTAGGTAAGATGGGTTAGTCTTGCGGAGCCATCATGCTCACTGCTTGAGTTTGAAGCGTTCGCAGGGTGCTATGAGGAGGAGGCTCCCGAGGAGGAGACGGACCCCCAAGAGGGCAACGCCGTCGAGTGGGAGCCATGCACGCTTCCGTGTTAGTATGTGTGTGTGCTAGTGAGAACACGTTCACGGGCTGAACGTGAACTCTTCTGCTTAGTCTACGCCTGTGAGTGTAGACTCAACGTATTTTGTTGTAAAAATGTTTTTAAACGCTTTTATGTACTAAAACTTTTGCTTCCACTTTGTACCTTTTGTGTGTTATCTGGTGTTGTGCAACATAGCACCCCTCAGCGTGATCCGGGATAGTCAATACCGTAGGGTCCTTGTAGCGTGGTATCAAAGCTCACTTGAAGTTTAACGCACTTAAAAAGGTCATCTTTTCAAAAGCTCGGTGAGGAACGAGTTAGTAGCCCATAGAAGGATGTTATTAGTGTATAGAAAGTGGCAACACTAACCTAATTGCTTATGTCGGAAAATCATCCATCTCGGGACGTCATATGTCTTGGGGTGCATGTAAGCGCTGTCCACCAGTGCACACATGCTTAAGGGTGGAGCCTCATGGGTGGCAGGTAACCCGGCCAGATTTAGTATCCTCTACGACTCTTCATGTCGTTTGGGGTACTCCAGCAACGCCCTTCTCTGGCGTACTACAGGCAAGTTTGGGAGACCCTGTCACGTGGTTAGTAACGTGAACACGTAGCTCAAGGCGTGTTTGGCTTGAGAACAACCATGTGAGTGATGATGGACGGTTGTGTGAACTGTATTGGGACCGGGTTCGGTGTGCAGCCGAGCCTGACGATTGTGTTGTTTATTTGCAGGTAGTCTGACCATGGATCGGTAGACGAGTAGCATACATGTGTGAGAGACGTTTAGTGCCACTGAATTAACAAAGCCAGCTAAGTCCGGTATAGGTTTTCTTTGTGAGGAACATAGTACCGGTATGATTGTGGTGACGCTTCGACGTCACACCCCACTAAATGATCAACCTCATTGTAAAACTTGAAAGTTTTGATCCAGAGCACTAAAACTTTGATTTAACTCTTTTCCTTAATCAGGATGTTCAAAGTAAACAAGTTATCAACTTATAGGATACTAAGGACAGAGTCCCCTGTTTTCAGCTGAAATAATGCTGAAGTTACACAGAGGTTAGAGGGCAAATTCTTTCGAGGTTAGGGTCATGTGATACATTTCTGGAAAGCTTCGGAAGAGCTTTACAACGTTTCTATTGATGTCCAGAGGTGTTTCATCCCTTAACTGGTCGAGAAATGCAGTAGAGTTGAAACTGTCCATAAAACAGGGCAGAGCAAATACTCTCTGGAAAATGAGCATATCTTCATGCATAAAAATCCAAAAATAGAAAATGAGGTAGTTATGAAAGTTCATGAGATAAGTTGCAACTTGGTAACAGAAAGTTGTGTCAAGTTCGAGGTAGAATTAACTGTAATTCTTGGATCAAATCAGTACCTCAAGCAGGGAGGTGCTGTCCAATTGTCTCTTGAAATTCTGTCAACTTTGACATCTCACAACTTTTGAACAAAGATTGATCGGAGGGTAAACAAATACATTCTGGAAATCTATTGAAGTTAACTTTAACTTTTATGTTAAGATCCAGAACTGGTTTTGCCTTTAGCATGGTTTAAATCAGGTTAAAAGGGAAACTGGTCAGGGCTGTCAGTTTGGGCAGCATACCAGCAATCAAATTTGTTCTAAGTTTGATTTGTGTTTCCAAGTTTTATGAGTTCAATGATATATTTTATGTTATAAATCAATGATTTACTGTTGAAATGAATATTTGACCTTT
The DNA here is from genome assembly GCA_030760725.1 of Neostapfia colusana. Taxonomy (NCBI): domain Eukaryota; kingdom Viridiplantae; phylum Streptophyta; class Magnoliopsida; order Poales; family Poaceae; genus Neostapfia; species Neostapfia colusana. Next base: position 53,798,605 of record JASWHV010000017.1, read on the forward strand.
TTCAAATATGTTTCTACAGATGGCAGAGGATCAGCGACTGGAGAACGGGTGGGTAGTATCCCACTGTTCTCAACGCAGCGGTTATCCGGAACTGTTGAAGCTAATGCTTCAATATTTCGGGTACGTGGAGACGCCGCGTTACCATGTCAAGGAAGAAGGCCAGGAGGGGAACAAGATATGGACCATCCATGTCGAAGTTCCAGCAGGACCTACGCCACCGGGTTGGGTACTGTTCACCGTCACAGTGAAAGGTAGACAACCCGAGGAGATGTGGCAGGTGGCAGCCCGCGACACCATGTCGCGTTTCTGACAACTACACGTGAGAGTTATGGAGGGCACTCCATATGCGCTTGTCCCGGTGGGGGGTTGAGCTAATCACGTGTGGAGGGAGAGGTACTTTGAGGAAACAAATCTGAGTTGCCCAAGGTACAATCCAGCGGAGGCAAACCTCAACCTCCATTTGGTGGCAGGAAACACCGTGATGGACAGCCAAGCTATCCACACAGATCGACTCACCGTGGAGTTCAAGGAGAGTACCAGACACTGAGACCATTTCGAGAGTGGTCACAGCGCAATCTGTAATATGCTCCTTCCGATGATTAAGCGACTGAATGAACAACACAATCAGTTACGTCGTCTGAAGAAGGCGAGGAAGAAAAGTCATGGCGACATCACGGCTTTGCAGCAGCAAGTACAGGACTTGACCCAGCAGAACGAGGTCCTTACTCAAGAGCGTGATGACGCTATTGAGGAGGGGCAGGGCTTTGAAGAAGACTACAACCAGGCCATGGACGAGGAGCATTCTTTGCAAGGTCTCATGCCTCCGGTAGTGGGCCTACTGATGGTAGGTGCAGTACCAGTGGTTTTTGGTATCCCGGCGATGTGGGAACCAAAACCACCAGCAGAGGTAGCGGAGGAGGACAACCTGCAGGAGGTCGAGTTCTACTCCGAGTAGTGAGTTTACCGTTGCCAAGTAGGGCAGCGAGGGTGGTGTAGAAACTTTCGTAACAGTGACATGTCATGTAGACAGTAGTATGTGTATAGGTAGTGACGGCATGAGCACGCCTTCTCGGGGATCCGAGAATAATGTAACTTGCATAAAGTTTATGCTTTTATCAATATATGTGAACGTTGTGCACTTTTATTCATGTGTCAATGCAATATCTACTGTTTTCCATAGAATTTTAAGAATGACATGCGCTGATCGTTGCTGTTTTGAATTTCAGAATGACTCGTACACGTAACACTGGGATTGGTGGGTCCAGTTAGGGGGCAGAGGCCTCCCAACAGCCTTCCGAGACTTCCTTGGTACAGCAACAGCAGCAACAACAACAACCGCCACTACCACCGCCAACAGTCACGATGGCTTACTGTTGAAATGAATATTTGACCTTTTTCAAATATGTTTCTACAGATGGCAGAGGATCAGCGACTGGAGAACGGGTGGGTAGTATCCCACTGTTCTCAACGCAGCGGTTATCCGGAACTGTTGAAGCTAATGCTTCAATATTTCGGGTACGTGGAGATGCCGTGTTACCATGCCAAGGAAGAAGGCCAGGAGGGGAACAAGATATGGACCATCCATGTCGAAGTTCCAGCAGGACCTACGCCACCGGGTTGGGTACTGTTCACCGTCACAGTGAAAGGTAGACAACCCCAGGAGATGTGGCAGGTGGCAGCCCGCGACACCATGTCGCGTTTCTGCCAACTACACGTGAGAGTTATGGAGGGCACTCCATATGCGCTTGTCCCGGTGGGGGGTTCAGCTAATCACGTGTGGAGGGAGAGGTACTTTGAGGCAACAAATCCGAGTTGCCCAAGGTACAATCCAGCGGAGGCAAACCTCAACCTCCATTTGGCGGCAGGAAACACCGTGATGGACAGCCAAGCTATCCACACAGATCGACTCACCGTGGAGTTCAAGGAGAGTACCAGCCACTGAGCCCATTTCGAGAGTGCTCACAGCGCAATCTGTAATATGCTCCTTCCGACGATTAAGCAACTGAATGAACAACACAATCAGTTACGTCGTCTGAAGAAGGCGAGGAAGAAAAGTCATGGCGATATCACGGCTTTGCAGCAGCAAGTACAGGCCTTGACCCAGCAGAATGAGGTCCTTACTCAAGAGCGTGATGACGCTATTGAGGAGGGGCAGGGCTTTGAAGAAGACTACAACCAGGCCATGGACGAGGAGCATTCTTTGCAAGGTCTCGTGCCTCCGGTAGTGGGCCTACTGATGGTAGGTGCAGTACCAGTGGTTTTTGGTATCCCGGCGATGTGGGAACCAAAACCACCAGCAGAGGTAGCGGAGGAGGACAACCTGCAGGAGGTCGAGTTCTACTCCGAGTAGTGAGTTTACCGTTGCCAAGGAGGGCAGCGAGGGTGGTGTAGAAACTTTCGTAACAGTGACATGTCATGTAGACAGTAGTATGTGTATAGGTAGTGACGACATGAGCACGACTTCTCGGGGATCCGAGAATAATGTAACTTGCATAAAGTTTATGCTTTTATCAATATATGTGAACGTTGTGCACTTTTATTCATGTGTCAATGCAATATCTACTGTTTCCCATAGAATTTTAAGAATGACATGCGCTGATCGTTGCTGTTTTGAATTTCAGAATGACTTGTACACGTAACACTGGGATTGGTGGGTCCAGTTAGGGGGCAGAGGCCTCCCAACAGCCTTCCGAGACTTCCTCGGTACAGCAACAGCAGCAACAACAACAACCGCCACTACCACCGCCAACAGTCACGATGGCTTACTGTTGAAATGAATATTTGACCTTTTTCAAATATGTTTCTACAGATGGCAGAGGATCAGCGACTGGAGAACGGGTGGGTAGTATCCCACTGTTCTCAACGCAGCGGTTATCCGGAACTGTTGAAGCTAATACTTCAATATTTCGGGTACGTGGAGATGCCGCGTTACCATGCCAAGGAAGAAGACCAGGAGGGGAACAAGATATGGACCATCCATGTCGAAGTTCCAGCAGGACCTACGCCACCGGGTTGGGTACTGTTCACCGTCACAGTGAAAGGTAGACAACCCGAGGAGATGTGGCAGGTGGCAGCCCGCGGCACCATGTCGCGTTTCTGCCAACTACACGTGAGAGTTATGGAGGGCACTCCATATGCGCTTGTCCCGGTGGGGGGTTGAGCTAATCACGTGTGGAGGGAGAGGTACTTTGAGGCAACAAATCCGAGTTGCCCAAGGTACAATCCAGCGGAGGCAAACCTCAACCTCCATTTGGCGGCAGGAAACACCGTGATGGACAGCCAAGCTATCCACACAGATCGACTCACCGTGGAGTTCAAGGAGAGTACCAGCCACTGAGACCATTTCGAGAGTGCTCACAGCACAATCTGTAATATGCTCCTTCCGACGATTAAGCGACTGAATGTACAACACAATCAGTTACGTCGTCTGAAGAAGGCGAGGAAGAAAAGTCATGGCGACATCACGGCTTTGCAGCAGCAAGCACAGGCCTTGACCCAGCAGAACGAGGTCCTTACTCAAGAGCGTGATGACGCTATTGAGGAGGGGCAGGGCTTTGAAGAAGACTACAACCAGGCCATGGACGAGGAGCATTCTTTGCAAGGTCTCGTGCCTCCGGTAGTGGGCCTACTGATGGTAGGTGCAGTACCAGTGGTTTTTGGTATCCCGGCGATGTGGGAACCAAAACCACCAGCAGAGGTAGCGGAGGAGGACAACCTGCAGGAGGTCGAGTTCTACTCCGAGTAGTGAGTTTACCGTTGCCAAGTAGGGCAGCGAGGGTGGTGTAGAAACTTTCGTAACAGTGACATGTCATGTAGACAGTAGTATGTGTATAGGTAGTGACGACATGAGCACGACTTCTCGGGGATCCGAGAATAATGTAACTTGCATAAAGTTTATGCTTTTATCAATATATGTGAACGTTGTGCACTTTTATTCATGTGTCAATGCAATATCTACTGTTCTCCATAGAATTTTAAGAATGACATGCGCTGATCGTTGCTGTTTTGAATTTCAGAATGACTCGTACACGTAACACTGAGATTGGTGGGTCCAGTTAGGGGGCAGAGGCCTCCCAACAGCCTTCCGAGACTTCCTCGGTACAGCAACAGCAGCAACAACAACAACCGCCACTACCACCGCCAACAGTCACGATGGCTTACTGTTGAAATGAATATTTGACCTTTTTGAAATATGTTTCTACAGATGGCAGAGGATCAGCGACTGGAGAACGGGTGGGTAGTATCCCACTGTTCTCAACGCAGCGGTTATCCGGAACTGTTGAAGCTAATGCTTCAATATTTCGGGTACGTGGAGACGCCGCGTTACCATGCCAAGGAAGAAGGCCAGGAGGGGAACCAGATATGGACCATCCATGTCGAAGTTCCAGCAGGATCTACGCCACCGGGTTGGGTACTGTTCACCGTCACAGTGAAAGGTAGACAACCCGAGGAGATGTGGCAGGTGGCAGCCCGCGACACCATGTCGCGTTTCTGCCAACTACACGTGAGAGTTATGGAGGGCACTCCATATGCGCTTGTCCCAGTGGGGGGTTGAGCTAATCACATGTGGAGGGAGAGGTACTTTGAGGCAACAAATCCGAGTTGCGCAAGGTACAATCCAGCGGAGGCAAACCTCAACCTCCATTTGGCGGCAGGAAACACCGTGATGGACAGCCAAGCTATCCACACAGATCGACTCACCGTGGAGTTCAAGGAGAGTACCAGCCACTGAGACCATTTCGAGAGTGCTCACAGCGCAATCTGTAACATGCTCCTTCCGACGATTAAGCGACTGAATGAACAACACAATCAGTTACGTCGTCTGAAGAAGGCGAGGAAGAAAAGTCATGGCGACATCACGGCTTTGCAGCAGCAAGTACAGGCCTTGACCCAGCAGAACGAAGTCCTTACTCAAGAGCGTGATGACGCTATTGAGGAGGGGCAGGGCTTTGAAGAAGACTACAACCAGGCCATGGACGAGGAGCATTCTTTGCAAGGTCTCGTGCCTCCGGTAGTGGGCCTACTGATGGTAGGTGCAGTACCAGTGGTTTTTGGTATCCCGGCGATGTGGGAACCAAAACCACCAGCAGAGGTAGCGGAGGAGGACAACCTGCAGGAGGTCGAGTTCTACTCCGAGTAGTGAGTTTACCGTTGCCAAGTAGGGCAGCGAGGGTGGTGTAGAAACTTTCATAACAGTGACATGTCATGTAGACAGTAGTATGTGTATAGGTAGTGATGACATGAGCACGACTTCTCGGGGATCCGAGAATAATGTAACTTGCATAAAGTTTATGCTTTTATCAATATATGTGAACGTTGTGCACTTTTATTCATGTGTCAATGCAATATCTACTGTTCTCCATAGAATTTTAAGAATGACATGCGCTGATCGTTGCTGTTTTGAATTTCAGAATGACTCGTACACGTAACACTGAGATTGGTGGGTCCAGTTAGGGGGCAGAGGCCTCCCAACAGCCTTCCGAGACTTCCTCGGTACAGCAACAGCAGCAACAACAACAACCGCCACTACCACCGCCAACAGTCACGATGGCTTATATTGTTGCGGCCATGGCGGGCTCGCAGCAGCAGCACACCGAACTGCTGCAAACGCTGATTGCAAATACGTCTCGACCCGAGAGGCATCAAGACCGAGAGGAGCGTCAACAAAGCTCCTACTCAGATTTTCTTGCTACCCATCCCCTGGTATTCTCAAGGGCGGATGAACCACTCGATGCGGAGAACTGGCTCCGCACAATGGAGATGAAGTTCGGGCTGCTCAAGGTTAGTGAGCAGCGCAAGATGCAGTTCGCGGCCCAACAACTTCAGGGGTCCGTGAGCGCTTGGTGGGCAAACTTCTGTGTCTCGCAACCCACCGAGCGAGTGCTGACTTTGGTGGAGTTTTGGATGGCCTTCAGGGCCTATCATATACCGCCGGGTTTAATGAAAAGGAAGACGCAGGAGTTCCTTCACCTGCAGCAAGGCAACAGGAACGCACTGGAGTACTCCAGGGCATTCAATGATCTCGCACTCTATGCCTCCTATCACGTCGATACCGACATGAAGCAGCGGGATCACTTTTATCAGGGGCTGAATCCACTCCTGAAGGACAAGCTGGCGATGTTCAATCACGGCAGCCTCAATGACATTATTGATGCTGCGATTGTTCAAGAGGACTCCGGTAAGGAGTTAGCAGCGGCGGAGAAGAAACGAAGTGTGCCACAGAGCAGTGGAGAGGGAGGTGGTCCTCCCCAAAAATACCGGATGGTGTATCGCTCACCATCGGGTCAACGCTGGCAGCCACCGCAGCAACCGATGCCATTTTGCAGTCGGCCGTATTCACCACCGGCGTTCCGACCGGCAGTACCAGCACCACCTCCTGCAGCAACAACAGCAGCAGCAGCAGACGATGCCGCGTGCATTTGCACCTCAGCAGCGCATGCCGGGCTTTTGTCCTCCAAGCACGGGCCAGCCGCCAACCACATGCTACAAATGCGGTCGCCAAGGGCACTTCGCCAACAACTGCCCCGAGAGGCAAGGCGGTGGAGTCTCACCACAGTTTCCAGGGAGGAATCATCCCCGGAATCCCATTAATTCACGGTGGGCAAACCCTAAGCTCGGCACCGTCCACCAACTCGCCATAGAGTACGTGCCGGAGGGAGAACCAATCCTTGCGGGTATGTTCCAACTCCACCAGCATCCCGCTATAGTTTTATTTGACTCAGGCGCCACACATAGTTTCATTAGCCAAGCTTTTATTGCTAAATATATCTTGTAAATACTACCCACCAAAAGTCCGTACGTGATTTGTTCACCGGGTGGGAAAGTTTCGGCAAGCATGATGGTTTCGAAAGCGCCATAATGCTTAGGGGGTAGAGTATACCCTACGTCTCTCATAGCTTTAGAGGGATAAAAGGTCGATGTCATCTTAGGGATGTCGTGGTTAAACCGCTACGGTGCTGGTTTAGACACCATCCTCCGAGTCGTGCATCTACACCCAGAAATGCACGAGTCTCATTCATTATTTCTGGACAGTCCAGACATAAAGTTTCCAAGTGTATACCAATTCACCACCATCAGAGTGGAAGACATTCCAGTAGTCCGTGAATTCCCAGACGTGTTCCCGGATGATTTGCCGGGGATGCCGCCCGACCAAGAGGTGGAATTCAAGATTGAACTTGCACCGGAAACTATGCCAATATCCCAAAGGCCGTAGAAGATGGCGCCAAAGGAGTTGGCGGAATTGAAAATACAGTTAACGGACCTGCTAGAGAAGGATTTTATTACGCCGAGCTCCTCGCCATGGGGCTGTTCGGCATTATTTGTGAAGAAGAAATATGAGACGTTGCGGCTTTGCATGGACTATCGTCCACTAAACGCCATGACTATCAAGAACAAGTACCCGTTGCCATGGATCGACATGTTGTTTGATCAGTTGGTCGAAACAAATATCTTTTCCAAAATGGACTTATGATCCGGGTACCACCAGATTAAAATACGGGCTGAGGATATCCCGAAGATGGCTTTCTCGACGAGGTACGGGCTTTACGAGTACCTGGTCATGTCCTTCGGCCTCACTAACGCTCCATCTCATTTCATGTACTTGATGAACTCGGTATTCATGCCGGAGCTGGACAAGTTTGTCGTGGTCTTCACCGACGACATATTGGTATATTCCAAGTCGGAGGAAGAACACGCGAAGCACCTGCGTATAGTCTTGCAAAGGCTGCGGGATCACAAGCTATACGTAAAATTCAGTAAATGCGAATTCTGGATATCGCAAGTGCCTTTTCTCGAGCATATTATCTCAGCGGAGGGCATCGCTGTAGACCCGAGTAAGATCACACAAGTGCTGAATTGGAAGTCCCTGAGGTCTGTCCACGAGGTATGGAGTTTCCTCGGACTCGCGGGATATTATCGGAGGTTCATTCCGATCTTCTAGAAGATTGCCAAACCTATGACAGAGCTGCTGAAGAAGGCTACCAAATATGTTTGGAGTGCAGCATGTGAAGCAGCGTTCAAGACATTAGTGAAGCACCTAACTTCAGCACCAGTTTTGGCGCAGACAGACACAACAAAACCGTTTGATGTGTACTACGACGCATCCAGCATTGGGCTCGGATGTGTGCTGATGCAAGACCGAAGGGTGGTCGCGTATAGATCACGGCAGCTCAGGAATCATGAGCAAAATTATCCAAATCACGACTTAGAGCTCGCTGCCGTGGTACTTGCTGTGAGGGAGCCCGGCCCGGGAATCGCAGTGGCTGGTGCCGTGCGATGTGGCACCCAACAGCATGCACGAAAAGAGGCTTAAGAACATATGTAACCATTTTGTTACTCAAGATAAGTTCTTTTACAACATATTGTACACACGCAGCGGAAATTAAAACTAGCTGGACAATCTACTCACTCTCGACCCTAACTACGCCGAAGAGAAGTCGTTCTTTCCGTAAACGCTTCCTACTAGCTTCACCAAAGAAAGGCAGCGGCTAGGTTTCCAATGAGTATAACGAACCATGAGGTTCGTCGTCTCACCGAACAACCCTCTTCATAGCAGGCATCCTGCTACATGCAAAACAACTCAGAAGCAACCGTGAGCACTAAGGCCCAGCAAGACTTAACCATGAATCCTAAACATGTAACTCTACATGCAAGGGTAGTAAGACAATAGGATCATGTATTTGCAAAAATGAAGCTGGATTAAACTTGATCCTTATATTCAGATTCTTATAGCCTTTACTTTAGTGGTCCTCATGCCTCACAACACCGGAAGTCCACAATCAAACAAGAAACGCTTATCCCGATGTTGCTAGCCTGAGGTGGAAATGAAATTTAGTTGGCTCTATATCTACTTCAGTCAAGGTTCCAATACAGTGAATAATCCACAAACAGCAGGTTAAGAGACTTAGTTCCTCTTCTTACTACGTCACGGCGCAGTGGGCAAGTATGCTCAATCCTCTTCCACGAGCGACGGTGATTCGAATCAATAACAACCCATAATACATGACACATACACCCACCTCGAAAGACTCTCTCAAGAGCTCCTTCTTACCTTGTATGCAGCAACATTTCATATGACACCCCGACATATAAAAATGTTTTGCACCGAGCAGGATGGTCCTCTACGCGGACACGTCGAAGTTGTCCGCTAAAGGATTTACACCTCCCGCCTTCTCAACGCCATTCCCACACGAAGGATGAGTTTCTATATCACGGTCCATCGAGTTACATCGGTTTCATGGGTCCCATACCCAACTATATATCCGGTACAGCTCAATCTTGTCCAGAAGGGCCGCATACATACGGTCCTTAACCGACATGGACGGGGCTACAACCAACCTCCACATTTGCCTTACCATCCCGGTCCAGGCAAAATGTGGTCTCAAGCATTGTCACACCCATCGCAGGTCGAGACCAACCTTGAGCGCTCCATCCTACAGAAACATCCCCGTCCCCATCTCATTTTCCTGAGGGTGCTCTTATTATCAACCTCTCGCGAGTAACTCCATTACTCGACCTTTCTCGTGAGTAGCTTTTTACTACTCAACTTCTACCGAGCTAGCTACAACATTAGCCTAGCATCTACTACAAGGCGAAGCCTATACTAAACCTTCTACTCAGGGCTGTAATAGCCATGCAAGTGGGTTTCAAACATCCTAGACATAATGCACAACATCAAGTCTAATAACCATAAGGTGAAGTAAAGCAAAATTTAAAACGGTAACGATATGTAAACTGGGGCTTGCCTTGCTCAACGGTTTTGTTAGAAGCTAGGAGTTAGTATTCCTCTGGAGAATCCGCCAAACTCGTCACAAGATGGAGATCCTCGCTGCAGAGTCGAGTCCTCGTCGAACATCGACGTCACGTGCTATTAAGATGATTTAAGCACATGTATTCAAAAGCAATTTAGAAAATGATTCAAAACTGTTGTACCAGTTAACTCAGACCTAAAAGGGACAAATAACAGCAAGGTTTATGTTGTTGGATCTACAACCTTAGAGATGATGAAATCTAGGGTGAAAAGAGATACTAGTAATCACCATGTGATTAAGTCCATTATATGAACACTTAAACCTAAAAGATGGTAGCTCAAGTTCCAGAGGTCCAATTAAGATGAGAATTTAACCACAGCCTATATGGAATGTATTTAGGCAGTGTGCAAAAATTGAGCTCATGAAATGGCTTCATGTGAGCACATCAAATCCTTATGTTGTTTTCACTAACCTGCCTTTACCCCCTACATATTAAGCTTTCCTATGCTGCAAAGTAGACTTTTTGTGAAGTAAAAAATGTCCTGAGTCCATATGAATCGGTTTTACCATTTTTGGAGTTTCCTACATGGAGATATGGAGTTTACAAAGAATGGGGAAAAGCTGAAATTGTCACTGTTCATTTTTTTTCCATTTTTCAGAGACATAAGGAATGAACACATCATTTGACCAAGCAAATGAGGTCCAATTCCTATGAAATGTTTACTGGAGTTCAAGGATTTTCAGAAGAAGGTCCTGCCCAAATCTGGGAATTTTCCGATAAACAGAACTCCTGTTAAAAATCCTACAATATTTTATTTAAATGAATTAATGAGCCAAATCCAGGGATTTTCATAAATATTGGGATGGACCCCTGGATATTAATCTTTGAGAGGAATCCAATGAAATTTGTTTCATAATTTTTGGACACTCCTACACAGAGTTATGGCTCTCCAAAGTTTGAACTCAAAAGGAAAAATCTAGAAATGTTTAAAACCTGCCCTGGGTCCCACCTGTCATCCCTAACCTTCAGCCTCGCGCCAAACAGGGCAGTGGCGGCTCCCTCCGGTGAGGGTCGTCGGAAAGGACCTTCCCGGCCACCTCCAGTCCCCCTGCTGGCCGCCCCCCATTTTCCCCCACACTGAACCTGTTGGTGAGGTCGCCGGCGGCAGAAACTCGCTGGAAAACAGGGCGCACCGGCAACAGCAAGCCCTAGGCCTCTGGCGAGGTCGCAGTGGCTCATTCCTTCACCAAATGATCAGGTTTTTGGCTCTATAGCACCAGGGGATCAGGTAAAAGACCGACATGAGGTCTAAACAAGCCAGGGACCGCTCCAAACCTATCGGCACCGTGCGCCCGATATGGTCCAGCGGTATCCCCTCGGAAAGAACTCGGATTCCTCGCTCTACACTCAATTTCTTGGTCTAAAACGATGGAGGAGGTGTGATAGGCAGTTAAGATCCTGTGTGTGAAGTTTGAAACACAACAAATACGATTTGAGGACGAATTTTGCAATTCCTTACCTCAAGGTCAGTTTCTGCCGCCCGGGAGAAAATCTTATAATTCTCCCTCTGTGATCAATGGCTAGGGCTGAGCTTCAGAGGTGAGCAACTAGTCTTGTAGGTGCACCGATGGGGTGGCTTGCTTGGGTGTGATCACTCCTGGTTTGGGCTGCCCACGTTGACCAGTACAGTTTACTTCAGTTTCAACACGGGAGCAGTGGAAACTTTGCTGTTTCTAGGCGCCAGTGAGCTCGGGACGGCTGGGTGAAGTTGCTAGCCGGCTAGAGCATGAGTGTGTGAGGATCTTTGCTGTGGAGAGCGCAAGCATCCGGTGCTCGGTGGCTATGTATGAATGGGAGAAGCAGAGCGGCAGGGTTCTTCTCGGGAGGAAAAACAGAGAGCTGGCGCCCGGCTGGGACAAAGCAAAACGGCGTTGCTGCACTCGTGGGCGTGGATTAGGCCGGCAAAAGATCAAACCAGAAGGTAGCGTTGGGGGTGGCCCGCACCGAGCTTCTGCTGTCGCGCGCTCAGTCGACGAAGAAAAGAGCCGAGTCGGTTTGTTACCTGTGTGTATGACATGTGGGACACAGCCCCCAAATATCTCCCTCCTCCGTGCTTTAATTTTCCCGCACCGCCTTTGTCCAAATTCAACCAAAATTGTACGTCCAACCAAATAATTTACGGAAAATTTGAATCTGAAATCAGATTTCAAAATTTAGTATGTTTGGTTCAGTTTTCAAATTAAATTTTGAATTTGAACTCTCCCTCAAATATTCCTCGGATTAATTGGTATACGGGCTCCAAAAACATCCAAATTTGGATCATGAGCTCATTCATACATGGGGAATGCATCGGTGAATTCATTTGTATGCATGTGGGCAATCTGAACATGAATTCTTTCAAAAGAGTTCAAATTGCGTTTAAATTCCCTCTACTCCACTCATAGAGAAGGTGCACATGAGTTAGAGTTTTTGGAAGTGAAATTCTTTCCCCCTAGGTTAACATGTGTTGAGCATGGGCTAGAGAAAAGTTTTACTCCCTCACATGTCCATTTTTTGTGTTTATCATTCTATGTGACACAAATATAATCTGTCTTCGCCTTAACTTTGTTTCATCAGTTGAAATCAACTTTACAAATGTTAGGGCTGTTACATTCCTCCCCCCTTAAAAGAATCTCGTCCCGAGATTATAAAAAAACAGAAGGAAGGGAGAATGACTACTGGACATATGGTACAAACAAGTTGGGAAAATTTAAACGGAGAAAGTCCTCGCTTTCCCACGTGGCTTCATCAGCGGTAAGGTTGCTCCACAAGACTTTGTAAAATCGCAATGTCCAATTTCTTGTGGCGCGAGTCTTCTCGTCGATAATCTGGATCGGATACTCAGAATAAGTGAGATCCGGTTGAAGATCTTTAATATTCTCCATATGAACTGCGGTTGGGTACTTAAGACATTTCCACAGCTGGGAGACGTGGAAAACATTGTGAATACCCAAAAGTGAGACGATAGGCCACGGGTCCGCATATCTCTGTGACAGCAAACGGCCCGATGAATCGCGGAGCAAGCTTTCCCTTCACTCCAAAACGATGAACCCCTTTCATCGGAGTGACACGAAGATAAACGTGGTCTCTGATGTCAAAGTGAAGAGGTCGACGTCTTTTATCTGCATAAATCTTCTGCCGAGATTGAGCGGCCTTTAAATTGGCTTGAATCACTCGCACTCGTTCCTCGGCTTCATTCACAAGATCAATCCCGTAGACCACTCTCTCGCCGGACTCACACCAATTCAATGGTGTGCGACACTTCCGGCCATAAAGAGCTTCATACGCGGCCATTTTGATACTGGATTGATAACCGTTATTATATGAGAATTCTGCTAACGGTAGATGGTCATCCCAATTCTTCCCATGATTGATGACACATGCCCGCAGCATATCCTCCAAAATATGATTTATCCTCTCCGTTTGACCATCAGTTTGCGGATGATACGCTGAACTCCGAACTAACTTGGTTCCCAAGGAAGCATGCAGTTGCTCCCAAAATCTTGATATGAATAACGCACCTCGGTCAGACACGATGGTGCGGGGAACCCCGTGTAAACAGACGATTTATGAGATGAACAGCTCCGCATACTTCTTTGCCACATATTTGGTATGGACTGGAATACAATGAGCTGCCTTGGTCAAACAATCAACGATTACCCAAATAGAATCATGCTTGTTGCTGGTCATGGGTAAACCGACGATGAAGTCTATACTTATGTCTTCCCACTTCCATTATGGAACCTTCAGCGGTTGAAGTGGTCCGGCTTTCCTCATATGGTCGGCTTTAACCCGCCGACACATATCACACTCGGATACGTACTTCACAATCTCTCTTTTCATCCATGTCCACCAGAACTTAGATTTCAAGTCCTGGTACATCTTATTTCTTCTCGGATGAATGGAGTACTTGGATAAATGCGCCTCATCCAATATCTTCCTCCGCAATTTCATATTCCGGGGTACCACTATACGGTTGTTAAACCGTAGAGTACCCTCTTCATCCTTGCGGAACATCTTCAATCCACCGCTGTCCACTCTTCTCCGGATGTGGGACATACCTCTGTCTCTCTTCTGAGCCTATACAATCTCATCTCAGATTGTAGGAATAAGAGCGAGGTTGAACAGCGACCTATAGGGAACTAAGCGCAGGCTTGGCTCTCCTCCTTCTTGTGCAGCCATGGCTAAATGGTGAACGTGAGCTTTCCGACTAAGTGCGTCGGCAACCACATTCGCTTTGCCCGGATGGTAATGAATCTCAAGTTCATAGTCCTTGATCAATTCTAGCCATTTTCGCTGCCTCATATTCAGTTCTTTCTGTGTGAAGATGTACTTCAAGCTTTTGTGGTTAGTGTAAAGATTTACTAGATTGCCTAGTAAATAATGTCTCCACATTTCAATACTAGGACCACTGCAGCTAGTTCAAGGTCGTGTGTCGGGTAATTCTGCTCATGACCCCTGAGTTGTCGGGATCCATACGCGACCACACGTCCTTCTTGCATCAGCACACAACCCAAACCGATGCCGGATGCATCACAATAAACATCAAACGGCTTCGTTGTGTCCGGCTGGGCCAAAACTGGAGCTGTAGTGAGATGCTTCACTAAAGTTTGAAAAGCTTGTTCGCATGAATTGCTCCAATCATACTTGGTGCTTTTCTTCAACAGCTCCATCATAGGTTTAGAGACTTTGGAGAAGTTTGGAATGAATCTCCGATAATAACCCGCTAAACCTAGGAAACTCCTCACTTCATGAATAGATGTTGGAGATTTCCAATTCAGCACTTGCTCGATTTACCTGGGTCCACAGATATGCCTTCCGCTGAAATAATATGCCCAAGAAATGGCACTTTGCTGATCCAAAACTCACATTTACTGAACTTTGCATAAAGCTTGTGATCTCTCAAGCGTTGGAGTACAATACACAAATGTTCAGCGTGTTCTTCTTCTGACTTCGAATAGACCAAGATGTCGTCGATGAAAATCACGACGAACTTGTCTAACTCCGGCATGAACACAGAGTTCATGCAATACATAAAATGAGCCGGAGCATTGGTCAACCCAAAAGACATGACAAGATATTCATAAAGACCATATCTTGTCGAGAACACCGTCTTAGGTACATCTTCTGCCCGAATTTTTATCTGGTGATACTCAGACCGAAGATCCATCTTGGAGAATACCTTAGCACCCACTAGTTGATCAAATAAATATCGATACGAGGTAGTGGATACTTATTCTTGATAGTGACAGCATTCAGTGGACGATAATCTACACATAGTCTCAAAGTTTTGTCCTTCTTCTTCACGAAGATTGCGGAACAGCCCCAAGGTGATGAACTTGGGCGTATAAAACCTTTGTCCATGAGGTCATTAAGCTGCTCCTTCAATTCTGTTAGCTCCTTCGGTGCCATTTTATATGGTCGCTGAGAAATAGGTGTCGTTCCCGGTACTAGTTCAATCTTGAACTCTACATCACGTTCGGGCGGCATGCCCAGCAAATCTTCAGGAAACACATCTGGATATTCACATACCACTGGAATATCCTCAAGTTTAGGAGCTTCAATCTGATGCGCTGCTGCAATTCGTTGTGATGGATCCACAAGGTTCAATGTGTTGCAACCGTGTATTGGGGAATTTAGTTGGACAGTCCGAGGGCTGATGTCAAAGATAGATCCATAATGTGTCAACCATGATATCCCCAAGATAATATCAATCCTTTGGCCTTTGAGTATGATAAGGCTCGCAGGATAGATGTTTCCACCCAGACATAACGGTGCCCGTGAGACCATTTCATTAGTTGATATCTTGCCTCCGGGTGAGCTGATATGAAACGGATGCTTAATCGTGCTAAATGTAAGATTATTCTTCAGCACATAGTCTCTGCTAATAAAATTGTGGGTGGCTCCGGAATCAAACAACATGAATGTGGCCTTTTCATGTAAGGTGAACATTGCTGCTAAAACTGGTTCACCTTTTGCAATGTCCTCAATAGCAGCATAGTTAACCCTGCCAGCTTTTGAAAGATGCTTCTTTGAATGCTCGTGATGCTGATCTGAGCATTGATGATGCAACACACGAGTGTGACTCTGCTCAACACCACGACGGTTTCGTGTTGCAGAAATCCTCAGCTCTCTACTAACACGAGGTGGAGATAAACTGTGCACAGCTGGTTGTGGTAGGGTTGCACAAACAACTTTTGATAGCTGCTGTTGAGGTGAAGTCTCATAAGTGAGTAACTCCAGCTGTGGTTGTGAGAGTTGCACCACAGGCTAAGTTTGTTGCCTAACTGGCGAGTAATACCACACTCGATAGTTCAGAGGAACCTCGATATCACTGTCCAGCGGTATACTCCTTTTCAGCTCCGCTTCACAACGGAGATGCATGTCTTCTTTAATGATAGCGGCATTTACCAACTCATTGTAAATATCGTTATTGAACAAGGTCACTTGTTCTTTAAGATCGACCTTCAAACCTCGGAATAAATACTCCCACTTCAACGCTTCCGAGTCTACCATATGAGTGGCGTATTGCATCAAGTCTTCAAACTCCTTGAAGTACTCGTACGGACTCCTTTCTCCTTGCTTTAATTCCATAAAGTCTTGCTATTTTGTTCGAAGAATTTCTGAACAAAGGTGACGTGCCTAGAAAACACTCCGGAATTCATCCCACGTCACTCGATCACCTTCAGGAAGAGTAGCGATATATTCGGCCCACCAAGCTCCAGCGGCTCCATGGAGTTGTTGAGCGGCAAATAGAGTCTTCTGATATTCATCGCACTCAAGCATATCGAACTTGGCTTCAATACATTGGAGCCAATGAGCCGACTCCAACGGTTCTTTCGCTTCAGAGAAAACCGATGGTTGTCTTGCTAGAAAATCCAGATAGGTGCTTGGCGGGGTATTTTGCTGTAGTGTCTCCTGTCGTATGCTTTGTCGCACCAACAGATCCAGAGACTCAGCTATCTTTGCCAAGATTTCTGCCAATTCGGTTGATGATGTCGGCACTTCTTGTTGTGGCGAATTATTTCCGCCGGGACTTCACTCACTAACCTCACTCCTGGAATGAGCACGATCCATGCTGCAAGAGTGAGCAATTTACGGTTAAAATTCAAAGTTTAAAGTCAACTTGAATTCAAAAACATAACCGTAAAAGCATCACGTAGATATTGCAGCGCTACACAATCTACCCATGGTTTCGACAATTCTGAAATCTATCAAACTTGAGCAAGTTTGTCCAAACTCTTAATTCCATTAGTAGGCAAAACTGAAAAATAACTCAAGAACATGTTATGGAACTTAGAGAAGTCTAAGACATCCCTGTCCCCAACAAGTCCCAAGCTAAATGGCAATAAGCACTACTCTGTTCAGAATGACCAATTGGTCTTAATCCCAGACTTTGAGTATGAAAATGGCAATTTCATGACTTAAGTTGAATACCAAAGTTATAGTTAACTTCAATATATTTCCAACGAGTATTTATTTGCCTTCATCTCAGTTCTGTATCAAAAGATATGATATTTCAAAGTTAACAGAAATCTGGAACAATTTTGACAGCACCTCCTTTGAAAGTGTATGTTTTGTCCGCACGATTTCATACAATAAGACTCCAAATATGGAGAAACTTTGAACTACAAAGTTGAAGCACATATCATAAACTTTCCAACGGTGTTTTACTTGACCCTTAGAAATTTTTCTACAGAAAGTTATGGTCGAAATGCAGAAATTTCCAGAGAGCATTTTGTGCCTGCCCTGTTTTTGGACAGTTCACACTCATCTGAGAATTTCATCTATTTGGAGGGCGATTCCGATCTGGAGTTCTACATAAAAGTTGTAGAAGACTTCAAAACCTTTTCAGAAATGTATCGCACATTTCGATGGGTTCAACCAAACAAAATTTATGCCCTGTTCAACTTCAGCAAAAATTCTGCTAAAAACAGGGGAGGTTATTCCTAAGTCTTTGTGAATGAATCTATACTCCCAATTGACTCTTAGTTCAATATAGGAGTTCATTACCCCCTAATAGAAGTCTAGACTCCAAATTTACTCTTTTTTTGTTTCAAACCTTCTTTTTCATGCAGTTCAAATCATATCACGGTACTGCATTTTCTCACCAAATTAAAATCCTAACCGGCTTTATACCGGCTTATACGTCTCAAGTGGTGGCACTAAAACGATCACTCACACACGTTTTCTAAACGACATGTTCTAACGTGGTTAAGGCACCTGCATAAAACCACTCAATAACTATGCACTCAAGGGTTTTGTCATTTCATACAGGTCCATATCATAGTAAAAACATACACCCCGTATCATTGTCATACGGGCCGTCCTTGAGTCAAGCCACGTCTCAAGGTACATGATCGGGTTATTCACCACCCGACGGGGGCTCCACACCTTTGCAATAACGCACACCGGTGGAATAGCACTTTTGTACGCCTCATAGGAGATGAAGAGTCCTAGAGAACACACTTCGTGTTACAAACCACACGATGGGGTCTCCTCTTCTTGCCCCTGGGTTTGCGCACTGGAGGCTAGTGCCATTCATATGTCTCTAGGACATGAAGAGTCTTAGAAAACATATTCACTTCCCGTCCATTGCTGAACAGAACATCCCACACTACTTTCCTCGTATGGGTGAGCTAACTAAAATTGATCCGCTTTCCGTGGCGTTCCTTACCATTCTTACCTCCACGTAGGTGCGTCGTTACAGAATTGAAAAACTGAATGATAACACACTGTTAGCTTGCCACCTTAAGTAACTATGCTAATAGTACTCCTTATGTGGGCATACTATACGTTCCTCACTCGTATACTCCTAAGTTTTAAAAAATATGCTCTTTTCATGCGTGTTATTCCCAATGCGGCTCTGATACCACGCTGTGAGGGAGCCCGGCCTGGGAATCACAGTGGGTGGTGCCGTGCGATGCGGCACCCAACAGCATGCACGAAAAGAGGCTTAAGAACATATATAACCATTTTGTTACTCAAGATAAGTTCTTTTACAACATATTGTATACACGCAGAGGAAATTAAAACTAGCTGGACAATCTACTCACTCTCGACCCTAACTACGCCGAAGAGAAGTCGTTCAGCCCGTGAACGCTTCCTACTAGCTTCACTAAAGAAAGGCAGCGGCTAAGTTTCGAATGAGTATAATGAACCGTGAGGTTCGTTGTCTCACCGAACAACCCTCTTCATAGCAGGCATCCTGCTACCTGCAAAACAACTCAGAAGCAACCGTGAGCACTAAGGCCCAGCAAGACTTAACCGTCAATCCTAAACATATAACTCTACATGCAAGGGTAGTAAGACAATGGGAACATGTATTTGCGCAAATGAAGCTTGACTAAACTTGATCCTTATGTTCAGATTCTTATAGACTTTATTTTAGTGGTCCTCATGCCTCATAACACCAGAAGTCCACAATCAAACAAGAATCGCTTATCCCGATGTTGCTAGCCTAAGGTGGAAATGAAATTTATTTGGCTCTATATCTACTTCAGTCAAGGTTCCAATACAGTGAATAATCCACAAACAGCAGGTTAAGAGACTTAGTTCCTATTCTTACTACGTCACGGCGCAGTGGGCAAGTATGCTCAATCCTCTTCCACGAGCGACGGTGATTCGAATCAATAACAAGCCGGAATACACGACACATACACCTGCCTCGAAAGACTCTCTCAAGAGCTCTTTCTTACGTTGTATGCAGCAACCTTTCACACGACACCCTGACATAGAAAAACGTTTCGCACCGAGCAGGATGGTCCTGTACGCGGACACGTCGAAGTTGCCCGCTATAGGATTTACACATCCCGCCTTGTCAACGCCATTCCCACGTGAAGGATGAGTTTCTATATCACAGTCCATCAAGTTACATCGGTTTCATGGGTCCCATACCCCACTATATATCCGGTACAGCTCAATCTTGTCCAGCAGGGCCGCATACATATGGTCCTTAACCGACACGGACGGGGCTACAACCAACCTCCACATTTGCCTTACCATCCCGGTCCAGGCCAAATGTGGTCTCAAGCATTGTCACACCCATCGCAGGTCGAGACTGACACGACCCCAATGGTCCTGTCGAGCCAGGATCACGCTGAGGGGTGCTGCGTTGCACAGCACCGTATAACACACGTCAAAGGTGCAAAGCGGAAGCGGAAGCGTTATTACATAAACAAGTTTATGCACATGTTTACATCAAAATAAGTTTAGTCCACACTCGCGGGCGTAGACTAAGCATCAAGTGCACGTTCAGCCCTCGAACGTGTCCTTGCTAGCACACACGCACACTAACTCTGCGGCGTGCACGACTCCCACTCGACGGGGTTCCCCTCCTGGGGTTCCGTCTCCTCTTCGGGAGTCCCTTCCTCATAGAACCCTGCAAAAAGCTTCAAACACAAGCAGTGAGCACGAAGGCTCAGCAAGTCTGACCCGTCTCACCTAAACATGGAACTTCTACATGAGGGTAATGGGTTGCATGAGGTAAAAATCATTTGCAAGGACTCACCTAATTAGTAGAACCTTACTTTCAAGTTTTAGCAGCAGGTTGTGGAGAACTTTAAGCTAAGGCACATGAGAGAGCCGCAATCAAACAAGAAACGCATTTCTCTCATGTACTTTGCCCCTAGTTGAAAAGAACTTTAGTTAGCACTAAGCTACAGCATATCATTTACAATCAATGTCCAGCTTTCAATCAGCAACATTTTAACATGTAACTAGCCTGTTCTTTCTACGTCATGGTACAGTGAACAAGTGGTACTCACTGACCGCGAGGGACGGCGATTATAATCGATTTACACCTGCAGGGTTACCCGAACAACCCGTCACGTACGCCCGTACTCGATGTTGCCTACAACAACCATCACGGACGCCGTACGCGACTACTTTTCACCCGTTAGCCAAATATTGAACCGGTCCCATCGTCCCGAGCAAGAGGTCCCTGCACGCGCATCTCTGTGCTGCCAGCTGATTTACACCTCGAGCTCTCAACCTACCCTCTGAACGACGGGCAATGCCTCAATACCCAGCTACCCGAGTTACATCAGTTTCCCGGTTCCCATATAGCCGGTAGGTCTTCGGTACTGTTCTAGCTTGTTCAACAGGCCCGCACACGGCTCGGTCCTCAATCGACACAAGCGGAGCTACCGCACACAGGCCCCAAAGTCCTGCTGCCCTTACTCTCCGCTCGGTCTCATTTTCTTGCCATGTGTTTCATGTGCTATCTCTACCCGAGCGATGTGCCTCTAGCCTATTCTCGCGAGTAGTTCCAACTACTCGACTTGTACCGAATCCTACTCTATCCTAGCAATGCAGTGGCTAACGAGGTTTGTAATCCTAAACCCAACCCATGGTTTTCTTGGCTGTGCAGTTGGGTTTCCAATCAAGACTCTAATGCAAAGAACAATATTCAAAGATGTGCTCAAAACAATAAACATTTGTAAAAAGGTTAATGCAAACCGGGGCTTGCCTTGCTGCTCTTGGTCGTAGGCTAGCTGTTCCTCCGGAGTAACGAAGTCTAGGACTTCGGGTTCCTCCTCGACCTTAGCGACTACATGATAAGAACAATGTATGTATTAATTTAAATGCATTTGTATTAACTTTGAAGTTGTGAAGTCTATAACCCTTGCTAGACAGACCTAATGACTGTGAAACTTTTACTGTGGCTTGGTTACAACCTAAACAAAGAATTGGTCAAGTTTTAGTTGCAGCAAAGCTCATTTGAGCCCTCCACAATTAATTATGCCCTTGACCTTAATTGGAACTCTTAGGGTGTTCTAGGAATTTTCATGAGACGAACTATGACTTTATGAAAACTAGATTTTCAGAGGGTTCTAATGGATTTGGTCTCACTTAATTTGGAAGTCCCTAACTAAAGAGATGAGCTAAACAATTTCAAAGAAATTTCTGAAAATGTTTCTGAACATTTTCTATTTTCTCTGGAACAGTTTCACTAATCACACCATTAGGTGGACTAAATGAGCTCAAATGGATCTGAAATTTTTATGGTAGTTCAAGGATATTTTGGTGAACATCTCAGAAAAATTTCAGGATTTTCCTCCAAAGGATTCTCCAGTTAAAATTCCTAACAGTTTAAATTTGAGGAATTAATTCTGGAGAAATAAGGAATTTCATGGAGTGAAACTTGATTTTCTGGAAAGTACTCAGAGAGCTGAATCCAGCAAAATTTGGTTCACTCAATTTGGAGCTTTCTAGCCAAAGTTATAAGGATTTGAAGTTTGAAGGAAATCTGAAAATCGGGGAAAAGTTTAAACTCGCGCGTGGGCCCAGGGGACACGCGTCGCACGCCGAAGCGACAGCACACCGCGGCCCACAAGGATTTTGCGCGCCAGCACACCCGATCCCGGCCGCAGCCGGATCCCGATTCAAAATATCGGCCGCTGACAGCTGGGGTCCACCCCCTTCTTCAACCTCGCGACACCCGCGCCCCGCCGCCGAGGGACCTCGCCGGAGAGCTCGCCGCTGGCTGCTGTACAGCTCCAAACTTCTTGATTCTGGCCGCCCCTGCCTACTTTCACTTGGGGAACCTGACCCGAGGGTCAGCTGCTCATGACAACGGCCGGAGCATGGTCGGCAACGAGCCGCCATATCGGAACGACTTCGGCCATGTCGGCTGACTCTCCTAGTACCTCAGCTACTTGGGAAATCGGTCGGGGAGCATCAGTGGACCTCAGAGAAGGTCGACATGAACTCGGGGCAGCTCGGGGAAGGCCCAAAATAGGTCCTCACCGTGCGCCCGATACCCCCCGTTCGTTCCGCCATTAGTAGACCTTGAATTACGCCGGGCACAGAGGTTCTCCGGCCCAGAGTTGTGAAGGCAACTTGTGCGTCACCGTGTCTAGCTCGTGTGGGAGTGGCCTGAGGCCCTCTAATCCTTTCTAGAGCACGAATTAAACAGAATCGTACCCGAAGGTCGTTCTGCACACAGAAAGGGGAAAAGTGGAAATTCGCCGCCGGTGAGCAACCACTCGAGCTGTGGCTCGGGGATGAGCAGCACCGGTCACCTGCGCGTCCAAGGGTGCCCTGGCTCGGGCGTGACAACACCCAGGTTGGGCTGTCCACGAGAGCCCGAGGTGCGGCGATTCCAAGTTCCGAGTTTGATCTTTCGGCACAGCCGATATCAATCGGTTTCAATCGAATTCTAGCAATGGGAAGGATGGGGGAGGGTCTCTAGTACCTTGCTGGGACTCTGGAGTGGAAGGAGGGAGCTGCGATCGGCTTGATCGAGCGGGAGCTCGAGCGGCGGTGATGGCAGTGGAGAAATGGATCGTGCACGTCGGCAGCTCGGGAAGTGAGTGATCGGAGCACGCCGGGGAGGGAATAAATAGCCCGGCGGCTGGTCTCCGGCTTGGGGCGCGCAGCAGGAGCTGGCGCCAGCTGCCCCCTTCGGTGGCGCGCGCGCACAGCAGCCGGGAACCGACTGAACTGTGTTTCAGTCGGTTTGTTTTGAGGCAGAGGCTGACATGTGGGTCCCACCCCTCTTTTAACCTCTGAAATTTACTCCTAACAGCTGTGGTAAACAGTGAACCCTATTCTACCCTTGGCAATTCAAATTATTCACCCAAGAGCCATTTGAATTGATCAAAGTTCAAATGAGGTTTGGTTTGAATGAATTTCAGCACAAGTTCAGTTTGAAATTCAAATAAAGTTTGAATTTCTCCCCCTTAGCTCATGTCAAGATCAACTCCAAATGGAGTGAAAATTGGTGTGTGAGCTCACAAAAATGTGCTGAGTAAGAATATGCCTTCCACTTTCAAATTCATGGCATAAAAACAGTTTGAATTTGAATATGGTTTCAAACTGCCCTCTTCCTAACTATACCCAAAATGACCTCAAAAAGGTGTTGAGTTTGGGTGAAACTTGGCATGAACATCCTTAGCAAAGTGTAGGAGTTTTCATATGTCCAGCCCATCTATATCACATGTGGGAAATACCACTTTTGCAACGTGTGAGTTTGTTCTCTAATGAGCATGTTGATAATTGTTACTTGCTCTTCATTTGTGTTCATCATTCTTGCTCAAATGAGGTGTGTGGTGTGGTGATGAACACTGCAAATGGTTGTTAAAACTGAGGCCCTTACATTCCTCCCCCCTTAAAAGAATCTCGTCCCGAGATTATAAGGTGAAAATGAGAGAGAGGACGGTGGAAAATTACCGGATGTGCGACGTGAAAAAGTCGGGGTAGTTAGTGCGAAGGAATTCTTCGCTCTCCCATGTCGCTTCGTCCATGGAGTGATTACTCCATAGAACCTTGTAGAACCACAACGTACGGTTGCGTGTGGTTCGGGCCTTTTCATCAATAACCTGCACCGGTTCCTCCCGATAGGTGAGATCCGGTTGCAGTTCTTCAATGTCTTCCAGCTGAATGGTAGTTGATAGCTTGAGACACTTCCTCAGCTGGGAAATGTGAAAGACGTCGTGCACATCGGAAAGTGCTTCTGGTAATTTCAGCCGGTATGCCACCGATCCACATCTTTCGGTAATCTGGAATGGACCGATGAAGCGGGGTGCTAACTTTCCCCTCACCCCAAATCTGTTCACGCCCTTCATTGGAGACACCCGTAGATATACGTGATCCCCAACTTCGAATTGTAATGGGCGCCTTCTCCGGTCCGCATACTGTTTCTGTCGGGATTGAGCGGCTTTTAGGTTCGCTTGAATTACTCGAACCTTTTCTTCCGCGCTGTTGACAAGGTCAATCCCGAAGGTAACCCTCTCGCCAGACTCACACCAGTTCAGTGGTGTGCGGCATTTTCTCCCGTATAGCGCCTCGTAGGGCGCCATCTTGATGCTGGCTTGGTACCCGTTGTTGTACGAGAACTCGGCTAACGGCAAGTGATCATCCCAATTCTTGCCGTGGTCGATAGCGCAAGCTCGTAGCATGTCTTCTAGGATTTGATTTACCCGCTCAGTTTGCCCATCCGTCTGCGGGTGGTAGGCTGAACTACGGATCAGCTTCGTCCCCAAGGCAGCGTGTAGCTGCTCCCAAAAACGGGACACAAATAAAGTGCCCCGGTCCGATACGATGGTACGGAGTACGCCGTATAAGCATAGGATCCGTGAGATGTACAGTTCAGCGTACTTCTTGGCGTTGTAGTTGGTGTTGACCGGGATGAAATGGGCAACTTTGGTGAGCCGATCGACGATCACCCACACAGAATCATGTTTCTGTAAGGTGGTGGGTAAACCGACGACGAAATCCATGCTCACGTCTTCCCACTTCCAGGCAGGAACGCCTAGTGGTTGCAGCAGTCCCGGTTTCCGCATATGGTCTGCCTTCACCCTTCGACATGTATCACACTCGGACACGTATTTGGCAGTCTCTCGCTTCATCCGTGTCCACCAAAACCTTCTTTTGAGTTCTTGATACATTTTGTTGCTGCCGGGGTGAATAGAAAACTTTGATAAGTGAGCCTCATCAAAGATTTTCTTCCGTAACTCCGGGTTTCGGGGTACGACAATTCGGTCCTTGAACCATAGGACGCCGTCTCCGTCCTTCCGGAAACATTTTAATTCCCCACTATCTACACGTCTCCGCAAATGTGACATGCCCTTGTCATTCTTCTGGGCTGCCGCTATCTCTTCACGGATGGTGGGGATCAAAGCTAGGTTGTAGAGAGCTCCATGTGGAATCACATGTAGTGGTGGTTCGCTCCCTTCCCACGGTGTGATGGTCAGATTATTGACGTGTGACTTGCGGCTTAGCGCATCTGCCACAACGTTTGCCTTGCCCGGATGATAATGGATCTCTATCTCGTAATCCTTTATCAGTTCTAACCATCTTCGTTGCCTCATGTTCAGCTCCTTCTAAGTGAATATGTACTTGAGGCTTTTGTGGTCGGTATATAAATGTACGAGGTTACCGAGTAGGTAGTGCCTCCACATCTTCAGTGCAAGTACCACGGCAGCGAGCTCCAAATCGTGAGTTGGATAGTTTTGCTCATGGTTCCTAAGCTGCCGTGATCCATACGCGACCACTCTTCGGTCTTGCATCAGCACACATCCGAGCCCAATGCCGGATGCATCGCAGTACACATCGAACGGTTTTGTTGTGTCTGGCTGCGCCAAAACCGGTGCTGATGTCAGGTGCTTGACTAAAGCCTTGAATGCTGCTTCACATGCTGGACTCCAAACATATTTGGTAGCCTTCTTCAGCAGCTCTGTCATTGGCTTGGCAATCTTCGAGAAGTTCGGAATGAACCTCCGATAATATCCCGCGAGTCCGAGGAAACTCCGTACCTCGTGAACAGTTCTCGGGGATTTCCAATTCAGCACTTGCGTGATCTTGCTCGGGTCCACAGCGATACCCTCCGCTGAGATGATATGCCCGAGGAAAGGCACTTGCGATATCCAAAACTCGCATTTGCTGAACTTTGCGTATAACTTGTGATCCCTCAGCCGTTGCAAGACTATACGCAGATGTTTCTTGTGATCTTCCTTCGACTTGGAGTATACCAGGATGTCGTCGATGAAGACCACGACAAACTTGTCCAGCTCCGGCATGAACACCGAGTTCATTAAGTACATGAAGTGAGCTGGAGCATTGGTGAGGCCAAAGGACATGACCAGGTACTCATAAAGTCCGTACCTTGTCGAGAAAGCTGTCTTTGGAATGTCCTCCGCCCTTATCTTAATCTGATGGTACCCGGATCTTAAATCCATCTTGGAAAAGATCTTTGCTTCGACCAACTGATCAAACAACATGTCGATCCGTGGCAACGGGTACTTGTTCTTGATGGTTACGGCATTTAATGGACGGTAGTCCATGCAAAGCCGCAACATTTCATCCTTCTTCTTGACAAATAATGCCGAACAGCCCCATGGCGAGGAGCTCGGCCTAATAAACCCTTCTTCAGAAGGTCCGTGAGCTGAGTCTTCAGTTCAGCCAACTCCTTGGGCGCCATCTTGTACGGCCTTCGGGATATTGGCATGGTTCCCGGTGCAAGTTCAATCTTGAACTCCACCTCTCTATCGGGTGGCATCCCCGGCAAATCGTCCGGGAATACATCAGGGAACTCTCGGACCACTGGAATGTCTTCCAATCTGACGGTTGTGGCTTGATAGACACTTGAAAGTTTTATTTCTGGACTGTCCAGAAATAACGAGTGAGAACCGTGCACCTCTGAGTTTAAGTGCACGACTCGAAGGACGGTGTCTAAAACAGCGCCGTGGCGGGTTAATCACGACATCCCTAGGATGACATCGACCTTCTGTCCCTCTAAGATAATGAGAGACGTGGGGTACACTCTACCCGCTAAGCATAATGGTGCTTTGGAGACCATTACGCTTGCTGAAATCTTCCCACACATGCTGCGCTCGCCCCTCCACCGGAACGAGTGCGTATGGTGTGCCTTCCATAGCCTGCACGTGTAGTTGGCAGAAACGTGACATGGTGTCACGGGCTGCCACTTGCCACATCCCTTCCGGTTGTCTTCCTCTCACCGTGACGGTGAATGGCACCCAACCGGGTGGCGTAGGCCCTGCAGGAACCTCGACATGGATCGTCCACATCTTGTTCCCCTCTTCGCCTTCTTCCTTGGCGAAGTATTGTGGCATCTGGTTATACCCGAAATATCGGAGCATTTGCCACAATGCTTCCGGGTAGCCGCTACGGTCAGAACAGTGGGAAACTACCCACCCGTTCTCCAACCGTTTATCTGCTGCCATCTGTAAAAATATATTTGAGAAATGTCAAATATTCATTTGAACAGTAAACCATTGAGTTATAACATAAGATATGTCATTGAACCCATAACACTTGGAACATAGTTCAAATTTTTAAACAAATTTGACTGCTGATCTGCTGTTACCATGACAGCCCTGACCAGTTTCCATATCAATCTGATTTAGGCCAGGTTGAAAGCAAAACCAGTCCTGGAGCTCAATATCAAAGTTAAAATTAACTTCAATAGCTTTCCAGAAAGTATTTGGTTGGCCTAAGATCTGTCCAGGTTCACAAGTTATGAGATGTCAAAGTTAACAGAATTTCTGGGAACAATTGGACAGCACCTCCCTGCCTTAGGTACTGATTTGATCCAAGAATCCCAGTTAATTCTGTCCCTAATCTGACAAAACTTTCTGTTACAAAGTTGTAACCCATCTCATAAGCTTTCCAGAACTACCTCATTTTCTATTTTTGGATTTTTAAGCAGGAAGTTATGCTTAATTTACAGAGAGTCTACAGAGAGTCTTTGCTCCGTCCTGTTTTCTGGACAGTTTCAACTCTACTGCATTCTTCGAGTGGTTAAGGGACGAAACACCTCTGGAACTCAACAGAAAAGTTGTAAAGCTCCTCCAAAGCTTTCCAGAAATGTATCATACGACATCAACCTCGAAAGAACTCGACCTATAGCCTCTGATTAACTTCAGCCTTGATTCAGCTGAAAACAGAGTGCTCTGTCCTTAACATCCTATAAGTTGAAAACTTGTTAACTTTGAATATCTTGTACAAGGGAAGGAGTTACATCAAATTTTTACTACTTTGGATCAAAACCTTCAAGTTTTTAAATGAAGTTGTTCATTTAGTTGGGTGTGACGTCGATGCGTCACCAGATTATGTCGGTACTACGTCCTCACAAAGGAAAAACCTATACCGGACTTAGCCGGCTTCGTTAGTTCAGTGGCACTACTCGACACTCGCACACGGATGCTACACGTCTACCGTTTCGTGGTAAGGCTACCTGCAGAAATTCAACCAATCGTCAGACTCGGCTGCACACCGAGCCCGGAATCCATACAGTTGGTACACCCGGCCGTCATCACTCGCCCGGATGTTCTCAAGCCAAACACGCCTTGAGTTACGTGTTCACGTTTCCGACCACGTGACGGGGTCTCCCATGTTGCACCACGCACGCCAGGGACAGACGTTGCTCGAATACCCCAAACGACATGCAGAGTCGTAGAGGATATCAAAGCGGGTCGGGTTACCTGCCACCCGTGGGGCTCCACCCTTCAGCTTGTGCGCACTGGTGGACAGCGCTTACGTGCACCCCCCAAGACATGAACGTCCCGAGATGCACGATTTTCCGACATAAAAATTAGGTTAATATGCCACTTTCTATATGCTAATAACATCCTTATACGGGCTACTAACTCGTTCCTCACTGGATTTTTGAAAAAGAAGACCTTTGTACTGTGTTAAACCTCAAGCGAGCTCTGATACCACGCTGACACGACCCCAATGGTCCTGTCGAGCCAGGATCACGCTGAGGGGTGCTGCGTTGCACAGCACCGTATAACACACGTCAAAGGTGCAAAGCGGAAGCGGAAGCGTTATTACATAAACAAGTTTATGCACATGTTTACATCAAAATAAGTTTAGTCCACACTCGCGGGCGTAGACTAAGCATCAAGTGCACGTTCAGCCCTCGAACGTGTCCTTGCTAGCACACACGCACACTAACTCTGCGGCGTGCACGACTCCCACTCGACGGGGTTCCCCTCCTGGGGTTCCGTCTCCTCTTCGGGAGTCCCTTCCTCATAGAACCCTGCAAAAAGCTTCAAACACAAGCAGTGAGCACGAAGGCTCAGCAAGTCTGACCCGTCTCACCTAAACATGGAACTTCTACATGAGGGTAATGGGTTGCATGAGTTAAAAATCATTTGCAAGGACTCACCTAATTAGTAGAACCTTACTTTCAAGTTTTAGCAGCAGGTTGTGGAGAACTTTAAGCTAAGGCACATGAGAGAGCCGCAATCAAACAAGAAACGCATTTCTCTCATGTACTTTGCCCAAAGTTGAAAAGAACTTTAGTTAGCACTAAGCTACAGCATATCATTTACAATCAATGTCCAGCTTTCAATCAGCAACATTTTAACATGTAACTAGCCTGTTCTTTCTACGTCATGGTACAGTGAACAAGTGGTACTCACTGACCGCGAGGGACGGCGATTATAATCGATTTACACCTGCAGGGTTACCCGAACAACCCGTCACGTACGCCCGTACTCGATGTTGCCTACAACAACCATCACGGACGCCGTACGCGACTACTTTTCACCCGTTAGCCAAATATTGAACCGGTCCCATCGTCCCGAGCAAGAGGTCCCTGCACGCGCATCTCTGTGCCGCCAGCTGATTTACACCTCGAGCTCTCAACCTACCCTCTGAACGACGGGCAATGCCTCAATACCCAGCTACCCGAGTTACATCAGTTTCCCGGTTCCCATATAGCCGGTAGGTCTTCGGTACTGTTCTAGCTTGTTCAACAGGCCCGCACACGGCTCGGTCCTCAATCGACACAAGCGGAGCTACCGCACACAGGCCCCAAAGTCCTGCTGCCCTTACTCTCCGCTCGGTCTCATTTTCTTGCCATGTGTTTCATGTGCTATCTCTACCCGAGCGATGTGCCTCTAGCCTATTCTCGCGAGTAGTTCCAACTACTCGACTTGTACCGAATCCTACTCTATCCTAGCAATGCAGTGGCTAACGAGGTTTGTAATCCTAAACCCAACCCATGGTTTTCTTGGCTGTGCAGTTGGGTTTCCAATCAAGACTCTAATGCAAAGAACAATATTCAAAGATGTGCTCAAAACAATAAACATTTGTAAAAAGGTTAATGCAAACCGGGGCTTGCCTTGCTGCTCTTGGTCGTAGGCTAGCTGTTCCTCCGGAGTAACGAAGTCTAGGACTTCGGGTTCCTCCTCGACCTTAGCGACTACATGATAAGAACAATGTATGTATTAATTTAAATGCATTTGTATTAACTTTGAAGTTGTGAAGTCTATAACCCTTGCTAGACAGACCTAATGACTGTGAAACTTTTACTGTGGCTTGGTTACAACCTAAACAAAGAATTGGTCAAGTTTTAGTTGCAGCAAAGCTCATTTGAGCCCTCCACAATTAATTATGCCCTTGACCTTAATTGGAACTCTTAGGGTGTTCTAGGAATTTTCATGAGACGAACTATGACTTTATGAAAACTAGATTTTCAGAGGGTTCTAATGGATTTGGTCTCACTTAATTTGGAAGTCCCTAACTAAAGAGATGAGCTAAACAATTTCAAAGAAATTTCTGAAAATGTTTCTGAACATTTTCTATTTTCTCTGGAACAGTTTCACTAATCACACCATTAGGTGGACTAAATGAGCTCAAATGGATCTGAAATTTTTATGGTAGTTCAAGGATATTTTGGTGAACATCTCAGAAAAATTTCAGGATTTTCCTCCAAAGGATTCTCCAGTTAAAATTCCTAACAGTTTAAACTTTGAGGAATTAATTCTGGAGAAATAAGGAATTTCATGGAGTGAAACTTGATTTTCTGGAAAGTACTCAGAGAGCTGAATCCAGCAAAATTTGGTTCACTCAATTTGGAGCTTTCTAGCCAAAGTTATAAGGATTTGAAGTTTGAAGGAAATCTGAAAATCGGGGAAAAGTTTAAACTCGCGCGTGGGCCCAGGGGACACGCGTCGCACGCCGAAGCGACAGCACACCGCGGCCCACAAGGATTTTGCGCGCCAGCACACCCGATCCCGGCCGCAGCCGGATCCCGATTCAAAATATCGGCCGCTGACAGCTGGGGTCCACCCCCTTCTTCAACCTCGCGACACCCGCGCCCCGCCGCCGAGGGACCTCGCCGGAGAGCTCGCCGCTGGCTGCTGTACAGCTCCAAACTTCTTGATTCTGGCCGCCCCTGCCTACTTTCACTTGGGGAACCTGACCCGAGGGTCATCTGCTCATGACAACGGCCGGAGCATGGTCGGCGACGAGCCGCCATATCGGAACGACTTCGGCCATGTCGGCTGACTCTCCTAGTACCTCAGCTACTTGGGAAATCGGTCGGGGAGCATCAGTGGACCTCAGAGAAGGTCGACATGAACTCGGGGCAGCTCGGGGAAGGCCCGAAATAGGTCCTCACCGTGCGCCCGATACCCCCCGTTCGTTCCGCCATTAGTAGACCTTGAATTACGCCGGGCACAGAGGTTCTCCGGCCCAGAGTTGTGAAGGCAACTTGTGCGTCACCGTGTCTAGCTCGTGTGGGAGTGGCCTGAGGCCCTCTAATCCTTTCTAGAGCACGAATTAAACAGAATCGTACCCGAAGGTCGTTCTGCACACAGAAAGGGGAAAAGTGGAAATTCGCCGCCGGTGAGCAACCACTCGAGCTGTGGCTCGGGGATGAGCAGCACCGGTCACCTGCGCGTCCAAGGGTGCCCTGGCTCGGGCGTGACAACACCCAGGTTGGGCTGTCCACGAGAGCCCGAGGTGCGGCGATTCCAAGTTCCGAGTTTGATCTTTCGGCACAGCCGATATCAATCGGTTTCAATCGAATTCTAGCAATGGGAAGGATGGGGGAGGGTCTCTAGTACCTTGCTGGGACTCTGGAGTGGAAGGAGGGAGCTGCGATCGGCTTGATCGAGCGGGAGCTCGAGCGGCGGTGATGGCAGTGGAGAAATGGATCGTGCACGTCGGCAGCTCGGGAAGTGAGTGATCGGAGCACGCCGGGGAGGGAATAAATAGCCCGGCGGCTGGTCTCCGGCTTGGGGCGCGCAGCAGGAGCTGGCGCCGGCTGCCCCCTTCGGTGGCGCGCGCGCACAGCAGCCGGGAACCGACTGAACTGTGTTTCAGTCGGTTTGTTTTGAGGCAGAGGCTGACATGTGGGTCCCACCCCTCTTTTAACCTCTGAAATTTACTCCTAACAGCTGTGGTAAACAGTGAACCCTATTCTACCCTTGGCAATTCAAATTATTCACCCAAGAGCCATTTGAATTGATCAAAGTTCAAATGAGGTTTGGTTTGAATGAATTTCAGCACAAGTTCAGTTTGAAATTCAAATAAAGTTTGAATTTCTCCCCCTTAGCTCATGTCAAGATCAACTCCAAATGGAGTGAAAATTGGTGTGTGAGCTCACAAAAATGTGCTGAGTAAGAATATGCCTTCCACTTTCAAATTCATGGCATAAAAACAGTTTGAATTTGAATATGGTTTCAAACTGCCCTCTTCCTAACTATACCCAAAATGACCTCAAAAAGGTGTTGAGTTTGGGTGAAACTTGGCATGAACATCCTTAGCAAAGTGTAGGAGTTTTCATATGTCCAGCCCATCTATATCACATGTGGGAAATACCACTTTTGCAACGTGTGAGTTTGTTATCTAATGAGCATGTTGATAATTGTTACTTGCTCTTCATTTGTGTTCATCATTCTTGCTCAAATGAGGTGTGTGGTGTGGTGATGAACACTGCAAATGGTTGTTAAAACTGAGGCCCTTACAGAGACCAATCTTGTGCGCTCCATCCTAGAGGAACATCCCCGTCCCCATCTCATTTTCCTGAGGGTGCTCTTATTATCAACCTCTCGCGAGTAACTCCATTACTCGACCTTTCTCGCGAGTAGCTTTTTACTGCTCGACTTCTACCGATCTAGCTACAACATTAGCCTAGCATCTACTATGAGGCGAAGCCTACACCAAACCTTCTACTCAGGGCTGTAATAGCCATGCATGTGGGTTTCAAACATCCTAGACATAATGCACAATATCAACTCTAATAACCATGAGGTGAAGTAAAGCAAAATTTAAAACGGTAACGATATGTAAACCGGGGCTTGCCTTGCTCAACGGTTTTGTTAGAAGCTAGGAGTTAGTCTTCCTCCGGAGAATCCGCCGAACTCGTCACAAGATGGAGATCCTCGCTGCAGAGTCAAGTCCTCATCGAACGTCGACGTCACGTGCTATTAAGATGATTTATGCACATGTATTCAAAAGCAATTTAGAAAATGATTCAAAACTGTTGTACCAGTTAACTCACACCTAAAAGGGACAAATAACAGCAAGGTTTCTATTGTGGATCTACAACCTTAGAGATGATGAAAGCTAGGGTGAAAAGAGATACTAGTAATCACCATGTGATTAAGTCCATTATATGAACACTTAAACCTAAAAGATGGTAGCTCAAGTTCCAGAGGTCCAATGAAGCTGATAATTTAACCACAGCCTCTATGGAAGGTATTTAGGCAGTGTGCAAAAATTGAGCTCATGAAATGGCTTCATGTGAGCACATGAAATCCTTATGTGGTTTTCACTAACCTTCCTTTACCCCCTAGATATTAAGCTTTCCTATGCTGCAAAGTAGACTTTTTGTGAAGTACAAAATGTCCTGAGTCCATAGGAATTGTTTTACCATTTTTGGAGTTTCTTACATGGAGATATGGAGTTTACAAAGAATGGGGAAAAGCTGAAATTGTCTCTGTTCATTTTTTTTCCATTTTTCAGAGACATAAGGAATGAACACATCATTTACCCAAGAAAATGAGGTCCAATGCCTATGAAAGTTTTACTGGAGCTCAAGGATTTATGGAATAAGGTCCTGCCCGAATTTGGGAATTTTCCGATAAATAGAACTCCTGTAAAGATTCCTACAATATTTTCCTTAAATTAATTAATGAGCCAAATCCAAGGATTTTCATAAACATTGGGATGCACCCCTGGATAGTACTCTTTGAGAGGAATCTAACAAAATTTGTTTCACAATTTTTGGACACTCCTACACATAGTTATGGCTCTCCAAAGTTTGAACGCAAAAGGGAAAATCTGGGAATGTTTAAAACCTGCCCGTGGGTCCCACCTGTCATCCCTAACCTTCGGCCTCACGCTAAACAGGGCAGTGGCAGCTCCCTCGGTGAGGGTCGCTGGAAAGGACCTTCCCTTCCACCTCAGTCCCCCTGCTGGCCTCCCCCCCCCCCCCCCCATTTCCCCCCACGCTGAACCTGTTGGTGAGGTCGCCGGCGGCTGAAACTCGCGGGAAAACAGGCCGCACCGGCAACAGCAAGCTCTAGGGCTCTGGCGAGGTTGCGGCGGCTTATTCCTTCACCAAATGATTGGGTTTTTGGCTCTAGAGCACCAGGGGATCATGTAGAAGACCGACTTGAGGTCTAAACAAGCCGGCGAGCGCTCCAAACCTATCAGCACCGTGCGCCGGATATGGTCCAGCAGTATCCCCTCGAAAAGAACTCGGATTCCTTGCTCTACACTCAATTTATTGGTCTAAAATCGATGAAGGAGGTGTGCTAGGCAGTTAAGATCCTGTGTGTGAAGTTTGAAACACAACAAACACGATTTGTGGACGAATTTTGCAATTTCTTATCTCAAGGTCAGTTTCTGCCGCCCGGGAGAAAATCTTGAAATTCTCCCTCTATGATCAATGGCTAGGACTGAGCTTCGGAGGTGAGCAACTAGGCTCTTAGGTGCACCGATGGGGTGGCTTGCTTGGGCGTGATCACTGCTGGTTCGGGCTGCCCACGGTGACCAGTTCAGTTTACTTCAGTTTCAACACGGGAGCAGTGGAAACTTTGCTGTTTCTAGGCGCCAGTGAGCTCGGAACGGCGGGGTGAAGTTGCTAGCCGGCTAGAGCATGAGTGTGTGAGGATCTTTGCTGTGGAGAGCGCAAGCATCCGGTGCTCGGTGGCTGTGTATGAACAGGAGAAGCAGAGCGGCAGGGTTCTGCTCGGGAGGAAAAACAGAGAGCTGGCGCTCGGCTGGGATAAAGCAAAACGGCGTTGCTGCACTCGTGGGCGTGGATTAGGCCGGCAAAAGATCGAAGCAGGAGGTGGCATTGGGGGTGGCCGGCACCGGGCTTGTGCTGTCGCGCGCTCAGTCGACGAAGAAAAGAGCCGAGTTGGTTTGTTACTTGTGTGTATGACATGTGGGCCACAGCCCCCAAATATCTCCCCCCTCCATGCTTTAATTTTCCCGCACCGCCTTTGTCCAAATTCAACCAAAATTGTATGGCCAACCAAACAATTTACGGAGAATTTGAATCTGAAATCAGATTTCAAAATTTAGCACGTTTGGTTCAGTTTTCGAATTAAATTTTGAATTTGAACTGTCGCTCGAATATTCCTCGGATTAATTGGTATACAGGCTCCAAAAATATCCAAATTTGGATCATGAGCTCATTCATACATGGGGAATGCACCGGTGAATTCATTTGCATGCATGTGGGCAATCTGAACATGAATTCTTTCAAAAGAATTCAAATTGCGTTTAAATTCCCTCTAGTCCACTCATAGAGAAGGTGCACATGAGTTAGAGTTTTTGGAAGTGAAATTCTTTCCCCCTAGGTTAACATGTGTTGAGCATGGGCTAGAGAAAAGTTTTACTCCCTCACATGTCCATTTGTTGTGTTTATCATTTTATGTGACACAAACATAATCTGCCTTCGCCTTAACTTTGTTTCATCAGTTGAGATCAACTTTACAAAAGTTAGGGCTGTTACACTTGCACTCGAAATGTGGAGGCACTACCTACTCGGTAACCTCGTACATTTATATACCGACCACAAGAGTCTCAAGTACATATTCACTCAGAAGGAGCTGAACATGAGGCAACGAAGATGGTTGGAGTTGATAAAGGATTACGAAATAGAGATCCATTATCACCCCGGCAAGGCAAACGTAGTGGCGGATGCGCTGAGTCGCAAGTCAAACGTTAATAATCTGACCATCACTCCGTGAGAAGAGAGCGAGCTACCAATACATGTGATTCCACATGGAGCTCTCTACAACCTAGCTCTTATCCCCACCATCCGTGAAGAGATAGCGGCAGCTCAGAAACATGACAAGGGTATGTCGCACTTGCGGAGACGTGTACACACTGGGGAATTCAAGTGTTTCCGGGAAGACGGAGACAGCGTTCTATGGTTCAAGGACAGGATCGTCATACCCCGTAACCCGGAGTTACGGAAGAAAATCTTTGATGAGGCTCACTTGTCAAAGTTTTCTATTCACCCCGGCAACAACAAGATGTATCAAGAACTCAGAAGCAAGGTTTGGTGTACACGGATGAAGCGGGAGATTGCTAAATACGTGTCCGAGTGTGATACATGCCAAAGGGTGAAGGCTTACCATATGAGGAAACATGGACTATTACAACCGCTTGGCATTCCTGCCTGGAAGTGGGAGGATGTGAGTATGGACTTCATCGTTGGTTTACCCACCACATTTCAGAAGCATGATTCAGTGTAGGTGATCTTTGACCGGCTCACCAAAGTTGCCCATTTTATCCCGGTCAATACCAACTACAACGCCAAGAAGTATGCTGAATTGTACATCTCACGGATCATGTGCTTGTACGGCGTACCCCGCACTTTATTTGTGTCTCGTTTTTAGGAGCAGTTACATGCTGCTTTGGGGACAAAGCTGATCCCTAGTTCAGCATACCACCCGCAGATGGATGGGCAAACCGAGTGGGTAAATCAAATTCTAGAATATATGTTAAGGGCTTGCGCTATCAACCATGGTAAGAATTGGGATGATCACTTACTGTTAGCCGAGTTCTCGTACAACAATGGGTAGCAAGTCAGCATCAAAATGGCGCCCTACGAGGCGCTATACGGGAGAAAATGCCGCACACCGCTGAATTGGTGTGAGTCTGGCGAAAGGGTCACCTTCGGGATTGATCTTGTCAATAATGCGGAAGAAAAGGCTCGGCTGATTCAAGCGAACTTAAAAGCCGCCCAATCCCGATAAAAATAGTATGCGGACCGGAGAAGACGTCCTTTACAATTCAAAGTCGGGGATCACGTATATCTACGTGTGTCTCCAATGAAGGGCGTGAACAGATTTGGGGTCAGAGGAAAGTTGGCACCCCGATTCATCGGTCCATTCCAGATTCTGGAAAGATGTGGATCAGTTGCATACCGGCAGGAATTACCAGCGACACTCTCCGGTGTGCACGACATCTTTCACATTTCTCAGCTGAGGATGTGCCTCAAGCTTTCAACCACCGTTCAGCTGGGAGATATCGAAGAACAGAAACTGGATCTCACCTATCGGGAGGAACCGGTTCAAATTATTGATGAGAAGGCCCGAACCACACGCAACCGTACGTTGTGGTTCTATAAAGTTCTATGGAGTAATCACTCCGTAGATGAAGCGACATGGGAGAGCGAAGGCTTTCATCGCGCTAACTACCCCGACCTTTTAACGTCGCACCCCTGGTAATTTTCCACCGTCATCTCTCTCATTTTTACCTTATAATCTCGGGACGAGATTCTTTTAAGGAGGGAGGAATTTAAGGGCCCAAGTTTTTCATTTGCTAAAAAAGTGTTCATCACACCACACTCACCTCATTTGAGGAGATCTTATGAACACCTTTGAAGAGCAAGTAAACACCATCAAGAAAGTCATTAGATGATAAACTCACAAAAATGCAAAAGTGGTATTTCCCACATGCATCATATAGGGGCTGAGCACATGTTTAACTCATAAACTTGGTTAGGAATGCTCATGCAAAATTTCACCCAAATCCAAAACCTTTTTAGGTGTTTTTGGGAATAATTAGAAAAAGGCTAGTTTGAACTTAAATTCAAATTCAAACTCCTTTCACCCCATGAATTCAAAAGTGGGATTCATATTCACACTCAGCACATTTTTGTGAGCTCACACACCAATTTTCACTCCATTTGGAGTTGATCTTGACATGAGCTATCTTGGCTAAATTCAAATCAAATTTGAATTTCAATTAACATGTGCTGCAAATTTGATCAAATCAAACCACACTTTGATTCATTCAAATTCAAATGGGCATTGGGATGTTTGATCAAACTACAAGGGGCATTAGGGTCCTAAAATTAAGAGCAGTAGGAATTTAAGTTTGGAGGTTAAACTTTGGAAGTGGGGCCCTTTTGTTAGTCACTCACTTGATCAACCGACTGAACACATCGAGCTCGGGTTCTTGCGCGCAGCCGAGCAGACACCACAGCGAGAACACCCCTCCACCAGCTGCCTGCATGCTCTGGCCACCGAGCCATTTCCCTGCACCCTCATCCTCACCCTCGGACGAGCCCCGAACCATTTCCTTGCTCACAGTCCCAGTTGCTTCGCTCTCAAACGAAAGAAAACCGCTGCTCGCCGAAGCTCTCTGCTCCGCCGTAGCCCGGTCGAGCCAGTGGATGTCACGCCGAGCTGAGGCCGCAACCGAGTTCTCCGACCCTTGCTCGACATTCTCGCACCGGTTCCAGCCCGTGACTGATCTTCTTCGAGCTTCTTCAGGACATTTCTTCTTCCTCGGTTCAGACCGAGCCACCGCCACGAGGACACCTCGTCCAGCCATCACAGCCCGTCTTTCCCCTAGTTGTGAACAGCAAAGAGGTTTGTCTAAGTCTTCTCTTCCATCATCGCAAGCTCTGGCTGCATGCCATGGGCTGCCGTCGCCAGAATTTCACGTTTTTGCGCCAGTGTACAAAAGAGACCGCCGGACCACTTCACAAAATTCAAGCTACACACTGCACCACTCATCACCTAACTTAGAAAACTACTTATAGATGCCCGTGCGAGTCCATAGGATCCGAAACTTCGGAGAACCATTGAGTATAGCCACTGTTCTCTGAGTTTTGCTAGTTTTCCCGATTTTCGACCTAGGTCGCACGGTGACATGCTAGTTGGAGCCGTTACCAAGCTCATTTGAGTTCATGACGACCTTCCCTAGGGTGCACTTATGCTGTACGATCTTTTGCTCGAGCATTTGGGGTGCTAGGGAGTTCCTGACACGGCCGAAGTTCTTCCAAAGCCACCGCTCGTCACCGGCCATGTTCCGGTTGTTTTCGTATCGAGTTAAGGTCAGCACCTTGTTCCCAGTGCAGTATTAGGCAGAGGCGGTGAAAATCTCGAAGCTTGGTGCACGGCAAAGCCCATCTGGCGAGCACTTCGGCGAGGGGGGCGGCGGCCGAGCGCGGGAGCGCGAGGTTGAAGACAACCCGCGGGCCCCGTGTGTCAGCCTCGGTTAACCGGGTGCCGGATTCTTTGTGGCTCGGGATCGAGTGCGGTTATGCACATTTAATTCAGTGACCCCGCGTGACAACGCACCAGAGCGTGACACGTAGCCCCGGATCCACTGGCAGAGATTTAAACATTTCCCGATTTCCAGTTTCTAGTTTAAACTTCAAACCCACATAACTTTGGCTCGGAAACTCCAAATCGAGTGAACCAAATTTTGTTGGGTTCAGCTCTCTGAGTACTTTCCAAAAATCAAGTTTCACCTGATGAAAACTTTTATTTCTCCAGAATTAATTCTTCAAATTTTCAAATGTTTTGAATTGTAACTGGAGAACCCTTTTGTGGAAAATTCTGAAAGTTCGCCAGGATGTTCATCATAATATCCCTGAGGGACCATAAAAATTTTAGATCCATTCGAGCTTATTTGATCCACCTAATGGTGTGATTAATTAAACTGTTCCAGAGAAAATGAAAAATGTCTTGAAACATTTTTCAGATTTTCTCTGAACTTGTTTAGCTCATATCTTTTGCTACGAATCTTCAAATAAGGTGAAACCAACTCCATTAGAACCCTATGAAAATCTAGTTTCCAGAAAGTCATGGCTTGCTCCATGAATATCCTTAGAACACCCTAAGATCTCTAATTAAGCTCAAATACACATTTATTCGTGGAGGGCTCAAATGAGCTTTGCTGCAAATGAAATTTGGCAATGTTTCTGTTTAGGTTGTATCCAAACCACAGTAAAGATTCCAGAGTCATTAGCACTGTATAGATATATGTATAGACTTTATAATATCAACTTCAAACTCATGTGCATTTAAATGGACACGCATGTATGGCTATCTCATGTAGTCGCTAAGGTTGAAGAGGAGCTGGAGGTATTAGATTTCATCACCCCGGAGGAACAGCTAGCATACGACCAGAAGCAAGGCAAGCTCTGGTTTACATTAGCTGTTTCATAAACTTTATTGTTTTGAGAACTTACATTATGTATCCATTTCAATTGTGCATTAGAGTCTTGTTTGAAAACCCAACTGCATAGCCAAGAGAACCAGGGTTTTGGGCTTAGGTTTTAAACCTCGAGTAGTCACTGCAATGGTAAATCAGTGTAGGATTCGGTACAAGTCGAGTAGTTGGAACTGCTTGCGAGAATAGGCTAGAGGCACACCACTCAGTTAGAGATAGAAAATGGAACACATGGCAAGAAAAATGAGACCGAGTGGAGAGTAAGGGCAGCAGGACATTGGGGCCTGGGTGCCATAGTTCCGCTTGTGTCGATTGAGGACTGAGCCATGTGCAGGCCTGTTGAAGAAGCTAGAACAGTACCGAAGACCTACCGGATATATGGGAACCGCGAAACCGATGTAATTCGTGTAAAGATCTGTTGAGGCATTGCTTGTCGTCCAGAGGGTAGGTTGAGAGCTTGAGGTGTAAATCGGCTGGCGGAACTGTGGATGCGCGTGCAGAGACCTCTTGCTCGGGATGATAGGACCGGTTCAACACTTGGCTGATGGATGAAAGGTGGCTGCGTACGGCGTCCGTGATGGTTGTTGTAGGCAACATCGAGTACGGGCGTACATGACGGGTTATTCGGGTAACCCTGCAGG
Organism: Neostapfia colusana; assembly: GCA_030760725.1. Lineage (NCBI taxonomy): Eukaryota > Viridiplantae > Streptophyta > Magnoliopsida > Poales > Poaceae > Neostapfia > Neostapfia colusana. The sequence goes on from JASWHV010000017.1 coordinate 53,839,731, forward strand.
TGTAAATCGATTATAATCGCCGTCCCTCACAGTCAGTGAGTACCACTTGTTCACTGTACCGTGATGTAGAAAGAACAGGCTAGTGTCATGTTAAAAAGTTGCTGATTGAAAGATGTACTTTGATTGTTAACGACTTGTTGTAGTTTAGACCTAATTAAAGTTCTTTTTAACCTTGGGCAAAGCACATTAGAGAAATGCGTTTCTTGTTTGATTGCGGCTCTCTTATGTGTATTAGCACGAGGTTCTCCACAACTTGTGCTAAAAACTTGAAAAGTAAGGTTCAACTATTTAGGCGCGTCCTTTGCAACTTACATTCCCATTTACACTGCAAACCGAGCATGTAGAGTTTCATGTGCTCACTGCTTATGTTTGAAGCGTTTGCAGGGTGCTATGAGGAGGAGGCTCCCGAGGAGGAGGCAGACCCCAAGAGGGCAACGCTGTTGAGTGGGAGCCGTGCATGCCGCCTTGTTAGTGTGCGTGTGTGCTAGTGAGAACACGTTCACAGGATGAACGTGAACTCTATTGCTTAGTCTACGCCCGTGAGTGTAGACTCAATGTATTTTGTTGTAAACATGTTTTTAAACCCTTTTATGTAATAAAAATTTTGCTTTCGCTTTGTACCTTTTTCTGTGTTATCCGGTGCTGTGCAACACAGCACCCCTCAGCGTGATCCGGGCTAGTCAAGACTGTCAGGTCCTCGCACCTTGTGACCGGACTAGTACGCCCCCAAGACCGGACTAGTCCGCACTCTGTGAACTGGTCAGTTTTTATTAAGACGTATTTCAGATTTCCCGCCTATTCACGCACCCTCTAGGATACTTTCAGAGGGTTGTAATACAACACATTAGCTATCTGCAATTGATACGATAGTATTATGCTAGAATTAAACAGCATGAACTACAATTACAAGGCTAAAACATATATGGATTAAGATCATAAATTCATTGACAGGATTTCTTCAACACACGACACATCACACACTATGGAACTGCTAGAATGATTCCTAGATAGACACCAGAACAAACAGAAGATCTTAGCCTAAGGTATAAGTCTCATAATGCAAATTGAAAGACAAAGTGTGCACATGTACAATACATGTACTCAGCTATGTAGCTTATTGCAAACTAGGTATTCAGCGGTATTTGCAACATGCAATTTTGGGTCTATTTTTACAAAAGAAGACCCATGTCAATCAAAAAGTGGTACTTCAAGGTACGAACATTACCAGGTCATGACAGAGTATAGTACGATATAAAGCATGTCTTTGTATCTATTTTACATATAAAATATGAGCTGGCGTTGACCAGTGGTCATCCTTCCACTCCCCTCACTGCATCCTGTACTGACAGATGGGCCCCATGATCGCACTGTCTCATCGAAGCCTGGACCAGAACTGTTGGGCTGCATGCACTAGAGGCACCTCTGCACTCAGTTGCCGTACGTACTCGGCTACTCCACCTCCTTGCTCCGGTTCTTGAAACCATCTATTCCACCGTGCAACCAAAGGCATTCTCCTCCTGTCGATTTCCAGCAGAATGGATCTGATTGGCAGCATTCCTGTTGGAAATCCGGGGTACGGGAGCAACAAAACTGGATCGCTTGTTCATTCCAAAGTGATTGCCGGCATTATATAGCCAGGTTACATCCAATTTGATTCCAACTAGTACCCTAATCATACTCCAAACTGCAGCACTATTTCTATAACTAGGACTTCTTATTCCAATCTAACTAGGACTTCTAACTTGATAAGGTGCTGTTGCCTACAGCTTGAACCACGCTCGCAGCCTACAACATCCAGTATCATCCACCCCCTCGATCCTGGCGCTTGCGCTTGTCTCATCCTTGACGTATTCTGCCATCTGCGCCTCACACGCCATGTCTTTGAACATCGTGTCCTCGTCTTTACAACCTCCTATCATGTCATCGTGGGATTTTTCCTCCGTGTGCATCGCTGTCCTTGCTGCGTGGAGTCGTCACGACCTCATCATTGCTCCCCCGTGTGTCAAGCCTCCCTTGCTCCGAGCCTTCTACGCACATCCAAGTCATTTTGGAAGAAGGCTGTTGGATCCTACCGTCTCGCTCCAGATCCTCCCCATTTGAGCCGCAGCCCTGCCTTGTAGCATCCACTATCACGTGATCGCCGCAGCGCGTCCTCGCGTGCCACCTCCCTACATGTGCGCAACTCCGACCTCCTCATGGCCGTCTGTTGCTCTACGGAATGCTTGTTGGCCAACAGTACAACATTCACACATTGTACCGAGCGTGTGATGTTGAGTCGGAACAAGTAGAGTCTGCTAGAGGCGCACCGTACCCGAGCAGGAAGTCGACCACGCTAGCGTTCCTTCATCACCCCACCATGGATGCTGAAATCGTATCCCTCATCTAGATGGCCAATGTTGATGATGTTCTTGTCAAGCTAATGAACAAAGTACATGTCAGTATCCAAACCTCCCCCTTCTTGCGAGTGTACGTCATCGTGCCTCATCCCTCGATCCTAACTACCGAGTTGCCACCAAGCCTCACTGTGCCGACGACCTTGTTGTTGATTGATACTCCAAATTCTAATGAAGATAAAAGAGGCAGGATTTCCATAGCGAAACGGAGGAAATCTGCCCATATGGTGGGCTGCGCAGCAGCCAAGGCCCGCTCAGGACACTGGGGGTGCGAGGGGGGGTCCCCCACGGTATGGATCGTCTAGGGTTAGGACTCTAAGTCGCCACCTATAAATATCCCTTGTGAGCCACCGGGAGAGGCATGAAAAATATTGCAATCTCCCACGATTGTAAACCTCCTGATATAGTAATATTTTGCCGGCCGGCGCCCGTGGTTTTTTTCCCTTTGATTTGAAGGGGTTTTCCATGTTAAAATCTTTGTCTCCTCTGTTTCGATCTACACTTTCTTGTCGTATGATTCTAACAAGTGGCATCAGAGACAGAGTTTTTTGATCCCCTGTTCTAGGATTCGTGCCGCCAGGCACATGGCATCAACGACGATGAAGTATGATCTTCCGCTGTTGGATTTTGACACAAGATTTTCATTGTGGCAAGTGAAGATGCGGGCAGTGCTGGCGCATCATGATCTAGACGAAGCCCTTTAGGGTTTCGGGAAGAACCAGAATGAGTGGACGGCCGAAGAGAAAAGAAAAGATCATAAGGCCTTATCTCAGATCCATCTGAACTTTTGAACAATGTTTTCAGGAGTGCTTGGAGGAGCAAACCACTGCCGCGGTTTGGTTGAAGCTAGAATCGATCTGCATGTCAAAAGATCTAACTAGCAAGATGCACATCAAGATGAAGTTGTTCACGCACAAGTTGCAGGAAGGTGGATCTGTTCTCACACACATATCTGTGTTCAAGGAGATCGCTGCTGATCTGTTATCAATGGAGGTAAAATTTGAAGATGAAGACCTGCCTCTTCTTCTCCTCTATTCACTTCCGCCTTCATATGCAAACTTTCGAGATACTATTCTATATAGTCATGATACTCTAACCGTGGCCGAGGTCAATGAGGCTTTGACAGCAAAAGAAAAGATGAAACAAATGGTAAACTCGGAAGATGCTGGTCATTCTAATGAAGAGGCATTGAATGTTCATGGCGGAAGTGAACAAAAGAAATCAAATTCAGGAAATAAAGATAACGGCAAGAAAAATCAAAGAAGTCGTTCCAAGTTCAGGGGACGACAAGGTGATAAATTCTGCCAGTACTGCAAGAAGGACAATCATGTCATCGATGATTGTTGGAAGCTGCAGAACAAAGAAAAGAGAAATGGAAAAAAGAGTGAGCCTGAAGTTAGTGCCTCCGTTGTCTGATGAGAATTCTGATAATGATACTTTACTCATTGCATTTGCCGGATGTGTCACTGAAGATGCTCAATGGATACTTGATTCTGCTTGCTCATATCATGTCTGCACTAACAGAGATCTTTTTAATGTTTATGAGCCTATACAGAAAGGTGGGATTGTGAGGATGGGTGACAACACGACATGTGAGGTGATTGGCATTGGTACTGTTCAGATCAGAATGTTTGATGGATTGTACAAACGTTAACAGAAGTACGGCATGTCCCAACCATGTCCAAGAATCTCATCTCCCTAGGTTAGTACCCTCGACGTGAAAGGGTATAAATATTCCGTTGAAGGTGGAGTTTTGATGGTAACCAAAGGTTCTCTCATTATCATGAAAGGTGATTTAAAAGCTGCCAACTTATATGTGCTTCGAGGTAGTACATTTACTGCTAATGCTGTGGTTGCTCCTGATCAGTCTAATACCACTAAAATTTGGCATATGCGTCTTGCGCATATGAGTGCACTTGGTTTGGCAGAATAAGCAAAAGAGGCCTACTTGAAGGTTGCAAGGCAGAATCACTTGACTTTTGTGAAGCATAAAAGAGTCAAGTTCAATACTGCTATCCATAATACCAAAGGTATTCTTGATTATGTGCATGCTGATTTGTGGGGTCCTTCTCGAAAAACATCTCATGGTGGTGCTAGTTACATGTTAACTATTATTGATGATTACTCACGTCGAGTTTGGCCATATTTTTTGAAGCATAAATCATATGCATTTCAGTAATTCAAAGAGTGGAAGGTTATGGTTGAAAAGCAAACAGAAAGAAAGGTAAAAAATTCTAAGAACTGATAATGACATGGAGTTCTGTTCTAGTGCATTTAAGTATTATTGTTTGAAGGAAGGAATTGTGAGGCACCATACAATTCCATACACTCTTCACCAACACGGTTTGCAGAACGCATGAACAGAACAATAATTTCAAAGGCCCGTTGTATGCTGTCCAATTCGGATTTAAGCGGAAAATTCTAGGCAGAAGCTACTTCCACGGCGTGCTACTTAATAAACCATTCTCCTTCCACAAGTATTGATAAGAAAACTCCAATCGAGGTATGGTCTGGCTCACCTTGTGACTACTCTAAATTGAGAGTTTTTGGCTGCACTGCTTATGCGCATGTTGATAATGGAAAACTTGAGCCTAGAGCTATCAAGTGCATTTTCTTGGGTTATGGTACTGGTGTCAAAGCTTATAAATTATGGGATACAGAAAACCAGAAGGCATTTTTTAGTAGAAATGTTGTATTCAATAAGTCTACTATGTTCACAAATGACTTGGCTACCAATTCTAATAACCAGAAACCTGAGACTATCAACGTGCAGGTAGAGCTAGTTAATGATGATGTTGCTGCTCTAAGTCAAAGTATTGTTGATGTTCACCCTGCTACTGAAGATTTGTCTCCTGCTACACATTCCTCACCTATTGTGCAGCCACCACAGGAGTCTCTCACCGAAGCTCGGCCTCGGAGGGAGATTGTTCGCCCCACAAGGTGGATTGAAGGATGTAATGTTGCTTTTGCCTTGAGTGTTGCAGAAGAAATTGAAGGTGTTCATGAGCCTTCCAATTATATAGAAGCTATCTTGCCTGCCGATAGTACAAAGTGGATTGGTGCAATGCATGATGAGATGGAGTCACTTCAAAAAAATGGTACCTGGGGAATTGTTCCTTTGCCCACTAGCAAGAAGCCTGTTAAGTGCAAGTGGATTTATAAAAGAAAGGAAGGAATGACTCTAAATGATCCTGAAAGGTATAAAACAAGATTAGTTGCTAAAGGGTTTAGTCATATTCCAGGTATTGATTAAACTGATGTCTATTCTCCCATTGTGAAGAATAGTTCTATTCGTACTTTACTCAGTATTGTTGCTATGCATGATTATGAGCTTGAGCAGCTAGATGTGAAAACAACTTTTTTACATGGAGACTTGGAGCAGGACATTTACATGGACCAGCCTGAGGGGTTCATTGTCCCTAGAAAAGAAGACTATGTTTGCAAGTTGAAGAAATCATTATATGGCTTGAAGCAATCTCCAAGGCAGTGGTATAAGAGGTTTGATTCTTTTATGATTTCAAATGGTTTTGCTAGATCTCAGTTTGACAGTTGTGTATACATTAAAGTTGTCGATGGATCACCTATATACCTATTGCTATACGTTGATGATATGTTGATTGCTGCCAAGAGCAAGAAAGAAGTGACTACTTTAAAGGCACGCTTGAGTAGTACATTTGATATGAAGGATCTTGGTGCTGCTAAGAAAATCCTTGGCATGGAGATAATCAGGGATAGGAAATCCGGGCTTCTCTATTTTAGTCAAAAAAATTATATTGAAAAGGTCCTTCACCGCTTCAACGTGGATAATGCTAAACCTATGAGTACACCGTTGGCCCCTCATTTCAAGTTGTCTATTTCTCAGTGTGCAGAAACTGATGATGAAATTGAGTATATGTCAAAAATTCCATACTCTAGTGTTGTTGGGTCTCTCATGTATGCTATGGTATGCTCACATCCTGACTTATCACATGCTATGAGCGCTGTTAGCAGATACATGTCTAACCCTGGCAAAGAACACTAGAAGGTTGTGCAGTGGATTTTCAGGTATTTGCGTGGTTCTTATAGTGCTTGTTTGTGTTTTGGAAGGACTAGAGATGGTCTCATTGGCTATGTTGATGCTGATTATGCTGCAGATTTAGACAAGAGAAGGTCACTCACAGGATATGTTTTCACTGTTGGGGGTTATGTTGTGAGTTGGAAAGCTTGTTTACAAGCTACAGTTGCCTTGTCTACTACAGAGGCAGAATATATGGCTATCTCAGAGGCATGTAAGGAGGCAATTTGGTTGAAAGGTCTGTATTCTTAACTTTGTGGATCTCAGTCTTGCATCACCTTACATTGTGATAGTCAAAGTGCCATATATCTTACCAAAGATGCTATGTTTCATTAGAGGACGAAACATATTGATATCAGGTATCACTTTGTGTGAGATACCATTGATTAAGGCACTATCAAAATGTGCAAAATCAGCACTCATGACAATCCTGCAGACATGATGACAAAATCTGTTCCTATTGCTAAGTTTGAGTTTTGGTTGGTATTACTAACTAGCCCCCAGTGGCTTTTGGCAACGGCAGTTGAATTGTTCATTGAGATGGAGGATTACTATTTTAACGCTACAAGAAGGAATTTGTCTCAAGATGGAATTTGTTGATTGATGATCCAAATTCTAATGAAGATAAAAGAGGCACCCCCCCCCCCCCCGCGGTATGGATCGTCCATAGTTAGGACTCTAAGTCGCCACCTATAATATCCCTTGTGAGCCACCGGGAGAGGCATGAAAATAACTGTAATCTCCCACGATTGTAAACCTCCTGATATAGTGATATTTTGCCGGCCAGCGCCTATGGTTTTTTCCCCTTCGATTTGGAGGGGTTTTCCACATTAAAATCTGTGTCTCCTCTGTTTCAATCTACACTTTCTTGTATTCTGATTCTAACACTTGTCATCGAAATCGAAGAAGATGACACGTGACTCAGTCATGTTGTTGGTCACCGAGCTCCACAAGACACACTCATGTCCTCAGGCCTCAGCAAAGTGCCCTCCTCCTCAACCATCGTCACTTGTGCCTCAACCTGATCGAGCTTGGAGCGACACTCCCTAGCCCAATGGTCACACTTCCTCCATCTTCGACACTGGTCCCAAGCATACTTCTCGTCGCTGTCACTCGACAAGCCACGTCGTGGGCGTCTCTAACAGATGCTCGTCTTCGGTGAACCAGCGTAATTTCCACCATCCCTCTCCTCCTTCTGTAGTGCTTCCCACTCCTAAGTGAGGAACAACTCGGCGTCGTGGAAGCCCCCATCTAGCCGCATCCTTTTCAAGGCGATCCCCGCCACCCTCAATTGCCCCAACACCTCTGCAAGCATGGGCGATGACACATCAAACAGTGTTGAAATCGCCACCATGATCTACTCAAAGCTTGATGGCAAACTTCACAACATCTTCACCATGACCTTCAACTCTTTTACCATCTCCCGAGCCTCGCAAGTTGTGACACCATGCCACTTAGACGGAGCTAGAAACCCCCCACTCTCGATGTCCGTGAAAGTGATTGTATTAAACTCCTAACGGAACTATTGTGCCGTCGTCTTTGTTAGGAGCAAAAAATAGTGGTAATGTTTTGCAGGTATGAGAAGGCGAGAAACGGGGTGAAGAGGGCCTTTTGTTTTGAAGATTTGAGGTACAGATGGCTTCGATGAGAGAACCTGCCCGAGACTAAAAAATCATTCGCGAGAAGACACTTTACCTCGAAAATCCAAGGTGCAGGCGCTCGGGTGGGAGTTCAACCCAAGAAGGCCAAGTTACCTCGCAGCCGCAAGATAAACTAGCTAAACCGTGGGATGCAGAGGCCGGGCGAGACTTAGTCATTTTCGGGAAGGCTCAAAACTTTGTAAATAATAAAGTTAGCGTCGTGTAATCTTCTAGAAGGTTTAGCACGACATTCGTCCGTGCATTTAGATAAGATCGAGTCTTAGAGATTAGAAAGGATCTTAGTTTAAACTTAGTAGGATAAGATCATTCAGTTTGTATCAAGTCCTTATAAAGGCAGCTCTCTGACGAGAAAAACACAAGACAATCAAAAGATCAAATCAATACAACTTTTTGTTCATCTACTTTCCTTTTTCTTATGTTTTTGTAGTTCGTAACCTAGTTCGTAAGTTCTTTGTTGCTTTGCCAAGTAAAGCATCTGTCACTCCACATAAGTGAGACTTACCATGTTCCTGATCTCGGGAACCTCGTTTATCTAAGTTTCGGTGAGCTAAAGCCGAAATCTACTGAAGTACAGGTGACTTGGATCATTTGTTGGCGACTCCAAGCGAATTTGACTCTGTTCCACAAACAGAATTGACAACTCCGCTAGGGAGAGACGTCATTCACATCGACCAAATGCATCTACTACGTGATCAACACATTCTTGTACTGATCACAACCAAGAGAAGCATGGCCGACGCGTCTAGGAGAAAGGCTGACGGCAAAGCCGTCGACGTGAGCAACGTCATCGACGTCCAGCTCAAGGATCTTTCACAAGAAGAATGTGAACGCATCCAGGAAGAACTAGAGCAGGAGATCCAAGAGAAGAAGATGGCGTGACTTCAAGACAAGCTTTCTTGCTTCCACAAGATGCGAGGAGGCATCTTCCAGAAAGCCGACACGCGCGATGCAACAGCTCGCAATGTAAATGCACCGATATCCCTTGAAGAACGTGTTCAACTTGTAGATGTATCGGTCACAACGAAGTACAATGCTGATCTAGAGCAAATGGCATCGTTGGTAGTGGAAAAACTCAAAGATTCGTTCGACACATTCAAAGCCGACGTAGAATACACAATAGATCAGAACCTCCATCGGCAGATCCGATCTACTGTGCAACACGTGCAAGACGAGACATAAGGCAAACGTGTAGAAGCTAACGTGAGCAGTGCAGCAGGGAACACATACAGCACGCCATCACCTTGCATGCCATCTACGTACACGCAAGCTAGGCAGCCTACCTTGAACGTGCAACAGCTATACTACCAAACGGTAGCATATGGACCATCCGTTCCACCCACAAGGAGTGGTGTACCGATCGGGCTAGTACCCGACGCATACTTTCTTACGATACCTCTAGAGGTTGCACCTTGCACCTTGATTGAGCCTCCCATGACACATAACCATGCACCTCATGAAGAGCTTAGGGAACAAGTGACTAGAACGCTTAGAGAGCTTGGGGTGGCAACCAGAACAACTATAAGAAACTACCGAAAGCCTTACCCCGACCACTATGACAATGTCTTATATCCTAGAGGTCTTAGGAGCCGGAGTTCACTAAATTTAGTGGGGAGGACTCTAAAACTACTCAAGAACATGTAGGCCGATTCTTGATCTAGTGCAACGACGTAGGAATCACTGATGTACACCGGATCAGATTATTCCCTTTGTCCCTAACCGACACGGCTTTTAGTTGGTTCACTTCGCTAGCTCCCAATTCTATCATAACTTGGCTGTGTTTAGAACAGAAGCTTCATGAATACTTCTTCAATGGTGAAATAGAGCTAAGATTGTTCCATCTAACAGCAGTGAGGCAGAGACATAATGAACTTGTATCCGAATACATCAAACTGTTTAGGGAAATGAGAAACAAATGTTTTAGCCTACCCACAGGGGAAAAAGATTTGGCCGATCTAGCGTTTGTAGGGCTTCTACCGTATCTCAAGGAGAAGATGGATGGCATCGAGTTTGGGGGTGTCAACCAGGTCCTGCAACGGGTTGTGACACACGAGAATCGAGCCAGAGAGGCTAAGGCACACGGCCGGTTTAAGGAGATCAACCACAGGGATCGAGAGAAGCAACACGTCAACCAACTCGGTGAGGACTTGGCCAATGATGATGAGATGGAAGTTTATGTGGATGAGTGTGTTAAAAACCACAAGAACGAACCTCTGACTTGCACTTTCTTGAAGCCCAACCCCGGGAAGAGGGAAGAGATGAAGATCACCTTCGATGTAACAAAGTGTGACAAGCTCTTCGATGTGCTCTTACAAAACAAAGTGAACAAGTTGAAGAATGACCACGTTATTCCACCACCCGAGCAACTGACCAACAAAAGATATTGTAAGTGACACGATTCATATTCTCATTCAACTAACAAGTGCAATTTCTTTCGTCGGCAGGTACAATCGGATCTAAACGATGGACGGTTGACACTTGGTGATAGCCACCGAATGAAGCTGGACATGGATCCTTTCCCTGTCAACATGGTGAACATCGAGGGGAAGAAGATCCTTGTGAGGACCGATCACGCATCGACCACCAAAGGGAAGGACGTGATCATGTTTGATGACCTACGAAAGAAGATGATCAAGCCTCGGAACCCCGAAGTCGGCACATGGTAACGCAACGAGCCAAGAAAGACAACCCACTTCAAGCCGACTTCTGAGTATTTGATCACCAAATACATCAATACGAAGCAAGCAAGGAGTGCCTTCTACAGGCTGAAGGATTGCAGGTGTGATGGGTCCAAGACCTTCACCAACATAAGCTTGGGAAGCACTTTCGGAAGAACTGGGTTTGGTAATTATCGGTATCTTGAGAAACCGATGATTATCCAATATAAAACGCCTTCCCAAGGGGCTCGGAGAGCACGGCCTGGGAACCAGCGATCTCTTGGGAAATCGGTGATTTACCAAGGTAAAGCGCCCTCCCGAACGGCTCGGGAACCACCGGTGCAGGAACATCACTCGGGTGAGCGAGGGACCAGTGCTGTAACTTGGCAACCGAAGCAAAAAAACATGAGAAAACACTAATTCCTCAACCCAGCCTCAGATACACGTTGGGAATACCCAGACCGAAGAGAACACGGGCTTTGGACACCAAGTAATGATGATTGAATCGGTACCTTTCATGATCCGATATAAATTGGCCCCTAGCAACTCGGGGAGTGAAGGCAAGTTTACGAAGCAAAGTTTGGGCAAACGGCCAGAGGTTGGCAGCTCCAACGTGTAGATGGGTGTTGGACCAAGCAAAGCCGAAAGAACAAGAGTTGATCCAAGACCTCCTACCAAGCGTTCTCGGCTGCTGTCATCATAAGTAAGGATCATAGTCGGACTAGGCATCACGGCAATACCCAAGCCTAAGATACAAGAGCCGATTGAACGTGCACGACCACAACAACCCAAGACATCAATCGGGCAGTCCAAAGCAGCTCCACAACGACTCAGCAGATGGGATGCACTATTTTTAAGTCATCCAACTAATCGCGATTAGTCGTGATTAGTCGTCCTTATCGGTCACTAACGCACGATCAGGGCAACCGACGTGATCAGGGCGACTATAAAACTAGTCGTCCGACTAGTCGACCGATTAGGGCGACTAATCGGACGACTAGTGGTCTAGGCGACTAGGACGACTTGAAATTCTGTACTGGACTTTTGCTGGACATGTTTGAATTCCCCATCTTATTTATTATTGTTAGACTGTGTGTGTGTCAAGGGGTATTTTGGTCTTTTGAGTTGGGCTTCATAGCCTATATATGTAACCCCCTTTGCATTATCAATGAATTGTGAGAGATTTCATTTCCTTCTAATCTGGTACCAGATTAGGGTTTTGGGGCCTATCCCTCTCTCTCTCTCCCCAACAGCCGCCGCCTCTCTACCACCAGCCACCGCCTCTCTACCACAAGCCGCCGCTTACTCCTGCTCCCATGTAGCAGCGCCGCCGCCGGCCGATGAGCCGGCGGCGGCCTGCCTCGCGCGTTCCCTCTGCCACCGTTTCCCTTCCTCCGCACCCTTCGCCTCCCTATCAGGATCAGCCGCCCCATCCTATGGCACAAGGCTCCGCCCCCTCCACCGCTGTGGCTGCAGGCGGCGCCTGTCTCTTCGCCCCTGCCGTGGTGACGACTCCCCGGGCATGCTCCGCGCGTTCGCCGCGCCGCCCTCGGGTTACTACGTGGTGGAGCTCTACTTCGACCCGGTGCTGGAGAACCAGGTGCTCAAGGCGTGGAATGTGCTGGCGCGGTGGCAGATCAGCAGCCGCCTCATCAATGCTGCCTCCCGCTGCTCCACCACCTGGCCACCGCGCTGCCCCCCGTCGGGGACCCGCTCCCTCTCGCACTCTCCTCACTTGCCTTCCTCCTGCGCCGCGCAGCGTAGGCTCTGGCCACAGCAGCATCTGCTCTGCCTCAGCTTCCCGGACCGTGCCGCCGACGCTGCCACAACGACCGAGCTCGGCCTCCGCATCGTCCACGTCGATGCCAGCCGCGTCGAGAAGGTCACCGACACCGTCATGGCGCTCTTCCTCAGTCTCCTCTGCCGCACCCACCTCCTCTCCCTCCACGCCTCCTCCTCCACGCCCGCTGTGCGAGGACCCGACGGTCTCGACTAGCCCGGATCACGCTGAGGGGTGCTGCGTTGCACAACACCGGATAGCACACATAAAAGGTAAAAAGTGGAAGCAAAAGTTTTATTACAATAAACTGTTTTTGAACATGTTTAAAACAAAATACGTCAAGTCTACACTCACGGGCGTAGACTAAGCAAAAGAGTTCACGTTCAGCCCATGAACGTGTTCTCACTAGCACGCACACACACTAACATGGCAGCGTGTACGACTCCCACTCGACGGTATTAACCTCTTGGGGGTCTGTCTCCTCCTCGGGAGCCTCCTCCTCATAGAACCCGGCAAACGCTTCAAACACAAGCAGTTAGCACGATGGCTCAGCAAGATTCACCCGTCTTACCTATACATGAAACTCTACATGCTGGATTTGCATTGTGTAATGGAATGAATGTTGCAAAGGACACGCCTAAATAGTTGTACCTTACTTTCAAGTTTTTAGCACAAGTTGTGGAAGAACCTCGTGCTAAGGCACATAAGAGAGCCCCAATCAAACAAGAAACACATTTCTCTCATGTGCTCCGCCCAAGGTTGAAAATAACTTTAATTAGCTCTAAACTATAACAGATCATTAGCAACCAAAGTACATCTTTCAATAAGCAACTTTTTAACATGACTCTGGCCTGTTCTTTCTTAGTCACGGTACAGTGAACAAGTGGTACTCATTGACCGTGAGGGACAGCGACTATAGTCATTTTACACCTGCAGGGTTACCCAAATAATCCGTCACGTACGCCCGTACTCGATGTTGCCTACAGCAACCACCACGGACGTCGTACACAACCACCTTTTATCCGTCAGCCAAATGTTGAACCGGTCCTATCGTCCCGAGCAAGAGGTCTCTGCGCGTGCATTCGCAGTGCCGCCAGCCGATTTACACCTCAAGCTCTCAACCTACCCTCTGGACGACAAGCAATGCCTCAACAACTAGCTACCTGAATTACATCGGTTTCCCGGTTCCCGTATATCCGGTAGGTCTTCGGTACTGTTCTAGCTTATTCAACAGGCCCGCACACGGCTTCGTCCTCAATCGACACAAGCGGAGCTATGACACCCAGGGCCCAAAGTCCTGCTGCCCTTACTCTCCGCTCGGTCTCATGTTTCTTACCATGTGTTCCATTTGCTATCTCTAACCGAATGGTGTGCCTCTAGCCTATTCTCGTGAGCAGTTCCAACTACTCGACTTGTATCGAATCCTGCACTAGTTTAGCATTGTAGTGGCTACTCGAGGTTTAAAACCTAAGCCCAAAACCCTGGTTCTCTTAGCTATGCATTTGGGTTTTCAAACAAGACTCTAATGCATAATTGCAGTGGATACTCAAAGTAAGTTCTCAAAACAATAAAGTTTATAAAATGGCTAATGCAAATCGGAGCTTGCCTTGCTGCTGGTAGTATGCTAGCTGTTCTTCCGGAGTTATGAAATCCAATACCTCCGGCTCCTCTTCAACCTTAGCGACTACACAATATAAACATGTATGCATGTCAATTTAAATGCATTTGAATTTGAAGTTGATATTGTGAAGTCTATAATTATAGATAGAGAGTGCTAATGACACGGAAATTTTTACTGTGGTTTGGATACAACCTAAACAGAGACTTGGCCAAATTTCATTTGCAGCAAAGCTCATTTGAGCCCTCCCCAAATAATATGTATTTGACCTTAATTAGAGCTCTTAGGGTGTTCTAGGGTTTTTCATGGAGCCAGCCATGACTTTCTAGAAACTAGATTTTCAGATGGTTCTAATGGAGTTGGTTTAATCTAATTTGAAGATTCCTAGCAAAAGATATAAGCTGAAGAAGTTCAGAGAATATCTGAAAAAATGTTTCTGGACATTTTTCATTTTCTCTGGAACAGTTTTATTAATCACACCATTAGGTGGATTAAATGAGCTGAAATGAATCTGAAATTTGTATGGTAGCTCAGGGATATTATAAGGAACATCCTAGCCAAATTTCAGAATTTTCCACTAAAGGGTTCTCCAGCTAAAATTCTAAACAGTTTAAAATTTGAAGAAATAATTCTGGAGAAGTGAAAGTTTTCATGAAGTGAAACTTGATTCATTGGAAATACTCAGAGAGCTGAATCCAGCAAAATTTGGTTCACATGATTTGGAGTTTCCTAGCCAAAGTTATGTGGGTTTGAAGTTTGAACTAGAAACTGAAAATCGAGAAATGTTTAAATTCCTGCGCGTAGGACCAGGGCTACGTGTCATGCTCTGGTGCGTTGGCACATGGGTTCACAGAATTAACTGTGCGTAGCCACACTCGGTCCCGAGCCACAGAAAATCCGGCGCCCAGTTAACCGAGGCTGACACGTGGGGCCCCACGGGTTGTCTTCAACCTCACGCTCCCACGCTCGGCCGCCCGCCCCCCCTCGCCGGAGTGCTCGCTGGAGGGGCTTTGATGTGCGCAAAGCTTCGTGATTTTTGCCGCCTCTGCCTAAACCCACACGGGGAACACGGTGCTGACCTTAGCTCGACATGAAAACAACCGGAACATGGCCAGCGATGAGCGGCGGCTTCAGAAAAACTTTGGCCGTGTAGGCTGAACTCCTTAGCACCCCAAAAGCTCGAGCAAAAGGTCGTACATCATCAGTGCGCCCTAGGGAAGGTCGTCATGAACTCAATGGAACCGGTACGAGGATGTCGAGGAAGGTTCGGCAATATCGGTTGCAGCCTCAGCTCACCATTCTAGCCATAGCTTCGGCCAGTCGATGGTGGAGCAAGGTTTTGGTGGAGCGTCGCTGTTCTTTCGTTCGAGGACGAAGCAACCGGGCTGTGAGCGGTGAAATGATCCGGAGAGCAGTCGAGCGTGAGGATAAGAAGCTGGCGACGTTGCTCGGTTGCAATAATTGTCGAGCAGGAGGTGGCGCCGGGTCCTCAGCTCGGTGGCGCGCACAGCTTCAGCCCGAGAAACCGAGCACCCGAGTGAAGTCGGTTAAAAGCAAATGTGTGGCTGACAGGGGGGGCCCAATCCTCCCATTTTGTCCCAAAAACTTCAATTTCTACTGCTTTTCATTTTGGGGACCCTAATACCCCTTGTAGTTTGATTAAACATCCAAATACCTATTTGAATTTGAATGAATCAAAGTGTGATTTGATTTGATCAAATTTGCAGCACATGTTAACTGAAATTCAATCTTGATTTGAATTTAGCCAAAATAGCTCATGTCAAGATCAACTCCAAATGGAGTGAAATTTGGTGTGTGAGCTCACAAAAATATGTTGAGTGTGAATATGAATCCCACTTTTGAATTCATGTGATGAAGGGAGTTTGAATTTGAAATTAAGTTCAAACTAGCCAATGCTACTTATACCCAAAAATACCTCAAAAGGTTTTGGATTTGGGTGAAATTTGGCATGAGCACTCCTAGCAAGGTTTAGGAGTTTTTCATATGCTCAGCCCATATATGATACATGTGGGAAACACCACTTTTGCATTTTGTGATTTTATCTTCTAATGAATTTCTTGATGGTGTTTACTTGCTCTTCAAAGGTGTTCATAAGATCTCCTCAAATGAGGTGAGTGTGGTGTGATAAAACACTTTTAGTACATGTAAAACTTGGGCCTTTACATTCCTGCCCCCTTAAAAGAATCTTGTCCCGAGATTATAAGGTGGAAATAATAGAGAGGACGGTGGGAAAGTACCGGATGTGCGACGTTAAAAAGTCGGGGTAGTTAGTACGAAGAAAGCCTTCGCTCTCCCATGTCGCTTCATCTACGGAGTGAATACTCCATAATATGGTGCGTGTGGTTCGGGCCTTTTCATCAATAATCTGACCCGGTTCCTCCCGATAAGTAAGATCCGGTTTGAGTTCTTCAATATCTCCCTGCTGAACGACGGTTTAAAGCTTGAGGCACTTCCTAAGCTGAGAAATGTGAAAGACGTCATGAACACCGGAGAGTGTCGCTGGTAATTCCAGCCGGTATGCAACTGATCTACATCTTTCCACAATCTGGAATGGACCGATGAATCGGGGTGCCAACTTTTCTCTCACCCCGAATATGTTCACGACCTTCATTGGAGACACACGTAGGTACACGTAATCCCCGACTTTGAATTGCAAAGGACGTCTTCTCTGGTCCGCATACTGTTTTTGTTGGGATTGGGTGGCTTTAAGTTTGCTTGAATTAGCCGAACCTTTTCTTCCGCATTGTTGACAAGATCAATCCCGAAGGTGACCCTTTCGCCAGACTCACACCAATTCAGTGGTGTGCGGCATTTCCTCCCGTATAGCGCCTTGTAGGGCACCATTTTGATGCTGGCTTGGTACCCATTGTTGTACGAGAACATGGCTAACCGTAAGTGATCATCCCAATTCTTACCGTGGTTGATAGCACAAGCTCGTAGCATATCTTCTAAAATCTGATTTACCCGCTCGGTTTGCCGATCCGTCTGCGGGGGGTATGCTGAACTACGGATCAGCTTCGTCCCCTAAGCAGCATGTAACTGCTCCCAAAAACGAGACACAGATAAAGTGCCCTGATCTGAGATGATAGTACAGGGTACGCCGTATAAGCACAAGATTCGTGAGATGTACAATTTAGCATACTTCTTGGCGTTGTAGTTGGTGTTGACCTGGATAAAAAGGGAAACTTTGGTGAGTCGGTCGACGATCACCCACACTGAATCATGCTTCTGAAATGTGGTGGGTAAACCGACGATGGAGTCCATGCTCACATCCTCCCACTTCCAGGCAGGAATGCCTAGCAGTTGTAGCAGTCCCGGTTTTCTCATGTGGTTTGCCTTCACCCTTCGGCATGTATCACACTTGTACATGACACGACCCCACGGTCTTGTCAAGCCAGGATCACGCTGAGGGGTGCTGCGTTGCACAGCACTGGATAACACACATCAAAGATACAGAGTGGAAGCAAAATTTTATAACATAAACCAGTTTATGAACATGTTACAACAAAATAAGTCCAGTCTAAACTCACGGGCGTAGACTATGCATCGAGTTTACGTTCAGCCCATGACGTGTCCCCGCTAGCACGCACACACACTAACACGGCAGCGTGCACGACTCCGACTCAACGGGGTTCCCCTCCTGGGGTTCCGTCTCCTCCTCGGCAGTCCCTTCCTCATAAACCCCTGCAAAAGCTTCAAACACAAGCAGTGAGCACGATGGCTCAGCAAGACTGACCCGTCTCTCCTATACACGAAACTTCTACATGGATGGTTTTAGGGTACATGAGGTAAAATAAGTTGCAAAGGACTCGCCTAATTATTTGAACCTTACTTTCAAGTTTTAGCAGCAGGTTGTGGAGAACCTTACGCTAAGGCACATGAGAGAGCCGCAATCAAACGAGAAACGCATTTTTCTCATGTACTTTGCCCAAAGTTGAAAAGAACTTTAATTAGCTCTAAACTACAACAAGACATTAACAAGCAAAGTATGTCTTTCAATCAGCAAAATTTTAACATGTATCTAGCCTGTTCTTTCTTTGTCACGGTACAGTGAACAAGTGGTACTCACTGACCGCGAGGGACGACGATTATAATCGATTTACATCTGCAGGGTTACCCGAATAAACCGTCACGTACGCCCACACTCAATGTTGCCTACAGCAACCATCACGGACGTCGTACGCAACCACCTTTCACCCATCAGCCAAATGTTGAACTGGTCCAATCGTCCCGAGCAAGAGGTCTCTGTGCGCGCATCCACAGTGCCGCCAGCCGATTTACACCTCGAGCTCTCAACCTACCCTCTGAACGACCAGCTATGCCCCAACACCCAGCTACCCTAGTTACATCGGTTTCCCGGTTCCCATATAGCCGGTAGGTCTTCGGTACTATTCTAGCTTGTTCAACAGGCCCGCACATGGTTCGGTCCTCAATCGACACAAGCGGAGCTATAGCAACCAGGCCCCAAAGTCCTGCTGCCCTTACTCTCCGCTCGGTCTCATTTTTCTTGCCTCGTGTTTCATTTGCTATCTTTACCCGAGCAATGTGCCTCTAGCCTATTCTCGCGAGTAGTTCCAACTACTCGGCTTGTACCGAATCCTACTCTATCTTAGCATTGCAGTAGCTAAAAGGGGTTTTCAATCCTAATCCCAACCCATGGTTTTCTTGGCTATGCAATTAGGTTTCAAAAAAGACTCTAATGCCAGAAATAAGTGGTGCTCAAAGTAAGTTCTTCACAACAATAAAAATTTATTAAAAGGGTTAATGCAAACCGGAGCTTTCCTTGCTGCTCTTGGTCGTAGGCTAGATGCTCTTCCGGAGTGACGAAGTCTAAGACTTCAGGTTCCTCCTCAAGCTTAGCGACTACATGAGATAACATGTATGTGTATCAATTTAAATGCATTTGAATTGAATTTAAACTTGTGAAGACTATAAGTCTTACTAGACAGACCCAGTGACTCTGAAATTTTTACTGTGGTTTGGTTACAACCAAAATAGAGACTTGGCCAAGTTTTATTTGCAGCAAATCTCATTTGAGCTCTCCACAAATAATTATGTACTTGACCTTAATTGGAGCTCCTAGGGCGTTCTAGGGATTTTCATGGAGCAAGCCATGACTTTCTAAAAACTAGGTTTTCAGAAGGTTCTAATAGAGTTTGTCTCACTTAATTTGAAGGTTCCTATCTAAAGATATGAGCTAAACAATTTCAGAGAAATTTTGAAAATGTTTATGGACATTTTCTATTTTCTCTGGAACAGTTTTATTAATCACCCCATTAGGTGGATCAAATGAGCTCAAATGGATCTGACATTTTTATGGTATCTCAGGGATATTTTGCTGAACATCTCAGCAAAATTTCAGAAATTTCCTCCAAAGGGTTCTCTAGTTAAAGTTCTAAACAGTTTAAATTTTGAAGAATTAATTCTGGAGAACTAAGGATTTTCATGAAGTGAAACTTGATTTACTGGAAAGTACTCAGAGAGCTGAATCCAACAAAATTTGGTTCACTCGATTTGGAGTTTCCTAGCCAAAGTTATGTGGGCTTGAAGTTTGAACTAAATCTAAAAATCGGAAAAAAATTTAAACCGCTGCGCGTGGGACCGGGGCTACGTGTCAACTTCTCAGCTGTCGACACACGCGGCTACGGAATCTTTCACGTGCATCCGCACCCGATCCGGTTCCACAGCGAATCCCGGTTTTAAAATATCTGCCTCTGACGCGTGGGACCGGGGGCTTCGTCTACCTCCGGCCTCCCGCGCTCGGCCACCGCGAACCCTTGCCGGAGAGCTCGCCGGTGGCCTCTGTCGTGCGCCAAACTCTATGATTTTGTCCGCCTCTGCCTAAATCCATCCGGGGAACACGATGCTGGGCTCAGCTCGCCATGGAAATCACCGGCACATAGTCGGCGACGAGCGGCGACTTTGGAAGAACTTCAGTTGTGTCGGTCAGCCTTCCTAGCACCCCAACCGATCGAGCAAAAGGCCGGAGAGCACCAGTGGTCCCTATGGAAGCTCGGCATGGGCTCGGAGCAGCTTGGGAGAGGTCCTAAGTTGGCCCTCACCGTGCGCCCGATGCTTCCCGCATAAGCCGTCGTTGGCAAGCTTGGAATTACGCCATGTATAGGGGTTCTCATGCTGGGTGTTGTGAAGCTAACTTGTGCGCCACTAAGCCTAGATCGTGTAGGAACAGTTTGAGGGTCTCTAAACAACTATGGGGTGAGAATTTGGCACATCAGCACCCGAAGGTCGGTCTGCGCCAAGTGAAAGGGAAAACTGAAATTCGTCGCCGGTGATCAAACACTCAGGCTGTGGTTCGGGGGTGCGCAGCACCAGCCTCTAATGCGTTCAGGGACGCCTTAGCTTGGGTGTAACACTCTCCCGTTTGGGCTGTCCATGGGAGCACGAAGTCCGGCAGACTTAGGTCACCGGAAGGAACTCTCGGCATGGTCGAGATCGTCCGAGTTCAGCCAATTTCCAGCAACGGGAAGGAGAAGGAGAGTACTTAGTACCGTTTTGCAACTTGGAGGGAGTGGAGAGGCTGTGATCGTGGGCTTCTCCGATCAACTGAGAGAGCGGCGGCGAGAGCTGTGTTTCTTGCGCGAGGGAGCAGAGAAGCAGCCGTATGCCTCTCTCGCCGGCTCGGGCTCGGGGATAAGAAGGCAGCGACGCGGTTCAGCGGCTCAGGGTGGCAAGCAGCTGCTGTCCCGATCGATCCTTCGCTGTGGTGGCTGCTGGCTCGCGCGTGAGTAACCGAGCTCGGGCTTCAGTCGGTTGTTTTTGCTACTGAGCCTGACAAGTGGGTACCACCCGGGGTTTAACCTCTGAAATTAAATTTCCCCCACTGCTCTAAACAGTAGAGATCCAATTAACCTTGTTCATTTGAATTATCTACCCCTGGGCCATTTGAATTGGATAGAATTCAAATTGGGTTTTGTTTGACTAAATTTCAGCACTATGCAGTTTGAAATTCAAATAAAGTTTGAATTTGCTAAACTTAGCTCATGTCAAGACCAACTCCAAATGGAGTGAAAATTGGTTGGTGAGCTCACAAAAATGTGCTGAGTAATAATATGCCTCCCACTTTTGAATTCATGGGATGGAAATAGTTTGAATTTGAGTTTGAGTTCAAACCACCCTCTTTCTAGATATACCCAAAAAGACCTAAAAAGGGTTTTAGGTTTGGGTGAAAATTTGGTATGGACATTCCTAGCAAGGTGTAGGACTTCTTCATATGCCCAGCCCCTATATGATGCATGTGGGAAATACCACTTTTGCATTTTGTGAGTTTATTCTCTAATGAGCATGTTGATGGTGTTTACTTGCTCTTCAAATGTATTCATCAAGTTTCTTCAAATGAAGTGTGTGTGTGGTGATGAACACTTTGAATATGTGCCAAAACGTAGGCCCTTACATTCCTCCCCCTTAAAAGAATCTCATCCTGAGATTATAAGGTGAAAATGAGAGAGGGGACGGTGGAAAATTACCGTATATGCGATGTGAAAAAGTCAGGGTAGTTAGCGCGAAGAAATCCTTCGCTCTCCCATGTCGCTTTGTCTACGGAGTGATTACTCCATAGAACCTTGTAGAACCACAACATATATTTGCGTGTGGTTTGGGCCTTTTCATCAATAATCTGAACCGGTTCCTCCCGATACGTGAGATCCGGTTTCAGTTCTTCTATATCCTCCAGCTGAATGGTAGTTGACATCTTGAAACACTTCCTCAGCTGGGAGATGTGAAAGACGTCGTGCACACCGGAAAGTGCCTCTGGTAATTTCAGCCGGTATGCTACCGATCCACATCTTTCAGTAATCTGAAATGGACCGATGAATCGGGGTGCCAACTTTCCCCTCACCCCGAATCTGTTCACGCCCTTCATTGAAGACACACGTAGGTATACGTGATCCCCGACTTCGAACTGTAATTTGCGTCTTCTCCGGTCCGCATATTGTTTCTGTCATTATTGTGCGGATTTTAGGTTCGCTTGAATTAGCCAAACCTTTTCCTCCGCGTTGTTGACAAGATCAATCTCGAAGGTAACCCTTTCGCCAGACTCACACCAATTCAGTGGTGTGTGGCATTTTCTTCCGTATAGCACCTCGTAAGGCGCCATCTTGATGCTGGCTTGGTACCCATTGTTGTACGAGAACTCGGCCAACGGCAAGTGATCATCCCAATTCTTGCTGTGGTTAATAGCGCAAGCTCGTAGCATATTTTCTAAAATTTGATTTACCCGCTCGGTTTGTCCATCCGTCTGCGGGTGGTACGCTGAACTACGAATCAGCTTCGTCCCCAATGCAGCATGTAGCTGCTCCCAAAAATGGGACACAAGTAAAGTGCCCTGATCCGATATGATGGTGTGGGGTACGCCGTACAAGCATAGGATCCGTGAGATGTACAATTCAGCATACTTCTTGGCGTTGTAGTTTGTGTTGACCGGGATGAAATGGGCAACTTTGGTGAGCCGGTCGATGATCATCCACACAGAATTTTGTTTCTGAAAAGTGGTGGGTAAACCGACGATGAAGTCCATGCTCACATCCTCCCACTTCCAGGTAGGAACGCCCAGTGGTTGTAGCAGTCCCGGTTTCCGCATATGATCTGCCTTCACCCTTTGACATGTATCACACTCGGACACATACTTTGCGATCTCCCGCTTCATTCGTGTCCACCAAAACTTGCTTCTGAGTTCTTGATACATTTTGTTGCTGACGGGGCGAATAGAAAACTTTGACAAGTGAGCCTCATCAAAGATTTTCTTCTGTAACTCCGGGTTCCGGGGTACAACGATCCGGTCCTTGAACCATAGGATGCCGTCTCCGTCTTTCCATAAACATTTCAGTTCCCTACTGTCTGTACGTCTCCGCAAATGCGACATGCCCTTGTCATTTTTCTGGGCTGCTGCTATCTCTTCACGGATGGTGGGGATCAAAGCTAAGTTGTAGAGAGCTCCATGTGGAATCACATGCAGTGGTGGTTCGCCCTCTTCCAACGGTGTGATGGTCAGATTATTGACGTGTGACTTGCGACTCAGCGCATCCGCCACAACGTTTGCCTTGCAGGGGTGATAATGGATCTCTATTTGTAATCCTTTATCAACTCTAACCATCTTCGCTGCCTCATGTTCAGCTCTTTCTGAGTGAATATGTACTTGAGGCTTTTGTGGTCGGTATATAAATGCACGAGGTTACCGAGTAGGTAGTGCCTCCACATTTTAAGTTCGAGTACCACGGCAGCGAGCTCCAAGTTGTGACTTGGATAATTCTGCTCATGGTTTGTGAGCTGCCGTGATCCATATGCGACCACTCATCGGTCCTGCATCAGCACACATCCGAGCCCAATGCCGGATGCATCACAGTACACATCGAACGGTTTTGTTGTGTCTGGCTGCGCCGAAACCGGTGCTGATGTTAGGTGTTTCACTAATGCCTTGAACGCTGCTTCACATGCTGGACTCCAAACATATTTGGTAGCCTTCTTCAGCAGCTCCGTCATAGGCTTGGCAATCTTCGAGAAGTTCGGAATGAACTTCCGATAATATCCCGCGAGTCCGAGGAAACTCCGTACCTCATGAACAGTCCTCGGGGACTTCCAATTCAGAACTTGTGTGATCTTACTCGGGTCTACAGCGATGCCCTCCGCTGAGATGATATGCCCGAGAAAAGGCACTTGCGATATCCAGAACTCGCACTTGCTGAATTTTGCGTATAGCTTGTGATCCCGCAGCCGTTGCAAGACTATACGCAGATGCTTCTTGTGCTCTTCCTCCGACTTGGAATATACCAATATGTCGTCGATGAAGACCACGACAAACTTGTCCAGCTCCGGCATGAATACCGAGTTCATCAAATACATGAAGTGAGCTGGAGCGTTGGTGAGGCTGAAGGACATGACCAGGTACTCATAAAGTCTGTACCTCGTCGAGAAAGCCGTCTTCGGAATATCCTCAGCCCGTATCTTAATTTGATGGTACCCAGATCTTAAGTCCATCTTGGAAAAGATCTTTGCTTCAACCAACTGATCAAACAACATGTCGATCCATGGCAATGGGTACTTGTTCTTGATGGTTACGGCGTTTAATGGACGATAGTCCACGCAAAGCCGCAACGTCTCGTCTTTCCTTTTCACAAATAATGCCAAACAGCCCCATGGCGAGGAGCTCGGCCTAATAAAACCCTTCTCTAGCAGGTCCGTTAGCTGGGTCTTCAGTTCAGCCAACTCCTTGGGCGCCATCTTGTACGTCCTTCGGGATATTGGCATGGTTCCCGGTGCAAGCTCAACCTTGAACTCCACCTCTGTCGGGCGGCATCCCCGGTAAATCATCCGGGAACACGTCATGGAACTCTCGGACCACTGGAATGTCTTCCAATCTGATGGTTGTGGATTGATAGACACTTGGAAGTTTTATTTCTGGACTGTCCAGAAAATGAGGAATGAGATTCGTGCACTTCTGAGTTCAAGTGCACAATTTGGAGGATGGTGTCTAAAACAGCGCCGTGGTGGGTTAACCACGACATCCCTAATATGACATCGAACTTCTGTCCCTCTAAAATTATAAGAGACGTAGGGTACACTCTACCCTCTAAGCATAATGGCGCTTTTGGGACCATCATGCTTGCTGAAATCTTCCCACCCGGTGAACAAATCAAGTATGGACTATCGGTGGGTAGTATTTGCAAGCTGTATTTAGCAATAAAAGCTTGGCTAATGAAGCTATGCGTGGCGCCTGAATCAAATACCACTAGCGGGATGCTGGTGGAGTTGGAACATACCCGAAGGATCGGCTCTCCCTCCGGCACGTCCTCTATGGCAAGTTGGTGGACCGTGCCGGGCCTAGGGTTTTCCCGCCACGCATTAGTGGGGTTCCGGGGCTGATTCCTCCCCGGGAACTGCGGTGCAACTCCGCCGCCTTGCCTCTCAGGACAACTGCTGGCGAAGTGTCCTGGACGACCACACTTGTAGCATGTGGCTGCTGCTTGTCCGGTGCTTGGGGGATGAAAGCCCGGCATGCGCTGCTGAGGTGCATACACAGGCGGCATCGCCCGCTGCTGCTTTTGTTGCTGCAGAGGTGGTACTGGCAGTGCCGGCCTGAATGCCGGTGGAGAATATGTCTGACTGCGGAATGGCATCGACCTCTGTGGTGGCTGCCAGCGTGGACCCGATGGTGGGCGATTCACCATCCGGTATTTTTGAGAAGGACCACCTCCTTCTCCGCTGCTTTGCGGCGTGCTTCGCTTCCTTTCCGCCGCTGCTAACTCCTTGCCGGAGTCTTCCTGAACAATCGCAGCATCAATTATGTCATTGAGGCTGCCGCGATTGAACATCGCCAGCTTGTCTTTCAGGAGCGAGTTAAGCCCCTGGTAGAAATGATCCCGCCGCTTCTCATCGGTATCGGCGTGATACGAAGCGTAGAGCGCAAGATCATTGAACACGCTGGTATATTCCAGCGCGTTCCAGCTCCCTTGCTGCAGGCGTAAGAACTCCTGCATCTTCCTCTTCATGAGACCCGGCGGTATATGATAGGCCCTGAAGGCCGTCCAGAATTTCGCCCAGGTCATAACTCGTTCGGTGGGCTGCGAAGCACAGTAATTCGCCCACCACGCGCTCGCGGATTCCTGGAGCTGTTGGACCGTGAACTGAGTCTTGCACTGCTCACTCACATGGAGCAGCCCGAACTTCATCTCCATTGTGCGGAGCCAGTTGTCCGCATCGAGGGGTTCACCCGCCCTTGAGAATACCGGGGGATGAGTAGCCAGAAAATTGGAGTAGGAGCTCTGTTGGTGCTCCTCACGATTTTGACGCCTCTCTGGTCGAGACGTATTTGCAATGAGTTTGCAGCAACTCTGTATGCTGCTGATGAGATCCCGCCATCGCTGCCACAATGTCAGCCAAAGTAACCGTTGGCGGTGGCGGTTGTTGTTGTTGCTGCTGCTTCTGTTGCTGTCCTGAAGAGTCCTCGAGAGGTTGTTGGGAGGTTTCTCCCCCCTGACTAGAACCCCCAACGTCCGGGTTGGCACGAGTACGAGTCATTCTGAAATTCAAAACAGCAGCGATCAGCACATGTCATACTTAAAATTCCATATGAAACAGTAGGTATTGAAGTGACACATGAATAATTTGCACAACATTCACATATATTGATAAAGCATAAAATTTATACAATATACATAAGTCTTGGGTCTCCAAGAAGTCGTGCTCATGTCGTCACTACCTATACATACGTTACTGTCTACCAGACATGTCACTGGTTACAAAAGTTTGGGTTACATCACACCAGCTGCCCTACTTGGTAACGGTAACCTCCTACTCGGAGTAGAATTCGACCTCTTGCGGGTCGTCCTCCTCCGGTACCTCTGCTGTTTGCTCTGGGTCCATAACCTCCTCTTCCGGGTCGGGTTCCCCCATTGCCGGAAGACCCAAGACCACGGGTACGGCACTTACCACCGGTATGCCCATTACCGGAGGTACGAGGTCCTGCAACGCGTGCACCTCGTCCATGGCTTGGTTATAGTCCTCTTCCCAGCCTTGCCCCTCCTCAATAGCATCGTCCCGCTCTTGAGTAAGGACCTCGTTCTTCTGGGTCAGAGCCTGCACCTTTTGTTGCAAAGCCGTGATGTCGACACGGCTTTTCCTCTTTGCCTTCTTCAGACGATGCAATTGATTATGTTGTTCGTTGAGTCGCTTGATCGTCGGAAGGAGAACATTGTGGAATGCGCTGTGAGCATTCTCGAAATGATCTCCACGGCTGTTGCTCTCCTTGAGCTTCACGGCGAGACATCCCGTATGAACAGTTTGGCTATCCATCACGGCTTTTCCCGCCCTTATCTGGAGACTGAGGTTCGCCTCCGCGGGATTGTACCTTGGGTAACCCGGATCTGTAGCCTCCATGTACCTCCCTTCCCACACATGATTAGCCCATCCCTCCACTGGAACGAGCGTGTATGGAGTGCCCTCCATAGCTCTCACGTGTAGTTGGCAGAAACTCGATATGGTGTCGCGGGCTGCCACTTGCCACATTCCTTCCGGCTGTCTACCTCTCACCGTAACGGTGAACGGCGCCCAACCGGGTGGCGTAGGTCCTGCAGGAACTTCGACATGGATCATCCATGTCTTGTTCCCCTCCTTGCCTTCTTCTTTGGTGAAGTACTGCGGAATCTTGTTGTATCCGAAATATTGAAGCATTTGCCTCAAGGCTTCCGGATAGCCGGTGTGGTGAGAACAGTGAGATTCCACCCACCCGTTCTCCAACTGTCTATTCGCTGTCATCTGTAGAAACATATTTGAGAAATGTCAAATATTTATTTGAACAGTAAACCATTGATTTATAACATAAAACATGTCATTGAACTCATAAAACTTGGAAACATAGTTCAAACTTAAACAAATTTGACTGTTGATCTGCTGTCCAATATGACAGCCCTGACCAGTTTCCATTTCAACCTGATTTAGACCATGCTAAATGAAAAACCAATTCTGGAGATCAACATCAAAGTTAAAGATAACTTCAATAGCTTTCCAGAAAGTATTTTCTTGGCCTAAGATCTGTCCTGGTTCAAAAGTTATGAGATGTCGAAGTTGATAGAATTTCTGGAGAAAATTGGACAGCACCTCCCTGCTTTAGGTACTGATTTGATCCAAGAATTACAGTTAATTCTACTCCTAATATGACAAAACTTTCTGTTACAAAGTTGTAACCCATCTCTTAAACTTTTCAGAACTACCTCATTTTCTATTTTTGGATTTTTATGCAGGAAGTTATGCTCAATTTACAGAGAGTTACAGAGAGTGTTTGCTCTGCCCTGTTTTCTGGACAGTTTCAACTCTACTGCATTTTAAGATTGGTTAAGGGATGAAACACCTCTGGACATCAACAGAAAAGTTGTAAATCTCTTCCACAGCTTTCCATAATTGTATCATATGACCCTAACCTCGAAAGGAATCAACCTCTAACCTCTGATTAACTTCAGCCTTATTTCAGCTGAAAACAGGGGACTCTGTCCTTAGTATCCTATAAGTTAAAAACTTGTTAACTTTGAATGTCCTGAGTAAGGGAAGGAGTTACATCAAGTTTTAGTGCTCTGGATTAAAACTTTCAAGTTTTACCATGCAGTTGTTCATTTAGTGGGGTGTGACGTCGATGCGTCATCAGGTCATGTCGGTACTACGTCCTCACAAAGAAAAACCTATACCGGACTTAGCCGGCTTCGTTAGTTCAGTGGCACTAAATGTCTCTTGCACACGGATGCTACACGTCTACCGTTTCGTGGTCAGACTACCTGCAGATAACTCAAACAATCGTCAGACTCGGCTGCACACCGAGCCCGGTATCCATACAATTCGTACACCCGGCCGTCATCACTCGCCTGGATGTTCTCAAGACAAACACGACTTGAGCTACGTGTTCACGTTACTGACCACGTGAAAGGGTCTCCCAAATTGCCCAAAGCACGCCAGGGACAGACGTTGCTCGAATACCACAAACGACATGAAGAGTCGTAGAGGATATTAAAGCGGGTCGGGTTACCTGCCACCCGTGGGGCTCCACCCTTCAGCTTGTGCGCACTGGTGGACAGCGCTTACGTGCACCCCCCAAGACATAAAGAGTCCCGAGATGCACGATTTTCTGACATAAGCAAATAGGTTAGTATGCCACTTTCCATACACTAATAACATCCTTATATGGGCTACTAACTCGTTCCTCACCAAATTTTTGAAAAGGATGACCTTTTCAGTGCGTTAAACCTCAAGCGAGCTCTGATGCCACGCTGACACGACCCCACGGTCTTGTCGAGCCAGGATCACGCTGAGGGGTGCTGCATTGCACAGCACCGGATAACGCACATCAAAGATACAAAGCGGAAGCAAAGTAGTTTTATTACATAAACCAGTTTATGAACATGTTACAACAAAATAAGTCCAGTCTACACTCACGGGCGTAGACTATGCATCGAGTTCACGTTCAGCCTGTGAACGTGTCCCCGCTAGCACGCACACACACTAACACGGCAGCGTGCACGACTCCCACTCGACGGGGTTCCCCTCCTGGGGTTCCGTCTCCTCCTCGGGAGTCCCTTCCTCATAAACCCCTGCAAAAGCTTCAAACACAAGCAGTGAGCATGATGGCTCAGCAAGACTGACCCGTCTCTCCTATACATGAAACTTCTACATGGATGGTTTTAGGGTACATGAGGTAAAATAAGTTGCAAAGGACTCACCTAATTATTTGAACCTTACTTTCAAGTTTTAGCAGCAGGTTGTGAAGAACCTTACGCTAAGGCACATGAGAGAGCCGCAATCAAACAAGAAACACATTTCTCTCATGTATTTTGCCCAAAGTTGAAAAGAACTTTAATTACCTCTAAACTACAACAAGACATTAACAAGAAAACTATGTCTTTCAAATCCGCAAACTTTTAACATGTATCTAGCCTGTTCTTTCTACGTCACGGTACAGTGAACAAGTGGTACTCACTGACCGCGAGGGACGGCGATTATAATCGATTTACACCTGCAGGGTTGCCCGAATAACCCATCACGTACTCCCGCACTCGATGTTGCCTACAGCAACCATCACGGACGTCATACGCAACCACCTTTCACCCGTCAGCCAAATGTTGAACCGGTCCAATCGTCCCGAGCAAGAGGTCTCTGCGCGCGCATCCACAGTGCCACCATATGATTTACACCTCGAGCTCTCAACCTACCCTCCGAACGACCAGCTATGCCTCAACACCCAGCTACCCGAGTTACATCGGTTTCCCGGTTCCCATATAGCCGGTAGGTTTTTGGTACTGTTCTAGCTTGTTCAACAGGCCCGCACACGGCTCGGTCCTCAATCAACACAAGCGGAGCTATAGCACCCAGGCCCCAAAGTCCTTCTGCCCTTACTCTCCGCTCGGTCTCATTTTTCTTGCCATGTGTTTCATTTGCTATCGTTACCCGAGCGATGTGCCTCTAGCCTATTCTTGCGAGTAGTTCCAACTACTCGACATGATATTAGCATTGCATTAGCTAAACGGGGTTTTCAATCCTAATCCCAACCCATGGTTTTCTTGGCTATGCAAATGGGATTCAAACAAGACTCTAATGCTAGAAATAAGTGGTGCTCAAAGTAAGTTCTTAAAAATCATAAAAAATTATAAAATGGGTTAATGCAAACGGAGCTTGCCTTGCTGCTCTTGGTCGTAGGCTAGCTGCTCTTCCGGAGTGACGAAGTCTAAGACTTCGGGTTCCTCCTCAACCTTAGCGACTACATGAGATAACATGTATATGTATCAATTTAAATGCATTTGAATTGAATTTAAACTTGTGAAGACTATAAGTCTTACTAGACTGACCCACTGACTCTGAAATTTTTACTATGGTTTGGTTACGACCTAAACAGAGACTTGGCCAAGTTTTATTTGCAGCAAAGCTCATTTGAGCTCTCCACAAATAATTATGTACTTGACTTTAATTGGAGCTCCTAGGGTGTTATAGGGATTTTCATGGAGAAAGCCATGACTTTCTGAAAACTAGGTTTTCAGAGGGTTCTAATAGAGTTGGTCTCACTTAATTTGAAGGTTCCTATCTAAAGATATGAGCTAAACAATTTCAGAGAAATTCTGAAAATGTTTCTGGATATTTTCTATTTTCTCTGGAACAGTTTTATTAATCACCCCATTAGGATCAAATTAGCTCAAATGTATCTTAAATTTTTATGGTAGCTCAGGGATATTTTGGTGAACATCCAAGCAAAATTTTAGAAATTTCCTCCAAAGGGTTCTCTAGTTAAAATTCTAAACAGTTTATATTTGAAGAATTAATTCTGGAGGACTAAGGATTTTCATGAAGTGAAACTTGATTTACTGGAAAGTACTCAGAGAGCTGAATCCAACAAAATTTGTTCCACTCGATTTGGAGTTTCCTAGCCAAAGTTATGTGGGTTTGAAGTTTGAACTAAATCTGAAAATCGGGAAAAAGTTGAAACCGCTGCATGTGGGACCGGGGCTACGTGTCAACTTCTCAGCGGTCGACACACGGGGATACGAGCCGAACCCGATCCGGTGCCACAGCAAATCCCGGTTCTAAAATATCTGCCGCTGACGCGTGGGACCGGGGGCTTCGTCTACCTCCGGCCTCCCGCGCTCGGCCGCCGCGAACCCTCGCCGGAGAGCTCGCCAGTGGCCTCTGTCGTGCGCCAAACTCTATGATTTTGGCCGCATCTGCCTAAATCCATCCGGGGAACACGATGCTGGGCTCAGCTTGCCATGAAAATCACCGGCACATAGTTGGCGACGAGCGACAACTTCGGAAGAACTTCGGCCGTGTCGGCCGGCCTTCCTAGCACCCCAACCGATCGAGCAAAAGGCCGGAGAGCACCAGTGGTCCCTAGGGAAGCTCGGCATGGGCTCGAAGCAGCTTGGGAGAGGTCCTAAGTAGGCCCTCACCGTGCGCCCGATGCTTCCCGCATAAGCCGCCGTTGGCAAGATTGGAATTACGCCTTGTACAGGGGTTCTCATGCTAGGTGTTGTGAAGCTAACTTGTGCGCCACTAAGCCTAGATCGTGTAGGAACAGTTTGAGGGTCTCTAAACAACTATGGGGTGAGAATTTTGCGGATCCGCACCCGAAGGTCGGTCTGCGCAAAGTGAAAGGGAAAACTGAAATTCGTCGCCGGTGATCAAACACTCGGGCTGTGGTTCGGGGGTGAGCAGCACCAGCCTCTAACGCGTCCGGGGACGCCTTAGCTTGGGCGTAACACTCTCTCATATGGGCTGTCCACGGGGAGCCCGAAGTGCGGCGGACATAGGTCACCGGAAGGAACTCTCGGCATGGTCGAGATCGTCCGAGTTCAGCCAATTTCCAGCAACGGGAAAGGAGAAGGAGAGTCCTTAGTACCGTTTTGCATCTTGGAGGGAGTGGAGAGGCTGTGATCGTGGGCTTCTCCAATCAACCGAGAGAGCGGCGGCGAGAGCTGTGTTTCTTGCACGAGGGAGCAGAGAAACAGCCGAATGCCTCTCTCGCCGGCTCGGGCTCGGGGATAAGAAGGCAGCGACGCGGTTCAGCGGCTCGGGGCGGCAAGCAGCTGCTGTCCCGATCGATCCTTCGCCGTGGCGGCTGCTGGCTCACGCGCGAGTAACCGAGCTCGGGCTTCAGTCGGTTGTTTTTGCTACTTAGACTGACAAGTGGGTCCCACCCGGGGTTTAACCTCTGAAATTAAATTTTCCCCACTGCTCTAAACAGTAGAGACTCAATTAACCTTGGTCATTTGAATTATCTACCCCTGTGCCATTTGAATTGGATAGAATTCAAATTGGGTTTTGTTTGACTAAATTTCAGCACATATGCAGTTTGAAATTCAAATAAAGTTTGAATTTGCTAAACTTAGCTCATGTCAAGATCAACTCCAAATAGAGTGAAAATTGGTGGGTGAGCTCACAAAAATGTGCTGAGTAATAATATGCCTCCCACTTTTGAATTCATGGGATGGAAATAGTTTGAATTTGAATTTGAGTTCAAACCACCCTCTTTCTAGATATATCCAAAAAGACCTAAAAAGGGTTTTAGGTTTGGGTGAAAATTTGGCATGGACATTCCTAGCAAGGTGTAGGACTTCTTCATATGCCCAGCCCCTATATGATGCATGTGGGAAATATCACTTTTGCATTTTGTGAGTTTATTCTCTAATGAGCATGTTGATGGTGTTTACTTGCTCTTCAAATGTATTCATCAAGTTTCTTCAAATGAAGTGTGTGTGTGGTGATGAACACTTTGAATATGTGCCAAAACTTAGGCCTTTACAGTACACGTATTTTTCGATCTCCCGCTTCATCCGTGTCCACCAAAACTTACTTCTGAGTTCTTGATACATGTTGTTGCTGCCGGGGTGAATAGAAAATTTTGACAAGTGAGCCTCATCAAAGATTTTCTTCCGCAACTCCTGGTTACGGGGTTCAACGATCCGGTCCTTGAACCATAGGATGTCGTCTCCGTCTTTCTGGAAACACTTCAACTCCCCACTGTCTACACGTCTCCACAAGTGCGACATGCCCTTGTCATGTTTCTGAGCTGCCGCTATCTCTTCACGGATAGTGGGGATAAGAGCTAAGTTGTAGAGAGCTCCATGTGGAATCACGTGTAATGGTGGCTCGCTCTCTTCCAATGGAGTGATGGTCAGATTATGAACATGTGACTTGCGACTCAGCGCCTCTGCCACTACGTTTGCCTTACCGGGGTGATAATGGATCTCTATTTCGTAATCCTTTATCAACTCCAACCATCTTCGTTGCCTCATGTTCAACTCCATCTGAGTGAATATGTACTTGAGGCTCTTGTGGTCGGTATATAAATGTACGAGGTTACCGAGTAGGTAGTCCCTCCACATCTTGAGTGTGAGTAGCACGGCAGCGAGCTCTAAGTCATGAGTTGGATAATTTTGCTCATGGTTCCTGAGCTGCCGTGATCCATATGCGACCACCTCTCGGTCTTGCATCAGCACACATCCGAGCCCAATGCCGGATGCATCGCAGTACACATCGAACGATTTTGTTGTGTCTGGCTGCGCCAAAACCGGTGCTGATGTTAGGTGCTTCCCTAATGCCTTGAACGCTGCTCCATATGCTGGACTCCCGACATATTTGGTAAGCCTTCTTCAGCAGCTCGGTCATAGGCTTGGCAGTCTTCGAGAAGTTCGGAATGAACCTCCGATAATATCCCGCGAGTCCGAGAAAACTCCGTACCTCGTGAACAGTTCTCAGGGACATCCAATTCAGCACTTGTGTGATCTTACTCGGGTATACAGTGATGCCCTCCACTGAGATAATATGTCCAAGAAAAGGCACTTGCTATATTCAGAATTCGCACTTGCTGAATTTCGCATATATCTTGTGATCCCGCAGCCTCTGCAAGACAACACGCAGGTGCTTCACGTGCTCTTCCTCCGACTTGGAATATACCAATATGTCGTCGATGAAGACCATGACAAACTTGTCCAGCTCCGGCATGAATACCGATTTCATCAAGTACATGAAATGAGCTGGAGCGTTGGTGAGGCCGAAGGACATGACCAGGTACTCATAAAGCCCGTACCTCGTCGAGAAAGCCGTCTTCGGAATGTACTTAGCCCGTATCTTAATCTGATGGTACCCAGATCTTAAGTCCATCTTGGAAAAGTTCTTTGATTCTACCAACTGATCAAACAACATGTTGATCCATGGTAACGGGTACTTTCTTTTGATAGTCACGGTGTTCAGTGGATTATAGTCCACGCAAAGCCGTAATGTTTCATCCTTCTACTTCACAGATAATGCCGAACAACCCCATGGCTAGGAGCTCAGCCTAATAAACCCCTTCTCCAGCAGGTCCGTCAACTGCATTTTTAATTCCGCCAACTTATTTGGCGCCATCTTGTATGACCTTCAGGATATTGGCATAGTTCCCGTTGCAAGTTCAATCTTGAACTCCACCTCTCGGTCAGGCGACATCCCTGATAAATCATCCAGGAACACGTCTAGGAACTCACGGACTACTGGAATGTCTTCCAATCTAATAGTGGTGGATTTGTATACGGTTGGAAGCTTTATTTCTGGACTGTCCAGAAATAATGAGTGAGATTCATACATTTCTGGATGTAGATGCATGACTCGGAGGACGGTGTCTAAAACAGCGCCATGGCGGGTTAAACCATGACATCCCTAAGATGACAACGACATTTTGTCCCTCTAACGCTATGAGAGACGTAGGGTATACTCTACCCCCTAAGCATAATGGCGCTTTCGAAACCATCATACTTGCTAAAATTTTCCCACCCGGTGAACAAATCACGTAAGGACTTTTGGTGGGTAGTATTTGCAAGATGTATTTAGCAATAAAATCTTTGCTAATAAAATTATGTGTGGCGCCTGAGTCAATAACACTATAGCGGGATGCTGGTGGAGTTGGAACATACCCGCAAGGATTGGCTCTCCATCTGGCACGTTCTCTGTGGCGAGTTGGTTGACGGTGCCTGGCATAGTGTTTGCCAGCCGCGCATTAATGGGGTTTCGGGGCTGATTCATCCCCGGAAACTGTGGTGCCACTCCGCTGCCTTGCCTCTCAGGGCAGTTGTTGGCAAAGTGCCCTTGGCGACCGCATTTGAAGCATGCGGTTGATGGCTGGCCCATACTCGGAGTAGAACTCGACCTCCTGCGGATCGTCCTCCTCCGCTATCTCTGCTGGTAGCTCAGGGTCCATGACCTCCTC
Organism: Neostapfia colusana; assembly: GCA_030760725.1. Taxonomy (NCBI): domain Eukaryota; kingdom Viridiplantae; phylum Streptophyta; class Magnoliopsida; order Poales; family Poaceae; genus Neostapfia; species Neostapfia colusana. Next base: position 53,875,132 of record JASWHV010000017.1, read on the forward strand.
TTCGGGTTCAGGTTCCGGCATCGCCGGGATACCCAAAACCATGAGTACTGCACCTACCATCGGTAAGCCCACTACCGGAGGCACGAGGTCTTGCAAAGCATGCACCTTGTCCATGGTCTGGTTGTAGTCTTCTTCCTAGCCCTGACCCTCCTCAATAGCGTCATCACGCTCTTGAGTAAGGACCTCATTATGCTGGGTCAAGGCCTGTATCTGCTGCTGCAAAGCCGTGATGTCGACACGGCTTTTCTTCTTCGCCTTCTTCAGACGGCGCAACTGATTGCCTTGCTCATTCAGTCGCTTTATCGTCGGAAGGAGCATATTACGGAGTGCGCTGTGAGCACTCTCAAAATGGTCTTGACGGCTGGTGCTCTCCTTGAGATCCACGGCAAGTTGAGCCGTATGGACAGCTTGGCTGTCCGTTACTTGCTTCCCTGCCATCAATTGGAGGTTGAGGTTCGCCTCCGCTTGATTGTACCTTGGGCAAACTCGGATCCGTTGCCTCCAAGTACCTCTCCCTTCACATGTGATTAGCTCACCCCTCCACCGGGACAAGCGCGTATGGAGTGCTCTCCACAGCCCTCACGTGTAGCTGGCAGAAACGCGACATGGTGTCATGGGCTGCCACCTGCCACATATCCTCTGGTTGTCTACCTATCACCGTGACGGTGAACGGTGCCCAACCGGGTGGCGTAGGTCCTGCTGGAACTTCGACATGGACAGTCCATGTCTTGTTCCCCTCCTCGCCTTCTTACTTGGCGAGGTAACATGGCGTCTCCACGTACCCGAAATATTGAAGCATCAGCTTCAACAATTCCGGATAACCGCTGCGTTGAGAACAGTGGGATACCATCCACCCAATCTCCAGTTGTTTATCCTCTGTCATCTATAGAAACATATTTGAAAAAGGTCAAATATTCATTTGAACAGTAAATCATTGAGCTATAACATAAAACTTGTCATTGAACTCATGAAACTTGGAAACACAAATCAAACTTAAAACAAATTTGATTGCTGGTTTGCTGCCCAAACTGACAGCCCTGACCAGTTTCCCTTTTAATCTGATTTAGACCAGGCTGAAGGCAAAACCAGTTCAGGAGCTCCACATCAAAGTTAAATTTAACTTCAACAGATTTCCAGAATGTATTTTCTTGTCCTCAGATCAATCCTGGTACAAAAGTTATGAGATGTCAAAGTTGACAGAATTTCTGGAGAAAATTGGACAGCACCTCCCTGCTTGAGATACTGATTTGATCGAAGAATTCCAGTTAATTCTACCTCGAATTTGACAAAACTTTCTGTTACAAAGTTGTAACTTATCTCATGAACCTTTCATAACTACCTCATTTTCTATTTTTGGATTTTTATGCAGTAAGTTATGCTCATTTTTCAGAGAGTTACAGAGAGTATTTGCTCTGCCCTGTTCTCTGGACAGTTTTAACTCTACTGCATTTTTCAACTGGTTAAGAGATGAAACACCTATGGACATCAATAGGAAAGTTGTAAAGCTCTTCCAAAGCTTTCCAGAAATATATCATATGACCCCAACATTGAAAGAACTCGACCTCTAACCTCTGTACAACTTCAGCATTATTTCAACTGAAAACAGAGGACTTTGTCCTTAATATTCTATAAGTTGAAAACTTGTTTACTTTGAACATCCTGATTAAGGGAAGGAGTTAAATCAAAGTTTTAGTTCTATAGATCAAAACCTTTAAGTTTTACAATGATGTTGATCATTTAGTGGGGTGTGACGTCAAAGTGTCACCCAGTTCATGCTGGTACTACGTTCCTCACAAAGAAAAACCTATACCGGACTTAGCCGGCTTCGTTAGTTCAGTGGCACTAAACATCTCTCGCACACGTGTGCTACTCGTCTACCGATCCATGGTTAGACTACCTGCAATAAAACCACACAATCATCAGGCTCGGCTGCACACAGAACCCGGTCCCAATACAGTTCATACAACCGTTCATCATCACTCGCACGGCTGTTCTCAAGCCAATCACGCCATGAGCTACGTGTTCACGTTACTAACCACGTGACGGGGTCTCCCATACTTGCCCCTAGCATGCCAGGGAAGGGCGTTGCTCGAATAGCCCAAACGACATGAAGATTCGTAGAGGATACTAAAGTTGGCCGGGTTACCTGCCACCCATAAGGCTCCACCCTTTAGCTTGTGCGCACTGGTGGACAGCGCTTACATGCACCCCCCAAGACATATGATGTCCCGAGATGCATGATTTTCCGATATAAGCACATAGGTTAGTAATGCCACTTACTATACACTAATAACATCCTTATATGGGCTTCTAACTCGTTCCTCACCGAGTTTTTGAGAAAGATGACCTTTTTAGTGCGTTAAACCTCAAGTGAGCTCTGAGACCACGCTGCGAGGACCCAACGGTCTTGACTAGCCCAGATCACGCTGAGCGGTGCTGCGTCGCACAGCACCGGATAACACACATAAAAGGTACAAAGCAGAAGCAAAAGTATTATTACAATAAACTGTTTTTGAACATGTTTACAACAAAATACGTCAAGTCTACACTCACGGGCGTAGATTAAGCAAAAGAGTTCACGTTCAGCCCATGAACATGTTGCCACTAGCATGCACACACACTAACACGGCGGCATGCACGACTCCTACTCGACAGAGTTACCCTCTGGGGGGTCCGTCTCCTCCTCGGGAGCCTCCTCCTCATAGCACCCTGCAAACGCTTCAAACACAAGCAATGAGCACGATGGCTCAGCAAGACTCTCCCATCTTACCTATACATGAGACTCTACATGCTTGATTTGCAGTGTGTAATGGAATGAATGTTGCAAAGGACACGCTAAATAGTTGTACCTTACTTTCAAGTTTTTAGCACAAGTTGTGAAAGAACCTCGTGTGAAGGGACACAAGAGAGCCGCAATCAAACAAGAAACATGTTTCTCTCATGTGCTCTACCCAAGGTTGAAAAAAAACTTTAATTAGCTCTAAACTACAACAGATCATTAGCAACCAAAGTACACCTTTCAATCAACAACTTTTTAACATGACTCTAGCATGTTCTTTCTACGTCATGGTACAGTGAACAATTGGTACTCACTAACCGAAAGGGATGGTGATTATAATTGTTTTACACCTGCAGGGTTACCCGAATAACCTGTCACGTACGCCCGTACTCGATGTTGCCTACAGCAACAACCACGGACGTTGTACACAACCACCTTTCATCCATCAGCCAAATGTTGAACCGGTCCTATCGTCCCGAGCAAGAGGTCTCTGCGCGTGCATCCGCAGTGCCGCTAGCCGATTTACACCTCAAGCTCTCAACCTACCCTCTGGACGACAAGCAATGCCTCAACAACTAGCTACCCGAATTACATCGGTTTCCCGGTTCCCATATATCCGGTAGGTCTTTGGTAATGTTCTAGATTGTTCAATAGGCCCGCACAAGGCTCGGTCCTCAATCGACACAAGTGGAGCTATGACACCCAGGCCCCAAAGTCCTGCTGCCTTTACTCTCCGCTCGGTCCACATTTTTCTTGCCATGTGTTCCATTTGCTATCTCTAACCGAGTGGTGTGCCTCTAGCCTATGCTCACGAGCAGTTCCAACTACTCGACTTGTACCTAATCCTACACTAGTTTAGCATTGCAGTGCCTACTTGTGGTTTAAAACCTAAGCCCAAAACCCTGGTTCTCTTGGCTATGCATTTTGGTTTTCAAACAAGACTCTAATGCATAATTGAAGTGGATACTCAAAGTAAGTTCTCAAAACAATAAAGTTTATAAATGGCTAATGCAAACCGGAGCTTGCCTTGCTGCTGGTAGTATGCTAGCTGTTCTTCCGGAGTTATGAAATCCAATACCCCCGGCTCCTCTTCAACCTTAGCAACTACACAATATAAACATGTATGCGTGTCAATTTAAATGCATTTGAATTTGAAGTTGATATTTTGAAGTCTATAATTATAGCTAGAAAGTGCTAATGACTCGGAAATTTTTAGTGCGGTTTGGATACAACCTAAACAGAGATTTGGCCAAATTTTGTTTGCAGCAAAGCTCATTTGAGCCCTCCATAAATAAATGTGTATTTGACCTTAACTAGAGATCTTAGGGTGTTCTAGGGATTTTCATGGAGCAAGCCATGACTTTCTAGAAACTAGATTTTCATATCGTTCTAATGGAAATGGTTTCATCTAATTTGAAGATTCCTAGCAAAAGATATGAGCTAAACAAGTTCAGAGAAAATCTGAAAAAAATGTTTCTGGACATTTTTCATTTTCTCTGGAACAGTTTTATTAATCACAACATTAGGTGGATCAAATGAGCTCAAATGTATCTGAAATTTTTATGGTACCTCAGGTATATTATAAGGAACATCCTGACCAAATTTCAGAATTTTCCACTAAAGGATTCTCAAGTTAAAATTTTAAACATTTTAAATTTTGAAGAATTAATTCTGGATAAATAAAAGTTTTCATGAAGTGAAAATTGTATTGTTGGAAATTACTAAGAGATCTGAATCCAACAAAATTTGGTTCACTCAATTTGGAGTTTCCTAGCAAAAGTTATGTGGGTTTGAAGTTTGAACTAGAAACTGAAAATCGAGAAATGTTTAAATTTTTGTGAGCGGGACCAGGGCTACGTGTCACGCTCTGGTGCGTTGGCACATGGGGTCACAGAATTAACTGTGCGTAGCCGCATTAGATCCCGAGCCACAGAGAAATCGACGCCCCGTTAATCGAGGCTGACACATGGGGCCCGCAGGTTGTCTTCAACCTCGCGCTACCACGCTCGGCCGCCGCCCCCCTCGCTGCAGTGCTCGCCAGAGGGGCTTTGCCGTGCGCCAAGCTTTTTGATTTTCGCTGCCTCTGCCTAAACCCGCATGAGGAACACGGTGCTGACCTTAGCTCGACATGAAAACAACCAGAACATGGCCGGCGACGAGCGGCGGCTTTGGAAAAACTTCGGCCGTGTCGGCCGAACTCCCTAGCACCCCAATGTGGGGACAACCCCGTGGTTCACCCACCCCGGGATCGCAGAGGGTGGTTCCATGTGATGCGGCACCCAACAACACACAAGAAAAGAATACGAACAACATACTAACTCTTATTCTACATAAAACAGCGGAAGTCTTTTACAAACTTAATTATATAGCAGAAGCCTTATTAATAGCTAAACTCTCAGCCTAGCTATGCAAAAGTGCAGCCGTATAGCCCGGGGACGCTGCACACTAGCAACATACAACCGGAGATCATGACGGTGTGCAAGGCTCCAGCTCGGCCGTGTACCCCGATGGGGGCATCGCCTCATCCTCGGACCCTTCCTCATAACTCTCACCTGCACACAGCTGAAATATTGCAACCATGAGCACGATAGCTCAGCAAGGCTTAACCAACAACCCTAGTCATGGAACTCTACATGCAGGGATGTGTAATATTGGAAAAAAGACTTTGCAATAAAGACATGTCTATATGTTAATCCTTACTTTCAGTTTTATAGCAGCAGTTTAATGTGCCTTAGACAGCCCTCACATCGGAAGTCCAGTATCAAACAAGAAATGCTTTCCTCCGATGTGGTTATGCCAAAAGTGGAAGATAAACTTAATTAGCTCTACATCTACAGAAGACATGGTTTCAAGACATTAATAGTTCAACACAGCATAATATCGTTCATCTGGCTTCTTTCACTTCTTACTACATCACATAACAATGAACAAGCGGTACTCAAATAACCGCGAGGGACGGTGATTGCAATCAGGAGACACCCGGACAACATGTCACATACACTGAAATGTAGCAAAATATATGTATAAGTGCTAGTGTTATATAAGACATGAACTCCTATTACTAGCTACTGCTGTTTAGGTTCCTTAATTTGACTTGGGATTTTTTCAGTGTATACTAGACTCTCTAAGGAGATTCGAGCAAAATTTGGAGAAATTCCATTGAACCTTGTGGTCTCCAAAATTCCTACAAGTCCAAGGCTTCTCTAAATTTTGAGCCCAAATCTGAAGCTTTGACATGACTAACAGTGGAAGATCTAATTAGAGCAGATCTCTATGGTTCTAACAAAATTTGTTTCACCATTTTTGGAGCTACCTACAGGGAGATATAGGTTTTTCAAGTTTGGGTAAAAGTCTGAAAATGGGCTCTGTTTATTTTCCAATTTTTCAGAGACATAAAGGATTGACACCACATTTGGCCAAGCAAATGAGGTCCAATGCCTCTGAAATTTTTACTGGAGTTCAAGGATTTTTGGAAGAATGTCCTGCCCAAATTTGGGAATTTTCCAATAAACAAAACTCATGTAATAATTCCTACAAGATTTTATTAAATGAATTAATGAGCCAAATCTAGGGATTTTTATAAAAATTGGAATGCACCCTAGATAGTACTCTCTGAGAGGAATCTAATGGAATTTATTTCACAATTTTTGGAGGTTCCTATAAAAAATTATGAGAAATTGAAGTTTGAACTAAACTCTGGAAATTCTGAAAAGTTCAAACCCTGCCGGCAGGCCCCACACCAAAGTTCCTTCTTCCTCCTCGCGCTAACAGCCGAGCGGCAGTGCCCTCCGGCGAGCTCCACGGAAACCCCTCTTCCGTCCTCCCCTACGGCTGAAACTCGCCGCCCCTCAATTTAGGGACACGGGGAACTCATCCCCGGGGTCGGCCGAGGTCACCAACCGCCGGAAAGGCGTAGGCGATGAGCATAGTGGCGGCTCGGCTTCGGCGACATTGAACTCGCGCTAGAATGGCTCAAACTCTTTGGTTCTTGTTCCTAGAGCACCGTGGGAGATCCCTCATCACGGGCATGAGCTCAAATCAGCTCAAAGGTGGCTGCAAATGTGAGTTCATCGGCGACCTAGTTCCAAAACCGGCGGCGGCTCGGATTTTTCAAAGAATAGTACCTACAGTTGATGATTTTTTATGCTTTTTGATCCTAGAGGAGCGTGGGAGGGTCTAGATCATGTTTGTAGCTCGGCCTAAGTGATGGTGGATTGATTACTACGAATTTTGAAAGTTTGTGCAGCTCGGTCTTATGAACACCAAAGTGCTAACCGGGAAAATTCTCCCTCATCGCTGCATAAGAAGAGGAGAGAGTTGCACGGTCGGTTTGCACAGCTGAGGGCAGTCCTTTTTCGTATAGAACATCGGACATGAGAACGCTTGTAGCGTGTGGTCACCGGGCAACCGAGAGTGTCGGCCGTCGTGAGGTTGCTTTGGTTGTGCGAGGCACAGGACTGTGAGCCGCGCGAGAGGAGAAACAGTTCACGGGGCCAGGAGCTACGTGCTTATCCTTCGGCCACCGGATCATCCCGAGCAGGAGGTGGCGTCGACCGATGTCGGTGGCTTCGGCGGTCGGGAGGTGGCGCGCGCTGCAGACCCGATGGAGTCGGTTTGCAATCTGTGAGACTGACCGGTGGGGTCCATATTCACAACTCTCCCTCTCTCTGTGCTTTACGATTCCCATACGGATTTTATCTGAAAATTCCCAAAATTGGAGGGTAGACCAAAAGGAATATGAGAAACACAATGGTGCACTCAAATTTGGATTTTGGTGAAGTCGGAATTTGAAACTGAGATTTAAATTCAAATTTGAATTGTCTCCCGTTTTAATTCCAACAAATAGGAAATCCTTTCCAAATGCTCTCAAAATTTACTGGGCTATTATTGGATGTGTGGAGAACCAATTTGTAGCTTTAGATCTTCGTGTTCGGACGTTTTTGCAAGTTTAACTTAGACTTGGAGCTCACACCTTCATATTCAAAAGTTTAAATTCCCTCTCATTTTCTCGAGGTGACTTGCCGCTCCACTTGCTAGAATTTTGGGATTTCACATCCCTCCCCCTTAAAATGAATCTCGTCCCGAGATTCCAAAAGAAGAGATAAAGGGGTACAGAAGGAATTACCGGGTATACGATGATAGCAAGTCCGGATAATTCGCTTGTAGATAGTCCTCGCTTTCCAATGTCGCTTCTTCAGCGGTTGGTTACTCCACAAGACCATGTAAAACCATAAGATCCGGTTTCTTGTGGCACGAGTCTTTTCATCGATAATCCGGATCGGATACTCCGAGTATGTGAGGTCCGGTTGAAGAACTTCTATGTCTTCAGTGCAGATTTCAGCCGAGGGTTTGAGGCATTTCCTCAGCTGAGAGATGTGGAAGACGTTGTGAATTCCCGCTAGTGATGCCGGTAACTCCAGGCGATAGGCCACGGGTCCGCATTTTTCAATAACGGTGAACGGACCGTTGAATCGCGGCGCAAGTTTGCCCTTCACTCTGAAACGATGAACTCCTTTCATCGGAGACACACGAACATAAACATGGTATCCAATGTCAAAGTGGAGAGGATGGCGTCTTTTATCCGCATAGCTCTTCTGACGAGATTGAGCAGTCTTGAGCTTGGCTTGTATTACTCGCACTCGTTCTTCAGCCTCATTCACAAGTTCAATGCCGTAGATAACTCGCTCGCCGAACTAGCACCAGTTGAGTGGTGTGCGACATTTCCAGCCATCGAGAGCTTCATACGGTGCCATCTTGATGCTAGCTTGATAGCCATTGTTATATGAAAACTCCGCCAACGGTAAATGATCGTCCCAGTTTTTACCGTGGTGGATGGCACAAGCGCGTAGCATGTTTCAAGCACCTGATTCACCCGTTCAGTTTGACCATCTGTATGCGGGTGATACGCGGAGCTTCGGATCAGTTTGGTCCCCAATGACGCGTGCAGCTGTTTCCAAAACCGAGCGACGAACAGCGCACCGCGATCTGAAATAATGGAGCGGGGAACACCGTGCAAGCACAAGATCCTTGCAATATAAAGCTCCGCATATTGCTTGGCCACGTAACTTGTATGTACGGGAATAAAATGAGCCGACTTGGTTAGTCGATCGACTATCACCTAGATTGAGTCATGCTTGTGAGACGTGAGAGGTAACCCAACAATGAAGTCCATGGTGATATCCTCCCACTTCCACGCTGGAATGTTCAATGGTTTCAACTGTCCGGCTTTACGCATATAGTCGGCTTTCACCCGCCGATATGTATCACATTCGGATACGTACTTCGTGATTTCTCTTTTCATCCGTATCCACCAAAATCTGGTTTTTAGATCTTGGTACATCTTGTTGCTGCCCAGATGAATAGAATACTTGGACAAATGAGCTTCGTCCAAGATTTTCTTCTGAAGCTTCATGTCACGGGGTACCACTATACGGTCTTTAAACCATAGAGTACCGTGTTCATCCCTTCGGAAGCATTTCATTTCACCATTCTTCATTCTTCTCCGAATGTGCGACATTCCCATGTCTTCCTTCTGAGCTTCCATGATCTCCTCTTGTATGGTAGGGACGACAGCAAGATTATATAATGCCCCATATGGAACAAAGTATAGACTCAGCTCCTCTTCAAATGGGGTGATGGACAGATTGTTGACATGAGATTTGCAGCTTAAGGCGTCGGCAACCACGTTAACCTTACCGGGATGGTAGTGAATCTTGATCTCATAGTATTTGATTAGCTCTAGCCATCTCCATTGTCGCATCTTCAACTCCTTTTGAGTGAATATATATTTCAGACTCTTGTGGTCAGTGTAGAGGTACACTAAGTCTCCAAGTAAATAGTGCCTCCACATTTTCAATGCCAACACCACAGCAGCAAGCTCGAGATAATGCGTCAGATAATTCTACTCGTGGTTACAAAGTTGACGTGAACCATAGGTGACCACTCTTCCTCCTTGCATCAATACACAGCCAAGCCCGATACTGGACGCATCACAATATACATCGAAGGGCTTGGTCGTATCCGGTTGAGCTAATACTGGGGCTGTTGTAAGATGCTTCACCAATGCTTGGAAAGATCCTTCACATACTGAGCTCCAATCATATTTGATCCTCTTCTTCAACAATTCAGTCATCGTCTTAGCAAGCTTGGAGAAGCTTGGGATGAACCTCCGATAATATCCCACTAAACCAAGGAAACTTCTGACTTCAAAGACATATGTGGGGGACTTCCATTTCAGCACTTATTCGATTTTGCTTGGATCAACTGCAATGCCTCCCGCAGAAATAATATGACCAAGAAATGGTACTTGGCTGATCCAAGACTCGCAATTACTTAACTTGGCATAAAGCTTATGGTCACCCAATCGTTGGAGCACGATATGCAAGTGTTCGGCATGTTCTTCTTCAGACTTGGAATAAACAAAGATGTCGTCAATGAACACCACCACAAACTTGTCCAACTCCGGCATGAACACAGAGTTCATGAGGTACATGAAATGTGCCAGGCATTGGTGAGACCAAAAGACATGACGACATATTCATACAGCCCATATCTCGTCGACAAGGCCGTCCTCGGAATATCCTCCGCTCAGATCTTGATTTGATGATATCCGGAGCAAAGATCCATCTTCGAAAATACACTCGCCCCACAAGTTGATCGAATATAATATCAATGCGGGTCAGTGGATATTTATTCTTGATGGTGACGGCGTTGAGAGGTTGGTAATCCACACACAACCTCAAGGTTTCATCCTTCTTTTTCACAAACAACCGAGCATCCCCATGGCGAGGAACTCGGTCGAATGAAACCCTTCTTCATTAAATCATTGAGCTGCTCCTTTAATTCAGCTCGCTCATTCGGAGCCATCTTGTACGGTCTCCGTGATATCGGTGTTGTTCCGAGTACAAGTTCGATCTTGAACTCGACATCCCTTTCGGGTGGCATGCCCAGGAGATCATCCAGAAATACGTCCGAGTGTTCATGGACCACACGAATATCCTCAAGTTTTGTGGCTTCCGTGTTATATGTGGCTGGAACTTCTTGAACCGAACGGTCAAGAATAAGAACATGTGGTTCATGAAGTGGAGAGTTTAAATGAACCACACGTGGAATGGTATCAAGAACAGCACCATGGCGATGTACCCATGAAATTCCTAACATGACATCAAGTTTTTGACTCTCTAACATGATTAGAGAAGTCGGGTATAGATTCCCACCTGTAAGGGCCTCAGTTTTTGACACCTAATTGAAGTGTTCATCACCATACACACACACCTCATTTGAGGAAAGATGATGAACACAAATGAAGAGCAAGTAACCACCATAAACATGCTCATTAGAGAACAAACTCACATATTGCAAAAGTGGTATTTTCCACATGTGATATAGGTGGGCTGGACATATGAAAACTCCTACACATTGCTAAGGATGTCCATGCCAAGTTTCACCCAAATTCAAAACCTTTTTGAGGTCATTTTGGGTATAGTTAGAAAGAGGGCAGTTTGAAACCATATTCAAATTCAAACTGTTTTTATCCCATGAATTTAAAAGTGGGAGGAATATTCTTATTCAGCACATTTTTGTGAGCTCACACACCAATTTTCACTCCATTTGGAGTTGATCTTGACATGAGCTAAGTGGGACAAATTCAAACTTTATTTGAATTCAAAACTGAACTTGTGCTGAAATTCATTCAAACCAAACCCAATTTGAATTCTACTCAACTCAAATGGCTCATGGGTGTATAATTTGAATTACCAGGGGTAGTATGGGGCTCACTGTTTACAACAGTGATTAGGAGTAAATTTCAGAGGTTAAAATTGGAAGTGGGACCCACATGTCAGCCACTACTCCAATTCAAACCGACTGAAAACCCAGCTCGGGTTCTTGCGCCGGACTGAGCAGCCGCCACAGCGAAGAGGCGACCGGGACACCACCTGCTTGCCGCCCCGACGTGCTGAACCGCCTCACAGCCCCCTTATCTACGGCACCGCCCTGATCGGAGCGATCACCGCCCACTCTGCTGCCTCCTCGCATCAGAACCGCGCCATCGCTGCCGATCACTCGGAGCTGATCAGGGAAGCTTGATCACCGCCTCTCCGTCCCCTCCAGAGCCACGGCAAGGTACTAGAAACCTTCCTCCGTCTTCCCCGCTGCTAGAATTCAGTTGAAACCGATTGATATCGGCTATGCCGAAAGATCAATTCGGTGACTTATAACCGCCGCACCTCGGGCTCCCGTGGACAGCCCAACCGGGGCGTTGTCACACCCGAGCCAAGGAACCCTGGGACGCGCTGGTGACCGGTGCTCCTCACCCCCGAGCCATAGCCCGAGTGTTTGCTCACCGGCGGCGAATTTCCAGTTTTCCCCTTTCTGTGTGCAGAACGACCTTCGGGTGTGGGTCCGTTGAATTCTGTACTCTAGAAAGGATTAGAGGGCCTCAATTAGCTCTCACATGAACTAGACACGATAACGCACAAGTTGCCTTCACAACCTTTGGCCGGAGAACCTCTGCAACCGGCGTATTTCGAGGTTTACCAACGGCGGAACAAACGGGAGGCATCGGGCGCACGGTGAGGACCTGCTCCAGGCCTTCCCCGAGCTGTCTCAAGCTCATGTCGACCTCCCTTGAGGTCCACTGATGCTTCCCGACCGGTTGCTCGAGTAGTTGAAGTGCTAGGGAAGTCAGCCGACATGGCCGAAGTCTTTCCGAGGTGGCGGCTCGTCGCCGACCATGCACCGGCCATTGTCATGACGAGCTGACCCCAGAATCCTGTTCTCTGAGTAAAAGTAGGCAGGGGCGGCCAAAATCGTGAAGTTTGGAGCTTTACAGAAGCCGACGGCGAGCTCTCCGGCGAGGTCCCCCGGCGGCAGAGCGCGGGCGTCGCGAGGTTGAAGAAGGGGGTGGACCCCAGCTGTCAGCGACAGATATTTTAAATCAGGATCGGAGTGTGGCCGGGATCAGGTGTGCTGGCGCGCAAAGACCCTGTGGGCCGCAGTGTGCGGTCGCCTCGGTGTGCGACGCGTGTCCCCGGGGCCCACTCGCAAGTTTAAACTTTTCCCCGATTTTCAGATTTCTTCCAAACTTTAAATCCTCGTAACTTTGGCTAGAAAGCTCCAAATCGAGTGAACCAAATTTTTTGGATTCAGCTCCCTGAGCACTTTCCAGCAAATCAAGTTTCAATTCATGAAAATCCTTAATTCTCCAGAATTAATTCCTCAAAATTCAAACTGTTTGGAATTTTAACTGGAGAATCCTTTGGAGGAAAATTCTGAAATTTTGCTGGAATGTTCACCAAAATATCCCTGAACTACCATAAAAATTTCAGATCCATTTGAGCTCATTTGATCCACCTAATGGTGTGATTAGTAAACTGTTCCAGAGAAAATAGAAAATGTCCAGAAACATTTTCAGAATTTTCTCTGAAATTGTTTAGCTCATATCTTTAGCTAGGAACCTTCAAATTAAGTGATACCAACTCCATTATAACCCTCTGAAAATCTAGTTTTCAGAAAGTCATAGTTTGTTTCATGAAAATCCTTAGAACACCCTAAAAGCCTTCAATTAAGGTCAAGGACATAATTAATTGTGGAGGGCTCAAATGAGCTTTACTGCAACTAAAACTTGACCAAGTCTCTGTTTAGGTTGTAACCAAACCACAGTAAAAGTTTCACAGTCATAGAGTCTGTCTAGTGGGACTTATAAGCTTCACAAGTTCAAACTTAATACAAATACATGTAAATTAATACATATGTTTCTTCCATCATGTAGTCGCTAAGGTCGAGGAGGAACCCGAAGTCCTAGACTTCGTTACTCCGGAGGAACAGCTAGCCTACGACCAAGAGCAGCAAGGCAAGCTCCGGTTTGCATTAACCTTTTTACAAATGTTTATTGTTTTGAGCACATCTTTGAATATTGTTGTGATTCTTTGCATTAGAGTCTTGATTGGAAACCCAACTGCATAGCCAAGAAAACCATGGGTTGGGTTTAGGATTGCAAAACCCCGTTAGCTACTGCAATGCTAAGATAGAGTAGGATTCGGTACAAGTCGAGTAGTTGGAACTACTCGCGAGCATAGGCTAGAGGCACTCGACTCGGGTAGTGATAGCACATGAAACATATGGCAAGAAAATGAGACCAAGCGGAGAGTAAGGGCAGCAGGACTTTGGGGCCTGTGTGCTGTAGCTCCGCTTGTGTCGATTGAGGACCGAGCCGTGTGCGGGCCTGTTGAACAAGCTAGAATAGTACCGAAGACCTACCAGCTATATGGGAACCGGGAAACCGATGTAACTCGGGTAGCTGGGTGTTGAGGCATAGCTGGTCGTTCAGAGGGTAGGTTGAGAGCTCGAGGTGTAAATCGGCTGGCGGCACTGAGATGCGCATGCAGAGACCTCTTGCTCAGGATGATTGGACCGGTTCAACATTTGGCTAACGGGTGAAAGGTAGTTGCGTACGGCGTCCGTGATGGTTGTTGTAGGCAACATCGAGTACAGGCGTACGTGACGGGTTGTTCGGGTAACCCTGCAGGTGTAAATCGATTATAATCGCCGTCCCTCGCGGTCAGTGAGTACCACTTGTTCACTGTACCGTGACGTAGAAAGAACAGGCTAGTTACATCTTAAAATGTTGCTGATTGAAAGATGGACTTTGCTTGTTAATGGTTTGTTGTAGTTTAGAGCTAACTAAAGTTCCTTTCAACTTTGGGCAAAGTACATGAAAGAAATGCGTTTCTTGTTTGATTGCGGCTCTCTCATGTGTCTTAGCGTAAGGTTCTCCACAACCTGCTGCTAAAACTTGAAAGTAAGGTTCCACTAATTAGGCGAGTCCTTGCAATTGATTTTTACCTCATGTAACCCATCACCCCTCATGTAGAAGTTCCATGTTTAGGTGAGACGGGTCAGACTTCCTGAGCCTTTGTGCTCACTGCTTGTGTTTGAAGCTTTTGCAGGGTTCTATGAGGAAGGGACTCCCGAGGAGGAGACGGAACCCCAGGAGGGGAACCCCGTCGAGTGGGAGTCGTGCACGCCGCAGAGTTAGTGTGTGTGTGTGCTAGCAAGGACACGTTCAAGGGCTGAACGTGGACTTGATGCGTAGTCTACGCCCGTGAGTGTAGACTGGACTTATTTTGATGTAAACATGTTCATAAACCAGTTTATGTAATAAAATTTTGCTTCCGCTTTGTACCTTTGATGTGTGTTATCCGGTGCCGTGTAACGCAGCACCCCTCAGCGTGATCCTGGCTCGACAAGATCGTGGGGTCGTGTCAGCGTTGGTATCAGAGCTCGCTTGAGGTTTAACACACTAGAAAGGTCATCTCTTTCAAAAATCCAGTGAGGAACGAGTTAGTAGCCCGTATAAGGATGTTATTAGCATATAGAAAGTGGCATACTAACCTATTTGCTTATGTCGGAAAATCGTGTATCTCGGGACGTTTATGTCTTGGGGGGTACACGTAAGCGCTGTCCACCAGTGCGCACAAGCTGAAGGGTGGAGCCCCACGGGTGGCAGGTAACCCGACCCGCTTTGATATCCTCTACGACTCTTCATGTCGTTTGGGGTATTCGAGCAACGTCTGCCCCTGGCGTGCGTGGTGCAACTTGGGAGACCCCGTCACGTGGTCTGAAACGTGAATACGTAACTCAAGGCGTGTTTGGCTTGAGAACATCCGGGCGAGTGATGACGGCCGGGTGTACGAACTATATGGATTCCGGGCTCGGTGTGCAGCCGAGTCTGACGATTTCTTGAGTTTCTGCAGGTAGTCTGACCACGAAACGGTAGACGTGTAGCATCCGTGTCCGAGTGACGTTTAGTGCCACTGAAATAACGAAGCCGGCTAAGTCCGGTATGGGTTTTTCTTTGTGAGGACGTAGTACCGACATAATCTGGTGACGCATCAACGTCACACCCCATTAAATGAACAACTTAATTTAAAACTTGAAGGTTTTGATCCAAAGTAGTAAAACTTGATGTAACTCCTTCCCTTGAACAGGATATTCAAAGTTAACAAGTTTTCAACTTATAGGTTGTTAATGACAGAGTACTCTGGTTTCAGCTGAAGTAGGGCTGAAGTTGATCAGAGTTTAGAGGTTGAGTTCTTTCGAGGTTGGGGTCATATGATACATTTCTGGAAAGCTTTGAAACAGCTTTACAACTCTTCTGTTGAGGTCCAGAGGTGTTTCATCCCTTAACCACTCGAAAAATGCAGTAGAGTTGAAACTGTCCAGAAAACAGGACAGAGCAAAGACTCTCTGTAAATTGAGTATAACTTCCTGCATAAAAATCCAAAAATATAAAATGAGGTAGTTATGGAAAGTTTATGAGATGGGTTACAACTTTGTAACAGAAAGTTTTGTCAGATTAGGAACAGAATTAACTGGAATTCTTGGATCAAATCAGTATCTATAGCAGGGGGGTGCTGTCCAAATGTTTCCAGAAATTCTGTTAACTTTGACATCTTATAACTTTTGAACCAGGACAGATCTTAGGCCAAGCAAATACTTTCTGTAAATCTATTGAAGTTAGCTTTAACTTTGATGTTGAGCTCCAGAATTGGTTTTGCATTTAACATGTCCTAAATCAGGTTGATATGGAAACTGGTCAGGACTATCATGGGAACAGCAGATCAGCAGTCAAATTTGTTTAAAATTTGAACTGTGTTTCCAAGTTTTATGGGTTCAATGACATGTCTTATGTTATAACTCAGTGGTTTACTGTTTAAATAAATATTTGACATTTCTCAAATATGTTTTTACAGATGACAGCAGATAAGCAGTTGGAGAACGGGTGTGTGGTTTCCCACTGTTCTCACCGTCGCGGCTACCCGGAAGCATTGTGGCAAATGCTCCAATATTTCGGGTACAACCAGATGCCGCAGTACTTCGCCAAGGAAGAAGGCGAAGAGGGGAACAAGATGTGGACAATCCATGTCGAAGTCCCTGCAGGACCTACGCCACCCGGTTGGGTGCCGTTCACCGTCACGGTGAGAGGAAGACAACCGGAAGGGATGTGGCAAGTGGCAGCCCGTGACACTATGTCACGTTTCTGCCAACTACACGTGCAGGCTATGGAGGGCACTCCATATGCACTTGTTCCGGTGGAGGGACGGGCTCATCATGTGTGGGAAGAGAGGTACCTGGAGGCAACGGGCCCGAGTTGCCCAAGGTACAACCCCGCGGAGGCAAATCTCAGCCTCCAGATGAGAGCGGGAAACGCCGTGATGGACAGCCAAGCTGTTCATACGGAGCATCTCGCTATGAAGCTCAAGGAGAGCACGAGCCGTGGAGACCATTTCAAGAGTGCTCACAGCGCACTCCGCAATGTGCTCCTTCCGACGATCAAGCGACTGAATGAACAACACAATCAGTTGCATCGTCTGAAGAAGGCAAAGAAGAAGAGCCGTGTCGACATCGTGGCGTTGCAAGAACTGGTACAAAATCTGACCCAGCAGAACGAGGAGCTTACTCAAGAGCGGGACGACGCTATTAAGGAGGGGCAAGGCTGGGAAGAAGATTACAACCAGGCTATGGACGAGGTGCATGCTTTGCAGGACCTCGTACCTCCGGTATTGGGCATACCGGTGGTCTTGGGTCTTCCAGCAATGGGAGAACCCGGGATGGGAGAAGAGGTGGTAGATCCAGAGCCACCAGCAGAGGTACCGGAGGAGGACGACCCGCAGGAGGTCGAGTTCTACTCCGAGTAGGGGGTTACAGTTGCCAAGTAGGGCAGCTAGGGTAGTGTAACCCAACTTTTGTAATCGGTAACATGTCGTGTAGACAGTAGCGTATGTAGAGGTAGTGACGACATGAGCACGACTTCTCGGAGACCCAAGGATGATGTATCTTGTATAAAGTTTATGCTTTATCAATATATGTGAATGTTGTGCAAATTAATCATGTGTCACTTCAATACCTATTGTTACATATGGAATTTTAAGTAAGACATGTGCTAATCGCTGCTGTTTTGAATTTCAGAATGACGCGTACTCGTGCCAACCCTGATGTTGGGGGTACTAGCCAAGGGGGAGAGACCTCCCAACAGCCTCCCGAGGACTCCTCGGGACAACAGCAGCAGCAACAGCAGCAACAGCAACAGCAACAGCAAACACCGCCACTGCCACTGCCAACGGTTACATTGGCCGACATCGTCGCGGCAATGGCAGGTTCACATCAGCAACACACGGAGTTGCTGCAAACGCTTATCCCTAATACGTCTCGCCCAGAGAGACGTCAAGACCGTGAGGAGCGACAACAGAGCTCCTACTCCGACTTCCTGGCGACTCATCCCCCGGTATTCTCAAGGGCGGATGAACCTCTTGACGCGGACAACTGGCTCCGCGCAATAGAGATGAAGTTCGGGCTGCTCCAGATAAGTGAGCAGCGCAAGACTCAGTTCGCGGTCCAGCAGCTCCAAGGATCCGCGAGCGCGTGGTGGGCCAACTTCTGTGCTTCACAACCCACCGACCGAGTGATGACCTGGACGGAGTTCCAGACGGCCTTCAGGGCCTATCATATACCGCCAGGTCTGATGAAGAGGAAGACGCAGGAGTTCCTGCACCTGCAACAAGGGAGCCGGAACGCGCTGGAATACTCCAGGGCGTTCAACGATCTCGCGCTCTACATGTCGTATCACGCAGATACGGACGAGAAGCGGCGGGACCACTTTTACCAGGGGCTTAACCCGCTCCTGAAGGACAAGTTGGCGATGTTCAATCGCGGCAGCCTCAACGACATCATTGATGCTGCGATTGTTCAGGAGGACTCCGGCAAGGAGTTGGCGGCGGCAGAGCGAAGCGCGCCGCAAAGCAGCGGAGAAGGAGGCGGTCCTTCTCAGATGTTTCGAATGGTGAATCTCCCACCATCAGGTCCACGCTGGCAGCCACCACAGCGGTTGATGCCGTTCCGCAGTCGACCGTTCCTTTTCACCGGCATTCAGGCCGGCACTGCCAGTACCACCTCCGTAACAACAACAGCAGCAGCGGGCGATACCACGTGCGTATGCACCTCAGCAGCGCATGCCGGGCTTTCGTCCCCCGAGCACTACACCAGCAGCGGCCACATGTTACAAGTGTGGTCGTCCGGGACACTTCGCGAGCAGTTGCCCGGAGAGGCAAGGCGGCGGAGTGGCACCGCAGTTTCCGGGGAGGAATCAACCCCGGAACCCTACTAATGCATGGCGGGCAAACCCTAGGCCCGGAACCGTCCACCAGCTTGCCAGAGAGGACGTGTCGGAGGGCGAGCCAATCCTTACAGGTATGTTCCAACTCCACCAGCATCCCGCTATAATATTATTTGATTCAGGCGCCACGCATAGCTTCATTAGCCAAGCTTTCATTGATAAACATAGCTTGCAAATACTACCCACCGATAGTCCTTATGTGATCTGTTCACTGGGTGGGAAAATTTCAGCAAGCATGATGGTCCCAAAAGCGCCATTGTGCTTAGAGGGTAGAGTTTACCCTACGTCTCTCATAATCTTAGAGGGACAAAAGGTCGATGTCATCTTAGGGATGTCGTGGTTAACCCGCCACGGCGCTGTTTTAGACACCATCCTTCGAGTTGTGCACTTGAACTCAGAAGTGCACGAGTCTCACTCATTATTTCTGGACAGTCCAGAAATAAAACTTCCAAGTGTCTATCAAGCCACAACCATCAGATTGGAACATATTCCAGTGGTCCGAGAGTTCCCTGATGTATTCCCGGACGATTTGCCGGGGATGCCGCCCGATAGAGAGGTGGAGTTCAAGATTGAACTTGCACCGGGAACCATGCCAATATCCCAAAGGCCGTACAAGATGGCGCCCAAGGAGTTGGCTGAACTGAAGACTCAGCTCACGGACCTTCTGGAGAAGGGTTTTATTAGGCCGAGCTCCTCGTCATGGGGCTGTTCGGCATTATTTGTCAAGAAGAAGAATGAGACGTTATGGCTTTGTGTGGACTATCGTCCATTAAATGCCGTAACCATCAAGAACAAGTACCTGTTGCCACGGATCGACATGTTGTTTGATCAGTTGGTCGAAGCAAAGATCTTTTCCAAGATGGATTTAAGATCCGGGTACCATCAGATTAAAATAAGGGCTGACGACATTCCAAAGACAGCTTTCTCGACAAGGTACGGACTTTATGAGTACCTGGTCATGTCCTTCGGCCTCACCAATACTCCAGCTCACTTCATGTACTTGATGAACTCGGTATTCATGCCGGAGCTGGACAAGTTTGTCGTGGTCTTCATCGACGACATCCTGGTATATTCCAAGTCGGAAGAAGATCACAAGAAGCATCTGCGTATAGTCTTGCAACGGCTGCGGGATCACAAGCTATACACGAAATTCAGCAAATGCGAGTTCTAGATATCGCAAGTGCCTTTCCTCGGGCATATCATCTCAGCGGAGGGTATCGCTGTGGACCCGAGCAAGATCACTCAAGTGCTGAATTGGAAATCCCCGAGAACTGTTCACGAGGTACGGAGTTTCCTCGGGCTTGCGGGATATTATCGGAGGTTCATTCCGAACTTCTCGAAGATTGCCAAGCCAATGACAGAGCTACTGAAGAAGGCTACCAAATATGTTTGGAGTCCAACATGTGAAGCAGCATTCAAGGCTTTAGTCAAGCACCTGACATCAGCACCGGTTTCGGCGCAGCCAGACACAACAAAACCGTTCGACGTGTACTGCGATGCATCCGGCATTGGGCTCGGATGTGTGCTGATGCAAGACCGAAGAGTGGTCGCGTATGGGTCACGGCAGCTTAGAAACCATGAGCAAAATTATCCAACTCAGGATTTGGAGCTCACTGCCGTGGTACTCGCACTCAAAATGTGGAGGCACTACCTACTCGGTAACCTCGTACATTTATATACCGACCACAAAAGCCTCAAGTACATATTCACTCAGAAGGAGCTGAACATGAGGCAACGAAGATGGTTAGAACTGATACAGGATTACGAAATAGAGATCCATTATCATCCGGGCAAGGCAAATGTAGTGGCTGATGTGCTGAGCCGCAAGTCACACGTCAACAATCTGACCATCACACCGTTGGAAGAGAGCGAACCACCACTACATGTAATTCCACACGGAGCTCTCTACAACCTAGCTTTAATCCCCATCATCCGTGAACAGATAGAGGCAGCCCAGAAGAATGACAAGGGCATGTCACATTTGCGGAGACGTGTAGACGGTGGGGAGCTGAAATGTTTCCGGAAGGACGGAGACGGCGTCCTATGGTTCAAGGACCGGATCGTCGTACCCTGTAACCTGGAATTACGGAAGAAAATTTTTGATGAGGCACTTATCAAAATTCTCTATTCACCCCGGCAGCAACAAGATGTATCAAGAACTCAGAAGCAAGTTTTGGTGGACACGGATGAAGCGAGAGACTGCAAAATACGTGTCCGAGTGTGATACATGTCGAAGGGTGAAGGCAGACCACATGCGGAAACCGGGACTGCTGCAACCACTGGGCATTCCTGCCTGGAAGTGGGAGGACGTGAGCATGGATCTCATCGTCGGTTTACCCACCACCTTGCAGAAACATGATTCTGTGTGGGTGATTGTCGATCGGCTCACCAAAGATGCCCATTTCATCCCGGTCAACACAAACTACAACGCCAAGAAGTACGCTGAACTATGCATCTTACGGATCCTATGCTTGTATGGCGTACCCCGTACCATCATATCGGATCAGGGCACTTTATTTGTGTCCCGTTTTTGGGAGCAGCTACACGCTGCCTTGGGGACGAAGCTGATCCGTAGTTCAGCCTACCACCCGCAGACGGATGGGCAAACCGAGCGGGTAAATCAGATCTTAGAAGACATGCTACGAGCTTGCGCTATCAACCACGGCAAGAATTGGGATGATCACTTGCCGTTAGCCGAGTTCTCGTACAACAAGGGTTACCAAGCAAGCATCAAGATGGCGCCCTACGAGGCGCTATACGGGAGAAAATGCTGCACACCATTGAACTGGTGTGAGTCTGGCGAAAGAGTTACCTTCGGGATTGACCTCGTCAACAACGCGGAAGAAAAGGTTCGACTGATTCAAGCGAACCTAAAAGCCGCTCAATCCCGTCAGAAACAGTATGCGGACCGGAGAAGGCGCCCATTACAATTCGAAGTTGGAGATCACATATATCTACGGGTGTCTCCAATGAAGGGCGTAAACAGATTTGGGGTGAGAGGAAAGTTAGCACCCCAATTCATCGGTCCATTCCAGATTACCGAAAGATGTGGATCAGTGGCATACCGGCTGAAATTACCAGAAGCACTTTCCGGTGTGCACGACGTCTTTCACATTTCCCAGCTGAGGAAGTGTCTCAAGCTATCAACTACCGTTCAGCTGGAAGACATTGAAGAACTGCAACCGGATCTCACCTATCGAGAGGAACCGGTGCAGATTATTGATGAAAAGGCCCGAACCACACGCAACCGTACGTTGTGGTTCTACAAGGTTCGATGGAGTAATCACTCCATGGACGAAGCGACATGGGAGAGCGAAGGATTTCTTCGCGCTAACTACCCTGACTTTTTCACGTCGCATATCCGGTAATTTTCCACCGTCCTCTCTCTCATTTTCACCTTATAATCTCGGGACGAGATTCTTTTAAGGGGGGAGGAATGTAAGGGCCTCAGTTTTTGACACCTAATTGAAGTGTTCATCACCATACACACACACCTCATTTGAGGAAATATGATGAACACAAATGAAGAGCAAGTAACCACCATCAACATGCTCATTAGAGAACAAACTCACATATTGCAAAAGTGGTATTTTCCACATGTGATATAGGTGGGCTGGACATATGAAAACTCCTACACATTGCTAAGGATGTCCATGCCAAGTTTCACCCAAATTCAAAACCTTTTTGAGGTCATTTTGGGTATAGTTAGAAAGAGGGCAGCTTGAAACCATATTCAAATTCAAACTGTTTTTATCCCATGAATTTAAAAGTGGGAGGCATATTCTTATTCAGCACATTTTTGTGAGCTCACACACCAATTTTCACTCCATTTGGAGTTGATCTTGACATGAGCTAAGTGGGACAAATTCAAACTTTATTTGAATTCAAAACTGAACTTGTGCTGAAATTCATTCAAACCAAACCCAATTTGAATTCTACTCAATTCAAATGGCTCATGGGTGTATAATTTGAATTACCGGGGTAGTATGGGGCTCACTGTTTACAACAGTGGTTAGGAGTAAATTTCAGAGGTTAAAATTAGAAGTGGGACCCACATGTCAGCCACTACTCCAACTCAAAACGACTGAAAACCCAGCTCGGGTTCTTGCGCCGGACTGAGCAGCCGCCACGGCGAAGAGGCGACCGGGACACCACCTGCTTGCCGCCCCGACGTGCTGAACCGCCTCACAGCCCCCTTATCTACGCCACCGCCCTGATCAGAGCGATCACCGCCCACTCTGCTGCCTCCTCGCATCAGAACCGCGCCATCGCTGCCGATCACTCGGAGCTGATCAGGGAAGCTTGATCACCACCTCTCCGTCCCCTCCAGAGCCACGGCAAGGTACTAGAAACCTTCCTCCGTCTTCCCCGCTGCTAGAATTCAGTTGAAACCGATTGATATCGGCTTTGCCGAAAGATCAATTCGGTGACTTAGAACCGCCGCACCTCAGGCTCCCGTGGACAGCCCAACCGGGGCGTTGTCACGCCCGAGCCAAGGCACCCTGGGACGCGCTGGTGACCGGTGCTGCTCACCCCCGAGCCATAGCCCGAGTGTTTGCTCACCGGCGGCGAATTTCCAGTTTTCCCCTTTCTGTGTGCAGAACGACCTTCGGGTGCGGGTCCGTCGAATTCGTACTCTAGAAAGGATTAGAGGGCCTCAATTAGCTCTCACATGAACTAGACACGGTAACGCACAAGTTGCCTTCACAACCTTTGGCCGAAGAACCTCTGCAACCGGCGTATTTCGTGGTTTACCAACGGCGGAACAAACGGGAGGCATCGGGCGCACGGTGAGGACCTGCTCCGGGCCTTCCCCGAGCTGCCTCAAGCTCATGTCGACCTCCCTTGAGGTCCACTGATGCTTCCCGACCGGTTGATCTAGTAGTTCAAGTGCTAGGGAAGTCAGCCGACATGGCCGAAGTCTTTCCGAGGTGGCGTCTCGTCGCCGACCATGCACCGGCCATTGTCATGACGAGCTGACCCCAGAATCCTGTTCTCCGAGTAAAATTAGGCAGGGGCGGCCAAAATCGTGAAGTTTGGAGCTTTACAGAAGCCGACGGCGAGCTCTCCGGCGAGGTCCCCCGGCGGCAGAGCGCGGGCGTCGCGAGGTTGAAGAAGGGGGTGGACCCCAGCTGTCAGCGACAGATATTTTAAATTGGGATCGGAGTGTGGCCGGGATCGGGTGTGCTGGCGCGCAAAGACCCTGTGGGCCGCAGTGTGCGGTCGCCTCGCCGTGCGACGCGTGTCCCCGGGGCCCACTCGCAAGTTTAAACTTTTCCCCGATTTTCAGATTTCTTCCAAACTTTAAATCCTCATAACTTTGGCTAGAAAGCTCCAAATCGAGTGAACCAAATTTTGTTAGATTCAACTCTCTGAGCACTTTCCATAAAATCAAGTTTCACTTCATGAAAATCCTTAATTCTCCAGAATTAATTCCTCAAAATTTAAACTGTTTGGAATTTTAACTGGAGAATCCTTTGAAGGAAAATTCTGAAATTTTGCTGGAATGTTCATCAAAATATCCCTGAACTACCATCAAAATTTCAGATCCATTTGAGCTCATTTGATCCACCTAATGGTGTGATTAGTGAAACTGTTCCAGAGAAAATAGAAAATGTCCAGAAACATTTTCAGAATTTTCTCTGAAATTGTTTAGCTCATATCTTTAGCTAGGAACCTTCAAATTAAGTGAGACCAACTCCATTAGAACCCTCTGAAAATCTAGTTTTCAGAAAGTCATAGTTTGTTTCATGAAAATCCTTAGAACACCCTAAAAGCCTTCAATTAAGGTCAAGTACATAATTAATTGTGGAGGGCTCAAATGAGCTTTACTGCAACTAAAACTTGACCAAGTATCTGTTTAGGTTGTAACCAAACCACAGTAAAAGTTTCACAGTCATAGAGTCTGTCTAGTGGGACTTATAAGCTTCACAAGTTCAAACTTAATACAAATACATGTAAATTAATACATATGTTTCTTCCATCATGTAGTCGCTAAGGTCGAGGAGGAACCCGAAGTCCTAGACTTCGTTGCTCCGGAGGAACAGCTAGCCTACGACCAAGAGCAGCAAGGCAAGCTTTGGTTTGCATTAATCTTTTTACAAATGTTTATTGTTTTGAGCACATCTTTGAATATTGTTGTGATTCTTTGCATTAGAGTCTTGATTGGAAACCCAACTGCATAGCCAAGAAAACCATGGGTTGGGTTTAGGATTGCAAAACCCCGTTAGCTACTGCAATGCTAAGATAGAGTAGGATTCGATACAAGTCGAGTAGTTGGAACTACTCGCGAGCATAGGCTAGAGGCACTCGACTCGGGTAGTGATAGCACATGAAACATATGGCAAGAAAATGAGACCAAGCGGAGAGTAAGGGCAGCAGGACTTTGGGTCCTGTGTGCTGTAGCTCCGCTTGTGTCGATTGAGGACCGAGCCGTGTGCGGGCCTGTTGAACAAGCTAGAACAGTACCGAAGACCTACCGGCTATATGGGAACCGGGAAACCGATGTAACTCGGGTAGCTGGGTGTTGAGGCATAGCTGGTCGTTCAGAGGGTAGGTTGAGAGCTCGAGGTGTAAATCGGCTGGCGACACTGAGATGCACGTGCAGAGACCTCTTGCTCGGGACGATTGGACCGGTTCAACATTTGGTTAACGGGTGAAAGGTAGTTGCGTACGGCGTCCGTGATGGTTGTTGTAGGCAACATCGAGTACGGGCGTACGTGACGGGTTGTTCGGGTAACCCTGCAGGTGTAAATCGATTATAATCGCCGTCCCTCGCGGTCAGTGAGTACCACTTGTTCACTGTACCGTAACGTAGAAAGAACAGGCTAGTTACATGTTAAAATGTTGCTGATTGAAAGATGGACTTTGCTTGTTAATGGTTTGTTGTAGTTTAGAGCTAACTAAAGTTCCTTTCAACTTTGGGCAAAGTACATGAGAGAAATGCATTTCTTGTTTGATTGCGGCTCTCTCATGTGTCTTAGCGTAAGGTTCTCCACAACCTGCTGCTAAAACTTGAAAGTAAGGTTCCACTAATTAGGCGAGTCCTTGCAATTGATTTTTACCTCATGTAACCCATCACCCCTCATGTAGAAGTTCCATGTTTAGATGAGACGGGTCAGATTTGCTGAGCCTTCGTGCTCACTGCATGTGTTTGAAGCTTTTGCAGGGTTCTATGAGGAAGGGACTCCCGAGGAGGAGACGGAACCCCAGGAGGGGAACCCCGTCGAGTGGGAGTTGTGCACGCCACAGAGTTAGTGTGCGTGTGTGCTAGCAAGGACACGTTCAAGGGCTGAACGTGGACTTGATGCGTAGTCTACGCCCGTGAGTGTAGACTGGACTTATTTTGATGTAAACATGTTCATAAACCAGTTTATGTAATAAAATTTTGTTTCCGCTTTGTACCTTTGATGTGTGTTATCCGGTGCTGTGCAACGCAGCACCCCTCAGCGTGATCCTGGCTCGACAAGACCGTGGGGTCGTGTCAACACCCAATTGTAATGGTGCTCTATAGACCATCCTATCAGCTGTTAATTTTCCCACTCGGAGAGCAAATCAGATATGAACTATTTGTTGGAATGATAGGCAATTGATATTTAATAACATAAGATTTACTTATGAAATTATGGGTGGCACCAGAGTTAAAAAGTATGACTACGGGATGATCTAAATAAGAAAACGTACCCACAAGGACGGGTTCGCATTCTGGCACGTCTTCGATGGCTAAGTGGTGGACGTTGCCGGGTTTCTGTACTGGTTTCTTGGGCTGGTTGCGGGGCTGATTAGCACCCTCATACGGTGCTGCACCCCTGCCCTGTCGCTGCTCGGGGCAGTCCTTCGCAATATGCCTGACACGGCCACATGTGAAGAACGTGTAAGGTGTCGGGGTCCCTCCGAATTGAGGACAGAAAACTGGGGGCACGTGGTTGAAATTGAGGCGCACGCGGGACCATCCTTTGCTGCTGCTATTACTGTGGTGGATATGACGGTCGGAAGCTTGGCGCATTAAATTGTCGACCAAATTGTCGACCGCGAAACTGAGACGGTCGCGCCGTGGCTGCCATCTCTGACCGGATGGTGAGCGATACACCATGCGGTATTTTTGTGGCGCCCCACCACTGCTGCTCGCCAGCACGATGCATTTCCTCTTATTAGAACAGCGCTCGCGCTGAGCATTTTCTTGTAAAATCGCGGCATTAACAAGGTCGTTGAATGTGCCGCAGTTGCTTTGGGCGAGACGGGCCTTCATTTTGGAATCCAGGCCCCGGAAGAATGTGTTTCGTTTCTGTTCTTCCGTTCCCACAAATCCTCGCGCATACTGTGCAAGCCGGTTGAATGATCTGGAGTACTCATGAGCACTCCTCTCGCCTTGTTTAAACTCCAGAAACTCCTGGAACTTCCTCTCCATAACCCCGGGAGGTATATGATAGGCGTGGAACGCCTCTCGGAACTCCGTCCATGTGACGGCATGGCCAGCCGGTAATGAGGCGATGTAGTTTGCCCACCATGTACCGGCTTCCCCTTGAAGCTGTTGCGCTGCGTACCGCGCCTTCTGGTGTTCAGTGCACCGAAATAAACCAAACTTTTCCTCAAGAGTGTGGATGAAGCTGTCCGCCTCCAATGGCTCTTCGCCCTTCGTAAAGACCGGTGGATGGGTCGCCAAGAAGTACGAATATGAACTCTGTTGGGGCTGGCGTTACCCATTGTCTTGGCGTCGTCCTGGGCAGGACACATTTTGTTGCACCAGCATCCGCAGCAACTCGGTTTGCTCGTCGCGCGAGCTGAAGTGCTGCGGCAAGAACCTCCGCAAGATTTCTTGGAACTTCTGGTGGTGGAGGAGGTGGTTGCTGCTGCGTCGTGGTTTGCTCCAGCGGTGGAGAATCATCATCACGAACCTGACTGGGACCTCCCTCCTCTTGTGTGGACCATGTACGCACCATTCTGCATTCATACCATTTAAACGATCAACACGTGTTTGTTTACTTCATCCAGTCTATACAATAGTAGTGTGAGAATGGAACAATTTATACACATATTCACACATATGGATAAAGTATGAACTTTATACAACATATACATCCCTGGACCATGTCACACGATCGAGTTCCAAAGTAATGAACTTTAGGGATTAAAATTTCATTTCAACCATCATGGTTCGCCACGGGATGTTAAGTGCGTTAGCATACGTAATTCCTCGCTATTGTACTGGACCCAAACATGTTCTCGCTCGAAGTGATATGTTGAATGCATAAAATTTTTGACTCCAACTCGCTGTTTTACAACAGCCACTGGACATCGAAATGTGAAACCAAATGTTTTGTTTGAAAACTTCAACATGGTCTTCTCTGTCCAGCTTCTGGTCCAGCAGACCTGTAGGAAGAATTCAACTGTTTTGGCCGCCTTGGAAGCAAAACCTGGACTGTAGTTCAACAACAAAATTGTAGTAGACTCAAAAAGGAATCCACATTGTATTCATTTGACTCCATAGCCTTCCTACTTTATGAGTTATTATTTTTACAAGTTGACAGAATTTTCTCAGGAATTTTGACAGTATCTCCTTTGCAAGTGGCTGTTTTGTTCACAAAATTCCTACTATTTCTGCCCCCAATCTAGGAAAACACTGAACTACAAAGTTGTAGCACATTTCCGACACTTTCCAATGGTATCTTACTTGACCCTTAGAAATTTTTTTACAAGAAGTTGTGGTCGAAATACAGAAAATTCCAGAGAGCATTTTTGGTCTGCCCTGTTTCTAGACAGTGCAGACTCATCTGAGATATTGATCCATTTGGAGGGAGATTTTGTTCTGGAGCTCTACAGAGAAGTTGTAGAGGACTTCACAATCGTTCCAGAATATTATCACACACCTCCATTGGTTCAACCAATCCTATGTTATGCCCTGTTTAATTTCAGCAAAAGTTCTGCCGAAACAGGGGAGGTCGCTCCTAAGTTTTTGGAAATGAATCTACACTCCCCATTGACTCCTAGTTCAATATGGGAGTTCAATAACCCCTAAATAGAATCCTAAACTTCATTTTGACTCTTTTCTTTGAAAATATCCTTTTTATGCAACTACTACCCATCTTTGTACTACGTTTCCTCACCAAAGAAAAATCCTAAACCGGTATTCCGGCATATACGTGTCAAATGGTGGAACTAAGACGTCACTCACAAACGGTTTCTAAATGTCATGCACTAACATGGTTAATGTACCTGCAAAATACCACACAATAATGGTGCACACAAGGGTTTAACATTTCAGGCAGGTCCATATGATAGTAAAAACATACGGTCTGTATCATTGCCATATGGATCGTCCTTGAGTCAAGCCACGTCTCAAGGTACATGGTCGTGTTTTCACACCACACGACGGGGAACCCGAATAGAGCGCAAACGGTTCGTCACGGTTGGGAATTTTTTCAATCCAACGGATACCACCTACTGCCTCATGACTGTTGAGGCGTCGCACGCCGTTGCGAGCCCTGCGTATGACCCTTTGAACATTGAACGTTCAAGAGTTGCATACTATCGTGTTGCTTACCACACGATGGGGTATTCTCACTTTTGCCTAAAGCACGCTGGAGATCAGCGTTTTCATATGCTCTCAGAACCATGAGAAGGTTCAAAGACTCATATTAACTACCGTGCCAAACCATAGTAAACAGTTCCATACTATCGCTCGTATGGCGAGCTTACCGCAACTGATCCGCCTGTGGTGGCGTACCTTACCTCTTACCTGAAGTCGGAGCGTCGTTACAGAATGTATAACATATAAGTTAGCTTTTCCACCTTAATATATACTACTATCATAGACCTTATGTGGGCATAATGACTAACCCTCACTCGAATACTTCAAAGTTTTCAAAATAGGCTCTTTTCGAGCGTGCTATTCCCAGTGCGGCTCTGATACCATGACTGCGGGGACCACCCCGTGGTTCATCCACTCCGGGATCGCAGAGGGTGGTGCGTTGCGATGCGTCACCCAACAGGACACAAGAAAAGAATATGAACAACATACAAACATTTATTTTACATAAAACAGCGGAAAGTCTTTTACAAACTTAATTATACAGCGGAAATCTTATTAATAGCTAAACTCTCAACCAAGCTATGCAAAAGTGCAGCCGTCCAACCTGAGGACGCTACACACTAGCAACATACAACCGGAGATCACGGCGGCGTGCAGAGCTCCAGCTCGGCCGTGTACCCCGACAGGGGCATCGCCTCGTCCTCGGACCCTTCCTCATAACTCTCACCTGCACACAGCTCAAATATTGCAACTGTGAGCACGATGGCTCAGCAAGGCTTAACCGACAACCCTAGTCATTGAACTCTACATGCAGGGATGTTTAATATAGGAAAAAGAATTTGCAATAAAGACACGCTTACATGTTAATCCTTACTTTCAGTTTTATAGCAGCAGTTTAATGTGCCTTAGGCAGCCCTCACATCGGAAGTTCACAATCAAACAAGAAATGCTTTCCTCCGATGTGGTTATGCCCAAAGTGGAAGATAAACTTTATTAGCTCTACATCTACAACAGACATGGTTTCAATACATTAATAGTTCAACACAGCATAATATCATTCATCTGGCTTCTTTCACTTCTTACTACGTCACAGAACAGTGAACAAGCGGTACTAAAATAACCGTGAGGGCTGGTGATTGCAATAAGGAGACACCCGAACAACACGTTACATACACCCACTTTCAGAAGTGTGGTGCTTCACACCTTCCTACTCTGCTGTATGCGACAACCTTTCAAAGGAAACCCAAATGCTGAACCGGTCCATCCGTAATGGGCAGGAGGTCCCCGCGTGGAGCGTGTCTGTGCCCACCGGCAGATTTACACCTTGCTACCCTCAACCCACTCCTATAAAACGGTTGGGTAAGTCTCGGCACCCAGGTTAACCAATTACATCGGTTTCCTGCTTATGTCAGTATGCCATCTGGTATTGTTCGATACTTGTCCAGCAGGGCCGCACACGACTCGGTCCTCAATCCACACCAACAGGGCTACACACATGAGACCTCCGCTCACTGCCTCCTATCCCCCCTGCTGGGTCTCAGTTTCATATTCTTAAGCCATTCTATACTCTTTTCCATACCGTGTGATAAAACCTTACCTCACGAGTAGATTCCAACTACTCGACTTCTACCGAGATCCTAAGCACATTAGCATGAAATTCTCTACTCGTCGATTTTGTAAACTACCCAAACCTTCATAGTATTTAAAGTCATGCAAGTGGGGTTTCAAACACCTTAACTCTAATGCAACCATTCATCCTAGACATAAGTGATATAAATGAAAATTTTACAAAAGGTAAATAAATGTAAACCGGGGCTTGCCTGATTGCAAGTCAAAAGAAAAGTTAGCTTCTGGTGGGAGGACTTCCAACGGCTCCGATGTATCCTCAACTTTGGTCACTATATGATCTCCTATTACTAGCTACTGGTGTTTAGGTTCCTTAATTTGACTTGGGATTTTTCTGGTGGATACTAGACTCTCTAAGTATGATCTGAGCAAAATTTGGAGAAATTCCATTGAACCTTGTGGTCTCCAAAATTTCTACAAGTCCAAGCCTTCTCTGAATTTTGAGCCCAGATCTGAAGCTTTGACATGACTAACAGTGGAAGATCTAATTAAAGCAGGTCTCTATGTTCTAACAAAATTTGTTTCACCATTTGTGGAGCTACCTACAGGGAGATATGAGTTTTTCATGTTTGGGTAAAAGTCTGTAAATTGGCTCTGTTTATTTTCTTATTTTTCAGAGACATAAAGGATTAACACAACATTTAGCCAAGAAAATGAGGTACAATGCTTCTGAAATTTTTACTGGAGTTCAAGGATTTTTTAAAGAATGTCCTGCCCAAATTTGTGAATTTTCCAATAAACAGAACTCCTGTAATAATTCCAACAAGATTTTCTTTAATGAATTAATGAGCCAAATATAGGGATTTTCATAAAAAATGGGATGCATCTCTAGATACTACTCTCTGAGAGGAATCTAATGGAATTTATTTCACAATTTTCAGAGGTTCATATCAAAATTTATGAGCAATTGAAATTTGAACTATACTCTGAAAATTCAGAGAAGTTCAAACCCTACCAGCGGGCCCCACACCAGAGTTCCTTCTTCCTCCTCGCGCTAACAGCCGAGCGGCAGCGTCCTCTGGCGAGCTCCGCGGAAACCCATCTTCCGGTCACCCCTAGGGCTGAAACTCGCCGCCCCTCACTTTAGGGACATGGGGAACTCATCCCCGGGGTCGGTCGAGGTCACCAACTGCCGGAAAGGCGTCGGCGATGAGCGGCGGCGGCGACTCGGCTTCTGCGACGTCGAACTCGCGCTATAATGGCTCAAACTCTTTGATTCTTGTTTCTAGAGCACTGTGGGGGGGATCCCTCATCACCGGCATGAGCTCAAATCAGCTCAAAGGTGGCTGCAAATGTGAGTTCATTGGTGACCTAGGTCCAAAACCGGTGGCGGCTCGGATTTTCGAAGAACAGTGCATACACTTGATGATTTTTGACACTTTTTGATCCTAGAGGAGCGTGGGAGGGTATAGATCATGTTTGTAGCTCGGCCTAAGTGATGGTGGATTGCTTACTACGAATTTTGAATGTTTGTGCAGCTCGATCTTATGAACACCGAAGTGCTAACGGGGGAAATTCTCCCTCGTCGGTACATAAGAAGAGGAGAGAGTTGCACGGTTGGTTTGCACACCTGAGGGCAGTCCTTTTTCGTATAGAACGTCGGACACGAAAACGCTTGTAGTGTGTGGTCACCGGGGAACCGAGAGTGTCGGTCGGCGTGAGGTTGCTTCGGCTGTACGAGGCAGAGGACTGTGAGCCGCGCGAGAGGAGAAAGAGTTCACAGGGTCGGGAGCTACGCGCTTATCCTTCGGCCACCAAATCATCCCGAGCAGGAGGTGGCATTGACTGATGTTGGTGGCTTCTGCTGTCGGGAGGTGGTGCGCGCTGCAGACCCGATGAAGTCGGTTTGCAATCTGTGAGACTGACCAGTGGGGTCCACATCCACAACTCTCCCTCTCTCTGTGCTTTAGGATTCCCTCACGGATTTTGTCTGAAAATTCCCAAAATTGGAGGGTATACCAAAAGGAATATGAGAAACACAATGGTGCACTCAAATTTGGATTTCGGTGGAGTCAGAATTTGAAACTGATTTAAATTTAAATTCGAATTGTCTCCCGTTTTAATTCCAACAAATAGGAAATCCTTTCCAAATGCTCTGAAAATTTACCGGGCTATAATTGGATGTGTGGAGAACCAATTTGTAGCTTTAGATCTTCGTGTTTGGACGTTTTTGCAAGTTTAACTTAGACTTGTAGCTCACACCTTCATATTCAAAAGTTTAAATTCCCTCTTATTTTCTCGGGGTGACTTGCCGCTCCACTTGCTAGAATTTTGGGATTTCACACCCAAAAGCTCGAGCAAAAGGGCATACAGCATTAGTGCACCCTAGGAAAGGTCGTCATGAACTCAATTGAGCTCGGTAACGGCTCCAACTAGCATGTCACCGTGCGACCTAGGTCGAAATTCAGGAAAACTAGCAAAACTCAAAGAACAGTGGCTATACTCGATGGTTCTCCGAAGTTTCTGATCTTATGGACTCGCAAGGGCGTCTAGAAGTAGTCTACTAAGTTAGATGATGAGTGGTGCGGTGTGTAGCACAAATTTTGCGAAGTGGTCCGGCGGTCTCTTTTGTACACCGGCGCAAAAACGTGAAATTCCAGCGACGGCAGCCCATGGCATGCAGCCAGAGCTTGCGGTGATGAAAGAGAAGACTTAGACGAACCTTATTTGCCATGCACCACTCGGGGAAAGACGGGCTGTGGTGGCCGGACGACGTGTTCTCGTGGCGGCAGCTTTGTTTGAACCGAGGGAGAACAAACGGTGCGGCGAGGCTCGAGGAAGATCGGTCACGGGCTGGAACCGGTATGAGGACATCGAGGAAGGGTCGGCGATCTCGGTTGCGGCCTCAGCTCAGCGTGCAAGCCGTCTCTTTGGCCGGTCGTCGGTGGAGCAAGGTTTCGGTGGAGCGGCGCTGTTCTTTCGTTCGAGGACGAAGCAACCGGGCTGTGAGCGGTGAAATGATCTGGAGAGCGGTTCAGCGTGAGGATAAGAAGCTGGCGACGTTGCTCGGTTGCAAGAATTGTTGAGGAGGAGGTGGCACCGGGTCCTCAGCTCGGTGGCGCGCACAGCTTCAGCCTGAGAAACCGAGCACCCGAGTGAAGTCGGTTAAAAGCAAATGTGTGGCTGACAGGAGGGCCCCACTCCTCCCATTTTGTCCCAAAAACCTCAATTTCTACTGCTCTTCATTTTGGGGACCCTAATACCCCTTGTAGTTTGATTAAATATCCAAATGCCCATTTGAATTTGAATGAATCAAAGTGTGATTTGATTTGATCAAATTTGCAGCACATGTTAGCTGAAATTCAAATTTGATTTGAATTTAGCCAAAATAGCTCATGTCAAGATCAACTCCAAATGGAGTGAAATTGGGTGTGTGAGCTCACAAAAATATGCTGAGTGTGAATATGAATCCCACTTTTGGATTCATGTGATGAAGGGACTTTGAATCTGAAATTAAGTTCAAACTAGCCTTTTGCTACTTATACCCAAAAATACCTCAAAAGGTTTTGGATCTGGGTGAAATTTGGCATGAGCATTCCTAGCAAGGTTTAGGAGTTTTTCATATGCTCAGCCCCTATATGATGCATGTGGGAAACACCACTTTTGCATTTTGTGAGTTTATCTTCTAATGACTTTCTTGATGGTGTTTACTTCCTCTTCAAAGGTGTTCATAAGATATCCTCAAATGAGGTGAGTGTGGTGTGATGAACACTTTTAGTATATGCAAAACTTGGGCCCTTACACGCTGCCGGCTGGCTCGTCCCTGTCAGCCACCATTCCACGGGATGCGGCGATGCCGGAGGCTCGTGCTCAGGATCATCGGCGTCTCCAATGCCGCCGCCCTCCTCACCGCCATCTTCCCCGGCTATGACGTGGCCGGATGCACCGCCGCCCTCCTCGCCGCCGGGTTTCCCGACCCCGGCAGGGCCTGATCCGCCATCGCCTCGCCTCTGGACGTCAGGAGCGTCAGCGTCGTTGCCGCCCCAGATTCATCGCGCGCGTCCCTCTTCCTACCTCATGCTGCCAGCCCTCCGCGCGCGTCCCTCCTACCCTGCGCTGCTGGACTTCCCCGCGCGTCCTTGCCCTCCTATCCCGCGCCGTCGGCCTCCGCCGCGTGCGTCCCTCCTACCCCATGCTGCCAGCCTTTCGCGTGCATCCCTGCCCTCCTATCCCATGCTGCCGGCCTTCCGCGTGCGTCCCTGCCATCCAATCACGCGCTCCCGGCCTTCCGCGTGTGTCCCTTCCTACCCCGCGCAGCCAGCCTTCTGCGCGCGTCCCTGCTCTCCTACCCGTGCTGCCTGCCTTCCGCGCGCGTCCTTGCCCTCCTACCTAGTGCTGTCGGCCTTCCGCGTGCGTCCTTGCCTTCCTACCGCGCACCGTCGGCCTACGCCACGCGCGTCTTCCTACCCCGCGCTGCCAGACTTCCGCGCGCGTCCCTTCCTACCCTGTGCTGCCGGCCTTCCGCGCACGTCCATGCCCTCCTACCCCGCGCTGCCAGCCTTCCGCGCGCGTCCATGCCCTCCTACCCCGCACTGCCGCCCTTCCGCGTGCGTCCTTGCCCTCCAACCCCGCGTCGTCGGCCTCCGACGCGCACGTCCCTCCTACCCCGTATTACCGGCCTTTCGCGCGCGTTCCTTCTCCTACCCTGCTCTGCCTGCCTTCTGTGCATCCTTGCCCTCCTACCCCGTGTCACCGGTCTCAGCCGCGCGCGTCCCTCCTACCGTGTGCTTCCGGCCTTTCGCACGCGTCCCTGCCCTCTTATCCCGCGTTGCCGGCCTTACATTCGCGCCCCTGCCCTCCTACCCCGTGT
Source organism: Neostapfia colusana (assembly GCA_030760725.1). Lineage (NCBI taxonomy): Eukaryota > Viridiplantae > Streptophyta > Magnoliopsida > Poales > Poaceae > Neostapfia > Neostapfia colusana. The sequence goes on from JASWHV010000017.1 coordinate 53,911,049, forward strand.
CGCCGCCATCCATTGTGCACGTCATGACTCTCCTTCCACGCTTCGCCAGCCTCCACCATGCACACTTGGGCCATCTCTGCTAGCCATGCCTCTCGTGGCGAGGTGTTTGCGGCCCACTGCGTCCTCGCCACCGCTCGGGAGCATGAGTGGGCTCTTCTACGGTGTTCTCCCCGGGAAGTTGTTAGAGTATGTGTTTACTCATGTATGTAGGGTCTTTTGGTTCAGTCTCAACATCTGCCACGGCTAGATAGTGTGACTATGAGGGGGTCTTATTAGAGTGTTTTTGTGTTTACTCATGTAGGAAGTGTGTTGTTGTCCAGTCTCAACATCTGTCGCAGCTAGAGTTTCGACTGCGGGGGGATGTTAGACTGTGTGTGTTAAGGGATATTTTGGTCTTTTGAGTTGGGCTTCATAGCCTATATATGTAACCCCCTTTGCATTATCAATTGAGAGACTTCATTTTCTAGAATTATTATGATATCTAAAGCCTCAATTTGGTAGACAGCAATTTTATAAATCTAGAGTCTCAATCTAATATGCAATCTGTTTTCTAAGCTAATATTGCACTGAACTGTTGTTACAGTTGCTGATCTGAAGTTTTGTACGCTAATTGCAATGCTCAATCCCTATTAGTGCTAAAAACTGTTGCTGATCTGTGTATTACGGCTACCATAGTGTTATATATATATATATATATATATATATATATATATATATATATATATATATATATACCATCGACTAGAAATTGCTTAAAAAACCCAGGGCGACTTGGAGGTGGACTAGGATCGACTAGTCTCCCTAGTCGATGACTAGTCATCCTAGTCGCCCTAGTTGCCACTAAGGCCCCTAGGGTCGATTAGGCGACTTAAAAACAATGATGGGATGTGAAGACAGAGGGGAAGAAACAAGACGTGATCAAGACAGTGGCTCTGGGAACAAAGCCAGAACCCCAATGGTGTCCCACAAAGCTCAACAAGACTCAAAAGAGGCGTGTCCAACGGCTAAGGGCTCTAGAACTTGCTGAGGAGAAGAAAGAGGAGCAAAGGGATTGTTGGTTCAATCAAGCATAACCAATGATCACTAAGAAGACTTGGAAAGAGAAAAGGATTGCCCGGGAGGAAGCTAGAGATGATGAGAACGAAAAAAACATCTCGGGCAAGAAGGAAAACCAAGTCGAGATAAAAATGGTGTTTCATTTGCCTTCTAAATTCTGTCTTCCAGATGTTGAGGTGGTCGAGCTCGATATAGGAGCTAAAAACGTGGTGTTTGAGAAACCAGAACAGCTCAGCCAGCACATGAAGCCCTTATACGTCCGAGGACACATTGACGGAACGTCAGTCGGACGGATGTTAGTTGATGGGGGAGCAGGGGTCAACATAATGCCTATATCCATGTTTGAGAAGCTCAGATACTAAGAAAACGACCTCATCAAGACCAACACGACTTTGAGTGGGTTTCCTAGAGACCCGACCGAAGCCAAGGGGATATTGTCTGTGGAACTCACGGTTGGAAGCAAGACATTACCCACAACATTCTTTGTTGCCAACGTGAGGAGTCGGTGCTCCTTGGACGAGTTTGGATTCATGCCAATGGGTGTGTCTCATCCACACTTCACCAATGTCTTGTCCAGTGGGTTAGCAATGAGGTAGAAGCTGAGGCTGATAATTCGGCTTGCATAGCAATGGCTAAGTCATCTGATCTTCAAAATGGGAATATTAGGTGTCTAACAGGTCGGGACATAACCAACTACGACTTTGTGAGCGTAGGAAGAGACAGGTTTGTTCGCGAATGTGTAAAGCCGACTGGCTTCACTCGGCTCAGCAACGTAGCTTGATAATGCAAGATAAACAAGGTCATTTAACTTGGCTGCAGGTGATAACTGAGCAGTATCGCTTAGGTAGGAACGATATGGGCGAACTGGTAGCGGACTTTGACGACTTAGGGAATCTCGGGCAGGGGTTCTCCTTGGTGGACGGACTGTAGGAGATAAACCTCGGGGATGGATCGGTACATCGGCCAACCTTCATCAATTAGAATTTTGGATGTTCCATAAGAAAGAGTTAAGTCATTTATTTAAACAATATATGGACTGTTTTGCATGGGAATACACCGAGATGTTAGGACTCAGCCGAGAGCTCATGGAACACAAGTTGCAGATCAAGCCAGACTTTAGACCTCACAAACAACCGTTCAGACGATTCACCCGACCATCCACGATAAGATCAAGGAAGAAGTGAATCGTCTACTACAAGCTAAGTTCATTTGGCCGTGCAGGTATGCCGAATGGGTGTCAAATATAGTCCCTATAGAGAAGAAAAACACAGGAAAGTTGAGGATATACATATACTTTCGAGACCTCAACCAGGCAAACTGAAAGATGAGTATCCTATGCCCATTACCGATGTATTGATCAACAATGCCTCAGGGCATAAGGTGATCAGTTTTTTGGACGACAATGTGGGGTACAATCAGATTTTCATGACCGAAGAAGACACATCGAAGACAGCATTTTGTTGCCGTTGGTTTGTTTGAATGGGTTGTCATAACTTTCGGTTTGAAGAAAGCCGGTACAACATATCAGAGGGCTATGAATATGATCTTCCACCATATGTTGGGAGATATTCTTGAGGTGTATATTGACGATCTCGTGGTGAAGTCGGCTGGATTCCAAGGGCATATGGTCGACTTAAGGATATCCTTTGAGAGGATGGGAAGGTATGGCCTTAAGATGAACCCTCTCAAATGTGCGTTTGGCATGTCGGCTAGACGTTTCTTTGGTTTTATCGTTCATGAACACAACATAGAGGTCGACCACAAGAAAGTCGAAGCTATCATAAGAATAGGAGAGCCGACACGCAAGAAAGACGTGCAAAGTTTGCTAGGGAAGATCAGTTATCTAAGAAGTTTTATTACAAACTTGGCTGGGAAGATTGGAACCTTCATGTCACTCTTGAAACTTAAGCACGAGCAAGAGTTTACTTGGAGAGCAGAGCAGAAGGAGGATTTCGGGAGGATCAAAGAGTATTTGATGAAGCCACCGGTCTTGCCTGCACCACACATGAGGCAGCCCTTCCGGCTATATGTAGCTGCCCAAAGCCAAGTTATCGGGGCCGTTTTAACTCAGGAAAGGCAACGTAAGGAGCATTCTGTGGCTTACTTGAGCAGACGATTCCTAGATGCCAAAACCAGGTATACTTTCGTTGAAAAGCTTTGTTTATCTTTGTATTACGCGTGTTCCAAGCTTCGACATTATCTCCTTCCCAGTACGTGCTTCGTGACATGTCAACACAACATTGTCAAGCACATGTTGCAACAATCGATTTTAAGTGGCAGGAGGTAAATGGGCATACTTGTTGGTGCAATACGATCTGGTATTCGAGCCTCTCTGAAGCGTGAAGGGCTAGGTTGCAGCAAACCTTATCGTGGAGTATGATGTGCAACTCGAGGAGGAATGCATGGTCGAGATACGTCCTTGGAAACTGTTCATTGATGGATCGGTTTGCGACAATGGCAAGGAGTCGGGTACGTGTTTGTTTGACCTAGAAATGCAATGTACGAGTTCTTTATTCGGCTAAACTTCGTATGCACAAACAACCAAGCCGAATACGAGGCCCTGCTGAATGTCTTAGAGCATTTGGTGGACATGGGGATTATGGACGTTGAGGCTTTTGGTGATCCCATGCTTGTCATCCAGCAGATCAGTGGTGAAAGCCAATGTTACGATGGAACTTTGAATGATTATCGGGAACGATGTCTGGATATCATCAAGACTTTGGAAACGTTTTATGCCAAACATATACCAAGAGAAAAAAACGGAAGGCAAACTACTTGGCACAACAGGCATCGGGTTATGAAGTGAAAAGAGGAAAGTTCTACATAAAAACGAGGCCTAATTGTTCAAGGACAATGAGATCAAGGTGAAACAGAGCAATTCGGCCTGTTTTGACGTGTTAATTGTTGAAGACGGGAGGCCAACGATCATAGGATGCAACAAAGACCCAAACACATGCAAAGACAGGAAGATTCGGCATCAAGCATTGAGGTATGCATTGATCAACGATGAACTATACCGCCGAACCATAGATAGACTCTTGTTGAGGTATCTAGACAAAGATCAAGCGAAGGAGACCTGGGAGAAGTGCACGAAGGTCTTTGTGGCATGCATCAGTCTGCCCACAAGATGAAGTGGATGCTCAAAAAAACTGGTTTCTATTGGCCGACAATGCAGGAGAATTGTTTCTGGTATTACAAAGGATGTGAAGCTTACCAAAGGTTCGGAGATATCCAACAAGCACCAGCAAGTATGCTTCATCCCATTGTGAAGCCCTGGCCTTTCCGAGGATGGGGTCTGGACTTCATTGGGGAGATCCATCCAGCGTCGTCGAAGAAACACAGGTTTGTGTTGGTAGCTACGGATTACTTCACCAAGTGGACAGAAGCTGTGCCGCTCAAGAACAACACGTACAAAGAGATACAAAGACGAGTTTTGTCCTTGAGCATATTATCTATAGATTCGGTGTTCCATAAACCATAACCACAGACCAAGTAGGGGCTTTCATATCCTCAAAATCCCTTTGAGTTTGCCGAATCTTTTAGAATAAAATTATTGAATTCTTCTCCATATTATGCTCAAACTAACGGACAAGCTGAGGGTAGCAGTAAGATATTAGCATGGACTTCATAGCCGGGTTACCTCTCACATCTCACAAGCATGATTTGATTTGGGTGATAGTCGATCGACTAACCAAGTCGGATCATTTTATTCCCGTACATACAAGTTACGTGGCCAAGCAATATGCGGAGCTGTATATTGCAAGGAACTTGTGTTTGCACAGTGTTCCCCGCTCCATTATTTCAGATCGCGGTGCGCTGTTCACCGCTCGGTTTTGGGAACAGCTGCACGCGTCATTGTGGATCAAACTGATCCGAAGCTCCGCATATTACCCGCAGACGGATGGTCAAACTGAACGGGTGAGTCAAGTGCTTGAAGAAATGCTACGCGCCTGTGCCATCCACCACGGCAAAAATTGGGACGATAATTTACCGTTGGCGGAGTTTTCTTACAACAATGGCTATCAAGCTAGCATCAAGATGGCGCCGTATGAAGCTCTCTACGGCCAGAAATGCCGCACACCTCTCAACTGGTGCGAGTCCGGCGAGCGAGTTATCTACGGCATTGAACTTGTGGATGAGGCTGAAGAACGAGTGCGAGTAATACAAGCCAATCTCAAGGCTGCTCAATTTCGTCAGAAGAGCTATGTGAATAGAAGACGCCGTCCTCTGCACTTTGACATCAGGGATCATGTTTATGTCCCTGTGTCTCCGATGAAAGGAGTTCATCGTTTCGGAGTGAAGGGCAAACTTGCGCCATGATTCATCGGTCCGTTCGCCGTCATTGAAAAATGTGGACCCGTGGCCTATCGCCTGGAGTTACCGGCATCACTCGTAGGAATTCACAATGTCTTCCACATCTCTCAGCTGAGGAAGTGCCTCAAACCCTCATCTGAAATCCGCACTGAAGACATAGAAGTTCTTCAATCAGACCTCACGTACTCTGAGTATCCGATCCGGATTATCGATGAAAAGACTCGCACCACAAGAAACCGGACCTTATGGTTTTACAAGGTCTTGTGGAGCAACCATACCGCTGATGAGGCGACATAAGAAAGCGAGGGCTACCTACAAGCGAATTATCCGGACTTGCTATCATCGTATACCTGGTAAAGTTTCCCAATTTTGCTTTTCTTTTGGAATCTCGGGACGAGATTCTTTTTAAGGGGGGAGGGATGTAAAATCCCCAAAAAGTGGTAGCAAAGATTTCAGCACCTTTACACCTAGGAAAAAGGAGGGGAATTAAAACTTTGAATTATAACGGTGTAAGTTCAAAGTGAGGATTCAAACTTCCCAAAACTTTCAAACATAGAGATCTGAATTTATAACTTGGATCTTCATAGGCCAAATATTCAACCTCACAAATTTCAGCTCATTTGGAGGGGTTCTAATATTTGTTCGGGGTTAAAAGAGGAAGCCCTCGAATCTGAAGTTAAATTTCAGTATCAAATCCCAACTTCCTCAATTTGTAAATTTGGTTCCACAAATGTGTTCTCCACAAGCAGCCATGCCAAAAATTTCAGAAGTATTTGAGTTGGTTTTCTATGTTTTTGGAACAATGCAAAAGAGAAGATTCAAATTCCAATCCAAATTCAAATAACCAAAGTCAGTTCAAAATTCCACACTAGAATTCAAATCATTTGAATTCAAAGATTTCAAACCATGACTTTGGGAGAAAGCAAAAGATTTAATTTGGAGGAAATTATCAGAGCTATTAGGTGGGGTGGGACCCACATAGCAGTGACACATGAAATAACAGGGGCAATTTGCTTCTGTGCCAGTGCTTCTCGAGCTGCCACCACGCTAGGATTTTCCCTCCACCGAGCAGCTTGCAATGACTTGCTCCCGAAGGCAGCAAGTCGTGCATGGTTGATGGCTATCCACAGCAGCTGCCCAAATCAAATTCTATGCTTTGTCTCAACGTTAAACCAAAGTTTTCATCCGTGCTCAAGCGCCAAGCGAAGAAAACCACCATGCGCCTCTGTGACCGTCACTAGGCAGCCTCCAGCACCCCCTAGCGCTGGTTGATCCCCCTAGGAGCTGCGCCAGCGCCTCCTCGATGATCTTCACCACTCCTCAGTTCATCCCCGAGCTTCCCTCGCAGTGCCCGACCCGTTCTTCACCGGGAGAAAATAGAGCACCGCCGTACCTCGCTGCTCCTCGTCTTCCAGCCGGTCCAGCGCCTCTCCCACACGACCATCACCTCCCTAAGGTGCGCCAAGGTGTGTAGATCATGCCCCATTGCCGTCTCACCAGAATTTGTGTTTTGGCGCCGGTACACGTGAAGAACCGATCAAGACAAAACTGGAAAATTCGTCCAACACGCATGATCATTTGTTCTTCGGTTCAGGCCATATTAACTACATCTCCTAGCGCCCTCCCACGCTGAATACCAAAGCAAACCGTCCACCACACGCCCCGGGCGACGAGAATTCACCGGCGGTGGCAAAACGGGTCGGTCCTCCGGTGAACCCCCTTTTCCCGCCGTTTGCTGCAAGGTTTGGCATGTGTTCCATGTTCCCCGACCACTAGGGACGCTTTAGGGAAACTATCTCATCGGGAGAAGCTTGGGACACACCGGAACGTGTCGATGCCGCGCCGCCGAGCGCCGCTGCCGATGCTGACCTGCTTGGGCTGTTTTCATGAGGTGAGACCTTGCCCGGCAGCTGCGCCACGTTGCCACGGTCATGTAGGGTGAAATCGGAGCAAAAACGGTGGAGAATTGAGGGAGAACGAACCACGCCACGATCTGTGCTGGTGTGCACATGCGTTCTCTGGCGGTAGGTTGAAGAAACATCTGACCCGTGGGCCCCACCTTTGAGTTCTCTGTGTAAACTTCAAACAAAAAGTTATTCAAATTTGAAAAATCCATAACTTTGTGTAGAGAACCCCAAAAAGGGTGAGACCAATTTTGTTGGAATCCACATAAGGAGTACTTCTCAGAGGAACAAATTGCTTGCTATGAAAATGGCCAGGAATTTCTGTAGAATTGTTTATAGTAAATACTTTAGAGATTTATTCCAGGAGCAATTCTTTATGAAACCTTCCTAAATTTAGGAAGCAAATCCTTTTCCTAGTTACTGAGGTCCAGTAAAAATTTGAGAGTCATCGGAGTTCATTTGCTAGGCTAAATTACCTTCCAAAGTTCAGCCTCTATTTGGAAATTCAAATTTTAAACAGAAACTTTTCAGAACTCCTGTCCAACTTCAAAAATTCATATCTCTCTGTTGGTAGCTCCAAAAATGGTGAAACAAATTTTGTTAGAACCATGGAGACTTACCCTAATTAGATCTTCCACTGTTAGACATGTTAAAACTCAAGATTTGAGCTTAAAATTCAGAGAACCCTTGTACTTGTGAGAATTTTGGAGGCCACAAGGTGCAATGAAATTTCTCCAAACTTTGCTCAGATCATCCTTAGGGAGTATAGTATCCATTAGAAAAATCCCAAAGCCAATTAAGGAACCTAAATAACAGTAGCTATAAATAGAAGTGTACTTCTTATATAACACTAGCACTTATACATGTATTTTTGTTACATTTCATATAGTGACCGAAGTTGAAGATACGCCGGAGCCGTTGGACGTCCTGCCACCTGAAGATAACTTTCCTTTTGACTCGTGACCAGGCAAGACTCGGTTCGCATTTAAGTACTTTTTACAAAGTTTTTCATTTGTATCACTTATGTCTAGGTTGAAATGGTTGCATTAGAGTTAAGGTGTTTGAAACCCCACTTGCATGACTTTAAATCCTATGAAGGGTTGGGTAGTTTACATACTCGACGAGTAGGCAATGACATGCTAATGTGCATAGGATCTCGGTAGAAATCGAGTAGTTAGAATCTACTCGCGAGGTAAGGTTTTATCACATGGTATGGAAAAGAGTAGAGAATGGCTTAAGAGTTGTGAAACTGAACAAGTATCGAACAGTACCGGATGGCATACTGACATAAGCAGGAAACCGATGTAATTGGTTAACCTGGGTGCCGAGGCTTACCCAACCATTTTATAGGAGTGGGTTGAGGGTAGCAAGGTGTAAATCTGCCGGTGGGCACAGTCACACTCCACGCGGGGACCTCCTGCCCGTTACGGATGGACCGGTTCGGCATTTAAGTTTCCTTTGAAAGGTGGTTGCTTACAACAGAGTAGGAAGGTGTGTGGCATCACACTTCTGAAAGTGGGTGTATGTGACGTGTTGTCCGGGTGTCTCTTGATTGCAATCACCGTCCCTTGCGGTTATTTGAGTACCGCGTGTTCATTGTTCTGTGATGTAGTAAGAAGTGAAAGAAGCCAGATGAATGATAATATGTTGTGATGAACTATTACTATTTTGAAACCATGTCTGCTGTAGATGTAGAGCTAACTAAGTTTATCTTACACTTTGGGCATCACCACATCGGAGGAAAGCGTTTTTTGTTTGATTGTGGACTTTCGATGTGAGGGCTGACTAAGGCTCATTAAACTGCTGCTATAAAACTGAAAGTAAGGATTAACATGTAGGCGTGTCTTTATTGCAATGTCTTTATCCCATATTAGTAATCCTTGCATGTAGAGTTTCATGATTAGGGTTGTCGGTTAAGCCTTGCTGAGCCATAGTGCTCACGGTTGCAATATTTGAGTTGTGTGCAAGTGAGAGCTATGAGGAGGGGTCCGAGGACGAGGTGATCCCCCGTCAGGGTACACGGCCGAGCTGGAGCCCTGCACGCCGTCGTGATCTCTGGTTGAATGTTGCTAGTGTGTAGCGTCCCTGGGCTGGACGGCTGCACTTTTGCTTATTTAGTATGAGAGACTAGTTATGTATGTTACTTCCGCTGTATACTTAAGTTTGAAAAAGACTTCTGCTGTTTTATGAAAAATAAAAGTTTGTATGTTGTTCATATTCTTTTCTTGTGTGCTGTTGGGTGCCGCATCGCATGGCACCACCCTCTGCGATCTCGGAGTGGGTGAAGTACGGGATGGTCCCCACAGACGTGGTAGAGTCGCATTGGGGATAGCACACTGAAAAAGAGTCTATTTTGAAGACTTAGGAGTAGTCGAGTGAGAATTAGTCACTATGCACACATAAGGTCTATTATAGTAGTAGTTACTAAGGTGGAAATGTTAAATACGAGTTATTAATTTGTAACGACGCTCCGACGTCAGGTAAGAGGTAAGGTACACCACCGCAGGTGGATCAATTGCGGTAAGCTCGCCATACGAGCAATAGTATGGAATGGTATACCGTGGCTTGGCACGGTAGTTAATATGAGTCTCTGAACCTTCTCATGGTTCTGAGAACATATGAAAACACTGATCTCCAGCGTGCCTTAGGCAAAAGTGAGAATGCCCTATCATGTGGTAAGCAACACGATAGTATGCAACTCTTGTACGTTCAATGTTCAAAGGGTCATAAGCAGCGCTCGCCATCGGCATGCCTCAACGGTCATGAGGCAGTAGGTGATATCCGTTGGGTTGATAAAATTCCCAACTGTGACGACCCATTCGCGCTCTACTCGTGTTCCCCGTCGTGTGGTGTGAAAACACAACCATGTACCTTGAGACGTGGCTTGACACAAGGACGATCCGTATGGCAATGATACGGACCGTATGTTTTTATTATGATATGGAACTGCTTGAAATGTCAAAAACCTTTGTGTGCACTATTATTGTGTGTTCTTCTGTAGGTATATTAACCGCGTTAGCGCATGACGTGTAGAAATTGTTTGTGAGTGACGCCTTTAGTTCCACCATTTGACACGTTTATGCCGGAATACCGGTTTAGAATTTTTCTTTGGTGAGGAAACATAGTACCGAGATGAGTACTAGTTGCATAAAAGGATATTTTTAATGAAAATAGTCAAAATGAAGTTTAGGATTCCATTTAGGGGTTATTGAACTCCCATATTGAACTAAGAGTCAATTGAGAGTATAGATTCAATCTCTAAGACTTAGAAACAACCTCCCCTGTTTTCGGCAGAAATTTTTCTGAACTTAAACAGGGTATAACTTAGGATTGGTTCAACCAATGTAGGTGTGAGATACTATTTTGGAAAGGTTTCGAAGTCTTCTACAACTTTTCTGTAGAACTCCAGAACAAAATCTCCCTCCAAATGGATGAAAATCTCAGATGAGTAGGCACTGACCAGAAATAAGGCAGACCAAAACACTCTCTGGAATTTTCTGTATTTCTGTGACGCCCGGTTCCGTGAAAACGGAACCCATCTCATGCATATGTGTGCCCAGTATGTTCATCACACATACACATGTAATTCATAAACTGAATTCAGAATATAACCACGAATAAATAGGATTTAAGTACTTTATTACAATGACTCTGAGTCTCACTCATGAATCTCTAACTTATTCTTGCAGCGGAAGTCTCTAAATGACAGCGGAATTAACTAAACAGCAGCGGCTCCATCCTCAACTCCAGAGGCATGTTGACGGTAGTTTGTACGCCTAGTACTCCTCATGATCCTCGAAGTACTCTTCTCCTATTGCTGATGTTTGTATGATAATGCAAGGGTGAGTACATGTCATATTCAGCAAGTGCGGGAAAAGTATGACATGTAGCTTACAACAAGGTAAGGAATAAAAAGGCTCATTGCAGCAAGCAAATTTTATTTCACAAACGTGATAAAAACAGCAGCTATGTCTAGGTGAATTTAATCCCAACATATATCCAAGTAAAACAGCAACATACCTCCATCATAGTTCACCATTTATCAAGTCTCAACATTCTTTCATCATAAGTCACCTTTTCTCAAGTCTCAACCAGCCATTGATCTTTCTCAAGTTTATCTCATGCTCATAACCATCTCATGTTCATATAACCAAAACCAAACTCATTGCCAAGACTCAACCAATCCCGAGACCAATCCCAATGACCATACCAAGACCATACCATGATCATACCAAATAACCATCCCAAGTTTTCCCTCTAATCATGTGAGATGGCCAAGCGCTGTGACCGTAAGCACGGCTATCATGATAGTTTTACACTCTGCAGATGTGGCACCACTTTACCCACAAGTTTGTGATTTCGTCACCCGTCGGCGACTGCAGAACCTCCATTATACCAGTACACAACCGCCGGTGTATGGCCAAGAGATCACAAAATAGTCTTTACAAAGGTGCTACTAGATGTATGGACTCACTAAGATTTCACCAGCAGGCTCGAATCACCATTCTCCCACCTATGGGCCCCCTCTTGTGCCATGCAGTTCCTAGGGCAGTCCTCTCTCGACTCCCATTCCCCGCGCCTTCCACGGTCCATAACAATCTAGCAACTTACCTAATTAGTCAGCTAAGCCGCACCCATATTTGACCTTGTGGTGGCACTGTTTTCCTGGCATGTGCTGGCATGAACCGGTCCTTAGATCTATGGCAAGTAAACCACCATCTCATTCATCAACTTCCACGAACCAAGCTTGCCTAGATCTCCCCCGATCCATGTTCGTTACCATCATCAAATTCTCATTATCATTATTCATATGAGCGCAGTAGCTAACCATGTTTTAACTCAGCTTCCCGTATCCCGTAGATTAAGCGAAGCAAAAAGGAAAACGACCATATCCGACTCACCAACTTCCCCAGTGACAAGGATGGTTAACAAAACTAGTAAACTCCTATAAAAGGGTGTCCCATCAAGTTGACTCATGCATACACGTTTTCGCAAACAAAACAGTTTCAAAACATGGGATCAATATGGTCAAGGAGCACTTGCCTTGCTCCCGTGGTTCTTGTTGTCCGAGCGTCTCAAAGTCTTGGTGTTGTAGTTCTTCGTAGATGGCTTCCTAAGCTTGTCCTTCTACTCACGATCACGCACATACAAGATTTACAGCAATCAAACATTATGTACAACTCTACTCAAGATGCAATGGTGTCGAAGAATGCAAACCCTAGGGTGCTGTTTTATTAAACCAGTTTGTACGTGTTCTTGCATGTTTTAATGGGCTTGCATGGGGTTTTATGATGAACAAGGATGTAAGGATCAAGTGTGTATGTGGTGATGATATTGAATCAAGATCTAGATCAATTCCACCGTCAAAAACCGATCAACACATGATCTGTCCTCACGAAAAAGTTTATGTCTGAAGGGAGCGAAGAAAACAGATGCGTAGAAGCCGCGATGATGTCGTAAGATGGGTAACAAAGACCTACCTCACTTCTTTTTGCTGGCAGGGCCTTCCTCCTAGCAATGGCAGCAGCGACGGCGAGGCGTGACGGCGCTCGTCGGCGAGCTCACTGGAGACTGATCTCCGGAAGGGGGTTCAAGTCGGCGAGTTAGGGGCTAGGGCCTCTAAGTTGTCGACTTGAGAAAGGTGTTACGGCCAAGGGGGTTTTCGGGTTCTATTTATAAAGGAAAAAGAAGAGTCCTACTCCGATCGGAGTTCAAATAAGAGTCCTATTCAATTTGTTTTGGATCTTAACAACTTATCTCCAATTGATTTGGGTGCGGTAGCAACGTGGGAAATTGTGTCGGTACCCTCAGTACCGGGTCTTCCCGCGCGCACAGGAGAAAAACCGCTTAAGGATCTCGTCACCTCTGCAGGGATGAGCTCCGGAGGCGCCATATGTCCAGCGGGTGCCGGGCCTCCCGTCACCTCAGAGGCGAGCTCCAGGCCTGCCACACGTCCAGCGGGACGGGGCCTCCCTTTTCCTCAGAGGCGAGCTCCGCGTGCGCCACGTGTCTGGCGGGGCGGGGCCTCCCTTTTCCTCAGAGGCGAGCTCCGCGTGTGCCACGTGTCTGGTGGGGCGGGGCCTCCCCTCTCCTCAGAGGAGAGCTCCGCAGGTGCCATGTGTCAGTGCCGGACCTCCCCTCTCCTCAGAGGCGAGCTCCGAGAGTGCCACGTGTCCAGCAGCGTCGGACCTCCCTTCTCCTCGGAGGTGAGCTCCGCGGACGACATGTGTCCAGCAGCGTCAGACCTCCCTTCTCCTCGATGGTGAACTCCGAGGACGACACATGTCGAGCAGTGTCGAACCTCCCTTCTCCTCGGAGGTGAGCTCCGAGGACGACACGTGTCCAGCAGGGCCGGACCTCTCGGAGGCGAGCTTCGAGGGTGACACGTGTCCCGCGGGGTCGGGCCTCGCCTCTCCTCCGAGGCGAGCTCCGAAGGCGACATATGTCTCGCGGGGCTGAACCTCATCCCTTCTGCAGAGGTGAGCTCCGCGGGCGCCACGTGTCCCGCGGTGCTAGACCTCACCCCCTCCGCAAGGGTGAGCTCTGCGGGCGCCACGCGTCCCGCAGCCTGGGGAAGTGTCGACAGCGCACCTCGTCAAACTGGAATTGGCTCACTTCTGCTATCTTTTCCCATTTCCCAACATTTTTATGATTCTTTCTCCATTTCTACTTCTTTTATAATGTTTCTCTATATGCAATGCATGGATATGAAATTGAGAGTGTTACAAACCTACCCCCCTTAAACTGAATCTCGCCCTCGAGATTCGTTAGAGTAGAGAATAGATGAGGGAATTCTGCCTTGAGGTCTTCCTCACGCTCCCATGTAGCCTCGGCTTCCGTGTGATGGCTCCACTGTACCTTGCACCAACGGATCACTTTGTTCCTCGTGACCCTTTCCTTCACGTCCAGAATTTGGACAGGGTGCTCTACATAGGTCAGATCCTCTTGAAGCTCGAGCTCATCCATCCGTACTTGTTCTTCCTGTACTCTTAAGCACTTCTTGAGTTGGGATACGTGAAACACGTCATGCACGTCGGAGAGGTGCGTTGGGAGCTCTAGTTGATAGGCTACCTCTCCTCGCTTGCCCATAATCTTAAATGGCCCGATGTAGCGAGGCGCTAGCTTGCCTTTGACGTTGAAACATCGTTGGCCTCGGATAGGTGATACCTTAAGGTACACGAAGTCTCCTACTTCGAAAGTCAACTTTCTTCGCCTATTGTCCGCATAACCTTTTTGTCGTGACTGAGCAGCCTTCAAATTTTCCCGTATCGTTTGGACTTGCTTCTCAGCTTCTTGCAGCACTTTAGGTCCAAACACTTGGCTCTCTCCGGTCTCATTCCAGAACAGCGGCGTTCTACATCGTCTACCGTACAATGCTTCGAAAGGTGACATCTTCAAGCTGGCTTGATAGCTGTTGTTGTATGAGAACTCAGCATATGGCAAGCTCCTATCCCAACTACGCCCATGTTTCAAGGCGCAGGCTCTCAACATGTCTTCCAAAATTTGATTTGTCCTCTCAGTTTGCCCGTCAGTTTGCGGGTGATAAGCGGAGCTGAAATCAGTCGTGTACCCATAGTTTCATGCAGCTTCTTCCAGAACCTAGAGGTAAATTGGGTACCCCGATCTGAAACTATCCTCTTCGGGACTCCATGGTGATACACGATTTGCTCCATGTACAGCTTGGCTAGTTCTACGACGCGTTACGTGGTTCTAACAGGAAGGAAATGGGCTGTTTTCGTCAATCGGTCCACCATAACCCAAATGGAGTCGTAACCCGATCGAGTACGTGGCAATCCGACAATGAAATCCATGCTGATGTCTTCCCACTTCCACTTGGGTAATTTCAATGGCTGCAACAATCCAGCGGGTCTTTGATGTTTGGCCTTCACCCGTTTGCACGTGTCGCATAAGGCAACATACTCAGCTATGTCCCTTTTCATACCATCCCACCAATAGCAAGTTTTCAGGTCCTTGTACATCTTTGTACAGCCGGGATGTATGGAATAAGGTGAGTCATGTGCCTCCTTTAATATCATGTCACGGATGTGCTTCACGTTAGACACACAAATCCTTTTTCCTAACCAAAGAGTACCCTTCTCGTCTTACTTGAAATCCTTTTCTATGCCTTGTCGGATTCTTTCCTTGATTTCCTCATCCGTTGCTTGGCCATCTCGTATCTCTTTTTCCAGCGAAGAGTTGAGTTCTATCACTTCCATCTCGTTCAAGAACCCGAGATGTAACTCGGAACCGTGAGTTGGTGACATGCTCCCTTTCAGCTCAACGCATCAGCTACTACATTGGCCTTTCCGGGGTAATAGTTGATCCCAACATCGTAATCCTTGATGAGTTCCAACCATCGACGTTGCCTCAAATTCAGATCTGTTTGCGTGAATATATATTTGAGGCTTTTGTGATCCGTATAGATCTCACATCGGTGGCCAAGGATATAATGCCTCCAAATCTTCAAGGCATGTACCATGGCTGCGAGTTCCAAGTCATGTGTGGGGTAATTCAGCTCGTGTTTCTTTAGTTGTCTCGACGCATAGGCTACCACTTGTCCTTCTTGCATGAGCACACATCCAAGCCATTGTCTTGATGCGTCACAATATATATCAAAACTCTTGCTCACGTCCGGCAATACCAAAACCGGCTCTGTGGTTAGTCTTTTCTTGAGCTCCTTAAAGGTTTCTTGGTACACTGGTGTCCACTGAAATGCTTTTCCCTTCATTAGCAATTCAGTCATAGGCTTCGCTATTTATGAGAAGTCCTTGATGAACCGTCGGTAGTATCCAGCCATCCCAAGGAAACTCCGAATATCTCTCACGTTCTGTGGTTGGTTCCACTTCAGAACATCTTCCACTTTTCTGGGATCAACCAATACTCCTCTCTCGGAGATGATGTGGCCTAGGAACGATATCTCCTTTAGCCAAAATTGACATTTGCTGAACTTGGCATACAATTGATGCTCTCGCAGTTTCTGCAATGTCAATCTCAAATGTTCTTCATGTTCTTCCTCGCTTTTTGAATACACCATGATGTCGTCGATGAAAACCACGACGAACTTGTCCAAGTACTCCATGAAGACCTTATTCATGAGGTACATAAAGTATGCAGGTGCATTCATTAACCCAAAATACATGACGGTATATTCATAAGAACTATACCGTGTTCGAAATGCAGTCTTGGGTATGTCGAAGGGCTTAATCTTCAGCTGGAAGTATCCCGACCGAAGATCAATCTTGGAGAAAATTCGAGCACCTTTTATTTGGTCGAACAGGTCCTCTATATGGGGCAGCGGGTATTTATTCTTGATCGTCACCTTATTGAGAGACCTATAATCCACACACATCCTTTGGGTCCCATCCTTCTTGTCTACGAAGAGCACGGGGGCTCCCCATGGTGACTAGCTTGGGCGTATAAAACCCTTTTCTAGCTGCTCCTGAATTTGCTTCTTAAGGTCCACTAGTTCATTAACGGGCATCCTATATGGTCTCTTCGCTATAGGTGCAGTTCCAGGTACTAAATCAATGGCAAACTCAATGTCTCGGCCAGGTGGCATACCTGAAAGTTCTTCAGGGAACACGTCCGAATATTCTTGAACCACCGGAATGATTTCCAATGTTGCTTCTTCGACGTGGTTCAACGTTGCCTTCTCGGTTGCCGGTTGGGCTGACTCGAACTTAATACGAGTACCGTGCTCATTTGTCAACTGCACGCTCCTCTCAGCACATTGAATTACTCCGTTGTGCTTGCTTAACCAATCCATTCCAAGTATAATATCAATCCCTTGGGAATCCAAGACAATAAGGTTGGCAAGAAAGTCTACCCCCTTATTTTAAGGTTTACTTTTGGACATACTATATTAGTCCTCATCTCTCCACCGGGAGAATTAACCAATATAGTATATTTCATGTGTGATATGGGCAGATTATACTTGGCAACATACTTGGATGATATAATGAATGCGATGCTCTGGAATCAAATAAAACAGTGGCTGGGTTGGAGTTGGCAAGGAACATACCGATCACGACGTCCTCAGCTTGTTGTGCTTCCTCAGCGGAGACATGGTTCACGTTGCCACGAGCGTAGTTCTGCTGCCCACGGTTACCTTGCGTAGCTCCTCCATTTGGCTGTGGGTTCTGCCTTGGCGCGTTGGTCGGCTGTCCAAGGCCTTTCTTCGGGCATTGACTTGCAAAGTATCCCGCCTCTCCGCATGCAAAGCATGCTTTATTGCGTAAAACAGCAGGAACGTTGGGGCGAGGGTGGTTTTGGACATAGGCGCCCATGTTGGGACGGGGCGCCGGAGGCAAAGGCACACGAGGTGCTTGCATGACAGGACGTGCTGCAGTGGCTGATTAGGGTGAGGTGGATTTGCAGGGCGGAAAGTAGAAATGGACGAGCCATACTGCGGTGCAGCTGGGGGCATGAAACGGGGACGTACATTGCTCCCTTGTGGCTGGTATGGCATCTTCCTCTTGCCCTCTTGCTCGATCTCACAGATCTTGCTCTCAACCACTATAGCTTTGTCAACGAGCTTCTGGAAGTTTGCATAATCGTTGTTGCGCAGCTGAACATGGATCCCATTGTTCAATCCTCTCATGAACAAGTATTGCTTCCTTTGATCCGAGTTAACCTCTTCAGGAGCATACCTTGACAGCTGCGTGAACTTGTTGAGGTACTCATTCACGCTCTTCCTTCCTTGGCGGAGACCTTCAAACTCTTGCCTTTTTAGCATCATGACTCTAGCAGGGACGTAATGAGAGCGGAAACTCTCCTTGAACTCAGCCCAAGTGATAGTCTCCTGGTTGACATGAGCATTGCAAAGAGCGTCCCACCAGTCAGCGGCTCCTCCCATAAGTTGGTGCGATGCGAAGAGAACTTTCTCCCTATCATCGCACTGAACGATAGCAAGCTTCTTTTCCATGGATTTCAACAAATCATCAGCCTCCATAGGATCATTAGCTTGTGCAAAAGTAGGCTGTCAAATCCTCATGAACTCTCCCAACATGTTGTGAGCCGGCTGTGGTGGCGGTGGTGGTGGTGGGGGTACAGGAACGGGGTTAGGATTGTGGTTGTTGTTGGCTTGCAGCTGTCCCAAAGTTTGTATCATAGTTTGCATGAGCTTGTTCTGCATAGACATCAACCGTACAAGGTTGTTTGCATTAGCCCCGTGGTTAGCATTTTCAGGAACTTCAACGTTGTCATCCTCTTGTGGTTTAGGGTGGCCACGAACGTTCCTCCTTTGGCGGCTGCCGTTTTCCCTCACCATCTACGAGAGAGAGTTGGGTAGAATAGAAAAGGGAAGTTTAGATTGATCCCCCCAACTATATACATCAAGGCGTATGAGCTAAATATCTTTTTTTATTAATATCAGCCTATATGAGGATGTGAACACGTGCCAAAGTATCTCACATCTCTCTACTATGTGTGGATGTGGACTTTTGCAGAAGCGTCCCACAACTCACACTAGCACACAAACACAAGCAATCATCACAAAAGTTCAACACCGCTGCTATTCACGCTACTATGATTTAAATGTTCCTATTACAGCTTATTCAATGGGAATCCTAAACTTAATCATGTGAACTAGTGTTGTTCCCGCCGTGTGACGGGGGTGGTCCATACATGGGCGCATGCCATGGTGAGTCAGCAGTCCATGTAGGGTTAGATGGCGCTGGTGCTTCTAATCACCGGCATCTTTAAATAGGACATGAGAAACTTTAGAGAAGGAAGAAATAGATCCAAAACTTTAGAAGCTATGAAGCAAGAAAGCAAAAATGTTGCTGTCCAAAAGAAGAGAGAAGGAGGGGCTGAAAATGGCACTTTGCGGTGGCTGACTTGACAAGAAAAGTGCAGCAGCAAGCAATTTTCAAAAATAGCAGTTTAGAGGGGTGTTCCTATGTGTTTTTGTGACGCCCCTGTTCTGAGAGAGAACCTCTCGGAACCTGGACTGATGCGTATGTGTGCCCAGGATGTTCATCACACATACACATATACTTCACAAACTGAATTCAGAATATATATAACCACGAATAACAGGGTTTATTACAATGTCTCATGAGTCTTGGACTCATTCTAGCAGCGGAAGTCTTATCTTAGCAGCGGAAGTCTAAATCTAGCAGCGGAGGTCTTTATTCTAGCAGCGGAATTCTTCTAAACTATTGCGGAAGTAACTAAGCAGCAGCGGCGGCTCCATCTCTACTCCATCCCCACAGGCAAGGTTGAGGATAGATTTCACGCCTAATACTCCACTTGGTCTTCATAGCATTCCTCTCCTGTTGCTGATGATGAAGTAATAATGCAAGTTTGAGTACATGATGTACTCAGCAAGTGCGGGAAAATATGATATGTGGCTCACAACAAGGAAGGTATAAAAAGGCTCATTGCAGAAAGCAAGTTTATTTCTCAAAACACGACAAAAACAGCAACTCAGCTTTAAGTGAATGTAATCCCAACATGTATTTAAACATTAACATACCTCCATCATGATTCATCCCTTTTCATGTCTCAACCAGACATTAATCTTTCGCAACTTTGCTCATGAATACCATCTCGTATTCACTACCATATCATGAATACCATCTCGTATTCACTACCATTTCATCTCATAATCAATTCCGTCTCATTCCGAGACCAAATCTCGTTGCCATGACTCAACAGTCATGCAACCAATCTCATGACCTGGACTCAATAGTCCCAAAATCAAAATCCAAAGACCAAACCATCTAAAACTATCCCAAAAACCATCCCATCTAATCATGTAAGTTGCTCATGACCATAAGCTCGGCTATCATGATAGTTTTAGACTCTGTAGAGTTTGTACCACTTTACCCACAAGTTTGTGATTTCATCACCCATCGACGACTGCAGAACCTCCATTATACCAGTACACAACCGTCGGTGTATGGCCAAGAGATCACAAAATAGCCTTTACAAAGGGGCTACTAGATGTATGGACTCACTAAGGTTTCACCAGCAGACTAGAATCTCCAATTCTCTCACCCACGGGCCCCCTCTTGTGCCATGCAGTTCCCAGAGCAGTCCTCACTCGACTCACATTCCCCGCGCCTTCTACGGTCCATAACAATCTAGCAACTTACCTAATTACTCAGCTAAGCCGCACTCATACATCGCCTTGTGGTGGTACTGTTATCCTGGCATGGCTGGCATGAATCGGTCCTTAGATCTACGGCAAGTAAACCACCATCTCATTCTACCTCTTCCATAAAACCAAGCTTGCTTAGATCTCCCTCTGATTCATGTTCATTAACAACATCAGTTTCTCATTATTCATACGAGTGCAGTTAGCTAGACACATCTATCTCGTTTCTCGTATCCCATGGACTCAGCGAAGCATAAAAGCAAAACTATACCCGACTCATTAGTTTTCCCGATGACATGGGTGGTTAACAAAACTAGTAAACTCCTATAAAAGGGTTTCCCATCATGTTGACTCAAGCACACACACCTTTTTTGCAAACAAAACAGCTTTCAAAACATGGGATCAATATGGTCAAGGGGCACTTGCCTTGTTCTTGCGGTTCCTGTTGCTCAAATTCTTGCTGTTGTAGCCCATCGTAGGTAGCTCCCTGAGCTTGTCCTTCTATACGCGATCACACACATACAAGATTCATAGCAATCAATCATCATGCACAAACTCTACTTTAAGATGCAATGATGCATATGTATGTTAATCCTATGGTGCAGTTTAGTTTGTACGTTTTCTTGTATAGCTTGCATGGGTTTACAGAGGTGTATAGATCAATATGGACGTGGCGATGATCTCATCTCAAGATCTAGATCAACCTGATCAACACATGATCTGTCCATGAAAAAGCTTCTGTTCTAAAGGATCGAAGAACAGATGCAAAGAAAACGTGATGATGTCGTAAGGTGGTATTGGAGACCTACCTTGCTTCCTTCGGGTCCTCCTAGCAGAAACAGATCGTCGGGGCTCTCTTTCGGCGCGGCGATCGTGTCTGGGCTCGTCGGCGATCTCTTCGGTGGTCAAACTCCGGCGAAGGGGTTTACTCGTCGATCTGGGGGCTAGGGCTCTATGTTGTCGTCTCATGAGGTGTGTCGAAGTGTTCGGTCGACACTTCCCCCGGGCCTGCACTGGGCAGCCCGCGGAGGTTCTTTTTTCGGTGGGGCTAGTCACTTGCGGAGAGCTTGCGCGGATGGACGAGTTAGTAAGAGCTTGACGCGGTGAGTTTTTACGTGGTTCAGGCCGCCGGAGCGTAAAACCCTACGTCCACGGCGAGCTATGGAGCTCGCTGTATTGCTTGCTACTCAGGGCCGGAGTCCTGAGCTTGGGGGTGAGTTACAGCTTGGGAGTGTATGGCTAGCGTATGAGTTGCAAAGTGCGAACCAACAGGGTTCGAACCCTTGCTAACGTTGCCTACCCGAGCCTTTTATAGTCCAAGGCTCGGGTGGCTTACAAGGGGGGCCCGGGACCCGACAGGTGGTCCCAGGGAGATTGTCTATTATCTACCGTATCTGCAGTTATGCCGGTAGTTGTCTCTGGCGAAGGCTTCTGAGTCTTCGTCTTGCAGCCCTGCCCATGCCGCATGCTAGTCGTAGTGGTTGATGACGGCGGGGGCGGCATGGGATGTCTTATCGCTGCGTTTATTGGCTGGCAGGCTCTGACACCGCGCGCCAGTCTGTGATGCGACTGGGCGCAACGGCACCTGACAGAGGCGTGCTCCGCGTCTCCGCGTCTTGGGAAGGCGCGGGCCTTGAATACCTTGTACGGGCAAGGTATGGGGCGTCTTTACGCCCGCTTCCTACCGCTCGGGGGCAGGCAGCGCTGTTCTGCTGGACACATGGCGGGCCCGGAGCTCTCCTCTGAGGAGGGGGAGGTCCGGCCCCGCAGGACACGTGGAGCCTTCGGACCTCTCCCCTGCGGAGGGGGGAGGTCCGGCTTCTGTCGGCCACGTGGCGGGTCCGGAGCTCTCCTCTAAGGAGGGGGAGGTCCGGCCCCGCGGGACATGTGGCACCTTCGGAGCTCTCCCCACGGAGGGGGGAGGTCTGGCTGCTGTAGGCCACGTGGCGAGCCCGGAGCTCTCCTCTGAGGGGAGGGAGGTCCGGCCCCACTGGACACGTGGTGCCCTCAGAGCTTTCCCTGCGGAGAAGGGCAAGATCCTTAGGCATTTTCCCCTGTGCGCGGGGGTACCCCATATCGCGGGTACCGACTGTGGCCCCCGGGCTCACCTCGGGGGAGGTAACGAGCCCGAGGTGAGGCCTTCTCTTACCCGCGCACTTTCTTGTCTTGAGTACTCCCTGTGCTGGCAGGGTCTTGACGGCTTCGGAGTTCAGCCTCTTAGGAGAGGGTGAAGCCTGGCATCGGAGCTCGGCCCGGCTGTGGGGGCGGAGGTCCGGAAGTCATCGGAGCACAGGTCCACGAAGGGCGTGAGGTCCGGCATCAGGGCTTGCCTCTGAAAGGAGGGTGAGGGCTGGCATCGGAGCTCGGCCCAGCTGCGGGGGCGGAGGTCCGGAAGTCATCGGAGCTCAGGCCAGCGAAGGGCGTGAGGTCCGGCATCAGCGCTCTCCTCTGAAAGGAGGGCGAGGGCTGGCCTCGGAGCTCGGCCTGGCTGTGGAGGCGGAGTCCGGAGTCATCGGAGCTCAGGCCAGCGAAGGGCGTGAGGTCCGACATCAGCGCTCGCCTCTGAAAAGAGGGCGAGGGCTGGCCTCGGAGCTCGACCCAGCTGTGGGGGCGGAGGTCCGGAACTGCTCAGTGGTCCCCCTTTTCCTGTCCCTTAGTCTCTTTTGGCTTACTGTCCCAGGCCGGAATACGGGGCTTGGGTAATCCAGTGCACTTGGTCCCGGAGGTCTGGCCCCAGCCCTAGTCAGGGTGTAACCGTCCGGCCCCCTGGTACTCAGACCGTGGCGCCGGGGGGCAGAGTGCGCATGCTTTGGGTGCAAGACCGGGCAAAGCAAGGCTCCTGACCCCCCGGTCTAGCGTAGGTCTTTTCTCGGAGGAGACCAACTGGCGGTACAGTACCCTTACAAGGGGAGATCCAGAAGGCCACCGGGCCTCTGGCAGGTACCCCAAGCACTACCGCCTTCGGCAGGACGGCAAATATCGACTATGCATGAGAGCAGGAAAGAGGAACCAAGTGTACAATGGACGCACACTGCCTAGAGCGTGGGGAGGTGTTCATATAAATTAATGCGTAATTTAGATAAACACCTAAGTAAGCATGGTGAACTTACTGGGGTGGCGTCGGAGCGCCTGTCTTCACGCAGAGCGGGTCATGTGCGGCTTCGTCGTACGCCGGGCACGGGGGGGCCCCCATGGCGATCTCAGGGGGAAGCACGGCTTCGGCCCCGCATACCATGTGGAAGGGTAGTTCCCGTGACCCGGCCCTGGGAAGTCCGGCTGGCCCTCGACATGGAGGAGCCGGTATCCCCCGACGGCTTTGGGTGCGCGTCTGCACCGGTTGTGTGGGTCTGCTTGGCGTGGACCTGGCACGCATTGCATCCCTAACCGGTTTGACGGCGTCCAGGTGGCTCTCGGTCAGTAGGAGCCATGCCGGGTGGCTTAACCGACCAACGTGCGGGACAATGAGCGTTCCCAGCACTCGCCTCCTTGGACCACTGTGAGCTATTCGCAGCCTTCCTCCTGGGTTATGCACCGCAATAGGATGTCGTGGCGCCGCGCCAGTAAAGATACCAGCACGTAGCACTTAGCCATCCGCACCACCCGTTCAGCGAATGCACGTTCATCAGGAAGGATGTCCTTCAAGGAGTCCCGGACCACCGTGGTCCATGCATCGGGACTACTTGAGCTTCTGGATCTTGAGCCCTGGGTTGCACGGAGTCCCCAGTGACCCTTACGATCCTTTGGCGGCATCCATGGCTGTCGGGACTGCCTAGCTTCGAGGCACTGGTTAAGCCCCCTTCGCCCAGCTCGGCGAGCCGGGCTGTGGACCGCAGCAACGTCCTCTCGAAGACTCCTTCGGGCAGAGGGGCTCCGATGGAGGCCTTCGTTGAGAGGTCGTCAGCTGCGGCCTTGCCAGCGTGCGGTACATGGCGCAGGTCCAAGGCGAGGAAGTCTTTCTCCAACATCCGCACGTGGAGCAGATAAGCAGCTAGCTGTGAGTCATTGCAGGGGCATTCACCCTTAACTTGCTTGATAGCTAGCTGGGAGTCGCCCTGCGCCAACAACTGGCGAGTGCCCAGAGACAGGACTGTCTTTTAGGTCAAAGATGAGTGCTTCATACTCTGCCAAGTTGTTGGTTGCCTTGGAATTGAGATGCACCATGTACCCAGACTGCTCCCCCGATGGCATGAGAAGCAGTACGCCAGCATTGGCTCCCTGCTTTCACGAGGAGCCATCAAAGAAGAGCGTCCAGTGAGTCCCGGTGAAGACCGGAGCTCCGTACATTGGTTCACCGTCTTCACGACCCCCTGGGTCAGCCTTCGTTGGCGTCCACTCAGCCACAAAGTCAGCCAGTGCTTGGCTCTTGGCTGTCTGGCGTGGTGTGGAGCTCAGCTTGAACTCCGCCGTCTTCGGGCTGTCTTCCGGCTTCGGAAGCTGGCAGTGAGTGCCAATTCCGCCCTTCGGCTGCTCTGGTGCACTTGTCCGCCAGGCTGAAGAGCTCAGAGGCATCGCAGACCTCTCTGGTCGCAAGCTTCTCAAGCATCTTCTCGTCCCTCACACCTTGTCGGAATGCGACCACTGCTGATGCATTCGGGATGTGGGGGATGGTGTAGCGTACCTGGGAGAACCGCTGGATGAAGGAGCACAGTGATTCCCCAGGTTGTTGCTTGATGGCGTGGAGGTCAAGCTCCGTGCCGGGACGGGTGTAGGAGCTGCCGAAGTTGGCGATGAACTGCCGGCAGAGCTCTCCTCAGGAAGTTATGGAACCCTGAGGGAGGTTCATGAGCCAGGACCGGGCCGGGCCGGTCAAGGCGACGGGGAAGTAGTTTGGCCATGACGGCCTCATCCCCTCCTGCGGCAAGTATGGCGGTGGAGTAGATCTGGAGGAACCCCGCCGGGTTGACGCTGCCGTCGTACTTCTCGGGCAAGTGCGGCCGAAACTTGCGTGGCCACCTCGTGAAGCGGAGGTGGGGCTCCAGGGCCGTACGTCCTGCCCCTGTTGCTGCAGGCGTTGGTGCCGCGAACGCTTGGTTCGCCGCTGGCACAGTGTACCCCGGTATGGGCAAGGCTGCGCCATAGACCGGGGGCGCCGTTTGCAGGACATATGGCTGTGGCATATGCTTCGTGGCGTATGTCTGGGGCAGAGTTCGCGTGGCGAAAGTCTGCGCCTCAGGCAGGGTTGAGGCAGTCGTCATGCTGACGCCGGCCTCTTGGCTGCGACGCCTTTCTCGTCGCCGCTCGAGGAACACTCGGGCATCTTGGCCCAGGTGGCATCGTTCCAGCTCAGTCCTCAGGTCCGTCGACGGAAGCCTGGTGGAGCTGGAATCCGCCGTCTGTCCGTCAACCGTCAGCGTGCGCGTCAGCGACACAGCCGGTTGGCCGGTGCGTCATCCCCGCCGAAGTCAAGGGTTTGCGGCGGCGACGACAAGACGGTCTACCTCGCGAATCCACTGCTGGGTCGCTGCCTGAGGTGCGTCCCCAGCAGGCGGTTTGTGCAGTAGCACTCTTGCTGCGGCTAGCGCACCCCCGCCGGGTACGCCCAGCGCTACTGAAGACCTGACGCTGGTTGGAGCCTGCATTGCCGGGGTCGGCGCTGCCAGAGCCGGTTGCTGGCTCCCAGTGCAGGTACTGGTGCCATGAACGCTTGGTTGCGCCTGACACAGTGTACCCCGGTATGGGCAAGGTTGCGCCATAGGCCAGGGACGCCGCTTGCAGAGCACATGGTTGTGGCTTATGCTGCGCGGCGTACGCTTGGGGCAGAGCTCGCGTGGCGAAGGTCTGCCCTACAGGCTGGGTCGAGGCCGACGTCATGTTGTCGCCAGCGCCTTGAGTGCGACGCCTTTATCGACGTCGCTCAAGGAACACTCGGGCATCTTGGCCCAAGTGGCATCGCTCCAGCTCTGCCCTCAGGTCCGTCGATGGAAACCTGGTGGAGCTGGGCTCTGCCGTCTGCCCATCAACCGTTGGCGTGCGCGTCAGCGACACAGCCGGTTGACCGGAGCGTCGTCCCCGCCGAAGTCGAGGGTTTGCGGCGGCGACGACGAGATGGTCTATCTCGCGAATCCACTGCTGGGTCGCTGCCTGAGGCGCGTCCCCAGCAAGCGGATTGCGCAGTAGCGCTCTTGCTGCGGCTGGCGCACCCCCGCCGGGTACGCCCAGCGCTACTGAAGACCTGACGCTGGTTGGAGCCTGCATTGCCGGGGTCGGCGCTGCCAGAGCCGGTTGCTGGCTCCCAGCGCAGGTACTGGTGTCGCGGACGCTTGGTTGCGCCTGACACAGTGTACCCCGGTATGGGCAAGGTTGCGCCATAGGCCGGGGACGCCGCTTGCAGAGCACATGGTTGTGGCTTATGCAGCGCAGCGTACGCCTGGGGCAGAGCTCGCGTGGCGAAGGTCTGCCCTCCAGGCTGTGTCGAGGCCGACGCCATGCTGTCGCCAGCCTCTTGGTTGCGACGCCTTTCTCGACGTCGCTCGAGGTACACCCGGGCATCCTGGCCCAAGTGGCACCATTCTAGCTCCCTTCTCAGGTCCGTCGACTGGAGCCTAGAGGAGCTGGAATCCGCCGTCTGCCCGTCAACCATTGGCGTGCGCGTCAGCGACACAGCCGGTTGGCCGGGGCGTCGCCCTCGCCGAAACCGAGGGTTCGCGGCGGCGACGACGAGGCGGTCCACCTCGCGGACCCACTGTTGGGTCGCTGAATGGGGCGCATCCCCAGCTGGTGGGTTGCGCAGTAGTGCTCTTGCTGCACCTAGCGCACCCCCATGGTGTGCGCTCAGCGCTGCAGAAGACCTCACGCTGGTCGGAGCCTGCATTGCCGGAGTCGGCGTTGCCGGAGTCGGCCGCTGGCTACCAGCTTGTGCTGACACACTCCGTCCTGAATGTGTCGACATGTACTCCCCACTGGTCACGGTTCACCGTGAACGCGGAGGGGGAGAGTTCGCCGCTGAGGGAAGCTTGGTCATCTTCGTCGGTGGAAACTCGTCGTGCAAGGGGAAAAGCCCCCTACCTGGCGCGCCAAATGTCGAAGTGTTCGGTCGACACTTCCCCCGGGCCTGCACTGGGCAGCCCGCGGAGGTTCTTTTTTCGGTGGGGCTAGTCCCTTGTGGAGAGCTTGCGCGGATGGACGAGTTAGTAAGAGCTTGACGCGGTGAGTTTTTACGTGGTTCAGGCCGCCGGAGCGTAAAACCCTACGTCCACGGCGAGCTATGGAGCTCGCTGTATTGCTTGCTGCTCAGGGCCGGAGTCCTGGGCTTGGGGATGAGTTACAGCTTGGGAGTGTATGGCTAGCGTATGAGTTGCAAAGTGCGAACCAATAGGGTTCGAACCCTTGCTAACGTTGCCTACCCGAGCCTTTTATAGTCCAAGACTCTGGTGGCTTACAAGGGGGGCCCGGGACCCGACAGGTGGTCCCAGGGAGATTGTCTATTATCTACCGTATCTGCAGTTATGCCGGTAGTTGTCTCTGGCGAAGGCTTCTGAGTCTTCGTCTTGCAGCCCTGCCCATGCCGCATGCTAGTCGTAGTGGTTGATGATGGCGGGGGCGGCATGGGATGTCTTATCGCTGCGTTTATTGGTTGGCAGGCTCTGACACCGCGCGCCAATCTGTGATGCGACTGGGCGCAACGGCACCTGACAGAGGCGTGCTCCGCATCTCCGCGTCTTGGGAAGGCGCGTGCCTTGAATACCTTGTACGGGCAAGGTATGGGGCGTCTTTACGCCCGCTGCCTACCGCTCGGGGGCAGGCAGCGCTGTTCTGCTGGACATGTGGCGGGCCCGGAGCTCTATTCTGAGGAGGGGGAGGTCCGGCCCCGCAGGACACGTGGAGCCTTCGGACCTCTCCCCCGTGGAGGGGGGAGGTCCGGCTTCTGTCGGCCACGTGGCGGGTCCGGAGCTCTCCTCTAAGGAGGGGGAGTTTCGGCCCCGCGGGACATGTGGCACCTTCAGAACTCTCCCCACAGAGGGGGGAGGTCTGGCTGCTGTAGGCCACGTGGCGAGCCCGGAGCTCTCCTCTGACGGGAGGGAGGTCCGGCCCCACTGGACATGTGGCGCCTTCAGAGCTTTCTCTGCGGAGAAGGGCGAGATCCTTAGGCATTTTCCCCTGTGCGCGGGGGTACCCCATATCGCGGGTACCGACAAGGTGGAAAAGAATTTCGTGGTTGGGGCCAAAGGTTTTCGGTTCTATTTATAAGAGGAAACGAAGAGTCCTATTCTGATCGGAATTCGAATAAGAGTCCTATTCAAATTGTTTTTGGATCTTAACAACTTATCTTTAGTTGATTTGATGCAGTATCAACGTGGAATTCGTGTCGGTTTCCTCCCGTACCGGTATTCCCGTGCGTACAGAAGCAAAAGTCGCTTCAGATCTCGTCACGTCCGCGATGATGAGCTTCAGAGGCTCCACGTGTCCCGCAGGGATATGGGCTCCCTTTTCTGTAGAGACAAGCTCTGATTGTGCCGCGTGTCAGGCGGGCGAGACCTCCCTCTTCCTCAGAGGCGAGCTCCGTGTGTGCCACGCGTCCTAGCGGGCGGGACCTCCCTCTCTCCAGAGGCGAGCTCCACGTGCGCTACGTATCTGGTGGGTCGGGACCTCCCCTCTTAACAGAAGCGAGCTCCGCGAACACCATGTGTGAGTTACAGACCTCCCCTCTCTTCGGAGATGAGCTCCGAGAGTGCCACATGTCCTAACAGCGCCAGACTTCCTTTCTCCTCAGAGACAAGCTCCGAGGTCGACACGTGTCCAACAGTAATGGACCTCCCGGAGGTGAGCTCCGGAGGTGACACGTGTCCGATAGTATCGGACCTCCCGGAGGTGAGCTCCGGAGGTGACACGTATCCAGTAGGACCGGACCTCTCGGAAGTGAGCTCCGAGAGCGACACGTGTCCCGCGCAGCTGGTCCTTTCTCTTCCGCGATGACAAGCTCCGGTGACGACACGTGTCCTGCGGGACTGGCCTCGCTCCTTCCGCAGAGGCTACCTCCTGGGGCAACACGTGTCCCACGGGGTTGAACCTCACCCTTTTTACAGAGACGAGCCCCGAGCCTGCCACGTAGCCAGTTTTGTGGCGGACCTCTCCCCATTTGCGAAGATGAGCTCCGAACACACCACGTGGCCAGCGGGCCGTGGAAGTTGTCTTCGGTGCTCTTGGTGAACTGGAATTTGCTCTTTTTGGCTATCTTTTTGATATTTTCTCTGTTTCTACTTATTTTAAAACATTTTTCTACATGAAACATGAATACATGCAATAAATAAAAAATGAGGGTGTCAAAAATCTACCCCCCTTAAATTGAATCTCACCCTCGAGAGTTGTTAGTAGAGAATAGATGAGGGAATTCTGCCTTCTCGGCTGTTGTTTGGGCCGACTTGAACTCGATATGAGTACCGTGCTCGTTTTTCAACTGCACGCTTCTCTCAGCATATTTGATTACTCCGTTGTGCTTGCTTAACCAATCCATTCCGAGTATTATGTCAAGCCCTTGGGAATCCAAGACAATAAGGTTGGCAAGGAAGTCTACCCCCTTATTTTAAGAATTACTTTCAAACATACTATATTAGTCCTCATCTCTCCACCGGGAGAATTAACCAACATAGTATATTTCAAGTGTGATATGGGTAGATTGTACTTGGCAACATACTTGGATGATATGAACGAATGTGATGCTCCGGAATCAAGTAGAATGGTGGCTGGGTTGGAGTTGGCAACGAGCGTAGTTCTGCTGTCCACGATTTCCTTGATTAGCTCCTCCGTCTGAACGTGGGTTCTGCTTTGGCATGTTGCCTTGTTGTCCAGGACCTCTCCTCGGGCAGTGGCTCGCGAAGTGTCATGTTTCTCCGCATGCAAAGCATGCCTTGTTGCCCACGACAGCAAGTACTTTGGGGCGGGGGTTCACTACAGTAAAACGAAAAATTTTCGTGGGCCCTCACGAAATTAAACCTATTTTCGTGAGCCACTTCCTGGCGCACGAAAATAACACTTAATTTCGTGGGTTGTGTATTAAGCACACAAAATTACAATGTAATTTCGTGGGCTATGTTACTGGCACACGAAAAAATCCTAATTTCGTGGGCCAGTGAGGTAGCACACAAAAATAGTGTCGTAATTTCGCCGGTCGGCTACAAGCGCACGAAATTACGACAAGGACCGCACACCTAGGTCATGCAATTTCGTCTTCCACGAGGAAGCGCACGAAAATAAATGGTACTTTCGTCGGCTTTCGTCCTAGCTCACGAAAAAGATGTTCCTTGATTTCGTCGGCCTGCCGTGGCACACGAAAATAGTGTGGCTACCGACCGGCACACAAATTTAGGTCCCAATTTCGTCGGCCAAGGCGGTAAAGCACACGAAACTAGGGATATTTTCGTCGGCCCGTACGTCATAGCACACGAAAATAAAGGGTTACCGACCGGCACACACATCAAGGACACGTTTTCGTCGGCCGCAGCGGCTCAGCACACGAAGATAGATTTATTTTCATAGGCATATCTGCGAAGCACACGAAGATAATGTCTGTACCGACCGGCACGCACATCAAAGCGCTAATTTTCGTCGGCCATTGGGCTTTGCACACGAAAATAAAGTTTTATAGGTTACGAATCGGCCTTCTTTTCTTTCTCTCGCGCAAGACAGAACCGCGCGCCGCCGCCAGCATTCTGCCCCGCCGCGCGCCGTCGCCAGCGATTCTGCCACCGTTGCACCTGCGCCGCGCCGCCCTACTGCTGTCGCCGGCAGTGCTGTCGTCCCCTGTCATCGTAGCTGTTCCACGGGCTGCCATCTCCTTCGATCGTGTCTTAAACAGCGCAGCCCGACATCCGTGGGTTCGCCGGCGCCGCTACCGGCGCTGCAGCTGCGGTCGCGTTGTTCCCCGTGATTGGTAGCCTGTTCCTTGGTCGCTGCACCACCGGTCGCCTCTTCCCCGGCTGCCCCGGCCGCAACCCCCATTGCGCGTCCTGCCGCTCTCTCCGCTGTGCAGCCCGGCATCGACTGGCTCGGTGTTGCAGCCCCAGGCTTTTGAGTCGCTTTTTTCACGTGTTGCCTAGACCGCCACGCCATCGGAAGAAGCCGTCAGGTAGTTGTATTTATCTATTATATTTGTATTTAGTCGATTGTATACATTACTTTGCAGCTTATGTGTCTGAGTCTTGTTTGCATTAGCATGGTTGTCAGCGGCACGACGTGCTCGCATATCGCGTGGCATCAAGTTTGTTAGCGAATGAGGCGTGGCACGAGTAGCTCAGATCGTGGAGCTGAACTCGCTCGCCCATGTCTACATTTTCTGTTTTGATATTATATATATAAGCAATGTTCAATTGTGTGTAAATTAACGCATAGCAAAAAATCATGCAGCTAAAGTTCGGTTTGTGCCGACCGCTATCTTCACCGGTCCAACTCCACCGAATTCATCCTACGTACAAGGTAATCTTTTGAATTATTTTAGTTTCGATAATTAGTCGTAACCTTAAGTAAAATATATGAATTTAATTCATCGTAGTTTCATTACTCGTTTAAGGATAACACTATAATATAGTTTCATTTTTCATTACCTTAATTAATGTGTATGTTTTAATTTATGTGTTGTGCTTTTATTTAATGGCTATATATTATGATCATGCATGTACTATATCAATCTATGCAAGAAAAGTAACTAGTAGCTTAAAAATATTACATAGCGTTCCTAGAAGTAAGATTCAATCGTTCTTTCCTCCTATCTCTCGTTCTTACCTCTCTCTTATAAATCACTCTAAAAAGTAAGATTCAAGTAACCCATATAATATGCGTCACCCGTTTCGGACCGGCTCGTCTCACATGCATTACGTATGTGAGGCGTGTAGGTTCGGAATTATCCCTTTTTGGACAGCCTGGGAGTGACCGAGGGGTGTGCTTATGACGGGACATGGGGTATAGATTCGGACGAAATTTCGACAGCTTAACCCTAATGTTCTCCGCTGCACCATTATCGGGCGTGTAGTTGGAGAACAATGGGGTTATGCTGCCGAAATTTCGTCTGGATCTGTACCCCTTGTCTCGTTATAAGCACATCCCTCAGTTACTCTTGGGTGGGTTTAGGACCTATCCCTTCCAATAGATGTAAAGTGAATGTAATTAAATAATAAGTTTTTTGCGATCTTATAGTTGCAACATACATATTTATAACTTCTATATTCTTATATTATATAGTCTAGAACATGGGGGATGATAGACGATGGATGTATGATGGTTGGTGGAAGAATGCTGCGCCTTCAAATGAATGGGCCATTAATACTAAGGCATTTATCAGTCGGGCTTTCTCTTTATCGACCAATCGTTTTGTGAAATGTCCGTGCAACAAGTGTCGTAACTTTTTATGCAAGGAAAAGTTCGACATGGAACGAGACCTCTGTCGATTTGGTTTTATGCCAGGTTATGAAACATGGTATGAGCATGGCGAGTTGTATCATAGTAATGTTGATGTTGATAATATAGATGGTGATAACAAGGACAGAATAGAAGACATGGTTGAAGTATTAGATCGTGATCGTGGTGCAGATACATCTGAAGAAATTCCTGGACCTGAAATTCAAGAGTTCTATAGAATTCTCTTAGCATCACATGAACAGTTGCATGATCACACTAAAGTGTCTGTCCTTTCGACCGTTACTCGTCTCATGTCTATAAAATCAAAGTACAATTTATCGAACAAGTGCTACGATGATCTTATGTATTTGATAGCAGACATTCTTCCGATTGATCATAAGTTGCCAAGAGACATGTACCAGTCAAAGAAATTGTTGTCAGGCCTTGGAATGAAGTATGAAAAAATTGATTGTTGTCCTAACAATTGTATGATTTTCTGGAAGAAGAATGCAAATTTGACACAATGATCAATTTGTAAAGAATCTCGATACATTGAGGCCACAAATGAGGATGGTGAATTGGTGAAGACTAAAGTGGTGGTTAAACAACTTCGTTATATGCCTCTTTCACCTAGATTGAAATGGTTGTTTCTATCTAAATCAACTGCGAGACACATGCGGTGGCATAAGGAAGGTGTGCGTGAAACAACGGGAGTAATGACACACCCATCTGATGCTCAGGCTTGGAAGGCGTTGGACTCTTTTGATGAGTACTTTGCAGAAGATGCTAGAAATGTTCGTATTGGATTGGCCACCGACGGCTTCACACCATTCAACACATCTTCTGCCTCGTACTCATGTTGGCCGGTTTTTGCTATACCATACAACCTTCCACCAGATATGTGTATGAAATATGAATACATGTTCTTGTCTCTAATAATTCCCGGTCGTAAACACCCAGGAAAACGTTTAGGTGTTTTTCTTCAACCATTGATTGAGGAGTTAAAAGAATTGTGGATCGGAGTAGAAGCGTATGATACCTACAAAAAATAGAAATTCAACTTGCGAGCAGCATACTTGTGGTCCATTCATGATTTTCCTGCATATGGTGTTTTTTCAGGATGGAGCACACACGGTAAACTTTGTTGTCCTATTTGTGGATCAGACTCTGATTGTTTTAGACTTACTCATGGGGGCAAAGTGTGTTTTTTTTATTGTCATCGACGATTTCTTCTAGCAAATCACCCATTTCGAAAGCAAGTTAATACATTTCGAAAGGATACTATTGTAACAAAGGGTCCACCGAAACGTTTGACTAGTGCTGAGATTGCTGCATGGCTCAGTCAACTTATCCCTACAGATGATGGCTTTGTTGGTTTTGGTCAGGAGCACAATTGGACTCATATATGTGGCTTATGGGATCTACCTTATGCTAAGTCATTGTTATTGCTACACAACATTGATGTGATGCACCAGGAACGCAATGTAGCGGAAAGCATAATTAGCACATGTTTCAATTTTAAAAAGACAAAAGATAACTTGAAGGCTCGAAAAGATTTAGCAGATATTTGTAATCGTCCGACTCTAGAAGTCAGACAGGATGGTAGTGGAAAACAGAGATTGCCACGTGCTCCATTTTGTCTTAAAGTTAGTGAAAGGAAAGAAGTTCTAAAATGGTTGCAACAATTGAAGTTTCCTGACGGTTACTGTGCTGGGTTGAGGCACACAACAAATCTTGAAAATTGGATACTAAATAATCTTAAAAGCCACGATTATCATATAATGATGGAAAGACTTCTTCCAGTAATGTTCCGTGGATATGTGCATCAGGATGTGTGGAGGGTACTTGCGGAACTTAGTTTCTTTTATAGACAACTATGTGCTAAAGAAATTACAGTTCAAATGATGGAAAAACTTGAGAAAGAAATACCTTTACTCATATGCAAAATAGAAAAGATATTCCCGCCAGGATTTATGAATGTAATGCAACATCTACTTGTGCATTTACCTTACGAAGCTAAAGTTTGTGGCCCCGTACAATATCGATGGATGTACCATATTGAAAGGACACTAAAAAAACTACGAGCAATGGTTTTGAATAAAGCAAGAGTAGAAGGGTGCATTGCAGAAGCATTTGCTCTGAAAGAGGTAGCATATTTTTCAAGTACATTCTTTGCAGAGGAAAATAATGTATACGCTCCCACAACACGGTACCACATAGATGAAGGAACTCCTGCGGGAAAATTAAGTATTTTTTATGGAAAGGAAAAGCGGTTGGTGGCAGCAGTAGACACGTGGTTTCAGAAGAAGAATGGAATTCATGCATGTTATACATGTATACAAATATCGAAGAGATGGTTCAGTATTTTGTGTAAGTGTTTTTTATTCTAATTACATCGAGGTAACACGTAATGTTTTCTTACATTTTACATGATAGATGTTCTAATGTAATAATATTTTACATTATGTAGTGAGTTTGACAAACAATTTTGGAAGTATAAGCATCAACCAACAAGCAAACAATTAGATAAAATGCGTCGTGATGGCCTTAATGGTGGTCCTAACTTCGTCAATTGGTTTTGGAAGCATGTAACATTCTCTTATTACATGTTACTTTTATCGTCTCTAAGTTGATTGGTAAAACTAATATTTTTATTTAATTCTCAGTGCACGGTTGATGCTAATGTTCATGAAGACCTACGACAACTTTCTCAAGGAACCATAACAGCAAGGAGTTTTGGTCGTTACGACGTAAATGGGTTCCGATTTCGTTCGGTTAAATTTGAAGCAAAACATCCCCTTGCAGCCACGACAAATAGTGGAGTTGTAACTAGAGCATGTGATGCACAGGGGCATGAAACTAACTATTATGGGATTATTCAAAATATTGTGGAATTCAAATTTGGTGGCTCCAAAGATCTTAGAGTTACTTTTTTCCACTGTGACTGGTTTGATAATAACAGGGGAACACGGCAGGATGAATTTGGTATAGTAGAGGTAAAACATGAAAATAGACTTCGTGGATGCGATAATTATGTTCTTGCTCATCAAGTCGAGCTGGTTTACTACCTACCGTATCCTTGTCCAAAGTTGAGTGCTTGGTGGGTCGTATATAAAGTTAATCCACGAGAACGGTTATATCCACCTGGTGATACTGGTTATCAAGAAGAACAGGAAGAAGTGTACCAAGAGGATGATATACTACCATCTTTTAATATAGATAATGGTTTAGGACTTGATACATTAGTTGGTGATGTTGAAGATAATGGGGTAGAAGATGCAGTACTGGTTAAAAGAAAGAGACCTAGCACTAAAAAAGTTAAGATGAGACAGAAGAAGAAAGTTGTTCGACATGATACCGAAGGAATATCGGATCATGATGAATTTTAATCAAGTAATTGATTGATATTACATTTGAATTAATTTTCATTACTTTTGTATGTATCATTAAGTGTTTATCTCTAACAATTATTTTCAACAGGATGCCACGTGGTCTTAAGAATATAGCTAAGGGGCTGTTTGGCTCCTCAAGCAAAAGTGGGAGTCAGTCTGCTACCTCTTCACGTAGTCAAGACTCTCTTTTCCAAGGCAGTGCCTCAAATAATAGTAGACGAGAGGCATTTAGAAGATGCATGGAACAAGCTAATGAACAGGTTCATTTATTAATATTTTTTTATATTCACTTATATCATGTTATGAAACCTAATTTATATAATTTCAGGTGGAGCAGGAGATCCAGGAGGAGGGTACTGAGTGTCAAGAGGATCAAGGGGAAGAACTTTCTGCGGGGCATGAACAACAACAAGGGGTAAGAGCCTATGTTGATGAGGAAGTTGAGGAGGACGAGGGGGATGACATCGATATGGGAGAGTTGACGCAATCATTCAGGTATCGGTCTTCAAACACTTTTCCATTGGGCGTGCCTCCACAACAGCGATTACGGATTACTCCTGTCGGTGACTGGTAAGTAAATATAAAACTCAGTATTGAATTATAAATATAATATTTTCAATAAATATTATATGTTGATACATTAACTTTTAGGCAATGGGATGACCTGGATTGGAATGGACAAGAACATCGTCGGCAGCCTAATGCAGTGTTGGGTGCTATATGTCGCCATCATTATCCAGGACTTGTGAATATTAAAGGTGAAGAGAAACCTGCAATACATTGGGAGCACTATAGGATTGCTCCACATGCTGTGCATGAGAATGTGGCAGGGGCTGTCTGGCATGATTTTTGGGTATGTTTTTACTACATACACTATAATTATGTCTATTATATTTTTAGTAATAAAAGTACTATGTTTTTTATAGGAACGATATCGTTTGCCCGATGATCATGACGCTGCTCTCGAGTCTAGAGCACACAAAGTCTTCCACAAAACGGCACGTAAAGTCGTTAATGATATGATGTCTAATGCTCGTATCACAGCTGTGTGCTTATACTACAAGGAGAAGCTTGGACAAATGATGAACAAGAAAATGGGAGCTTCAAAAATTTATCTCGAGGACGATCAATATCGTCAGGTAATGATTCCTTGGATGGTTAAGTGTACTGATGCTTATTATTCATTATGTGCTTATTGGGCATCGAGTGAGTATCGAGAGAAATCTAACTCCAAGAGAATCAACCGTGAGTCCGGTGGTGAAGTTCTCCATCGTTACGGTGGAGATGGTCATATTCGTCTCTCGAAACGGATGGTAAGTTTAGTAAATTTACAATTTAGTATTATAATATTAGCTTTTACTTAACTATATTTATAACATATCTATATAGGCTGCTCAAAGTGGTGAGGAACCCTCTTTCATTGATGCTTATATCAGAGGGCATAGGGGCACAGATGACAGTCAGTTATGCACTCCATCCGCAACTCAGAACTTGGTATGTCATATAAGTAAAAGTAATTATTAATCAATACATTTGTTGTATAGTACTTTATAATTAGTTTTTATGTAGGAGAAATATGGTGAAGAGATGGTTCGACGTCATGGAGATGATTACAATTGGAGAAAGGAAGACGTCGACGTAGTAGCTTTATATGAATCCGATGGAGGAAAGCGTCACGGGAGGTGAACTTACATCTTTTATATTTATATATTTACATACTTCAATTTTTCCAAGTGTCACTAGTTACGACAAATCACTATTGCAGGTATTCGATGTTCAACGGTGTCATGAACACCGATGTGGTTCTCTCGCAGTCACGGTCCACACAGAGCGAACAAAGTTCTTCTCAGCGTACTCATACAGGAAATGAGTCCAGGCTAAAACAAATGGAGGAGGAGCAGGCTGCATTGAGAGACCACTTGAGACTACAAGAAGACCGTATGAAACGGCAAGAAGAGTTTATAAAAGCACAAAATGACTACTTCTCGAATCTGGCAGCGTGGCAACAATCGATGCAGGTAGATTAATATAGTAGTTCAAATATTTTTTATTAAACAAGAGATGTATGAATATTTATAATAGAATGAACCCAAATATTTCAAAATGATTTTAGGGATACTTTTCTCAACTTGGGCTGCCTGCTGCTATGCCACCGCTACCGCAGCCTCCGCAGCTACCTATGTCTTCACCGCTACCGGTGCCTCCACAGCCTTTTCCCGTTGGAACACGGGTACAAATTATTGTTATGTTCACTTTCATTTTTATAAACTGTTACTATACTTATAACATGTATTATTGTTTATTTAGGGATCATCCTCAAGGGCACAAAACTTTCATAGTCCCCCCGTTACAAATTTGCGAGCATCTTCTTCAGGTGGACAGGGTGGAGGGGACGACTTTGTCGATCAATTCTTCGCACCCGGTGGTAGCAATTAGGTAAGTTTTGTGTTTTCATCTGCATTACATATTATGTATCTTAATTTTAAATGGAGCTTGTGTATAATAAGTCATATAATCAAATATGTTGTTGCTTTTTATTTCAATCTATTAGTCATATTCTTCACTTTGTTTTCATACAGGAAAACGGCGAAACGACGAGCAAAATGGTGTCGGAGCAATTTTGTTGGTTTGTTGAAAAGCAAATGTGGCCATGTGATATGAGTTGCTTTGATAAAATGGTTGTATGAATAATGTGACATATGTTCGTTTATGTTTATTGTATGTGTACAATGTAATGGAGAATACTGTTTCGACGACGTAATGCATTTGTTATTACGTGTTCTGTGTTATGTGTGTTTGATTTGTTATTTTATGTGTTTATTATTTTATGTGATTGGAACTAAATAATATGTAACATTTTATTCTGTGTTAAATGTATTTTCGTGAGCCAAAAGTGGCCCATAAAAACAGTGCAATATTATTTTCGTGGGCCACAGAAAGGCCCACGAAAATAGAGCAACATTATTGTCGTGGGCCCGAAAGAAGGCCCACGAAAATAAACAAGCAGTATTTTCGTGGGCCACACAAGAGCCCACGAAAATTACAGGGCCTTATTTTCGTGGGCCACACATAGGCCTACGAAAATAGCAGGCCTGTTTTTTCGTGGGCCAGAAGTAGGCCCACGAAAATAGCAGATCATATTTTCATGGGCCAGAAGGTGGCCCACGAAAAAACAGTACATTATTTTCGTGGGCTATTCTTCTGCCCATGAAAATGAATATTTTCGTGGGCCTCTTAAAGCCGACGAAATTAAATGTATTTTCGTGAGCCACCGACGAAATTAACTTTATTTTCGACGGATTATTTTCGTGGGCCCTGTGCCCACGAAAATAAGCAAAAAACCCACGAAAATAATTATTTTCGTCGGTTTTTTGCTTATTTTCGTGGGCCACCGGCCCACGAAAATATATCGGTTTCCTGTAGTGGTTTTGAACAGGAGCGCCCATGTTTGGATGGGGCGCTGGAGGCAAAGGCACACGAGGTGCTTGCATGGCAGGACGTTGTTGTGGTGGTTGGTTAGGGCAAAAAGTCGGAGTGGACGAGCCATACTGCGGTGCAGCTGGGGGCATGTACCGGGGACGTACATTACTCCCTTGTGGCTGGTATGGCATCTTTCTTTTACCCTCTTGCTCGATCTCTCGGATCTTGCTCTCAACCACTATAGCCTTGTCAACCAGCTTCTAGAAGCTTGCATAATCATTGTTCACACTTGGATCGCATTATTCAACCCTCTCATGAACAAGTACTGCTTCCGTTGGTCCGAGTTGACATCTTCGAGGACATACCTTGACAGCTGCGTGAACTTGTTAAGGTACTCATTCACGCTCTTTTGTCCTTGGCGGAGACCCTCAAACTCTTGTCTCTTGAGCATCATGACACCAGCATGGATGTTATTAAATATCAATTGCCTATCATTCCCACAAATAGTTCATACTTGATATGCTCTCCGGGTGGGAAAATAACAGCTGATAGGATGGTCTATAGAGCACCATTACAATTGGGTGGGAATCTATACCCGACATCTCTAATTATGTTAGAGAGTCAAAAACTCGATGTCATTTTAGGAATGTCATGGCTACATCACCATGGTGCAGTTCTTGACATCATTCCACGTGTGGTTCGTTTAAACTCTCCACTTCATGAACCACATATTCTTATTCTTGACCGTTCGGTTCAAGAAGCTCCAGCCACATATAACACGGAAGTTACAAAACTTGAGAATATTCATGTGGTCCGTGAATATCCGGACGTATTTCCAGATGATGTCCCGGGCATGCCACACGAAAGGGATGTCGAGTTCAAGATCAAACTTGTACCCGGGACGACACCGATATCACGGAGACCATACAAGATGGCTCCGAATGAGCTAGCTGAATTAAAAGAGCAGCTCAATGATTTAATGAAGAAGGGTTTCATTCGACCGAGTTCCTCGCCATGGGGATGCTCGACGCTATTTGTGAAGAAGAAGGATGAAACCTTGAGGTTGTATGTGGATTACCGACCTCTCAATGCTGTCACCATCAAGAATAAATATCCACTACCCGCATCGATATTCTCTTTGATCAACTTGTGGGTGCGAGTGTATTTTCAAAGATGGATCTTCGCTCCGGATATCACCAAATCAAGATCCGAGTGGAGGATATTCTGAAGACGGCCTTCTCGACGAGATATGGGTTGTATGAATATCTCGTCATGTCTTTTGGTCTCACCAATGCCCGGCACATTTCATGTATCTCATGAACTCAGTGTTCATGCCGTAGTTGGACAAGTTCGTGGTGGTGTTCATAGACGACATCTTGGTTTATTCCAAGTTTGAAGAAAAACACGCCAAACACCTGCATATCGTGCTTCAACAATTGCGAGACCATAAGCTTTATGCCAAGTTCAGCAAGTGCAAGTTTTGGATCAGCCAAGTGCCATTTCTTGGTCATATTATTTATGAAATGCATTGCAGTTGATCCAAGCAAAATCGAATAAGTGCTGAAATGGAAGTCCCCCACATCATTCCATGAAGTCCGGAGTTTTCTCGGGTTAGCAGGATATTATTGGAGATTCATACTGAACTTCTCCAAGCTTGCTAAGCCGATGACCGAATTGTTAAAGAAGGGGATCAAATATGTTTGAAACTCAGCTTGTGATAGAGCTTTCCAAGCATTGGTGAAGCATCTTACCACAGCCCCGGTGTTAGCTCAACCAGATATGA
The DNA here is from genome assembly GCA_030760725.1 of Neostapfia colusana. NCBI lineage: Eukaryota > Viridiplantae > Streptophyta > Magnoliopsida > Poales > Poaceae > Neostapfia > Neostapfia colusana. Next base: position 53,952,347 of record JASWHV010000017.1, read on the forward strand.
CTAAGCCCTTCGACGTATATTGTGATGCGTCCGACATCGGGCTTGGCTGTGTATTGATGCAAGGAGGAATAGTGGTCGCCTATGGCTCATGTCATCTTCGTAAACACGAGCAACACTATCCAACTCATGATCTTGAGCTCGCTGCTGTGGTGTTGGCATTGAAAATGTGGAGGCACTATTTGCTTGGGAACTTAGTGCATCTCTACACCGACCACAAGAGTCTGAAGTATATATTCACTCAAAAGGAGTTGAATATGCGGCAACGGAGATGGCTAGAGCTGATCAAAGACTATGAGATCGAGATTCACTACCATCCTGGAAAGGCAAACGTGGTTGTCGACGCCTTAAGCCGCAAATCTCATGTCAACAATCTGTCCATCACCCCACTTGAAGAGGAGCCGAGTCTATACTTGGTTCCATATGGGGCATTATATAATCTTGCTCTCGTCCCTACCATACGAGAGGAGATTATGGAAGCTCAGAAGGAAGACATGGGAATGTCACACATTCAGAGAAGAATGAAGAATGGCAAAATGAAATGCTTCCGAAGGGATAAACACGGTACTCTATGGTTTAAAGACCGTATAGTGGTACCCCGTGACATGAAGCTTTGGAAGAAAATCTTGGACGAGGCTCATTTTTCCAAGTATTCTATTCATCTGGGCAGCAACAAGATGTACCAGGATCTGAAAACCAGGTTTTGGTAGACACGGATGAAAAGAGAAATCGCAAAGTACGTATCCGAATATGATACATGTCGGTGGGTGAAAGCCGACCATATGCGTAAAGTCGGACAGCTGCAACCCTTGAACATTCCGGCACGGAAGTGGGAGGATATCAGCATGGACTTCATAGTCGGGTTACCTCTCACATCTCACAAGCATGATTTGATTTGGGTGATAGTTGATCGACTAACCAAGTCGGCTCATTTTATTCCCGTACATACAAGTTACGTGGCCAAGCAATATGTGGAGCTGTATATTGCAAGGAACTTGTGTTTGCACGGTGTTCCCCGCTCCATTATTTCAGATCGTGGTGCGCTGTTCATCGCTCGGTTTTGGAAACAGCTGCACGTGTCATTGGGGACCAAACTGATCTGAAGCTCCACATATCACCCGCAGACGGATGGTCAAACTGAACGGGTGAATCAAGTGCTTGAAGACATGCTAAGCGCCTGTGCCATCCACCACGGCAAAAATTGGGACGTTCATTTGCCGTTGGCGGAGTTTTCTTACAACAATGGCTATCAGGCTAGCATCAAGATGGTGTCGTATGAAGCTCCCTACGGCCGAAAATGCCGCACACCTCTCAACTGGTTCGAGTCCGACCAGCGAGTTATCTACGGCATTAAACTTGTGAATGAGACTGAAGAACGAGTGTGAGTGATACAAGCAAATCTCAAGGCTGCTCAATCTCGTCAGAAGAGCTATGCGGATAGAAGGCGCCGTCCTCTGCACTTCGACATCGGGGATCATGTTTATGTCCGTGTTCTCTGTTGAAAGGAGTTCATCATTTCGGAGTGAAGGGCAAACTTGCGCCGCGATTCATCGGTCTGTTCACCGTCATTGAAAAATGCAGACCTGTGGCCTATCGCCTGGAGTTACCAGCATCGCTCGCAGGAATTCACAATGTCTTCCACATCTCTCAGCTGAGGAAGTGCCTCAAACCCTCGACTGAAATCCGCACTGAAGACATAGAAGTTCTTCAACCGGACCTCACGTACTCCGAGTATCCGATCCAGATTATCGATGAAAAGGCTCACGCCACAAGAAACCAGACCTTATGGTTTTACAAGGTCTCTTGGAGCAACCATACCGCTGATGAGGCGACATGGGAAAGCGAGGGCTACCTACAAGCGAATTATCCGGACTTGCTATCATCATATACCCGGTAAAGTTTCTCCACTTTGCTTTTCTTTTGTAATCTCGGGACGAGATTCTTTTTAAGGAAGGAGGGATGTAAAATCCCTAAAAAGTGGTACCAAAGATTTAAGCACCTTTACGCTTAGGAAAAAGGAGGGGAATCAAAACTTTGAATTATAACGGTGTAAGTTCAAAGTGAGGACTCAAACTTCGTAAAACTTTCAAACATGGAGATCTGAATTTATAACTTAGATCTTCATAGGTCAAATATTCAACCTCCCAAATTTCAGCTCATTTGGAGGGGTTCTAATATTTGTTCGGGATTAAAAGAGGAAGCCCTCGAATCTGAAGTTAAATTTCAGTTTCAAATCCCAACTTCCTCAATTTGCAAATTTGGTTCCACAAATGTGTTCTCCACATTTGAATTAGCAGCCATGCCAAATTTCAGAAGTATTTGAGTTGCTTTGCTATGTTTTTGGAACAATGCAAAAGAGAAGATTCAAATTCCAATCCAAATTCAAATAACCAAAGTCAGTTCAAAATTCCACACTAGAATTCAAATTGTTTGAATTCAAAGATTTCAAACCATGACTTTGGGAGGAAGCAAAAGATTTAATTTGGAGGAAAATATCGGAGCTATTAGGTGGGGTGGGACCCACATGGCAGTGACACATGAAATAACAGGGGCAATTTGCTTCTGTGCCAGTGCTTCTCGAGCTGCCACCGCGCTGGGATTTTCCCTCCACCGAGCAGCTTGCAATGACTTGCTCCCAAAGGCAGCACGTCGTGTGTGGTTGATGGCTATCCACAGCAGATGCCCAAATCAAATTCTACGCTCTGTCTCCACGTTAAACCGAAGTTTTCATCCGTGCTCGAGCGCCCAGCGAAGAAAACCACCATGCACCTCTGTGATCGTCACTAGGCAGCCTCCAGCACCCCCTAGCATTGGTTGATCCCCCTAGGAGCAGCGCCGGCGCCTCCTCAACGATCTTCACCGCTCCTCAGTTCATCCCCGAGCATCCCTCGCAGTGCCCGACCTTTTCTTCACCGGGAGAAAATAGAGCACCGCCGTACCTCGCTGCTCCTTGTCTTCCAGCCGGTCCAGCGCCTCTCCCGCATGACCAACACCTCCCTTAGGTGCGCCAAGGTGTGTAGATCATGCTACCGCAGTCCCCTTGCTCTTCCCCATTACCGCCTCGCCGGAATTTGTGTTTTGGCGCCGGTACACGTGAAGAACCGATCAAAACCAAACCGGGAAATTCGTCCAACACGCATGATCATTTGTTCTTCGGTTCAAGCCATGGCAACTACATCTCCTAGCGCCCTCCCATGCCGAATACCAAAGCAAACCTTCCACCACATGCCCCAGGCGACGGATTCGCCGGCGGCGGCAAAAACGGGTCAGTCCTCCGGTGAACCCCCTTTTCCCGCCGTTTGCTGCAAGGTTTGGCATGCGTTCCATGTTCCCCGACCACTAGGGATGCTTTAGGGAAACTTATCTCCTCGGGAGAAGCCTGAGACACGCCGGAACGTGTCGACGCCATGCCGTCGAGCGCCACCGCCAATGCCGACCTGCTTCCGGCTATTTTCATGAGGTGAGACCTTGCCCGGCAGCTGCGCCATGTTCCCACGGTCACGTAGGGCAAAACCGAAGCAAAAATGGTGGAGAATTGAGGGAGAATGAGCCGCGCCACGATCTGTGCCGGTGTGCACGCGCGTTCTCTGTGGGAGGTTGAAGAAACATCTGACCCATGGGCCCCACCTTTGAGTTCTCTGTGTAAACTTCAAACAGAAAGTTATTCAAATTTGAAAATTCCATAAATTTTTGTAGAGAACTCCAAAAAGGGTGAGACCAATTTTGTTGGAATCCACATAAGGAGTACTTCACAGAGGACCAAATTGCTTGCTATGAAAATGCCGACGAATTTCTGTAGAATTGTTTATAATAAATCATTTAAAGATTTATTCCAGGAGCAATTCTTTATGAAACCTTCCCAAATTTGGGTAGAAAATCTTTTTCCTAGTTACAGAGCTCCAGTAAAAATTTGACATTCATTGGAGTTCATTTGCTAGGCTAAATTACCTTCCAAAGTTCAGCCTGTATTTGGAAATTCAAATTCTAAACACACTTTTAAGAACTCCTGTCCAACTTTAAAAATTCATATCTCTCTGTTGGTAGCTCCAAAAATGGTGAAACAAATTTTGTTAAAACTCCATGGAGACTTACCCTAATTAGATCTTCCTCTGTTAGACATTGTTAGACAAATTTTGCTCAGATCATCCTTAGAGAGTCTAGTATCCATTAGAAAAATCCCAAAGCCAATTAAGGAACCTAAATAACAGTAGCTATAAGTAGAAGTGTACTTCTTATATAACACTAGCACTTATACATGTATTTTTGTTACATTTCATATAGTGACCGAAGTTGAGGATATGCCGGAGCTGTTGGACGTCCTGCCACCTGAAGCTAACTTTCCTTTTGACTCGTAACCAGGCAAGCCCCGGTTTGCATTTAAGTACCTTTTATAAAGTTTTTCATTTGTATCACTTATGTCTAGGTTTAAATGGTTGCATTAGAGTTAAGGTTTTTGAAACCCCACTTGCATGACTTTAAATTCTATGAAGGATTGGGTAGTTTATAGACTCGACGAGTATGGAATGCCATGCTAATGTGTTTAGGATCTCGGTAGAAATCGAGTAGTTGGAATCTACTCGCGAGGTAAGGTTTTATCACATGGTATGGAAAAGAGTAGAGAATGGCTTAAGAGTTGTGAAACTGAGACCCAGCAGGGGGATATGATGCAGTGAGCGGAGGTCTCACGTGTGTAGCCATGTTGGTGTCGATTGAGGACCGAGTCGTGTGCGGGCCTGCTGAACAAGTATCGAACAGTACCGGATGGCATACTGACATAAGCCAGAAACCGATGTAATTGGTTAACCTGGTTGCCGAGGCTTATCCAACCTTTTTATAGGAGTGGGTTGAGGGTAGCAAGGTGTAAATCTACCAGTGGGCATAGTCACGCTCCACGCGGGGACTTCCTGCCCGTTACGGATGGACCAGTTCGGTATTTGAGTTTCCTTTGAAAGGTGGTTGCATACAACAGAGTAGGAAGGTGTATGGCATCAAAATTCTGAAAGTGGGTGCATGAGACGTGTTGTCCGGGTGTCTCCTGATTGCAATCACCGTCCCTCGCGGTTATCAGAGTACCGTTTGTTCACTGTTCTGTGAGGTAGTAAGAAGTGAAAGAAGCCAGATGAATGATAATATGTTGTGATGAACTATTACTGTTTTAAAACCATGTCTGTTGTAGATGTAGAGCTAACTAAGTTTATCTTCCACTTTGGGCAATGACACGACCCCACGGTCTTGTCGAGCCAGGATCACGCTGAGGGGTGCTCCGTTGCACAACACCGGATAACACACACCAAAGGTACAAAGCGGAATCAAAATTTATTACACAAACAGGTTTATGAACATTTATACAACAAAATATGTTCAGTCTACACTCACGGGCGTAGACTACGCATCGAGTTCACGTTCAGCCCGTGAACGTGTCCTTGCTAGCACACACGCACACTAACACGGCGGCGTGCACGACTCCCACTCGACGGGATTCCCCTCCTGGGGTTCCGCCTCCTCTTCGGGAGTCCCTTCCTCATAGAACCCTGCAAAAACTTCAAACACAAGCAGTGAGCACGAAGGATCAGCAAGACCGACCCGTCTCTCCTAAACATGGGACTTCTACATGAGGGGTGATGGGTACATGAGATGAAAACAAGTTGTAAAGGACTCGCCTAATTAGTGGAACCTTACTTTCAAGTTTTAGCAGAAGGTTGTGGAGAACCTTACGCTAAGGCACATGAGAGAGCCGCAATCAAACAAGAAATGCATTTCTCTCATGTACTTTGCCCAAAGTTGAAAAGAACTTTAGTTAGCTCTAAACTACAAAAAACCATTAACAATCAAAGTCCATCTTTCAATCAGCAACATTTTAACATGTATCTAGCCTGTTCTTTCTATGTTACGGTACAGTCAACAAGTGGTACTCACAGACCGCGAGGAACGGCGATTATAATCGATTTACACCTGCAGGGTTACCTAAATAACCTGTCACGTACGCCCATACTCGATGTTGCCTACAACAACCATCACGGACGTCAAACGCAACCACCTTTCACCCGTCAGCCAAATGTTGAACCGGTCCAATCGTCCCGAGCAAGAGGTCTCTGCACGCGCATCTCAGTGCCGCCAGCCGATTTACACCTCAAGCTCTCAACCTACCCTCTGAACGACCAGCTATGCCTCAACACCCAGCTACCCGAGTTACATCGGTTTCCCGGTTCCCATATAGCCGATAGGTCTTCGGTACTCTTCTAGCTTGTTCAACAGGCCCGCACACGGCTCGGTCCTCAATCGACACAAGCGGAGCTACAGCACACAGGCCCCAAAGTCCTGCTGCCCTTACTCTCCGCTTGGTCTCATCTTTCTTGCCATGTGTATCATGTGCTATCTCTACCCGAGTCGAGTGCCTCTAGCCTATACTCGCGAGTAGTTCCAACTACTCGACTTGTACCGAATCCTACCTTAACTTAGCTTTGCAGGAGCTAACGGGGTTTGCAATTCTAAACCCAACCCATGGTTTTCTTGGCAATGCAATTGGGTTTTCAAACAAGACTCTAATGCAAGGAAATAAGTGATACTCAAAGAAAATGCTCAAAACAATAAAAATTTGTAAATAAGTTAATGCAAACCGGAGCTTGCCTTTCTGCTCTTGATCGTAGGCTAGCTGCTCCTCCGGAGTAACAAAGTCTAGGACTTCGGGTTCCTCCTCGACCTTAGCGACTACATGATATAAGAAGTACATGTATTAATTAAATGCATTTGAATTGAGTTTTAACTTTGTGAACCTTCTAAGTCTCACTATACATATCCAAATACTATGAAACTTTTACTTTGGCTTGGTTACAACCTAAACTGAGACTTGGTCAAGTTTTAGTTGCAGCTAAGCTCATTTGAGCCCTCCACAATTAATTATGTCCTTGAACTTAATTGGAACTCTTAGGGTGCTCTAGGGATTTTCATGGAACAAGCGATGACTTTCTGAAAACTAGATTTTCAGAGGGTTCTAATGGAGTTGGTCTCACTTAATTTGAAGGTTCCTAGCCACAGATATGAGCTAAACAATTTCAGAGAAAATTCTGAAAATGTTTCTGAACATTTTCTATTTTCTCCTGGAACAGTTTCACTAATCACACAATTAGGTGGATCAAATGAGCTCAAATGGACCTGAACTTTTTACGGTAGTTCAGGGATATTTTGGTGAACATCCCAGCAAAATTTCAGAATTTTCCTCCAAGGGATTCTACAGTTAAAATTCCACAACAGTTTAAACTTTGAGGAATTAATTATGGAGAATTAAGGATTTTCATGCAGTGAAACTTGATTTGCTGGAAATTGCTCAAAGAGCTGAATCCAACAAAATTTGGTTCACTCGAATTGGAATTTCCTAGCCCAAGTTATGAGGATTTGGAGTTTGAATGAAATCTGAAAATCGGGGAAAAGTTTAAATCTGCCGGTGGGCCACGGGGACACGTGTTGCGCGCTGAGGCGTCAGCACACCGGAGTATACGGGGTATTTGCATGCCAGCACACCGGATCCGAGCCGCAGCCCGATCCCGATTTAAAATATCTGCCGTTGACGGCTGGGTCCACCCCCTTCGTCTACCTCCCGCCGCCCGCGCTCTGCCGCCGGGGTACCTCGCCGGAGAGCTTGCCGGCAGCCTCTGTGGAGCTCCAAGCTTTCTAATTCTGGCCGCCCCTGCCTATTTTCACTCGGGGAACACGATTCCGGGCTCAGCTCGTCATGAAAATGGCCGGCACATGGTCGGCGACGAGCAGCAGCCTCGGCAGAACTTCGGCCGTGTTGCTCGTCCTCCCTAGCACCTCACCCGATCGAGCTAAGGGTCGTCGAGCATCAGTGGACCATAGGAAAGGTTGACATGAGCTCCACGGAGCTCGGGAAGGGCGGTGTTGGGCTGTCACCATGCGACCTAGGCCGGAAATCGGGATTTCTACTAAAACTTGAAGAACAGCGGTTTCCCTCCATGGTTCTTCGTGGTTCCTGCTCCTATGGACTCGTACGGGCAACTAGAAGTGATCCTCTCCATGAGATGATGAGTGATACAGTGTGGCTTACGAATTTCCCCGATCGGTGCCGACTCAACTTTTGCACACCGCCGCGAAAACATGAAATTCCGGCCTGAGCAGTGTTTGTCACGCCGCCGGAGCTTGCGGGAATGAAAGAGGGACTGAAGGCGAACCTCTTTGCTGTTCACAGCTCGGTGAACGGTGGGCTGTGGTGGCCGGAAGGATGATTCCCGCAGTGGCGGCTCGAGCTGAACCGGCAGAGGAAAGATCGCCTCGGTGGAGCTCGGGGAGGACTGCGCAAGGTCTGGAACCGGCGCGAGGGTGTCGAAGATGGCTTGGCGCACCCGGTGCTGGTCTCAGATCGCCGGGAGGATCACTGGATCGGCCGGGCGATGAGGAACCGAAAGTTCACTCGGGCGGCGAGGAGTTTCAGTCTGTTGGGTGAGAGTGCGTCGGGGTAGGGATGGGTGTAAGGATCGAAACGCCCAAGAGGGGGGTGAATTGGGCTTTTTCAAATTTTAGAGCAATTTAAAACTTAATGGTTGAAGCCCAATTCCCTATGCGAACTAATTATGCAAGCAAGAGTATTAAGTGCGGAATAGTAAATGCGTAATAGTAAGAGAGTGAGGAGAGAGATGCAAACTCCCGCGGAGACTCGGAGACACGGCGATTTTTCCCGTGGTTCGGTAAGATCACAAAGATCTACCTACGTCCACGTTGTGGCACCCACCAAAGGGTATAGCCACTCCCAAGTCACCAAGACAAGGGAATCCACTACCTTTCTCCGTTTGCCCTCTCCGGCAAGGTGGAGCTCAAGCCTTGTACAATGGTGATCCTCCGGGCTTCCACAAATGCCTTGGTAAGCTCCGGAGCGATCTCTTCTTCCTCCAACTTTTACAAGGTGAGAGAAGTCACCAAGACACTCTCTCTCACTAGCCTAGATATTCCAATCACCAAGAATGGACGCACACAAGCTTCTCTCTAGCTAGATCTAGCCTATAGTTGGAATACAAGAAGTTTTGAGGTATGGAAGTGGTAGCTCTTGGTCTTGAATGCTTGAGGATGTGTAGTGAGGCTCTGGTGATCAAGACTTTTCGAAATGGCCGGTTGGAGGGGTATTTATAGCCAGCCCACACGAGATAGCTGTTGGAAAAGTAGGAAGACTTTTTCAGTGAACATCGGATCCTCCGATGCACCCCTTTATTTGAGCATCAGTCGAATTCCAAATTAGCTGATGTCATGTGTCAGATGTGACCGTTGGATATAACCGTTGGATCTGACTGTTTAATCGACCGATGTTACTTCAACTTCATCATCGGATGATCCAGTGAGTTGATCTTCAGAATTGGTTCAGAAATAATGTCTCTGTTGAAATTGACCGATGTACACTTACTTCATCATCGGATGATCCGGTGTGTACTTCTTCAGAATAACTCAGAAATCATCCTTCTGTTGAAATCAACCGATGTGCCACTTCCTTCACATCGGATGATCCGGTGTGTACTGGGCTCTGAGGTTTTTTCTTCTGCCAAATCAAACTCGACCGATGTAGTCATTTTGCAAGACATCGGATGATCCGGTGAGTGCAACTTGTTTGCTTCGAGTTGTTTTGAGTTGATCTTTTGGAATCTTCTTGAGTGACCTCTTTGACACTTGTTTGAAATGATATTTTGATGAAGTGTAAGCTTCTTGTATTGCCAATTTTGATAGAATAGAGTCGTTGTATGAGTTCTTCATTTAGTCTTCATGAGTATCGAATAAACCCTTAGAATAGATCGTGGAGGGGTCTCCATTTGTATCCAATGAGCAGTAGATGGTGTGAATAGATAGTTCATTAACGTTTGATGTGATATACGTGAAACCTCGCATCCACAAACTCATTAGTAATAACGAACGGTTGTCATTAATCACCGAAATCATACCTCACGGGGGCCTAGATGCTTTCAATCTCCCCCTTTTTGGTGATTGATGACAACACAACGAGTAGAGCATAGAATTAATGGAATTAAAACGCAATGCTCAAAAAGAAATATAACAAGTGCAAATTGCAACACAAGTGGCTCGAAGGCTCAAGTAATAAACAATAAAGCGCAAGAGCACAAAGTAGCAGCCGGAGTACAATAATAGCAAATAATAATAACAGGCAATCTCAAATAGATAACAATAAGTAGCAAAGGGATAGACACTCCCCCTAAAACCAAGAACTCCCCCTAGAACTGAGCTAACCTTCCCCCTGACTCTAACTCTTCTCCCCCTTTGGCATCAAGACACCAAAAAGGGAAGTCAAGTGCCTACGACTCAGGTGCGCTCCTGGCGATGGTGAAGCGGTCGGCGTCGACGGTGCTGTCGCCGGAGCTGCTGGAGGTGGAGGTTGCTGGCGCTGGAGCTGGAGCAGGGGGAGCTGGAGCTGGAGCTGGAGCTGCTAGGGGATCCGCTGAGACTGCTGGCGCCGGTGGAGAAGATACTGCCGGAAGAGGTGAGGACTGGAACAACGTTGGCGGCAGTACTGTCGAGTGAACGGGCGCTGTCGAGGCGAGCAGAGGTGGTATACTGAAGCTGGGGATCGACGAGGACGGTGCTGGAGCTGGTGCCAGTGGGGGTGCACCTGGAGCCTGACTGAGTTCCGAGTGCTGAGGTGGAAGGGCGACTCCCGTCTGCTGGTAGAGGTTGGTGACCAACCCCAGGACGCCCAACAACATCTGCTGAGTCTGCTGCTGCTGGTCCAGAGTGCGTCTCGTCATCTGGTCGATAAGGTTGGTGTACCTGTCGATGTCCTCTCGCCTCTGACGGGCGATCTCCAGCTGCATCTCCTGCTGCTGCCTCTGAAGCTGCTCCTGTCGAGTTGCCTGCTGCTCCTGCTGCTGAGCCATCCGCTGAAGTAAAGCAGTGAGCTCTGACGGCTGAGTCACCTGAGCCTCTGACACTGGAGGAGGTGTAGGTGGTGGAGCTGCTGAGCCTCCTGCCTCTGCGTCGTGCTGCCTCGGTGAAGGAGGAGCAGGAGGGAAGTACTCCTCGACACTGTCGCTGGTGTTGCTGTCCGACCATATATGCTGTAGGTCTCCTCCCTGAGCCTCTGCATGTGCCAGCTCTGCGTCCTCCTGAGTCAGCTCTGCCCAGTCCTCCTCTGACAGTCTGGCTCGAACCTCACGCTCGACGGGACGGCCAAGACGGCGGTCTCCCGGAGTGGGGACTCGGTAGTGGCTAAACCGGGTCACGTGCATCTCCGTCAGCTGAGAAACTCCTGGAGTGTCCTCTGGAACTAACTGGTGGAGAAGGTGACAGATCCAGTGACCGAAGACCAACTGTCGAAGCATCCCAACTCCGTCGGTGATCACGTCCTTCATCTCGCAGATCAGAATATCCACGATGTCGAACTCCATCCCGTTCATCACATAGAACAGGATGGTCTGCTGAAGGCTAGTGAAGCCCTCCAAGTAGCCAGACCTCGGTAGTAGGGTATGCCTGAGGACGTGGTGAACTGTCCGAGCTGCTGGGGTGAGAAGCGCTGGCACCCTCGGCTGGTCAGGAGTGAACGGCTGAGTGAACAGACCTCTGATCTCCTCGAAAGGCGGTGCCACTCCTCCAGTCAGTGGCCTCCTCGGCGGGTCTGCGTCTCCGTAGACTATCTGGTGCAGGCACGTAGTAGAGAGCTCCACACCAAGCAGTCTGCCCAACAAGTCTCGAGACACGTCGTGGATCTGCCCCATGAACATGAAGTGAATCGAGCGACGGCCCTCAGAGACGTGGAGTGTCGCGTAGAACACCCTGACCCACTCCTCGACGTAGGCACTCCTCTAGTGCGAGAGCAAGTCCACAAGTCCTCTGTATCTCTCAAAGAGTGGCCTGATCCCGTGTCCTGCTGCCACTGCAAGCTGATCCCAGTCGATTCTGTTATGCTGGAAGAGCTTGTGGCCCCGACGCCTGTAAGTCTCGTACAGGGACGCCTGTGTCAGGGTCCAGAAGCGGGAGTCAACTCGAGCGTCCCTAGGCCGCGGGAACCACTCCTCAGGCATCGCTAACCATTTGAGCTTCTTCAGTTGCCTTGTCTTCATCTTCCTGTAGTCGGTGAGTCTGACATCCTCGGCAACACGGACTGTTGTGTCCATCAGGTGGATGGCCCTTTGGGCCTCTCTGTCCTCGGCGCGGTCAGCCGCAGAGGGGCGCCGACTCGCCGTAGGAGTCTGTCCACCCCCACGAGTCCTCGGGGTGCGCCGGCGGATGAGAGGCGGTACCTCGGTCTCCTCCTCGTCGGAGCCCTCGGGAGGCACCGGTTGGACCGGAGGCTGCTCCTGCCTCTGCCGGGACTCGCGGATCCGTAAGGAACCGCGATGGCCGCGCTCACGCTCCTCGGCGGCGCGAGCGGCCAACTCCGCACGACGAGCGTCCTTGGACATCTTGCGCTTCTTCACGGCGGGCTCCTCAATAGACTTGCCCTTTCCTTTGCGATCGCGACCCATCTTGATGCAATTGAGATCTAGGGTTAGCGACGGTGAAGATGAACGACGAAAAACAACGAAGGACGTCGCGCGGCACGGAGCAAACCTTAGCGACGAACGGCGAAGCACGGCGAAACCCTAGCGGAGAGGGTGATGCGTGGTGGTGGAGGGGAGACGGCGAGGGAGGCGCGGCGGAGGAGGGAGCTGCGGCGGCGCGTTGGAACGGCGGCGGCGCGCGCGGGAGAGGCGGCGGCGCCTAGGAGGCGGCGGCGGCGCCTGGGAGGCGGCGCGCGCGGGAGAGGCGGCGGCGGCGCCTGGGAGGCGGCGGCGGCGGCGCCTGGGAGGCAGCGGCGGCGACCGGAGGTGGCCGGAGGGCGCGAGGACGGCGGCGAGGGCGACGGGCGGCGGCGGAGGTCGGGGAAAAAAACGAAAGGCGGCCGAACCGCTATTTAAACCGTACGGGCAAACCCTAGCCGCGCACAAAACACCGGATGGACCGATGATCATCGGAGGATGCATCGGTCGAGTTCAACAGAGAGTTGTTCCAAAAACTCTCTTTGAACACTGGATGAGCCGACGTTGAGGTGTCGATCATCGGTCGATTTCTGCAGGGCACCAGAAAACTGAACACCGGATGCTCCGATGTCTTCTGAAATGAACTCATCGGTTGATTTGTGACTTCTGACTTGATCTGAGCACTGAACTGAAGCACCAATTGATCCGATGATCTGCTGGCCCTAGCATCGGATAATCCGATGACTACAGAAAACCTAAGACTGCCCATATGTGTCCTTGGACTTAAACACACAAAGATAAGGATGGATCCTAGGACTTTTTGGGCAACTCCTAACCTCTAATAGAAGGCTTCAAATATAGTGCCACATATTGGCTAAGCCCTTAAGCAAAGAGAACACACAAGGTTAGGAGGGAAACCACGAAAATGTAAGGCTCATGCTTTGTGAGCTAGAGTATGGAAAACTTCTATCTCTTTAAAGCATGTACCTTTAGAATTTTGCTCTATCCACATCATATGAGTTGAGATATTACATTTTGAACAAGTCTCCTTCTCATGATGTGGGTTCCCCTTTTGTGACAATCTACCGTATGCAATGCCAAACAAATAATGCAAGATATTAAATGAGTGCAAGTCTATATGGCAGGAATCATGCAAAGCATAATGTAAATCTATCTTGCCAAGTTTAAACCTTCCAAAGGCTTCCTCAGGGAAAACTATTTCTAGCTCGCCCCTATCCTTTGGGAGTTAGACAAGACCTATTTGATATGCAACCTTACATGAACATGGCAACTTACATGACGTTAGATGCATCTAGCACATTTAATTCACTTCTAAGTCTAGAAAAAGTTTTCTCATCAAGTGGTTTAGTGAAGATATCCGCCAATTGTTCTTCGGACCTATCACCTTGCAAAGAGATGTCTCCTTTAGCCTCATGGTCCCGCAAGAAGTGATGGCGAATATCAATGTGCTTAGTGCGGGAGTGTTGAACGGGGTTTCTAGCTATCTTAACCGCACTTTCATTGTCACAAAGGAGAGGCACACAATCAAATTTAATTCCAAAGTCCAAAAGGGTTTGCTTCATATATAGAATTTGGGACAACATGCACCGGCCGCTATATACTCTGCCTCCGCGGTGGACAAAGCCACGGAGTTTTGCTTTTTGCTCGACCAAGATACTAGGGAACGCCCAAGTAAGTGGCACCCACCGGAGGTACTCTTGCGATCCACACGGCATCCGGCAAAGTCCGAATCCGAGTAACCCAAGAGATGGAAACTAGCGTTCTTGGGGTACCACAAACCTACACTTGGGATATGCTTGAGATACCTAAGTATCCTAAAGACCGCCTTACGATGCGATTCTTTAGGTGCCGCTTGAAAGCGAGCACACAAGCACACACTAAACATGATATCGGGCCTAGATGCGGTAAGATATAACAATGAACCAATCATGGAATGGTAATGAGATTGATCAATAGGTTTACCGTCCATGTCCGCGTCGAGATGACAATTTATCGCCATTGGAGTACTTCTTGAGCTACAATCTTCCATTTCAAACTTCTTCAAGAGGTCCTTGGTGTACTTCTCTTGGTAGATGAAAGTCCCCTCTTGAAGTTGCTTAATTTGAAATCCTAGGAAGAAATTGAGTTCTCCAATCATTGACATCTCGAACTCCCTAGACATCATGGTGCCAAACTCAAGGCTAAGAGATTTGTTAGTTGAGCCAAAAATAATGTCATCAACGTAAATTTGACAAAGAAATAAATCCCCGTTGATGTCCATGGTGAAAAGTGTGGTATCCACCCTCCCGATCTTGAATCCTTGCATGACTAGGAAATCCCTTAGACGTTCATACCATGCCCTAGGTGCTTGCTTGAGCCCGTAGAGCGCCTTGTGTAACCTATACACATGGTTAGGATTCCTCGGATCTTCAAACCCGGGAGGTTGCTCAACGAAAACAAGTTCGTTAATATAACCATTGAGGAAGGCACTTTTAACATCCATTTGATAAAGCATAATATTGTGATGCGAAGCAAAAGTAAGGAGTATGCGAATAGCTTCTAACCGTGCGACCGGAGCGAATGTCTCTCCAAAATCTAGTCCTTCAACTTGTGAAAAACCCTTGGCCACAAGCCTTGCCTTGTTGCGGACCACCACGCCATTCTCGTCTTGCTTGTTGCGGTACACCCACTTCGTTCCGATGACGTTCTTGTCCTTAGGTCGCTCCTCCAATACCCAAACTTCATTGCGGGTGAAGTTGTTGAGTTCTTCTTGCATAGCCATCACCCAATTGGGATCTTGGAGTGCTTCCTCAATATTTGTGAGTTCTACACACGAAACAAAAGAGTAGTGCTCACAAAATGAAGCAACATGGCGAGAACGAGTACTTACTCCCCGTGACGGACTTCCGATGATTTGATCCATCGGATGTGCCTTGGAGATGCGCCCATGCCTCATAAGAGGTTGTGAGGCACTTGGCGGTGGTGAGGCATCTCGCTCGTCTTGTGGTTGGACTTGACCTTCGACTTCTTCTTCTTCTTGGTGTTGTGTGGCATGTGAATCTTGCATTGGCAATGGATCATCTTTCTCTTCTTCTTCATCAATTTGAGGCGCCATGGAGGTGTTGATGTTGGAACTTGAGGCTCCCCCTTGATCATGGCTCTCCTCAACTTCGGGCTTGATGTCTCCTATGGTCATGTTCTTCATAGCTTCTCGTAGAGGCTCATCATCTATATCATCATGACCAAAACTCTCCTCTCGGGAGCCATTAGTCTCATCAAACTCAACATCACAACTTTCTTCAACTAACCCGGAGGTTTGGTTGAATACTCGATATGCTTTTGAGTTTGACGCATAACCAAGAAAGATACCAACATCACACCTTCTTTCAAACTTACCGAGCCTTTTCTTGCGGTAGATGTAGCACTTGCACCCGAAGACTCGGAAGTAGAAGATGTTGGGCTTTCTCCCAATGAGGAGCTCATATGGGGTCTTTTGAAGTAGTCGATGAAGATAGACCCTATTTGCAGCATGGCACGCCGTGTTGATTGCTTCGGCCCAAAACTTCTCCGACGTGCCATAGTCATCAAGCATTGCTCTTGCAAGGGTGATGAGAGTCTTGTTCTTCCTTTCAACGACACCATTTTGTTGAGGGGTGTATGTGGCCGAAAACTCGTGCTTCACGCCTTCACGATCACACCACTCCCCAATGTTGTAGTTCTTGAACTCGGTGCCGTTGTCACTCCGGACCTTGATGATGGGAAGTTGAAATTCCCTTTGAGCTCGTTTAGCGAAGGTCTTGAAGATTTCCGGAGTTTCACCCTTGTCACCTAGAAACAATGTCCAAGCATAGCGAGAGTAGTCATCAACAATAACAAGACAATAGAGGTTACCGCCAAGGCTTTGGTATGTGGACGGTCCGAAGAGGTCCATGTGAAGTAGTTCAAGTGGCTTGGAGGTTGACACCATTGTCTTCATCGGATGGTGTGAGGCAACTTGCTTCCCGGCTTGACACGCGCTACAAAGCTTGTTCTTCTCAAATGTGACATCCTTCACGCCGGTCACCATCCCAAGCTTGAATGACTTCTTGAGCTTGCTCATCCCAATGTGAGCAATACGCCGATGCCATAGCCATCCCAAACTTGTCTTGGTGAAAAGACAAGTGGTCAAGCTAGCATCCTTGTTGGAGAAGTCCACCAAGTAAAGATGTCCATGCCGAAAACCTTTGAATATTAGTTCTTTGCTTGATTCACTAGTCACCACAACACCACTCTTGTCAAATGTGCACGTTAGTCCAAGATCACATAATTGTGTAATAGAAAGTAAATTGAAACTAAGAGACTTAACGTAAAGCACATTAGAGATAGACAAATCATGAGAAATAGCAATTTTACCCAAACCAATTACCTTCCCCTTTGAGTTATCACCAAAGGTGACTTGTTCATGATTGCCGGGGTTCTCTATGGAGGTGAACATACCATCATTGCCGGTCATATGTTGAGTGCACCCACTATCGAGTACCCAATGCTTTCCTCCGGCTTTGTAGTTCACCTACACACATGAAGTTAGTTTTTGAGTTTAGGAACCCAAGCCAACTTAGGTCCTTGTATGTGTGATACAAGTGATTTTGGGACCCAAAGTTGCTTGGGGAGCTTCCCTTCATGCCCTTGATGTCTTTGCCGATGAACCTTGCCTTCACCTTTCCACCTACTTTGCCCAATAGATAGTGATAATCATTGAAAGTAGATTTGTAGTGAGGAGGCAATTTGGGAGAAGGACGGTTGGGAAGAGGACACTCCCTCGTGTGATGTCCGGTGACCTCACAATGTTGGCAATAGGAACCAACTTCCTTAATGAAGCTTGTCCTAAGCTCCGGTGAGGGCACCTTTCCTTTGTTGGGCACCGGGAAGGATCCAAGTCCCCTCTTGTTGAATCTTTTAGCTTGTTGGTAGAGGATTTCCTTGTGCTTGTCCTCCCCCTTAGAGAGTCTTGCCACACTAGTGCGAAGACTTTCAATTTCGTCCATTAGCTCCTTCTCCCTAGGGCTTGCTTTCAAAGGCAAAGACTTATCCAAAATATTAGTGGCATGTGAATTAGATGATATTTTGCCATCAAAGGTTTCTTTCTTTGTGTTTTTCAATTTAAGTTCAATCGCTTCATAAGCAAGGTTAAGCACTTCATGTTCTTGAACCAACTCATTGTGCTTTGCCAAGAGTGCTAAGTTAGCTAAGTCAAGCTCATGATACTCAAGCTTGATTTGAGCATTCTCCTCCTCGATTTGCTTGACATTTGATTTGAGCGTGTCATGCTCTTTAAGTATGGTTACATACTTGTCATGCAAATCGAGGTTAGCACTTTCAAGCTTAGCACGAGCTAGCTCAAGAGCCTTAACCTTAGCCTTTTCCCTTTTTATAATGGCATGATATTCATTAATCATAGATGCTAATTCATCGGGTGAAAGCTCATCATCATCATCGCTAGAATCTTCACATACCTTTGAGTTACCTTTCGCCATTAGGCACATAGGAGGTGGACGAAGAGGTGAGTCATCCTTGTTGACGATGGCGAGGCCCGCCAAGTTTTCTTCATCTTCACTATCTTCGTCGCTTGACTCTTCATCCGTGATCCACTCATTGGCTTCACACATGAAGACTTTTTGAGGCCCTCCTCTCTTCTTTGGAAAGAGCTTGGTTTTCTTGCCTTTGTCAAATTTCTTCTTTCCAAAAGAGCGCTTGGGCTTGACCTCCTCTTCATCATTACTTTCTTCTAGCTTGTGATGCTTGCCATTGTCCTTCCTTTTGTCCGGTCTTGGACAATCATATGATATGTGGCCTAGATCACCACAATTGTAGCACGTCTTGTTTTCATCTTTTCTTGGCAAGAAGGCTTTCTTCTTGGGATCATAAGAGTATCCCTTCTTTGCAATCTTAGAGTTGAGGCGTGAGAATTTCCTCATCATCAAAGCAAGCTCATCATCATCATCTTCGCTTGTTTCTTGCTCTTCTTCACTTGAGCTAGGCTCAACCACTTTCTTCTTCTTGGGAGTTGTCTTCTTGGTTGAAGCCTTGAGAGCAATGGTTTTTGATGATGACTCCTCCATCATTCCAAGTACGCTCATCTCATGAGCATGGATTTCTCCAATGAGCTCCGAAACTTCAATGTTGTCTAGTGACTCTTTTTGGAGCATTGAATTGATAATGTTGTACTTGGGCTTGGGTAGAAGCATGAGGATCTTGCGATTGATAAGTCCCTTGCCAAGAGAAGCAATGTCAAGTGCGTTAATTTTCTCAATGAGCACATTTAAACGAGAAAACATTTGGTTAACATTCTCATGAGGAAACATCTTAAATTCATCATATTTTGATTTAAGCATGTGATATTTGAGTTCTTTAACACGAGATGAGCCCTCATGTATTTCAATTAGACATGCCCAAATTTCACATGCTTTTTCCTTACTCGCAATCCTAGCAAAGACATCTTGACTAATGCATTCATATATGGCATTTCTAGCCTTAGCATCCCATTTTAATTGGTCACCAACATAGTCAAGATTTCCAAACCCCGCATGGGTTGCTTCCCACACTTCGGGAGCAATTGCCTCAAGGTAAGCGCGCATGCGTGCTTTCCAATAAGCAAAATTCTTGCCCTCGAAGGTAGGAACCGAACCCCCATTCTTGGCCATTTTCACTGTCTAGCGGTGAAGCTAGAATGATCCAATGAGCAACCTTGCTCTGATACCAATTGTAAGGATCGAAACGCCCAAGAGGGGGGGTGAATTGGGCTTTTTCAAATTTTAGAGCAATTTAAAACTTAATGGTTGAAGCCCAATTCCCTATGCGAACTAATTACGTAAGCAAGAGTATTAAGTGCGGAATAGTAAATGCGTAATAGTAAGAGGGTGAGGAGAGAGATACAAACTCCCGCGGAGACTCGGAGACACGGCGATTTTTCCCGTGGTTCGGTAAGATCACAAAGATCTACCTACGTCCACGTTGTGGCACCCACCAAAGGATATAGCCACTCCCAAGTCACCAAGACAAGGGAATCCACTATCTTTCTCCGTTCGCCCTCTCCGGCAAGGTGGAGCTCAAGCCTTGTACAATGGTGATCCTCCGGGCTTCCACAAACGCCTTGGTAAGCTCCGGAGCGATCTCTTCTTCCTCCAACTTTTACAAGGTGAGAGAAGTCACCAAGACACTCTCTCTCACTAGCCTAGAGATTCCAATCACCAAGAATGGACGCACACAAGCTTCTCTCTAGCTAGATCTAACCTATAGTTGGAATACAAGAAGTTTTGAGGTATGGAAGTGGTAGCTCTTGGTATTGAATGCTTGAGGATGTGTAGTGAGGCTCTGGTGATCAAGACTTTTCGAAATGACCGGTTGGAGGGGTATTTATAGCCAGCCCACACGAGATAGCCGTTGGAAAAGTAGGCAGACTTTTTCAGTGAACATCGGATCCTCCGATGCACCCCTTTATTTGAGCATCGGTCGAATTCCAAATTAGCTGATGTCATGTGTCAGATGTGACCGTTGGATATAACCGTTGGATCTGACTGTTTAATCGACTGATGTTACTTCAACTTCATCATCGGATGATCCGGTGAGTTGATCTTCAGAATTGGTTCAGAAATAATGTCTCTGTTGAAATTGACCGATGTACACTTACTTCATCATCGGATGATCCGGTGTGTACTTCTTCAGAATAACTCAGAAATCATCCTTCTGTTGAAATCAACCGATGTGCCACTTCCTTCACATCGGATGATCCGGTGTGTACTGGGCTCTGAGGTCTTCTTCTTCTGCCAACTCAAACTCGACCGATGTAGTCATTTTGCAAGACATCGGATGATCCGGTGAGTGCAACTTGTTTGCTTCGAGTTGTTTTGAGTTGATCTTTTGGAATCTTCTTGAGTGACCTCTTTGACACTTGTTTGAAATGATATTTTGATGAAGTGTAAGCTTCTTGTGTTGCCAATTTTGATAGAATAGAGTCGTTGTATGAGTTCTTCATTTAGTCTTCATGAGTATCGAATAACCCCTTAGAATAGATCGTGGAGGGGTCTCCATTTGTATCCAATGAGCAGTAGATGGTGTGAATAGATAGTTCATTAACTTTTGATGTGATATACGTGAAACCTCGCATCCACAAACTCATTAGTAATAACGAACGGTTGTCATTAATCACCGAAACCATACCTCACGGGGGCCTAGATGCTTTCAATGGGGACCATCGGCGACTGCTCGGACGCCTAGATAAGGGCCCCGGAAGTAGGTTCAGCGGCTGTGGCGGCAAGCAGGTGGTGGCACGGCGGCCTCCCCTCGGTGGCGCTCTCGGGAGAAGCTAGGGGACTCGAGCACTGAAAGTCCACTCGGTTAGATCTTCTCAGTGGCTGACATGTGGGTCCCAATTTTCTTTTAACCTCTGAAATTAACTCCAAATCACTGTTGTAAACAGTAAGCCCTAAACTGCCCATTGTGATTTGAATTATTCACCTCTGAGCCATTTGAATTGGTTAGAATTCAAATTGGGTTTGGTTTGGATAAATTTCAGCACATGTTCAGTTTGAAATTCAAATAAAGTTTGGATTTGCCCCACTTAGCTCATGTCAAGATCAACTCCAAATGGAGTAAAAAATTGTGTGTGAGCTTACAAAAATGTGTTGAGTAAGAATATGCCTCCCACATTTGAATTTATGGGATCAAAACAGTTTGAATTTGCATTTGAGTTCAAACTGCCCTCTTTCTAGCTATACCCAAAATGACCTCAAAAAGGTTTTGAATTTGGGTGAAACTTGGCATGGACATTCCTAGCACTGAGTAGGAGTTTTCATATGCCCAGCCCCTATATATCACATGAGGGAAATACCACTTTTGCAATATGTGAGTTTGTTCCTTAATGAGCATGTTGATGGTGGTTACTTGCTCTTCAAAAGTGTTTATCAACTTGCTTCAAATGAGGTGTGTGTGTGGTAATGACACTTCAAGCATGTGTCAAAAACTGAGGCCCTTACATTCCTCCCCCCTTAAAAGAATCTCATCCTGATATTATAAGGCGAAAATGAGAGAAAGGACGGTGGAGAAGTACCGGATATGCGACGTGAAAAAGTTGGGGTAGTTAGCGCGAAGAAATCCTTCGCTCTCCCATGTCGCTTCGTCCACGGAGTGATTACTCCATAGAACTTTGTAGAACCACAACGTGCGGTTGCGTGTGGTTCGGGCTTTTTCGTCAATGATCTGAACCGGTTCCTCCCGATAGGTGAGATCCGATTGCAGTTCTTCAACGTCCTCCAGCTGAAAGGTAGTTGATAATTTGAGACACTTCCTCAGCTGGGAAATATGAAAGACGTCGTGCACACCGGAAAGTGCTTCTGGTAATCTCAGCCGGTATGCTACTGATCCACATCTTTCGGTAATCTAGAATGGACCGATGAATCGGGGTGCCAACTTCCCTCTCACCCCAAATCTGTTTACGCCCTTCATTGGAGACACACGTAGGTATACGTGATCCCCGACTTCGAACTGCAATGGGCGTCTTCTCCGGTCCGCATACTGTTTCTGGCGGGATTGGGCGGCTTTTAGATTTGCTTGAATCAGCCGAACCTTTTCCTCCGCGTTGTTGACAAGGTCAATCTCGAAGGTAACCCTTTCGCCAGACTCACACCAATTAAGTGGTGTGCGGCACTTCCTTCCGTATAGCGCCTCGTAGGGCGCCATCTTTATGCTGGCTTGGTACCCATTGTTGTACGAGAACTCGGCTAACGGCAAGTGATCATCCCAATTCTTGCCATGGTTGATAGCGCAAGCTCGTAGCATGTCTTCTAGGATCTGATTTACCCGCTCGGTTTGCCCATCCGTCTGCGGGTGGTATGCTGAACTACGGATCAGCTTCGTCTCCAATGCAGCGTGCATCTGTTCCCAAAAAAGGGACACAAATAAAGTGCCCTGATCCGATATAATGGTATGGGGTACGCCGTACAAGCATAGGATCCGTGAGATGTACAGTTCAGCGTACTTCTTAGCGTTGTAGTTGGTGTTGACCAGGATGAAATGGGCAACTTTGGTGAGCCGGTCGATGATCACCCACACAGAATCATGCTTCCGAAAAGTGGTGGGTAAACCGACGATGAAGTCCATGCTCACATCTTCCCACTTCCAGGCAGGAACTCCCAGTGGTTGCAGCAGTCCCGGTTTCCGCATATGGTCTGCCTTCACCCTTCGACATGTATCACGCTCGGACACGTACTTCACGATCTCCCGCTTCATCCGTGTCCACCAAAACTTGCTTCTGAGTTCTTGATACATTTTGTTGCTGCCGGGGTGAATAGAAAATTTTGATAAGTGAGCTTCATCAAAAAATTTCTTCTGTAACTCCGGGTTACGAGGTACGACGATCCGGTCCTTGAACCATAGAACGCCGTCTCCGTCCTTCCGGAAACATTTAAGCTCCCCACTGTCTACACGTCTCCGCAAATGCGACATGCTCTTGTCATGTTTCTGAGCTGCCGCTATCTCTTCACGGATGGTGGGGATCAAAGCTAGGTTGTAGAGAGCTCCGTGTGGAATCACATGTAGTGGTGGTTCGCTCTCTTCCAACGGTGTGATGGTCAGATTGTTGACGTGTGACTTGCGGCTCAGCGCATCTGCCACTACGTTTTCCTTGCCCGAATGATAATGGATCTCTATTTCGTAATCCTTTATCAATTCTAACCATCTTCGCTGCCTCATGTTCAACTCCTTCTGAGTGAATATGTACTTGAGGCTCTTGTGGTCGGTATATAAATGTACGAGGTTACCGAGTAGGTAGTGCCTCCACATCTTGAGTGCGAGTACCACGGCAGCAAGCTCCAAGTCGTGGGTTGGATAATTTTGCTCATGGTTTCTAAGCTGCCGTGACCCATACGCGACCACTCTTCGGTCTTGCATCAGCACTCATTCGAGCCCAATGTCGGATGCATCGCAGTACACATCGAACGGTTTTGTTGTGTCTTGCTGCGCCAAAACCGGTGCTAATGTTAGGTGCTTATCTAAAGCCTTGAATGCTGCTTCACACGTTGGACTCCAAACATATTTGGTAGCCTTCTTCAGCAGCTCCATCATCGGCTTGGCAATCTTCGAGAAGTTCGGAATGAACCTCCGATAATACCTCGCGAGTCCGAGGAAACTCCGTACCTCGTGAACAGTTCTCGGGGACTTCCAATTCAGCACTTGAGTGATCATACTCGGGTCTACAGCGATACCCTCCGCTGAGATGATATGCCCGAGAAAAGGCACTTGCGATATCCAGAATTCGCACTTGCTGAATTTCGCGTATAGCTTGTGATCCCGCAGCCGTTGCAAGACTATACGCAGATGCTTCTTGTGATCTTCCTCCGACTTAGAGTATACCAGTATATCGTCGATGAAGACCATGACAAACTTGTCCAGCTCCGGCATGAACACCGAGTTCACTAAATACATGAAGTGAGCTGGAGCATTGGTGAGGCCGAAGGACATGACCAGGTACTCATAAAGTCCGTACCTCGTCGAGAAAGCCGTCTTCGGAATGTCCTCAGCCCGTATCTTAATCTGATGGTACACGGATCTTAAGTCTATCTTGGAGAAGATCTTTGCCTCGACCAACTGATCAAACAACATGTCGATCCGTGACAACGGGTACTTGTTCTTGATGGTTATGGCGTTTAATGGACGATAGTCCACGCAAAGCCACAACGTTTCATCCTTCTTCTTTACGAATAATGCCGAACAGCCCCATGGCGAGGAGCTCGGCCTAATAAAACCCTTCTCCAGGAGGTCTGTTAGCTGAGTCTTCAGCTCAGCCAATTCCTTGGGCGCCATCTTGTACGGCCTTCGGGATATTGGCATGGTTCCCGGTGCAAGTTCAATCTTGAACTCCACCTCTCTACCGGGCGGCATCCCCGGTAAATCCTCCGAGAACACGTCAGGGAACTCTTGGACCACTGGAATATCTTTCAATCTAATGGTTGTGGATTGATAGACACTTGGAAGTTTTATTTCTGGACTGTCCAGAAATAAGGAATGAGATTCGTGCACTTCTGAGTTTAAGTGCACAACTCGGAGGACAGTGTCTAAAACAGCACTGTGGCGGGTTAACCACGACATCCCTAAAATGACATCGACCTTTTGTCCCTCTAAAATTATGAGAGACGTAGGGTATACTCTACCCTCCAAGCACAATGGTGCTTTTGGGACCATCATGCTTGCTGAAATTTTCCCACCCGGTGAACAGATCACATAAGGACTATCGTGGGTAGTATTTGCAAGCTATATTTATCAATGAAAGCTTGGCTAATGAAGCTATGTGTGGCGCCTGAATCAAACAATACTATGGCGGGATGCTGGTGGAGTTGGAACATACCCACAAGGATTGGCTCACCCTCCGGCACGTCCTCTATGGCAAGCTGGTGGACAGTGTCGGGCCTAGGGTTGGCCTGCCGCGCATTAGTAGGGTTCCGGGTTTGATTCCTCCCCGGAAACTGTGGTGCAACTCCGCCGCCTTGCCTCTCCAGACAACTGCTGGTGAAGTGTACTGGACGAACACACTTGTAACATGTGGCCGCTACTTGTGCGGTGCTCGGGGGACGAAGGCCCGGCATGCGCTGCTGAGGTGCATACGCACGCGGCATCGCCCGCTGCTGCTGTTGTTGTTGTGGAGGTGGTGCTGGCAGTGTCGGCCTGAATGCCGGTGAAGGATACGGCCGACTGCGGAACGGCATCGGCCTCTGGGTGGTTGCCAGTGGGGACCTGATGGTGGGCGATTCACCATCCAAAATTTTTGAGAAGGA
This sequence comes from Neostapfia colusana, assembly GCA_030760725.1. NCBI lineage: Eukaryota > Viridiplantae > Streptophyta > Magnoliopsida > Poales > Poaceae > Neostapfia > Neostapfia colusana. Next base: position 53,977,611 of record JASWHV010000017.1, read on the forward strand.
CCGCCTCCTTCTCCACTGCTTTGCGGCACGCTTCGCTTTCTCTCCGCCGCCGCTAACTCCTTGCCGGAGTCCTCCTGGACAATCGCAGCATCAATGATGTCGTTGAGACTGCCACGATTGAACATCACCAATTTGTCCTTCAGGAGCGGGTTAAGCCCCTGGTAAAAGTGGTCCCGCCGCTTCTCGTCGGTATCGGCGTGATATGACGCGTAGAGCGCGAGATCGTTGAATGCCCTGGAGTATTCCAGTGCGTTCTGGCTCCCTTGCTGCAGGTGTAGGAACTTCTGCGTCTTCCTCTTCATCAGACCTGGCGGTATGTGATAGGCCCTGAAGGTCGTCCGGAACTCCGCCCAGGTCATTACTCGGTCGGTGGGCTGTGAAGCACATAACTTTGCCCACCACGCGCTCGCGGATCCTTGGAGCTGCTGGACAACAAACTGAGTCTTGCACTGCTCACTTATTTGGAGCAGCCCGAACTTCATCTCTATTGCGCGGAGCCAGTTGTCTGCGTCGAGAGGTTCATTCGCCCTTGAGAATACTGGGGGATGAGTCGCTAGGAAGTCGGAGTAGGAGCTCTGTTGACGCTCCTCACGATCTTGACGTCTCTCTGGGCGAGACGTATTGGCGATGAGAGTTTGCAGCAACTCCGTGTGCTGCTGATGAGAACCCGCCATTGCCACGACGATGTCGGCCAATGTAACCGTCGGCAGTGGCGGTGGCGGTGTTTGTTGTTGCTGCTGTTGCTGCTGCTGTCCCGAGGAGTCCTCGGGAGGCTGTTGGGACGTCTCTCCCCCTTGGCTGGTACCCCCAACGTCCGGGTTGGCACGAGTACGAGTCATTTTGAAATTCAAAACAGCAGCGATTAGCACATGTCATACTTAAAATTCCATATGCAACAGTAGGTATTGAAGTGACCCATGAGTAATTTGCACAACATTCACATATATTGGTAAAGCGTAAACTTTATACAAGATACATTATTCCCGGGTCTCCGAGAAGTCGTTCTCATGTCGTCACTACCTATACATACGCTACTGCCTACACGACATGTTACCGGTTACAAAAGTTGGGTTACACTACTCTAGCTGCCCTACTTGGCAACTGTAACCCCCTACTCGGAGTAGAACTCGACCTCCTGCGGGTCGTCCCCCTCCGGTACCTCTGCTGGTGGCTCAGGATCTACCACCTCTCCTCCCATCTCGGGTTCTCCCATTGCCGGAAGACCCAAAACCACCGGTATGCCCAATACCGGAGGTACGAGGTCCTGCAATGCATGCACCTCGTCCATGGCCCGGTTGTAGTCTTCTTCCCAGCCTTGCTCTTCCTCAATGGCGTCGTCCCGCTCTTGAGTAAGGTCCTCATTCTGCTGGGTTAAAGTCTGCACCAGCTCTTGTAACGCCGCGATGTCGACACGGCTTTTCTTCTTTGCCTTCTTCAAACGATGCAACTGATTATGCTGTTCATTCAGTCGCTTGATCGTCGGAAGGAGCACATTGCGGAGTGCGCTGTGGGAACTCTCGAACTGGTTTCCACAGCTTGTGCTCTCCTTGAGCCTTGCAGCGAGATGCTCCGTATGAACAGCTTGGCTGTCCATCAAGGCGTTTCCCGCCCTCATCTGGAGGCTGAGGTTTGCCTCCACGGGATTGTACCTTGGGCAATTCGGGTCTGTTGCCTCCCGGTACCTCCCTTCCCACACATGATGAGCCCGTCCCTCCACCAAAACGAGCGCGTATGGAGTTCCCTCCATCGCTCTCATGTGTAGTTGGTAGAAACGTGACATGGTGTCACGGGCTGCCACTTGCCACATCCCTTCCAGTTGCCTACCTCTCACCGTGACGGTGAACGGCACCCAACCGGGTGGCGTAGGTCCTGCAGGGACTTCGACATGGATTGTCCATGTCTTGTTCCCCTCCTCGCCTTCTTCGTTGGCGAAGTACTGCGGTATTTGGTTGTATCCAAAATATTGAAGCATCTGCCTCAATGCCTCCGGATAGCCGCTGTGGTGAGAACAGTGAGATTCCACCCAACCGTTCTCAAACTGTTTATCCGCTATCATCTGTAAAAATATATTTGAGAAATGTCAAATATTTATTTAAATAGTAAACCATTGAGTTACAACCTAAGGCATGTCATTGAACCCATGAAACTTGGAAATATAGTTCAAATTTAAACAAATTTGACTGCTGATCTGCTGTCTGCATGACAGCCCTGACCAGTTTCCATTTCAACTTGATTTAGGCCATACTAAAACAAAACTAATTATGGAGCTCAACATCAAAGTTAAACTAACTTCAATAGCTTTCCAGAAAGTGTTTGCTTGGCCTAAGATCTGTCCTGGTTCAAAAGTTATGAGATGTCAAAGTTAACAGAATTTCTGGAGAAGATTGGACAGCACCTCCCTGCTTTAGGCACTGATTTGATCCAAGAATTCCAGATAATTCTGCTCCCAATCTGACAAAACTTTCTGTTACGAAGTTGTAACCCATCTCATAAGATTTTCAGAACTACCTCATTTTCTATTTTTTGATTTTTATGCAGGAAGTTATACTCAATTTATAGAGAGTTACAGAGAGTCTTTGCTCTGCCCTGTTTTCTGGACAGTTTCAACTCTACTGCATTTTTCGATTGGTTAAGGGGTGAAACACCTCTGGACATTAACAAAAAAGTTGTAAAGCTCTTCTAAAGCTTTCCAGAAATGTATCATATGACCCCAACCTTGAAAGAACTCGACCTCTAACCCCTGATTAACTTTAGCCTTGATTCAGCTGAAAACAGGGTGCTCTGTCCTTAGCAACCTATAAGTTGAAAAACTTGTTAACTTTGAATATCCTGATCAAGGGAAGGAGTTACATCAAAGTTTTATTGCTCTGGACTAAAACTTTCAAGCTTTACAATGAAGTTGTTCATTTAGTGGAGTGTGACGTCGATGCGTCACCAGATCATGTCGGTACTACGTCCTCACAAAAAAACCTATACCGGACTTAGCCGACTTCGTTAGTTCAGTGGCACTAAACGTCACTCGCAAACGAATACTACACGTCTACCGTTTCGTGGTTAGACTACCTGCAAATAACTCGAGCAATCGTCAGACTCGGCTGCACACCAAGCCGGTATCCGTACAGTTCATACACCCGGCCGTCATCACTCACCCGGATGTTCTCAAGCCAAACACGCCTTGAGCTACGTGTTCACATTTCAGACCACGTGACGGGGTCTCCCAAATTGCACCACGCACGTCAGGGACAGACGTTGCTTGAATACCCCAAACGACATCAAGAGTCATAGAGGATATTAAAGCGGGTTGGGTTACCAGCCACCCGTGGGGCTCTACCCTTCAGCTTGGATCAAATCACCCCCCAAGACATAAACGTCCCGAGATGCATGATTTTCTGACATAGGCAAATAGGTTAGTATGCCACTTTCTATACACTAATAACATCCTTATACGGGCTACTAACTCGTTCCTCACTGGATTTTTTTAAAAAGATGACCTTTATAATGTGTAATCCTCAAGGGAGCTCTGATACCAGCACTGACACGACCCCATGGTCTTGTCGAGCCAGGATCACGCTGAGGGGTGTTGCGTTGCACAGCACCAGATAACACACACCAAAGGTACAAAGTGGAAGCAAAGTTTATTACATAAACAGGTTTATGAACATTTGTACAACAAAATATGTTCAGTCTACACTCACTGGCGTAGACTACGCATCGAGTTCACGTTCAGCCCGTGAACGTGTCCTTGCTAGCACACAGGCACACTAACACGGCGGCGTGCACGACTCCCACTTGACGGAGTTCCCCTCCTGGGGTTCTGCCTCTCTTCGGGAGTCCGTTCCTCATAGAACCCTGCAAAAGCTTCAAACACAAGCAGTGAGCACGAAGGCTCAGCAAGACTAACCCGCCTCTCCTAAACATGGGACTTCTACATGAGGGGTGATGGGTACATGAGATAAAAACAAGTTGCAAAGGACTCGCCTAATTAGTGGAACCTTACTTTCAAGTTTTAGCAGCAGGTTGTGGAGAACCTTACGCTAAGGCACATGAGAGAGCCGCAATAAAACAAGAAACACATTTCTCTCATGTACTTTGCCCAAAGTTGAAAAGAACCTTAGTTAGCTCTAAACTACAACAAATCATTAACAATCAAAGTCCATCTTTCAATCAGCAGCATTTTAACATGTATCTAGCCTGTTCTTTCTACGTCACGGTACAGTGAATAAGTGGTACTCACTGACCGCGAGGGACGGCGATTATAATTGATTTACACCTGCAGGGTTACCCGAATAACCCGTCACGTACTCCCGTACTCGATGTTGCCTACAACAACCATCACGGACGTCGTATGCAACCACCTTTCACCCGTCAGCCAAATGTTGAACCGGTCCAATCGTCCCGAGCAAGAGGTCTCTGCACGCGCATCTCAGTGCCGCCAGCCGATTTACACCTCAAGCTCTCAACCTACCCTCTGAACGACCAGCTATGCCTCAACACCCAGCTACCCGAGTTACATCGGTTTCCCGGTTCCCATATAGCTGGTATGTCTTCGGTACTGTTCTAGCTTGTTCAACAGGCCCGCACACGGCTCGGTCCTCAATCGACACAAGCGGAACTACAGCACACAGGCCACAAAGTCCTGCTGCCTTTACTCTCCGCTCGGTCTCATCTTTCTTGTCATGTGTATCATGTGCTATCTCTACCCGAGTCGAGTGCCTCTAGTCTATGCTCGCAAGTAGTTCCAACTACTCGACTTGTACCGAATCCTACCTTAACTTAGCTTTGCAGTAGCTAACGGGGTTTGCAATCCTAAACCCAACCCATGGTTTTCTTGGCTATGCAATTGGGTTTTCAAACAAGACTCTAATGCAAGGAAATAAGTGATACTCAAAGAAAATGCTCAAAACAATAAAAATTTGTAAATAAGTTAATGCAAACCGGAGCTTGCCTTTCTGCTCTTGATCGTAGGCTAGCTGCTCCTCCGGAGTAACAAAGTCTAGGACTTCGGGTTCCTCCTCGACCTTAGCGACTACATGATATAAGAAGTACATGTATTAATTAAATGCATTTGAATTGAGTTTTAACTTTGTGAACCTTCTAAGTCTCACTATACATATCCAAATACTATGAAACTTTTACTTTGGCTTGGTTACAACCTAAACTGAGACTTGGTCAAGTTTTAGTTGCAGCTAAGCTCATTTGAGCCCTCCACAATTAATTATGTCCTTGAACTTAATTGGAACTCTTAGGGTGCTCTAGGGATTTTCATGGAACAAGCGATGACTTTCTGAAAACTAGATTTTCAGAGGGTTCTAATGGAGTTGGTCTCACTTAATTTGAAGGTTCCTAGCCACAGATATGAGCTAAACAATTTCAGAGAAAATTCTGAAAATGTTTCTGAACATTTTCTATTTTCTCTGGAACAGTTTCACTAATATTATCCAAGGGATTCTCCAGTTAAAATTCTACAACAGTTTAAACTTTGAGGAATTAATTATGGAGAATTAAGGATTTTCATGCAGTGAAACTTGATTTGCTGGAAAGTGCTCAAAGAGCTGAATCCAACAAAATTTGGTTCACTCGATTTGGAGTTTCCTAGCCCAAGTTATGAGGATTTGAAGTTTGAATGAAATCTGAAAATCGGGGAAAAGTTTAAATCAGCTGGTGGGCCACAGGGACACATGTTGCGCGCTGAGGCGTCGGCACACCGGAGTCTACGGGGTATTTGTGCGCCATGACACCGGATCCGAGCCGCAGCCCGATCCCGATTTAAAATATATGCCGCTGACGGCTGGGGTCCACCCTCTTCGTCTACCTCCCGTGGCGGCAAGCAAGTGGTGGCGCAGCGGCCTCCCCTCGGTGGCGCTCTCTGGAGAAGCTCGGGGACCCGAGCACTGAAAGTCCACTCGGTTAGATCTTCTCAGTGGCTGACATGTGGGTCCCAATTTTCTTTTAACCTCTGAAATTAACTCCAAATCACTGTTGTAAACAGTAAGCTCTAAACTGCCCATTGTGATTTGGATAATTCACCTCTAAGCCATTTGAATTGGTTAGAATTCAAATTGGGTTTGGTTTGGATAAATTTCAGCACATGTTCAGTTTGAAATTCAAATAAAGTTTGAATTTGCCCCACTTAGCTGATGTCAAGATCAACTCCAAATGGAGTAAAAATTGGTGTGTGAGCTTACAAAAATGTGTTGAGTAAGAATATGCCTCCCACTTTTCAATTTATGGGATCAAAACAGTTTGAATTTGCATTTGAGTTCAAACTGCCCTCTTTCTAGCTATACCCAAAATGACCTCAAAAAGGTTTTGAATTTGGGTAAAACTTGGCATGGACATTCCTAGCACTGAGTAGGAGTTTTCATATGCCCAGCCTCTGTATATCACATGTGGGAAATACCACTTTTGCAATATGTGAGTTTGTTCCTTAATGAGCATGTTGATGGTGGTTACTTGCTCTTCAAAGGTCTTTATCAACTTGCTTCAAATGAGGTGTGTGTGTGGTAATGACACTTCAAGCATGTGTCAAAAACTGAGGCCCTTACAGGCATCACCACATCGGAGAAAAGCGTTTCTTGTTTGATTGTGGACTTCCAATGTGAGGGATGCCTAAGGCTCATTAAACTGCTGCTATAAAACTGAAAGTAAGGATTAACATGTAGGTGTATCTTTATTGCAATGTTCTTATCCCATATTACTAATCCTTGCATGTAGAGTTTCATGATTAGGGTTGTCATTCTGAGCCATCGTGCTCACAGTTGCAATATTTGAGCTGTGTGCAGGTGAGAGCTATGAGGAGGGGTCCGAGAATGAGGTGATGCCCCCGTCGGGGTACACGCCGCCGTGATCTCCGGTTGAATGTTGCTAGTGTGTAGCGTCCCCGGGCTGGACGGCTGCACTTTTGCTTATTTAGTATGAGAGACTAGTTATGTATGTTACTTCCGTTGTATACTTAAGTTTGTAAAAGACTTCCGCTGTTTTATGAAAAATAAAAGTTTGTATGTTGTTCATATTCTTTTCTTGTGTGCTATTGGGTGCCGCATCGCACGGCACCACCCTCTACAATCCCGGAGTGGGTGAACCATGGGGTGGTCCCCACAGAGGAGTTCACGATGGCTAGTTGTACCTCACTCAGGAGGAGGAGGCGTAGTAGAAGGACGAGCGGGCTACCAAGATCATGGGTTCTTCGAAGAGGGGCGGCCGCAGGGGTCCGCCAAAGAAGAACGGAGGCAACAAGGGAGGTTATGAGAAGGACATTCCGTGGGAATAGTGCAGGAAGTGCGGGAAGAAGGGCCATTGGGCCATGGAGTGTCTGTTGAAGTCCCAGCTGCAGGAGCCGCAGCAGCAGGCTCACGTGGCGAAGGCGGAGGAGCATGTACACGAATGTCCCACGCGTCTACTGGAGATAGTGGAGGGATGTGTCCTCACACCATGGCAACGACTTCCACAACACGTTGGTACCTCGACACGGGCGCGACCAACCACATGATTGGTTCACGCGTGGTCTTCTCTAAGCTCGACAAAAACGTCGTCGGAATTATCAAGTTCGGCAACAACTCCGTCGGGCGGATCCAAGGGAAGGGCACGGTCCTATTCGCTGCCAAGATGGGTGAGCACAAGAGGCTCACCGGCGTCTACCTCATCCCGTGCCTCACCACCAACCTCATTAAATTCAGCCAGCTGGATGAGGACGGCTACAGCATCACAGTACATGGAGGAGTAATGCACATACGGGACAAGCAACACCGTCTTCTCAACAAGAATTCAACGTTACGACAGCAAGTTGTACTCTGTCAGGCGCAATGATGTTGCATGGCGTTGGCACAAACGCTACGGATACATCGGCTTCCGAACACTACGGAAGCTGGCAAGAGAGGAGTTGGTGCTCGGGCTTCCACATATTGATCACATTGATCAATTGTGCGAAGCGTGGTTGGCCGGGAAGCAGAGGCGCACTAGCTTCCCCACGTAGGCATGACGACGCGAAGGGCGCTCGACCTCGTCCACGGCTACATCTGCGAGCCCATTACTCCAGCGACTCCAGGCTCCTACACGCCGCAGCAGGACGGGGTTATGGAGAGGCGCAACTAGATGGAGGCTGGGATGGCGCAAAGATTGATGAAGGCGAAGGGGCTTCTCGGGGTTTTTTGGGGTGAAGCAGTCTGTACTGTTGTCTTTATCCTAAATAGATTTCTGACACGCTACCTCGATAGGAAGACGCCTTACGAAGCTTGGCACGAGGAACGACCAGCCATCCACTACTTCAAGATCTTCAATCGGCGTGTCCATATATCACATGATGTGATATTCGATGAGGCGGCCAAGTGGGATTGGGGTGAAGCAGCAGCAGAAGAGGACTTCGGCATGTTCTACGTCGACTCTACGGGTCTAGCAGCTGCTGGACCCCTGTTCCAGGCGCTGGAACCAGTGTTTCAAAAGGCGCTAGGCGCTAGGCGGGCGGTGACCATCCACCTAGAGCCTAGGCGTTCCTAGGCGGCACATAGGCGTTATATACTGTAGCAGATGTGTATTCTAAAAATTTTACACATACAGAAATATATGCATATTTCTCCTGTGATAGCTAATTTTTCACTGCTCACTTCATCTCTCCTCTTTTTTTTCCTCTCTCCCACACAGCACCAGCCACTCCATGGCCCACATTCAGCCCAGCCCAGCCCCGTAGCCCACCAAACCCCCCTACGCTGCTCCCTCCCTCCCCGCCGCCAGTTACCTCAGCGCACCCTCCTGCACTTCTCCTCCTCTCTCCCCCACCCGCTTCCTCCCTGCCGCGCCTCCCTCATGCCTGCTCCCTCCTCGCCGCTCCATCGCGCGCCCCTGCCCCCCGCGCCTGGATCTGTGCCTCCCCAGCGACTGCTTCCTCCCCGTCGCTCCGTCGTGCCCCCCCCCCGCCGCCGCCGCCTGGATCTGCGCCTCCCCCGCGGCTGCTTCCTCCCCACTGCGCGTCTGGCTGAGATCTCCCCCCCTTCCTCACGCCCGCCTACCCACCGAGGCGTGGCGGAACGCCGAAGCGCGCCCGTAGCAGCGCCTTTTGAAACACTCGCTGGAATTGCTGTTCCAGGTGCCGGAACACCTGTACAGGGTGCTGGAGCCTCTATCTAGCGTGCAGGAAGTGCAGGGAAGCATGCAGGAGTTGCTGGGACTCCTGTACAGTACCCCGGGAGTGCTGGACAGCACCCTGCAGGGGCGGCACAGAGCGCAGGAGGCGCTGCACAGCCTACTGTCCGTGCAGGGGTGCCCAAAGATGAAGATGGGAGTTCCAACAACACTCCCAAGCATCCTACAAGATCCATTCAGTTTGCTTCGCCGTCAATGAATATCGGAGGAAATGATTTCACACTTCATTGATGCCAGGGGGGTTACATATATAGGGTACACATACAGTGTAACATCGCCCTGCAGTCGAAACTCTGGCTACGACAGATGTTAAGACTGACAACAACACAGTTCCTATATGAGTAAACACAAACACACTCTAATAAGACCCCTTCGCAGTCACAATATCTAGCCGTGGCAGATGTTGAGACTGAACCAAAAGGCCCTACATACATGAGCAAACACACACTCTAACAGCTTCTCGCGGAGGACACCGTAGAAGAGCCCACTCACGCTCCCGAGTGGTGGCGAGGACGGGGTGGGCCGAAAACACCTCGCCTTGAGGGGCACGACCAGTAGAGATGGCCCAACTGCGCGTGGCGGAGGGCAGCGACGCATGCGAAATGCCGGCGGTGCGGAGTAGGAGGAGGGACGCGCGCGGAAGGCTGGCAGCGCGGAATAGGAGGAACAGGACGCGCGTGGAAGGCTGACAACGTGGGATAGGAGGGCAAAGACGCACGCGGAAGGCCGGCAGCGCGGGGTAGGAGGGCAGGGACGCACGAGTGAGGACAAAGTGCGCAAAAAAGACTAGTGTTGGTATGTGGAGCTAGTCTATGATCCTAGAGAGCTGCCACAAATGGTATCAGAGCCGACCCTTGCAGTTTCACGGGTGCGTACGGGTCAGTGAGAAAGATACGGTAGCGTACGGGTCAGTGACGTGGGTACGTACACATGACGCGTGTGTCCGCTGTATGGGACACGGTATGGTACATATGCTTCGAACTGGACGTACGGTATGCGTATGCCAGTACTGAACGTACGGACGTGGCTAAGAGGGGACATTCCTGTCTTGGTGTTGATCGACGAGGATGTTGGTGTTCTAAGGGGGGTGGACTGTGTGATATCCTGGCTCCCAGCTTAATAGGATTGATAGAATACTCATACCATCAAGGTATACCTTCTAATGTAAAAGTCCCAAAAACTTGTAAAGGCGAGACTTGAATGATAATAAAGTCGAGTTCAAATTCAAGAAATGGGAATTGTAAAAACTTATCTAAATATGTGAATGTTGTCATGTGCAAGAACATAATTTAAAGTCCACTTTGGAATTCAAATGTTCATTTAAATGCAAAGGTGGTCATTTCAAAAGAAGGATGCAAACTGTGGTTGTAAACCTCCCCTTTGCAGCCGCCAAATTAAAAGTTTGAATCCGTTTTGAATTCTTCAGGTCCAAATTATGAGGAAGGCAAATTTTGAAGAAATTTAGAGGTACTTTGATATGTATATCAAAGAGGCTTCTGAATTTCATCGGAAATTTGAATTCAAATTTGAAATCGAAGTAAACCTTATCAATTTCCCAAATGGATGTCAACTTTAAACTCTTCATGACTGAAGTTGCAATGTGCCAAAAATTGGAGATATTTTGAGAGAGGAAAGGAGTGGGGCCCAGTGGTCAGTGAGTTGTTTAACCTTGCTCCCTAAGTCTTCTCTGTTTTGTTTCACTCGGATCCGGCGGTTCAACTCACGCGCGCCACTGAGACAGACCCGAGAGCTCCCAGCTCGACACCGAGACCTGTCGTGAGCCACATCCCGGCTTCTCCCTTGTGCTGGAGAGCTGCTCGTGTGTCTCCTTCACCTTTCAGCGTGTAAGTTTTGCCCCCTAAACCGAGCTGCAGTCCCCTGCCTCTTCCTCGAGCAGAAACCGAACAGAGCACCGCTGCCGCCTTGGTCTTGATCGGGAGCCGGTAAATTCTTGCGTACAGAGGCTTGCTGAGCTGCAAAACGGCAAGGCTTGGTCGTCCTTCAACTCCTCAGCGCAAAAACCAATAGCTCCCGGCGTCCTAGGGTTGGCGCACGAAGAATTTTCTTCTCCTCAGTTCCATACAACGTCGCCCTCACTATTCCTTGTATTCCGGCCACTCCAGTGCCTCTCCGGCGCAACAAACTTCACCCTAAGGTGCGCCACGACATGTAGCTACTCCTTCTGAACCCTCCTTGCTCGTCCCCACTGCTGGCTTGCCGGAATTTACGTTTTGGCGCCGGCGAACGTGAAGAACCGAGCGTGAGTAAATCGGGAAATTCATCCAAACGGGTTGATCATCTCTCATGCAGTTCAAACCACAGCAACCCACAACCCTAGCGACCTCCCATGCCAAAGCACGCATCGAACCAGCCATCGCGATGAGAATTCACCGCCGGCAGCAAAAACGGGTCGGTCCTCCGGTGACCGCCCTCTTCTCGCCGTTTGCTGCAAGAATTGGTTTGCGTTACATGTTCTAAGACCTCTAGGGGTGATGTACGGCAGCTTGGACGGTTAAAATCAGCTTGGGACACGCCGGAACGCGTCGATGCCGTGCCGCCGAGCTTCGTCGTCGGTGCCGACCCGTTTCCGGCCGTTTTCAAGCTGTGGGACCTTGGCCGACAGCTGCGTCACGTTCCAACGGTCGTGTAGGGCGAAACCGAAGCGAAAATGGTGGAGAAATGAGAGAGAACGGGGCGCACCACCCCCCTGTTCCGGTGTGCATGCAGGCTCAGTCTCGAGGTAGAAGAAGGGTCTAACATGTGGACCCCACTGTCAGCTAGTATTAGGTTCCAGAAAATGTTCAAACTTTTAAAATTCATAACTTTGTGTAGGAAACTCCAAATTGGGCGATTCAAATTGGATTATGTTCCGATTTAAAAGATCTATCCAAATTTGCAACCCAATTTGTACGAAAGTCTATAATAAATTCTGGAAAATTCTTTGAAGATTTTTAGTAAAAGAATTTTGAAGGGAGTTTGGTTCATCCAAAAATCTCCAAATTTTGCCAGAATATTCCTTAGGATATTATTAAAATCCTATTAAATTTTTAGCTCATTTGGAGTTAAATTGAGTATGAAAATTCAAATTACAAGCTGCTGTGTTCAAAAAGTCCAGAAACTTTTTCAGAGTTAATTCATACTTTGAAAAATCCACTATGGGCAATTCTTAGATTCAAAATTGTTAGGAAAATTCATGCATGCTCCCTAAGATATGTTTGAAATTGTTGTTCTGTTTAATTTGCATGAAAGTGCAAATTTATCAAGAATTAATTCCTTTTTGCCTAAATGCTTAGGGAATTGTTCTGGAGGAACTACTCATTGAACAATCTGAAATTTCGATCAGAATGTTTTCTTGTGACAAGAAACTCACATGAAAATTTTCAGCTTTATTGGAGCTCTGGATCACCCTTGTTCTGTTCAACCTCTTTAGATGATCAAAACACAAGTGATGAAAAACACTTACCACTTGATCATGTTACTTAACCCAAACCCAAACCTTAGCACAGAAGTCATTTTAAATTCTTAAATAGAGTTCCAGTTTTAAACTTGTCATTAGAACTTGTTAGCAAAACCTTTACAATTAAATACTTGTGCATATTCATAACGTGTAGCATCTACGTGAGGACTTGTGAAGTGAAGGGAGATTTCAAAGACAAGGTGATCGAGTGATCAAGCCGCAAGTGGTCTTCACTAACTGAACATTATGTACTAGTCACCTGCAAAACAAGCAAGCTCTGGTTTACATTTAAGTGGTTTGTAATGTTTTTACTTTGTTCACTACTATGGGTTAAAGTTTGTATGTGCATTAGGTCAGGAATGATTTACACTCCAATTGCATGACCAAAACTGAACCCTAGAGTCAAGGGTAGAAGAAGTTTTCCGCTGTAGAAGGTTACCATGCTAAATAGGTTATGACATCCGGTAGAAGTCGAGTAGTTAGAATCTACTTGCGAGCTATAGTTCAGAATCACACGGGTATGGTTTAAAGAGGCAAACTAAAGTTTATTTTTCCAAAGATGAGACCTGGCAGGAGGGTTACACAGCAACGAGATGAGGTCTTGGTCGAGTAGCTCTGCCTGTGTCGGTTAAGGACCGAGCCGTGTGCGGCCCTATTGAGCAAGTATTGAGTTGTGTACCGGATGCTTACTGCTATATGGCACCCAGGAAACCGATGTACTAGGTTAACTAGAATGTAGAGGTATACCACATCGTCTCGTTAGACCTATGAGCCCGAGAGGGTGAGACTGGTTCTACAGTCGGGTGTCCTACGAAAGGTTACCACATATGATGTAATGAAAGACGTCAGACTTGGGTCTTTAGAGGCGGGCGTATGTGTCGAGTAATCCAGACAGTGTTTGATTCGAATCACCGTCCCTCGCGGATATGAGTACCTCTTGCTCGCTGCATTGTGACGTAGTAATCAAGTTGTGTGGTAATAGTTTGCAAATTTTAATTGATGTTATGATAATTCAAATTGCATGAAAACTATAGAAGAAGTAGAGATAGAGCAAATTAAAGTTATTTTCCACCTTGGGACAAGTAACATTGGAATGAAGCGTTTCTTGTTTCATTGTGGAGTTCCAATATTGCTCAGCGCAAGGTCACTACTGTGATGGCAAAAACCTGAAAGTTAAGGAAGAACGTGTAGGCGAGTCTTTATGCAACTTTCTTGTTTATTGTCTTAAGATGCCTTCATGTAGAGTTGCATGCCTTAGGAGAGACGATTAAGTCTTGCTGAGCCTTTGTGCTCACTCTTGCTATATGAGTGGTTTTGCAGGTTAACATAGACGATTATGAAGAAGGTTGTCCAGTGAGACTCGAAGACTTCCGAGCCATGTAACACATGGAGAACCCAGCCTCTGCAATGTCTTCGTGTTGCTAGCGAGAGGAGTCTGCGGGCTAGACCTCTTCTCGAGTGCTCATTAGTTATTCGACGTGAGCTGATCATAGTCTTCCGCTGTAGCTATTTGATGTAAAGCATTTATAAAGAACATCTGTAAGCTTCCGCTTTCGATTTATGTAATACATGTTTCCTTAAATGTGTGTTGTTGGGTGCCGCATAACACGGCACCACCAAATGTGATTTCCGGGCGAGCGGCACGGCCCCGTGAACGGGTGTCGGGCCCCCTCAGCGGTACATACATGAGTAAACACACTCTAACAGCTTCCCGCGGAGAACACCGTAGAAGATCCCACTCACGCTCCCGAGCGGTGGCGAGGACGGAGTGGGCCACAAACACCTCGCCATGAGTGGCACGACCGGTAGAGATGGCCCAAGTGCGCATGGCGGAGGGTGGTGGCGCATGCGAAAGGTCGGCGGTGCGCAATAGGAGGAGGGACGCGCACGGAAGGCCGGCAGCGCGGCATAGGAGGAACAGGACGCACACGGAAAGCCGACAGCGTAGGATAGGAGAGCAAAGACGCGCGTTGAAGGCCGGCGGCGCGGGGTAGGAGGCAGGGACGCGCGCGGAAGGCCGGCAGGGCGGGGTAGGAGGGATGCGCGCAGCGAAGGCCAATGGCGCGGGGCAGGAGGGCAGGGACGCGCGCGGAAGGCCGGCAGCGCAGGGTAGGAGGGACGTGTGTGGCAGAGGAAGACGACACGGGGTAGGAGGGCAGGGACGCGCGCGGAATGCCGGCAATGCGGGGTAGGAGGGACGTGCATGGCAAAGTCCGACGATGTGGGGTAGGAGGGCAGGGACTCGAGCGGAAGGCCGGCCGCGCGGGATAGGAGGGCACGGACGCGCGCGGAAGGCCGGCAGCGTGGCTTAGGAGGGCAGGGAAGTGTATGGAAGATCGGCAGCGCGGGGTAGGAGGGATGTGCGCGGCGAAGGCCGACGGCGCGGGGTAGGATTGCAGGGACGCGCGCGGAAGGACGACAGCACGGGGTAGGAGGGACGCGCGCGATGGAGGCCGACGGCGCGGGATAGGAGGGAAGGGACACGCGTGGAAGGCTGACAGCGCAGGGTAGGAGCGACGGGACGTGCGCGGAAGGCCGGCAACGCGGGGTAGGAGGGATGCGTGCGGCGAAGGACGACGACGCGGGTAGGAGGGCAGGGATGCGTGAGGAAGGCCGGCGGCGCGGGATAGGAGGGCAGGGACGCGTGCGGAAGGCCGGCAGCGCGGGATAGGAGGGCAGGGGCGCACGAGGAAGGTCGGCAGCACGGGGTAGGAGGAAGAGGGACACGCGCGAAAGGCCGGCAGCGCAGGATAGGAGGGCAGGGACGTGCACAGAAGGCCGGCAACACGGGGTGAGAAGGGTGAAGACGCCGCGGCGGCCATGGGGTGGAGTGGGGACGCTGCTGAAGCCATGGGGAGGAGAGGAGGCATGGCGGTCAGGAGAGGCGCAGCGACTGCGACCATGGGAGGCGCGGCGGTGGCGCCGTCCATTAGAGGCGCGGTGGTGGCGGCGGCCATTAGAGGAAGGAAAGGGAGCCGACGGCGGCTGGAAAGGCATAGAAGTCGCCGGTGGATCTGGGGCGGGGGCGACGCACCCTCTTCCGACAGCTAGAGCCACGACAGTGGCGTCCACTCAGAGGTGCGGTGGTGGCGGCGCCCATCAGAGGCGCAGCGGCGGCGGCGGCCAGAGGGGCGTCGGCGGCTGGTCCAGAGGCGCGGTAGCTCGCCGGCCAGCCAGGGGAGGGGGCCGTAGGGGCGCAACACTCAGGGAGGGGAGACCGTCGGCAGCGCGAACAGAGAGGGAGAGCGAGGAGTGCGGCGGACCCGGTCGTGCCTTGCTAGGGCAAGGCTGTGGCGGATGTGGCCCCGCCGAGGCTGGGGAAGCCGGCGGCGGATCCGACCGTGCCTTGCCTGGGGAAGGCGGCGATGAACCCAGCCGCGCCAAGGCTAGGGAAGCCGACGGCGGATCTAGGGGAGGCGCGGGACGGACCACCGCCTGCTCGTCGAGGTGCTGCACATGGGCGGCGGCCAGAGATGCGGGGCGAGCCGCCGCCGGCTCACCAGTCGGCGGCAGCGCGCTGGCAGTGGTGGCGGCACCTACTGCATGAAGGAGGAGGCGGCGGCTAGTTGTGGTGAAGGAGGCGGCAGCTGTTGGGAGAGAGAGGAAGGAGGAGAGGAGGCCCAGGAAACTCTAATCTGATACCATATTGGAGGAAATGATTTCACACTTCATTGATGCCAAGGGGGGTTACATATATAGTGTACACACACAGTTTAACAACGAATGTCGAAGACTACGTCGACGCCTACCATGACAAGGTGGCATAAGTTCGGTTCCGCACATTAGACAATGTGCTGGAATCAGTTACCCCTCCAGGATACGCCCACGAAACTGGAGAAGGGCGAGTTATTCTTCACCACCGCGGAGGAGCCTACCTCCTTCACCGAGGCCGAGCAACACCCATGCTGGAGATGGGATATGCTCAAGGAGATGAAGTCCATTGAGGAGAACAAGACTTGGTAGCTCATTGACCTTCCTAAAGGTCATAAACCCATTGACCTCAAATGGGTGTTCAAGATGAAGAGAGATGGGCATGGTGAGGTGGTCAAGCACAAAGCTCGATTGGTGGCAAAAGTCTACGTCCAACAGCAAGTAATAGACTTCGACGAGCTACTCGCTCCTGTTGCTTGTCTCGAATCTATTCGCTTACTCCTTGCAGTTGCCGCACAAAAAGGGATGTGCACCACATGGATGTGAATAGTGCCTTCCTGAATGGCGATCTATTGGAGAAGGTGTACGTCTCCCAGGCCACTGGTTTCATCGTCGAAGGAGCCGAACACAAGGTGTTCCAACTCAAGAAGACTTTATATGGACTTCATCAAGCTCCCAAGGCATGGAATGTCAAGCTCAACGATATCTTGCTATTGCTTGGTTTCTAGAAAAGTACGAGCGGGCACGGGATCTACTTCTATAGAGCTGGAGATGAGAAGCTCATCGTCAGCGTCTACGTCGACGACCTCATGATCACGGGAAGTGGTGCTACTGAGAAGTTCAAACAAGAAATGATGAAGCGGTTCAAGATGAGCGACTTAGGTCTCTTGTCGTATTATCTTAGACCTGGGGTGCATCAAGTAATCCCTGTGCATCACCCATGGATTCAGGCCTAAAGCTTTACAAGACAAGCGAAAGTCCGTTGGTCCACGCGACGGACTACAGGAGTTTGGTTGGAGGGCTGCCTATTTGGTGAACACACGTCTGATCTCGCCTACTCGGTCGGGTATGTGAACCGGTTTCTGGAGGAGCCCAAGAAGGATGACTTTGCTGCAGTCAAGCGCATCGTACGCTATATAGCGGGTACTATCAACTATAGAGTCTTCTATGCAAGAGAAGGAGACGTGGAGGACCGGAAGAGCACGAGCGGAGTGTTGTTTTGTCTTGGAAACAGCCCTGTTTCATGGTAGTCTTGCAAGCAGAAGGTGGTGGCCTTGTCCTCATGTGAGGCGGAATATATTGCAGCAGATCAAGGGGCTCGTCAAGGTGTATCGATGGCATGGCTATTGGAGGATCTTGATAAGAAGATGAAGGCGCTGGTGCTTCAGGTTGATAACAAGTCAGTCATAGACTTGAGCAAGAACCCGGTACATCGTGACAGAAGCAAGAACGTCGACGTCAAGTACCACTACATACGGGAGTGTGTGACAGCTGTACTATTGTGCTTGAGCAAATCTCCATCCAAGACTAGATGGCGGACATCTTGACCAAGCCACTTGGAAGACAGAAGTTCGTGGAGATGAGTAGAAGGATTGGGATCCTGGACGTGTGCCAGCGTCAGGATCAGGAGGAGAATGTTGATGATCTTACCGCAAGGGAAGGGCGCAACGACAGAGGAGGAAACCGACCTGGACTCCAAGGGGAGTTCGAATAGGGTTTCCTCCCTGAGTGTGTGCGCCTAGGTCCAAGGAATCCAGGGCAGACTCCACATATTAGTTGCCACAACAGTTTAGTCTTCTTTGAGATAAAATAGGAGATAGACTAAAGTTTGAGTTATAATAGAGATAGAACACTCATATAAGGAGGGCTATATAATGAAGCCAAACACCCTAGATTTAATCAGATCAATAATATAGAAAATACTTCTAGCAAAGAGAAACCCTAGCCGCAAGTTCCTGCTCTGGAAACCCTAGCCGCCAGACCAAGAACCCTAACCGCCTCTCCCCTGCCTCAGCTCGCCCAGATCAGAACAGACCAGTGGCCTCTCCTGTTATTCCTTGTGTTGTCCTGTTATGTTTGACCAGAGGTAGAATCAAGCCAGCAGCTCCCTGTTCTGTTCTCACAAGAACGGAACAGATCTCTCTTGTTCCTTCTCTGTTTTTCTAGGTTAGCAAGAACAACACTCAGACGAGGTGTTGAACTGCTACTGGAACAGGGCAGTTTTGGTGTGATCTAGAATTGCAACAAGCACTAAGCAAGACATCAAGTGCCATCATGTCCACATTCTCATCCACACCGTCCTTCTTGACAACCTTCCAACACCCCGACGCATTCATCATAATAGTCCGCTCCATATAGTTGGTCTTGATCAGAAAAGGAAAGCTAGTCATCACCTCATGAACCAAACGAGTGCCATCTGTGGTGTTGTTCTTGTTGTCACGTGTGCCCGCCCTCTCGATGCGCACAGGAATGTTCATGGACGTCGAATCGTCTGTCATGCCGTTGTAGTATGCCGATTTGGATCAGCAACAACCTTGGTCGATCTTCGCATGTACAGCAATCCTCTGTGTACACCTCCCATCTACGTTCAGCAAAGGACGGAAGAACCTCTCTCTGATATGAATCTCGAGGTGCTCTTAGCCATAATTCAAACACCGCAACAAGCCCAGCTACCAGAACCACCAATCCAAGCTGACCAAGCCTAGCCAAGCTCTCATCTGCTTTGGTTGTCTCCTTCCTCGAACCTTCCCCGCACGGCCGCTAGCCCCTCTTGAGCTTAGGCGCGCGTCCATCCTGAGCTGCCTATATTTTGCCGACGACTGACTTGGTCATGCCGATGTCTATCCGCCAGATCCGCCCTCCTCAGCATACCTACTCAGTGTTGCCCGTGAGCACCTCACCTTGAGTTCGTGCGCGCTCTTCCTAAGGCCACCGTGCGTCGATGACGATCGAAGCTCTTGCTCTACCTGATTTGCAAGGATCCAGGTATATCAGGCGCCTCCGACCTTCATTTTGTCGAGAATACTTTGATTTGCAGCCGAGCCAAATGGATTCACCCTCAATCCGAGCCAGATTCAAGAAATCCTCTTCCAATCCGCGCTGATTTGCGTCGGGATCGCCAGGATTCACCGGTCTTTGCACGAGCCACGCAGAAAGTCGTCCAATGTCTCCCTATACCTGGGACCGCCCTCCCGCTGTGCGCTGAACCAGCTCACCTCGAGCTCGGCCTCCGGCCTCCGCCAGATCCACGCACGTCCTCCGGGGTCACGACTGTCTCGAAGTATGGGACCCTTCTTCACCCTTGAATCTCGGCCGACTCTGGTAGCAGAATGTTAGAAATCCGGGGTACGGGAGAATGAAACTAGAGGGATCTTTTGTTCCAAATGGATTGCCAGCATTATATAACCGGTTTACATACAGTGTTATCTTAAACGGTATTAAACGGTAAACGGATACTTACTGTGTAGTTTATGCCCTAAACAGACATTTAAACGGTTGACCTGTTTAAACGGATCAATGCCCGTTTAAATGGTGTAAATGGATTAAATAAAACGGTTTCTATTCGTGTTTAAACGCGTTTTGACCCGTTTAGGCGAAGTGAAAATGTTAGAACAAGGTTTTTTCAGCCTATTAAGTTGCACGCGGTAGAAGACTCCTATTGATTATGCTGACACAGGTCTGTTGTAGTGTTCGATCTGCCGTCGATCCGCTGCCACTAGGTATGCCCCCGCCCTCTTGACTAGCAACCGAAGTAGCCCGCCATCAGCCACTGCCCACGCGCAGCTTGACCGCCCTCTCCCACCATCTCCCCGCCACATACTCCGAACCCGTGCACCCGAGTCACTGCATGGCACACGCAGCTCAGTCTCCCCGCACGCTTTCTCATATCAGGAACATA
The DNA here is from genome assembly GCA_030760725.1 of Neostapfia colusana. Lineage (NCBI taxonomy): Eukaryota > Viridiplantae > Streptophyta > Magnoliopsida > Poales > Poaceae > Neostapfia > Neostapfia colusana. The sequence goes on from JASWHV010000017.1 coordinate 53,997,752, forward strand.
GAGTATACATATGGCACATGTGAGTTGCATCTTTTATTAGCCTTTTATTTTATAACTTGCTAGATTTTCATGTTTGAGAGTTGCAGGACAGCTGAAACTCAATAAGAGTATGGAGTTCTAATTTATCTAAATAACCTTCATGTGATTTATTGCAAGTTATGTACTTTTGTGAAGACGGGGACTTATATATTAAAGTTATATATTTTACTTGTTGCAACAGTGTAGCTACAGTACAAACCGTTTAATCCGTCTAAATACCGTTTAGACAGGCAAAACGGTAAACAAACCTCCACCAACTATCTACCGTTTACTGTTTAGGATAACATTGGTTACATCCAACTAAGACTCTAATCCTACTCCAAACTGCAGCACTATTTCTATAACTGGGACTCCTTATTCCAATCTAACTAGGATTTCTAACCTGATAAAGTGTTGATGCCTACAACTCCAGCACACAACACCTAGGATCATCCAACAATCCCATAGTAGCAATAGAGGCAGGAAACGCTAGAAGCACAATCCGGTTGAACACAATCACCACACCGGAGATACTGCCCTTCCCCACCACTAAGTGCTTCCTCTCTGGAGGGAAGAACCCAACATAACTAGGATTTGGTCACCATGAGCAGGAAGAAGTGCAGTAGGGTGGTGACATGGAAATTAATCCCACTGGAGGGGGGCTTAATCTAGCTGTGGGAAACTCAATCCAGGTGGTTGGGGATTTGATTCTGGGGAGCAGAGGCATTGTGGGTCCAGATCAAGGATGGGAGTGTTGCCATGTTGAAAAGGAGAGGAATGGGAGGAGGTGCATGTTGTGCACGATGGTGATGGGGTCAGTTGATGGGTTCAATTCTGTGTTGGACCTTTCAGTATTGTGTCGTTTTCTTAGGCCTTCAAGTATTGCAAAGCTAGTTTGGATTTTGGATTGATAAGGTTGCATAAGTTATTGTTATTGATGTCATGCATATAGGCTTATCTTCCATTTTCATTAGCACCTAAGGGATCAAAGGCACAAATGGATGTTTAAAAGAGCAAAATATGGCCTGCTAACAGTGGTTTATTAATTTTAATGAGATGAAAACTGCATGGAGGAAAGTCTGAGTTCCAATGCATAATGATGCAAGTGATGGTTTTCCGGTTCCTATATCAAGCGATGCAAGAATTACATGATGATTAGTATTTTTAGTTTTGTTTAAACAAATCTAGGGGTAATTGATATCACGGCACTTGTTCTTCTGCAGATAGCTATTTTACCACATAGTGGTATACTAATCAATTGCACTATGCACTTCAATTACAATATCAATGTTTTTATACTAAATATTATTAGAACAATGAACTTAGTTTCTGGTTGGCCCTGAGGAAGTACTAAGCTATTTCGGTGATGTCAAAGTCCTGAGCTATACTTTTGCCCATCAAACTTGAAATTTTGAATGGTGTGTGTCAACACAAAACAAGAGTGCTACTAGAGCGGGAGAACAAAAAAGCCCTGATGTCCCAAACAAGTTGAGGCCAGATGAAACCCAACTTGAACTACCAAGCAAGAAATGCTAGCAGAGATGTTCTGAACAAATGGAAAAATAAAAGAGGCATGAACCTTACCACTTGTAGAAAGAGACATTTCAGATATGCCTTCTCCGTTCGATGCAGCCGGTCAACAGTAAGCCTGAGATATGGCTCAACCCAATGATCAACTCGGCCTTTGCAGTTTTGGAAAAACACTTCTATGAGCTTAGGGGCAGGCACAATATCGGAATCTTCCATGTTTTGGTCTGTCAAAACCTAAAGTATAGATACTCAACCATAAGAACTAATGACACTTGAAGTGTATTAAAGATACCGCTTGAATTTTAATTACACTAAGAATATAATGCAACTCACCGATGATAGTGCTTTCCAAAGGCTATGTTGATAGTCAGGGTCTTTGCATGTTAGAAAATGATCAGTGCCACGGGACACAGTTGCCGAGTGGGACAAGAATATCTGCAGGATAACAAGAACATGAGTTGAGCTACAAATGGATATCAATAGTACAACATAAAGTGAAGGTATCAATCAACATGCCAAAACCCAAAAGTATATTAGTTACATCTATTGGCCAGTGTTGGAATCCGGATGAGAGAAATCAGAAAGAATGAGGAGATTAGTTTATTCCAATAATATAGCGAGTTACTCCCTGATTTTGTTTATCTAGTGTTCTTCTTTCCGAATCTAATAGGACTCTACTTTTTAAATCTAAATGGTAGCAACATTTCCATATATATGAGCTGCCTTATCTAAGGATTTCCTGCCTTATTTATTGACTCCTATTCTAATACGACGCCAATTTCAAAAACAAAATTAATTTACAACAATCATCTCCTTAATATTATTTTTCTTCATAAACTCTAATCTTGACACACCTTAATCATGATTATGGACACTTACTTCATCGTCCCGCACACTTGCACTAATTTTAAGATAGTGAGCACACCTCTTCCACCATAGGATGGCGAACATTCATCCAACCTACACTCAAAACCCTAAGATGGAACACATCTTTGCATCCCAAGCACAACTCAATATGAGATGATTACAGCCACCCCCGTTACCGCGGATGGAGGGTCCACCTCTAGCCAGATCCACCTCTACCATTGATCCTCTCTGCGAAACAGGTCTCCGTTTGTCTGAATCCAACATGAGAGGATGCGCCACAAAGGGCGACACACGCTGCTTGGATCCCCGTGAGCTCCACCTCAAGCTGCACAGATCTCCGCTCAATTGCACTAATCTTAAGATGACGAGCACACCTTGTGGGCTGATCTGCCCCTGTCCCTGGGCGGCCAGAACAGTGGGCCGAACCAGGAACCCTCCTGTCAGGCGCGCGCCTAGATCGGGTCGGATTCCCTTTCTAGAAGATCTTACAGTTTAGTCTTCTTAGAGATAGAATTAAAGATAGACTAAAGATTGAGTTGTAATAAATCAGGACTCTTGTGAGGAGGGCTATATAAAGAAGCCAAAACACCCTAGTTTTAGATGAGATCAATACAGAAAATTACTCCACCTTTCTAACCCTAGCTACCGCCTCTCTCTCCCTCTCTTGGAGCTGCCGCACTAGGGGCTAGAACCCTAGCCGCCGCCCGTGATCTCCATGCTTTGCGCCCCTGTTTTCTCCCTTGTTTTGCACTTCTCCAACTCAGGAACAGGTCGACAACTCTGCTCTCCCTGTTCTATTCAGCTGGAACAGAACCATGTGTGTTCTTCCCCTCTCCTTGTTTCTGTTCTGTCCAGGACAGAACTAGAAACCCCTGGTTCTCTTCTGTTCTAGCCTCTGTTCTTGCTGTAGATTGATTCTGGTCTGTCTCCTTGGAGGGCAGATTGATCTGCTAGTTCAGATCTGATTATACAACAAGATCAGACGTTGTTTCTGCAGGAAACAAGACCGGGGTTGTAACAATCGTGGCATCAGAGCCGGTTCGACCCCTAGGTTGAATTTAGCACGATGTCGTCTACACATCCAAGCAGCGGCAGCGCCACCAGCCACGCGACACCCTCTCCGGCAGCTCGTGAGGTGAACACCGGGACAGGGTTCCCCGTGCTCACCAAGACCAACCACGCGGAGTGGGCTGTCATGATTAAGATCAAGCTGAAGGCACGACTACTTTGGAAGGCCATGGAGGAGGGCAATGTGAGTGAGCAAGAAGATATGATGGCGCTTGACATCTTGGTCAGCGTTGTCTCACTGGAGATGATCACTACAATCAGAGAGAAGAGGACGGCGAAGGAGGCATGGGACATGATCGCCATCATGCGGGTCGGGGCCGACCGCATGAAGAATCCTCACCTGTGGGAACTTGCTCTTTTCTTTTGTTTGAAAATGGATTGGATTGTAGCAAAGACCCGTTTTGAGCCAATCCTGCATATTAATTAAGACCACTTATTAGATCAAGGTTGGTGGGCTGAACCATTCCCATCCCAAGTGGTGGCCCGATTCGGCCTGGCCAGGTCGGAAAGAGATTCTAAATCTAACATTCGTATTCGTCTTCCACACCGGCATCAAAAAAAAACTACTACTCCTCTGCAATGGCATATTTAAATTCATTCATTCACATCACTTCCGCTACCAATCCTATCCTTACCTTTCTTTTTCCAATGGGCAGATAAAGGTAATTCTATGCTTTTTCTTATTGAACATATAGCAGATCTTAAGTCTTTTTTTTGTGGGAGGGTACTCCGAGTAGTGGGTACCTCGTAGGACCTCGACCCACCTACTCAGGTGTTGTAAGACGACGACACGACAACTTCGGAAGGAGTTCGAAGCCGCTGCCTTCAAGAATGGCGAGAGCATGGGGGATTTCTCCCAACGCCTGGGCGGCATGCTATCACAGCTTGTGTCGCTAGGGGAGGAGATAGGAGAAGAGATGGCCGTGGAGAAGCTCCTGCAAAGATGCGGGGACCCCGGCATCCGTGTCACGAGGCCGTGCAGCTCGCCCGGGAATCGCATTGGGTGGTGCCGTGTTATGTGGCATCCAACATCACACATATAAGGAAAACTGTATTACATAAATCAAAAGCGGAAGCTTACAAGTGTTCTTTGTAAATACTTTACATCAAATAGCTACAATGGAAGACTACAATCAACTCACGTCGAATAACTAATGATCACTCGAGAAGAGGTCCAGCCCGCGGACTCCTCTCGCTAGCCACACGAAGACATGGCAGCGGCTGGTTTCTCCAAGTGTTACATGACTCGGAGTCTCCGAGTCTCACTCGACAACCTTCTTCATACGTGTCTATGTTAACCTGCAAAACCACTTATATAGCAAGAGTGAGCACAAAGGCTCAGTAAGACTTAACTGTCTCTCCTAAAGCATGCAACTCTACATGAGAGTAACTTAAGACCTAAACATGTAAGATGCAAAAAGACTTGCCTACAAGTTCATCCTTAACTTTCAGATTTTAGCCATCATAATAACCTTGCGTCGAGCAACATTGGAACTCCACAATCAAACAAGAAACGCTTCATTCCAATGTTACTTGTCCCAAGGTAGAAAATAACTTTAATTTGCACTATCTCTATGTCGGTACTCTTAGTACCGGGTACCCCCGTGCACAGGAGAGAAGCCGCCTAAGGACCTCGCCCCCTCCGCACGGGCGAGCTTCGAAGGCGCCAAGTGTCCAGCGGGGCCGAGCCTCCCCTCTCCTCAGAGGTGAGCCTCCGGCCTGCCACGTGGCTAGCAGGGCCGGACCTCGCCCCCTCCGCAGGGGCGAACTCCGAAGGCGCCACGTGTCCAGCGGGGTCGGGCCTCCCCTCTCCTCAGAGGTGAGCCCCGGGCCTGCAACGTGGCCAGCAGAGCTGGACCTCACCCCCTCCGCAGGAGTGAGCTCCGAAGGCGCCACGTGCCCAGCGGGGCCGGGCCTCCCCTCTCCTCAGAGGCGAGCCCTGGGCCTGCCACGTGGCCAGCGATGCCTTGCTGCCCACCCCGGCTCGGTAGGCAGCAGGAGTAAAGGCACGCCATGTCTTGTCTGATCAAAGCATTCAAGACCCGCGCCTTCCCAAGACGCGTAGACACGGCGCACGCCCCTGTCAGGCAGCGCAGGGACCAGTCGCGTCACAGTTAAGACAAGCACACTATGTCAGAAACTGTTGGCCAATAGATACAGAGACAAGACATCCCCTGCCGTCCCTGTCATCGTCAACCACTACGCCTAGCTTTCGGCACGGGCAGGACGGTAGAACGACGACTAAAAAGCCATGGCCAGAGACAACTACCAGCATTCACTGCAAGATATGGTAGATGGCAGGAAATCTCCTCGGGGCCACCTGTCGGACCCTAGGGCCCATCTTGTAAGCCGCCTGAGCCTTGAAGTATAAAAGACTCGGGTTGACAACGTTGCAAAGGGTTCAGATCCCTCAGCATTCAGCTCCTAGGTTCGAACACCCGTGGGTTCGGCACTTTAATCCAACTCATCCTCATACGCGAGCAAGCAATACACCAAGCACTCCCGTGGACGTAGGGTTTTACGCTCCGGCGGCCCGAACCACGTAAAAATCCTTGTGTCAATCCTCTTACAATCAACGCGACCTTCCGAGAGGACTAGCCCCTCCGAAAAAGAACCTCCGCGGGTTGCTCCTGAAGCAGGGCCGGGGGAAGTGTCGACGGAACACTTCGACGTTTGGCGCGCCAACAAAGATGACAAAGCTTCCTACAAAGACAAGCTCTTCACGCCCTCATTCCCGGCGAACGATGACCAGTGAGGGTCATGTCTCGACATGCATAGGGAGGAGTGCGTCGGGACAGGTTGGGGGCCTGCGTCGGACTCTAGCAACGCGGACTCTTACAACCTCAAGATCTGCTGCGGCACAGGGTGCTACTCAAGCAAGAGCACTAGCTGCCGCACGAGCGCTCCTGCACAATCCGCCTGCTATGGACGCTCCCCAGGGGGCCGCCCAGCAGTGGATCCGCGACGTCAACCACCTCGTCGCTGCTGTCGTCAACCCTCCGCTGCGACGGGGACGACGCCCCGGTCAACCAGATGTGTCGCTGTAACGCACACCAATGGTTGACATGTAGACGGCAGACTCCTGTTCTACCAGGCTCCCAATGGCGGACCTGAGGACGGAGCTGGAGCGACGTCGCTTGGGGGAAGATGGTCGCGTGACCCACAGCCCGGCCTGCCGAACCGGGCGAAGGGGGCGAGACTAGCACATCGAAGCTGGCGGTCCTGGCGGCCCTGCAGCCATGGTGTCCGCCAAGGATCGTATGCACCATGGGGACTCCGTGCTACCCAACGCCCAAGATTCAGAAGCTCAAGTAGCCCCGATGCATGGACCACGGAGGTCCGGGACTACTTAAAAGACAACATCCTTCCTGGTGAACGTGCATCTGTTGAACGGATTCTGCGGATGGCTAAGAGCTACGCGCTGGTATCTCTACCGGTGTGGCGCCAACGGCATCCTATTGCGGTGCATAACCCAGGAGGAAGGATGCGACCTGCTCGCAGTAATCCACGGAGGCGAGTGCGGGAAATGCTCATCTTCTCGCACGATGGTCGGTAAGGCCTTTTGGCATGGCCTCTACTGGCCGACAGCCACCTGGACATCGTCAAGCCGGTTAAGAGATGCAAGGCATGCCAGTTCCATGCCAAGCAGATCCACACACCGGTGCAGACGCTGCACATCCTGGGATCCTACCCCAGAGCTGTCGGGGGATCCCGGTTCCTCTACGTCGGGGACCAGCCAGACATCCCAGAGCCGGGCCGCGGGAAACACCCTTCTTCATGGTATGCGGGGCCGAAGCCGTACTTCCCCCGGAGATCACCATGGGGGTCCCCCCGTGTCCTAGCGTACGACGAAGCCACGCAGGACCAGCCCCTGTGTGAGGACATCGACCTCGTCGACGAGGCAAGATGGCAAGCAACACTCCAAAGCGCACGGTACCGGCAGGCGCCCCGTCGCTACCACCAGAGGTTCGTGCATGGGAGCTCAAGGCAGGCGCTCCGGCGCTACCTCCATAAGTTCTACCCTTAGAACAGTGGTAGGACATGTTTATTCTTTCTGTAACAAACCCATAGAGCCCAGGAGCAGCGCTCGGAGCAACTAAGCCCCAGGGGGTGGTCCAGGACTACGTCCGGCTTAGCCTGGTCTTGTACCCTAAGCACGTAGGCCCTGCCCCCCTATACAATGGGGCGGGTCGTTGCCTCCATGTACGACCTGTTTTCCTCCTATGGACCTATATGAATGAAAAGAACCATGTCCTACCACGCTTACTTATGTGTTCATTTAAATTACGTATTAATTTTTATGATCACCTTCCCATACTTAAGACAGTGTACGTTCATTGTATCCTCGGCTCTCCTTTCCCACTCTCATGCCTAGTCGGCACTTGCCATTGTCGATACCCGCGATATGGGGTACCCCCGTGCACAGGAGAAAATGCCTAAGGATCTTGCCCTTCTCCGCAGGAAGAGCTCTGAAGGCGCCACGTGTCCAGCGGGGCCGGGCCTCCCTCTCCTCAGAGGAGAGCTCCGGGCCCGCCACGTGGCCAGTAGCAGCCTGACCTCCCCCCTCCGTGGGGAGAGCTCCAAAGGCGCCACGTGTCCCGCGGGGCCGGACCTCCCCCTCCTCAGAGGAGAGCTCTGGGCCCGCCACGAGGCCGACAGAAGCCGGACCTCCCCCCTCCGCGGGGAGAGGTCCGAAGGCTCCACGTGTCCCGCGGGGCCGGACCCCCCTCTCCTCAGAGGAGAGCTCCGGACCCGCCACGTGTCCAGCAGGACAGCGCTGCCTGCCCCCGTGCGGTAGGCAGCAGGCATAAAGACGCGACATACCTTGCCCGTACAAGGTATTCAAGGCCCGCGGCTTCCCAAGACGCGGAGACGCGGAGCACGCCTCTGTCAGGTGCCGTTGCGCCCAGTCACATCGCAGACTGGCGCGCAGTGTCAAAAATCTGCTAGCCAATAAACACAGCGACAAGACATCCCCTGCCGCCTCCGCCGTCATCAACCACTACGACTAGCATGCGGCATGGGCAGGGCGGCAGAACGAGGACTCGAAAGCCTTCGCCAGAGGCAACTACCGACATAACTCTGGATACGATAGTCGGCAGGAAATCTCCCCAGAGCCACCTGTCGGGCCCCGCGCCCCCCTTGTAAGCCACACGAGCCATGGACTATAAAAGACTTGGGTAGGCAACGTTAGAAAGGGTTCGCACTCCAGCAACTCACACCCTAGGCATAACTCACCCTAAAGCTCAGGACTTCGGTTCCGAGCAGCAAGCAATACAGCGAGCACCTCTGCTCACCGTGGACGTAGGGTTTTACGCTTCGGCGGCCTGAACCACGTAAAACTCGCCGTGTCAAGCTCCTCCCTCACTCGTCCCTTACGCTGAAGCTCTCCGCAAGCGACTAGCCCCTCCGAAAAAGAACCTCCGCGGGCTGCCCAGAGCAGGTCCGGGGGAAGTGTCGACCACACACTTCGACATTTGGCGCGCCAGGTAGGGGCCTTTTCCCTTGCGCGACGAGTTTCCGCCTACGAAGATGACGAAGCTTTCTTCAGCGGTAAGCTCTCCTCCCCCGCGTTCACGACGGACCGTGACTAGCGGGGAATACGTGTCGACACACTCAGGACGGAGTGTGTCGGCGCAAGCAGGAAGCCAACAGCCAACTCCGGCAACGCCGACTCCGACAATGCAGGCTCCAACTAGCGTGAGATCTTCTGCAGCGCTGAGCGTTCTCCACGAGGGCGCGCTAGCTGCAGCAAGAGCGCTACTGTGCAATCCACCTGCTGGGGACGCGCCTCAGGCAGCGACCCAGCAGTGGATTCGCGAGGTAGACCGTCTCGTCGTCGCCGCCGCAAACCCTCGACTTCGGTGGGGGACAACGCTCCGGCCAACCAGTTGTGTCCCTGACGCGCACGCCGACGGTTGACGGACAGACGGTGGACTCCAGCTCCACCAGGCCCCTATCGACGGACCTGAGGACAGAGCTGGAACAATGCTACTTGGGCCAAGATGCCCGAGTGTTCCTCGAGCGACGACAAGAAAGGCGTCGCAACTAAGAGGCCGGCAACAGCATGACGTCAGCCTCGACCCTGCCTGAGGCGCAGACCTTCGCCGCGCGATCTCTGCCCCAGGCATACGCCACGCAGCATATGCCACAACCATATGCCCTGCAAACGGCGCCCCCGGTCTATGGCGCAGCCTTGCCCATACCGGGGTACACTGTGCCAGCAGCGAACCAAGCGTTCGCGGCACCAACGCCTGCAGCAACAGGGGCAGGATGTGCGGCCCTGGCGCCCCACCTTTGCTTCGCGAGGTGGCCGCGCAAGTTTCGGCCGCACCTGCCCGAGAAGTACGACGGCAGCGTCAACCCGGCGGAGTTCCTCCAGATCTACTCCACCGCCATACTTGCCGCAGGAGGGGATGAGGTCGTCATGGCCAACTACTTCCCCGTCGCCTTGACCGGCCCAGCCCGGTCTTGGCTCATGAACCTCCCCCAGGGTTCCATAACTTCCTGGGGAGAGCTCTGCCGGCAGCTCACAGCCAACTTCGTCAGCTCCTACACTCGGCCTGGCACGGAGCTTGACCTCCACGCCATCCAGCAACAACCTGGGGAGTCGCTGCGCTCTTTCATCCAGCGGTTCTCCTAGGTACGCAACACCATCCCGCACATTCAAAGTGCTTCAGTGGTGGTGGCGTTCCGGTAGGGTGTCCGGGACGAGAAGATGCTTGAGAAGCTCGCGACCAGAGAGGTCCGCGATGTCTCCGAGCTCTTCAGTCTGGCAGACAAGTGCACCAGAGTAGCAGAAGGGCGGAACTGGCACTCACTGCCAGCCTCCGAGTCGGGAGGACAACCCGGATCTGACGCTGCTTCCTATGGAGACGACAAGAAGGCCAAGAACCAGGGCAATGGCAACATGAAGTCACCGGCCGCGGCTCCCGTTGCCGCAGCAGCGGCACCCAGTGAAGCTCGGGGGCCGCGCCACGACAAAAGGCAGCGACAGTCACCAGCCCCATAAGGTGACCAAGACAAGCTATGCCTCGTGCACGGCAGCTGTCGCCATACTACTGCCGAGTGCTGGGAGATTCGGAAGCTCGCGGAGCGCTTTCGCAAAGGGAAGCAGCAGCGGACTGATGCCCCACCCTTCCGCCAAAGGGAGGGCAAGCAGAAGGTCGACGCTCTAGACAGCGTCGACCACCAAGTGGGGTTCCAGGAGCCTCAGCGCGCCGTGAAGGCGGTGCGCAACCATGAGGACTCCAGCTCCAGCGATGATGAGCGTCGAAAGAAGCTCTACGTTATATACGGCGGGTCCGCCGACCCCTCGTCCCGGAGCGCGGTTAAGACTCTGCGCCGAGCAGTAGCGTCGGTGGCTCCACTCCCAAGTGCCGCACCGCACCTCAAGTGGATGGGAACCCCCATCAGCTTTGATGCCACCGACTGTCCCAGGAACATGGCTGGGGCCGGTCAACTACCACTCCTGGTAGCGCCCACCATCGCCAACGTGAGGATGTACCACGTTTTGGTAGATGGCGGAGCTGGGCTGAACCTCATCAGCCGTGCAGCTTTCCAGAAGCTATAGATCCCGATGGCCAAGCTCACCCCATCGAGCCCGTTCTCAGGGGTAGGGCCGGGACAAGTCGTCCCCTACGGTAACATTAGCCTTCCGGTGACCTTTGGGGGCACCGGACAGCTATCGGACAGAGTACATTCTGTTCGACGTAGCTGAGATCGACCTCCCCTTCAACGCCATAATTGGCAGGCCAGCCCTGTACCGGTTCATGGCAGCAGCCTACTACGGCTACCTTGTCCTAAAGATGCCTACACCAACAGGCATCCTCAGGATTCTTGGGGACCGCGCTGCTGCGGTGTCAGCCTTGGAAAAGCTCCAGGCACTCGCGACAGCACGAGCACCAGCCCCTGGCAGTGCGGATCCAGACCGGCTCCGCCCGAGTGCACGCCACCGTGCCTCTACCGCTGCACCCCGTGTGCAACCCCTCGACGAGGGCGATGTCCCTCTGAAGGTCGTCCAAGTCGGCGCCGACGCTGCCCAGACCACCCGGGTAGCCGGGGGCTTGGATAGTAAATAGGAAGGCGCGCTCATCACCTTCCTCCGGCACAACGTCGACGTGTTTGCATGGCAGCCGTCGCAGATGCCGGGGATCCCTAGGGAGGTGATTGAGCACCACTTGAAGATCTTCCCCGAAGCCCGGCCAGTCCAACAGAAGCCTCGCAAGCAGTCCATCGAGCGGCAGAACTTCATCCGAGAAGAGATCAAGAAGCAACTAGATGTTGGCTTCATACGGGAAGTCCACCACCCCCGGTGGTTGGCGAATCCCGTCGTTGTCCCGAAGGCCGGTAGGAAGCTCCGGATGTGCATCGACTACACCAGTCTCAATAAGTCATGTCCCAAAGATCCATTCCCTCTCCCCAGAACAGATCAAATAATAGACTCGACATCAGGCTGCGATATGTTGTGCTTCCTAGATGCCTACTCGGGTTTCCATCAGATCCCCATGTCTAGAGAAGATGAAGAGTACACCTACTTCATCACAGTAGATGGCCTGTATTGTTATGTCTCTATGCCTTATGGCCTAAAGAATGCTCTCCCCACCTTTGTACGAGCAATGCACAAAACCTTTGGAGAGTTAATAAGAGACTTAGTTGAGGTGTATGTCAATGACAGCGTTGTCAAGGTCAGACAGAGTTCATCCTTGTTAGATAACCTAGCCTTAGTCTTTGACAAATTGCGCTCCACGCGCACCAAGCTAAACCCCGACAAATGTGTGTTCGGTGTATCCTCTGGGAAACTCTTAGGATTCCTGGTCTCGCACCGGGGAATCGAGGCCAACCCAGAGAAGATCAAGGCCATCGACTTGATGCGGCCTCCTGCTCGCGTCAAAGAAGTCCAGAAACTCACAGGATGCCTAGCCGCGCTGAGTCGGTTTATACCGAGACTAGCAGAGCGGGCGCTCCCCTTCTTTAAGCTCCTACGCAGATCCGGTCCATTTGCTTGGACTGACGAAGCAGAAGAAGTTTTCCAGGAGTTGAAGCGACTCCTGACGACCCTACCTATCATGGTAGCCCCCGAGCCCGGAGAGCATCTGTTGCTCTACATCGCGGCGACAACTGAAGTGGTGAGTATGGTCCTCGTCGCAGAGCGGACGGACCTCTCGTCATCACAGCCTGCTCCGGTAGCAGGAGACAGACACCAGGAAACCCCGGAGGTCAAAGACGGCCTCCCAGACCTCCAAGACAACCTCCCGGAGGTCCAGGGCGGCCCCCCGGACCTCCAAGACGACCTCCCGAGGGTCCAACAGGACCCCCCGGGGGCCCAACGGGACCTCCCGGAGATCCAGCGGGATCTCCTGGAGCTCCCGGAAAACCAGCGGGACCTCCCGGAGGGCCAAGGTAGCTTAGGAGCCTTCGAGTTCCAACTCCCAGAAGCCCCCATGGACCCACTCACCTCCGGAGGCCAGAGCCCGTGGATGAAGACCTCTCTGACCTAAGAGAGAGAGTCTGAACCATCCAGAGGCCTGTCTACTACATCAGCGAAGTCCTCCACGACGCTAAGACAAGGTATCTGGAGGTCCACAAGCTGTTGTATGCAGTGCTCGTGGTGTCCAGGAAGCTCCACCACTACTGTCAGGCCCACCGAGTCTCGGTAGTCACCTCCTATCCGCTGAAGACGATCCTTCACAGTCCCCATGCGACTGGCAACGTTGCTAAATGGGCAGCGGAGCTGGCGGAATTCGAGCTGGATTTCCTTCCTCGCCATGCAGTCAAAAGCCAAGTGCTGGCTGACTTCGTGGCAGAGTGGACACCAACAAAGGCTGACCCAGGGGGCCACAAAGACGGTGAACCAAAGCACCGAGCTCCGGTATTCACCGAGCCCCACTGGACGCTCTTCTTCGACGGCTCCTCGCGAAAGCAGGGGGCCGGTGCCGGCGTACTGCTTCTCATGCCATCGGGGGAGCAGTTTGGGTACATGGTGCGTCTCAATTTCAAGGCAACCAACAACATGGCAGAGTATGAAGCACTCATCTTTGGCCTACAGACAGCCCTGTCTCTGGGCGCTCGTCAGTTGTTGGCACAGGGCGACTCCCAGCTGGTTATCAAGCAAGTTAAGGGTGAATGCTCCTGCAATGACCTGCAGCTAGCTGCTTATCTGCTCCACGTGCAGATGTTGGAGAAAAACTTCCTCGCCTTGGACCTGCGCCACGTACCGCGCGCTGGCAATGTCGCAGCTGACGACCTTTCAACGAAGGCCTCCACCGGAGCCCCTGTGCCCGAAGGAGTCTTCGAGAGGACGTTGCTGCGGCCCACAGCCCGGCCCGCTGAGCCAGGAGAAGGGGGCTGGACCAGCACCTCGAAGCTGGCGGTCCCGGCGGCCCTGCAGCCATGGACGCCGCCAAGGATCGTAAGCGTCACTAAGGACTCCGTGCAACCCAGCGCTCAAGATCCAGAAGCTCAAGTCAGACCCGATGCATGGATCACGGAGATCCGGGACTACTTGAAAGACAACATCCTCCCTGATGAACGTGTATCCGCTGAACGGATCGTGTGCATGGCTAAGATATACGCGCTGGTAGAAGGGGATGTCTACCGGCGTGGCACCAACCACGTCCTATTGCGGTGCATAACCTAGGGGGAAGGCTGCGACTTGCTCGCTGAGATCCATGGAGGCGAATGTAGGAGTCACTCTTCCTCACGCACGCTTGTCGGTAAAGCCTTCCGGCATGGCTTCTACTAGCCGACAGCACTCCAGGATGCCGTCAAGCTGGTCGAGAGCTGCAAGGCGTGCCAGTTCCACGCCAAGCAGATCCATGCACCGGCACAGGCGGTTCAGATGATCCCGCCCTCATGGTCGTTTGCCGTATGGGGGTTGGACATCCTGGGACCATTCCCGAGAGCCGTCGGGGGATTCCGGTACCTTTATGTTGCCATCGACAAGTTCACCAAGTGGTCGGAAGCCACACCGGTTGTCACCATCAACAAGCAATCCACAGTAAAGTTCAGCAAGTCGATTGTCTGCCGGTTCGGGGTCCCGAACAAAATCATCACCGACAACGGGACCTAGTTCACCAGCGCAGCGTTCCAAGACTACTGCGAAGACCTTGGCATCCAGGTGTGCTACGCCTATGTTGCTCACCCAAAGAGCAATGGGCAAGTCGAGAGGGCCAACGCCGAGATTCTTTGGGGCCTCAAGACTCGCACCTATGTCAGCCTGAAGAAACATGGTGCCAATTGGGTGGATGAGCTTCCGAGCACACTATGGCCTAACCGGACATCCCAGAGCCAGGCCACCGGAGAGACACCATTCTTCATGGTGTATGGGGGCGAAGCTGTGCTTCCCCCAGAGATCACTATGAAGTCTCACCGTGTCCGAGCTTACGACGAAGCCGTGCAGGATAACCTCCGGCGTGGAGAAATCGACCTCGTCGACGAGGTCCTATTGCATGCAGCACTCCGTAACGCACGGTACAGACAAGCGCTCCGTCGCTACCACCAGAGGTCTGTGCGTGCCCGGGAGCTGCAGGAAGGCGACCTGGTGCTGCGGCGCATACTTTCTCGCGAAGGGACCCACAAACTCTCCCCTAGTTGGGAAGGTCCCTTCCGAGTCACAAAAGTGTGCCGTCCCGGGTGCGTACGCCTTTCCACCGAGGATGGGGACCCAATCCCGAACCCTTGGAACATACAACACCTTCGTAAGTTCTGCCCCTAGAGCAATGATAGGACAGTCTCTTCTTTTTGTAATAGATTCCATAGAGTCCAGGAACAGCGCTCGGAGCAGCTAAGCCTCAGAGGACAGTCCAGGACTACGTTCAGCTTTGCCTGGTTCCGACCCCAAGCGCGTAGAGTCTTGCTTCCCTTCTTAATGGGGCGGGTCGTGGCCTCCATGTTTAGCCTGCCTTCCTCCTATGGAAATTTATATGAAAAGAAACCTGTCCTACTTTGCTCTTCCCTTGTGCTCATTTAAATTACGCATTAAATTTTTATGACTGCACTTCCGGCGTATGCTCACCATGCGCTCAGCTCCCTCTTCTCATTCTCACCTCTACTCGGCATTTGCTGCCCTACCAAAGGCAGTTGCGTTGGAGGTATATGCCGATGGCCAGGGGGGCTCCGAGCTCCTGGCACTATAGTCCCCAAGCACCGTGCAAGTGGATGGGGACCGTAAGCCAAATAAGACAATGAGATAGAGGAGGGGGAGCCCCCAAGGAGAATTACATTTCCGCAAGAGTATGGTAGGTGCACCCAACCAATGGGACACACCTACCAAGGGGCCGCTACGGGATCGCGCAAGACCGGAACCCCAAGGTAAGACCGAAGAATCCGGACCTCGCCACCTCCACGGGGGCAAGACCCGAAGGTCCCACGTATCCAGCGGAGCCGGACCTCCCTCTCCTCAAGGGGGAGCTCCGGGCCCGCCACGTGGCCAACAAAAGCCGAACCTCCCCCCCTCTACGGGGAGAGGTCCGAAGGCTCCACGTGTCCCGCGGGGCGGACCTCCCTCTCCTCAGAGGAGAGCTCCGGGCCTGCCACGTGGGTAGCAGGCCCGGACCTCCCCATTCTCATGGGGCGGGTCCTGGAGACCTCCGGGGCCCTTAATACAGTAAGGACCCGGGGAAGGTGTCTGTGCAGAGCTTCGAGATTGGTCGAGGCCTCTGAGTACCTTGCGGAGCTAAGGGCTTCGCCAGGTAAAACCAAGAAGAAGACTAAAGCACGTAGACGCAAAAGATAACAAGAGTCTATTCATACAAGGCTCCATGAGCTGGGCTACAGACTCAAAAAAAACCTAGGGTTCCCCTGGCACGTCCAGAACCTAGAAGCTGCAAGAGCGGCAACGTCCCCGACTTCAGCCCTGGCGGCGTTCTCTCGCTCCGTGACCCGAGCGCAGGGATCACCTCGGCCACCACCAGCGCAAGGGCCACTGTCATCAAGGATGCTTTTGAAGCCCCCTCCGCCGCTTCAGCAGTCTCCTTGAAGACTCCTCTGACCCGAGCGCGGGGACCACCTCGGCCATCACCAGCGCAAGGACCGGTGTCATCAAGGATGCTTCTGAAGCCCCCCTGCTGCTTCAGCGGTTTCCTTGAAGACTCTGCCGCCTGGAGTCCTCCTTGGTGCTTCAGCAGTTTCCTTGGAGACTCCTCCACCTGAAGCCTCCTCGGTGTGTCAGCAGTTTCTTTGGAGACTCCACCGCTTGAGGAGAAAGGACGCAACGCCAGGGAACTTTCAGCCTGTCGTCGCACAAGAAGAGTCCCGTCGGGATGATAAACCCGAGGCCTCTTGGAGGCGCCACCTCTAGAGGCAAGGCATGCAGGCTCCCTGGATCCCTGACTTGGTGTAGACGCCGCCGCCGGAGGAAATCGAGCGTGATCCCCCTCCGAAGGCGGGTTAGAAGCCATGGGAGAAGACAAGGCCGCAGAGACTCAAGGAAGGTGCAAGTGCTGGAAGCCTTATAAGGGGAGCCTACCCACGTTGCGGCTTCCTTTCACACCTTCCAGGTACGATTCAAAGCGATTCAAAACTCTTCGAATACACCCCATGGGCAACCGCTTCGGCTCCAAGACCGAGCGCCGATGACAGGAGGGCCCAAGCCGCCCAGCTGAAGCGGTGGGTCAAGCAGTCAGTCTCCCAAGAAGACGAGCCGGCAAGGCGCTTCGGCGGTTCCCGAAGAAAGCGATGCAACGTGCAGAAGTGGCAGCCTTGGGAACCGCCGCAGTAAAAGCAACCATCAAGTGGGCGCACGCTCCCACGATCCCGCGATTGTTCGTGCTCCGGCAACGGTCAATGCGGGACTTAGAGAAAGTGCGCGGAACAGAAGAGACGGAGGCCCCACCTCGGGCTCGCTATCTCCCCCGAGATGGGCCTGGGGGCCACTGTAGGTACCCGTGATATTGGGTACCCCGCGCATAGGGGAAAATGCCTAAGGATCTCGCCCTTCTCCGCAGGGAGAGCTCCGAAGGCGCCACATGTCTAGCGGGGCCGGGCCTCCCTCTCCTCAGAGGAGAGCTCCGAGCCCGCCACGTGGCCTGCAGCAGCCGGACCTCCCCCCTCCGTGGGGAGAGCTCCGAAGGCGCCACGTGTCCCGCGGGGCCGGACCTCCCCCTCCTCAGAGGAGAGCTCCGGGCCCGCCACGAGGCCGACAGAAGCCGGACCTCCCCCCTCCGCAGGGAGAGGTCCGAAGGCTCCATGTGTCCCGCGGGGCCGGACCCCCCCTCTCCTTAGAGGAGAGCTCCGGACCCGCCACGTGTCCAGCAGAACAGCGCTGCCTGCCCCCGCGCGGTAGGCAGCAGGTGTAAAGACGCGCCATACCTTGCCCCTACAAGGTATTCAAGGCCCGCGCCTTCCCAAGACGCGGAGACGCGGAGCACACCTCTGTCAGGTGCCGTTGCGCCCAGTCACATCGCAGACTGGCGCGCACTGTCAGAACCTGCCAGCAAATAAACATAGCGACAAGACATCCCTTGCCGCCTCCGCCGTCATCAACCACTACGACTAGCATGCGGCATGGGCAGGGCGGCAGAACGAGGACTCGGAAGCCTTCGCCAGAGACAACTACCGACATAACTGCGGATACGATAGTCGGCAGGAAATCTCCCCGGGGCCACCTGTCGGGCCCCGGGCCCCCCTTGTAAGCCACACGAGCCTTGTACTATAAAAGGCTCGGGTAGGCAACGTTAGCAAGGGTTCGCACTCCAGCAACTCACACCCTAGGCATAACTCACCCTCAAGCTCAGAACTCCGGTTCTGAGTAGCAAGCAATACAGCGAGCACCTCTGCTCACCGTGGACGTAGGGTTTTACGCTCCTGCGGCCCGAACCACGTAAAACTCGCCGTGTCAAGCTCCTCCCTCACTCGTCCCTTACGCTGAAGCTCTCCGCAAGCGACTAGCCCCTCCGAAAAAGAACCTCTGCAGGCTGCCCAGAGCAGGTCCGGGGGAAGTGTCGACCACACACTTCGATAGCCATCCTGCCGAAGGCAGTTGTGCTTGAGGTACCTGCCAAAGGCCCCAGGGCCTCTCGGACCTCCCCCTGTTAGGGTACTGTGACGCCAGTTGGTCTCCTCCAGGAAAAGACCTACGCCAGAGCGAGAGGTCCAGGAGCCTGCTTTGCCTGGTCCTGCACCCAAAGCGCGCACTCTGCCTCCCTAGCGCTACGGTCTAAGTACTAGGGGTCGGACGGTTACACCCTGACCAAGGGGGGGGGGGGGCGGGCCTCCGGTACCGAGTGCTCTGGATTGCCCAAGCCCCGTATACCGACCCAGGATTGTAAGCCAAATAAGACTAGGAGACAGGGAAGGGAGGACCTCTGAGCAGGATTACCGTTTCCTACTCGTGTGCGGTGCCGGACCTCACCCTCTCCTCAGAGGTGAGCTCCGAAGCCGGACCTCTCCCCTCTTCTCAGCAGGGGTGAGCTTCGATACCGGACATCTCCCCTCTCCTCAGAGGTGACCTCCGAAGCCGAACCTTTCCCCTCTCCTCAGAGGTGAGCTCCGATGTCGGACCTCACCCCCTCCGTAGGGGTGAGCTCCGAAGGCGCCACGTGTCCAGCAGGGTCGGGCCTCCCCTCTCCTCAGAGGCGATCCCCGGGCCTGCCACGTGGCCAGCAGTACCGGACATCTCCCCTCTCCTCAGAGGCGAGCTCCGAAGGCGAAGAGCCGGACCTCACCCCCTCCGTAGGGGCGAGCTCCGAAGGCGCAGTGCCGGACCTCACGCCCTCCGCAGGGCTGAGCTCCAATGCCGGACATCACCCTCTCCTCACAGGTGAGCTCCGATGCTGGACATCACCCCCTCAGCAGGGGTGAGCTCCGAAGCCGGACATCACCCCCTCAGCAGGGGTGAGCTCCGATGCCGGACCTCTCCCCTCTCCTCAGAGGTGAGCTCCGAAGCTGGACCTCTCCCCTCTCCTCAGAGGTGAGCTCCGATGCCGGACCACACCCCCTCCGCAGGCGTGAGCTCCGAAGGCGCCACGTGTCCAGCAGGGCCGAGCCTCCCCTCTCCTCAGAGGCGAGCCCCAGGCCTGCCACGTGGCCAGCAATACCGGACATCTCCCCTCTCCTCAGAGGTGAGCTCCGAAGTCGGACCTCTCCCCTCTTCTCAACAGGGGAGAGCTCCGATGCTGAACCTCTCCCCTCTTCTCAGCAGGGGTGAGCTCCGATGCTGGACCTCTCCCCTCTCCTCAGAGGTGAGCTCCAAAGCCGGACATCTCCCCTCTCCTCAGGGGAGAACTCCGATGCCGGACCTCACGCCCTCCGTAGGGCTGAGCTCCGATGCCGGACCTCACCCCCTCCGCAGGGCTGAGCTCCGATGCCGGACCTCACCCTCTCCTCAGAGGTGAGCTTCGAAGCCGAACCTCTCCCCTCTTCTCAGCAGGGGTGAGCTCCGATGTCGGACCTCTCCCCTCTCCTCAGAGGTGAGCTCCATAGCCGGACATCTCCCCTCTCCTCAGGGGAGAACTCTGATGTCGGACCTCACGTCCTCCGCAGGGCTGAGCTCCGATGTCGGACATCTCCCCTCTCCTCAGAGGTGAGCTTCAAAGCCGAACCTCTCCCCTCTTCTCAGCAGGGGTGAGCTCCGATGCGGTACCTCTCCCCTCTCCTCAGAGGTGAGCTCCGAAGCCGGACATCTCCCCTCTCCTCAAGGGAGAACTTCGATGCCGAACCTCACGCCCTCCGCAGGGCTGAGCTCCGATGTCGGACCTCACCCCCTCCGCTGGGTTGAGCTCTGATGCCGGACCTCACCCCCTCCGCAGGGCTGGGCTCCGATGCCGGGCCTCACCCCCTCCGCAGGACTGAGCTTCGATGCCGGGCCTCACCCCCTCCGTAGGGCTGAGCTCCGATGTCGGGCCTCACCCCCTCCGCAGGGCTGAGCTTCGATACCGGACCTCACCCCCAACGCAGGGCTGAGCTCCGATGCCGGACCTCACCCCCTCCGTAGGGTTGAGCTCCGATGTCGGACCTCACCCCTTCCGTAGGGCTGAGCTCCGATGTCGAACCTCACGCCCTCCGCAGGGCTGAGCTCCGATGCCGGACCTCGCCCCCTCCGCAGGAGCGAGCTCCGAAGGCGCCACGTGTCCAGCGGGGTCACCCCCCCCCCTCCTCGGAGGCGAGCCCCGGGCATGCCACGTGTGGGCTGCTACTAGCCGAAGTCGGCTGAGGGACAGGCAAGTTACCGTCAACCAACGAGACCCTACAAGCTCAGGGAACACTCAAGACAAGAAGGTGCGCGGGGTAGAAAAGGTGAAGGCCCCACCCCAGGATCGTTATCTCCCCCGAGGTGGGCCCGGGGGCCACTGTCGGTACTCTCAATACCGGGTACCCCCACGCACAGAAGAGAAGCCGCCTAAGGACCTCGCCCCCTTCGCAGGGGCGAGCTCCGAAGGCGCCACGTATCCAGCGGGGCCGGGCCTCCCCTCTCCTCAGAGGTGAGCCCCGAGCCTGCCACGTGGCCAGCACGGCCGGACCTCGCCCACTCCGCAGGGGCGAACTCCGAAGGCGCCACGTGTCAAGCGGGGCCGGGTCTCCCCTCCTCAGAGGTGAGCCCCGGGTCTGCCACGTGGCCAGCAGAGCCGGACCTCGCCCCCTCCGCAGAGGTGAGCTCCGAAGGCGCCACGTGTCCAGCGGGGCCGGGCCTCCCCTCTCCTCAAAGGTGAGCCCCGGGCCTGCCACGTGGCTAGCGGTACCTTGTTGCCCACCCTGGCTCGGTAGGCAGCAGGAGTAAAGGCACGCCATGCCTTGTCCGATCAAAGCATTCAAGACCCGCGCCTTCCCATGACGCGGAGACGCGGAGAAGCGGCGCACACCCCTGTCAGACGGCACAGTGACCAGTCGCGTCACAGTTAAGACAAGCACATCATGTCAGGAGTTGTTGGCCAATAGATACAGCGACAAGACATCCCCTGCCGTCCCTGCCATCATCAACCACTACGGCTAGCTTGCGGCACGAGCAGGACGGCAGAACGACGACTAAGAATCCATGGCCAGAGACAACTACCAGCATTCACTGCAAGATATGGTAGATGGCAGGAAATCTCCCCGGGGCCATCTGTCGGGCCCCAGGGCCCATCTAGTAAGCTGCCCGAGCCTTGAAGTATAAAAGACTCGGGTTGGCAACATTGCAAGGGGTTCGGATCCCTCAACATTCAGCTCCTAGGGTCGAACACCTGTCGGTTTGACACTTTAAGTCAACTCATCCTCATACGCGAGCAAGCAATACACCAAGCACTCCCATGGACGTAGGGTTTTACGCTCCGGCGGCCCGAACCACGTTAAAATCCTTGTGCCAATCCTCTTACAACCAATGCGACCTTCCGAGAGGACTAGCCCCTCCGAAAAATAACCTCCGCGGGTTGCTCCTGAAGCAGGCCCGGGGGAAGTGTCGACGGAGCACTTCGACACTCTACTTAATCCATGGTTTTCATGCAATTTGAATTATCAATACAACAATTAAAACTTGCAAACTGTTACCACACAACTTGCTTACTACGTCACAACATAGTGAACAAGCAGTACTCATATCCGCGAGGGACGGTGATTCGAATCAAACACTGTCCGGATAACCCAACACATACGCCCGCCTCTGAAGACCCAAATCTGGCGTCCTTCATTACGTCGTACGTGGTAACCTTTCGGAGGACACTCGACTATAGAACCGGTCGCACCGTCTCGGGCTCATAGGTCTAACGGGGCGATGTGGTATGCCTCTACAATCCAGTTAACCTGATACATCGGTTTCCTAGATCACATATAGCAGTAATCATCCGGTACACAACTCAATACTTGCTCGGCGGGGCTACACATGCTTCGGTCCTTAACCGACACACACAGAGCTACTCGACCAAGACCTCGTCTTGTCGCTGCCTAACCCTCCTGCCCGGTCACATCTTTGGAAACATAAAATTTAGTTTGACTCTTTAAATCATACCCGTGTGATCCCGAACTTTAGCTCGTGAGTAGATTCCAACTACTCGACTTCTACCGGATGACATAACCTATTTAGCACGGCATTATTCTACAGCGAGAATACGTCTTCTACCCTTGACTCAAGGGTTCATTTGGTCATGCATTTAGAGTATAAAACATTCCTGACCTAATGCACATACAAACTATAACCCATAGTAGTGAACAAAGTAAAACTTTATAAAACAAATTAAATGCAAACCAGAGCTTGCCTTGTTTTGCAGATGACTAAGTATAAAATGTTCAGTTAGTCAAGACCACTTGAGGCTTGATCACTCGCTTTCCTCCCTCTTTGATCTCTACTTCGATTGCTTAACAATCTTCACGTAGATGCTACACGATATGAATATGCATATGTATTAAATTGTAAAGCTTTGCTATCAAGGTCAAATGACAAGTTTAAAAACCAGAACTCTCTTTAAGAATTTAAATTGACACTGGTGCTAAGGTTTGGGTTTGGGTTAATCAACATGATCAAGTGCTAAATGTTTTTCCCCACTTGTGTATTGATCACCTAAAGAGGTTAAACAGAACAGGGGTGATCCAGAGTTCTAATGGAGCTGAAAATTTTCATGTGAGTTCCTTATCACAAGAAAGTCATCTGGACCAAAAATTAGCACTTTTCACTGAGCGGTTTATTCAGAACAATGCTCTAAGAATTTAAGCAAAAAGGAATTAATTCTGAATAAATTTGCACTTTCATGCAAATTCAAGTGAACCACAATTTCAAATAGAGCTCAGGGAGCATGCATGATATTTCCTAGAAATTTTGGAACTAGGAATGACCCAGAACTGAATTTCTAAGTTTTGGAAATTCTGTGAAAATGTTTTTGTACTCATTTGAACACAACAACTTTAAATCAGAATTCTCCTAACCAAATCAACTCCGAATAAGCTGAAATTTTTACAAGAGTTCACTACAATCCTAAAGAATATTCTAGAAAAGTTTGAGGATTTTTGAATGAACGAAACCCCCTCTAAAATTCTTTCGCTGAAAAGCTTTAAAGAATTTTCCAGAAATATATAACGACTTTCATACAAATTGGATTGCGTATTTGGATAGAGTTTTCCAACCTGAATCCAACCCAATTTGAATCACCAAAATTTGGAGGTTCCTACACCAAGATATGACCTTTACAAGAATTGGGGAGAAACTGAAAATGAGCTATGTTCTATTTTTCCAATTTTCAGAGACATAAAGAATTAACACCACATTTGGCCAAGCAAATGAGGTACAATGCCTTTGAAGATTTTACTGGAGTTCAAGTATTTTTGAAGAATGCCATGACCAAAATTGGGAATTTTCCAAATAATAGAACTTCTGGAATAAATCTTATAAGATTTTCCTTATATGAATTAATGAGCCAAATCCAGAGATTTTCATAATTATTGAGCTGCACCCCTAGATAGTACTCTCTGAGAGGAATCCAACAAAATTTATTTAACAATTTTTGGACACCCCTACACAAAGTTATGGCTCTCCAAAGTTCAAACTGAAATCTGGAAATTCTGAAATGTTTAAACACCTGCCAGTAGGTCCCACCCAACAGTGTTCTTCCTCCTCGCGCCAAACAGGGCACAGCGGCGGCGCCCTCCGGCGAGGGTCGCCGGAACGGCCTTCTCGGTCGCCTCTCGACCCCATGTTCGCCGCCACCCCCCCCCCCCCATTATTCACCACGCTGAGGTCATTTATGAGGTCGACGGCAACCAAAGATCACCGGAAAGTGGTGCGCGACGGCGGCAGCGGCCGCTAGGGTTCCGGTGTGGTCGGAAACCTTCTATACCGCATAAAAAGAGTCAAAAATTGCTCGAAGAGCACCGTGGCAGCTCGAGGATGCTGAAAATGGACGCCAAACCCCGTGAAAAGGGCGGCAACATCGAGCTCCACGATGACCAGAGGTGATTTCTTCATGGCGGCACGAAAAACTGCTAGAACTCAGTCGATCCTAGATGTTTTTGCTCGGCTCTTCTTCGAGAAGGCCACTAGGAAGTGTAGAAGCTATGTGCAAGCTTGCTCGAGCTTTGGTGGATCGTGCAACTCGAATTTTGGGGTAGACCGAGCCCTACCCGCATGCACTAGGTTTCGGGAAACGGCGAAATTCTTGCTACTAGTTCTAGCAAACGCTAAACGGCCTCCGGCTACACGATCATGACATGCAAGCATACCTTTCTTGTGCAGCGAGTTGGGCGTGAAGATGGCTGTGGCGTGGTGTCCACGGTGGCCCAACTTCGGTTTGCGCCGTTGGCACCTCAGCCTCCTCGGTGATCGTCGAACTGTGATCAACCGAAGTGACGAGGCTGCGAAGTAGCGATGGGAGTAGCTAAAGCACGTGTTGGCGCTCACTTTTGCTGTGAATCACTCGAGCAAAGGAGAAGCAACGCCGGTTTGCGATCGAGAAGAACAGAGACAGCGCCGGCGGCTCGCTTTCACGCGTGGGAGCAGAACAGAGGCCGAGAGCACGAGCTGGGAGTGGCGAAATAGCCCTGTTGCACTCGTGGTGAGGTGATCAGAACGAGCAAACTCGAGGGAGACAGGAGGTGACGCCTGAGAGGATCGGTCGAGGTCGGCTGCCGGGAGCTGTCGCGCGCGCGTGCACCGGGAGAAAACAGAGTTTGTTCACTGCACAGCCAATGACATGTGGGTCCAGCCTTCTCATTTGATTTCCCCCACTGTGCTTTGAGATTCCCACACAAACATTTTCCAAATTGGACCAAACGTAGAGATTAGGCCAAACAAAATATGGTAGACTCAAATCTGAACTCAGATTTTCAAATTGAGCAAGTTTGGTTCCGTTTCAAAATTCAAATTTGAATTTGAACTCTCCCTCATTTATTCATCAGAATAAACAGTATATGAACCCTAAAATTCTCCAAATTTTAACCTTAGGCTCTCTAATACATGAGGAATGCATTGGTAAATTCACTCGAATGCATTTAGACAATCTGAATATGAATCAAAGATTCAAATTTGTGTTTAAATTTTCATCATCTTCTACTCATAAAGGATGTGCACATGAGTGAGATTTGTGGAGTGGAATTTTTTCCTCATGTTGCCAAGCATTAAGCATGGGCTAAAGAAATTTTTTTAACTCCCTCACATGACCATTTTTTGGATTCATTATTGTATGTGACACATGATCAAGCTATTACTTTGCCTTAACTTTGTTTTGTAAGTTGAAATCAAACTTTACAAAAGTCAGGGCTGTTACAAAAGTGTTCCAGAACGCCTCCAACAAATCGTGGTGACAATCACGACACTGTTGTACGTGTCGGCCCTCGCCTTGTCGGAGGTGACGGGGCGTCTCAGGGTGGCGGAGGACGCCTTCGACTCGACGCAGCGGAAGGGAGGAGTACACGACGGCCAGCTGTACCTCACTTGGGAGGAGCGGGAGGCACAACAGAAGGAGGAGCGATCTACCCAGTCCGCGGGTTCTTCTAAGAGGGACGACCGAATGGGCCCGCCCAAGAAGAACGGAGGCAAGAAGGGAGGTTCTGGGAAGGATATTCCGTAGGACCGGTGCAGGAAGTTCGGAAAGAAGGGCCACTGGTCTAGGGAGTGATGGTCGAAGCCTAAGCAGGAGGAGCCGCAGCAGCAGGCTTTCGTGGCGAAGGCAGAGGAGGAGGGTGCCTTGTTCATGACAAGGGTGGCCTCAATACAAGAGGAGCTTGTACAGGAACGTACTACGCGCCCACTAGAGATAGTGGAGGGATGTGCCTTCGCTCATCGCTGCAACGACGACGACTTTGATGACACTCGTTGGTACCTCGACACGGGCGCGACCAACCACATGACGGGTTCACGCACCGTCTCCTCCGAGCTCGACGAAAACGTCGTCGGAACCATCAAGTTCGGCGACAACTCCATCATGCGTATCCAGGGGAAGGGTACGGTCCTATTCGCCGCCAAGACAGGTGAGCACAGGAGGCTCACTGGCGTCTACCTCATCCCACGCCTCACCACCAACCTCATCAGCGTTGGCCAGCTGGATGAGGATGGCTACAGCATCACGGTGCATGAAGTAGTGATGCACATACGGGATGATCAGCATCGTCTCCTCACACGGGTTCAGCGCGACGACAGCAAGCTGAACTCCATCAGGCTCAACATCACACGTCCGGTTTGCCTAACCGCGAGGTGTGATGATGTTGCGTGGCGTTGGCACGAACGCTACGGACACGTCGGCTTCCAGGCGCTTCAGAAGTTGACACGAGAGGAGATGGTGCTCGGGCTTCTGCAAATTGATCACGTCGATCAATTGTGCAGAGCTTGCTTGGTCGAGAAGCAGAGGCGCTCCAGCTTCCCCAAGCAAGCTCAGCGGCACGCGGAGGGCGCGCTCGACCTCGTCAGCGGCGACATATGCGGACCTATCGCGCCGTCGACTCCAGGCGGCAAGAAGATGTTCTTGTTGCTAGTGGATGACATGAGCCGCTATATGTGGCTCTATCTTTTAGCAACCAAGGACCAAGCGCCCGACTTAATTGAGCGATTCCAGGCAGCGGCTGAATTAGAGTCCAGGAGGAGGTTGAAGCTACTCCGTACTGATCGCGGAGGGGAGTTCACCTCATAGGAGTTCGGCGAGTACTGCGCTTAGCACAGAATACAGTGTCAGCTCACAGCCCTATATACGCCGCAGTAAAACGGGGTTGTGGAGGCGCAACCAGACGGTGGTTGGTATGGCGAGGGGTATGTTGAAGGTGAAGGGTATGCCCGAAATTTTTTAGGGTGAAGCAGTTATCACGACTATCTACATCTTGAATCGATCCCCCACCCGCGGCCTTGACGAGAAGACGCCATATAAAGCTTGGCATGGAGAGCGACCAACCGTCAATTACTTCCGAACAATTGGGTGCGTGGGGCATGTCAAGAACACGCGCCCTCACCTGAAAAAGTTAGAAGACCGGAGTACTCCGATGATTTTCCTTGGCTATGTTGCCGGGACGAAGGTCTATCGAATGTATAATCCGGCTGATGGGCGCACACACATATCACGTGACGTGATATTCGACGAGGCGGCCAAGTGGGAATGGGGGGAGGAGCAGGAGAAGAGGACTACACCGCCTTCCACGTCGACTCCTTAGGTCCAGCACCTGCTGGACCTGCTGTTCCAGCACCCGGAGAGGTGCTGCAGGGTCCGAAGGGGCCGAACAGCACCCCTGGAGTGCCCAGGAGGGGCACAGAAGGGTTTGCCCAGACCCTAGGAGTTCCTGCGCCAGCCTCCAGACCTGCTGGAGAGGGTCCAACACCTGCGGTTCGCCCCAAAGGTTCCTGCAGGGATTGTCCAGTGCAAATCATGGCTGGGACAGTCCTGCACAGGGGTCAGCAGTAGCGCGAGGTTCCGAACTTGAAGATTCCAGCACCTTCATCACGCCCCAGAATCCTCCACGGCCCATCCGCTTCGCCACACTACAGTTGACGCCTACTACGACGACGGCGCGAAACTACGGTTCCGCACGATGCGCAATCTGCTTGGAACCCTCACCCCTCCTGGTCGGGTTGAGCGCCCACCAAGCTTGGAGGAGGGGAAGCTCATGTTCACCACCACGGAGGAGCCCACGTCCTTCGCCGATGCTGAGGAACACCCATGCTGGAGACGGGCCATGCTCGAGGAGATGGAGTCCATAGAAGAAAACAAGACTTGGCAACTTGTTGATCTTCCTACAGGACACAAACCCATTAGCCTCAAATGGGTGTTCAAGGTGAAGAGGGACGAGCATGGGGAGGTGGTGAAGCACAAGGCTCGGTTGGTGGCTAAAGGCTATGTCCAGCGGCAAGGAATAGATTTTGACTGAGATTTGCTCCTGTAGCTCGTCTCGAATCTGTTTGCTTGCTCCTTGCAGTTGCCGCGCACAAGGGATGGGAGGTACACCACATGGACGTGAAGGGCGCCTTCCTGAACGACAACTTGATGGAGGAGGTGTACGTCTTCCAACCCGTTGGCTTCATCATCCACGGAGCCAAACACAAGGTGTATCGGCTGAAGGAAGCTTTATATGGACTTCGTCAGAAGCCCAGGGCGTGGAATGCCAAGCTCAACGGTAGCTTGCTATCGCTTGGTTTCTAGAAGAGTACGAGCGAGCACGGGATTTATTTCGTGGAGCTGAAGATGAGAAGTTCATCGTCGGTCATCAATGATATTGTGATCACATGAGGAGGCGACCTCAAGAAGTTCAAGGGGGAGATGATGAAGAGGTTCAAGATGAGCGACTTGGGTCTCTTGTCGTATTATCTTGGCCTGGAGGTGCGGCAAACGGATGTAGAGATAAGTGTTGGGCAGGCGGCCTACGCTTCCAAACTTGTCTCTAAAGCTGGCCTGGAGGGATGCAACCCCTTTGCATTCCCCATGGAGCAAGGCCTAAAGCTTTACAATACTAGTGATACTTGGTGCATGCAACGGAATATAGGAGCTTGGTGGGAGGGCTGCGATACTTGGTGAACACACGTCGTGATCTCACCTACTCGGTCAGGTACATGAGTCGGTTTCTGGAGGAGCCCAAGGAGGAGCACTTTGCTGCAATCAAACGCATTGTACGCTACATAGCGGGTATAATCAACTATGGAGTCTTCTATGCAAGATGAGGAGACATGGAGCTTATTGGGTACTCGGATAATGACTATGCGGGAGACATGGAGGACCGCAAGAGCACAAGCGGGGTGTTGTTCTGTCTTGGAAACAGCTCCGTTTCATGGCAGTCCTGCAAGCAGAAGGTGGTGGCCTTGTCCTCATGTGAAGCAAAATATATCACAGCAGCTCAAGGGGCATGTCAAGGTGTATGGATGGCACGGCTGATGGAGGACTTAGCTGAAAAATCGAAGGCACTGGTGTCGCGGGTTGACAACAAGTCAGCTATAGACTTGAGCAAGAACCCAGTACACCATGACAGAAGCAAGCACATCGATGTCAAGTACCACTACATACGGGAGTGTGTGGACATCGGTACTATTGTGCTTGGGTGAATCTCCACCCAGGACTAGATGGCGGACATCTTGACCAAGACCATTGGAAGACAGAAGTTTGTGGATATGAGAAGAAGGATCGGGATCCTAGACGTGGGCCAGCGTCAGGATCAGGAGGGGAATGTGGGTTGATCTGCCCCTGGCCCTGGGCGGCCAGAACAGGGGGGCCGAATAAGGACCCCCCCTGTCAGGCGCGTGCCCAGATCAGGCCAGATTCCCCTTCTAGAAGATATTGTCACACCCGGTTTCTCCAAAGAACAACCGAGTGAATATCACATGTATGCCAGGATCATTTTCTCATACATGTGATGACAAATAGTGAAGCATCATTTATTACAAGGCAGGTGTCAAATATAAATATGTCTTACAAAGCATACGTCTCAATGGACGATAATAAGTTCATAACATGAAAATAGAATAGCAGCGGAATATTATTCTTGTGGGCTCCGTCACAGGCGTTCCCGGGGACTCCATGGACCTAAAACCCTTCTTCGGGTCCGAAGTCTTGGTCATTGAACGCCACATCATCCCCTTGACCTGAGCAGCAATTTAAACTAACAAATATGCAAGGTTGAGTACCGTTGGTACTCAGCGAGTGTGGGAAAGTTATGTCATGCATGGCTAGAGCAAGGAGAGGTTGAACTCATGGTTAAAGCACTACGCAATTATTACCTACCACCTTAGCTTATTAAGCACCTACATTACTACACTGGTGAAATAGTCCCAATCTCCCAACCCATCATCATAATCAAATAACCATAACATCATTTCTAATGTTAAGCTCCCCGCTTAACATCCACTACTTCCAAAGTCATCATCCTCTAATCATGAATAAGTCCAAGCCGCTCTTGACCGTGAGCACGGCTGTCATGACAGTTTTGACTCTGCAGAGTTTGCACCACTGTACCCACATGTAGTGATTTCATCCCCCGTTGTCGGGTGGACTAAAAGAACCTCCATTATGCCAGTGGCCACGAACCACATTCACACTTCCCAGGTGTGTAGCCAGGAGATCACTACGAAGCCTTTACAAAGGGATTCCCAACGAGCGTGGGCCCACTGAGATTTCACCCCTAACAGCATACAAGAGGCTCCAACCCCGGTGCAGTGGCCCCCTCTTGAGCCTTGCGGTTCATATGGTAGTCCAGCTGACACCTATTCCCCGCACCATCCAACACACCCATACTACGTCGGGGATACACCTAATTAATTGGCCAAGCTGCCCCATCTCAGCATGTGGCTGGCACGGTAAAGCCTGGTTACATGCTCCATGAACCGGTATCGTGCAAGTACTAAACCAGGCAAGTACTAAACACAAACCCGAGTATCGTGCATCAAGCACCAACCAAATCATCCAACTTGCCTCGATCCCTACCTCTACATAACTCATAATATCTCATTCAAGAGTAAGATAAATAAATTGATGATCTCATATCCCAATTTCCCATTCTAAGCATGGCTAAGCATAAGCATGATAATAAATGACATGATAAAATAAATCCCAACCCAAGCTGCAAGGAAACAAGATAATGTAATTCTAGGGAAACTTCCTAGCATGGGTTTCATATTTTAATTGACAATGCAAATAATTCTATCTACACATCCTAGTATAGGATCAAAGTGGTCAAGGACACTTGTCTTCTTTCTGCTGCTCTGAGAATGGAAAGTCTTGGTCTTGGAAAGGGGGAACTTGCTCTAGGGCAGGTCCTACTCATGCCAATGCACATAGCAAAAGAAAACAACAATCCATAAGACATAGTTCACACTTTCACTCCACACATACATACATATGATAGTCATTTATATTTCTAAGTGTTGTGGTTACTCTAGATGTGTTGATTTTTAGCCTAGATGCACTTTTAAACATATGTATATGATTTCTAACTTTTGCATTCAGATTTCTGTTTGCACACTATATATAAATTTTCAATTTAAACAAATTCTTTATATTTAATTAATATACTTCTTAACTACCAAGTTTGCATGGAAGGTAATTTCCTACTCCAAATAGGTTTTCAAATCTTCTGCCAAATCCTAAACTGAAGTTTTTGGATTTGGAGACTTCATTTATCATTTTTCTAATTATGCATACCTATTTTCCTATATTTTTCAGATTTATTTTCTATGCATAAAAGTGAGTTTTAATATTAAATAGTAGGACATATCATCTAAACAGAATAGGTTCTGATCTAAAATATTAAATAATATATTTTGAACTTCTCCTCTGGTGTGAACTAATTTAAATTTATTGTATCAGTTTTTAGAATTATTTCCTAGCCCAAAAATGTGTCCCTATAACTAATAAATGTGAACAATCAATTAGACAGATTCATTTCAGCTTAAAATCTATTTTTTACTCATTCTAAATTTTTCCAAGTGCTAGGAGAGTTTAAATTTGAATTTACAATGTGTTTGCCTCACCTTTTAAATTTAAATCCTAATCACACATTCAAACTTCTGAATTTAATATCATATAGGGTCAAAAAGGTAAATCCACGCTACTACAGGGTCTAATTTATTATTTCATAAATTTCAGGGGTCTAACTACACATAACAGAGGGGGTTTCCTAATTTTTATTAAGTCCAGGGGCTAAAACTAATTTTTAAATGAATTTACACGAATTTCTGAAGTTCCAGGGGCTAGATCAGAAGTTTTCGGGGCTAGCTCGTGTTTTTCGAGATCCCCAGGGGGTAGCGCGTAAGAATTCCGACCTTTATAATGCGGGGCCGACGTGTACCGTCCGATTTAAAACAGACGGCTGAGATTATAACGCGAAGCGGTACGGGTTAGATCTAATAGGAACCGCACGATTTAAAATGGACGGGCCTCAGGGGGCCACGTCGCCCTGGCCGTGCGCGGGCGGCGCACGGCGGCGGGAGGCGGCGATCTCGCCGGAGAACTTCGGATCTTCGTCTATACCTCCTAAAACTGGGATTTCATGGCATAGAATGGTAGAGGGGAGGTCGGGGATCTCACCTCGGGGTTTTTCTTGAGCTCGGAGGTCCTGGAAGACGGTCGGCGGCGAGGTCCAAGATGAAATAGCAGCGGTGCTCACCGAAGCTGCGTCTAGGGTGCAAAACACCGAGTTTTCTGTACCTGCGTGATTCCCCGGAGGCGGTGGAACATGATCGGCGCGTTAGATCAGAAAACCCGAGCAAGGATCGAGAGAAAACGGTGATCGGAGCTTCGGTTCTTACCGGAGAGAAAATTGGAGTGCGCTGGGGAATTCGGCGAGTTTCGGTGCGGGAATTTCACGAGGGGAGGCGGCGGAGGATCGACTGGGTTATATAGCAGCGTCCGGGGCCGAAGATCGGGCTGTTGGCGCAGTTTTTCGGAGGTTGTTTGGATTCGGGAGAGAGGAGAGTCCCGGGGTCGGCCGAGCGCGCGAGAGGTGGGGGATGACATGCGGGCCCCGCGTGTCAGTGAGAGGAAGAGAGGGGCGCGCGGCTGTGGGCTGGCGCGGGGAAATGGTGGGCCGACTGGTGGGTTTCGGCCCACTGGCCGGTTGGGTTTTCTTTTTCTTTTTCCTTTTCTTTTCTGTTTTGATTTGAATTTGAATTCCAATTTGAATTTTAATTTCTGCACCACATGCAATATGTCCAAAAACTCCGCCTATGTTGTAATGACATAGCCGGTCCCAAGCCCGGGTAAAGGAGGAAGGGGTTGTGATAGGCTTGGCGAGCCAACAACTACACTTAGCCATTCTCATGGAAATGAAACCCAATAGAAATTCGTTGGGGCGTAACCCTCTTAGCGACGCGCCATATCGGAACCCGGGTATGGTGTTAAGTGGGCAAGGGCCGGGTCGCCACCGCCTTAGTGGCGCGCCATATCGGAACCCGGATATGGTGTTAAATGAGCAAGGGCCGGATCGCCATCACCTTAGTGGCGCGCTACATCATCGCCCGGATGTAGTGATAAGTGAGCAAGGGTCTTTGCATCTTACTCGACGGGTGCAAAGCGTAAGGAAGCTAGCCGAGGAACATAGATTTCGGGTGGGTAGTTGGAATGTAGGATCCTTGACGGGGAAGCTACGTGAGTTAGTAGATGTTGCCATTAGGAGACGAGTAAATATCCTTTGTGTACAAGAGACTAGATGGGCGGGTCAAAAGGCGAGAGAAGTCGAGAATACCGGTTTCAAGCTTTGGTATTCTGGTTCGGCTGGGACTAGGAATGGCGTAGGTGTTCTAATAGATAAGAGTCTTAAGGATGGAGTAGTGGATGTTCGAAGACGAGGGGATAGGATCATCTTAATCAAGATAGTAATTGGGGACATTGTCTTGAACGTCATTAGTGCTTATGCCCCACAAGTTGGGCTCAACATGAGTGCTAAGAGGCAATTTTGGGAGGACTTGGAGGATATGGTTAGTAGTGTACCGATAACCGAGAAACTTCTCATAGGGGAAGATCTCAATGGTCATGTGGGTGCAACTAACCTAGGATTTGAGGGAGTACATGGAGGTTTTGGATGCGGCGATAGAAATCAAGAGGGTAAGGACATCCTAGACTTTGTCGTAGCCTATGATTTGTTGATAGCTAACACCCTCTTTAGGAAGAGGCAATCTCACCTAGTGACCTTTAGTAGTGCCCAACACTCTAGCCAGATTGACTTTGTCCTCACTAGGAGAAAGGATAGACGGGAGTGTCTAGATTGTAAGGTGATCCCGGGGGAGTGTGTTGTGACACAAAATAAGCTTTTGGTAGCTGATTTTTGCTTCCATACATGTTCTTTGCGGGACAAAGGTGTCAAGATCACAAGAACAAAGTGGTGGAAGTTGAAGGGAGAATCACAAGTATCCTTTAAAAAATAGGGTGATCACAGAAGGACCCTGGACAGAAAATGGAGATGCAGATAGTATGTGGATGAAGATGGCAACTTGCATTAGGAAGGTAGCTAGTGAGGTGTTCGGTGTGACAAAGGGAAAGAAACTTGTAGATAAAGACACTTGGTGGTGGAATGAGGATGTACAAAAGGCCATTAAGGAGAAGGAGTGTTATAAGAGTTGGCATAATGATAGAAGCGCAAGCAACATGCTTAAGTACAAAGAGGCTAAGAAGAATGCAAGGCGGGTTGTGAGTAAGGCAAGAGGACAGGCCTATGATAAGTTATATGAGAGACTAGGGACAAAAGAAGGTGAAAAGGACATATACAAGGTAGCAAAAATCCGCGAGAGAAAGATGAGGGATCTCAATCAAGTTAAATGCATCAAAGATGAGACTGACCGCATTCTAGTGAAGGATGAAGAGATTAAGAATAGATGGCGTGATTACTTTAATGGGCTATTTAATGATGGGAATGGGAGCACTATGGTTGAGTTAGATGACTCCTTTGATGACTCCAACAAGCGGTTCGTGCGGAGGATACAAGAGTTTGAGGTTAAGGAGGCCTTAAAGAGGATGAAAGGAGGAAAGGCCCTCGGCCCTGACGATGTCCCTATTGAGGTGTGGAGATGTCTTGGGGACGTCGCAATAGTATGGCTCACAAAGCTATTCAACCACATTTTTCGGTCAAACAAGATGCCTGAAGAATGGAGGAAAAGTATATTAGTACCTATCTTCAAAAATAAAGGAGATATTCAAAGTTGTACTAATTATCGAGGTATTAAGCTTATGAGTCATACTATGAAGCTTTGGGAGAGAGTGATTGAACACCGCCTGATAAAAGTGACCAATGTCACTAAAAACCAGTTTGGTTTTATGCCTGGGAGGTCTACAATGGAGGCGATTTTCTTGCTTCGTCAGCTTATGGAGAGATATAGGGAGCAGAAGGACTTGCATATGGTGTTCATCGACTTGGAGAAGGCGTACGACAAGATACCAAGGTCAGTCATGTGGTGGGCACTAGAGAAACATAAAGTGCCAACAAAGTACATTACCCTTATCAAGTATATGTACAATAATGTTAGGACAAGTGTGCGCGTAAGTGATAGTGAGACTGATGCATTTCCTATCACGGTAGGACTACATCAAGGATCATCTTTGAGCCCATACATCTTTTCCTTGGTGATGGATGAGGTGTCGAATGATATACAAGGGGATATCCCTTGGTGCATGCTCTTTGCTGATGATGTAGTGCTGGTAGATGAAACTAGAGATGGTGTTGATAAGAAATTAGAGTTATGGAGACAAACCTTAGAGTCCAAGGGGTTTAGACTTAGTAGGACCAAAACCGAGTATATGAGGTGTGACTTTAGTGGTGTTGGTCGTGAAGAGGGAAATGTTAGTCTACAAGGACAAATAGTACCTAGAAAGGACTCTTTCCGATACTTAGGATCAATGTTACAAAGCAATGGCGATATTGATGAGGATGTTTGCCACAGGATCAAGGTAGGGTGGATGAAATGGCGCAAACCTCTGGAATCCTATGTGATAGGAAAGTCCCACAAAAGCTAAAAGGGAAGTTCTATAGGACGGTGATCAGACCCGCGATGCTCTATGGGGTGGAATGTTGGCCAACTAAACGGCAACATGTCCAACAAATGAGTGTCGCAGAGATGCGAATGCTACGGTGGATGTGCGGGCACACGAGAAGAGACCGAATAAGGAATGAGGCGATTCGTGATAAGGTAGGGGTGGCGCCGATTGAAGAGAAGTTAGTCCAACATCGACTTAGTTGGTTTGGACATATCCAACGGAGACCTCCAGAAGCACCGGTTAACAGTGGGATTTTAAGAGGTAGAGAAAATATTAGGAGGGGTAGAGAACGACCATGGTTGACCTGAGAAGAGGCGGTAAAACGAGATTTGAGAGATTGTAATGTATCCAGAGACTTAGCTCATGATAGGACCGCATGGAAAGTAGCAATTCATGTGCCAGAATCGTAGTCTTG
This sequence comes from Neostapfia colusana, assembly GCA_030760725.1. Lineage (NCBI taxonomy): Eukaryota > Viridiplantae > Streptophyta > Magnoliopsida > Poales > Poaceae > Neostapfia > Neostapfia colusana. Next base: position 54,033,974 of record JASWHV010000017.1, read on the forward strand.
TTTTTTTCTTTTTCTTTTTTCTTTTTTCTTTTCTCTTTTCTTTTCCTTTTTTCTTATTTCTTTTCTCTTTTTCCTTTTTCTTTTTTTTTTCTTTTTTTCTCTTTTTTTCTTTTTTCCTTGTTCTTATATCTCTTCCTCTCTTTTACTTTATTGATATTGGGTTTCATGTCTAGCCGACCCCAACAGGCTTGGGATAAAGGCTTGGTTGTTGTTGTTGTTGTTGTTGTATGCAATATGTCCAAAATTTTTTAAATTCCCCTCTTAACAGATTTTGGGGTGTTACAGCTCTACCCCCCTTAAAAGAAATCTCGTCCTCGAGATTGGTGGTTCTAGGAAAATAATTCCGGAAACTGTGGCTTATACTCGTCTTCTCGTTCCCATGTGGCTTCCTCTTCCGAGTGATGCTTCCACTGCACCTTGCACATCCGGATTCTTTATTTCTTGTGAGGCGTTCCATTGTCTCCAAAATCTTGACCGGTTGCTCGACATAAGACAGATCCTCTCGTACGTCAACGTCATTCATGGGTAACATATCTTCAGGCGTCTTAGACATTTCTTGAGCTATGACACATGGAATACATCATGCACATCCGATAGGCGAGCCGGTAGTTCTAGTTGATATGCCGATTCGCCTTTCCTCTCTAGAATCTGAAAGGGTCCGATGTATCGAGGTGATAACTTCCCTTTCACCTTGAACCGACGAAGTCCTCGGATAGGGGACACCTTGAGATAGACATAGTCCCCCACGTTGAAAACAAGCTCTCTTCTCCGTACATCGGCATAGCTCTTTTGTCGTGTCTGTGCTATCCTCAAGTTGTTGCGGATTTCCCTCACTTTTGCCTCGGCTTCTTGTAGTACTTCGGGCCCAAACACTTTACTTTCCCCCGTTTGGTTCCAAAATAGGGGAGTTCTGCACTTCCTCCCATACAAAGCCTCAAATGGTGACATCTTCATACTAGCCTGATAGTTGTTGTTATAGGAGAACTCCGCATACGGTAAGTTCTTATGCCAACTCCTATTGTTTTTGAGCGCACACGCTCTCAGCATATCCTCAAAGATCTGATTGGTTCTTTTCGTCTGCCCGTCAGTCTGGGGATGATAGGCAGAACTAAAATTTAGATGAGTCCCCATGGTTTCATGCAACTTCTGCCAGAACCTTGAAGTGAACTGTGTCCCTCGATCTGACACTATCTTCTTTGGCACTCCATGGAAACACACGATCCTTGACATGTATAATTCTGCCAATTTGTATCCGTTGTAGCTTTCTTTCACGGGGATGAAATGAGCTACCTTGGTTAGCCTGTCGATGATGACCCATATCGAATCATATCCCGATTGGGTCCTAGGCAGTCCCACTATGAAATCCATACCGATTTCTTCCCATTTCCATTCATGCACTTTGAGTGGTTGCAATAATCCCGCGGGTCGTTGATGTTCTGCTTTCACCAACTGACATGTGTCACATAGGGCAACATGTTCCGCGACATCTCGCTTCATGCCATACCACCAATACCTGCTCTTAAGGTCATGGTACATCTTCGTACTCCCAGGATGAATGGAATAATCGGAATCATGAGCCTCCTTTAAAATCAATTCACGGATCTCCTTCACTTCAGGCACACAAATTCTTTTCCCGTGCCACACCGTACCTTGTTCATCCTCTCTGAACCCAGGGGCTTTATTTTCCTTGATGAGTTCTCTAATCTCTTGTATCTTCTCGTCATTCTTCTGACCATTGCGGATGTCTTTCTCTAATGTGGAGTCCACTTCCATGGCGATGGCCTCACCACTATTCACCAGACATAGATTGAGTTTTATAACATCTTCCTTCAATTCTGCAGGCATGTCCTTCAAGCTCAACCTATTGACCTGCACCTTCCGACTTAAAGCATCTGCCATGATGTCCGCTTTCCTAGGATGATAGTTGATGCCCACATCAAAGTCGTTGATCAGCTCTAACCATCTCCTTTGTCTGAGGTTGAGATCTGACTGTGTGAAAATATACTTTAAGCTCTTGTGATCCGTATATATCTCTGTCCTCTTCCCCATCAAGTAATGCCGCCAAATCTACAACACGTGTACCACTGCAGCTAACTCTAGGTCATGTGTAGGATAGTTCTCGTGTTTCCGGAGCTGTCGCGACGCATAAGCCACGACATGACCCTCTTGCATGAGAACACATCCCAACCCGTTTCCAGAGGCATCGCAGTACACCGAAAAGTTCTTCTGCATATCTGGCATAACTAGCACTGGGGTTGTTGTCAATCTTTTCTTCAGTTCCTGAAAACTCGTCTCGCACTGCGGTGTCCATGTGAATGTGATTCCCTTCTCCAACAATTTGGTGAGGGGTCTCGAAATCTTGGAGAAACCCTCGATAAACCATCGATAATACCCAGCCAATCCTAAGAAGCTTCGAACTACCACGACATTCTCAGGGGTCTTCCACTTCTGTACATCCTCGATCTTGGCGGGATCTACGGAGATTCCTCCTTCCGAGATATATGTCCTAAGAAGGAAACTCTCTTCAGCCAAAACTCACACTTCCTCAACTTGGCATATAGTTGGTGTTCTCTCAGCTTTTGCAACACCAACCTTAGATGTTCCTCATGTTCTTCTTCATCTTTGGAGAAGACAGGAATGTCATCAATGAAAACCACCACAAATTTGTCCAGATGTTCCATGAATACCTTGTTCATGAGATACATGAAGTATGCCGGGGCATTAGTTAGCCCGAAAGGCATGACGGTGTATTCATACAGTCTGTACCGAGATACGAAAGTTGTCTTTGGAATATCTGTTTGCCTTATCTCAAGTTGGTGGTATCCCGACCTAAGATCAATTTTCGAGAACACACAAGCTCCCCTCAACTGATCAAACAAGTCTTCAATGCGGGGTAATGGATACTTGTTCTTGATTGTTACTTCATTCAACGCACGGTAGTCTACGCATAACCTTTGGGTCCCATCCTTCTTGGGCACAAATATCATTGGAGCTCCCCATGGTGAGGAACTAGGACGAACGTACCCCTTCTCTGTCAATTCTCTCAAATGTTCCTTGAGTTCTTCCAGCTGTTTGGAGTCCATCCGATAGGGTCTCTTGTATATCAGAGATGTTCCAAGCACTAGCTCAATCGCGAATTCCACTTAACGATCAGGGGGCATACCTGGCAACTCCTCCGGAAAAACATCTGGATATTCCCTGATGATCCTGATCTCCTCCACTTCCACCTCAACTTGATTGAGTTTAATGTCCCTCCTAGGCTCTTGTATGGTTATGAACTTTACTCTTGTGCCACTAGGGTGAGTTAGTTCCACCGTTCTTGTCGAACAATGGATGATTCCTTTATATTTGGTCAACCAATCCATATCCAAAATAATATCTATCCCTTGTGAATCTATCACTATGAGGTTGGTAGTAAATACTACCCCATTAATGTCTAGATTCACCTTGGGACACACTTGTCTTGTCCTTATCTCCCCCTGGAGAGTTTACTGCTAGCATATGGTCCATTTGAGTTGTTGCTAGATCATGCTTCTTAATAAACCCTTGAGGAATGAACGAGTGGGTAGCACCAGAATCAAACAACAGGGTTGCAATGTGTAAATTGGCAGGAAACTTACCAATTACCACGTCAGGTGCCTCTTGCGGTTCCTCCATGGTCACGTGGTTCCCCGTCCTCGCATCACATTCTGCTGTTGTGGCTGCATGGGCTTCTTCTTTGGGCACTTATGGGCGTAGTGCCCCACTTCACCACAGTTGAAGCATTGCACCCCAACCTTAGGTGCCTGGCCTTTGTTGTCTTGGGGTTGGTTCTGTGGTCCTTGCACTGCTGGTCGAGGTTGATATGTGGGACGAGGCTGTTGTACAAACTGACGTTGTGGCTGTGTTGGTGCTGACGGAGGCCTGAAATTTGGGTTGTACCCTCTCGGTGCTGAGTAGGGTACCACAGCACGGCTCGTCTGCCCTGCGTGTGGCTGCATCAGTCGTGGGCGTGTGTTGCTACCCGAGGCTTGGTGTGACCATCCCGCCTTCCTCTTGTTTTCATTTTCCAACGCCTTCAGCTTCCTCTCCACAACAAATGCTCTGTCCACCATCTTTTGGAAGCTTTCATACTCGTTGGAGGACATTGCACACTGCATTTCTGCTGTAAGTCCTTCCACAAAGCAGTCCTGTTTCTGCTCATCAGTCTCGATGTCCCGTGGTGCATAACGGGATAGTTGGGTGAATTTAGTGAGGTATTCCCTCACAGTCATATTTCCTTGCTGCAGCCCCAAGAACTCCTTTCTCTTGTTTTTGAGTTCACCCCTTGGTATGTAATGGTTGCGGAAACTACGCTTGAACTCTTCCCAAGTGATGTTCTCAGGGTCATGATGGGCGGCCACGTAAGCGGTCCACCAATCAGCAGCAGGTCCATGCAATTGGTGAGAGGCAAACAGCACCCTCTCATACCCTTGGCATTGTATGATCCTCATCTTGCTCTCAATGGTCTTTAGCCAATCATATGCCTCTAGAGGTTCAGCAGCACTTGCAAACTTTGGAGGTTGAGTCCCTAGAAACTCACTCAACCTTGGTTGGCGTGGTGCAGCTTGTGGAGGTGGAACTTGATGCAAGTTGGCCACCACTTGAGTTAGGCTCTGGATGAGCTGATTCTGATTTTCAAGCATTTGGTGGATAGGATCAACTCCTTCACGGCGACCACCCCTGTCTTGTCCTCTAGAAAGATGAGGGTTGCCGGCCTCATCGTTGTTGTTGGCGGGGTTAGCACCACGACCCTTTCCTCTTCTGTCCATCTATTATGATCAATCAAATGTCAATTTAAAGCATTACGTACTAACTTCTAAATTTGCTTGTTTAAACTTTAAAATTTTGAGACCTTATTATATTTATATTTTCTGAGGGTTTCATGTCTCACGCGAAAATAAATGCACTCTTAATTCGTAGGGGTTCACACATCAAAGCAAAATAAACTGAAGACGAGGTTGTGGACAAATGCCCATGGCTTCCACAACTCACGTCACACACCAAACATCAACACACCATTAACTAAGGTACCGACTCGACTACTCCATAACCTGCTGAACTAAGGGAAAGGACTCTACACGACTCGTATCACTGAGCTGGCTCCTCGGGATCTTCCTCATTATTGCGGCTACCCTCTGACTCCGCTTTGGGTGGGGAAGCTGCTGGTGGAGAAGTGCGGCGACGCCTGCTCGCCCGGCAATATGGGGAGTCAGGAGTCCATGTGTCATTCACGGTGACACACAGTTCATTCCCATCTCCTCTTTCTCTCGCCCTCAAGCTGGCTCGAAGCAACGCCTTAGTCTCCTTCAGGGTGTCACGAACATCCTAAAGCTTCTGCTGACACTCCTGTAGTCGGGTGCTGAGCATAGAAGCATCCTCCAAGCACAGGTCCATGTGCTCATGGGAAGTCCCCTACTGCACTGGCGGGTACTTGTACTCCGCTGTACCACTCTCACGCTGGAGGACATACATGTACTCAGTCTTGTCCAGGTGGCGACGGTAGATGTAACTCTGGCAGGTGACGGCCTCCCACGTGACATCCTTCTCGGCATCGACCTGTGTCGCTCGACAAGCTGGAGAGCGGTGGATCTTGAGTAGCTGATTTTCATGGATAATCCTCATTTCTAATCTCCATTCTTCCCGCTTCTCACGGATGGTCCGGGTGGAGCTGTAGTGTATGATTAACTTGCCCGTATTGCCGACGGCGTGGAGCATACGCCGAAGGCGACGTAACAAGCCTCCTACTGCCAACCCGTAGGAGTGGTACGTCACCGGACGGTTCTCCTCTCTCAGGGCAAGGGCAACTACAGGAACTCTCCCTCCGGTGGACTTGCGAGCGGTGCGGATCATGCGGACCATCTAAAACATAAAGCATTTAAAATTAAGTTAGATAAGGGTTTAAACAAAAATTGTATTTTGAATAAAAGTTGGGGTAAGATGAATAAAGTGACCTCATTAAATAACACCTTCAACCCACTTTTGTAAAATAGTTTTTAAGAAAATAAGGTCCTTAACTACGTCCATTTCTACCTAGTTCCACGTTCCTACGGGCAACCTTGGCTCTGATACCACTTCTATCACACCCGGTTTCTCCGAAGAACAACCGAGTGAATATCACATGTATGTCAGGATCATTTTCTCATACATGTGGTGACAAATAGTGAAGCATCATTTATTACAAGGCAGGTGTCGAATATAAATATGTCTTACAAAGCATACGTCTCGATGGACGATAATAAGTTCATAACATGTAAATAGAATAGCAGCGGAATATTATTCTTGTGGGCTCCGTCACAGGCGTTGCCCGGGGGACTCCATGGACCTAAAACCCTTCTTCGGGTCCGAAGTTGGTCATTGAACGTCACATTATCCCCTTGACCTGAGCAGCAATTTAAACCAACAAATATGCAAGGTTGAGTACCGTTGGTACTCAGCAAGTGTCGAAAAGTTATGTCATGCATGGCTAGAGAAAGGAGAGGTGAACTCATGGTTAAAGCACTACGCAATTATTACCTACCACCTTAGCTTATTAAGCACCTCCATTACTACACAGGTGAAATGGTCCCAATCTCCCAACCCATCATCATAATCAAATAACCATAACATCATTTCCAATGTTAAGCTCCCCGATTAACATCCACTACTTCCAAAGTCATCATCCTCTAATCATGAATAAGTCCAAACCGCTCTTGACCATGAGCACGGCTGTCATGACAGTTTTCACTCTGCAGAGTTTGCACCACTGTACCCACATGTACCCCCGTTGCCGGGTGGACTAAAAGAATCTCCATTATGCCAGTGGCCACGAACCACATTCACACTTCCCAGGTGTGTAGCCAGAAGATCACTATGAAGCCTTTACAAAGGGATTCCCGACGAGCGTGGGGCCCATTGAGGTTTCAATCCTAACAGCATACAAGAGGCTCTAACCCCGCTGCAGTGGCCCCCTCTTGAGCCTTGCGGTTCATATGGTAGTCCAGCTGACACCTATTCCCCGCACCATCCAACACACCCATACTACGCCGGGGATATACCTAATTAATTGGCCAAGCTGCCCCATCTCAGCATGTGGTTGACACGGTAAAGCCAGGTTACATGCTCCATGAACCGGTCCTTAGGATCCAGGCAAGTACTAAACACAAACCCGAGTCTCGTGCACCCAGCACCAACCAAATCATCCAACTTGTCTCGATCCCTACCTCTATATAACTCATAATATCTCATTTAAGAGTAAGATAAATAAATTGATGATCTCATATCCTAATTTTCCCATTCTAAGCATGGCTAAGCATAAGCATGATAATAAATGACATGATAAAATAAATCCCAACCCAAGCTACAAGGAAACAAGATAATGCAATTCTAGGGAAACTTCCTAGCATGGGTTTCATATTTCAATTGACAATGCAAATAATTCTATCTACACATCCTAGTATAGGATCAAAGTGGTCAAGGACACTTGCCTTCTTCCTGCTGCTCTGAGAATGGAAAGTCTTGGTCTTGGACAGGGGAACTTGCTCTAGGGCAGGTTCTACTCATGCCAATGCACATAGCAAAAGAAAACAACAATCCATAAGACATAGTTCACACTTTCACTCCACACATACATACATATGATAGTCATTTACATTTCTAAGTGTTGTGGTTACTCTAGATGTGTTGATTTTTAGCCTAGATGCACTTTTAAACATATGTATATGATTTCTAACTTTTGCATTCAGATTTCTGTTTGCACACTATATATGAATTTTCAATTTAAACAAATTCTTTATATTTAATTAATATACTTCTTAACTACCAAGATTGCATAGAAGGTAATTTCCTACTCCAAATAGTTTTTCACATCTTCTGCCAAATCCTAAACTGAAGTTTTTGGATTTGGACACTTCATTTATCATTTTTCTAATTATGCATACCTATTTTCCTATATTTTTCAGATTTATTTTCTATGCATAAAAGTGAGTTTTAATATTAAATAGTAGGACATATCATCTAAACGGAATAGGTTCTGATCTAAAATATTAAATAATATATTTTGAACTTTTCTGGTGTGAACTAATTTAAATTTATTTTATCAGTTTTCAGAATTATTTTCTAGCCTAAAAATGTGTCCATATAACTAATAAATGTGAACAATCAATTAGACACATTCATTTCAGCTTAAAATCTATTTTTTTACTCATTCTAAAGTTTTTCAAGTGCTAGGAGAGTTTAAATTTGAATTTACAATGTGTTTGCCTCGACTTTTAAATTTAAATCCTAATCACATATTCAAACTTCTGAATTTAATATCATATAGGGTCAAAAAGGTAAATTCACCCTACTACAGGGTCTAATTTATTATTTCATAAATTTCCAGGGGTCTAACTACACAAACAGAGGGGTTTTCCTAATTTTTATTAAGTCCAGGGGCTAAAACTGATTTTTAAATGAATTTACACGAATTTCTGAAGTTCCAGGGGCTAGATCAAAAGTTTTCGGGGCTAGCTCATGTTTTTCGAGATCCCCAGGGGGTAGCGCGTAAGAATCCCGGCCTTTATAATGCGGGGCCGACGTGGACCGTCCGATTTAAAACAGACGGCTGAGATTATAACGCGAAGCGGTATGGGTTAGATTTAATAGGAACCGCACGATTTAAAATGGACGGGCCTCAGGGGCCACGTCGCCCTGGCCGTGCGCGATCGGCGCTGCCCGGCGACGCGCGGAGGCGGGAGGCGACGATCTCGCCGGAGAACTTCGGATCTTCGTCTATACCTCCTAAAACTGGGATTTCATGGCATAGAATGGTAGAGGGGAGGTCGGGGATCTCACCTTGGGGTTTTTCTTGAGCTCGGAGGTCCTGGAAGACGGTCGGCGGCGAGGTCCGAGATGAAATAGCAGCGGTGCTCGCCGAAGCTGCATCTGGGGTGCAAAACACCGAGTTTTCTGTACCTGCGTGATTCCGCGGAGGCGGTGGAACATGATCGACGCGTTAGATCAGAAAACCCGAGCAAGGATCGAGAGAAAACGGTGATCAGAGCTTTGGTTCTCACCGGAGAGAAAATTGGAGTGCGCTGGGGAATTCGGCGAGTTTCGGTGCGGGAATTTCACGAGGGGAGGCGGCGGAGGATCGACTGGGTTATATAGCAGCGTCTGGGGCCGAAGATCGGGCTGTTGGCGCGATTTTTCGGAGGTTGTTTGGATTCGGGAGAGAGGAGAGTCCCGGGGTCGGCCGAGCGCGCGAGAGGTGGGGGATGACATGCGGGCCCCGCGTGTCAGTGAGAGGAAGAGAGGGGCGCGCGGCTGTGGGCTAGCGCGGGGAAATGGTGGGCCGGCTGGTGGGTTTCGGCCCACTGGCCGGTTGGGTTTTCTTTTTCCTTTTCTTTTCTGTTTTGATTTGAATTTGAATTTGAATTTCTGCACCACATGCAATATGTCCAAAAAAATTTAAATTCCCCTCTTAACAGATTTTGGGGTGTTACAGCTCTACCCCCTTAAAAGAAATATCGTCCTCGAGATTGGTGGTTCTAGGAAAACAATTCCGGAAACTGTGGCTTATACTCGTCTTCTCGCTCCCATGTGGCTTCCTCTTCCGAGTGATGCTTCCACTGCACCTTGCACATCCGGATTCTTTTATTTCTTGTGAGGCGTTCCATTGTCTCCAAAACCTTGACCGGTTGCTCGGCATAAGACAGATCCTCTCGTACGTCAACCTCATTCATGGGTAACATATCTTCAGGCGTCTTAGACATTTCTTGAGCTATGACACATGGAATACATCATGCACATCCGATAGGCGAGCCGGTAGTTCTAGTTGATATGCCACTTCGCCTTTCCTCTCTAGAATCTGAAAGGGTCCGATGTATCGAGGTGATAACTTCCCTTTCACCTTGAACCGACGAAGTCCTCGGATAGGGGACACCTTGAGATAGACATAGTCCCCCACGTTGAAAACAAGCTCTCTTCTCCGTACATCGGCATAGCTCTTTTGTCGTGTCTGTGCTATCCTTAAGTTGTTGCGGATTTCCCTCACTTTCGCCTCGGCTTCTTGTAGTACTTCGGGCCCAAACACTTTACTTTCCCCCATTTCGTTCCAAAATAGGGGAGTTCTGCACTTCCTCCCATACAAAGCCTCAAATGGTGACATCTTCATACTAGCCTGATAGTTGTTGTTATAGGAGAACTCCGCATACGGTAAGTTCTTATCCCAACTCCTATTGTTTTTGAGCGCACACGCTCTCAGCATATCCTCAAGGATCTGATTGGTTCTTTCCGTCTGCCCGTCAGTCTGGGGATGATAGGCAGAACTAAAATTCAGATGAGTCCCCATGGTTTCATGCAACTTCTGCCAGAACGTTGAAGTGAACTGTGTCCCTCGATCTGACACTATCTTCTTTGGCACTCCATGGAAACACACGATCCTTGACATGTATAATTCTGCCAATTTGGATCCGCTGTAGCTTTCTTTCACGGGGATGAAATGAGCTACCTTGGTTAACCTGTCAATGATGACCCATATCGAATCATATCCCGATTGGGTCCTAGGCAGTCCCACTATGAAATCCATACCGATTTCTTCCCATTTCCATTCAGGCACTTTGAGTGGTTGCAATAATTCCACGGGTCGTTGATGTTCTGCTTTCACCAACTGACATGTGTCACATAGGGCAACATGTTCCGCGACATCTCGCTTCATGCCATACCACCAATACCTGCTCTTAAGGTCATGGTACATCTTCGTACTCCCAGGATGAATGGAATAGTCAGAATCATGAGCCTCCTTCAAAATCAATTCACGGATCTCCTTCACTTCAGGCACACAAATTCTTTCCCGTGTCACACCGTACCTTGTTCATCCTCTCTGAACCCAGGGGCTTTATTTTCCTTGATGAGTTCTCTAATCTCTTGTATCTTCTCGTCATTCTTCTGACCATTGCGGATGTATTTCTCTAATGTGGAATCCACTTCCATGGCGATGGCCTCACCACTATTCACCAGACATAGATTGAGTTTTATAACATCTTCCTTCAATTCTGCAGGCATGTCCTTCAAGCTCAACCTATTGACCTGCACCTTCCTACTTAAAGCATCTGCCACGATGTTCGCTTTCCCGGGATGATAGTTGATGCCCACATCAAAGTCGTTGATCAGCTCTAACCATCTCCTTTGTCTGAGGTTGAGATCTGGCTGTGTGAAAATATACTTTAAGCTCTTATGATCCGTATATATCTCTGTCCTCTTCCCCATCAAGTAATGCCGCCAAATCTACAACGTGTGTACCACTGCAGCTAGCTCTAGGTCATGTGTAGGATAGTTCTTCTCGTGTTTCCGGAGCTGTCGGGACGCATAAGCCACGGCATGCCCATCTTGCATGAGAACACATCCCAACCCGTTTCCAGAGGCATCGCAGTACACCGAAAAGTTCTTCTGCATATCTGGCATAACTAGCACTGGGGCTGTTGTCAATCTTTTCTTCAGTTCCTGAAAACTCGTCTCGCACTGCGGTGTCCATGTGAATGTGATTCCCTTCTCCAACAATTTGGTGAGGGGTCTCGAAATCTTGGAGAAACCCTCGATAAACCGTCGATAATACCCAGCCAATCCTAAGAAGCTTCGAACTTCCCCGACATTCTCAGGGGTCTTCCACTTCTGTATATCCTCGATCTTGGCAGGATCTACGGAGATTCCTCCTTCCGAGATATATGTCCTAAGAAGGGAACTCTCTTCAGCCAAAACTCACACTTCCTCAACTTGGCATATAGTTGGTGTTCTCTCAGCTTTTGCAACACCAACCTTAGATGTTCCTCATGTTCTTCTTCATCTTTGGAGATGACGAGAATGTCATCAATGAAAACCACCACAAATTTGTCCAGATGTTCCATGAATATCTTGTTCATGAGATACATGAAGTATGCCGGGGCATTAGTTAGCCCGAAAGGCATGATGGTGTATTCATACAGTCTGTACCGAGATACGAAAGCTGTTTTTGGAATATCTGTTTGCCTTATCTTAAGTTGGTGGTATCTCGACCTGAGATCAATTTTTGAGAACACACAAGCTCCCCTCAACTGATCAAACAAGTCTTCAATGTGGGGTAATGGATACTTGTTCTTGATGGTTACTTCATTCAACGCACGGTAGTCTACGCATAACCTTTGGGTCCCGTCCTTCTTGGGCACAAATATCGAGAGAAAACGGTGATCGGAGCTTCGGTTCTCACCGGAGAGAAAATTGGAGTGCGCTGGGGAATTCGGCGAGTTTCGGTGCGGGAATTTCACGACGGGAGGCGGCGGAGGATCGACTGGGTTATATAGCAGCGTCCGGGGCCGAAGATCGGGCTGTTGGCGCGGTTTTTCGGGGGTTACTTGGATTCGGGAGAGAGGAGAGTCCCGGGGTCGGCCGAGCGCGCGAGAGGTGGGGGATGACATGCGGGCCCCGCGTGCCAGTGAGAGGAAGAGAGGGGCGCGCAGCTGTGGGCTGGCGTGGGGAAATGGTGGGGCCGGCTAGTGGGTTTCAGCCCACTGGCCGGTTGGGTTTTCTTTTTCTTTTTCTTTTTCCTTTTCTTTTCTGTTTTGATTTGAATTTGAATTCTAATTTGAATTTGAATTTCTGCACCACATGCAATACGTCCAAAAAATTTTAAATTCCCCTCTTAACAGATTTTGGGGTGTTACAGATATTAGAGTTTAGTCATCTTAGAGATAGAATTAGAGATAGACTAAAGATTGAGTTGTAATAGATCAAGACTCTTATAAGCGGGGCTATATAAGAAGCCAAAACACCCTAGTTTTAGATGAGATCAATATAGAAAATTACTCCACCTGTCTAACCCTAGCCGCCGCCACCAGGGGCTAGAACCCTAGCCACCGCCACCCATGATCTACCTGCTCTGCGCCCCTGTTTTCCACTTCTCCAACTAAGGAACAGACCGGCGACTCTGCTCTCCCTGTTCTGTTCAGCTCGAACAGAACCGGGTGTGTTCGTCCCCTCTCCTTGTTTTTGTTTTGTCCAGGACAGAACTAGAAACCCCTGGTTTTCTTTCGTTCTAGCCTGTGTTCTTGCTGTAGATCAATTCTGGTCTGTCTCCTTGGAGGGCAGATTGATCTGCTAGTTCAGATCTGGTTATACAGCAAGGTCAGACGCCGTTTCAGTAGGAAACAGGACCGGAGTTGCAACACACCTCTTCCACCATAAGATGGCGAACACTCATCCAACCTGCACTCAAAATCCTAAGGCTTTGTTTGGATACACAATGAAATACTCTCCATTTATAGTGGATTAGAGAGGATTGAAAAAAAAAAATTAGTTTATTTTGTACTCAATTCCACTCCAATCCATTTCATTTGTTGTTAGTCAAACAAGCCCTAGCATCCCGAGCACAAGTCAATATGAGATGATTACAGCCACCCCGTTACCGCGGAAGTAGCGTCCACCTCTAGGCAGATCCACCTCTGCCATTGCTCCTCTCCGCGAAACAGGTCACCGTTCGTCTAAATCCAACAAGAGAGGGTGCACCACAAAGGGCGACGCACGAAGCCCGGACCCCCCCCCCCACCCCCCCGCTCGCGCGGATCCAGGCGCTCCTGGTACACCACCATTGATTGACTCCCTCGTACTTGTGCAGCATCAGCTCACTATCGCCGACGTCCCTGACTGCCAGGCCATCCATCACCTCGGCGACCTCGCCCACAGCCGGCTCCACGCTGCCATAATTACCGTCGTGGCGAGGAGCAGGGGTGGTCGGGGCTCCTGACATGAACCCAGTCAAAGGAGCCTTTTACTACCACCCGCCTCCGTTCCATCTTCCTTCGACCGCCACCTTGACGCTGCCGCTAATGACAGGGGGTAGAATGCAATCATCTTTTCGGGCCCAATCTGCGCGTCGAGATCCTTTCAATATTCACAGGAATTGTGTCTGCCTTGACACGATCCGGAGTCACGCCTCCTATCACCACTCGCCAGACCTCGGTTTGGGCTGACACTGCCCCTCGAAGGAAGGCTAGCTTGGCCACCCCCATGAGTGCATCCTCTCGAGGTAGCGAGATTGGATCTTCAACCTTGCTCTAAATACCATTTGAAAACTAGACGAGAAATCAACAACAATGAAGGGACTCGTTTATTCCAATAGCATGTTGGCCTTGTATAGCCGGTGAGCCCAATTTTGTTTCTATGTAGTACTCTTTCGGTTTTTCTAATCTACTGCAACTCTACTTTCCTAATCTAAATGTTTGAAACCTTTCCATATATATGATTTGTCTTATTTATGAATCCTATACTAATACTCCCACTGTTCCAAAACAGAAGTAATTATGGCAGCCAGTACTAACCAGTTCTCTACAAACAAAAAATAACTATTTTAATAGCCCGTAGACAAAAAGTATACCAAATAATTTTAAATAACAGCTTAATGCAAAAACAGGGGAAGACACAAGGATTCACAAAATGTTATATTTACATAAAGAAAAATTGAATACTAGTGGAAACTAGCCTATGCCCATAATAAGGAATTAAGGATGCAAAAATTACCATATTTGCCATCACGGTTTTAGCACTTAACCAAAGTAAGGTTGGGACTCACAGGAGATGGAGAAGCAAGTCTGCAGCTCCTCTGTCTAACATGAAATACCCAAGAGCTTGAGGAATCCCTGAATCGTGGCGAACTGGCTCGATCGAGTACGTCTCCTGCTCGAGGCAGATCTCCGACCCCTAGGCAAAGTGTGGTGCGAATCGAGCGGGGTAAACACGAATCCTACGTGGACCGGAGGAGCTCGGTTGTGCACGAAGCTCACGGCACATGGCTGCGGGCTGACAGAGGCTGCTCGGAGGTCATGGACGCTGGTGGCCGGATGACGTAGCTGGAGAAGAGGAAGTGTGGAACTTGGGTGGTGTGGCTCCGTGCCCTGCAGTTCGAGGCGAATCGACGCGGGGCGCAAGGACGCTAGATCCGGTAGGAAGACGTTGGATCTGTGAGGGGGCAGATCAGGCGATGCGACCACCACACGGGCGCGCTCTCGGGCAAGGGGACGGTGCAGCTCGGTAGTGTGGAGCGCTCGAGGCTGTGGTGTCTTGAGGAGCGGCTCCATGGGCGTGACCGTGCAAGGAGATCCGAGTAGCTCCAAGGCAGGACGTGGACAAGGACGCTGGTTCGTCTACTGTTGGGTCAACACGTAGGTGAGCGACATCGATGGACAACAAGAGAGGAGTCTGTTGAATATTGTTAAATGCCGCAAGTCAATTCCACTAGCCACATGTATTCATATATATAGTGGTATATTAGGTGTTACATGTGCAGCCCCATAAAACCTCATAAAGCCTTATAATACACATCATTATCACCTATCAAAAATAGAGGGGACACAACCTCATAATACAGCCCCATAACAGCCTCATAATGCAGCCCCATAATCAAGAGTGTATGGCACTTTACTACTGTACATAACCCTTCCAAATATAAGTAAAGTTTCTATCTTTAACACCCCTCTCAATCTGAGCGGTATGTAATTAAGTTTAGATTGTTACAGATTTTTCCAAAAGCTGGACCAGGTAATGGCTTGGTCATAATATCAGCAACTTGATCTTTGGAAGATATGATCTGGACATCTAATAGGTGAGATGCAACCTGCTCACGAACGAAGTGATAGTCGACTTCGCCATGTTTGGTGTGACGATGAAATTGTGGATTCGCCGTCATATAAGTAGCCCCAATGTTGTCACACCAAAGAGTCGGCGGTCTAGTTTGTTGTATGCCAATTTCCCGGAGCAGTGCTTGAACCCAAATTAATTCTGCGATAGTATTGGCAACCTCCTTATATTCAGCCTCTGTACTAGAGCGTGAGACGGTTGGGTGTTTCCGGGAACTCCAGGAAATGAGATTGCCACCAAAGAAAACGGCATAGCTGCCAGTACTACGACGATCATCTGGATTACCAGCCCAATCCGCATCAGAAAATGCACTGAGTACTGAAGAACTGGACTTAGTGATAGAGAGCCCCACATCTGAGGTAAAGTGAAGATACCGCAAGATGCGTTTCACCGCCTTCCAATGAGATTCAGTTGGTGCGGACATATACTGACAAACTCTATTAACCGAGAAGGATATATCAGGGCGTGTGAAGGATAAATACTGTAGTGCACCAACCACACTGCGATAACGCGTAATATCATCTGGTGAGAGAGGTGTACCATCGTGGATAAAAAGTTTGTTAGTAGGCAACATCGGTGTAGTGACACCTTTAGAGCTCTCCATGTTGGTGCGCAACAGAAGATCCTTGATATATTTGCGCTGTGTGAGGATAAGTCCGGTAGCTGTATGATGAACTTCAATGCCTAAAAAATAACTGAGGCGACCAAGATCCTTTACCGCAAAATCAACTCTAAGTTGTTGGAGGAGGCGATCGGTAGCCGAAGATGAGGAGCTCACAATGATAATGTCATCCACATAGATAAGTATATACATGTGGATGTCGGCTTGAGTGAAGATAAAGAGCGAGACATCTGCCTTGGATGCTTGAAAACCCAACCGAATCAGGGTGCTACTCAACCGAGAGAACCAAGCCTGCGGTGCTTGTTTAAGACCATATAAGGATTTATCAAGTTTGCAAATATAATTTGGATAAGTGGAGTCTTCAAAACCCGGCGGTTGCTTCATATAAACGTCTTCGTCAAGAAATCCATGAAGAAAAGCATTTTGGATGTCAATCTGTCGAAGTGACCAGCCTCGAGAAACCGCCGAGGATAATAAAAGACGAATGGTGGTCGGTTTCACAACCGGGCTGAAGGTGGCATCATAATCAATCACATATTGTTGTTTGAAACCTTTTGCGACTAGGCGGGCTTTATAACGATCAATATTTCCATATGACTTATATTTGAGTTTGAAAATCCACTTAGAATCAATGATGTTGAGATCAGCACGAGGAGGGACTAGATGCCAAGTCTTGTTTTTCATGAGTGCATCAAATTCTTCTTGCATTGCACGATGCCACAAAGGATGCTTCATAGCAGTAACATGAGATGATGGTTCTTCAATAGAAGTCCGAGTAACACAATATGTGACCGTACCATCAGTACTTTGTTTTGGTTGTCGGATATTATTTCTCAAACGTGTACCATAAGTGTGTCCTGTGTTATGATTTGAAATAATGGTTGGATCAGCAGGCCCGGCAGTATTAGGTAGTACCTCCGGATTGAGTGTTGTGGCATCATTATTTGTAGGACCCATGCTGCCTGCTACGGTTGTGGGCGCAGAAGAAACAACCGGTAATGCCGCGCCCGAGCCTGGCTGATTAATGGGCGGAGTGGTCAAAGCTTCGCATGCTGGCAGCTGTCCTGAGGCCAGGGCTGATTCTGTGCCACACATGAGGTGCGCATTTCCAGCAGGATTAGATTCTATGAATGAGGATTGAATGCCATGCATGCTAGCAGCAGGCACATCAGTGCCGCATGAAAATCCTGGCATGGGCCCCAGCTGGACCGCATGCTCATCTGCATGGCATGCAGGCACGTCCGTGTCGCGCACATATCCGGGCATGTTCCCCGGTTGTGCCGCGCGCATTGGGAGAGCGTCGCCCGGCATTACTCCCGAGGTCAGGAGACAAGATCGGCCTCCTGCCGTTTCTGTGACGTGCACGTCGGGAGAGGATCCTGCTACGAGCCTCGCCTGCACCATAGATGTTTGTATGGGACTTGAATTTGCTCCTTCCATGCAGCGCATGCCACGCGAAGATGCAGGTCTGGGTGCCGGATTTTCAACCGGCGCGGTTGTTACGCGTGAGGAAGATCTGCATGCATTTGTTAGTACCGTAGGCATTGAATAGGAAAACAAATTAAACAATTGGTTAGTAGTCCCATCAATACTATTATTGCCCGAAGGATGTGGATCAAAGTTGGATGAAGGATTTTTGAATCGAAAGACATGCTCATCAAAGATAACGTCTCTGGAAATATAGACACGTCCAGTATCCATGTCCAGACATTTGTATCCTTTATGAATAGCACTGTAACCAATAAAAACACATGGTTTATAACGAAAATATAATTTGTGTTTATTGTATGGACGAAGGTTTGGCCAACATGCACAGCCAAAAATACGAAGCATGGAATAATTAGGTGGTGCGCGAAATAATCGTTCTAGAGGGCACAAATTATCAATAACACGGGTAGGGAGACGATTTATGAGGTACGTGGCAGTGGTGAAGGCTTCATCCCAGAATTTGAGTGGCATGCCAGCATGAGCAAGGAGGGCAATACCAGTTTCAACAATATGACGGTGTTTGCGTTCAGCTGAACCATTTTGTTGATGAGCATGAGGACAAGATACCCTTTGTGAGATGCCCATTTTAGTGAAGAATTGGTTATGAAGTTTTTGATATTCTCCACCCCAATCAGATTGTACGCATTTAATTTTGGTGTCAAGGAGACGTTCTGCATGAGCTTGGAAAATCAAGAAAATGCGTTGAGCGTCAGTTCGATCATTCATGAGATAAATCCACGTGAATTTGCTAAAGTCATCAATAAAACTAATATAATATTTGAAGCCAGAAACAGAAATGGGAGCAGGTCCCCAAACATCAGAATAAATGAGTTCGAGTGGTTTCATGGACCTGTGACATGAAATATTATATGGTAATTGATGACTTTTTGATAACTGACACGCATTACAAACTGAGGAAACAATAGACTCCTTGAGACATGGAAGATTATGAATACGTAAAAGGGACCTAACAACTTGGGAAGATGGATGACCGAACCGAGCATGCCACTGATCTAGACGTGCAGAATAGCTCACAAATGCCTTCTTGATGAACTTAATATCAGATGGCTTCAAGGGATAAAGACCACCTTCACATTTGCCTTCTAGGAGTAGATTCCGAGTTGCTCGATCTTTTATGAGATAATATGAGGGATGAAATTCAAAGAATATATTTTTATCACGAGATAATTTATGAACTGAAAGAAGATGCTTATAAATTTCGGGAACGTGAAGGACATTGTTGATAGTAAGAGGGCGTGCATTAGTATTGATAGAACATGAACCAATGTGTTTAATTTGCAAACCTGCGCCGTTGCCCACTTGTACTGTGTCACCACCATGGTACTGATCCCGCACAACTAGGTGATCAAGATCACTTGTGATGTGATCTGTGGCACCTGTGTCGCTGTACCAGTTGGGATCAATTTTGTAGGAATTTGTAGACGCCAAAGCCGCCAAAGGAACGTCCTCCTGGTAGGATTCATTCATCCTATGCCAACAGCGAAGCGCGGTGTGACCCACCTTGCCACATATTTGACAAGTGGGGCATGAAGAAGAGGAACCTCGTCGATCGCCGTTAGGACGAGGAGGCGCACCACGGCGGGAACGACCGCGCCCGCGGTCAGAGCCGCTGCGCCCCCTATTGTGGCCACCGCCGCGCCCCGCATAGTTGGCAGAAGAGCCGACGTTAAGCTGCAGTGCCGCCTGATGCTTCAGCTGGCGAGCTTCAAAGGCGATGAGGTGGGCGTAGGCGTCGTCGAGGGTGATGGAATCCTTGGTCGTCATCGATGTGACATACGGGTCATACTCGGACGGTAGCCCGACCAGGAGATATGTGAGGATCTCATCATTACTGAGGGCAGCATCAGCCGCCGCCATTTCAGTGGCAAGATTTTTTATCTTACTGAAATAATCTGGCGCCGACATATCTCTTTTCTGTGCGGTGGTGAGTTCAACACGGAGTTGAACCGTGCGCGCGCGAGTCGACGAGGAGAACTTCTTCTGAAGAGAGTCCCATACCTCCTTGGACGTCTTGGCGTCGACGACATCACGGAGGACCTCCTCGGACAAGGAGGAGAGGAGGCCGCTGAGGACCTGCTGGTCCGTGTTGTACCAGGACGCGTAGCCCGGGTTGTTGATGGGTTCAGCGCCGATGGTCGTCGACGCAGGAATCTGCTGTGCCGGCACAGATTTGGTGTTGTTGAGGTATCCCATCAAATTGGTGCTCCTGAGATAGGGGAGCAGTTGAGCGCGCCATAGA
Organism: Neostapfia colusana; assembly: GCA_030760725.1. Taxonomy (NCBI): domain Eukaryota; kingdom Viridiplantae; phylum Streptophyta; class Magnoliopsida; order Poales; family Poaceae; genus Neostapfia; species Neostapfia colusana. The sequence goes on from JASWHV010000017.1 coordinate 54,053,986, forward strand.
AGATAATTTGTGTTTGTGAGTTTGATGGTCACTACGTGGTGGAGAGGGATGGTGTTGGAAGTCATCGTGGATGCAGGAGCTTCTGCAGTGGTGGAGAGAGGGGAGGTGGTGGAAGGAAAATTGCTAATGGATCGATTAGTGTCTTGGCTCGGATACCATGTTGAATATTGTTGAATGGCGCAAGGCAATCCCACCAGCCACATGTATTCATATATATAGTGGTACATCAGGTGTTACATGCGCAGCCCCATAAAACCTTATAAAGAAGCCCCATAATCAAGAGTGTATGGCACTTTACTACTGTACATAACCCTTCCAAATATAGGTAAAGTTTCTATCTTTAACAGAGTCCACGACGCTTGTTAGTGATTTTGGCTAAGGGCACCTAATGGTAAGGTTGATTCCCCTATCCTTTGTTGAACATACACGGAAGGTGTACACGGACTATTGTACACTCGATGATCGACCAAGAGCGTTGGTGACCCGGATCGACGCACTATGGTGACGTGGCTTAAGATTCAACATCCTTGTGCGTGGCTCCAACAGCTCGAGCGTGGGCACAGGCAGCGACAAGGGCAGCACCGTGAAAGGCGCTCATGTGGTTCATAAGGTGAACAGTGGAACTAGCTACCCCATTGTCACCAAGACCAACAACATAGAGTTGGCTATCGTAATGAAGGTGAAACTCAAGGCATGAGCATTGTGGAAGGCCATCAAGGTGGGCGGCGTTGACGAGCAGAGGATATGATGACACTTGCCGGTGAAGATGATATGTACGATCGGCGAGAAGTTGACAAAGGAGGCTTGAGAATGTATCAAGGTCATGCAGGTCAGAGTGGACCACGTGAAGAAGACTATGGCGCAGCAGTCCTGTTAGGAGTTCGATGCCGCCACCTTCGAGGATGGTGAGAGCATGGAGAAATTCTCCATCTGTCTGAGCGGCATGGTTTCACGTCTTGTGATGCTCAAGGAGGTGGTAGAAGAATCGAAGGTCATGGAGAAGATGCTGCGAAGCATGCCAACACGCTTCGAGCAGATCATGATGGTGATCTCTACACTGCTCGATGTGTCATCGCTCAAGCTCGTAGAGATGACTAGACAAATGACGGTGGAAAACACCTTCAACATGTCACAATGGGAGAAGGGCTTTCACGACACTCAGGAGGAGTGGGTGGCGCAACATGAGTAGTGAGTTGTGGAAGTCCGTTGGTTCATAAAAACGAGCAACCGCTAGAGGCGCCCATGACATGGCTCGTCGGGCGTCGACAAGAAGATTGGTTTGAATTGGGAGCTCGCTCGAGAATAGTGTTGAAGATGCTTGAAGCGAGGCCAATAGTCTAGGAAGTGTTGCTCTAAGCTCAACCAGGTGGAGGCACACGCGCGCAATGGTTGAGTAGTGCATCTTGTTGATGGCAAGGGTGCGCCCAGTTAAGACGCCCACGATGATAGAGTACCAGACATGGCCAACAAAGGAGATGGTGGAAGTGCGCATCTTCGCTCATCTCAACAACGATGACAGCCTCAGCGACAGACCGACACTTCGACAAATGCATAACCGACTGGGTCGCGTGCCATCTTCTCTGATTTCAACAACAACAAGGCTGTTGGCACAGTGAGGCTTGGCAATAACTCGATCATCGGGATCGAGGGGTGAGGCACGATGACTTACGCCTGCAAGATAGGGGAGCTTCAGAAGCTCACTGGTGTGTACCTAGTACCTCGACTCTGGCTTGCACAACGGACAAAGCTTGTGACGACGTGACGGGAGGTCGTCAGCACAAGGACATGTATGAAGACATGGAGAGAAGGTGGACACGGCAGAAGGTGCTAAGGATGAGACAAGTGCAAGCGCCAAGATCAGGGGAAGAATGTTGGATGATTCTAGGTGTTGTGCCTTGGGGCAGGCGCGTGGGTTGCGGGCCAACACTTTTGGTCATGCCAAGGCCTATGGCATGACAAGGAGAGGTCACATGTTGAAATTTAAGTTCCGTTTGGCAGGGCTTTCACACCGGCTTCTCCACCGTCTTATGGTGAAGCACTGTCAAATTGGTCAAAGTAAACAGCTTCACACAAGATGCCGTTTGAATTCTAAAAGCCCCAAAACGGCTTGCACTAGAGGTGAGCTAAAAAATTGCTTCACCAGCTCCTCTTTCCTCCCAAAGCATGCAATGGCCCCAAAATTACCAATATTGCCCTTAAGAAGTCATTTTGCCAAAGGTTTTCAAAAAGACTTTAATTCCACCAGAGAAGCCATGCTCGTGCCAAAGGGGCCTAAGTTTGGAAGAGGCTAGCATTAAAATATTTTATTCTAATGGTTGAAAAGTAACTAAAATATTTCTAGGCCCGGTTTAAAATATTTTAGTTCATTCTTAGCTTCTTTAATAGTTCAACATAGTTCCAATGGACCTAGTGTTTACCTGGCGTCGCCTAGGCGTCCAGGCGCTCCGGCCTGGACGCCATGCACTACTACAAAAAGTATTTTCACAGGCGCCTCGATTTTTCAACCACAGGCGGTCCGCAAAGAAATGCGACTGTGGTGATGAATGAAACAATAATCGTCTATGAAATTCAATATCTCATGTACACCGTCTTTCTAGATTAAGTGAGGTACAAAAATCCAGTTCCATCCACGCACCTTACACAACCTTTCTTCTCTTTCATTTGTCCCGATAATATAAATAGTCCGAGATAATCATGCACGGTAACGAATATGATTGCTCTTAGAGTGAAATACTCCTGCTTGTACTCATCCCATGTACGTACCCCTTCATTCCACAATTTCACCATATCTTCCATTAAAGGTTCCAAGAACACATCAATTTCGATGCCGGGTTGTTTCGGACCTTGGATAAGAACAGATAACAAAATATATTTTCTTTTGTGACACAACCACGTCGGTAGGTTATACATCGTTAAGACCATGGGCCATGTGCTCTGTATGCTCCTTTTTCACCAAACGGATTCATTCCGTCTGTACCTAAGGCAAACCTTACATTTATAATTTCCTTTGCAAATTCTGGATTTTGAACATCAAAATTTTCAACTGGGTTGCATCACCAGGGTGTCGAATATGTTTTTCATTCTTCTTGCGCTGCTCAGAATGCCAACGCATAGGTTCAGCCTCCCTAGGGTTTGAGAACAAACGCTTCAAGCGATCAACTACTGGAAGGTACCACATCACCAAGGCAAGAATTTTTCTCTTATTCTTCCCGCATGCATCTTCAGAAGTATCATCATTGTCACCTTCAAGAACAATAATAAACTTCTTATTCTTCTGAGACTTATTCGTGTTGGTAACATACTGGTGATTGTAGTCCTTCTTGTATCTACTGACACCGCATATGGGGCATCTAGTTGCGAGCTCATACTCTTTGCGATACAGAATACAATGGTTCACACAAGCGTGTATTTTTGTCACACCTAGTGCCATCGGGCAAAGAAGTTTCTTCGCTTTATAAGTGCTTTTGGGCAGTTTATTGGGATTTGGAAGAATTTCTGCTAAAAGATTCAAAAGATCAGAGAAATTACAATCGGACCATCCGTGTGTGGCTTTCAACTTTAGTAGTTCTAGGACTGCATGCAATGGAGTAAACTTCTTATCACAACCCTTTGATTCATCGTATAAAAGCTCCGTTGCTGCATTCTGCAATGTCTCCATTTTACTTAAACCTTTTCTTGCTCCTATAGAAATCAATACATGTGGTTCGATGTGGCGCAACATCTCCTCACAATCAAACTCGTCATCATCATCATCTTGATTGTCACTACCATCATCGATATGAACATTATCGTCACCTGAATCACTCTTATCATCTTTATCCACTTCATATGTATCTAACTCACAATGCTCTGTCCATATTGTGTAGTTTTTTTTTGAAACCTCTTTTCACGAAATAAGATTGGATTACTATAGTATCTATCCAAGCAATCTTATTTTCGCAGTAGATACATGGACATAATATGTCATCTATCTTTTGCATCCTCGCGTGTCTCTTGGATGCTTCAATAAAATTTGCAATATTCTGAATATACATAGGATCAGGTCTTGGCATGTTATACATCCATGCTCGACGATCCATGCTTCAATAACAAAATATATAATTCAACAACAGAATTTTTTAGTGTGTTTATACTAAAACAATTAACCTAAAGAAATTATTATGCATTTTCAACCAGATAATTTGCACCACTATAAAGTAAAAAATTGTTTGAGGATTTTTAGAGCTTTCTACAGAGAATAATGGATTTTTGAAGTTGGGCTTATTCATTGAAATATTTCATTGAACATGTGATGTGCTTGTATTCATCTTCAACCTTTAATCCTTCAAATCTACTTCTTTTTCTACAAAATTCGTGGAGGACCTAAAGGGGAGGCTCAACTACATTTTCTCTGCAATGGAAACTCAACAAGTTTGTTTGGATCTAATTAAACTAAAGTGCAGGGGGTGGGGTTGGATCCAATCTCAATAAAATGAAACTGAAATCAGTACAACAAACTCAATAAAGTGGAAGAAGAAGCATCTTTAAACCTTTTCTCTGTTTGAAGCTTGATCAACTGAAGAAGAAGCCTCTTCTAATCAAATTTGGCAGCCTGACGGCGTCGCTGAAAAACTCCCGGGTTAGGTTTTGCAGGTGCCCGAGGGGCCCTTTATATAGGCGTGGGTTTTCACATGCGACTTTTAACAACTGCAGGTGGTTGTTTCTAAAGAGCTGTCTGTGATAAATCTCTTCTCAGGTGATTGGTACTGATCAACCGCCTGAAAGAAGTCCTGTTCTCAGGCGGGTATTTAATAATAACCGCGTGAGGTAAAATATTTAGATTCCAATATAAATACTCAAACATGTATAGATTCTGCAAATTGAGTCCAAATTCAATGACTCTTTTTTCCATATTCTTAAAAAATTAATATCCACCAACTGAACCAAATTTTTTTAAAACTTGTATAGCTAACATCTATAATGTTTTGGTAAATATCAAATTAATTTATATTCATATTCTTCACATTTTTTGTATTTCCTAAAAAAAGGATCTTTCACTGAAATTGGTTTGTATGAACATATTTGTCTTCAATATACATACATGAATTTTGGTCATTTTTTTAAAGCATTCCAACATGTCAAAATTCAAATTATATATCTTTCTAATAAAATGCTCATATACATATGAGGCATTCTTTAAATTTTGAACACAAATTGATTAAAAAAATTATAAAAATCTGAAAAAAATCATAGAGGTTGGTATGATGACTACAAAGTCCCATTAAAAAACTCAATTGAAAAATCATAATATTCATCAAGATAGAAAAATGAAAAATAACTAGTGTTATTTGTTTTTTTATGTTATGATCATTTTCAAAGTTTTTACTAAGTGAAATTTAATGGAAACCTTTAATACTAAACCATATTACAAGAAAGTGGAATTTGGCTTATTAAAAGGCCCCTCATTTTAATTAAGAGTATTAATTAAGTTTAGATAAAGATCTTCTCAGGCGGTTGGTACTGATCAACCGTTTGAGAGAAGTCTTTTTCTCAGGCGGATATTTAGTAATAAACGTGTGAGGTAAAATATTTAGATTCCAATATAAATATTTAAACATGTGTAGATTATGCAAATTGAGTCCAAATTCAATGATTCTTTTTTCTATATTCTTAAAAAAAATTAATATTCACCAACTGGACCAAAATATTATAAAACTTGTATAGCTAACATCTGTAATATTTTGGTAAATATCAAATTAATTTATATTCACATATTCTTCACATTTTTTGTATCTCCTAAAAAAAGGATCTTTCACTGAAATTGGTTTTATGAACATATTTGTCTTCATTATACATGCATAAATTTTGGTCATTTTTTAAAGCATTCCAACATGTCAAAATTCAAACTACTATCTTTCTAATGAAATGCTCATATACGTATGAGGCATTATTCAGATTTTGAACACAAATTGATTAAAAAAAATTATAAAAATCTGAAAAAAATCATAGAGGTTGGTATGATGGCTACAAAGTCCCATTGAAAAACTCAATTGAAAATCATTATATTCATCAAGATATAAAAATGACAAATAACTAGTGTTATTTGTTTTTATGTTCTGATCAATTTCAAAGTTTTTACCAAGTGAAATTTAATGGAAACCTTTAATACTAAACCATATTACAAGAAAAGTGGAATTTGGCTTTTTAAAAGGCCCCTCATTTTAATCAAGAGTATACATTAAGTTTAGATAAAGATCTTCTCCGGTGGTTGGTACTGATCAACCGCATGAGAGAAATCTTTTTCTCATGCGGATATTTAGTAATAACCGCCTGAGGTAAAATATTTAGATTCCAGTATAGACGTCTATCTTCGCAGGCGGGTGGTAATGAATAACTGCCTGAGGGCAGTCCTTTCCTTAGGTGGTTATTACTTAAGAGCCGCCTGCGAAGATAGACGTCTATATATAGCGCTCGGCTTCCTTGGAAAAACCTAACCCGGGCGAAATCACTTAGACGCCGTCAGGCTGTCAAAATTTCGTTTGCCGCCAAGTCTTCACCGCCCTCGCCACCGAGCTTCGCCGTCACCGCCGAGCTTTGCCGATCTTCGACCTCACCGCTTCCTTCCCTTCCTTCCTGGTACGCCGAGCTTTACCCTCACCATTTCCTTCCCTTCCTTCCAGTCATTAGGCTGAGCTTCGACCTTGCCACCAGGTACGCTGCCGCTTCCTTCCCTCCTCCGTCCCCATGTCACCTCCCTCCTCGCCCTTGCCGCCGGCCGAGTCATGTCCTCGCCGCTGCCGCACCCTAGATTTTCTCAAACCCTAGGATATGGAACTGTGTGCTTTTATTATGGTATGGAACTGCCTAAAATGTCAAAAACCTTTGGTTGCACCATTATTGTGTGTTCTTCTGTAGGTACATTAACCACGTTAGTGCATGACGTGTAGAAACCGTTTGTGAGTGACGTCTTTAGTTCCACCATTTGACACGTATATGCCAGAATACAGGCTTAGGATTTTTCTTTGGTGAGGAAACGTAGTACCGAGACTGCATAAAAGGATATTTTTTAAATAAAAGAGTTAAAATGAGGTTTAGGATTCCATTTAGGGGTTAGTAAACTCCTATATTGAACTAAGAGTCAATTGGAAGTATAGATTCAATCTCAAAGACTTAGGAACAACCTCTCCTGTTTTGGCAGAAACTTTGCTGAACTTAAACAGGGTATATCTTAGGATTGGTTGAACCAATGGAGGTGTGGGATACTATTACGGAAAGGATTTGAAGTCCTCTACAACTTTTCTGTAGAGCTCCAGAACATAATCTCCCTCCAAATGGATGATAATCTCAGATGAGTATACACTGTCTAGAAACAGGACAAACCCAAAATGCTCTCTGGAACTTTCTGAATTTCAACAACAACTTTCTGTAGAAAATTTTCTAACGGTCAAGCAAGACATCGTTGGAAAGTATAGGAAATGTGCTACAACTTTGTAGTTCAGTGTTTTCCAAGATGGAGGACAGAATTAGTTGGAATTTTGTGAACAAAACAGCCACTCACAAAGGAGGTGCTGTCAAAATTCCTGAGAAAATTATGTCAACTTGTAGGAATCATAACTCATAAACTAGGAAGGCTATTGTAAAAGTCCCAAAAACGTGAATGCAAAGAAACGGGTGATTGAACTTCATTGTGTTTCTGGTTCATGAAAAATGGGACTTACAAAAACTTTCTTACATGGGATGGTATACATGAGGTGCAACCACATGGGTTCAAGCATGCCTTTGAAGGTGTTGGACCAAAGGGGGGTTAAACTCATGTGTAATCCTACATGTACATGAGAAAGAACAACAATAAGGTCTTTAGTCTCAAAGGCTCAGCTCAAAGTGCTGCCAAATTTTTGAACACACATGGAACCTCACACATTTCAAGGGGAGGAGGAATGTGGTGGCAACTTTCTGATTTGAGGGGGAGCTAAAAGAGAATGGACTATGATCATGTTGAATTCAGGCTGAATTCAAACATGTTAGACAAGGGAATGACTTGAGTTATGTCACATAAAATGATAAACTCAAACATGGACATGTGGGAAGAGCTAAAATCTTCTTTAGCTCCTACTGAACTCATGTTAACCTAGGGAAGAATTTCACTCCCAAAAACCTAACTCATAGGCACATTCTCTATGAGTAGAGGGGAGGGAAGTTTAAACCCCAATTTTGAACCCTTGCAAAGCATTCATGTTCAGATGGTCCAAAAGCATATATATGAGATGATCATTGCAGCCCTCAAGGATTGAAGAGCTTAAGTTCCAAAATGGGAGGGATGTTAAGCTCATATACCATTTGTTCAAATAATTGTTTGAGATCACCTTCAAATTCAAATTTGAGGACCATGGTCAAACTGAACTTGTGAGGTTCAGCTTGGGACCAAGATTGATCAAGCATGGGCTAGGAGCAAACCAAAGTGTTTCACCCAAATTCAAAAGGGTCATCACAAAAGAGGGCTTAAATATTCAGTTTGAATTCAAGGGTTTATTTCAAGGCAAAGCAGGCCTTTGCAAAAAGGAAATTCAAACTGTTGTATTAAAAACCTCAATTGCAGCAGCCAAATCGAAGATCAGAGTTAATATTTGAATTCCTTAGGTCCAAAATAGGGGGTAGGCAAAGTCTCATGAATTTTTGAAGATATTTGCTATCCATTTGCCAAATGGACTTAAATTTGCAAGGAATTCAAATAATCCTTTGAATTTGGATAAAACTTGTCCAAATAACCACGCACAATTTAGATTTGAATTCCCACCATTTGAGTTCCAGCATTTGCCAAATTATGGGGGTATCTGTGAGAAAATTGTGGGGAGATAAGTTGGGCAGTGGGGTCCACATGTCATGGAGGGAATTTGATGTGCAAAAGATCTTTATTGACAGTGCCCGGTCCCTGTTTTTCCTCCTCCACGCGAAGGAACCGCGCCACCGAGACAGAACTCGGGTTCTTCACCGTGCGACACAGGGGCAGGCCAAAGTCACCTCCTCCTCGCAATCTCTGCGCTGGCGAGCTGTATCCCCCCTCCTTATCACCCCGTCCGCGTTCCGTTGCCTACAACCCCGAGACCAGTTCCGTTTGTTTTCCTCCTCACCATCAGCAGCTGCAACGTGCGTTGTTTTTCCCTCACCGGCGCTCCTCCACTGCTCCCTGTCTCCAGGCCAGCCCAGCGCCTCTCCGGCAGGCTCAAGAGGCCACAGAGGTGCGCCAGGAGGTACTGATCATCATCCCGTCGTCCCCCTGCTCTCCCTCGACGCCGGCTCGCCGGAATTCGATTTTTGGCACCGGCGCACATATAAAATAGACCGTGTTTAATTCGTGAAATTCTCCCAAACCGATTGATCATACCTCCTACAATTCAAACCACAGCAACTAGATGCCCTAGCACCCTCCCACGCCGAGAACCAAAGAAAACCGACCCTCCTATGCCCCGGGCGACGAGAAATCGTCGCCGGCGGCCAAAACTGCCACGGTCCATGGTGACAACTAGTTTGCAGCCATGTTCTGCACGATTTGATCTCCGTTCCGTGTTCCTAGACCCATAGGGATGCTTTAGGACATCGTAGCTCGCCGGGAGATGCCTTAGACACGCTGGAACACGTCCATGTCGAGCTCCCGAGCCGCCCCGCCGGTGCCGACCCACCTACAGCCGTTTTCACGCGGGGAAACCTTGCCCGGCAGCTGCGCCACGTTCCCAGGAGCATGTAGGGCGAAACCGGAGCTCATTTGGTGCAGAAATGAGAGAGAACGAGCCATGCCAAGTTTTCTGCCGGTGTGCACCCGCGGGCTCTGGCGGGAGGTTGAAGAAGCACCTGACCCGTGGGCCCCACGTGTGACTGTTCTGTTTAAAATCAAACAGAGAGTTGTTCAAACTTGTAAAATGCATAACTTGGTGTAGGAATCTCCAAAAATAGTGAAATAAATTTTGTTGGATTCCTCTCAAATAGTACTATCCACGGGTACAGCCCAATATTTATGAAAATCCCTGGTTTTGGCTCATTAATTCATAGAAGGAAAATCTTGTGGGAATTCTTCCAGGAGTTCTGTGTATTTGAAAATCCCCAAATTTTGGCAAGGGATTACTCCAAAAATACCTGAACTCCAGTAAAATTTTCAGAAGCATTGGACCTCATTTGCTTGGCCAAATGTGGTGTTAATTCTTTATGTCTCTGAAAATTGGAAAATAAACAGAGTTCAATTTCAGAATTTCTCCCCAAACTTTAGAACCTCATAACTCTTGTTAGGAAGCCCCAAATTTAGTGATTCAAATTGGGTTGGATTCGTATGAAACAGCTCTGTCCAAATCTACAACCCAATTTGTATGAAACTTATTATTTAATTCTGGAAAATTCTTAAAAACTTTTCAGCAAAAGAATTTTAGAGGGCGTTTGGCTAATCCAAAAATCATCAAATTTTGCCAGAATTGTCTTTAGGGTATTAGTGAACCTCTTTAAAAGTTTCAGATCAATTGGAGTTGATTTGATCAGAGCAATTCAGCTTTGAAGATGCTGTGTTCAATTGAATGCAGAAACCTTTTTCAGAGAATTTTCCAAGAGTTGGAAAAATCAGTTCTGGGCAAATATTAGCTCCAAAAATGCTAGGAAAAATTCATGCAAACTCTATGAGCTATACGTGAAATTGTAGTTCACTAAGTTTGGCATGAACATGGGTGTGGTCTCAGAATTAATTCTTCTTTGCTTAATTGCTTAGAAAATTGTTCTGAACAAACCACTCAATGAAAAGTGCTAATTTTTGGTCCATGGGACTTTATTGTGACAAGGAACTCACATGAAAATTCTCAGCTCTATTGGAGCTCTGGATCACCCCTGTTCTGTTTAACCTTTTAAGGTGATCAATATAGAAGAGGGGGAAACCACTTAGCACTAATCATGTGCTTAGATCCAAACCCAAACCACTAGCACCAGTGTCATTTTAAATTCTTGAACAGAGTTCCAGTTTTGAAACTTGTTGTTAGAACTTGTAGCAAAGTTTTACCATTAAACATATATGCTTATTCATCACGTGTAGTATCTACGTGGAGGAGTTGAAGTCATCGGAGTAGAGATCAAGGAAGGAGGAAAGCAGTTGATCAAGCACCAAGTGGTCTTCACTAACTGAACTTCATATATATATAAGTCACCTGCAAAACAAAGGAAAGCCCCGGTTTGCATCCAAACATACAAGTTTTTATTTGTATTCACATTATATTGTCTAGCATTTGTTTATTGCATTACGTCTAGATGGTATGAAACTCCAAATGCATGAACCAGAAAACCCTGGAGTTTAATGTAGGATATGTTATGTTATCAATTAATTATAACTGCTGATCTCAACAAAAGTGGATTAAAAGAGGCATTACTCGAGTAGGCAGATTCCTACTCGTGAACAGGGATTTAGGGGGATCAATCGGAAGAGTTTGGAATTGATCCTCATAGTGGGGAATGGAGACCGGACAGTGGATGGAAGGTCAAGGACGTGGTCCTGTGAGCCTAGTCTATGTCTGAGTCGATTAAGGCCCGTTCTCATATGCGGCCCCGCTGGACAAGTTTGAGATGTGTACCGGATGCATACTGGCTATATGAGACCCAGGAAACCGATGTAACATGTTAACCTGGGTGTCGAGGCATACCTCACCGTCTGATGCCAATGCTGAAAGGATAGAGAAGTCGATTCTACGAGGGTTTGCCGTAGAGAGACTTAATCCCAGTCGGTGGGACCGGTTCGACATTTGGGTGTCGTGTGAAAGGTTGCCACGTACGGCGTCAATGACGGTTGCTGTGTGCAACGTCGGGTACGGGCGTACGTGTCGTGTAAGCCGGGTGTTTTTGATTATAATCACCGTCGCTCACGGTAGTGAACATACTTGTACACTGAGTCGTGACGTAGAAATAAACTGGGATACGTTTAAAAGGCTTCGTGAGTAATCCTCATAATGGAGATGAGGAACGATCAACACTTCACTAAATTTAATTTCCACCTTGGGCTAGTAGCGTCGAGGCAAAGCGTTTCTTGTCTGATTGTGCAGTCTCGACGTTGATGGCGCAAGGTCAGTATGAGTCTAGGATAGCTCACTAAAGTTACTTTCACCTCGGGCAAGTGACATCGAGATGAAGTGTTTCTTGTTTGATTGTGGAGTCTCGATGTAAGTTGCGCGAGGGCTATAAAAGTTGCTTAAAACTTGAAGTAAGGACCCTCCTTTAGCTCAAGTTCACCGTTTGTGCGAACTTCTATAATCAGCCCTCTATTTTTCATCATGTAGAGTTTCATGACTAGGGTGACGGGTCAGTCTTGCTGAGCTTCGTGCTCACAGATACTGCATAAGTTGTTTTGCAGGTAATAACTGTACGCTGCTAAGTACGGGTGTCCAATGAGACTCGGAGCTTTCCGAGTGGTGAACTCATGGCAACCCTTGCCACTGCTATTGTGATAGAGTTGCTAGCGAGAAGGGTCCACGGGCTGGACACCTTCTCTGTTGCTTAGCATAGGTATGAGACGTGAGTTGTAATAGTCTTCCGCTGTAGCATATTTTTGAGAAGTATTTGTAAAATCAACACTTTGTAAGCTTCCGCTTGTTTTATGTAATATGATGCTTTATTATGTGTGTTGTTGGGTGCCGCATCACACGGCACTACCCAATGCGATTCCCGGGCGAGGTGCCCCGTCCCCGTGAGTGATCGGGACGGCGGGGTCCTCACAGCGTGGTATCAGAGCCGCATTGGTAATAGCACATGGTATAAGAATCGTATTACGACCAAAACTTAGGATACGGTGAGGAAATGGTATTAGGCCCACATAAGGACTATAGTAGTATAGTTACGTAAAGTGGCATGACTAACATACTTGTTATAATTCTGAAATTTTAATTATGTAACGACGCACCTACGTTCAGGTAAGAATGGTAAGGAACGCCACAGAAAGCGGTTCAATTTCGGTTAGCTCCCCTGACGAGAAAAGTGGTTCAGGGCTAGATCTCACAACTTGGTGTGAGATGTCAATATGAAACTCTTGGACTCTTCATGTTCCTGAGTTCATATGAAACGCTGATCCCTAGCATGCATTAGGCAAGTAAGTGGAGACCCCATCATGTGGTCAGTAACGCGATAGTGTGTTCGTCTGGAATTAGCCCAGGAGGACATACGCAGCGCTTGCCATCGGCGTGCCCTGCAGGGCAGTAGGTGGTATCCGTTGGGTTGATAACATTCCCAACCGTGACGACCCGTTCATGATATACTCGGGTTCCCCGTCGTGTGGTGTTGAAACACGATCACGTACCTTGAGACGTGACTTCACTCAAGGACGGCCGTATGGCAATGATACGGGCGTTTGTATTTACTTTCTAATATGGAACTGCCTGAAATGAAACAACCTTTGAGTGTTCTTCTGCAGGTACTAACCACGTACGTATCCCGTGTAGTACACGTGTGCGAGAGATCGTTTAGTGCCACTGATAAAACGGATCTGCCGAATAATCCGGATTAGGATTTTTCTTTTGGTGAGGTAACGTAGTACCGACATGTTCTTACGGTGCATCGACACTGTACTACACTTAATAACCTCTTCCCTATGAAGAAATGATTCATGGACTAACTTGCAATTAAAAATGGAATTTTGAAACCAATATTAGCTACTGAACTCTTATTTTGAGCTAAGACTCAAAAGAGAGTATAACTAGGCGTCAAAGTTTCAAAAACAGAGTGCTCTGTTTCTGGCAGGAATTCTTGCTGGACTTTAACAGAGCATAACTCTGAGTAGGTTTAACCAATTAAGGTGTATGATACAGTTCTGGAAATATTTTCAAGTGCTCTACAACGCTGTTGTAGACCTCCGGAGCAATATCATAAGTTACATTGGTGAAAAGTCCAGTTGAAGGCAAACTGTTCAGAACCAGGAAAGTAGCAAAACCTCTCTGGACCTTTCTGTTTTTAAACTATAACTTCCTGTAGAAAAATCCCTAAGGAGCCCATGATACACTGTTGTAAAGGTTATGAAATTTTCAACATTGTTGTAGTTCAGAGTTTGCTCAGATTCTTATTGTATTTTATATACAACTGTGATAAAAGTAGCCCCATACAAAAGTCATGCTGGCAAATTTTATCCAGGAATTCTGTCAACTTTGAGAAATCATAACTTTTGATCCAGGAAAGATCTGGAAGCATTTGAGTACTCGTTGGAAAGATACTGAAGTTAACTTGAACTTTGGTATTCAATTTGAGTTATGAAAATGCTGTTAAACTGATCAAAATCTGGGCAAAGACAGAAGAATCCGTTCTGTACAGCAAGGAGAGCAAGTTAGTCCTACCACACGGGAGTGATTAAACTCGAGGATTTTCCGGTGGGACGTGAATATCCAATGTGTTTCTGATGAGTTACCGGGCAGTGCCAGGTAACGAGACGTCAAGTTCAGAATTGAACTGACGCCGAAAACAACACCCATTTCACGAAGGCTGTGTAAGATGGCACTCAATGAACTAGCGGAGTTGAAGGAGCAACTAAGTGCACTTATGGGCAACGGTTTTACACAACCAAGCTCATCACCATGGGGTTGCTCTGCGCTGTTCGTTAAGAAGAACGATGAGACACTAAGATTAAGTGTTGATTTTCGTTCACTCAATGCCGTCACTATAAAGGGCAATGAGGGTACTCTATGGTTTAAAGACCATATAGTTATACCTCGTTAGATGAAGCTCTACAGTTGGAAATGTCACACACCGTGGAAGTGGTGTGAGTACGGTGAGAGAGTACTGATCGGGGTTGGTTAGTCAACAAAGACAATGTCCGAGTTCGAGCGGTAGAAGCGAACTTGGAGGCTGTTCAATCCCGAAAGAAAAGTCACGAGGGTCAAAGGCATTGACCGTTGCATTTCGACGGTGGAGAACACATTGTCTTTGCATGCCTCCGATGAAAGAAGTTCACCGGTCCAATGTAAAGGGGAAATTTTGTTCCCCGAGTCTTAGACCCACTTGCTATCACGGAGGTGTGTGGAACTGTAACTTACCGGCTGGAACTACCGGCAAGCCTTGCTGGTGTTCACGACATATTTCATATGTCACAGCTATGGAAGTGGCTTAAAGATACTATTGCCATCCACGCCGAAGAACTTGACTAGTTGAAGCCGGATCATACCTACACCGAGCGACCGGTTCAGACTATCGATGAGAAGAATCCGGAACACCTGGAATCGGATATTAAGATTTTACCAGGTGCTGTGGGGTAATCATACCATGGGAGAAACAACATGGAGAGCAAAGATTACCTCCACATGAACTATCCGGAGTTTTTATCGTCATACCACTTGGCATTACCTCTCCCGTCTTGTTCTCCTATTGGAATCTCGGGACGAGATTCTTTTTAAGGGGGGAGGAATGTAAAAGTCCCAAAAACGTGAATGCAAAGAAACGGGTGATTGAACGTCATTGTGTTTCTGGTTCATGAAAAATGGGACTTACAAAAACTTTCTTACATGGGATGGTATACATGAGGTGCAACCACATGGGTTCAAGCATGCCTTTGAAGGTGTTGGACCAAAGGGGGGTTAAACTCATGTGTAATCCTACATGTACATGAGAAAGCACAACAATAAGGTCTTTAGTCTCAAAGGCTCAGCTCAAAGTGCTGCCAAATTTTTGAACACAAATGGAACCTCACACATTTCAAGGGGAGGAGGAATGTGGTGGCAACTTTCTGATTTGAGGGGGAGCCAAAAGGGAATGGACTATGATCATGTTGAATTCAGGCTGAATTCAAACATGTTAGACAAGGGAATGACTTGAGTTATGTCACAAAAAATGATAAACTCAAACATGGACATGTGGGAAGAGCTAAAATCTTCTTTAGCTCCTACTGAACACATTAACCTAGGGAAGAATTTCACTCCCAAAAACCTAACTCATAGGCACATTCTCTATGAGTAGAGGGGAGGGAAATTTAAACCCCAATTTTGAACCCTTGCAAAGCATTCAGGTTCAGATGGTCCAAAAGCATATATATGAGCTGATCATTGCAGCCCTCAAGGATTGAAGAGCTTAAGTTCCAAAATGGGAGAGATGTTAAGCTCATATACCATTTGTTCAAAGAATTGTTTGAGATCACCTTCAAATTCAAATTTGAGGGCCATGGTCAAACTGAACTTGTGAGGTTCAGCTTGGGACCAACATTGATCGCATGGGTTAGGAGCAAACCAAAGTGTTTCACCCAAATTCAAAAGGGTCATCACAAAAGAGGGCTTAAATATTCAGTTTGAATTCAAGGGTTTATTTCAAGGCAAAGCAGGCCTTTGCAAAAAGAAAATTCAAACTGTTGTATTAAAAACCTCAATTGCAGCAGCCAAATCGAAGATCAGAGTTAATATTTGAATTCCTTAGGTCCAAAATAGGGGGTAGGCAAAGTCTCATGAATTTTTGAAGATATTTGCTATCCGTTTGCCAAATGGACTTAAATTTGCAAGGAATTCAAATAATCCTTTGAATTTGGATAAAACTTATCCAAATAACCACGCACAATTCAGATTTGAATTCCCACCATTTGAGTTCCAGCATTTGCCAAATTATGGGGGTATTTGTGAGAATTGTGGGGAGATAAGTTGGGCAGTGGGGTCCACATGTCATGGAGGGAATTTGATGTGCAAAAGATCTTTATTGACAGTGCCCAGTCCCTGTTTTTCCTCCTCCACGCGAAGGAACCGCGCCACCGAGACAGAACTCGGGTTCTTCACTGTGCGACACAGGGGCAGTCCGAAGCCACCTCCTCCTCGCGATATCTGCGCTGGCGAGCTGTCTCCCCCCTCCTTATCACCCCGGCCGCATTCCGTTGCCCACAACCCCGAGACCTGTCCCGTTTGTTTTCCTCCTCACCATCAGCAGCTGCAACGTGCGTTGTTTTTCCCTCACCGGCGCTCCTCCACTGCTCCCTGTCTCCCGACCAGCCCAGCGCCTCTCCGGCAGGCTCAAGAGGACACAGAGGTGCGCCAGGAGGTACTGATCCTCATCCCGTCGTCCCCCTGCTCTCCCCCGACGCCGGCTCGCCGGAATTTGATTTTTGGCACCGGCGCACGTATAAAACAGACCGTGTTTAATTCGTGAAATTCTCCCAAACCGATTGATAATACCTCCTACAATTCAAACCACAGCAACTAGATGCCCTAGCGCCCTCCCATGCCGAGAACCAAAGAAAACCGACCCTCCTATGCCACGGGCGACGAGAAATCGTCGCCGGCGGCCAAAACTGTCACGGTCCATGGTGACAACTAGTTTGCAGCCATGTTCTGCACAATTTGATCTCTGTTCCGTGTTCCTAGACCCATAGGGATGCTGTAGGACATCGTAGCTCGCCGGGAGATGCCTTGGACACGCTGGAACGCGTCAATGTCGAGCTCCCGAGCTGCCCCGCCGGTGCCGACCCACCTACAGCCGTTTTCACGCGGGGAAACCTTGCCCGGCAGCTGCGCCACGTTCCCAGGAGCATGTAGGGCGAAACCGGAGCTCATTTGGTGGAGAAATGAGAGAGAACGAGCCATGCCAAGTTTTCTGCCGGTGTGCACCCGCGGGCTCTGGCGGGAGGTTGAACAAACACCTGACCCGTGTGCCCCACGTGTGACTGTTCTGTTTAAAATCAAACAGAGAGTTGTTCAAACTTGTAAAATGCATAACTTGGTGTAGGAATCTCCAAAAATAGTGAAACAAATTTTGTTGGATTCCTCTCAAATAGTACTATCCAAGGGTACAGCCCAATATTTATGAAAATCCCTGGTTTTGGCTCATTAATTCATAGAAGGAAAATATTGTGGGAATTCTTCCAGGAGTTCTGTGTATTTGAAAATCCCCAAATTTGGGCAGGGGATTCCTCCAAAAATACCTGAACTCCAGTAAAATTTTCAGAAGCATTGGACCTCATTTGCTTGGTCAAATGTGGTGTTAATTCTTTATGTCTCTGAAAATTGGAAAATAAACAGAGTTCAATTTCAGAATTTCTCCCCAAACTTTAGAACCTCATAACTCTTGTTAGGAAGCCCCAAATTTAGTGATTCAAATTGGGTTGGATTCGTATGAAATAGCTCATCCAAATCTATAACCCAATTTGTATGAAACTTATTATTTAATTCTGGAAAATTCTTTAAAGCTTTTCAGCAAAAGAATTTTAGAGGGCGTTTGGCTAATCCAAAAATCCTCACATTTTGCCAGAATTGTCTTTAAGGTATTAGAGAACCTCTGTAAAAATTTCAGATCAATTGGAGTTGATTTGATCAGAGCAATTCAGCTTTGAAGATGCTGTGTTCAATTGAATGCAGAAACCTTTTTCAGAGAATTTTCCAAGAGTTGGAAAAATCAGTTCTGGGCAAATATTAGCTCCAAAAATGCTAGGAAAAATTCATGCAAACTCTATGAGCTATACTTGAAATTGTAGTTCACTAAGTTTGGCATGAACATGGGTGTGATCTCAGAATTAATTCTTCTTTGCTTAATTGCTTAGAAAATTGTTCTGAACAAACCACTCAATGAAAAGTGCTAATTTTTGGTCCATGGGACTTTATTGTGACAAGGAACTCACATGAAAATTCTCAGCTCTATTGGAGCTCTGGATCACCCCTGTTCTGTTTAACCTCTTAAGGTGATCAATATAGAAGAGGGGGAAACCACTTAGCACTAATCATGTGCTTAGATCCAAACCCAAACCACTAGCACCAGTGTCATTTCAAATTCTTAAACAGAGTTCCAGTTTTGAAACTTGTTGTTAGAACTTGTAGCAAAGTTTTACCATTAAACATATATGCTTATTCATCACATGTAGTATCTATGTGGAGGAGTTGAAGTCATCGG
Organism: Neostapfia colusana; assembly: GCA_030760725.1. Classification (NCBI taxonomy): domain Eukaryota; kingdom Viridiplantae; phylum Streptophyta; class Magnoliopsida; order Poales; family Poaceae; genus Neostapfia; species Neostapfia colusana. Next base: position 54,072,811 of record JASWHV010000017.1, read on the forward strand.
AGTAGAGATCAAGGAAGGAGGAAAGCAGTTGATCAAGCACCAAGTGGTCTTCACTAACTGAACTTCATATATATATAAGTCACCTGCAAAACAAAGGCAAGCCCCGGTTTGCATCCAAACTTACAAGTTTTTATTTGTTTTCACATTATATTGTCTAGCATTTGTTTATTGCATTACGTCTAGATGGTATGAAACTCCAAATGCATGAACCAGAAAACCCTGGAGTTTAATGTAGGATATGTTATATTATCAATTAATTATAACTGCTGATCTCAACAAAAGTGGATTAAAAGAGGCATTACTCGAGTAGGCAGATTCCTACTCGTGAACAGGGATTTAGGGGGATCAATCGGAAGAGTTTGGAATTGATCCTCATAGTGGGGAATGGAGACCGGACAGTGGATGGAAGGTCAAGGACGTGGTCCTGTGAGCCTAGTCTATGTCTGAGTCGATTAAGGCCCGTTCTCATATGTGGCCGCGCTGGACAAGTTTGAGATGTGTACCGGATGCATACTGGCTATATGAGACCCAGGAAACCGATGTAACATGTTAACCTGGGTGTCGAGGCATACCTCACCGTCTGATGCCAATACTGAAAGGATAGAGAAGTCGGTTCTACGAGGGTTTGCCGTAGAGAGACTTAATCCCAGTCGGTGGGACCGGTTCGACATTTGGGTGTCGTGTGAAAGGTTGCCACGTACGGCGTCAGTGACAGTTGCTGTGTGCAACGTCGGGTACGGGCGTACGTGTCGTGTAAGCCGGGTGTTTTTGATTGCAATCACCGTCGCTCACGGTAGTGAGCATACTTGTACACTGAGTCGTGACGTAGAAATAAACTGGGATACGTTTAAAAGGCTTCGTGAGTAATCATCATAATGGAGATGAGGAACAATCAACACTTCACTAAATTTAATTTCCACCTTGGGCTAGTAGCGTCGAGGCAAAGCGTTTCTTGTCTGATTGTGGAGTCTCGACATTGATGGCGCAAGGTCAGTATGAGTCTAGGATAGCTCACTAAAGTTACTTTCACCTCAGGCAAGTGACATCGAGATGAAGCGTTTCTTGTTTGATTGTGGAGTCTCGATGTAAGTTGTGCGAGGGCTATAAAAGTTGCTTAAAACTTGAAGTAAGGACCCTCCTTTAGCTCAAGTTCACCGTTTGTGCGAACTTCTATAATCAGCCCTCTATTTTTCATCATGTAGAGTTTCATGACTAGGGTGACGGGTCAGTCTTGCTGAGCTTCGTGCTCACAGGTACTGCATAAGTTGTTTTGCAGGTAATAACTGTACGATGCTAAGTACGGGTGTCTGATGAGACTCGGAGCTTTCCGAGTGGTGAACTCATGGCAACCCTTGCCACTGCTATTGTGATAGAGTTGCTAGCGAGAAGGGTCCGCGGGCTGGACACCTTCTCTGTTGCTTAGCATAGGTGTGAGACGTGAGTTGTAATAGTCTTCCGCTGTAGCATATTTTTGAGAAGTATTTGTAAAATCAACACTTTGTAAGCTTCCACTTGTTTTATGTAATATGATGCTTTATTATGTGTGCTGTTGGGTGCCGCATCACACGGCACCACCCAATGCGATTCCCGAGCGAGGTGCCCCGTCCCCGTGAGTGATCGGGACGGCGGGCCCTCACAGCTATGGAGGCAAATAAATACAATATGGATTCCTTTTTAAGTTTACTACAACTTTTTTGTTGGACTCCAGTCCAGGTTTTGCCTCCGAAGTGGTCAAAACAGTTTAAATATCCAGATTGGTCAGCTGTACCAGAAGCTGGACAGTGAACACCATGTTGAAGTTCTTCAACCAAAACAATTACGTTTCACATTTCGACATCCAGCGGCTGTTGTAAAACAGCGAGTGGAGTCGGAAAGTTTATGCATTCAACATATCACTTCGAGTGGGTACAGGTTTGGGTCCAGTACAATAGCGAGAAATTACGCATGCTAACACACTTAACGTCTCGTGGCGACCTACGATGGTCGAAATAAACTTTTAACCCATAAAGTTCAATACTTTAGAACTCGATCATGTGACACGGTCCAGGGATGTATATGTTGTATAAAGTTTATACTTTATCTATATGTGTGATTGTTATGCACATTATTTCAGCTAACAGTCGACTGAGCCAAATTCCTTGACATGCCCCGGATGAGGCAGCTTGCCTAGATCACTCATAGAGAATCTGGTCATCATCTTATTTTTGAAACTTGTGATGGTCTCAACATATGGCCCACAGATAAATAAATCATCTACATAAACACCAATGATCAATAGTTTGTCTCCCTTCCCTTGTCTGCATTTATTTTTGTAGCTTTCATTAAAGTGGGACATATTTTTTGTCTTATTAGTTCTAAAATGGAAAGCCCTAAGAAGACTGTTGCTGGTAGTGACAATGAAGAAGGCAATATGGAGTTTAGTGACTCCAGCAGTTCATGCTCCTTTCACTGTCCATCTAACCCTTTTACAAATATAAAAATTTAAAAGACTTCAGAGGATCTTGACCCGGAATATGATCCTTCCGACGAGGTATGGATCACGTATCTTAACTCCAGCAGTTTAAGTTAATGTTGGTTGTCAAGTATATGAAGTCTTATAATTCTTTTCTAACTAGCTTAATCGGAAAGACAACGAGGTGACTTCGGCTCCTAAAACTGCAGAAGGTTCTCTAATGGTTGAATCATCAGGTTCACTAAAGCGAAAACGAGGGCAACGAGGTCCTAATAAGGGTCCATTAAACCGCATTATATACATAACAAGTGTCGGTCCAAGTGGGCTTCCCCAAGAACGACTGGACTCAGTTTCAAAGTACCGAAATGCATGTGGTTTTCTTGTTAGAGAGCTCGTGCCGATCACAACTGAGGATTGGAGAAAATTACTTGAATAAAACAAGAATGAGTTGTGGGAGAGGATAAAGAAACAATTCAAGTTTCCGAAAGGCACGGAAGAAGCTGTTAAGAAAGCAACATTGGTCTTTTGTGGCAAGATGTTTCGCGGCTGGAAGAGTGAAATGAATGCTTATGTTAAGGCTGATAAGGTCCCTAGCCCGAAGAAAATGGGAAAAATCACACAAGCTCAGTGGCAAGAATTTGTTCGTCAAAAGACCACACCTGATGCTAAAGCCCTAAGTGCAAGTAGGTCAGAGCTTGCCAAAAAGAACAAATACCATCATCGCTTGGGGTCTGCTGGATATGCACCCAAAGTTCAGAAATGGAACATGATATTAGAGGAAACTACCAGTAAGGGCAATCCTCACCCGTTAGAAGGCTGCGATACGAGAACTCAACGGTGGGTCTTTGCTCGATCAGGTTTGACCAACGATGACAAACTTGAAAAGCTAAACTCTGTGAATGAAGTAGAGCCAAAAATAAAAGAAGTAATTGAAAAGCAACAGAAGGGTCTCTTCAAGCCGAAGAGGGAGGATGACCAACTTACCGCTATCCTAGGAAACCCAGAACACAGTGGACGTGTTCGAGCAATCTATTCACAGATATCCTGGAGAGATGGTTTCCCGAAGGATCAAGAGTCATATAGAAGACGTGATAAGTTCAAGAAAACTCTTGATGAAATGATTTCTCAAAAGGTCAAAGAAAATGTGCAAGAAATAATGGATCAACTTAGACAATCGGGACAATTGGTGGCACCGAGTACAGCGATGGTTCCCGTGGCAAAGGAGCATTTGGCCCAGCCAACTGCCTACCCTAGCAGCGTAGGTTCTGTGCCAGGCTCAGTATCCCATACGTTTGCTGTCGATGATATTGTTAACGACAGATCTTTTTATCTTCTTGTCCCGATTGGTAGAGCAGGCAACAAAACTAAACAGGTCGTCACTGCTATGGCAAAGGCTGATCGTGACTTCAACGGCAATGCACTTCCGTTGTATTATGCTGTGGTGCAAGTTCTTCAGATTATTGATAATGATTATGAAGATTATAAAATAGACCACATCATACATGAGGGGATCATGACTCTAGGGCATGCTATCAACCAATTAATCCTTTGGCACCGACGCGATATCCTGTTGGATGATGAGACGATGTCTAGCCCCGTCTTATCTCAAAAGACTGCAACCCCGTATTCTAAGCCGAAAGTCCGAGAAGATCCACTCCCGCTATGTCTCAGCAAGAATGATACTAACCTTGCTACTGAAGATAACAAAGAACAACTAGTTGAACAATAGATTGAAGTAGTACCAGATGAAGCTGCTGGTAGTATAGAGCAACCAGTTGAGCAACTTCCGATGACTACTCCTCGATCATCAGTGCCTATAAAAGTTAGCTCATACGAAAAAAAGAAACCTTCATCAGAAGTGTTAAAGTATTTGGAAAAACTGAAGGAAAATATTGCAAAATAAATTGCATCTCGTTCTTCACATGAGCCAGCAATAGAAGATATTGAGGAGTGGAAAGAAGACGGTGTCATATATAATCGGCAAATGGCTTTAGTTAAACCAGGAGTTCCAATATACAGGATTAATGACGTTCCTCCTGGATATGAGAATGGGAAGCCGTTTATGATATCGATATAACTGAGCAAGCAACCTTTGTCGCTCAGAAGAATGCACGAGTGGTACATAACTGCCAGCATGAAATATGAACTTTCTTACGTCATATTTATTGTGCCAATAGATGCATTCTAGAGCATTGGATCAGAAAAACGAGACCTTCTCTTTGAAGATCTACATAGCCTTTTCTATCGAGGCACTCGAAATCAACCTGCTACTCATCTGGTGCTTGTAAGTGCCTCTAATATTTCGAATTTGCTTTTCTAACTACATGGATACACATGTCATGAGATTATAACAATTCCAAACTTTTTCAATAGGATGCAATACATGTATAATAAAAAGATGGATACCAAGGCAGGTATCCTTGACCTTACAATGATTGCAAAGTGCCAATTCGACCAAGTAGATCGGAAGTCTTCTAAGTACAAGCACCTGAAAAAAAAAGAATTTGACAAAACAATCGCAAAAGAAAAGAAGGATAAAATGTTAAGTGTTGCAACTTATATATGACGTGCCATGTTTAACTTTGTCAGAGATGGCAAGGACTTAATAAAGGCTCTGTACCACTTCGAGTAAGTTCGACATATGACATTGAAATAGCAATTATTGCTAATTTTTAACTTAACACTGTGTTTGTACGTGTGCAGTAACCACTACATAATGATCTTCATCAAGCCAACACAGGGTTTGGCAATGGTATTGGACTCGGCTGATTACACACCAGATCGTTACAAAGATTTCCTTTACATTTTAAAATTGTACGGCTATTCAGTACTTTTAATTTACACACATTTAAAATGTGTTGACAAGTTTTGTATAATATTCCTTGTATTACAGGGCTTGGCGGTTTTACGTGAAAGAACTTGACGGTCAGAGCCCTTCTAATAAGGATGCATTGGAGATATCGACAAATTTTCCTTGTCCCAAGAAGCCTTCTGCGAGTGTTTTATGCGGGTATTACGTATGTGAGCATCTTCGGACCGTCTGCGAATATAGAGTGAATCCTGAGGATGTAAGTTATCCTTAATGTCGATATTGTATTTTCTTACTTTTGAGTTTTATTTTTATTGTAACTAGCGTGTTTTCTTACCACAACTAGGGTTTATCTGTATAGCCATTACAAAAAAATCTGTTAAGCTTGTTACTTCATAGAATTATTACTACTGTTCTACTCATGAGTTGTTATATATTTCATTGCAGCACGCGAAGAATGTTTACCAAGAATAGCTGGTTTGTAGAAGTATTTCTGATGGAGGAGCCGACAAGATTGCGAGTGAATTGTGTCAATTCATGCGTCGCGAAATCTTCCATCGAAGAGGGCTGTACTTCGATAATGATGGTGGAGTAGCTGATGTACCAGAACTTTGCCAGTATGACAATAGAAACATCTTTTAGTGAAACTCGTAAACTATGATGACTGTTGGTGTAGCAAACTATGAGATCACTTCTGTGTAACCTGTACATTGTTTTAGCAAATTAACTTCTATGATTATATTATTTTAGTGTAAACTATGAGATGAGTTTTGTGATTAAATTGTTTTAGTGAAATTGACCTGGAAATTAGAAATAACAGCAGGTACTACTGCATAGGGTATACTTTATCACAGACGGTTCTTTACCTACGGCTAGACCTGCCTGTGAAATTATATTATCACAAGCGGCTAGTCATAGGTAAAGAACCCCTGTGATAAAAAGATTACATAGGCGGTTATACTTATGGTACAAACCGCCTGTGATAAAGTGTCTTCACAGGCGGCTAGTAGTAGTTAGAGGACCGCCTGTGCTAATATAGATATCACAGACGATAAAACTTACGTTACTAACCGCCTATGATAAAGTGTCTTCACAGGCGGCTATTAGTAGTTAGAGGACCGTCTGTGCTAATATAGATATCACAGACAGTAAAACTTACGTTACTAATCGCCTGTGATAATGTGTCTTCACAAGCAGTTAGGCCTAGATAAAGGACCGCCTGTGATAAATCTATTTCACAGGCGGTATTACTTTCCGCCTGTGAAATTGTATATTATCACAGACTTTTCGTTTCAGGCGGTTTTGGAAACCACGTGTGATAATACGTTTGGAGCCGCCTGCGATGAAACTTATTGTAGCAGTGATGGCTGGCCACCTCACCTGGGTGGCCGTGGCCACCGCCATCGGCGCTGTACAGGGGTACAGGCCACTGTGGCCACCGCCAGCACCTCGCGGTGTCGCCGCCTCACCGTGGCCATGGTCGGCCCCTCGCACCGCCACCTCACGATTGGCTGCCGCCGCCACCGCCGTTGGAGAGGGGAAAGAGAAGGTGAGGGAAGAAAATGGGTAGAGTTAGGGTAAAGGTAGTTTTATATATGTCTCCATTTAAAACGTGGACTGTCAGATAAGATTTGACAGTTTATAGTAATTGGACTCCTCATCCCACTTCCTCCCCTGCCTCCTCCTTCCCCACCTCCTCAGCCCACCTCCTCGCCCCGACTCCGCCTCCTCCCACTTCCACCGCCGCCGCCGCGCCTGGCCGGACGCCTAGGCGTACGGGCACCCATTTGCATCCCTGAGTATCTCAAAATACTTCAGAGTATTTTCTATTCAATGTTTAATGCAATAGTTTACTGGCTTAAATATTCTCGAAACTAAGAAACTACGTAAAAGATGTCACTAAGGCTCTGGTCATGGTGGGTTGGAAGAGAGAGATAGAGAGAAGGATGAAGATGGCATCGTGATACAATAATCAATAATAAACATTCAAACATTATGTAGTTCAGATAATTTGTTACTAATGAACAGTTCCCAAATTACCAATCATATGAACAGCAAAGAGTAAAATGGAGATATCATAGCATTAAGAGAATGAAACATGATAGAAAATAATTTTTCATTACATGCTAAACTAAATAACTTGCCATTCAGAACTAGACTTACTCTCAAAGAAATCAATGGCCCAGTCATTAAGAGCCTCCATTATCAATGGCCATAAGCTCCACATGCCCAATGAAATTGACGGGGAGTAAAAGGTCATATAGGAGACAATTTACAAAACTTCTTCATAGACATCTGCAAAATAAATCAAATGAATGAGGTAACACAGGAGAAATCCAAAATCGAACCATCCAATCAATCAAGTATTAGAGCAAATATAACATCTCCTTGTAAGTTTTGCGTTTCAGTCTTTTACCTCTCTGACTTACAGGACCTAAATCTATAATAGGAACTTTCTATAGGTCTCTAGCTAATACCAGAGAAGTTCCAAGCAACAATGCTTAAAGCTAGTTTATCTGCAAACAATGCATATCAACCCTGTATGTTATTGCGCCTCCCCAATTAGGACCAGACAGTACAATACCTTGGCCATCCGAAGTTAGCATCTTGTGCAATACAGGCAACAAACTGGGCTCTATTTGGATATAAAGGTGAGGAAGACTGCTAATACACTCAAGGATTGTGCCTATGGCGCGTAAGCAGCCAAAAGCAGCTAATGCACCAGTGTCCTCAGCTTCCTCATCAGCCTCCGAACTAGCCATGCATCTCCAGAAGGAAGCAGCCTATCAAAATAGTAAGCATCATGTTATATGGAAGTTAGCAGCACATAATCAGTACATTCTGAAGACGGGTAAATTACCAAACTCTGGCATAACCCAAGTGCATATGGTGACATCTCTTCACCAAATCTGTCGACAATAGTCTCAAGGGTGGAGACAAGGTCCTCGTTTTCAACTTCACCCATCAGCTTAAAAAAATCTGATAACAAACAAGCAAATCAGTGCTGAACCATCATCAGAAAAACTTCCACCGAAATACTAAGTAGTTCAATTGAATACCATCAAGAAGTTGAGGAAGTATTGGCCAGATCTCATCAAGATCTACAGAGCGAAAACTAATTCTATTTAATGAACTAAAACACAAAATCAATAACTGATATACTCACAAAGTCAAACAAAGCTTACCTGTGCATGCTTCAACAAAAGAACGGAAGGCAAAGACTGAATCAACTCGGACTGGAAGTTCAGCATCACGCATACCAGCTATAACACAATGCATAGCTTTGCGGAAGTTGTCCTGATTTGAAAAATTGATGTGTGCATACTGTCCAGCAACCCATGCTGCCTAGTAACCGAATATATATCAGTCTGATGATACTAATAATTATATAAGAAAATACTATAGAATAAGCATTCAAGAATCAAACTAGAATATGATTATAAAAAGATCGAAGAGTATATTCATCGCTACACAGGACCCAAATGGTCAAAACCTAATTGATCTGATAAAGTAAAAGATGTACAAGAATATATGAAGTCCTCATATTAACTGGTAACTTGGATTTTATATAAAGGAAGTGTTGCAGTGTGATAGTGTACCCTACAGGATACTGTTTATCCTACACCTGGCACAAAACTTAGCATATCTTCAACTAGCATCTAATCTTTCATTCAAGGAACACCACCAAATTATGTAAATGTGTTAACCACAACTCATCATCCATTGATATAATTAGGATACAAATGACCATCTATATTGAAATCTGAAATATAATAAACACAACAATGATCTCAATCATAGTTCACAAGCTTGCCAACTCAAATACAAAGAGAACCAACAACAACAACAACAACAACAAAAACAACAAAGCCTTTGTCCCAAGCACATTGGGGTAGGCTAGATATGAAACTCAACAATTTTATTTTTTTTAAAAAGAAAGTAAAAGAGGAAAAGAGAGATAAGGGTAACAAAATACAAGAAAAATAAGATTCATGCACATGAATTGTTACAAAATTAAAGTTGGGGTAGGCGTATTTAAAAAAGGGGCAGCTCGATGCATGTAGCTCCCGCCTGCGTAGGGTCGAGGGAAAGGTCTGACCCATTTGGGTCTTTTGTAGACAGCCTTTCCCTGCATTTCTACAAGAAGCTGTTTCCAGAACTCGAACCCGTGACCTCATGGTCACAAGGCAACAGCTTTACCGCTGCGCCAAGGCCCACCTTCTTGGGGTAGGCATATTTGATTTGCAATTTTGCATACATCACTCATGTTGATATTGAATCTAATACAGAACAAACAAACAAACAAGTCAATGACAAATAAAGTACTGAAATAAACTGTTAAGTTACTATGCACCGACCGGTTGACCCGAAAAGCTTAAGCCGATAGGGAAAGGTGGGCAATTCACTTATATTTTAACACTCCCCCTCACGTGTAGGCTCTTTTGAGCCGCAAAGTGGAATAGGAGTCGGCTGCAATTTATTTTAATAAATCGCGCCCGCCAGGATTCGAACTCGATACCTGATACCATGTTATGAAGGATGCTTATGTTATTATAGGGGCAATGGCCCAAATATATAGAGGTATAGGAGGAGTACAAATATGGAGAATAATCTCGTATAAGGAAAAACATAAATAAAGATAATTTCCTAACATAAATAGAGATATTCTCTTAACACCCCCCTCAAACTCAAGGTGAGTTGCGAACACTGAGTTTGGAGAGATAAAAGCTATGCTAAGCTCGGGTTTGTGCCTTCATGAAGAAATCAACCAACTGAAGCTCTGAAGGCACATACTGAAGATCAATAACATCATCCTGTGCCTGTGCTCGTGTATAAGAAGCATCAACACCAATATGCTTGGTCAGCTCATGCTTGACCGGATCACGAGCAATACTGATAGCACCTGTACTGTCAGACAAAATAGGAGTCGGCATACAACAGAAACACCAAAATTCTCAAGCAACTACCGTAAACAAGTAACCTCTGCAGTCACAAGAGCCATAGCACGCAACTCAGCCTCTCACTCGAACGAGAAACTGCTACCTGCTTCTTAGTCTTCCAAGCAATGAGGGAACCACCAAGAAAAACACAATAAGCGGAAAGAGATCGACGATCAGAGGAATCACTAGCCCAAGTAGCATCACAATACACCTTGAGCTGTAAGGAGCTAGAGCATGGAAAGAACAAATGCCTAGAGATAGTCCCACCAAGATAACGCAAGACACGAAGTAAGTGGCTGTAGTGAATCTGAGTCGGAGCTGAAACAAACTAACTCAGAATGTGAACGGAATATGAGATATCAGGACGAGTGACACCGAGATATACTAGACTCCCTACAATATGACGATAACGAGTAGGATCATCAAGAGGTTCACCATCAGTGGATCGAAGGTGAACATTGAGCTCCATAGGAGTCTCAATAGTGCGGTGATCAGTAAGAGAAGCCCGATCAAGAAGATCCTGAATGTACTTCTCTTGAGACAGATAGATCCCCTCAGAGGTAGAGGAAACCTCAATCCCAAGGAAGTAACTGAAAGTGCATCTAGGGTATCCCTTGTGGGTTTTGGAGAATTGATGACAAGCATATGAGATCCTAATGAAATGATTGCAGGACAAACAAAGTAAACAAGCTCGGTGCACACAAAAAGGTGAAAAATAGAGTGCTGCCCGAAAAGGAAGACTTTAGTGGAATTTAGAAGAGCAAAGTAAATGTAAATGTATAGGGTGTGTGTGAGAGACACATCCCAAGAGCTCATGACTTTTCGTAAGAGTAAGGGGTTAATAATCAACTAAAATCCACTAGACACCGGACTAGTCCGTTCATGGACCGGACTAGTCTGGTCAGCTTACTGGAATGCAACCGGACAAGTCCGGTTTTAGACCGGACTAGTCCGCTCATGTTTCTGTTGTCCTCTTTAGAGGACTGCGGACTAGTCCATCCATGCGACAGGACTAGTCCGCTAAACTTTCTGGAACTCCACTTCACATAGCACCGGACAAGTCCGGTTTTAGACCGTACTAGTCCGGTTAACCCACTGGAAGTAGACCGGACAAGTCCGATCATATACCGGACTAGTCCGATATTAGGTTTTACAACGATAACCTTATTGGAAACCATATAAATGGGTGATCCACGGCCTTCCAACAAAAAGACACGACTCATCTTGCTTGAAACAAAAACCCTAGCGCCGCCACCTGTCCCAAGAGCCCCAAAACACATCTCCCCACACATCTAAGGTGCAAAAAGGTGAAAATCAATCAAACACTTGGATTTGGGATTGGGAGATCGTCGTTCCTTCGTTGTGAACTCTTGGGGTTTGATCTCTCTACACTCATATTCTGCATTGTAATCTTTTTGAGTGTATTTGATTGCTTTCTCATTGTAATTCTTGTGGGAGCCCTCAACGTGTGAGGTTGCCCCACAAACTCGGTGATTACCCGTGCTAGTGGAGTCAAGTCAGCCTTGTGTGGTGACTTGAAGAGCGAAAGGGTTAGAGACCCGGCTCTGTGTGAGCTTCCTCAACGAGGACGTAGATCTCTTTATGAGATCAAACCTCGGCAAAATTTGTGTCTCGCATGCCTCCTTGTTTTTTGTTGATTATAACATCTAGTTGCTAAACTTCATAATTTGAGTTGCTAAGTCTCATTCACGGGCATAATCACACCTCACATTGTAAAATCAAAATAGAATAACTGTTGTTCTTATTTCCGCTGCTAAACAAGTTAATTCTCCTGTACAACACTTATACAATCTACACACTTCAGGCACACCGGACTAGTCCGCTCACACAACCGGACTAGTCCGGTCAATCAAGTTTTTGACAACTACTTTAAGTGTGCAGGAAACTCTATAAGGCCTATTCACCCCCCTCTAGGCCACATTCAATTTGTATCAGAGCCAACTTCTCCATCAACGAGACTCACATCTCGGAGAGATCAATGGCCTCTGAAAAGAACAACAATATCCCGAAGACGAACAACAACGATGAGGAGCAAGAAGCCAAAGCCTTCGATGTGCTGAAAGAAAGTCCACATGACGATGAAGAAGTGAGACAAATAAAGGCACTACTGAGAAAGAAATTAATGGCACAAAAGGGAAAAGAGGAAGAAAAGACGATGGGGAGTGGTCATCACGACTACTCCCGATATCCTTACAACTACAACCGTCTCAATTCAAATAGTCATTATCTATCCATTCCTATGGGAAGGCCCCCGTAGTTTGACGGAAGTGACTATACCATGTGGAAGTACAACATGAAAATGCATCTAATATCCTTGAATCCCAGCCTTTGGCATATTGTCTGCACAGGAATAGATATCCCAGACACGGATGAAGAACTCACTCCGGAACAAGAACAAGAGATTCACAGAAATGCACAAGCCGTTGCAGTAATCACATCGTCACTGAGCAGAGAAGAATTCACCAAGATCGATGGACTAGAGAGTGCAAAAGAAATCTGGGATACACTCAAAACAGCTCATGAAGGAAATAGGTCTGTACGTGAAGCCAAAATTGAGATTCTTGAAGGAGAGTTGGGGAGATTTGCTATTGAAGAAGGCGAATCACCTCAAGACATGTACAACCGGATGAAGGCACTCATCAACAATCCGTGCCTATGGAAGTAAGAAATGGACTGATCACGAGGTGGTCAAAAGGATGATTAGAGCCTTCATGCCAAGAAACGTCACACTTTGCTCAATGATTAGAGAAAGCCCCGGGTTTCACAAAATGACTCCCGATGAGTTATTGGGGAAGATTATAAATCATGAAATGATGGAGAAGGAGGCTCAATATGTCAAAGACTTAGCCGAGCTCACCTCTTCCAAAAAGAAAGAAGTTGCTCTCAAAGCAACGTGCAGACCCAAACTCAAAGAAACCCGTGAAGACCAAGATGACGGAGATACAAGCGACGTGAGTACTGACCTAGATGATGATGAAATGGTACTCTTTATCAAAAAGTTCAAGCGCATGATGAGGAGAAGACATGGTAACAACTCAAATGAAGGGAAAAGCAAGGATAAAGGAAAATCCAAGGCTCGACGTACTTGCTATAATTGTGGAGAGTACGGTCACTTCATGGTGGACTGTACTTATGAAGAAAACAAGAAGAAGAAGGAAACGAAAGCACATGAGAAGAAAAATTTCAGAAAAAGGAGACAAGCTCATCAAGCTCACATTGGCAAGGAGTGGGACTCAAACGATGAGTCCTCCTGCAATGAAGAAGAGGAGATGGCCACCATTGCCGTTAAGAAACCCACCATGAGAGCTACACTCTTCCCAAACATGGGAGGACGGGATATGAACAACCATACTTACCTTATGGCTAAAGAAGGCAAGAAAAAGGTTCGACTTACTTCTCCTGCGTTAAATACCTCTGTTGATGACTTTGATAGCTCTAGTGATAATGAAGAAATGTTTAGAGGATTAAGTAAAATTGCTTTAAAGAAAATGGAGATGTTGTCGAACGAAATCTTTGAAAAGGAGGAACTTGTCAACCGACAAGAAGATATGCTCATCCGTGAAAGGAAGAGATATCAAGAGGTTGAAAAACTTCTTGAGCTTGAAAGAGAGAAGAACAAGTCACTTGAGGTTGAGCTAGCCTTGAGTAAGGAGACTTACTCAAAGCTAGAGGACTCACATATTGCAATCAAGGATGAGCTTGCTAACTTGTCAAGAGTTAACAAGATCCTAGAGGTGCAAGTTGAGTCGCTAAAGAAAAGTGACTCATCTTCCTCCAAGAGCTCTTCCTCCAAAGATATGAGTTCGACAACAATTGGAACCTGCACATGCTCTAGTAAGAAAAATATCATTTCTAATACTTCAACTTCTCATGATGTGCATCCTTCCCAAATCGGCATCTTTGATAAGGAGAAGATCAAATATGCACGTAGCGCATATATGGTCACTAGACCTCCTAACGTCAAAGATGGTCTTGGGTTTGACAGGAACAAACACATATCCACTCTTAATCATGCAAAGAAAAGAATCACCTTTGTTAAGGAAAAATCACATGAATCTAATTTACAAATATTGTTTCGTACATTTGATGCTTCCTATGTTCTTATGAAAAACAAATATGGAAAAGTTATTGCTAAATACACAGGGCCATGCCACAGGAACTCGAAAACTTGTGTGTGGGTGCCCAAGACTCTTGTGACTAACCTGAGAGGACCCAAGCAAGCTTGGGTACCTAAAACCAAGGAATAATTCTGTTTTGCAGGCTTACTCCTCCGGTGGATCTAAGTGGGTGTTAGATAGCGGATGCACAAATCACATGACCGGAGAGAGAGATATGTTTGTGGAGTATGAGTACAACGAGGATCCAAGTGAAGGCATATACTTTGGAGACAACAGCCAAGGAAAGGTCCGTGGTAGCGGTAACATTGAAATATCTCCTCAACACACTTTATCTAATGTTTTACATGTAGACTCCCTAGATTATAACCTTTTGTCAATATCTCAACTATGCGACAAAGGTTATAACTGTTTATTCATTAATGAGGGTGTGACCGTTTTTAGAAGAAGCGATGCTCGTTTGCATTGAAGGGAATGTTGACGGGAAAGCTTTATCTCGTTGATTTCAACAAAGATAAAGCCGAACTCAACACTTGCTTGGTTGCTAAAACCAACATGGGATGGCTGTGGCATAGATGGCTAGCCTATGTTGGGATGAGAAATCTGCAGAAACTTCTAAGAGGTGGTCACATCCGAGGTCTAAAGGATGTGGTTTTTGAGAAAGACAGGCCGTGCAACGCTTGCCAGGCGGGAAAACAAGTTGGAGCACCACACCCCGCCAAGAACATAATGACCACTACAAGACCACTGGAACTTCTTCATATAGATCTATTTGGTCCAATTGCTTACATAAGTATCGACAGTAACAAATACGGTTTAGTAATTGTTGATTATTTTTCAAGATTTACCTGGGTATTTTTCTTGTATGATAAATCAGAAACTCAGGGAATCCTCAAGAAGTTCCTGAAAAGAGCCCAAAACGAATTCTCGTCAACCGTGAAGAACATCAGAAGTGACAACGGGACAGAATTCAAGAATACACAAGTTGAAGAGTATCTCGATGAAGAAGGGATAAAGCATGAGTTCTCGGCACCCTACTCTCCTCAACAAAACGGGGTGGCCGAAAGGAAGAACAGAACATTGATTGAAATGGCAAGAACAATGTTGGACGAATACAAGACATCAGATCGATTTTGGGCAGAAGCGGTGAACACTGCTTGTCATGCCACAAATCGGCTGTACCTTCACCGACTACTGAAGAAAACTCCATATGAGCTCCTTACCGGTAAAAAGCCTAATGTTTCTTATTTCAGAGTTTTTGGTTGTAAATGTTTTATTCTGAATAAGAAACTGAGGGCTTCGAAGTTTGCTTCAAAGTCCGATGAAGGGTTCTTGCTCGGCTATGAATCGAATGCCTACGCCTATCGTGTCTTCAACAAGGTGTCCGGCCTTGTTGAAGTAGCACGTGACGTAGTGTTCGATGAAACTAACGGCTCACAAGTGGAGCAAGTCGATAAGTGTATGCTAGATAAAGAGGAAGCTCCATGTGAAGCGCTGAAGAAAATATCACTTGGTGATATTCTACCACAAGAGCAAACGCAAGACTCAAATGCACAAGGTGAACCTCAACAAGAGAGCAATGATCAAGGGGGAGCTTTTACACAAGATCAAGTGGAGGAAGATCAAGAAGATCAAGATAATCATGGAAGCAATGATCTAGGGGGAGACAATGAACATGAAGATTATGAAGAACAAGCAGCTACACAAGTCCCTCACCCGAGAGTACATCAGAGTGTACAAAGAGATCATCCTGTCAACAATATCATTGGTGATATTGCTAAGGGAGTAACTACTAGATCTCGCGTTACAAATTTTTGTGAATACTATTCTTTTGTCTCTTTTCTAGAACCATCCAGGGTAGACGAAGCCTTAAGGGATCCAGACTGGGTGATGGTAATGCAAGAAGAATTGAACAACTTCAAAAGAAATGAAGTGTGGAAGATGGTGGAAAGACCAAGGGCGAACATCGTTGGAACCAAATGGGTCTTTCGGAACAAGCAAGATGAACATGGAGTAGTAACAAGAAATAAAGCGAGGCTGGTGGCCAAGGGTTATTCTCAGGTCGAAGGTTTGGACTTCGACGAAACTTTCGCTCCCGTAGCTAGACTTGAGTCCATTCGTATTTTATTGGCATATGCTACTCACCATAATTTTAAGTTGTATCAAATGGACGTCAAAAGTGCCTTCCTCAACGGTCCGATAAAGGAGGAAGTTTATGTGGAGCAGCCACCAGGATTCGAAGACCAAGAGTATCCTAACCACGTCTATAAACTGCGTAAGGCTCTCTATGGCCTCAAACAAGCTCCTCGAGCTTGGTATGAGTGCCTTAGAGATTTTCTAACTCAAAATGGATTCAAAATTGATAAAGCTGACTATACACTCTTCACTAAACATTTTGATGATCATCTATTTGTATGTCAAATTTACGTTGATGATATTATCTTTGGATCCACTAACAAGTCTTTCTGTGAGGAATTTAGCAAAAATATGACAGATAGGTTTGAGATGTCGATGATGGGCGAATTGAAGTTCTTCTTGGGATTCCAAGTGAAGCAACTGAGAGAAGGCACATTTATAAGCCAAACCAAATACACACAGGACATCCTCAAGAAATTCAATATGGACAAAGCCAAGCCCATCAAGACACCCATGGCAATCAACGGACATCTCGATCTCAATGAAGAAGGTCCAAATGTGGACCAAAAGGTATATAGGTCAATGATCGGCTCCTTACTTTACTTATGTGCATCTAGGCCAGATATTATGCTTAGCGTATGCATGTGTGCAAGGTTTCAAGCCGCACCTAAAGAGTGTCACTTAATTGCTATAAAAAGAATCCTAAGGTATCTTGTGCACACACCAAACTTGGGCCTTTGGTATCCCAAA
Organism: Neostapfia colusana; assembly: GCA_030760725.1. Lineage (NCBI taxonomy): Eukaryota > Viridiplantae > Streptophyta > Magnoliopsida > Poales > Poaceae > Neostapfia > Neostapfia colusana. The sequence continues at coordinate 54,090,034 of JASWHV010000017.1, forward strand.
GGATTCAAGTTTAACTTGATAGGTTATTCCGATGCCGACTATGCAGGATGTAAAGTCGATAGAAAGAGCACTTCAGGGACCTGTCAATTTCTTGGCAGATCCCTAGTTTCTTGGTCATCTAAAAAGCAAAACTCTATTGCTGTTTCAACAGCGGAAGCAGAGTATGTTGCAGCAGGTAGTTGTTGTGCACAACTACTTTGGATGCGACAGACTCTTAGAGACTATGGCTACAATCTAAATCATATCCCGCTTCTATGTGATAATGAAAGCGCAATAAAAATTGCACACAACCCTGTAGAGCACTCAAGGACTAAGAACATAGATATTCATCATCACTTTCTTAGAGATCACTCATTAAAAGGTGGCATTGAAATTTCACATGTTAGAACTGAAAAACAACTAGCAGATATTTTTACCAAACCATTAGATGAGAAAATGTTTTGTGAGCTAAGAAATGAACTTAATATTCTTGACTCTCGAAATGTGGCTTGAAACGCATACATACCTGGTTGCAACCTCAAATGTTACATTTTATTGTAAAAACCGCTCCTCATCTCTTTTTCTTCTAAGAAAACTATTTTAATGAAGAAATCTTGCGAAATATGACCATTGTTTGATTGTTGCTTGCCTACTGGTCGTAATTACCAAGATTATTTGCAAAAATTAGTATCCTTGGATCACCTCTAAACTCTACTATCTGCATCAAGTCTGTTGGAACCGGACTTGTCCGGTTGTCGACCGGACTAGTCCGGACAGACGACACAATTAGGTTAATTCAGAGGCACCGGACTAGTCCGCTACCATGACCGGACTAGTCCGGTCAATCGCATATAGAAGCAGTTGGCCGGACCAAACCCCTCCTCTCCACTCATAAGCACTTTGTCTCACCCCCTCTCCTAAACCCTAGCTCCCAAAGTGATTTTCGAGTTGAGCCCTCAAACTTGAAGTTTTCTCCGTGAAAAAGCCTCTCCTCGACGAGTGGATTCTACTCTCCGGACTCATCCGGATAGACTCTTGCTCCTTCAACGCGAATCATCAAATCTTGGTAAATTCCCCCCTAAAACCAAAATCTCAACTTTTCTAGTTCTAGCTAGTTTCCTTTGATGTCAAAAGGATGTACATTGCCTCAATAGATGCATTCCTACCACTTTCCTGCCTTTGTGTCCTTAGATAGGAGATTTGATTCAAATGAAACATTAGGGTTCTTATGCCAGGCCGGACTAGTCCGGCGCACAGATGCGGACAAGTCCGGTCCACCGGACAAGTCCGCACTCTAAAACCGGACAAGTCTGGTCTCTGACAGTTGAACCCCTACATTCCCATTTGAAGTCGATAATGAGTCCATTCGCATCTAATACTTGAACTCCTTATCAGGCACCATGTCTTCAGGCTCAGATGACGACTCTTTTCACCTTGACGAAGAGGTTCAACGTGAAAGAGTGAGGAGAGCCAAGGAGGGAGTGATGAAGAAAAGACATGATGTCAATGTCCACTCTTCACCTTCCGACGAAAATTTGCCTAAGAAGAGGAAAGTAATTGTGAAGAAGCCTCGAGGGAAGGCTATGGCCGAGAGCTCCTCAGGACCTAAGAGGACTCTCAATAAAGGGAAGGGGCTTGCTAGTGGCCCCATTGGGCCTCTGAAAATGAAAAATCCCGTTCATCGCAACAGGCAACCTTCAGATAATGATTACACTGGAAAAGGGGGTGAACTAGATGACAAGTTCAAAAAAGCAGAAGTGTATAATCAGCCCAGAGAGTCAGCTGACCCCATATTTTGGAGTAATTTTCATGCTGATTACTATGAACATGTGTATCGGAAGATGAAGCATCCCGTTGTCGAGAGTCAGTGGGTTGATATTGATTATCTACAGTCCAAGAGATGTCAAGCTTATCAGGAGGTTGTGACAGCCCTCGAGCTTCATGGACTAAAAGAACTATTCTCCTTCCAGTGTGACTGGAATGACAAAGTCATCACGCAATTCTACTCCACTCTCTACTTCGCTCGTGATGACAACGACAGGATGGTTTGGATGACACATGGGTCTCAGTACAGTGTCGCATATGAAGAATTTGCAAGGATCCTTCATCTTGAGGACACCTTAGACAATGAACTTGTGATTCACAACCTGAAACCACTGGAGAAAGATCAGCTGGACTTTCTCTATGATACACGGATGCCATTCAAGCCTCCCACCACCAAATACATGAAGCCCTTCTTTGTAGTCCTCAATCAGATATTGAGGAAGACTATAGCTCCCAAAGAGAGAGATGTAGGGACTGTTCAGGGCACCCTCAGAACCTTGATGAAGGTCATAAGCAAGAAGAGAAAATTCAATGTGTTTGAGTACATCTACAATGACATTGTCAATATCTCTATCAATCCCATCCGGTCTTGCGGCTATGCACCCTACATAATGTTCATGATTGAGAAAGTGACAGGACTGGAGTTCGTAAAGGATGTGCCTCACACTAGACTTAGGCCCCAAAAGCCCACTATATATTCTGCTCCTTCTGCTCCTGCCTCACCCGGAGAAGAAAGAAGATCCAAGAGAGCTCAAGAGGAGCCAATATCTGAGGCTGCAGCTACCACTCATGCAACCTCCTCTACTCGGGAATCCTCAAGTGGCATCTTCAAGATGCTATCTTCTATCTTTGCCTCTTGCCGCAAAGTGGAAGTTAAGCAACATGAAGAGAGATTGGCCAGGAAGAAGCATCAAAGATATGTAAAAGCCAACATCCAAGCCATCTGTGCCAAACTAGAAATTAAGCCACAAGGGTCACTTGAGGTTTCTGAGGACTCAGCTGAAGACTTCACTGAAATGCCAACCTTCACTGACCAAGAGTTGAGCTCCCTTGGGTTTTGTGGTGGTTCAGCTGCTAACCCTCTACATGTTCAAGATGATGAAGATCAAGGAGAAGAGGAAGATGAAGATAGGACTGAGAGTGAAAGTGGGAACGGCGATGAGTGATTCCACTCGATTTTTCCCTTTTTGGTGCCTTGATGCCAAAGGGGGAGAGATTATCTAGGATAAGTTATTAAGGACTTGTGATCGAGGACTTGTACTTATTTTTAAAACTATTGTAATTTGACTATTTACCTTATGTGTGATGCTTACATCTATGGTTGTTATCTTTTATCCTCGTTCATCACATTTTTGTTGATCACACATTTGTTAGGCACCCCACCATAAGGTGTGTGTATATGAGAGAAGTTTTTCTTGTTAGTTATTCATTATTCTCATATATGCACACGTTATGAAAAATCAATTTTTTTCTCTTAATTGTGATATCTCAAATGGTTGTCATCAATCACCAAAAAGGGGGAGATTGAAAGTGCATCTAGGGTATCCCTTGTGGGTTTTGGAGAATCGATGAAAAGCATATGAGATCCTAATGAAATGATTGTAGGACAAACAAAGTAAACTAGCTCGGTGCACACAAAAAGGTAAAAAATAGAGTGCTGCCCGAAAAGGAAGACTTTAGTGGAATTTAGAAGAGCAAAGTAGATGTAAATGTATAGGGTGTGTGTGAGAGACACATCCCAAGAGCTCATGACTTTTCGTAAGAGTAAGGGGTTAATAATCAACTAAAATCTACTAGACACCGGACTAGTCCGTTCATGGACCGGACTAGTCCGGTCAGCTTACTGGAATGCAACCGGACAAGTCCGGTTTTAGACCGGACTAGTCCGCTCATGTTTCTGTTGTCCTCTTTAGAGGACTGCGGACTAGTCCATCCATGCGACAGGACTAGTCCGCTAAACTTTCTGGAACCCCACTTCACATAGTACCGGACAAGTCCGGTTTTAGACCGGACTAGTCCGGTTAACCCACTGGAAGTAGATCGGACAAGTCCGATCATATACCGGACTAGTCTGGTATTAGGTTTTACAATGATAACCTTATTGGAAACCATATAAATGGGTGATCCACGGCCTTCCAACAAAAAGACACGACTCATCCTGCTTGAAACAAAAACCCTAGCGCCGCCACCTATCCCAAGAGCCCAAAAACACATCTCCCCACACTTGGATTTGGGATTGGGAGATCATCGTTCCTTCGTTGTGAGCTCTTGGGGTTTGATCTCTCTACACTCATATTCTGCATTGTAATCTTTTTGAGTGTATTTGATCGCTTTCTTATTGTAATTCTTGTGGGAGCCCTCAACGTGTGAGGTTGCCCCACAAACTCGGTGATTACCCGTGCTAGTGGAGTCAAGTCGGCCTTGTGTGGTGACTTGAAGAGGGAAAGGGTTAGAGACCCGACTCTGTGTGAGCTTCCTCAACGAGGACGTAGATCTCTTTGTGAGATCGAACCTTGGCAAAATTTGTGTCTCGCATGCCTCCTTGTTTTTTGTTGATTATAACATCAAGTTGCTAAACTTCATAATTTAAGTTGCTAAGTCTCATTCACGGGCATAATCACACCTCACATTGTAAAATCAAAATAGAATAACTGTTGTTCTTATTTCCGCTGCTAAACAAGTTAATTCTCCTGCATAACACTTATACAATCTACACACTTCAGGCACACCGGACTAGTCCGCTCACACAACCGGACTAGTCTGGTCAATCAAGTTTTTGACAACTACTTTAAGTGTGCAGGAAACTCTATAAGGCCTATTCACCCCCCTCTAGGCCACATTCAGTAACGGAGAGGACCAAGATCGGACATAAGAAACTGATCACTAAGACGAGCCTTCACGAAGGCTATGTACTCAGGGTCGTCTCCAGTGATGATCATATCATCAACATAGAGAAGAAGAAGAAGTGTACGACCACGAGACGAGATATGCACAAAGAGCATAGGATCATGAGCACTGGCAGAAAAACCAGCAGCAGTGACCACGGACCCAAAACGCTGAAACCAAGCATGAGGAGCCTGCTTAAGGCCATAAAGAGAACGTCGAAGACGGCAAACCATACCCTCAGGAACAGAATACCCAGGTGGTAGCTGCATATAAACCTCCTCACGCATCTCACCATTAAGGAAGACATTCTTCACATCAAGCTGAGAGATGGACCAGTCACGAACAGAGGCCACAACAAGTAGAGTGTGAACAGTGGTCATGTGAGCAACAGGAGCAAAGGTCTCATCATAGTCACGACCATGTTCCTGCTGGAAGCCACGGGCGACTAAACGAGCCTTACAGCACTCAAGTGAACCATCAGAGCGGGTCTTAACCTTATAGACCCACTTATAGGTGATAGGACGAACACGTGGGGGACATGGCACAAGTTCCCATGTGCCAGTGCGCTCGAGAGCAGCAATCTCCTCGGCCATCGCATGTTGCCATTCCGGATGAGGAACAGCATCACGACACGTAGCCGGCTCATACAGAGCAGCAACAGCAGAGCTAGAAGGAGAATACCGATCAGGAGGTTGTTGAGGACGATGACCACGTCCAAGAGGCTGCTCAGGAGAAGAATCATCGGAAGGAGATGATCTCTTAGGAAAGGAGGACGTACCAGGAGAGGCAGACTGATCTGCAGAAGATGGATCATCAGAAGTTGACCCAACTAGAGTAGACGACTCATCAGAAGATGGTACGTCTGAAGGAGGGACAACTCGTTGAGTATAGACCTGCGTCTCAAGAGCCTTCAAAGTATAATCGGGAACCAAAGAAGCAGGCTCCGAAAGAGAAGAAACCGTGGAACGCGACACCGAGTATGAAAGTGGTGCACCAGAAACTGGAGCATCTGGAAAGAACAGAAATGAAATGGGATCGACCACAAATACATAAGAAGTATCAGAAGAAGGACGAGGATAGAAATGACGTGTCTCATCAAAAACAACATCCTATGAAATCCTCATCCGTCGATCAATCGGATCCCATCAACGATACCCCTTATGCTCCAAACTATATCCAAGAAAACACACTCGACCGACTAGGCAGTCAGCTTAGTGCGCTCACGAGGTGCGAGCAGCACGTAGCAAACGCATCCAAAAAGACGAAGGCTGGTGTAGTTAGGCGTCTTACCCGTAAGACGCTAAAAAGGAACCCGCTCCTCTCTAAGTGCCGACGATGGCTGAATGTTAATTAAATAAGTGGCAATCGAGACCGCCTCAGCCCAAAAATGAGGAGGAATAGAGGAAGCAATCAGAAGAGTACGAGACATCTCAAGAAGATGACGATGCTTACGCTCAGCAACACCATTCTGAGCATGAGCACCAGGACAAGAAAACTGGGCAAGAGTACCTTGCTCAGAAAGAAACTTACGAAGAGCATCAGAAAGGTATTCACCTGCGGAATTGGCTCGAAAAATACGAATAGGAGTGTCAAACTGAGTGCGGACCATAGTCGAGAAGGACTTATAGATAGATAATGCCTCACTACGATGTTTCATAAAGTAAACCCATGTGTGTCGCGAAAAATCATCTATAAAAATGATATAGTATTTATGTCCTCCTTTTGAAGCAAAAGGTGCAGGTCCCCATACATATGAATGAATAAGATCAAAAGGACGCTCAGACACCGACTCACTAGAATGATAAGGAAGCTGAATCTGCTTCCCTAACCGACAACCCTAACAATGAGCTAAAGACTCAGAACTAGAGACTGATCCTAAAAGACCACGCCGAACTAGAACGGACAAACGAGAGTCACAAAGATGACCCAAACGGTGGTGCCACTGAGCAAACGTCAAAGTGGACGAAGCAACAAGACTGGCAGGCGCAGCGGAAGGAAGACGAAGCCAGTCAAGCTCCCAAAGACGCTATGAATCACGACGACGAGGGCCAGTACCAACCAGGCGACCCGTGTGACGATCCTGAACATAACAAATATCATGATCAAGAATCACTCGACAATCACTATCAGTGAGTTGACTAGCGGATATAAGCTGCATTGTAAGTCCAGGAACAAAGGAAACATCAGGAACAGCAAAAGACTCAGATAAAAGAGTGCCCTGTCCAACAACCGAAAGAGGAGAACCATCGGCAGTATGAACAGTAGAAGAACGATACGAAGGACTCAAGGAATACAAGCTGGTACGATAAGGAGTCATATGGAAGGAAGCACCAGAATCAAGAATCCTTGGACAAATACCTGGAGCAGAAGTAGGAGGTGGTCCTTCAGTGGAAGACGAAGAAGCAGCAGCAGTACTCGAAGGTGCAGAATACTGAGTTACAGAACCAGCAGCTCCTGATGGTGCAGAAGTAGCAAGGCGACGAAGAAGCATGAGTAATTGTGCATCCGTAGTAGCAGAACTCCCGTGAGATCCTCTAGTACTAGCACCACCAACACCCTGTGAAGACCAACGAGCCTGAGCCTTCTTCTTCCTGAAAGAATATGCCTCCACATGACCATCTTTACCACAATAATCACAGCGAAGAGCACCACGCCCCCCAGCCGTAGAAGGAGGAGCAACTGAAGACGGAACGGTCGGTGGAGGAGCCGTGTGCGTAGGTTTCATAGAGCGATCTGCCAATACCGAAGAAGTAAGCAGTAACCCAGCAGCCTGAAGACGAGTCTCCTCATTACGAACACTCGTCAGAGCATCCATAAGGGAGACACATGGGTGACGAGCAAGTAACTGAGCATGAAGAGGCTCAAATTCGGCACGAAGACGGGTCAAAAAATCATAAGTGCGTCGAAGCTCAAGTGCATCCTTCTGACTATGACAAGACTGACAAGTATCTATCGACAATTGAGAACCAAGAGCATCAAGCTGACACCAAATAGCAGACATCTGACTGAAGAACTCCTCCACTGTAGCATCTCCCTGCTGTAACAACTGCTCCTGACGAATAGCAGCAAGGTAGGTAGACTGTCCAGTAGGCTCGTAACGAGAGCGTAGAAAATCCCACATCTGGTGTGCATACTCAAACTCAACTATATCAGCAGCAAGACGATCCTCCATACTGGCAGCAAGAATAGCAGAAGCTCGAGCATCATCATCCATCCAAGTCCTGTATAAGCTGAAACGAGACTCATACGCAGACAGACGAGTCTCATAATCCGCAAGTAATTTCTTCTCATCATCATCAGTAGCATTATCTGAAATAACGGGCTGAGAAGGAACCACAGGGCAAGGCGGACATTTGAGATCACCTGTGCGATACTCCCAGAGTCGTAGACCACACATGTGCAGACGCATGCGGGGAACTCAACCGCGGTAATTGGTGCCATTGAAAAGCACCAGACATCGCACAACTGGAACCCCACCCGAAGAAGTCATCCTGATAGGATAACCGGCGACGGCGAGAGCGCAAAATAAGCGGCGGCAGGCGACGGCGAGAGTGCAAAAGAGAAAGGCCCAAGCTGCAAGTTTTCTCTCTCTTTTTTTTTTCTTTTTTTTTCTTTTTTTACCTAGCCTGTTTCACAGACAAAGAAGCAGGCGGCAGCAGGTCCCACGGGGGCCGATTCAAGGTAGTCACGCAGGCACTGCACTTGGGCGCAGAATAAGTATGCTTGAGCGGGTCCCAGGGGCGCAGATCAGGGCAGCGTCTGCAACCTTTCCTTCGTAGATCAGAACTGGAAGCACATGGAAGCCAGGCAGCGAGCACTTCTGCAGAGAGGCAGGCAGCAGCGCGCCCGGGGTGCAGACGTATCTCCGAGTTCCAGAGGCGACTTGGCGGCCATGCGTTGCAGCAGGGCGGCGGGCCCCAGTCGAGCAGCAGAGGGCACAACTAGGAGCACGCCGGCATGCAGATGCCAGAAAAAAGGCAGCGGCAAAGCACTGATCCGGCGGTGGCGCAAAAAAAAAGAAGTGCGGCCAGTAGGTTAGAGATTAAAACCCTAGTTTTATGGCTCTGTTATCATGTTAAGTTACTATGCACTGACCGGTTGACTCGAAAAGTTTAAGCCGATAGGGAAAGGTGGGCAATTCACTTATATTTTAACATAAACAACAGAATTAGACCATCTTCAATAGTTCAATTATGTCTCTTCACTGGATATAGGCGCTGCTGCCTGCTAGTACCCTCAAATTTGAAGGGTACATCCACAAACAGTTACAACCTAGGTTATTTTAAAAAGTTTTCCCAAAAAGCAACAAGGAGAACAAAAATGTGGAAAATATGAATGATAATCAATTCAAGGAATATAATATGAGAAATGCTCCAACATCTAGATGCAAGAAAGAGGAAAGGCAGAACCGCTACCAGGTTGAACAGACTACCTTTGCACGCAGGTGTCCAACATGACTACTGAACTCTGGAAAGACATGCTGAACCAACATCCGCTCCAGCTTGTCAGGAAATGTACTCCGGCGATCACCTCCGACGAACACGCACAGAACACACGCGAACACAATAAACACAAGAGAGGTTTTGGTGCAGCTAGCGAGCTGCTGCTTTTCTGTTGCTTACAATTTTTAAAGGGGAGATGCATGCGCTATGATGCACTTTACACGCAGTCATGGCGAGCGAACCGGGCCACATCGAGCTATTCTCGCCGCCCTCAAACACACGCACGCACGATCACCATACTGTTGAGGTAATCTAGTTGTCTGAACTCGTTGCAATGGTTTGTTTTCCTTCTGAAACTTCCTGTGTGCCTGAAACGTGCTGCGTTCACGTTGTGGCTGGGTCTTAGTCGTTGGAGAGATAGTCTCCACGTCTTTCTCTTTTTCGGTTAGCAGTGTGAGTGTGTGAAACATCAACACGTCCGTGGTAGCACGGGAAAAACGGATCGTGGGTTATGGACACACGTTGAGTTTGTTATCATCTTTGTGAAATGAAAGAAGATCTGGTGCGGCAGTTGTGAGCATGCCAGGAAAAATACTTCGCCTCTCATCTCTTCTGAATGTTAGCAAAAAAGAAGACAGCAGAGGCTTTGTAGACTCGCTCTCCTCGTCGAAACCGCGTGATCGCGTTGGGTAATCCAAGATCCCATCCCCGACATTTGGCATCAGAGCCAGGCTTTCGCGGCGGTGGTGCTGCTGGTGGTGAGGAGGTGACGGTGTGATCACCAGGCATGGGCGATTCTTCTCCCAAGACCGAAGGCGGGAAGAGAAAGATGGATGATGATGCTTGTGCCATCGTTGTTTGATCTGCATCAAGAGGGGTGCCGATAATTTACCCGCAACTCACCGACATCAATTACGGCGTGTGGGTTGTAAAGATGAGGATGATCATGCGCACCCTCGGTTGCTGGTCTGCGATCGACAGCAATGGTGTGTATGATCAAGACAAGGACGAGGACGCATTCACTGCTCTCTCACAGTCGCTCCTAGATGCAATGGTGATGGCCATTTCGGAGTACGACACTGCAGCTGATGCTTGCGAGGCAATCCGGAAGATGCGTGTCGGAGAGGACCGTGTCAAGAAAGCCAGGGTGAAGCAGCTGAAGAGAGAGCTGGATCGGATGCAGATGAGCGACGGTGACACCGTTGCAGCCATCGGGCAGAAGCTGACCACAATCGTCGCCGAAATTCGTTCACTAGGTGAGAAAGTTGATGATGAATATGTGATAGAGGTGTTATTCAATGCAGTACCAGATAGATTTGCAGATGTGGTCAATACCATTGAACAATGGGGCGATCTCTCCACGATGTCTGTGTCGGAGGCCGTGGGAAGGTTGGCGGCGTATGAGAATGGTCGGCGAGGTCGTCGGAGCAGCGGGAAAGAGGAGCAGCTCATGCTTGTTGTTGTAAATAGAACTTGTATTATTCAAGAGGCCACAAGCCTCTATAAATAGATGTACAGGGATAACAATTATGCAGAAAACCTCTTATGCAAAAGGAAAAGTACAAATATACCCCTACATCTCTAACACCCCCCCCTCAAACTCAAGGTGCATCACGAACACTGAGTTTGGAGAGATAAAAACTATGCTGAGCTCGGGTTTGTGCCTTTGTGAAGAAATCCGCCAATTGAAGCTCTGAAGGCACATATTGAAGATCAACAATACCATCCTGTACCTATGCTCGTGTGTAAGAAGCATCAACACCAATATGCTTGGTAAGCTCATGCTTAACCGGATCACGAGCAATACTGATAGCACCTGTACTATCAGACAAAAGAGGAGTCGGCATACCAACAGACACACCAAAATCCTCAAGCAACCATCGCAACCAAGTAACCTCTGCACTCACAAGAGCCATAGCACGCAACTCAGCCTCCGCACTGGAACGAGAAACTGCTACTTGCTTCTTAGTCTTCCAAGCAAAGGGAACCACCAAGAAAAACACAATAGACAGAAAGAGATCGACGATCAGAGGGATCACTAGCCCAAGTAGCATCAGAATATGCTTTGAGCTGTAAAGAGCTAGAGCGTGGAAAGAACAAACGTCTAGAGATAGTCCCACGAAGATAACGTAATACACGAAGCAAGTGACTATAGTGGACCTGTGTGGGAGCCGAAACAAACTGACTCAGAGTGTGAACAGAGTACGAAATGTCAGGACGAGTGACACCAAGATACACCAGACTCCCTAAAATATGACGGTAACGAGTAGGATTATCAAGAGGCTCACCATCACTAGCTCGAAGATGGACATTGAGTTCCATGGGAGTCTCAACAGTCCGGTGATCAGTAAGAGAAGCCCGATCAAGAAGATCCTGAATGTACTTTTCCTGAGATAGATAAATTTCCTCAGAGGAAGAGGAAACCTCAATCCCAAGAAAATAGTGAAGAGGACCAAGATCGGACATAAGAAACTGATCACTAAGACGAGCCTTCACGAAGGCTATGTACTCAGAGTCGTCTCCAGTGATGATCATATCATCAACATAGAGAAGAAGAAGTGTACGACTACGAGACGAGATATGCACAAAGAGCATAGGATCATGAGCACTGGCAGAAAAACCAGCAGCAGTGACCACGGACCCAAAACGATGAAACCAAGCATGAGGAGCCTGCTTAAGGCCATAAAGAGAACGTCGAAGACGGCAAACCATACCCTCAGGAACAGAATACCCAAGTGGTGGCTGCATATAAACCCCCTCACGCATCTCACCATTAAGGAAGGCATTCTTCACATCAAGCTGAGAGATGGACCAGTCACGAACAGAGGCCACAACAAGTAGAGTGCGAACAGTGGTCATGTGAGCAACAGGAGCAAAGGTCTCATCATAGTCACGACCATGTTCCTGCTGGAAGCCACGGGCGACTAAACGAGCCTTATAGCACTCAAGTGAACCATCAGAGCGGGTCTTAACCTTATAGACCCACTTATAGGTGATAGGACGAACACGTGGGGGACATGGCACAAGTTCCCACGTGCCAGTGCGCTTGAGAGCAGCAATCTCCTCGGCCATCGCATGTTGCCATTCCGGATGAGGAACAACATCACGACACGTAGCCGGCTCATACAGAGCAGCAACAGCAAAGCTAGAAGGAGAATACCGATCAGGAGGTTGTTGAGGACGATGACCACGTCCAAGAGGCTGCTCAGGAGAAGAATCATCGGAAGGAGATGATCTCTCAGGAAAGGAGGACGTACCAGGAGAGGTAGACTGATCTGCAGAAGATGGATCATCAGAAGTTGACCCAGCTAGGGTAGACGACTCATCAGAAGATGGTACGTCTGAAGGAGGGACAACCCGTTGAGTATAGACCTGCGTCTCAGGAGCCTTCAAAGTATAATCGGGAACCAAAGAAGCAGGCTCCGAAGGAGAAGAAACCGTGGAACGCGACACCGAGTATGAAAGTGGTGCACCAGAAACTGGAGCATCTGGAAAGAACAAAAATGAAATGGGATCGACCACAGATACATAAGAAGTATCAGAAGAAGGACGAGGATAGAAATGACGTGTCTCATCAAAAACAACATCCTGTGAAATCCTCATCCGTCGATCAATCGGATCCCAACAACGATACCCCTTATGCTCCAAACTATATCCAAGAAAACACACTCGACCAGTGATAATCATATCATCAACATAGAGAAGAAGAAGCGTGCGACCACGAGACGAAGTGTGCACAAAGAGTGCCGGATCATGAGTACTGGCAGAAAAACCTGCAGCAGTGACCACAGACGCAAAACGCTGAAACCAAGCACGAGGAGCCTGCTTAAAGCCATAAAGAGAATGTCGAAGACGGCAAACCATACCCTCAGGAACAGAATATCCAGGTGGTGGCTGCATATAAACCTCCTCACGCAGCTCACCATTAAGGAAGGCATTCTTCACATCAAGCTGAGAGATGGACCAGTCACGAACAGAGGCCACAGCAAGTAGAGTGCGAACAGTGGTCATGTGAGCAACAGGAGCAAAGGTCTCATCATAATCACGACCATGTTCCTGCTGGAAGCCACGGGCGACTAAACGAGCCTTATAGCGCTCAAGTGAACCATCAGAGCGGGTCTTAACCTTATAGACCCACTTACAGGTGATAGGACGAACACGCGGGGGACATGGCAAAAGTTCTCATGTGCCGGTGCGCTCGAGAGCAGCAATCTCCTCGGCCATTGCATGTTGCCATTCCGCATGAGAAACGGCATCACGATACGTAGTCGGCTCATGCAGAACAGCAACAACAAAGCTAGAAGGAGAATACCGATCAGGAGGCTGTCGAGGACGATGACCACGTCCAAGAGGTTGCTCAGGAGAAGAATCATCGGAAGGAGATGATCTCTCAGGAGAAGAGGACGTACCAGGAGAGGCGGACTGATCCGCAAAAGATGGATCATCAGAAGGTGACCCAACTGGAGTAGACGGCTCATCAGAAGAAGATGGTACGTCTGAAGGAGGGACAACTCGTCGACTATAGACCTGCGTCACAGGAGCCTTCAAAGTATAATCGGGAACCAAAGAAGCAGGCTCCGAAGAAGAAGAAACCGTGGAACGCGACACCGAGTGTGAAGGTGGTACACTAGTGACTGGAGCATCTGGAAAGAACAGAAATGAAATGGGATCGACCGTAGATACAGAAGAAGTATCAGAAGAAGGACGAGGATAGAAAGGACGTGTCTCATCAAAAACTACATCGCGTGAAATCCTCATCCTTCGATCAATCGGATACCCACAACGATACCCCTTATGCTCCGAACTGTATCCAAGGAAAACACACTCGACCGACTGAGCAGTCAACTTAGTGCGCTCACGACGTGCGAGAAGCACGTAGCAAACACATCCAAAAAGACGAATGCTGGTGTAGTCAGGCGTCTTACCCGTAAGACGCTCAAAAGGAACCCCCCCTCTAAGTGCAGATGATGGCTGAATGTTAATTAAATAAGTGGCAGTCGAGACCGCCTCGGCCCAAAAATGAGGAGGAACAGAGGAAGCAATCAGAAGAGTACGAGCCGTCTCAAGAAGATGACGATGCTTACGCTCAGCAACACCATTTTGAGCATGAGCACCAGGACAAGAAAACTGGGCAAGACTACCTTGCTCAGAAAGAAACTTACGAAGAGCATCAGAAAGGTATTCACCCGCGGAATCGGCTCGAAAAATACGAATAGTAGTGTCAAACTGAGTGCGGACAATAGTCGAGAATGACTTATAGATAGATAACGCCTCACTACGATGTTTCATAAAGTAAACCCATGTGTGCCACGAAAAATCATCTATAAAAATGATATAGTATTTATGTCCTCCTTTTGAAGTAAAAGGTGCAGGCCCCCATACATCTGAATGAATAAGATCAAAAGGACGCTCAGACACCGACTCACTAGAATGATAAGGAAGTTGAATCTACTTCCCTAACCGACAACCCTGACAATGAGCTAAAGACTCAGAACTAGAGACTGATCCTAAAAGACCACGCCGAACTAGAACGGACAGACGAGAGCCACAAAGATGACCCAAACGGTGGTGCCACTGAGCAAACATCGAAGTGGACGAAGCAACAAGACTGGCAGGTGCAGCGGAAGGAAGACGAAGCCAGTCAAGCTCCCAAAGATGCTGTGAATCACGACGACGAGGGCCAGTACCAACCAGGCGACCCGTGCGACGATCCTGAACGTAACAAAGATCATGATCAAGAATCACTCGACAATCACTATCAGTGAGTTGACCAGCGGATATAAGCTGCATTGTAAGTCCAGGAACAAAGGAAACATCAGGAACATCAAAAGAGTCAGATAAAAGAGTGCCCTGTCCAACAACCGAAAGAGGAGAACCATCGGCAGTATGAACAGTAGAAGAACGATACGAAGGACTCAAGGAATACAAGCTGGTACGATAAGGAGTCATATGGAAGGAAGCACCAGAATCAAGAATCCTTGGACAAGTAACTGGAGCAGAAGTAGGAGGTGGTCCTTCAGTGGAAGACGAAGAAGCAGCAACAGTACTCGAAGGTGCAGAAGACTGAGTCACAGAACCAGCAGCTCCCGATGGTGCAGAAGTAGCAAGGCGATAAAGAAGCATGAGTAATTGTGCATCCATAGTAGTAGAACTCCCCTGAGATACTCTAGTACTAGCACCACCAACACCCTGTGAAGATCGACGAGCCTGAGCCTTCTTCCTCCTGAAACAATACGCCTCAACATGACCATCTTTATCACAATAATCACAGTGAAGAGCACCACGCCCCCCAGCCGTAGAAGGAGGAGCAACTGAAGATGGAACAGTCGGTGGAGGAGCCGTGTGCGTAGGTGTCGTAGAGCGAGCCGCCAATACCGAAGAAGTAAGCAGTAACCCAGCAGCCTGAAGACGAGTATCCTCATTACGAACACTCGTCATAGCGTCCATAAGAGAGACACAGGGGTGACGAGCAAGTAGCTGAGCACGAAGAGGCTCAAATTCGGCACGAAGACGGGTCAGGAAATCATAAGTGCGTCGAAGCTCAAGTGCAGCCTTCTGACTCTGACAAGACTGACAAGTATCTGTTGACAATCGAGGACCAAGAGCATTAAGCTGACGCCAAATAGCAGACATCTGACCAAAGAAATCCTCCACTGTAGCATCTCCCTGCTGTAACAACTGCTCCTGACGAATAGCAGCAAGGTAGGTAGACTGTCCAGTAGGCTTGTAAAGAGATCGTAGAAAATCCCACATCTGGTGTGCATACTCAAACTCAACTATATCAGCAGCAAGACGATCCTCCATACTGGCAGCAAGAATAGCAACAGCTCGAGCATCATCATCCAACCAAGTCCTGTATAAGCTGAAACGAGACTCATACGCAGACATACGAGTCTCATAATCCGCAAGCAACTTCTTCTTATCATCATCAGTAGCATGATGTGAAATAACGGGCTGAGAAGGAGCCGTAGGGCAAGGCGGACATTTGAGATCACCTGTGAGATACTCCCAGAGTCGTAGACCACGCATGTGCAGACGCATGTGGGGAACCCAGTCATGGTAATTGGTGCCATTGAAAAGCACCGGACATCGCACAACTGGAACCCCACCCGAAGAAGAAGTCATCCTGATAGGATAACCGGCGACGGCGAGAGCGCAGAAGAGAAAGCGGCGCAAGCTGCAATATTTTTTCTCTCTCTTTTTTTTTTCTTTTTTTTTTTCTTTTTTTTTTCTCTCTTTTTTTTGAAACCCTGATCCGGTTTATTGGAACCGATTGGCGGCTGCGACAAAGGACGAGCCCGGCGCAACACAGGATGGCCACTCACGATCACCAATTGAACAGGCGCCGGTCCCATGACCCTTGAGCGGCGGCAGCTGATTCCAGGAGCGAGCAAGCGCTTCAGCAGCAGCAGACAGAAGCACGTGGGCGCACTCAACAGGCTAGGAAACAGGTCTGCAGCAGGCTATGCGCGGGTGGAAAGGAACCAGTGCATGGGGGATGTGTTCCAGTGATGGGGGTGCAGGTCCCAAGGGCAGATTCGAGGCGAGCAGATTGCAGGGCGTAGGTGATGGGCAGGCGATGCCTATCTCGCACAAGAACCGGAGAAAAGCTTTTGCAGGCAGTACAACACCAGAGAAAAGTGGAGAAAAGTGCTCGCAGGCTATGTGGAACAGCGGCGACGGTAGAGGAAGCAAAACTTCCGGCGGCGCTAAAAAAAGGTGTAGGGTAGAACGAAACCCTAACCTGGCTCTGTTACCATGTTGTAAATAGCACTTGTATTATTCAAGAGGCCACAAGCCTCTATAAATAGATGTACAGGGATAACAATTATGCAGAAAACCTCTTATGCAAAAGAAAAAGTACAAATATACCCCTACATCTCTAACACTTGTAACCCGGGCACTGGAGAACCTCATGCAGAGCAAGAAGGGTAGCACAGGTGCAGGAAGTTCAGGGGGATCTGCCAAAAAGAAAGTTGGCGGGAAAACTGATTGCATCAAGTATAGCAAGGGCGACCGAGGCAAAGACAAGAAGAAAGGAAAGTTCGACATTGCCAAAGTCAGATGCTATAATTGTAAGGAGAAGGGACATTTTCAGTCAAATTGTCCCGAGCCCAGGCGCGAGAAGGTAAATCTTGCTCAAACAGAGGACTGTTAATGCTGGAGGCCTGCGAGCTGATGGAACAGACAAACACTTTGACAGGACAGGTGTTCCTAAATGAAGAAAAGGTGGTTCCTAAACTCTTGGGCAACAATGATATCTTCTGGTATTTAGATTCAGGAGCTAGTAACCATATGACATGGAATCCTGAGAAATTTGTCCAGCTGGATCACTCTGTGAATGGTAATGTGAAGTTTGGGGATGGGTCAGCAGTTGCAATCTGTGGTCGAGGTGCTGTGCTGATGCGGTGTGTGATCGGTAAGCATCGTTTGTTATCTGATTTGTATTATATTCTAAGGCTGAAAAATAACATCTTGGACAGTTGGAGAAGAATGGTTGCAAGTTCATTGGTGAAAATGGTGTTATAACCATTTGGGATAGACAGAGAAAGGTACTTGCACGAGTACCAAGGTCTAAGAACCGAATGTACATTCTCAGAATACAGCAGTCAGAGCCGGTGTGCATGCTTGCACATGCAAAGGAGGACACATGGCTATGGTATATGAGGTATGGTCACATAAACTTCAGATCGTTGTGTTCACTGACTGCTGAGAACATGGTTGTGGGGATGCCACACCTAAAACAGGTTGACCAAATTTGTGATGGTTGCATGATTGCAAAACATAAGCGCTTACCATTCCCATCTCAGTCAGTGTATCGGGCAGAACAACAACTTGAGCTATGGCATAGAGATCTTTGTGGCCCAATTACGCCAGCCACACTTGGTGAAAAGCAATATTTTCTGCTGTTGGTTGACGACTACTCAAGATATATGTGGATAATGCTACTGCATAGTAAGAATGAAGCATTTCAGGCAGTTAAGAAAGTGCAAACAGCAGCAGAGTTAGAAAAGGGTCTGAAACTGAAGGTGCTGCGCACCAACAGGGGGGGGGGTGAGTTTAATTCGGAAGAATTCAATGAGTACTGCAATGCTCAAGGTATCAAACATTTCCGAGCTGCACCTTATACTCCCCAACACAATGGTGTGGTTGAACGCAGAAATCAAACCGTGGTGGGCATGCCAAGGAGCCTTCTCAAAAGCATGTGTATGCCTGCAAGGTTTTTAGGAGAAGCTTTTCAAACAGCAGTGTATCTGTTGAACCGAGCTCCAACAAAAAGTGTAAAGGGAATGACACCCTACGAAGCATGGCATGGGAGAAAACCTTCAGTGCATCACTTACGCACGTTTGGGTGTACGGCTCATGTGAATAATGTTGGCCTGGGACTGTCAAAACTGTCGAACAGAAGCAAGCAGATGGTGTTCATAGGGTATGAAAGTGGATCAAAAGCCTATCGACTATATGATCCTGAACACAAAAAGTTAGTCGTCGCACGAGATGTGATCTTTGAAGAGGACAGACCATGGGATTGGAGTTCATTGGGATCAGCACAAGACTCTAATCAACTTCCACTAATTATTCAATATTCAGGTGAGCAGAACTAGGAGAACACGACAGAGAAACCAGCTGAGACTCCAGTCGTGAAGAAATATACAACAGACTCTGATGGCATGGCAGCACCTTGGTGGAAAAACAAGATAAAACTGGCAGGGGCTGAGAATCCAATCCCATTCTTGCTTGATCAGTCATTATCTCCAAAGGCTCATTCTAGCATGCCAGGCTCTCCCAACTCACCCAGTTCTGAACCATCTCAAGGTCCACAAGGAAAACATTCTCTTGGTGACATCTATGAAAACACAACTGAAGTTGGTGTGGCATATTCTGGTCTTTGTTTGTTTGGCTTGGAGGAACCAGCTACACATACAGAAGCAATGAAGGAGGAGTGTTGGCAACTTGCAATGAATGAAGAACTGAGGTCTATCATACAGAACAACATATGGACACTGTGTGATCTACCAAAAGGGCAGAGGCCTATTGGGCTTAAGTGGGTCTATAAACTGAAGAAAGATCCAGATGGCAAGATCATCAGGCACAAAGCTAGGTTGGTTGCAAAGGGGTATGCCCAACGACAAGGTGTTGATTTTGAGGAAGTGTATGCTCCAGTAGCCAGACTGGGATCTGTCAGACTGCTCATTGCACTTGATGCTCAGTTTGAGTGGAAAATACACCAGATGGATGTCAAATCTGCTTTTCTAAATGGAGAGTTAACTGAAGAAGTGTATGTCAGCCAGCCACCTGGTTTTGAAATAGCAGAACAAAACACCAAAGTGTATAAATTGCACAAGGCTTTGTATGGTCTGAAGCAGGCTCCAAGAGCATGGAACTTCAAGTTAGATGCAACACTAACAGAACTGCAGTTTGAAAAATGCCCCTCTGAATCTGGCCTATACAAGAAAAGGGTAGGTGACTCAGTTCTAATTGTGGAAGTGTATGTAGATGATCTTATAATCACAGGTGGAAGTGAACAGGTCATTGAGGACTTCGAGAAGCAAATGAAGTCTAAGTTTAGCATGACAGATTTGGGTCTGCTCAGCTACTATTTAGGCATAGAGGTGGCTCAGTCTGAGAAATGCATCACTTTGTGTCAATCCAGTTATGCAACTCGAATTCTGGATAAAATGGGCATGTCCGAATGCAACCCAACTCATGCACCCATGGAACCCAGGCTGAAACTGAGCAAAGCCAGTCTGGTAGAAGAAGTTGATTCTACTCAGTACAGAAGTGTTGTAGGCAGTTTGAGATATTTGCTACACACTAGACCTGATTTGAGTTTCTCAGTGGGTTATGTCAGTAGGTTTATGGAAAGGCCAACAAAGGAACACATGAATGCTGTGAAACATATATTGAGATACATAAAGGGTACTATCACACTCGGCTGCAGTTACAGTCAGGATGCTGAGAAGTCTAAACTGTTGGGTTATTGTGACAGTGACTTAGCTGGTGATGTGGATGATCGAAAGAGTACTACAGGGGTGCTGTATTTCTATGACAACTGTCCAGTATCCTGGGTTTCACAGAAGCAGAGGATAGTTGCTCAGTCTTCTTGTGAGGCTGAATATGTAGCAGCTGCATCTGCTGCATGCCAAGGAATTTGGATAAGCAGGCTCATTGGTGAACTGCTTGGTTGTGAAGCTGAAAGGTCAGTGCTCGAGATTGATAATCAGTCAGCCATATCATTGTGCAAAAATCCAGTGTTCCATGAGAGGAGCAAACACATTGATGTGCGTTATCACTTAGTGAGAAATTCAGTCAAAGATGGAAAACTGACAGTTGAGCATATGAAAACTGCAGATCAATTAGCTGATATTTTAACAAAGCATCTATCTAAAATCAGATTTCAGTATCTGAGAGATAAGATTGGTGTCAAACAGGTTGATTCAGACATCAAGATTAAGGGGGTGAAATGTTGAGGTAATCTAGTTGTCTGAACTCGTTGCAATGGTTTGTTTTCCTTCTGAAACTTCCTGTGTGCCTGAAACGTGCTGCGTTCACGTTGTGGCTGGGTCTTAGTCGTTGGAGAGATAGTCTCCACGTCTTTCTCTTTTTCGGTTAGCAGTGTGAGTGTGTGAAACATCAACACATCCGTGGTAGCACGGGAAAAACAGATCGTGGGTTATGGACACACGTTGAGTTTGTTATCATCTTTGTGAAATGAAAGAAAATCTGGTGCGAGCACGCCAGGAAAAATACTTCACCTCTCATCTCTTCTGAATGTTAGCGAAAAAGAAGACAACAGAGGCTTTGTAGACTCGCTCTCCTCGTCGAAACCGTGTGATCGCGTTGGGTAATCCAAGATCCCATCCCCGACACATACAAAGTCATGGGCTCGTGCGTAACCTGAAACAAACATGCAACTAACTAATGCAGTGTTTAACAAAACAAATATGCAGACACGACAAAGCACAAAGCTTAACTCTGACAAACCCGCCTAAGCCTGTGCTGCAACTAAACACATCCCAATGCGTTCCCTCATTTCCAGAAATCTTGTTCTCGGAAGTGCCTTCGTTAGGATGTCAGCTAGTTGATCTTCACCACTGATGAAGCTCGGATGAATGTCACCATTCTCCACGGACTGACGGATGAAATGGAACCTTATCTGAATATGCTTGCTCTTATCATGTAAAACATGATTTTTGATAAGGGCTAATGCTGACTGATTGTCGACTTTCAGCACTGCACTTTTTACTGTCATGTTCTTTATATACCCGAGTAAACGAGCAAGCCAAATCCCTTGACATGCTGCCAAAGTAGATGCTATATACTCGGCTTCACAAGTCGACAATACCACAACTCTTTGCTTTTGAGATTGCCAGCTGATCAGATTTTTTTCCAAGGAAGAATGCTATCCCTGTGGTGCTCTTCCTTGTATCAACGTCTCCCCCAAGGTCACTGTCACTATATCCCAGTAGCTTCCAATCAACATCTTGACCATACTGGCAGCCAAGATTGATTGTCCCGGCCACATATCTGACAATGCGCTTGACAGCTGCAAGATGTTCTTCAGTTGGTCTTTCCATGAACCGAGTGACATAGCCCACTGAAAAAGCCAGATCAGGCCTGGTATTCACTAAGTACCTCAAGCTGCCAACCAAACTTCTATAGTAGGTTACATCCACTTGAGTTGCAGTACTTTCCTTGCTGAGTTTAGTCTTCGGATCCATGGGTATAGCACATGGGGTTACATCCTGACAGACCAGCCTTTTCAACAATTTTTGTGGCATAAGCAGTCTGACTGAGTGTGATTTTCCCTTTTCTCCGTTGAATCTCTATGCCCAAGTAGAAACTCAGAAGACCAAGGTCGCTCATCTTGAATTCAGCTTTCATCTGTCTCTTGAATTCAGTGATCACCTCCTCACACCCACTAACAATTATCAAGTCATCAACATACTCCTACGAGTAGTCTTTTATTTCCAGCGCCCCTTGCATATAACCCATGTTCCAGTGAGCTCTGAATAAATCCCAACCTCTTCAGAGTGTTGTCTAACTTGATGTTCCAGGCCCTGGGAGCCTGGCTCAGGCCATACAGAGCTTTTTCAAGCTTGTAGACCTTGTGTTCCTCCCCCTTCTTCTCAAATCTAGGAGGTTGCAGAACATACACTTCCTCCTTCAACCCCCCATTTCGAAATGCCGATTTGATATCCATATGATGAGCTGTCCAACCCTCTTGTGCAGCCAAAGCAAGCAATAATCTCACTGAATCCAGTCTAGCAACTGGAGCAAAAACCTCATCAAAATCAACCCCTATTCTCTGAATATAGCCTTTAGCAACAAGTCTTGCTTTATGCTTGACTATTTCACCATTGGCATCCTTCTTGAGTTTATACACCCACTTGAGTCCAATGGGTCTGTGGCCACTAGGTAAATTCACTAACCTCCAAGTGTTATTTTCTTCTATGGAGTTGATTTCTTCAGTCATTGCCTGTCTCTAAGAAGGTATGTGTTCTTCTTGACTGAAGTCTGAAGGCTCTTCTTCACTTGCAAAGAACAATTCTTGATATATATGCCTTGCTGCCTGTCCTGGTGGTGAGACTGGTCCAAGAACATTACTCATTCTCCTGAACCTCAGAGGTGCTTCATCATCATGGTCTACATCAATATATCCCCCCAGGTTTGATGGTGATGTAGCAAACTGAACCCCATGTTCTGGTACAAGATGTTCTCTCTCCGCAGAAGGTGTTCTCTGTCCCAGAGATGGTTGCGGGCTAGGTGACTCTCCCCCAACCTGCTGCAGTGGTGAATTATAAGGTGCTACAATAGAATGATCTTGCATTTTTACCTCAGTTTCAGATGATGGAAAGAATTCAGAGTAGTCTTCAATGCTAAACACTGAATCTATTTCAGCAGATCTCCCCCAGTCCCACATTGCATCTTCTTGAAAAATGACATCCCTGCTGATGTGCACACACTTGGTGACAGGATCATAACATCTGTAAGCAGCAGACCCTGGCTCATAGCCCACAAAAATCATCCTCTTACTTCTATCATCAAGTTTCTTCAGTTTAGGTGTATTTACCTTCACATGTGCAATGCAGCCAAAGGTACGCAGGTGCTGAACATTTGGAGTGTTGCCAGTCCAAAGCTCATATGGAGTCTTTCCTGCTACACTTTTTGATGACGTTCTGTTAAGATGATAAACTGCACAATTTACTGCCTCCCCCCAAAACATGCTAGGGAGTTTCTTGGCCTTCAGCATGCACCTAGCAGTAGCCACAACTGACTGATTTCTTCTCTCCACAACACCATTTTCCTGAGGAGTATATGGTGCAGTCAGTTCTCTTATTATCCCAAGTTCACTGCAATATTCTCTAAAATGTTCAGCTGTGAACTCTCCTCCTCGGTCTATTCTCAGTGCACCAAGCAGATGCCCACTTTTCCTCTCAGCTGCTGCCTGAATTCTCTTGATTACAGTTGCTGCAGCATCCTTAGTGGGCAAAAGTGCAACCCACATATACCGACTGTAATCAACAACCGAGAGTAAAAAATACTTGTTACCACTTGGTGTAACTAGACTGATTGGTCCACACAAATCCCCATGGATCAGCTCTAGTGACTTGGTTGCCTGTCGCACTGCCTGTTGAGGGAAGGGAGCTCGTTTGGGTTTTCCCGCCAAACAAGCCTCACATACCTTCTCCACCCGTGTCAGTGCTGGTAGTCCACGCACCAGCCCTTGTGAGCTCATCTTCTTCAAACAAGTGAAGTTTGCATGCCCAAACCGACCATGCCAACGCCAGGCGTCTTCACCAGCACACGCTGCCAAACATCTTGGCCTGGTGATCTTAAGTTCCAGCTTGTACAGTCTCCCTAGACTGCGGGAAATTCTTGTCAGCAGTCTCTGTTTTTCATCCCTGATGACCATATTTCCATCTCTGATCAGCACCTCGAAGCCGTCCTCATCCAACTATCCAATACTTATGATATTGGCAGTAAGCTGAGGGATATAGTATACATTTGTGAGCGCCCGATGCTCTCCATTTTTGCACTCATAAATCACTGTACCACAACCCTCAATCTTCACAACAGAGCCATCAGCAAATTTGACTGTCCCCATTGTCTTGCTGTCAATGCTTGAGAAGGCTGCTCAAGACCCTGTCATATGATTTGAAGCCCCGGTGTCCACAACCCAACTACATGGATCCTTCTCCTCCTTATCACCCATAGCTGCATACACTTTCTCCTCTAGCAGATGCACCTTCTCGACTGGTTGACTGACAGCTTTCATATTTCCAGCTTCTGACTGATCATCATGTGCATGATCATCTACCATGGCAAGAAGCAGGGTCTTCTCGTCCTCCTGTGCCACCATGACATGTTCTTCCTTCTCGGACTTGCTGCTCCTGCACTCCCTCGCCCAGTGGCCATATTTGCCACAACGGTGACAGTTGCCGCGACCTCCGGATGAGCCTGCGCTGTCACCACGACCACCGCGCCCACGGCCTCTCCGAACGCCTTGACTGCCACGGCCACCGTGGCCTCCTTTGTTGCCACATCTCTTGTCAGATTCTCTCTTCTTGCTCCGTTCCAACCATTCCTCCTCTGTCAGGTAAAGTTTGCTGCCTGACATTTGCGGCTCGACTGGATCATCTTCGGCCGCCTTCAACCGTCCAGTTACCTCCTCCACTGTGAGGTGTTCCAGATTAAGCAGTTTTCGATGGACAAGACCAGTTGTTTATACCTGGGTCTTGCGATGCGCAGGTATTTCTCCACCACCTTCGGATCAGGTTCAGGGTCTCCCAAGGCTTCCAGCTGACTGAAAATTCCAGTCAGACGCATGGTGAGGTCCTCAACTGTTTCTCCTTCCTTGAATGCAAGTAATTCGTACTCGCGTCTCAACTTCTGCTTCGTCGCCTTCCTAATGCGGTCGTCACCCAACCACATCGTATTGACACTCCCCCATGCCACCCTTGCTGTTGGCTTGGTGGCGAGAGTGGAAATCATTTCCGAGGGCACCGCACTGCAGATTGCGTCCAGCGCCATGCGATCCACTTGGAATTCGGCGTCACCCGGGTAGAACGCGTTCTGCAGCTCGGCGTCTCCCGAGTTGATCATGCTCCACAACCCTCTCGCCTCCAACTTAATCTTCATCAGCAATGACCAATCATTGTAATTGGTCTTTGTCAACATGGGGTAGTTTGCCGGACCTGCCGACGCCACCTTCTCGATGACGCGCTCAACGACAAGACGCTCCCCGCTGCTTCTGTGCAGCGCCCTCCACGGCGGAGACTGCCCACGCCATGGAAGGGACATTGTTCCACGTGGTTCCGGCGTCACAGATCTCGTTCCCCGGTTCATCACCATCCCTCCTCCCAGGCACTTGGCCGGGCTCTGATGCCAATTGTCAGGAAATGTACTCCAGCGATCACCTTTGACAAACACGCACAGAACACACGCGAACACAATGAACACAAGAGAGGTTTTGGTGCAGCTAGCGAGCTGCTGCTTTTCTGTTGTTTACGATTTTTAAAGGGGAGATGCATGCGCTATGATGCATTTTACACGCAGTCATGGCGAGCGAACCGGGCCACATTGAGCTATTCTCGCCGCCCTCAAACACACACATGCACGGTCACCATACAAAGTCATGGGCTTGTGCGTAACCTGAAACAAACATGCAACTAACTGACTAATGCAATGTTTAACAAAATAAATATGCAGACACGACGCAGCACAGAGCTTAACTCTGACACAGCTCACCCTTATATGGATCAGTTTGTTTCAGCCTATCACACAACGTTCCAATATCAAGAAGTGCACCATCTTTCTGTCTATATGGCTTCAATTCAATAGATGACTCATCATATCTGCAACAGTATTCTTGAATTAGATAGCTCATAGATGTATATGCACGCGATATATGCAATATAAGGGACTTAGTCATACCTCATAAATATCCCTACAATAAACTGGATAAACTTTTGTAGGTTACCCTTTCCCCGTTTTCTAACAAGTTCATTCACAAAGTCCATGGCAGCTGATCGAGGACTATACAAATCTTCAATGGTATCTGCACAAACGAAAAAATAAGCAATACTGTAGGCAAAGAGAATGAAAATTCGATTACAGAACAAGACCACACATAACTGAGACTATTTTGTAGGATCGAAGAGCACGTAAAAAGCTACCAAGAGGGTGAATGGTAGATTTAAACTTTTTAGCGGAAGCAACACCCCCTCGGCAGAAAATCGATCTGTTAAAGAAACCGTGTATGCAACTGATCTAAATGTGTTCAACTATGACAAAAGTGGTATCTATTATAGAGAATCAAGTCACAAAGACACGACAATAAGAATCACGTAAATCCATCAAGAAAAACTCAAGTTATGATAGAAAGATCAAACGAGGGTCAATCTGTTCTACTCAAGTAAAAACCAGATCTGCAACACTGCAAAGAAACTCGTGTAGATCAGAAACTACAAATCCAATGACCGTAAAATTTTCACAGATGATAGATAATCAAGTTGTGAAGATAACTCAAAAATAATCACGTCAATTGGATATGTAAAACTCGAGTTATGATCAAAACAACGAAGCACTGTCGTGCTGTCCAGAAACTCGACGAGAATGACTTGACAAAAACAAGTCGGACGAACAAGGCACAAAAGCTCCTCTAAATTATGAATTTTATTGATCAAAACATAAGAGGAACAGCCCAAGGTCGTCCTACCACGAGCTCTGGCCTCGCTTGCTTATATAACCAGCCCGGAGGCCAACCCAATTTAATCTAGGACTCTAATCCTACTCAGTTTCTAAATTGAAACTTTCCATAATTGCTCAAGACTCTTCTATACGCAGATAGAAGCAATCTTAAGACTTCCAAACACCTTAGGAACATATCCCACATTTCTAAAACAATTCAACTTCGTGTCCCACACGATATCCTATCATAACCAACTCAAATCTTTCCATATTTGAGCACTAACCGACTCAGCCGCAGCTAGAGTCCATAATCCAACCGGTTGGACCTTTCCTACCAATTCTTTACGTCCACATCTCTTCATCACGTCTTGGAACCATGTTGCCACGTCCATGCACTCCTTGCACATGTGCAAACACCTTTCAACGACGTCCACGATACCTTCATATTCATTGTTCTTGATCCAAACATGCTGCGCGATCTCCCGATCAACTCAACCATAATTCCTCCCGAATTTAGTTGTTGAACCTCATCTTCTCCCTAAGACTAGTTTAATGGATCCCGTCACCAGCCATATCTTGAACTCAAGTTACACCTGCACATGAATAAAAAACCAATACTTCGGAGCACTAGTCCGCAACTTGACTCACGTTAGTTACGAAAACTGCAACACCTTTCGTGAGCACCTCACATAAGCATGTTGCAAACCATAGCAAAATGTTAACCACCGTAAACAGTCATAACACTTCAAAAACTTAGTAAAATAATACTATGCAATTTCAACAGATGTAAAGCGAGTTCGAAACATTTGCATGGTAAAAATAGAACCATTGCGATTTAGCTCCGGACCTTGCCAAAGCTATCTAGACCTTGAGCTGGAGCTTACCAAAGCTAGCAGGACCTAGCCAAATGTCACGTCTAGTTCCTGTATGACAACCAGACATGCTACACATGTATGCCAGGATCAGTTATACAATACATGTGTTAACAGAAATGGTGTATCATGTATATATATAAAAGCCAAGTTTATTACAATCTCATAATGAACTCATAGTCTAAAAACAAAAGATACATAGCAGCGGATAATCTAAGCATAGAGCTCCAATCACAGGCGTTGTCCAGGGGCACACCCGCCTAGTACCGTGCACCAGGTTGAAGCCATCGTCTTCATCGTACCCCACTCCTTCACCATAGCCCGAGCAACAATTATTTCCAATAGAGAAGCAACAAAAACACATGAGTACTTAGAGTACTCTGCGAGTGAGGAAATGATATGACATGTAGGCAATTTCAAGGGAGGCCAACTCGACTAAAGCACTATGGAGCATCCTAACCCTAGGTTGTAATAGCATCCTATTTACTAAGTGATTGTCCCACCAGGTGTCACCCCAAAAATCCATTCCCACTGCCAACCAAGTACAACCAACCTCCCCATAACCAACTAATCATGAAGTAGTTACTAGCCTGCTCTTGACTGTGAGCACAGCTGTCTAGACAGTTTTGACTCTGCAGAGTTTGTACCCTTTACCCACAAGTCGTGATTTCGTCCCTTGTCACCAAGTGGACTAAAGTGTCTCTGATTGCCCGTGATCGCGAATCACATCTCACACTTCCTATGGTGTGTGGCCAGGGAATCACTATGAGGCCTGTACATTGCACTACCAAATCCCTGTACACCTGCTAAGGTTTCACCGCTAACAGCATACTTGGAGTCTATTTTACCTCCGCTGCAGAAGCCCCCTCTTGTGCCACACAAACATCTCAATGTGTACACAAGATAAGGTAGAAGTCAACTTAATTGGCTAAACCGTTCTATACCGGTCTTGTGGTGGCACGATATAGCTAGATCATAGGATATCACGAACCGGTCCTTAGAATCTACACAAGCACTAACCTCCAACCCGAGTCTCATGCATACGCACCAACCATATACCAACCATCCTGCTAGACTCCTATCACTACTAACCATGTATATACCATACATAGCACCACACAATACTTCAAAGATGATGATAATAGCATTAATGTAAAGTTTTCCCCATCCCATTTATCTAAGCAGGGCTAAGCAATGAGTAAATGACATAAAGTAAATCCCAACCAAATCTCTTTTCCAGGCTACAAGGAATAATATGGAAATTTTCTAGTAAACACCCTATCATAGGAATTCATATTAAGACATGCATGCAAATTCTAACTAAATGCCTAGAACGGGAACAATGTGGTCAAGGACACTCGCCTCCGGAAAGTAGCTGCTGCTCTCTGACATCAAAGTCTTGATCTTGTAAATTAAAGGCCTGCTCCGGGACTTGCTCTACCCAATTCATCATACACATAGCAAATTCACAAGAAACAAATGAGACAGGTATCAAAGTGTTCAATCCACATAAATACATAAACATTACCCCTAAAACTAACTCTTTTCTTTGTTAAAAACACATTTGTGATGTTCAAATCAACATTAAAGTTAGTACGAACATTTATGAAGTTATTTTATGTAAAATGAGCAATTACTAGAGGCCTAGATGTAAAATCAGCATGTTATGAAGGTTAATTTAGTGAAAATTGCATTATGCAAAGTTTAGTAAATGATTTTAGCCACTTTAAAGGGGTTTTGGATAATTATTAACATGAGCAGGGGTGTTTCTGCTTATTTTCAGCATAACACAGAGGTTAGGACCTAATAAAAATTAACTTACAGGGGTAAATATGCAAAACAGTTACCCTAGGGACATTCTAGTAATTATCCAGTATAGATTAAGTGTCAAAACTGCAAAAGAGCTTAATGCAGGGTCCTAGTTGCAAAAATGATTATGTGGTGGGGGCCAATTGGGTGAAATTAGCCTTATACAGGGTTTTTTTACAAAATTCTAACTTCTGTAGGGACTAAAATGCTAAATCAGCTAAATACAGGGGTCAATCTGCTAAACCAGTTATTTATAGGGGCCTAAACATCATTTCTGCCTATTCCAGAGGTGTCTCTGCAAAAATCAGTGTATATGGAGGTGTCTTGTGCAAAAATAGAACTGTCCAGGAGGCTTTTAACTCAATTTACAGTGAATTATCCAATTTTTAGAGAGCCCGGGGGTGTTTTTACAAGTCTCAAGGGCCCCTTTGCTGCTCACCGAAACTTCCAGGGGGCCGAGCGTAAAACTGCAAGCGGGAAAACCGGGTTTGAACCTGGACCGTTGGATCGGCCCCCGACGGCTGAGATTTAAAAACCCCGAAGGGGTATGACGTTTTAATCTCAGCCGTTAGCTGAGATTAAACGGCCCTGAAAGGGCCCCCGGCCGATCCGGCCGCCGGCGACGCTAGCGCGTGGCGGAGCGCCATGCGCGCGGCCCAGGCTCGCTGGAAATTCATCGGGATCACGTTTTAACGCCTAAAACTTGAATCTAAGCACATGGATCGGAGGAGATGGACACGGTGAGCTCACCTAGGGTGGTTTTGGAGGCTCGGAGGCGGCGTAACTAGTCTCGCGACGGAGGAGTGTGGTGGGGACTCTCGGTTCTCCGTCGGCAACGGCGTCGACGGCGATTTCCTTGTGCACTTCACATCGGCGATGTGTTCTGGGGTACGGCAAAGCCGATGGAGCAATCAATTCGGGGAATTAAGCACCCAAGTGACCAGAACGCGAAGAAAGGCGGAGGAACTAACCGGAGCTCGCCGAAGCTAGGGTTTGGGGCGTCGGCGCGACTCGAGACGGGGAAAGGAGGAGCACCGGCGTCCCTGTGATCGTGTGAGCATGTGAGCGCGCAAAACGGCGGTGACTAGGGCCCTAATCGACGGCAATTGTGGCTCACCGGAAAGATGGTGGCGACGACGAGTTTTTGCCAAAGAGGGCGACCCTAGAAGTGCGCAACACCTTTATAGAAGGGAGCATCTTGTTGGAGTCGTGGCCGAGCACTCAATTCCTGAATCAATTCAGCTGTTTTCAGTTTCTCCGGATTTGATTGCGCTCGTCCGTTTGAGGGAGATCGGGGAAAGGGGGTTAGGGGAGGAAGGGGGAAAGGAAAGAGAGGAAGCTGACATGCGGGCCCCGCTGGCAGAGAGAGAGGAGAGGGTGGGGGAGCCGGTTGGGCTATGGTGGGCTGCAGGCTCGGCCCAGGAGGAAAATGAGATGGGTTTGCAACCCATCCAGTGTTTGAAATTTCAAATTTTGGATGAATTTTCTCTCTTGAATCTCAATTTAAACTAGGGTGTTACACCATAGCAAGTCGGACCTTATGTCGGATCTTGTCAGAGCTCGGACCTAGAGTCGGAACTTGACAAAAAGAGTGTTTTGGTAGAATTTAAAACTTTTATCGTCATAGCCAATGTATTCAATACACATAGGTCTCACATACTTATAAGATCATGAAAGTTTACCATAGCCTTTGCGAACATATTCATGAGGGTCTTCATCCCATAACATTTGGTCATTGTCATTAAAGCACAATAGAGGAAATACTATCTCAAATAGAATAATGTCCACCTGTGGCTGCATCAGTTGGTACATGCTGTTCTTCAGAATACTACAAGTAATAACATATCCCATTATTCAAAAATGGTCATCTTGAATTTCTAAAATGAGTAAATAAATAGTCATGTCCACGATAGAAAATACAGCTTTTCCGCATGTGCCTAGAGTTAAAAAGGTCATTATGAGCGAGTACAACGCACACATGGGAACTAGAAATCAAAGTTGCCCAATGTTACTAATGGTGAACCAATATTTCTGCTATCGGAAAGCTTGATACGGATAGGGTTGGTGGTTTGTTGGAATTATCTAAAAACATAACACAGCAGACTTTTGAGAAATTTATTGAAAGCAGAAATCAAAAGGACAGTTACACAGACGAACAACACAAACACCACCATCAGTACTTTCTAGTATGATATGCCAAGATGAATTATCTTTACCTGTTCGTAAGATATTGAAGAATAAGATTGATAACTCTGTCAGGCAAATAGCCACCTGTACGGATTGCATTGAGCAACTGTAAGTGGCAACCCAAAATTTTTCCATCATAGTTCTTTTGAAACATTTGAGCAAAAGCTTTGCTCTCTTGCTTCTGAAGCTTCATATCAGCAATCCTGACAATAAAGAACCGAAAACTTAGTACAAGTACAGAATACCTAACCTACAGCACAACTCTTAGGGAATACTGACCTAGTATATAAACGATTTAAGATATGGGCAATCCATTTCTTAACTTTCCACCATCCCCAGGATTCTCTAGCGTCAGGATCCAATGGTTGTCCTTCAACTGGAACAGGCCTCTCCAACAAGTTCAAAAATAAAACCATCCATGCATTGAAGATGTTTAAATCAAAGATTTGTTTGGGAATTTCCAACTGCATAAGTACATAACAGGAGCGGTAATAAGTAATGAAGCCAAATTAGAGTAAGTAAAACTCATCAAGGCCGAGAACGTACATAAATTGATGACCAGAATATTTTGCATATCAGCTTGATCAGGTCAGCCACTTCGATTGGAGGATTAGGAATCTGAACAAGTTTGCTGAAGATAGCTAACAAGCGAGGAAAACATTCTTCAACAATTTGGGTATCCTTTTTTTCTCTGACTTGAACCTAAATCATTGGACAGTAATAAGATTATGTATTGCATCATAGAAACAAAAATGAAAAGGCTAAAAATGATACTACAAGGTTGCAATTAAGATATCCGTCCAAATTCATATGTGAAGAATTTTGATGTGTATCCTTCATCTTAGCAGACATCCGAAATGAGAATTCACAATATTTTCTAGAAAAAAGTTCACATAAGGCAGCAAAAGAAAAAAGTTCACATAAGTTCTTGCTTCTAGAGCTTCTACTGTGTGAGGCGTAGCTCCTCCTGGACACTCTCAAGCTCTAGCTCCCTCGTCGGCTGGGTCCAACGGACGAATACTGCGAGGAGAATCCCCTTGAAGGTCATGCCTCTCTTGAGTCTACCACTCCATCGAAAATGGTAAAACTATAAAAAAGATTAAAAGTAAGATTATGTAGCTCGAATTGACAGAAATAAAAAACAGCTACCATCTCACCGTCCATGGGCTTTTCCGCCACCGCTCGCATACACGACGTTGACGTCGATTGGTGTGTTTTGTCACACCATAGTCTTCACCGTGAATATTCACTGCCTCCTCCCCATACTTCTCTTATAAATACAAGCAAACATGAAAACGTGTCAATAGCAATATTTGTTACAAATAACTTAAAGTAACACAAAGACTCACCAGTGCAACTGTCGTCACCAGAGTGCACAGCTAGTTGGGCTGTGAAGGGGCACTTTCCGTGTGACCTCTCTTCCACACCTGAACGTTGCTCGGTTGTTCACCATGCTCGTTTATCTGTGGGTACGAGTTAGTAACATAAATATATTATATATATAGTTTCAGAGGCATTTTCCTTACCAATCGTTTAGCCATACGTAGATGTCCATCAGGACCATATGTATGGCCTCCGGTAGACCCTATGCCGGAATGGACCACAGCCGACAGAGGGCCTGGTAAGCCTATGGACGGTCCTCCAACCAAGAAATCCCCACCTGCATGTATTAAGTAATTGATTGAAATAATGTTAACATTACAAAATAAGAAAAGCGATATTTAAAATAATACTACTTTACCCCCGTGTACTGCTCCTCCATAAAGTACATGTCGGAGCTGTCTCTAAACACGGCTAGATCCTGCCCTTCATGCTTCTTCAAGTAGTCGTTTGTTGCTTGAATCTAGGCATAAGATCGCTTGTGTAACAAGCTTCCTCGCGTTCTTTTTGAAGACAACTCTCGCGTGCTCAGGAACATAAATGTTATTAAACATTCTAATAATTGAAAAACTAAAATTCAAATAATGTATTAGACATACTTACCCAAAAGTTGGCCCACACTACACCTTGAGCAGTCCCGTACGTCAGGTCAGTAGCACAAGCGTAAGCATCCCATGACTTGGCAGGGATAAGCTCGTCACCACTGCTAGGGACCTCACCAAGGTATTGCAGATGCACAAGGTTCTATAAGACAACGTTGAACTGTCTCTGACGTCCTCTCCTCTCGAAGGTAGTGTCCTACCATCCGCTGCAAGAACCATTGTGCATGAAAGAGTTTTAGCACTACATAATTTTCTAATGCTACAACGTAAGGGCTTCTTACCTATCGCCAACAGTGTCGCTTCGTCTCTAGGAACCGGAGAAGGAGCCACATAATGGCTCCTCATAGTCCGTCACCTTCTCTGTGTCTTCGTGTCCTCATACAACATGTAAGGGTGGTCTGTAGATCCAGAAGGCTAGTCAGCTAGCCCGGAAGGGCGGTCAGCTGACTGTGGCTCAAGAGGCACCTCGGCCTCTAACTCGAACTCTGAGTTATCCTACAATATTATAATGGTGTTAAGATATATACATAAATTAATTAAAAATATAATAAAATACAATCGATAAGTCAAATTTCCTCGGTCCGCTAAAAGGAAACAAATCTTCTTGCCAACTCTTAGGGCAGATGTCTCAACAACTAAGATCACCTGCTCTCTCCTAATAACTACCGTGAAAAAGGGTGCCTGCCACGTCCTATGTGCGGGCCATCCTGCTCGCACTGCTAAGAAAACTCTTCACGGTCTTCTTGACCCATTACCTTTGTACGACGATATCCTATTTCAACGATTTATTGCTAACTACAATTATTATAAAATATACAACATGAAACAATAAATAAACAAAACATTACTTGTATTCATTTCTAAAATGCATCAGAACCTTGCTCATTTACTCTACTCCTTAAACCAGACCGATGAAATGTTTTAATGACTCGTTTTCGTTTGTGCTTCTTACGAGTCTGTACATCATCGGCGTCTCTAACTAAGTCATCAAGTTCTTGACCAGAATCAACGATAAATGAGGCTCGCAGGTCTTCTTCTTGGTAAACATCATAAATCTCACCCTCCAACGTCATAGTATCATGGTACCCAACATCGCCTGAGGTATATAACCATTCACGAAGATTAACCTTGTGTACGACCCACCAAACACTTTAGGTATATAACCTTCTCGCATGGACAAGGTAGATAATACACTTGCTCAACTTTGTCTGTGAGGACAAAAAGTGTCGTACCCTCGCAGCCTTTCGTTGTGTTACACTTGAACCATGCCAAATTGGTTTTGTCGGGTTCAATGATGGTTATTAAATCAATCACAATAAAAAACTACTTTAAATTCCTTATTACCAACAAAATTGAATTATAGGATTTTGTTAATGATCCCATAATAATTAGTTTTCCGTCCTCCAACATCGATTGTCCTCGTCACAACTCCGGTATTAGTCGTTGCCACAAGAGGACGAAGAGCTTGAAATTGAGTCGAAGGGAATCGGAACCCATTGACGTTGTACCGACCATAGTTCTATCTTTCAATAATCATAAAATAGTTGTTGCAAGTCTTGATGGACGTTGCCATCTTTTACACACTGTCCAAAATATGAACTTATAAGAATATTTTTTACATACTACTATATAATTCAAGATAGAGAAATGACAAGAAAATGTTACTTGAGCTCGAAACCAACATAGAAAATTACGTCCTCCATTTATTCCATCTTGTGCATCGTTTCTACCTGCTTCCTCGTAGGTTGATGTCTAAGTGTCCAATTTTCTTATGGAACTCACTGTCAGTAACAAGAATATTAGCATTGAGGTATAGTAATAAATCCTACTTAGAATAGATGTATAACAAATACTTACTCAAAATATTTGGTCATCCCATCTATATTAGCATACATGTATAACAAAGCAACATTCTTTTCTTCTGCGTTACAATTATAGCTCGTGCTACTACCAATAGAGGTGCCCCTCATCGCAAAAATGGATACGTAACTACAAGGTGGATCTTCATCCATATTGTACCGCATCGTAGAAGCATTGACATTGTGTTCCTCTGCAAAGTAAACACTTGAAAAGTATCCTACCTCCTTAAGAGTAAATGTTTTAGCGATGCATCCTTCAACTCTAGACCTATTGCCAACCATCGGTTTAAGATATCTGAGGGCTCTTTCAATGTGATACATCCACCTATATTATAGAGGGTCGTCCACTTTAGCTTCATACAAAAGATGGATAAGGAGATGTTGCATTGTATTGAAAACCCTGGTGGAAATATTTTCTCCATCTTACATAAAAGAAGTATCTCCTTCAACTTCTCCGTCATCTCTATCGTGATTTCTTTAGCATAGAGGTGTCTATAAAAATATCTAAGTTTGGCTAACACTTTCCAAACCGCATCATCAAGGTAGCCCCGAAACATACCGGATAGAAGTTTTTCCATGATTATGTGATAATCATGACTCTTTAACTCACTTAGTTTTATCGTCCTCACATTAATGGGTCGTCTGAAGCTAGCAGCATAACCATCGGGGGATTTCAACCCTTTCAACCAATTCGGAACTCCTTTCTTTTGTTTACGTTTAACACAGAAAGAAGCACGTGCTGCTTACCACCATTTTCAGAGAGCTCAAGAGTTGGACGATTACAAAGCTCTGCCAAACACTTTTGAGTCTTTATTATATTTTGTTTTGCCAGACATATCCATGCACGTGCTTATGATGCATTTCTCATGTTACTTTTCTGGTGCATGACATTAATATTGTGCATTAAAATCAATGACTTGACGTAAGGTTGGTCTCATAGTACACATCCATTTGTCCAATTATGTACCTCTCTGTAACCTATAAAAGATCATGGAAGATCTTTATCTACCACAAGGTTCTCCAACATATGAGCAATTTCTAAACCACTTAAACACTTCGTCGGTCTCTTCGTCACAATATTGTTCTTTTTGAAAGCATTCTTTTTTTTTGCCTAAACACGTGATTCTAGGGCAACCAATGTATATGACAATCAAAGTAGCAGATCTTGCCACCATGAGTAAAACGAAAACAATCATGTCTGAAGCACATATCGTACATGTCAAACGTTCATGGACGCTTCAGCCAACAAACATGCCGTATGCCGAGAAACCATGGACCGACCACAGGTACGCAGCTCAAAGGTTGAATTTTTGCTCCTTATAACAGTCATACGCTTCGATTCCTGTCCACTACTGTTTCAACTCTTCGATTAGCGGTTACAACATCATGTTCAGGCATGGACCAGGATGATCCGGTCCAGGTAGAATGAGGCAAAGGAACATGAATTCATATTTCATACAAAGAGCAGGTGGTAGGTTGTACGTAATAGTAAAATTTGGCCAACATGAGTAAGGTGTGGCGTTTGTACTAAAAGGTGAAAAGCCATTTTTCGCTATCCCGATGCAAACATCTCTCGCATCGCTGGTGAAGTCTGCATCGAAGCTGTCCAGCACCTTCCATGTGTCACCATTAGACGGATGCACCATGACTCGGTCGTTGTGAAACACACCTTCTTTGTGCTACCTCATGTGTTTGGCAGTTCTTTTAGAGAGGAACAATCGATTCAACCGAGTTGTGATGGGCAAGTAACGAAGTTGCTTATGTGCGATTTCTGTTGTCACCTTGTCACCATCGTCATTAACAACTTCAACAAAACTCAATTTACTACACTTAAGCCCTTGTTCTCTTTGTCATGCTCTTTCCAGTAAAGCATGCAGTTGTCTGGGAACACATCAAGCTTCTCATATTTCATACTGAGGCCAAAAAGAATTTCCTTTTACTGGTACATGTCTTTAGGCACTTTATGGGTCTTTCGAAGAATATCACTAATCAATTTGACAAGGTCGTTGTAGCAGTTATTTGAAAAAAAATACTTAGACTTAATTGCTATATGTCGTGTCATGAAAGAAAGAAGGGTCACTTTTGTGTGATCATGTAGTGGCTCTTTTGAGACTTTAAGAAGCTTGAAGAACACTTCAACCCCCGTTGTAGGAGAATCTTTGTTAAAGTCTAGTTGTATAGATTCAAGCATCTCGTCAATCCTATCAACGCCATTCTATAAACATCCTCTTGCTCTTCTTCTATTGTTTAGGCACTGATTCGCCATGAAAGACGCACACCTCATAGTGTGGCACAAAACCGTATCGACACAAGTCTATTGAAAGCATTTACTTGTCCAAACACCTCATATTATGGCATCTGCTACATGGACACTGCATTTTATTTATCTTCGACAACGGAAAAGCACGGTTCATAAAAGCCGTAGTATTGGTCGCCCACTCATCTGAGTGAGTTCCTATCTTGTTCTAACCAGTATACATCCAACTACGGTCTTCACCCATATTTGAGCCTACAAACCAAATGCGGACAAACCAACATCAGCTATCCGTGTCTACATCTATTAGGAAGGATGTGTCCTAAACCCACCCAAGAGTGCACGAAAGAGTTTGCTTATAATGAGATGTGGGGTCTGGATCCTTATGAAATTTGGGCAGTGTAACCACATAGTTCTACAACTGTACGCCCCAAAATGGTGCAGCAGAGAACATCAGGGTTATACAACCAGAATTTCAGTGAGATTCGGATCTCATGTCTCGTCATAAGCAAACTCTCTCAGACACTCCGAGGATGTCAAAAAAAGAGACAATTCTGAACCTACACGTGTCACAAGCGTAGCGCAAGTGACAAGTGCCGGTTCAAAATAGGTGATGCATAGGTTATGTTACTTATTTTTTTTCATTCAATTCCTGTGTTTCAATGAGAGATAGGAAAGAAAGAGAGAAAGAGAGGGGAAAGATTTGGAGATGACCATGTTCGCAAAAGTGATCGTGTTCTTTCCATCCATGCGCTCGCGCTTGTCGTCCTCACCAGCATCATTCTCCTTTTGTGCCCAGCTTGATCTCCTCGTGCCATAGTGGCTGAAGTTATTGCTATCGTACTACTTACGACAGTCGGACTACTTATGACGGCCAAGTCCGAGACCGTCGTAAATAACATATTACATAAGCTCATACGACAATATATATAGCTAACCATCGTTAAGCAATTAATTTACAATCAATCAAAAAATATCCTAACTAATAAGATAAACTAATTAACATATTAAACTAATAAAGAAATACTCAAAATAATTATGAATTTAACAAATAAACCAAATAACTTAACAAACTAATAATTAAATTAACTAAGTAATCAACAAACTAAATGCTGATTTGCTAAACTAATGGTTCAAAAACTTAATTAAAAATTATGGATTAGTTCATTTAGCAAACTAATGAAGCAAATAATTTAACGAACTAATGAATTAATAAACTAGCAAACTAATGAATTAACAAACTACTATATAAAACTAACAAAGAAGTAAACTACATAATTGATGAACTAACTAAAGTTACTTAATAAAATAAGTAAAATACGAAAATTTACTCGCGTGCGGGCGGGCGGCGGCCGAGGGCGGGCAGCAACCGGAAGTGGAGCGCCGCGGTCGGTGCGGTCGGGCGTAGGCGCGGCGGGGCTGCCGATGCGCGGGCGGGAGGTGCGGGCAGGGGTGGAGAGACGGGTGCGGGCCACGAGGCGACCCACTCGCAAACAAGTATAGCAGCCTTATTTACGATGCCCCGTTCTTGGTCGTCGTAAATAAGTCATTATTTACGATGACCAGTGTT
The DNA here is from genome assembly GCA_030760725.1 of Neostapfia colusana. NCBI lineage: Eukaryota > Viridiplantae > Streptophyta > Magnoliopsida > Poales > Poaceae > Neostapfia > Neostapfia colusana. The sequence goes on from JASWHV010000017.1 coordinate 54,129,392, forward strand.
GGCCATCGTAAATAATCTTCTTTACGTCAATGAAACCTAAAACCATCGTAAATAGTTCTAGCCATCGTAAGTTTTGCTTTTTCCTGTAGTGCACTTCATCGATTGATTGGTCAAAGTACATGCATTTGATTTTTAATTTATTATTATTACCCGTATGGAAAATATTTATCATACTTTTCTTATGTTAATATAGTATTTTGGAACATTGTTTTCAAAATAAACATTCGGATCCGTCTGAGATTGACGTGTTTGCATTTTGATGTATCCATTTTTGATATTTCTAAAATCTCTTATAGCACCATTTCCAAAAGTATCAATTTTTATTCTTATTCCGAATTTGATATACGAAAATGAAAATGATTTGACTATTTTTTTCCTGATTGTTTGCGACTGTTTTCATCCCTATTCCTGGATTTTTCGTAACCGTGGAAGCACAAAACGTCCTTGATGGGGTAACGAACCCCGGGTACCTAGGGGACAACTGATCAGCAACTCGAATGGAGCCACATATTTCTGCAAGCACCAGTCGAGCTATACGAAGAACGCCAAGCGTCGTTATAATGAGTCCCAGCCTCGAGGTCGGAACATGGACGGTCGACCCCCGCCTGTTAGGGCCGGGACAAGATGGCCGACCCCTGAGATCAGAAAGCTGCGTCCGTCCTTTAATGTCAGAAGCCAATGTGCGGCCTCCGGCCCCAACTAGTAGGGTCAAACGAAGAAGTGACTCGGGCTAGGCCCGAGATAGAGACAGGTAGAAGACTTCAATACTGACGTGAAGGAACGGAAGAACGACTTCAAGACGGAGTAAGAGGACACGCTCGACAATATAGGCATGACCCCAGCATAGGAGTACAGGGACAAAAAGTATACGTAGACCATCGACAAGACAGGAGCAGGCGTACTCATCGCTCCTGCACCATGTTGGGACGCTTTGGGCACTGATACACCATGTAAACCCTCGCCCCATTTATGAAGATTCAGCGGGTAGGAATGAGCGTCCTAGTTATAAAAGGGGAGGCTCTTCCTCACCTTCGCGCACGAGGAAGCCTCACTTGAAACCCCGGTTTGATGAACCGCTAGAGCTAATAAAAGACCGATAAACACCCCAAACTGGACGTAGTACACGTTGTCTGAACCAGTATAAACCCTTGTATTTGTTAGCTATCCATACAGACGTAAAACGCGAGGCATTCGATTATGGACGGTGAAAGAAACACCGACAGTCCTACGGTTAGATAAAGCATTGTACGGCCTCCACCAAGCTCCTCGGCTTATAAATTCACACCTAGATGTCATGTTGCAGGAGCTCAACTTAAAGCGAAATGAGCATGAGTACACTATCTACAAATGCATCCGCAATGGGGAGTGACTTCTCGTCAGCATATACGTTAACAACTTGATCATCACAGGATCAAATCTAAGACAAATTGATCAGTTCAAAGCCGAGATGAATGCTCAATTCGTCATGAGGGATCTTGAACATCTCTCCTTCTACTTAGGGATTGAGGTGCGACAACATGGTGGGATGAGCCGTTTAAGCCAGAGCATCTACGCCAAACGAATTCTTGAGGTAGCTAGGGTGTAAGGGTGAGATCTCATATCAATATTGATATAAATTCGACTGAAGCTTAGTCACAACAACAAGGCAAAGGAAGTGGATGCCACGATGTATAGATGCAGGAGCCTATATGAATGTGCCTAGGCGGGGTGATTAGGCTTTTCGATCTCCTGAAATGCTCAAAAAAGAGTTAAAATCCAAGGTCTGGACTAGTCCTGTGTTACTGCGGACTAGTCCATGGTTCAACAAAACTTCTCTTTTATTTTTATTTTTCTACGGACTTCTTGCAATGGAAAGTGAGCAATTACTCTAGTGATACTAACTAGTGTTCACGAGACCTTAATATCATGTGGATAATAGAGACAACTAGAATCACAACATTAAACCCTAACTAGTGATGATATAAGTTAAAAAGGACACGAGACAAGTGATTTTTACCGAGGTTCAATCCCACACAAGGGATTTACGTCCTCGTTGAGGAGCTCACATAGAGCCGGGTCTTAACCAACCCTTTCCTCGTCAAGTCACCACCAAGGCCATCTTGATCTCCACTAACAATCGGGGTAATCACCAAGTTTATGGGGCTTCCTAACAATTTGAGGACTCCCACAAGTTTTACATCTGAATGAAGATCAACACACTCAAAAATTACACAATAATCAATAGGAGTGTGTGAGAGAAACCAAACCAAGGGCTCAATGAAGACGAATTGTTCCCTCTCCCTTTTCCAATCTCCCAAATCCCAAGAATTTGATCCTTAGAGTTTTAGAATGTGCGGAGAGGAGTGTTTTTTGTACTCTTGGATGCTGTGGTGGCACTAGGGTTCGTGTCCCTTTGAAAAAGAGTCGGGGTCCCTTTTTATGGAAGTCCCGATATGTATCCGTTGGGATCTGAGTAGTCCGGACTCGTCCGTGTTATCTTTACAAGTTGAGTTCAGCCGCCAGTTGGGTTTAAATGAGTAAAACCCTAATCATACGGATTAGTCCGTATGACATCGGAAAGTCTGATGTCACACAGAGAGTGCCTGTCCGTTCTAACACGGACTAGTCTGCGATGCACAGACTAGTCCGATGTCACAAAGAGAAGGGTAGGCTGTTGCCAATCGGACAAGTCTGTCTACACCGGACTAGTCCGTTATTATGCGTACTAGTACGATGTCACACAGAGAGGTCTTCTCTGTGCTATGTCGTACAAGTCTGGCTACACCGGACTAATCCGTTATTATGTAGACTAGTCCGTTGTTTTGGACTTTGTGTTTTTCTCACTCACCCTTCCCGCCTAACCCGAGATTCCTATTGAGCTCTTAGACGTGTCTCTCACACACTCTATACTCAAACTATAAGCCTAGGTTTTCTCTTCTACTTGGGTCTTTTCATTCATGATTCTTCCTTTTATTATCAGGGTCACCTTTTTTTTCCGTTTTGTTTTATTCTCCTTTTTCATCATGTGACATGCTCTCACTTAGAATGTTTGGTTAGCTCTTCACTTGTTTGTCATCAATAATCCAAAACCTACATGGGGATGCCTAGATGCACTTACACTCTGCCACCTCATTCACATGTGTTCCGACATCTCCTTCGTTGTCGGCTACATCACCCGCTTCATGGAGCACCCGAAAACACTTGGGAGTGGCAAAGCTGTAAAACCCCAAGATTTCACTTGCTAGAGTGTTCATCATATCACCACACCACAGTTCATTTTGTGGAAGTCTCATGAACATTTGTGAAGAGCAATTAAACACCATCAAGGGGTTGATTAGAGGAAGAACTCACAAATCCAAAAGTCGGACCTCACACATAGAAACATGAGGGGCTGAGCTTACCATTAGACCCTAAATATTCTTAGGAGTGCTCAGGCCAAGTTTTATTCAAATCCAAATCATGTTGAGGCACTTTGGGGGATTTTTGAAAAAAGGACTAATTTGAATGCAAATTCAAATTTCAGCTACTTTCATCACTTGGATTCAAAAGTTGACCTCATATTCAAACTCAGCACATTTTTTGAGTTAGTCCATCAATTTTCATCCCCATTGGAGTTCATATTGTCGGGCGCTATATTTGGATTAATTCAAAACTGAATTTGAATTTCAAATTCAAATGTGAATCAAATTTAGCCAAAATAACTTCAATTTGAGGAAATTAAATTCCACTCATGACTTGGGAGTGAAGTCTACAATTAAATGGGGATTAGCTGAGATCTTTGCAGCACAAACAAAAGAAAAGAATTAGAGGGGAGGGGGACCCACTTGACAGAGGCTGTTTTCACTGAACCGACTCGGTGCCTCGCGAGTGAGCGCAGCAGCGCCACGTGCAGTCCAGCTCGCAGAAGGAGAGGCCACCGCACGGTGAAAACATCGAGTCACCACTCCAGCACGACAAACAGCTCGTCCGTTTTCATCGTGCCCGAGCTGAACCAACTCTCACGCACACCCTCGTGGCTCCTGCAACCGAACTTCTCGCCGCCGCTCTCTGATAACCGGCGACCGGCTGATCCCGGCTGCTTCACGCACCGCCACAAGAGAAGAAAAGGTGCACCTGCTTGTGAGGAAGCTGTAGGAGAAGACCGTTTGTTGTTTCATGCGATGTAGAGCGAGAATTCCTAGTTTCCCTTCACGGTGTTTTAGGGTTAGCGATCGGTCGATGGCGAAATTCATTGCACAGAGGCAACCACCGGTCGAGCTGCAGCCCACACACGCTCTAGAGATATTTGCATGTCTCCTCGATCAAGAACCAACAAGAAAGACCTACCGAAACCCTAGTTTCGCAGAGGAACAGTTCGGCGGAAGAGGGGGTCGCCGGTGAGGTCCGGTTCTCCGGCTGTTTGGGTCCCAACCGAGGTCACGCCGAGTTTCCGAGGCTGCCCTGGACGTGGTGACGCGATTAGCACACGAAGGGGGTGGTCAGAATGACGGGAACACGTTGCTGATGGGGCACAAAGGCATAGCGCTCGTCGCCGGCCAACTATGGCGGTTAGCCAGTGGCAGCAAGGTGTCCATCATGTTCAGCGTCCGAAGTTAGGTGAGGGAGGCGAGTTTCACTGTCACTGGCGAGCTAGGTCGCCGGGAACGCTTACCTTGCCGGAGCTCCGGTGGCTCAGGGCGGCGGCGTCGCGAGGTAGACGAAGGCCCGGGTCCCACGTGTCAGCCACAGCGCTAAGCACGCACACGCGCGGTTAGTTTACGTGACACCCTCATTTTTGGTTTCTGCATGTATTCATGTTTCATGCAGAACAACATTTTTAAATAAGCTGAAACAGAGAAAATATAAAAAAGACAGCCAAAAAGAGCCAAATCCAATTCACCAAGAATGCCGAAGACAACTCCCGCGGCCCGCTGGCCACGTGGCGCCTTCGGAGCTCATCTCCGAAAATGGGGAGAGGTCCACCGCTAAACTGGCTACGTGGCAGGCTCGGGGCTCATCCCCGCAAAAGGGGGAGAGTTCCGCCCCCGTAAAACACGTGTTGCCCCAGTCCCATAGGACACGTGTCACCTTTGGAGCTAGTCACCGCGGAAATCAGAGGACCAGTCGCATGGGATACGTGTCGATCTCGGAGCTCACCTCTGAGAGGTCCGGTTCTATTGGACACGTGTCACCGCTAGAGCTTATCTCCGGAAGGTCCATCACTGTTGGACACGTGTCAACCTCGGAGCTCGTCTCTGAAAAGAAAGGAAGTCTGGCGCTGTTAGGACACATGGCACACCCAGAGCCACCTCCAAAGAGAGGGAAGGTCCGGCACTGACACGTGGCGTGCGTGGAGCCACCTCTGAATAGAGAGGAGGTCCCGACCGCCAGGATACGTGGCGCACGCGGAGCTCACCTCCGAAGGAGAGGGAGGTCTCGCTCGATTGACACGCGACACAACCGGAGCTCGTCTCTGCGGAAAAGGGGAGACCAGGCCCCGGTCGACACGTGGAGCTTCCGGAGCTCATCACCGTGGAGGTAACGAGTTCTGGAGCGGTTTTAGCTTTTGTACGCGTGGGAATACCGGTACGGAGAGGAAACCGACATGAATTCCACAATGTTACCGCACCGAATCAATCTAAGATAAAGTTGTTGAAAATCTAGGAAACAATTTGAATAGGACTCTTATTTGAGATCCAATCAGATTATGACTCTTCTCTTCCCGATTATAAATTGAACCCAGAACCCTTGGCCAAAACCATGAACTTCCTTTCCACCTCCTGAGCCGACGACTCAGAGCCCTAGCCCCAACTCGCCGAGTAAACCCATCGCCGGAGTTTGGTCGAGAGAGGTCGCCGGAAGAGAGCCCCAACAATCTATCTGATAAAAGAAGGACCCCGAGACTAAGAAGAACATAAGTTAGGTCTTCCATACCACCTTACGACATCGTCGCGTTTTCTTTGCATCTGTTCTTTGATTCCTTTCGAACAGAAGCTTTTTCGTGGACAGATCACCTGTTGATCTAGATCTAAAGACAGGATCATCGCCATGTCCACATTTGATCCGAACACCACTGTTTATCGTAAAACCATGAGCATGTACAAACTGATCTAATAAAAACTGATCATAGGATAGCATACATATGCATCATCGCATCTAGTTAAAGTTTGTGCATGATATTGATTGTTATGAATCTTGTATGTGTGATCACGAATAGAAGGACAAGCTCAGGGAGCTACTTACGACGGACTACAACAACAAGATTTTGAACAACCGGAACAGCCAGAACAAGGCAAGTGCCCCTTGACCATATTGATCCTATGTTTTGGGAAACTGTTTTGTTTGCGAAAAGGTGTGTGTGCTGAGTCAAACAGGATGGGAAACCCTTTTATAGGAGTTTACTAGTTTTGGTTAAACCACCCTTGTCGCCAGGGAAGTTTATGAGTCAGGTATGGCTTTTTGCTTTTATGCTTCGCTGAGTCCATGGGATTGGGAAGCGAGATAGATGTGTCTAGCTAACTGCACTCGTAATGATAATGAGAAACTGATGTTGTTAATGAACATGGATCAGAGGGAGATCTAGGCAAGCCGGGTTTGTGAATGAGGTAGTTTGAGATGGTGGTTACTTGCCGTAGATCTAAGGACCGGTTCATGCGAGCACATGCCAGGATAACAGTGCCACCACAAGGCCAAGTATGGGTGCGGCTTAGCTGACTAATTAGGTAAGTTGCTAGATTGTTGTGGACCGTGGAAGGCGTGGGGAATGGGAGTCGAGTGAGGACTGCCCTGGGACTGCATGGCACAAGAGGGGGCACATGGGTGGGAGAATTGGAGATTCTAGCCTGCCGGTGAAACCTTAGTGAGTCCATACATGTAGTAACCCCTTTGTAAAGGCTATTTTGTGATCTATTGGCCATACACCGACGGTTGTGTACTGGTATAATGGAGGTTCTGCAGTCGCCGACGGGTGACGAAATCACAAACTTGTGGGTAAAGAGGTGCAAACTCTGTAGAGTCTAAAACTATCATGATAGCCGAGCTTACGGTCACGAGCGCCTGGCCAACTTCCATGATTAGTTGAGATGGTTATTGGTTATGGTTTTGGATGGTTTGGTTTTGGTTTTTGGACTATTGAGTCCAGGTGATAAGATTGGTTGCATGACTGTTGAACGAGGTTGGTCTCGGTGTGAGACGAAATTGTTTATAAGATGAAATGGTAGCGAATACGAGATGGTATTCGTGAGATGGTAGTGAATACGAGAAGGTATTCGTGAGCAAGAATGAGGTTAATTAATGTCTAATTGGGACATGGAAGGTAATGAACATAATGGAGGTATGATTGGTATTTTATTACATGTTGGGATTACATTCACTTAAAGATAAGTTGTTGTTTTATCGTGGTTTTTGATAAATAACTTTGCTCTCTGCAATGAGCCTTTTTATAACTACCTTGTTGTGAGCTATATATCATATTTTGCCGCACTTGCTGAGTACATCATTGTACTCAAACTTGCATTAGTATTTCATCATCAGCGACAGGAGAAGATTACTATGAAGAGCAAGTGGAGCATTAGGCGTGTAATCTGTCCTCAACCTTGCCTGTGGGGATGAGGTAGAGATGGAGTTGCTGTTGCTTAGATTGCTTCCGCATTAGTTAGAAAACTTCCGCTGCATAGAAATAAAGGCTTCCGCTGTTAGATTAAGACTTCCGCTGTGAGCATGAGTCCAAGACTCATGAGACATTGTAATAAACTCTGTTGTTCGTGGTCATATATATTCTGAAATTCAGTTTGTGGATGATGTGTATATGTGTCATGAACATCCTGGGCACACATATGCCTCAGTTCTCGGTTCCGTGGTTTTCCACAGAATTGAGGGTGTCACAGTTTAAATTAAACGCGCGGCCCCGCTGTCAGTCGCTGTTAAGGCGTGGGAAGGGATTTTCTTTAGGAAAATAATTCAGGAATCAGCTCAAACTTTAGAAATTCATAACATGGTGTACAATTGTCCAAATTTAGTGAACCAAATTTTGTTGGATTAATATATTCGAGTACTATCCAAAAAAACAAGTTTCAGTTGATGAAACTTATTATTTTTCCAGAATTAATTCTCTAAAATTTAGATTGTTTGGAATTTTATCTGGAGAATTCCTTTATGGAAAATTCTGAAATTTGACTAGGATGTTCATTTGAAAATCCTCGAGTCACAGGAAAAATTTCAGATCTATCCAAGGTAATTTAGTCCCCCTAATGGTGTGATTAAGCGAACTGCCCTGAGAAAATAGGAAAATGTACAGAAACATTTTCAGAAATTTCTCAAATCTTGATTAGGGCATAACTTTCTCTAGGATCCTTCAAATTACATGAAACCAACTCCATTAGAACCATCTCAAACTCTAGTTTCCAAAAAGTAATGGTTTGATCCATGAAAATCCCTGGAAATCCTTAGCAACTCTAGTAATGACCTTAGTTTCCGCTCTCATTACATCCCCGCTGGTGTAATGATGCTCAAGAGACAGGAGTTTGAAGGTCTCCGCCAAGGATAGAGAAGCGTGAATGAGTATCTTAACAAGTTCACGCAACTGTCCCGGTATGCCTGCAAAGATGTCAACTCGGACCAAAGGAAGCAGTACCTGTTTATGAGAGGGTTGAACAATGAGATCCAGGTTCAGCTCCTCAACAATGACTACGCGAGCTTCCAGAGCTGGTTGACAAGGCTATAGTGGTTGAAAGCAAGATCCGAGAGATTGAGCGAGACTGCAAGAGGAAGATGCCATACCAGCCCCAAGGGAGCAACGTACGACCCCGGTACATGCCCCCAGCCGCACCACAGTATGGATCGACCACTCCTGCATACCGCCCTAATCAGCCACCACAGCAACGACCCGTTGCACAAGCACCTTGTGTGCCCTTGCCTCCTGTACCCTGACCCAACATGGGCGCTCCTGTTCAAAACCCCCGCCCCAACGTACCTGCTGCCGTGGGCAACAGGGCATGCTTCGCATGCGGGGAAACGGGACACTTCGCGAGCCAATGCCCGAGGATAGGCCCTGGACAGCAAGGCAACGTGCCCAAGCAGAACCCGCGACCGAACGGAGGGGACAATCAAGGAAAACATGGACGGCAGAACTATGCTCGCGGCAACGTGAACCATGTCTGTGCTGAGGAAGCACAACAGGCTGAGGACGTCGTACTTGGTATGTTCTTTCCCAACGCCAACCCAGCCACCATCTTATTTGATTCTGGAGCATCACATTCCTTCATATCATCCAAGTATGTTGCCAGGCATAATATACCCATTTCACACTTAAAATGCGCTATGTTAGTTAATTCTCCTGGTGGAGAGATGAGGACTAATATAGTATGTCCGAAAGTAAGCCTTAAAATAAGGGGGGTAGACTTCCTTGCCAACCTCATCGTCTTGGATTCCCAAGGGCTTGACATAATACTCGGGATGGATTGGTTAAGCAAGCACAACGGAGTAATCCAATGTGCTGAAAGGAGCGTGCAGTTGACAAATGAGCATGATATTCATGTCGAGTTTGAGTCAGCCCAACAAACAACCGAATGGGCAATTTTGAACCACGTCGAAGGAGCAACATTGGACCGCATTCCAGTGGTTCAGAAATTCTCGGACGTGTTTCTAGAGGAGCTTCCAGGTATGCCACCTGACCGGGACATTGAGTTTGCCATTGATTTAGTACCCGGAGCTGCACCCATTGCAAAGAGACCCTATAGGATGCCCACCAATGAACTAGTAGAACTCAAGAAGCAAATTCAGGAACAGTTGGAGAAGGGTTTTATATGTCCAAGCTCGTCACCATGGGGAGCCCCCGTGCTCTTCGTAGACATTAAGGATGGGACCCAAAGGATGTGCGTGGACTATAGGTCTCTCAACGAGGTGACAATCAAGAATAAATACCCTCTGCCCCATATAGACGACCTATTCGACCAAATGAAAGGAGCCCGAGTGTTCTCCAAGATTGATCTTCGGTCGGGATACTTCCAGCTGAAGATTAAGCCCTCCGATATACCCAACACTGCCTTTCAAACACGGTATGGTTCATATGAATATACCGTCATGTCTTTTGGGTTAACAAATGCACCCGCATACTTCATGTACCTTATGAACAAGGTTTTCATGGAATACTTGGATAAGTTCATCGTGGTTTTCATCGACGACATTATGGTGTATTCAAAAAGTGAGGAGGAGCATGAAGAACATTTGAGATTGACCTTGCAGAAAATGCGTGAGCATCAATTGTATGCCAAGCTTAACAAGTGTCAATTTTGGCTAAAGGAGATATCGTCCCTAGGCCACATTATCTCCGAGGAAGGAGTATCGGTTGATCCCAAAAAAGTGGGAGATGTTCTGAAGTGGAACCAACCGCAAAACGTGAGGGATATTCAAAGTTTTCTTCCGATGGCTGGATACTACTGACGCTTTATCAAGGACTTCTCTAAGATAGCAAAACCTATGACGGAGTTGCTAACAAAGGGAAAAGCCTTCCAATGGACACCAGCATGCCAAGAAAGTTTTTAGGAACTGAAGAAAAGGCTAACCACAGCACCGGTTTTGGTATTGCCGGACGTGAGCAAGAGCTTTGACATATATTGTGACGCATCCAGACAAGGGCTCGGATGTGTGCTCATGCAAGAAGGACAAGTGGTAGCCTATGCCTCATGACAATTAAAGAAGAACAAGCTTAATTATCCTACACACGACTTGGAGCTAGCAGCAGTAGTGCATGCTTGAAGATTTGGAGACATTATATCCTTGGTCATCGATGCGAGATCTATACGGATCATAAAAGCCTGAAGTACATATTTACACAAACGGACTTGAATGTGAGGCAACGTCGATGGCTGGAACTCATCAAGGATTATGATGTTGGAATCAACTACCACCCTGGAAGGGCCAATGTAGTAGCTGATGCATTGAGCCGGAAGGGAGCATGTCACCAACTTACGGTTCGGGAGCTACCACCTGAACTACGTAAGGAGTTCGAACGGTTACACCTCAAATTCTTGAACAAGATGGAAGTGATGGAGATCCACTCTTCATTGGAGCAAGAGATAAGATATGGCCAAGCAACAGATGAGGAGATCAAGGAGATCAAGGAAAGGATCCAACAAGGAATAGAGAAGGATTTCAAAGAAGATGAGAAGGGTACGCTTTGGCTAGAAAAAGGATTTGTGTGCCTAACATGAAGCACATCCGCGACATGCTATTAAAATAGGCACATGATTCACCCTATTCCATACATCCCGGAAGTACCAAAATGTACAAGGACTTGAAGACTTGTTATTTGTGGGATGGTATGAAAAAGGACATAGCCGAATACGTTGCCTTATGCGACACATGCCAACGGGTGAAGGCCAAACATCAAAGACCCGCTGGATTGTTGCAACCCTTGAAGGTACCCGAGTGAAAGTGGGAGGACATCAGTATGGATTTCATCATCGGATTGCCACGTACTCAGTTGGGTTATGACTCCATCTGGGTTATCGTGGACCGATTGATGAAAACAGCCCATTTTCTCCCTGTAAGGGCCAAGTACAACGTTGCGCAATTAGCCGAGTTGTACATGGAGCAGATCGTGTGCCGTCATGGAGTCCCGAGGAGGTTAGTCTCAGATCGAGGTTCTCAGTTTGCCTCCAGGTTTTGGAGAAAGCTGCAGAAAGCCATGGGTATGCGACTGGATTTTAGCTCCACCTATCACCCACAAACCGATGGACAAACCGAAAGGACAAACCAAATTTTGGAGGACATGTTGAGAGCTTGCGCCTTGAGGGAGTAGTTGGGATAGGAGTTTACCGTATGCCGAATTCTCTTATAACAACAGCTATCAAGCTAGCTTGAAGATGTCGCCTTTCGATGCATTGTACGGTAGACGGTGTAGAACACCGCTGTTTTGGAACGAAACCGGAGAGAACCAGGTGTTTGGACCCGAAGTGCTACAAGAAGCTGAAAAGCAAGTCCAAACGATACGGGAGAACTTAAAGGCTGCTCAGTCACGACAGAAAGGCTATGCGGACAATAGGCGAAGGGAGTTAACTTTCGAAGTAGGAGACTTCGTATACCTTAAGGTATCGCCTATCCGAGGCCAACGACGTTTCAACGTCAAAGGCAAGCTAGCACCTCTCTATATCGGACCATTTAAGATTTTGGACAAGCGAGGAGAAGTAGCCTATCAACTATAGCTCCCAACATATCTCTCCGACGTACATAACGTGTTTCATGTATCCCAGCTCAAGAAGTGCTTGAGAGTACCAGAGGAGCAAGTACCAATGGAAGAGCTTGAACTTCAAGAGGACCTGACTTATGCGGAACACCCTGTCCGAATTTTGGACGTAAAAGAAAGGGTCACAAGGAACAAAGTGATCCGATGGTGCAAGGTACAATGGAGCCATCACATCAAAGCTGAAGCCACATGGGAGCGTGAAGAAGACATCAAGGCAGAATTCCCTCATCTATTCTCTACTAACGAATCTCGAGGGCGAGATTCAATTTAAGGGAGGTAGATTTGCGACACCCTCATTTTTGGTTTCTGCATGTATTCATGTTTCATGCAGAACAACATTTTTAAATAAGCTGAAACAGAGAAAATATCAAATAGATAGCCAAAAAGAGCCAAATCCAATTCACCAAGAATGCCGAAGACAACTCCCGCGGCCCGCTGGCCACGTGGCGCCTTCGGAGCTCATCTCCACAAATGGGGAGAGGTCCACCGCTAAACTGGCTACGTGGCAGGCTCGGGGCTCATCCCCGCAAAAGGGGGAGAGGTCCGCCCCCGTGGAACACGTGTTGCCCCCCATAGCTAGCCTCTGCGGAGAAGCGAGGCCAGTCCCACAGGACACGTGTCACCTTTGGAGCTAGTCACCGCGGAAATCAGAGGACCAGTCGCGCGGGATACGTGTCGATCTCGGAGCTCACCTCCGAGAGGTCCGGTTCTATTTCGTCGGTCTGAGATAAGCCCGGTAACGTGTTCCTCGCACAAGAATACGTGGGTGCGGCGAGAACCAGCAAGTTCCGAGCACCGGAACCCACTCCCGGCGAGAGCTCCGGCGAGCTCGGCGGCGCGGGAGCGCGGGCTGCTGGAGGAAGACGAAGACGGGGGCTGGCCCACGCGTCAGTCTCTGTTACGAGGGGTTAGATCTTCTGTGGCCTCGGATTGAATTGTGGCAACGCGGTAAATACTCTGTGGCCCGTGTGGCTCGGGTTCCAGCGGTCGACACGTGGCCCTGTGGCCCGCAGTCAGAGTTTGAACAATTCTCGGTTAATTTGAATTCTAAATTTAGTTCAAACTTTGGAGAGCCATAACTTTGTGTAGGAGCGTCCAAAAATTGTGAAACAAATTTTTTTGGATTCCTATCAAAGAGTACTATCCAGGGATGCAGCCCAATATTTATGAAAATCCCTGGATTTGGCTCATTAACTCATTTAAGGAAAATCTTGTATGAATTTTTACAGGAGTTATGTTTATTGGAAAGTTCCCAAATTTGGCCAGGATCTTCTTCCAAAATTCCTTGAACTCCAGTAGAAATTTCAGAGGCATTGGCCCTCATTTTCTTGGTCAAATGATGTGTTCATTCCTTATGTCTCTGAAAAATGGGAAAATGAACAGAGACATTTTCAGCTTTTACCCAATCCTTGTAAAATTCATATCTCCATGTAGGAAACTCCAAAAATGGTAAAACCAATTCCTATGGACTCAGGAAATTTTGTACTTCATAAAAAGTCTACTTTGCAGCATAGGAAAGCATAATACCTAGGGGGTAAAGGCAGATTAGTGCAAATCACATAGGGAATTATTTTGATCACCTTGAGCCATTTCATGAGCTCAATTTTTGCACACTGCCTAAATAGCTTCCATAGAAGCTGTGGTTAAATTATCAGCTTCGTTGGACCTCTGGAACTTGAGCTACTATCTTTTAGGTTTAAGTGTTCATATAATGGACTTAATCACATGGTGATTACTAGTATCTCTTTTCACCCTAGCTTTCATCATCTCTAAGGTTGTAGATCCAACAACAGAAACCTTGCAGTTGTTTGTAACTTTTAGGTGTGAGTTAACTGGTACAACCGTTTTGAATCATTTTCTAAATTGCTTTTGAATACATGTGCATAAATCATCTTAATAGCACGTGACGTCGACGTTCGACGAGGACTCTTCTCTGCAGCGAGGATCTTCATCTCGTGACGAGTTTGGTGGATTCTCCGGAGGAAGACTAACTCCTAGCTTCTAAAAAAACCGTTGAGCAAGGCAAGCCCCGGTTTGCATATCATTACCGTTTTAAATTTTGCTTTACTTCGCATCATGTTTATTAGACTTGATATTGTGCATTATGTCTAGATGATTGAAACCCACTTGCATGTCTATTACATCCCTGAGTAGAAGGTTTAGTGTAGGCTTTGCCTCGTCATAGATGCTAGGCTAATGTTGTAGCTAGCTCGGTAGAAGTCGAGTAGTAAAAAGCTACTCGCGAGAAAGTTCGAGTAATGGAGTTACTCGCGAGAGGTTCATGATAAGAGCACCCTCATGAAAATGAGATGGGGACGGGGATGTTCCTGTAGGATGGAGCGCTCAAGGTTGGCCTTGACCTGCGATGGGTTTGACAATGCTTGAGACCACATTTGGCCTGGACCGGGATGGTAAGGCAAATGTGGAGGTTGGTTGTAGCCCCGTCCGTGTCGGTTAAGGACCGTATGTATGCGGCCCTGCTAGACAAGATTGAACTGTACCGGATATATAGTGGGGTATGGGACCCATGAAACCGATGTAACTCGATGGACCGTGATATAGAAACTCATCCTTTGTGTGGGAATGGCGTTGAAAAGGCGGGAGGTGTAAATCCTTTAGCGGGCAACTTCGACGTGTCCGCGTAGAGGACCATCCTGCTCGGCGCGAAGCATTTTTCTATGTCGGGGTGTCGTGTGAAATGTTGCTGCATACAACGTAAGAAAGAGCTCTTGAGAGAGTCTTTCGAGGCGGGTGTATGTGTCGTGTATTCCGGGTTGTTATTGATTCGAATCACCGTCGCTCGCAGAAGAGGATTGAGCATACTTGCCCACTGCGCCGTGACGTAGTAAGAAGAGGAACTAAGTCTCTTAACTTGTTGTTTGTGGATTAATCACTGCATTGGAAACTTGACTGAAGTAGATATAGAGCCAACTAAATTTCATTTCCACCTTAGGCTAGCAACATCGGGATAAGCGTTTCTTGTTTGATTGTGGACTTCTGATGTTGTGAGGCGTGAGGACCACTAAAATGAAGGCTATAAGAATCTGAATATAAGGATCAAGTTTAGTCAAGATGCATTTTGAAAATTCCTGTTCCTACTGTCTTACTACCCCTGCATTTAGAGTTACATGTTTAGGAGTGACGGTTAAGTCTTGCTGAGCCTTAGTGCTCACGGTTACTTTTGAGTTGTTTTTGCAGGTAGCAGGATGCCTGCTATGAAGAGGGTTGTTCGGTGAGACGACGAACCTCACGGTTTGTTGAACTCATCGGAAACCTAGCTGCTGCCTTTCTTTGGTGAAGCTAGTAGGAAGCGTTCACGGGCTGAACGACTTCTCTTTGGCGTAGTTAGGGTCGAGAGTGAGTAGATTGTCCAGCTAGTTTTACATTCCGCTGTGTCTGTACTTATGTTGTAAAAGATCTTATGTTGAGTAACAAAATGGTTCTGTTATGATCTTGAGCCTCTTTTCGTGCATGCTGTTGGGTGCCGCATCGCACGGCACCACCCACTGCGATTCCCGGGCGTGGCTCCTCACATGGGGGACAAAGTTATTTTAAAAAACCCATGTGTAAGATCTCATGTGCAAGGGGGAATGAAATTCAGATTTTTAAACTCAAATCGTTCAAACTCAAATTTCAAATGAGGGCAAGAATAGGAATACAAACTGTTGTGATCAAAACCTCATTTGCAGCAGCCAAACCAAAAAATCAAGTTTCATATTTGAATTTCTTAGGTCCAAAACGAGTTGCCCGACCGTCTCTCGCTCTCTCTCGCGTCCCTGAACAGAGCCACTGCCGCCACCCTCAACTAATCCGCAGCCGGCTCTAGTGAACATGAGCAGGAGCTAAGGAGTGGAAAAATGGAACCAGGACATCTTCCTTTCCCTCCTCGACGTGCCACCGACCGGAGTTCGACTCCCAGACCCGAGGACCCCGTGTTTTCGTGGTGGCCGAGAGCAACCGCCAGAGAGGTCTCACCGACCTTCCGGTACCATAATCTCAAATTCGATCTCAATTATCATTCTTAGGTCTCCAAATCTTGCACACAGGACTGAACATAGTCGGTGATCATTTGCTCTTCACAACCCTAGCTTGGAAACGCACGTAGACCGCACAAAATCTAGGTTTTCCGAGCTCAAACGTGGAGGAGGTCTCAGGTGCACGGTGAAACACCATTAGCCGCTGTTCCCGAGCAGTTTTGAGGTTATGTTGAGCTTCCTCATGGTTCACTGGTGCTTTAGCGCCGTTTCACTGAGCTTTTGGCGGGCTAGGTTAGCCGCCCGACGCCACCGAAGGTGAGCCGAGCCGCTGTGCCATCGCGAGAGAGTTTGGGGACCTCGCCGGCCCGGGGAAGCTCCACCAAGTTGCTCAGCACGCGATTTTAGTCTCTGGCGACGAGCAGGGGCTCGGGCAGAGGTCGGGAGACCGGTTTCCGGCGAGCTCCAGCGACCTAGCGGCGCACGCGCGCGAGGCGTCGGGAGGTTGAAGAAGGAAGCCGGGCCCCGGCAGTCAGTGAGAGGGAAATTACAAATCCTGATCCTCTATGGCTATCGGATCCGGTGTGACTGCGTGGCTGGGACTGTGTAGCCCGTGTGTCTTTGTTTCGCAGGGTGACACGTGGCCCGGGCCCAGCAGCAGACATTTGAACTTTTCTCTGTTTCCAGATTTCAGTTGAAAGTTTAAATAGTCACAACTTTGTGTAAGAATGTCCAAAAATTGTCAAATAAATTCTGTTGGATTCCTCTCAGAGAATAGTATCTAGGGGTACAGCCCAATAATTATGAAAATCCCTGGATTTGGTTCATTAATTCATATAAAAAATCTTGTAGGAATTTTTCCAGGAGTTATGTGTATTGGAAAATTCCCTAATTTGGGAAGGAGATTCTTCCAAAAACACTTGAACTCCAGTAAAACATTCAGAGGCATTGGACCTCATATGCTTTTCCAAATGTGGTGTTAATTCCTTATGTATCTGAAAATTGGAAAAATAGAAGAATCATTTTCAGTTTCTCACCAATCCTTGTAAAGGTCATATATTGGTGTAGGAACCTCCAAATTTAGTGATTCAAATTGGTTTGGATTCATATTGAACATCTCTATCCAAATGTGCAGCCCAATTTGTATGAAAGTCATTATTTAATTCTGGAAAATGCTTTA
Source organism: Neostapfia colusana (assembly GCA_030760725.1). Lineage (NCBI taxonomy): Eukaryota > Viridiplantae > Streptophyta > Magnoliopsida > Poales > Poaceae > Neostapfia > Neostapfia colusana. The sequence continues at coordinate 54,146,748 of JASWHV010000017.1, forward strand.
AACTTTTCAGCAAAAGAATTTTAGAGGGAGTTTGGTTCATCCGAAAATCCTAAAATTTTGCCAGAATTATCCTAGGATGTTAGAGAACTCCTGTAAAAATTTCAGCTCATTTGGAGTTGATTTGATTAGGGGAATTCAGATTTGAAGTTGCTGTGTTCAATTGGATACAGAAACATTTTCAGAGAATTTCCAAAACTTAGAAATTCAGTTCTGGGTAATTATTAGCTCCAAAAATCCTACGAAAATTCATGCAGTCCCTATGAACTATAATTGAAATTTTAGTGCACTAAGTTTGGCATGAACATGTGAGTAACTTCAGAATTAATTCCTTTTTGCTTAATTGCTTAGGGAATTGTTCTGAATAAAACAACCAATGAAAAGTGTTCATTTTTGGTCCTGAACACTTTCATGTGACCAGGAACTTACATGTAAAGTTTCAGCTCAATTTGAGCAGTAGAGCTCCCTGTCCTTGTTCTCCATGCTTATGTATGAGGGAAAATACATAAGAGTATTGGAGGAATTTTAGAGAACACATATTCTTTCCTAGCTGCAATTTGGCAAGCTAAATCTCTGGTTATACTGGTACATGTTGTAAAGGTTTTGAAGTCATTGTAGTTCTGTATCTTCAATCTCCTTCAAATCTTTTTAGCTCACCATACATGTTCATTAGTAGAGACTTGGTTAGTTTATAATCCAACTTCTAAGTAAGCTTTAGTTTCTCTTATTTTCCTTGCATAACAGAGGCAACCCATCATTCTTAGCACTTCCACACACCTCTCTGTTCTTCACAAATTCAAGTCTTTAATTATATGAATTGCATTATGAGAACGTATGCATATACATATCGATAGGACTTACGACGGAGGCAATCAACGGAGAAGTTTGACGAAGTGAATCCATTGAAATGGATCAGTTGATCAAGCCTCAAGGAGGACAAGACTCCAACTGATTTATATATATTAGTCCCCTGCAAAACAAACGCAAGCCCCGGTTTGCATCAAAATTTACAAGTTTTTATTTGTATTCACTTTATATTGTCTAGCATTTTGTTTATTGCATTAAGTCTAGATGGTATGAAACTCCAAATGCATGACCCAGAAAACCCTGGAGTTTAATGTAGAGTAGGTTATCAATTGATTATAACTGCAGATCTTGAGTTAACAAAAGTGGATTAAAAGAGGCTTAACTCGAGTAGGCAGTTTCCTACTCGTGAACCGGGATTAAGGGGGATCATTCGGAAGAGTTGGGAATTGATCCTCCTAGTTGGGAATGGAGACCAGGCAGTGGATGGAAGGCTCAAGGACGTGGTCCTATGAAACTAGTCTATGTCTGAGTCGATTAAGGCCCGTTCTCGTGTGTGGCCCCGCTGGACAAGTTTGAGTTGTGTACCGGATGCATACTGGCAATATGGGACCCAGGAAACCGATGTAACATGTTAACTTGGGTGTCGATGCAATCCCCACCATCTTATGCAGATGCTGAAAGGACAGAGAAGTCGGCTCTACGAGGGTTTGCCGTAGTGAGACTTATTCCAAGTCGGTGGGATCGGTTTGACATTTGGGTGTCGTGTGAAAGGTTGCCACTGTAACAACTCTCTAGGATTATAGACTGACCCCACATACCACCACTTATCTTTTCTGTGCACTTTGTCCTCACTCGTGCTCACCCCGGGAAAACTTCCCGGTCGGTCACCCATCCCCAAATTCCTCCGGGCCAAGCACGCTTAACCCCGGAGTCCTTTGCAGGTGGGCTTCTAGAAAAGAAGGTATACCTTGGTGGTATGAGTACTCTATCAATCCTATTAAGTTGGGAGTCAGGATATCACACAATCCACTCCCCTTAGAAGACCAACGTCCTCGTCGGTCAACACCAAGACAGAAACGTCCCCTCTTATCCATGTTCGTACGTTCAGTACTGGCATACGCATACCGTACATCCGGTTAGCAGCATACTTACCATACCGTGTCCCACATAGAGGACCCACCCGTCATGCGTACGTATCCACGTCCCTGACCCGTATGCTACCGTATCCTTCTCACTGACCCGTACGCACCCGTGAAACTGCGAGGGTCGGCTCTTATACCATTTGTAACAGCCCTCTAGGATTATAGACTGGCCCCACATACCACCACTTGTCTTTTCTGTGCACTTTGTCCTCACTCGTGCACACCCGGGAAAACTTCCCGGTCAGTCACCCATCCCCAAATTCCTCTGGGCCAAGCACGCTTAACCCCGTAGTCCTTTGCAGGTGGGCTTCCGGAAAAGAAGGTATACCTTGGTGGTATGAGTACTCTATCAATCCTATTAAGCTGGGAGTCAGGATATCACACAATGGTCGCCTATGGCGGACCGGAATCCGCTCATTCAGGATCACAGAGGGTGGTGTCGCACGATGCGATATCCGACAGCACACATCATAAGGAAACATTATATTACATAAAAAACCAACTGAAATGTACAAAGTAGTACTTACTTCAGTTACAAACTAATGTTATTATTACAGCAGCGGAAACTAAGTTTGTACGACTCACGCCTGACTACCTAGCAAAAGTCGGTTGCCTAGCCCTAAGGCAACCCACAGTAGCTGCACTCCTCAGCTCAGCGTGGCGCCGGGTATGGCTCCCACTCAGCCGTGGTCCCCGACGGAGGGTAGCCCTCGCCGGTGGACTCGTACCCTGAGTCAGTGGGATGCTCCTCACCTGGAAAACACTTATAGCAGCAACCATGAGCACGAGGGCTCAACAAGACTTAACCGACTCACCTAGGCTTGAAACTCTACATGCAGTTGGTACGAACAGGGGATAGTAAATTTCAGCAAATGGACACGCCTACAAGTTCATCCTTAGTTCATCTTTTAGCCACAAGTTAACAGTTAATGAAAAAGAAATTTAGTAAGGAATATTTGGTGGCACACATGTAGCAAAGCAATTATACATATTAGCAGTATTGAATCATAAGATTCCATAGTTTATCTACGTTACGACGCAGTGAACAAGCGGTACTCGTCACCACGAGGGACGGCGAATTGACTCGATATACACCTGCAGGGATACCCAAAGAGCACGTCACGTACGCCCACCCGTGGAGCTGCACAGCACGCTCACTCGATGTTGTACGGGACAACCTTTCACCCAATAGCCCAAACGTCGAACCAGTCGCACCGAAACGAGCAGGAGATTCCCTACACGGAGCATCTCTCTATGCCCGTTAGCAGATTTCCATCTTGCTGCCCTTAGCCTACACCTATAAATCGGTGCGTTATGCCTCGATGCCAGAGGTATAGGTTACATCGGTTTATCGGGGCCCATATATCCGATATGCCTTCGGTACGTTCAATACATGTTCAGCAGGGCCACACACGGATCGGTCCTCAATCGACATGGACAGGGCCGCGCACACAAGACTTCCTCTTGCTGCGCCCTAGCCCCTGCCTAGTCTCATTTTCATTACTAAGGTGATCTCACATCACTTGAACCAATCCAGTGTGTCCCAAGCCTAAACTCGCGAGTAGATTCCAACTACTCGACTTGTACCGAAGTTTTAGTTATCATTAAGCCTAGCCTGTCTACTCGAGGTCTCAACCATCCTACACCTAATGCACATATATACACCTCACACTAAGTATGTAAACAAAGCAAAACTTTATAAATTTGGTTAATGCAAACCGGGGCTTGCCTTGTTGCTGCTGGTCAGTGGTTAGGGCTTCGTCCAGAAGAAGGAAGTCGAGCACTTCCGGAGTTTCCTCGCCTTCAGCGACTACTCGTCAATGATATACTATATGTCAATTCAAATGCAATGTTTAGAATTGAATAAGTAATTACTATAACTCTATCTACCCCTCCCCTTTGGCTCTGAAATTTTATGGTGGATTGGTGGGGTCCTAACCAGAGTCTTGACCAAGTTTCATTTGAAACAATGTTCATTTGAGCTTTGTACAAATAAAAGTCTATTTGGTCAATATTAGAGCCTCTAAGGAATTCCAGGGATTTTCATGGCTGCAACCATTACTTCCTGGAAACTAGAATTTGAGATGGTTCTAATGGAATTGGTTTCATGTCATTTGAAGAATTCTAGATGGAGTTATGCCCTAAACAAGATTGGAGAAAATCTGAAAAATGTTTCTGTACATTTTTCTATTTTCTCACAGCAGTTCACTTAATCACACCATTAGGGTGACTAAATCAACTTGGATGTTTCTGAAAATTTTACTGTGACTCAAGGATTTTCCAATGAACCTCCCATCCAAATTTCAGAATTTCTTATAAAGTAATTATCCAGATAAAATTCCTAACAGTTTAAATTTTAGGGAATTAATTCTGGAAAACCATTAGGTTTCATGAGCTGAATTTTGTGTTGCTGGAAATTACTCAAAGAGGTGAATCCAGCAAAATTTGTTTCCCTGGACTTGGACACTTCTAGCCAAAGTTATGAATTTCTAAAGTTTGGGCCGATCCCTGAATTATTTTCCAACAGAAAATTGCCTCCCGCGCTAAACCGGAGGCTGACAGCGGGGCCCGTCTGTTTAATTTAAAATAACCGCGCGCTCGCGCGCGCTTAACACAGCGGTTGACACGTGGGACCCGCGCCTTTGTTTACCTCCCGACGCCGCCGCCACGAGCCGCCGGGCTCCGGCGAGGTTGGCGTTCCTGGCGACCTAGCTCGCCGGCGACGGTGAAACTTGCCGCCCACACACAACTTTGGACGCTGAACACGTGGGACATCATGCCGCCGCCGGCTAACCGCCGTAGCTCGCCGGCGACGAGCGCTATGTCTCTGCAACATCAGCAATGCGTTCCCGTCCTCCTGAGCACCCCCTTCGCGCGCTAATCGCATCACCACGTTCAGGGAGACTTCGGAAAGCTCGGCATGACCTCGGTTCAGACCGAAACAGCCGGCGTACCGGACCTCACCGGCGACCCCCTCTTCCGCCGAGCTGTTCCATGGTGAACCTATGGTTGCGGCGGTGGTTTCTTTCCGGTTTTTGATCGAGGAGGGGCGCAAGAACCTCTAGATGCTATTTCTCAGCTCTGTTTGCCCTCCCACACGCCGATCCTCCCAAATTTCTCCTAAACCTAATCGGGTCCCGAAATGAGCTCCCCACACTAAACTGGGAAATTCTATGCGCACAAAGGTCGAACCTTGGAACGGTTTGCGCGGTGGGATCGAGGACAAGCTAGCGCTCCGGTTTTCTATGGACGTCGAGGGCAGAGAACGATCGCAGCTCGGTTGGCACGGGACCAGAGCTCGGGCGGCTGTTTACTGAAGTGCGCGAAGGAAGAGCTCGCCGGCCGAGTTCGTGCCTTTTATAGACAACCGAGGGCAGTGGAGGGTGCAACACCTGTTAAGCCACCTCCCCCCACCGAAGCAGGAGCTGGCCGGCGCCGCTCGGTGGCCTTCAGCGTGAAGTCACCCCGCCCCCCTTCTCACTGCACGCGTGGGAACCGAGTGGACTGAATTCAGTCGGTTGCACTCCAGTGTGGCTGACAGGAGGGCCCCACAGGCTCCAAATTGTCCTACAAAATTAACTTCTTACTGGTCTTAATTTGTGTGGCCCCCTTGCCCCTGGTAATTTGATCAAACAACATGTTTGGGTCTCTGAATTTGAATAATTCAAATTGACATTGGGTTTGAAGGAATTTGAGTATATGTGAGGCTGAAATTCAAATTCAGTTTGAATTTGCTCAAATTAGCTCCAGCCAAGCTGAACTCAATTGAGGATGAAAATTGGTGGAATAACTTAGAAAAATGTGCTAAGTTTAAATATGAAGCCAACTTTTGAATTCAAGTGATGAAAGTTGCTGCAATTTGAATTTTCATTCAAATTGGCCCCTTTTTCAAATGCCTCCAAAAGTGCCTCAAAAAGTATTGGATTTGCATGAAATTTGGCCTGAGCCTTCCCAAGACTATTTAAGGTCTAAAGGTGAGCTCAACCTTTCATGTTCATGTGTAAAAATCCCACTTTTTGGGAAGTTAGGGCTTTCCCCTCTAATCACCCTTTTGATGGTGGTTACTTGCTCTTCACAAGAGTTCATAAGATATCTACAAAATGAGCTGTGGTGTTGTGAGGTGATGAAAATGATCACTCTTGCATGTCCCTTTTCTTGGGCTTTTACAGCCACATACGACGTTGACGGGATTGGTTGATCACTGGTCTCGGGCGGGCGTATGTGTCGTGTCAGCCGGGTGTTTTTGATTGCAATCACCATCACTCGCGGTAGTGAGCATACTTGTTCTCTGCGTCGTGACGTAGTAATAAACTGGTAAAAATTTAATATGCTTCATGAGTAATCCTCATAATGAAGATGAGGAATGATCAACACTTTCACTAAATTTATTTTCCACCTTGGGCTAGTAGCGTCAAGGCAAAGCGTTTCTTGTTTGATTATGGAGTCTCAACGTTGATGGCGCAAGGTCTGTATGGGTCTAGGGTAGCTCACTAAAGTTACTTTCACCTCGGGCAAGTGACATCGAGATGAAACGTTTATTGTTTGATTGTGGAATCTCGATGTAAATTGTGCGAGGGCTATAAAAGTTGTTTAAAACTTGAAGTAAGGACTCTCCTTTACCTCATGTTCATCTTTTGTGCAAACTTCTATATTCAGCCCTCTATTTTCAGCATGTAGAGTTTCATGAGTACTGCATGAGTTGTTTTGCAGGGAATAACACTACGCTGATAAGTAGGGTTGTCTGATAAGAAGGGTCCGCGGGCTTGACGTCTTCTCTTTTGCTTGACTTAGATATGCTTGTATCAATCTTCCGCTGTAGATTATGTTGAGAAGTATTTGTAAAATTCACATTTTGTAAGCTTCCGCTTGATTTATGTAATATGATACTTTATTATGTGTGCTGTTGGGTGCCGCATCACACGACACCACCCAATGCGATTCCCGGGCGAGTGGCACGGCCCCGTGATCGGGTCCGGCCCTCACATCTACAACATTAGCTAACCATCTACGACGAGGCAAATCCTACACTAAACCTTCTACTCAGGGATTTAATAGCCATGCAAGTGGGTTTCAAGCATCCTAGACATAATGCACAATATTAAGTCTAATAAACATGAGGTGAAGGTAAAGCAAAATTTAAAACGGTAATTATATGCAAACCGGGGCTTCCCTTGCTCAACAGTTTTTGTTAGACTATGAAGTTAATCGTCCTCTGGAGAATCCGCCAAGTCCTTCATGAGAGGGAGATCCTCGCCCTTGAGTTGATCTCGTCGAACGTCGACGTCACGTGCTAATGAGATGATTATGCACATAGTTGCAAAAGCAACTTAGAAAATGCTTTAATGTGGTTGCAAAAGTTAACTAAGACTTAAGAGGGGGAAAACAACAGCAGGGTTTCTGTTGTTGGATCTACAATCTTTAGAGAAGAAAATGCTAAGTGAAATGGAGGTACTATTAATCACCATGTGATTAAGTCTTTATATGAACACCTAGACCTAAAGAATGATAGCTCCAGCTCCAGGAGTCCAATGAAGCTGAAAATGCAATCGCAGCTTCAAGGGAAGGTATGTAGGTAGTGTGCAAAATTTGAGCTCATGGAATTGCCCAATGTGATCACAACAACTCCTTATGTGGTTTTAACTACTCTGCCTTAACCTCCTAGATCTTAAGCTTTCCTATGCTGAAAAGTGGACTTTTTGTGAAGTACAAAATGTCCTGAGTCCATAGGACTTGGGTTTACCATTTTTGGAGTTTCCTACATGGAGATATGGATTTTACAAGTTTTGAAGAAAAACTGAAAATATTCTATGTTCATTTTCCTATTTTTCAGAGACATAAAGGATTTACACTTCATTTGGCCAAGCAAATGAGGTCAATTGCCTCTGAAATTTTTACTGGCGTTCAAGTATAACTGGAGGAAGGTTCTTCACAAATTTGGGAACTTTCCAATTAACAGAACTCCTGTAATAAATTCCCTCAACTTTTTTAAAATGAATTAATGAGCAAAATACAGGAATTTTCATAAATATTGGGATGCACCCCTGGATAGTACTCACTGAGGGGGAATCCAACGCAATTTATTTGGGAATTTTTGGATACTCCTACACAAAGTTGTGGCTGTTTGAATTTGAATGGAAATCCGAAAATCAGAGAAAAGTTTAAACACTGCCAGCGGGCCCCACGCGTCGACGCGTCTTCAACCTTGCACCAAACCAAACAGAGCGGAGGTGGTCTCCGGCGATGGTCGCCGGGACCGAGTTTCCAGCCGCCTCCAGGGGCCAAACTCGCCGCCCCGCTGTAAAAGCCCAAGATTTTACTTGCTAAAGTGTTCATCACATCACCACAAAACAGCTCATTTTGTGAAAATCTCATGAACATTTGTGAAGAGCAAGTAATCACTATCAAGAGGGTAATTAGAGGAAAAGATCAAAAATTCAAAGTAGGACTTCATACATATAAACATGATAGGCTGAACTCCCCATTAGACCCAAAAAAAATTCTTAAGAGTGCTCAGGCCAAGTTTCAAGCAAATCCAAATAATTTTGAGGCACTTTTGGAGACTTTTGTAAAAAGGGCTAATTCAAATTTCAGCTACTTTCATCACTTGGATTCAAAAGTTGACTTCATATTCAAACTCAGCACATTTCTCTGAGTTAGTCCACCAATTTTTATCCTCATTGGAGTTCATCTTGTCGGGAGCTATATTTGGATTAATTTAGAAACTTAATTTGAATTTCAAATTCAAGTGTAATTTTAATTTAGCTAAGCAGCTCAAAATTGAGATTTTCAAATTCAACTAATGACTTGGTAAGAAGCCGCCATTTAGTTATGAGTAGCTGGGGAGAAATATCAGTGGAGAAAAAATGAAAAAGATTTGAGGGGGTGAGACCCAACAGTCTGCCTCACAGCTCTAACACAGTCGGTTCCCTGTTTTCACCGCTGCCACCAAGCTGTTGCAAGCACGCGGCTGGCCGAAGATCGCTGCCTTGGCGCCTCCACCTCCACCCGTTTTTCTCCACGTCCTAAGCCACAGAGCAGCTTCCAAAGACGTGTCCTCCCATGAGCACTGGCATCCTACCGAGCCACCGCCTCCTCGCACGCGTGTGTTCGTATCTGTTCTCACCACCCGAGCGACTCTTGGCTCTCTGTCGCCTCCACTATACAATGTGAGCCATCCTGTCCTCGATCTTTCATTGAACGCCTTCCTCCATTCCGTTCAGTAGCGAGGCAGTATTTTGAGGTTTACCGAGTAGCCGTTCTTAGGACCGAGACGGGGCTGGACTCAAAATTCTTGGTGGTCAGTCCATACTAGCTCGTTTTATTTTAGCCATACGTCCTCGGCCTTCCAAAGAACCTCTAGGATCAACAACCAGCGAAAACCATTGACTATGGTTGCTGTTCTTCAAGTTTTTCCGATCGCCGCCATTTTTAGCTCTAGGTCGACGGTGAGGTCCTAGCTCCGGCCGTTTCCATGGAAATTTGAGTTCATTTTCATGCTCAGCATATCACGACGAAGCTGTAGGAGGAAAATGTTCCAAAAATAAGGTCCTGTGTAGCTCGGGCGACATCACCGGAGTTGGAGTCGCCGCTGTCACCGTCGCGGGACAGTTTCTGGCCATCTCCAACCCTAGCTCACCCTCTCAGAATGTTCCCCGTGTGAACCTAGGCCCAGGCGGCAAGTTTGATCAAGCTTCGAGCAGTAGAAGGGTGGGCGGCAAGCCTCGCCGTAGTGCGCCGCCGTGGGGAGCGTGGGTGTCACGAGGAAGACGAAGGGGGGGGGGGGGGCGGGTCCACCGGTCAGCCTCTGTTTTCCAGCGGGGATCCGGTTGCGGCTGTGATCCGGTGCGGCAGTGTGGGTGAAACTCCGTGGGCTGTGGTGTGGCTGCGAGCTCAGTCAGCCGATTTAAATAGTGGGGCCCACAACCAGAGTTTAAATATTTCCAACAATTTCAGATTTTAGTTCAACTTCAAATGCCCATAACTATTGCTAGGATGGTCCAAATTGAGTGAACCAATTTTTTTTGGATTCAGCTCTCCGAGTACTATACATCAAAACAAGTTTCAGTTCATGAAACTTAATATTTTTCCATAATTAATTCCCTAAAATTTAAACAGTTGGGAATTTTATCTGGAGATTTACTTTATGGAAAATTCTGAAATTTCGCTAGAATGTTCATTTGAAAATCCTTGAGTCACGAGAAAAATTTCAGATCCATCCAAGTTTATTTAGTCCATATAATGGTGTGATTAAGTGAACTGCCCTGAGAAAATAGCAAAGTGTACAGAAACATTTTTCAGAATTTTCTCAAATCTTGATTAGGGCATAACTTTCTCTTGGATTCTTCAAATTACATGAAACCAACTCCATTAGAACCATATCAAACTCTAGTTTCCAGAACGTAATGGTTTGACCCATGAAAATCCCTGGAAATCCATAGAAGCTCTAGTAATGACCATTTAGACTTTTATTTGGGCGGAGCTTAGTTAGGCTTTGATTCAAATGAAACTTGGTCAAGTATTTGGTTAGGTTCTCACCAAGCCACAGTAAAAATTTCAGAGCCAAATGGGATGTCTAGCTAGAGTTATGGTCTTTATATACTAAATTCAATACATTTGCAGTTAAATTGACATATCATTAAATTGCTTACGTGTAGTCGCTGAACGCGAAGAAACTCCGGAGGTTTTGGACTTCCTACTTCTGGAGGAGACACTAACTCCTGACCAGCAGCAACAAGGCAAGCCCCGGTTTGCATTTAACAAATTTTATCATGTTTTGCTTTATATTCACTTAGCTTGGAGTATGTGTGTGCATTAGGTGTAGGATGGATGAAACCACAAATGCATAACCAGATGGTTCCAAAAGGAGTGAGGGTAGTGTCTAAGTCATCAAGTAGATCATGCTTTGCTTAATGTTAATAGGCTTCGGTACAAGTCGAGTAGTTGGAATCTACTCGCGAGTATAGGGTTTGTCATACAGGATTGGTTCGAGATGTGAGATCACTTTAGTAAGAAAATGAGGCTAGGCAGGGGCTACAACGCTGCAAGAGGAAATCTTGTGGGTGTAGCCCTGCCCGTGTCGATTGAGGACCGATCCGGGTGTGACCCTGCTGAACAAGTTTGAATATACCGAAGGCATATCGGATATATGGGGTCCGATAAACTGATGTAACCTATACCTCCGGGTGTCGAGGCATAACGCACCAATTTATAGGTGTAGGTTGAGGGCAGCAAGGTGGAAATCTGCTAACGGGTATAGAGAGATGCTCCGTGTAGGGAACCTCCTGTCCGTTTGGGTGCGACCTGTTCGACGTTTGGGCTGTTTGGTGAAAGGTTGTTCCATATGACATCGAGTGAGCGTGCTGTGCACTGTGTCATGACATAGGTTAAAATATGGAATGTTATGATTTAATATTGCCGATATGAATAACTTGTATTATAACATGTGTGCCATCAAATGTTGCTTACTAAATTTCAGCTTCCTGAACCGTTAACTTGTGGCTAAAAGGTGAATTAAGGATGAACTTGTAGGTGTGTCTTTTGCCGCAAATCGCCATCCTATCTTTGTTATGACCTGCATGTATAGTTTCCTGTGTAGGAGAGTCGGTTAAGACTTGTTGAGCCATCGTACTCAGGGTTGTTGCTATGAATGTTTGCAGGTGAGGAGTACCCCACGGACTCAGAGTACGAGTCCACCGGTGAGGGCTACCCTCCGTCGGGGACTACGGCTGAGTGGGAGCCGTACATGACGCGCTAAGGCTGAGTGAAGCTAGTGTAGGTTGTCCGTAGGGCCGGACAACCAACTTTTACTAGTTAGGTGTTGGCGTGAGTTGTATAAAAATCTTCCGCTGTAGTAGACTCCGTAAAGGAGTTGTAACTGAAGAGCGTACTACTTTTGTACATATTCAGCTTGTTTTCAATGTAATACTATGGTTTCCTTATGATGTGTGATGTCTGGTGTCGCATCATGCGGCACCACCCTCTGAGATTCTGGAATGTACGTATTTCGGTCCGTCACAGGCTGGTACCAGAGCTTCTTAGGGGATAGCACACTAAATAAGGACAGTATTATGGGAAACCTTAGTATCATGGTGAGGAACCGCTAGTATGCCCAAATAAGGACTATATTAGTGTAGTTACTTTAAGTGGCATGACTAACTTACTTGTTGTAATTCTGAATTTTGATTATGTAATGACGTACCTACGCTCAGTTAAGCATGGTAAGGAACGCTACCGAAAGCGGTTCAATTTCGGTTAGCTCCCCTAAAGAAGAAAGTGGTTCAGGGTATAGGTCTCCCAGCTTGCTGTGAGACTTCAATATGAAACTCTTGAACTCTTCATGTTCCTGAGTTCAAATGAAACGCTGGTCCCTGGCGTGCATTAGGCAAGAAAGTGGAAACCCCATCGTGTGGTCGGTAACGCGATAGTGTGTTCTTCTGGAAATAGCCTAGGAGGACATAAGCAACGCTTGCCATTGGTGCACCCTGCAGGGCAGTAGGTGGTGTCCATTGGGTTGATAAAATTCCCAACCGTGATGACCTGTTCTCGCTCTACTCGGGTTCCCCGTCGTGTGGTGTGAAAACGCAACCATGTACCTTGAGACGTGACTTTACTCAAGGATGGCCGTATGGCAATGATACGGGCATATGTATTTACTTTCAAATATGGACCTGCCTGAAATGACAACAACCTTTGAGTGCATCACTATTGAGTGTTCTTCTGCAGGTGCTAACCACGTACATATCCCGTGTAGTACACGTTTGTGAGCGACCGTTTTTAGTGCCACAGTTGAGATGTATATGCTGGTATAATCCGGTTAGGATTTTCCATTTTGTGAGGAACATAGTACCAACATGTAATAATAATTTGCATTAAAAATAATATTGAAAAGGGACTAAGATAACCAAGTGTTAATAGTTAGGACTCTGGTTTCGTAGAAAAATTCAAAAGTGGATTAGTTCAGCTCAAAGAACTTGAAAAACAGAGTGCTCTGTTTTGGCAGCAAGTGTGCTGAACTTTAACAGAGCATAACTCACAGGTTCTTTAGCCAATGGAGGTGTGGGATATAGTTATGGAAAGGGGTTTAAGTGCTCTACAACTTTGTTGTAGACTTACAGAACAGAATCACACATCAAACTGGTTGAATTTCCAGATGATTGTAAACTGTCCACAACCAGGACAGATTCAAAACTCTCTCTGGACTGTTCTGTTTTTCAAGCATAACTTCCTGTAGAGAAACCTAAAATAATCATATGATACATTTTTGGAAAGGTTAGGAGATTTTTTACATCTTTGTAATTCAAAGTTTTCGCAGTTGCAGCACGGAATTCAGTGGAATTTTGCGTTGAAAACAGCAACTTCCAAAGGAGGTTCTGTTGAAATTCTTCCAGAAATTCTGTTGAATTTGAATTATCATAACTTTTTATCCAGAGCATAACTGGTGGAAAATAAAGACTCCTTGGAAAGATACTGAAGTTAACTATAACTTTGGTATTCAACTTGAGTCATGAAAATGCCAAGTACCAAATAAAAATCTGGGATAAGTAGAAACTGGTCATTCTGGGCACAGGAATGAACAGTTGAACTCATTTGAGAGATTGTTGTACCTATTGGGGTTTTATTACTTCCAATGGGGTAGAACATACTCACAAGTTGTTATCTTCAACTAGCAAAAGATTTGAGTATATTTCCTACTCAACTTCTTTTGCTAGGGACCATGTTTGTGTCATATTGAAGATAAAGGATAGTATACATGATGACAAAGCGATATTAACGTCTCGTTGTGACCAAATCTATTTGAGATGAACTTCCAAAGAGGAAGTCTGTCAATTTGGATTTCACAAATGAGCATTTGGTCTGGTAATGGTTGTAGCTTGTGCAAAGTTATTACATTATCCATGTACGAGAGATGGTTCGTATCTGGACCACACACGAGGTCGGGGGCTCTAGTCAGCAAGGGGGTCATCACTCCCAGCCGCCTGCCTACGACAACACCCCACAGCAACAACCACCGCCGCCGCCTCCGCTTACGCTAGCGGATGTGATATCGGAGCTGGTGGGCTCTCGTGAGGAGCAGACCGACCTGCTCCGCATGATTGTCCAGAATACGTCCCAGGCGGGGACGCGTCAAGAGAGGGGGCCTCGGGAGCCCCACATCACCACGTACTCGGATTTCATGAGTACGCATCCTCCAGTGTTCACCGAAGCGGTGGAACCACTGGAGGCCGACAACGGGCTGCGCACGATCCAGTCCAAGTTTGGGCTTCTCCAATGCACGGAGCGCCAGGAGACTCTCTTCGCGGCAAAGCAGCTTCATGGTGCCGCCGGTGCCTGGTGGGCGAAATATGTCGCCTCACTACCTACTGGCCACGCCGTTGAATGGCAGAAGTTCCGGGAGGTATTCCACGCCTATCATATACCTCCCGGGATGATGAAGAGGAAGTTCCAAGAGTTCTTGGAACTGAAGCAAGGCGGGAGGAGTGCCCACGACTACTCCCGTGTGTTCAACCATCTGGCGCAGTATGTGTCGGATTATATCTCCACCGAGGAGAAGAAGCGCGAGCAGTTCTATCGGGGGTTAAATCCCGAGATGAAGACACATCTCGCGCAATGCAATCGCGGCACCTTCAACTACCTCGTCAATGCCGCGATTATGCAAGAGGATGCTCATCGGGAATTTGCGGCTGAGCAGAGGAAGCGCAGCGCTCCACTGAGCAGCGGGGGTGGAGCTCCTCAAAAACACCGCATGGTGTATCAGACACCATCCGGTCAGCAGTGACATCCACCGGCATGACCTCAACAGTTTGGGGGTCGTTCTTTTCAGCCACCCCCATTCCGACCGCTGATGCCACCACCGCGACCGCAACAGCAGCAGATGGTACCCTGGGTGTTTCCACCGCCACAACGCGCCCCAGGATTCCGTCCGCCGGTCAGCGGAGGACTGCCTTGCTACACATGCTATGCATGTGGCCAGGCGGGTCGTTTCTCGAAAGACTGTCCACAGGGGCAGCAAAGCAGTGGACAATCCCAATATCAGGGCGGTGCTCGAGGCCAACCACCGGTGAAGAAGGGAGGTCAGCGAACCGAGGGCGTCCGTTACATTGACAATGAGGATGCCCCGGAAGGAGAGAACATGCTGGCGGGTACGTTCACTCTCAACGATCGAGCAATCATCATTTTATTTTATTCTGGTACAACCCACAACTTCATAAGTGCATCATATGTGGTTAAGCATCAACTGGAGGTCTTTCCAACCGAGTGCTCATATATGATCTGCTCACTGGGAGGGAAGATTTCAGCAAATGTGACTACTCCAAAAGCACCACTGTGCTTAGGTGGGAGAATATATCCCACTACTATGATTATTCTTGAGGGACAGAAGATTGATGCAATCTTAGGAATGTCATGGCTAAGTTACCATGGCGCTGTCCTGGAAACTTTATCACGGACGGTTCACCTCAACTCTCCACTCCACCGTCCGCATTCACTTATATTAGACAACCCTGTACTGGAAGTTTCAGCCGCCTATCATACTGAAGCTCCCAAGTTAGAGGACATCCCCGTAGTCCGAGAATACCTCGACGTGTTCTCGGATGATTTTCCAGGCATGCCACCTGAACGGGATGTGGAGTTCAAGATTGAACTTGCACCTGGGACTACACCAATATCACGGAGACGGTATAAGATGGCTCCGAATGAGCTGGCTGAGCTGAAAGAACAGCTCAATGACTTGTTGAGCAAGGGTTTCATTAGACCGAGTTCCTCGCTTTGGGGATGCTCGGTGCTGTTCATCAAGAAGAAAGATGAAACCTTGAGGTTGTGTGTGGATTACCGACCGCTCAACGCCGTCGCCATCAAGAACAAGTATCCACTGCCTTGCATTGACATTATGTTTGATCAACTTATTGGTTCAAGTGTGTTTTAAAAGATGGACCTTCGCTCTGGGTATCATCAAATAAAGATCCGGGCGGAGGATATCCCGAAGACGGCATTCTCGACGAGATATGGACTATATGAATATCTCATCATGTCTTTTGGTCTCACCAACGCCCCGGCACATTTCATGTACCTCATGAACTCGGTGTTCACGCCGGAGTTGGACAAGTTTGTGGTGGTGTTCATTGATGGTATCTTGGTTTACTCCAAGTCGGAAGAAGAACACGCCGAACACTTGCGAATCGTTCTTCAACGATTGCGGGACCATAAACTCTATGCCAAGTTCAGAAAATGTGAGTTTTGGATCAACCAAGTGCCATTTTTAGGACATATCATCTCAGCGGAAGGCATTGCGGTTGACCCAAGTAAAATTGAACAAGTGCTGAAATGGAAATCCCCACTTCTGTCCATGAAGTCAGAAGCTTCCTAGGTTTAGCGGAATATTACCGGAGGTTCATCCTGAGCTTCTCCAAGCTTGCTAAGCTGATGACTGAATTATTGAAGAAGGGGATGAAATATGTTTGGAACTAAGCATGTGAAGGAACATTCCAAGCATTGGTGAAGCATCTCACAACAGCCCCGGTCTTAGCTCAATAGGATACGACCAAGCCTTTCGATGTGTATTGTGATGCGTCCGGTATCGGGCTTGGCTGCGTGTTGATGCAAGAAGAACGTGTGGTCGCATATGGCTCACGCCAACTTCGAAACCACGAGCAGCACTATCCGACTCATGATCTTGAGCTTGCTGCTGTGGTGTTTGCACTGAAAATGTGGAGGTACTATCTCCTAGGGAATTTTGTGCATCTCTACACCGACCAGAAGAGCTTAAAATATATCTTCACCCAGAAGGAGTTGAATATGAGGCAAATAAGGTGGTTAGAATTAATCAAAGACTATGAGATTGAGATTCATTACCACCCTATCAAGGCAAATGTGGTTGCCGACGCGCTGAGTCGGAAGTCACATGTCCATAACCTCACCATTACAACGATGGAAGAGGAAGAACCGAGTTTATAATTGGTTTCATATGGATCACTCTACAACCTTGCCCTCATCCCTACTATTAGGGAGGATATCATTGCAGCTCAGAAGATTCACAAAGGCATGGCACATCTCCAGAAACGGATAGACAGCGGTGATATCAAATGTTTCCAGAAGGATGATGAGGGGACGCTATGGTTCAATCACCGCATAGTCGTACCCCGGGATATGGAGCTGAGAAAGAAGATCCTTGATGAAGCTCACTTGTCTAAGTTCTCTATTCATCCAGGCAGCAACAAAATGTACCAAGATTTGAAGAGTAAATTTTGGTGGATATGGATGAAGCGGGAAATTGCAAAGTACGTATCCGAATGTGATACGTGTAGACGAGTGAAGGCGGATCATATGAGAAAATCAGGGCTGTTGCAACCCCTGAAAATTCCAGCATGGAAATGGGAAGACGTGAGCATGGATTTCATTGTGGGATTACCCATGACTTTTAACAAGCATGATTCCATTTGGGTAATCATTGACTGGTTAACCAAGTCGGCTTACTTCATCCCGGTGGCATACCAATTATCATGCAAGCAAGTATGTGGAGTTGTACATTGCAAAGATCTTGTGCTTGCACGGGGTACCAAAGACCATAATCTCAGATCGAGGTGCACTGTTCGTGGCCCGTTTCTGGGAGCACTTGCACACTTCTTTGGGTACCAAGTTGATTATAAGCTCCGCATATCATCCTCAGGCAGACGGGTGAACTGAGAGGGTGAATCAACTGTTAGAATACATGTTGAGAGCGTGTACCATCCACCACGGTAGAAATTGGGATGATCATCTACCGTTGGCAGAATTCTCGTACAACAATGGCTATCAAGCGAGTATCATGATGGCACCATATGAGGCACTCTACGGTCGCAAATGCCACACCCCATTGAACTGGTGCGAGTCCGGTGAAAGGGTCACGTTCGGGATTGATTTAGTGAACGACGCTGAAGAGCACGTTCGGATCATTCAAGCAAACTTGAAGGCCTCCCAATCCCGACAGAAGAGTTATGCTGATAAGAGGCGTAGGCCGCTGCACTTCAACGTCGGGGAACACTTGTACCTCCGTGTATCTCCGATGAAAGGCGTGCACCGATTCAGCGTGAAGGGGAAACTCGCTCCCTGATTTATTGGACCCTATGCCATCACCGAGATGTGTGGACCAGTGGCGTATAGACTGGAACTACCGGCTTCTCTCGCTGGTGTTCATGACGTTTTCCATGTCTCCCAACTCCGGAAATGTCTGAAGTATACGGCTGTTGTTCCCACCGAAAACATTGGCGAGTTGCAACCAGATTTGACCTATGCTGAGTATACGGTGAAGATTATTGATGAGAAGGCTCGGACCACGCGTAACCGAATGCTGTGGTTCTACAAGATATTGTGGAGCAACAACACCACTGAGGAAGCGACGTGGGAGAGTGAGGATTTTCTTTGCTCAAACTAACCGGACTTCATGGCATCTCATCAAGGGTAATTCCTCTTACATGTTCGTCTCTTCTTTTATAATCTTGGGACAAGATTCTTTTAAGGGGGGATGTAAAAGCCGAAGATTTTACTTGCTAAAGTGTTCATCAACTCACCACAAAACAGCTCATTTTGTGGAAGTCTCATGAACATTTGTGAAGAGCAAGTAATCACCATCAAGAGGGTAATTAGAGGAAAAGCTCACAAATTCAAAGTAGGACTTCACATATATAAACATGAGAGGCTGAGCTCCCCATTAGACCCAAAAAAATTCTTAGGAGTGCTCAGGCCAAGTTTCATGCAAATCCAAATCATTTTGAGGCACTTTTGGAGACTTTTGTAAAAAGGGCAAATTTGAATGCAAATTCAAATTTCAGCTACTTTCATCACTTGGATTCAAAAGTTGACTTCATCTTCAAACTCAGCACATTTCTCTGAGTTAGTCCACCAATTTTCATCCTCAATGGAGTTCATCTTGTCGGGAGCTATATTTTGATTAATTCAAAAACTGAATTTGAATTTAGCTAACCAGCTCAAAATTGAGGTTTTCAAATTCAACTAATGACTTGGTGATGAAGTCTGCCATTTAATTGTGAGTAGCTGGGGAGAAATATCAGTGGGGAAAAAAATGAAAAAGAATTGAGGGGTGGAACCCAACAGTCAGCCTCACAGCTCTAACACAGTCGGTTCCCTGTTTTCACCGCTGCCACCGAGCTGTTGCAAGCGCGCGGCCGGCCGAAGATCGCTGTCGAGGCGCCTCCACCTCAACCCACTTTTCTTCACGTCGTAAGCCACAGAGCAGCTTCCAAAGACGTGTCCTCCCACGTGCACCGGCGTCCTACCGAGCCACCGCCTCACTCGCACACGCGTGTTTGTCTCTGTCCTCACCACCCAGCGACTCTCGGCTCTCTGTCGCCTTCGTGATACAGGCCACAACTTGGATGATCACCTACATAAAAAACGCATGCCATCCTCTCCTCGATCTTCCGGTGAACGTCTTCCTCCATTTTGTTCAGTAGTGAGGGAGTATTTTGAGGTTTACCGATTAGACGTTCTTAGGACTGAGAGGGGGCTCGACTCAAAATTCTTTGTGGTCAGTCCATACTAGCTCGTTTTGCTTTCGACATACGTCCTAGGCCTTCCAACAAACCTCTATGATCAACAACCGGCGAAAACCATCAACTATGGTTGCTGTTCTTCAAATTTCTTTGATTGCCGCCGTTTTTAGCTCTAGGTTGATGGTGAGGTCCTAGCTCCGGCCATTTCCATGGCAAACTGAGTTCATTTTCGTGCTCAGCATGTCACCACGGAGCTGTAGGAGGAAACCGTTCCAAAAATAAGGTCATGTGTAGCTCGGGCGACATCACCAGAGTTGGAGTCGCCGCTGTCACCGTCACGGGACAGTTTCCGGCCATCTCCAACCCTAGCCTACCCCCTCAGAATGTTCCCCGTGTGAACATAGGCCCAGGCGGCAAGTTTGATCGAGCTTCGAGCAGTAGAAGGGCGACCGATGAGCCTTGCCACAGTGCGCCGCCGCGGGGAGCGCGGGTGTCGCGAGGAAGACGAAGGGGGGGCCGGGTCCACCGGTCAGCCTCTGTTTCCCAGCAGGGATCCGGTTGCGGCTGTGATCCGGTGCGGCAGCACGGGTGAAACCCCGTGGGCTGCGGTGTAGCTGCGAGCTCAGTGGGCCGATTTAAATAGTGAGGCCCACAACAAGAGTTTAAACATTTCCAACAATTTCAGATTTTAGTTCAACTTCAAATGCCCATAACTTTTGCTAGGATGGTCCGAATTGAGTGAACCAAATTTTGTTGGATTCAGCTCTCTGAGTACTATCCCGCAAAGCAAGTTTCAGTTCATGAAATTTATTATTTTTCAAGAATTAATTCTCTAAAGTTTAAACTGTTTGGAATTTTATCTGGAGATTTCCTTTTATGAGAAATTCTGAAATTTGGCTAGGATGTTCATTTGAAAATCCTTGAGTCACAGGAAAAATTTCAGATCTATAAAAGTTCATTTAGACCCCCTAATGGTATGACCAAGTGAACTGCCCTGAGAAAATAGAAAAATGTACAGAAACATTTTTCAGAATTTTATGTAATCTTGATTAGGGCATAACGTTCTCTAGGATTCTTCAAATTACATGAAACCAACTTCATTAGAACCATCTCAAACTCTAATTTCCAGAAAGTAATGGTTTGATCCATGAAAATCCCTGGAAATCCTTAGAATCTCTAGTAGTGACCGTATAGACTTTTATTTGGGCAGAGCTCAGTTAGGCTTTGATTCAAATGAAACTTGGTCAAGTCTCTTGTTAGGTTCTCATCAAGCCACAGTAAAAATTTCAGAGCCAAATGGGATGTATAGCTAGAGTTATGGTCTTTACATACTTAATTCAACACATTTGTAGTTAAAATTGACATATCGTTAAATTTCTTACGTGTAGTCACTGAGCGCGAAGAAACCATGGAGGTTTTGGACTTCATACTTCTGGAGGAGACACTAACTCCTGACCAGCAGAAACAAGGCAAGCCCTGGTTTGCATTTAACAAATTTTATCAAGTTTTTCTTTATATATTCACTTAGCTTGGAGTATGTGCGTGCATTAGGTGTAGGATGGATGAAACCCCAAATGCATAACCAGATGGTTCCAAAAGGAGTGAGGGTAGTGTCTAAGTCATCGAGTAGATCATGCTTTGCTTAATGTTAATATGCTTCAGTTCAAATCGAGTAGTTGGAATCTACTCACGAGTATAGGGTTTGTCATACGGGATTGGTTCGAGATGTGAGATCACTTTAGTAAGAAAATGACACTAGGCAGGGGCTAGGACGCAGAAAGAGGAAGTCTTGTGGGCGTAGCCCTGCCCGTGTCGATTGAGGACCGATCCGTGTGCGGTCCCGCTGAACATGTTTGAATGTACCGAAGGCATATCGGATATATGGGGTCCGATAAACTGATGTAACTTATACCTCCGGGCATCGAGGCATAACGCACTGATTTATAGGTGTAGGTTGAGGGCAGCAAGGTAGAAATCTGTTAACGGGCATAGAGAGATGCTCCGTGTAGGGAACCTTCTGTCCGTTTGGGTGCGACCGGTTTGACGTTTGGGCTGTTTGGTTAAAGGTTGTTCCGTACGACATCGAATGAGCGTGCTGTGCAGCTCCACGGATGGGCGTACCTGACGTGCTATTCGGGTATCCCTGCAGGTGTATAACGAGTCATCCGCCGTCCCTCGTGGTTATGAGTACCGCTTGTTCACTGTGTCATGACGTAGGTTAAAATATAGAATGTTATGATTCAATATTGCTGATATGAATAACTTGTATTGTTACATGTGTGCCACCAAATGTTGCTTACTAAATTTCAGCTTCCTGAACCTTAACTTGTGGCTAAAAGATGAATTAAGGATGAACATGTAAGCGTGTCCTTTGCTGCAAATTGCCATCCTATCTTTGATATGACCTGCATGTAGAGTTATCTGTGTAGGAGAGTCGGTTAAGACTTGCTGAGCCATCGTGCTCACGGTTGCTGCTATGAGTGTTTGCAGGTGAGGAGTACCCCAAGGACTCAGAGTACGAGTCCATTGGCGAGGGATACCTTACGTCAGGGAATACGGCTGAGTGGGAGCCGTACACGCCACACTGAGGCTGAGTGGAGCTAGTGTGGATTGTCCATAGGGCCGGACAACCAACTTTTGCTAGTTAGGTGTTGTCGTGAGTTTTATAAAAACCTTCCGCTGTAGTAGACTCTGTAAAGGAGTTGTAACTGAAAAGTGTACTACTTTTGTACATACTCAGCTTGTTTTCAATATAATACTATGGTTTCCTTATGATGTGTACTGTCGGTTGTCTCATCGTGCGGCACCACCCTGTGAGATCCTGGAATGTACGGATTTCGGTCCGTCACACCCCCCCCTAATCCAGCGCACTGAACTCATTTGTGGGGTCACCGGTCACCGGCGATCACCGGAATACCGTGCGCACCGGCTACAGAGGAACCTAGGGTTCCGGCAAGCCCGTGCAAGCTCAATTCTACACTAAACTTTCGGATTTTTGGCCCTAGAGCACCAGGGAGTTATGTAGAAGCTGAAAATGGACACCAACTGGGCCGGGGGCTCTCCACCCATGTCGGCACCGTGCGGCCGACGGGGTCCGATGGTGCGCCATAGACAAGACTTGGATTTTCTCCCTCTACACCCCATCTCTCGGTCTAAATTTGATGGAGGATGTGTGCTAGCAAGTCAAAAACCTATGTGCAAAGTTTGAAAGGCTAGAAACAAGAATTGATCATGAATTTCACCATTTCCTACCTCGGTGTCGAGTTGGGCCGCTTGAAAACTCCTAATTCTTGCTCTATGATCAATTGCTAGGGCTGAGCTTTGGGGAGAAGCAGCTAGGGTCGCCTGTGCACCGAGGAATTTGGTTGTTTGAGCGTGATCCCTCACGGTTTGGGCTGCCCACAGGGAGCCAAACTTGTTGTCTTCGGTGTTCAAATGAGCAGAGAACAAAGGAGTAGAGATGGTAGATGGCTAAAGCACGTGTGTGCGCTGCTTTTCTGTGTGATAAGTTCGGCCAACCGACGTTCGGGTGGTGTGGCGGACCGGGGTCCGCTCATCCAGGATCACAGAGGGTGGTGCCGCACGATGCGACACCCGACAGCACACGTCATAAGGACACAATATATTACATGGGAAAAACAACTGAACTGTACAAACAGGTACAATACTCAGTTACAAACTATTGTCTTTATTACACAGCGGAAGTCTACTTTTCTACACTCACGCCCGCCTATCTAGCAAAAGTCGGTTGCCCAGCCCTAGGGCAACCCACACTAGCTGCACGTCTCAGCTCAGTGCGGCGTGTACAGCTCCCACTCAGCCGTGGTCCCCGACGGAGGGTAACCCTCGCCGGTGGACTCGTACTCCGAGTCCGTGGGTGGCTCCTCACCAGAAAAACACTTAAGCAGCAACCGTGAGCACGATGGCTCAACAAGGCTTAACCGACTCACCTAAGCATGAAACTCTACATGAGGTGTACAATGACATAGGATAGCAGTGTTGCAGCAAATGGACACGCCTACAAGTTCATCCTTAGTTCATCTTTTAGCAACAAGTTAACAGTTCATGAAGCTGAAATTTAGTAAGCAATATTTGGTGGCACACATGTAGCAATACCATTATATCATGACAGCAATATTGAATCATAGCATTCCATAAATTATCTACGTTACGACGCAGTGAACAAGCGGTACTCGTCACCACGAGGGACGGCGAATCGACTCGATATACACCTGCAGGGAAACCCAAAGAGCATGTCACGTACGCCCACCCGTGGAGCTGCACAGAACGCTCACTCGATGTTGTACGGGACAACCTTTCACCCAACAGCCCAAACGTCGAACCGGTCGCACCGAAATGAGCAGGAGGTTCCCCACACGGAGCATCTCTCTATGCCCGTTGGAAGATTTCCACCTTGCTGCCCTCAACCTACACCTATAAATCGGTGTGCTATGCCTCGACGCCCGGAGGTTTAGGCTACATCGGTTTATCGGGGCCCATATATCCGATATGCCTTCGGTACGTTCAATACTTGTTCAGCAGGGCTGCACACGGATCGGTCCTCAATCGACACGGACAGGGCTGCGCACACAAGACTTCCTCTTGCTGCGCCCTAGCCCCTGCCTAGTATCATTTTCATTACTAAAGTGATCTCACATTACTCAACCGAACCCGTGTGTCCCAAGCCTATCTCGCGAGTAGATTCCAACTACTCGACTTGTACCGAAGTCCTAGGAATCATTAAGCATAGCCTGTCTACTCGAGGTCTTAGACACTACCCTCACTCTTATGGAAAACTTTTGGTCATGCAAGTTGGGTTCTCATCCATCCTACACCTAATGCACATCCATACTTCATATGACACATGTAAACAAAGTAAAACTTATAACAAGTTAATGCAAACCGGGGCTTGCCTTGTTGCTGCTGGTCAGGGGTTATTTCTTCTTCCGGAAGTAGGAAGTCGAGTACTTCCGGAGCCTCCTCGCCTTCAGCGACTACACGTTAATAAAATACTACATGTAAATGAATATGCACATAAGTTTATTGTAATGCTTCTGCTATTAGTTCTAATAACCAGTTTCTAACAACTGGAACTCTGTTCAAGAATTTAAAAGGAAATTGGGGCTAGTGGGTTGGGTCTGGATCTAAGCACATGATTAAGTGCTAAGTGGTTTTCCCCCTCTCCCATATTAATCCCTCAAGTGAT
The DNA here is from genome assembly GCA_030760725.1 of Neostapfia colusana. Classification (NCBI taxonomy): domain Eukaryota; kingdom Viridiplantae; phylum Streptophyta; class Magnoliopsida; order Poales; family Poaceae; genus Neostapfia; species Neostapfia colusana. The sequence continues at coordinate 54,171,383 of JASWHV010000017.1, forward strand.
TAAGCAGGACAGGGGTTATCCAGAGTTCCAATGGAGCTGAGAATTTTTTGTGTGAGTTCCTTGTCACAAGAAAACTCTCTGGATCAAAATTTAGCACTTTTCATTAAGTGGTTTGTTCAGAATAATTCTTTTAGCAAATAAGCAAGGAAGAATTAATTTTGAGGTAACACCCCTGTTCATGCCCAACTTAGTGAACTACAATTTCAATTATAGCTCATAGAGTTTGTAGGAATTTTCCTAGCCTTTTTGGAGCTAAGGTTTGTCTAGAACTGAATTTCCAAATTTTGGAAGTTCTCTGAAAATGTTTCTGTATTCAAATGAACACAGCACCTTCAAATTTGAATTGTTCTGATCAAATCAACTCCAAATGGTCTGAAACTTTTACAGGGGTTCACTAACATCCTAAAAAACACTCTGGTAAAATTTGGGGATTTTTGGATGAACCAAACTCCCTCTAAAATTCTTTTGCTGAAAAGCTTTAATGAATTTTCCAGAATTAATTAATAGGTTTCATACAAATTGGGTTGCATATTTGTATAGAGCTATGCAAGATGAATCCAACCCAATTTGAATCACTAAATTTGGAGTTCCCTAGCAAAAGTTATGGGGTTCTAAAATTTGAACTAAATCTGGAAATTTCAAAAATGTTTAAATCCTGCGGGTGGGTCCATCGCACACGTGTCGACCGCTGGAGCCGAGCCACACGGGGCCACAGACTCCTTCTCACGCAGCCACACTGGATCCTGGACCACAGAAAATCCTGCATGTTACTTCCAGCTGCTGGCGAGTGGGGCCTCCCCCCCTTCGTCTTCCTCCAGCCACCCGCGTGACCCCGCCGCCGAGCTCGCCGGAGAGGGGTTCCGGCCCTCGGAACTTGCTGATTCTCGCCGCCTGTGCCTATATCGGCCTGGGGAACATGGTGGTGCCCTCACCAGAGCTTGACAACAGCCAGAACAGTGCTCCCGCCGGCAACAGCGGCCGGGAGCTCACCGGCGACGTCGAACTCGGCATCCCCTGCACCTTTTTCGATGCGGTTTGCTCGGGGAGCTCCGCTGACACCCGCTGATCACGGACATGGGCACCGATCCCCGTAAAAATGTCTCCAACTACGACCTCACCGGTGACCTAGACCGGATATCGGCTGTGCTCAGAAAACTTTGAAGAACCGTAACCCTAGCCCATGGTTCTTGCTGGTTTTTGATCCTGGGTGGTCGTGGTAGGGTGCATATCATGTGTTTAGCTCAGTATGCCCGGTGATAAGCCAACCCCCACGAATTTTGGGATTTGGTGGTGGCTCGGTCTTAGGACCACCGAAACTTCCCCAGCGAAATCCTCCCCCGACAGCCCACGAAATGAAGAACGGTTAGGACCAGAAGGATCAGCACCTCAAGGCGGTTCTTTCTTGTGTTGCTCGTTGGGCACGAGAGCGCCTGGGTTGCTCGGACGCCGGCGACCAGAGAGCGGCGATGAAAAAGTTTGCGCGCGGAGGCGATTGTGGATGGGGGAACGCTGGGGCAGCCGGGGCACCGTGAAAACAGCCGAGTGAACGTCGCGCTGGCATGTTGACTCCGCTCTTTCACCGTGCGGTGGCCTCTTCTACTCGGGCGCGGGAGCAGGAGGTGTCGAGCGCTGATCGTCGGCTGCCGGATGACTTCGCCCGAGCTGCCTTCGGCCTTAAGCCTGCTGACTAGTAGGCCCTTCTCTCCCCCCTAATGTATTCTCCACTTTTCATCTCTGTTTTTGCTGAAATATCTCCAGCTACTCACACTTGAAGGTGAGACTTAGCCCCCAAGTTTTTGTTTGAATTTGAGTTCTCCCATTTGAATTTTTGTTTGGCTGAATTTGCCTCATGTTTGAACTGAAATTCAAATTCAGTTTTGAATTCTTGCAAATTTGGCTCTTAACAAAATAAATTTCAATGGGGATGAAAATTGGTGGGCTAGTTCAGAAAAATGTGCTGAGTTGGAATATGAAGCTAACTTTTGAATTTGAGTGATAAAAGTTGCTGCAATTTGAATTTACATTCAAATTAGCCTCTTTTTTCAAATACCTCCAAAAGTGCCTCAAAAAGTGTTGGATTTACATGAAACATGGCCTGAACCTTCCCAAGACCTTTCAAGTCCTAGGGGTGAGCTCAACCTCTCATGTTCATATGTAGAAATCCTACTTTGTGAAAGTGAAGGCTTTCCCCTCTAATCACTCTTTTGATGGAGGTTACATGCTCTTCACAATATTTCCTAAGATATCCACAATAAAAACTGTGGTGTTGTGAGGTGAAGAAAAGTTTTTGCAAGTCCCTTTTCTTGGGCTTTTACATCCCTCCCCCCTTAAAAGAATCTCGTCCCGAGATTATAAAAGAAGAGACAGCGATGTAATAGGGACTTACCCGTGTTGAGAAGCCATGAACTCCGGGTAATTTGAGCGAAGGAATTCCTCGCTCTCCCACGTCGCTTCTTCGGCGGTGTGGTTGCTCCAGAGTATCTTGTAGAACCACAACATTTTGCTATGCGTGGTTCGGGCTTTCTCATCAAGGATTTCCACCGGATACTCATCATATGTCAAATCCGGTTTCCATTCGCCGATGTCTTCGGTAGTAACAGCAGCGGTATGTTTCAGACATTTTCTCAGCTGAGAGACATGGAAAATGTCATGGACACCAGCAAGAGATGCCGGTAGCTCCAGTCTATACGCCGCTGGTCCACACTTCTCGGTGATAACATAGGGTCCAATGAAACGGGGAGCGAGCTTCCCCTTCACACTGAACCGGTGCACGCCCTTCATCGGAGACACGCGGAGGTACACATGTTCACCAACGTCAAAGTGCAACGGTCTACGCCTCTTATCAGCGTAGCTCTTCTGCCGGGATTGAGCGGCCTTCAAGTTAGCTTGAATCGTCCGAACGCGCTCTTCGGCGTTGTTCACCACATCGACCCCGAAGGTGACCCTTTCACCGGACTCGCACCAGTTTAATGGGGTGCGACATTTGCGACCGTAGAGAGCTTCATAGGGTGCCATCTTGATACTCGCCTGATAGCCGTTGTTGTACGAGAATTCTGCCAACGGTAGGTGATCATCCCAGTTCCTACCGTGGTGGATGGCACATGCTCTCAACATGTCTTCTAATACTTGGTTCACCCTCTCTGTTTGCCCATCTGTCTGAGGGTGGTAGGCGGAGCTCCTGATTAGCTTAGTACCCAGTGCAGCGTTTAGCTGCTCCCAAAAGCGAGATACAAATAATGCACCTCGATCCGAGACGATGGTTTTGGGTACCCCGTATAAGCACAAAATCTTTGCTATGTACAGCTCCGTATATTTGCCGGCATTGTAACGTGTATTCACCGGGATGAAGTGAGCCGTCTTGGTTAACCGATCAACGATTACCCAAATGGAATCATGTTTGTTGGCAGTTAGGGACAATCCCACAATGAAATCCATGCTCACATCTTCCCATTTCCATGCCGGGATCTTCAGGGGTTGCAACAGCCCTGATTTCTTCATGTGATCAGCTTTCACTCGTCGGCACATATCGCACTCGGATATGTACTTCGCTACCTCCCGCTTCATCCATGTCCACCAAAATTTCTTTTTCAAATCTTGGTACATTTTGTTGCTGCCAGGATGAATGGAGTACTTAGACAAGTGCGCTTCGTCGAGGATCTTTTTCCTCAACTCCATATCCCGGGGTACGACTATGCTGTCATTGAACCATAGCGTCCCCTCATCATCCTTCCGGAAACATTTGATCTCCCCATTGTGTATCCGTCTCCGGAGATGTGCCATGCCTTTATCATCTTTCTGAGCTGCAATGATGTCCTCCCTAATAGTAGGGATGAGGGCAAGGTTGTACAGCGATCCATAAGGAACCAAGTATAAACTCGGCTCTTCCTCCCCCACCGGTGTAATGGTGAGGTGATGGACATGTGACTTCCGACTCAGCGCGCACATTTGCCTTGCCGGGGTGGTAATGAATCTCAATTTCATAATCTTTAATCAGTTCTAACCACCTCCTTTGCCTAATATTCAGCTCCTTCTGGGTGAAAATATATTTCAAGCTCTTGTGGTCGGTGTAGAGGTGCACCAGATTCCCCAGGAGATAGTGCCTCCACATTTTCAGCGCCAAAACCACTGCAGCAAGCTCAATATCATGAGTGGGATAATGCTGCTCATGGTTCCGAAGTTGGCGCGAGCCATAGGCGACCACACGTCCTTCCTGCATCAACACGCAGCCAAGCCCAATACCGGACGCGTCAAAATACACGTCGAAGGGCTTTGTTGTATCCGGCTGAGCTAAGACCGGGGCTGTGGTGAGATGCTTCACTATTGCTTGGAACGCTCGTTCACACGCCGTGTTCCAAACATATTTCGTTCCCTTCTTCAGCAATTCTGTCATCGGCTTAGCGAGCTTGGAGAAACTTGGAATAGATCTCCGATAGTATCCCGCTAACCCGAGGAAGCTTCTGACTTCATGAACTGAAGTGGGAGCTTTCCATTTCAGCACTTGCTCAATTTTGCTTGGGTCAACCGCAATGCCTTCTGCTGAGATGATATGTCCCAAGAATGGCACTTGGCTGATCCAAAACTCGCATTTACTTAACTTGGCGTATAGCTTGTGGTCTCGCAATCGTTGAAGAACGATCCGCAAGTGTTCGGCATGTTCGGCTTCTGTCTTGGAGTAAACCAAGATATCGTCGATGAACACTACCACAAACTTGTCCAGCTCCGGCATGAACACCGAGTTCATGAGATACATGAAATGGGCTGGAGCGTTTGTGAGACCAAAAGACATGACAAGATATTCATATAATCCATATCTCGTCGAGAAGGCCGTCTTCGGGATATCCTCCGCCCGGATCTTTATCTGATGATATCCAGAGCGAAGGTCCATCTTGAAGAATACACTTGCACCCACAAGTTGATCAAATAATATGTCGATGCGGGGCAGTGGGTACTTATTCTTGATGGTGACGGCGTTGAGCGGCCGGTAATCCACACACAGCCTCAGGGTTTCATCCTTCTTCTTTACAAACAGCGCCGAGCATCCCCAAGGCGAGGAACTCGGCCTAATGAAACCCTTGCTCAACAGATCATTGAGCTGTTCCTTCAGTTCAGCCAGCTCATTTGGAGCCATTTTGTATGGTCTCCGTGATATGGGCGTAGTCCCGGGTGCCAGCTCGATCTTGAACTCAACATCCCACTCCGGTGGCATGCCCGGAAGATCATCCGGGAACACGTCAGGGTACTCCCGGACTACGGGGATGTCCTCTAACTTGAGAGCTTCAGTATTGTTGATCACTGAAACTTCCCGGACTGGATTATCTAATAAGAGGGACTGCGGACAGTGTAATGGGGAGTTGAGGTGAACCGTCCGTGATAGGGTTTCCAGGAAAGCGCCATGGTAGCTTAGCCATGACATTCCCAAGATTGCATCAATCTTCTGTCCCTCAAGGATAATCATAGTGGTGGGATATATCTTCCCACCTAAGCACAGTGGTGCTTTCGGAACCATCATCGTTGCTGAAATCTTTCCTCCCGGTGAGCAGATCATATAAGAACACTCGGTTGGAAAGGCTTCCAGCTGATGCTTAACCACATATGATGCACTTATGAAGTTGTGGGTTGCACCAGAATCAAAAAGTATGATGATGGCTTGATGGTTGAGAGTGAACGTACACGCCAGCACGTTGTCTCCTTCTGGGGCTTCCTCATTGTCGAGGTTGCGGATGCCCCCAGTCCGCTGACCAACCTTCTTGACCGGAGGTCGGCCTCGAGCACCGCCCTGGAACTGGGCTTGCCCGCTGTTCTGCTGCCCCTGTGGACAGTCCTTCGCGAAGTGGCCCGCCTGGCCACACATGAAGCACGTGAAACGGGGTGGTCCCCCGCTGATCGGTGGACGGGATCCCGGGGCGCGTTGTGGCGGTGGGAACGCCCGGGGTACCATCTGCTGCTGCTGCTGTCTTGGTGGTGGCATCGGCGGACGGAACGGATGTTTCTGAAAAGGACATCCCCCGAACCGTTGAGGTCGCGCCGGTGGGTGCCACTGCTGCCCGGATGGTGTCAGATACACCATGCGGTACTTCTGGGGAGCGCCACTCCCACCGCTGGGTGGAGCGCTGCGCTTCCGCTGCTCAGCTGCCAACTCCCGCTGAGCATCCTCTTGCATGATCGCAGAATTGACTAGGTCATTGAAGGTGCCGCAATTCCACTGAACGAGGTGTGTCTTCATTTCGGGGTGTAACCCCCGATAGAAGTGTTCCCGCTTCTTCTCCTCAGTGGAGATATAGTCTGACGCGTATTGCGCCAGATGGTTGAAGGCACGGGAGTAGTCATGGGCACTCCTCCCGCCCTGCTTCAGCTCCAAGAATTCTTGGAACTTCCTCTTCATGATCCCGGGAGGGATGTGATAGGCGCGGAACGCCTCCCAGAACTCTTCCCACTCCACAGCATGGCCAGCCGGACGTGAGGTGACATAGTTCGCCCACCACGCACCAGCGGCACCGTGAAGCTGCTGTGCTGCAAACAGAGTCTTCTGCCGCTCCGTACATTGGAGCAGCCCGAACTTGGACTCGATTGTCCGCAGCGAGTTGTCGGCCTCCAGTGGCTCTTCAGCTTCTGTGAACACTGGAGGGTGCGTACTCATGAAGTCCGAGTACGACACCTCACGGGGCTCACGAGGCCCTCTGTCTTGACGCCCTCCCACCTGGGACGTATTCTGCACGATCGTGCGGAGCAGGTCGGTCTGCTCCTCACGACCACCCACCAGTGCCGCTATCACATCCGCTAGAGTAAGCGGAGGCGGCGGTGGTGGCTGCTGCTGCGGGGTGCTGTCGTAGGCCGGTGGCTGGGAGTCATCACCTCCCTGTTGGCTAGAGCTACCAACCTCGTGCGTGGTCCTAGTACGAACCATCTGCAACCACACGACAATAAACATCAGTCCCGCAACCTATTGCATGCAGTCCAATAAAATAGGCGTAAAAACATAATAACAATAAAACATGCGATACATCTCGTATGTAGATAATGTAATAACTTTGCACAAGCTACACCATTACCAGACCAAATACAAGCTAGTTGAATACAACTTGATGAACCTCCTCTTTGGAAGCTCACCACAACTAGGTTTGGTCACTACGAGACGTTACTATCGCGTTGTCATCACGTATACCCCCCTTTTATCTTCAATACGACACAAACATGGTCTCTAGTAAAAGATACTTGAGTAAGACCTATACTCAAATATTTCACTAGTTGAAGACAAACTCTCATGAGTATGTTCTACTCCATTGGCAGTACTTAAATCACTTCTAGGGTACAACAATCTCTCCCATGAGTTCAACTGTCATGCCTCTGTCAGGATGACCAGTTTCTACATATCCAAGATTTTGATCTGGTTCTGGGCATCTTCATGACTCAAGCTGAATACCAAATTTAAATTTAACTTCAGTATCTATCCAATGAGTACTTATTTTCCCTCAGATCAGCTATGGTTCAAAAGTTATGGCCATTCAAAGTCAGCAGAATTTCTGGAAGAATTTTAACAGCACCTCCCTGGGGAAGTTGCTGTTTTCAACTCTGATTCCCACTGAATTCTGTGCTGAAATTGCAGAAACTTTGAATTGCAAAGATGTAACACATCTTCTACCCTTGCTAAAAATGTATCATATGAAAATTTTATATTTTTCTACTGGGAGTTATGTTTGAAAAACAGAACAGTTCAGAGAATGTTTTACTCTGTCCTGGTTCTGGACAGTTTACATTTCTCTAGGATTTAAGCCATCTTAAGGTGTATTTCAGCTCTGGAAGTCTACAACAAAGTTGTAGGGTACTTAAATACCTTTCTGGAACTACATACCACACCTCCATGGGCTAAAAGACCTGTGAGTTATGCCCTGTTGAAAACCAGCAAACTTGCTGCCCAAAACAGAGCACTCTGTTTTTCAGTCTTTTTGAAACTACACTCATCACTAACCAATTTGTCTACCCAACCAGGGTCCTAAATGTTGAACCTAATGATTTTAATTCCTTGTTATCATTATTTTTCATGCACATGCTTATGATATGTCGGTACTAAGTTCCTCACAAACGAAAATCCTAACCGGATTATACCGGCATATACGTCTCAAGTGTGGCACTAAACGGTCTCTCGCACACGTTTACTACACGGATACATACGTGGTTAGTACCTGCAGAAGACCACACAATAATGGTGCACTCAAATGGTTGTTTTCATTTCAGGCAGGATCATATTAAAAGTAAATACAAACGCCCGTATCATTGTCATACGGCCGTCCTTGAGTTAGGTCACGTCTGAAGGTACGTGATCGTGTTTCAACACCACACGACAGGGAACCCGAGTATGTCATGAACGGGTCGTCACGGTTGGGAATGTTATCAACCCAACATATACCACCTACTGCCCTGTAGGGCACGCCGATGGCAAGCGCTGCTATGTCCTCCTGGGCTATTTCTAGACGAACACACTCTCGCGTTACTGACCACACGATGGGGTCTCCACTTACTTGCCTAATGCACGCTAGGGATCAGCGTTTCATATGAACTAAGGGGTGATCCAGAGCTCCAATGGAGCTGAGAATTTTTGTGTGAGTTTCTTGTCACAAGACAACTCTCTGGATCAAAATTTAGCACTTTTCATTGAGTGGTTTGTTCAGAATAATTCTTTTAGCAAATAAGCAAGGAAGAATTAATTCTGAGGTAACACCCCTGTTCATGCCCAACTTAGTGAACTATAATTTCAATTATAGCTCATAGAGTTTGTAGGAATTTTCTTAGCCTTTTTGGAGCTAAGGTTTGTCCAGAACTGAATTTCCAAGTTTTGGAAGTTCTCTGAAAATGTTTCTGTATTCAAATGAACACAGCACCTTCAAATTTGAATTGTTCTGAACAAATCAATTCCAAATGGTCTGAAACTTTTACAGAGGTTCACTAACATCCTAAATAATATTCTGGTAAAATTTGGGGATTTTTGGATGAACCAAACTCCCTCTAAAATTCTTTTTCTGAAAAGCTTTAATGGATTTTCCAGAATTAACTAATAGGTTTCATACAAATTGGGTTGCATATTTGGATAGAGCTCTAAAGTTTGAACTAAATCTGGAAATTTCAAAAATGTTTAAATCCTGCGGGTGGGTCCATCGCACACGTGTCGACCGCTGGAGCCGAGCCACACAGGGCCACAGACTCCTTCTCGCGCAGCCACACTGGATCCTGGACCACAGAAAATCCCGCATGTTACTTCCAGCCGCTGGCGAGTGGGGCCTCCCCCCTTCATCTTCCTCCAGCCACCCGCGTGACCCCGCCGCCGAGCTCGCCGGAGCTCTCGCCGGAGAGGGGTTCCGGCCCTCGGAACTTGCTGATTCTCGGCGCCTGTGCCTATCTCGGCCTTGGGAACATGGTGGTGCCCTCACCAGAGCTTGACAACAGCCAGAACAGTGCTCCCGCCAGCAACAGCGGCCGGAAGCTCACCGGCGACGTCGAACTCGGCATCCCCTGCACCTTTTTCGATGCGGTTTGCTCGGGGAGCTCCGCTTACACCCGCTGATCACGGACATGGGCACCGATCCCCGTAAAAACGGCTGCAACTACGACCTCACCGGTGACCTAGACCGGATATCGGCTGTGCTCAGAAAACTTCGAAGAACCGTAACCCTAGCCCATGGTTCTTGCTGGTTTTTGATCCTGGGTGGTCGAGGTAGGGTGCAGATCGTGTGTTTAGCTCGGTATGCCCGGTGATAAGCCAACCCCCTTGAATTTTGGGATTTGGTGGTGGCTCGGTCTTAGGACCTCCGAAACTTCCCCGGCGAAATCCTCCCCCGACAGCCCACGAAATGAAGAACGGTTAGGACCAGAAGGATCAGCACCTCAAGGCGGTTCTTTCTTGTGTTGCTCGTCGGGCACGAGAGCGCCTGGGTTGCTCGGATGCTGGCGACCAGAGATAGGCAATGAAAAAGTTTGCGCACGGAGGCGATTGTGGATGGGGGAACGCTGGGGCAGCCGGGGCACCGTGAAAACAGCCGAGTGAACGTCTCACTGGCGTGTTGACTCTGCTCTTTCACCGTACGGTGGCCTCTTCTACTCGGGCGCAGGAGCAGGAGGTGTCGAGCGCTGATCGTCGGCTGCCGGATGACTTCGCCCGAGCTGCCTTCGGCCTTAAGCCTGCTGACTAGTGGGCCCTTCTCTCCCCCCTAATGTATTCTCCACTTTTCATCTCTGTTTTTGCTGAAATATCTCCAGCTACTCACACTTGAAGGTGAGACTTAGCCCCCAAGTTTTTGTTTGAATTTGAGTTCTCCCATTTGAGGTTTTGTTTGGCTGAATTTGCCTCATGTTTGAACTGAAATTCAAATTCAGTTTTGAATTCTTGCAAATTTGGCTCTTGACAAAATAAATTCCAATGGGGATGAAAATTGGTGGGCTAGTTCAGAAAAATGTGCTGAGTTGGAATATGAAGCTAACTTTTGAATTTGAGTGATAAAAGTTGCTGCAATTTGAATTTACATTCAAATTAGCCTCTTTTTTCAAATACCTCCAAAAGTGCCTCCAAAAGTGTTGGATTTACATGAAACTTGACCTGAACCTTCCCAAGACCTTTCAAGTCCTAGGGGTGAGCTCAACCTCTCATGTTCATATGTAGAAATCCTACTTTGTGAAAGTGAAGGCTTTCCCCTCTAATCACTCTTTTGATGGAGGTTACTTGCTCTTCACAATATTTCCTAAGATATCCACAATAAAAACTGTGGTGTTGTGAGGTGAAGAAAAGTTTTTGCAAGTCCCTTTTCTTGGGCTTTTACAGGTGGCGAGGGCGATCGTGAGACAGAGATACGGCGGTGGCGGTGTTCTTCGCAGGAGCAAGCCGAGCAAACGCGAGAGCGAGTGGGAGAAGCGAAATTTGGTTGTGCTCGTGCGTGGAGGATAGGAACCGAGACGATCGACAGGCAAACAGGAGCTGGTGCTGAGAACTCATCGGGAACGTGGTCGGCCGGAAGCTGGTGCACGTTGAAGAACCGAGGGGGACGGTTGTAAACCGGGAGACTGCCATGTGGGTCCCCAAACCCCTAAAACCCTCTCCCCTCTGTGCTTTAAGATTCCTGCACCGCCTTTGTCCGAATTCCACCAAAATTGAACGGTAGACTAAACAAATTATGAGGAATTTGAATCTGAAATCAGATTTCAAAATTTTGCACGTTTGATTCAGAATTCAAATTTGAATTTGAATTTGAACTCTCCTTTAATTATTCCTCGGAATAAATAGTATACGAGCTCCAAAAATATCCAAATTTGGACCAGCAGCTCTTTGATACATGAGGAATGCATTAGTGACTTCACTTGTGTGCATTTGGACAATCTGAATATGAATCCTTTTAAAAGATTCCAAATTGTATTTAAATTCCCTCCATCCTCTTCATAGTGAGGGTTGACATGAATTTAAAATAAGGGAGTGAAGTTCCATGCTCATGTTAACAGGTGTCAAGGCTAGGCTAAAGAAATTTCTTAACTCCCTCACATGTCCATTGCATGTTTGTCATTTTATGTGACACATACTTAGTCTTTCTTGGCCTTAACTTTGTTACATAACGTGAAATACAACTTTACAAGAGTTAGGGCAGTTACAAAGACAACAAAGATGGCTAGAGCTCATTAAATATTATGAAATTGAAATTAATTATCATCCAGGGAAAGCGAATGTGGTTGCCGATGCGCTTAGTCAGAAGGCGCATGTCCACAGCTTGACCATTGCTGAAATGGATGATGAATAACCAAGTCTCCGTGTCATTCCGTATGGAGCGCTATATAATCTTGCTCTCATTCCCACAATTCGAGAGGAGATTGTTGAGGCTCAAAGAAAAGACAAGGGTATGTCTCACATACGGCGGAGAATAGACAGAGGTGAAATGAAATGCTTCTGGAAAGACGGACATGGTACGTTATGGTTGAAAGACCGGATAGTAGTACCGCAGGATATGGGACGACGGAAGAAAATTTTGGATGAAGCTCATTTGTCGAAATTTTCCATTCATCCGGGCAGCAATAAAATGTACCAAGATCTCCAGAAGAAATTCTGGTGGACATGTATGAAACGAGAAATATCAAAGTATGTCTCGTAATGTAATACGTGTCGACCATATGAAGAAGTCGGGCCTTCTGTATCCATTACAAATACCGGCATGGAAATGGGAGGACTTGAGTATGGACTTCATTGTCGGGTTACCGATGACCTCCCATAATCATGAATTGATTTGGGTAATCGTTGACCGATTAACCAAATCAGCACATTTCATCCCTGTGCATACCGGTTACAATGTGAAGAAGTATGCAGAGTTATACATAGCACGGATTTTGTGCTTACATGGGGTTTCCCGTACCATCGTATCCAACAGAGGATCGCTGTTCATAGCCCATTTTTGGGAGCAGCTACACTCAGCATTGGGGACCAAATTAATTTGGAGCTCCGCATATCTCCCTTAAACTGATGGGCAAACTGAAAGGGTGAATCAAATACTTGAAGATATGTTGAGAGCATGTATCATCCACCACGGTAAGAACTAGGATGATCACTTACCATTGGTGGAGTTCTGGTACAACAACGATTATCAAACGAGCATTAAAATGGCACCATATGAAGCTCTCTACGACCGGAAGTGCCATACACCACTGAATTGGTGAGTCTGGTTAACGAGTAACATTCAGGGTTGATCATGTCAGCAAAGCTGAAGACCGAGTTCGGATCATACAAGAGAACCTGAAGGCTGCTCAATCTCGTCAAAAGAGCTACACGGATCGAAGGCGTCGACCGGAGCATTTCAACGTCGGAGAGCATATTTATCTTCTTGTGTCTCTGATGAAAGGAATCCATCGGTTTGGTATATAGGGGAAACTTGCTCCCCGATTTATCGGTCCGTTTGCTATCACGGAGAAGTGCGGAACCATAGCCTACTGGCTGGAGTTACTGGCAAACCTTGCTGGAATTCATGACATATTTCACGTGTCACAGCTGCGGAAGTGTCTCAAGTTTACCGCTGCTGTCTGCACCAAAGACATCGACGAGTTGAAAACGGATCTCACCTACACCGAGCAACCGGTTCAGATTATCAGTGAGAAGGCCCAGATCACCCGGAACCGGACGTTGAAATTTTACAAAGAGCTGTGGAGTAATCATACCGCGGAAGAAGCGACGTGGGAAAGCGAGTATTACATCCACAACAACTATCTGGAACTTTTGTCATATACTGTGTAAATTACCCTTCCGTCTCGTTCTTCTTTTGTAATCTCGGGACGAGATTATTTTAAGGGGGAGCAATGTAAAAGTCCCAAAAATGTGGCAATAAACTGAATATGGAATACCATTGTGTTTCAAATTCATGAAAATGGGACTTCAAAAAACTTTCTACACATTATGATGCACATGAGTGTCCAACCAAACGAGCTCCCACGTTCATTTGAATGTTTTAAGCCAAGGTTGAATTAAACACCATGTGTAAGGTTCTCATGGGCAATAGGAGAGTTGAAATTCAGATTGTAAACTCACTTTGTTCAACTCAAATTTCAAATGTGGGCACCACAAAAGAAATGCAAACTGTTGTGTCAAATACCCCATTTGCAGTAGGTAATTTAAAAATCAGATTTCATATTCGAATTACTCAGGTCCAAATTAGTAGGAATGCAAAGTTTGAGGGAATTTGGAGATACTTTGCTATTCTTTTCAAAGAGGACTTTGAAGTTCATTGGAATTCAAATTCAAATTTGAATTTGGAGTAAATCTTGTTAATTCCCCAAATGGATCTCAGAATTGAACTCCACATATTTGAATTGTATCACCTGCCAAATTTGGTATATTTTGGGAGGATAAGGAGAGGTGAAAGAGTGGGGCCCACTTGTCATTGGGACACTTAACCTTGCAACCGAAGTCTTCAGTTATCTGTTTCCTCTCGAAGGCCACCGATGCAGACCGAGCACTCACCGGGCGACAACGAGAGGCAACGCAGGGACACCTCCCAGCTGCTTGAGCTGTGCTGGAGAGCAGCTTGGCGCCCTTATCACCTCTCAACGTGACCATTTTGCCCACAAACCGGAACCTCGACGCTCTGCTTTTTCCTCGCGCAAGAACTGAGCCGTACCTCTGCGCTGCCTCGGGAGCGATCATGAGCCGGCATTTTCTTGCGTGCAGCGCCTCTTTGAGTAGCAAAATGGCACCGTGGCTTCTCCCTCAATCTCCTCAGCACAAAGTTGAAGGGGGGTCGGCCTCCCCAACCCTAGAATGGCTTCAAGTGGAGACCGAACAAGAACCGAAACTCGGGCACACATGGACAGCTCTACCCGAAGGCATTCACGGCCGAGAAAGGGCACCCAGATACGCGCCGGAAAACCGAGCTACTCCTCCCCAAACCATAGCCCAAGCCGTTGTAACACCCCAAAATCCTGTTAAGAGGGGAATTTAAAAAATTTTGGACGTATTGCATGGGCTGCAGAAATTCAAACTTAGTTGGAATTCAAATTCAAATTCAAACCAGAAAAGAAATGGAAAAAGGAAAAGAAAAACAGAAAAAAAACCGGCCAGTGGGCCGAAACCCACCAGCCGGCCCACACCATCCCGCGCCAGCCCGCAGCCGCGCGCCCCCTTGTTCCCACTGACATGCGGGGCCCGCCAACCTTTCTTCCTCCTCGCGCTCGCGCCCGCGCTCGGCCGGACTCTTCTCACCCCGAATCAAAACCGCCCCGGATCCTCGCGTATCCCAGCCAAATTTCGTTCGTGGGCGACGCAAACTCGATCACAACCGAACGCCGCCCTCCCCCGTCTATAAAAACCCCGGCACCATCCCGTTTTCCCCCACGATCTGCCGATTTTCTCTCCGGTGAGAACCCGAGCCCCTCCGGCGAATTCTGCTCGATCTACGCTCGGGAATTCTGATCTAACTCGCTGGTCTTGATCCACCGCCTCCGGGGAACCTTGCAGGTGCAGAAAACTCCGTGATTTGCGGTTCAAACACAGCGCCGACGAGCCTCGCCGTGAATTCACCTCGGACCTCGTCGCGGATCGCTTTTCGGGACCTCCGAGCTCAAGAAAACCCCCGAGGTGAGATCCCCGACCTCCCCTCTACCGATCTATACCATAAAATCACAGTTCTAGGAAGAATTTACGAAGATCTGAAACTCTCCGGCGAGATCGCCACCTCCCGCCGCCGTGCGCCACCGGGCAGCGCCGCCCGCGCTCGATCAGAGCGACGTGGCCGGCTTGTGCGCCGTCTATTTTAAATCGCACGGTAGAATTTAAATCCCCGCGTACCGGTTCGACGTTATAATCTCAGCCGTCAGTTTTAAATCGGACGGTCCATGTCAGCCCCGCGTTATAAAGGCCGGAATTCTTACGTCCTACCCCGTGGGGTTCTCGGAAAATAAGAGCTAGCCCCGGAAACTTCTGATCTAGCCCCTGGAACTTCAGAAATTTATGTAAATTCAATTAAAAATCAGTTTTAGCCCCTGGACTTAATAAAAAATAGCAAAACCCCTCTGTTATGTGTAATTAGACCCCTGGAAATTCTTAAAAAAATATAACAGACCCTGTAGTGGGGTGAGTTTACCTTTTTAACCCTATGTGATATTAAATTTAGGAATTTGACTATATGCTTAGTATTTAAAATTTAAAAGATGGGACAAACACATTGTAAATTCAAATTAAAGACTTTCCTGGTATTGGGAAAACTTTGGAGTGAGATACAAATAGATTTTTGGCTGAAATGAATCTGTTTAATTGATTATTCACATTTATTAGTAATAGGGGCACATTTTTAAGTAGAGAATAATTCTGAAAATTAGTAAAATAAATATAAAATAGTTCACAACAGAAGAGAAGTTCAAAATATATTATTTAATATTTTAAACCCAAAACCTATTCTGTTTAGATGAGGTGTCTTACTATTTTTATAATAAAGTGCATATTTAGGCATAGGAGATAAATCTGAAAATATAGCAAGCTAGGTATAAATAACTAGAAAATGATAAATGAAGTTTCCAAAATCCAAAGAATTCAGTTTAGGGTTGGTAAAAGGTTTGAAGACACATATGAAGTAGGAAAATACCTTTCATGCATACTTGGTAGCTAAGATGTGTATCAATTAAATATAAGGGATTTATTTAAATTAGAAATTCATATATAGTATGCCAACATGAATAAGAATACAAAAATAGAAATCATATGTACATGTTTACAAGTGCATGTAAGCCAAAATCAACACACATAGAGTAACCACAACACATGGAAATGAGAATGGCTTTCATTAATGTGAATGTGTGGCTTGTATGAAGTGGAAGTGTGAACTATGTCTTATGACTTGTTGTTTTCTTTTGCTATGTGTGATGGTATGAGTAGAACCTGCTCCAGAGCAAGTTCTTCCTTTCCAAGACTAGGACTACCCATTCCAAGAGCAGCAGGAAGGAGGCAAGTGTCCTTGACCACTTTGATCCTATACTAGGATGTGTAGCTAGAATTATTTGCATTGTCAATTGAAATATGAAACCCATGTTAGGAAGTTTCCCTAGAATTGCATTACCTTGTTTCCTTGTAGCCTGGGCTGGGATTTATTTTATCATATCATTTATTTATATGCTTCTACTTAGCCATACTTAGAATGGGATATTTGGAATATGAGATCATCAGTTTATTTTACCATACTCTTGAATGAGATATTGTGAGTTATGTAGAGGTAGGGATCAAGGCAAGTTGGATGATTTGGTTGGTGCTGGGTGCACGAGACTCGGGTTTGTGTTTAGTACTTGCCTGGATTCTAAGGACCGGTTCATGGAGCATGTAACCAGGCTTTACCGTGCCAACCACATGCTGAGATGGGGCAGCTTGTCCAATTAATTAGGTGTATCCCCGGCGTAGTATGGGTGTGTTGGATGGTGCGGGGAATAGGTGTCAGCTGGACTACCATATGAACCGCAAGGCTCAAAAGGGGGCCACTGCAGCGGGGTTGGAGCCTCTTGTATGCTGTTAGGGGTGAAACCTCAGTGGGCCCACACTCATCGGGAATCCCTTTATAAAGGCCTCGTAGTGATCTCCTGGCTACACACCTCGGAAGTGTGAACGTGGTTCGCGGCCACTGGCAAAATAGAGGTTTTCTAGTCCACCCGGCAACGGGGGATGAAATCACTACATGTGGGTACAGTGGTGCAAACTCTGCAGAGTCAAAACTGTCATGACAGCCGTGCTCACGGTCAAGAGCGGCTTGTACTTATTCATGATTAGAGTATGATGACCTTGGAGGTTGTAGATGTTAAGCGGGGAGCTTAACATTGGAAATGATGTTATGGTTATTTGATTATGATGATGGGTTGGGAGATTGAGACCATTTCACCTATGTAGTAATGTAGATGCTTAATAAGCTAAGGTGATAGGTATTAATTGCGTAGTTCTTTAACCATGAGTTCAACCTCTCCTTGTTCTAGCCATGCATGACATAACTTTCCCACACTTGCTGAGTACCATCGGTACTCAACCTTGCATATTTGTTGGTTTATATTGCTGCTCAGGTCAAGAAAATGATGTGGTGTTTCATGATCAAGACTTTGGACCCGAAGAAGGTTTCTAGGTTCATGGAGTCCCCCGGGCAACGCCTGTAATGGAGCCCACAAGAATAATATTTCACTGCTAGTTTATTTATTTGTGGTGAACTTATTATCGTCCATCGAGACATATGCTTTGTAAGACTTATTTATATTCGACACCTGGCTTGTAATAAATGATGCTTCACTATTTGTCATCACATGTATGAGAAAATGATCCTGGCATACATGTGATATTCACTTGGTTGTTCTTCGGAAAAACCGGGTGTGACAGAAGTGGTATCAGAGCCAAGGTTGCCCGTAGGAACGTGGACCTAGGTAGAAATGGACGTATTTAAGGGCCCTATTTTCATAAAAACTATTTTACAAAGGTGTGGGTTGAAAAGTGTTATTTAATGGGGTCACTTTCCTCATCTTACACCAACTTTCATTCAAAATAGGATTTTTGTTTAAAAGTTTATCTAACCTAAGTTTAAATGCTTTCTGTTTTAGATGGTTCGCATGATTCGCACCGCTCGCAAGTCCACAGGAGGGAGAGTTCCCGTAGTTGCCCTTGCCCAAAGAGAGGAGAGCCGTCCGGTGACGTACCTTTCCTACGGATTGGTAGTAGGAGGCTTGTTACGCCGTCTTCGACGTATGCTCCAAGCCGCCGGCAATACGGGCAAGCTAATCATACACTATAGCTCCACCAGGACCATCCGTGAGAAGAGAGAAGAATGGAGTTCAGAGATGAGGATTATCCACGAAAATCAGCTGCTCAAGATCCACCGCTCTCCAGCTTGTCGAGCGACATGTCGATGCGGAGAAGGATGTCACCTGGGAGGCCATCACCTGCCAGAGTCACATCTATCGTCGCCACCTGGACAGGACTGAGTACATGTATGTCCTCCAGCGTGAGAGTGGTACCACGGAGTACAAGTACCCACCAGTGCAGCAAGGGACTTCCCATGAGCACATGGACTTGTGCTTGGAGGATGCTGCTATGCACAGCACTCGACTGTAGGAGTGTCAGCAAGAGCTTCAGGATGTTCGGGACACCCTGAGGGAAACGGAGGCGTTGCTGCGAGCCTGCTTGAGGGCGAGAGAAAGAGGAGATGGGAATGAACTGTGTGTCACCGTGAATGATACATGGACTCCTGACTCCCCAGATCGCCGGGCGATCAGGCGTCATCGCACTTCTCCACCAGCAGCCTCCCCACCCAAAGCGGAGTCAGAAGGCAGCCGCAATAATGAGGAAGATCCCGAGGAGCCAGCTCAGTGATACGAGTAGTGTAGAGTTTTTCCCTTAGTTAGAAAGATGTCGAATAGTCGAGTCGTTACGTTAGTTAATGGTGTGTTTATGCTTGGTGTGCGACGTGAGTTGTGGAAGCCATGAGCAATTGTCCACAGCCTCGTCTTCAGATTGTTTTGCTTTGGTGTGTGATCCCACATGAAATAATAGTGCATTTATTTTTGTATGAGATATGAACCCTTAGAAAAGTATAACAAAGCTTCAACACTTCAAAGTACAAACAAGTGAAAGTAGTGAGACAATACGTAATACTTTAAATTAACATTTGGTTGATCATGCTAGATGGCCGGAAGAGGAAGAGGTCGCGCTGCCAACCCCGCCACCAACAACGATGAGGCCTGCAACCCTCATCTTTCAGGAGGCCAAGACAGGGGTGGTCGCCGTGAAGGAGTGGATCCCCTCCACCAAATGCTTGAAAATCAAAATCAGCTCATCCAGAACTTGACTCAAGTGGTGGCCAACTTGCATCAAGTTCCACCCCCACAAGTTGCACCACGCCAACCAAGGTTGAGTGAGTTTCTCGGAACTCAACCTCCGAAGTTTGCAAGTGCTGCTGAACCTCTGGAGGCAGATGATTGGCTAAAGACCATTGAAAGCAAGATGAGGATCATACAGTGCCAAGGGTATGAGAGGGTGTTGTTTGCCTCTCATCAATTGCATGGGCCTGCTGCTGATTGGTGGACCGCTTACGTGGCCGCCCATCATGACCCTGAGAGCATCACTTGGGAAGAGTTCAAGCGTAGCTTCCGCAACCATTACATACCAAGGGGTGAACTCAAAAACAAGAGGAAGGAGTTTTGGGGGTTGCAGCAAGGTAACATGACTGTGAGGGAATACCTCACTAAATTTACTCAACTCTCCCATTATGCCCCACGGGACATAGAGACTGATGAGCAGAAACAAGATTGTTTTGTGGAAGGACTTACCGCAGAAATGCAGTGTGCAATGTCCTCCAATGAGTATGAAAGCTTCCAAAAGATGGTGGACAGAGCGTTTGTGGTAGAAAGGAAGCTGAAGGCCTTGGAAAATAAGAACAAGAGAAAGGCCGGGTGGTCACATCAGGCCTCAGGGAGCAACACCTGCCCACGTCTGATGCAGCAACCCGCGGGGCAGACGAACCGTGCTGCGGTACCTTACTCAGCACCAAGAGGGTACAACCCGAACTACAGGCCTCCGGCAGCACCAATACAGCCACAACGTCAGTTCGTACAGCAGCCTCGCCCTACATATCAACCTCGACCAGCAGTGCAAGGACCCCCAAACCAACCCCAAGACAGCAAAGGCCAGGCACCTAAGGTTGGGGTGCAATGTTTTAACTGTGGTGAAGTGGGGCACTACGCCCATAAGTGCCCAAAGAAGAAGCCCGCGCAGCCACAACAGCAGAACGTAATGAGAGGACGGGTGAACCACGTCACCATGGATGAAGCGCTAGAGGCACCTGACGTGGTAGTTGGTAAGTTTCCTGCAAATTTACACATTGCAACCCTGCTGTTTGATTCTGGTGCTACCCACTCGTTCATTGCTCAAGGGTTTGTTAAGAAGCATGATCTAGCAACAACACAAATGAACCATATGCTAGCAGTAAACTCTCCAGGTGGAGAAATAAGGACAAGACAAGTGTGTCCCAAGGTGAATCTAGACATTAATGGGGTAGTATTTACTGCCAACCTCATAGTGATAGATTCCCAAGGGATCGATATTATTTTGGGCATGGACTGGTTGACCAAACATAAGGGAATCATCCATTGTTCGACCAGAACGGTGGAACTAACGCACCCTAGTGGCACGAAAGTAAAGATTATAACCATACAAGAGCATAGGAGGGACATTAAATTAAATCAAGTTGAGGTGAAAGTGGAGGAGATCAGGACCATCAGGGAATATCCAGATGTTTTCCTGGAGGAGTTGCCTGGTATGCCTCCTGATCGTGAAGTGGAATTCGCAATTGAGCTTGTGCCTGGAACAACCCCGATATACAAGAGACCTTATAGGATGGACTCCAAACAGCTGGGAGAACTCAAGGATCATTTGAGAGAATTGACGGAGAAGGGGTATATTCGTCCTAGTTCCTCACCTTGGGGAGCTCCAGTCATATTTGTGCCCAAAAAGGACGGAACCCAAAGGTTATGCGTGGACTACCTTGCCTTGAATGAGGTAACCATCAAGAATAAGTACCCATTAGCCCACATTGAAGACTTGTTTGATCAGTTGAAGGGAGCTTGTGTGTTTTCGAAAATTGATCTCAGGTCGGGATACCACCAACTTAAGATAAGACAATCTGATATTCCCAAGACAGCTTTCGTATCTCGGTACGGACTGTATGAATACACTGTCATGCCTTTTGGGCTAACTAATGCCCCGGCGTACTTCATGTATCTCATGAACAAGGTATTCATGGAATATCTGGACAAATTTGTGGTGGTTTTCATAGATGACATTCTCATCTTCTCCAAAGATGAAGAAGAACATGAGAAACATCTAAGGTTGGTGTTGCAGAGGCTGAGAGAACACCAACTATATGCCAAGTTGAGCAAGTGTGAGTTTTGGCTGAAGAGAGTTCCCTTCTTAGGACATATAATCTCGGAGGGAGGAATCTCCGTGGATCCCACCAAAATCGAGGATATACAGAAGTGGAAGACCCCTGAAAATATCGGGGAAGTTCGAAGCTTCTTGGGATTGGCTGGATACTATCGACGGTTTATTGAGGGATTCTCCAAGATCTCGAGACCCCTCACCAAACTGTTGGAGAAGGGAATCACATTCACATGGACGCCGCAGTGCGAGACGAGTTTTCAGGAGTTAAAGGAGAGATTGACGACAGCCCCAGTGCTAGTTATGCCAGATATGCAGAAGAACTTTATGGTGTACTGCGATGCCTCTGGAAGCGGGTTGGGATGTGTTCTCATGCAAGAAGGGCATGTCATGGCTTATGCATCCCGGCAGCTCCGGAAGCACGAGAAGAACTATCCTACACATGACCTAGAACTAGCCGCAGTGGTACACGCGTTGAAAATTTGGCGGCACTATTTGATGGGGAAGAGGACAGAGATATATACGGATCATAAGAGTTTAAAGTACATTTTCACACAGCCAGATCTCAACCTCAGACAAAGGAGATGGTTAGAGCTAATCAATGACTTTGATGTGGGCATCAACTATCATCCTGGGAAAGCAAACGTCGTGGCAGATGCTTTAAGCCGGAAAGTGCAAGTCAATAGGTTGAGCTTGAAGGACATGCCTGCGGAATTGAAGGACGATGTTATAAGACTCAATCTATGCCTGGTGAATAGTGGTGAAACCATCGTCATGGAAGTGGACTCCACACTAGAGCGAGACATACGCGAGGGTCAAAAGAATGACGAGAAGATACAAGAGATCAGACAACTCATCAAGGAAAATAAAGCTCCTGGTTTCAGAGAGGATGAACAAGGTACGGTGTGGCACGGGAAAAGAATCCGTGTGCTTGAAATAAAAGAGATTCGTGAATTGATTTTGAAGGAGGCTCACGATTCCGACTATTCCATCCATCCTGGGAGTATGAAGATGTACCAGGACCTCAAGAGCAGGTATTGGTGGTATGGCATGAAGCGAGATGTCGCGGAACATGTTGCCCTCTGCGACACATGTCAGTTGGTGAAAGCAGAACATCAATGACCCGCGGGATTATTGCAACCACTCAAAGTGCCTGAATGGAAATGGGAAGAAATCGGTATGGATTTCATAGTGGCATTGCCTAGGACCCAATCAGGATATGATTCAATATGGGTCATCATCGACAGGCTAACCAAGGTAGCTCACTTCATCCCTGTGAAGGAAAGCTACAATGGATCCAAATTGGCGGAGTTGTACATGTCAAGGATCGTGTGTTACCATGGAGTGCCAAAGAAGATTGTGTCGGATCGAGGGACACAGTTCACCTCAAGGTTCTGGCAGAAGTTGCATGAAACCATGGGGACCCATCTGAATTTCAGCTCTGCCTATCATCCCCAAACTGACGGGCAGACGGAAAGGACCAATCAGATTCTCAAGGATATGCTGAGAGCGTGTGCACTCAAAAACAATCGGAGTTGGGATAAGAACTTACCGTACGCGGAGTTTTCCTATAACAACAACTATCTGGCTAGTATGAAGATGTCGCCGTTCGAAGCTTTGTATGGGAGGAAGTGCAGAACTCCATTATTTTGGAACCAAACAGGGGAAAGTAAAGTGTTTGGTCCCGAAGTACTACAAGAAGCCGAGGCGAAAGTGAGGGAAACTTGTAACAACTTGAGGATAGCACAAACACGGCAAAAGAGCTATGCCGATGTACGGAGAAGAGAGCTCGTTTTCAACGTGGGAGACTATGTTTATCTCAAGGTGTCCCCTATCCGAGGACTTCGTCGATTCAAGGTGAGAGGGAAGTTGTCACCTCGATACATCGGACCCTTTCAAGTGCTGGAGAGGAAAGGCGAAGTGGCGTATCAACTAGAATTACCGGCTTGCCTATCGGATGTGCACGATGTATTCCATGTATCGCAGCTCAAGAAATGTCTGAGAACGCCTGAAGAGGTGTTACCCATGAATGAGGTGGACATAGCTGAGGATTTGTCTTATGCCGAGCAACCAATCAAGATTTTGGAGACAATGGAACGCCTCACCAGAAATAAAAGAATCCGGATGTGCAAGGTGCAGTGGAAGCATCACTCGGAAGAGGAGGCCACATGGGAACGAGAAGATGAGCTTAAGGCACAGTTTCCGGAATTGTTTTCTTAGTAGCACCAATCTCGAGGACGAGATTTCTTTTAAGGGGGGTAGAGCTGTAACACCCCAAAATCCTGTTAAGAGGGGAATTTAAAATTTTTTGGACGTATTGCATGGGCTGCAGAAATTCAAACTTAGTTGGAATTCAAATTCAAATTCAAACCAGAAAAGAAATGGAAAAAGAAAAAGAAAAACAGAAAAAAACCAGCCAGTGGGCCGAAACCCACCAGCCGGCCTACCCCATCCCGCGCCAGCCCGCAGCCGCGCGCCCCCCTTCTTCCCACTGACATGCGGGGCCCGCCAACCTTTCTTCCTCCTCACGCTCGCGCCCGCGCTCGGCCGGACTCTTCTCACCCCGAATCAAAACCGCCCCGGATCCTCGCGTATCCCAGCCGAATTTCGTTCGTGGGCGACGCAAACTTGATCACAACCGAACGCCGCCCTCCCCCGTCTATAAAAACCCCGACACCATCCCGTTTTCCCCCACGATCCACCGATTTTCTCTCCGGTGAGAACCCGAGCCCCTCCGGCGAATTCTGCTCGATCTACGCTCGGGAATTCTGATCTAACTCGCTGGTCTTGATCCACCGCCTCCAGGGAACCTTGCAGGTGCAGAAAACTCGGTGATTTGCGGTTCAAACACAGCGCCGACGAGCCTCGCCGTGAATTCACCTCGGACCTCGTCGCCGATCGCTTTTCGGGACCTCCGAGCTCAAGAAAACCCCCGAGGTGAGATCCCCGACCTCCCCTCTACCGATCTATGCCATAAAATCACAGTTCTAGGAAGAATTTACGAAGATCCGAAACTCTCCGGCGAGATCGCCGCCTCCCGCCGCCGTGCGCCGCCGGGCAGCGCCGCCCGCGCTCGATCAGAGCGACGTGGCCGCTTGTGCGCCATCTATTTTAAATCGCACGGTAGAATTTAAATCCCCGCGTACCGGTTCGACGTTATAATCTCAGCCGTCAGTTTTAAATCGGACGGTCCACGTCAGCCCCGCGTTATAAGGGCCGGAATTCTTACGTGCTACCCCCTGGGGTTCTCGGAAAATAAGAGCTAGCCCCGAAAACTTCTGATCTAGCCTCTGGAACTTCAGAAATTCATGTAAATTCAATTAAAAATCAGTTTTAGCCCCTGGACTTAATAAAAATTAGCAAAACCCCTCTGTTATGTGTAATTAGACCCCTGGAAATTCTTAAAAGAATATAACAGACCCTGTAGTGGGGTGAGTTTACCTTTTTAACCCTATGTGATATTAAATTTAGGAATTTGACTATATGTTTAGTATTTAAAATTTAAAAGATGGGACAAACACATTGTAAATTCAAATTAAAGACTTTCCTGGTATTGGGAAAACTTTGGAGTGAGATAAAAATAGATTTTTGGCTGAAATGAATCTGTTTAATTGATTATTCACATTTATTAGTAATAGGGACACATTTTTAAGTAGAGAATAATTCTGAAAATTAGTAAAATAAATGTAAAATAGTTCACAACAGAAGAGAAGTTCAAAAATATATTATTTAATATTTTAAACCCAAAACCTATTCTGTTTAGATGAGGTGTCTTACTATTTTTATAATAAAGTGCATATTTAGGCATAGGAGATAAACCTGAAAATATAGCAAGCTAGGTATAAATAACTAGAAAATGATAAATGAAGTTTCCAAAATCCAAAGAATTCAGTTTAGGGTTGGTAAAAGGTTTGAAGACACATATGAAGTAGGAAAATACCTTTCATGCAT
The DNA here is from genome assembly GCA_030760725.1 of Neostapfia colusana. Classification (NCBI taxonomy): domain Eukaryota; kingdom Viridiplantae; phylum Streptophyta; class Magnoliopsida; order Poales; family Poaceae; genus Neostapfia; species Neostapfia colusana. The sequence continues at coordinate 54,196,731 of JASWHV010000017.1, forward strand.
ACTTGGTAGCTAAGATGTGTATCAATTAAATATAAGGGATTTATTTAAATTAGAAATTCATATATAGTATGCCAACATGAATATGAATACAAAAATAGAAATCATATGTACATGTTTACAAGTGCATGTAAGCCAAAATCAACACACATAGAGTAACCACAACACATGGAAATGAGAATGGCTTTCATTAATGTGAATGTGTGGCTTGTATGAAGTGGAAGTGTGAACTATGTCTTATGACTTGTTGTTTTCTTTTGCTATGTATGATGGTATGAGTAGAACCTGCTCCAGAGCAAGTTCTTCCTTTCCAAGATCAGGACTACCCATTCCAAGAGCAGCAGCAAGGAGGCAAGTGTCCTTGACCACTTTGATCCTATACTAGGATGTGTAGCTAGAATTATTTGCATTGTCAATTGAAATATGAAACCCATGTTAGGAAGTTTCCCTAGAATTGCATTACCTTGTTTCCTTGTAGCTTGGGTTGGGATTTATTTTATCATATCATTTATTTATATGCTTCTGCTTAGCCATGCTTAGAATGGGATATTTGGAATATGAGATCATCAGTTTATTTTACCATACTCTTGAATGAGATATTGTGAGTTATGTAGAGGTAGGTATCAAGGCAAGTTGGATGATTTGGTTGGTGTTGGGTGCACGAGACTCGGGTTTGTGTTTAGTACTTGCCTGGATCCTAAGGACCGGTTCATGGAGCATGTAACCTGGCTTTACCGTGTCAACCACATGCTGAGATGGGGCAGCCTGGCCAATTAATTAGGTGTATCCCCGGTGTAGTATGGGTGTGTTGGATGGTACGGGGAATAGGTGTCAGCTGGACTACCATATGAACTGCAAGGCTCAAGAGGGGGCCACTGCAGCGGGGTTGGAGCCTCTTGTATGCTGTTAGGGGTGAAACCTCAGTGGGCCCACGCTCGTCGGGAATCCCTTTGTAAAGGCTTCGTAGTGATCTCCTGGCTACACACCTGGGAATTGTGAATGTGGTCCATAGCCACTGGCATAATGGAGGTTCTTTTAGTCCACCCGGCAACGGGGGATGAAATCACTACATGTGGGTACAGTGGTGCAAACTCTGTAGAGTCAAAACTGTCATGACAGCCGTGCTCACGGTCAAGAGCGGCTTGGACTTATTCATGATTAGAGTATGATGACCTTCGAGGTTGTAGATGTTAAGCGGGGAGCTTAACATTGGAAACGATGTTATGGTTATTTGATTATGATGATGGGTTGGGAGATTGGGACCATTTCACCTATGTAGTAATGTAGGTGCTTAATAAGCTAAGGTGATAGGTATTAATTGCGTAGTGCTTTAACCATGAGTTCAACCTCTCCTTGTTCTAGCCATGCATGACATAACTTTCCCACACTTGCTGAGTACCATCGGTACTCAACCTTGCATATTTGTTGGTTTATATTGCTGCTCAAGTCAAGAAAATGATGTGGTGTTTCATGATCAGGACTTTGGACCCGAAGAAGGTTTCTAGGTTCATGGAGTCCCCTGGGCAACGCCTGTAATGGAGCCCACAAGAATAATATTCCACTGCTAGTTTATTTATTTGTGGTGAACTTATTATCGTCCATCGAGACATATGCTTTGTAAGACTTATTTATATTCGACACCTGGCTTGTAATAAATGATGCTTCACTATTTGTCATCACATGTATGAGAAAATGATCCTGGCATACATGTGATATTCACTTGGTTGTTCTTCGGAAAAATCGGGTTGACAGCCGTGGACGCTCGCTCGAGAATTCGGGGATTTTCTTCTGGACGGTACAAACTGACCTCTCGGTATGAATCCGCAAAATTCTCCCTCAAATCTTATTTAGGGTTCTTCAAACTTCGTACACATGCTCTAGACTTGCTAGCGATCCTCCACAACCGAAACCATAGCTAAAGATTGTCTGTAGAAGCGCTATTTCAAGTTTTCCCGAACACGTTCATGGCGGGTACCCTCGGGCACACGGTGACATGGTATTTAGCGACCTTCCCGAGCTTGTTGGCATACACGTTGAGCTTCACCATGAGCCACTGATTCTATACAGCCAAGAAACCACAAGATTGGGATCGTAGGGGAGACGGACGACGTCGCCGAAGCTCGACCGAAGCCACCGCCCGTCGCTCGACCATCTCCGGTCACCTACCGCCCACACCGACCCCACAAATGGATTCCTCGTGCCTAAAAACCCCCAAGCGGTGAGACTCAGGCCGGGGGATGCCCGGGAACCCGAGTCCGGCGAGGGGGGGGTCGCGCGTGCGGGAATTGTTGGGAGGAAGAAGAAGGCTGCCGGGCCCATGAGTCAGCAGCGGTAGAAATTAAACTGAGATCAGTTGTGGCTGCTGATCCGGTGTGAGTGCATGGGTTAGAACCCTGTGGCCCGGTGTGGCTTGCACCGGAGTGGCTGGATGTAAATCCAGCGGGCCCAGTTACTGTGCAACCGATTTCAAATAGAAAGAAAATTTCAGATTCAGTTGAAACTTTAGAACTTCATAACTTGTGCTAGGAAACTCCAAATTGGGTGATTCAAATTGGATTAGATTCAGCTTGGAAAGATCTATCAAAATTTGCGATCCAATTAGTACGAAAGTTAATAATAAATTCTGGAAAATTCTTTCAATCTTTTAGTAAAAGAATTTTTAAGGGAGTTTGGTTCATCCAAAATTTCCCAAATTTTTCCAGAATATTCCTTAGGATATTATTGAATCCTGGTAAAATTTCAGTTCATTTGGAGTTTATTTGAGTAGGAAAATTTAAAGTACAAACTACTGTACTCAAATGAGTTCAGAAACTTTTTCAGAAATTTTACTTGATTTTGCATGAACATGTAAATTACTTCAGAATTGATTCCTTTTAGCTTAAATGCATAGGGAATTGTTCTGGATGAACTACTCAATGAAAAGTCTTGAATTGTGATCCAGAATACTTTCTTGTGACAAGGAACTCACATGAAAATTTTCAGCTCCATTAGAGCTCTGGATCATTACTTTTATGTTCATCTTCCTTAGGTGAATAAACCACAATTAGAAGAAACACTTAGCACTTGATCCCATTTGCTAAATCCAACTCCATCCACTAGGATCAGTTCGATTCCTACTTCCAATCAGAAGTTCTTTTTTTAACTTTTCATTAGGCCTGGATAGAAAATCTTTACAATTAATTGCATATGCATCTTCATAACGTGTAGCGTTGAAGTGGAGAAATTTGGAGCAAAGTGAAGCTGGATCAAAGAGGCAAGAAATCAAGTGATCAGCAACACTAATTGAACTATATACTATTAGTCACCGGCAAAACAGGCAAGCCCCGGTTTGCATTCAAGCAATATTTATAAAGTTTTCCATTTATAGACACTATAGGTATGAGATTATGATGTGCATTAGGTCTAGATGATTTGAATACCCAATTGCATGACCAGATTTACCCTGAGAGAAATGGGTAGAATAGTACCTTGTCATGTGAGTTAGGCTACGCTTAATGTTCACTTTGGAAGGACCGGTAAAAGTCAAGTAGTTGGAATCTACTCGCAAGCTTAGGGCTTGGGATGATCTCGGTACGGGTTTATGAATAGAACATTGAGGAACATTCACAAATGATAATTTGAGACCAGGCAGGGATGTAGAGATGCAGCAGGACGAGGTCCGTGCGTGCGTAGCCCTGCCTGTGTCGGTTAAGGCCCATCAGTACTTGGCCCTGTTGGACAAGTTTGAGTTGTGTACCGGGCACATACTGGCTATATGGGACCCAGGAAACCGATGTACCTCGTGAGATCCATATTGGAACTTTTCCGATTGGCTTAGGCTTTCGACATTAGTACATCAGGAGGTAACTCGCTCAAGAACATCTCACAGCGGAGATATACCTTGACGGAGCTTGTTGTTCGGGTCGATGGGACCGCGTCTGGTGTTGATGAACTTGGGAAAGATGGCTATGTCTAACATCAGTCGAGTGTGCCGATGGCAACTCAAGGATGGGTGTACGTGTCATGCAATCCAGGCGTGTCTTGGTTCAAATCACCGTCCCTCGTGGTTATATGAGCATATTTGAACAGTAAGTCTTGACGTAGTAAGAAGTGAAGTGAATTACTATGAATTGATAAGTCTTGTCTTATAAATTATATTGCAACCATGTATGTATTAGAGATAGTGCAAATTAAGTTTATTTCACCTTGTGCAAGAAGCATCGTAACAAAGTGTTTCTTGTTTGATTGTGGAGTTGCGATGTTGCTCATCTCAAGGCTCTAAAATGATGCTATAAATCTGAAAGTTAAGGATCAACTGTAGGCGAGTCCTTTATGCAAATTTCAGCTACCATGTTCAATCCATCTTGCATATAGTGTTTCTTATTTATAGGAGACGGATCAGTCTTGCTGAGCCTATGTGCTCACGCTTGCTATATTAGTGGTTTTGCAGGTTAACATCTATGCTTATGAAGAGGTTGTCCGGTGAGACTTGGAGTCATCCAAGTCGTTTAAGTCATGGAAACCCCTGCCGCTGCCGTATATCTTCATGTTGCTACCGAGAAGAGTCCGCGGGCTAGACGTCTTCTCGGGTGCTTAGTTTAGACATGAAAGGTGAGATGAATCTAGTCTTCCGCTGTAGTTTATTTTGATGTAAATTATTTACAAAATGAACTTGTAAGCTTCCGCATTGATTTATGTAATATGATGTCCTTATATGTGTACTTTGGGTGCCTCATCACACGGCACCACCCAATGCGATTCCCGGGACAGCGTGTGACCCCAAAACGGGTGCCCATGACAGCGTGCTATCAGAGCCACATTGGGAATAGCGCACGGAATAAGGATCATATTACAATAAAAACTTAGGATACGGTAAGAAAACGGTACTAGGCCCACATAAGGACTACTATATTAGCATAGTATGAAGGTGGCGAGCTAAATTATGTAATTATGTCAGAAAATCATGCATCTCATAGGCTGAAGGGTGGAGCCCCACGGGTGGCAGGTAACCCGGCCCGCTCATATGTTCTCTACTACTCTTCATGTCGTTTGAAGTATGTGAGCAACACCAGTCCCCAGCGTGCTGTGGGCAATTAGGTAGAGAACCCCATCACATGGTTGGTAACGTGAACACGTAGCTCAAGGCATGTATGGCTTGAGAACGCCCGTGTGACTATTATGGAGTCGGGTTCAGTTGTGCGACTGAACCTCATGATTGTGTGTCTTGTGCAGGAAGATTAACCACGAAACCCATATTAAGAGTAGAACATGTTTGTGAGTGACCTTCTTAGTACCACCTATAAATACGTATATGCCGGTGTAATTTGGTTAGGATTTTTGTTTGGTGAGGCAACGTAGTACCGACATGTCTCTTACGATGCATCGACATCGTACTAAACTTGATAACTTCTTTCCTATGAAGAAATGACTCATGAATTAAATTCCAACTAAAAATGGAAGTCTTGAAACAAATATTAGTTAATGAGCTCTTAATTTGAACTAAGATTAAAATAAGAGAATTGCTAGGCTTCAAAAGTCCAAAACAGAGTGCTCTGTTCTGGCAGAAAATCTTGCTGGAGTTTAACAAATCATAACTCTGGGTAGATTTACCCAATGGAGGCGTATGATACAGTTCTGGGAAGTTTTTCAACTTCTCTGTAGGCCTCCAGAGCAAAATCACACGCGAAACTGGTTGAATGTCCAGTTGAATGCAAACTGTCCAGAAGCAGGACAGATTCAAAACCCTCTCTGGACATTTCTGTATATCATCCATAACTCTCTGTATCAAAATCCTTAAGGGTCCTATTATACACCGTTGGAAAGGTTATGAGATATGCAACGATTTTGTAGTTCAGAGTTTGTTCAGAATTGTAATGTATTTTCATATACAACTGTGATAAAACAGCCACATTCAGAGGAGATGCTGGCAAATTTTATCCAGGAATTCTGTCAACTTTGAAGGATCATAACTTTTGATCCAAAAATGATCTGGAGGCATATAAATACTCGTTCGAAAGATATTGAATTTAACTTTTACTTTGGTATTCAACTTGAGTTATGAAAATGATGTAACCGGATTAAAATCTGGGATAAGTGCAAACTGGTCTGTTCTGTCCAGAAAAGCTGACTAGTTATGCATACTTTAAGGATTTGTTTAAAAATGAATTTTGTTACTGCTTTTATAAAGTTTTAACATATTCATGTTTTCATTGTCTTCACATACTGCTGAGTTCATTTTTGACTGATCGAAAATTTGCTGGTCAAGTATCAAAACTTGTACCACCTCCACAACTACAGCAGCAGCATCAGACGGTGGTATGTGCTCCATCGCTGCAGCCATGTATACCTAGTTTCCACCTACAAGTCAGCGGACAACCGGAGAAACATCTGTTCTTAACTTGTGGTCGTATGAGCCATTATGCTAGGTATTGTCCGGAGGGAAATCAAGGCTGCGGGCCATCATATTTTCAATATTTGGACCCGTACCTGAATCTACAGAAAAGAGGGCAGAAAAGGGGCAGCATTCACTACACAGTGATTGATGATGTTCCGGAAGGAGAAGCCGCGTTAATAGGGATGTTTTCTCTTAATCAGCTACCGGTGTTAATTCTCTTCGAATCTGGTGCCACACATAACTTCATTAGCCAATCATTTGTGGCCCAACATCAGCTCCAAACCACGTACACAAAGATTCAATACCTCATATCTTCACCCGGAGGCAGCATTACTGTAAAAGTCCCAAAAATGTGTATGAATAAAAACCAAGGTTTGAGTTCATATGTGTGGCAAAGACATGAAAAATGGGACTTGCTAAAACTTTTCTTCATGCAAAGTAATACATGGATGAGCATCCAAAAGAGAGGTTCACATTTTTATTTGAAAGGGTTGAACCACTAAGGAGTTAAATACCTCTTTGCATGCAAGTTTAAAAATTAGATTTGAAATTCAAAGTTCATACACGTGGGGGCCAAAAACTTTGAATAAACATGCAGCCCTATAAATGAAACTTGTAGGGAAAAGTGTGATCACAAACTGTTCATTTGTAGGGTGGGCTCAAAAAGGAGTTAAAGAGAAGAATTTGCAAACTTCAACCAAATTCAAATTTGGCAAGCAAATTCAAACTGAATTGGAAGAATTCGAATTCTAGCCCACTTTTAAACTCATGATTTTGGGAATTAAGAGGATCAGCATGAGAAGATATTTGGGAGAAAAATGTGGGGTGGGACCCACATGGCAGTGAGCTGGAAGTCTCAACTTGCACGTTAAGCAATTGACTAAGTCCCTGTTATTCAACACCCACGAGCTCGTTTCACCGTGGAGCCACCGGGAGGCTCGGCAGCGCCACCAGCTGCTTCATTCCCCCACACGCGGCACCCAGAGGCGGTTTTAGCGGCTTGATCACCCCCCCGGCTGAGACAGCCAGGACCTCGTCGGGTGGTGCCGTGTTATGCGGCACCCAACAGCACACGGGTTGCAGAAACACACATCATATTACATAAATAGTTTAGCAGAAGCGTACAAGAATGTTTTGCAAATAAGTATATCAGAGTAAACTACAGTGGAAGACTATCACTCTCACGACTCATATCTAAACTAGCAACAAAGAAACGGTCCAGCCCGCGGACGTTTCTTACTAGCAACACGAAAACAATCTGCAGCGGCGAGGACGCTCTTTGAGTAAGCACTCAGAGGTTCCCGAGTCTCATCGGCATCCCTTCTCATAAGCATCGAGTCAATTACCTGCAAAACAACTCGGATAGCATCCGTGAGCATAACGCTCAGCAAGACTTAACCGTCACCCTAAACATGAAACTCTAAGTGAGGTTATGAACCTAACATAGGATGGCATAAGCATAATTAAACTCGCCTAAAAGTGAATCCTTACTTTCGGTATTAATTGCAGTATTTTAAGTAACCCTGGGCACGCCACATCGGGAGTCCACAATCAAACAAGAAACGCTTTCCCCCGATGTAAATTGCTCATGGCATAAAAGAATCGAGTTTGCACTAGCCTATTCATCAAGATCCAATACAAAGGTAGGATAATACTTCACATCAAAATGATTAGTTCCTTTCTCATGCAAGTTCTTACTACGTCACGACTGTGAGAACAAGTATGCTTGGTCCAATCCGCGAGCGACGGTGATTCGAATCAATAACACCCGGACTACACGACACGTACGCCCGTACTCGATGTTGCCTACAACAACCATCACTGACATCGTACGTGGCAGCCTTTCCCACGTTTCACCCCCGCTGAATCGATCAAGTCGCCCCGTACAGTAGCTACTCTCATGGTGCACCTACCGACATGAGATGTCATGAGAATATTCCCCACATACTGTACACCGGCCGTCCGCCTGAGGCGACCCGAAAAGTCCCAACGACAGCTTCCCGATGTACATCGGTTTACTGGGTCCCATATATCCAGCATGAGTCCGGTACACAACTCAAACTTGTTCAACAGGGCCCCATACGGATCGGTCCTTGACCGACACGGACAGGTCTATAGCACCCAGGCCCCTATGTCCTGCTGCCCCTACAACCAGCCGGTCTCAACTTTTACTTGCTACTTCATTTATGAACCACTCCCGTATGCCCCTGTTGTTCCTGAAACTGCGAGTAGCATCTCACCACTCGACTTCTACCGAACCGTACTTAAGCATGGAAGTTCTACACGGTGAAAGACACCTACCCAAATACTCCATGGGTCATTTGGCTATGCAAGAGGAGTATCAAACACTAGACCTAATGCACAGTTCAAATCTTAACCAAAGGTGAATACAAAATAAAAACTTAACAGCTATTAAATGCAAACCGGGGCTTGCCTGTTTTGCAGGGTAGTCGTATATAAACAGTTAGTGTCCTTGCAGATTCACCCTAGACTCTCCGGAACTTGATCCACTTCGATGAATCACTCCTTTGAGTCCCCTTCGTTGTGGTTCCTATTGAAATGCATATGTACATATTTTATAGAATGTAATGGAAAGAAGTTATGGAATTAATTTCTTAGGAACAGAGGTTGTGTGGAAAAGCCAAGCATGGCTTGGTTTGCCTCTGTTGTGCAAAGAACAGAAATAAACTAATTTGTCCTAAAGGCTTTAGCTATACACTAATCATGTTCCCTAATGAACATAATAGATAAGTTAAAAAGATTTGAGTGCAACTGAAGAAAAAGAACTCCAATGGCCTCAAAACTTTTACAGCAGGTTCTATACTACTTAAGGATTTAGCTTGCCAAATTGCAGCTAATGTGGAGTCATATTGTGTCCCCCATAATTCTCACAACATCTCTTATGTATTTTTCCCTTATACATAAGTATGGTGAATAAGAACAGGGAGTTCAAGGACTCATCTTGGGCTGATAATTTACATGTGAGTTCTTGATCACATGAGAGTAATCTGGTCCAAAATTCAGCCCTTTTCCTTGAATAGTTCTCCCAGAACAATTCTTTAAGCATTTGTACTCAAAAGAATTAATTCTGTAGTAATGTGCATTTCCATGCCCAATTAAGTGAACTACAATTCCAAATATGTCTCAGAGAGCTTGCCTAAATTTTCCTATGATTTTTGGAGCTATGGATTGCTTAGAACAGATTTTTGAAGTGGGAAACATTTTCTGAAAATGGTTCTGGACTCCTTTGAACACAGTAGTTTGCATTTAGCAAATTCCTACTCAAATGATCTTCAAATGAGCTGAACATTTGCTAGTAGGTCAATACTATGTTAAAGAATATTCTGGCAAAATTTGGGGATTTTTGGATAATCCAAACTCCCTCAATAATTCTTTTTCAAAACAACTTCCAAGAATTTTCCAGAATATAATATTAACTTTCATACAAATCTGAGTTCATATTTGGATAGAACTCAGAGAGATGAATCCAATCCAATTGGAATAACTCAAATTGGAGTTTTCTGCAGGGAGATATGAATTTCCAAAGATTTAGCTAAGTTTGGAATTATTTTCCTACAGAAAACCCGGCTAGACCCACTGTTTTGAATTCCAGCCAATAGCAGCGAAGCCACACCGGGCCACAGCATCTCTGCGCGCCAACACACGGGATCCCGGCCACACCCGATCCCGGGTTTAAAATTTGAGCTGCTGACAGGCGGGGCCCACCCGTCTTCTTCTTCCTTCGGCTTCCTCGCTCGCGCCCGCGCTGCCCCTCGCCGGCCCGACGCCGGAGCTCGCCGACACTACACGAATCCGGATAATAGACGACGGCCAGAAACCGTCGTCAATAAGAACACTACCGTCGTCAATAACTTATTGACGACGGTAAAACTTTATAGACGACGGTTTTCGGCTGTCGTCAATTATTAGTCGTCAATAACTTTATTGACGACGGTAACCGTCGTCAATAATCTTATTGACGACAGCTAGTATATGAACCGTCGTCAGTAACGATGGCTTATTGAAGACGGTTTCTGGTACTTGGCCGTCGTCAATAACAATGGCTTATTGACGACAGCTAAATCAGGCTGTCGTCAATAAGCTAGAGCAGAGTATTGACGACGGCCAGGATTTGAACCGTCGTCAGTAACCATGGCTTATTGACGACGGTTTCTACTTGGCCTTCGTCAATAACAATGGCTTATTGACGACGGTTTCTGATACCTGGCCGTCGTCAATACTAATGGCTTATTGACGATGACCAAGTAAAATAAGCTTTCCAATTTTTTTAAAAAAAAAACAGAAAATCCTGCCCTGGCTTCGAGGCCAGCCCTAGCTCGATGGCCAGATCACAGGCAATCAAAATATACATCACAGGCAGGCACAAAAACACTATACGCACGCCACACTACCCTACGCTACCCCGACCGCTGCCACCGGGGTCCAGGAAGTCGTCGTGCGCTCGTCCAAACGCTGGTTGCTGAGGGGATGGAGTTTCCTGAGCCCGCGTCGCCGATCCCTATGATGTACATGTATAGTTAGACAAATTAGAAGTTCACAAATGTGTATATGATTAAATAAACTCATTACAAGTTAGAATTGAGCAAGTTAGCTAGATTTGGCTATGTTTGAGTAAGTTTGCTCATATATTACTAAGTTTGAGAAGTATGGACTAGTAGTGTTTGTGTTTGAGCTAGTTCAAATAGTTTTGGCTATGTTTGAGTAAGTTTGGTCATATTTGGCTATAGTTGAGTAAGTTGTACCATATTTTACTCAGTTTGAGGATGTTTAACTAGTTTTCTCTAAGTTTAAGTAAGTTTGATCAAATTCAACTAAATTTGAGCAAGTTTAACTAGTTGCAGCTATTATGAGAAATTTTGTACATGTGCTCCTGACGTCGGCCCCTATGGTAGCTGTATCGGTGGCGGCGCCCACTGAGGAAAGACAACAGGCTGTCCTGTGGCCATAGCCTGCAAATATGAAGTAAATTATTATACATGTCATTTATATATTAGAAACGTTGAGTATAATGATCTGAACTTACCTGCATGGCAGCTTGCAGCTGTAGCATGTACGAGTGTTAATACTCGTCCCTAGCCTGGAGCTCGGCTACCTGCCTCTCGTTCGTGAGCCTCAGCGCTTCCTGCGTCCTCTGGAGCTCCTCCTGGACACTCTGGAGCTCTAGATCGCGGCTGCCACGCCTGTTGGATCCACCCTGCGATGAAGAGACCCTCGAGTAAGACCGCGCCTCCCTCGAGTCTACTAATCTATCGAAGATGGCCAACCTGCACAATGATGTAAGAGTATTAAAGTTTCGTGTCTCGAAGTTAATGAAAGTAAATGAAAACAACAGAACTCACTGGCCGTGAGGTTTACCGCCACCGCTTGCATAGGCGGCTTCAGGTACGATCGGCGAGTTCTGCCAATCGTAATCGTGGCCTCGAAGCCTCCGCACCTCCTCCCCATACTTTTCTTGAAAATACAGAAAATTAAAGTCATCAGAAGTTTTAAAGAGAGTACAATTAAGTCAACTAAAGAACTCACCAAAGTCTCCGTCGCTGTCTGAGAAGACAGCTGATCAGGCTGCGAGGGGTCACTTCCCATGTGACCCCTCCTCCACACCTGGATAGCGGTCGGCTCCTGACCGATCTCGCGCTCCTATTGATACGTGTTATCACAATGATAGCGATAGAAATTAATTAGAATATAATTCGAGTATCACTTACCATCCGTTTAGCAAGGCGTATGTAGCCGTCCCTGCCAAGACGGTGTTTCCCGTCCGTCCCTCGACTCTGTCGGCGGGTCATCGACACGCCTTGGAAGCCCTGGCTCGCCCAACGAGCACACAGGGAACTGTAGGCTCGCCCAACGCCCAACGCCACGGTACGCTGACCGACACACATTTGTTGTTGGATGAAAACATTGATGAAAATTGGATAATGAAGCAAAGTAAAATAAAGAATTTACCTCTGCGTACTGTGCCTCCGTCAAGTACTTGTCCGCCACATCCCTAAACTGCCCCGGCTCACCCTCGTCCGGATGCAACTTATAGTACGCCTTCGTAGCCTGAATGTGAGCCGTTGAAATCGACTGTGTCAGGAGCTTTCTAGCGTTGTTGTTGAAGACCAGGCAAGCGTGATCCAGCTGGGCCTCGTCCTCCAAACAGTAATATTTCTACAAGAATAAAATATACAAGTTAATGTATTTAACATATAATAGGTTCACATTTAACGAATAGACTATTTACTTACCATGAATTCATGCCACACATGCTCCTGGTGGTTGCCGTAGGTAATGTCCTGGGCCTTAGCGTAATCGTCCCAAGACGTAGCAGCCCGTCGGTTCACTAGACAGGGGTAGTGACAACGGATGAGCTGGCCCAGGACAGCGTTGACATGGCGGTGGCGTCCTTAACCCGTGAACGAGTCATCGGCCCAAGACCTAATACACGATTCTCAATTAGTACATATATAAGTGTTTAAATATCTAAATTGATTTGTTATAGATTTACTTACCTATCGCCAACCGGATGAATAACGACCCAATCTTCTGGCCGTGCAGGCCTCCTGTAACGCCGCTGTGGAGCCGGCTCCACATCAAGCTCTGTGGAAGGCTCCGAAGCAGGGTCTGAAGCCTGCGGTGCCGGAACCTGAAGAGGATCCGAAGCAGGATCTGTAACAGGCTCCGAAACCTGTGGTGTATGAAGAGGACCCCTGGCCTCTGTCTCCTCAGACGTAGAGTCGTCCTAAAAATTTGAAAATTGGTAATATAGATTTAAGAAAGTTATTTATATAATTTATGTAATTTAATATTCTTTACCTGTCGTGACCGCTCTCGTGACCCCTGGCCACTGTCGAGGCCCAACAGCTGAGACAGTCTACCTTTGCTAGACTGACAGCCCTGGAAAACGGAGTCTGCTCTCGGGGGCAGAAAGCCCCGCGTCCCCCGTCGTCTACTGCTCGATGACATCCTGATGAAAGGAAATTTGATAATGAATTTAAAGGAAAATATAGAAGACGAAAGAAGAGATGAAGGAAACGTTACTTGTACTCAATTTCAAAATTCATCAGTATCACGATCATGTACTCTACTTCGTAAACCGGACCATCGATCTTTTGTCGTGGTTGTTCGCCGTTTTCGTTTTTTCACATTATGAGTCTGTACATCTTGTGCATCTCCAACTAATTCATCGAGTCGTAGACCAGGCTCAACGACAAAAGAATCTGGCAACTCTTCTTCTTGGTAAACAACATCAGCCACATCAATCTAGTCATGAAAGTAAGGAGCATCACTTCGGTGTGTTCATGCAACTGCTCTTCTGAAGCTTTGAGAAGCGTGAAAAATGCTTCAACCTCTGTTGTAGGAGGATCCTCCATCAATTCAGGATTTATGGCATCAAGCATCTCGTCCATCCTATCGACCCCCGTGTTGTCATCCTCATCTGAAACTTGTAAGGGTTGAGAAGATGTCTCACCGTGAAAGGTCCACACCTCATAATCTTGCATGAAACCGTATCGACATAAGTGAAACGCCAAATTCACTTTGTCCCAACACTTTGCACCTTGACATTTCGTACATGGGTACCGCACCTTATCGATATTTGACAATGAAAAAGCTCGATCTACAAAAGCATCTGTCTTTGCGAACCACTCATCCGAGTGACCACCAGAACTGTTCTTCCAACCGGTATACATCCAACTACGATCCTCACCCATGTTTGAATCTGCAGTTTAATGTCAAGGAAATTATAGTTACTTTATAATTTGTTTATGTCACGGCCCTACATCTATTGGAAAGGATAGGTCCTAAACCCACCCAAGAGTGACCGAGCGGAGCGTGCTCATGACGAGACGCGTGGTATGGATCCGAACAAAATTTTGGCAGCATAACCCTGCTGTTCTCCACTGCACGCCCGAAAATGGTGCAGCAGAGAACAACAGGGTTATGCCGTCAAAATCTCGTCTAGATCTAAACCCGCGTTTCATCACATGCCACGCCGCCTCGGTCACTCCCAGGCTGTCCAAAAAGGGACAATTCCGAACGTACACGCCTCACATGCGTAACACATGTGAGACGGGCCCGTTCGAAACGGGTGACGCATGTTGTATAGGTTTACGTCAATCTTTCGTTTTTGAGTCATTTAAAAGAGAGAGGAAAGAACGAGAGAGAAGGAAAGAACGAGAGACAAAGAAGTGGGTCAGCCGTCCTAAGTTATGCCCCGTTGGGGCCTGCCATTATCTTACGACACCTTTAGGGTTAGCCGTCGTACGTTATGCCCTGTCGTAAGTGGTTCAAAGATGAAACCGCACCGTCGGGGCCCGCCGTCCACGCGCGGGAGCTTGCCGTCCTCTGTGTCTGTCTCGACTAATACATTACCACTAAATGAGCCGTGACAGACCCTAAATGGGTCGTGTCAGGCTGGACCGGGCCGAAACCCATTTATTTACATATAGTAACTAATTACACAATCAATCAAAGTATTAATTAAACAATAATCAATTACAATACTAATTAAACAATTAATCAACTATGGTCGGACAGCGCGGCATGGCGGGGCTTGGGGCGGGGCCAGGCGGCACAGCAGGGCGGGGCTCGGGGCGGGGCGTGGCGAGCGGCGGCGGCCGAGGCGCGGCCGGGGCTCGGCGCGGGCAGGGGTGGCCGGGCGGGGCTTGGGGCGGGACGGCAGCGGCTGCGGCAGGGCAGGCGGGGGGCGGTCGCTCTGTGGCGGGGCGGGGCGATGCGCAAACCTCATCCATCTTCTTCCTTTACTTTGACACCTCAGTCTCTGATTGGCACGGGCGGCGATCGCGAGGAGGGGAGTGTCGTACGTGTCGGTGGCACAGCTGGTGTCCCTGGCTAGCGATGATTTGTATTACACCTCTATGAAGTAGAGATGATTTGTAAAGTGCCGCTATATTCCTAGAATCGATGTATGACAAGGCATTTATGGTCCATTCTAGAAAATGCCGTTATTATGTAGAGACAACATAATAATATCTTTACTATATAAAAAATGCCTCTACAAGCCAATTCTCTTACGCATTATTTGACACAGTTTAAATTTGTTAAAAAACAGTTTATCTGAAAAATTGTTGAACAACAGATTAAACTTATATCCTGCTTTTAGTTCATTCTGAAAAGCAGATGAACTAATAAGATTTCGGAGAAGCTGGCTGTTTAACACACCCACAACTTATTTTTGTAAAAAAACTAGTTTAAAAATTATGCCAAACAGGTACTTAGTGACATAAACACACTATTAATCTTTTCATTCAAACGTAAATATATCTACCAGCAAATATGTACGTAGGCGCGCGGCGGGATGTCGCGATCGATCCGGCGCATCAACCCTTGGCCGCCGTTGCTGGTGACACAGCAAAAGCGAACAACTGTCTTGTATGTACACACATACATGTGATTCCTATCCTGTTTGTATATTCGTTGCGTCACTGTCCAGTCAGTATTAGAATCTACAGCTAACAGTAGGCCGGTGTTGTTCCATTCCATGAAACAAAAAGTAGAAGAGATCGAAAGGGGTCTTAGGCTGGCCATGGAAAGGAATCAGGAACGGGTTGTAGTAGACAAGTACATAAGGTCAAATTTGATTAAGGTGCACTAAACTTTACTGACTTTATTTAGCCATTTGACACCTAGATCAAATTCACTACTATAACGTAACACACCGTAAATTCATGGTGATCATTATGCACATATACTGGCCTGTTGGTAAAACGAGTCATTGAAATGTCTTGTAGCCGATTTTGCCCACAGCTACACATACGCACAAGGGAACAGAGCTATTCGTTTCATATGATGTAGCATGCATGCTTCAATCTTAATCATTGATTAAATTAAGACTTGGTAACTCAGTTTGCCTGTCGTACTCTTATATCTAGAATATTAACTCAAAGTTATATTCATCGATGTGTCTTCTCATGCGTATTTCACTTGAATAAACTTGAACAAATAAACTACTGAATAAAGTTCGTGGATACATACGAACCAGTGGCCGGGGCCGGGCCGGCCGGTGGCCGGCGGCACGGCCCCGACAAAAGCCGGGGAGAGGCCGGAGGGGAGGCGGAGGGGACTTACCTCGGCCGGAGACGGGCGGCGGCGGGGACGGGCGGCGGTGACCGGGACGGCGGCGACGGGCGGCGGCGGTGGTGGGGACGGGCGGCGGCAACCGGGACGGCGGCGGCGACCGGCACGGGTTATATACCCCGTTATTGACGACGGTGCTAGGAAACTGTCGTCAATAAGGACTTGTTGACGACGGTACTATGTCACCGTCGTCAATAACTCCTCGGGTGGGCCCAAATTTAGTTAAAGACAACGGCCACCGTCATCAATAATTTATTGACGACGGTTCTCGTCTAGCCGTCGTCAATAACTAAGTTATTGACGACGGCTAGATAAAGCCGTCTTCAATAACATTAAAGACGACGGCCCCGTCGACAATAAATTTGGCCGTCGTCAATGATCGTTTTTCCTGTAGTGCGACTCGCCGTTTCCGGCCACCGCCTGAGCTGAAACTTGCCGCCAGGGAGTTTGTGACACCGAGGAACACGGCTGTGGGGTTTGCTAGGGCTGCCAACGACCGGAACATGGCCGGTGACGTGCGACAGCTACTGTGGGGGTTCGGCGGTGTTGTCTGAGGTATCCAGCCCGCCAAAACCTGTGCCGACGAGCCCTACAGCACCAGTGGATGATCGCAAGGCTCGGCATGGCCCCTAAATGGCTCGGGAACAGCCGCAAGTCAGTCGTCACCGTGCGCCCGATTTGGTCCGCCGGAGAAATGCTCGGTAGACCTCAAAATACGTCGGCCCAAAGGGTTTTCATGCGACGGATGCTTAGGAGAATATGATCGCCGGCTAGTCCAGCTCGTACGTGCAAAGTTTGACGAGCTAAGAACGAATAGAAGTGGAGAATTTTGGATTTCCATACCAGATGCTCGGGTTGAAGCCACCGGAGCAAAACCTCGGAATTCGCCGGCGATGCTTCACGGTATGGCCTGAGCTTGGGCTGGGAGCAGCACCGCACCCGTGCGCGTCCGTAGATGCGATCGCTCGGCCGTGAAACCCCCTGTGGAGGGCTGTCCACGAGCGCCCGATCACTTTCTCAGATTAGGTCGCGCGGCAGCGGTCGTTCTCGGGCACCGGAGGCTGCAGCTCACTTGCTCGTGGGTCAGGGAGGTGGAGGCTGATCTCAGGGAGAGGTTTAGCAGCCCGGGGGAGGAGGAGGCGCGGTAGTTTTTCCGTTCCTTCGATCGGACCGAGAGCGGAGGGGAGGAGCTCGGGTTGCTCGGTGTTCTCGCGAGAGAGGCAGGCAACTATGCTTTGCTTCGGCCAGGGGCCACGTGATCACGTTGAAGACGCGGTCAGGACCGACCCCGGGGCGCCAGCGCGTGGAGACCGGCAGCAGGAGCTGTCGCCGGCAAGCTGCTCGGTGGCGCTCGCGAGCTGCTCGGGAAAAGTTCCCACCGAGAGTAAAACTTAGTGAGTAAGGCTTCTCCTTTAGCTCTATGACATGTGGGTCCCACCCCACATTTCTTCCCCAAATATCTTCTCAAGCTGATCTTTTCAATCCCCAGAATGCTAAGTTTAAAAAGGTGGGCTAGAATTTGAATTCTTCAAATTCAGTTTGAATTTGCAAGACTAAATCTGAATTTGGTTTAGAATTTGCAATTTCTTCTCTTTAGCTCTCCTTTGAGCCCACCCTACAATTGAAAAGTTTGTGAGCACACTTTTCCCTATAATTCCAACTATAGGGCTGCATGTTTATTCAAAGTTTTTGGTCACTACATGTGTGAACTTTGAATTTCAAATCTGATTTTTAAACTTACATGCAAAGAGGTATTTAACTCCTTATTGGTTCAACACTTTTAAATAGAAAGGTGAACCTCATGTGGGATGTTCATCCATGTATTACCTTGCATGAAGAAAAGTTTTAGCAAGTCCCATTTTTCATGTCTTTGCCACACATATGAACTCAAACCTTGGTTTTTATTCATACACATTTTTGGGACTTTTACATTCCTCCCCCCTTAAAAGAATCTCGTCCCGAGATTACAAAAGAGGAACGAGACGGGAGAGGTAATTACAAACTGTACAACGCTAAAAATTCCGGATAGTTGGTGCGGAGGTAATCTTCACTTTCCCACGTCGCCTCTTCCGCGGTGTGATTACTCCACAGCACCTTGTAGAATTTGATTGTCCGGTTCCGGGTTACCCGGGTCTTTTCATCCAAAATCTGAACCAGCCGCTCGGTGTAGGTCAGGTCCGGTTTCAATTCGCCGATTTCCTCGATGCGAACAGCAGCGGTGAATTTGAGGCACTTCCGCAGCTGTGAAACATGAAATACATCATGAACACCCGCTAGACTTGCCGGTAACTCCAGCCGGTAGGCTACGGGTCCGCACTTCTCCGTGATAGCAAAAGGACCAATAAAACGGGGAGCGAGTTTCCCCTTTACACCGAACCGGTGAATTCCCTTCATCGGAGATACCCGAAGGTGCACATGCTCTCCGACGTCAAAATGCAAAGGCCTACGCTGTTGATCAGCGTAGCTCTTCTGTCGGGATTGTGCAGCCTTTAAGTTCTCTTGTATCAACCGAACTCGGTCTTCGGCTTCGTTGACAAGATCAATCCCAAACAGAACTCTTTCACCAGACTCACACCAATTCAGTGGTGTGCGACACTTCCGGCCGTAGAGAGCTTCATACGGTGCCATTTTAATACTCGCTTGATAACCGTTGTTATATGAAAACTCCGCCAGCGGTAGGTGATCGTCCCAATTCCGACCGTGGTGGATGGCACACGCTCTCAACATATCCTCAAGCACATGATTCCCCTCTCAGTTTGTCCATCGGTCTGAGGGTGATATGCGGAGCTTCTAATTAGCTTGGTGCCCAACGAGGCATGCAGCTGCTCCCAAAACCGAGCAACGAACAGCGCACCTCGATCTGAAATGATGGTCTTCGGGACACCATGTGAGAATATAATTCTAGAGATAAATAACTCCGCATATTGCCTTGCTCGATAATGAGTGTTCACCGGTATGAAATGAGACGACTTCGTCAACCGGTCGACGATCACCCATATCGAGTCATGCTTCCTGGATGTGAGCGGTAATCTGATGATGAAGTCCATACTCACATCCTCCCATTTCCATGCCGGTATCTTCAAAGGTTGTAGCGGTCCGGCTTTCCGCATATGATCAGCCTTGACCCGTCTACACGTATCGCATTCGGATACGTATTTAGCGATTTCCCTCTTCATCCTCGTCCACCAAAATTTCTGTTTCAAATCTTGGTACATCTTGTTACTTCCGGGATGAATGGAAAACTTCGACAGGTGGGCTTCATCCAAGATCTTCTTCAGGAGTTTCATATTGCGTGGTACCACTATACGGTCGTTAAACCATATCGTACCGTTCTTATCCTTCCGGAAACATTTCACCTCTCCGTTGTCTAGTCTTCTCTGTATGTGAGACATACCTCTGTCTCTTCTTTGAGCCTCAACAATCTCTTCACGTATTGTTGGAATGAGCGTGAGATTATAAAGCGCGCCATACGGAATGACACGGAGACTTGGTTCTTCAGCTTCCAACTCAGCAGCCGCTAAGTTGTGAATGTGGGCTTTCCGACTAAGCGCGTCGGCAACCACGTTTGCTTTTCCCGGGTGATAGTGGATCTCAATTTCATAATCTTTGATGAGCTCCAACCATCTCCGTTGTCTCATATTCAGCTCCTTCTGCGTGAAGATATACTTCAAGCTTTTATGGTCGGTATAGAGGTGAACAAGATTACCAAGTAGGTAATGCCTCCACATTTTTAACGCCAACACCACTGCAGCAAGCTCAAGATCATGAGTTGGGTAATACTGCTCGCGGTTTCGCAGTTGACGAGACCCATAGGCGACTACTCGCCCTTCTTGCATCAGAACGCAGCCCAGACCGATGCCGGAAGCATCATAGTATACATCAAATGGCTTCGTCGTGTCTGGCTGAGCAAGAACTGGAGCTGTGGTGAGATGTTTCACCAAAGTTTTGAATGCGGCTTCACATGCTGCATTCCACATGTATTTAGTGCCCTTCTTCAGCAGCTCCATCATTAATTTAGCAATCTTTGAAAAGCTCGGGATAAACCTCCGATAATACCCTGCTAAACCTAGGAAACTTCGGACCTCGTGGACTGATTTGGGAGATGCCCACTTCAGCACCTGTTCAATCTTGCTGGGGTCCACGGCAATACCTTCTGCTGAAATAATATGGCCTAGGAAAGGCACTTGATCAATCCAGAACTCACACTTGCTGAACTTGGCATATAATTGGTGCTCCCGCAACCGTTGTAGCACAATGCGCAGATGTTCAGCGTGCTCTTCTTTTGATTTGGAGTAAACCAATATGTCGTCGATGAATACCACGACGAACTTGTCTAACTCCGGCATGAACATAGAATTCATAAAGTACATGAAGTGTGCCGGAGCGTTGGTTAACCCAAATTGTAGGATCGAAGAGCACGTGAAAAGCTACTAGAGGGGGGGTGAATGGTAGATTAAAACATTTCGCAGCGGAAACAACAAAAAACCCTCAGCAAAAAATCAATCGGTTAAAGAAACCGTGTGTGCAAGTGTTTTCAAACGTGTTCAACCGTGACAAATCAAGTAGAGAGGTAGAGAATCAAGTCACAGATCTAATGCAACAAGAATCACTTGAAAACACGAAGTAAAACTTGAGATACAATCAAAACATTAAACGAAGATCAATCTGTTCTACCCGATATAAAACGGATCTGCAACGCTGCAAAGAAACTCGTGGATCTAAAAAACTACAGATAATTGAGTTGTTAAGACAACCCAAAAAGAATCACATCAATCGGATCTGTAAAACTCGAGTTATGAACGAAACACCGAAGCAACGTCGGTCTGTCCAGAAACTCGGCGAGAAAGACTTGACGAAAAACAAGTCGGACGAACAAGGCACAAAAGCTTCTCGAAACTATGAACTTTATTCAATAGAAACACAAGAGGAACATCCCAAAGTTCTCTCCACACGAGAGCTCTGGCCTTCCTTGCTTTTATAGCCAGCCCTCAGGCTAATCAATCCAATCTAGGACTCCTACTCCTAATTGGACTCGTATCCTAACTTACCATAACTGCTCAGGACTCTCCTATTCGCAGATAGAAGCAATCGTGAGACTTCCAAACACCTTAGGAACGTTCTAAACATTCCTAAAACAACTCAACTTCGTGCCTAGCATGAAATCCTATCATAACCAACTCAAATCTTCCATGTTTGAGCCATATCCGACTCAGCCTCAGCCTGAGTACGCAATCCAGCCGGTTGGACCTTTCCGACCAATTCTTTACGTCCACTTCTCTTCATCACGCCTTGGAACAATGTTGCCACGTCCATGCACTCCTTGCACACGTGCAAACACCTTCCAACGACGTACACGCAACCTTCATATGCACTGCCCTTGATCCAAACATGCTGCGCAACCTCCCGATCAACTCAACCACAGCTCCTCCCGAACTTGGTTGTTGGAACCTCATCTCCTCCCTGAGACTAGTCCAAGGATCCCATCACCAGCCATGTCTTGAACTCAAGCAACACCTGCACATGAATAAACAACCAATTCTTCCGAGCACAAGTCCTTGACTTGACTCACGTTAGTTTGAAAACCACAACACCTTACATGAGCACGTCACATAAGCATGTTGCAAACCATATCAAATGATAACAGCCATAACCACCAAAATACACCAAAAACTTAGCAAATTAATACTAAGCAAACCTTCCCATAAACCAAGTTTGAAACATTGCGAGTTAAAAGCAAAAACAAGACGCTGCAGTTCTACGAGTTGAACTTCACGGGAGCTCCCTAAAAACAAGCTCCGGACCTCACAGAAGCTGTCCGGACCTTGCAGGAGCTCTCCGGACCTTGCGTCGGACCTTGCCAACACTTGGCGGACCTAACAAAGAACTTGTCGGACCTTGCCACAGAAGAATGTTTTGGCAATATTCAAAACTTTGAATGTTAATGCTAACTTTTATCCTAATTGCTAATGTATTCAGCACACATAGGTCTCACAATCTCCCCCTTGATGAATGCATTGAAACACCAATTAAAATCTGAACATTGGCTTATGAAAAGTTTTGAAAAGCTTTGAAAACTCATTTCTCCCCCTTTATTAATTTCTCCCCATTTTTTTAAAATCAGAGAAGGAAGAAAGTGTATAACATATGCAAAGTGTAAAAAAAATCTCTCCTTATACATATTTCTCCCCCTTTGACAATGTATTCAGCAAGGTTCAAAAGAGAAATTTTTAAATGGTATGAGCATATTATAACATATACATACAAAATAAAGCTCATCCAAGTCATACTATCAGGTTACTTACACTATCACATCAATGAGATACATAAAGTAGTGTAAGCCATGCTAGAGATCAAATGTATTTTTCAGTTTAAGCAAGTCATGATCTCACTTACTCAACTATTTCAAAACCTGAAAACATGACACTTTTTGCTGCATTTTTATTATTCATAATCATTTAAGGCACAAAGTTGATCATATGATATTTGCAAGAGATTATATGCCGCATCAGCCTTATTCTAACCAACCAAGCCAAGCCTATGTCATTTGACAATCAGAAGCTTAAGGACATGGTTTTAGTCATACACAATTCCTTCCAAGTTTATATCTTAGTGCAATGATAAGCAATCTCAAAAGAAGAAGTGTGATGCATGCATATTCTCTTGATCTTTTCTCAATTTTTTATTTGAAAACTCAACATGTGAGCTGATCACTTGATTAATTTTTTATGATTAAAAGCACTTGTGAGCACGCAACAAGTTCAAAACAGCAAGAAAGTTCGATCATGACCAGATTTAGTGTAAGTAATTATTCCAATTACTAGTCATGGCAAAAACTACAAAATGTATAACATGAGTAATGTAGTAAGAACTTTCAGCCTGTAAAAGGAATCACAAAGTCATATATGTATGAAATACTATGCTCATATTATTTTAGTTTCAGATTCACACATAGACTTTCAAAGTTTCAAAAACTCCCCCTCAATTTAAGCCATGAGGATGCATAACCCCTATTTCACTATGAATGAAACAAAAACGAGTGAAATCCAAAGGTTTTGTAAAAATATCAGCCAATTGTTGTTCGGTATCGACATGCTGAAGCACAATGTTTCCTTTTTCAACATTATCGCGAAGAAAGCGATACCTAATGTCAATGTGCTTAGTTCTAGAGTGTTTCACGGGGTTTTTAGCAATACAAATTGCACTAGTGTTATCACAAAACAGTGGAACACTATCTAAATCAACCCCATAGTCCTTAAGTGTTTGAACAATCCAAAGAATTTGTTCTACATATTCAGATTCGGCCGTGGATTGTGCAACTGAACTTTGTTTCCTAGAGGACCAAGCAACAAGTGAATTACCAAGAAAATGATAAGCACCCGAAGTACTTTTCCTATCAATCCTACAACCCCCAAAATCAGCATCCGAAAAAGCATTCAAAGAAACGGTTGAGTAAGAAGGAAGAAAAATGCCAAATTCTTGAGTTCCATGTAGGTACCTGAGAATCCTTTTGATGGCTTGGCGATGTGAAGCACGTGGAGAAGCTTGAAAACGTGCACAAAGACATACGCTGAATTGTATGTCCGGTCTTGACGCCGTGAGATACAAAAGTGATCCAATCATACTTCTGTATTCTTTTTTATCGACCGGGTCACCATCTTCATCAAGTTCAAGTGTTGTTGCTGTTCCCATTGGTGTCCGAAAAGGCTTGCATTTGTCCATGTTGAAGCGCTTAAGAAGGTCCTTTGTATACTTAGTTTGATGCACAAAAGTTCCTTCTTTTGTTTGCTTGATTTGCAGCCCCAAAAAGTATGTGAGTTCTCCCATCATACTCATCTCAAATTCTGAACTCATCATAGCTGAAAACTTGGACACGAGGTCATGAGAAGCACAACCAAAGATAATATCATACACATACACTTGAACGAATAATGAGTCATTGCCATGCTTAAGTACAAAAAGAGTTTTATCAACCTTGCCCATGGTAAACCCCTTTTCAAGTAAGAATGTTTTTAACCTATCATACCATGCTCTAGGGGCTTGTTTTAGACCGTACAAGGCTTTGGACAGTTTGTAAACATGATTAGGAAAATTTGGATTTTCAAAACCCGGTGGCTGCTTAACATAAACCTCCTCCTCTATGTAGCCATTAAGAAAAGCACTTTTAAAATCCATTTGATATAACTTGAAACCTTTAGATGCAGCAAATGCTAATAAAATTCTTATAGATTCTAATCTAGCAACAGGAGCAAATGTTTCATCAAAATCTAGACCTTCAATTTGAGTGAAACCTTGAGCAACCAACCTAGCTTTATTCCTAACCACAACCCAATCCTCACTTTGCTTATTTTTAAATACCCATTTAGTTCCAATTAATGTGTGACCTTGAGGTGGAGGTACAAGTTTCCAAACATTATTTCTTTCAAAATTTTCTAACTCTTCTTGCATGGCATTAATCCAAGATTCATTAGTGAGTGCGTGTGATATATTCTTGGGTTCAAAAGAAGCAACAAAAGCAGAATGAGCATGAGAGTTTGGATCGCAAAACCTGGACCGTGGGACTCGTTCATGCAAGCTTCCAACGATTTGTTGTGGAGGATGACTTTTGAGTACTCGGAGGGGAGTAGACACTTCACAAGCACCTTCTTCTTCATGTTCGGACCTTTGATTAGGAGAGCTTGTTGATTGAGGAAGGTCCGAACCAGCAGTAGTGACTGTTGGTGCTGGTTGTGGTGCAAAATCAGCAGCTTGATCGTTATTTACTTCCGAGTTTTCGGGCAGCAGCACCACTTCTTCATCTTCTTCAATAAAAATACTCTCCCCCTGCGGATATGGATCCGGACCTGCAATATCGGAGCTAGTACTTGGGCTAGCTTCATCAAAAGAAACCTCGCAAGTCTCCACAATCTTGTTAGTGTCAAGTAAAAGCACATGGTAGCCTCTAGTATGAGATGGATAACCAAGAAACATGCCATCGACAGATCTAGCTTCAAATTTATCAAGATTACCATGTTTCTTAACAAAGCATTTGCAACCAAAAACCCTAAAGTGTGTAACACTAGGCCTATGTCCAAACCGGAGCTCATATGGGGTTTTTCCAAGCTTAGCACGCAAGAAAACACGATTTGAGACATAACAAGCGGTTGCAATTGCATCAGCCCAAAATTTCCTAGGAGTTTGATATTCATCAAGCATAGTCCTAGCCATCTCAACTAAGGTCCTGTTCTTTCTTTCTACGACACCATTTTGTTGTGGTACATAGGGTGAAGAGTATTGATGATCTATTCCATTTTCAGCACAAAAGTGATCAAATGATTGGTTTTTAAATTTAGTTCCGTTATCACTTCTAATTGCTTTTAATGATCCTGGGTGATCAATAGATAATCTAAGAAATATAAGTTCTAAAATGACTAAAAGCTTCATTCTTAGATGCCATAAAATAAACCCAAGAATATTCGGAATAATCATCAACAATCACAAGCACATACCATTTACCTCCAAAGTATTGAACACGTGCCGGACCTACTGTGTCAAGATGTAAAAGTTGTCCCGGTTCAGCTGTCATGGTCATTGTGAGAGGAGCATGTGAACCTGCAACAAACTTAGCATTTCTACAAGAAGAGCACACAATATCATTGTCCTTTTTAAGCTTCGGCAGCCCACGTATGCGATCAAGAGCACTAACACGAGTGAGATGATCAAAGACTATGTGACCAAGTCTACGATGCCAAAAATATAGATCCTTTGTATCATTAGCCACTAGACACCGATGCTTAGAAGTTGACAAATCAAAATCAGCTTTAAAAACTCTTCCAAACCTATACATGTTAAACAAAAACTCACCTTTTGAATCTACAACCTTGCAGCAATTTTTAGCAAAGCTAACCTCTAGATTTTCATCTAGCAATTGTGAAACCGAAAGCAAGTTGTATTTCAAATTTTTAACAAGTGCCACATCTTTCAAAGTGTAGAGATTGTTTACTCTAACCGAACCTTTAGCAATTATGGGAGTAGAAGAGTTATCGGCGAAAGTAACATTTTCTACACGTGACACAAAAGAGAGAGAGGAGAACCATTCTTTGTTACCGGTCATGTGGCGTGAGCAACCTGAATCCACAATCCAAATGTTCTCCTTCCTCAAATGTGAAACCTACACAGCAGAACAATATGTCGATGACTCAATACTGGGGTTAGTTAAAAGACTTTTAGGAATCCAGTACTGAGTCACACGACGTCCAGCAGGAATAACACGTGAAAGCTGAGAAGGTACAGCAGGTTTATGAGCCAAACATCGAAAAATTTTGTTCCCAACTACTGACTTAGAAGATGTGTTATATGTAGCACAAAAAACAGTAGGTCCAGGAGCAAGTTTTTGACTCATTACAGCAGGTTGCAAGCTCCGAACATTCGGTCTAGCAGATTTTGCTTGGTTGTTATGTGATCTAGCAAGTATTCATTGTTTCTTATCGTGTTTAGCTAGTCTATAACAAAAATCCATGACATGACCATCTCTACCACAGTAGGTACAATGAAAAATAACCTTATTATCATGTCTAGATGAGCAAGCAACACGTTTATTAGAACCCGAATGGGACAGTACTCCTGCAGATTTGAAAATCACCTCTTTTTGTCTAGGAGCTGTTTGAATCAAACCGCTTCCTAATGACTTTACAACTTTAGGTGGGTGTGCCTTAGCATGAGCATGAGAATTAAAACCTAAACCAGTTTTATCATTACAAGACTTGGAAGAATTCAGCAGCAAGTTTAGGTTCTTATTTGCATTAGAAAATCGATCTAGTGTCCTATGCATGTCATCAAGTTTATTGGACAGATCAAAGCAGTTTTCACATGAAGTTTTTCCTTTTAGTTTGCAATTTGAACAATATTTAACTTCATGCACATGTAAAGCATTATTCAAAATAGAAATCTCATTCATAGCATCATTTAGTTTCTTATTCAGATCATCACATGAAGAACAATGCAAATCAATTGTAGAACAACAAGCATCTTTCAAATTTTTATCATTAAGTGCAGCAAGCTCTTTGTTCTTTTCAATTTCAAGTTCAAGTTTATCAAGTGTAGATGTGTGTGCACTTCTTAAAGAGGATAATTGTTCATAAATCAAATCACATGAGGAACAAGAATCATCACTAGGAATCAAAGTTTTTAAATGATTAATTTCAGATTCTAGTGATTCAATTTTAACAGCATTGTTCCTAAGTTTTTTATCCTTTTTCTTTAATATAACAGTGGCACGAGAAATAGCATCACACATTTCTTCGCAAGTGGGACATACCTCTTCATTGTCGCTGTTGTGTTCTGCCTCCTCGGAGCTTGAACTTGACTTGCTCGCCATGCAGCACATATTTGCCATAGCTTCTTCATCTTCATCACTACCGGTGTCCACATCACTTGAGCCGAAATCTTGAAGTGCATAGATCATACTATGCACTATGTTGCGCATTGATAAATCTTTCTTCTTCTTATTCTTTGCAAACGATTTCTTCGGCCTTGTTTTCTTTTCTTCACGTGAAGTCGGACCTGAAAGGTTAGGGCACTCCGTACGAAAATGTCCTGTCTTACCACATTCAAAACATCGTTGAGGTCCGGAGCTTCCTCTCCTTCTAGTTCTCACATTTTGCAATGCTTTTGAGAACCGAGTAGAGATGAGTGCAAGCTCCTCCTCTGGAAACTCTTCAATCTGTTCAAGGGTTAGAGAGGACAGCAAAGAGAGTGCACCACTAGATGATGATTGACTAGAACTAGACATGTCACGTTGCGAAACAAATGCAATAGACTTGTTGGGGTTTTTACGTGAGATGATGTCAATTTCATGAGTTTTGAATTTAGAATAAAGCACGTCTAAAGTAAGAGAACTCATGACAGTAGATTCACGAATAGATGTAACTTTCATCTCCCAAATTGACATATCTAATGCTCCTAACAATTGTCTAGTATTTTCAGCATCTGAAAATTAACATTGACACTACGCAAGTTGCTGAGAATTTTATTAAAGCGAGCAAAAAGGTCGTCAATTGACTCACTGGGTTGCATCTCAAAACGCATGTATTCTTTCTTGAACATATCTTGCCTTACCTCCTTGATCGTATTGGATCCTTCATGGTAGTCACAAAGATCTTTCCAAACATCATATGCAGATCGGAGGTGTGCAACACGGTCGAAGTCGCTTTGAGTCAATCCTTGGATGATCAAGTTGTGAGCCTTGTTGTTGTTGTCAACATCTCTCATGTTCGCAGCTGTAACTTGATCGTTGGGTGGTACATCGAAGTTCCGATAGACCTTTTCCCATATGGCGAAGCCTTGCGCCTGTATGTAGGCCTCCATCCGCGCCTTCCAAACCTGAAAATCGATGCCATTGAACACACAAGGTTTTGCGGAGTACTTCTCCATGATGGTTAGTCAAAACACGTGCAAATCACAAAGATTAGAGCACCTTGGCTCTGATACCAATTGTAGGATCGAAGAGCACGTGAAAAGCTACCAGAGGGGGGTGAATGGTAGATTAAAACTTTTCGCAGCGGAAACAACAAAAACCCCTCAGCAAAAAATCAATCGGTTAAAAGAAACCATGTGTGCAAGTGTTTTCAAACGTGTTAAACCGTGACAAATCAAGTAGAGAGGTAGAGAATCAAGTCACGGATCTAATGCAACAAGAATCACTTGAAAACACGAAGTAAAACTTGAGATACGATCAAAACATTAAATGAAGATCAATCTGTTCTACCCGATATAAAACAGATCTGCAATGCTGCAAAGAAACTCGTGTATCTCAAAAACTACAGATCCGAAGCTCCTGAAAATTTCACATATGATAGATAATTGAGTTGTGAAGACAACCCAAAAAGAATCACATCAATCGGATCTGTAAAACTCGAGTTATGAACGAAACACCGAAGCAACGTCGGTCTGTCCAGAAACTCGGCGAGAAAGACTTGACGAAAAACAAGTCGGACGAACAAGACACAAAAGCTCCTCGAAACTATGAACTTTATTCAATAGAAACACAAGAGGAACAGCCCAAAGTTCTCTCCACACGAGAGCTCTAGCCTCCCTTGCTTTTATAGCCAGCCCTCAGGCTAATCAATCTAATCTAGGACTCCTACTCCTAGTTGGACTCGTATCCTAACTTACCATAACTGCTCATGACTCTCCTATTCGCAGATAGAAGCAATCGTGAGACTTCCAAACACCTTAGGAACGTCCTAAACATTCCTAAAACAACTCAACTTCGTGCCTAGCACGAAATCCTATCATAACCAACTCAAATCTTCCATATTTGAGCCATATCCGACTCAGCCTCAGCCTGAGTACGCAATCCAGCCGGTTGGACCTTTCCGACCAATTCTTTACGTCCACTTCTCTTCATCACACCTTGGAACAATGTTGCCACGTCCATGCACTCCTTGCACACGTGCAAACACCTTCCAACGACGTACACGCAACCTTCATATGCACTGCCCTTGATCCAAACATGCTGCGCGACCTCCCGATCAACTCAACCACAGCTCCTCCCGAACTTGGTTGTTGGAACCTCATCTCCTCCCTGAGACTAGTCCAAGGATCCCATCACCAGCCATGTCTTGAACTCAAGCAACACCTACACATGAATAAACAACCAATTCTTCCGAGCACAAGTCCTCGACTTGACTCACGTTAGTTTGAAAACCACAACACCTTACATGAGCATGTCACATAAGCATGTTGCAAACCATATCAAATGATAACAGCCATAACCACCAAAACACACCAAAAACTTAGCAAATTAATACTAAGCAAACCTTCCTATAAAGCAAGTTTGAAATATTGCGAGTTAAAAGCAAAAACAAGACGCTGCAGTTCTACGAGTTGAACTTCACGGGAGCTCCCTAAAAACAAGCTCCGGACCTCACAGAAGCTCTCCGGACCTTGCAGGAGCTCTCCGTACCTTGCGTCGGACCTTGCCAACACTTGGCGGACCTAACAAAGAACTTGTCGGACCTTGCCACAGAAGAATGTTTTGGCAATATTCAAAACTTTGAATGTTAATGCTAACTTTTATCCTAATTGCCAATGTATTCAGCACACATAGGTCTCACACAAATGACATTACGAGGTACTCGTAGAGTCCGTATCTCGTCGAGAAAGTTGTCTTCGGTATGTCCTCCGATCGGATCTTGATTTGATGATACCCCGACCGAAGATCCATCTTCGAAAATACCTTTGCACCCACAAGTTGATCGAACAGGATGTCGATGCGGGGCAAAGGATACTTGTTCTTGATCGTGACAGCATTTAGAGGACGGTAATCAACACATAGCCGTAGTGTTTCATCCTTCTTCTTAACGAACAGCGCTGAGCAACCCCAAGGTGAAGAACTTGGTCGTATGAAACCCTTGCTCATAAGTTCATTCAGTTGCTCTTTCAACTCCGCTAGCTCGTTAGGTGCCATCTTGTAAGGCCTTCGTGAGATAGGCGTCGTTCCCGGCGCCAGTTCAATCTTAAACTCGACGTCCCGTTCGGGTGGCATGCCCGGAAAGTCATCGGAAAATACGTCGGGATAATCTCGTACCACCGGAATATCTTCAAGCTTCAGCGCTTCCGTGTGGTAAGCCTCTACCATATCTGGGTCTTCGCTGTCTAACAACAGCGTGTGCTGTCTGTGAATCGGTGAGTCAATCTGGACAGTCCGGTTACCGATATTGAGAACGGCACCGTGACGATTTAACCAAGACATCCCCAATATAATGTCTATCTTCTGCCTATCCAACATAATCAGCGATGTTGGGTATATTTTCCCGCCCAAACACAAAGCTGCTCGGGACACAATCTGATTGGCAGAGATATTTCCTCCCGGTGAACGTATAAGAAAACTCGTTGTGGGAGTATTGGTGGATAATTGGTGCTGATCCACGCATGATTTGCTGATGAAATTGTGGGTTGCACCGGAATCAAAAAGTACGAGCACGGGCACGTCTTTGAGAGTAAACATGCCCTCTAACACCGGTGCTCCCTCCGGGACGTCCTCAATAGCAAGATGTTGCACACTCCCGGATTGCAATGCTGTTATGTTGACTCGAGCAGGTGGCGGCATACCACCTGACGATGGTGGCTGTCTGGTGTTCATCAACTTCTCCCGGCATTCCTGCCTAAAATGCCCAGAACGGTGGCAATAAGAACACAGAGGTTTCCCCGGTTCTTCGTTGACTTGTGGTTGAGAAGTTGATGTACTTGGCTGCAGCAATGATGCAACAGGTATCATTCGTTGCTGCGGCAATGGCGCTGCTTCAAGATAAGATTCTTGAGCAGGAAATCTGTACAGAGTTGATCTCACTGGCATTTTCCATCTTTTGTGGGATGGTGTGTGATACAGCACACAGTATTTACAAGGAACGACTGGTGTGTCTTCTTGCACATCCTCCCGGTCCCTCTTCTCTGCTTGACACTCAAGTGTCGCTTGTTCTTGCAGCAGAGCAGCACTGATCAACTCGGTGTAACTGCCTTGATTGAACAAAGCTAACTTCTCTTTTAGTATGGCACTCAAGCCATAGAAAAAGTAGTCACACATTGCAGCTTCGCTCGTCGCATAAGCAGGAGCATATTGTGCCAAAAGATTGAATCGTCTGACATAATCGAGGACACTCATGTCCCCCTGCTTCAAGTTTCTGAATTCTTGCTGTTGGGCCTTGACAAAACCCATAGGAATGTGACGAGCATGGAATGCTTCACGAAATTCCGTCCATTCCACTTGATGGCCTTCTGGAACGGTGGCGAGATAAGCAAACCACCAATTTCCGGCGGCTCCATGGAGCTGTTGAGCTGCAAATAATGTTTTCTGATATTCGTCGCATTCAAACACTCCAAACTTGGACTCCATAACTCGAAGACACTGATCAGCTTCCACTGGTTCATTGGCTTCCGTGAAAATTGGTGGTTGTGTCCCCAAGAAGTCCAAATAGGCGTTCCGAGGTGGAACGTCCTGTTGCGCGTGTTGGAGTAAGCCCTGTTGCACCAAGGCCTGGAGTAGTCTTGTGTTATCTTGACTTGACTCGACCATCTGAGCCATGACATCCGCCCATACCGTTGATGGCGGTGCCCGTGGTGGAGTCGGGTCATCACCGTCTCGGCGAGAACTTTCAGCCCTACTCGGAGAATGAGTATGCACCATACTGCAAAAGCATAATTTTTTAGGGAAGTCAAAACTTGATCTCAGCAGTATGTGAAAGGATGCAAAACATGAACATGCTAAAACTTTATGGAAGCATAACAATACTTCATGTTTACAAATCTTTCTAAAGCCAACAGAAACAATCCCCATTTGCTGTAGAGAACCGACCTTTCTGTACTTAACCGAGATTTGGATCCAGTTAGCAGCATTTTCATAACTCTAGTTGAATACCAAAGTTAAAGTTAACTTTAGTATCTTTTCAACGAGTACTCATATGCCCCTAGATCATCTCTGGATCAATAGCTATGACTGTCCAAAGTTGACAGAATTTCTGGGTAAATTTTGCCAGCACCTCCTTTGCATGTGGCTGTTTTCATCACAGTTTTACATACAAATGAAGTACAATTCTGAACAAACTATGAACTAAAAAATTGTTGCAAATTTCCTAACCTTTCCAACGGTGTATCATATGACCCTTAGATATTTTTCTACAGACTGTGACGGCTAATTTACAGCAACATCCAGAGAAGTTTGCAGCTGCTCCGTTTTTAGAACAGTTTGCATTCATCTGGACGTTCAGCCAAGTTGGTGTCGGAATTGGCTCTGGAGTTCTACAGAAAAGTTGTAGAGCACTTAATAACCATTCCAGAACTGTATCAAACACCTCCATTGGGTCAAGCTAATCAGAGTTACGCTCTGTTAAAGCCCAGAAAAATTTCTGTCTGAACCGAGCACTCTGTCTTTGAGATCAAAAGAAGCCTAACAAGTCTCTTCTTTGAAACTTAGTTCAAATGAAGAGCTCAGTAACTAATATGTGCTTTATCACATCCATTTTTAGTTTGGAAGTTAGTCATGAATGATTTCTTCATAGGTAAGAATACTATCCAGTGTAGTACGGTGACGATGCACCGTAAGACATATGACGGTACTACGTTGCCTCACCAAAGAAAAACCTAACCGGATTACACCGGCATATACGTATCCTTAGGTGGCACTAAAACGGTCACTCGCAAACGTGTTCTACACGCACTAAGGTTTTCGTGGTTGTACCTACATAAGCCACACTCAATCATCAGGTCCGGCTGCACACCGAACCCGGTATCCATACAGTTCGTACACCCGGCCATCATCACTCGCCCAGGTGTTCTCAAGCCAAACACGCCTTGAGCTACGTGTTCATGTTACTGACCACATGACGGGGTCTCCCAAATTGCACCACGCACGCCTGGGACAGACGATGCTCGAATACCCCAAACGACATGAAGAGTCGTAGAGGATACTAAAGTGAGTCGGGTTACCTGCCACCCATGAGGCTCCACCCTTCAGCTTGTGCGCACTGGTGGACAGCGCATACGTGCACCCCACAAGACATAGACGTCCCGAGATGCACGGTTTTCCGACATAACAAATAAGTTAGCTTGCCACCTTCATTATATGCTAATAATAGTCCTTATGTGGGCCTAGTACCGTTATCTCACCGTATCCTAAGTTTTTGACATAATATGATGCTCAAGCCGTGCTCTGTTCCCAACGCAGCTCTGATACCAGCTGAGACAGCCAGGACCTCGTCGGGTGGTGCCGTGTTATGCGGCACCCAACAGCACACAGGTTGCAGAAACACACATCATATTACATAAATAGTTTAGCGGAAGCGTACAAGAATGTTTTACAAATAAGTATATCAGAGTAAACTACAGCGGAAGACTATCACTCTCACGACTCATATCTAAACTAGCAACAAAGAAACGGTCCAGCCCGCGGACGTTTCTTACTAGCAACACGAAAACAATCTGCAGCGGCGAGGACACTCTTTGAGTAAGCACTCGGAGGTTCCCGAGTCTCATCGGCATCCCTTCTCATAAGCATCGAGTCAATTACCTGCAAAACAACTCGGATAGCATCCGTGAGCATAATGCTCAGCAAGACTTAACCGTCACCCTAAACATGAAACTCTAAGTGAGGTTATGAACCTAACATAGGATGGCATAAGCATAATTAAACTCACCTAAAAGTGAATCCTTACTTTCAGTATTAATTGCAGTATTTTAAGTAACCCTGGGCACGCCACATCAGGAGTCCACAATCAAACAAGAAACGCTTTCCCCCGATGTAAATTGCTCATGGCATAAAAGAATCGAGTTTGCACTAGCCTATTCATCAAGATCCAATACAAAGGTAGGATAATACTTCACATAAAAATGATTAGTTCCTTTCTCATGCAAGTTCTTACTACGTCACGACTGTGAGAACAAGTATGCTCGGTCCATTCCGCGAGCGACGGTGATTCAAATCAATAACACCCGGACTACACGACACGTACGCACGTACTCGATGTTGCCTACAACAACCATCACTGATGTCGTACGTGGCAGCCTTTCCCCCGTTTCACCCCCGCTGAATCGATCCAGTCGCCCCGTACAGTAGCTACTCTCATGGTGCACCTACCGACATGAGATGTCATGAGAATATTCCCCACATACTGCACACCGGTCGTCCGCCTGAGGCGACCCGAAAAGTCCCAACGACAGCTTCCCGAGGTACATCGGTTTACTGGGTCCCATATATCCAGCATGAGTCTGGTACACAACTCAAACTTGTTCAACAGGGCCGCATACGGATCGGTCCTTGACCGACACGGACAGGTCTATAGCACCCAGGCCCCTATGTCCTGCTGCCCCTACAACCTGCCGGTCTCAACTTTAACTTGCTACTTCATTTATGAACCACTCCCGTATGCCCCTGTTGTTCCTGAAACTGCGAGTAGCATCTCACCACTCGACTTCTACCGAACCGTACTTAAGCATGGCAGTTCTACACGGTGAAAGACACCTACCCAAATACTCCATGGGTCATTTGGCTATGCAAGAGGAGTATCAAACACTAGACCTAATGCACAGTTCAAATCTTAACCAAAGGTGAATACAAAATAAAAACGTAACAGCTGTTAAATGCAAACCGGAGCTTGCCTGTTTTGCAGGGTAGTCGTATATAAACAGTTAGTGTCCTTGCAGATCCACCCTAGACTCTCCGGAGCTTGATCCACTTCGATGAATCACTCCTTTGAGTCCCCTTCGTTGTGGTTCCTATTGAAATGCATATGTACATATTTTATAGAATGTAATGGAAAGAAGTTATGGAATTAATTTCTTAGGAACAGAGGTTGTGTGGAAAAGCCAAGCATGGCTTGGTTTGCCTCTGTTGTGAAAAAAACAGAAATAAACTAATTTGTCCTAAAGGCTTTAGCTATACACTAATCATGTTCCCTAATGAACATAATAGATAAGTTGAAAAGATTTGAGTGCAACTGAAGAACAAGAACTCCAATGGCCTCAAAACTTTTACAGCAGGTTCTATACTACCTAAGGATTTAGCTTGCCAAGTTGCAGCTAATGTGGAGTCATATTGTGTCCCCCATAATTCTCACAACATCTCTTATGTATTTTTCCCTTATACATAAGTATGGAGAATAAGAACAGGGAGTTCAAGGACTCATCTTGGGATGATAATTTACATGTGAGTTCTTGATCACATGAGAGTAATCTGGTCCAAAATTCAGCCCTTTTCCTTGAGTAGTTCTCCCAGAACAATTCTTTAAGCATTTGTACTCAAAAGAATTAATTCTGTAGTAATGTGCATTTCCATGCCCAATTAAGTGAACTACAATTCCAAGTATGTCTCAGAGAGCTTGCCTAAATTTTCCTATTATTTTTGGAGCTATGGATTGCTTAGAACAGATTTTTGAAGTGGGAAACCTTTTCTGAAAATGGTTCTGGACTCCTTTGAACACAGTAGTTTGCATTTAGCAAATTCCTACACAAATGATCTTCAAATGAGCTGAAAATTTTCTAGTAGGTCAATACTATGTTAAAGAATATTCTGGCAAAATTTGGGGATTTTTGGATAAACTAAACTCCCTCAATATTTTTTTTCAGAACACCTTCCAAGAATTTTCCAGAATATAATATTAACTTTCATACAAATCTGAGTTCATATTTGGATAGAACTCAGAGAGATGAATCCAACCCAATTGGAATCACTCAAATTGGAGTTTTCTACAGGGAGATATGAATTTCCAAAAATTGAGCTAAGTTTGGAATTATTTTCCTACAGAAAACCCGGCTGGACCCACTGTTTTGAATTCCAGCCAATAGCAGCAAAGCCACACCGGGCCACAGCATCTCTGCGCGCCAACACACGGGATCCCGGCCACACCCGATCCCGGGTTTAAAATTTGAGCTGCTGACAGGCGGGGCCCACCCGTCTTCTTCTTCCTTCGGCTTCCTCGCTCGCGCCCGCGCTGCCCCTCACCGGCCCGACGCCGGAGCTCGCCGACTCGCCGTTTCCGGCCACCGCCTGAGCTGAAACTCGCCGCCAGGGAGTTTGTGACACCGAGGAACACGGCTGTGGGGGTTTTCTAGGGCTGCCAACGACCGGAACATGGCCGGCGACGTGCGACAGCTACTGTGGGGGTTAGGCGGTGTTGCCTGAGGTATCCAGCCCGCCAAAACCTGTGCCGACGAGCCCTACAGCACCAGTGGATGATCGCAAGGCTCGGCATGGCCCCTAAATGGCTCGGGAACAGCCGCAAGTCAGTCGTCACCGTGCGCCCGATTTGGTCCGCCGGAGAAATGCTCGGTAGACCTCAAAATACGTCGCCCCAAAGGGTTTTCATGCGACGGATGCTTAGGAGAATATGATCGCCGGCTAGTCCAGCTCCTACATGCAAAATTTGACGAGCTAAGAACGAATAGAAGTGAAGAATTTTGGATTTCCATACCGGATGCTCGGGTTCAAGCCGTCGGAGCAAAACCTCGGAATTCGCCGGCGATGCTTCACGGTATGGCCTGAGCTTGGGCTGAGAGAAGAACCGCACCCATGCGCATCCGTAGCTGTGATCGCTCGTCCGTGAAACCCCCTGTGGAGGGCTATCCACGAGCGCCCGATCACTTTCTCGGATTAGGTCGCCACGGCGGCGGTCGTTCTCGGGCACCGGAGGCCGCAGCTCACTTCCTCGTGGGTCAGGTAGGTGGAGGCTGATCTCAGGGAGAGGTTTAGCAGCTCGGGGGAGGAGGAGGTGCGGTGGTTTTTCCGTTCCTTCGATCGGACTGAGAGCGGAGGGGAGGAGCTCGGGTTGCTCGGTGTTCTCGCGAGAGAGGCAGGCAACTACGCTTTGCTTCGGCCAGGGGCCACGTGATCACGTTGAAGACGTGGTCAGGACCGACCCCGGGGCGCCAGCGCGTGGAGACCGGCAGCAGGAGCTGTCGCCGGCAAGCTGCTCGGTGGCGCTCGCGAGCTGCTCGGGAAAATTTCCCACCGAGAGTAGAACTTAGTGAGTAAGGCTTCTCCTTTAGCTCTACGACATGTGGGTCCCACCCCACATTTCTTCCCCAAATATCTTCTCAAGATGATCTTTTCAATCCCCAGAATGCTAAGTTTAAAAAGGTGGGCTAGAATTTGAATTCTTCAAATTCAGTTGAATTTGCAAGACTAAATCTGAATTTGGTTTAGAATTTACAATTTCTTCTCTTTAGCTGTCCTTTGAGCCCACCCTACAATTGAAAAGTTTGTGAGTACACTTTTCCCTATAATTCCAACTACAGGGCTGCATGTTTGTTCAAAGTTTTTGGTCACTACATGTGTGAACTTTGAATTTCAAATCTGATTTTTAAACTTACATGCAAAGAGGTATTTAACTCCTTATTGGTTCAACACTTTTAAATAGAAAGGTGAACCTCATGTTGGATGTTCATCCATGTATTACCTTGCATGAAGAAAAGTTTTAGCAAGTCCCATTTTTCATGTCTTTGCCACACATATGAACTCAAACCTTGGTTTTTATTCATACACATTTTTGGGACTTTTACACTGGCCGAAGCAAAGCCCATTCGTCTTCTCCTCCTCATGGGTGACACTGGACAGATCCGTTCTTTTCCCTCGCTGCTCAGCCGATCGGGAGAACGGAAAAACAACCGTGCCGTACCTCCCCCGAGCTGCTAAACCTTGCCGCAAGCTCAGCCTCCACCTCCCTGGCCCAAAAGCAAGCAAGCTTCGGCATCCTGTGCCCGAGAACCACCGCCACAGCAGCGACCTAGTTGCAACCGACGATCGGGCACACGTGGCCAGCCCTCCACAGGAGCTTTCACGGACGAGCGATCACGGCTACAGAAGCGCATGGCCACAGTGCTGCTCTCCTACAATTCTTGGTGCAAACCGTGAATCATCGACGAAGAATTCTGAGAGTTTGCTCCGGCGGCCTCAACCCGAGCTTCCGGTACAGTTCCTTAAAATTCTCCTTCTCTGATCCTCCGTAGGTTATCAAATCTGGCACGTAGATGCTGGATTAACCGGCGATCAAAATTCCTTTAGTATCCATCGCACGAAAACGCCTCAGAGCGACGGATTTCGAGCTCTACTAGGGGTGTTCGCCGTGGACCCATTCGGTCGCACGGTGAAACCATATGTGCAGCCACTTCCGAGCTACTTTGAGGTGGTGCCGAGTTTCCTAGAGGTGCGCTGGTGCTGTAGAGCTCATCGGTACAGGTGTTGGCGGGCTGGCGACCTCGGGCGACGGTGCCGAACCACAACAGTAGCCGCCGCACGTCGCCGAGCTAGTTCCGGCCACCGGCAGCCCGAGCACAACCCACAGCCGCGTTCCTCGGTGCCCTAAACCCCCTGGCGGCGAGTTCTAGTTCGGATGGTGGCCGGGAACGGCCGGCCGGCGAGCACCGACGTACTCCGGCGAGGGGGAAACGCGCGGGCGCGGAAAGGGGGCCGAAGGAGGAAGACAATGGGTGGACCCCGTCTGTCAGCGGCCCAAATTTTAAATATGGATCAATCTGTGGCCTGGATCCTGTGTGCTGGCGCGCAAAACCCCGTGGTGCTGGTGTGTTCAATTCTAGTGGCTGAAATTTAAATAAGCAGGCCCAGTGGGATTTTCTGTAGGAAAACAATTCCAGTGAGGGCTCAAATTTTTGAAAATTCATAGCTCCTGGTAGAAACCTCCAATTTGATTGATTCCAATTGGGTTGGATTCATCTCTCCAAGTTCTATCCAAATATGAACTCAGATTTGTATGAAAGTCAATATTATATTCTGGAGAATTCTTTGAATGTATTCTGAAAAGAAATTATTGAGGGAGTTTGGTTTATCCAAAAATCCCCAAATTTTGCCAGAATATTCTTTGGCATAGTGTTGACCTTCTAGCAAAGTTTCAGCTCATTTGAAGATCATTTGAACGGGAATTTGCTAAATACAAGATGATGTGTTCATAAGGGTCCAGAAACATTTTCAGAAAATGTTTCCAACTTATAAAATCTATTCTGGGCAATCCATAGCTCCAAAAATCATAGGAAACTTTAGGCAAGCTCTCTGAGACATACTTGAAATTCTAGTTCACTAAGTTGGGCATGAAAATGCTCAGTACTCCAGAATTAATTCTTTTGAGTAGAATTTCTTAAAGAATTGTTCTGGGAGGACTACTCCAGTAAAAGGGCTGAATTTTTTACCAGATTACTTTCATGTGATCAAAAAATCACATGTAAATTATCAGCCATAGATGAGCCCTTGAACTCCCTGTGCTTGTTCTCCATACTTATGTATATGTGAAAATACATGAGGGACATTATGAGAATTATGGAGAACACAATTTAACTCCACCTTAGCTGCAATTTGGCAAGCTAAATCCTTAGGTAATAGAACCTGCTGTAAAAGTTTTGAGGCCATTGGATTCTTGTTCTTCAGTTGCACTCAAATCTTTTCAGCTCATGTATTATGTTCATTAGGGGAAAGTAGTTAGTAGATAGCTAAGACATTAGAATCAAGTATATCAATTCTGTTTCGTTGCACCACAGAGGCAACTCAAGCCATTCTTGGCTTTTCCACACAACCTCTGCTCCTAAGGGATTAATTCTATAACTTCTTTCCATTACATTCTATAAAACATGTGCATATGCATTTCAATAGGAACAACAACGAAGCGGATTCAAAGGAGTGATTCATCGAAGTGGATCAAGCTCCGGAGAGTCAAGGGTGGATCAACAAGGACACTAATTGTTTATATACGACTACCCTGCAAAACAGGCAAGCTCCGGTTTGCATTTAACAGCTATTAAGTTTTTATTTTTGTATTCACCTTTGGTTAAGATTGGAACTGTGCATTAGGTCTAGTGTTTGATACTCCTCTTGCATAGCCAAATGACCCATGGAGTATTGGGTAGGTGTCTCTCACCGTGTAGAACTGCCATGCTTAATTAAGGTTCGGTAGAAGTCGAGTGGTGAGATGCTACTCGAAGGTTCAGGAACAACAGGGGCATACGGGATTGGTTCAAATATGAATTAACAAGTTAAATTTAAAACCGGAAGGTTGTAGGGGCAGCAGGACATAGGGGCCTGGGTGCTATAGACCTGTCCGTGTCGGTCAAGGACCGATCCGTATGCGGCCCTGTTGAACAAGTTTGAGTTGTGTACCGGACTCATGCTGGCTATATGGGACCCAGTAAACCGATGTACCTCGGGAAGCTGTCGTTGGGACTTTTCGGGTCGCCTCAGGCGGACGGCCGGTGTGCAGTATGTGGGGAACATTCTCATGACATCTCACGTCGGCAGGTGCACCATGAGAGTGGCTACTGTACGGGGCGACTTGATCGATTCAGCGGGGGTGAAACGGAGGAAAGGCTGCCACGTACGACGTCAGTGAGGGTTGTTGTAGGCAACGTCGAGTACGGGCGTACGTGTCGTGTAGTCCGGGTGTTATTGACTCGAATCACTGTCGCTCA
This sequence comes from Neostapfia colusana, assembly GCA_030760725.1. Taxonomy (NCBI): domain Eukaryota; kingdom Viridiplantae; phylum Streptophyta; class Magnoliopsida; order Poales; family Poaceae; genus Neostapfia; species Neostapfia colusana. Next base: position 54,238,138 of record JASWHV010000017.1, read on the forward strand.
CGGAATGGACCCAGCATACTTGTTCTCACAGTCGTGACGTAGTAAAAACTTGTATGAGAAAGGAACTAATCACTTTGATTTGAAGTTTCATACTAGCTTTGTATTGGATCTTGATGAATAGGCTAGTGCAAACTCGATTCTTTTATGCCATGAGCAATTTACATCGGGGGAAAGCGTTTCTTGTTTGATTGTGGACTCCCGATGTGGCGTGACTAGGGTTACTTAAAATGCTGCAATTAATACCTGAAAGTAAGGATTCACTTTTAGGCGAGTTTAATTATGCTTATGCCATCCTATTTTGGATTCATAACCTCACATAGAGTTTCATGTTTAGGGTGACGGTTAAGTCTTGCTGAGCGTTATGCTCACGGATGCTATCCGAGTTGTTTTGCAGGTATTTGACTTCATGCTTAAAAGAAGGGATGCCGATGAGACTCGGGAACCTCCGAGCGTTTACTCAAAGCGCATCCTCGCCGCTGCAGATTGTTCTTCGTGTTGCTAGTAATAGACAGTCCGTGGGCTGGACTGTTTCTTTGTTGCTAAGATAGAGATGAATCGTGAGAGAGATAGTCTTCCGCTGTAGCTTACTCTGATATAACTATTCGTAAAACATTCTTGTACACTTACGCAAACTATTTATATAATATGATGTGTTTTCATCGACCCGTGTGCTGTTGGGTGCCGCATATCACGGCACCACCCAACGAGGTCCTGTGGTCCCTCACAGCGTGGTCTCCGGGCTGTGACAGCGTGGTATCAGAGCTGCGTTGGGAATAGCACATGGATTGAGCATCATATTACGTTAAAAACTTAGGATACGGTGAGATAACGGTACTAGGCCCACATAAGGACTACTATTAGCATATTATGAAGGTGGCAACCTAACCTATTTGTTATGTTGGAAAACCGTGCATCTCGGGACGTTTATATCTTGGGGGGTGCATGTAAGCGCTATCCACCAGTGCGCACAAGCTGAAGGGTGGAGCCCCACGGGTGGCAGGTAACCCGACCCGCTTTAGTATCCTCTACGACTCTCCATGTCATTTGGGGTATTCGAGCAACGCTTTTCCCTAGCGTGCTTTGGGCAAGTATGGGAGATCCCGTCACGTGGTCAGTAACGTGAACACGTAGCTCAAGGCGTGTTTGGCTTGAGAACACCTGTGCGAGTGATGACGGACGGGTGTACATACTGTAGGGATACCGGGTACGGTGTGCAACCGAACCTGATGATTGAGTGTGTTTTATGTAGGTACTAACCACGAAAACCTTAGTACGTGTAGAACACGTTTGCGAGTGATTGTTTTAGTGCCACCTAAGGATACGTATATGCCGGTGTAATCCGGTTAAGTTTTTCTTTGGTGAGGCAGCGTAGTACTGTCATATGTCTTACGGTGCATCGTCACCGTACTACACTGGATAGTTTTCTTTCCTATGAAGAAATCATTCATGACTAACTTTCAAACTAAAAATGGATATTGAAAAGCACATATTAGTACTGAGCTCTCCATTTGAACTAAGTTTCAAGAAGAGACTTGTTAGGCTTCTTTTGATCTCAAAGACAGAGTGCTCTGTTCAGACAAAAATTTTTCTGGACTTTAACAGACCGTAACTCTTATTAGCTTGACCCAATGGAGGTGTTTGATACAGTTCTGGAAAGGTTTTTAAGTGATCTACAGATTTTATGCAGAACTCCAGAGCCAAATCAGACATCAAATTGATTGAATGTCCAGTTGAATGCAAACTGTCCTGAGAACAGAACAGCTGCAACCTTCTCTGGATGTTTCTGTAAATTAGACATAATAGTATGTAGGAAAATCTATAAGGGTCATAGGATACACCATTGGAAAGGTTAGGAAATTTTCAACAACTTTGTAGTTCATAGTTTGTTTAGAATTGTACTCCCTTGTTATGTACAACTGTAATGAAAACAGCCACATACAAAGGAGATGCTGGCAAATTTTATCCAGAAATTCTGTCAACTTTGAACAATCATAACTTTTGGACCAGAGGAGATCCAGAGGCATGGGAGTACTAGTTGGAAAGATACTGAAGTTAACTTTAACTTTGGTATTCAACTTGAGTTATGAAGTGTGGCGGACCGGAATCCGCTCATCCAGGATCGCAGAGGGTGGTGCCGCGCGATGCGACACCCGACAGCACACGTCATAAGAACACAATATATTACATGGGAAAAACCGCTGAAACTGTACAAATAAGTACAAACTTCAGTTACAATTATTGTTCTATTACACAGCGGAAGACTACACTAAACAACTCACGCCCGCCTATCTAGCAAAAGTCGGTTGCCCCGCCCTAGGGCAACCCACACTAGCTGCACGTCTCAGCTCAGCGCGGCGTGTACGGCTCCCACTCAGCCGTGGTCCCCGACGGAGGGTAACCCTCGCCGGTGGACTCGTACTCCGAGTCCGTGGGTGGCTCCTCACCTGAAAAACACTTAAGCAGCAACCGTGAGCACGAAGGCTCAGCAAGGCTTAACCGACTAACCTAAGCATGAAACTCTACATGAGGTATACCAAGACATAGGTTGGTAGCATTTCAGCAAAACGACACGCCTACAAGTTCATCCTTAGTTCATCTTTTAGCAACAAGTTAACAGTTCATGAAATCTGAAATTTAGTAAGCAGTATTTGGTGGCACACATGTAGCAATACAATTATATCAATCAGCACCATTGAATAAACATATTTCATCCATTAGTCTACGTTACGACGCAGTGAACAAGCAGTACTCGTCACCGCGAGGGACGGCGAATCGACTCGATATACACCTGCAGGGAAAACCCAAAGAGCACGTCACGTACGCCCACCCGTGGAGCTGCACAGCACGCTCACTCGATGTCGTACGGGACAACCTTTCACCCAACAGCCCAAACGTCGAACCGGTCGCACCGAAACGAGCAGGAGGTTCCCCACACGGAGCATCTCTCTATGCCCGTTGGCAGATTTCCACCTTGCTGCCCTCAACCTACACCTATAAATCGGTGTGCTATGCCTCGACGCCCGGAGGTTTAGGCTACATCGGTTTATCGGGGCCCATATATCCGATATGCCTTCGGTACGTTCAATACTTGTTCAGCAGGGCCGCACACGGATCGGTCCTCAATCGACACGGACAGGGCTGCGCACACAAGACTCTCTCTTGCTGCGCCCTAGCCCCTGCCTAGTCTCATTTTCATTACTAAAGTGATCTCACATCACTCAACCGAACCCGTGTGTCCCCAGCCTATCTCGCGAGTAGATTCCAACTACTCGACTTGTACCGAAGCCCTATGACTCATTAAGCATAGCCTGTCTACTCGAGGTCCTTGACACTACCCTCACTCTTTTAGGAAACTTTGGTTATGCAAGTGGGGTTTCATTCATCCGATACCTAATGCACATACATACTTCATATGACACATGTATACAAAGTAAAACTTTTTAAAAAGGGTTAATGCAAACGGGGGCTTGCCTTGTTGCTGCTGGTCAGGAGTTAGTTCTTCGTCCGGAAGGAGGAAGTCCAGCACTTCCGGAGTCTCTTCTTCAACGGCTACACGTTAATGAAATACTACATGTTAATTTATATGCAAAAGTGAGTTTAGAGTAAGACTTATACTATTGGTTCTAATAACCAGCCTCTAATATCTGGAACTTTGTTTAAGAATTTAAATATGAACTGGTGTTGGTGGTTTGGCTTGGACTTAATCACATGGTTAAATGCTAAGTGGTTTTCCCCCCTTTTCCACATTAATCCCTTAAGTGGTTAAACAGGACAGGGGTGATCTAGAGCTCCAATGGAGCTGAGAATTTTTGTGTGAGTTCCTTGTCACAAGAAAACTCTCTGGACCAAACATTAGCACTTTTCATGGAGTGGTTTGCTCAGAATAATTCTCTTGGCAAATCAGCAAGGAAGAATTAATTCTGAGGTAATACCCCTGTTCAAGCTCAACTTAATGAACTACAATTTATATTATAGCTCATAGAGTTTGCATGACTTTTCCTAGCATTTTTGGAGTCAGGGTTTGCCCAGAATTGAATTTCCAAGTTTTGGAAATTCTCTGAAAATGTTTCTGCATTCAAATGAACACAGCACCTTCAAATTTGAATTGCTCTGACCAAATCAACTCCAAATGGTCTGAAACTTTTACAGGGGTTTACTAATGTCCTACAGAACATTCTGGCAAAATTTGGGGATTTTTGGATGAACCAAACTCCCTCAAAAATTCTTTTGCTAAAAAGCTTTAAAGAATTTTCCAGAATTAATTAATGGGTTTCATACAAATTGGGTTGTGTATTTGGACAGAGCTAGTCAAGAGGAATCCAACCCAATTTGAATCACTAAATTTGGAGCTTCCTAGCCAAAGTTATGCAGTTCCAAAGTTTGAACCAATTCTGGAATTCAAATTAGTTCGGGAAAAGTTCAAACTCTGCCTGTGGGTCCACCCTACACGTGTCAACCGCCGGAATCACGCCACACGGGACCACAGCCCTTTTACCGCGCCACCACACGGGATCGCACGCCACAGCTGATCCGGAATTTTAAATCTTCAGCTGCTGACACGTGGGCCCGGCGGGTCTTCTTCTTCCCCTCGCTCCCGCGCCTCCCCCTCGCCGGCGTTGTACTGGAGCTCGCCGGACCCAGCTTCCCGGCCACCTCTCGGCCGGAGACTCGCCGCCTGGGGGTTTTCAGGGTCGGGGAATAAGTCTATGGGGTTGGCTCGGGCTGCCGGTGGCCGGAAGTAGGCTGGCGACGAGCCGCGGCCTTCGGTGATGATCGGCACCGCCGCCCGAGCACATTAGCCCGCCAAAAGCTCGGCGGATCCGCTCTAAAGCATCAGTGGAGGTCAGGAAATCTCGGCGTGGCCTCAACCTGGCTCGGAAACGACGGCAAACCGGTTGTCACCGTGCGCCCGCGTGTTCCCGCCATGGCCGCCGACCGAAAAGCTCGAAATTAGCTGTAACCACGGCGTTTCTAGCTAGGGTTGTGGAGGGAAAAGGTTCCCTATCCTCTCTAGTTCTGGTGTGCGCAAAATGAACAACTCTAACCGAGAATTACGCGTAAATTTCCACAGTTCTTACCCGCGGTCCGGTTTTCCTCGTCCGAGGGGAAAACTTGAAATTCCGACGCTACGTCGCACGGATTGCTCTGAAATTTGGAGAGGAGCAGCGCAGGGAGTTGGCGCACCTTGGGGTGCTCTTGCTCAGTCGTGAAACTGGTTGGTGTGAGCTGCCCACGGGAGCCCGACGTCGGCTTCCACCGGTTGCACCTCGGCTTCGGTGCTGATACTCGAAATACGTCCGACAGGAACCCCGAACGCCGGAGCTGAGCTGAGGGAACTCTTGTGCACGCGCTGGCGCTCCTTTTTCGTGTTGATCGCTGGAGCAGTCGGGATGCGATGCCGGTTTAGGATCGGGACGAACAGGCGCGGCGCCGGCGGCTTGCTTGCTCGGGAGGAAAAAGAACAGGGCTCGTGGGAGGGCTGTGGCCGACTAAGCACGGCGTAGGGGAGATAAGGGCGCGGGGGGAACCGACGCTTGAAGCAGCTCGGGAGGTGCTTCGGTCGTCGGTCGACCGTGCGGTGGCAGCCGGTGGGAGAGCGCAACTCGCTCGAGTGTGAACTGTGGAACCGAGTGACTTAGGCAGTAAGCTTCTCCCCTCTTTTCTCACTGACCAGTGGGGCCCACAGCTCCCTTCTGCCCCAAAATATCTCCAAGTTTTTGGCAAATGAATAATTCAAAAGTTTGAAGTCTCAAACTGAGCCATATTTGCATGTTTGGCCAAATTCCATGCAAATTCAAATATTCATTTGAATTCTTTGTACATTTGATTTCCTTTGGAAAAATGGGCAGCAAGACTTTTCAAAAATTACTGAAACTTTGCCTCCCCACTAATTCGGACCTAAGGAATCCAAATATGCCACTTGATCCTTGTGTTAGCTGCTGCAAACAATAGTTTGGACACAACAGTTTTGAATTCCTCATTGTGTGATCATATGTGTATACACCCTACTTTGTGAAAGTGAAGACTCTCCCCCCCCTAATCACTCTTTGATGGGGGTTACATGCTTTTCACAACATTTCCTAAGGTGTCCACAATGAAAATTGTGGTGTTGTGAGATGAAGAAAAGTTTTTTTTTACAAGTCCTTTTTCTTGGGCTTTTACATCCCTCCCCCCTTAAAAGAATCTCGTCCCGAGATTATACAAGAAGAGATAGCGATGTAATAGGGACTTACCCGTGTTGAGAAGCCATAAACTCCGGGTAATTTGAGCGAAGGAACTCCTCGCTCTCCCACGTCGCTTCCTCGGCGGTGTGGTTACTCCAGAGTATTTTGTAGAACCACAACGTTCTGCTACGCGTGGTCCTGGCTTTCTCATCTAGAATTCCCACCGGATATTCATCATATGTTAAATCCGGCTTCAGCTCGCCGATGTCTTCGGTAGGAACAGCAGTTGTATGCTTCAAGCATTTTCGCAGTTGCGAAACATGGAAAATATCATGGACACCAGCCAGAGATGCCGGTAGCTCCAATCGATACGCTGCTGGTCCACACTTCTCGGTGATAGCGTAGGGTCCAATGAAACGGGGAGCGAGCTTCCCCTTCACACCGAATCGGTGCACGCCCTTCATTGGAGACACGCGGAGGTACACGTGTTCCCCAACGTCAAAGTGCAACGGCCTACGCCTCTTGTCAGCGTAGCTCTTTTGTCGGGATTGAGCGGCCTTCAAATTGGCTTGAATTGTCCGAACGCGCTCTTCGGCGTCGTTCACCACATCAACTCCGAATGTGACCCTTTCACCGGACTCGCACCAATTTAATGGGGTGCGGCATTTACGACCGTAGAGAGCTTCGTAAGGTGCCATTTTGATACTCGCCTGATAGCCGTTGTTGTACGAGAATTCCGCCAATGGTAGGTGATCATCCCAGTTCCTACCATGGTGGATGGCACACGCTCTCAACATGTCTTCCAGGACTTGATTCACCCTTTCAGTCTGACCATCTGTTTGAGGGTGATAAGTGGAGCTCCTGATCAACTTAGTACCCAATGCAGCGTGTAGCTGCTCCCAAAAGCGAGATACAAATAATGCACCTCGATCTGAGACAATGGTCTTGGGTATCCCGTACAGGCATAGAATCTTTGCTATGTATAGCTCCGCATATTTGCCGGCATTGTAACGTGTATTCACCGGAATGAAGTGAGCCGTCTTGGTTAACCGATCAACGATTACCCATATGGAATCATGCTTGTTGGCTGTTAGGGGTAATCCCACAATGAAATCCATGCTCACATCTTCCCATTTCCATGCCGGGATCTTTAGGGGTTGCAGCAGCCCTGATTTCTTCATATGATCAGCTTTCACTCGTCTACACGTATCGCACTCGGATACGTACTTAGCTACCTCCCGCTTCATCCGCGTCCACCAAAATTTCTTTTTCAAATCTTGGTACATTTTGTTGCTGCCCGGATGAATGGAGTATTTAGACAAGTGAGCTTCATCGAGGATCTTTTTCCTCAACTCCATATCCCGGGGTACGACTATGCGGTCATTGAACCACAGAGTCCCCTCATCATCTTTCCGGAAACATTTAATTTCTCCATTGTCTATCCGTCTCCGGAGATGTGCCATGCCTTTATCTGTTTTCTGAGCTGCAATGATGTCCTCCCTAATAGTAGGGATGAGGGCAAGGTTGTACAGCGATCCATAAGGAACCAAGTATAAACTTGGCTCTTCCTCCTCCACCGGTGTAATGGTGAGGTGATGGACATGTGATTTCCGACTCAGCGCGTCGGCAACCACATTCGCCTTGCCGGGGTGGTAATGGATCTCAATCTCATAATCTTTGATCAGTTCTAACCACCTCCTCTGCCTCATGTTCAGCTCCTTCTGGGTGAAAATGTATTTCAAGCTCTTGTGGTCGGTGTAGAGATGCACCAAGTTCCCCAGGAGATAGTGCCTCCACATTTTCAGCGCCAACACCACGGCAGCAAGTTCAAGATCGTGAGTCGGGTAGTGCTGCTCATGGTTCCGGAGTTGGCGTGAGCCATAAGCGACCACACGTCCTTCCTGCATCAACACGCAGCCAAGCCCAATACCGGACGCGTCACAATACACGTCGAAGGGCTTTGTTGTATCCGGCTGAGCTAACACCGGGGCTGTGGTGAGATGCTTCACCAATGTTCGGAACGCTCCTTCACACGCGGTGTTCCAAACATATTTTGTCCCTTTTTTCAGCAACTCTGTCATCGGCTTAGCGAGCTTGGAGAAGCTTGGAATGAATCTCCGGTAGTATCCCGCTAACCCGAGGAAGCTTCTGACTTCATGGACTGAAGTGGGAGCTTTCCATTTCAACACTTGCTCGATTTTACTTGGGTCAACCGCAATGCCTTCAGCTGAGATGATATGTCCCAAGAATGGCACTTGGCTGATCCAAAATTCGCATTTGCTGAACTTGGCGTAGAGTTTGTGGTCTCGCAATCGTTGAAGAACGATCCGCAAGTGTTCGGCATGTTCAGCTTCGGTCTTGGAGTAAACCAAGATGTCGTCGATGAACACTACCACGAACTTGTCCAGCTCCGGCATGAACACCGAGTTCATGAGATACATGAAATGGGCTGGAGCATTTGTGAGACCAAAGGACATGACGAGATATTCGTATAAGCCGTATCTCGTCGAGAATGCCGTCTTCGGGATATCCTCCGCCCGGATCTTGATCTGGTGATATCCAGAGCGAAGGTCCATCTTTGAGAATACACTTGCCCCCACCAGTTGATCAAACAAGATGTCAATACGGGGCAGTGGGTACTTATTCTTGATGGTGACGGCGTTGAGCGGCCGGTAATCCACACACAGCCTCAGGGTCTCATCCTTCTTCTTCACGAATAGCGCCGAGCATCCCCAAGGCGAGGAACTTGGCCTAATGAAACCCTTGCTCAACAGATCATTGAGCTGTTCTTTTAATTCAGCCAGCTCATTTGGAGCCATCTTGTATGGTCTCCGTGATATGGGCGTAGTCCCGGGTGCAAGTTCAATCTTGAACTCGACATCCCGCTCAGGTGGCATGCCCGGAAGATCATCCGGGAACACGTCGGGATACTCCCGGACTACGGGGATGTCTTCTAACTTGAGAACTTCAGCACTATTAATTGCTAAAACTTCCCGGACTGGCATGTCTAACACCATGGAATGCGGACGGTGGAATGGAGAATTTAAGTGAATCGTCCGTGTCCGAGTCTCTAGGACAGCGCCATGGTATTGCAGCCATGACATCCCTAAGATTGCATCAATCTTTTGTCCCATAAGGATTATCAAGGTGGTGGGATATAGTTTCCCACCTAAGCACAGAGGTGCCTTTGGAATCATCATATTAGCTGAAATCTTCCCTCCCGGTGAGCATATCATATAAGTGCAGTCGGTTGGGAAGACTTGCAATTGGTGTTTAGCCACATAGGATGCACTTATAAAGCTGTGGGTTGCACCAGAATCAAATAATATGACGATGGCTTGATGGTTGAGAGTAAACGTACCCGCCAGCACGTTGTCTCCCTCTGGGGCGTCCTCCTTGTCGAGGTTGCGGACGCCTCCAGTCCGCTGACCAACCTTCTTCACCGGGGGTCGGCCTCGAGCACCGCCCTGAAACTGGGCTTGCCCGCTGCTCTGCTGCCCCTGGGGACAGTCCTTCGCAAAGTGGCCCGCCTGGCCACATGTGAAGCAGGTGAAACGGGGCGGTCCCCCGCTGATCGGTGGACGGAAACCTGGGGCGCGTTGTGGCGGTGGAAACGCCCGGGGTACCGTCTGCTGCTGCTGCTGTCTTGGTGGTGGCATCGGCGGACGGAACGGAGGTGCCTGAAAGGGACGTCCCCCGAACCGTTGCGGTCGCGCCGGTGGTTGCCACTGCTGCCCGGATGGTGTCCGATACACCATACGGTACTTCTGTGTAGCGCCACTCCCACCGCTGCTAGGTGGAGCGCTACGCTTCCTCTGCTCAGCTGCTAACTCCCGCTGAGCGTCCTCTTGCATGATGGCGGCATTGACTAAATCGTTGAATGTGCCGCGGTTCCATTGTACGAGGTGGGTCTTCATTTCGGGATGTAACCCCCGATAGAAGTGCTCCCTCTTCTTCTCCTCCGTGGAGATGTAGTCTGACGCATACTGCGCCAGATAGTTGAAGGCACGGGAGTAGTCGTGGGCACTCCTCCCGCCCTGCTTCAGTTCCAAAAATTCTTGGAACTTTCTCTTCATTATTCCGGGAGGAATGTGATAGGCGCGGAACGCCTCCCGGAACTCTTGCCATTCCACGGCATGGCCAGCCGGACGTGAGGCGACATAATTCGCCCACCACGCACCAGCGGCACCGTGGAGCTGCTGTGCTGCGAACAGCGTCTTCTGCCGCTCCGTACACTGGAGCAGCCCGAACTTGGACTCGATAGTCCGCAGCCAGTTGTCCGCCTCCAGTGGTTCTTCAGCTTCGGTGAACACTGGAGGGTGCGTACTCATGAAATCCGAGTACGACACTTCGCGGGGCTCACGAGGCCCTCGCTCTTGACGTCCTCTCGCTTGGGACGTATTCTGCACGATCGTGCGGAGCAGGTCGGTCTGCTCCTCACGACCTCCCACCAATGCCGCTATCACATCCGCTAGAGTAAGCGGAGGCGGCGGTGGTGGCTGCTGCTGCGGGGTGCTGTCGTAGGCCGGTGGCTGGGAGTCATCGCCTCCACCTTGGTTAGAGCCACCAACCTCGTGCGTGGTCCTAGTACGAACCATCTGCAACCATACGACATTAAACATCAGTCCCGCAACATTTTGCATGCAGTCCAATAGAACTGGGCGTAAAAACATCATGACAACCAAACATGCAAAATATCTCGTAAATAGATAATGTAATAACTTTGCACAAGCTACCCCATTACCAGACCAAACACAAGTTAGTTTAATCCAACTTGATGAACCCCCTGTTTGGAAGCTCACCATAACTGGGTTTGGTCTCTACGAGACATTATTATTGCGTTGTCATCACGTATAACACCCTTAGGGTACAACACCCTTCAATGAGTTCAACTGTCATTCTTCTGTCAGAATGACCAGTTTCTACCTATTCCAAGTTTTGATCCGATTATGGGCATTTTCATGACTCAAGTTGAATACCAAAGTTAAAGTTAACTTTAGTATCTTTCCAACGAGTACTCATTTGCCCCCAGATCAGCTTTGATTAAAAAGTTATGTTAATTCAAAGTTAGCAGAATTTCTGGAAGAATTTTAACAGCACCTCCCTTGGAAGTGGCTGTTTCCAATCCTGATTTCCACTAAATTCTGTGCTGAAACTTCAGAAACTTTGAATTGCAAAGATGTCAAACATCTTCTACTCTTTCTAAGGATGGATTATATGACAATTTTAGATTTTTCTACTGGGAGTTATATTTGAAAAACAGATCAGTTCAGAGGATGTTTACTCTGCCCTGATTCTGAATAGTTTACATTCCTCTGGGATTTTAGCCATCTTAAGGCGAGTTTCAGCTCTGGAAGTCTACAACAAAGTTGTAGAGTACTTGAATACCTTCCTATAACTATATAGCACACCTCCCTGGGCTAAAAGACCTGTGAGTTATGCCCTGTTGAAGATCAGCAAACATGCTGCCCAAAACAGAGCACTCTGTTTTTCAGTCTCTTTTGGAACTACACTCATCACCATCCCATTCTTATAACCAACCAGGGTCCTAACTGTTGAACCTATAGATTTTAATTCTTTGTCATCATTATACTCATGCATATGCCTACAATGTCTCGGTACTACGTTCCTCACAAAAGAAAATCCTAACCGGATCATACCGGCATATACGTCTCGAGTGTGGCACTAAACGGTCTCTCGCACACGTTTTCTACACGGATACATACGTGGTTAGTACCTGCAGAAGACCACACAATGATGGTGCACTCAAAGTTTATTCATTTCAGGCAGTTCCATATCTAAAAGTAATTACAAACGCCCGTATCATTTCCATACGGCCGTCCTTGAGCTAAGTCACGTCTCAAGGCACGTGATCGTGTTTCAACACCACACGACGGGGAACCCGAGTATGTCATGAACGGGTCGTCACGGTTGGAAATGTTATCAACCCAACAGATACCACCTACTGCCCTGCAGGGCACGCCGATGGCAAGCGCTGCGTATGTCCTCCTGGGCTATTTCCAGACGAACACACTCTCGCGTTACTGACCACGCGATGGGGTCTCCACTTACTTGCCTAATGCACGCTAGGGATCAGCGTTTCATATGAACTCAGGGACATGAAGAGTCCAAGAGCTTCATATTGACATCTCACACCAAGCTGTGAGATCAATCCCTGAACCACGTTCCTCGTCAGGGAGAGCTAACCGAAATTGAACCGCTTTCGGTGGCGTTCCTTACCATACTTACCAGAGCGTAGGTGCGTCGTTTACATAATTGAAATTCAGAATTATAACACATAAGTTAGTCTTTGCCACTTTAAGTAACTAGGCTAATATAGTCCTTACTTGGGCAACTACCGATTCCTCACCGTATACCTAAGTTTTTTTCCCATAATGCAGTCCTTAAGTACTGTGCTATCCCCACTGCAGCTCTGATACCAGGCTGTGGCGGACCGGAATCCGCTCATCCAGGATCGCAGAGGGTGGTGCCGCGCGATGCGACACCCGACAGCACACGTCATAAGAACACAATATATTACATGGGAAAAACCGCTGAAACTGTACAAATAAGTATAAACTTCAGTTACAATTATTGTTCTATTACACAGCGGAAGACTACACTAAACAACTCACGCCCGCCTATCTAGCAAAAGTCGGTTGCCCCGCCCTAGGGCAACCCACACTAGCTGCACGTCTCAGCTCAGCGCGGCGTGTACGGCTCCCACTCAGCCGTGGTCCCCGACGGAGGGTAACCCTCGCCGGTGGACTCGTACTCCGAGTCCGTGGGTGGCTCCTCACCTGAAAAACACTTAAGCAGCAACCGTGAGCACGAAGGCTCAGCAAGGCTTAACCGACTAACCTAAGCATGAAACTCTACATGAGGTATACCAAGACATAGGTTGGTAGCATTTCAGCAAAACGACACGCCTACAAGTTCATCCTTAGTTCATCTTTTAGCAACAAGTTAACAGTTCATGAAATCTGAAATTTAGTAAGCAGTATTTGGTGGCACACATGTAGCAATACAATTATATCAATCAGCACCATTGAATAAACATATTTCATCCATTAGTCTACGTTACGACGCAGTGAACAAGCAGTACTCGTCACCGCGAGGGACGGCGAATCGACTCGATATACACCTGCAGGGAAAACCCAAAGAGCACGTCACGTACGCCCACCCGTGGAGCTGCACAGCACGCTCACTCGATGTCGTACGGGACAACCTTTCACCCAACAGCCCAAACGTCGAACCGGTCGCACCGAAACGAGCAGGAGGTTCCCCACACGGAGCATCTCTCTATGCCCGTTGGCAGATTTCCACCTTGCTGCCCTCAACCTACACCTATAAATCGGTGTGCTATGCCTCGACGCCCGGAGGTTTAGGCTACATCGGTTTATCGGGGCCCATATATCCGATATGCCTTCGGTACGTTCAATACTTGTTCAGCAGGGCCGCACACGGATCGGTCCTCAATCGACACGGACAGGGCTGCGCACACAAGACTCTCTCTTGCTGCGCCCTAGCCCCTGCCTAGTCTCATTTTCATTACTAAAGTGATCTCACATCACTCAACCGAACCCGTGTGTCCCCAGCCTATCTCGCGAGTAGATTCCAACTACTCGACTTGTACCGAAGCCCTATGACTCATTAAGCATAGCCTGTCTACTCGAGGTCCTTGACACTACCCTCACTCTTTTAGGAAACTTTGGTTATGCAAGTGGGGTTTCATTCATCCGATACCTAATGCACATACATACTTCATATGACACATGTATACAAAGTAAAACTTTTTAAAAAGGGTTAATGCAAACCGGGGCTTGCCTTGTTGCTGCTGGTCAGGAGTTAGTTCTTCGTCCGGAAGGAGGAAGTCCAGCACTTCCGGAGTCTCTTCTTCAACGGCTACACGTTAATGAAATACTACATGTTAATTTATATGCAAAAGTGAGTTTAGAGTAAGACTTATACTATTGGTTCTAATAACCAGCCTCTAATATCTGGAACTTTGTTTAAGAATTTAAATATGAACTGGTGTTGGTGGTTTGGCTTGGACTTAATCACATGGTTAAATGCTAAGTGGTTTTCCCCCCTTTTCCACATTAATCCCTTAAGTGGTTAAACAGGACAGGGGTGATCTAGAGCTCCAATGGAGCTGAGAATTTTTGTGTGAGTTCCTTGTCACAAGAAAACTCTCTGGACCAAACATTAGCACTTTTCATGGAGTGGTTTGCTCAGAATAATTCTCTTGGCAAATCAGCAAGGAAGAATTAATTCTGAGGTAATACCCCTGTTCAAGCTCAACTTAATGAACTACAATTTATATTATAGCTCATAGAGTTTGCATGACTTTTCCTAGCATTTTTGGAGTCAGGGTTTGCCCAGAATTGAATTTCCAAGTTTTGGAAATTCTCTGAAAATGTTTCTGCATTCAAATGAACACAGCACCTTCAAATTTGAATTGCTCTGACCAAATCAACTCCAAATGGTCTGAAACTTTTACAGGGGTTTACTAATGTCCTACAGAACATTCTGGCAAAATTTGGGGATTTTTGGATGAACCAAACTCCCTCAAAAATTCTTTTGCTAAAAAGCTTTAAAGAATTTTCCAGAATTAATTAATGGGTTTCATACAAATTGGGTTGTGTATTTGGACAGAGCTAGTCAAGAGGAATCCAACCCAATTTGAATCACTAAATTTGGAGCTTCCTAGCCAAAGTTATGCAGTTCCAAAGTTTGAACCAATTCTGGAATTCAAATTAGTTCGGGAAAAGTTCAAACTCTGCCTGTGGGTCCACCCTACACGTGTCAACCGCCGGAATCACGCCACACGGGACCACAGCCCTTTTACCGCGCCACCACACGGGATCGCACGCCACAGCTGATCCGGAATTTTAAATCTTCAGCTGCTGACACGTGGGCCCGGCGGGTCTTCTTCTTCCCCTCGCTCCCGCGCCTCCCCCTCGCCGGCGTTGTACTGGAGCTCGCCGGACCCAGCTTCCCGGCCACCTCTCGGCCGGAGACTCGCCGCCTGGGGGTTTTCAGGGTCGGGGAATAAGTCTATGGGGTTGGCTCGGGCTGCCGGTGGCCGGAAGTAGGCTGGCGACGAGCCGCGGCCTTCGGTGATGATCGGCACCGCCGCCCGAGCACATTAGCCCGCCAAAAGCTCGGCGGATCCGCTCTAAAGCATCAGTGGAGGTCAGGAAATCTCGGCGTGGCCTCAACCTGGCTCGGAAACGACGGCAAACCGGTTGTCACCGTGCGCCCGCGTGTTCCCGCCATGGCCGCCGACCGAAAAGCTCGAAATTAGCTGTAACCACGGCGTTTCTAGCTAGGGTTGTGGAGGGAAAAGGTTCCCTATCCTCTCTAGTTCTGGTGTGCGCAAAATGAACAACTCTAACCGAGAATTACGCGTAAATTTCCACAGTTCTTACCCGCGGTCCGGTTTTCCTCGTCCGAGGGGAAAACTTGAAATTCCGACGCTACGTCGCACGGATTGCTCTGAAATTTGGAGAGGAGCAGCGCAGGGAGTTGGCGCACCTTGGGGTGCTCTTGCTCAGTCGTGAAACTGGTTGGTGTGAGCTGCCCACGGGAGCCCGACGTCGGCTTCCACCGGTTGCACCTCGGCTTCGGTGCTGATACTCGAAATACGTCCGACAGGAACCCCGAACGCCGGAGCTGAGCTGAGGGAACTCTTGTGCACGCGCTGGCGCTCCTTTTTCGTGTTGATCGCTGGAGCAGTCGGGATGCGATGCCGGTTTAGGATCGGGACGAACAGGCGCGGCGCCGGCGGCTTGCTTGCTCGGGAGGAAAAAGAACAGGGCTCGTGGGAGGGCTGTGGCCGACTAAGCACGGCGTAGGGGAGATAAGGGCGCGGGGGGAACCGACGCTTGAAGCAGCTCGGGAGGTGCTTCGGTCGTCGGTCGACCGTGCGGTGGCAGCCGGTGGGAGAGCGCAACTCGCTCGAGTGTGAACTGTGGAACCGAGTGACTTAGGCAGTAAGCTTCTCCCCTCTTTTCTCACTGACCAGTGGGGCCCACAGCTCCCTTCTGCCCCAAAATATCTCCAAGTTTTTGGCAAATGAATAATTCAAAAGTTTGAAGTCTCAAACTGAGCCATATTTGCATGTTTGGCCAAATTCCATGCAAATTCAAATATTCATTTGAATTCTTTGTACATTTGATTTCCTTTGGAAAAATGGGCAGCAAGACTTTTCAAAAATTACTGAAACTTTGCCTCCCCACTAATTCGGACCTAAGGAATCCAAATATGCCACTTGATCCTTGTGTTAGCTGCTGCAAACAATAGTTTGGACACAACAGTTTTGAATTCCTCATTGTGTGATCATATGTGTATACACCCTACTTTGTGAAAGTGAAGACTCTCCCCCCCCTAATCACTCTTTGATGGGGGTTACATGCTTTTCACAACATTTCCTAAGGTGTCCACAATGAAAATTGTGGTGTTGTGAGATGAAGAAAAGTTTTTTTTTACAAGTCCTTTTTCTTGGGCTTTTACATGAAGATCCTAGGAACTGGATCCAAATCTGGGTTAAGCACGGAAAGGTCGGTTCTGTACAGAATAGGAGATTTGTTATGTTGGCTTTAGGGAGCTATGTAAAAATGAAGTTTCTTATGCTTTCATAAAGTTTTAGCATGTTCATGTTTTGCATACTTTCACATACTGCTGAGATCAAGTTTTGACTCTCCTCAAAATGATGCTTTTGCAGTATGGTGCGTACTCATTCACCGAGTAGGGCTGAAGGTTCTCACCGAGACGGTGATGGCTCGACTCCACCACGGGCACCGCCATCAATGGTATGGGCGGATGTCATGGTTCAGATGGTTGAGTCAAGTCAAGAGAACACCAGGCTACTCCAAGCCTTGGTACAACAGGGTTTACTCCAACATGCGCAACAGGACGTTCCACCTCGAAACGCCTATTTGGATTTTTTGACGACACAACCGCCAATTTTCACGGAAGCCAATGAACCAGTAGAAGCTGATCAGTGGCTTCGAGTTATGAAGTCAAAGTTTGGAGTGTTTGAGGGCGACGAATATCATAAGACATTATTTGCAGCTCAACAGCTCCATGGAGCCGCCGGAAATTGGTGGTTTGCCTATCTCGCCACCGTTCCGGAAGGCCATCAAGTCGAATGGACGGAATTTCGTGAAGCATTCCGTACTCGTCACATTCCTATGGGTTTTATCAAGGGCCAGCAGCAAGCATTTAGGAACTTGAGGCAGGGGGACATGAGTGTCCTCGATTATGTCAAAAGGTTCAACCTTTTGGCACAATATGCTCCTGCTTATGCGACGAGCGAAGCTGCGTGGTGTGACTACTTCTTCTATGGCTTAAGTGCCATATTAAAAGATAAGTTGGCCTTGTTCAATCAAGGCAGTTACACCGAGTTTATCAGTGCTGCTCTGCTGCAAGAACAAGCAACACTTGAGTGTCAAGCAGAGAAGAGGAACCGGGATGATGTGCAAGAAGACACACCAGTTCTTCCTCGTAAATACCGTGTGGTGTATCACACACCATCCGGTGAAATATGGCAAACACCCATGAGATCAACCCCGTACAGATTTCCTTCTCAAGAATCATGTCTTGAAGCAACACCTTTGCCGCAGCAACGAATGACACCTGTTGCATCATTGCTGCAACCAAGTACATCAACTCCTCAACCACAAGTCAACAAAGAACCAGGGAAACCTCCATGTTCTTATTGCCACCGTTCTGGGCATTTCAGGCAGGAATGCGGGAGAAGTTGTCGAGCAGTAAACAACCATCATCATCAGGTGGTATGCCACCACCTGTTCATGTCAATAGAGCAGCATTGCAATCCGGGAGTGTGCAACATGTTGCTATTGAGGATGTCCCGGCGGGAGCACCGGTATTAGCAGGCATGTTTACCCTCAAAGACGTGCCCGTGCGGGTACTTTTTGATTCCGGTGCAACCCACAATTTCATCAGCAAAACATGCATGGATCAGCACCAATTATCCACCAATACTCCCACAACGAGTTATCTTATACGATCACCGGGCGGAAATATCTCTGCCAATCAGATTGTGTCCCGAGCAGCTTTGTGTTTGGGAGGAAAAATATACCCAACATCGCTGATTATGTTGGATAGGCAGAAGATAGACATTATATTGGGGATGTCTTGGTTAAATCGTCACGGTGCTGTTCTCAATATCGGTAACCGGACTGTCCAGATTGACTCACCGATTCACGGACAGCACACGCTGTTTTTAGACAGCGAAGACCCAGATATGATGGAGGCCTACCCCACGGAAGCACTTAAACTTGAAGATATTCCGGTGGTACGTGATTATCCCGACGTATTTCCCGATGGTTTACCGGGCATGCCGCCCGAACGGGACGTCGAGTTCAAGTTTGAACTGGCGGCGAGAACGACGCCTATCTCACGAAGGCCTTACAAAATGGCACCTAACGAGCTAGCGGAGTTGAAAGAGCAACTGAATGAACTCATGAGCAAGGGTTTCATACGACCAAGTTCTTCACCTTGGGGTTGCTCTGCGCTGTTCATTAAGAAGAAGGACGAAACACTACGGCTATGTGTTGATTACCGTCCTCTAAATGCTGTCACGATCAAGAACAAGTATCCTTTGCCCCGCATCGACATCCTGTTCGATCAACTTGTGGGTGCAAAGGTATTTTCGAAGATGGATCTTCGGTCGGGGTATCACCAAATCAAGATCTGACCGGAGGACGTACCGAAGACAGCTTTCTCGATGAGATACAGACTCTATGAGTACCTCGTCATGTCATTTGGATTAACCAACGCTCCGGCACACCTCATGTACTTGATGAATTCTGTATTCATGCCGGAGTTAGACAAGTTCGTCGTGGTATTCATTGATGACATATTGGTTTACTCCAAATCTGAAGAAGAGCACGCTGAACATCTGCGCATCGTGCTACAACGGTTGCGGGAGCACCAATTATGTGCCAAGTTCAGCAAGTGCGAGTTCTGGATTGATCAGGTGCCTTTCCTAGGCCATATTGTTTCAGCAGAAGGTATTACCGTGGACCCCAGCAAGATTGAACAGGTGCTGAAGTGGGAACCTCTAAAATCAGTCCACGAGGTCTGAAGTTTCCTAGGTTTAGCGGGGTATTATCGGAGGTTCATCCCGAGTTTGCTAAACCAATGATGGAGCTGCTGAAGAAGGGCACTAAATACATGTGGAATGCAGCATGTGAATCCGCATTCAAAACTTTGGTGAAACATCTCACAACAGCTCCAGTTCTTGCTCAGCCGGACACGACGAAGCCATTTGATGTATACTGTGATGCATCTGGCATCGGTCTTGGCTGTGTTCTGATGCAAGAAGGGCGTGTAGTCGCCTATGGGTCTCATCAACTACAAAACCACGAGCAGCATTATCCAACTCATGATCTTGAGCTTGCTGCTGTGGTGTTGGCGTTAAAGATGTGGAGGCATTATCTACTTGGTAATCTTGTTCACCTCTACACTCACCATAAAAGCTTGAAGTATATCTTCACGCAGAAGGAGCTGAATATGAGACAACGGAGGTGGTTGGAGATCATCAAGAATTATGAAATTGAGATCCACTATCATCCGGGAAAAGCAAACATGGTCACCGACGCGCTTAGTCAGAAAGCCCACGTTCACAACTTAGCGATTGTTGAGTTGGAAGAGGAAGAACCAAGTCTACGTGTCATTCCGTATGGAGCGCTTTATAATCTCGCGCCCATTCCAACGATCCGTGAAGAGATTGTTGAGGCGCAAAGGAGAGACAAAGGTATGTCTCACATATGGAGAAGACTAGACAACGGAGAAGTGAAATGTTTCCGGAAGGATGAGAACGGTACAATATTGTTTAATGACCGTATAGTGGTGCCGCGTAATATGAAACTCCGGAAGAAAATATTGGATGAAGCCCACCTGTCTAAGTTTTCCATTCATCCCGGAAGTAACAAGATGTACCAAGAATTGAAACAGAAATTTTGGTGGACGAGGATGAAGAGGGAGATCACTAAATACGTATCTGAATGCGATACGAGTAGACGGGTCAAGGCTGATCATATGCGGAAAGCCGGACCGCTACAACCTTTGAAGATACCGGCATGGAAATGGGAGGATGTGAGAATGGACTTCATCGTCGGATTACCACTCACATCCAGGAAGCATGACTCGATATGGGTGATCGTCGACTGGTTGACGAAGTCGGCTCATTTCATACCGGTGAACACTCATTATCGAGCAAGGCAATATGCGGAGTTATTCATCTCCAGGATTATATGCTCACATGGTGTCCCGAAGACCATCATTTCAGATCGAGGTGCGCTGTTTGTTGCTCGTTTTTGGGAGCAGCTGCATGCCTCGTTGGGCACCAAGCTGATTAGAAGCTCCGCATATCACCCTCAAACCGATGTACAAACTGAGAGGGTGAATCAAGTGCTCGAGGACATGTTGAGAGCGTGTGCCATCCACCATGGTAGGAATTGGGACGATCACTTACCGTTGGCGGAGTTTTCATACAACATCGGTTATCAAGCGAGTATTAAAATGGCACCGTATGAAGCTCTCTACGGCCGGAAGTGTCGCACACCGCTGAATTGGTGTGAGTCCGGCGAAAGAGTTCTGTTTGGGATTGATCTTGTGAACGAAGCCGAAGACCGAGTTTGGTTGATACAAGAGAACTTGAAGGCTGCACAATCCCGACAGAAGAGCTACGCTGATCAAAGGCGTAGGCCAATACATTTTGACGTCGGAGAGAACGTGTATCTTCGTGTATCTCCGATGAAGGGAACTCACCGGTTCGGTGTAAAGGGGAAGCTCGCTCCCCGTTTTATTGGTCCTTTTGCTATCACGGAGAAGTGCGGACCTGTAGCCTACCGGCTGGAATTACCGGCAAGTTTAGCGGGTGTTCATGATGTATTTCATGTATCACAGCTGCGGAAGTGTCTCAAATTCACCGCTGCTGTTCGCACTGAGGACATCGATGAATTGAAACCGGACTTTACCTACACCGAGCGACCGGTTCAAATTTTGGATGAAAAGGCCCGGGTAACCCGGAACCGGACGATCAGATTTTTCAAGGTGCTGTGGAGTAATCACATCACGGAAGAGGCGACGTGGGAAAGTGAAGATTACCTCCGCACCAACTATCCGGAACTTTTAGCTTTGTACAGTTTGTAATTACCTCTCCCGTCTCGTTCCTCTTTTGTAATCTCGGGATGAGATCCTTTTAAGGGGGGAGGAATGTAAAAGTCCCAAAAATGTGTATGAATAAAAACCAAGGTTTGAGTTCATATGTGTGGCAAAGACATGAAAAATGGGACATGCTAAAACTTTTCTTCATGCAAAGTAATACATGTATGAGCATCCAAAAGAGAGGTTCACATTTTTATTTGAAAGGGTTGAACCACTAAGGAGTTAAATACCTCTTTGCATGCAAGTTTAAAAATCAGATTTGAAATTCAAAGTTCATACATGTGGGGGCCAAAAACTTTGAATAAACATGCAGCCCTATAAATGAAACTTGTAGGGAAAAGTGTGATCACAAACTGTTCATTTGTAGGGTGGGCTCAAAAAGGAGTTAAAGAGAAGAATTTGTAAACTCCAACCAAATTCAAATTCGGCAAGCAAATTCAAACTGAATTGGAAGAATTCGAATTCTAGCCCACCTTTTAAACTCAGGATTTTGGGAATTAAGAGGATCAGCATGAGAAGATATTTGGAAGAAAAATGTGGGGTGGGACCCACATGGCAGTGAGCTGGAAGTCTCAACTTGCACGTTAAGCAATTGACTAAGTCCCTGTTATTCAACACCCACGAGCTGGTTTCACCGTGGAGCCAGCGGGAGGCTCGGCAGCGCCACCAGCTGCTTCATTCCCCCACGCGCGGCGGCCAGAGGCAGTTTTAGCGGCTTGATCACCCCCCCCCCGGCCGAAGCAAAGCCCATTCGTCTTCTCCTCCTCATGGGCGACACTGGACAGATCCGTTCTTTTCCCTCGCCGCTCAGCCGATCGGGAGAACGGAAAAACAACCATGCCATCCCTCCCCCGAGCTGCTAAACCTTGCCGCAAGCTCAGCCTCCACCTCCCTGACCCGAAAGCAAGCAAGCTTCGGCCTCCTGTGCCCGAGAACCACCGCCACAGCGGCGACCTAGTTGCAACTGACGACCAGGCGCACGTGGCCAGCCCTCCACAGGAGCTTTCACGGACGAGCGATCACGGCTACGGAAGCGCACGCCCACAGTGCTGCTCTCCTCCAATTCCTGGCGCAAACCGTGAATCATCGACGAAGAATTTGGTCACACGGTGAAACCATATGTGCAGCCACTTCCGAGCTACTTTGAGGTGGTGCCGAGTTTCCTAGAGGTGCACTGGTGCTGTAGAGCTCATCAGTACAGGTGTTGGCGGGCTGGAGACCTCGGGTGACGGCGCTGAACCACAACAGTAGACGCCGCATGTCGCCGAGCTAGTTCCGGCCAGGCAGCCCGAGCACAACCCACAGCCGTGTTCCTCGGTGCCCTAAACCCCTGGCGGCGAGTTCTAGTTCGGATGGTGGCCGGGAACGGCCGGCCGGCGAGCACCGACGTGCTCCGGCGAGGGGGAAACGCGCGGGCGCGAAAAGGGGGCCGGAGGAGGAAGACGACGGGTGGACCCCGTCTGTCAGCGGCCCAAATTTTAAATCTGGATCAGTCTGTGGCCGGGATCCCGTGTGCTGGCGCGCAAAACCCCGTGGTGCCGGTGTGGCTTCAATTCTAGTGGCTGAAATTTAAATAAGTGGGCCCAGTGGGATTTTCTGTAGGAAAACAATTCCAGTGAGGGCTCAAACTTTGAAAATTCATAGCTCCTGGTAGAAACCTCCAATTTGAATAATTCCAATTGGGTTGGATTCATATCTCCCAGTTCTATCCAAATATGAACTCAGATTTGTATGAAAGTCAATATTATATTCTGGATAATTCTTTGAAGGTTTTCTGAAAAGAAATTATTGAGGGAGTTTTGTTTATCCAAAAATCCCCAAATTTTTCCAGAATATTCTTCGGCATAGTGTTGACCTTCTAGCAATGTTTCAGCTCATTTGAATATCATTTGAATGGGAATTTGCTAAATACAAGATGCTGTGTTCATAAGGGTTCAGAAACATTTTCAGAAAATGTTTCCAACTTATAAAATCTCTTCTGGGCAATCCATAGCTCCACAAATAATAGGAAAATTTAGGCAAGCTCTCTGAGACATACTTGAATTCTAGTTCACTAAGTTGGGCATGAAAATGCACAGTACTCCAGAATTAATTCTTTTGAGTAGAATTTCTTAAAGAATTGTTCTGGGAGGACTACTCCAATAAAAGCGCTGAATTTTGGACCAGATTACTTTCATGTGATCAAGAACTCACATGTAAATTATCATCCCAAGATGAGCCCTTGAACTCCCTGTGCTTGTTCTCCATACTTATGTATATGTGAAAATACATGAGGGACATTATGAGAATTATGGAGAACACAATTTAACTCCACCTTAGCTGCAATTTGGTAAGCTAAATCCTTAGGTAATATAGAACCTGCTGTAAAAGTTTTGAGGCCATTGGAGTTCTTGTTCTTCAGTTGCACTCAAATCTTTTCAGCTCATGTATTATGTTCATTAGGGGAAAGTAGTTAGTAGATAGCTAAGACATTAGAATCAATTAGATCAATTCTGTTTCGTTGCACCACAGAGGCAACTCAAGCCATTCTTGGCTTTTCCACACAACCTCTTGTAAAAGCCCAAGAAAAGGGACTTGCTAAAATTTTTCCTCACTTCAAAACATCACAGTTTTGTTGTGGATATCTTGTGAAGAATTGTTAAGACCAAATAACCTCCATCAAGAGGGTATTAGTTCAAACATTTTACACATGACACATGAGAGGGTGATTCAAAACTGTTGCATTCAAACTCATGGTTGCAGCAGCTAAAACAAGGATCAAAGTGCATAATTGGATTCCTCAGGTCCAAATTAGTGGGGAGGCAAAATTTCAATAATTTTTGAAAAGGTTTGCTACCCATTTTTCCAAAAAGGATCCAAATGTGCAAAGAATTCAAATATACATTTTAATTTGGGGGGAAATTTGCCCAACCATACAAACGTAGGTCAGTTTGAAACTTCAAACATTTGAATTCATTCCTTGCCAAGTTTTGGAGATCTTTTGAGGGGTGGGGGAGCACTGACAAGTGGGTCCCACTTGTCATTGGGGGAAATAAACAATTGCAAAAGTCCTCAGTGAAGCACACAGTCGTTGATTGATTTCCTCCCACGCGAAGTAAACCGAGCCGCCGACGCCGCTGCGGGTGACACCGAGGAGCAGCCGTCAGCCACCTCCTCTTAAAATTTCGCGCGCTGGAGAGCTGCCTGGCGTCCTTGCACCGCTGCTGCGCCGCTGTTATCCCACGGGACCGAAGAACGTCCCCGTTCTTTCCCTTCGCGCAAGAAACCACCGAGCTCACCGCAACCTCTGGGAAATCACCGGGAGCCAGCTCAAACTGTGCCACAGCGCCCTCCGACCTGCACAACAGAGCTACGCCCTCGTTCCTCACCTTCCCAGCGCGAGAGCTAGCAAGCTCCGGCAGTGTCCGGGCCCTGAATTCCGTTGTCCACGGCAAGCTAAAACTAACCGGCGATCGGGCGCACGTGGGCAGCCTACACCAGGCCCTTTCACGCCCAAGCGGAGACGTCCCCGGATGCGCCGGTGAGCACTGCTGCTTCCACCCAAACCACAGGACCAACCGTGAACCACCGAGCAAGAATTTGGAGAAACTTCGCCGGCGGCCACAGGACGACGTTCCGGTATGAGACCTCCGAATTCCCACTCCCTTCTCGTCGTCAGTTCACTAAACTGTGTTCACAGGAGCTAGACTCAACGGCGCCCAAGTTTGCTCTGCAATCCTAGCGTAGTTTTGGCTGTAGCCAGCGTATTTCCTGGTTTTTCAACCGCGGTGATGGCGGGAAGGGTCGGGCTCACGGTGACAGCTAGGTTAGAGCTCTTCCCGAACCCTGGCATGGCCTTGTCGACCTTCTCTCAGATCCCCCGGTGCTGTAGAACCCTTCCACCGAGGTTTTGGCGGGCTGACTTGGCCGGGTGGCATAACCGAAGGGAGTCCGAGCCGCGGCACTGTCGCCAGCTAGGTTAGGGCCACCGCCGACCAGAGCAGTCGGTACCATCGTGTTCAGCGCACGAAAGTAGGCCCAGGCGGCGAGTTTCCGGACGGGAGGCGGTCGGAAAGCCGAGTCTGGCGAGCTTCAGAGGTGTGCCGGCGAGGGGGCGGCGCGGGAAAAATGGCGGGCGCGAGGAAGAAGACGAGCCGGCCGGGCCCGCTCGTCAGTCCCTCGGTGCAGCGTGGGGATTTTCTGTTGCACCGGATCAGCTGTGACCACGCGGAGAACAGTCCTGTGGCCCCGTGTGACGCAGCCGAGGTGGTGACACATGGGGTCCGGGCCCGCTGTCAGAAATTTGAACTTTTTCCCCAGTTAATTCAAATTCCAGAAATCCCCCAAACTTTAGAACCCTATAACTTTTGCTAGGAAGCTCCAAATTTAGTGATTCAAATTGGGTTGGATTCATCTTGCCTAGCTCTGTCCAAATATACAACCCAATTTGTATGAAACCCATTAATTCTGGGAAATTCTTTAAACTTTTCAGCAAAAGAATTTTAGAGGGAGTTTGGTTCATCCAAAAATCCTCAAATTTTGCCACAATGTTCTCTAGGATGTTAGTAAACCCCTGTAAAAGTTTCAGACCATTTGGAATAGATTTGATCAGAGCAATTCAAATTTGAAGGTGCTGTGCTCATTTTAATACAGAAACATTTTCAGAGAATTTCCAAAACTTGGAAATTCAGTTCTGGGCAATTCTTAGCTCCAAAAATGCTAAGAAAATTCATACAAACTCTATGAGCTATAATTGAAATTGTAGTTCGCTAAGTTGGGCATGAACAGGGTTGTTACCTCAGAATTAATTCTTCTTTGCTTAATTCCTAAGAGAATTATTCTGAGCAAACCATTCAAGGAAATGTGCTAATAATTGGTCCAGAGGGTTTTCTTGTGACAAGGAACTCACAAAAAAATTCTCAGCTCCATTGGAGCTCTGGATCACCCCTATCCTGTTTAAACCACTTGAGGGGATTAATATGGAAAAGGGGGAAAACCACTTAGCACTTAACCATGTGCTTAGGTCTAAGCCCAAACCACTAAACCCCAGTTCCATTTTAAATTCTTAAACAGAGTTCCAGTTGTTAGAGGATGGTTATTAGAACTAATAGCAAAAGCATTACAATAAACTCATATGCATATTCATTAACCTGTAGTATTGTATTAAACGTGTAGTCACTGAAGAAGAGACTACGGAAGTACTCGACTTCCTACTTACGGAAGAGGAACTAACCCCTGACCAGCAGCAACAAGGCAAGCCCCGGTTTGCATTAACCCTTTTATCAAGTTTTGCTTTGTTTACATAATTAGGGTGATGTATGAATGTGCATTAGGTGTAGGATGAATGGAACCCCACTTGCATGACCAAAACTATTCCATAAGAGCGAGGGTAGTGTCTAAGACCTCGAGTAGACAGGCTATGCTTAATGTTTCATAGGACTTCGGTACAATTCGAGTAGTTGGAATCTACTCGCGAGATAGGTTGTGACACACGGGATTGGTTCGAGTGATGTGAGACCACTTTAGTAATGAAAATGAGACTAGGAAGGGGCTAGAGCGCAGCAAGAGGAAGTCTTGTGTGCGCAGCCCTGTCCGTGTCGATTGAGGACCGGTCCGTGTGCGGCCCTGCTGAACAAGTATTGAACGTACCGAAGGCATATCGGATATATGGGCCCCGATAAACCGATGTAGCCTAAACCTCCGGGCGTCGAGGCATAACGCACCGATTTATAGGTGTAGGCTGAGGGCAGCAAGGTGGAAATCTGCCAACGGGCATAGAGAGATGCTCCGTGTGGGGAACCTCCTGCTCGTTTCGGTGCGACCGGTTCGACGTTTGGGCTGTTGGGTGAAAGGTTGTCCCGTACGACATCGAGTGAGCGTGCTGTGCAGCTCCACGGGTGGGCGTACGTGACGTGCTCTTTGGGTTTCCCTGCAGGTGTATATCGAGTCGATTCGCCGTCCCTCGCGGTGACGAGTACCGCTTGTTCACTGCGTCGTAACGTAGACTAATGAATGAAATGTTATGATTCAATATTGCTGTTATGATATAATTGCATTGTTACCTGTGTGCCACCAAATATTGCTCACTAAATTTCATTTTCATGAACCGTTAACTTGTTGCTAAAAGATGAACTAAGGATGAACTTGTAGGCGTGTCCATTTGCTGCAACATTGCTATCCTATGTCATGGTACACCTCATGTAGAGTTTCATGCTTAGGGAGTCGGTTAAGCCTTGCTGAGCCTTCGTGCTCACGGTTGCTGCTTAAGTGTTTTTCAGGTGAGGAGCCACCCACGGACTCGGAGTACGAGTCCACCGGTGAAGGTTACCCTCCGTCAGGGACCACGGCTGAGTGGGAGCCGTACACGCCACGCTGAGCTGAGACGTGCAGCTAGTGTGGGTTGCCCTAGGGCTGGGCAACCGACTTTTGCTAGATAGGCGGGCGTGAATTGTACAAAAGAAACTTCCGTTGTGTAATAAAGACCCTAGTTTGTAACTGAGAAGTGTACTACTTTGTACATTCAGTTTGTTTTCCCATGTAATATAATGTGTTCTTATGCCGTGTGCTGTCGGGTGTCGCATCGTGCGGCACCACCCTCTGCGATCCTGGATGGGCGGATTCCGGTCCGCCACAGCCTGGTATCAGAGCTGCATTGGGGAGAGCACAAGTACTTAAGGACTGTATCATGGGAAAACTTAGGATTACGGTGAGGATTCGGTAGTTGCCCAAGTAAGGACTATAATAGCATAGTTACTTAAAGTGGCAAAGACTAACCTATGTGTTATAATTCTGAATTTTAATTATG
This sequence comes from Neostapfia colusana, assembly GCA_030760725.1. Classification (NCBI taxonomy): domain Eukaryota; kingdom Viridiplantae; phylum Streptophyta; class Magnoliopsida; order Poales; family Poaceae; genus Neostapfia; species Neostapfia colusana. The sequence goes on from JASWHV010000017.1 coordinate 54,266,290, forward strand.
TAACGACGCACCTACGCTCTGGTAAGTTTGGTAAGGAACGCCACCGAAAGCGGTTCAATTTCGGTTAGCTCTCCCTGACGAGGAACGTGGTTCAGGGATTGATCTCACAGCTTGGTGTGAGACGTCAATATGAAACTCTTGGACTCTTCATGTTCCTGAGTTCATATGAAACGCTGATCCCTAGCGTGCATTAGGCAAGTAAGTGGAGACCCCATCGTGTGGTCAGTAACGCGAGAGTGTGTTCGTCTGGAAATAGCCCAGGATGACATACGCAACGCTTGCCATCGGCGTGCCCTGCATGGCAGTAGGTGGTATCTGTTGGGTTGATAACATTCCCAACCGTGACGACCCGTTCATGACCTACTCGGGTTCCCCATCGTGTGGTGTTGAAACACGATCACGTACCTTGAGACGTGACCTAACTCAAGGACGGCCGTATGACAATGATACGGGCGTTTGTATTTACTTTTAAATATGATCCTGCCTGAAATGAAACCAACCATTGAGTGCACCATTATTGTTTGGTCTTCTGCAGGTACTAACCACGTAGGTATCCGTGTAGTAAACGTGTGCGAGAGACCGTTTAGTGCCACACTTGAGACGTATATGCCGGTATGATCCGGTTAGGATTTTCTTTGGTGAGGAACGTAGTACCGAGATATGGTAGGCATATGCATGAAAATAATTATAACAAGGAATTAAAATCATTAGGTTCAACATTTAGGACCCGGGTTGGGTAGACAAATTGGTTAGTGTTGGAGTGTAGTTCCAAAAGACTGAAAAACAGAGTGCTCTGTTCTGGGGCAGCAAGTTACTGAACTTCAACAGAGCACATCTCACAGGTATTTTAGCCCATGTAGGTGTGGTATATAGTTCTGGAAAGGTATTTAAGTAGTCTACAACTTTGTTGTAGACTTCCAGAGCTGAAACACACCTTAAGATGGCTTAAATCCCAGAGGAATGTAAACTGTCCAGAACCAGGACAGAGTTAAACACTCTCTGGACTGTTCTGTTTTTCAAACATAACTCCCAGTAGAAAAATCTAAAATTGTCATATAATACATCCTTAGAAAGAGTAGAAGATGGGTGACATCTTTGCAATTCAAAGTTTCTGAAGTTTCAGCACAGATTTCAGTGGAAACTAGGGATGAAAACAGCCACTTCCAAGGGAGGTGCTGTTAAAATTCTTCCAGAAATTCTGCTGACTTTGAATTAACATAACTTTTGAACCAAAGCTATTCTGGGGGCAAATGAATACTCGTTGGAAAGATACGGAAGTTAAATTTAACTTTGGTATTCAACTTGAGTCATGAAAATGCCCAGAACCAGATCAAAATTTAGAATAGGTAGAAACTGGTCATTCTGGCAGAAGAATGACAGTTGAACTCATTGGAGAGGGTGTGGTACCCTAAGGGTGGTCTACGTGATGACAAAGCGATAATAATATCTCGTAGTGACCAAACCTAGTTATGGTGAGCTTCCAAAGTGAAGGTTCCTCAAGTTGGATTAAACTAGCTTGTGTTTGGTCTGGTAATGGTGTAGCTTGTGCAAAGTTATTACCTTATCTACTTACGAGATGTATCGCATGTTTTATTGTCATTATGTTGTTACGCCTATTTTTATTGGACTGTATGCAATCTGTTGCAGGACTGATGTTTATTGTCGTATGGTTGCAGATGGTTCGCACTAGGACCACGCATGAGGTTGGTGGCTCTAGCCAAGGGGGAGGCGATGACTCCCAGCCACCGGCCTACGACAGCACCCCGCAGCAGCAGCCACCACCGCCGCCTCCGCTCACTCTAGCGGATGTGATTGCGGCACTGGTGGGGGGTCGTGAGGAGCAGACCGACCTGCTCCGCACGATCGTACAGAATACATCCCAGGCGGGGGGCGTCAAGAGCGAGGGCCTCGTGAGCCCCGTGAAGTGTCGTACTCGGATTTCATGAGTACGCACCCTCCAGTGTTCACCGAAGCCGAAGAACCACTGGAGGCGGACAACTGGCTGCGGACCATCGAGTCTAAGTTCGGGCTGCTCCAATGTACGGAGCGGCAGAAGACTTTGTTCGCAGCACAGCAGCTTCACGGTGCCGCTGGCGCATGGTGGGCGAACTATGTCGCCTCACGTCCGGCTGGCCATACCGTGGAATGGGAGGAATTCCGGGAGGCGTTCCGCGCCTATCATATCCCTCCCGGGATCATGAAGAGGAAGTTCCAAGAATTTTTGGAACTGAAGCAGGGCGGGAGGAGTGCCCATGACTACTCCCGTGCCTTCAACCATCTGGCGCAGTATGCGTCAGACTATATCTCCACTGAAGAGAAGAAGCGAGAACATTTGTATCGGGGATTACACCCCGAAATGAAGACACACCTCGTTCAGTGGAATCGCGGCACCTTCAACGATCTAGTCAATGCCGCCATCATGCAAGAGGACGCTCAGCGGGAGTTGGCAGCTGAGCAGAGGAAGCGCAGCGCTCCACCTAGCAGCGGTGGTGGCGCGCCTCAGAAGCACCGTATGGTGTATCAGACACCATCCGGGCAGCAGTGGCAACCACCGACGCGACCTCAACGGTTCGGGGGACGTCCCTTTCAGGCACCTCCGTTCCGTCCGCCGATGCCACCACCAAGACAGCAGCAGCAGCAGACGGCACCCCGGGCGTTTCCACCGCCACAACGCGCCCCGGGATTCCGTCCACCGATCAGCGGGGGACCGCCTCGTTTCACCTGCTTCACGTGTGGCCAGGCGGGCCACTTCGCGAAGGACTGTCCCCAGGGGCAGCAGAGCAGCGGGCAAGCCCAGTTTCAGGGCGGTGCTCGAGGCCGACCTCCGATGAAGAAGGTTGGTCAGCGGACTGGAGGCGTTCGCAACCTCGACAATGAGGACGCCCCAGAGGGAGACAACGTGCTGGCGGGTACGTTTATTCTCAACCATCAAGCCATCAGCATACTTTTTGATTCTGGTGCAACCCATAATTTCATAAGTGCATCATATGTGGTTAAGCATCAGCTGGAAGCCTTTCCAACGGAGTATTCTTATATGATCTGCTCACCGGGAGGAAAGATTTCAGCAACGATGATGGTTCCGAAAGCACCATTGTGCTTAAGTGGGAAGATATATCCCACCACTATGATTATCCTTGAGGGGCAGAAGATTGATGCAATCTTGGGAATGTCATGGCTAAGTTACCATGGCGCTTTCCTGGAAACCCTATCATGGATGGTTCACCTCAACTCCCCATTACACCGTCCACAGTCCCTCTTATTAGATAATCCAGTCCGGGAAGTTTCAGTGATCAACAATACTGAAGCTCTCAAGTTGGAGGACATCCCCGTAGTCCGGGAGTATCCCGACGTGTTCCCGGATGATCTTCCGGGTATGCCACATGAGCGGGATGTCGAGTTCAAGATTGAACTTGCACCCGGGACTACGCCCATATCTCGGAGGCCATACAAAATGGCTCCAAATGAGCTGGTGGAACTGAAAGAACAGCTCAATGATCTGTTGAGCAAGGGTTTCATTAGGCCGAGTTCCTCGCCTTGGGGATGCTTGGCACTGTTTGTGAAGAAGGATGAAACCCTGAGGCTGTGTGTGGACTACCGGCCGCTCAATGCCGTCACCATCAAGAATAAGTACCCACTGCCCCGCATCGACATATTGTTTGATCAACTTGTGGGTGCAAGTGTGTTCTCAAAGATGGACCTTCGATCTGGATATCACCAGATAAAGATCCGGGCGGAGGATATTCCGAAGACGGCCTTCTTGACGAGATATGGATTATATGAATATCTCGTCATGTCATTTGGTCTCACAAACGCTCCAGCCCATTTCATGTATCTCATGAACTCGGTGTTCATGCCGGAGCTGGACAAGTTTGTGGTAGTGTTCATCGACGATATCTTGGTTTACTCCAAGACAGAAGCCGAGCATGCCGAACACTTGCGGATCATTCTTCAACGACTGCGAGAACACAAGCTCTACGCCAAGTTCAGCAAGTGCGAGTTCTGGATCAGCCAAGTGCCATTCTTGGGACATATCATCTCCGCAGAAGGCATCGCGGTTGACCCAAGCAAAATAGATCAAGTGCTGAAATGGAAAGCTTCCACTTCAGTCCATGAAGTCAGAAGCTTCCTCGGGTTAGCGGGATACTATCGGAGATTCATTCCAAGCTTCTCCAAGCTCGCTAAGCCGATGACAGAATTGCTGAAGAAGGGACGAAATATGTTTGGAACACAGCGTGTGAAGGAGCATTCCAAACATTGGTGAAGCATCTCACCACAGCCCTGGTCTTAGCTCAGCCGGATACAACAAAGCCCTTCGACGTGTACTGTGACGCGTCCGGTATTGGGTTTGGCCGCGTGTTGATGCAGGAAGGACGTGTGGTCGCTTATGGCTCATGCCAACTTCGGAACCATGAGCAGCATTATCCCACTCATGATCTTGAGCTTGCTGCAGTGGTTTTGATGCTGAAAATGTGGAGGCACTATCTCCTGGGGAATCTGGTGTATCTCTACACCGACCACAAGAGCTTAAAATATATTTTCACCCAGAAGGAGCTGAATATGAGGCAAAGGAGGTGGTTAGAATTAATCAAGGACTATGAAATTGAGATTCACTACCACCCCGGCAAGGCAAATGTGGTTGCCGACGCGCTGAGTCGGAAATCACATATCCATCACCTCACCATTACACCGGTGGAGGAGGAAGAGCCAAGTTTATACTTGGTTCCCTATGGATCGCTGTACAACCTTGCCCTCATCCCTACCGTCAGGGAGGACATCATTGCAGCTCAGAAAGATGATAAAGGCATGGCACATATCCGGAGACGGATAGACAACGGGGTGATCAAATATTTCCGGAAGGATGATGAGGGGACGCTGTGGTTCAATGACCGCATAGTCGTACCCCGGGATATGGAGTTGAGAAAAAAGATTCTCGATGAAGCTCACTTGTCTAAATACTCCATTCATCCGGGCAGCAACAAAATGTACCAAGATTTGAAAAAGAAATTTTGGTGGACACGGATGAAGCGGGAGGTAGCGAAGTACGTATCCGAGTGTGATACGTGCCGACGAGAGAAAGCTGATCACATGAAGAAATCAGGGCTGTTGCAACCCCTGAAGATCCCGGCATGGAAATGGGAAGATGTGAGCATGGATTTCATTGCGGGATTACCCCTAACTTCCAACAAGCATGATTCCATATGGGTGATCGTTGATCGGTTAACCAAAACGGCCCACTTCATCCCGGTGAATACACGTTACAATGCCGGCAAATATGCGGAGCTGTACATAGCAAAGATTCTATGCCTATACGGGGTACCCAAGACCATCATCTCAGATCGAGGTGCATTATTTGTATCTCGCTTTTGGGAGCAGCTACACGCTGCATTGGGCACTAAGTTGATCAGGAGCTCCGCCTATCACCCTCAGACAGATGGCCAGACAGAGAGGGTGAATCAAGTATTAGAAGACATGTTGAGAGCATGTGCCATCCACCATGGTAGGAACTGGGATGATCACCTACCATTGGCAGAATTCTCGTACAACAACGGCTATCAGGCGAGTATCAAGATGGCACCCTACGAAGCTCTCTACGGTGGTAAATGCCGCACCCCATTAAACTGGTGCGAGTCCGGTGAAAGGGTCACATTCGGGGTTGATGTGGTGAACGACGCCGAAGAGCGCGTTCGGGCGATGCAAGCTAACTTGAAGGCCGCTCAATCCCGGCAGAAGAGCTACGCTGATAATAGGCATAGACCGTTGCACTTTGACGTTGGGGAACACGTGTACCTCCGCGTGTCTCCAATGAAGGGCGTGCTCCGGTTCGGTGTGAAGGGGAAGCTCGCTCCCCGTTCATTGGACCCTACGCTATCACTGAGAAGTGTGGACCAGCAGCGTATAGATTGGAGCTACCGGCATCTCTTGCTGGTGTCCATGATATTTTCCATGTCTCCCAGCTGAGAAAATGTCTGAAACATACCGCTTCTGTTACTACCGAAGACATCGGCGAGCTGAAACCGGATTTAACATATGATGAGTATCCGGTGGCCATTCTTGATGAAAAAGCCAGGACCACGCGCAGCAGAACGTTGTGGTTCTACAAGATACTCTGGAGCAACCACACCGCCGAAGAAGCGACGTGGGAGAGCGAGGAATTCCTTCGCTCAAATTACTCGGAGTTCATGGCATCTCAGCACGAGTAAGTCCCTATTACATCGCTATCTTTCCTTTTATAATCTCGGGACGAGATTCTTTTAAGGGGGGAGGGATGTAAAAGCCCAAGAAAAGGGACTTGCAAAAAATTTTTCTCACTTCAAAACATCACAGTTTTGTTGTGGATATCTTGTGAAGAATTGTTAAGACCAAATAACCTCCATCAAGAGGGTATTAGTTCAAACATTTTACACATGACACATGAGAGGGTGATTCAAAACTGTTGCATTCAAACTCATGGTTGCAGCAGCTAAAACAAGGATCAAAGTGCATAATTGGATTCCTCAGGTCCAAATTAGTGGGGAGGTAAAATTTCAATAATTTTTGAAAAGGTTTGTTACCCATTTTTCCAAAAAGGATCCAAATGTGCAAAGAATTCAAATATACATTTGAATTTGGGGGAAATTTGCCCAACCATACAAATGTAGGTCAGTTTGAAACTTCAAACATTTGAATTCATTCCTTGCCAAGTTTTGGAGATCTTTTTAAGGGTGGGGGAGCACTGACAAGTGGGTCCCACTTGTCATTGGGGGAAAATAAACAATTGCAAAAGTCCTCAGTGAAGCACACGGTCGTTGATTAATTTCCTCCCACGTGAAGTAAACCGAGCCGCCGACGCCGCTGCGGGTGACACCGAGGAGCAGCCGGCAGCCACCTCCTCTGAAAATTCCGTGCGCTGGAGAGCTGCCTGGCGTCCTTGCACCGCTGCTGCGCCGCTGTTATCCCACGGGACCGAAGAACGTCCCCGTTCTTTCCCTTCGTGCAAGAAACCACCGAGCTCCCCGCAACCTCTGAGAAATCACCGGGAGCCAGCTCAAACTGTGCCACAGCGCCCTCCGACCTGCACAACAGAGCTACGCCCTCGTTCCTCACCTTCCCAGCGCGAGAGCTAGCAAGCTCCGGCAGTGTCCGGGCCCTGAATTCCGTTGTCCGCGGCAAGCTAAAACTAACCGGCGATCGGGCGCACGTGGGCAGCCTACACCAGGCCCTTTCACGCCCAAGCGGGGACGTCCCCCGATGCGCCGGTGAGCACTGCTGCTTCCACCCAAACCACAGGACCAACCGTGAACCACCGAGCAAGAATTTGGAGAAACTTCGCCGGCGACCACAGGACGACGTTCCGGTATGAGACCTCCGAATTCCCACTCCCTTCTCGTCGTCAGTTCACTAAACTGTGTTCACAGGAGCTAGACTCAATGGTGCCCAATTTTGCTCTGCAACCCTAGCGTAGTTTTGGCTGTAGCCGGCGTATTCCCGGTTTTTCAACAGCGGTGATGGCGGGAAGGGTCGGGCTCACGGTGACGGCTAGGTTAGAGCTCTTCCCGAACCCTGGCATGGCCTTGTCGACCTTCTCTGAGATCCCCCGGTGCTGTAGAACCCTTCCACCGAGGTTTTCGCGGGCTGAGTTGGCCGGGTGGCATAACCGAAGGGAGTCCGAGCCGCGACACCGTCGCCGGCTAGGTTAGGGCCACCGCCGACCGGAGCAGTCGGTACCATCGTGTTCAGCGCAAGAAAGTAGGCCCAGGCGGCGAGTTTCCGGCCGGGAGGCGGTCGGGAAGCCAAGTCCGGCGAGCTTCAGAGGTGTGCCGGCGAGGGGGCGGCACAGGAAAAATGGCGGGCGCGAGGAAGAAGACGAGCCGTCCGGGCCCGCTCGTCAGTCCCTCAATGCAGCGTGGGGATTTTCTGTTGCACCGGATCAGCTGTGACCACGTGGAGAACAGTCCTGTGGCCCCGTGTGGCGCAGCCGAGGTGGTGACACGTGGGGGCCGGACCCGCTGTCAGAAATTTGAACTTTTTCCCCGGTTAATTCAAATTCCAGAAATCCCCCAAACTTTAGAACCCCATAACTTTTGCTAGGAAGCTCCAAATTTAGTGATTCAAATTGAGTTGGATTCATCTTGCCTAGCTCTGTCCAAATATACAACCCAATTTGTATGAAACCCATTAATTAATTCTGGGAAAGTCTTTAAACTTTTCAGCAAAAGAATTTTAGAGGGAGTTTGGTTCATCCAAAACTCCTCAGATTTTGCCAGAATGTTCTCTAGGATGTTAGTAAACCCCTGTAAAAGTTTCAGACCATTCGGAATAGATTTGATCAGAGCAATTCAAATTTGAAGGTGCTGTGCTCATTTGAATACAGAAACATTTTCAGAGAATTTCCAAAACTTGGAAATTCAGTTCTGGGCAATTCTTAGCTCCAAAAATGCTAAGAAAATTCATGGAAACTCTATGAGCTATAATTGAAATTGTAGTTCACTAAGTTGGGCATGAACAGGGTTGTTACCTCAGAATTAATTCTTCTTTGCTTATTCCTAAGAGAATTATTCTGAGCAAACCATTCAAGGAAATGTGCTAATAATTGGTCCAGAGGGTTTTCTTGTGACAAGGAACTCACACAAAAATTCTCAGCTCCATTGGAGCTCTGGATCACTCCTATCCTGTTTAAACCACTTGAGGGGATTAATATGGAAAAGGGGGAAAACCACTTAGCACTTAACCATGTGCTTAGGTCTAAGCCCAAACCACTAAACCCCAGTTCCATTTTAAATTCTTAAACAGAGTTCCAGTTGTTAGAGGCTGGTTATTAGAACTAATAGCAAAAGCATTACAATAAACTCATATGCATATTCATTAACATGTAGTATTGTATTAAACGTGTAGTCACTGAAGAAGAGACTCCGGAAGTACTCGACTTCCTACTTCCGGAAGAGGAACTAACCCCTGACCAGCAGCAACAAGGCAAGCCCCGGTTTGCATTAACCCTTTTATCAAGTTTTGCTTTGTTCACATAATTAGGGTGATGTATGAATGTGCATTAGGTGTAGGATGAATGGAACCCCACTTGCATGACCAAAACTTTTCCATAAGAGTGAGGGTAGTGTCTAAGACCTCGAGTAGACAGGCTATGCTTAATGTTTCATAGGACTTCGGTACAAGTCGAGTAGTTGGAATCTACTCGCGGGATAGGCTGTAACACACGGGATTGGTTCGAGTGATGTGAGCCCACTTTAGTAATGAAAATGAGACTAGGCAGGGGCTAGGGCGCAGCAAGAGGAAGTCTTGTGTGCGCAGCCCTGTCCGTGTCGATTGAGGACCGATCCGTGTGCGGCCCTGCTGAAAAAGTATTGAACGTACCGAAGGCATATCGGATATATGGGCCCCGATAAACCGATGTATCCTAAACCTCCGGGCGTCGAGGCATAACGCACCGATTTATAGGTGTAGGCTGAGGGCAGCAAGGTGGAAATCTGCCAACGGGCATAGAGAGATGCTCCGTGTGGGGAACCTCCTGCTCGTTTCGGTGCGACCGGTTCGACGTTTGGGCTGTTGGGTGAAAAGTTGTCCCGTACGACATCGAGTGAGCGTGCTGTGCAGCTCCACGGGTGGGCGTACGTGACGTGCTCTTTGGGTTTCCCTGCAGGTGTATATCGAGTCGATTCGCCGTCCCTCATGGTGACGAGTACCGCTTGTTCACTGCATCGTAACGTAGACTAATGAATGAAATGTTATGATTCAACATTGCTGTTATGATATAATTGCATTGTTACCTGTGTGCCACCAAATATTGCCCACTAAATTTCATCTTCATGAACCGTTAACTTGTTGCTAAAAGATGAACTAAGGATGAACTTGTAGGCGTGTCCATTTGCTGCAACATTGCTATCCTATGTCATGGTACACCTCATGTAGAGTTTCATGCTTAGGGAGTCGGTTAAGCCTTGCTGAGCCTTCGTGCTCACGGTTGCTGCTTAAGTGTTTTTCAGGTGAGGAGCCACCCATGGACTCGGAGTACGAGTCCACTGGAGAAGGTTACCCTCCGTCAGGGACCATGGCTGAGTGGGAGCCGTACACGCCGCGCTGAGCTGAGACGTGCAGCTAGTGTGGGTTGCCCTAGGGCTGGGCATCTGACTTTTGCTAGATAGACGGGCGTGAATTGTACAAAAGAAACTTCCGCTGTGTAATAAAGACCCTAGTTTGTAACTGAGAAGTGTACTACTTTGTACATTCAGTTTGTTTTCCCATGTAATATAATGTGTTCTTATGACATGTGCTGTCGGGTGTCGCATCGTGCGGCACCACCCTCTGCGATCCTGGATGGGCGGATTCCGGTCCGCCACACCTCTGTTCCTAAGAGATTAATTCTATAACTTCTTTCCATTACATTCTATAAAACATGTGCATATGCATTTCAATAGGAACCACAACGAAGGGGATTCGAAGGAGTGATTCATCGAAGTGGATCAAGCTCCGGAGAGTCAAGGGTGGATCAACAAGGACACTAACTGTTTATATACGACTACCCTGCAAAACAGGCAAGCTCCGGTTTGCATTTAATAGCTATTAAGTTTTTAATTTTGTATTCACCTTTGGTTAAGATTGGAACTGTGCATTAGGTCTTGTGTTTTATACTCCACTTGCATAGCCAAATGACCCATGGAGTATTGGGTAGGTGTCTTTCACCATGTAGAACTGCCATGCTTAAGTAAGGTTCGGTAGAAGTCGAGTGGTGAGATGCTACTCGCAGGTTCAGGAACAACAGGGGCATACGGTATTGGTTCAAAAATGAATTAGCAAGTTAAAGTTGAGACCAGAAGGTTGTAGGGGCAGCAGGACATAGGGGCCTGGGTGCTATAGACCTGTCCGTGTCGGTCAAGGACCGATCCGTATGTGGCCCTGTTGAACAAGCTTGAGTTGTGTAATGGACTCATGCTGGCTATATGGGACCCAGTAAGCCGATGTACCTCGGGAAGCTGTCGTTGGGACTTTTCGGGTTGCCTCAGGCGGACGGCCGGTGTGCAGTATGTGGGGAACATTCTCATGACATCTCACGTCGGCAGGTGCACCATGAGAGTGGCTACTGTACGAGGCGACTTGATCCATTCAGCGGGGGTGAAACGGGGGAAAGGCTGCCACGTATGACGTCAGTGAGGGTTGTTGTAGGCAACGTCCAGTACGGGCGTATGTGTCGTGTAGTCCGGGTGTTATTGATTCGAATCACCGTCGCTCGTGGAATGGACTGAGCATACTTGTTCTCACAGTCGTGATGTAGTAAAAACTTGCATGAGAAAGGAACTAATTACATTGGTTTGAAGTTTCATACTAGCTTTGTATTGGATCTTGATGAATAGGCTAGTGCAAACTCGATTCTTTTATGCCATGAGCAATTTACATCGGGGGAAAGCGTTTCTTGTTTGATTGTGGACTCCCGATGTGGCGTGCCCAGGGTTACTTAAAATGCTACAATTAATACCTGAAAGTAAGGATTCACTTTTAGGCGAGTTTAATTATGCTTATGCCATCCTATTTTATGTTCATAACCTCACATAGAGTTTCATGTTTAGGGTGATGGTTAAGTCTTGCTGAGCGTTATGCTCATGGATGCTATCCGAGTTGTTTTGCAGGTATTTGACTTCATGCTTAAAAGAAGGGATGCCGATGAGACTCGGGAACCTCCGAGCATTTACTCAAAGCGCATCCTCGCCGCTGCAGATTGTTCTTCGTGTTGCTAGTAAGAGACAGTCCGCAGGCTGGACTGTTTCTTTGTTGCTAAGATAGAGATGAATCGTGAGAGAGATAGTCTTCTGCTGTAGCTTACTCTGATATAACTATTTGTAAAACATTCTTGTACACTTCCGCAAACTATTTATGTAATATGATGTGTTTTCATCGACCCGTGTGCTGTTGGATGCCGCATATCACGGCACCACCCAACGAGGTCTTGTGGTCCCTCACAGCGTGGTATACGGGCTGTGACAATTACAGCAAGCGATGTTTTCTCCCGAGCACCTCTTTGTTTGGGGGTAGAATATATCCCACCACCCTCATCATTCTCAAGGGTGTGAAGATCGACATCATCTTGGGGATGTCGTGGTTGAATAACCACAATGTGGTTCTCAACATCAGTTCCCAAACTGTTGAACTCAACTCCCCACAGCACGGTCTTCATACATTATTTCTTGGAGCCAGTACGCAGAAGTTTGCAGCAGTGCACCACTCAGAAACAGTGAAGTTATAAGACATTCCGGTGATCCGTGAATATCCGGATGTGTTCCCCAATGAATTACCGGGCATGCCGCCCGAGCGGGGCGTAGAGTTCAGGATTGAACTTGCCCCGGGAATGACACCGATCTCACGAAGGCCGTACAAGATGGTACCCAATGAGTTAGAAGAATTGAAAGAACAACTGAATGACCTCTTGAGAAAAGGTTTTATACGACCTAGTTCGTTACCATGGGGTTGCTCAGCGTTGTTTATAAAGAAGAAGGACGAAACACTGAGGCTTTGTGTTGATTATCGTCCTCTTAATGCTGTTACCATCAAAAACAAGTATCCACTATCTCGCATTGATATGTTATTCAATCAATTAGTGGGTGCTAAAGTATTCTTGAAGATGGATCTTCAGTCCGGATATCATCAGATCAAGATCGGGGCAGAAGACATACCGAAGACGGCATTCTTGACGAGATACAATCTATACGAGTATCTCGTCATGTCTTTTGGGTTGACCAACGCTCCGGCTTACTTTATGTACCTGATGAATTTAGTATTCGTGCCGGAGTTGGATAAGTTCGTCGTGGTGTTTATCGACGACATCTTGGTGTACTCCGAATCAGAAGAAGAACATGATGAGCATTTGCATATTGTGCTGCAACGATTGCGAGATCACAAGCTCTATGCAAAATTCAGCAAGTGCGAATTTTGGATAAATCAAGTACCTTTTTTCGGACATATTATTTCAGCGGAAGGCATCACTTTGGATCCCAGTAAGATTATCCAAGTGCAGAAATGGGAGTCACTGAAATCTGTCCATGAAATCAGAAGTTTCCTCGGTTTAGCGGTTTATTACCGGAGGTTCATTCCTAGCTTCTCAAGAATCACAAAACCGATGACGGAGCTATTGAAGAAAGGTACCAAATATGTTTGGGTTGCTGCGTGTGAACAAGCTTTCAAGACTTTAGTGAAGCGTCTCACAACAGCACCAGTTCTTGCTCTGTCGGATACAACGAAGCCATTCGACGTTTATTGCGATGCATCTGGCGTTGGTCTTGACTGCATGCTGATGCAAGAAGGACGAGTGGTCGCATGTGGATCCATCAACTCTGAAACCACGAGCAGCATTATCCAACTCATGACCTTGAGCTAGCTGTCGTGGTTCTTGCTTTGAAGATGTGGAGGCATTACTTGCTCAGAAATCTTGTACACCTCTACACCGACCACAAGAGCTTGAAATACATCTTCACTCAGAAAGAACTGAACATGAGACAATGAAGATGGCTAGAGCTCATTAAAGATTATGAAACTGAAATTCATTATCATCCAGGGAAAGCGAATGTGGTTGCCAATGCGCTTAGTCATAAGGGGCATGTCCACATCTTGACCATTGCTGAAATGGATGATCAAGAACCAAATCTCCGTGTCATTCCGTATGGAGCGTTTTATAATCTTGCTCTCATTCCCACAATCCGAGAGGAGATTGTTGAGACTCAATGAAAAGACAAGGGTATGTCTCACATACGGCGGAGAATAGACAGGGGTGCTGCATTGCACAGCACCGGATAAAAGGTACAAAGCGGAAGCAAAAAGATTTATTACAATAAACAGTTTTGAACATGTTTACAATAAAATATGTCGAGTCTACCCTCACGGGTGTAGACTGAGCAAAAGAGTTCAGGTTCAGCCCGTAAACGTGTTCCCACTAGCATGCGCACACACTAACACAACGGCGTGCACGACTCCCACTCAACGGGGTTGCCCTCTTGGGGGTCCGTTTCCTCCTCGGGAGCCTCCTCCTCATAGCACCCTACAAATGCTTCAAACACAAGCAGTGAGTACGATGGCTCAGCAAGACTCACCCATCTTACCTATACATGAAACTCTAGATGTTGGGTTTGCAGTGTGTAATGGAATGAAAGTTGCAAAGGACACGCCTAAATAGTTGTACCTTACTTTCAAGTTTTTAGCACAAGTTGTGGAAGAACATCAGGCTAAGGCACATAAGAGAGCCGCAATCAAACAAGAAATGCATTTCTCTCATGTGCTCTGCCCAAGGTTAAAAATAACTTTAATTAGCTCTAAACTGCAACAGATCATTAGCAACCAAAGTATATCTTTCAATCAGCAGCTTTTTAACATGACTGTAGCCTATTCTTTCTACGTCACGGTACAGTGAACAAGTGGTACTCACTGACCGCGAGGGACGGCGATTATAATCAATTTACACCTGCAGGGTTACCCAAATAACCCGTCACGTACGCCCGTACTCGATGTTGCCTACAGCAACCATCACGGACGTCGTACACAACCACCTTTCACCCGTCAGCCAAATATTGAACCGGTCCCATCGTCCCGAGCAAGAGGTTTCTGCACGCGCATCTCAGTGCCGCCAGCCGATTTACACCTCAAGCTCTCAACCTACCCTCTGAACGACGGGCAATGCCTCAATACCCAGCTACCTGAGTTACATCGGTTTCCCGGTTCCCATATAGCCGGTAGGTCTTCGGTACTGTTCTAGCTTGTTAAACAGGCCCGCACACGGCTCGGTCCTCAATCGACACAAGCGGAGCTATAGCACCCAGGTCCCAAAGTCCTTGTAAGGGCCTCAGTTTTTGACACACATTTGAAGTGTTCATCACCACACCACACACCTTATTTGAGGAAAGTTGATGAACACAAATGAAGAGCAAGTAACCACCATCAACATGCTCATTAGAGAACAAACTCACATATTGCAAAAGTGGTATTTCCCACATGTGATATAGGTGGGCTGGACATATGAAAACTCCTACACATTGCTAAGGATGTCCATGCCAAGTTTCACCCAAATTCAAAACCTTTTTGAGGTTATTTTGGGTATAGCTAGAAAGAGGGCAGTTTGAAACCAGATTCAAATTCAAACTGTTTTTATCCCATGAATTTAAAAGTGGGAGGCATATTCTTACTCAGCACATTTTTGTGAGCCCACACACCAATTTTCACTCCATTTGGAGTTGATCTTGACATGAGCTAAGTGGGGCAAATACAAACTTTATTTGAATTTCAAACTGAACTTGTGCTGAAATTACTTCAAACCAAAACCAATTTGAATTCTAATCAATTCAAATGGCTCATGGGTGAATAATTTGAATCACCAGCGGCATTATGGGGCTCACTGTTTACAACAGTGATTAGGAGTAAATTTCAGAGGTTAAAACCCCGGGTGGGACCTACATGTCATAGAGAGGAGGAGGCAAAACTTGCACACAAAGTCACAGCCTCGGTGGGAAATTCCACCGAGCAGCTGTCAGCTGTGCCACCGAGCAGCTACCGGCGCCACCAGCTGCTTCCCCTCTACGCGTGCTGGCGCTCAGGCGGCCTGCTCGCACCCCCACGCGACCGTCACCGCCTCAGCGGGGTGAAGACCGGGTGCCTTCTTATCCCCGTGAGCGACACTGGGCGGCGCCATTCCTTTTCTACCCGAGCTCTTGGTCGATCGGGAAAAAACAGCAAACAATCATCTCCTCGCCTCTCCGAGTTGCCAGGCAACATCCTGAGCTCGAGCACCACCCTCCCAACGCCTGAACCACCGGGTTTCGGCCCCTGTTCCCATGACCAACGACGACCGCCGCAGTTTAGCTGAAGGACGGCGATCGGTCTCACGTGGGCAGCACACTACAGCCACTTCCACGGCCGAGCAAGGGCGGCAACAGGAGCGCACGGACTCCACGCTGCTTCCACCTGAAGCTCAAGCCACGCCGTGAACTCTCGCCGGCGAATTCTCAGTTTTTGCTCCGGCAACCTTAAACTGAGCTTCCGGTACGGTTTCTTTAAATTCTCGCTCTATGATCTTTCGGAGGTTATCAAATCTTGCACATAGATGCTGGACTATCCGGCGATCAAGTTCTCTTCTGCATCCGTGGCGTGAAACTGTCTAGGAGTGACGAATTTCGAGCTCGATCGAGGGCGGTCATGGGGGGCACCATCGGTCACACGGTGCCGACCGACTTGCCGCCATCCCTGAACCCTTTTGACACCTTGTCGAGCTTCCTAGAGGTACACTGATGCTGTAGGACCGTTTGTTCGAGGTGTTGGCGGGTTGGAACCCATGGTCGACGGCGCCGAACCTCAACCGAGGCCACGGCACGTTGCCGAGCTATTTCCGGTCACCCCCAGGCCGACCTGACACCACCGACGTATTCCTCGACGTCGACAACCCCCTAACGGCAAGTTTCAGACCATGGGAGGTCCGGCAGCGGCGAGCCGGCGAGCTCCGAGTCTGCTCCGGCGAGGTCGGCGGCGCGGGCGCGAGAGAACGGCGGGAGGAAGACGAATCCGGCTGGCCCACATGTCAGCGGCTGAAGAATTTAAATCGGGATCGGGTGTGGCCGGGATCGGCTGTGCTGCCGCGCAAATACCCTGTGAGCTCCGGTGTGCCGGACACCTCCGCGCTCAACACGTGTCCCCGCGGGCCCCCGCGAGTTTAAACTTTTCCCCTAATTTTCAGAATTCTTCCAAATTTCAAATCCTCATAACTTTGGATAGAAAGCTCCAAATCGAGTGAACCAAATTTTGTTGGATTCAGCTCTCTGAGAACTTTTCAGCAAATCAAGTTTCACTTCATGAAAACCCTTAATTCTCCAGAATTAATTTCCCAAAGTCTAAACTGTTAGGAATTTTAACTGGAGAATCCTTTGGAGGAAAATCCTGAAATTTTGCTGGGATGTTCACCAAAATATCCCTGAACTACCATAAAAATTTCAGATCCATTTGATCTCATTTGATCCACCTAATGGTGTGATTAGTGAAACTGTTCCAGAGAAAATAGAAAATGTTCAGAAACATTTTCAGAATTTTCTCTGAATGTTTAGCTCATATCCGTAGCTAGGAACCTTCAAATTGAGTGAGACCAACTCCATTAGAACCCTATGAAAATATAGTTTTCAGAAAGTCATAGTTTGTTCATGAAAACCCTTAGAACACCCTAAAAGCCTTCAATTAAGGTCAAGTACATGATTAATTGTGGAGGGCTCAAATGAGCTTTGATGCAACTAAAACTTGACCAAGTCTCTGTTTAGGTTGTAACCAAGCCACAGTAAAAATTTCACAGTCATTGGGCTTGTCTAGTAAGAGTTATAGACTTCACAAGTTAAAAGTTAATACAACTGCATTTAAATTAATACATGTATTGCTTCTATCATATAGTCGCTAAGGTCGAGGAGGAACCCGAAGTCCTAGACTTCGTTACTCCGGAGGAACAGCTAGCCTACGACCAAGAGCAGCAAGGCAAGCTCCGGTTTGCATTAACCTTTTTACAAATTTTTATTGTTTTGAGCATTTACTTGAGTACCATGAATACTTGCATTAGAGTCTTGTTTGGAAATCCCATTGCATAGCCAAGAAAACCATGGGTTGGGTTTAGGATTGCAAACCCTGTTAGCTACTGCAATGCTAAGATAGAGTAGGATTCGGTACAAGTCGAGTAGTTGGAACTACTCGCGAGCATAGGCTAGAGGCACTCGACTCGGGTAGTGATAGCACATGAAACACATGGCAAGAAAATGAGACCAAGCGGAGGGTAAGGGCAGCAGGACTTTGGGGCCTGCGTGCTGTAGCTCCGCTTGTGTCGATTGAGGACCGAGCCATGTGCGGGCCTGTTGAACAAGCTTGAACAGTACCGAAGACCTACCGGCTATATGGGAACCGGGAAACTGATGTAACTCGGGTAGCTGGGTGTTGAGGCATAGCTGGTCGTTCAGAGGGTAGGTTGAGAGCTCGAGGTGTAAATCGGCTGGCGGCACTGAGATGCGCGTGCAGAGACCTCTTGCTCGGGACGATTGGACCGGTTCAACATTTGGCTAACGGGTGAAAGGTAGTCGCGTACGGCGTCCGTGATGGTTGTTGTAGGCAACATCGAGTACGGGCGTACGTGACAGGTTGTTCGGGTAACCCTGCAGGTGTAAATCGATTATAATCGCTGTCCCTCGCGGTCAGTGAGTACCACTTGTTCACTGTACCGTGACGTAGAAAGAACAGGCTAGTTACATGTTAAAATGCTGCTTATTGAAAGATGGACTTGATTGCTAATGATTTGCTGTAATTTAGAGCTAACTAAAGTTCATTTCAACTTTGGGCAAAGTACATGAGAGAAATGCATTTCTTGTTTGATTGCGGCTCTCTCATGTGCCTTCGCGTAAGGTTCTCCACAACCTGCTGCTAACTTGAAAGTAAGGTTCTACTAATTAGGCGAGTCCTTGCAAATGATTTTTACCTCATGTAACCCATTACCCCTCATGTAGAAGTTCCATGTTTAGGTGAGACGGGTCAGACTTGCTGAGCCTTCGTGCTCACTGCTTGTGTTTGAAGCTTTTGCAGGGTTCTATGAGGAAGGGACTACCGAAGAGGAGACGGAACCCCAGGAGGGGAACCCCGTCGAGTGGGAGTGATGACGGCCGGGTGTGCGGACTGTATGGATTCCGGGCTCGGTGTGCAGCCGAGTCTGATGATTGTTTGAGTTTCTGCAGGTAGCCTAACCACGAAATGGTAGACGTGTAGCATCCGTGTGTGAGTGACGTTTAGTGCCACTGAAATAACGAAGCCGACTAAGTCCGGTATAGGTTTTTCTTTGTGAGGACGTAGTACCGACATAATCTGGTGACGCATCGACGTCACACCCAACTAAATGAACAACTTCATTTAAAACTTGACGGTTTTGATCTAAAGTAGTAAAATTTGATGTAACTCCTTCCCTTGAACAGGATATTCAAAGTTAACAAGTTTTCAACTTATAGGTTGTTAAGGACAGAGCACTCTGTTTTCAGCTGAATCAAGGCTGAAGTTAATCAGAGGTTAGAGGTCGAGTTCTTTCGAGGTTAGGGTCATATGATACATTTCTGGAAATCTTTGGGAAAGCTTTACAACGTTTCTGTTGAGTTCCAGATGTGTTTCATCACTTAACCAATCGAAAAATGCAGTAGAGTTGAAACTGTCCAGAAAACAGGACAGAGTAAAGACTCTCTGTAAACTCTCTGTAAATTAATCATAACATCCTGCTTAAAAATCCAAAAATAGAAAATGAGGTAGTTCTGGAAAGCTTATGAGATAGGTTACAACTTTGTAACAGAAAGTTTTGTCAGATTAGGAACAGAATTAACTGGTATTCTTGGATCGAATCAGTACCTAAAGCAGGGAGGTGCTGTCCAATTGTCTCCAGAAATTCTGTTAACTTTGACATCTCATAACTTTTAAACCAGGACAGATCTTAGGACAATCAAATACTTTCTGGAAAGCTATTGAAGTTAGATTTAACTTTGATGTTGAGCTCCAGAATTGTATTTGCCCTTAACATGGCCTAAATCAGGTTGAAATGGAAACTGATCAGGGCTTGCATGTAGACAGCAGATCAGCAGTCAAATTTGTTTAAAATTTGAACTATGTTTCCAAGTTTATGGGTTCAATGACATGTCTTATGTTATAACTCAAGGGTTTACTGTTTAAATAAATATTTGATATTTCTCAAATATATTTTTACAGATGACAGCAGATAAACAGTTGGAGAACGGGTGGGTGGTTTCCCACTGTTCTCACCGTAGCGGCTACCTGGAAGCATTGTGGCAAATGCTCCAATATTTCGGGTACAACCAGATGCCGCAGTACTTCGCCAAGGAAGAAGGTGAAGAGGGGAACAAGACGTGGACGATCCATGTCGAAGTCCCTGCAGGACCTAAGCCACCCGGTTGGGTGCCGTTCACCATCACGGTGAGAGGAAGACAACCGGAAGGGATATGGCAAGTGGCAGCCCGTGACACCATGTCACGTTTCTGCCAACTACACATGCAGGCTATGGAGGGCACTCCATACGTGCTCGTTCCGGTGGAGGGACGGGCTCAGCATGTGTGGGAAGAGAGGTACCTGGAGGCAACGGACCCGAGTTGCCCAAGGTACAACCCCGCGGAGGCAAATCTCAGCCTCCAGATGAGGGCGGGAAACGCCGTGATGGACAGCCAAGCTGTTCATACAGAGCATCTCGCCACAAAGCTCAAGGAGAGCACGAGCCATGGAGACCATTTCGAGAGTGCTCACAGCCACTCCGCAATGTGCTCCTTCTGACGATCAAGCGACTGAATGAACAACATAAGCAGTTGCATCGTCTGAAGAAGGCGAAGAGGAAAAGCCGTGTCGACATCGCGGCATTGCAAGAACTGGTACAGAATCTGACCCAGCAGAACGTGGAACTTACTCAAGAGCGAGATGACTCTATTGAGGAAGGGCAAGGCTGGGAAGAGGACTACAACCAGGCTATGGATGAGGTGCATGCATTGCAGGACCTCGTACCTCCGGTATTGGGCATACTGGTGGTCTTGGGTCTTCCAGCAATGGGAGAACCTGGGATGGGAGAAGAGGTGGTAGATCCAGAGCCACCAGCAGAGGTACCGGAGGAGGACGACCCGCAGGAGGTCGAGTTCTACTCCAAGTAGGGGGTTACAGTTGCCATGTAGGGCAGCCAGGGTAGTGTAACCCAACTTTTGTAATCAGTGACATGTCGTGTAGACAGTAGCGTATGTATAGGTAGTGACGACATGAGCACGACTTCTCGGAGACCCGAGAATAATGTATCTTGTATAAAGTTTATTCTTTATCAATATATGTGAATGTTGTGCAAATTATTCATGTGTCACTTCAGTACCTACTGTTACATATGGAATGTTAAGTAAGACATGTACTAATCGCTGCTGTTTTGAATTTCAGAATGACGCGTACTCGTGCCAACCCTGACATTGGGGGTACCAGTCAAGGGGGAGAGACCTCCCAACCACCTCCCGAGGAATCCTCGGGACAGCAGCAGCAACAGCAAACACCGCCACCACCACTGCCAACGGTTACATTGGCCGACATCGTCGCGGCAATGGCGGGTTCACATCAGCAGCACACGGAGTTGCTGCAAACTCTTATTGCCAATACGTCTCGCCCAGAGAGACGTCAAGACCGTGAGGAGCGTCAACAGAGCTCCTACTCTGACTTCCTGGCGACTCATCCCCCAGTATTCTCAAGGGCGGATGAACCTCTTGACGCGGACAACTGGCTCCGCGCGATAGAGATGAAGTTCGAGCTGCTCCAGATAAGTGAGCAGCGCAAGACTCAGTTCGCGGTCCAGCAGCTCCAAGGATCCACGAGCGCGTGGTGGGCCAACTTCTGTGCTTCACAGCCCACCGACCGAGTGATGACCTGGACGGAGTTTCCGACGGCCTTCAGGGCCTATCATATACCGCCAGTTCTGATGAAGAGGAAGATGCAGGAGTTCTTACACCTGCAACAAGGGAGCCGGAACGCGCTGGAATACTCCAGGGCGTTCAACGATCTCGCGCTATATGCGTTGTATCATGCCGATACCGACGAGAAGCGGCGGGACCACTTTTACCAGGGGCTTAACCCGCTCCTGAAGGACAAGTTGGCGATGTTCAATCGCGGCAGCCTCAACGACATCATTGATGCTGCGATTGTTCAGGAGGACTCCGGCAAGGAGTTAGCAGCGGCAGAGCGAAAGCGAAGCGCGCCGCAAAGCAGCGGAGAAGGAAGCGGTCCTTCTTAGAAGTTTCGGATGGTGAATCGCCCACCATCAGGTCCACGCTGGCAGCCACCACAGCGGTCGATGCCGTTCCGCAGTCGGCCGTACTCTTCACCGGCATCCAGACCGGCATTTCCAGTACCACCTCCGCAACAACAGCAGCAGCGGGCGATGTCGCGTGCGTATGCACCTCAGCAACGCATGCCGGGCTTTCGTCCCCCGAGCACTACACCAGCAGCGGCCACATGTTACAAGTGTGGTCGTCCAGGACACTTCACGAGCAGTTGCCCTGAGAGGCAAGGCGGCGGAGTGGAACCACAGTTTCCAGGGAGGAATCAACCCCGGAACCCTACTAATGCGCGGCGGGCAAACCCTAGGCCCGGCACCGTCGACCAGCTTGCCATTGAGGACATGCCGGAGGGCGAGCCAATCCTTGCAGGCATGTTCCAACTCCACCAGCATCCCGCTATAGTACTATTTGATTCAGGCGCCACGCATAGCTTCATTAGCCAAGCTTTCATTGATAAATATAGCTTGCAAATACTACCCACCGATAGTCCCTATGTGATCTGTTCACCGGGTGGGAAAATTTCAGCAAGCATGATGGTCCCAAAAGCACCATTATGCTTAGAGGGTAGAGTTTACCCTACGTCTCTCATAATCCCGCTATAGTACTATTTGATTCAGGCGCCACGCATAGCTTCATTAGCCAAGCTTTCATTGATAAATATAGCTTGCAAATACTACCCACCGATAGTCCCTATGTGATCTGTTCACCGGGTGGGAAAATTTTAGCAAGCATGATGGTCCCAAAAGCACCATTATGCTTAGAGGGTAGAGTTTACCCTACGTCTCTCATAATCCTAGAGGGACAAAAGGTCGATGTCATCTTAGGGATGTCGTGGTTAACCCGCCACGGCGCTGTTTTAGACACCGTCCTCCGAGTTGTGCACTTGAACTCAGAAGTGCACGAGTCGCACTCATTATTTCTGGACAGTCCAGAAATAAAACTTCCAAGTGTCTATCAAGCCACAACCATCAGATTGGAAGATATTCCAGTAGTCCGAGAGTTCCCTGATGTATTCCCGGACGATTTGCCGGGGATGCCACCCGATAGAGTGGTGGAGTTCAAGATTGAACTTGCACCGGGAACCATGCCAATATCCTGAAGGCCGTACAAGATGGCGCCCCAAGGAGTTGGCTGAACTGAAGACTCAGCTCACGGACCTTCTGGAGAAGGGTTTTATTAGGCCGAGCTCCTCGCCATGGGGCTGTTCGGCATTATTTGTCAAGAAGAAGGATGAGACGTTACGGCTTTGCGTGGACTATCGTCCATTAAATGCCGTAACCATCAAGAACAAGTACCCGTTGCCACGGATCGACATGTTGTTTGATCAGTTGGTCGAAGCAAAGATCTTTTCCAAGATGGATTTAAGATTCGGGTACCATCAGATTAAGATAAGGGCTGAGGACATTCCAAAGACAGCTTTCTCAACAAGGTACGGACTTTATGAGTACCTGGTCATGTCCTTCGGCCTCACCAATGCTCCAGCTCACTTCATGTACTTGATGAACTCGGTATTCATGCCGGAGCTGGACAAGTTTGCCGTGGTCTTCATCGACGACATCCTGGTATATTCCAAGTCGGAGGAAGATCACAAGAAGCATCTGCGTATAGTCTTGCAACGGCTGCGGGATCACAAGTTATACGCGAAATTCAGCAAATGCGAGTTTTGGATATCGCAAGTGCCTTTCCTCGGGCATATCATCTCAGCGGAGGGTATCGCTGTAGACCCGAGCAAGATCACTCAAGTGCTGAATTGGAAATCCCCGAGAACTGTTCATGAGGTACGGAGTTTCCTCGGACTCGCGGGATATTATCGGAGGTTCATTTCGAACTTCTCGAAGATTGCCAAGCCAATGACAGAGCTGCTGAAGAAGGCTACCAAATATGTTTGGAGTCCAGCGTGTGAAGCAGCATTCAAGGCTTTAGTCAAGCACCTGACATCAGCACCGGTTTTGGCGCAGCCAGACACAACAAAACCGTTCGATGTGTACTGCGATGCATCCGGCACTGGGCTCGGATGTGTGCTGATGCAAGACCTAAGGGTGGTCGCGTATGGGTCACGGCAGCTTAGAAACCATGAGCAAAATTATCCAACTCACGATTTGGAGCTCGCTGCCGTGGTACTTGCACTGAAAATGTGGAGGCACTACCTACTCGGTAACCTCGTACATTTATATACCGACCACAAAAGCCTCAAGTACATATTCACTCAGAAGGAGCTGAACATGAGGCAACGAAGATGGTTCGAGCTGATAAAGGATTACGAAATAGAGATCCATTATCATCCGGGCAAGGAAAACGTAGTGGCAGATGCGCTGAGCCGCAAGTCACACGTCAACAATCTGACCATCACACCGTTGGAAGAGAGCGAACCACCGCTACATGTGATTCCACACGGAGCTCTCTACAACCTAGCTTTGATCCCCACCATCCGTGAAGAGATAGCGGCAGCTCAGAAACATGACAAGGGCATGTCGCATTTGCGGAGACGTGTAGATAGTGGGGAGCTGAAATGTTTCCGGAAGGACGGAGACGGCGTCCTATGGTTCAAGGACCGGATCATCGTACCACGTAACCCGGAATTACGGAAGAAAATTTTTGATGAGGCTCACTTATCAAAATTTTCTATTCACCCCGGCAGCAACAAGATGTATCAAGAACTGAGAAGCAAGTTTTGGTGGACACGGATGAAGCGTGAGACTGCAAAATACGTGTCCGAGTGTGATACATGTCGAAGGGTGAAGGCAGACCATATGCGGAAACCGGGACTGCTGCAACCACTGGGCATTCCTGCCTGGAAATGGGAGGATGTGAGCATGGACTTCATCGTCGGTTTACCCACCACCTTGCAGAAACATGATTCTGTGTGGGTGATCGTCGATCGGCTCACCAAAGTTGCCCATTTCATCCCGGTCAACACCAACTACAACGCCAAGAAGTACGCTGAACTGTACATCTCACGGATCCTATGCTTGTACGGCATACCCCGTACCATCATATCGGATCGGGGCACTTCATTTGTGTCCCGTTTTTGGGAGAAGCTGCACGCTGCCTTGGGGACGAAGCTGATCCGTAGTTCAGCGTACCACCCACAGACGGATGGACCAACGGAGCGGGTAAATCAGATCTTAGAAGACATGCTACGAGCTTGCGCTATCAACCACGGCAAGAATTGGGATGATCACTTGCCGTTAGCCGAGTTCTCGTACAATAATGGGTACCAAGCCAGCATCAAGATGGCACCTTATGAGGCGCTATACGGTAGAAAGTGCCACACACCATTGAACTGGTGTGAGTCTGGCAAAAGGGTTACCTTCGGGATTGACCTTGTCAACAACGCGGAAGAAAAGGTTCGACTGATTCAAGCGAACCTAAAAGCCGCTCAATCCCGTCAGAAACAATATGCGGACCGGAGAAGGCGCCCATTACAATTCGAAGTTGGAGATCACGTATATCTACGGGTGTCTCCAATGAAGGGCGTAAAACAGATTTGGGGTGAGAGGAAAGTTGGCACCCCGATTCATCGGTCCATTCCAGATTACCGAAAGATGTGGATCAGTGGCATACCGGCTTAAATTACCAGAAGAACTTTCCGGTGTGCACGACGTCTTTCACATTTCCCAGCTGAGGAAGTGTCTTAAGCTATCAACTACCGTTCAGCTGGAGGATATTGAAGAACTGCAACCGGATCTCACCTATCGGGAGGAACCGGTGCAGATTATCGACGAAAAGGCCCGAACCACACGCAACCGTACGTTGTGGTTCTACAAGGTTCTATGGAGTAATCACTCCATGGACGAAGCGACATGGGAGAGCGAAGAATTTCTTCGCGCCAACTACCCCAACTTTTTCACGTCGCATATCCGGTAATTTTTCCACCGTCCTCTCTCTCATTTTCACCTTATAATCTCGGGACGAGATTCTTTTAAGGGGGGAGGAATGTAAGGGCCTCAGTTTTTGACACACATTTGAAGTGTTCATCACCACACCACACACCTTATTTGAGGAAAGTTGATGAACACAAATGAAGAGCAAGTAACCACCATCAACATGCTCATTAGAGAACAAACTCACATATTGCAAAAGTGGTATTTCCCACATGTGATATAGGTGGGCTGGACATATGAAAACTCCTACACATTGCTAAGGATGTCCATGCCAAGTTTCACCCAAATTCAAAACCTTTTTGAGGTTATTTTGGGTATAGCTAGAAAGAGGGCAGTTTGAAACCAGATTCAAATTCAAACTGTTTTTATCCCATGAATTTAAAAGTGGGAGGCATATTCTTACTCAGCACATTTTTGTGAACCCACACACCAATTTTCACTCCATTTGGAGTTGATCTTGACATGAGCTAAGTGGGGCAAATTCAAACTTTATTTGAATTTCAAACTGAACTTGTGCTGAAATTCATTCAAACCAAACCCAATTTGAATTCTAATCAATTCAAATGGCTCATGGGTGAATAATTTGAATCACCAGGGGTATTATGGGGCTCACTGTTTACAACAGTGATTAGGAGTAAATTTCAGAGGTTAAAACCCCGGGTGGGACCTACATGTCATAGAGAGAAGGAGGCAAAACTTGCACACAAAGTCACAGCCTCGGTGGGAAATTCCACCGAGCAGCTGTCGGCTGTGCCACCGAGCAGCTACCGGCGCCACCAGCTGCTTCCCCTCTACGCGCGCTGGCGCTCAGGCGGCCTGCTCGCACCCCCACGCGACCATCACCGCCTCAGCGGGGTGAAGACCGGGTGCCTTCTTATCCCCGTGAGCGACACTGGGCGGCGCCATTCCTTTTCTACCCGAGCTCTCGGTCGATCGGGAAAACACAGCAAACAATCGTGTCCTCGCCTATCCGAGTTGCCAGGCAACATCCTGAGCTCGAGCACCACCCTCCCAACGCCTGAACCACCGGGTTTCGGCCCCTGTTCCCGTGATCAACGACGACCGCCGCAGTTTAGCTGAAGGATGGTGATCGGTCTCACGTGGGCAGCACACTACAGCCACTTCCACGGCCGAGCAAGGGCGGCAACAGGAGCGCACGGACTCCACGCTGCTTCCACCTGAAGCTCAAGCCACACCGTGAACTCTCGCCGGCGAATTCTCAGTTTTTGCTCCGGCAACCTTAAACTGAGCTTCCGGTACGGTTTCTTTAAATTCTCGCTCTATGATCTTTCGGAGGTTATCAAATCTTGCACATAGACGCTGGACTATCCGGCGATCAAGTTCTCTTCTGCATCCGTGGCGTGAAACTGTCTAGGAGTGACGAATTTCGACCTCGATCGAGGGCGGTCATGGCGGGCACGATCGGTCACACGGTGCCGACCGACTTGCCGCCATCCCTGAACCCTTTTGACACCTCGTCGAGCTTCCTAGAGGTACACTGATGCTGTAGGACTGTTTGTTCGAGGTGTTGGCGGGTTGGAACCCATGGTCGACGGCGCCGAACCTCAACCGAGGCCACGGCACGTTGCCGAGCTATTTCCGGTCACCCCCAGGCCGACCTGACACCACCGACGTGTTCCTCGACGTCGACAACCCCCTGGCGGCAAGTTTCAGACCATGGGAGGTCCGGCAGCGGCGAGCCGGCGAGGTCGGCGGCGCGGGCGCGAGAGAACGGTGGGAGGAAGACGAAGCCGGCTGGCCCACGTGTCAGCGGCTGAAGAATTTAAATCGGGATCGGGTGTGGCTGGGATCAGCTGTGCTGGCACGCAAATACCCTGTGAGCTCCGGTGTGCCGGACACCTCCGCGCTCAACACGTGTCCCCGCGGGCCCCCGCGAGTTTAAACTTTTCCCCCGATTTTCAGAATTCTTCCAAACTTCAAATCCTCATAACTTTGGCTAGAAAGCTCCAAATCAAGTGAACCAAATTTTGTTGGATTCAGCTATCTGAGCACTTTTTAGCAAATTAAGTTTCACTTCATGAAAACCCTTAATTCTCCATAATTAATTTCCCAAAATCTAAACTATTAGGAATTTTAACTGGAGAATCCTTTGGAGGAAAATCCTGAAATTTTGCTGGGATGTTCACCAAAATATCGCTGAACTACCATAAAAATTTCAGATCCATTTGAGCTCATTTGATCCACCTAATGGTGTGATTAGTGAAACTGTTCCAGAGAAAATAGAAAATGTTCAGAAACATTTTCAGAATTTTCTCTGAAATTGTTTAGCTCATATCCTTAGCTAGGAACCTTCAAATTAAGTGAGACCAACTCCATTAGAACCCTCTGAAAATCTAGTTTTCAGAAAGTCATAGTTTGTTCATGAAAACCCTTAGAACACCCTAAAAGCCTTCAATTAAGGTCAAGTACATGATTAATTGTGGAGGGCTCAAATGAGCTTTGCTGCAGCTAAAACTTGACCAAGTCTCTGTTTAGTTTGTAACGAAGCCACAGTAAAAATTTTACAGTCATTGGGCTTGTCTAGTAAGAGTTATAGACTTCACAAGTTAAAAGTTAATACAACTGCATTTAAATTAATACATGTATTGCTTCTATCATATAGTCGCTAAGGTCGAGGAGGAACCCGAAGTCCTAGACTTCGTTACTCCGGAGGAACAGCTAGCCTACGACCAAGAGCAGCAAGGCAAGCTCCGGTTTGCATTAACCTTTTTACAAATTTTTATTGTTTTGAGCATTTACTTGAGTACCATGAATACTTGCATTAGAGTCTTGTTTGGAAACCCCATTGCATAGCCAAGAAAACCATGGGTTGGGTTTAGGATTGCAAACCCTGTTAGCTACTGCAATGCTAAGATAGAGTAGGATTCGGTACAAGTCGAGTAGTTAGAACTACTCGCGAGCATAGGCTAGAGGCACTCGACTCGGGTAGTGATAGCACATGAAACACATGGCAAGAAAATGAGACCAAGCGGGGGATAAGGGCAGCAGGACTTTGGGGCCTGTGTGCTGTAGCTCCGCTTGTGTCGATTGAGGACCGAGCCGTGTGCGGGCCTGTTGAACAAGCTCGAACAGTACCGAAGACCTACCGGCTATATGGGAACCGGGAAACTGATGTAACTCGGGTAGCTGGGTGTTGAGGCATAGCTGGTCGTTCAGAGGGTAGGTTGAGAGCTCGAGGTGTAAATCGGCTGGTGGCACTGAGATGCGCGTGCAGAGACCTCTTGCTCGGGTCGATTGGACCGGTTCAACATTTGGCTAACGGGTGAAAGGTAGTCGCGTACGGCGTCCGTGATGGTTGTTGTAGGCAACATCGAGTATGGGCGTACGTGACGGGTTGTTCGGGTAACCCTGCAGGTGTAAATCGATTATAATCACCGTCCCTCGCGGTCAGTGAGTACCACTTGTTCACTGTACCGTGACGTAGAAAGAACAGGCTAGTTACATGTTAAAATGCTGCTGATTGAAAGATGGACTTGATTTCTAATGATTTGCTGTAGTTTAGAGCTAACTAAAGTTCATTTCAACTTTGGGCAAAGTACATGAGAGAAATGCGTTTCTTGTTTGATTGCGGCTCTCTCATGTGCCTTCGCGTAAGGTTCTCCACAACCTGCTGCTAAAACTTGAAAGTAAGGTTCTACTAATTAGGCGAGTCCTTGCAAATGATTTTTACCTCATGTAACCCATTACCCCTCATGTAGAAGTTCCATGTTTAGGTGAGACGGGTCAGACATGCTGAGCCTTCGTGCTCACTGCTTGTGTTTGAAGCTTTTGCAGGGTTCTATGAGGAAGGGACTCCCGGAGAGGAGACGGAACCCCAGGAGGGGAACCCCGTCGAGTGGGAGTCGTGCACGCCGCAGAGTTAGTGTGCGTGTGTGCTAGCAGGGACACGTTCAAGGGCTGAACGTGGACTTGATGCGTAGTCTACGCCCGTGAGTGTAGACTGGAACTATTTTGATGTAAACATGTTCATAAACTTGTTTATGTAATAAAATTTCGCTTCTGCTTTGTACCTTTGACGTGTGTTATCCGGTGCTGTGCAACGCAACACCCCTCAGCGTGATCCTGACTCGACAAGACCTTTGGGGTCGTGTCAGTCCTGCAGCCCTTACTCTCCGCTCGGTCTCATTTTCTTGCCATGTGTTTCATTTGCTATCTCTACCCGAGTCAAGGGCCTCTAGCCTATTCTCGTGAGTAGTTCCAACTACTCGACTTGTACCGAATCCTACCCTATCTTAGCTTTGCAGTAGCTAACGGGGTTTTCAATCCTAATCCCAACCCATGGTTTTCTTGGCTATGCATTTGGGTTTTCCAAACAAGACTCTAATGCAAGGAATAATAGTACTCAAAGTAGGTTCTCAAAACAATAAATTTGTAAAAATGTTAATGCAAACCGGGTCTTGTCTTGCTGCTCTTGGTCGTAGGCTAGCTGCTCCTCCGTAGTAACGAAGTCTAAGACTTCGGGTTCCTCCTCGACCTTAGCGACTACATGAGATACAAGTACATGTATTAATTTAAATGCATTTGATTGAACTTAAACTTGTGAAGTTTGTAAGTCTCACTAGACAGACCCAATGACTCTGAAATTTGTACTGTGTCTTGGTTACAACCTAAACAGAGACTTGGTGAAGTTTTAGTTGCAGCAAAGCTCATTTGAGCTCTCCACAATTAATTATGTACTTGACCTTACTTGAAGCTCTTATGGTGTTCTAGGGATTTTCATGGAGCAAGCTATGACTTTATGAAAACTAGATTTTCAGAGGGTTCTAATGGAGTTGGTCTCACTTAATTTGAAGGTTCCTAGCTAAAGATATGAGCTAAACAATTTCAGAGAAATTCTGAAAATGTTTCTGGACATTTTCTATTTTCTATTGAACAGTTTCATTAATCACACAATCAGGTGGATCAAATGATCTCAAATGGATCTGAACTTTTTATGGTAGTTCAGGGATATTTTGGTGAACATCCCAGCAAAATTTCATAATTTTCCTCCAAAGGATTCTCCAGTTAAAATTCCAAACATTTCAAATATTGAAGAATTAATTCTTGAGAAATAAGAATTTTCATGAAGTGAAACTTGTTTTGTTGGAAAGTACTCAGAGAGCTGAATCCAACAAAATTTGGTTCACTCGATTTGGAGCTTCCTAGCCAAAGTTATGTGGGTTTGAAGTTTGAACTAAAACTGAAAATCGAAGAAAAGTTTAAACTTCTGCCCATGGGCCCCACATACAGTGCTTCGTCTCCCTCCTCGCGCCAAATACTCGGCGGCGGCGGTCTCTGGCGAGACTTGCCGGAATCGAGCTCCCGGCCACCCAACCCCCCCCCCCCCCCGGCCTGAAACTCGCCGCCTGCCCCTTTCCCGACCTCCTGAACTCGGCTGTGGGCTCGCTGGCCGCCGGTGATGGCCGGAAACCCGCGCGCACCGGTGACAGCACATGCTAGGGTTCCGGTGAGGTCAGTTTTGCTCTACCGTGCACCAAATCAATCGGAAATCATTCGGAGAGCATCAGTAGAGCACGAGGAACATGAACCCGGGCTTTGTGGAAGCTAGCAACGCCGGCAACCATACCCTCGACGGTGAGCCGAGGTACTTTGCAACGGCAACGAGGAAAACGGCCATAACACGGCCGATCCTCAACGGTTTTCCTTACTTCCTTCTCGAGCGTGTGTGCTAGTACGTGTAGAACCCACTGGACACTCGGTCTGACCATCCCTAGTGTGTGAAGTCCGAATTTCACTCGAAGGTGAGCTCGGCTCATATGAACTGGCTGGCAGTAAACATGGAAATTCTCAACCGAGTGTTGATCAAATGCCGAACGGCTTTCGGCTAATCCATCTACATACAATGACGCACCTTTCTTGTGTAGAAAAGTGGACGTGACAATGGCTGCACCGAGCTGCCCACGAGAGCCCGAACGGCGGCAACGTTCGGTCCGCCGGAAAAGATGTCCGGTGAAGCTCGAGGGTGCCTGTTCGCTGGCTAATACGGGTTCTGGGACGTTGCTCACGGGCTCACGGTGCCGTTTTGCTGCTAAGGGGACTGGGCTCGCGAGTGATCGGCCTGATCACGGCGGAATTGAGAGGGTGGCTGGCTGCGGTGGAGCTCGGTGTGGGAGAACAGACCGAACACGCCGTGGCTCGGGGGATATATAACGGGAGCACGCCGGGGAGGGATAAGGAGCTGGGGTGGCTGGTCTCCAGCTCGGGGAACGCAGCAGGAGATGGCACCGGCCGGCCCCTCAGTGGCGCGCTCGGGCTGCACCGGAGAATCGGGTGTTCTGTTTCTCAGTCGGTTCAATTTGATTCAGTGGCTGACATGTGGTCCCACCTCCATTTTTAACCTCTGAACTTAACTCTATATTACTGTTATAAACAGTAAGCCCTACAATGCCATGGTGATTTGAATTATTCACCCCTGAGCCATTTGAATTGGTTAGAATTCAAATTGGGTTTGGTTTGACTAGATTTCAGCACATATTTAGTTTGAAATTCAAATAAAGTTTGAATTTGATAAACTTAGCTCATGACAAGATCAACTCCAAATGGAGTGAAAATTGGTGTGTGAGCTCACAAAAATGTACTGAGTAAGAATATGCCTCCTACTTTTGAATTCATGGGATGAAAACAGTTTGAATTTGAATTTGAGTTCAAACCACCCTCTTTCTAGCTATACCCAAAAGGACCTCAAAAAGGTTTTGAATTTGGATGAAACTTGGCATGGACATTCCTAGCAAAGTGTAGAAGTTTTTTCATATGTCCGGCCCCTAGATGATGCATGTGGGAAATGCCACTTTTGCATTTTGTGAGTTTGTTCTCTAATGAATATGTTGATAATGGTTATTTGCTCTTCAAATGTGTTCATCAACTTTCTTTAAATAAGGTGTGTGTGTGGTGATGAACACTTTGAATGTGTCAAAAACTGAGGCCTTTACATTAAGCATGGAAATGACTCATTATTCGTTCAAGTGTATGTGGATGATATTATTTTTGGTTGTGCTTCTCATGATCTTGTGTCCAAGTTTTCAGCTATGATGAGTTCAGAATTTGAGATGAGTATGATGGGAGAACTCATGTACTTTTTCGGGCTGCAAATCAAGCAAACCAAGGAGGGTACCTTTGTGCATCAAACAAAGTATACAAAAGATCTCCTAAGGCGCTTCAACATGGAAAAAAGCAAGCCTCTTCGGACACCAATGGGAAAAGCAACAACACTTGAACTTGATGAAGATTGTGATCCCGTTGATCAAAAAGAATATAGAAGCATGATCGGATCACTTTTGTATCTCACGGCATCAAGACCGTACATACAATTCAGTGTATGTCTTTGTGCACAGTTTCAAGCCTCCCCACGTGCTTCACATCGTCAAGCCGTCAAAAGGATTCTCAGGTACTTACATGGAACTCAAGAATTTGGCATTTTTCTTCCTTCTTCTTCAACGTTACTTTGAAAGCTTTTTCCGATGCTGATTTTGGCGGTTGTAGGATTGATAGGAAAAGTACTTCTGGTGCTTTTCATTTTCTTGGTAATTCACTTGTTTCCTGGTCCTCTAGAAAATAAAGTTCAGTTGCACAATCCACAGCCGAATCTGAATATGTAGCTGCTGCTAGTGCTTGCTCAAAAATTCTTTGGATTGTTCAAACACTTAAGGACTATGGGGTTCATCTAGACAGTGTTCTACTGTTTTGCGATAACACTAGTACCATTTGCATTGCTAAAAACCCCGTGCAACATTCGGGAACTAAGCACATTGACATTAGGTATCACTTTCTCCGTGATAATGTCGAAAAAGGGAACATTGTGCTTCACCATGTAGATACCGAACAACAATTGGCTGACATTTTTACAAAACCTTTGGATTTCACTCGTTTTTGTTACATTCGTAGTGAAATAGGGATTATGCATCTCATGGCTTAAATTGAGGGAAAATTTTGAAACTTGGGAAGTCTATGTGTGAATCTGAAATTAAAATAATACGAGCATAGTATTTCATGCATATATGACTTTGTGATTCCTTTTTCATGCTGAAAGTTCTTACTACATTACTCGTGTTATACATTTTCTAGTTTTTACCATGTCTAGTAATTGGAATAATTTCTTACACTAAATCTGGTCATGGTTGAACTTTCTTGCTGTTTTGAACTTGTTGCATGCTCACAAGTGCTTTTAATCATAAAGAATTAATCAAGTAATCAACTCACATGTTGAGTTTTTATGTTCAAATAAAAAATGAGAAAAGATCAAGTGAATATGCATGCATCGCACTTCTTATTTTGAGATGGCTTATCATTGCACTTAGATATGAACTTGAAAGAAGTTGTGTATGACTAAAACCATGTCCTTAAGCTTCTGACTGTCAAATGACATAGGCTTGGCTTGGTTGGTTAGAATAAGGCTGATGTTGTATATAATCTCTTACAAATGTTATAAGATCAAAATTTGTGCGTTAAATGATAAATAAAATGCAGCAACAAGTGTCATGCTTTCAGGTCTTGAAATAGTTAAGTTTGTGAGATCATGACTTGCTTAAATTGAAAATTACACTTGATCTCTAGCATGGCTTACACTACTTTATGTATCTTATTGGTGTGATAGTGTAAGTTACTTGATAGTATGATTTGGATGATCTTTGTTTTATATGTATATGTTATAATGTGCTCATAACATATTAAAATTTCTCTTTTGTACCTTGCTGAATACATTGTCAAAGGGGGAGAAATTGATCACACATTGCACACATTCACAAGTGTTTTGGCACGATTCTTCTCAGGGAGAGAATTTTTGGTATTTTTGTTTTTCTTCTCATTTTATTTCTGATTTGCAAAGGGGGGGGGAATTGTTTTCAAAACTTTTCATGTGAATAAGTCAATGTTCGGATTTTAAGTGGTGTTGCCAATGCATTCATCAAGGGGAAGATTGTGAGACTAATGTGTGTTGAATACATTGGCTTTGACGATAAAAGTTTTGAATACAACCAAAACACCTTTTTAACAAGGTCCGAACTCCTGCAAGGTCCGATGATAGGTCTGACTTGTTTTGGGTAGCTCCGGCAAGGTCCGACGTAAGGTCCGACTTGCTTTGTCTAGGTATGACTTATTTTGGCTAGGTCCAACTTGTTTTTGCTAGCTCCGGTGCTAGGTCTGACTAGCTTTGGAAGTTCGGTGCTAGGTCCGACTAAGCTTTAGTAAGCTCCGGCGCTAGGTCCGACTAGCTTTGGTAAGCTCCGGTTCAAGGTTCGGTTAGCTTTGGTGAGGTTCGGAGCTTGATTGCAATGGTTCTGCTTTTAACTTGCGATGTTTTGAACTTGCTTTACTCTTATGGAAAGTTTGCTTAGTATTATTTTACTAAGTTTTTGGTGTGTTTTGGTGGTTATGGCTGATATCATTTTTCTATGGTTTACAACATGCTTATGTGAGGTGCTCACGTAAGATGTAGTTTCGGAACTAAGGAGAGTCAAGTCGAGGACTTGTGCTCGGAAGTATTGGTTGTTTATTCATGTGCAGGTGTTGCTTGAGTTTAAGACAAGGCTGGTGACAGGATCCATTGAACTAGTCTTAGGGAGAAGATGATGTTCAACAACCAAGTTCGGGAGGAATTGTGGTTGAGTTGATCGGGAGGTTGCGCAGTATGTTTGAATCAAGAACAATGCATATGAAGGTATCTTGGACGTCATTGGAAGATGTTTGCACGTGTGCAAGGAGTGCATGGACATGGTTGCATGGTTCCAAGGCGTGATGAAGAGATGTGGACGTAAATAATTGGTCGGAAAGGTCCAACCGACTAGGTTATGGACTCAGGCTGCGGCTGAGTCGTGTTTGACTCAAATATGGAAAGTTTTGAGTTGGTTATGATAGTATTTCGTGTGGGTCACGAATTTGAGTTGTTTTAGGAATGTTTGGGACGTTACTAAGGTGTTTGGAAGTCTTAAGATTGCTTCTATCTGCGTATAGAAGAGTCTTGAGCAGTATTGGAAAGTTACAGTTTGAATCCAAGTAGGAGTAGGAGTCCTAGTTTGAATTGGATTGGCCATAGAGCTGGTTATATAAGCAAGGGAGGCCAGACCTCGTGGAGCACGACTTTGGGGCTGTTCCTCTTGTGTTCTGTTACATAAAATTCGTATTCTAAAGAAACTTTTGTGCCTTGTTCGTCCGACTTGTTTCAGACAAGTTTTTCTCGTCGAGTTTCTGGTCAGCACTACCTTGCTTCGGTGGTTTTATCATAACTCGAGTTTTACAGATCCAATTGATGTGATTCTTTTTGTGTTGTCTTCAAAACTTGATTATCTATCATCTGTGAAAATCTCACGGTCATTGAATTTGTGGTTTCTGATCTACACGAGTTTCTTTGCAGTATTCCTGAACTGTTTTTCTCGCATAGGACAGATTGACCTTTGTTTGATCTTTTGATCGTAACTTGAGTTTCTCTCAACAGATTTTCATGATTCTTGTTGTGACGTCTTTGTGACTTGATTTTCTACAATCTATACTAGTTTTGTCACAGTTGAACACGTTTAGATTAGTCGCACACATGGTTTCTTTAACAGATCGGTTTTCTGCTGAGGGATGTTTTGTTGCTTCCGCTGAAAAGTTTTAATCTACCATTCACCCCCCCTCTGATAGCTTTACACGTGTACTTCGATCCTACAGTTACCTACAGAAACTACCACGGACGTCGTACCCAACCACCTTTCATCCGTCAGCCAAATGTTGAACCAGTCCTATCGTCCCGAGCAAGAGGTCTCTGCGTGCGCATCCGTAGTGCCGCCACCCGATTTACACCTCAAGCTCTCAACCTACCCTCTGGACGACAAGCAATGCCTCAACAAATAGATACCTGAATTATATCGGTTTCCCAGTTCCCATATATCCGATAGGTCTTCGGTACTGTTCTAGCTTGTTCAAAAGGTCCACACACTGCTCAGTCCTCAATCGACACAAGCGGAGCTATGGCACCCAAGCCCCAACGTTCTGCTGTCCTTACTCCCCGCTCGGTCTCATTTTTATTGACATGTGTTCCATTTGCTAACTCTAACCGAGTGGTGTGCCTCTAGCCTATTCTCGCGAGCAGTTCAACTACTCGACTTGTATCGAATCCTACACTAATTTAGCATTGTTGTGGCTACTTGAGGTTTAAAAACCTAAGTCCAAAACCCTAGTTCTCTTGGCTATGCAATTGGGTTTTCAATAAAGACATGGTGGAGACCCCATCACATGGTTGGTAATGTGAACACGTAGCTCATGGCATGTATGGCTTGAGAACGCCAGTGTGACTGTTATGGAGCCGGGTTCAGTTGTGCGACAGAACCTAATGATTGTATGTCTTGTGCAGGAACATTAACAACGAAACCCATATTACGAGTAGAATACGTTTGCCAGTAACCTTCTTAGTGCCACCTATGGATACGTATATGCCGGTGTAATCCAGTTAGAATTTTCTTTTGGTGAGGCAACGTAGTAGCGACATGTCTCTTACGATGCATCGACATCGTACTAAATTTGATAACTTCTTTCTTATGAAGAAATGACTCATGAATTAACTTCCAACTAAAAATGGAAGTCTTGAAACAAATATTAGTTAATGAGCTCTTAATTTGAACTAAGATTCAAATAAGAGAATTGCTAGGCTTCAAAAGTCCAAAACAGAGTGCTCTGTTCTGGCAAAAAATCTTGCTGGAGTTTGACAAAGCATAACTCTGGGTAGATTTACCCAATGGAGGCGTATGAGACAGTTCTAGTAAGGTTTTTAAGTGACCTTCAACTTCTCTGTAGGCCACCAGAGCAAAATCACACACGAAACTGGTTGAATGTCCAGTTGAATGCAAACTGTCCAGAAGTAGGACAGATTCAAAACCCTCTCTGGACATTTCTATATATCATCCATAACTCTCTGTAGAAAAATCCTTAAGGGTCCTATGATACACCGTTGGAAAGGTTATGAGATATGCAACGATTTTGTAGTTCAGAGTTTGTTCAGAATTACATTTTATTTTCAGATACAACTGTGATGAAACAGCCACATTCAGAGGAGATGCTTGAACACTAAGTCTTGACGTAGTAAGAAGTGAAGTGAATTACTATGAATTGATAAGTCTTGTGTTATTAATTGTATTGCAACCACGTATGTATTAGAGATGGTGCAAATTAAGTTTATTTCACCTTGTGCGAGAAGCATCGTAACAAAGTGTTTCTTGTTTGATTGTGGAGTTGCGATGTTGCTCGGCTCAAGGCTCTAAAATTATGCTATAAATCTAAAAGTTAAGTATCAACTGTAGGCGAGTCCTTTATGCAAATTTAAGCTACCATGGTCAATCCATCTTGCATATAGAGTTTCTTGTTTAGAGGAGACGGATCAGTCTTGCTGAACCTATGTGCTCATGCTTGCTATATTAGTGGTTTTGCAGGTTAACATCTATGCTTATAAAGAGGTTGTCCGATGAGACTCGGAGCCATCCGAGTCGTTTAACTCATGGAAACCCCTACCGCTGCCGTATGTCTTCATGTTGCTAGCGAGAAGAGTCCGAGGGCTGGACGTCTTCTCGGATGCTTAGTTTAGATATGAAACGTGAGATGAATCTAGTCTTCCGCTATAGTTTATTTTGATGTAAATTATTTAGAAACTGAACTTGTAAGCTTTCGCATTGATTTATGTAATATGATGTCCTTATATGTGTGCTGTTGGGTGCCGCATCGCATGGCACCACCCAATGCGATTCCCGGGACAGCGTGTGGCCCCAAAAGGGGTGCTTGTGACAGCGTGTTATCAGAGCCGCATTGGGAATAGCGCACGGAATAAGGAACATATTACGATAAAAACTTAGGATATGGTAAGAAAATGGTACTAGGCCCACATAAGAACTACTATATTAGCATAGTATGAAGGTGGTGAGCTAACTTATGTGATTATGTCCGAAAATCATGCATCTCGGGACTTTCTATGTCTTGGGGGGTGCATGTATGCGTTGTCCACCAGTGCGCACAGGCTCAAGGGTGGAGCCCCACGGGTGGCAGGTAACCCGGCCCGCTCATATGTTCTCTACGACTCTTTATGTTGTTTGAAGTATGTGAGCAACGCCAGTCTCCGACGTGCTGTGGGCAAGTAGGTGGAGACCCCATCACGTGGTTGGTAACGTGAACACGTAGCTCAAGGCGTGTATAGCTTGACAACGCCCATGTGACTGTTATGGAGCCGGGTTCAGTTGTGCGAATGAACCTGATGATTGTGTGTCTTGTGCAGGAAAATTAACCATGAAACCCATATTACGAGTAGAACATGTTTGCGAGTGACCTTCTTAGTGACCTATGGATACGTATATGCCGGTGTAATCCGGTTAGGATTTTCTTTTGGTGGGGCAACGTAGTACCGACATGTCTCTTACGATGCATCAACATCGTACTAAACTTGATAACTTATTTTCTATGAAGAAATGACTCATGAATTAACTTCCAACTAAAAATGGAAGTCTTGAAACAAATATTAGTTAATGAGCTCTTAATTTGAACTAAGATTCAAATAAGAGAATTGCTAGGCTTCAAAAGTCCAAAACAGAGTGCTCTGTTCTGGCAGAAAATCTTGCTGGAGTTTGACAAAGCATAACTCTGGGTAGATTTGCCCAATGGAGGCGTATGATACAGTTCTAGGAAGGTTTTTAAGTGATCTTCAACTTCTCTGTAGGCCAACAGAGCAAAATCACACGCGAAACTGGTTGAATGTCCAGTTGAATGCAAACTGTCCAGAAGTAGGACAGATTCAAAACCCTCTCTGGACATTTCTATATATCATCCATAACTCTCTGTATAAAAATCCTTAAGGGTCCTATGATACACCGTTGGAAAGGTTATGAGATATGCAACGATTTTGTAGTCCAGAGTTTGTTCACAATTACATTGTATTTTCAGATACAACTGTGATGAAACAGCCACATTCAGAGGAGATGCTTGAACACTAAGTCTTGACGTAGTAAGAAGTGAAGTGAATTACTATGAATTG
Organism: Neostapfia colusana; assembly: GCA_030760725.1. Taxonomy (NCBI): domain Eukaryota; kingdom Viridiplantae; phylum Streptophyta; class Magnoliopsida; order Poales; family Poaceae; genus Neostapfia; species Neostapfia colusana. Next base: position 54,305,994 of record JASWHV010000017.1, read on the forward strand.
ATAAGTCTTGTGTTATAAATTGTATTGCAACCACGTATGTATTAGAGATAGTGCAAATTAAGTTTATTTCACCTTGTGCAAGAAGCATCGTAACAAAGTGTTTCTTGTTTGATTGTGGAGTTGCGATGTTGCTCGGCTCAACGCTCTAAAATGATGTTATAAATCTGAAAGTTAAGGATCAACTGTAGGCGAGTCCTTTATGCAAATTTCAGCTACCATCTTCAATCCTTCTTGCATATAGAGTTTCTTGTTTAGAGGAGACGGATCAGTCTTGCTGAGCCTATGTGCTCACGCTTGCTATATTAGTGATTTTGCAGGTTAACATCTATGCCTATAAAGAGGTTGTCCAGTGAGACCCAGAGCCATCCGAGTCGTTTAACTCATGGAAACCCCTAGCGCTGCCGTATGTCTTCATGTTGCTAGCGAGAAGAGTCCGTGGGCTGGACGTCTTCTCGGGTGCTTTGTTTAGATATGAAACGTGAGATGAATCTAGTCTTTTGCTATAGTTTATTTTGATATAAATTATTTAGGAACTGAACTTGTAAGCTTCCGTATTGATTTATGTAATATGATGTCCTTATATGTGTGCTGTTGGATGCCGCATCGCATGGCACCACCTGTCAAGGCCCGGCCCGGGAATCACAGTGGGTTGTGCAGTGCGATGTGGCACCCAACAGCAAGCATGAAAAGAGGAGTAAGAACATAACGACACTATTTTGTTACTCAACATAATTTCTTTTACAACATATTGTACATACGCAGCGGAAATTAAAACTAGCTGACAATCTACTCACTCTCGATTCTAACTACGCCGAAGAGAAGTCGTCCAGCCTGTGAACGCTTCCTACTAGCTTCACCAAAGGGAGGCAGCGGCTAGGTTTCCGATGAGTGGAACGAACCGTGGGGTTCATTGTCTCACCGAACAACCCTCTTCATAGCAGGCATCCTGCTACCTGCAAAACAACTCAAAAGCAACCGTGAGCACTAAGGCTCAACAAGACTTACCTGTCACTCCCAAACATGCAACTCTACATGCAGGGGTAGTAAGAAAGTAGGCATAGGAATTTGCAAAATGCATCTTGACTAATCTTGATACTTATATTCAGATTTTTTAACCTTCATTTTAGTGGTCCTCACGCCTCACAACATCGAAAGTCCACAATCAAACAAGAAACGCTTATCCCGATGTTGCTAGCCTAAGGTGGAAATGAAATTTAGTTAGCTCTATATCTACTTCAGTCAAGGTTCCAATACAGTGATTAATCCACAAACAGCAAGTTAAGAGACTTAGTTCCTCTTCTTACTACGTCACGGCGCAGTGGCCAAGTATGCTCAATCCTCTTCCGCGAGCGACGGTGATTCGAATCAATAACAACCCGGAATACACGACACATACACCCGCCTCGAAAGACTCTCTCAGAGCTCTTTCTTACGTTGTATGCAGCAACCTTTCACATGACACCCCGACATAGAAAAACGCTTCGCGCCGAGCAGGATGGTCCTCTACGCGGACACGTCGAAGTTGCCCGCTAAAGGATTTACACCTCCCGCCTTCTCAACGCCATTCCCACGCGAAGGATGAGTTTCTATATCACGGTCCATCGAGTTACATCGGTTTCATGGGTCCCATACCCCACTATATATCCGGCACAGCTCAATCTTGTCCAGCAGGGCCGCATACATACGCTCCTTAACCGACACGGACGGGGCTACAACCAACCTCCACATTTGCCTTACCATCCCGGTCCAGGCCAAATGTGGTCTCAAGCATTGTCACACCCATCGCAGGTCGAGACCAACCTTGAACGCTCCATCCTACAGGAACATCCCCGTCCCCATCTCATTTTCATGAGGGTGCTCTTATCATCAACCTCTCGCGAGTAACTCCATTACTCGACCTTTCTCGCGAGTAGCTTTTTACTACTCGACTTCTACCGAGCTAGCTACAACATTAGCCTAGCATCTACAACGAGGCAAGGCCTACACTAAACCTTCTAATAAGTGATGTAATAGCCATGCAAGTGGGTTTCAATCATCCTAGACATAATGCACAATATCAAGTCTAATAAACATGATCTGAAGTAAAGCAAAATTTAAAATGGTAACGATAGCATCTACAAGGAGGCAAGGCCTACACTAAACCTTCTAATCAGGGATGTAATAGCCATGCAAGTGGGTTTCAATCATCCTAGACATAATGCACAATATCAAGTCTAATAAACATGGTGTGAAGTAAAGCAAAATAACGATATGCAAACCGGGGCTTTCCTTGTTCAATGGTTTTGTTAGAAGCTAGGAGTTAGTCTTCCTCCGGAGAATCCTCCAAACTCGTCACGAGATGGAGATCCTCACTGCAGAGTCGAGTCCTCGTCGAACGTCGACGTCACGTGAGCTATTATATTACAATGCACATATATTTCAAAAGCAATTTAGAAACTGTTCCAAAACTGTTGTTCAAGTTAACTCACACATAAGAGGTACAAACAACAGCAAGGTTTCTGTTGTTGGATCTAAACCTTAGAGAAGAAGAATGCTAGGTGAAAAGGGATACTAATAATCACCATGTGATTAAGTCCATTATATGAACACTTAAACCTAAAAGATGGTAGCTCAAGTTCCAGAGGTCCAATGAAGCTGAGAATTTAACCACATCTTCTGTGGAAGGTATTTAGGCAGTGTGCAAAAATTGAGCTCATGACATGGCTTCATATGAGCACAACAAATCCTTATGTGGTTTTCACTAACCTGCCTTTAACCCCTAAATATTAAGCTTTCCTATGCTTAAAAGTAGACTTTTGTGAAGTACAAAATGTCCTGAGTACATAGGAATTGGTTTTACCATTTTTGGAGTTTCCTACATGGAGATATGGATTTTAGAAGGATTGGGAAAAAGCTGAAAATGTCTCTGTTTATTTTTCCCATTTTTCAGAGACGTAAGGAATGACACATCATTTGACCATGCAAATGAGGTCCAATGCCTCTGAAATTTTTACTGGAGTTCAAGTGTTTCTGGAAGAATGTCCTGCCCAAATATGGGAATTTTCCAATAAACATAACTCCTGTAGAAATTCCTACAAGATTTTCCTTAAATGAATTAATGAGCAAAACCCAGAGATTTTCATAAACCTTGGGCTGCACTCTTGGATAGTAATATTTGAGAGGAATCCAACAAAATTTGTTTCACAATTTTTGGACACTCCTACACAAAGTTATGGCTCTCCAAAGTTTGAACTAAAGTGGGAAAATCTGGAAAATGTTTAAATGCCGATAGTGGGTCCCACTAGTCATCCCTAACCTCCAGACTCGCGCCCAACAGGGCAGTGGCGTCCCCCTCCGGCGAGGTCACCGGAAAAACACTTCCATGCCACCTCCGGACCCCCTGCTGGCCCCCCCCCCATATTTCCCCACGCTGAACACGTTGGTGAGGTCGCCGGCAGCTGAAACTCGCCGGAAAACAGGGCGCACCAGCCACAGAAAACCCTAGGGCTCCGGCGAGGTCTTGCACGGTGAATTCTCCACCAAATGGTCGATTCGTGGGCTCTAAAGCACCATGAGATCATGTAGAAGACCGGCATGAGGTCGAAACAAGCCGGGGAACGCTCTAAACCTATCGTCACCGTGCGCCCGAAATAGTCCAGCGCTGTACCCTCTAAAAGAACTCGGATTCCTCGCTCTACACTCAATTTCTTTCTCCAAAATCGATGGAGGAGGTGTGCTAGGCAGTTAACATCCTGTGTGTGAAGTTTGAAACACAGCAAACACGATTTGAGGACGAATTTTACAATTCCTTACCTCAAGGTCCGTTTCTGCCGCCCGGGAGAAAAACTTGAAATTCTCCCTCTGTGATCAATGGCTAGGGCTGAGCTTCGTAGGTGAGCAACTAGGCTTGTAGGTACACCAATGGGGTGGCTTGCTTGGGCGTGATCACTCCTGGTTTGGGCTGTCCACGGTGATCAGTTTCGGTTCCTCCAGTTTCAACTCGGGAGCAGCTAGGACTTCGGATTCCTGTGCGCAAAGGAGCGGGAAGAACCGGGATTTGGCACTAGCAGCTGCCTAAACACGTGTTGGCGATGCTTTTCTCTGTAGGAAGCTTGAGCAACCGAGCTAAGCCAGCTGGGGTGATCGAGAGACCGAGAACGGCGGCTGTGTTTTGTCGGGAGAGAAACAGAGGACTTGCGCTCGGGCTGGGAGAAGCAAAACAGTGCTGTTGCACTCATGTGAGGTGATGAGGATGAGCACAAGCAGGAGCTGGCGAGCCACCGAGCGTGCCCGAGCTGCTGCTGTCGAGCGCGCGTGCCTCCGGGAGAAAACAGAGTCGGCTGTTGAATTGTGGTGTATGACATGTGGGTCCCGCCTCTTTTATTTGATTTCCCCACTGTGCCTTGAGATTCCCACGCAAATGTTGTCCAAATCTCACCAAATTTGGAGGATAGGCCCAACATAATGTGAGGAATTTGAATATGAAATATTATTTTAAAATTGAGCACATTTGGTTCAGTTTCCAAATTCAAATTTGAATTTGAATGTGCTCGCAAATATTCCTTCGAATAAATGGTAGATGAGCTCCAAAATTCTCCAAACTTGGAACTTAAACTCTTGCATAGTTGAGGAATTCATTCGTGAATTCACCCAAATGCATTTAGACAATCTGAATAGGAATCCTTTCAAAATATTCAAAATGGTGTTTAAATTTCCTCTACTCTCCTCATAGAGAAGGTGCACATGAGTTAGAGTTTTTTTTGGGTGAAATATTTCCCCTAGGTTAACATGTGCTGATCATGGGCTAGAGAAAATTTTTAACTCCCTCACATGTCCATATTTGTGTTCATCATTTCATGTGACACAACTATAGTCTTTTATCGCCTTAACTTTGTTTCATAAGTTAAAATCAAACTTTACAAAAGTTAGGGCTGTTACATTCCTCCCCCCTTAAAAGAATCTCGTCCCGAGATTACAAAAAGAAAGAAGAAGGGAGAATGACTACTGGACATATGGTACAAACAAGTCGGGAAAATTTAAACAGAGAAATTCCTCGCTTTCCCACGTGGCTTCATCAGCGGTGTGGTTGCTCCACAAGACTTTATAAAATCGCAATGTCCGATTTCTTGTGGCACGAGTCTTCTCATCGATAATCTGTATCGGATACTCAGAATAAGTGAGATCCGGTTGAAGATCCTGAATGTTCTCCAGATGAACTGCGGTTGGGTACTTAAGACATTTCCGAAGTTGAGAGACGTGGAAAACATTGTGGATACCCGAAAGTGATGTCGGTAACTCCAGACGATAGGCCACAGGTCCGCATATTTCAGAGACAGCAAACGGCCGGATGAATCGCGGAGCAAGCTTTCCCTTCACTCCGAACCGATGAACCCCTTTCATCGGAGAGACACAAAGATAAACGTGGTCCCGATGTCGAAGTGAAGAGGTCGACGTCTTTTATCTGCATAGCTTTTCTGCCGAGATTGAGCAGCCTTTAAATTGGTTTGAGTCACTCACACTTGTTCCTCGGCTTCATTCACAAGATCAATCCCGTAGACCACTCTTTCGCCGGACTCACACCAATTCAGCGGTGTGCGGCACTTCTGGCCGTAAAGAGCTTCATATGGAGCCATCTTGATGCTGGATTGATAACCGTTATTATATGAGAATTCTGCTAACGGTAGATGGTCATCCCAATTCTTCCCATGATTGATGACACATGCCCATAGCATATCCTCCAGAATCTGATTTATCCTCTCCGTTTGACCATCAGTTTGCGGATGATACGCTGAACTCCGAATTAACTTGGTTCCCAAGGAAGCATGCAGTTGTTACCAAAATCTGGATACAAATAACGCACCTCGATCAGAAACGATGTTGCGGGGAACCCCATGTAAACACACGATTATCGAGATGAACAGCTCTGCATACTTTTTTGCCACATTTTTGGTATGGACTGGAATAAAATGAGCTATCTTGGTCAAACGATCGACGATTACCCAAATAGAATCATGCTTGTTGCTGGTCATGGGTAGACCGACGATGAAGTCCATACTTATGTCTTCCCACTTCCATGCTGGAACTTTCAGCGGTTGAAGTGGTCCGGCTTTCCTCATATGGTCGGCTTTAACCCGCCGACACGTATCACACTTGGATACGTATTTCGCAATCTCTCTTTTCATCCGTGTCCACCAAAACTTAGATTTCAAGTCCTGGTACATCTTATTGCTTCCCGGATGAATGGAGTACTTGGATAAATGCGCTTCATCCAATATCTTCCTCCGCAATTTCATGTTTCGGGGTACAACTATTCGGTTGTTAAACCATAGAGTACCCTCTTTATCCTTGCGGAACATCTTCAATTCACCGCTGTCCACCCGTCTCCGGATATGAGACATACCCCTGTCTCTCTTCTGAGCCTCTACAATCGCATCTCGAATTGTGGGAATAAGAGCGAGGTTGAACAGCGATCCCTAAGGAACTAAGCGCAGGCTTGGTTCTCCTTCTTCGTGTGCAGCCATGGCTAAATGGTGAACGTGGGCTTTCCGACTAAGTGTGTCGGCAACCACATTCGCTTTGCCCGGATGGTAATGAATTTCAAGTTCGGAATCCTTGATCAATTCTAGCCATCTTCGCTGCCTCATATTCAATTCTTTCTGTGTGAAGATGTACTTCAAGCTTTTTTGGTCAGTGTAGAGATGTACTAGATTGCCTAGTAGATAATGTCTCCACATTTTCAACGCTAAGACCACTGCAGCTAGTTCAAGGTCGTGCGTCGGGTAATTCTGCTCATGACCCCTAAGTTGACGGGATCCATACGCGACCACGCGTCCTTCTTGCATCAACACACAGCCCAAACCAATGCCAGATGCATCACAATAGACATCAAAAGGCTTCGTGGTGTCCGGCTGGGCCAAAACTGGAGCTGTAGTGAGATACTTCACTAAAGATTGAAAAGCTTGTTCGCATGAATTGCTCCAATAATACTTGGTGCTTTTCTTCAATAGCTCCGTCATAGGTTTAGCAACTTTGGAGAAGTTCGGAATGAATCTCCGGTAATAACCCGCTAAACCTAGGAAACTCCTCACTTCATGAACAGATGTTGGAGGTTTCCAATTCAGCACTTGCTCCATTTTACTTGGGTCCACAGCGATGCCTTCTGCGGAAATAATATGCCCAAGAAAGGGCACTTTGCTGATCCAAAACTCACATTTACTGAACTTTGCATATAGCTTGTGATCCCTCAAGCGTTGGAGTACAATACGTAAATGTTCAGCATATTCTTCTTCTGGCTTTGAGTAGACCAAGATGTCGTCTATGAAAACCATGACGAATTAGTCTAACTCCGGCATGAACACAGAGTTCATGAGATACATAAAATGAGCTGGAGCATTGGTCAACCCAAAGGACATGACAAGATATTCATAAAGACCATATTTTGTTGAGAACGCCGTCTTAGGTACATCTTCTGCCCGGATTTTTATCTGGTGATACCCGGACCGAAGATCCATCTTGGAGAATACCTTAGCACCCACTAGTTGATCAAATAAAATATCGATGCGTGGTAGTGGATACTTATTCTTGATAGTGACAGCATTCAGTGGACGATAATCTACGCATAGTCTCAAAGTTTCGTCCTTCTTCTTCACGAAGAGTGCGGAACAGCCCCAAGGTGATGAACTTGGGCGTATAAAACCTTTGTCCATGAGGTCCTTAAGCTGCTCCTTCAATTCTGTGAGCTCCTTCGGTGCCATTTTGTATGGTCGCCGAGAAATAGGTGTTGTTCCCGGTGCTAGTTCAATCTTGAACTCAATATCACGTTCAGGCGGCATGCCCGGCAAGTCTTCGGGAAACACATCTGGATATTCACATACCACTGGAATATCCTCAAGCTTAGGAGCTTCAATCTGATGCACTGCTGCAACTCGTTGTGATGGATCCACAAGATTCAATGTGTTGCAACCATGTATTGGGGAATTCAATTGGACAGTCCGAGAGCTGATGTCAAAGATAGCTCCATAATGTGTCAACCATGACATCCCCAAGATAATATCAATCCTTTGGCCTTTTAGTATGATAAGGCTCGCAGGATAGATGTTTCCACCCAAACATAAAGGTGCCCGAGAGACCATCTCATCTATTGATATCTTGCCTCCGGATGAGCTGATATGAAACGGATGCTTAACTGTGCTAAATGGAAGATTATTTTTCAGCACATAGGCTCTGCTAATAAAATTGTGGGTGGCTCTGGAATCAAACAAAATGAAAGTGGGCTGTTCATGTAACGTGAACATGCCCGCTAAAACTGGTTCGCCTTTAGCAATGTCCTCAATAGCAGTATAATTAACCCTGCCAGCTTTCAAAAGATTCATCTTTGAAGGTTCACGGTGCTGATCTGAGCATTGATGAGACGACACACAAGTGTGGCTCTTCTCAGCTCCACGACGGTTTCGTGCTGCAGAACTCCTCAGCTCTCTACTAACACGAGGTGGATATAATTCGTGCGTAGCTGGTTGCGGTAAGATTGCACGAATAATTTCTGACCGCTGCTGTTGAGGTGGAGGCTCATAAGTGAGTAACTCCAGCCGTGGTTGTGAGAGTTGCACCACAGGCTGAATTTGTTGCCTAACTGGCGAGTAATACCGCACTCGATAGTTCGTACGAACCTCGATGTCACTGTCCGGCGGTATACTTCTTTTCAGCTCCGCTTCACAACGGAGATGCATGTCTTCTTTAATGATAGCGGCATTTACCAACTCATTGTAAATACCGTTATTAAATAAGGTCACTTGTTCCTGAAGTTCGACATTCAAACCTCGGAAGAAATATTCACACTTCAACGCTTCCGAGTCTACCATATGAGTGGCGTATTGCATCACGTCTTCAAACTGTTTGAAGTACTCGTGCGCACTCCTTTCCCCTTGCTTTAACTCCAGAAAATCTTCATACTTTGTTCGAAGAATTCCCGAACAAACGTGACGTCCCCGGAAAACATTCCGGAATTCATCCCACGTCACTTGATGACCTTCAGGATGAGTAGCGATATACTCCGCCCACCAAGCTCCAGCAGGTCCGTGGAGTTGTTGAGTGGCAAATAAAGTCTTTTGGTACTCATCGCACTCAAGCATATCAAACTTGGCTTCAATACATTGGAGCAAATGAGCCGACTCCAACATTCTTTCGCTTCCGAGAAAACCGGTGGTTGTCTTGCTAAGAAATCCAGATAAGTGCTTGGCGGGGGATTTTGCTGTAGTGTCTCCTGTCGTATGCTTTGTCGCACCAACATATCCAGAGACTCAGCCATCTTTGCCAAGATTTCCGCCAATCCGGTTGATGATGTCGGCACTTCTTGTCGTGGCGAATTACTTTCTCCGTGACTCGACTCACCAACCTCACTCCTGGAAGGAGCACGATCCATGCTGCAAGAGTGAGCAATTTACAGTTAAAATTCAAAGTTTAAACTCAACTTGAATTGAAAACATAACCGTAAAAGCGTCACATAGATATTGCAGCACTACACAATCTAACCAGGGTTTCAAAAATTCTGAAATCTATCAAACGTGAGCAAGTTTGTCTAAACCCTTAATTCCATCAGTAGGACAAACTGAAAAAAAAAAGTTAACTCAAGAACATGTTATGGAACTTAGAGAAGTCGAACATCCCAGTCCACAACAAGTCTCAAGTAAAATGGCAATAAGCACTACTCTGTTCAGAATGACCAATAGGTCTTAATCCCAGAATTTGACTATGAAAATGGAAATTCCATGTCTCAAGTTGAATATCAAAGTTATAGTTACTTCAATATCTTTCCAACGAGTATTCATTTGCCTTCATATCAGTTCTGGATCAAAAGTTGTGATATTTCAAAATTAACAGAAATCTGGAACAATTTTGACAGCACCTCCTTTGAAAGTGGCTGTTTTGTCCACAAGATTTCATACAATAAACTCCAAATCTGGTGAAACTTTGAACTACAAAGTCATAGCATATATCACAAACTTTCCAACGGTGTATTACATGACCCTTAGAAATTTTTCTATAGAAAGTTATGGCTGAAATACAGAAATTTCCAGAGAGCATTTTGTGTCTGACCTGTTTTTGGGCAGTTCACACTCATCTGGGAATTTCATTGATTTGGAGGGTGATTATGATCTAGAGTTCTACAGAAGAGATGTAGAAGACTTCAAGATCTCTCCAAAAATGTATCACTCACCTCCATTGGTTCAATCAAACAAAAGTTATGTCCTGTTCAACTTCAGCAAAAAATTTTATGAAAACAGGGGAGGTTATTCCTAAGTCTTTGTGAATGAATCTATACTCCCAATTGACTCTTAGTTCAATATAGGAGTTCATTAACCCTTAATGAAATCCTAGACTCCAAATTTCCTCTTTTTCTTTTCAAACCTTCATTTTCTTGCAGTTCAAAACACATCACGGTACTACGTTGTCTCACCAAATTAAAATCCTATCCGGCTTTATACCGGCTTATACGTCTCAAGTGGTGGCACTAAAACGATCACTCACAAACGTTTTCTACACGACATGTTCTAACGTGGTTAAGGTACCTGCAGAAAATCACTCAATAATGATGCACACATTGGTTTATCATTTCAGGCAGGTCCATATCATAGTAAAAACATACGCCCCGTATCATTGCCATACGGGCCGTCCTTGAGTCAAGCCACGTCTCAAGGTACATGATCGGGTTATTCACCACCCGACGGGGGCTCCACACCTTTGCTATAAAGCACACCGGTGGAACAGCGCTCTTTCGTATGCCTCATAGGACATGAAAAGTCCTAAAGAACACACTTTGTGTTACAAACCACACGATGGGGTCTCCTCCTCTTGCCACTGGGTTTGCGCACTGGAGGCTAGTGCCATTCATATGTCTCTAAGACATGAAGAGTCTTAGAAAACATATTCACTTCCCGTCCATTGCTGAACGGGACATCCCACACTACTTCCCTCGTATGGGTGAGCTAACCGAAATTGATCCGCTTTCGGTGGCGTTCCTTACCATTCTTACCTCCACGTAGCTGCGTCGTTACTGAGTTGAAATACTAAAGAGTAACACACTGTTAGCTTGCCACCTTAAGTAACTATGCTAATAATACTCCTTATGTGGGCATACTATACGTTCCTCACTCGTATACCTCTAAGTTTTCGAAAATATGCTCTTTTCATGCATGCTATTACCAATGCGGCTCTGATACCATGCTGTCAAGGCCCGGCCCGGGAATCGCAATGGGTGGTGCCGTGCGATGCGGCACCCAACAGCAAGCATGAAAAGAGGAGTAAGAACATAATGACACCATTTTGTTACTCAACATAATTTCTTTTACAACATATTGTACATACGCACCGGAAATTAAAACTAGCTGGACAATCTACTCACTCTCGACCCTAACTACGCCGAAGAGAAGTAGTCCAGCCCGTGAACGCTTCCTACTAGCTTCACCAAAGGAAGGCAGCGGCTAGGTTTCCGATGAGTGGAACGAACCGTGGGGTTCATTGTCTCACTGAACAACCCTCTTCATAGCAGGCATCCTGCTACCTGCAAAACAACTCAAAAGCAACCGTGAGCACTAAGGCTCAACAAGACTTACCCGTCACTCCCAAACATGCAACTCTACATGCAGGGGTAGTAAGAAAGTAGGCATAGGAATTTGCAAAATGCAACTTGACTAATCTTGATCCTTATACTCAGATTCTTTTAGCATTCATTTTAGTGGTCCTCATGCCTCACAACATCGGAAGTCCACAATCAAACAAGAAACGCTTATCCCGATGTTGCTAGCCTAAGGTGGAAATGAAATTTAGTTAGCTCTATATCTACTTCAGTCAAGCTTCCAATACAGTGATTAATCCACAAACAGCAAGTTAAGAGACTTAGTTCCTCTTCTTACTACGTCACGGCGCAGTGGGCAAGTATGCTCAATCCTCTTCCGCGAGCGACGGTGATTCGAATCAATAACAACCCGGAATACACGACACATACACCCACCTCGAAAGACTCTCTCAAGATCTCTTTCTTACGTTGTATGCAGCAACCTTTCACACGACACCCCGACATAGAAAAACGATTCGCGCCGAGCAGGATGGTCCTCTACGCGAACACGTCGAAGTTGCCCGCTAAAGGATTTACACCTCCCGCCTTCTCAACGCCATTCCCACGCGAAGGATGAGTTTCTATATCACGGTCCATCGAGTTACATCGGTTTCATAGGTCCCATACCCCACTATATATCCGGTACAGCTCAATCTTGTCCAGCAGGTCCACATACATACGGTCCTTAACCGACACGGACGGGGCTACAACCAACCTCCACATTTGCCTTACCATCCCGGTCCAGGCCAAATGTGGTCTCAAGCATTGTCACATCCATCTCAGGTCGAGACCAACCTTGAGCGCTCCATCCTACAGGAACATCCCCGTCCCCATCTCATTTTCATGAGGGTGCTCTTATCATCAACCTCTCGCGAGTAACTCCATTACTCGACCTTTCTCGCGAGTAGCTTTTTACTACTCGACTTCTACCGAGCTAGCTACAACATTAGCTAGCATCTACAACAGGCAAAGCCTACACTAAACCTTCTAATCAGGGATGTAATAGCCATGCAAATGGGTTTCAATCATCCTAGACATAATGAACAATATCAAGTCTAATAAACATGATGTGAAGTAAAACAAAATTTAAAACGGTAACGATATGCAAACCGGGGCTTGCCTTGCTCAACGGTTTTGTTAGAAGATAGGAGTTAGTCTTCCTCCAGAGAATCCGTCAAACTCGTCACGAAATGGAGATCCTCGATGCAGAGTCGAGTCCTCGTCGAACGTCGACGTCACGTGAGCTATTATATTGCAATGCACATATATTTCAAAAGCAATTTAGAAACTGTTCCAAAACTGTTGTTCAAGTTAACTCACACATAAGAGGTACAAATAACAGCAAGGTTTCTGTTGTTGTATCTAAACCTTAGAGAAGAAGAATGCTAGGTGAAAAGGGATACTAATAATCACCATGTGATTAAGTCCATTATATGAACACTTAAACCTAAAAGATGGTAGCTCAAGTTCCAGAGGTCCAATGAAGCTGAATATTTAACCACAGCTTCTGTGGAAGGTATTTAGGCAGTGTGCAAAAATTGACCTCATGACATGGCTTCATATGAGCACAACAAATCCTTATGTGGTTTTCACTAACCTGCCTTTAACCCCTAGATATTAAGCTTTCCTATGCTGCAAAGTAGACTTTTTGTGAAGTACAAAATGTCCTGAGTACATATGAATTGGTTTTACCATTTTTGTAGTTTTCTACATGGAGATATGGATTTTAGAAGGATTGGGAAAAAGCTGAAAATGTCTCTGTTTATTTTTCCCATTTTTCAGAGACGTAAGGAATGACACATCATTTGACCAAGCAAATGAGGTCCAATGCCTCTGAACTTTTTACTGGAGCTCACGTATTTTTGGAAGAATGTCCTGCCCAAATATGGGAATTTTCCAATAAACATAACTCCTGTAGAAATTCCTACAAGATTTTCCTTAAATGAATTAATGAGCGAAATCCAGGGATTTTCATAAACCTTGGGCTGCACCATTGGATAGTACACTTTGAGAGGAATCCAACAAAATTTGTTTCACAATTTTTGGACACTCCTACACAAAGTTATGGCTCTCCAAAGTTTGAACTAAAGTGGGAAAATCTGGAAAATGTTTAAATGCCGACAGTGGGTCCCACTAGTCATCCCTAACCTCCAGACTCGCGCCCAACAGGGCAGTGGCGGCCCCCTCCGGCGAGGTCACCAGAAAAGCACTTCCCAGCCACCTCCGGACCCCCTGCTGCCCCCCCCCCCATATTTCCCCACGCTGAACACGTTGGTGAGGTCGCCGGCGGCTGAAACTCGCCGGAAAACAGGGCGCACCGGCCACAGCAAACCCTAGGGCTCCGGCAAGGTCTTGCACGGTGAATTCTCCACCGAATGGTCGATTCGTGGGCTCTAAATCACCATGAGATCATGTAGAAGACCGGCATGAGGTCGAAACAAGCCGGGGAACGCTCTAAACCTATCGGCACCGTGCGCCCGACATGGTCCAGCGCTGTACCCTCTAAAAGAACTCGGATTCCTCACTCTACTCTCAATTTCTTGGTCCAAAATAGATGGAGGAGGTGTGCTAGGCAGTTAACATCCTGTGTGTGAAGTTTGAAACACAGCAAACACAATTTGAGGACGAATTTTACAATTCCTTACCTCAAGGTCCGTTTCTGCCGCCCGGGAGAAAAACTTGAAATTCTCCCTCTGTGATCAATGGATAGGGCTGAGCTTCGGAGGTGAGCAACTAGGCTTGTAGGTACACCAATGGGGTGGCTTGCTTGGGTGTGATCACTCCTGGTTTGGGCTGTCCACGGTGATCAGTTTCGGTTCCTCCAGTTTCAACTCGGGAGCAGCTAGGACTTCAGATTCCTGTGCACAAAGGAGCGGGAAGAACCGGGATTTGGCACTAGCAGCTGCCTAAACACGTGTTGGCGATGCTTTTCTCTGTAGGAAGCTTGAGCAACCGAGCTAAGCCAGCTGGGGTGATCGAGAGACCGAGAATGGCGGCTGTGTTTTGTCGGGAGAGAAACAGAGGATTTGCGCTCGGGCTGGGAGAAGCAAAACAGTGCTGTTGCACTCATGTGAGGTGATGAGGATGAGCACAAGCAGGAGCTGGCGAGCCACCGAGCGTGCCCAAGCTGCTGCTGTCGAGCGCGCGTGCCTCCGGGAGAAAACAGAGTCGGCTGTTGAATTGTGGTGTATGACATGTGGGTCCCTCCTCTTTTATTTGATTTCCCCACTGTGCCTTGAGATTCCCACGCAAACTTGTCCAAATCTCACCAAATTTGGAGGATAGGCCCAACATAATGTGAGGAATTTGAATATGAAATATTATTTTAAAATTGAGCACATTTGGTTCAGTTTCCAAACTCAAATTTGAATTTGAATGTGCTCGCAAATATTCCTTCAAATAAATGGTAGATGAGCTCCAAAATTCTCCAAACTTGGAACATACTTGAGAAATGCACTGGTGAATTCACCCGAATGCATTTAGACAATCTGAATAGGAATCCTTTCAAAATATTCAAAATGGTGTTTAAATTTCCTCTACTCTCCTCATAGAGAAGGTGCACATGAGTTAGAGTTTTCTTTTGGGGTGAAATATTTCCCCTAGGTTAACATGTGCTGATCATGGGCTGGAGAAAAATTTTAACTCCCTCACATGTCCATATTTGTGTTCATCATTTCATGTGACACAACTATAGTCTTTTATCGCCTTAACTTTGTTTCATAAGTTAAAATCAAACTTTACAAAAGTTAGGGCTGTTACACCACCCAATGCAATTCCCGGGACAGCGTGTGACCCCAAAAGGGGTGCTTGTGACAGCGTGTTATCAGATCCGCATTGGGAATAGCGCACAGAATAAGGATCATATTACGATAAAAACTTAGGATACAGTAAGAAAACGGTACTAGGCCTACATAAGAACTACTATATTAGCATAGTATGAAGGTGGCGAGCTAACTTATGTGATTATGTCCGAAGATCATGCATCTCGGGACTTTCTATGTCTTGGGGGGTGCATGTATACGTTGTCCACCAGTGCGCACAAGCTCAAGGGTGGAACCCCACGGGTGGAAGGTAACCTGGCCCGCTCATATGTTCTCTACGACTCTTCATGTCGTTTCAAGTATGTGAGCAACGCCAGTCCCCGACGTGATGTGGCCAAGTAGGTAGAGACCCCATCACGTGGTTGATAACGTGAACACGTAGCTCAAGGCGTGTATGGCTTGAGAATGCCCGTGTGACTGTTATGGAGCCAGGTTCAGTTGTGTGACTGAACCTGATGATTGTGTGTCTTGTGCAGGAACATTAACCACGAAACCCATATTACGAGTAGAACACATTTGCGAGTGACCTTCTTAGTGCCACCTATGGATACATATATGCCGGTGTAATCCAGTTAGGATTTTCTTTTGGTGAGGCAATGTAGTACCGACATGTCTCTTATGATGCATCAACATCGTACTAAACTTGATAACTTCTTTTCTATGAAGAAATGACTCATGAATTAACTTCCAACTAAAAATGGAAGTCTTGAAACAAATATTAGTTAATGAGCTCTTAATTTGAACTAAGATTCAAATAAGAGAACTGCTAGGCTTCAAAAGTCCAAAACAGAGTGCTCTGTTCTGGCAGAAAATCTTGCTGGAGTTTGAGAAAGCATAACTCCGGGTAGATTTACCCAATGGAGGCGTATGATACAGTTCTGGGAAGGTTTTTAAGTGATATTCAACTTCTCTGTAGGCCTCCAGAGCAAAATCACACGTGAAACTGGTTGAATGTCCAGTTGAATGCAAACTGTCCAGAAGTAGGAGAGATTCAAAACCCTCTCTGTACATTTCTGTATATCATCCATAACTCTCTGCAGGAAAATCCTTAAGGGTCCTATGATACACCGTTGGAAAGGTTATGAGATATGCAATGATTTTGTAGTTCAGAGTTGGTTCAGAATTGTATTGTATTTTCCGATACAACTATGATAAAACAGCCACATTCAGAGGAGATGCTTGAACACTAAGTCTTGACTAGTAAGAAGTGAAGTGAATTACTATGAATTGATAAGTCTTGTGTTATAAATTGTATTGCAACCATGTATGTACTAGATATAATGCAAATTAAGTTTATTTCACCTTGTGCAAGAAGCATCGTAACAAAGAATTTCTTGTTTGATCGTGGAGTTGCGATGTTGCTCAGCTCAACGCTCTAAAATGATGTTATAAATCTGAAAGTTAAGGATCAACTGTAGGCGAATCCTTTATATAAATTTCAGCTACCATCTTCAATCCTTCTTGCATATAAAGTTTCTTGTTTAGAGGAGACGGATCAGTCTTGCTGAGCCTATGTGCTCACACTTGCTATATTAGTGGTTTTGCAGGTTAACATCTATGCTTATGAAGAGATGGTCCGGTGAGACTCGGAGCCATCTGAGTCGTTTAACTAATGGAAACCCCTGCCGCTAACGTATGTGTTCATGTTACTAGCGAGAAGAGTCCGCGGGCTGGACGTCTTCTCTGGTGCTTAGTTTAGATATGAAACGTGAGATCAATCTAGTCTTTCGCTGTAGTTTATTTTGATGTAAATTATTTACAAACTGAACTTTTAAGCTTCCACATTGATTTATGTAATATGATGTGCTTATATGTGTGATGTTGGGTGCCGCATCACATAACACCACCCAATGCGATTCCCGGGACAGCGTGTGACTTCGAAAGGGGTGCCCGCGACACACTACTCCATCCTTAAGATTCTTATCTATTAGAACACCTACACCTTTTGTAGTTCAAGCCAATCCAGAATACTAAAGCTTAAAACCGGTATTCTCGACTTCTCTTGCCTTTTGACCCGCCCTTCTAGTCTCTTGTACATAAATATTTGGTCTACTGGTGGCAACATCTACTACCTCACGTAGCTTTCCCGTCAAGGATCCTACGTTCCATCTACCCACCCAAAATCTATATTCCTCGGCTAGCTTCCTTGCACTTTGCACCCATTGAGTAAGATGCAAAGACCATTGCTCACTTATCACTACATCCTTGTGTGCTTTTGCTGCAGTGACAATAATGTCGAAGCCATGTGCTTATCTTTTTTGGATTGCTATCATGAGTCATGACCAGTATCGAGGAGCTTATATATTATTTTCAGATAGGTTGTGTAGAGGTTGGATTATTGTTCCATTATTTAAGAAGAGGAGCATCTGGATACAATCACTAGTTTGGTATAATCGTGTAAGCAACTCTTCAAGTACATAGTCTCTATCCTACGAGCACTGTGTTTTTTCCACTTAATCCTCTTTATCTAGCAATATATATTAACAAATAAAGTAAAGATACCGTTGTCGGGTGAATAGGGTTAAATGAAAAACACAGTATATCGTAATATGAAGATCGCAGTTCCAGAGAAGCTGAAGCCGAGGCGTCCAAGCCCAAATCGGTGTTCCTCCTTTCTTGCGCGGTGAGGAGGGGGGGGCTGTCACGCGTTCCAGGGGGAGGGTGCCAGCGCATCTCGCACCGGAAGAGGAGGGGGGCAGGAGTCGGAAGAGGAGGGGAACAGGAGGCTGGAGAAGGTGGATATAGACCATGGGCTAGGCTGTGTGTAAGTAAGAGTAAAGATTGGGTTGGGCTATATGTAGGAGAGAGGGGGGAGTGGAAGTGGGTCGAACAAAAACAGCTCACGATAGTATAAATATGCACATAATTCTGTATTTTTAAAACACATTATTGCTACAATATATAATGCTTAGGCATTATCTAAGAACGATCTAGGTGGAGGGTAACCGCCCGCTTAGCAGAACCTTTAGCATGTTACCATTGTAAAAACAATTTACACAAAATATATTCCCAGTGTTAGGAGCACAATTTTCTTTGTTCCTTTTTTTGTGCATACTAACTCCTATCTTTTAATGGAAATTGCTGTGCACAGGGGAAATTTCCTATAGTTATGTGTTAAAGTACTCAAATGCCCACGTTACTGCGCAGATACATCAGGCCTGCCTCCAAAACATGATTTCTATCAATAATTTGGCAAATCTATCATCAGAATCAAGCACGTTTCCACATGTTCTATTCATCTAGCACGACGGTAGCAATTCATGACGTAGCCACTACCACGTAGCGCTCGTGAAGGGCTTCGACGGACTGGCTCTTTAATAAATTACACGAGCACTTATTACATATTAGGCTAAAAATGAATAAAATTATAATCCAATTCTAATCCGATCCAACCCACCTTTTAGCTAGTTTAGTTTTCCCGTACCGTTACCAGCCCTACTAACACCCATATCAGGCATTATCTTATATTTCAGTGGAGACCAACTGCCAGGTCCACAAAATTTGAATAACAAAACAGGGGAGAGAAACATTACATTTCAGAAGAACTACAACTGTGGGTATAAATCTAACAATTCCTAGTGAAATGTTGCTGAAAGCAAAATTGTACCCAAGTTTAGTTTCAACTGGTGCACAAAAGAATGCCACTCTGTAGGTGCTCCTTAGTGCTCATGTTACTTAATGTCGTAATGACACCTGGTAACAGCAAAACTGGATCTGATCAAATTCTGTTTTGTTTTCTCTCTCTCCATTGGCCCATCTCAATCTTTATCACCAGAGACCTGTTGTGAGCCTACGAACCACAACATCGAATACAAGATGGCCAACTTCAAAATTTTCATCATCAGAGTCCCATCAAGACAATGAGTCCACAGTTGCATTGATAACAGTTGTTGAGATCTATACCTGATATTTTAGCTTCAAGCTAGACCTGCTTTTCTGAAGAATCACCACATTCTATATCATTGGAATATTCTTTTAACCAAAGTTGCTGGTGAACTGCCATCAAAGGAGTCATTTTGATTCTTGAATTGCTCAGTAGCAATTCAAGGAAATTACACCTTTTGCCGCTCCTAATCCTGACATAGAAAACAGGTGAAATTTGTCATTGTTATCGGTATTATCTTGTAACTGCAATAATTAGGAACATCCACATCACCATTGTTCGGAAGTTCATAAATGGTCAGTTACTGAGAATTACCAAGATGGTTTTACATGAACCAGTTTAGTTAGCAATGCAAGTTTCTAGTCTTTTTAATAAGAAAGGTAACAAAATCATGAGCACGACATGTTTTCAAGATATACAGGTACTGAATCTTGAAAATCATGGTGCACATTATAACATCATCTTCAAGCCTTGAATTTAAACTTGGGGTGCTGAAACCAATGTGTTTCTTACTTTCTTTTAAAGAATTAAGGTGGGTAAAAGTGTACAAGAGTGGCAACATCAAAAAAACAGGGTGATATCATAAATCATGTTCATTTATGTGTCTACAGGGCCTTTCCCCCACTCTGATTCTCTTCAACACAATTTGGGAGACAGGACACTCTGAATCAAATACTTGTCATTTTCCCTGGGTATGTGAACTAGCTTATCAGTGCAGGTCTATTTCTGCCTTTCTGGGTCTGGGTGGATGGATTGGAAGTGTTCTTGGCATACTACACATTCAAGGCGCGAGATACAGTGGGAGACAGATGGCAGATCGATCTGTTGCTTTATTCAAAATAGAGCTAATTCCAGCCCTAATGAACTGAAGTAACTAAATCTATACACTATCTCTGTGCTCTGGGCCTTTGCCACTCACTACAGAATGTGTGGGATGGAAGGCCTGGAGGGAAGAAAGTTACAGCATCATTTCTTTGCCTTCATGACACATGGAA
Source organism: Neostapfia colusana (assembly GCA_030760725.1). Taxonomy (NCBI): domain Eukaryota; kingdom Viridiplantae; phylum Streptophyta; class Magnoliopsida; order Poales; family Poaceae; genus Neostapfia; species Neostapfia colusana. Next base: position 54,326,283 of record JASWHV010000017.1, read on the forward strand.
TCATTTAGTTGGATGCATGGCCACATAATCTTCCAATATGAAAGTGAGTTCCGCATGTAGTTTCTTTGACAGGGCTGGGATTTTGTGAAACAATGACTACAAAATCCAGGACTAAGTGACAGGCCAAAATACCTTGGGATTTGTGATACAAGGGCCACGAAACTTGGATTTACGAAATTAAATCTTTCTATTTCTATGATATAGTCACCAAAAAAAGTGGTTAACTAATTACAACTCAATTGAAGAAAATTCTGATTTGTTAAGAACCGTTTAGTTGTAGCGTACTGTACTCTTTATGATGCATTCTGTTATATCAGCTGAGTATACTTTAGTTCTGTTCTAACTAATAATCTCATGATGTTGTGCTATAAAACTATTGCGTACTACTCAAGTAGGTTTAAGTTGCATAAAATTTTTTCTCATCCCCCTGTTCTAAGCAATCCAATTCCTGGATTGGTGAAAACAAAAGACCCCTTGAACTGTTCTGTACCTACTAAAGGGCATCAAATGATCCAGAAGTTCTGCTTAGCGCAAGTGAAATTTTACTTCCAACTTTCCAGGAATCACACAGTACACAAGCTTCACCCTACAATTAATTCCTCCATGCTAATAAGGGTAAAAAATAATCACAGGAATATAGACACAGTAGTAACCAATCTTCAGAACAAGACCAAAAGCATCAACAAGTTATTGCTCCCAAATGTCAATTTCAGCTTGATGATGCAACACATTTTAAGCAGTAATTACTAATAATGACATTTCAAGTGATCTTTTAAGCAGTGCAACCATACTACCAAACAATAAATAACATATCAAAGGGACATAAATGACACCAGCTTACCACATCATATAGAAGGTAGTGACAATGATGGAGAAAAACCACAGTAAAGGTAGGCTTCATTGACAGTAAGGGAACCTGTTCGACAAAAACTCCCAAGTTGCATGGTTTTGAGATCAAGCCAGAAATACTCAACATTTTGCTCAATCTGATCTTGCAGGTTTTCCTTCGCATGGTCTAGCTTTATAAACATGTACTCATTGGTTGCACCTATGATGCCTCTAAATCGGTATCCCCATTCCTCAGGCAAGAAGATTCTATTCAGAAGCTGCCACTGGTCACTGAAATACATGAATGCATAAAAATACAGGACACATCTTTTATCTGGACGAAAGACATCCGAGACCACAACCACCGTATTGCCATCCCTTGATTCCAGAGTAGTAATCTGATTACTGAAGATCATGGTGCGGCCAGACAGGACAGGTGAGATGTCCACAATGGAGAACTCCATTTTCTGGGTGTCCAACACAAGCCATCTACGAGTGAGAGCTACCATCCAGTAGAAGCACCTATGGGCATAGTTGCGCTGTCCAAGCCGGACGCCTATGACTCTTCTGGTGCTCAAGGCGTAGTGTTCTGGAGGTGATAGTTCACACCACTGCTGTGTCTCGGAGGTGAAATAAAATGCGACCAGCTTCCCTCGGCAGCATGCCATCCAGATCACTCTGAACGGCGGCTCCTCGTCTCTGATACTGCCATCACCGTGAGAAGCCAGGAAGATCTCGCTGCTGCGAGACTGGAGTTCACCATCGCCGCCAGGCTGGACGTACGGGTTCTCGACGGAGGCAGAGAGGTCGTCGGGAATGGGCGGGAGGAGGCGATACCGCCGGAACAGGGGATCACAGACGGCGACCTCGGTGAAGGCGGTGGAGCCCGCCAACGCGCGGTCCAAGAGGAACCGGCTGTCGCGGCAGTCGCGAACGAGCCAGGCGTCGCAGGGCGCCGGGAGGAAGGCGAAGGAGAAGTCGGCGGCGCGGGTGAGAAAGCGGGCGGCGGGCACCGAGGCGTGCGGCGGCAGGCCTGGGTGGAATCCCGCGCTGCCGTCGGGGCAGCAGCAGAAGACGCCGAGCGGGGGCGGGGCGTGGAGAACAAGGAAGCGGCGGAGGAAGCGCAAGGTGGAGGCAACGCGGCGGAAGGAGGCGCAGGTGGCGGACGCGCGCACCAGGTCCTCTGCCGACGGCACACGGAGGAGGATCTCCGCCAGTACGTCGTCCGCAAGCGTCGCCAGATCGGCCATCGGCGGCGGCGGCTCACGCTTTCTGATGTTGGTTCGAGTCGGCCGCAGGTTTCCTCTACAAAAGGCCGATGATAAGGAACAAGAATTTAGCATGATTTTTAATTATTTTATATTAATAGTCTGTGAATTTTTCCGCCAAACTAGTCAGCTAACCGATAACCGTAACCATCCACAAGATGGACAATTTGTCCATGTGAACGAGATATCATCCACGTAGTACACGACTGTATTCTGTCGTGTATAACTCCAGTATTTTTAAATCACTTTCGAAAACTGAATATAATGGAACCGTAGACAACTGGAATCCAGTCGTAAACTGTGAACGACTGGGCGACGTGACATGCCACATCATTAAGTTGTCCACGCCATGGATGCTATCTTGTTCACGTGGACAACTATCCACAACGTGAACGATTTCTCGTCCACCTAGTTCGGTAAAAAATTCACAGACTATTAATATAAAATAATTAAAAAATCATGCTAAATAAAAAAATAAAAAAAAGTGGCGGTCAAGGTGGGTTAAAACAGGGCCCAACATAGCATCGCATTTGGTTTCACATATGGACCTTCCTGAGGGCTTAAAAAAGGTTGTGCTTTGTTTGGCGCCCGGAGATGCCCATCCGCGTGTGAAAATAATCCGCCCGGGGTTCCGTTGGTCCCTGTCACCCACCCAATCCCTACCATCACGTGGGTTATAATCCCTTGTCTTATTATGTATTTGGGTACGTTAGAACTTACCGTGGATTTAATTTATGATGTCCTCTATTCAATCTACAGCAGCCGGGTTGTAATTCATATGCTATTGATTATTTATTTATCATATAAATTAAATATCTCTTTTATTATAAAAATAATAAGTCAGACAATTACAAGACTTGCAAACACAATAGTGACACAAAAACTTTGATCATATAAAATTTAAATATAAAAGAAAAAATGATACTTGAACATGGCATATTGCTTTGTCAAACAAGGTGACTAAAGTTAGTTTGAATAAATAAAAAGACTACAATTCGTACTATGATCAAAGTCACCTTGATAACAAGTTCCAAACTGGTTCAAATCTCCGGTTAATCATGGCTACAATATTGGAAGATGTAAATCCACACATATACCATGAGTTGCATTCTGTAGCAACTTAGGTCCCTTGAGACTAAGAGAACCGAACAAAACGAAAAGAATCACTAACAAGGCTCTTACCAATCATCATTGCAAAATGACCACAAACTAAACATCTCACCATGTTATTGCTTGATCACTTGAAAAAAATAAGCAAAAATTTTTAGAAACTGCTCTCAACCAACAAACAAGTACATCATGTTTAAACAAGGTGATTCAAGTACAACCACTACAGGAATTGAGGAAAGAAATGTTGGCCATATGGGCGTCGGTAGGCAACTGAGGCTGACGCCTATAAGTCATACATGTCGGTTAACCGACGGTCATAGCCGATATTTAAAAGTCGACGTTTTTAACATCTAGGATCGTCGGTACCGATGTTCATATGGCCCTAAAGCTGTAGGTTGTCCGAGACCGACGGTTGTAGTGGTTAAATCAATTATGACCGTCGGGCAGTGTAACTGACGCACGTAAGTGCGTAAAGCCGTCGGGCCAGGTGCCCCGAAATCTATATGGTGCTGTTAAGGCTGTCGGTTGGATCTCAAACCGACGAGCAAAGTGTACTTATGGCTGTTGGCCAGTCCTGAAACCGACGCCCATAATTCTTTAAAGATGTCGCTTTACCCTGAAACCGATACCCATAATAGCTTTAAAGATATCAATTTATCCCCAAACCGACGGCCATATTTGCTTTTTTTTAACCGCGGCTGCTTTCCCTCCCCCCCTGGTGGGAAGCCTCCAATCAGCACAATACCAACAGCACAGTTTGAAGTTCGACCATAATACAACAATGCAACACAAGTTTCACATAGTTTCAACACAAGTTTCATACAATGCAACAACGAAATGACGAATTCACATAGTCCAAATGAAAACAACGAGTTCACATATACAAATTAGTCCAAATGCAAACACCATTGTGAAGATCAATCCATCTACATGTTATTGTTTCATGTTCGACCACTCGCACCTCCGTCGTTGAAATTAAGAAAATCATCGCAAACTTGAGGCGCTACTTGACCGGAACCCTACAAGAAACAAATAGAAGTTAACTCCATTGATACATACAATTCACATGTCTCAATCTTTCTAAAATTCAAAAATTGACTTATGTGTTATAAAACTCACATGTGTAACAAGAATATTCCTAAAATTGTCATAGTCATATATATTTTGCTGAAAGGTATTACAAACTATGAAATTGACTCAAGTCACTAAGTATTGTTCAAATTAAGCTACATTTTCATTAGATATGATGATTTAGTAATCATACCGCTGCGGCCGGAGGTGTTGATGGTTGACTTTACCTCGGAGCGAAGGGCAACGGTGGGAGAACACCTGGATAAAGTTGCAATCAAGGGGCCAACATCGACATGAATTCCTAAGTTTGTGGAATATAGGCTTGACCACTCTTGAAACCCTGTGACAAATATGGTTATGATTTCGTACTATAAGTCGAGTTAATAAGAAATGCAGTTATACCCGTGAAGAGGAGCCAACATGTTGTCCTAGCTGCATCGGACGAGGCATACCGAACTGTGATCCGAAGCCACCTTGAGGGAAGAACTGCATAAAGTAAAGATATTCAGTTAATGAATTTAACACATATATGGTAAGGAGTATACCAACTTAAGTAAAATAGAGAAATTTACCTGTGACATCATGCCAAACTGAGACTGTTGCGGCATAGTGAACTGAGAGCCGGTGTTACCTTGAGCAAAGACTTATCAATTAAATTATTTGTGACATCTTAAGTAGAAACATTTTGCAATCGAGTAAACTATTCAATTGTTAAGATTACATGTTACCTGTGCCATATACAAATATTGCATCTGTTGCATCTACATCTGCTTCAGTTGTTGTTGTTGTTGCATCTGCAGCTGTTGTTATTGCATCTGCAGCTGTTGCTGTTCCACCTGCTCCTGTAGTGTACCACTTCTTCTTTTAATTCCTCTGTCTCTGCAGTAGCATGGGGCCGACTAGAACTGGCACTGGAAGACCGTCGTCTCACATAAGACTCACGCTCCACATACCCGTCGCCCAAGCCAAGTTTACAAAAAACACAAATGTGATGAATCGACAGTAATTAACCTATAAGCCATCATTGTCCTTACACGTACGTACCTCTCATGCAGTACACCTCCACCGGCTTCGTACGCTGCACCCACATCTAATGGGGCTCTTACAAAATCTACGTCATCTCCATGATTTTTTTTAATTCTCTTTCTTAACTATACATTCACCTGAACTGTGCAGGTCCTGCTACCAACGCTTCATAAGGAAAATGCACCAGCAAATGTTGCATATGTGAGACCTATGTGTGGTGAATACATTGACAATTAGAATAAAAGTGAGGATTTACATTCAAAGTTTTGAATATTGCCGAGATACCCGCCTCGAATTGTACAAACTTTCTCATTGCATTTCAGGAGTAACTGCCACTGCAGAGCAACTGTTTTCATAGTGTTTAATTTTCATCCACTCTGTTTTTAACTTACAATATTTCAAACTTGCTTCTTGGCTTATGGAATGTTTTCTTAGTATTCTCTTACTAAGTTTTTGATGTGTTATAGCTGATTATGGTGGTTAATACATTGCTATAGTTTACAATATGCTTATGTGAGGTGCTCATGTAAGATGTTGTGGTTTTCAGACTAACGTGAGTCAAGTCGCGTACATGTGCTCGAAAAAAGTGGATGTTTGTTCATGTGCAGGTGTTGTTTGAGGTCAACACATGGCTGGTGATGGAGATCCTTGAACTAGTCTTAGGGAGAAGATGAGGTTTAACAACCAAGTTCGGAAGGAATTATGGTTGAGCTGATCATGAGGTCACACAACATGTTTGGATCAAGAACAATGCATATGAAGGTGTTGTGAATATTTTGGAAAGTGTTTGCACATATGCAAGTGGTGTATGGACCTGGCTGCATTGTTCCAAGGCGTGATGAAGAGATATGGAAGTGAAGATATGGTTGAAAAGGTTCAACCAGCTGGATTTTGCACTCAGGCTGTGGCTGAGGTGGTTATGGTTCGTTCATGGAAAGTTACGAGTTTGTTATAATAGGATTTCGTGTTAGGCAAGAAGTAGAGTTGTTTTAGTAATGTTTGGGATGTTCCTAAGGTGTTTGGGAGTCTTAAGATTGCTTCTATCTGCGTATAGAAAAGTCTTGAGCAGTTTTGGAATGTTAGTTTAAATACAAGTAGGAGTAGGAGTCCTAGTTTGAATTGGGTTGGCCTTAGTGCTGGTTATATAAGCAAGGGAGGTCAAGGCTCGTGGGGTGCATGACTTGTGGCTGCTTCTCTTGAGCTTTGATTAATAAAATTCGTAGTTTAGAGGAGCTTTGGTGCCTTGTTTGTCCAACTTGTGCCGCACAAGTTTTTCCTCGGCGAGTTTCTGGACAGACCAACGTTGTTTTGATATTTCGATCATAACTCACATTTTACTGATCCAATTGATATGATTCTTTTCAGGTTATCTTCAAAACTCAATATCTATCATGTGTAAAAATTTCACGGTCATTGGGTTTGTGGTTTTTGATCTACACGAGTTTCTTTGCAGCATTGCAGATCTGTTTTTAAAATCAGATAGAACAGATTGACATTTGTCTAGTCTTTTGATCATAACTCGAGTTCTACTTAGTGTTTTCACGTGATTCTTGTTGCAGTGGATTTGTTACTTGATTCTATATAATATCCACTAGTTTAGTCACATTTAAAAACGTCAAAAACAGTCGCACACACGGTTTCTTTATCAGCTCGATTTTCTGCCGAGGGGTTTTTGTAGTTTTGGCATAAAAAGTTTTAATCTACCATTTACCTCCCCTGGTAGCTTTTCACATGCTCATCGATCCTATGATTGGTATCAGAGCCATGGTGCTCTAATCTAATTGATTTGTACTTGTTTTCGCTAATCAACATGGAGAAAAACTCCGCAAAACCTTGTGTGTTGGATGGCGTTGATTTTCAGGTTTGGAAGGTTCGTTTGGAGGCTTACATACAAGCTCAAGGATTCACCATATGGGAAAAAGTCTACAAGTCCTTTGATGTGCCATAAAATGATCAAATTACAGCTGCGAATATGAGGAATGTCGACAACAATAACAAGCCTCGCAACTTGATCATCCAAGGATTGACTCAAAGCGACTTCGATCGTGTTGCACACCTCCGATCTGCATACGATGTGTGGAAAGCACTATGCGACTACCATGAAGTATCCAACATGATCAAGGAGGTAAGACAAGATATGTTCAAGAAAGAATATATGCGCTTTGAGATGCAACCAGTTGAGTCCATCGATGATTTATTTGCTCGCTTTAATAAAATCTCAGCAACTTGCGTAGTGTCAATGTTAATTTTTCCGATGCTGAAAATGCTAGACCATTGTTAAGTGCATTAGACATGTCAATTTGGAAGATGAAAGTTACATCTATTCGTGAATCTACTATCATGAGTACACTTACTTTAGATGTGCTATATTCAAAATTGAAAACTCATGAGATTGACATAATCTCACGTATGAATCTCAATAAGTCTCTTGCTTTTGTTTCACAACGTGACATGCCTAGTTCTAGTAATTCTTCATCTTGTCGTACACTTTATTTGTTGACCTCTCTAACCCTTGAACAGATTGAAGAATTAGCCGTTTCATAAAGTATTTTGTTTTGAGAACTTGCTTTATGTATTTCATACAATTATGCATTAGAGTCTTGTTTGGAAACCCAAATGCATAGCCAAGAGAACCAGGGTTTTGGGCTTAGGTTTTTAAATCTCGAGTAGCCACTGCATGCTATATTAGTGAAGGATTCAGTACAAGTCAAGTGGTTGGTATTACTCGTGAGAATAGGTTAGAGGCACACAACTCGGTTAGAGATAGCAAATGAATCACATGGCAAGAAAAATGAGACCGAGTGGAGAGTAAGGGCAGCAGGACTTTGGGGCCTAGTGCCAGAGCTCTGCTTGTGTCGATTGAGGACCGAGCCGTGTGCGGGCCTGTTGAACAAGGTAGAACAGTACCGAAGACCTACCGGATATATGGGAACCGGGAAACCAATATAATTTGGGTAGCGATCTATTGATGCATTGCTTGTCATCCAGAGGGTAGGTTGAGAGCAGCGAGGTGTAAATCGTCTGGCGGGCACTGCAGATGCTCCGCGCAGAGATCTCCTGCTCGGGACGATAGGACCGGTTCAATACTTGGCTAATGGATGAAAGGTGGTTTCGTACGACGTCCGTGGTGGTTGCTGTAGACAACATCGAGTACGGGCATACGTGATAGGTTATTCGGGTAACCCTGCAGGTGTAAATCGATTATAATCGCCACCCCTCACGGTCAGTGAGTACCACTTGTTCACTATACCGTGACGTAGAAAGAACAGGCTAGTGCCATGTTAAAAGATTGCTGGTTGAAAGCTGTACTTTGTTTGCTAATGAAGCTGTAGTTTAGAGCTAATTAAAGTTATTTTCAACCCTAGGCAAAGCACATAAGAGAAATGTGTTTCTTGTTTGATTGCGGCTTTCTTATGTGTCTTAGTGTGGGGACCTCCGCCCTGACAGTCCAGAAATCACATTGGATGGTGCCGTGAAATGCAGCACCCAACGGCACATCACCGAAAAACACACATACACAACAATATGTATTTTATACATAGAGTTGTCTCATTTACAAACAATGTACATCGTACATTGCAGCGGAATATAAGAATACACTCACGGGCTATAGCCTACGCTAAGCAAAATGAACCTTCCTACCCATGGATGCTTCACACTAGCACCATCTCAAAAACTCGGTGGCGTGCAGGGTTCCAAGTGAGACTCACACCCCTCATTGGGTGCTGCCCCGCTCGGATCTCCCATCCTCCCTAACATTGCCTTATGCAACGTTACCTGCAAAATAATGGATCAACAAACCATGAGCTTATGCTCAACAAGACTTAACCGACAACCTACACATGAAACTCTACATGCTGAAAATAGAAGGCTGAATATAGAAGTTTGCACAAAATATGAACTTGAGCTAAAGGAGAGTCCTTACTTCAAGTTTTAAGCAACTTTTATAGCCTTCACACAATTTACATTGAGACTCCACAATCAAACAAGAAACGCTTCGTCTCGATGTCACTTGCCCGAGGAGAATGTAACTTTAGTGAGCTACCTTAGACCCATATAGACCTTGCACCATCAACGCCGAGACTCCACAATCAAACAAGAAATGCTTTGTCTCAACGCTACTAGCCCATGGAAAGTAAATTTAGTGAAGGTATTGATCATCCCTCATCTCCAATATGAGGATTACTCATGAAGCATATTAACTTTTCCCAGTTTCTTACTATGTCACGACTCAGTGTACAAGTATGCTCACTACTGGGAGCGACGGTGATTCGAATCAAAAACACCTGGCTGACACGACACATACGCCCGTCCGAGACCGGTGATCAACCGATCCCCTCAACGTCGTATGTGGCAACCTTTCACACGACACCCAAATATCGAACCGGTTCCACCGACTTGGATTAAGTCTCACTACGTCAAACCCTCGTAGAGCCGACTTCTCTATCCTTTCAGCATCTGCATAAGACGGTGGGAATTGCCTCGACACCCAGGTTAACATGTTACATTGGTTTCTTGGGTCCCATATTGCTAGTATGCATCCGGTACACATCTCAAACTTGTCCAGCGGGGCCGCACACGAGAACGGGCCTCAATCGACTCAGACAGAGACTAGGTTCACAGGACCACATCCTTGAGCCTTCCATCCATACTGTCCGGTCTCCATTCCCAACTAAGAGGATCAATTCTCAACTCTTCCGATTGGTCCCTCTTAATCCTTGTTCACGAGTAGGAAACGGTCTACTCGAGTTATGCTTCTTTTAATCCACTTTTGTTAACTTGATAACAGCAGTTATAATTAAGTAAAAACCTAGTCTACATCAAACTCCTGGGATTTATTGGTCATGCATGTGGAGTGTCATACAAACTAGACTTAGTGCAATAATCAAAATGCTAGACATTATAAAGTGAATACAAATAGAAGCTTGTAAATTTTGATGCAAACCAGGGCTTGCCTTATTGTTGATCCCAACTAAAGTTTCTGTCAACAAGAGCAAGTTAGCGGCCTGCGAAGTCTTCTCGAGATGTTTCGCTATCGAAATGATCAAATATAAAGATGTGTCACATTATGAAATAATGTGCCATATCAAACTACAGAAGCAAACTATATGCAAACAGAGGATTCTATGGTTGAAATTTTTACAGAGGCTTTCTAATATCATGCTAGGGGTATGGTAAAATTTCCAGAAACTTTTGAGGAAGGAGTTGGCCACAAGAATTCTTGGAACCATTAACCTTCAATGCTTTATAGGAATTTAATTAGACTTGGTCATATGGAGAAATTTGATATCCTAATAGGTATGGACCTAAGGTTCCTAGGAAATTTTGTTTAAAAATTTTCTAAGCCTTTTTGCTGGCCAGAATTGCTTGTTGAAGCTCATTCTATTTTCTGGAATTAGTTTCTGTGATTATCAGCCCATTTAAATAAACCTGAGAAAAACCTACTGATTAAGTCACCTTAATTATCTCCAAAAATCCTGAAATTTTTACTGGAGCTCCAGAACTATGAGAAATGTTTGCTGCCCGAAATTGGGAATGCTTCATAAAGAATTGTTCCTGCAATGAATCCTTAAAGGATTTAATAAAAACAAACTACAGAAATTCCTTGACATTTTCATAGCAAGCACTTTGTTTCTCTGCAAACTAATTCTTATGTGGAATCCAATAAAATTTATCTCACTAATTTTGGAGATTTCTTCCCCGAGTTATGGGTTTTTGAAGTTTGAACAACTTTCTGTTTAAATTTTACACAGAGCACTCAAACATGGGGCCCACGGGTCAGGTGTTTCTTCAACCTCTCACCAGAGCACGCGTGTGCACACCGGCACAGATCGTGGCGTGGCTTGTTCTCCCTCAATTCTCCACCAAATTAGCTCCGGTTTTGCCCTACACGATCCTTGGAATGTGGTGCAGCTGCCGGGCAAGGTTTCCTGCATGAAAACAGGCGAGGTGGGTTGGCATCGGCGGGGCGGCTCGGGAGCTCAGCATCGACGTGTTCTGGTGTGTACCAAGCTTCTCCCGGCGAGCTATGTTGCCCTAAACCATCCGTAGTGGTTGGGGAACATGGAACGGAGCTCAACTCTTGCAGCAAACGGCGGCAAATTAGTTGTCACCGTGGACCACGGCGGTTTTAGCCGCCGGTGGCGATTTCTCGTCACCCGGGGCGGAGAAGGAGCAGTTTGCTTTTTTGCTTCAGCGTGGGAGGGCGCTAGGGCTACTAGTTTCTGTGGATTGAATTGCATGAGCATTGATCAAGCGGTTTGGGTGAATTTCCCGAATTGGCTAGCGTCGGTTCTTCAATTTCCCGAATTGGCTAGCGTCGGTTCTTCACGTGCTCCGGCAGTAAAACCCGAATTCCGGCTAGCCGGCGGTGGGGAAGAGCAAAATGACCTCGGGAGGAGTAGATAGACTTTGTGGCGCACCTTTGTGTGGTTTTGCTCGCACCAGGGAGACTCGGAGACAGCTGGGCGATGTGTAGCAGAGGAGGGCGCGTGCTCTGTTTTTCCCGGAGGAAGAATGGGTTGGCACCGGTTGTAGACGGCTGGCCACGGGCTGAGGTCGTGTTGGGGAGGTAGAGGACCGACGGGAGCAGCTCCTGGGCAGCTCTACCGGCATCAAACACACCGGGAGGTGATTGGCGAGGGGAGCCGAGAGCGGAGCGCCGTGTTGTCTTGCGGTTGAACGCGTGAGCGAACTCGTGTGAGCAGAGACTGTGCGAGCAGAGACCAATTTGGATTGTGCCCCGATGATATTTAGCGGCGTGCTGCTCGTACAGAGAATGGAACCGACTCCCGGGAGCTAGAACACAGGCAGCTCGGTGTCTACCTCGGTGTCACACGGTGCTGCAGCTCTGCTCGAGTGAGAAGAAAAACAGAGACTTTGCACTGAACTTCAATTGCAAATTTTACTGCCTCAATGATATGTGGGTCCCACAAGTCAGTCCCTCCTTATCCCTCAAAAGATTTCCAAAATTTGGCAAATGCTGGAAATCAATTATGGACAGTTCAAATCTGAATTGCATTTGGATCATTGGCAAATTTCATTCAAATTCTAATGTGTATTTGCATTCTTTGCAAATTTAAGTCCTTTTGGAAAATAGTAGCAAAACATCTCCAAAATTCATGAAATTTTGCATACCCACTAATTTGGGCCTAAGGAATTCAAATATGAAATCTGATTTTGGTTTGGCTGCTGCAAATGAGCTTTTTAACACAACAGTTTGCAATCTATTGTGTTGTCCTCATTTGAAATTTGAGTTGATCTATTTAGTTCCAAAATCTGATTTATAAACTTTCACTTGCACATGTGACTTCCGACCTGTGGTTTTAATCTACCTTGGTTCCAAGCATGCAATTAAACATGAGCTTGGGGAGAGAGCGCTCCCACGTGCATTATCATATGTGAAAGTTTAAACAAGTCCCATTTTTCATACAAATCAAACCATATGCTTGTGCAAACTCAAGTTTCTTTGTATTCATATTTTTGGGACCTTTACATTCCTCCCCCTTAAAAGGAATCTCGTCCTGAGATTACAAAAGAAGAGCGATACGGAAGGTAATTACAAAGTCTATGGCAAAAGTTCCAGATAGTTCTTGTGGATGAAATCTTCACTTTCCCAAGTCGCCTCTTCCGGGGTATGATTACTCCACTGGACTTTGTAAAATTTCAAAGTTCGGTTTCAGGTAATCCGGGTCTTTTATCGATAATCTGAATGGGTCACTTGGTATATGTGAGATCCGGTTGTAATGTCTCCATGTCTCCCAAAAGAACCTCTGTTGGCTGACATGGAAGATGTCATGGATGTCCGATAATGATGTTGGTAGCCTCAAACGGTAGGCTACCGGTCCACACCATTCCGTAATATTGAACAGACCAATAAAACGAGGCGCTAGCTTTCCCTTGACCCTGAATCGATGAATTCCTTTCATCAGGGATACCGGAGATAGACGTGATCTCCGACTTCAAAATACAAGGGTCGGGGTCGCTTGTCCGCATAGTTCTTCTGGCGAGATTGAGCGGCTTTAAGATTCACTTGAATAAGCCTGACCCACTCTTCGTCGTCTTTAACAAGATCAATTCCGAATATCACCCTATCGCCGGATTCACACTAATTGAGTGGTGTGCGGCACTTCCTGCCGTATAATACTTCGTATGGTGCCATCTTAATGCTTCATTGATAACCATTATTGTAGGAGAATTCCGCTAATGGCAAATGGTCATCCCAATTCTTTCTATGATCTATGGCACATACTCTCAGCATATCTTCTAGAATCTGATTCACCCTTTCCGTCTGACTATTGGTCTGAGGGTGATATGGAGCTTCTAAGTAACTTTGGTCCCAAAGATTCATGTAGTTGCTCCCATAAACGAGCAATAAATATGGAACCTCGGTTGGATATGATGGTTTGGGAACTCCATGTAAGCACATAATCCTGGAGAGATACAACTCTGCACATTGCTTAGTATGAAATCCCGTATTCACTGGGATGAAGTGGGCTGATTTTGTTAACCGATCAACAATCACCCAAATGGAGTCATTCTTTTTGAATGTGAGAGGCAGTCCGACAATGAAGTCCATACTGATGTCCTCCCACTTACATGCCGGAATACTTAATGGTTGCAGCATTCCCACTTTCTTTATATGATCAGCTTTGACTCGCCGACATGTATCACACTCGGATACATACTTGGCAATTTCTCGCTTCATCCGAGTCCACCAAAATCTTGTTTTGAGGTCTTGATACATCTTATTGCTTCCTGGATGTATTGAGTACTTGGACATATGAGCTTCATCCAAGATTTTCTTTCTTAGCTTCATGTTTCGGGGTACCACAATACGGTTGTTAAACCATAACACACATTGATCATCTTCCCGGAAGCATTTCATTTTATCCTCTTTAATTCTTGCCCGGATATTCCGCATTCCCTTATCTCTCTTTTGAGCTCGTACAATCTCCTCTCTAATGGTAGGCACAAGAGCAAGATTATACAATGCCCCATATGGAACCACTCTCAAACTTTGTTCCTCTTCCTCATCCGAAACAACTGACAAGTTATTAACGTGGGACATACGACTGAGCGCATCAGCCACCACGTTAGCTTTGCCTGGATGGTAATGGATCTCGAGCTCATAATCTTTGATTAATTCCAACCGTCTCTGCTGCCTCATATTGATATCCTTCTGAGTGAATATATACTTGAGGCTCTTATGGTCAGTGTAGAGGTGCACTAAATTTCCAAGTAAGTAGTGTCTCCACATTTTCAACGCAAGCACCACTGCAGCGAGTTCTAGGTCATGAGTAGGGTAGTGCTGCTCGTGGTTGCGGAGTTGACGAGATCCATACGTGATCAAACGTCTATCTTGCATTAATACGCAGCCAGGTCCAATGCCTGAGGCATCACAATAAACATCGAATGGCTTTGTTGTATCCGGTTGGGCTAGAACCGGTGCCGTTGCGAGATGTTTCTTCAGAGTTTGAAATGCCTCTTCACAGGCCTCAGTCCACACATACATGCTGCTCTTTTTCAATAATTCCGTCATGGGCTTAGCAACCTTCGAAAAGCTAGGGATAAAACTCCGATAGTAACCCGCTAGTCCTAGAAAACTGCGGATTTGATGAACAGATGTTGGAGACTCCCACTTCAAGAATTGCTCAACTTTGGTCGGATCTACGGACACACCCTCCGCTGAAATAATGTGGCCTAAGAATGGTACTTTGCTAATACAAAATTCACACTTGCTGAATTTGGCATACAACTATGTTCTCGTAAGCATTGGAGCACAATATGGAGATGTTTGGTGTGCTCATCCTCCGATTTGGAGTATACGAGAATGTCGTCGATGAAAACCACGACGAACTGATCCAACTCTGGCATGAATACATAATTCATGAGGTACATGAAATGTGCGGGTGCATTCGTTAGCCCGAAAGACATGACTAGATACTCATAGAGCCCGTATCTAGTCGAGAAGGCCGTCTTCGGTATATCCTCCGCTCTGATTTTTATCTGATGATACCCGGACCTCAAGTCCATCTTGGAGAATACTTTGGCACCCACTAACTGATCAAATAAAATATCAATCCGCGGCAGTGGATATTTATTTTTGATCGTCACTGCATTCAGCGGCCGATAATCCACACATAACCGTAGCGATTCATCCTTTTTCTTCACAAAGAGGACTGAACAGCCCCATGGTGATGATCTTGGCCTGATGAACCCTTTGTCCATTAAGTCTTTTAACTGCTCTTTCAATTCAGCTTATTCTTTCGGAGACATTTTGTACGGCCTCTGAGATATCGATGTGGTTCCCGGTGCTAACTCAATCTTGAATACCACGTCTCTTTCAGGTGGCATCCCTGGAAGATCGTCGGGAAATACATCTGGGTACTCACGGACCACTAGAATATCCTCCAGTTTCATGGTCACACTGTGGTATGCAACTAACATTTCAGTCTCCACGTCTTCAAGTATGAGTGTTTGAAGACCGTAGAACGGAGAGTCCAGGTGAACAATCCATGGACCGATGTCAAGAACAACCCCGTGTTAGTTCATCCACGCCATTCCTAAGATCACATTGATCTTCTGCCCCTCTAACACAATGAGTGTTGTGAGGTATAATTTCCCACCTAAGCACAGGGGTGCTTTGATCACTACTTCATTAGCAGCTATGTTTCCACCGGGTGAGCTGATAAGGTAGTGAACTTTCGGTGTAGTGGTGAAGAGCTCAGCTTTGCACACAAATAATCTGCTGATGAAATTGTGTGGCTACAGAGTCAAACAAAATCACTACAGGAAGTTCATTGAGTGTGAACGTTCCCGCTAGCACAGGTGCACCTTCCGGCACATCCTCTAGAGCTGTATGATAGATACACCCGGACTTTGGTGCTGTTCCTTGGAGCTGAGCACGGGAGTGATTTATACCCTGCTCTGGTATATTTCCTATGTGCCGTATCCTTTCTGGACACCTCCTGCTGATGTGACCCAAATAACCGCACGTGAAGCACGGTTTCTCAGCCGGTTCTATGTTACTCTGAGACGGACACTAGGTGCATTCTATTGCGGCACGAACGCTTGAGGAACAGAATATTGAGGCTGCATATACCGTTGTTGCAGCTGTCCGAATTCAGAATATGGAGATGAACGACTTGAATATTGTTGGAGTCGTCTAGCCGGCTGCATCAGCTGACAGTTCAAGGTACTGTCTACCACCCGGTATTTATGACGAGCAATATTGCTACTATCTGGTGGTATACTGTTCTTTCTTTTCTCAGCCTGAACTTCTCGCTGAGCATCTTCAATCATGATGGCAGCACTCATCGATTCGTTGAAATTATTTTGGTCTGCTAAGATGAGTCTTTCCTTTAGCTTGGGATTGAGACTGCAAAATAATCATTCGCACTTTTGTGCCTCAGTGTTCACATATTCAGGCACATACTGTGCCAGTTTGTTGAACACTCGCGAATGTGAGTATGCATCCCTCACTCCTTGTTTTAAGACTAGAAACTCCTCGAGTTTCCATTGAATTATTCCAGAAGGAACATGATAAGCAAGAAATGCCTTCCAGAATTCCGTCCATGAAAAATGATGTCTAGCTGGTAAGGAGGCGAGTTGATTTGCCCACCATGCACTGGCGGACCCGTGAAGTTGTTGTGCCGCGTATAAGACTTTCTGTCGTTCGGTGCATTGGAGCAACCTGAACTTAGATTCAATGTTACGGATCCAGCTATCCGCTACCAGAGGATCCTCAGCTTCAATGAAAACCAGTGGTTGAGTCGCCAAGAACTCAACGTAGGAACTCATTTGAGGTTGTCGAAATTCTTCATCTTGACATCCCTCTTGACGGGATGTATTCATCACAAGGGTGCGGAGCAAGTCGGTTCGCTCATCGCTTGCACCCGTCATGGCAGCCAGCATGTCCGCCATTGTGACCGTAGGTGAAAGTCTTGGTGGCGGCTGCTATTGCGGAGCTCGCTGCTCCCGCTGTGGAGAGTTATCACCACCACCACCACTGGAATCACCCACTTCACCCATGGAATGAGTTTGCACCATTCTACAATTGCAAGAGTTCATTATCAGTTTAACATTATCACTTGATTTATTCCATGAACAAAGTAGTGGAACACTGATAATGAAGTCTTAACATGTAAGCAAAATGATTTATGCGCAAACTTTTTGTAAGGGCCTCAGTTTTTGACACCTACTTGAAGTGTTCATCACCACACCACACACCTCATTTGAAGTAAGTTGATGAACACAAATGAAGAGCAAGTAACCACCATCAACATGCTCATTAGAGAACAAACTCACATATTGCAAAATTGGTATTTCCCACATGTGATATAGGTGGGCTGGACATATGAAAACTCCTACACATTGCTAAGGATGTCCATGCCAAGTTTCATCCAAATTCAAAACCTTTTTGAGGTCATTTTTGGTATAGTTAGGAAGAGAGCAGTTTGAAACCATATTCAAATTCAAACTGTTTTTATCCCATGAATTTAAAAGTGGGAGGCATATTCTTATTCAGCACATTTTTGTGAGCTCACACACCAATTTTCACTCCATTTGGAGTTAATCTTGACATGAGCTAAGTGGGACAAATTCAAACTTTATTTGAATTCAAAACTGAACTTGTGCTGAAATTCATTCAAACCAAACCCAATTTGAATTCTACTCAATTCAAATGGCTCATGGGTGAATAATTTGAATACCCAGGATTATTTTGGGGCTCACTGTTTACAACAGTGATTAGGAGTGAATTTCAGAGGTTAAAACCCCGGGTGGGACCCACATGTCATAGAGAGGAGGAGGCAAAACTTGCACACAAAGTCACAGCCTCGGTGGGAAATTCCACCGAGCAGCTGTCGGCTGCGCCACCGAGCAGCCACCGGCGCCACCAGCTGCTTCCCCTCTACGCACGCTGGCGCCCAGGCGGCCTGCTCGCGCCCCCACACGACCGTCATCGCCTCAGCGGGGTGAAGACCGGGTGCCTTCTTATCCCCGTGAGCGACACTGGGCGGCGCCATTCCTTTTCTTCCTGAGCTCTCGGTCGATCGGGAAAACACAGCAAACAATCGTGTCCTCGCCTCTCCGAGTTGCCAGGCAACATCCTGAGCTCGAGCACCACCCTCCCAACGCCTGAACCACCGGGTTTCGGCCCCTGTTCCCGTGATCAACGACGACCGCCGCAGTTTAGCTGAAGGACGGCGATCGGTCTCACGTGGGCAGCACACTACAGCCACTTCCACGGCCGAGGAAGGGCGGCAACAGGAGCGCACAGACTCCACGCTGCTTCCACCTGAAGCTCAAGCCACGCCGTGAACTCTCGCTGGCGAATTCTCAGTTTTTGCTCCGGCAACCTTAAACTGAACTTCTGGTACGGTTTCTTCAAATTCTCGCTCTATGATCTTTCGGAGGTTATCATATCTTGCACATAGACGCTGGACTAGCCGGCAATCAAGTTCTTTTCTGCATCCGTGACGTGAAACTGTCTAGGAGTGACGAATTTCGAGCTCGATCGAGGGCTGTCATGGCGGGCACGATCGGTCACACGGTGCCGACCGACTTGCCGCCATCCCTGAACCCTTTTGACACTTTGTCGAGCTTCCTAGAGGTACACTGATGCAGTAGGACCGTTTGTTCGAGGTGTTGGCGGGTTAGAACCCACGGTCGACGGCGCCGAACCTCAACCAAGGCCGCGGCACGTCGCCGGGTTATTTCTGGTCACCCCCAGCCCGACCTGACACCACCGACGTGTTCCTCGATGTCGACAACCCCCTGGCGGCGAGTTTCAGACCATTGGAGGTCCGGCAGCGGCGAGTCGGCGAGCTCCGGGTCTGCTCCGGCGAGGTCGGCGGCGCGGGCGCGAGAGAGCAGCGGGAGGAAGACGAAGCTGGCTGGCCCACGTGTCAGCGGCTGAAGAATTTAAATCGAGATCGGGTGTGGCCGGGATCGGCTGTGCTGGCGCACACATACCCTGTGAGCCCTGGTGTGCCGGACACCTCCGCGCTCAACACGTGTCCCCGCGGGCCCCCGAGAGTTTAAACTTTTCCCCCGATTTTCAGAATTCTTCCAAACTTCAAATCCTCATAACTTTGGCTAGAAAGCTCCAAATTGAGTGAACCAAATTTTGTTGGATTCAGCTCCCTGAGCACTTTCCAGCAAATCAAGTTTCACCTCATGAAATCCTTATTTCTCCAGAATTAATTCCTCAAAGTTTAAATTGTTTGGAATTTTAACTGTAGAATCCTTTGGAGGAAAATCCTGAAATTTTTCTGGATGTTCACCAAAATATCCCTGAACTACCATAAAAATTTCAGATCCATTTGAGCTCATTTGATCCACCTAATGGTGTGATTAGTGAAACTGTTCCAGAGAAAATAGAAAATGTTCAGAAACATTTTCAGAATTTTCTCTGAAATTGTTTAGCTCATATCTTTAGCTAGGAACCTTAAAATTAAGTGAGACCAATTCCATTAGAACCCTCTGAAAATCTAGTTTTCAGAAAGTCATAGTTTGTTTCATGAAAATCCTTAGAACACCCTAAAAGCCTTCAATTAAGGTCAAGTACATGATTAATTGTGGAGGGCTCAAATGAGCTTTGCTGCAACTAAAACTTGACCAAGTCTCTGTTTAGGTTGTAACCAAGCCACAGTAAAAAATTCACAGGCATTGGGCTTGTCTAGTAAGAGTTATAGACTTCACAAGTTAAAAGTTAATACAACTGCATTTAAATTAATACATGTATTGCTTCTATCATGTAGTCGCTAAGGTCGAGGAGGAACCCGAAGTCCTAGACTTCGTTACTCCGGAGGAGCAGCTAGCCTACGACCAAGAGCAGCAAGGCAAGCTCCGGTTTGCATTAACCTTTTTACAAATTCTTATTGTTTTGAGCATTTACTTGAGTACCATGAATACTTGCATTAGAGTCTTGTTTGGAAACTCAATTGCACAGCCAAGAAAATCATGGGTTGGGTTTAGGATTGCAAACCCCGTTAGCTACTGCAATGCTAAATAGTGTAGGATTCGGTACAAGTCGAGTAGTTGGAACTACTCGCGAGCATAGGCTAGAGGCACTCGACTCGGGTAGAGATAGCACATGATACACATGGCAAGAAAAATGAGACCGAGCGGAGAGTAAGGGCAGCAGGACTTTGGGGTCTGTGTGCTATAGCTCCACTTGTGTCGATTGAGGACCGAGCCGTGTGCGGGCCTGTTGAACAAGCTAGAACAGTACCGAAGACCTACCGGCTATATGGGAACCGGGAAACTGATGTAACTCGGGTAGCTGGGTGTTGAGGCATAGCTGGTCGTTCAGAGGGTAGGTTGAGAGCTCGAGGTGTAAATCGGCTGGCGGCACTAAGATGCGCGTGCAAAGACCTCTTACTCGGGACGATTGGACCGGTTCAACATTTGGCTAACGGGTGAAAGGTAGTCGCGTACGGCGTCCGTGATGGTTGTTGTAGGCAACATCGAGTACGGGCGTACGTGACGAGTTGTTCGGGTAACCCTGCAGGTGTAAATCGATTATAATCGCTGTCCCTCGCGGCCAGTGAGTACCACTTGTTCACTGTACCGTGACGTAGAAATAACAGAGTAGTTGCATGTTAAAATGTTGCTGATTGAAAGATGGACTTGATTGCTAATGACTTGCTGTAGTTTATAGCTAACTAAAGTTCATTTCAACTTTGGGCAAAGTACATGAGAGAAATGCGTTTCTTGTTTGATTGTGGCTCCCTCATGTACCTTAGCGTAAGGTTCTCCACAACCTGCTGCTAAAACTTGAAAGTAAGGTTCTACTAATTAGGCGAGTCCTTGCAAATGATTTTTACCTCATGTAACCCACCACCCGCATTTAGAAGTTCCATGTTTAGGTGAGACGGGTCAGACTTGCTGAGCCTTCGTGCTCACTGCTTGTGTTTGAAGCTTTTGCAGGGTTCTATGAGGAAGGGACTCCCGAAGAGGAGACGGAACCCCAGGAGGGGAACCCCGTCGAGTGGGAGTCGTGCACGCCGCAGAGTTAGTGTGTGTGTGTGCTAGCAAGGACACGTTCAAGGGCTAACCATGCACTTGATGCTTAGTCTACGCCCGTGAGTGTAGACTGAACTTATTTTGATGTAAACATGTTCATAAACTTGTTTATGTAATAAAATTTCGCTTCCGCTTTGTACCTTTGACGTGTGTTATCCGGTGCTGTGCAACGCAGCACCCCTCAGCATGATCCTGGCTCGACAAGACCGTGGGGTCGTGTCAGCGCTGGTATCAGAGCTCGCTTGAGGTTTAACGCACTACAAAGGTCATCTTTTTCAAAAATCCAGTGAGGAACGAGTTAGTAGCCCGTATAAGGATGTTATTAGCATATAGAAAGTGGCATACCAACCTATTTGCTTATGTCGGAAAATCGTGTATCTCGGGACGTTTATGTCTTGGGGGGTACACGTAAGCGCTGTCCACCAGTGCGCACAAGCTGAAGGGTGGAGCCCCACGGGTGGCAGGTAACCCGACCCCCTTTGATATCGTCTACGACTCTTCATGTCGTTTGGGGTATACGAGCAACGTCTGTCCCTGACGTGCGTGGTGCAACTTGGGAGACCCCGTCACATGGTCTGAAACGTGAACATGTAGCTCAAGGCGTGTTTGGCTTGAGAACATCCGGGCGAGTGATGACGGCCGGGTGTACGAACTGTATGGATTCCGGGCTCGGTGTGCAGCCGAGTCTGATGATTGTTTGAGTTTCTGCAGGTAGTCTGACCACGAAACGGTAGACGTGTAGCATCCGTGTGCGAGTGACGTTTAGTGCCACTGAAATAACGAAGCCGGCTAAGTCCGGTATAGGATTTTCTTTGTGAGGACGTAGTACCGACATAATTTGGTGACGCATCGACGTCACACCCAACTAAATGAACAACTTCATTTAAAAACTTGAAGGTTTTGATCTAAAGTAGTAAAACTTGATGTAACTCCTTCCCTTGAACAGGATATT
This sequence comes from Neostapfia colusana, assembly GCA_030760725.1. Classification (NCBI taxonomy): domain Eukaryota; kingdom Viridiplantae; phylum Streptophyta; class Magnoliopsida; order Poales; family Poaceae; genus Neostapfia; species Neostapfia colusana. The sequence continues at coordinate 54,348,570 of JASWHV010000017.1, forward strand.
CAAAGTTAACAAGTTTACAACTTATAGGTTGTTAAGGACAGAGCACTCTGTTTTCAGCTGAATCAAGGCTGAAGTTAATCAGAGGTTAGAAGTTGAGTTCTTTCTAGGTTGGGGTCATATGATACATTTCTGGAAATATTTGGAAAAGCTTTACAACTTTTCTGTTAATATCCATAGGTGTTTCATCCCTTAACCAATCGAAAAATGCAGTAGAGTTGAAACTGTCCAGAAAACAGGACAGAGTAAAGACTCTCTGTAAACTCTCTGTAAATTAAGCATAACTTCCTGATTAAAAATCCAAAAATTAAAAATGAGGTAGTTCTGGAAATCTTATGAGATAGGTTACAACTTTGTAACAGAAAGTTTTGTCAGACTAGGAACATAATTAACTGGGATTCTTGGATCGAATCAGTACCTAAAGCAGGGAGGTGCTGTCCAATTTTCTCCAGAAATTCTGTAAACTTTGACATCTCATAACTTTTGAACCAGGACAGATCTTAGGCCAAGCAAATACATTCCGGAAAGCTATTGAAGTTAGCTTTAACTTTGATGTTGAGTTCCAGAATTGGTTTTGCCTTCAACATGGCCTATATCAGGTTGAAATGGAAACCGGTCAGGGCTGTGATGGGAACAGCAGATCAGCAGTCAAATTTGTTTAAAATTTGAACTATGTTTCCAAGTTTTATGGGTTCAATGACATGTCTTATGTTATAACTCAGAGGTTTACTGTTTAAATAAATATTTGACATTTCTCAAATATATTTTTACAGATGACAGCAGATAAGCAATTGGAGAACGGGTGGGTGGTGTCCCACTGTTCTCACCGTAGCGGCTACCCGGAAGCATTGTGGCAAATGCTCCAATATTTCGGGTACAACCAGATGCCGCAGTACTTCGCCAAGGAAGAAGGCGAAGAGGGGAACAAGACATGGACGATCCATGTCGAAGTCCCTGCAGGACCTACGCCACCCGGTTGGGTGCCGTTCACCATTACAGTGAGAGGAAGACAACCGGAAGGGATGTGGCAAGTGGCAGCCCGTGACACCATGTCACGTTTCTGCCAACTACACGTGCAAGCTATGGAGGGCACTCCGTACGCGCTCGTTCCGGTGGAGGGACGAGCTCAGCATGTGTGGGAAGAGAGGTACCTGGAGGCAACGGACCCGAGTTGTCCAAGGTACAACCCCGCGGAGGCAAACCTTAGCCTCCAGATGAGGGCGGGAAACGCCGTGATGGACAGCCAAGCTGTTCATACGGAGCATCTCGCCACAAAGCTCAAGGAGGGCACGAGCCGTGGAGACCATTTCGAGAGTGCTCACAGCGCACTCCGCAATGTGCTCCTTCCGACGATCAAGCGACTGAATGAACAGCACAATCAGTTGCATCGTCTGAAGAAGGTGAAGAGGAAAAGCCGTGTCAACATCGCGGCATTGCAAGAACTGGTACAGAATCTGACCCAGCAGAACAAGGAACTTACTCAAGAGCGGGACGACGCTATTGAGGAAGGCCAAGGCTGGGAAGAGAACTACAACCAGGCTATGAACGAGGTGCATGCTTTGCAGGACCTCGTACCTCCGGTATTGGGCATACCGGTGGTCTTGGGTCTTCCAGCAATGGGAGAACCCGGGATGGGAGAAGAGGTGGTAGATCCAGAGCCACCAGCAGAGGTACCGGAGGAGGATGACCCGCAGGAGGTCGAGTTCTACTCCGAGTAGGGGGTTACAGTTGCCATGTAGGGCAGCTAGGGTAGTGTAGCCCAAATTTTGTAATCGGTGACATGTCGTGTAGACAGTAGCGTATGTATAGGTAGTGACGACATGAGCACGACTTCTCGGAGACCCGAGAATAATGTATCTTGTATAAAGTTTATGCTTTATCAATATATGTGAATGTTGTGCAAATTATTCATGTGTCACTTCAATACCTACTGTTACATATGGAATTTTAAGTAAGACATGTGCTAATCGCTGCTGTTTTGAATTTCAGAATGACGCGTACTCGTGCGAACCCTGATGTCGGGGGTACTAGCCAAGGGGGAGAGACCTCCCAACAGCCTCCCGAGGACTCCTCGGGACAACAGCAGCAGCAACAGCAACAGCAAACACCGCCACCGCCACTGCCAACGGTTACATTGGCCGACATCGTCGCGGCAATGGCGGGTTCACATCAGCAGCACACGGAGCTGCTGCAAACTTTAATTGCGAATACGTCTCGCCCAGAGAGACGTCAAGACCGGGAGGAGTGTCAACAGAGCTCCTACTCCGACTTCCTGGCGACTCATCCCCCGGTATTCTCAAGGGCGGATGAACCTCTTGACGCGGACAACTGGCTCCGCGCCATAGAGATGAAGTTCGGGCTGCTCCAGATAAGTGAGCAGCGCAAGACTCAGTTCACAGTCCAGCAGATCCAAGGATCCACGAGCGCGTGGTGGGCCAACTTCTGTGCTTCACAGCCCACCGACCGAGTGATGACCTGGATGGAGTTCCGGACGGCCTTCAGGGCCTATCACATACCGCCAGGTCTGATGAAGAGGAAGACGCATGAATTCCTACAACTGCAACAAGGGAGCAGGAACGCGCTGGAATACTCCAGAGCGTTCAACGATCTCGCGCTTTATGCGTTGTATCATGCCGATACCGACGAGAAGCGGCGGGACCACTTTTACCAGGGGCTTAACCCGCTCCTGAAGGACAAGTTGGCGATGTTCAATCACGGCAGCCTCAACGACATCATTGATGCTGCAATTGTTCAGGAGGACTCCGGCAGAGAGAAAGCGAAGCGCGCCGCAGAGCAGCGGAGAAGGAGGCGGTCCTTCTCAGAAGTTTTGGATGGTGAATCGCCCACCATCAGGTCCACGCTGGCAGCCACCACAGCGGTCGATGCCATTCCGCAGTCGGCCGTACTCTTCACCGGCGTTCAGGCCGGCACTGCCAGTACCACCTCCGCAACAACAGCAACAGCGGGCAATGCCGCGTGTGTATGCACCTCAGCAGCGCATGCCAGGCTTTCGTCCCCTGAGCACTACACCAGCAGCGGCCACATGTTACAAGTGTGGTCGTCCAGGACACTTCGCGAGCAGTTGCCCGGAGAGGCAAGGCGGCGGAGTGGCACCGCAGTTTCCGGGGAGGAATCAACCCCGGAACCCTACTAATGCGCGGCGGGCAAACCCTAGGCCCGGCACTGTCCACCAGCTTGCCATAGAGGACGTGCCGGAGGGCGAGCCAATCCTTGCGGGTATGTTCCAACTCCACCAGCATCCCGCTATAATATTATTTGATTCAGGGCCACGCATAGCTTCATTAGCCAAGCTTTCATTGATAAGTATAGCTTGCAAATACTACCCACCGATAGTCCTTAAGTGATCTGTTCACCGGGTGGGAAAATTTCAGCAAGCATGATGGTCCCAAAAGCGCCATTGTGCTTAGAGGGTAGAGTCTACCCTACGTCTCTCATAATCTTAGAGGGACAAAAGGTCGATGTCATCTTAGGAATGTCGTGGTTAACCCGCCACGGCACTGTTTTAGACACCGTCCTTCAAGTTGTGCACTTGAACTCAGAAGTGCACGAGTCTCACTCCTTATTTCTGGACAGTCCAGAAATAAAACTTCCAAGTGTCTATCACGCCACAACCATCAGATTGGAAGATATTCCAGAAATCCGAGAGTTCCCTGACGTGTTCCCGGAAGATTTACCGGGGATGCCACCCGATAGAGAGGTGGAGTTCAAGATTGAACTTGCACCGGGAACCATGCCAATATTCCGAAGGCTGTACAAGATGGCGCCCAAGGAGTTGGCTGAACTGAAGACTCAGCTCACGGACCTTCTGGAGAAGGGTTTTATTAGGCCGAGCTCCTCGCCATGGGGATGTTCGGCATTATTTGTCAAGAAGAAGGATGAGACGTTGCGGCTTTGCGTGGACTATCGTCCATTAAATGCCGTAACCATCAAGAACAAGTACCCGTTGCCACAGATCGACATGTTGTTTGATCAGTTGGTCGAAGCAAAGATCTTTTCCAAGATGGATTTAAGATCCGGGTACCATCAGATTAAGATAAGCGTGGAGGACATTCCAAAGACAGCTTTCTCGACAAGGTACAGACTTTATGAGTACCTGGTCATGTCCTTCGGCCTCACCAATGCTCCAGCTCACTTCATGTACTTGATGAACTCGGTATTCATGCCGGAGCTGGACAAGTTTGTCGTGGTCTTCATCGACGATATCCTGGTATATTCCAAGTCGGAAGAAGATCACAAGAAGCATTTGCGTATAGTCTTGCAACGGCTGCGGGATCACAAGTTATACGCGAAATTCAGCAAATGCGAGTTCTGGATATCGCAAGTGCCCTTCCTCGGGCATATCATCTCAGCGGAGGGTATCTCTGTAGACCCGAGCAAGATCACTCAAGTGCTGAATTGGAAATCCCCGAGAACTGTTCACGAGGTACGGAGTTTCCTCGGACTCGCGGGATATTATCGGAGGTTCATTCCGAACTTCTCGAAGATTGCCAAGCCTATGACGGAGCTGCTGAAGAAGGCAACCAAATATGTTTGGAGTCCAACATGTGAAGCAGCATTCAAGGCTTTAGTCAAGCACCTCACATCAGCACCGGTTTTGGCGCAGCCAGACACAACAAAACCATTCGATGTGTACTGCGATGCGTCCGGCATTGGGCTCGGATGTGTGCTGATGCAAGACCGAAGAGTGGTCGCGTATGGATCACGGCAGCTTAGAAATCATGAGCAGAATTATCCAACCCACGACTTGGAGCTCGCTGCCGTGGTACTTGCACTGAAGATGTGGAGGCACTACCTACTCGGTAATCTCGTACATCTATATACCGACCACAAAAGCCTCAAGTACATATTCACTCAGAAGGAGCTGAACATGAGGCAACGAAGATGGTTAGAATTGATAAAAGATTACGAAATAGAGATCCATTATCATCCGGGCAAAGCAAACGTAGTGGCAGATGCGCTGAGCCGCAAGTCACACGTCAATAATCTGACCATCACACCGTTGGAAGAGAGCGAACCACCACTACATATGATTCCACACGGAGCTCTCTACAACCTAGCTTTGATCCCCATCATCCATGAAGAGATAGCGGCAGCCCATAAGAATGACAAGGGCATGTCGCATTTGCGGAGACGGGTAGACAGTGGGGAGTTGAAATGTTTCCGGAAGGACGGAGACGGTGTCCTATGGTTCAAGGACCGGATCGTCGTACCCCGTAACCCGGAATTACGGAAGAAGATCTTTGATGAGGCTCACTTATCAACGTTTTCTATTCACCCCGGCAGCAACCAGATGTATCAAGAACTCAGAAGCAAGTTTTGATGGACACGGATGAAACGGGAGACTGCAAAATACGTGTCCGAGTGTGATACCTGTCGAAGGTTGAAGGCAGACCATATGCGGAAACCGGGACTGCTGCAACCACTGGGCATTCCTGCCTGGAAATGGGAGGATGTGAGCACGGACTTCATCGTCGGTTTACCCACCACCTTGCAGAAACATCATTCTGTGGGGGTGATCGTCGATCGGCTCACCAAAGTTGCCCATTTCATCCCGGTCAACACCAACTACAATGCCAAGAAGTACGCTGAACTGTACATCTCACGGATCCTATGCTTGTACGGCGTACCCCGTACTATCATATCGGATCGGGGCACTTTATTTGTGTCCTGTTTTTGGGAGCAGCTGCACGCTGCCTCGGGGACGAAGCTGATCCGTAGTTCAGCATACCACCCGCAGACGGATGGGCAAACGGAGCGGGTAAATCAGATCCTAGAAGACATGCTACGAGCTTGCGCTATCAACCATGGCAAGAATTGGGATGATCACTTGCCGTTAGCCGAGTTCTCGTACAATAATGGGTACCAAGCCAGCATCAAGATGGCACCTTACGAGGCACTATACGGTCGGAAGTGCCGCACACCATTGAACTGGTGTGAGTCTGGCGAAAGGGTTACCTTCGGGATTGACCTCGTCAACAATGCGGAAGAAAAGGTTCAACTGATTCAGGCGAACCTAAAAGCCGCTCAATCCCGTCAGAAACAGTATGCGGACCGGAGAAGGCACCCATTACAATTTGAAGTTGGAGATCACGTATATCTACGGGTATCTCCAATGAAGGGCGTAAACAGATTTGGGGTGAGAGGAAAGTTGGCACCCCGATTCATCGATCCATTCCAGATTACAGAAAGATGTGGATCAGTGGCATACCGGCTGAAATTACCAGAAGCACTTTCCGGTGTGCACGACGTCTTTCACATTTCCCAGCTGAGGAAGTGTCTCAAGCTATCAACTACCGTTCAGCTGGAAGATATTGAAGCACTGCAACTGGATCTCACCTATCGGGAGGAACCGGTGCAGATTATTGATGAAAAGGCCCGAACCACACGCAACCGTACGTTGTGGTTCTACAAGGTTCTATGGAGTAATCACTCCATGGACGAAGCGACATGGGAGAGTGAAGGATTCCTTCGCCTAACTACCCCGACTTTTTCACGTCGCATATCAGGTAATTTTCCACCGTCCTCTCTCTCATTTTCACCTTATAATCTCGGGACGAGATTCTTTTAAGGGGGGAGGAATGTAAGGGCCTCAGTTTTTGACACCTACTTGAAGTGTTCATCACCACACCACACACCTCATTTGAAGTAAGTTGATGAACACAAATGAAGAGCAAGTAACCACCATCAACATGCTCATTAGAGAACAAACTCACATATTGCAAAAGTGGTATTTCCCACATGTGATATAGGTGGGCTGGACATATGAAAACTCCTACACATTGCTAAGGATGTCCATGCCAAGTTTCACCCAAATTCAAAACCTTTTTGAGGTCATTTTGGGTATAGTTAGGAAGAGGGCAGTTTGAAACCATATTCAAATTCAAACTGTTTTTATCCCATGAATTTAAAAGTGGGAGGCATATTCTTATTCAGCACATTTCTGTGAGCTCACACACCAATTTCACTCCATTTGGAGTTGATCTTGACATGAGTTAAGTGGGACAAACTCAAACTTTATTTGAATTCAAAACTGAACTTGTGCTGAAATTCATTCAAACCAAACCCAATTTGAATTATACTCAATTCAAATGGCTCATGGGTGAATAATTTGAATACCCAGGGTTATTTGGGGCTCACTGTTTGCAACAGTGATTAGGAGTGAATTTCAGAGGTTAAAACCCCGGGTGGGACCCACATGTCATAGAGAGGAGGAGGCAAAACTTGCACACAAAGTCACAGCCTCGGTGGGAAATTCCACCGAGCAGCTGTCGGCTGCGCCACCGAGCAGCCACCGGTGCCACCAGCTGCTTCCCCTCTACGCGCGCTGGCGCCCAGGCGGCCTGCTCGCGCCCCCACGCGACCATCACCGCCTCAGCGGGGTGAAGACCGGGTGCCTTCTTATCCCCGTGAGCGACACTGGGCGGCGCCATTCCTTTTCTTCCCAAGCTCTCGGTCGATCGGGAAAACACAGCAAACAATCGTGTCCTCTCCTCTCCGAGTTGCCAGGCAACATCCTGAGATCGAGCACCACCCTCCCAACGCCTGAACCACCGGGTTTCGGCCCCTGTTCCCGTGATCAACGACGACCGCCGCAGTTTAGCTGAAGGACGGCGATCGATCTCACGTGGGCAGCACACTACAGCCACTTCCATGGCCGAGCAAGGGCGGCAACAGGAGCGCACGGACTCAACGCTGCTTCCACCTGAAGCTCAAGCCACGCCATGAACTCTCGCCGGCGAATTCTCAGTTTTGCTCCGGCAACCTTAAACTGAGCTTCCAGTATGATTTCTTCAAATTCTCGCTCTATGATCTTTCGGAGGTTATCAAATCTTGCACATAGACGCTGGACTAGCCGGCGATCAAGTTATTTTCTGCATCCGTAACGTGAAACTGTCTAGGAGTGATGAATTTCGAGCTCGATCGAGGGCGGTCATGGCGGGCACGATCGGTCACACGGTGCCGACCGACTTGCCGCCATCCCTGAACCCTTTTGACACGTTGTAGAGCTTCCTAGAGGTACACTGATGCTGTAGGACCGTTTGTTCGAGGTGTTGGCAGGTTAGAACCCACGGTCGACGGCGCCGAACCTCAACCGAGGCCGCGGCACGTCGCCGGGCTATTTCCGGTCAACCCCAGCCCGACCTGACACCACCGACGTGTTCCTCGACATCGACAACCCCCTGGCGGCGAGTTTCAGACCATGGGAGGTCCGGCAGCGGCGAGTCGGCGAGCTCCGGGCCGGCTCCGGCGAGGTCGGCGGCGCGGGCGCGAGAGAGCGGCGGGAGGAAGACGAAGCCGGCTGGCCCACGTGTCAGCGGCTGAAGAATTTAAATCGGGATCGGGTGTGGCCGGGATCGGCTGTGCTGGCGTGCAAATACCCTGTGAGCCCCGGTGTGCCGGACACATCCGCGCTCAACACGTGTCCCCGCGGGCCCCCAAGAGTTTAAACTTTTCCCCCGATTTTCAGAATTCTTCCAAACTTCAAATCCTCATAACTTTGGCTAGAAAGTTCCAAATCGAGTGAACCAAATTTTGTTGCATTCAGCTCCCTGAGAACTTTCCAGCAAATCAAGTTTCACCTCATGAAAATCCTTATTTCTCCAGAATTAATTCCTCAAATTTTAAACTGTTTGTAATTTTAACTGGAGAATCCTTTAGAGGAGAATCCTGAAATTTTGCTGGGATGTTCACCAAAATATCCCTGAACTACCATAAAAATTTCAGATCCATTTGAGCTCATTTGATCCACCTAATGGTGTGATTAGTGAAACTGTTCCAGAGAAAATAGAAAATGTTCAGAAACATTTTCAGAATTTTCTCTGAAATTGTTTAGCTCATATCTTTAGCTAGGAACCTTAAAATTAAGTGAGACCAATTACATTAGAACCCTCTGAAAATCTAGTTTTCAGAAAGTCATAGTTTGTTTCATGAAAATCCTTAGAACACCCTAAAAGCCTTCAATTAAGGTCAAGTACATGATTAATTGTGGAGGGCTCAAATGAGCTTTGCTGCAACTAAAACTTGACCAAGTCTCTGTTTAGGTTGTAACCAAGCCACAGTAAAAATTTCACAGTCATTCGGCTTGTCTAGTAAGAGTTATAGACTTCACAAGTTAAAAGTTAATACAACTGCATTTAAATTAATACATGTATTGCTTCTATCATGTAGTCGCTAAGGTCGAGGAGGAACCCGAAGTCCTAGACTTCGTTACTCTGGAGGAGCAGCTAGCCTACGACCAAGAGCAGCAAGGCAAGCTCCGGTTTGCATTAACCTTTTTACAAATTCTTATTGTTTTGAGCATTTACTTGAGTACCATGAATACTTGCATTAGAGTCTTGTTTGGAAACTCAATTGCATAGCCAATAAAACCATGGGTTGGGTTTAGGATTGCAAACCCCGTTAGCTACTGCAATGCTGAGATAGTGTAGGATTCGGTACAAGTCGAGTAGTTGGAACTACTCGCGAGCATAGGCTAGAGGCACTCGACTCGGGTAGAGATAGCACATGATACACATGGCAAGAAAAATGAGACCGAGCGGAGAGTAAGGGCAGCAGGACTTCGGGGTCTGTGTGCTATAGCTCCACTTGTGTCGATTGAGGACCGAGCCATGTGCGGGCCTGTTGAACAATCTAGAACAGTACCGAAGACCTACCGGCTATATGGGAACCGGGAAACTGATGTAACTCGGGTAGCTGGGTTGAGAGCTCGAGGTGTAAATCGGCTGGCGGCACTAAGATGCGCGTGGAGAGACCTCTTGCTCGGGACGATTGGACCGGTTCAACATTTGGCTAACGGGTGAAAGGTAGTCGCGTACGGCGTCCGTGATGGTTGTTGTAGGCAACATCGAGTACGGGCGTACGTGACGGGTTGTTCGGGTAACCCTGCAGGTGTAAATCGATTATAATCGCCGTCCCTCGCGGTCAGTGAGTACCACTTGTTCACTGTACCGTGACGTAGAAATAACAGAGTAGTTGCATGCTAAAATGTTGCTGATTGAAAGATGGACTTGATTGCTAATGACTTGCTGTAGTTTAGAGCTAACTAAAGTTCATTTCAACTTTGGGCAAAGTACATGAGAGAAATGCGTTTCTTGTTTGATTGCGGCTCTCTCATGTACCTTAGCGTAAGGTTCTCCACAACCTGCTGCTAAAACTTGAAAGTAAGGTTCTACTAATTAGACGAGTCCTTGCAAATGATTTTTACCTCATGTAACCCACCACCCCTCATTTAGATGTTCCATGTTTAGGTGAGACGGGTCAGACTTGCTGAGCCTTCGTGCTCACTGCTTGTGTTTGAAGCTTTTGCAGGGTTCTATGAGGAAGGGACTCCCGAAGAGGAGACGGAACCCCAGGAGGGGAACCCCGTCGAGTGGGAGTTGTGCACGCCGCAGAGTTAGTGTGCGTGTGTGCTAGCAAGGACACGTTCAAGGGCTGAACGTGCACTTGATGCTTAGTCTACGCCCATGAGTGTAGACTGAACTTATTTTGATGTAAACATGTTCATAAACTTGTTTATGTAATAAAATTTCGCTTCCGCTTTGTACCTTTGACGTGTGTTATCTGGTGCTGTGCAACGCAGCACCCCTCAGCGTGATCCTGGCTCGACAAGACCGTGGGGTCGTGTCACTTTTTCACTAACGATAAGGTTTTAAGGAAATAACTGGAATAGTCCCAGTTAAGATCATCCTGCCCCGGATTGACCAGTCCTCAAACCAACCCGATTTCTGCTGCCAAAACAACTGTTTCATGGCTTGGATTAAATACCAAAGTTGACTTCAGTACCTTTCCATAAAATAGTCATTTGCCACTAACTAAGTTCTAGATCAAAAGTTATTAGCTTCCAAGGTTGATAGAAATTCTGTAGGAATTTCAGCAGCACCTCCCTTGTACGTGCTCACTTTGAGTCAACTTTCCATACAGTTAGAGACGTACATGGACTCAACTCATAATTACAAAGTTGAAACAAGGTTCGTAAGCTTTCCAGAATTGTAAGATTTCACATTTTACAATCCTTATACAGGATGTTATAAGCAAAATCCAAATCAGTACATAAACTATGCACAGCCTTTGAGTACTCTGGACAGTTTCATTTGTACTGCAGATTTCACCCCTTTACAGGAGGATTCTTGTAAAGGTCCCAAAATTATGAATACAAAGAAACACTTATTTGCAAAAGTTGGTTTCATATGTATGAAAACTGGGACTTGTTAAAACTTTTCCCCACATGTGATAACACACATGAGGATTTTGCTTCACACAAGTCAAATGTTTATTTGAGAACTTGGAACCCTAGAGGGGTCAAAAACAAGGATGGGAAGTTCCCATATGTGTGAGAAAGCAAAAATCAGATTTAGAACAATTGTTCAAACTCAAAATTCAAATGAGAGTAACACTAGGAATTTCCAAACTGTTGTGCTATAAATCTCATTTGCAACAGCCAAAATAAAGATCAGATTTCATATTTGGATTCCTTGAGTCCAAATTAGGGGGTGTGCAAAGTTTCATGATTTATAGAAATAGTTTGCAACCCATTTTGCAAAATGGACTTTAAAAGACAAGGAATTCAAATGCATGTTTGAATTTGGATGAAACTTGCCCAATTATCCAAATCCATATCAGATTTAAACTTCCACAATTGAATTCCATCAATATTCAAATTGGGGAGATATTTAGAGGGGATAAGGAGGACTGACATGTGGGACCCACATGTCATTGGGAGCACTGAAATTGTAAAAGATCTGAAGTCCACAGTCTTCATTTGATTTACTCCCACGTGAAGCAACGGCCGAAGCCACCTCCCCTCCGCTCGACACCGAGGGCCAGCCAGCGGCCAGCTCCTGCTGGGTTTTATCGCGCTGGGGGTCGGTACCGGACGTCTATATCCTCTCCCGACCTCCCGTTGGCCTTATCACCGAGGACCGGGCGTTCTTTTCCTTCTCCTCACGCGAGAGACAGGACAGAGCGGCCGACGCTCGAGCACTCCGGTCGCCCACCGCCCAGCTCGCGTGCAACCCCCAGCTGATCGGCAAAACCACACAACGGAAACCCCCACGACCTCCTCGAGCCATCGCCCAGTGTGTTCGTGCCCTCTACGCCGAGAACCTTGAGTTTCCGCGGCGGCCGAACACCCCGGCGGCGACGTGCTCCCGTGGACAGCTCCACAGAGCGGCTTTCACGACCAAGAAAGCGGTCCCTGGGACGCGGAAGGTCTCCGTGCAGCTTCCACCCGAAGCACCGAGTCTGTCTCGTCCTCTCAACAACGAATTTCAAAGATCCTCTCCGGCCGGTGAAAACTGACCCGCGGGTATGAATCGACGAAATTCTCGAGTTATATTCATTTAGAGCTCTGCAAATTTCGCACATAGAATCTAGACTGGTGTAGCAACTTTTCTTCTTCACAAAACGTCGCATGAAACCCATGGTAGACGGCTTGTTTCAAGCTTTTCCAACGGCTACCACAATAAGGGGCATCGGGTGCACGATGAACCCTAGGTTTGGAGCCGTTTCCATGCCCATATGCGGCCATGCCGAGCAGGGCAAATCTCCACTGGTGCTGTAGAACCTTTCTAGTGGACTTCTTGCGGGCTAGAGCATCGGGGCAACGTTGCCGAACTCCCTCAGAGCCGCTGCACCGGTGCGGGGTGGTTTAGGAACCTCGCCGGTCTGGGGAAGTCCCACCATCGTGTTCCTCGGGTTAAAATAGGTCCTGGCGGCGAGTGACAGCTCGGGAGTTGGTCGGAGCGACGAAAACCGGCGAACTCCGGCGAGCCCGGCGGCGCAGAAGCGCGGGGGCGGGAGGTAGACGAAGGTGCTACCGGCCCCACGCGTCAGTCGCACGGATACAGTGGACCGGATACTCTGTGGCGCGGGATCGGCTGTGACAGCGCGGGAAACAATTCTGTAGCCCGTGTGGCGCGCTCCCGGCAGCAGACACGTGTCCCATGGCCCACAGTCAGGTTTAAACTTTTCCCCGGATTTATTCAAATCCCAGATTTTTCCCCAAACTTTAGAAGAGCATAACTTTTGCTAGGAACCTCCAAATTTAGTGATTCAAATTGGGTTAGATTCAGATTGACAAACTCTATCCAAATATGCAACCCAATTTGTATGAAAGTCTTTATTTAATTCTGGAAAATTCTTTAAAGCTTTTCAGCAAAAGAATTTTAGGGGGAGTTTGGTTTATCCAAAAATCCTCAAATTTTGCCAGGATATTCTTTAGGGTGTTATTAGACTCCTGTAAAGGTTTCAGCTCATTTGGAGTTGAATTGATCAGGGTAATTCAGATTGTAAGTTCCTGTATTCAAATGAATACAGAAACATTTTCAGAGAATTTCCAAAACTTGTAAATTCAGTTCTGGGAAATTCTTAGCTCCAAAAATCCTAGGAAAATTCATGTAGACTCTATAAACTATAATTGAAATTGTGGTTCAATGAGTTTGACATGAAAATGGATGTTACCTCAGAATTAATTCATCTTTGACTAAACACTTAGAGAATTATTCTGAATAAACCATTCCATGGAAGGGGCTAAATTTTGGTCCAGAGGACTTTCTTGTGACAAGGAACTCACCTAAAAATTCTCAGCTCCAGTAGAGCTCTGGATCACCACTGTCATGTGTGATCCCTTAAGGTGATCAACACTTAAGTGGGAAAAGCACTTAATAAGTGATCTTAGTGTTTAAGCCCAACCCAAACCACTAGCACCAGTGTCATTATAAATTCTTAAACAAAGTTCCAGTTTTAAAATGGTTGTTAGATCTTATGAGCAAAAGCTTTTCAATTAAATACATATGCATGATCATATCGTGTAGCATATACGTGAAGAAGGTGAGAAGGACTTGAAGTGAAGATCAAGGAGGAAGGAGAACAAGTGATCAAGCTCCAAGTGGTCGTCACTAACTGATTGTAACAGTAGTCACCTGCAAAACAGGCAAGCCCCGGTTTGCACTTGAACCATTTTATAAAACATTTTCATTTGTAGAGATCATAGCTTTGCATCGTTGATTGCATTACGTCTAGATGATATTGAAAACTCCACTTGCATGACCAGAAACACCTATGAGAGAAAGGGTAGAATAGCAACTCCTCGAGGGAATTTGGCTACGCTAATGTTAGTAGGAAAGGTCCGGTAGAAGACGAGTAGTTGGAATCTACTCGCGAGTTTAGGGCTGGTTTACTCAGAACGGGTCCGAATTAGAAAGAATGATGAAAGTTCACACTTAAGAAATGGAGACCGGGCAGGGAGGTTTAGATGCAGCAGGTTGCAGGCCGTGCGTGCATAGCCCTGCCTGTGTCGGTTAAGGCCCGTCCGTGCTTGGCCCTGTTGGACAAGTTTGAGTTGTGTACCGGGCACATACTGGCTATATGGGACCCAAGAAACCGATGTGCCTTGGGAGATCCATAGTGGAACTTTTCCAACTGCCTTAGGCTTTCGGCGTCAGGGTAGCAGGAGGTAACTCGCTCAAGAACATACCACAGCGGGTATGCACCTTGAGGGAACTTGCGTACTCGGGGCAGTTGGACTGCGTCCAATGTGGAAGATCTTGGGAAAGGTGGCCGCGTACAACGTCAGTCGAGGTTGCTGCCGGCAACTCGGAGTACGGGTGTACGTGTCGTGTAGTCCGAGCGTGTACTGATTCGAATCACCGTCGCTCGCGGTTATATGAGCATACTTGCCCACTGCGTCTTGACGTAGTAACAACTGAAATTATTCTTTTGAACTTGATGAGGATGTGCTATAACTTGTATTGCAATCATGATTGAATTAGAGATAGGCTCATTAAAGTTTACTTTCACTTTGTGCAAGGAGCATCGCAACAAAGCGTTTCTTGTTTGATTGTGGAGTTGCGATGCTTTTCGGCTCAAGGTCTGCACAATGAGGCTTAAAATCTGAAAGTTAAGGATCAACTTTAGGCGAGTCCTTTATGCAAATCTAGCCAACCCAATTGCAACCGTCTTGCATGTAGAGTTTCTTGCTTAGGAGAGACGGGTCAGACTTGCTGAGCCTATGTGCTCACGCTTGCTATATAAGTGGTTTTGCAGGTTAACAACGATGCTGGAAAGAAGGTTGTCCTGTGAGACTCGGGAACTCCCGAGTCAGGTAACACACGGAGAACCGAGCCGCTGCTGCTTGTCTTCGTGTTGCTAGCGAGAGGAGTCCGCGGGCTGGACTTCATCTCGGGTGCTCTTAGTTATTCGACGTGAGTTGATAAAGACTTCCGCTGTAGTTACTTGATGTAAAGTATTTACAAAGAAAAACCTTTAAGCTTCCGCTATTGTTTTATGTAATACATTGTTCCTCATATGTGTGTTGTTGGGTGCCGCACAACACGGCACCACCCAATGCGATTCCCGGGCGAGTGGCCTGTCTCGGTTGAGCGGGTCGCGTCAGCGTGGTATTAGAGCTGAGCCCTGACTCAGTCGGTACCGCGCCCGTCTCAGTTGGTATCAGAGCCGCATTGGTAATAGCACACGGAATAAGGATGGTATTACGACAAAAATTTAGGTTACGGTGAGGATACGGTACTAGGCCCACATAAGGATTACTATTAGCTTAATATGAAGGTGGCAACCTAACTTACTTGTTATGTCGGAAAAATCGTGCATCTCGGGACGAGTTATGTCTTGGGGGGTGCACGTAAGCGCTGTCCACCAGTGCGCACAAGCTGAAGGGTGGAGCCCCACGGGTGGCAGGTAACCCGATCCACTTTAGTATCCTCTACGACTCCTCATGTCGTTTGGGGTACTCGAGCAACGTCTGTCCCAGGCGTGCGTGGTGCAATTGGGGAAACCCCGTCACGTGGTTAGTAACGTGAACACGTAGCTCAAGGCGTGTTTGGCTTGAGAACACCTGTGCGAGTGATGACGGACGGGTGTAAGAAATGTATGGATACCGGGTTCGGTGTGCAGCCGGACCTGATGGTTGAGTGTGACTTATGCAGGATTAACCACGAAATCGTAGCACGAATAGAACATGTTTGCGAGTGATCGTTTTAGTGCCACCTAAGATACGTTATACCGGTATAGTCCGGTTAGGATTTTCTTTTGGTGAGGCTACGTAGTACCGACATGCTTCTTACGGTGCATCGACGCCGTATTAAACATAATAAACCCTTTCCTTTGAAGAAATGACACATGAACTAACTTTCAAATAAAAATGGAAGTTTGAAACAAATATTAGTACTGAACTCTTATTTTGAGCTAAAATTCAAATGAGAGGAAGATTAGACTTCAAAGATTTCAAAAACAGAGTGCTCTGTTTTCGGCAGGAATTTGTGCTGGACTTCAACAGAGCATAACTCTGAGTAGTTTGACCTAATTAAGGTGTATGATAGAGTTCTGGAAAGATTTTCAAGTGATCTACAACTTCCTTGTAGACCTCCAGAGCTAAATTACATGCTAAATGGGTAGAAAGTTCAGAGTAAGGTAAACTGTCCAGAACCAGGACAGCAACAAAACCTCTCTGGACCTTTCTGTTTTTAAGCTATAACTTCTGTAGATAAACCCTTAAGAAGCCTATGATACACCATTGGATAGGTTATGAAATGTGCAACATTGTTGTAGTTCAAAGTTTGTTCAGGTTCTTATTGTATTACATATACAACTGTGATAAAATCAGCCACGTACAAAGGAGGTGCTGGCAAATTTTATCCAGGAATTCTGGCAAAACTTTGGAAAATCATAACTGTTAATCCGGAGATGATCTGGGGGCATATGAGTACTCGTTGGAAAGATACTGAAGTTAACTTTAACTTTGGTATTCAACTTGAGTTATGAAAATGCTCTTAATTGGATCAAAATCTGGAGATAGTGCATAAAGGTCTGTCCTGTACAGATAGGCTGAATAGCTATGCCTACTAAGGAGTTGTGTAAACATGAATTTTGTTACTGCTTTTATAAAGTTTTGACATATTCATGTTTTCATTAGTTTCACATACTGCTGAGTTCTTGTTTAACTCATCTCAACTACATTTTGCAGTATGGTTCGTAACCGCTCTAGGAGTAGGGCCGGAGGTTCTCGTCGAGGCGGTGATGCTTCCATTCCACCGTCGGAACCACCATCCACGGAATGGATGGATCTTGTGACTCGAGTTGTCGAGTCTAATCAAGAGAATGCTAGGCTACTCCAAGAAGCAACACAAGAACACACACGCTTACTCCAAGCTTTGGTACAGCAAGGTGTACTCCAGAACACGCAACAAGTCGTTCCGTCTCGGGACGCTTATCTGGACTTCTTGGCGACTCAACCGCCTATCTTTACTGAAGCCACCGAACCTGTCGAAGCAGATCAATGGCTTCGTGTCATGGAGTCAAAATTTGGAGTATTCAAGTGTGATGAATACCAGAAGACAAAGTTTGCCGCTCAACAACTCCATGGAGCCGCCGGAAACTGGTGGGTGGATCATCTTGCCACCATTCCGGAGGACCATCAAGTAGCATGGAGTGAATTTTGTGAAGCCTTTCGTACTCGTTACATACCACTAGGTATTGTAAAGGCAAAGCGGGATGAATTTTTGGGCTTGAAGCAAGGGGACATGAGTGTCCTTGAGTATGTCAGGAGATTTAATCTTTTGGCCCAATACGCTCCCGAGTATGTGGCGAAAGAAGAGGCACGGTGTGACCTATTTTTCCATGGCCTGAGTGTCATATTACGGGAGAAGCTGGCCGTACATAATAACGGCAGTTACACCGACATGGTCAATGCGGCTTTCATTCAAGAGAAGCCGACACTTGAGTGGCAAGCGGAGAAGAGAAAGATGAGTAAGATCGAGCAGGCTAGCACAAGTTATGTGCCTCAGAAGTACCGTTTGGTGTATCAAACGCCACCCGGTGAAAGATGGAGGCCACCTGTACGATCAACTCCTCAGAGATTGATTGCTGGTCAAGTTTTACAACTTGCACCACCTCCACAGCCGCAGCATCAGACGGTGGTTTGTGCTCCATCGCTGCAGCCATATGTACCTAGCAGTCCACCGCAAGTCAACCAAGAACCGGAAAGGCATCCGTGTCTTACTTGTGGGCGTAAGGGCCATTATGCTAGGCAATGTCTGGAGGGAATTCGAGGCTACGGGTCATCGTGTTTACAACATTACGAACCATACCTCAATCTGCAGATAGGAGGGCAGATAAGGGGCAACATTCACTATACTGTGATTGATGATGTTCCGGAAGGAGAAGCCGCTTTAGCAGGGATATTTTCTCTGAATCAGCTACCGGTTTTAGTTCTCTTTGATTCCGGTGCCACACACAACTTCATTAGCTAATCTTTTGTGGCTCAGCATCAGCTCCAAACCGTTTATACAAAGAGGCAATACCTCATATCTTCGCCCGGGGGCAGCAGTACCGCAAGCGAGGTTGTCTCCCGAGCACCTCTTTGTTTGGGGGGTAAAATATACCCTACGACTCTCATTATCCTTGAGGGTCTGAAGATCGACACCATTTTGGGGATGTCGTGG
Organism: Neostapfia colusana; assembly: GCA_030760725.1. Lineage (NCBI taxonomy): Eukaryota > Viridiplantae > Streptophyta > Magnoliopsida > Poales > Poaceae > Neostapfia > Neostapfia colusana. The sequence goes on from JASWHV010000017.1 coordinate 54,367,043, forward strand.
TTGAATTACCACAGAGCGGTTCTTAACATCAGCTCCAGGACCGTTGAGCTCAACTCCCCACAGCACGGTCTTCATGTATTAATTCTGGGCGCCAGACGGCAGCAGATTGCAACAGTGAACCACACGGAAGCTGTCAAGATAGAGGACATTCCGGTGGTACGTGAGTATCCGGATGTGTTTCCCGACGATTTACCGGGCATGCCGCCCGAGCGAGACGTGGAGTTCAAGATTGAACTCATACCGGGAACAACACCGATATCACGAAGGCCGTACAAGATGGCACCCAATGAACTGGCAGAATTGAAGACACAGCTGAATGACCTAATGAGCAAGGGCTTTATACGACCAAGTTCGTCACCTTGGGGTTGTTCAGCGTTGTTTGTCAAGAAGAAGGACGAAACCCTACGACTTTGTGTTGATTATCGTCCTTTGAACGCCGTTACCATCAAGAACAAGTATCCACTACCTCGCATTGATATGCTCTTCGATCAATTAGTGGGTGCGAAGGTATTTTCAAAGATGGATCTTCGGTCCGGATATCACCAGATTAAAATCCGGGCAGAAGATATTCCGAAGACGGCATTCTCAACGAGATACGGGCTGTATGAGTATCTCGTTATGTCTTTTGGTTTGACCAACGCCCCGGCACACTTTATGTACCTGATGAATTCAGTGTTCATGCCGGAGTTGGATAAATTCGTCGTGGTCTTCATCGACGATATCTTGGTGTACTCCAAGTCAGAGGAAGAACATGCTGAACATCTGCATATTGTGCTACAAAGATTGCGAGATCATCAGCTCTATGCAAAATTCAGCAAGTGTGAATTCTGGATTAATCAAGTACCTTTTCTCGGACACATTATTTCAGCGGAGGGCATCGCTGTAGATCCGAGTAAGATTATCCAAGTACAGAAATGGGAGTCACCAAAGTCAGTACATGAAATCCGAAGCTTCCTCGGTTTAGCGGGTTACTACTGGAGGTTTATTCCGAGTTTTTCCAAAATTGCTAAACCGATGACGGAATTATTAAAGAAGAACACCAGATTTGTGTGGGGTGCTGCGTGTGAACAAGCTTTCAAGACCTTAGTGAAGCATCTCACAACAGCCCCAGTTCTTGCTCAGCCGGATACAACGAAGCCATTCGACGTTTATTGCGATGCATCTGGCATCGGTCTTGGCTGCGTGCTGATGCAAGAAAGACGAGTGGTCGCTTATGGATCTCGTCAACTTAGAACTCACGAGCAGCATTATCCAACTCATGATCTTGAGTTAGCTGCCGTTGTCCTTGCTTTGAAGATGTGGAGACATTACTTGCTCGGAAATCTTGTACACCTCTACACCGACCACAAGAGCTTGAAGTACATCTTCACTCAAAAAGAATTGAACATGAGGCAACGAAGATGGCTAGAGCTCATTAAGGACTATGAACTAGAGATTCATTATCATCCAGGAAAGGCGAATGTGGTCGCCGATGCGCTCAGTCGTAAAGCGCATATCCATCACCTAACTATTGCTGAAATGGATGATGAAGAACCAAGCCTCCGTGTCATCCCGTATGGAGCTCTCTATAATCTTGCTCTCATTCCTACCATCCGAGAGGAGATCATTGAGGCTCAACGAAAAGACAAGGGTATGTCTCACATACGACGGAGGATAGACAACGGAGAAATGAAGTGCTTCCGGAAGGACGATGAAGGTACCTTGTGGTTCAACGACCGGATTGTAGTACCCCGGGATATGGGACTACGGAAGAAAATTTTGGATGAAGCTCATTTGTCCAAGTTTTCCATTCATCCGGGCAGCAATAAAATGTACCAAGATCTCCGGAAGAAGTTTTGGTGGACACGTATGAAACGTGAAGTTGCAAAGTACGTTTTAGAGTGTGATACGTGTCGAAGGGTCAAGGCCGACCATATAAAGAAGTCAGGCCTGTTGCAGCCATTGCAAGTACCGGCATGGAAGTGGGAAGACTTGAGTATGGACTTCATCGTCGGGTTGCCGATGACCTCCCACAACCATGATTCAATTTGGGTGATCGTGGACCGATTAACCAAATCAGCACATTTCATCCCTGTGCATACTAGGTACAACGCAAAGCAATATGCGGAGCTGTACATAGCACGGATCTTGTGCTTACATGGAGTTCCCCGCACCATTGTGTCAGATAGAGGATCGCTATTCGTAGCCCGTTTCTGGGAGCAGCTACATGCATCCTTGGGGACAAAGTTGATTAGAAGCTCTGCATATCACCCTCAAACCGATGGGCAAACTGAGAGGGTGAATCAAATACTAGAGGATATGCTAAGAGCATGTGCCATCCACCACGGTAAGAGCTGGGACGATCACTTACCGCTGGCGGAGTTCTCGTACAACAACGGATACCAGACGAGCATCAAAATGGCACCATATGAAGCTCTATACGGCCGGAAGTGCCGTACACCATTAAATTGGTGCGAATCCGGTGAACGAGTAACATTCGGGGTTGATCTTGTCAATGAAGCCGAAGAGAGAGTTCGGATAATACAAGAGAACCTCAAAGCTGCCCAATCTCGTCAAAAGAGCTACGCGGACCAGAGACGTCGACCGCTGCATTTCAAAGTCGGAGAGCACGTGTATCTTCGTGTGTCTCCGATGAAGGGAATTCATCGGTTCGGTGTCAAGGGGAAACTTGCTCCCCGATTCATCGGTCCGTTTACTATCACGGAGAAGTGCGGAACTGTAGCCTACCGGCTGGAACTACCGGCAAGCCTTGCCGGTATTCACGACATATTTCACGTGTCCCAGCTGCGGAAGTGTCTCAAGTTTACAGCTGCCATCCGCACCGAAGACATCGACGAGTTGAAACCGGATCTCACCTATGTCGAGCAACCTGTACAGATTATCGACGAAAAGACCCGGACCACCAGGAACCGGACTTTAAAATTTTACAAGGTCCTGTGGAGTAATCATACCCCGGAAGAGGCGACGTGGGAAACCAAAGATTATATCCACAAGAACTATCCGGAGCTTTTGTCATAAACCTTGTAATTACCTTCCACCCCGTTCTTCTTTTGAATCTCGGGACGAGATTCCTTTAAGGGGGGAGGAATGTAAAGGTCCCAAAATTATGAATACAAAGAAACACTTATTTGCAAAAGTTGGTTTCATATGTATGAAAATTGGGACTTGTTAAAACTTTTCCCCACATGTGATAACACACATGAGGATTTTGCTTCACATAAGTCAAATGTTTATTTGAGAACTTGGAACCCTAGAGGGGTCAAAAACAAGGATGGGAAGTTCCCATATGTGTGAGAAAGCAAAAATCAGATTTAGAACAATTGTTCAAACTCAAAATTCAAATGAGAGTAACACTAGGAATTTCCAAACTGTTGTGCTACAAATCTCATTTGCAACAGCCAAAATAAAGATCAGATTTCATATTTGGATTCCTTGAGTCCAAATTAGGGGGTGTGCAAAGTTTCATGATTTATAGAAATAGTTTGCAACCCATTTTGCAAAATGGACTTTAAAAGACAAGGAATTCAAATGCATGTTTGAATTTGGATGAAACTTGCCCAATTATCCAAATCCATATCAGATTTAAACTTCCACAATTGAATTCCATCAATATTCAAATTGGGGAGATATTTAGAGGGGATAAGGAGGACTGACATGTGGGACCCACATGTCATTGGGAGCACTGAAAGTGTAAAAGATCTGAAGTCCACAGTCTTCATTTGATTTACTCCCACGTGAAGCAACGGCCGAAGCCACCTCCCCTCCGCTCGACACCGAGGGCCAGCCGGCGGCCAGCTCCTGCTGGGTTTTATCGCGCTGGGGGTCGGTACCGGACGTCTATATCCTCTCCCGACCTCCCGTTGGCCTTATCACCGAGGACCGGGCGTTCTTTTCCTTCTCCTCACGCGAGAGACAGGACAGAGCGGCCGACGCTCGAGCACTCCGGTCGCCCACCGCCCAGCTCGCGTGCAACCCCCAGCTGATCGGCAAAACCACACAACGGAAACCCCCACGACCTCCTCGAGCCATCGCCCAGTGTGTTCGTGCCCTCTACGCCGAGAACCTTGAGTTTCCGCGGCGGCCGAACACCCCGGCGGCGACGTGCTCCCGTGGACAGCTCCACAGAGCGGCTTTCACGACCAAGAAAGCGGTCCCTGGGACGCGGAAGGTCTCCGTGCAGCTTCCACCCGAAGCACCGAGTCTGTCTCGGCCTCTCAACAACGAATTTCAAAGATCCTCTCCGGCCGGTGAAAACTGACCCGCGGGTATGAATCGACGAAATTCTCGAGTTATATTCATTTAGAGCTCTGCAAATTTCGCACATAGAATCTAGACTGGTGTAGCAACTTTTCTTCTTCACAAAACGTCGCATGAAACCCATGGTAGACGGCTTGTTTCAAGCTTTTCCAACGGCTACCACAATAAGGGGCATCGGGTGCACGATGAACCCTAGGTTGGAGCCGTTTCCATGCCCATATGCGGCCATGCCGAGCAGGGCAAATCTCCACTGGTGCTGTAGAACCTTTCTAGTGGACTTCTTGCGGGCTAGAGCATCGGGGCAACGTTGCCGAACTCCCTCAGAGCCGCTGCACCGGTGCGGGGTGGTTTAGGAACCTCGCCGGTCTGGGGAAGTCCCACCATCGTGTTCCTCGGGTTAAAATAGGTCCTGGCGGCGAGTGACAGCTCGGGAGTTGGTCGGAGCGACGAAAACCGGCGAACTCCGGCGAGCCCGGCGGCGCAGAAGCGCGGGGGCGGGAGGTAGACGAAGGTGCTACCGGCCCCACGCGTCAGTCGCACGGATACAGTGGACCGGATACTCTGTGGCGCGGGATCGGCTGTGACAGCGCGGGAAACAATTCTGTAGCCCGTGTGGCGCGCTCCCGGCAGCAGACACGTGTCCCATGGCCCACAGTCAGGTTTAAACTTTTCCCCGGATTTATTCAAATCCCAGATTTTTCCCCAAACTTTAGAAGAGCATAACTTTTGCTAGGAACCTCCAAATTTAGTGATTCAAATTGGGTTAGATTCAGATTGACAAACTCTATCCAAATATGCAACCCAATTTGTATGAAAGTCTTTATTTAATTCTGGAAAATTCTTTAAAGCTTTTCAGCAAAAGAATTTTAGGGGGAGTTTGGTTTATCCAAAAATCCTCAAATTTTGCCAGAATATTCTTTAGGGTGTTATTAGACTCCTGTAAAAGTTTCAGCTCATTTGGAGTTGAATTGATCAGGGTAATTCAGATTGTAAGTTCCTGTATTCAAATGAATACAGAAACATTTTCAGAGAATTTCCAAAACTTGTAAATTCAGTTCTGGGAAATTCTTAGCTCCAAAAATCCTAGGAAAATTCATGTAGACTCTATAAACTATAATTGAAATTGTGGTTCAATGAGTTTGACATGAAAATGGATGTTACCTCAGAATTAATTCATCTTTGACTAAACACTTAGAGAATTATTCTGAATAAACCATTCCATGGAAGGGGCTAAATTTTGGTCCAGAGGACTTTCTTGTGACAAGGAACTCACCTAAAAATTCTCAGCTCCAGTAGAGCTCTGGATCACCACTGTCATGTGTGATCCCTTAAGGTGATCAACACTTAAGTGGGAAAAGCACTTAATAAGTGATCTTAGTGTTTAAGCCCAACCCAAACCACTAGCACCAGTGTCATTATAAATTCTTAAACAAAGTTCCAGTTTTAAAATGGTTGTTAGATCTTATGAGCAAAAGCTTTTCAATTAAATACATATGCATGATCATATCGTGTAGCATATACGTGAAGAAGGTGAGAAGGACTTGAAGTGAAGATCAAGGAGGAAGGAGAACAAGTGATCAAGCTCCAAGTGGTCGTCACTAACTGATTGTAACAGTAGTCACCTGCAAAACAGGCAAGCCCCGGTTTGCACTTGAACCATTTTATAAAACATTTTCATTTGTAGAGATCATAGCTTTGCATCGTTGATTGCATTACGTCTAGATGATATTGAAAACTCCACTTGCATGACCAGAAACACCTATGAGAGAAAGGGTAGAATAGCAACTCCTCGAGGGAATTTGGCTACGCTAATGTTAGTAGGAAAGGTCCGGTAGAAGACGAGTAGTTGGAATCTACTCGCGAGTTTAGGGCTGGTTTACTCGGAACGGGTCCGAATTAGAAAGAATGATGAAAGTTCACACTTAAGAAATGGAGACCGGGCAGGGAGGTTTAGATGCAGCAGGTTGCAGGCCGTGCGTGCATAGCCCTGCCTGTGTCGGTTAAGGCCCGTCCGTGCTTGGCCCTGTTGGACAAGTTTGAGTTGTGTACCGGGCACATACTGGCTATATGGGACCCAGGAAACCGATGTGCCTTGGGAGATCCATAGTGGAACTTTTCCAACTGCCTTAAGCTTTCGGCGTCAGGGTAGCAGGAGGTAACTCGCTCAAGAACATACCACAGCGGGTATGCACCTTGAGGGAACTTGCGTACTCGGGGCAGTTGGACTGCGTCCAATGTGGAAGATCTTGGGAAAGGTGGCCGCGTACAACGTCAGTCGAGGTTGCTGCCGGCAACTCGGAGTACGGGTGTACGTGTCGTGTAGTCCGGGCGTGTACTGATTCGAATCACCGTCGCTCGCGGTTATATGAGCATACTTGCCCACTGCGTCTTGACGTAGTAACAACTGAAATTATTCTTTTGAACTTGATGAGGATGTGCTATAACTTGTATTGCAATCATGATTGAATTAGAGATAGGCTCATTAAAGTTTACTTTCACTTTGTGCAAGGAGCATCGCAACAAAACGTTTCTTGTTTGATTGTGGAGTTGCGATGCTTTTCGGCTCAAGGTCTGCACAATGAGGCTTAAAATCTGAAAGTTAAGGATCAACTTTAGGCGAGTCCTTTATGCAAATCTAGCCAACCCAATTGCAACCGTCTTGCATGTAGAGTTTCTTGCTTAGGAGAGACGGGTCAGACTTGCTGAGCCTATGTGCTCACGCTTGCTATATAAGTGGTTTTGCAGGTTAACAACGATGCTGGAAAGAAGGTTGTCCTGTGAGACTCGGGAACTCCCGAGTCAGGTAACACACGGAGAACCGAGCCGCTGCTGCTTGTCTTCGTGTTGCTAGCGAGAGGAGTCCGCGGGCTGGACTTCATCTCGGGTGCTCTTAGTTATTCGACGTGAGTTGATAAAGACTTCCGCTGTAGTTACTTGATGTAAAGTATTTACAAAGAAAAAACCTTTAAGCTTCCGCTATTGTTTTATGTAATACATTGTTCCTCATATGTGTGTTGTTGGGTGCCGCACAACACGGCACCACCCAATGCGATTCCCGGGCGAGTGGCCTGTCTCGGTTGAGCGGGTCGCGTCAGCGTGGTATTAGAGCTGAGCCCTGACTCAGTCGGTACCGCGCCCGTCTCAATTCTACCCTGAGGTTGAACAGAAACATTGTAAAGAACTTCCCAAGCTTTCCAAAATGTGTTTATATTACCCCTTTGCATTCCTGGATCAAAATATATTATGGTTCAAAGTTAAATTAATTTCTGACAGGATTTTGACAGCACCTCCCCAGAGGTACCTAGTTTCAATCCACAATTCCAGTTAATTCTTCTCCAGTTTTAGCATAACTTTGAATTACAAAATTGTAGAATATCTCATGCCCTTTCCATAAATGTATCACAATACCCTTAGAGATTTTTCTACCAAGATTTATGGTGGAATTACAGACTCTGTTTCGGTTTTACCCATTTGTAGCAGTTTTTGGTTTCTAAGGTTTTTGACCAACTTTAAGTGTGTTTCTGTCCTGGAGGGTTATATAAAAGTTTTATAGGACTTCCCCACCTTTCCAAAAATGTATCACACACTACCATTGGTATTTTCTACAAGGAGTAACACCCTGTAAAATTTTCATCAGAGACACTGCTAAAACAGGGGACTCTGTTTTTGGGTCTCTCTACACTCACATATTCTTGAGTTGGTTTCTAAACAAGTTTTAACTACTTCATTTGATCTGTGTTCATTCAAATATTACATAATATTCAAGTTTATGAGATAAGCGAGGTGTTCATGAAATTTCCTTGATAATGCTGGTACTACGTTCCTCACACAATAGAAAAATCCTAACCGGATTGCATCCAGCATATACGTTCTATTAGTGGCACTAGAATTATTCACTTGCAAATGTGTTCTACTCATAATACGGATACGTGGGTAGTGTACCTGCAGAAAATCACTCAATAATGATGCACTCATAGGGTTGTCATTCCAGGCAGGTCCATATCATACTAAAAACATACGCTCTGTATCATTTCCATACGGGCCGTCCTTGAGTCAAGTCACGTCTGAAGGTACATGGTCGCGTTTTCACACCACATGACGGGGAACCGAGTAGAGAGCGAACGGGTCATCACGGTTGGGAATTTTATCAACCCAATGGATACCACCTACTGCCCTGCAGGGCACACCGATGGCAAGTGCTGCGCATGTCCTCCTAGGCTATTTCCAGAAGAACACACTATCTCATTTCCGACCACACGATGGGGTTTTCACTTTCTTGCCTAATGCACGCCAGGGAACAGCGTTTCATATGAGCTCAGGAACAAGAAGAGTTCAAGAGATTCATATTGACGTCTCACAGCAAACTATGAGACCTATACCGTGAACCACTTTCCTCGTCAGGGGAGCTAACCGAAATTGATCCGCTTTCAGTGGCGTTCCTTACCTCTTACCTGGTTGGCGGTGCGTCGTTACAAATATATCATGACAAGTATGTTAGTTTGCCACTTTACATCACTTAGACTAGTAGTAAACCTTATGTAGGCCTAGTACCGAATCCTCACTCGTAGAGACTAAGTTTTTGAAAACACATGTCTTTTCAGGTGTGCTATTCCCAATGCGGCTCTGATACCACACCTATGGGGACCTCCGCCCCGACAGTCCAGGAATCGCATTGGGTGGTGCCGTGCGATGCGGCACCCAATAGCACATCACCAAGAAACACACATACACAAAAATATGTCCTTTATACATAGAGTTGTCTCATTTTAAAAATAATGTACAGCGTACATTGCAGCGGAAGGTAAGAATACACTCACGGACTATAACCTACGCTAAGCAAAATGAAGCCATCCTGCCCGCGGATTCTTCACACTAGCACCATCTCAAAAACTCGGCGGCGTGCAGGGTTCCAAGTGAGACTCACATCCCTCATTGGGTGCTGCCCCGCTCGGATCTCCCGTCCTCCCTAATGTTGCCTTATGCAACGTTACCTGAAAAATAATGGATCAACAAACCGTGAGCTTATGCTCAGCAAGACTTAACCGACAACCTAAACATGAAACTCTACATGCTGAAAATAGAGGGCTGAATATATAAGTTTGCAGAAAATATGAACTTGAGCTAAAGGAGAGCCCTTACTTCAAGTTTTAAGCAACTGTTATAGCCCTCACACAATTTACATCGAGACTCCACAATCAAACAAGAAATGCTTCGTCTCGATGCCACTTGCCCGAGGAGAATGTAACTTTAGTGAGCTACCCTAGACCCATACAGACCTTGCACCATCAACGCCGAGACTCCACAATCAAACAAGAAACGCTTTGTCTCGATGCTACTAGCCCAAGATGGAAAGTAAATTTAGTGAAGGTGTTGATGATCCCTAATCTCCAATATGAGGATCACTCACGAAGCATATTAACTTTTCCCAGTTTCTTACTACGTCATGACTCAATGTACAAGTATGCTCACTACCGCGAGCGACGGTGATTCGAATCAAAATACCCGGCTGACACGACACATATGCCCGTCCGAGACCGGTGATCAACCGATCCACTCAACATCGTATGTGACAACCTTTCACACGAAACCCAAATATCAAACCGGTCCCATCGACTTGGATTAAGTCTCACTATGGCAAACCCTCGTAGAGCCGACTTCTCTATCCTTTCAGCATCTGCATAAGACGGTGGGGATTGCCTCGACACCTAGGTTAACATGTTACATCGGTTTCCTGGGTCCCATATTGCCAGTATGCATCCGGTACACAACTCAAACTCCAGCGGGGCCGCACACGAGAACGGGCCTTAATCGACTCAGACAGAGACTAGGTTCACAGGCCCACGTCCTTGAGCCTTCCATCCATACTGTCCGGTCTCCGTTCCCAACTAAGAGGATCAATTCCCAACTCTTCCAAATGACCCCCCTTAATTCCGGTTCACGAGTAGGAAATGGCCTCCTCGAGTTATGCCTCTAATCCACTTTTGTTAACTTGATAACAGCAGTTATAATTAAGTAAAAACCTACTCTACATCAAACTCCAGGGATTTATTGGTCATGCATGTGGAGTATCATACAAACTAGACTTAGTGCAATAATAAAATGCTAGACATTATAAAGTGAATACAAATAGAAGCTTGTAAATTTTGATGCAAACCGGGGCTTGCCTTATTGTTGATTCCAACTAAATTTTATGTCAACAGGAGCAAGTTAGCGGCCTCCGAAGTCTTCTCGAGATGTTTCGTTATCGAAATGATCAAAAATAAAGTTGTGTCACATTATGAAATAATGTGCCATATCAAACTACAGAAGCAAACTATATGCAAACAGAGGATTCTATGGTTGAAATTTTTACAGAGGCTTTCTAATATCATGCTATGGGTATGGTAGAATTTCCAGAAACTTTTGAGGAAGGAGCTGGCCACAAGAATTCTCGGAACCCTTAACCTTCAATGATTTATAGGAATTTAATTAGAATTGGTCATATGGAGAAATTTTATATCCTACTAGGTATGGACCTAAGGTTCCTAGGAAAATTTGAAGAAATTTTCTAAGCCTTTTTGCCTGCCAGAATTGCTTGTTGAAGCTCATTCTATTTTCTGGAATTAGTTTCTGTGATTTTTCAGCCCATTTAAATAAACCTGAGAAAAACCTACTGATTAAGCCACCTTAATCATCTCCAAAAATCCTGAAATTTTTACTGGAGCTCCGGAACTATGAGAAAGGTTTGTTGCCCGAAATTGGGAATGTTTCATAAAGAATTGCTCCTGCAATAAATCCCTAAATTATTTACTAGAAACAATTCTACAGCAATTCCTGGACATTTTCATAGCAAGCTCTTTGTTTATCTGAAAACTACTTCTTATAAGGAATCCAACAAAATTTGTCTCACTAATTTTGGAGCTTTCTACCCCGAGTTATGGGTTTTTGAATTTTGAACAACTTTCTGTTTGAATTTTACACAGAGCACTCAAACATGGAGCCCGCAGGTCAGGTGTTTCTTCAACCTCTCACCAGAGCACGCGCGTGCACACCGGAACAGATCGAGGCGCGGCTCGTTCTCCCTCAATTCTCCATCAAATTAGCTCCGGTTTCGCTCTACACGATCCATGGAACGTGGCGCAGTTGCCGGGCAAGGTTTCCCCGCATGAAAACGGCCGGAGGTGGGTCGGCATCGGTGGGGTGGCTCGGGAGCTTGGCATCGACACATTCTGGCATGTCCCAAGCTTCTCCCGGCGAGCTATGTTGCCCTAAAGCATCCCTAGTGGTCGGGGAACAGCGGCAAACTAGTTTTCACCGTGGACCACGGCGGTTTTAGCCGCCGGCAGCAATTTCTCGTCGCCCGGGGCGGAGAAGGAGCGGTTTGCTTTGTGCTTCAGCGTGGGAGGGTGCTAGGGCTACTAGTTTCTGTGGTTTGAATTGCATGAGCATTGATCAAGCGGTTTGGGTGAATTTCCCGAATTGGCTAGCATTGGTTCTTCACGTGCTCCGGCGGTAAAACGCGAATTCCGGCTAGCCGGCAGCGGGGAAGAGCAAAAGGACCTCGGGAGGAGAAGCTAGACTTTGTGGAGCACCATTGTGTGGTTTTGCTCGCGCCAGGGAGACTCGGAGACGGCCGGGCGATGTGTAGCCGAGGAGGGCGCATGCTCTGTTTTTCCCGGAGGAAGAACGGGTTGCCACCGGTTGTAGACGGCCGGCCACGGGCTGAGGTCGTGTTGGGGAGGTAGAGGACTAACGGGCGCAGCTCCTGGGTGGATCTACCGGCGTCAAACACACCAGGAGGTGATCAGCGAGGGGAGCCGAGAGCGGAGCGCCATGTTGTCTTGCGGTTGAACGCGTGAGCGAACTCGTGTGAGCAGAGACTGTGCGAGCAGAGACCAAATTGGATTGTGCCCCGATGATATTTAGTGGAGTGCTGCTCGTACAGAGATTGGAACCGACTCCCGGTAGCTAGAACACAGGCAGCTCAGTGTCTACCTCGGTGTCACACGGTGCTGCAGCTCTGCTCGAGTGAGAAGAAAAACAGAGACTTTGCACTGAACTTCAATTGCAAATTTTACTGCCTCAATGACATGTGGCCCACAAGTCAGTCCCTCCTTATCCCTCAAAAGATCTCCAAAATTTGGCAAATGCTGGAAATAAATTATGGACAGTTCAAATCTGAATTGCATTCGGATAATTGGCAAATTTCATCCAAATTCTAATGTGTATTTGAATTCTTTGCAAATTTAAGTCCTTTTGGAAAATGGTTAGCAAAACATCTCCAAAATACATGAAACTTTGCATACCCACTAATTTGGGCCTGAGGAATTCAAATATGAAATCTGATTTTTGGTTTGGCTGCTGCAAATGAGCTTTTTAACACAACAGTTTGCAATCTATTGTGCTGCCCTCATTTGAAATTTGAGTTGATCCATTTAGTTCCAAAATCTGATTTATAAACTTTCACTTGCACATGTGACTTCCAACATTTGGTTTTAATCTACCTTGGTTCCAAGCATGCAATTAAACATGAGCTTGGGGAGAGAGAGCTCCCACGTGCATTATCACATGTGAAAGTTTAAACAAGTCCCATTTTTTATACACATGAAACTATATGCTTGTGCAAACTCAAGTTTCTTTGTATTCATATTTTTGGGACCTTTACACTTAGCATGAGGTTCTCCAAGAACTTGTTTCTAAAACTTGAAAGTAAGGTTCAACTATTTAGGTGTGTCTTTTGCAATATACGTTCCACTATACACTGCAAACCCAACATGTAGAGTTTCATGTGTAGCTAAGAAGGGTCAGTCTTGCTGAGCCATCGTGCTCACTTCTTGTGTTTGAAGCGTTTGCAGGGTGCTATGAGGAGGAGGCTCCCGAGGAGGAGACGGACCCCCAAGAAGGAAACACCGTCGAGTGGGAGCCGTGCACGCCGCCGTGTTAGTGTTCGTGTGTGCTAGTGGGAACACGTTCACGGGCTGAACGTGAACTCTTTTGCTTAGTCTACGCCCGTGAGTGTAAACTTGACATTATTTTGATGTAAACATGTTCATAAACTCATCTATGTAATAAAAATTTCGCTTCCGCTTTGTACCTTTTATGTGTGTTATCCAGTGTTGTGCAACGCAGCACCCCTCAGCGTGATCCTGGCTAGTCGAGACCGTCAGGTCCTTGCAGCATGGTATCAAAAGCCCAAGATTTTACTTGCTAAAGTGTTCATAACATCACCACAAACCAGCTCATTTTGTGGATATCTCATGAGCACATGTGAAGAGCAAGTAACCACCATCAATAGGTTGATTAGAGGAAGAACTCACAAATCAAAAAGTAGGATCTCACCCATATAAACATGAGAGGCTGAGCTCACCATTAGACTCTAAACATTCTTAGGAGTTCTCATGCCAAGTTTCATGCCAATTCAAACCCTTTTGAGCGACTTTTGGATACAATTGCAAAAGGGCTAATTTGAATGCAAATTCAAATTTCAGCCACTTTCATAACTTGGATTCAAAAGGTGACTTCACATTCAAACTCAGTACATTTTTCTGAGTTAGTCCACCAAATTTCATCCTCATTGGAGTTCATCTTGTCGGGAACTATTTTGAGCAAATTCAAACCCAATTTGAATTTCAACCTCACATGTGCTCAAATTAATTCAAACCCAATGACAATTTGAATCATTCTAATTCAGAGGCCCAAAAATGTGGTTTGATCAAATTACCAAGGACAAGGGGGTCACAGTATTTAAGAGCAGTAGGAATTAAATTTATGAGGACAATTTGGTGCTGTGGGGCTCTCCTGTCAGCCACACAGGGCTCTAAACCGACTGAACCTCGTTTTTCTCTGTGTGTTCGCGCACTCAGTGGGAGCGAGCACCGTGACTTCGCGTCGAAGTTGACCGAAAGGCACCGGCCAGCTCCTGCTTCGACGGGAAAACGTGGTACACCAGGTGTTGCGCCCTCCATGCTTACCGGTTGGCTATAAAAGGGGTTAAATCCGCCGGCGGGCGTCTTTTTTGCACACACCCGAAATCTACTGCGCAGCCGCTCGACCTTCGCCGCCGTGGAATGCCGAACCCGACGGTCTCTGCTCTCAACATCTATAGCAAAGTTGTGCCCTAGCTTGTTCTCGAGCTCACCGTGCAACCCGTTCCTAGGTTCATCCCTCATATGCGAAGAATTTTACAGCTTAGTATCGGGAGCTCATTTCGGGACCTGATTAGGTCTAGGAGAAATTCAAGCCAATCATCACAAGGAAAGCAAAACCGGGTTTAGAAATTGCCTCTATAGAGTCTTGCGCCACTCCTTGATCAAAAACCGGCTAGAAAGACCCACCGGTACCTTGGTTTCACCGAGGAACAGTTCGGCGGAAGAGGGGGTCGCCAGTGAGGTCCGGGTCGCCGGCTGTCTGGGTCGAAACCGAGGTCATGCCATGCTTCCCGAGGCTGCCCTGAACGTGGTGACGTGATCAGCGCACGAAGAGGGTGGTCGGAGCGACGGGAACACGGTGCCGATGAGGTGCAGTGGCATAGTGCTCATCGTCGGCGAGCTACGGCGGTTAGCCGGTGGCAGCGAGGTGTCCATAATGTTCAGCGTCCGAAGTTAGGTGGGGGCAGCGAGTTTCACCATCGCTGTTGAGCTAGGTCGCCGGGAACGCCGACCTCGCCGGAGCTCCGGCGGCTCGGGCGGCAGCGTCGTGAGGTAGACGAAAACCCCTGGTCCTACGTGTAAGCCAGTGGTCGGAGCGCGCGCAGCTGGGTTTAGTTTAAATTAAATCACGGGCCCGCTGTCAGCGGCTGATTAGGCGCGGGAAAGATTTCTCGTGGGAAAATAAATCCGAATTCGGCTCCAACTTTAGAAATTCATAACTTTGTGTAAAATTGTCCAAATTTAGTGGACCAAATTTTGTTGGATTCATCTCTCTGAGTACATTCCAGCAACACAGGTTTCATCCTTTGAAAGTCTTAAGTTTTCCAGAATTAATTCCCTAAAGTTTAAATTGTTGAGAATTTTCCCTGGAGATCCACTTTGTGGAAAATTTTCAAATTTGTCTAGGATGTTCATTGTAATATCCTTGAGTCTCATGCCAAATTTCAGATCCATCCAAGTTCATTTAGTCCACCTAATGGTGTGATTAAGTGAACTGCCCTGAGAAAATAGAAAAATGTACAGAAACATTTTTCAGAAATTTCTCAAATCTTGATTAGGGCATAATTTCCTCTAGGATTCTTCAAATTACATGAAAACAACTCCATTAGAACCATATCAAACTCTAGTTTTTATAAAGTAATGGTTTGATCCATGAAAATCCCTGGAAATCCTTAGAAGTTCTAGTAGTGGCCATTTAGACCTTTATTTGTGCAGGGCTCAGATGAGCTTTGTTTCAAATGAAATTTCGCCAAGTCTCTGGTTAGGTTCTCACCAAGCCACAGGAAAAATTTCAGAGCCAAATGAGATGTCTAGCTAGAGTTATGGTCTTTATATTAAATCCAACACATTTGCATTTAATTTAACATATCGTTAAATTGATTACGTGTAGTCGCTAAACGCGAGGAAACCCCAGAGATTTTGGGCTTCATACCTCTAGAGGAGACACTAACCCCTAACCAGCAGCAACAAGGCAAGCCCCGGTTTGCATTTAACAAAGTTTATCAAGTTTTGCTTTATATTCACTTAGTTTGAGGTATGTTGTGCATTAAGTTTAGGATGGATGAAACTCTAATTGCATAACCAGATTATTCCAAAGATAGAGAGAGGGTAGTGTCTAAGGCCCCGAGGATATCATGCTTTGCTTAATGGTTATAGACTTCGGTAGAAGTCGAGTAGTTGGAATCTACTCGCGAGTATAGGTTTCGCCATATACGGGATTTGTTCGAGATGAGAGATCACTTTAGTAAGAAAATGAGACATATGCTAGGACACAGCAAGAGAGTTTCTTGTGTAGGAGAGTCGGTTAAGACTTGCTGAGCCATTGTGCTCACGGTTGCTGCTATGAGTGTTTGCAGGTGAGGAGTACCCCACAAACTCGGAGTACGAGTCCACCGGCGAGGGGTATCATCCGTCGGGGACTACGGCTGTGTGGGAGCCGTACACGCCGCGGTGATACTGAGTGGAGATAGTGTGGGTTGTCCGTAGGGCCGGACAACCAACTTTTGCTAGTTAGGTGTTGGCATGAGTTGTACAAATACTTTCCGCTGCAGCAGACTCTGTGAGACCTATGTGTGCTGAATACATTGGCTTTGACGATAAAAGTTTTGAATACTACCAAAACACTTTTTTAACAAGGTCCGACTCTAGGTCCGAGCTCCTGCAAGGTCCGACGATAGGTCTGACTTGTTTTGGGTAGCTCCGGCAAGGTCCGACGTAAGGTCCGACTTGCTTTGTCTAGGTCTGACTTATTTTGGCGAGGTCCGACTTGTTTTTGCTAGCTCCGGTGCTAGGTCCGACTAGCTTTGGTAAGTTCCGTGCTAGGTCCGACTAAGCTTTAGTAAGCTCCGGCGCTGGGTCCGACTAGCTTTGGTAAGCTCCGGTTCAAGGTCCGGTTAGCTTTGATAAGGTTCGGAGCTTGATTGCAATGGTTCTGCTTTTAACTTGCAATGTTTCGAACTTGCTTTACTCTTATGGAAAGTTTGCTTAGTATTATTTTACTAAGTTTTTGGTGTGTTTTGGTGGTTATGGCTGATATCATTTTGCTATGGTTTACAACATGCTTATGTGAGGTGCTCACGTAAGATGTTGTAGTTTCGGAACTAACGAGAGTCAAGTCGAGGACTTGTGCTCGGAAGTATTGGTTGTTTATTCATGTGCAGGTGTTGCTCGAGTTCAAGACATGGCTGGTGACTGGATCCATTGAACTAGTCTTAGGGAGAAGATGAGGTTCAACAACCAAGTTCGGGAGGAATTGTGGTTGAGTTGATTGGGAGGTTGTGCAGTATGTTTGAATCAAGAGCAATGCATATGAAGGTATCTTGGACGTCGTTGGAAGATGTTTGCACGTGTGCAAGGAGTGAATGGACGTGACTGCATGGTTTCAAGGCGTGATGAAGAGATGTGGACGTAAAGAATTGGTCGGAAAGGTCCAACCGACTAGGTTATGAACTCAGGCTGCGGCTGAGTCGTGTTTGACTCAAATATGGAAAGTTTTGAGTTGGTTATGATAGGATTTCGTGTGGGTCACAAATTTGAGTTGTTTTAGGAATGTTTGGGACGTTACTAAGTTGTTTGGAAGTCTTAAGATTGCTTTTATCTGCGTGTAGAAGAGTCTTGAACAGTATTGGAAAGTTACAGTTTGAATCCAAGTAGGAGTAGGAGTCCTAGTTTGAATTGGGTTGGCCTTAGGGCTGATTATATAAGCAAGGGAGGCCAAGGCTCGTGGGTGCACGACTTTGGGGCAGTTCCTCTTGTGTTTTGATAAATAAAATCCGTATTCTAAAGGAACTTTTGTGCCTTGTTCGTCCGACTTGTTTCAGACAAGTTTTTCTCGTCGAGTTTCTGTTCAGCACTACCTTGCTTCGGTGGTTTTATCATAACTCGAGTTTTAAAGATCCAATTGATGTGATTATTTTTGGGTTGTCTTCACAACTTGATTATCTATCATATGTGAAAACTTCACGGTCATTGAATTTTTGGTTTCTGATCTACACGAGTTTCTTTGCAGTACCCCAGAACTGTTTTTCTCGCGTAGGACAGATTGACCTTTGTTCGATCTTTCGATCGTAACTTGAGTTTCTCTCAACGGATTTTCATGATTCCTGTAGTGACGTCTTCGTGACTTGATTCTATACAATATATACTAGTTTTTTCACAGTTGAACACGTTTAGATTAGTCACACACACGGATTCTTTAACAGATCGGTTTTCTGCTGAGGGGTGTTTTGTTGCTTCCGCTGAAAATTTTTTATCTACCATTCACCCCCCTCTGGTAGCTTTACACGTGTACTTCGATCCTACAATTGGTATCAGAGCCAGGTTTCTCTAATCTTTGTGATTTGCACGTGTTTTGGCTAATCATCATGAAGAAATACTCAGCCAAACCTTGTGTGTTTAGTGGTATTGATTTTCAGGTTTGGAAGGCACGCATGGAAGCTTTCATCCAGGCGCAAGGCTTTGCAATATGGGAGAAGGTGTACAAGCCTTACGATGTGCCTTCAAACGATCAAGTCACGGCTACAAACATGAGAGATGTCGACAACAACAACAAGGCTCGGAACTTGATCATACAAGGACTAACTCAGAGCGACTTCAACCGTGTTGCACACCTCCAATCGGCGTACGATGTGTGGAGAGCACTTTGTGACTACCACGAAGGATCCAACATGATCAAGGAGGTAAGACAAGATATGTTCAAGAAAGAATACATGCGCTTTGAGATGCAACCCGGTGAGTCTATTGATGACCTCTTTGCTCGCTTTAATAAAATTCTCAGCAACTTGCGTAGCGTCAATGTTAATTTTTCAGATACTGAAAATGCTAGGCAATTACTAAGTGCATTAGACATGTCAATTTGGGAGATGAAAGTAACATCCATACGTGAATCCACTGTCATGAGTACTCTTAGATTAGATGTGCTTTATTCTAAGCTAAAAACTCATGAAATTGACATTATATCACGTAAGAACCCAAATAAGACTATTGCATTTGTCTCACAACGTGATATGCCTAGCTCCGTCCAATAATCTAGCAATACACTTGCTTTGCTGTCTTCACTAACCCTAGAACAAATTGAGGAGTTTCCAGAGGAGGAGCTAGTACTTCTTTCTACTAGTTCTCAAAAGCATTGCAAAATGTGAAAACTAGAAGGAGAGGAAGCTCCGGACCTCAACGATGCTTTGAATGTGGTAAGACAGGACACTTTCGTACAGATTGCCCTAACCTTTCAGGTCCTAACCATGATGAAAAGCAGAATAAAGTCAAGTCCTCTTTTGGCAACACCAACAAGAAAAAGAAGGGTTTTACAGGACGCAAATTGATAAATAGTTTCATTACCGCACTTCAAGAACTTGGCTCGAGTGATGTAGACATTGGAAGTGATGAAGATGATCTGGCAAACTTGTGCTTCATGGCGGGCAAATCAAAATCAAGTATGGAGGATGCAGAACACAACAGTGACAACGAAGAGGTATGTCCTACTTGCGAAGAAATGTGTGATGCTATTTCTCGTGCCACTATTATTGTTAAGAAAAAGGACAAAAAGCTTAGGGACAATGCTGTTAAAATTGAGTCACTAGAATATGAAATTAACCGTTTAAAATCCTTGATTCCTAGTGATGATTCTTGTTCCTCATGTGATTTAATATATGAACAATTGTCCTCTCTAAGAAGTGCACACACCTCCACACTTGATAAACTTGAACTTGAAATCGAAAAGAACAAAAAGCTTGCTGCACTTAATGATAAAAACTTGAAAGATGCTTGTTGTTCTACAATTGATTTGCATTGTTCTACTTGCGATGATCTTGATAATAAACTACAATATGCTATGAAAGAAATTTCTATATTGAACAATGCTTTACGTTCTCATGAAGTTAAATATTGTTCCAATTGCAAATTAAAAGGAAAAAGTTTATGTGAAAATTGTCTTGATCTATCAAATAAACTTGATAACATGCATAGGACATTAGATCGGTTTTGTAATGGGAATAAGAACCTAAACTTGCTGCTGAATTCTTCCAAGTCTTGCAATGATAAAACTGGTTTAGGTTTTGATTCACATGCTCATGCTAAGGAACATCCACCTAAAATTGTAAAATCATTAGGAAGTGGTTTGATTCAAACAGTTCCTAAACAAAAAGAAGTGGTTTTTAAATCTGCAGGAGTGTTGTCACATTCGGGTTCAAATAAGCATACTGCATGCTCATCTAGACATGAACACAAAGTTAAATTTCATTGTACCTATTGTGGTAGAGATGGTCATGTCATAGATTTTTGTTATAGACTAGCTAAACAACATAAAAAGGAAAGAATGCAAGCTATGTCTTATAACTCTCATGCAAAATTTGCTGCACATACTAAACCGAATGTCAGGAACATGCAACCTGCTGTTATGAGTCAGAAATATTCAAAGTTTACCTCCGGAGCTTCAGTTTTTGCCTCCGGACCTTCTGTTTTTGCCTCCGGAGCTACTGATTTTCGTGCTACACAAGTAACACCTCATAGGTCAGTAGTTAAGAACAAAAAATCTCAAACTTTGACTCATAAACCTGCTGTTTTATCTCAGCTTTCGCATGTTATTCCTGCTGGCCGTCGTGTGACTCGGTACTGGATTCCTAAATGCCTTTTAACTAACCTCAGTATTGAGTCATCGACGTATTGTGCTTCTATGTAGGTTACACGCTTGAGGAAGGAGAACATTTGGATTGTGGATTCAGGTTGCTCACTCCACATGACCGGTAAAAGAATGGTTCTCCTCTCTATCTTTTATGTCACATGTAGAGAATGTCACTTTTGCCGATAATTCTTCAACTCCTATAATTGCTAAGGGTTCGGTTAGAATAAATGATCACTACACTTTGAAGGATGTGGCACTTGTCAAAAATTTGAAATACAACTTGCTTTCTGTTTCACAATTGCTAGATGAAAATCTGGAAATTATTTTCAATAAAAACTGCTGCAAAGTTGTAGGTTCAAATAGTGAGCTTATTTTTAACATGTCTCGGTCTAGAAGAGTTTTTAAAGCTGATTTTGATATGTCTTCCCCTAAGCATAGATGTCTAGTTGCAAATGATTCCAAAGATTTATATTTTTGGCATCGTAGACTTGGTCACGTAGGCTTTGATCATCTCACGCGTGTTAGTGCTCTTGATCGCATACGTGGGCTGCCTAAGCTTAAAGGGGACAAAGAAATTGTGTGCTCTTCTTGTATACATGCTAAGATGGTTGCAGGTTCACATGCTCCTCTCACAATGACCATGACAACTGAACCGGGTCAACTTTTACACCCTGACACCGTAGGACCTTCACGTGTTCAATCCTTCGGAGGTAAATGGTATTTCTTGTGATTGTTGATAACTATTCTAGATACTCTTGGGTTTACTTTATGGCATCTAAGAATGAAGCTTTTAGTCACTTTAGAACTTTATTTCTTAGATTATCAATTGATCACCCAGGATCTTTAAGAGCAATTAGAAGTGATAATGGAACCGAATTTAAAAATCAATCGTTTGATTACTTTTGTGCTGAAAATGCAATAGATCATCAATTTTCTTCACCATATGTACCTCAACAAAATGGTGTTGTAGAGAGAAAGAACATAAACTTAGTTGAGATGGCTAGGACTATGCTTGATGAATATCAAACTCCTAGGAAATTTTGGGCTGATGCAATTGCAACCGCTTGTTATGTATCAAATCGTGTTTTCTTGCGTGCTAAGCTAGGTAAAACACCATATGAGCTCAGGTTTGGACATAGGCCTAGTGTCACACACTTTAGGGTCTTTGGGTGCAAATGCTTTGTTAAGAAACATGGTAATCTTGATAAATTTGAGGCTAGATCTGTTGATGGCATGTTTCTTGGTTATCCATCTCATACTAGAGGCTACCGTGTGCTTTTACTTGATACTAACAAAATTGTGGAGACTTGTGAGGTTTCTTTTGATGAAGCTAGCCCAGGTACTAGTTCAAATATTGCAGGTCCGGATCCATATCCGCAGGGGGAGAGTATTTTCGTTGAAGAAGAGGAAGAAGTGGTGCTGCTGCCCGAAAATTCAGCAGCTAATGACATTATTCCAGCTCCTGATCTTGATTCACAGCCAGCACCGATGACCACCATTGCTGGTCCAGATCCTCCTCACATCACAAGCTCATCTATTTGTGATGAACATGAAGAAGAAGAAGCTTGTGAAGTGTTCACTCCTCCCCGGATTCTCAAAAGTCATCCTCCACAACAAATTATTGGAAGCTTGCATGAACGAGTTACAAGATCCAGGTTTTTGACCCCAATTCTCATGCTCATTCTGCTTTTGTTGCTTCTTTTGAACCCAAAGATATATCACACGCACTCACTAATGAATCTTGGATTATTGCCATGCAAGAAGAGTTAGAAAATTTTGAAAGAAATAATGTTTGGAAACTTGTACCTCCACCTCAAGGTCACACTTTAATTGGAACTAAATGGGTGTTTAAAAATAAACAAATTGAGGATGGGGTTGTGGTTAGGAATAAGGCTAGGTTGGTTGCTCAAGGTTTCACACAAGTTGAAAGTCTAGATTTTGATGAAACTTTTGCTCCTGTTGCTAGGTTAGAAGCCATAAGAATTTTGTTAGCTTTTGCTGCATCTAAAGGTTTTCAGCTATATCAAATGGATGTTAAAAGTGCTTTTCTTAATGGCTACATAGATGAGGAGGTTTATGTCAAACAACCACCTGGTTTAGAAAATCCAAATTTTCCTAATCATGTTTACAAACTGTCCAAAGCCTTGTACGGTCTCAAACAAGCCCCTAGAGCATGGTATGATAGGTTAAAAACATTCTTACTTGAAAAGGGGTTTACCATGGGCAAGGTTGATAAAACTCTTTTTGTGCTTAAGCATGGCAATGACTCATTATTCGTTCAAGTGTATGTGGAGATATTATCTTTGGTTGTGCTTCTCATGATCTTGTGTCCAAGTTTTCAGCTATGATGAGTTCAGAATTTGAGATGAGTATGATGGGAGAACTCATGTACTTTTTGGGGCTGCAAATCAAGCAAACCAAGGAGGGTACTTTTGTGCATCAAACAAAGTATACAAAAGATCTCCTAAGGCGCTTCAACATGGACAAAAGCAAGCCCCTTCGGACACCAATGGGAACAGCAACAACACTTGAACTTGATGAAGATTGTGATCCCGTTGATAAAAAAGAATATAGAAGCATGATCGGATCACTTTTATATCTCACGGCATCAAGACCGGACATACAATTCAGCATATGTCTTTGTGCACGGTTTCAAGCCTCCCCACGTGCTTCACATCGTCAAGCCATCAAAAGGATTCTCAGGTACTTACATGGAACTCAAGAATTTGGCATTTTTCTTCCTTCTTTCTCAAACGTTACTTTGAAAGCTTTTTCTAATGCTGATTTTGGGGGTTGTAGGATTGATAGGAAAAGTACTTCTGGTGCTTGTCATTTTCTTGGTAATTCACTTATTGCCTGGTCCTCTAGAAAACAAAGTTCAGTTGCACAATCCACAGCCGAATCTGAATATGTAGCTGCTGCTAGTACTTGCTCACAAATTTTTTGGATTGTTCAAACACTTAAGGACTATGGGGTTGATCTAGATAGTGTTCCACTGTTTTATGATAACACTAGTGCCATTTGCATTGCTAAAAACACTGTGCAACATTCGAGAACTAAGAACATTAACATTAGGTATCACTTTCTCTGTGATAATGTCAAAAAAAGGGAACATTGTGCTTCACCATGTAGATACCGAACGACAATTGGCTGACATTTTTACAAAACCTTTGGATTTCACTCGTTTTTGTTACATTCGTAGTGAAATAGGGGTTATGCATCCTCATGGCTTAAATTGAGGGAGAATTTTGAAACTTGGGAAGTCTATGTGTGAATCTGAAATTAAAATAATATGAGCATAGTATTTCATGCATATATGACTTTGTGATTCCTTTTTCATGCTGAAAGTTATTACTACATTACTCGTGTTATACATGTTGTAGTTTTTACCATGTCTAGTAATTGGAATAATTACTTACACTAAATCTGGTCATTGTCAAACTTTCTTGCTGTTTTGAACTTGTTGCATGATCACAAGTTCTTTTAATCATAAAGAATTAATCAAGTAATCAACTCACATGTTGAGTTTTTATGTTCAAATAAAAAATGAGAAAAGATCAAGAGAATATGCATGCATCGCACTTCTTCTTTTGAGATGGCTTATCATTGCACTTAGATATGAACTTGAAAGGAGTTGTGTATGACTAAAACCATGTCCTTAAGCTTCTGACTATCAAATGACATAGGCTTGGCTTGGTTGGTTAGAATAAGGCTGATGCTGCATATAATCTCTTGTAAATGTCATAAGATCAAAATTTGTGCTTTAAATGTTAAATAAAATGCAGCAACAAGTGTCATGCTTTCAGGTCTTGAAATAGTTAAGTTTGTGAGATCATGACTTGCTTAAATTGAAAATTACACTTGATCTCTAGCATGGCTTACACTACTTTATGTATCCCATTGATGTGTTAGTGTAAGTTACTTGATAGTATGATTTGGATAAGATTTGTTTTATATGTATATGTTATAATGTGCTCATAACAAATTAAAATTTCTCTTTTGTACCTTGCTGAATACATTGTCAAAGGGGGAGAAATTGATCACACATTGCACACATTCACAAGTGTTTTGGCACGATTCTTCTCAGGGGGAGAATTTTTGGTATTTTTGTTTTTCTTCTCATTTTATTTCTGATTTACAAAGGGGGAGAAATTGTTTTCAAAACTTTTCATGTGAATAAGCCAATGTTTGGATTTTAAGTGGTGTTGCCAATGCATTCATCAAGGGGGAGATTGTGAGACCTATGTGTGCTGAATACATTGGCTTTGATGATAAAGTTTTGAATACTACCAAAACACTTTTTTAACAAGGTCCGACTCTAGGTCCGAGCTCCTGCAAGGTCCGACGATAGGTCCGACTTGTTTTGGGTAGCTCCGGCAAGGTCCGACGTAAGGTCCGACTTGCTTTGTCTAGGTCTGACTTATTTTGGCTAGGTCCGACTTGTTTTTGCTAGCTCCGGTGCTAGGTCCGACTAGCTTTGGTAAGTTCCGTGCTAGGTCTGACTAAGATTTAGTAAGCTCCGCCGCTGGATCCGACTAGCTTTGGTAAGCTCCGGTTCAAGGTCCGGTTAGCTTTGGTAAGGTTCGGAGCTTGATTGCAATGGTTCTGCTTTTAACTTGCAATGTTTCGAACTTGCTTTACTCTTATGGAAAGTTTGCTTAGTATTATTTTACTAAGTTTTTGGTGTGTTTTGGTGGTTATGGCTGATATCATTTTTCTATGGTTTACAACATGCTTATGTGAGGTGCTCACGTAAGATGTTGTAGTTTCGGAACTAACGAGAGTCAAGTCGAGGACTTGTGCTCGGAAGTATTGGTTGTTTATTCATGTGCAGGTGTTGCTTGAGTTCAAGACATGGCTGGTGACGGGATCCATTGAACTAGTCTTAGGGAGAAGATGAGGTTCAACAACCAAGTTCGGGAGGAATTGTGGTTGAGTTGATCGGGAGGTTGCGCAGTATGTTTGAATCAAGAACAATGCATATGAAGGTATCCTGGATGTCGTTGGAAGATGTTTGCACGTGTGCAAGGAGTGCATGGACGTGGCTGCATGGTTCCAAGGCGTGGTGAAGAGATGTGGACGTAAAGAATTGGTCAGAAAGGTCCAACCGACTAGGTTATGGACTCAGGCTGCGGGTGAGTCGTGTTTGACTCAAATATGGAAAGTTTTGAGTTGCTTATGATAGGATTTCATGTGGGTCACGAATTTGAGTTGTTTTAGGAATGTTTGGGACGTTACTAAGGTGTTTGGAAGTCTTAAGATTGCTTTTATCTGCGTGTAGAAGAGTCTTGACCAGTATTGGAAAGTTACAGTTTGAATCCAAGTAGGAGTAGGAGTCCTAGTTTGAATTAGGTTGGCCTTAGGGCTGGTTATATAAGCAAGGGAGGCCAAGTCTCGTGGCCGCACGACTTTGGGGCTGTTCCTCTTGTGTTTTGATAAATAAAATTCATATTCTAATGAAAATTTTGTGCCTTGTTCGTTCGACTTGTTTCAGACAAGTTTTTCTCGTCGAGTTTCTGTTCAGCATTACCTTGCTTCGGTGGTTTTATCATAACTCGAGATTTACAGATCCAATTGATGTGATTATTTTTGGATTGTCTTCAGAACTTGATTATCTACATATGTGAAAATTTTCACGGTCATTGAATTTGTGGTTTGTGATCTACACGAGTTTCTTTGCAGTATTCCAGAACTGTTTTTCTCGCGTAGGACAGATTGACCTTTGTTCGTTCGATCGTAACTTGAGTTTCTCTCAACGGATTTTCATGATTCTTGTTGTGACGTCTTCGTGACTTGATTCTCTACAATCTATACTAGTTTTGTCACAGTTGAATACGTTTAGATTAGTCGCACACACGGTTTCTTTAACAGATCGGTTTTCCGCTGAGGGGTGTTTTGTTGCTTCCGCTGAAAAGTTTTTATCTACCTTTCACCCCCCTCTGGTAGCTTTACACGTGTACTTCGATCCTACAGACTCTGTACAGGATTTATAAACTGAAAGTTGTACTACTTTCGTACAAATTCAGCATGTTTTAATGTAATACTGTGTTTCCTTATCGTGTGTGCTGCCGGGTGTCGCATCGTGCGGCACCACCCTCTGTGATCCTGGAATGTACGGATTTCGGTCCGTCATAGGCTGGCATCAGAGCTGCTTAGGGGGGTAGCACATTTAATAAGTACAGTATTACGGGAAAACTTAGGATTACGGTGAGGAATCACTAGTATGCCCAAATAAGGACTATATTAGTATAGTTAATTAAAGTGGCATAACTAACCTACTTGTTATAATTCTGAATTTTGAATATGTAACGACGCACCTACAATCAGGTGATACTGGTAAGGAACGCCACCAAAAGCGGTTCAATTTCGGTTAGCTCACTCATGTGAGGAATGTGGCATGAGATGTTCTGTTCGGCAACAGACGGAAAGTGAATATGTTCTCTAAAACTCTTCATGTTTTAGAGACATATGAACGGCACTAGCCTCCAGTGCGCAAACTCAGGGGCAAGAGGAGGAGACCCCATCGTGTGGTTTGTAACATGAAGTATGTAATCTAGGACTTTTATGTTCTATGGGGCATACGAAAATGCTGGTCCACCGGTGTGTTTAATTGTAAAGGTGTGGAGCCCTCTGTCGGGCGGTGAATAACCCGGCCAAGTACCTTGAGACATGCCTTTCTTCACTCAAGGTTGGCCGTATGGCGACGATACGGGCGTTAGGAGATGTGTTACATCTTTGTAATTCAAAGTTTGTGCAACCGCAGTATAGAATTCAATGGAATTTTGAGTTGAAAACATCAACTTTCAAAGGAGGTGCTGTTGAAGTTCTTCCAGGAATTCTGTCAATTTTGAATTATCAAATCTATTTACTCAGATCTGATCTGAGGGTAAATAAATACTCGTTGGAAATATGCTAAAGTTAAATTTAATATTGATATTCAACTTAAGTTATGAAAATGCCAAGTACCAGGTCTAAATCTGACATAAGTAGAAACTAGTCATTCTGGGCAGAGAAATGAACAGTTGAACTTATTGATGGATTATTGTACCTATTGGGATTTTATTACCCCAATGATATAGGACATACGCATGAGTTGTTATCTTCAACTAGTGAAGAATTTGTGTATATTACATACTCAAGTTCTTGTTACTAGAGACCATGTTGGTGTCGTATTGGAGATAAAAGGGTAGTATGCGTGATGACAAAGCGATATTAACTTCTGTTAGTGACCGAAGTCAGTTGAGATGAACTTCCAAAGAGGGAGTCCATCAATTTGGACTTCACTAATTTGTATTTGGTCTGGTAATGGTGTATCTTGTGCAAAGTTATTACATTATCCATATACGAGATGTATCACATGTTTACTGTCATTATGCTTTACTACTAAATTTTGGACTGCATGGAGAAGGCTGTTTGGCTGATGTTCTTGTCGTTGTGGTTGCAGATGGTTCGTACCCGGGCCACGCATGAGGTCGGGGGCTCGAGTCAACAAGGGGGTGATGACTCCCAGCCACCTGCCTACGACAACACCCCGCAGCAACAACCACCGCCACCGCCTCCACTTACGCTAGCGGATGTGATATCGGCGCTGGTTGGCTCTCGTGAGGAGCAGACTGACCTGCTCCGCACGATTGTGCAGAATATGTCCCAGGCAGGTACGCGTCAAGAAAGGGGGCCTCGTGAGACCAACATCACTACGTACTTAGATTTCATGAGTACGCATCCTTCGGTGTTCACCGAAGCGGCAGAACCACTGGAGGCCGACAACTGGCTGCGGACGACCGAGTTCAAGTTCGGGCTGCTCCAATGCACGGAGCGGCAGAAGACTCTCTTCGTGGCGCAGAAGCTTCACGGTGCAGCCGGTGCGTGGTGGGCGAATTATCTCGCCTCACTACCTGCTGGCCACGCCATCGAATGGCAAGAATTCCGGGAGGCGTTCCGCGCCTATCACATACCTCCCGGGATGATGAAGAAGAAGTTCCAAGAGTTCTTGGAACTGAAGCAAGGCGGGAGGAGTGCCCATGACTACTCCCGCGTTTTCAACCATCTGGCGCAGTACGTAGGACTATATCTCCACTGAGGAGAGGAAGCGCGAGCACTTCTAGCGGGGTTTCAATCCCGAGATGAAGATTCATCTCGCGCAATACAATCGCGGCACCTTCAACGACCTCGTCAATGCGCGATTCTTCAAGAGGATGCCCAGCAGGAATTTGCGGCTGAGCAGAGGAAACGCAGCGCTTCACTGAGCAGCGGGGGTGCAGCTTCTCAAAAATACCCAATGATGTATAGGACGCCATCCAGTCAGCAGTGGCATCCACCGGCATGACCTCAACAGTTTGGGGTCGTCCTTATCAACCAGCCCTGTTGCGACCGCGGATGCCACCACCGTGACCGCAACAGCAGCAACAGCAACAGATGGTACCCCAGGCGTTTCCACAGCCACAACGTGCCCCGGGATTCCGTCCACCGGTCAGCGGAGGACCGCCTCGCTACACATGCTATACGTGTGGACAGGCCAGTCATTTCTCGAAGGACTGCCCACAGGGGCAGCAAATCAGCGGGCAAGCCCAATATCAGGGCGGTGCTCGTGGACAACCACCGGCTAAGAAGGGAGGTCAGCGACCCGGGGGAGTTCGTTACCTCGACAATGAGGACGCCCCGGAAGGAGAGAATGTGCTGGCAGGTACGTTCACTCTCAACGATCGTGCAATCACCATTTTATTTGATTTGGGTGCCACAACTTCATAAGTTCATCATATGTTGTTAAGCAACAACTGCAAGTCTTTCCAATCGAGTGCTCATATATGATTTGCTCACTGGGAGGGAAGATTTTATCAAATGTGATGATTCCAAAAGCACTACTGTTCTTGGGTGGGAGAATATATCCCACTACTATAATTATTCTTGAGGGGCGGAATATTTGATACAATCTTAGGAATGTCATGGCTAAGTTACCATGGCGCTGTCCTGAAAACATTATCATGGACGGTTCACCTCAACTCTCCACTCCACCGTCCACATTCACTCGTATTAGACAACCCCGTCCCGGAAGTTTCAGCAGTTTATCATACTGAAGCTCCCAAGTTAGAGGATATCCCCGTAGTCCGATAATAACCTGATGTGTTCCTGGATGATCTTCCGGGCATGCCACCTGAGCGGGACGTGGAGTTCAAGACTGAAATTGCACCCGGGACTACACCAATATTGTGGAGACCGTATAAGATAGCTCCGAACGAGCTGGCTGAGTTGAAGGAACAACTCAATGACTTGTGGAGCAAGGGTTTCATTAGACCGAGTTCCTCGCCATGGGGATGCTCGGCACTGTTCGTAAAGAAGAAAGATGAAACCTTGAGGTTGTGTGTGGATTACCGACCGCTCAACGCCGTCACCATCAAGAACAAATATCCACTGCTCCGCACTGATATCCTGTTCGATCAACTTGTGGGTGCAAGTGTGTTTTCAAAGATGGACCTTCGCTCCAGGTATCATCAAACAAAAATCCGTGCAGAGGATATTCCGAAGATGGCATTCTCAACGAGATATGGACTATATGAATATCTCGTCATGTCTTTTGGTCTCACCAACACCTCGGCACATTTCATGTACCTCATGAACTCCGTGTTCATGCGGAGTTGGATAAGTTCGTGGTGGTGTTCATTGATGATATCTTTGTTTACTCCAAGTCGGAAGAAGAACACGCCGAACACCTGCGTATCGTCCTTCAACGATTGCGGGACCATAAGCTCTATGCCAAGTTCAGAAAACGCGAGTTTTGGATCAGACAAGTGCCATTCTTGGGACATATCATCTCGGAGGAAGGCATTGCGGTTGACCCAAGCAAAATTGAACAGATGCTGAAATGGAAAGCCCCTACTTCTGTCCATGAAGTCAGAAGCTTTTTCGGTTTAGTGGGATATTATCGGAGGTTCATTCCGAGCTTCTCCAAGCTTGCTAAGCCGGTGACTAAATTATTGAAGAAGGGGATGAAATATGTTTGGAACTCAGCATGTGAAGGAGCATTCCAAGCATTAGTGAAGCATCTCACAACAGCCCCGGTCTTAGCTCAACCGGATACGACCAAGCCTTTCGACGTATATTATGATGCGCCCGGTATCTGGCTTGGCTGCGTACTGATGCAAGAAGGACGGGTGGTCTCGTATGGCTCACGCCAACTTAGAAACCACGAGCAGAACTATCCGACTCATGATCTCGAGCTCGCTGCGGTGGTCTTGGCGCTGAAAATGTGGAGACACTATCTTCTTGGAAACTTGGTGCATCTCTACACCAACCACAAGAGCTTAAAGTATATCTTCACCCAAAAGGAGCTGAATATGAGACAAAGGAGGTGGTTAGAATTAATCAAATACTATGAGATTGAGATTCATTACTGTGACGCCCTCAATTCTGTGGAAAAACCACGGAACCGAGAACTAATGCATATGTGTGCCCAGGATGTTCATCACACATACACATATGTTCCACAAACTGAATTCAGATTATATATTACCACGAATAACAGAGTTTGTTACAATATCTCATGAGTCTTGGACTCATGCTTACAGCGGAAGTCTTTATTTCTATGCAGCGGAAGTCTTTATTCTAATGCGGAAGCAATTTAACTAATGCAGAAGCAAATCTAAGCAGAAGTGGCTCCATCTCTACTCCCTCCACAGGCAAGGTTGAGAACAGATCACACGCCTTAATGCTCCACTTGGTCTTCATAGTAGTCTTCTCTTGCTGCTGATGATGAACTAATAATGCAAGTTTGAGTACAATGATGTACTCAGCAAGTGCGGGAAAAACACGATATGTAGCTCATAACAAGGTAGGTATAAAAAGGGCTCATTTGCAGAAAAGCAAAGTTATCAAAACCACGATAAAACAACATCCTACTTTAGGTGAATGTAATCCCAGCATGTATTAAATTACCAACATACATCCATCACTTTCCATGTTCCACCCGAACATTAACCAACTTCATTCTTGCTCACAAATACCTCCTCGTGTTTGCTACCATCTCACGAATACCTTCTCGTATTCGCTACCATCTCATCTCATAAACAACTTTGCCTCACACCGAGACCAATCTTGTTGTCATGACTCAACAGTCATGCAACCATCTTGTCACCCGGACTCAACAGTCCCAAAACCAAACCATAACCAAAATCAATAACCATAACCAAGAACCATCCCAATAACCATCCCAACTAATCATGGCAGTTGGCCAGGCGCTCATGACCGTAAGCTCGGCTATCATGATAGTTTTAGACTCTGTAGAGTTTGCACCTCTTTACCCACAAGTTTGTGATTTCGTCACCCGTCGGCGACTGCAGAACCTCCATTATACCAGTACACAGCCGTCGGTGTATGGCCAAGAGATCACAAAATAGCCTTTACAAAGGGGCTACTAGATGTATGGACTCACTAAGGTTTCACCGCCAGGCTAGAATCTCCAATTCTCCCACCCACGGGCCCCCTCTTGTGCCATGCAGTTCCCAGGGCGTCCTCACTCGACCCCCATTCCCCGCGCCTTCCACAGTCCATAACACTCTAGCAACTTACCTAATTACTCAGCTAAGCCGCACCCATACATGGCCTTGTGGTGGCACTGTTATCTTGGCATGTGCATGCATGAACTGGTCCTTAGATCTACGGCAAGTAAACCACCATCTCATGTACCGCATTCACAAACCCAGTCTTGCCTAGATCTCCCTCCGATCCATGTTCATTAACAACATCAGTTTCTCATTATCATTACGAGTGCAGTTAGCTAGACACATCTATCTCGCTTCCCAATCCCATGGACTCGGCGAAGCATAAAAGTAAAAACCATACCTGACTCATAAACATCCCTGTCGACAAGGTTGGTTTAACCAAAGCTAGTAAACTCCTAGAAAAAGGGTTTCCCATCGTGTTTGACTCAGCACATACACCCTTTTGCAAAACAAATCAGTTTTACCCAAAACATAGGATCAATATGGTCAAGAAGCACTTGCCTTGTTCTTGTGGTTCCGGTTTTTCTTGGATCTCAAAACCTTGTTGCTGCAGCTCATCGTAGACAGCTCCCCGAGCTTGTCCCGCTATGTAGGTTCTCAAGCATACAAGATTCACAACAATCAATATCATGTACAAACCTTAAACTAGATGCGATGATGCATATGCATGCTATCCTATGATTAGTTTTATTAGATTGGTTTGCACGTGTTCTTGCATGGCTTGCATGGATTTTATGATGAATAGAGGTGTTCGGATCAAAGGTGGACGTGGCGATGATCTTGTCTTTAGATCAACCTGATCATCAAGTGATCTGTCCACGAGAAGGCTTCTGTTCGAAGGAACAAAAGAACAGATGCAAAGAAAACACAACGATGTCGTAAGGTAGTATCGGAGACCTACCTTACGTTCTTCTCGGTCTCGAGGTCCTCCTCAGATCGTTGGGCTTTCCTCCGGCGATCTTCCTTGCCGCGCTTTGGCAATGGTTTACTCGGCGGTTTGGGACTAGGGCTCTAAGTTGTCGGCTCAGGAGTTGGAAAAGAAGTTTGTGGTTTCGGCCAGAGGTTCTGGGTTCTATTTATAATCGGGAAGAGAAGAGTCCTAATCTGATTGTATCCCGAATAAGAGTCCTATTCAGATCGTCGTTGGATCCTAACATCTTATCTTTAGTTGATTTGGTGCGGTAACATTGTGGAATTTAGGTCGGTTTCCTTTATGTACCGGTATTCTTACGCGTACAGATTCCAAAATCGCTTCAAAACCCGTCACCTTCGCGGTGATGAGCTCCGGAAGCTCCACGTGTCCACCGGGCCTGGTCTCTCCCTTTCCGCAGAGACGGGCTCCGGTTGTGCCGCGTGTCAAACGAGCGAGGCCTCCCTTTTCCTTCGGAGGTTAGCTCCGCGTGCGCCACGTATCCTGGCGGTCGGGACCTCCTCTCTTATTCAGAGGTGCTCCGCGCACGCCACGTGTTAGTGCCGGTCTTTCCTTCTTTCCTCAGAGACGTGCTCCAAGGTTGACACGTGTCCAACAGTGTCGGGCCTCCCGGAGATAAGCTCCGGTGACAATATGTGTTTAATGGAACCGGACTTCTCAGAGGTGAGCTCCCAGATCGACACGTATCCCGCGCGACCAGTCCTCTGATTTCCATGATGACTAGCTCCGGGGGCAACACGTGTGCCACAGGGTCGGACCTCTCCTCCTTTGCAGAGATGAGCCCCGAGCCTGCCACGTAGCCAGCTTAGCGGCGGACCTCTCCCCACTTTGCAGGGATGAGCTCCGAACACGCCACGTGGTCAGCGGGCCACGGAAGTTGTCTTCGGCGCTCTCTGTGAACTGGATTCGGCTCTTACTGGCTATCTATTTGATAATTTCTCTGTTCCCACTTCTTTTAAAATGTTTTTCTCTACATGAAATATGAATACATGCAGAAACCAGAGATGAGGGTGTCACAAATATACCCCCCTTAAATTGAATCTCGCCCTCGAGATTCGTTAGTAGAGAATAGATGGGGAAATTCTGCCTTGATATCCTCTTCACGCTCCCATGTGGCTTCAGCTTCGGTGTGATGGCTCCATTGTACCTTGCACCATCGAATCACCTTGTTCCGGGTGACCCTTTCTTTTACGTCCAAGATTCGGACAGGGTGTTCCGCAAAAGTCAGGTCCTCTTGAAGTTCAAGCTCTCCCATTGATACTTGCTCCTCTAGTACTCTCAAGCACTTCTTGAGCTGGGATACATGAAACACGTCATATACGTCGGAGAGGTGGGTTGGGAGCTCTAGTTGATAGGCCACTTCTTCTCGCTTGTCCAAAATCTTAAATGGTCCTATGTAGCGAGGTGCTAGCTTGCCTTTGACGTTGAAACGTCGTTGGCCTCAGATAGGCAAAACCTTAAGGTATACGAAGTCTCCTACTTCAAAAGTCAACTTCCTACGCCTATTGTCCGCATAGCCTTTCTGTCGTGACTAAGCAGCCTTTAAGTTCTCCCGTATCGTCTGGACTTGCTTTTCAGCTTCTTGTAGTACTTCAGGGCCAAACACCTGGTTCTCTCTAGTCTCGTTCCAAAACAGCGGCGTTCTACACCGTCTATGTGGCGGACCGGAATCCGCTCATCCAGGATCGCAGAGGGTGGTGCCGCGCGATGCGACACCCTACAGCACACGTCAGAAGAACACATTATATTACATGGGAAAAACAAACTGAATGTACAAAGTAGTACACTTCTCAGTTACAAACTAGGGTCTTTATTACACAGCGGAAGTTTCTTTTATACAACTCACGCCCGCCTATCTAGCAAAAGTGGTTGCCCAGCCCTAGGGCAACCCACACTAGCTGCACTCCTCAGCTCAGCGCGGCGTGTACGGCTCCCACTCAGCCGTGGTCCCCAACGGAGGGTAACCCTCGCCGGTGGACTCGTACTCCAAGTCCGTGGGTGGCTCCTCACCTGAAAAATACTTAGGCAGCAACCGTGAGCACAAAGTCTCAGCAAGGCTTAACCGACTCACCTAAGCATGAAACTCTACATGAGGTGTACCATGACATAGGGTAGCAATGTTGCAGCAAATGGACGCGCCTACAAGTTCATCCTTAGTTCAGCTTTTAGCAACAAGTTAACGGTTCATGAAGCTGAAATTTAGTGAGCAATATTTGGTGGCACACATGTAGCAATACAATTATATCATAACAGCAATATTGAATCATAACATTTCATTCATTAGTCTACGTTACGATGCAGTGAACAAGCGGTACTCGTCACTGCGAGGGACGGCGAATCTCGTTATACACCTGCAGGGAAACCCAAAGAGCACGTCATGTACGTCTACCCGTGGAGCTGCACAGCACACTCACTCGATGTCGTACGGGACAACCTTTCACCCAACAGCCCAAACGTCGAACCGGTCGCACCGAAACGAGCAGGAGGTTCCCCACACGGAGCATCTCTCTATGCCCGTTGGCAGATTTCCACCTTGCTGCCCTCAGCCTACACCTATAAATCGGTGCGTTATGCCTCGACGCACGGAGGTTTAGGCTACATCGGTTTATCGGGGCCCATATATCCGATATGTCTTCGGTACGTTCAATACTTGTTCAGAAGGGCCGCACACGGATCGGTCCTCAATCGACATGGGCAGGGCTGCGCACACAAGACTCTCTCTTGCTGCGCCCTAGCCCCTGCCTAGTCTCATTTTCATTACTAAAGTGATCTCACGTCACTCAACCGAACCCGTGTGTCCCAAGCCTATCTCGCGAGTAGATTCCAACTACTCGACTTGTACCGAAGCCCTATGAATTATTAAGCATAGCCTGTCTACTCGAGGTCTTAGACACTACCCTCACTCTTAGGGAAAAATTCTGGTTATGCAAGTGGGGTTCCATCCATCCTATACCTAATGCACAAACATACTTCATATGACACATGTAAACAAAGTAAAACTTATGAAAGGGTTAATGCAAACCGGGGCTCGCCTTGTTGCTGCTGGTCAGTAGTTAGTTCTTCATCCGGAAGAAGGAAATCCAGCACTTCCGGGGTCTCTTCTTCAATGGCTACACGTTGAATACAATACTACATGTAAATTTAAATGCAATGTGTGAACTCAAATACATAATTGCTAATAACTCTGGCTAGCCCTCCCCTTTGGTTCTGAAATTTTTATGGTGGATTGGTAGGGTCCTAACCAGAGTTGTGACCAAGTTTTACTAGAAACAAAGTTCAATTGAACCTTGTACAAATAAAAGCCTCTTTGGTCGATAATTGAGCCTCTAAGTAATTCCAGGGTTTTTCATGGCTCCCACCATTACTTTCTGGAAACTAGAATTTAGGACGGTTCTAATGGAGTTGGTTTCATGTCATTTGAAGAATTCTACAGAAAGTTATGTCCTAATTAAGATTGGAGAAAATCTGAAAAATGTTTCTGTACATCTTTCTATTTTCTCTGGGCAGTTCCCTTAATCACCAAATTAGGGTAACTAAATAAACTTGGATGAGTTTGAAAATTTTACTGGGAGTCAGGGATTTTCCAATAAACCTTTCAGCCAAATTTCAGAATTTTTCATAAAGTAGTTCTCCAGATAAAATTCCCAACAGTTTAAAATTTAGGGATTTAATTCGGGAAAACTATTCTCTTTCATGAGCTGAATTTGGTATTGCTGGAAAGTTCTCAGAGAGCTGAATCCAACAAAATTTGGTTCACCCGATTTGGAGCTTTCTAGCCAAAGTTATGAGGATTTGAAGTTTGGAAGAATTCTGAAAATCGGGAGAAAAGTTTATACTCTCGGGGCCCGCGGGGACACGTGTCGAGCGCGGAGGTATCCGGCACACCGGGGATACCACACGTGCCGAGCGCGGAGGTGTCCGGCACACCGGAGATACCACACGTGTCGAGCGTGGAGGTGTTCGGCATACCGGAGCTCACAGGGTATTTGCGCGCCAGCACATCCGATCCCTGGCCACACCCGATCCCGATTTAAATTCTTCAGCCGCTGACACGTGGGCCAGCCGGCTTCATCTTCCTCCCACCGTTCTCTCGCGCCCGCGCCGCCGACCTCGCCGACTCGCCGCTGCCGGACCTCCCATGGTCTGAAACTCGCCGCCAGGGGGTTGTCAACGTCGAGGAACACGTCGGGGGTGACAGGTCGGGCTGGGGGTGACCGGAAATAGCTCGGCGACGTGCCGCGGCCTCGGTTGAGGTTCGACACCGTCGACCGTGGTTTCTAAACCCGCCAACACCTCAAACAAACGGCCCTACAGCATCAGTGTACCTCTAGGAAGCTCGACAAGGTGTCAAAAGGGTTCAGGGATGGCGGCAAGTCGGTCGGCACCGTGTGACCGATCGTGCCCGCCATGACCGCCCTCGATCGAGCTCGAAATTCATCACTCCTAGACAGTTTCACGCTACGGATGCAGAAAAGAACTTGATCGCCGGCTAGTCCAGCGTCTATGTGCAAGATTTGATGACCTCCGACAGATCATAGAGCGAGAATTTAAAGAAACCGTACCGGAAGCTCGGTTTACGGTCGCCGGGGCAAAAACTGGAAATTCTCTGTGGATTCTTCACGGTTGGCTTCCAAACTTGGAGGAGAGCAGCACGGTGGTCGCGCGCTCCTGTTGCCTCTCTCGCTGGACCGTGAAAACGCCTGTGGAACGCTGCCCACGGGCGCCTGACTCTCGGCTGAGGCTAGGTCGCCGCGGTGGTGATCGTCTTTGGGAAAAGGAGGTCGGAGCTCAAGGTTTCTGGCGTTGGAGAGGTGGAGTGCGAGCTCAGGTGGCTGTCTAGCAGCTCAGGGACGAAGGAGGAGATGGTTTTGCTGGTTTTCCCGATTGAGCAGAGAGCTGCGGCGAGAAACAATGCCGCTGCTCGGGTTTGCCCGCGAGAAGATAAAGCCGGCCGACTCCTGCTCGGCTGAGGCGGTGCCGGTCGCGTGGGGGCGCGAGCCAGCCGCCCTGGGTGCCAACGCGCGGAGAGGGAAGCAACTGGTGGCGCCGGTAGCTGCTCGGTGGCACAGCCGACGGCTGCTCGGCGGGATTTCCCACTGAGACTCTGACTTTGGGTGCAAGTTTCTCCTTCTTCCCTCTATGACATGTGGGTCCCGCCCAGGGTTTTAACCTCTGAAATTTACTCCTAATCACTGTTGTAAACAGTGAGCCCCATAATAACCCTGGTGATTCAAATTATTCACCCCTGAGCCATTTGAATTGAATAGACTTCAAATTGGGTTCGGTTTGAGTGAATTTTAGCACAAGTTCAGTTTTGAATTCAAATATAATTTGAATTTGTCCCACTTAGCTCATGTCAAGATCAACTCCAAATGGAGTGAAAATTGGTGTATGAGCTCACAAAAATGTGCTGAATAAGAATATGCCTCCCACTTTTAAATTCATGGGACAAAAACAGTTTGAATTTGAATGTGGTTTCAAACTGCCCTCTTTCTATCTATACCCAAAATGACCTCAAAAAGGTTTTGAATTTGGGTGAAACTTGGCATGGACATCCTTAGCAATGTGTAGGAGTTTTCATAAGTCCAGCCCACCTATATCACATGTGGGAAATACCACTTTTGCAATATGTGAGTTTGTTCTCTAATGAGCATGTTAATGGTGGTTACATGCTCTTCATTTGTGTTCATCATCTTTCCTCAAATGAGGTGTGTGGTGTGGTGATGAACACTTCAAATGTGTGCCAAAACTGAGGCCCTTACATTCCTCCCCCCTTAAAAGAATCTCGTCCCGAGATTACAAAAGAAGAGATAGCGATGTAGTAGGGACTTACCCGTGTTGAGAAGCCACGAACTCCAGGTAATTTGAGCGAAGGAATTCCTCGCTCTCCCACGTCGCTTCTTCCACGGTATGGTTACTCCAAAGGATCTTGTAGAACCACAACGTTCTGTTACGCGTGGTTCGGGCTTTCTCATCAAGAATTTCCACAGGATACTCATCATAGGTCAAATCCGGTTTCAGCTCGCCGATGTCTTCGGTAGGAATAGCAGCCGTATGCTTCAAACATTTTCGCAGTTGCGAAACATGGAACACATCATGGACACCAGCAAGGGATGCCGGTAACTCCAATCGATACGCCGCTGGTCCACACTTCTCGGTGATAGCGTAGGGTCCAATAAAACGGGGAGCAAGCTTCCCCTTCACACCGAACCGGTGCACGCCCTTCATCGGAGACACGCGGAGGTACACGTGTTCCCCAATGTCAAAGTGCAACGGCCTACGCCTCTTATCAGCGTAGCTCTTCTGCCGGGATTGAGCGGCCTTCAAATTGGCTTGAATTGTCCGAATGCGCTCTTCGGCGTCGTTCACCACATCAACCCCGAATGTGACCCTTTCACTGGACTCGCACCAATTTAATGGGGTGCGGCATTTACGACCGTAGAGAGCTTCGTAAGGGGCCATTTTGATACTCGCCTGATAGCCGTTGTTGTACGAGGATTCCGCCAATGGTAGGTGATCATCCCAGTTCCTACCATGGTGGATGGCACATGCTCTCAACATGTCTTCCAGAACTTGATTCACCCTCTCTGTCTGGCCATCTGTCTGAGGGTGATAGGCGGAGCTCCTGATCAACTTGGTACCCAATGCAGCGTGCAGCTGCTCCCAAAAGCGAGATACAAATAATGCACCTCGATCTGAGACAATGGTCTTGGGTACCCCGTATAGGCATAGAATCTTCGCTATGTATAGCTCCGCATATTTGCCGGCATTGTAACGTGTATTCACCGGGATGAAATGAGCCGTCTTGGTTAACCGATCGATGATTACCCAAAGGGAATCATGTTTGTTGGATGTTAGGGGTAATCCCACAATGAAATCCATGCTCACATCTTCCCATTTCCATGCCGGGATCTTCAGGGGTTGTAGCAGCCCTGATTTCTTCATGTGATCAGCTTTCACTCGTCGGCACGTATCGCACTCGGATACGTACTTAGCTACCTCCTGCTTCATCCGCGTCCACCAAAATTTCTTTTTCAAATCTTGGTACATTTTGTTGCTGCCCGGATGAATGGAGTACTTGGACAAGTGAGCTTCATTGAGGATCTTCTTTCTCAACTCCATATCCCGGGGTACGACTATGCGGTCATTGAACCACAGCGTCCCCTCATCATCCTTCCGGAAACATTTGATTTCCCCGTTGTCCATCCGTCTCCGGAGATGTGCCATGCCTTTATCCGTCTTCTGAGCTGCAATGATGTCCTCCCTAATGGTAGGGATGAGGGCAAGGTTGTACAGCGATCCATAAGGAACCAAGTATAAACTTGGCTCTTCCTCCTCCACCGGTGTAATGGTGAGGTGATGGACATGTGATTTCCGACTCAGCGCGTCGGCAACCACATTCGCCTTGCCGGGGTGGTAGTGGATCTCAATTTCATAGTCTTTGATTAATTCTAGCCACCTCCGTTGCCTCATGTTCAGCTCCTTCTGGGTGAAAATATATTTTAAGCTCTTGTGGTCGGTGTAGAGATGCACCAAGTTCCCCAGGAGATAGTGCCTCCACATTTTCAGCGCCAACACCACTGCAGCAAGCTCAAGATCATGAGTGGGATAATGCTGCTCATGGTTCCGAAGTTGGCGTGAGCCATAAGCGACCACACGTCCTTCCTGCATCAACACGCAGCCAAGCCCAATACCGGACGCGTCACAATACACGTCGAAGGGCTTTGTTGTATCCAGCTGAGCTAAGACCGGGGCTGTGGTGAGATGCTTCACCAATGCTCGGAACGCTCCTTCACACGCCGTGTTCAAAACATATTTCGTCCCTTTCTTCAGCAACTCTGTCATCGGCTTAGCAAGCTTGGAGAAGCTTGGAATGAATCTCCTATAGTATCCCGCTAACCCGAGGAAGCTTCTGACTTCATGAACTGAAGTGGGAGCTTTCCATTTCAGCGCTTGCTCTATTTTGCTTGGGTCAACCGCAATGCCTTCTGCTGAGATGATATGTCCCAAGAATGGCACTTGGCTGATCCAAAACTCGCATTTACTGAACTTGGCGTAGAGCTTATGGTCTCGCAATCGTTGAGGAACGATCCGCAAGTGTTCGGCATGTTCGGCTTCTGTCTTGGAGTAAACCAAGATATCGTCGATGAACACTACCACGAACTTGTCCAGCTCCGGCATGAACACCGAGTTCATGAGATACATGAAATGGGCTGGAGCATTTGTGAGACCATAGGACATGACGAGATATTCATATAGTCCATATCTCGTCGAGAAGGCCGTCTTCGGGATATCCTCCGCCCGGATCTTGATCTGGTGATATCCAGAGCGAAGGTCCATCTTTGAGAACACACTTGCACCCACAAGTTGATCAAACAATATGTCAATGCGGGGCAGTGGGTACTTATTCTTGATGGTGACGGCGTTGAGCGGCCGGTAGTCCACACACAGCCTCAGGGTTTCATCCTTCTTCTTTACAAACAGCGCCGAGCATCCCCAAGGCGAGGAACTCGCCTAATGAAACCCTTGCTCAACAGATCATTGAGCTGTTCTTTCAGTTCAGCCTGCTCATTTGGAGCCATCTTGTATGGTCTCCGTGATATGGGCGTAGTCCCGGGTGCGAGCTCAATCTTGAACTCGACATCCCGCTCAGGTGGCATGCCCGGTAGATCATCCGGGAACACGTCGGGATACTCCCGGACTACGGGGATGTCCTCTAACTTGAGAGCTTCAGTATTGTTGATTTCTGCAACCTCCCGGACTGGATTATCTAATAGGAGGGACTGCGGACGGTGTAATGGAGAGTTGAGGTGAACCGTCCGTGATAGTGTTTCCAGGACAGCGCCATGGTAGCTTAGCCATGACATCCCCAAGATTGCATCAATCTTCTGCCCCCCTAGGATAATCATAGTGGTGGGATATATCTTCCCACCTAAGCACAGTGGTGCTTTTGGAACCATCATCGTTGCTGAAATCTTTCCTCCCGGTGAGCAGATCATATACGAACACTCGGTTGGAAAGGCTTCCAGCTGATGCTTAACCACGTACGATGCACTTATAAAGTTGTGGGTTGCACCAGAATCAAAAAGTATGACGATGGCTTGATGGTTGAGAGTAAACGTACCCGCCAGCACGTTGTCTCCCTCTAGGGCGTCCTCATTGTTGAGGTTGCGGACGCCTCCAGTCCGCTGACCAACCTTCTTTGCCGGAGGTCAGCCTCGAGCGCCGCCCTGAAACTGGGCTTGCCCGCTGCTTTGCTGCCTCTGGGGGCAGTCCTTCGCGAAGTGGCCCGCCTGGCCACACGTGAAGCAAGTGAAACGGGGCGGTCCCCCGCTGATCAGTGGACGGAATCCCGGGGCGCGTTGTGGCGGTGGAAACGCCCGGTGTACCGTCTGCTGCTGCTGTTGCTGTCTTGGTGGTGGCATCAGCGGACGGAACGAGGGTGACTGGAAAGGACGTCCCCCGAACCGTTGAGGTTGCGCCGGTGGATGCCACTGCTGCCCGGATGGTGTCCGATACACCATACGGTACTTCTGTGGCGCGCCACCACCGCTGCTAGGTGGAGCGCTGCGCTTCCTCTGCTCAGCTGCCAACTCCCGCTGAGCATCCTCTTGCATAATCGCGGCATTAACTAGGTCGTTGAAAGAGCCGCGATTCCACTGAACGAGGTGCGTCTTCATTTCAGGGTGTAACCCCCGATAGAAATGCTCCCTCTTCTTCTCCTCCGTGGAGATATAGTCTGACGCGTATTGCGCCAGATGGTTGAAGGCACGGGAGTAGTCATGGGCACTCCTCCCGCCCTGCTTCAGCTCCAAGAATTCTTGGAACTTCCTCTTCATGATTCCGGGAGGAATGTGATAGGCGCGGAACGCCTCCCGGAACTCTTGCCATTCCATGGCATGGCCAGCCGGACGTGAGGCGACATAGTTCGCCCACCACGCACCAGCGGCACCGTGGAGCTGCTGTGCTGCGAACAGAGTCTTCTGCCGCTCCGTACATTGGAGCAGCCCGAACTTGGACTCGATGGTCCACAGCCAGTTGTCCGCCTCCAGCGGTTCTTCAGCTTCGGTGAACACTGGAGGGTGCGTACT
Source organism: Neostapfia colusana (assembly GCA_030760725.1). Classification (NCBI taxonomy): domain Eukaryota; kingdom Viridiplantae; phylum Streptophyta; class Magnoliopsida; order Poales; family Poaceae; genus Neostapfia; species Neostapfia colusana. The sequence continues at coordinate 54,410,062 of JASWHV010000017.1, forward strand.
CATGAAATCCGAGTACGACACTTCGCGTGGCTCACGAGGCCCTCGCTCTTGACGTCCCCCCGCCTGGGACGTATTCTGCACGATCGTGCGGAGCAGGTCGGTCTGCTCCTCACGACCTCCCACCAGTGCCGCTATCACATCCGCTAGAGTAAGCGGAGGCGGCGGTGGTGGCTGCTGCTGCGGGGTGCTGTCGTAGGCCGGTGGCTGGGAGTCATCACATCCCAGTTGGCTAGAGCCACCAACCTCGTGCGTGGTCCTAGTGCGAACCATCTGCAACCATACGACAATAATCATCGGTACCGCAACATTTTGCATGCAGTCCAATAAAAATAGGCGTAAAAACATAATGACAATAAAACATGCGATACATCTCGTATGTAGATAATGTAATAACTTTGCACAAGCTACACCATTATCAGACCAAACACAAGCTAGTTCAATCCAACTTGATGAACCTCCTCTTTGGAAGCTCAACATAACTAGGTTTGGTCACTACGAGACATTACTATCGCGTTGTCATCACGTATACCACCCTTAGGGTACAACACCCTCTCCAATGTGTTCAACTGTCATTCTTTTGTCAGAATGACCAGTTCCTACCTATTCCAAGTTTTAATCTGGTTCTGAGCATTTTCATGACTCAAGTTGAATACCAAAGTTAAAGTTAACTCCAATATCTTCCCAACGAGTATTCATTTGCCCCCAGATTAGCTTTGGTCAACAAGTTATGCTAATTCAAAGTCAGCAGAATTTCTGGAAGAATTTTAACAGCACCTCCCTCGGAAGTGGCTGTTTTCAACCCTGGTTTCCACTGAAATCTTGCTGAAATTTCAGAAACTTTGAATTGCAAAGTTGTCACACATCTTTTACTCTTTCTAAGGATGTATCATATGAAAATTTTAAATTTTTCTACTGGGATTTATGTTTGAAAAACAGAACAGTCCAGCGAATGTTTTACTCTGTCCTGGTTCTGGACAGTTTACATTCCTCTGGGATTTAAGCCATCTTAAGGTTAGTTTCAGCTCTGGAAGTCTACAACAAAGTTGTAGAGTACTTAAATACCTTTCCAGAACTATATAGCACACCTCTCTGGCTAAAAGACCTGTGAGGTATGCCCTGTTGAAGATCAGCAAACTTGCTGTCCAAAACAGAGCACTCTGTTTTTCAGTCTTTTTGGAACTACACTCATCACTATCCCATTCTTATACCCAACCAGGGTCCTAAATGTTGAACCTATAGATTTTAATTCCTTGTTATCCTTATTTTCATGCATATGCCTACAATAACTCGGTACTACGTTCCTCAAAAAAGAAAATCCTAACCGGATCATACCGGCATATACGTCTCAAGTGTGGCACTAAACGGTCTCTCGCACACGTTTTCTACACGGATACATATGTGGTTAGTACCTGCAGAAGACCACACAATAATGGTGCACTCAAGGTTTTGTTTCCATTTCAGGCAGTACCATATTTGAAAGTAAATACAAACGCCCGTATCATTTCCATACGGCCGTCCTTGAGCTAGGTCACGTCTCAAGGTACGTGATCGTGTTTCAACACCACACGACGGGGAACCTGAGTATGTCATGAACGGGTCGTCACGGTTGGGAATGTTATCAACCCAACAGATACCACCTACTGCCCGGCAGGGCACGCCGATGGCAAGCGCTGCGTATGTCCTCCTGGGCTATTTCTAGACGAACACACTATCACGTTACTGACCACGCGATGGGGTCTCCACTTACTTTCCTAATGCACACTAGGGATCAGCGTTTCATATGAACTCAGGAACATGAAGAGTCCAAGAGCTTCATATTGACATCTCACACCAAGCTGTGAGATCAATCCCTGAACCACGTTCCTCGTCAGGGGGAGCTAACCGAAATTGAACCGCTTTCGGTGGCGTTCCTTACCATACTTACCAGAGCGTAGGTGCGTCGTTACATAATTGAAATTCAGAATTATAACACATAAGTTAGTCTTTGCCACTTTAAGTAACTATGCTAGTATAGTCCTTACTTGGGCAGCTACCGGATCCTCACCGTATACCTAAGTTTTCCCCATAATGCAGTCCTTAAGTACTGTGCTATCCCCACTGTAGCTCTGATACCAGGCTGTGGCGGACCGGAATCCGCTCATCCAGGATCGCAGAGGGTGGTGCCGCGCGATGCGACACCCTACAGCACACGTCAGAAGAACACATTATATTACATGGGAAAAAACAAACTGAATGTACAAAGTAGTACACTTCTCAGTTACAAACTAGGGTCTTTATTACACAGCGGAAGTTTCTTTTATACAACTCACGCCCGCCTATCTAGCAAAAGTGGTTGCCCAGCCCTAGGGCAACCCACACTAGCTGCACTCCTCAGCTCAGCGCGGCGTGTATGGCTCCCACTCAGCCGTGGTCCCCGACGGAGGGTAACCCTCGCCGGTGGACTCGTACTCTGAGTCCGTGGGTGGCTCCTCACCTGAAAAACACTTAAGCAGCAACCGTGAGCACAAAGGCTCAGCAAGGCTTAACCGACTCACCTAAGCATGAAACTCTACATGAGGTGTACCATGACATAGGGTAGCAATGTTGCAGCAAATGGACGCGCCTACAAGTTCATCCTTAGTTCAGCTTTTAGCAACAAGTTAAGGGTTCATGAAGCTGAAATTTAGTGAGCAATATTTGGTGGCACACATGTAGCAATACAATTATATCATAACAGCAATATTGAATCATAACATTTCATTCATTAGTCTACGTTACGACGCAGTGAACAAGCGGTACTCGTCACCGCGAGGGACGGCGAATTGACTCGTTATACACCTGCAGGGAAACCCAAAGAGCACGTCACGTACGCCTACCCATGGAGCTGCACAGCACGCTCACTCGATGTCGTACGGGACAACCTTTCACCCAACAGCCCAAACGTCGAACCGGTCGCACCGAAACGAGCAGGAGGTTCCCCACACGGAGCATCTCTCTATGCCCGTTGGCAGATTTCCACCTTGCTGCCCTCAGCCTACACCTATAAATCGGTGCGTTATGCCTCGACGCCCGGAGGTTTAGGCTACATCGGTTTATCGGGGCCCATATATCCGATATGCCTTCGGTACGTTCAATACTTGTTCAGCAGGGCCGCACACGGATCGGTCCTCAATCGACACGGGCAGGACTGCGCACATAAGACTCTCTCTTGCTGCGCCCTAGCCCCTGCCTAGTCTCATTTTCATTACTAAAGTGATCTCACGTCACTCAACCGAACCCGTGTGTCCCAAGCCTATCTCGCGAGTAGATTCCAACTACTCGACTTGTACCGAAGCCCTATGAATTATTAAGCATAGCCTGTCTACTCGAGGTCTTAGACACTACCCTCACTCTTAGGGAAAAATTCTGGTTATGCAAGTGGGGTTCCATCCATCCTATACCTAATGCACAAACATACTTCATATGACGCATGTAAACAAAGTAAAACTTATGAAAGGGTTAATGCAAACTGGGGCTTGCCTCGTTGCTGCTGGTCAGTAGTTAGTTCTTCGTCCGGAAGAAGGAAATCCAGCACTTCTAGGGTCTCTTCTTCAATGGCTACACGTTGAATACAATACTACATGTAAATTTAAATGCAATGTGTGAACTCAAATACATAATTGCTAATAACTCTGGCTAGCCCTCCCCTTTGGTTCTGAAATTTTTATGGTGGATTGGTAGGGTCCTAACCAGAGTTGTGACCAAGTTTTATTTGAAACAAAGTTCAATTGAACCTTGTACAAATAAAAGCCTCTTTGGTCGATAATTGAGCCTCTAAGTAATTCCAGGGTTTTTCATGGCTCCCACCATTACTTTCTGGAAACTAGAATTTAGGACGGTTCTAATGGAGTTGGTTTCATGTCATTTGAAGAATTCTACAGAAAGTTATGTCCTAATTAAGATTGGAGAAAATCTGAAAAATGTTTATGTACATCTTTCTATTTTCTCTGGGCAGTTCCCTTAATCAACCAATTAAGGTAACTAAATAAACTTGGATGAGTCTGAAAATTTTACTGGGAGTCAGGGATTTTCCAATAAACCTTTCAGCCAAATTTCAGAATTTTTCATAAAGTAGTTCTCCAGATAAAATTCCCAACAGTTTAAACTTTAGGGATTTAATTCTGGAAAACTATTCTCTTTCATGAGCTGAATTTGGTATTGCTGGAAAGTGCTCAGAGAGCTGAATCCAACAAAATTTGGTTCACCCGATTTGGAGCTTTCTAGCCAAAGTTATGAGGATTTGAAGTTTGGAAGAATTCTGAAAATCGGGGGAAAGTTTAAACTCTCGGGGCCCGCGGGGACACGTGTCGAGCGCGGAGGTATCCGGCACACCGGGGATACCACACGTGTCGAGCGCGGAGGTGTCTGGCACACCGGAGATACCACACGTGTCGAGCGCGGAGGTGTTCCGCACACCGGAGCTCACAGGGTATTTGCGCGCCAGCACAACCGATCCCTGGCCACACCCGATCCCGATTTAAATTCTTCAGCCGCTGACACGTGGGCCAGCCGGCTTCGTCTTCCTCCCGCCGTTCTCTCACGCCCGCGCCGCCGACCTCGCCGGAGCAGACTCGGGGCTCGCCGGCTCGCCGCTGCCGGACCTCCCATGGTCTGAAACTCGTCGCCAGGGGGTTGTCGACGTCGAGGAACACGTCGGGGGTGACAGGTCGGGCTGGGGGTGACCGGAAATAGCTCGGAGACGTGCCGCAGCCTCGGTTGAGGTTCGACACCGTCGACCGTGGTTTCTAAACCCGCCAACACCTCGAACAAACGGCCCTACAGCATCAGTGTACCTCTAGGAAGCTCGACAAGGTGTCAAAAGGGTTCAGGGATGGCGGCAAGTCGGTCGGCACCGTGTGACCGATCGTGCCCGCCATGACCGCCCTCGATCGAGCTCGAAATTCGTCACTCCTAGACAGTTTCACGCTACGGATGCAGAAAAGAACTTGATCACCGGCTAGTCCATCGTCTATGTGCAAGATTTGATGACCTCCGACAGATCATAGAGCGAGAATTTAAAGAAACCGTACCGGAAGCTCGGCTTACGGTCGCCGGGGCAAAAACTGGAAATTCTCTGCGGATTCTTCAAGGAGGAGAGCAGCACGGTGGTCGCGCGCTCCTGTTGCCTCTCTCGCTGGACTGTGAAAACGCCTGTGGAACGCTGCCCACGGGCGCCTGACTCTCGGCTGAGGCTAGGTCGCCGCGGTGGCGATCGTCTTTGGGCAAAGGAGGTCGGAGCTCGAGGTTTCTGGCGTTGGAGAGGTGGAGTGCAAGCTCAGGTGGCTGTCTAGCAGCTCAGGGACGAAGGAGGAGATGGTTTTGCTGGTTTTCCTGATTGAGCAGAGAGCTGCGGCGAGAAACAATGCCGCTGCTAGGGTTTGCCCGCGAGAAGATAAAGCCGGCCGACTCCTGCTCGGCTGAAGCGGTGCCGGTCACGTGGGGGCGCGAGCCAGCCACCCTGGGCGCCAACACGCGGAGAGGGAAGCAGCTGGTGGCGCCGGTAGCTGCTCGGTGGCACAGCCGACAGCTGCTCGGCGGGATTTCCCACCGAGACTCTGACTTTGGGTGCAAGTTTCTCCTTCTTCCCTCTATGACATGTGGGTCCCGCCCGGGGTTTTAACCTCTGAAATTTACTCCTAATCACTGTTGTAAACAGTGAGCCCCATAATACCCCTGGTGGTTCAAATTGGGTTCGGTTTGAGTGAATTTCAGCACAAGTTCAGTTTGGAATTCAAATAAAGTTTGAATTCATCCCACTTAGCTCATGTCAAGATCAACTCCAAATGGAGTGAAAATTGGTGTGTGAGCTCACAAAAATGTGCTGAATAAGAATATGCCTCCCACTTTTAAATTCATGGGACAAAAACAGTTTGAATTTGAATGTGGTTTCAAACTGCCCTCTTTCTATCTATACCCAAAACGACCTCAAAAAGGTTTTGAATTTGGGTGAAACTTGGCATGGACATCCTTAGCAATGTGTAGGAGTTTTCATAAGTCCAGCCCACCTATATCACATGTGGGAAATACCACTTTTGCAATATGTGAGTTTGTTCTCTAATGAGCATGTTAATGGTGGTTACATGCTCTTCATTTGTGTTCATCATCTTTCCTCAAATGAGGTGTGTGGTGTGGTGATGAACACTTCAAATGTGTGCCAAAACTGAGGCCCTTACAGTCTACCATATAATGCTTCGAAAGGCGACATCTTCAAGCTAGCTTGATATCTGTTGTTATAGGAGAATTCGGCATACGGTAAACTCTTATCCCAACTACGCCCACGTTTCAAGGCGCAAGCTCTCAACATGTCCTCCAAAATTTGATTTGTCCTTTCGGTTTGTCCATCAGTTTGTGGGTGATAGGCAGAGCTAAAATCCGGTCGTGTACCCATGGCTTTCTGCAGCTTCCTCCAGAATCTAGAGGTAAACTGAGAACCTAGATCTGAGACTATCCTCCTCGGAACTCCGTGACGGCACACGATCTGCTCCATGTACAACTCGGCTAATTGTGCAATGTTGTAATTGGCCCTTACAGGTAGAAAATGGGCGGTTTTCGTCAATCGGTCCACGATAACCCAGATGGAGTCATAACCCGACTGAGTACGTGGCAATCCGACGATGAAATCCATACTGATGTCGTCCCACTTCCACTCTGGTACCTTCAAAGGTTGCAACAATCCAGCGGGTTTTTTTATGTTCAGCCTTCACCCGTTGGCATGTGTCGCATAGGGCAACGTATTCGGCTATATCCCTCTTCATACCATCCCACCAATAACAAGTTTTCAAGTCCTTGTACATTTTGGTACTTCCGGGATGTATAGAATAGGGTGAATCATGTGCTTCCTTCAATATCATGTCGCGGAGGTGTTTTATGTTAGGCACACAAATCCTTTTTCCTAGCCAAAGCGTACCCTTCTCATCTTCTTTGAAATCCTTCTCTATTCCTTGTCGGATTCTTTCCTTGATCTCCTTGATCTCCTCATCCGTTGCTTGGCCATCTCTTATCTCTTGCTCCAATGAGGAGTGGATCTCCATTATTTCCATGTTGTTCAAGAATCTGAGGTGTAACCGTTCGAACTCCTTACATAGTTCGGGTGGTAGCTCCCAAACCGTGAGTTGGTGACATGCTCCCTTTCGACTCAATGCATCAGCTACTACATTGGCCTTCCCGTGGTGGTAGTTGATTCCAACATCGTAATCCTTGATGAGTTCCAACCATCGACGTTGCCTCAAATTCAAGTCCGTTTGTGTAAATATGTACTTGAGGCTTTTATGATCCGTATAGATCTCACATCGATGACCAAGGATATAATGTCTCCAAATCTTCAATGCATGCACTACTGCTGCTAGCTCCAAGTCATGTGTAGGATAATTAAGCTCGTGCTTCTTTAATTGCCGTGAGGCATAGACTACCACTTGTCCTTCTTGCATGAGCACACATTCGAGCCCCTGTCTGGATGCGTCACAATATATGTCAAAGCTCTTGCTTACGTCTGGCAATACCAGATTCGTTTGCTGTGGTTAGCCTTTTCTTGAGTTCCTCAAAACTTCCTTGGCATTCTGGTGTCCATTGGAAGACCTTTCCCTTCATTAGCAACTCCGTCATAGGCTTTGCTATCTTAGAGAAGTCTTTAATGAAGCGTCGATAGTATCCAGCCATCCCAAGAAAACTCCGAATATACCTCACACTCTGCGGTTGGTCCCACTTCAGAACATCTCTCACTTTTCCGGGATCAACCGATACCCCTTCCTTGGAGATAATGTGGCCTAGGAAAGATATTTCCTTTAGCCAAAATTGACACTTGTTAAGCTTGGCATACAATTGATGCTCACGCAATTTCTGCAAGGTCAATTTCAAATGTTCTTCATGCTCCTCCTCACTTTTTGAATACACCATAATGTCGTCGATGAAAACCACGACGAACTTGTCCAAGTACTCCATGAAAATCTTGTTCATAAGGTACATGGAGTATGTGGGTGCATTTGTCAACCCAAAAGACATGACAGTATATTCATACGAACCATACCGTGTTCGAAAGGCTGTCTTGGGTATATCGGAGGGCTTAATCTTCAGCTGGAAGTATCCCGACCGAAGATCAATCTTAGAGAACACTCGGGCTCCTTTCATTTGGTCGAATAGGTCCTCTATACGTGGCAGAGGGTATTTGTTCTTGATTGTTACCTCGTTGAGAGACCTATAGTCCTCGCACATCCTTTGGGTTCCATCCTTCTTGTCTACAAAGAGCACCGAAGCTCCCCATGGTGACGAGCTTGGACGTATAAAACCCTTCTCCAACTGTTCTTGAATTTGCTTCTTGAGTTCTACTAGTTCATTGACGGGCATCCTATAGGGTCTCTTGGCTATGGGTGCAGTTCCGGGTACCAAATCTATGGCAAACTCAATGTCCCGGTCAGGTGGCATACCTGGAAGCTCTTCCAGGAACACGTCCGAAAATTCCTGAACCACTGGAATGCTGTCCAATGTTGTTCCTTCGACGTGGTTCAAAGTTGCCCGTTCGGTTGTTTGCTGGGCTGACTCAAACTCGACACGAATACGTGCTTGTTTGTCAATTGCACGCTCCTTTCAGCACATTGGATTACTCCGTTGTGCTTGTTTAACCAATCCATCCCGAGTATTATGTCAATCCATTGGGAGTCCAAGACAATAAGGTTGGCAAGGAAGTCTACCCCCCTTATTTTAAGGCTTACTTTCGGACATACTATATTAGTCCTCATTTCTCCTCCGGGAGAATTTACTAACATAGCACATTCTAAGTGGGATATGGGTAGATGATGTTTGTAAACATATTTGGATGGTATGAAGGAATGTGATGCTCCAGAATCAAATAAGATGGTGGCTGGGTTGGAGTTGGCAAGGAACATACCAATTAAGACGTACTCAGCCTGTTGTGCTTCCTTAGCAGAGACATGGTTCACGTTGCCGCGAGCATAGTTCTGCTGTCCACGGTTTCCTTGATTGTCCCCCCGTTCAGTCGCGGGTTCTGCTTGGGCACGCTGCCTTGCTGTCCAGGGCCTCTCCTCGGGCACTGGTTCGCGAGGTGTCCTATTTCTCCGCATGCAAAGCATGCACTGTTGCCTACGGCAGCAGGTACGTTGGGGCGGGGGTTTTGAACATGAGCGCCATTGTTAGGTCGGGGCGCAGGAGGCATGGGAACGCGAGGTGCTGGTGCAACGAGTTTTTGCTGTGGTGGCTGACCAGGGCGGTATGCAGGAGTGGTTGACCTATACTGTGGTGTGGCTGGGGGCATGTACCGAGGTCGTACGTTGCTCCCTTCGGGCTGTATTGCATCTTCCTCTTGCCTTCTAGCTCGATCTATTTGATCTTGCTTTCGACCACTATAGCCTTGTCAACCAGCTTCTGGAAGCTTACGTAGTCATTGTTGAGGAGCTGAACCTGGATCTCATTGTTCAACCCTCTCATGAACAGGTACTGCTTCCTCTGGTCTGTGTTGACATCCATAGGGGCATACCGGGACAGTTGCGTGAACTTGTTGAGGTACTCATTCACACTTCTCTGTCCTTGGCGGAGACCTTCAAATTCCTGTCTCTTGAGCATCATTACACCAGCAGGGATATAATGAGAGCGGAAACTCTCCTTGAACTCAGTCCAAGTGATTGCCTCCGGGTTGACATGGGCGTTGCATAGGGAATCCCACCAGTCAGCAGCAGCTTCCATAAGTTGGTGCGACGCAAAGAGAACCTTCTCTCGGTCATTGCACTGAACAATGGCAAGCTTCTTCTTCATGGATTTCAACCAATCATCGGCCTCCATGGGATCACTAGCTTGAGCAAAGGTGGGTGGTCGAGTCCTCATGAACTCTCCCAGTCTGTCGTGAGCCAGCGGTGGTGGTGGCGGTGGTGCCGGAACGGGGTTGTTGTTGGCCTGCAACTTACCCAAAGTTTGGATCATGGTTTGCATAAGCTGGTTTTGCATGGCCATCAACCTTTCTAGGTTGTTCTCGCCAGCTCCAGGGTTAACAGGAACTTCATCGTGGTCATCCTCTTGGTTGTCACGGATGTTCCTTCGGCCAGCGTTTCCCCTCACCATCTGTGAGAAAGGACGAAATAGAATAGAAGGTTAGAAGGTTAGGTAGGTCCCTTCAACTATATGTATCAAGGTGAGTTGGACTGTATATATATACTAGCCCATATGAGGATGTGAACAAGTGCCAAAACATCTCACACCTCTTTCTACTTACGTGTGGATATGGACAACATTTGGGGACGTCCCACAACTCACACTAAGCACACAATCACAAACAATCATTGCAAGGGCTCATACAACTCCTATTCAAGGCTGGTTTCCAATGCCAAGGTAGTTTTAAAGCCAATCTAAGCGTCCTAGGGTGCTTCCTTTGGTCAGCGTGGCTTAACTACCAATCTGTGTCTAATACCAATCTATGATTCCTATTTAGGTGTGTAACCTACTGTTAACCCGTGGCTCTTATATCAATCTGAGGTTTCTATCTAGGCGTGTAACCTACTGTCAACCCGTGGCTCTGATACCAATCTGTGACGCCCTCAATTCCGTGGAAAAACCACAGAACCGAGAACTAATGCATATGTGTGCCCAGGATGTTCATCACACATACACATATGTTCCACAAACTGAATTCAGATTATATATTACCACGAATAACAGAGTTTGTTACCATATCTCATGAGTCTTGGACTCATGCTTACAGCGGAAGTCTTTATTTCTATGCAGCGGAAGTCTTTATTCTAATGCGGAAGCAATTTAACTAATGCGGAAGCAAATCTAAGCAGAAGTGGCTCCATCTCTACTCCCTCCATAGGCAAGGTTGAGAACAGATCACACGCCTTAATGCTCCACTTGGTCTTCATAGTAGTCTTCTCTTGCTGTTGCTGATGAAATAATAATGCAAGTTTGAGTACAATGATGTACTCAGCAAGTGCGGGAAAAACACGATATGTAGCTCATAACAAGGTAGGTATAAAAAGGGCTCATTTGCATAAAAGCAAAGTTATCAAAACCATGATAAAACAACATCCTACTTTAGGTGAATGTAATCCCAACATGTATTAAATTACCAACATACCTCCATCACTTTCCATGTTCCACCCGAACATTAACCAACTTCATTCTTGCTCACAAATGCCTCCTCGTATTTGCTACCATCTCACGAATACCTTCTCGTATTCGCTACCATCTCATCTCATAAACAACTTTGCCTCACACCAAGACCAATCTTGTTGTCATGAATCAACAGTCATGCAACCATCTTGTCACCTGGACTCAACAGTCCAAAACCAAACCATAACCAAGAACCATCCCAATAACCATCCCAACTAATCATGGCAGTTGGCCAAGCGCTCGTGACCGTAAGCTCGAATATCATGATAGTTTTAGACTCTGCAGAGTTTGCACCTCTTTACCCACAAGTTTGTGATTTCGTCACCCGTTGGCGACTGCAGAACCTCCATTATACCAGTACACAGCCATCGGTGTATGGCCAAGAGATCACAAAATAGCCTTTACAAAGGGGCTACGAGATGTATGGACTCACTAAGGTTTCACCGGCAGGCTAGAATCTCCAATTCTCCCACCCACGGGCCCCCTCTTGTGCCATGCAGTTCCCAGGGCAGTCCTCACTCGACCCCCATTCCCCGCGCCCTCCACAGTCCATAACACTCTAGCAACTTACCTAATTACTCAGCTAAGCCGCACCCATACTTGGCCTTGTGGTGGCACTGTTATCCTGTCATGTGCATGCATGAACCGGTCCTTAGATCTATGGCAAGTAAACCACCATCTCATGCTACCTCTTTCACAAACCCAGTCTTGCCTAGATCTCCCTCCGATCCATGTTCATTAACAACATCAGTTTCTCATTATCATTACGAGTGCAGTTAGCTAGACACATCTATCTCGCTTCCCAATCCCATGGACTCAGCGAAGCATAAAAGTAAAAACCATACGACTCATAAACATCCCTGGTGACAAGGTTAGTTTAACCAAAGCTAGTAAACTCCTATAAAAAGGGTTTCCCGTCGTGTTTGACTCAGCACATACATCCTTTTGCAAAACAAATCAGTTTTACCCAAAACATAGGATCAATATGGTCAAGGAGCACTTGCCTTGTTCTTGGGGTTTCGGTTGTTCTTGGATCTCAAAACCTTGTTGCTGCAGCTCGTCGTAGACAGCTCCCTGAGCTTGTCCCGCTATGTAGGATCACGTGCATACAAGATTCACAGCAATCAATATCATGCACAAACCTTAAACTAGATGCGATGATGCATATGCATGATATCCTATGATTAGTTTTATTAGATTGGTTTGCACGTGTTCTTGCATGGCTTGCATGGATTTTATGATGAACAGAGGTGTTCGGATCAAAGGTGGACGTGGCGATGATCTTGTCTTTAGATCAACCTGATCATCAAGTGATCTGTCCATGAGAAGGCTTCTGTTCGAAGGAACCAAAGAACAGATGCAAAGAAAACACAACGATGTCGTAAGGTGGTATCGGAGACCTACCTTACGTTCTTCTCGGTCTTGAGGTCCTCCTCAGATCGTTGGGCTTTCCTCCGGCGATCTTCCTTGCCGCGCTTCGGCGATGGTTTACTCAGCGGTTTCGGACTAGGGCTCTAAGTCGTCGGCTCAGGAGTTGGAAAAGAAGTTTGTGGTTTCGGCCAGAGGTTCTGGGTTCTATTTATAATCGGGAAGAGAAGAGTCCTAATCTGATTGTATCCCGAATAAGAGTCCTATTCAGATCATTGTTGGATCCTAACATCTTATCTTTAGTTGATTTGGTGCGGTAACATTGTGGAATTCAGGTCGGTTTCCTTTACGTACCGGTATTCTTACGCGTACAGATTCCAAAATCGCTTCAGAACCCGTCACCTTCGCGGTGATGAGCTCCGGAAGCTCCACGTGTCCACCGGGCCTGGTCTCTCCCTTTCCGCAGAGACGTGCTCCGGTTGTGCCGCGTGTCAATCGAGCGAGACCTCCCTTTTCCTTCGGAGGTGAGCTCCGCGTGTGCCACGTATCCTGGCGGTCGGGACCTCCTCTCTTATTCGGAGGTGGCTCCGCGCACGCCACATGTTAGTGCCGGTCTTTCCTTCTTTCCTCAGAGACGTGCTCCAAGGTTAACACGTGTCCAACAGTGTCGGGCCTCCCGAAGTAAGCTCCGGTGACGATAGGTGTTTAATGGAACCGGACTTCTCGGAGGTGAGCTTCCAGATCGACACGTATCCCGCGTGACCAGTCCTCTGATTTCCATGATGACTAGCTCCGGGGGCAACACGTGTCCCACAGGGTCGGACCTCTCCTCCTTTGCGGAGATGAGCCCCGAGCCTGCCACGTAGCCAGCTTAGCGGCGGACCTCTCCCCACTTCGCAGGGATGAGCTCCAAACACGCCACGTGGCCAGCAGGCCGCGGAAGTTGTCTTCGGCACTCTCTGTGAACTGGATTCGGCTCTTACTGGCTATCTATTTGATAATTTCTCTGTTCCCACTTCTTTTAAAATGCTTTTCCCTACATGAAATATGAATACATGCAGAAACCAGAGATGAGGGTGTCACAATTATCACCCCGGCAAGGCAAATGTGGTTGCTGACGCTGAGTCAGAAATCACATGTCCATAACCTTACCATTACACCGATGGAAGAGGGAGAACCAAGTTTATACTTGGTTCCATATGGATCACTTTACAACCTTGCTCTCATCCCTACTATTAGGGAGGATATTATTGCAGCTCAGAATATTGACAAAGGCATGGCACATCTCCAGAAATGGATAGACAGCGGCGATACCAAATGTTTCTGGAAGGATGATGAGGGGACGCTATGGTTCAATTACAGCATAGTCGTACCCCGGATTATGGAGCTGAGAAAGAAGATCCTAGATGAAGCTCACTTGTCTAAGTTTTCTATTCATCCGGGCAGCAACAAAATATACCATGATTTGAAGAGTAAATTTTGGTGGACATGGATGAAGCGGGAAATTGCAAAATACGTATCCGAGTGTGATACATGTAGACGAGTGAAGGCGGATCACATGAGGAAATCAGGGCTGCTGCAACCCCTGAAAATTCTTGCATGGAAATGGGAAGGTGTGAGCATGGATTTAATTGTGGGATTACCCATGAATTTTCACAAGCATGATTCCATTTGGGTAATCGTTGATCGGTTAACTAAGTCGGCTCACTTCATTCCGGTGCATACAAATTACCATGCTAGCAAGTATGCAGAGTTGTACATTGCAAAAATCTTGTGCTTTCACAGGGTACCCAATACCATAATCTCAGATCAAGGTGCACTGTTCATTGCTCGTTTCTAGGAGCAGTTGCAAGCTTCTTTGGGTATCAAACTGATTAGAAGCTCCGCATATTACCCTCAGACCGATGGACAAACTGAGAGGGTGAATTTAGTGTTAGAAGACATGCTGAGAGCGTGTGCCATCCACCACGGTAACAATTGGGATGATCATATACCATTGGCAGAATTCTCGTATAACAACGGCCATTAAGTGAATATCAAGATAGCACCCTATGAGGCTCTCTATGGTTGTAAATACCGCACCCCATTGAATTAGTGTGAATCCGTTGAAAGGGTCACGTTCGGGATTGATCTAGTGAACAACGCCGAAGAGCGAGTTCGGGTGATTCAAGCAAACTTGAAAGCCTTTCAATTCCGACAGAAAACTTATGCTGATAAGAGGCGTAGGCCGCTGCACTTCATCGTCGGAGAACACGTTTACCTCCGTGTGTCTCCGATGAAAGGTGTCCACCGATTCGGTGTAAAGGGGAAACTCGCTCCCTGATTTATTGGACCCTATGCCATCACGGAGAAATGTGGACCTGTGGCGTATGGAATGGAACTACCTGCATCTCTCGCTGGTGTTCACAACGTCTTCCATGTCTCACAACTCCGAAAATGTCTGAAGTATACGGCTGCTGTTCCCACTGAAGACATTGGCGAGTTGCAACCAGATTTAACCTACGCTGAATATCCATGAACCAGATTTAACAAAACGCTGTGGTTCTACAAGGTATTATGGAGCAACCACACCGCTGAGGAAGCGAGTGGGAGACTGAAGATTTCCTTCGCTCAAACTACCCAGATTTCATGGCGTCTCATCACGGGTAATTCCTCTTACATCTTCGTCTCTTCTTTTGTAATCTTGGGACAAGATTCTTTTAAGGGGGAGGGATGTAAAAGCCCAAGATTTTACTTGCTAAAGTGTTTATCACATCACCGCAAACAAGCTCATTTTGTGGATAGCTCATGAACACATGTGAAAAGCAAGTAACCACCATCAATAGGTTGATTAAAGGAAGAACTCACAAATCAAAAAGTAGGATCTCACCCATATAAAAAGTAGAGGCTGAGCTCACCATTAGACCCTAAACATTCTTAGGAGTGCTCATGCCAAGTTTCATGCCAATTCAAACCCTTTTGAGGCACTTTTGGATACAATTGCAAAAGGGCTAATTTGAATGCAAATTCAATTTCAGCCACTTTCATCACTTGGATTCAAAAGGTGACTTCACATTCAAATTCAGAACATTTTTCTGAGTTAGTCCACTAAATTTCATCCTCATTGGAGTTCATCTTGTCGGGAGCTATTTTGAGCAAATTTAAACCTAATTTGAATTTCAACCTCACATGTGCTCAAGTTCATTCAAACCTAATCACAGTTTGAATCATTCAAATTCAGAGGCCCAAAAATGTGGTTTGATCAAATTACCAAGGACAAGGGGGTCACATTATTTAATAGCAGTAGGAATTAAATTTTTGAGGACGATTTGGAGCTGTGGGGCCCTCCTGTCAGCCACACAGGGCTCTAAACCGACTAAACCCCGTTTTTCTCTGTGTGTTCACGCGCTTCGACCGAGAGGTGCCGGCCAGCTCCTGCTTCAACAGGAAAACATGGTACACCAGGTGTTGCGCCCTCCATGCTCACCGGCTGGCAATAAAAGGGGTTGAGTCGGCCAGCGGGAGTCATTTTCGCGCACACCCGAAACCTACCGCACATCTGCTCGACCTTCGCCCCCGTGAAACGCTGAACCCGACGGTCTCTTCTCTCGACGTCCATAGAAAAGTTGTGCGCTAGCTTGTTCTCAAGCTCACCGCATAACCCGTTCCTAGGTTCGTCTCTCGTACGCAAAGAATTTTACAGCTTAGTATCGGGAGCTCATTTCGTGACCCGATTAGGTCTAGGAGAAATTAAGGCCAATCATCACGGGGAAAGTAAAACAAGGTTTAGAAATTTCCTCTAGAGAGTCTTGCGCCCCTCCTCGATAAAAAACCGGCGAGAAAGACCCACTGGAACCCTAATTTCACCGAGGAACAGTTCGGCGGAAGAGGGGGTCGCCGATGAGATCCGGGTTGCCGGCTGTTTGGTTCGAAACCGAGGTCATGCCAAGCTTCCCGAGGCTGTCCTGAACGTGGTGCCGTGATTAGCTCGCGAAGAGGGTGGCCGGAGCAATGGGAACACAGTGCCGATGAGGTGCAGTGGCATAGCGCTCGTTGCCGGCGAGCTGGGTCGCCGGGAACGCCGACATCGCCGGAGCTCCGGCAGCATGGGCGACGGCGTCGCGAGGTAGACGAAGACCCCCCGGTTCCACATGTCAGCCACTGGTCGGAGCGCACACGCGTCCAGGTTTAGTTTAAATTAAACCGCGGTCCTGCTGCCAGCGGCTGATTAGGCACGGGAAAGATTTCTCGTGGGAAAATAAATCTGAATTGGCTCCAACTTTAGAAATTTATAACTTTGTGTAGAATTGTCCAAATTTAGTGAACCAAATTTTGTTGGATTCTGCTCTCTGAGTACTTTCCAGCAACACAGGTTTCATCCTTTGAAAGTCTTTAGTTTTCCAGAATTAATTCCCTAAATTTTAAACTGTTGGGAATTTTCCCTGGAGATCCACTTTGTGGAAAATTCTCAAATTTGGCTAGGATGTTCATTGTTTTATCCTTGAGTCTCATGCCAAATTTCAGATCCATCCGAGTTCATTTAGTCCACATAATGGTGTGATTAAGTGAACTTCCATGAGAAAATAGAAAAATGTACAGAAACATTTTTCAGAAATTTCTCAAATCTTATTCAGGGCATAATTTCCTCTAGGATTCTTCAAATTACATGAAACTAACTCCATTAGAACCATCTAAACTCTAGTTTCCAGAAAGTAATGGTTTGATCCATGAAAATCCCTGCAAATCCTTAGAAGTTCTAATAATGGCCATTAAGACCTTTATTTGTGCAGGGCTCAAATGAGCTTTGTTTCAAATGAAATTTGGCCAAGTCTCTGCTTAGGTTCTTACCAAGCCACAGGAAAAATTTCAGAGCCAAATGAGATGTCAAGCTAGAGTTGTGGTCTTTATATGTTAAATTCAACACATTTGCATTTAATTTAACATATCATTAAATTGATTACGTGTAGTCGCTGAACGGGAGGAAACCCCGGAGATTTTGGACTTCATCCCTCACGAGGAGACACTAACCCCTGACCAGAAGCAACAAGGCAAGCCCCGGTTTGCATTTAACAAAGTTTACCAAGTTTTGCTTTATATTCACTTAGTTTGAGGTATATGTGCATTAAGTTTAGGATGGATGAAACTCTAATTGCATAACCAGATTATTCCAAAAAGAGTGAGGGTATTGTCTAAGGCCTCGAGTAGATCATTATTTGCTTAATGTTTATAGACTTCGGTACAAGTCAAGTAGTTGGAATCTACTCGCGAGGATAGGTTTCGCCACATACGGGATTGGTTCGAGATGAGAGATCACTTTAGTAATAAAATGAGACTAGGCAGATGCTAGGAGGCAGCAAGAGGAAGTCTTGTGTGCGTAGCCCTGCCCGTGTTGATTGAGGACCGATCCGTGTGTGTCCCTGCTGACCATGTTTTAATGTACCGAAGGCATATCGGATATATGGGGTCCGATAAACTTATGTAACCTATACCTCCGGGCGTCAAGGCATAACGCACCGATTTATAGGTGTAGGTTGAGGGCAGCAAGGTGGAAACCCGCTAACGGGCATATATAGATGCTCCTTGTAGGGAACCTCCTGTCCATTTGGGTGCGACCAGTTCGACGTTTGGGCTGTTTGGTGAAAGGTTGTTCCGTACGACATCGAGTGAGCGTGCTGTGCAGCTCCGCGGATGGGCGTACGTGACGTGCTATTCGGATATCCCTGCAGGTGTATAACGAGTAAATTCACCATCCCTCGAGGTTATGAGTACTGTTTGTTCACTGTGTCGTGACGTAGGTAAAAACATGGAATGTTGTGATACAATACTGCTGATATGATTAATTTGTTTTGTTACATGTGTGCCACCAAATATTGCTCACTAAATTTCAGGTCCGTGAACCATTAACTTGTGGCTAAAAGATGAATTAAGGATGAACTTGTAGGCGTGTCTTTTGCTGCAAGCTGCCATCCTAGCTTTCTTATGACTTGCATGTAGAGTTTCATGTGTAGGAAAGTCGGTTAAGACTTGCTGAGTCATTGTGCTCACGGTTGCTGCTATGAGTGTTTGCAGGTGAGGAGTACCCCATGAACTTGGAGTATGAGTCCACCGGCGAGGGCTATCCTCCGTCGGGGACTACGGCTGTGTGGGAGCCGTACACGCCGCGGTGATACTGAGTGGAGCTAGTGTGGGTTGTTCGTTGGGCTGGACAACCAACTTTTGCTAGTTAGGTGTTGGCGTGAGTTGTACAAATACTTTCCGCTGCAGTAGACTCTGTACAAGAGTTATAAACTGAAAGTTGTACTACTTTTGTACAAATTCAGCATATTTCAATGTAATACTATGTTTCCTTATCGTGTGTGCTGCCGGGTGTCGCATCGTGCGGCACCACCCTCTGCGATCCTGAAATGTACGGATTTCGGTCCGTCACAGGCTGGCATCAGAGCTACTTAGGGGATAGCACATTTATTAAGTACAGTATTACGGGAAACTTAGGATTAGGGTGAGGAATCGCTAGTATGCCCAAATAAGGACTATATTAGTATAGTTACTTAAAGTGGCATAACTAACCTACTTGTTATAATTCTGAATTTTGATTATGTAACGACACATCTACGCTCAGGTAAGACTGGTAAGGAACGCTACTGAAAGCGGTTCAATTTTGGTTAGCTCACTCATACGAAGAATGTGGCATGGGATGTTCTGTTCAACAACGGACGGAAAGTGAATATATTCTCTAAAACTCTTCATGTTTTAGAGACATATGAACAGCACTAGCCTCCAGTGCGCAAACTCAGGGGCAAGAGGAGGAGACCCCATCGTGTGATTTGTAACACGAAGTATGTACTCTAGGACTTTTTATGTTCTACGGGGCATACGAAAATGCTGGTCCACCGGTGTGTTTAATTGCAAAGGTGAGGAGTCCTCCGTCCGGTGGTGAATAACCCATCCATGTACCTTGAGACATGGCTTCACTCAAGGATGGCCGTATGGCAATGATACGGCCGTATGTATCTTGAACTCCACCTCTCGGTCGGGTGGCATCCCCGATAAATCATCCGGGAACACGTCTAGGAACTCACGGACTACTGGAATGTCTTCCAATCTGATGTGGGTGGCTTGGTATATGGTTGGAAGCTTTATTTCTGGACTGTCCAGAAATAATGAATGAGACTCGTGCATTTCTGAGTGCAAATGCACGACTCGTAGGACGGTGTCTAAAACAGCGCCGTGGCAGGTTAGCCATGACATCCCTAAGATGACATCGACCTTTTGTCCCTCTAAAGCTATGAGAGACGTAGTTTGTAGTCTACCCCCTAAGCATAATGGCGCTTTTGGAACCATCATACTTGCTGAAATTTTCCCACCAGGTGAACAAATCAAGTAAGGACTTTTGGTGGGTAGTATTTGCAATCTGTGGTCAACAATAAAAGCTTGGCTAATAAAATTATGCGTGGCGCCTGAATTAAATAAAACTATGGCGGGATGCTTGTGGAGTTGGAACATACCCACAAGGATGGGTTCTCCCTCCGGCACATCCTCTATGGCGAGTTGGTGGATGGTGCCAGGTTTAGGGTTTCCCACCGCGCATTAATGGGTTTCCGGGGCTGATTCCTCCCCAGAAACTGTGGTGCCACTCCACCTCCTTGCCTCTCGGGGCAGTTGTTGGCAAAGTGCCCTGGGCGACCACATTTGAAGCATGTGGTCGATGGCTGGCCCGTTCTTGGAGGACGAAAGCCCGGCATGCTCTGCTGATGTGAAAACGCACGCGGCATCGTCCGCTGCTGCTGTTGTTGCTGCGGAGGTGGTGGTGGTAAGGCCGGTCGGAACGCCGGTGGTGAATACGGCCGGCCGATTGCGAATTTGCATCGGTCGCTGCGGTGGCTGCCAGCGTTGACCCGATGGTGAGCGATACACCAACCGGTATTTCTGGGGAGGACCACCTCCCTGTCCGCTGCCTTGCGGCGCGCTTTGCTTCTTTTCTGCCGCTGCTAACTCCTTGCCGGAGTCCTCTTGTACAATCACAGCATCAAATATGTCATTGAGGCTGCCGTGATTTAACATCGCCAGCTTGTCCTTCAGGAGCAGATTTAGCCCCTGGTAAAAGTGGTACCGCCGCTTCTTGTCAGTATACGCATGATATGACGCATAGAGCGCGAGATCATTGAACGCCCTGGCATAGTCCAGCGCATTCCGGTTGCCTTGCTGCAGGTGGAGGAATTCCTGTGTCTTCCTCTTCATGAGACCTGGCGGTATGTGATAGGCCCTGAAAGCCGTACAAGATGGCGCCAAAGGAGTTGGTGGAATTGTAAATGCAGTTGACGGACCTTCTAGAAAAGGGTTTTATGTGGGGACCCCGCCCCGACAGTCCAGGAATCGCATTGGGTGGTGTCATGCGATGTGGCATCCAAAAGCACACATCTGAAAAACACACATACACAACAATATATGTCTGTCATACATATTATTGTCTCATTTTACAAATAATGTTCAAGTGTACATTGCAGCGGAAGATAAGAATACACTCACGAACTATAGCCTACGCTAAGCAAAATGAAGCCATCCTGCCCGCGGATGCTTCACACTAGCACCACATCAAAAACCCGGCGGCGTGCAGGGTTCCAAGCAAGACTCACACCCCTTATTGGGTGCTGTCCTGCTCGGCTCTCCCTTCCTCCCTAACGTTTACTTATGCAATGTTACCTGCAAAACAATGGATGAACAAACCGTGAGCTTATGGTCAACATAACTTAACTGAAAACCTACACATGGAACTCTAAATGCTGAAAATAGAGGGCTGAATAGAGAAGTTTGCACAAACGATGAACTTGAGCTAATGTAGAGTCCTTACTTCAGGTTTTAAGCACTTTTATAAACCCTCACACAATTTACATCGAGACTCCACAATCAAACAAGAAACGCTTCATCTCGATGCCACTTTCCCGAGGAGAAGGTAAATTTAGTGAGCTACCCTAGACCCATACAGACCTTGCGCCATCAACGTCGACACTCCACAATCAAACAAGAAACGCTTTGTCTCGACGCTACTAGCCCAAGGTAGAAAGTAAATTTAGTGAAGGTATTTCTCATCCCTCATCTCCAATATTAGGATTAAGCATGAAGCACTTTTCTTTCCCCAGTTTATTACTACGTCACGACTCAGTGTACAAGTATGCTCACTACCGCGAGCGATGGTGATTCGAATAAAAAACACCCGGCTGACACGACACATACGCCCATCCGAGACCAGTGATCAACCAATTCCGTCAACGTCGTATGTGGCAACCTTTCACACGACACCCAAATATCGAACCGGTCCCACCAACTTGGAGTAAGTCTCACTCTGGCAAACCCTTATAGAGCTGACTTCTGTCTCCTTTCAGCATCTGCATAAGACGGTGGGGATTGTCTCGACACCCAGGTTAACATGTTATATCGGTTTCCTAGGTCCCATATAGCCAGTATGCATCCGGTACACAACTCAAACTTGTCTAGCTGGGCCACACACGAGAACGGGCCTTAATCGACTCAGACAGAGACTAGGTTCACATGACCACATCCTTGAGCCTTCCACCCATACTGCCCGGTCTCCATTTCCCAACTAAGTGGATCAATTCCCAACTCTTCCGGTTGATCTCCCTTAATCCCGGTTCACGAGTAGGAAACGACCTACTCGAGTTATGCCTCTTTAATTCCACTTGTATTAACTTGATAACTGCAGTTATAATTAAGTAAAAACCTACTCTAAATCAAACTCTAGGGATTTATTAGGTCATGCATGTGGAGTGTTATACAAACTAGACTTAGTGCAATAATCAAAATGCTAGACATTATAAAGTGAATACAAATAAAAACTTGTAAATTTTGATGCAAACCGGGGCTTGCGTTGGTTTTGCAGGTGATTAATAGTATATATATATATATATATATATATATATATCAGTTAGAATCTTCTCTCCCTTGAGGCTTGATCAACTGTTCCACACTTCAATGGATGTACTCCGTGGAACTTCTTCTTTGGTCGCCTTTGTTGTGACTCCTTTGTCGTATGCCCTACCGATATGAATATGCACGAGTTTATAATGAAAATTAGGAATTGAAAACTTGAATTTGTTAATAACAGGGGAATGTTTGGAATTCTAAGAATGACTTTGGGATCCCTGTTGTGCAGCTAAATTAAAGGAAAACTCTATTTGTCATAGGCAATGAAGTCTTAGTGTTCTTATGTTGTCTAATGGAGACATAAGGTGGATGAAGTGGTTTTGGATGAAACTGAACAACCTGGTCTCTAATGGCTTCGATATTTTTACAGGAAGTCCTACACTACACAGGAACTTAGCTTGCCAAAGTGAAGCTAAATCGGATGGAAATGGTGTCCCCACTGAATCCCCCAATAATTCTTATACTTTTCTCACAGTCATAAGCATGGAGAACAAGGACAGGAAGATCTAAGATTCAACTTCAGCTGAAACTTTGCATGTGAGTTCCTGGTCACAAGAAAGTAGTTTGGTCCAAAATTCAGGAATTTTACTTGAGTAGCTCCCCCAGAATAATTTCCTAAGCAGTGATGCAAGAAGGAATTAATTCTGAAGTAAATTGCATTTTCATGCCAAATCAAGTGAACTAAAATTTCAAGTATGAATCATAGAGCATGCCTGAATTTTCCTAGGATTTTTGGAGCTAAGGATTGCCTAGAATGAATTTTTCAAAGTGGAAACTTTTTCTGAAAAGTTTCTGGACACTTTTGAGCACAGCAGCTTAGACTCTGAAAATTCGTACACGAATCAACTTCAAATGATGTGAAACCTTGCTGAAAGTTCAATAATACCCTATTGAATTTTCTGGCAAAATTTGGGGATTTTTGGCTTAGCCAAACTCCCTCCATAATTCTTTAACAGAAAATTTTAAAAGAATTATCCTGAATTTATTATTGACTTTCATACAAATTGGGGTACAAATTTGAATAGATATTTGGAAACTGAATCTAACCCAATTTGAATCACCCAATTTGGAGTTTCCTACACAAAGTTATGAATTTTCAAAATTTGAACATTTTCTGGAACCTAATACTGGCTGACAGTGGGGTACACAGGTCAGAAGACCCTTCTTCTACCTCGGGACAGAGCCCGCGGGTGCACGCCGGACAGAGGAATGGCGCGCCCTGTTCTCCCTCATTTCTCCACCGTTTTTTCTCCGGTTCCACCCTACACGACCCATGGAACGTGGCGCAGCTGCCAGACAAGGTCTCCCCGCTTGAAAACGGCCGGAAACGGGTCGGCACCGACGGCGGCGCTTGGCGGCGCGGCATCGACGTGTTCCGGCGTGTCCCAAGCCGATTTCAACAGTACAAGCTGACGTACAGCACCTCTAGAGCTTGTGGAACATGGAACGCAGTCCAATTCTTGCAGCAAACGGCGGGAATAGGGTGGTCACCGGAGGACCGACCCGTTTTTGCCGCCGCCGGCGAATTCTCATTGCACGGAGCATGTGGTTGCCGGTTTGCTTCAGGATTTGGCGTGGGAGGGCTCTAGGGTTGCTGGATGATGTAGCTTGAACCGGAGAAAAGGCGATCAAGCACTTTGGGTGAATTTTCAGATTCTAGTTTAGGCGGTTCTTCACGTACACCGGTACAAAAATCCAAAATTCGGCGAGCTGGCGGTGGGAACGAGCAAGGGGACTACGGGATGATGAGCTAGATTACCGTGCTAACCTCTGTGCACGTTTGCTCGGACCGGAGCCGCTCGGAGTAGCCCAGACGTCGAGTAGCAGCAACGTGCGGCGTGGCTCTGTTTTGCGGAAGAAGAATGGGGTGACGCCGATCAGAGAAGGCCAGGCACGAGTTGAAATCGTGTGGGGTATGTTGAGGAGACTGCGGTGCATCTTCTGGGTGGTTCAACTGGGTGCCACCGTGGCCAGAAGGTGATCGACGCTGAGGCAGCCGAGGGCGGCACCGAGGGATGTTTTTCTCTGTTGAGTGCGCGAGGGAGCGAGGTCCTGTGGATTTGTTCGTGTGAGCAGAGGAAGAGACATCTCGTTTGTGCGCCCGTGAGACTTAGCAGGCAGCTGAAACTTGAAGGAACCGCCATCCAGGAGCAAAGCACAAGCAGCTCGCTGGAGTCTCGGTGGCACATGCAGCCTCTCGGTGGCAAGCTCCCACCGAAGCAAAAATCCATTAGCTGCCTTTGTTCCAAAGACAGGTGGGCCCTCTCCAAACAATAGTGGCTCCAACATTCAAATGAGTGTTTAAATTCAAATCTGCAGCTAATTCAAACTGCAGAATTCATAACGTTGAACTCTTATTAATTCTTGCAATCTACTGTGCTATCCGAATTTGAATTTGATTTCTCCACGCTTTTCTACTCCCAAAGCACAGTAGTGTCCTAATTCAAATTCAAATTTTTGCAAAAATTTCTGAAGGATGAATTTGAATACAGTGGCTAATCCTCTCTTGTGCTCCTAATTCACATCCTATGTTTCATCTTCTTGGTGCTAAACTTTCTTTACAATAGTCTAGCCTTTATTTCATGTGGCAAAATTTTGAATTTGCAAACAATTTAGGAGGAGGATACCCTGCTGATCTGAATTCCACAGAAACACCAGCAAGGCTCAACTTGGGGATTTTACAATCCTCCCTCCTTAAAAGAATCTTATCCCGAGATTAGTAAAAGAACGAGATGGAGAAGAATGTTACCAGTGATAGTTCGATAACAGTCCCGGGCAGTTCATCCAAAGAAAAATCCTTGATTTCCCATGTAACCTCGACTCGGTGTGGTTATTCCACAGAACCTTGTAGAACCGCAACGATCGACGCCTTGTTTCACGAGTCTTTGCGTTGAGGATTTGTACCGGTTTCTCACTATAGGTGAGATCCGGTTTAAGGTTTCCATGCCTCCTGAAAGAACCTCCGTCGGCTCCTTCAAACATTTCCTTATTTGTGAGACATGGAAGATGTCGTGGATGCCCGACAATGATGTGGGTAGCCTCGAACGATATGCCACCGATTCACATCATCCCATAATGAGGAACTGGACCAACAACATGAGAAGCTAACTTTCCCTTGACCCCGAGTCGATGAATACCTTTCATCGGGGATACTCGGAGATAGACTTGATCTCCGACTTCCAAAATACAAGGGTCGGCATTAACTCATTAACTCGTTGAAGTTACTCCGAATTACCAAGGTCATTTCCCCCTTACTTAGCATGGAGGCTAGGAACTAGCCATTCGCATGCTCGTGCCTCCGGGTTCACGTAGTCAGGCGTGTATGGTACCAATTCTCGTGGCATCCCTCCCTCCTTGTTTCCAGACTAGAAACTCCTCGGGCTTTCCCTGGATTAATCCAGAAAGAACATGCTAAGCAAGGCATCTCTTCCGGAATTACGTCCACGTGAGCTGATGTCCAACTGGTAGGGATGCAAGCTGATTTGCCCACTAGGTACTGGCGGAACTGTGAAGTTGTTGTGCCACGTACAGTACTTTCTGATGTTCGATGCATTGAAGCAACTCAAACTTAAACTCTATGGTACGGATCTAGTTATCTGCCACCAGAGGTGTGAGGAACCCCTTCCGGGATCCACACTCCAGGATACACATTGGGTGGTGCCGTGCGATGCGGCACCCAACAGCATACACGAAAAGAACCATAAAGTACAAAGTCTTTTATTTCTCAAGATAGTGCCATTTACAAAATAATGTACCACGAAGGTACACGCAGCGGAATATACATACACACTTACTCTCGATCCTAACTAAGCAAAAGGGAAGACGTCCGGCCCGCGGATGCTTCTTACTAGCTTCCACAAAGATGAGTGCAGCAGCAGTGTTTCCGGTGAGTCTCCGATGGCTCACCGAACAACCATCTTCATAGCAAATTTTATAACCTGCAAAACACTAATAATGCAACCGTGAGCACGATGGCTCAGCAAGACTTAACCGACAGTCCTAAACCATGAAACTCTACATGCAGGGATCAATAACATAGGAAAAGTATGATGCAAAAATAAGACATGCCTACATGTTAATCCTTACTTTGAGATTAATAGCAGCAGATTATTATGCCTTAGGCAGCCCTCAGATCGGAAGTCCACAATCAAACAAGAAACGCTTTCCTCCGATGTGGTGATGCCCAAAGTGGAATAGATATTTAATGAGCTCTACAACTATAGCATACATGGTTGGAAATACAATGAATTTAAGAACTTCACATCAGCAATGATTCATCTCACTTCATCTGGAAATAATTACTATGTCACAACTCAGTGAACAAGTGGTACTCATATAACCGCGAGGGACGGTGATTCGAATCAGGACACACCCGGAAAACAGGACACAGACACCCGCCTCGAAAGACTCACACAGAAACTCTATCTTACGTTGTATGCAGAAACCTTTCACCCGTCACTCCAATGCCGAACCAGTTCTGCTGACCCATTAGAAGGGCCACTACCCGGAACACGTCAAAGATGCTCCGCTAGCGGGTTTACACCTCTGACACCAACACCCAAAGGACGGCCGTATAAGTTTCGGCACGAGAGTACCCGAGTTACATCGGTTTCCTGGACCCAATAATTCCAGTATGCATCCGGTACTGTTCGAACTTGCTCAGCACGGCGGCATATGCCTCGGTCCTTAACCGACACAAACAAAGCTACGGCAACACAGGCCCAACGTCCTGCTGCTCCTACTCTCTGCTCGGTCTCGTTTTCTTTTCCAGAACATCCTAAACTCGCGAGTAGCTTCCAACTACCCGACTTGTACCGGATCCTATACAACTTAATCCTAGCCGAAGCTACACGAAGGTAACCTGTTCTACCCTTTAACTCCAAGGGTTTGTGGGTCATGCATTTGGAGTATATATCACCTTGACCTAATGCACAGTACAAACAAGACCAATAAAAGTGATACAAAGTAAAATGTAACTAAAAATCTGTCAACTGTAAACCGGGGCTTGCCTTATGTTGCTGCAGGTTTAGTTCTACTTTTAAGTCAGTAGCTTGGTGATGAGTTAAGCCTCAACTTGCTGCTCCGAGTCAAGTTGCTCGTCGACCTCCTTCGTCGTATTTCCTACCGACATGAATATGCACAGTTTTATTTTGCAAGTACAGACATTATAAAACAAAAGCGTTTTAGGTCTTAAGCAAGGTTTAGAACAACTTATAAGTGAGTGAAGAGCTCTGTTATGGACAAAACAGAGAACTTTAGCTGGGCAGTAGATTTTTGTTGGAGAAAATTCAAAGAGCTATTTATAATGGACATAAGAAAGGTATTGGAAAGAACCAGTAGAAAACTGAAGAAGATGATCTCAACTTGCTCTGAAATTTTTACAGTGGTCCATAGATCATACAGAGGTATGGCCTGTAAAATTTCAGACAAAGTTGATGTAAGATATGGCCTAGGGATTTTTCTTAACTATTTGGCTTCTCTGAATTCCTCTGGCAATTATAGTGTCTTGAAATTTGGTTTTTCAGAAACTTGGGAGTCTCATGAATCCATAGGACTTGGTTTCACCATTTTTGGAGCTTCCTACACAGAGATATGGAATTTAGAAGTTGGAGCTAAAAGCTGAATAATTTTTCTATTATTTTCCTAATTTTTAGAGACATACAAGATTGAATCAACATTTGGCCAAGCAAATGAAGTCCAATGCCCCTGAAATTTTTACTGGAGTTCAAGAATGTCCTGCCCAAATTTGGGAAGTTTCCAACTGTAAAAATTCCTACAAGATTTTCCTTCTATGAATTAATGAGCCAAATCCAGAGATTTTCTTAAACATTGGGCTGCACCCCTTAATAGTACTCTCTGAGATGAATCCAACAAAATTTATTTCACAGTTTTTGGACATTCCTACCCAAAGTTATGGCTCTTCAAAGTTTAAACCGAATTAGGGAAAATCTGAAAATGTTTAAACCCGACAGTGGGTCCCACTCACCAGTTTTCATCTTCAACCTCGCGCCAGACAGGGCCAATGGCGGCTCCCTCTGGTGAGTGTCGCCGGAAGGCCCTTCCCGGCCGTCTCCCGGCCCCATACTGGCCGCCCCCCATTTTCAGGCACGCTGAACACACTGGTGGGGTCGCCGGCGGCCGAATCTAACTGGAAACTACCGTGCACCAGCAATAGCGAGAACTAGGGCTCCGGAGAGGTCGTGCACGGTGAATTCTCCACCAACTGATCAGTTCTTGGGTTCTAAAGCACCAGGGGATCGTGTAGAAGGTCGACATGAGGTCTAAACGAGCCGGGGAGCTCTCCAAACCAATCGGCACCGTGCACCCGACGTGGTCCGGCAATACTCCTTGAAAAGAACTCGGATTCCTTACTCTAACTCAATTTCTCGGTCTGAAATCGAGGGAGGAGGTGTTATAGGTAGTTAAGAACTTGTGTGCGGAGTTTGGATCACATCCAACACGAGTTGAGGACGAATTTTTCATTTCCTTACCACGGGGTCAGTTTGTGCCGCCCGGGAGAAAATCTTGAAATTCTCCCTCTGTGATCAATGGCTAGGGCTGAGTTTTGGAGGTGAGCAACTAGGCTCGTGGGTGAACCGAAGGGTTAGATTGCTTGGGCTTGATCTTCCTCGGTTCGGGCTGCCCACGGGAGCTGAGCTCGTTTTCTTCGGTGTGCAACACGGGAGCAGTGGCAACTTTCCGTTTTTAGATGCAAGAGAGCTCAGGGAAGTGGAGGAAAAGGTCTAGCCGGATAGAGCACACGTTAGCGCTGCTCTTTGCTGTGGAGAGCTTGGGCAGCCGAGCTACGGTGGTGGCTGTGTGCTCGGAAGAAGAACAGAGCGCGGCGGCTGTTTGCTTCGGTGTGAGCGAGGCTGTGGAGGGGAAATGAGGGAGGTTCACGTGGGAAGCAACGTGCTGAACACTTCACACGGCATTCTCAGCCACCGAGCAGGAGGTGGAGCGGTGCGGGAGTCGGTTTGCTGCCGGTGAGCAGGAGGTGGCGCCCTCCCGTGAACAGAGTCGGTTCATTCCCTCTACCGTATGACATGTGGGGTCCACTGCCCCTCTCCCTCTTATCCTCCAATTCCATTTAAATTGGCAAATTAGCTCCAAATTTGATCAAACTCGGAGGATAGGCCAAAAGAAATGTGAGCAACACAACGGTGCACTCAAATTTGAATTTTGGTGAAATCCAAATTTGAAACTGATTTAAATTCAAATACAAATTTCCTCCCATTTAAATTCCAACAAATAGGGAATCCTTTTCAAATACTCTGAAAATTTGCTGGGCTACCCGTGGATGTGTGGAGAACTAAATGGTAGCTTTAGATCTCCGTGTTCGGGAATTTTTGCAAGTTCAAGTTTAGACTTGGAGCTCACACTTGGGATTTCACATCCCTTCCCCCTTAAAAAGAATCTCGTCCCGAGATTCCAAACGAAGAGATAAAGCGGTAGAGAAGGAGTTACCGTAGATGAGCGGACAGCAAGTCCGGATGGTTCGAACAAAGATATTCTTCACTCTCCATGTTGCTTGCTCCGTGGTGTGATTGCTCCATAACACCTTATAAAATTGGAGTGTCCGATTCCTGGTCGACCGAGACTTTTCATCGATAATCCGGATTGGGTGCTCGGTATAAGAGAGATCCGGTTGCAATGTCTTGAGATCTTCAGTGCAGACAGCAGTGGTATTCTTGAGCCATTTTCGAAGTTGGGAGACGTGAAATATATCATGCACCCCAGCGAGATTCGTCGGTAGCTCAAGCGGGTAGGCTACATGTCACATTTTTCTGTGATAGCAAATGGAACGATAAACCGGGGAGTGAGCTTTCCTTTTACACCAAATCGGTGAACTCCTTTCATTGGATATATGCGGAGATATACATACTCTCCGACATTGAAGTTCAGCAGCCGACGTTGCTGGTCTGCATAACTCTTCTGTCGAGATTGAGCAGACTTTAAATTTGCTTGTATGACCCGAACTCGTTCTTCAGCGTCATTAACAAGGTCAATCCCGAATGTCACTCTTTCACCGGATTCACACCAATTCAGCGGTGTGCGACATCTCCGTCCATAGAGAGCCTCATATGGTGCCATCTTGATACTCGTCCGATAGCTGTTTTTGTACGAATCCTGCCAACGGTAGATAAGCATCCCAATTCTTACCGTGGTGGATGGCACACGCTCTCAACATGTCTTCCAAGACTTGATTCACCCTCTCGGTGTGTCCATCGGTTTGAGGGTGATATGCGGAGCTTCTAAGCAATTTTGTTCCCAAAGATGCGTGCAGCTGTTCCCAGAAACAAGAAACAAACAGTGCACCACGATCTGAAACTATTGTTCTTGGGACTCCATGCTGGCATAAGATCTGTTCAATGTATAACTCCGCATATTTCTTAGCATTGAATCACACATTCACCGGTATGAAGTGTGCTGACTTGGTTAATCAGTCAACGATTACCCAAACTGAATCATGCTTTCGAGATGTGAGCGGTAACCCGACAATGAAATCCATACTCACATCTTCCCACTTCCATGCCAGAATATGAAAGGCTGTAGCAAACCAGGTTTCTTCATGCGATCTGCTTTTACCCTTCGACACGTATCACACTCGGATACGTATTTAGTTATTTCCCGCTTCATCCGTGTCCACCAAAACTTGTTTCTCAAATCTTGGTACATTTTGTTGCTGCCCGGATGAATGGAAATTTTTGATAAATGTGCTTCGTCTAATATTTCCTTACGAAGCTTCATGTCCCGCGGAACGACTACACGGTTTTTGAACCATAGCGTGCCATTCTCATCTTTCCGGAAGCACTTAACTTCTCCTTTGTATATTCTCTTCCGGATATGGACCATGCCCTTATCTTTCTTTTGAGCCTCTACAATTTCATCCCGAATTGTAGGCATGAGGGCAAGGTTAAACAATGACCCATAGGGAACCAAGCGCAGGCTCGGTTCTTCTTCTTCCATTGCAGCCATGGTTAGGTTATGAACATGTGATTTCTGACTAAGTGCGTCGGCAACCACATTCGCTTTTCCAGGATGGTAATGTATCTCTATCTCATAGTCTTTGATTAACTCTAACCATCTTCGCTGCCTCATATTTACTCCCTTTTGTGTGAAGATGTACTTTAAACTCTTGTGGTCGGTGTAGAGGTGGACTAAATTTCCAAGTAAATAGTGCCTCCACAATTTTAGAGCAAGGACCACAGCAGCTAGCAAGAGATCATGTGTCGGATAATTCTGCTCATGATTCCAAAGCTGTCTGGATCCATATGTGACCACTCGCCCTTCTTGCATAAGCACGCAGCCAAGGCCGATGCCGGATGCATCGCAATAAGCATCAAAAGCCTTAGTTGTATCGGGATGCACCAACATGGGGGCTGTTGTGAGGTGCTTTACCAATGCTTTGAACGCCTCCTCACATGCTTCACTCCACACATATGTCTTGCCTTTCTTCAGAAGTTCCATCATCGGTTTAGAGGCCTTGGAGAAATCTGGAATAAATCTCCGGTAGTAACCCGCTAAACCGAGAAAACTACGGAATTCGTGGACTGACTTTGGAGAACTCCAATTCAGCACTTGGACGATCTTGCTTGGATCAACTGCTATGCCCTCCGCAGAAATAATGTGCCCAAGAAATGGCACTTGGTTGATCCAGAACTCGCATTTGCTGAATTTTGCATATAGTTTGTGATCCCGTAGCCGTTGGAGCACAATATGCAGATGTTCGGCGTGTTCTTCCTCCGACTTAGAATATACCAAGATATCATCGATGAAGACCACGATGAACTTGTCCAGCTCCGTCATGAAGACTGAATTCATCAAGTACATAGAATGAGCCAGAGCATTAGTGAGTCCGAATGACATGACGAGATACTCATATAACCCGTATCTCGTCAAGAATGCCGTCTTGGGTATGTCTTCCGCCTGGATTTTTATCTGGTGATATCCGGACAGAAGATCCATCTTCGAGAAAACTTTAGCACCCACTAGTTGACCGAAAAGCATATCGATACGTGGTAGTGGATACTTGTTCTTGATAGTTACGGCATTGAGCGGACGATAGTCCACACATAGCCTCAGAGTCTCATCCTTTTTCTTGACAAACAGCGTGGAACATCCCCACGGTGATGAACTGGGTCGAATGAAGCCTTTGCTTAACAAATGATTCAGCTGCTCCTTCAGCTCCATGAGTTCCTTCGGTGCCATTTTATACGGCCTCCGAGATATTGGTGTGGTTCCCGGTGCTAGTTCAATTTTGAACTCCACTTCACGTTCAGGCCGCATGCCCGGTAGATCCTCGGGAAACACGTCTAGATATTCTCGGACCACTGGAATGTTCGCCAGTTTCTTAGCTTCAACATTGTGTACAGCAGTAACTTCCGGTGCAACATTTCTCATAATCAACGTGTGTTGCCCGTGCCTCTTTGAATTCAGCTGCACCGTTCGTGAGCTAATATCAAATATAGCTTGGTGATGTGTCAACCAAGCCATTCCCAAGATGATGTCAATCCGCAAGCCTTCCAGGATGATAAGAGTAGTAGGATATATCCGCCCATCCAAACATATATGCGCTCGAGCAACAATCCTGCCTTCTGTCCTACTACCTCCCGGTGAATTAATTTGATATGATGCGGCCAAGGTGGTTTCTGGTAGTTGGTGCTTAACCACATAATCTTTGCTGATAAAATCATGTCTAGCACCCGAGTCAAACAACAGGAACGTGGGCTGATCACGTAGGCTGAACATACCGGCAAACACGGGTTCTCCCAAGGGAACATCTTCAACTGCCATATAGTTTACGTTTCCCACTTTCAGTGCTGTTCTCCTTGGCTGACCATGGAATTTCTTTGCAGCTTGATATGACCTGTGACTGCTGCTTTGCTGGGTCACTTGACCCTCCTGAGGAATATGCTCTACATCGCTACAAGTACCGTACGATGCGAGCATAAGATCTTCCCCATATGGAAGTGGTTGATATTCTTGTGCACTGCGCTGAGGTGGGGGTGCACAAATACTCATTTGTTGCTGCAGCAGCAGTGGCTGAACATCCATGGGTGAATATGGACAGTATTGCATCTGAGATGGTCCGTCAAAGGACTGAATTTCCACCCCGGATGGTAAGAAATATATCACCGGTTGTTCTTGATGATAATCACCCATACTTGCAAGTGATAATTTTCTCTTCCTATTACTTTCCTTATGCTCGAGTTCAGCTATTTCTTGAATCATAGCGGCATTGACTAACTCGCTATATTTCCCTTTATTGCATTGTGCTACTTTTGTATGAAGCTCCACATTGAGGCCTCAGAAGAATTAATGACACTTCATCGTCTCCTTATGTATATAAGCAGATGCATATTGTACTAAACGGTTAAATTCCGTAAAGTACTCCATAACACTCATGCCTCCATGTTTGAGTTCATAGAACTCTTCAACTCTGGTTTTGACGATGACCTCACAGATATGACGTGCACGGAAGGCATCACGAAACTCCGTCCACGTCACACGATGGCCTTCAGCGATCTTAGCAAGATATTCAGACCACCAAGCCCCAGCGGATCCATGAAGCTGCTGAGCGGCAAATAAAGCCTTCTCATATTCATCACACTGGAGCATTCCTAGTTTGGATTCAATCACCCGGAGCCAATGATCTGCCTCCAAGGCTTCTTTAGCTTCCGAGAATACCGGTGGTTGTCTTGCTAGAAAATCCAGATAAGTGTTCAGTGTGGGGTTTTGCTGTGAGGTCTCTTGTCTGATGCCTTGCTGCACCAACATCTCAAGAGACTCAGCCATTCTTCCCAACACCTCTGCCAGTCCGGTTGATAATGGCGGTGATCGTCGCTGCGATGACTCATTTCCATCCTGACTGGAACCACCAACTTCATACCCGGAATGAGTATGATCCATACTGCAAGAGCGAGCAATTTAAGGTTAATATCCAAGAGTGTACTCAGCTTTAACTCGAAATTATTAATCGCAAAAGAATCACATCAACAGTGCAGCATACGTGAAGGAAACAAGGTTTTTGACAACTCCAAAATATAACCAATGATTGTTGAAGTTTGTCAAACTCTTAAACCAACAACAAGGAATGATGAAATATAACTAATGAATATGTCATGGAACTTAGAGAAGTATAAAAACCTTCATGTCCACAACAAGTCTCAAGTTACATGGGCAATGAACAATGCTCTGTTCAGAATGACCATTTGGCCTTAATCCCAGAATTTGATTATGAAAATGGCAGTGTCATATCTCATGTTGAATACCGAAGTTATAGATAACTTCAATATATTTTCAACGAGTATTTATTTTCTTTCATATCACTTCTGGATCAGGAGTTATGATATTTAAAAGTTGACAGAAATCTGGAATAATTTTGACAGCACCTCCTCTGAAAGTGTCTGTTTTGTCCCCAAGATTTCATACAATTAAACTCCAAATCTGGAGAACCTTTGAACTACAAAGTCATAGAACATATCACAAACTTTCCAACGGTGTCTAACATGACCCTTAAAGATTTTTATACAAAAAATTACGGTCAAAATACAGAAAATTCCAGAGAGCATTTTTGGTCTGCCCTGTTTTTGGACAGTTAACACTCATCTGAGATTTTCATCCATTTGGATGGAGATTCTGTTCTGGGGTTCTACAGCAAAGTTGTAGAAGACTTCAAAACCTTTCCAGAAATGTATCCCTCACCTCCATTGGTTCAACCAATAAAAATTTATGCCCTGTTAAATTTTCAGCAAAAATTCTGCCGAAAGCAGGGGAGTTTGTTTCTAAATATTTGAGATGGAAACTATACTCCCAATTGACTCTTAGTTCAATATAGGAGTTCATTAACCCCTAATGTAATCCTAGACTCCAAAATTACTCTTTTCTTTGAAAACTTCATTTTTCATGCAGTTAAGAACATATTACGGTACTACATTTCCTCACCAGATCAAAATCCTAACCAGCGTTACACCGGCATATACGTCTCAAGGGTGGCACTAAAATGATCACTCACACACGTTTTCTAAACGAGATGTTCTAACGTGGTTAAACCTGCAGAAAAACAATCAATAGTGATGCACACATCAGTTTTCCATTTCAGACAGGTCCAGATCATAGTAAAAACATACACCCCCGTATTATTGCCGTACGGACCGTCCTTGAGTCAAGTCACGTCTCAAGGTACATGGTCGCGTTTTCACACCACACGACGGAGAACTGGAGTAGAGCGCGAGCGGGTCATCACGGTTGGGAATGATATCAACCCAACAGATACCACCTACAGCCCTGCAGGGCACGCCTATGGCAAGCGCTGCATATGTCCTCCTAGGCTATTTCCAGAAGAACACACTATCGTGTTACCGACCACACGATGGGGTTTCCACTTTCTTGCCTAATGCACGCCAGAGACCAGCGTTTCATGTGAACTCAGGAACATGAAGAGATCAAGAGCTTCATATTGACGTCTCACACCAAGCTGTGAGACCTATACCCTGAACCACTTTCCTCGTCAGGGAGAGCTAAACAAAATTGATCCGCTTTCGGTGGCGTTCCTTACCATGCTTACCTCCACGTAGGTGCGTTGTTACAGAATTGAATTACTGAATAATAACACATTGTAATCTTGCCACCTTAAGTAACTATGCTAATAATAGTCCTTATGTGGGCATACTACACGTTCCTCACACGTTTTCGAAAATAAGCTCTTTTCATGCGTGCTATTCTCAATGCAGCTCTGATACCACGCCTGTGGGGAACCCCTTCCGCGATCCACACTCCAGGATACACATTGGGTGGTGCCGTGCGATGCGACACCACACAACATATACGAAAAGAACCATAAAGTACAAAGTCTTTTATTTCTCAAGATAGTGTCATTTACAAAATAATGTACCACGAAGGTACACGCAGCGGAATATACATACACACTTACTCTCGATCCTAACTAAGCAAAAGAGAAGACGTCCGGCCCGTGGACGCTTCTTACTAGCTTCCACAAAGATGAGTGCAGCGGCAGTGTTTCCGGTGAGTCTCCGATGGCTCACCGAACAACCATCTTCATAGCAAATTTTATAACCTACAAAACACTAATAATGCAACTGTGAGCATGATGGCTCAGCAAGACTTAACCAACAGTCCTAAACCATGAAACTCTACATGCAGTGATCACTAACATAGGAAAAGTATGATGCAAAAATAAGACACGCCTACATGTTAATCCTTACTTTCAGATTAATAGCAGCAGATATTATGCCTTAGGCAGCCCTCACATAGGAAGTCCACAATCAAACAAGAAACGCTTTCTTCCGATGTGGTGATGCCCAAAGTGGAATATAAACATAATGAGCTCTAAAACTATAGCATACATGGTTGGCAATACAGTGAGAATTTAAGAACTTCACATCAGCAATGATTCATCTCACTTCATCTGGAAATAATTACTACATCACAACTCAGTGAACAAGTGCTACTCATATAACCGCGAGGGACGGTGATTCGAATCAGGACACACCCGGAACACACGACACATACACCCGCCTCGAAAGACTCACACAGGAGCTCTCTCTTATGTTTTGTGCAGCAAACTTTCACCTGTCACTCCAATGCCGAACCAGTTCTGCCAACCCATCAGAAGGGCCACTACCCGGAACACATCGAAGTTGCTCCGCTAGCGGGTTTACACCTCTGACACCAACCCCCAAAGCACGGCTGTATAAGTTTTGACATGAGAGTACCTGATTTACATAAGTTTCCTGGACCCCATAATTCCAGTATGCATCCGGTACTGTTCAAACTTACTCAGTAGGGCAGCATACGCCTCGGTCATTAACCGACACAGACAGAGCTACGGTAACACAGGCCCAACGTCCTGCTGCTCCTACTCTCTGCTCGGTCTCATTTTCTTTTCCAGAACTTACATTCTCCAGAATCATACCCCGCTAAACCAACATCCTAAACTCGCGAGTAGCTTCCAACTACCCGACTTGTACCGGATCCTATACAACTTAAGCCTAGCCGAAGCTACACGAAGGTAACCTGTTATACCCTTTAACTCCAAGGGTTTGTGGGTCATGCATTTGGAGTATCAATCACCTTGACCTAATGTACAATACAAACTAGACCAATAAAAGTGATACAAAGTAAAATGTAACTAAAAAGCTGTTAAATGTAAACTGGGGCTTGCCTTATGTTGCTGCAGGTTTAGTTCTACTTTTTAGTCAGTAACTTGGCGATGAGTTAAGCCTCAACTTGCTGCTCCGAGTCAAGTTGCTCATCGACCTCCTTCGTCGTATTTCCTACCGACATGAATATGCACAGTTTTATGTTGCAAGTAAAGACATTATAAAACAAAAGCATTTTAGGTCTTAAGCAAGGTTTAGACCAACTTATAAGTGATTGAAGAGCTCTGCTATGGACAAAAACAGAGAACTTTGGCTGGGCAGTAGATGTTTGTTGGAGAAAATTCAAAGAGCTATTTATAATGGACATAAGAAAGGTATTGGAAAGAACCAGCAGAAAAATGTAGAAGATGATCTCAACTTGCTCTGAAATTTTTATAGTAGTCCATAGATCATACAGAGGTATGGCTTGTAAAATTTCAGAGAAAGTTGATGTAAGATGTGGCCTAGGGAATTTTCTTAACTATTTGGCTTCTCTGAATTCCTATGGCAATTATAGTGTCTTGTCATGCTCCAAATTTGGTTTTCAGAAACTTGGGAGTCTCATGAATCTATAGGACTGTGTTTAACCATTTTTGGAGCTTCCTACACAGACATATGGAATTTATAAGTTGGAGCTAAAAGCTGAATAATCTTTCTGTTATTTTTCCTAATTTTCAGAGACATACAAGATTGAATCAACATTTGGCCAAGCAAATGAACTCCAATGACCCTGGAATTTTTAATGGAGTTCAAATATTTTCGAAGGAATGTCCTGCCAAAATTTGGGAATTTTCCAATAAACAGAACTCCTGTAAAAATTCCTACAAGATTTTTTCTATGAATTAACGAGCCAAATCTAGAGATTTTCATAAACGTTGGGCTGCACCACTTGATAGTAATCTCTGAGAGGATTCCAACAAAATTTATGTCACAATTTTTGGACATTCCTACCCAAAGTTATGGCTCTTCAAAGTTTAAACCGAATAGGGGAAAATCTAGAAATGTTTAAACCTGACAGTGGGTCCCACTCACCAGTTTTCATCTTCAACCTGGCGCCAGATAGGGCCAGTGGCGTCTCCCTCCGGCGAGGGTCGCCGGAAGGCCCTTTTCCAGCTGTCTCCTGGCCCCATACTGGCCGCCCCCCGTTTTCAGGCATGCTGAACACACTGGTGGAGTCGCCGGCAGCCGAATCTCACCGGAAACCACTACGCACCGGCAACAGCAAGAACTAGGTCTCCGGCGAGGTCGTGCACGGTGAATTCTCCACCAACTGATCGGTTCTTGGGCTCTAAAGCACCAGAGGATCGTGTATAAGGTCGACATGAGGTCTAAACAAGCCGGGTAGCTCTCCAAACCCATCGGCACCGTGCGCCCGACGTGGTCCAGCGATACTCCCTTGAAAAGAACTCGGATTCCTTGCTCTACACTCAATTTCTCGGTCTGAAGTCGAGGAAGGAGGTGTTCTAGGTAGTTAAGAACTTGTGTGCGGAGTTTGTATCACATCCAACACGAATTGAGGACGAATTTTGCAATTCCTTACCCTCGGGTCAGTTTGTGCCGCCCGGGAGAAAATCATGAAATTCTCCCTCTGTGATCAATGGCTAGGGCTGAGTTTTGGAGGTGAGCAACTAGGCTCGTGGGTGAACCGAAGGGTTAGTTTGCTTGGGCTTGATCTTCCTCGGTTCGGGCTACCCACGGGAGCTGAGCTCGTTTTCTTCGGTGTGCAACACGGGAGCAGTGGCAACTTTCCGTTTTTAGGTGCAAGAGAACTAGGTGCAGTGGAGGAAAAGGGCTAGCCGGATAGAGAACTCATTGGTGCTTCTCTTTGATGTGGAGAGCTCGGGCAACCGAGATACGGTGGTGGCTGTGTGTTCGGAAGAAGAACAGAGCACGGCGGCTGTTTGCTTTGGTGTGAGCGAGGCTGTGGAGGGGGAATGAGGGAGGTTCACATGGGAAGCAACGTGCTGAACACTTCACACGGCGTTCTCAGCCACCGAGCAGGAGGTGGAGCGGTGCGTGAGTCGGTTTGCCGCCGGTGAGCAGGAGGTGGCGCGCTCCCGTGAACAGAGTCGGTTCATTCCCTCTACCATATGACATGTGGGGTCCACTGCCCCTCTCCCTCTTATCCTCCAATTCCATTTAAATTGGCAAATGAGCTCCAAATTTGATCAAACTCGGAGGATAGGCCAAAATAAATGTGAGCAACACAACGGTGCACTCAAATTTGAATTTTGGTGAAATCGGAATTTGAAACTGAGATTTAAATTCAAATTCGAATTTACTCCCATTTAAATTCCAACAAATATGAAATCCTTTCAAATACTCTGAAAATTTTCCAGGCTAATCGTGGATGTGTGGAGAACCAAATGGTAGCTTTAGATCTCTGTGTTCAGGAATTTTTGCAAGTTCAAGTTTAGACTTGGAGGTC
The DNA here is from genome assembly GCA_030760725.1 of Neostapfia colusana. NCBI lineage: Eukaryota > Viridiplantae > Streptophyta > Magnoliopsida > Poales > Poaceae > Neostapfia > Neostapfia colusana. The sequence continues at coordinate 54,450,070 of JASWHV010000017.1, forward strand.
ACACCTTTAAATTCAAAAGTTTAAATTCCCTCTCATTTTCTCGGTGTGATTTGCAGCTCCACTTGCAAGAATTTTTGGGATTTCACAAGAGGATCCTCGGCCTCTATGATGACCGGTGGTTGAGTCGCCAAAAACTCAAAGTATGAGCTCGTTTGAGGTTGGCGAGAGCCTTCGTCTTGACATCCCTCTTGACGGTTTGTTGATGACTTGAATCTTCACTGTCCTAATCTTGACATGGATAACCAATACTTGTCTAGATTAACTGGGTCCTTAAAAACTTAGTGTAGTACTTCCCCACATGAATCAAGGTGTTTGGTGAGATTAAACAATGAATCTGTAATCTCACCTCGAATTGGCATTTTAACCATTTAATCAAAAAATAAAGGCTTTGCTTGAACATAAGAGTAGCCACAAGTCAAATCAACTTATGTTATCAACATAGCAAAGACCCACTACATATGGTAACCATAAGGGTGTCAAAGTCACCATATAATCTTTTAAGATTGTGTTCAAAGATTGTCACGAGGTTGAGCAATAAATTGGTAAACCCCGCGATTAGAAATTTGTCTAGTTCCGATAATTACGGTACCCGGAGCTAACAAGTCAGGGATGAAAGTTCAGAAAAATGCAAGGGATGTTGAGTAATTAGTTTCCCTTGTATTACTCAAGGAGGTTGAATCAAGTAACTTGATCGATATTACAAGGATGTGATAAGATCAAAGTTAGTAGACCCCACTTAATGGTGTGAAGGGAGGTACACAATCTTGCTCAGTATTTTGGTATTTTATATGCTGTCTCATTATTCATGATGCATAATGATGCTGCATATGTGATATGGTGCAATGCATATGCACATGGTATGGTGCAAAATGGTGCATATGTATGGTGCAAAATGGTGCATATGTATGGTGCAAAATGGTGCATATGTATGGTGTAACATGGTGCATATGTATGACGCATCATCTTTTATAGTTTGAGCAAGAGTTAGTACAACAATTCAAACACGATTAAGAATTGTCTTAGACTTTGCAAGGTACAAATAACTTGGTTATGAAAGGTGCTAAACAAGGATTACCACTTTCACGTTGTGACCTTGTTCAATGGAATTATGTCAAATGTTTGACAAGATGGTTGGGAAATATTCCATTGAAACTTAGCTACTATCTGTTGACTTCCCTTCTCCGTTCTCCTAAGTCTTCATCGAACCTTTCAGTGTGAAGAATGAACGACTAGTCCTAGCTCCTAGTTAGGACATCACCCTACTGGTGTTGAGGTTACTAGAGTTGTCAGAAATCGTGACTTGCTAAATCTTCTTCTTCTCTTCAGTCTCGCAATTATGGTGAGCATTTGTGGGTGCCTGATGAAGACATTGAAGCTACCATCTTTCTCGATGATGATGAATCTTGTACTTAATCTTTGATTACTTGAAGGTGTAATTCCCTCTTGTTTCTTGGTGATCTCACACTTTGGTTTACTTGGATGCACTCCTCCCCCCTTAAGTTCCAATGTAATAGATTGAGAGCTTAAGCTATACTATTCTCGTGGGAAGGTGATGCACCCAATAACCTTTTAGAGCGGAAACTACACCAATGTTGATCGACGAGTGGGGCGTTGTTGTAGTTTGTCTTCATCACTAGGGATGGTCTTGTAAATGACCACCTTCTGTGGTTGAAGTCGACAATGATGCTATGGAGAGTACTAGGAACCTGTTATGAACTTCTGAGTGTATAAAAACACTCGTAATCACAACAAGTCACCTGGTGCTTGACCGATCAGCTTCCCGAAAGTTCACAACTGACGGGTCTGCACTAAAATTCAATTTTTGCCTGAGCTAACCGCAGACTCAAGAATAGATTGGAATACCAAAGTTCTGGATCACTTCAGCATTCTTCCAACGGTCACTCTGGTGATACCATATCAGTTCAGGTTTAACAGATATAAAGTGTGAAAGTTACAGAAATTCAGGGGAAATTTTAGCAGTACCCCCACCCACTTTGATTCAACTTTTTCATACAGTTCCGGACCAAGTTTGTCAAAACTCACAACTACAAAGTTGTAGCCTAGCTCACCAGATTTCCAGAAATGTATCACACAACCTTTGATAAAATGTATACAGGAAGTGATGGCCCAAAATCATAAAAGTACAGAAACTGAACCAGCTTCTGCTCTATGGTATAAAATCCTAATTTAACTTGTGAATCTTGAGAGGGCCCGCCGATCCCGATCACGGGGACGGGGCACCTCGCCCGGGAATCGCATTGGGTGGTGCCGTGTTATGCGGCACCCAACAGCACACATATAAGGAACACTGTATTCCATAAATCAAAAGCGGAAGCTTACAATATCCTTTGCAAATAATTTACATAAAATAGCTACAGTGGAAGTCTATAAACAGCTCACGTCGAATATCTAAGAAGCACTCGAGAAGAGGTCCAGCCTGCGGACTCCTCTCGCTAGCAACACGAAGACATGGCAGCGGCTAGGTCCTCCACGTGTTACCCGACTCGGACGTTTCCGAGTCTCACTGGACAACATTCTTTATGAGCATCGTCTTAACCTGCAAAACCACTCATATAGCAAGAGTGAGCACAAGGGCTCAGCAAGACTTAACCGTCTCTCCTAAGACATGCAACTCTACATGAAAGTAACCTAAGACTTAAACATGTCATTTGTGAAAAGACTCGCCTACGAGTTCATCCTTAACTTTCAGATTTTAGCCATAGTAGTAGTGACCTTGCACCCAGCAACATTGGAACTCCACAATCAAACAAGAAATGCTTCATTTCAATGTTACTCGTCCCAAGGTGGAAAATAACTTTAGTTTGCTCTACCTCTACTTCAAACATGGTTTTCATGCAATTTCCATTTATCATAACAGCATTTAAAACTTCGCAAACTATTTCCACACAACTTGATTACTACGTCACAACACAGGGAGCAAGCGGTACTCAATAACCGTGAGGGATGGTGATTCGAATCAAACACTACCCGGATAACTCGACACATACGCCCGCCTCTGAAGACCCAAATCTGGCGTCCTTCATTACGTCGTATGTGGCAACCTTTCGCAGGACACTAGACTGTAGAACCGGTCGCGCCGTCTCGGGCTCATAGGTCTAACGAGACGATGTGGTATGACAATCCAGTGAACCTGGTACATCGGTTTCCTGGTTCCCATATGTCAGTAAGCATCCGGTACACAACTCAATACTTGCTCCTGGGTGCCGCACACGCATCGGTCCTCAACCGACACAGGCAGAGCTACTCGACCAAGACCTCATCTTGTCACTGCCTAACCATCCTGCCCAGTCTCATCTTTAGAAATGTAAAGTTTAGTTTGCCCCTCTTTCCATCTACACCCATGTAATCCTGACTATAACTCGCGAGTAGATTCCGTCTACTCGACTTCTACCGTATGTCCTAAACTATTTAGCACGACATTATTCTACAGCGGTCACCCTTTTCTACCCTCAACACCAGGGTTCATTTGTTCATGCATTTGGAGTGTAAAACATCCTTGACCTAATGCACATACAAACTCTACACCATAGTAGTGAACAAAGTAAAAACTTGAGAAAACAACTTAAATGCAAACCGGAGCTTGCCTTGGTTTTGCAGGTGACTAAAGTCAGATACTTTTGAAGTTAGTGGTTGATGGCTTGAAGCTTAATCCCTGCCCTTCTTGCTCCTTGATTCAAGCTTGACTTCTCCTTCACTTTGCCACGTTTAATCACTACACGTTATGAATAAGCATACATGTTTAATTATAAAACTTTTGCTAACAAGTGCTAAAGACAAGTTTAAAACTGGAACTCTATTTAAGAATTTAAAATGACACTGGGGCTAGTGGTTTGGGTTTGGGTTAAAGTACTAGGATCAAGTGATAAGTGGGGTTTCATCACTTGGGTGGTGATAACCTAATTTGGTTGAACAGAACACTACTGATCCAGGGCTACAATGGGGCTGGAAATTTTCTTATGAGTTCCTTATCACAATAAAGTCATCTGGACCAAATTTCAGAATATTTCACTAAGTAGATCACCCAGAACAATTCCCTAAGCATCTAGGCAAAAAGGAATTAATTCTGAAAAACCTGCATTTTCATGCAAATTCAAGTGAACTAAAATTTCAAATATAGCTCAGGGAGCCTGCATGAATTTTCCTAGAATTTTTAGAGCTAAGGAATGCCCAGAACTGAATTTCCAAGTTTTGGAAATTGCCTGAAAATGTTTCTGTATTCATTTGAATACAGAAACTTGAAATCAGAATTACCCTGGCTAAATCAACTCCAAATGAGCTGAAACACTTACAGGAGTTCACTAATAGCCTATAGAATATTCTGGCAAAATTTGGGGATTTTTGGATGAACCAATCTCCCTCTAAAATTCATTTGCTGAAAAGTTTTAAAGAATTTTCCAGATTTTTCTATTGGTTTTCAGGCAAATTGGGTTGCAGATTTGGATAGAGTTTTTCATCCTGAATCCAACCCAATTTTAATCACTCATTTTGGAGCTTCCTAGCACAAGTTATGCCTTCCCAAAGTTTGAATCAAATCTGGTATTTGAAATAAACAGGGGAAAAGTTTAAATTCTGACCGTGGGCCCAGGCTCACGTGTCGACCACTGGAACTGAGCCACACAGGCTACAGAATCGTTTCCGTGTTGTCACAGTCTGATCCGAGGCCACAGAGGATCCCGCACGTTTGACTCCAACCGCTGACGAGTGGGGCCGACCCCCCTTCGTCTTCCTCCCGCTCCCGCGCGACCCCCGCCGTTGAGCTCGCCGAAGCTCTCGCCGGGAAGGGGTTCCGGTCCTTAGAACTTGCTAATATTCACCACCACTGCACATTTCCGTGCGAGGAACACGTTGCCGGCCTTACCTCGGGTCGAAGATGGCCGGAACCCTAGGTGCGACAGTGACAGTGGCTGCGGCAACTCCGGTGACGTCGCTAGGGCGCTGAAATGCTCCAACCTTGCTTCGGTTAGCTCCTACAGCATCGCCACGACCTAGGGAGCAACATCCAAGGCTCTGATCTCGCGAGAAACGTCGGCAACTAGGGGCTCACCGTGCGACCTAGGTCGATTTCGGTGAAAATCCGAAAAACTCAAAGAACCGACGGTTTGCTCGACGGTTCTTCCTAGTTCTTGATCCCACGTGCTCGCACGAACGTCTACAACTAGGTTTTCACGTCTGGTGGGGAGTGGTGCACCTTATCGCCCTAATTTCCCGGTTTTCTTCATACGGTTCATATCGCATATCCGCGGGAAAAGCCAAATTCCGGCGAACACGGCTTGTTACAGGCTGCCAGAGTTGCTGTGAAGTGAGAAGAGGTGTAGGCAAACCTTTTGCTTTTGCAACTCGGTGGAAGAAGCTCCTTAGCGGCGGGGCGATGAGTTCTTGTCGCGGCAGCTCCCCTCAGTGCTGTGGAGGAAGATCAGATCGACGCCAAAGTTTCTGCAGAGCTAGCGCCTGGTTCTCGCTTCGGCCACGCTGGGGGAGGTCCGGCGGTGCTGTGGGGCGGCTTAGCTCGTCGTGCAATGGGGCGGAGCAGCCGGGCGGCGGTGAACTGACGGCTCTCCTCTGTGCGGCCAGGTTTCTCGCCTTGGGCACGCAGCGATCGGTTAGCAGCGGCTGTGAGGCGGTGTGAGGTGTTGTGCTCTCGGTGGAGGCGATAAGAGCAAAGAAAATTGATCCCTGAGCAGCTCGGGAGGTGGCGGTGACTGCTGCCTCGGTGGCACCCTCGTCGGTTTGCCGAGCAGCTCAGTGGCGCGCTGCAGCTGTTTGCTTCAGGCTCGGTCTGAACAGAGCAATAGGTTTGCTTCAGTTGCAAGTTCCCTCCCAATGACATGTGGGTCCCACAGCTCCTCTCCTCCAAAAGATCTCCAAATTTGGCACAATGCAAATTTAAATCCTGAAGAGCTCAGATTCAAAAGCTGTTTGGAGTTTTTCCATGATGTTCTTCAGTTCAAATTTAAATTCAAATTTCAAAGAAATTCATAGGCCCCTTTGATACTCATATCAAAGCACCTCCAAATTTTCTCAAAATTTGGCTACCTCATAATTTGGACCTGAGGAATTCAATTATGCCCTCTGATCTTTGAGTTGGCCATTGCAAATACCCCTTCTTAAACGAGTTTGAATTTTTTTTCTTTTTGAGAATGGCCCTCTTCTCTTTGAAGTGAATCCTTTAGCTCAAACTGAATTTAAAGTCCTATTGCACATGCCAACACTTATATGATTAAACAAAAGTTTTTGCATGTCTCATTTCTTGAATTTCAACTGAACTTTATTCATCACTATAGTTTTCCCTTTACAAGTTTTGGGACTTTTACAAATCTGTTGTGGGAATGTACAGAAAATTGGATTAGACTTCCATATATTTCCAGCAAGTATTTATTTGCACTCGACTAAGTTCTAGATCGAAAGTTATGAGCTTCTAGAGTCGACATAAATTCTGGAAGAATTTCAGCAGCACCTCCCCTGTAAGTGCTCACATTGAGTCAACTTCTCCATACAGTTAGAAACATATATGGACCAAACTCATCATTACAAAGTTGAAGAAATATTCGTAAGCTTTCTAGAATTTTAAGATTTTCCATTTTACAGCTTTTATACAGGAAGTTATAAGCAAAACTCCAATCACTATAGAAACTATGCACAGCCTTTGGGTACTCTGGACAGTTTCATTTGTACTGCGGATTTCAACCATTTACAGGAGGATTATGCCCTGAGGTTGAACAGAAACACTGTAAATAACTTCCCATGCTTTGAAAAATGTATTTATATGACCCCTTGCATTCCTGGATCAAAAGATATGATGGTTCAAAGTTAATAGAATTTCTGGCATGATTTTGACAGCACCTCCCCAGAGGTACCTAGTTTCAATCCACAATTCCAGTTAAATCTTCTCCAGTATTAGCAAAACTTTGAATTACAAAGTTGTAGCATATCTCATGGCCTTTCCTGAAATGTATCACAATACCCTTAGCCATTTCTCCACCGAGAGTTATGGTGGAATTACAGAGACTCGGTTTCGGTTCTATCCATTTGTAGCAGTTTTTGGTTTCTAAGGTTTTTGACCAACTTTAATTGTGTTTCTGTCCTGTAGATTTATAGAAAAGTTTTAGAGGACTTCTCCACCTTTCCAAAACTGTATCACACACTACCATTTGCCTTTTTTATAGTGAGTAACACCCTGTACATGTTTCAGCAGAAACACTGCAAAAACAGGGGGCTCTATTTTTGGGTCTCGCTACCCTCACATATTCTTGAGTGGGTTCCTAAATGAGTTTTAAGCAATTACTTTGAACTGTTTTCACGCAAATTCTACAAAAGCTTCATGTTTGTGATATAAGCAAGGTATTCATACAATTTCCATGATAATGCAGGTACTACGTTCCTCACAAAAGTACAAAATCCTAACCGGATTACATACGGCATATACGTTCTATTAGTGGCACTAGAATCGCTCACTTGCAAATGTTTTCTACTCGTAATACGGATACGTGGTTAGTGTACCTGCAGAAAATCACTCAATGATCATGCACACATAGGGTTTCTCATTTAAGGCAGGTCCATGTCATAATAAAAACATACGGCCCGTATCATTTTCATACGGGCCGTCCATGAGTCAAGTCACGTCTCAAGGTACATGGTCGCGTTTTCACACCACACGACAGGAAACCCGAGTAGAGCGCGAACGGGTCGTTACAGTTGGGAATTTTATCAACCCAACGGATATCACCTACTGCCCTACAGGGCACGCCGATGGCGAGCGCTTCGTATGTCCTCCTAGGCTACTTCCAAAAGAACACACTATCGTGTTAGCGACCACACGATGGGATTTCCGCTTTCTTGCCTATTGCACGCCAAGGACCAGCATTACATATGAACTCAGGAACATGAAGAGTTCAAGAGTTTCATATTGACGTCTCACACCAAGCTGTGAGACCTATACTCTGAACCACGTTTCTCGTCAGGAGAGCTAACCGAAATTGATCCGCTTTCGGTGGCGTACCTTACCTCTTACCTCATCGGCGGGGTGTCGTTACAGAATAGAGTAACAAGTATGTTAGTTTGCCACCATACATCACTTATGCTACTAATAGACCTTATGTGGACCTAGTACCAATTCCTCACTCGTAGACTCTAAGTTTTTTGAAAATACGTGTCTTTTCAGGTACGCTATTCCCAATGCGGCTCTGATACCACGCCTGTGGGGACCCCGCCCCGCTAGTCCAGGAATCACATTGAATGGTGCCGTGCGATGTGGCACCTAACAGCACACATCCGAAAAACACACATACACAACAATATATGACTGTCATATATATATATTATTGCCTCATTTTACAAATAATGTACAAGTGTACATTGCAGTGGAAGATAAGAATACACTCACGGACTATACTCTACGCCAAGCAAAATGAAGCCATCCTGCACGTGGATGCTTCACACTAGCACCACATCAAAAACCCGGCGGCGTGCAGGGTTCCAAGCGAGACTCACACCCCTCATTGGGTGCTGCCCTGCTTGGCTCTCCCTTCCTTCCTAACGTTTCCTTATGCAACGTTACCTGCAAAACAATGGATCAACAAACCGTAAGCTTATGCTCAGGAAGTCTTAACCGAAAACCTACACATGGAACTCTAAATGCTGAAAATAGAGCGCTGAATAGAGAAGTTTGCACAAACGATGAACTTGATCTAATGGAGAGTCCTTACTTCAAGTTTTAAGCAACTTTTATAAACCCTTGCACAATTTACATCGATACTCCACAATCAAACAAGAAACGCTTCATCTCGATGCCACTTACCCGAGGAGAAGGTAAATTTAGTGAGCTACCCTAGACCCATACAGACCTTGCACCATCAACGCCGAGACTCCACAATCAAACAAGAAATGCTTTGTCTCGACGCTACTAGCCCAAGGTAGAAAGTAAATTTAGTGAATGTATTTCTCATCCATCATCTCCAATATGAGGATTAAGCACGAAGCACTTTTCTTTCCCCTAGTTTATTACTACATCACGACTCAGTGTACAAGTATGCTCACTACCGCGAGCGATGGTGATTCGAATAAAAAACACCCAGCTGACACAACACATATGCCCGTCCGAGACCGGTGATCAACCAATCCCCTCAACGTCGTATGTGGCAACCTTTCACATAACACCCAAATATCGAACCGGTCCCACCGACTTAGAGTAAGTCTCACTACGGCAAACCCTCATAGAGCTGACTTCTCTCTCCTTTCAGCCTCTGCATAAGATTGTGGGGATTGCCTCGACACCCAGGTTAACATGTTACATCGGTTTCCTTGGTCCCATATAGCCAGTATGCATCTGGTACACAACTCAAACTTATCCAGCGGGGCCGCATACGAGAACGGGCCTTAATCGACTCAGACAGAGACTAGGTTCACAGGACCACATCCTTGAGCCTTCCACCCATACTACCCGGTCTCCATTTCCCAACTAAGTGGATCAATTCCCAACTCTTCCGATTGATCTCCCTTAATCCCGGTTCACGAGTAGAAAACGACCTACTCGAGTTATGCCTCTTTTAATCCACTTGTATTAACTTGATAACAGCAGTTATAATTAAGTAAAAACTTACTCTAAATCAAACTCCAGGGATTTATTGGGCCATGCATGTGGAGTGTCATACAAACTAGACTTAGTGCAATAATCAAAATGCTAGATGTTATAAAGTGAATAGAAATAGAAACTTGTAAATTTTGATGCAAACCGGAGCTTGCCTTTGTTTTGCAGGTGATTAATATTATATATATATATATATATCAGTTAGAATCTTCTCTCCCTTGAGGCTTGATCAACTGTTCCACACTTCAATAGATATACTCCGTGGAACTTCTTCTTTGATCGCCGTCGTTGTGATTCCTTTGTTGTATGCCCTACCGATATGAATATGCATGAGTTTATAATGGAAATTAGGAATTAAAGACTTGAATTTGTTAATAACAGGGGAATGTGTGGAATTCTAAGAATGACTGTAGGATCCCTGTTGTGCAGCTAAATTAAAGGAAAACTCTATTTGTCATAGGCAATGAAGTCTTAGTGTTCTTATGTTGTCTAATAGAGACATAAGGTGGCTGAAGTGGTTTTGGATGATACTTAACAACCTGATCTCTAATGGCTTCGAAATTTTTACAGGAAGTGCTACACTACACAGGAACTTAGCTTGCCAAAGTACAGATGAATTGGATGGAAACGGTGTCCCCACTAAATCCCCCAATAATTCTTATACTTTTCTCACATTCATAAGCATGGAGAACAAGGACAGGAAGATCTAAGACTCAACTTGAGCTGGAACTTTGCATGTGAGTTCCTGGTAACAAGAAAGTATTTTGATCTAAAATTCAGGAATTTTACTTGTGTAGTTCCCCCAGAATAATTTCGTAGGCAGTGATGCAAGAAGGAATTAAGTCTAAAGTAAATTGCATTTTCATGCCAAATCAAGTGAACTAAAATTTCAAGTATAAATCATAGAGTATGCCTGAATTTTTGTAGGATTTTTGGAGCTAAGGATTACCTAGAATGAATTTTTGAAAGTGGAAACTTTTTCTGAAAAGTTTCTGGCACTTTTGAGCACAGCAGCTTAGACTCTGAAAATTCCTACTTGTATCAACTTCAAATGATCTGAAACTTTTCTGAAAGTTCAATAATACCCTAAGTAATTTTATGGCAAAATATGGGGATTTTTGGCTTACCCAAACTCCCTGCATAATTCTTTTACCAAAAATTTTAATGGAATTATCAAGAATTTATTATTGACTTTCATACAAATTGGGGTACAAATTTGAATAAACATTTGCAAACTGAATCTAACCCAATTTGAATCACCCAATTTGGAGTTTCCTACACAAATGTTTATGCATTTTCAAAGTTTGAACATTTTATGGAACCTAATACTTGCTGACAGTGGGGTCCACAGGTCAGACCCTTCTTCTACCTCAGGACAGAGCCCGCGGGTGCACGCCAGACAGAGGAATGGTGCGCCCCGTTCTCCCTCATTTGTCAAACGTTTTTGCTCTGGTTTCGCCCTACACGACCCTTGGAACGTGGCACAGCTGCCGGGCAAGGTCTCCCCGATTGAAAACGGCCGGAAACAGGTCGACACCGACGGCGGCGCTCGGCGGTGCGGCATCGACGCTTTCCGGCGTGTCCCAAGCCGATTTCAACAGTCCAAGTTAATGTACAGCACCCCTAGAGCTCGTGGAACATGGAACGCACCCCTATTCCCGCAGCAAACGGCGGGAAAAGGGTGGTCACAGGAGGACCGACCCGTTTTTGTCGCCGGTGGCGAATTCTCATTGTCCGGGGCGTGTGGTGGCCGGTTAGCTTCGGGATTTGGCGTGGGAGGGCGCTAGGGTTGCTGGATAATGTAGCTTGAACTGGAGAAAAGGCGATCAAGCACTTTGGGTGAATTTTCAGATTCTAGTTTAGGCGGTTCTTCACGTACACCGGTACAAAAATCCAAAATTTGGCGAGCCGGCGGTGGGAACGAGCAAGTTGACTACGGGATGATGAGCTAGACCGCCGTGCTAACCTCTGTGCGTTTGCTCAGACCGGAGCCGCTCGGAGTAGCCCGGACGTCGAGTAGCAGCATTGTGCGGCGTGACTCTGTTTTGCGGAAAAAGAATAGGGTGGCGCTGATTAGAGAAGGCCAGGCACGAGTTGAAATCGTGTGGGAGATGTTGAGGAGGCTCCGGTGCATCTTCTGGGTGGTCGCGCCACCGTGGCCGGAAGGTGATCAACGCTGAGGCAGCCGAGGGTGGCACTGAGGGATGTTTTTCTCTGTTGAGTATGCGAGGGAGCGAGATCCTGTGGATTTGTTCGTGTGAGCAGAGGAAGAGGCATCTCGTTTGTGCACCCGTGAGACATAGAAGGCAGCTGAAACTTGAAGGAACCGCCATCCGGGAGCAAAGCACAAGCAGCTTGCTGGAGTCTCGGTGGCACATGCAGCCTCTTGGTGGCAAGCTCCCACTGAAGCAAAAATCCATTAGCTGCCTTTGTTCCAATGACAGGTGGGCCCTCTCCAAACAATAGTGGCTCCAACATTCAAATGAGTGTTTAAATTCAAATCTGCGGCTAATTCAAACTGTGGAATTCATAACGTTGAACTCTTATGAATTATTGCAATCTACTTTGATATCCGAATTTGAATTTGATTTCTCCACACTTTTCTACTCCCAATGCACAGTAGCGTCCTAATTCAAATTCAATTTTTTGAAAAACTTTCCAAAGGATGAATTTGAATACAGTGGCTAATCCTCTCCTGTGCCCCTAATTCACATCTTATGTTTCACCTTCTTGGTGCTAAACTTTGTTTACAATAGTCTAGCCTTTATTTCATGTGGCAAAATTTTGAATTTGCAAACCAATTTAAGAGGAGCATACCCTGCTGATTTGAATTCCACAGAAATACCAGCAAGGCTCAACTTAGGGATTTTACATTTTATTAGGCCGAGCTCCTCGCCATGGGGTTGTTCGTCATTATATGTGAAGAAAAAGGATGAAACGTTGCGGCTTAGCGTGGACTATCGTCCACTAAACGCCGTGACTATCTAGAACAAGTACCCGTTGCCACGGATCAATATGTTGTTTGATCAGTTGGTCGAAGCAAAGATCTTTTCCAAAATGGACTTAGTATCTGGGTACCATCAGATTAAGATACGGGCTGAGGACATTTCGAAGACGGCTTTCTCGATGAGATACGGGCTTTATGAGTACCTGGTCATGTCCTTCGGCCTCACCAACGGTCCAGCTCATTTCATGTACTTGATGAACTCGGTATTCATACCGGTGCTGGACAAGTTTGTCGTGGTCTTCATCGACGACATATTGGTATATTCCAAGTCGAAGGAAGAACACGCGAAGCACCTGCGTATAGTCTTGCAACGGCTGCGGGATCACAAGCTATACGCGAAATTCAGCAAATGCGAGTTCTAGATATCGCAAGTACCTTTTCTCGGGCATATTATTTCAGTGGAGGGCATCGCTGTAGACCCGAGAAAAATCACGGAAGTGCTGAATTGGAAATCCTCGAGGTCTGTCCACAGGGTATGGAGTTTCCTCGGACTCGGGGGATATTATCGGAGGTTCATTCCAAACTTCTCGAAGATTGCCAAGCCTATGACAGAGCTGCTGAAGAAGGCTACCAAATATGTTTAGAGTCCAGCATGTGAAGCAGCGTTCAAGGCATTAGTGAAACACCTAATATCAGCACCGGTTTTGGCGCAGCCAGACACAACAAAACCGTTCAATGTGTACTGCAATGCATCCAGCATTGGGCTATGATGTGTGCTGTTGCAAGACCGAAGGGTGGTCGTGTATGGATCACGGCAGCTCCAGATTCATGAGCAAAACTATCCAACTCGTGACTTAGAGCTTGCTGACGTGGTACTCACACTCAAAATGTGGAGGCACTACCTACTTGGTAACCTCGTACATTTATATACCGACAACAAGAGCCTCAAGTACATATTCACTCAGAAGGAGTTGAACATGAGGTGGAGGATATGGTTAGAACTGATAAAAGATTATGAAATAGAGATCCATTATCACCCCGGCAAGGCGAACATGGTGGCGGATGTGCTGAGTCGCAAGTCACACGTTTATAATCTGACCATCACTCTATTGGAAGAGAGCGAGCCACCATTGCATGTGGTTCCCCATGGAGCTCTCTACAACTTAGCTCTTATCCCCACCATTCATGAAGAGATAGCGGCAGCTCAGAAACATGACAAGGGAATTTCGCGTTTGCAGAGACGTGTAGACAGTGGGGAACTGAAATGTTTCCAGAAAGACGGAGACGGCGTGCTGTGGTTCAATGACAGGATCGTCGTACCCCGTAACCCAGAATTGAGGAAGAAAATTTTTCACGAGGCTCACTTGTCAAAGTTTTCTAAACACCCCAGCATCAACAAGATGTATCAAGAACTCCGAAACAAGTATTGGTGGACAAGGATGAAGCGGGAGATCATGAAATACGTGTCCGAGTGTGATACATGCCGAACGGTGAAGGCTGACCATATGAAGAAACTGTAAGGGCCCAAGTATTGCATATACAAGATGTATTCGTCACACCACACTCACCTCATTTGAGGAACTCATATGAACACATTTGGAGAGCAAGTAAACACCATCAAGAAAGTCATTAGAAGATAAACTCACAAAATGCAAAAGTAGTATTCCCCACATGCATCATATAGGGGTTGAGCAAATGGAAAATTCCCAAACTTTGCTAGGAATGCTCATGCCAAATTTCACCCAAATCCAAAACCGTTTGAGGTGTTTTGTGTACAACTAGAAAAAGGCTAGTTTGAACTTAAATTCAAATTGAAACTCCATTCATCACATGAATTGAAAAGTGGGATTCATTTTCACACTCAGCACATTTTTGTGAGCTCAGACACCAATTTTCACTCCATTTGGAGTTGATCTTGACATGAGCTAATTTAAGAAAATTCAAACCAAGTTTGAATTTCAAACTTCATATGTGCTGTAAATTCACTCCAAACGATTCACACTTTGAATCATTCAAATTCAATTGGACATTTGGTGAATCGTTCAAATGGACAAGGGCATTAGGGTCCCCAAAATTCAGAGCAGAAGGAATTCAAGTTTGGAGGTTAAAATTTGAGAGTGGGGCTCTCTTGTCAGTCACTCACTTGATCAACCGACTGAACACACCGAGCTCGGTTTCTTGCGCGCAGCCAAGCAGACGCCACAGCAAGGAAACGGCGGGACAGCAGATGCCTGCGTCCCTGCTCGCCCCAGAGGTGGTTCAGTCCTGTTTCGTGCTGATCGACGCACCCTGGCGACGCACAAACGGCTTTTCTCTCTGTTCAGACACGCCACTCGCTCATGCGTCCGAAATATCGCCCGAGCTGCCGCCTATTTCCCTCCCTCAGTGATCACACACTCCGGTACCTTGGACGTCCAGTTGAGAAGCTCAGAAGCTGCACCGACCCTCCCTCGACGTCCTCGAACCGTCGGCAGCTTGTGATCACCTTCCTCCGGCCGGCACTGCACCGTTTCTTCTTCATCGGTTCAAACCGAGCCGCCGCCATGAGAACACCTCGTCCGGCCTGCAGGATCGAAGATCATGTGAAAAGCTACCAGAGGGGGGTGAATGGTAGATTTAAACTTTTTAGCGGAAGCAACAAAAACCCCCTCGGCAGAAAATCGATCTGTTAGAGAAACAATGTATGTGACTGTCTAAATGTGTTCAACCGTGAAAAAACTGGTATATATTAAAGAGAATCAAGTCACGAAGACACGACAACAAGAATCATGGAAATCCGTCAAGAAAAACTCATGTTATGATCGAAAAATCAAACGAGGGTCAATCTGTTCTACTCGAGTAAAAACCAAATCTGCAACACTGCAAAGAAACTCGTGTAGATCAGAAACTACGAATCCAATGACCGTGAAATATTCATAGATGATAGATAATCAAGTTGTGAATACAAATAAAAAAGAATCACGTCAATTTGATCTGTAAAACTCGAGTTATGATCAAAACACTGAAGCACTGTCGTGCTGTCTAGAAACTCGACGAGAAAGACTTGACAAAAACAAGTCGGACGAACAAGGCACAAAAGCTCCTCTAAATTACGAATTTTATTGCTAAAAACTTAAGAGGAACATCCCAAGGTCTACTCACCACGAGCTCTGGCCTCCCTTGCTAATATAACCAGCCCGGAGGCCAACCCAATTCAAACTAGGATTCTAATCCTACTCAGTTTCTGAATCGAAACTTTCCATAACTGCTCAAGACTCTTCTATATGCAGATAGAAGCAATCTTAACACTTCCAAACACCTTAGGAACGTATCCCACATTCCTAAAACAACTCAACTTTGTGTGCCACATGAAATTCTATCATAACCAACCCAAATCTTTCCATATTTGAGCCATAACCGACACAGCCGCAACCCGAGTCCGTAATCCAGCCGGTTAGACCTTTCCTACCAATTCTTTACGTCCACATCTCTTCATCACGCCTTGGAACCATGTTTCCATGTCCATGCACTCCTTGCACACGTGCAAACACCTTCCAATGACATCCACGATACCTTCATATGCATTGTTCTTGATCCAAACATGCTAGGCGACCTCCCGATCAACTCAACAACAATTCCTCCCGAACTTGGTTGTTGAACCTCATATTCTCCTTAAGACTAGTTCAATGGATCCCATCAACAGCCATATCTTTAACTCAAGCAACACCTGCACATGAATAAACGACCAATACTTTCGAGCACAAGTCCGTGACTTGACTCACGTTAGTTCCGAAAACCACAACACCTTACGTGAAACCTCACATAAGCATGTTGCAAACCATAGCAAAATATTAACCACCGTAAACAGCCATAACACTTCAAAAACATAGTAAAAGAATACTAAGCAAACTTTCCATAGATGTAAAGCAAGTTCAAAATATTTGCATGGTAAAAACATAGCCATTGCGATTTAGCTTCGGACCTTGCCAAAGCTAACCGGACCTTAAGCCGGAGCTTACCAAAGCTAGCAGAACCTAGCACCGGAACTTACCAAAGCTAGTCGGACCTACCGCCGGAGCTAACCAAACACATGTCGGACCTAGCCATAGCAAGTCGGACCCTACGTCGGATCTTGTCGGAGCTCGGACCTAGAGTCGGACCTTGACAAAAAGAGTGTTTTGGCAGAATTCAAAACTTTTATCGTCATAGCCAATGTATTCAGCACACATAGGTCTCACAATCTCCCCCTTGATGAATGCATTGGCAACCCCACTTAAAATACAAACATTGGCTTATTCACATGAAAAGTTTTGAAAACAATCAAATGAGAAAGAAATTTTGAAACAAATTTGTTTCCCCTATACATATTTCTCCCCCTTTGTAAATGAGAAATAAAATGAGAAGAAAAACAAAAATTCCCCCCTGAGAAGAATCGTGCCAAAACACTTGTGAATCGTGCAATGTGTGATCAATTTCTCCCCCTTTGACAATGTTATCAGCAAGATTCAAAAGAAAAATTTTAATTGTTATGAGCATATTTATAACATATACATATCAAACAAAGCTCATCCAAGCCATACTATCAAGTAACTTACACTATCACATCAATGAGATACATAAAGTAGTGTAAGCCATGCCAGAGATCAAGTGTAATTTTCCATTTAATCAAGTCATGATCTCACAAACTTAACTATGTCAAGACCTGAAAGCGTGACACTTGTTGCTGTATTTTAATTATTTTTCAAAGCATAAATTCAGATCATATGACATTTGCAAGAGATTATATGCCGCATCAGCCTTATTCTAACCAACCAAGCCAAGCCTATGTCATTTGACAATCAGAAGCTTAAGGACATGGTTTTAGTCATACACAACTTCTTCCAAGTTCATATATAAGTGCAATGATAAGTCATCTTAAAAGAAGAAGTGTGATGCATGCATATTCTCTTGATCTTATTATCAATTTTCATTTGAACATAAAAGCTCAACATGTGAATAGTTGATTGATTATTTTTTCATTATTAAAAGCACTTGTGAGCATGCAACAAGTTCAAACCAGCAAGAAAGTTCAATCATGACCAGATTTAGTGTAAATAATTATTCCAATTACTAGTCATGGCAAAAACTACAAAGTGTATAACATGAGTAATGTAGTAAGAACGTTCAGCATATAAAAGGAATCACAAAGTCATATATGTATGAAATACTATGCTCATATTATTTTAAATTTAGATTCACACATAGACTTCCCAAGTTTCAAAACTCCCCCTCAATTAAGCCATGAGGATGCATAACCCCTATTTCACTACAAATGAAACAAAAACGAGTGAAATCCATAGGTTTTATAAAAATGTCAGCCAATTGTTGTTCGCTATCTACATGGTGAAGCACAATGTTTCCTTTTTTAACATTATCACAGAGAAAGTGATACCTAATGTCAATGTGATTTGTTCTCGAATGTTGCACGGAGTTTTTAGCAATGCAAATGGCACTAGTATTATAAAAAAAATAGTGGAACACTGTCTAGATCAATCCCACAGTCCTTAAGTGTTTGAACAATCCAATAAATTTGTGAGCAAGCGCTAGCAGCAGCTAAATATTCAGATTCGGCTGTGGATTGTGCAACTGAATTTTGTTTTCTAGAGGACCAAGCAACAAGTGAATTACCAAAAAAATGACAAGCACCCAAAGTACTTTTCCTATCAATTCTACAACGCCCAAAATCAGTATCTGAAAAAGCTTTCAAAGTAACGGTTGAGGAAGAAGGAAGAAAAATTCCAAATTCTTGAGTTTCATGTAAGTACCTAAGAATTCTTTTGACGGCTTGACGATGTGAAGCACGTAGGGAAGCTTGAAATCCTGCACAAAGACATATGCTGAATGTATGTCCGGTCTTGATGCCGTGAGGTACAAAAGTGTTCCAATCATACTTCTATATTCTTTTTGATCCACGGGTTCACCATCTTCGTCAAGTTCAAGTGTCGTTGCTGTACCCATTGGTGTCCGAAGAGACTTGCTTTTATCCTTGTTGAAGCGCTTAAGAAGATCTCTTGTATACTTTGTTTGATGCACAAAAGTACCCTCCTTGGTTTCCTTGATTTGCAGCCCCAAAAAGTATGTGAGTTCTCTCATCATACTCATCTCAAATTCTGAACTCATCATAGCTGAAAACTTGGACACAAGATCATGAGAAGCACAACCAAAGATAATATCATCCACATACACTTGAACGAATAATGAGTCATTGCCATGCTTAAACACAAAAAGACTTTTATCGACCTTGCCCATGGTAAACCCCTTTTCAAGTAATAATGTTTTTAACCTATAATACCGTGCTCTAGGGGCTTGTTTAAGACCATACAAGGATTTGGACAGTTTGTAAACATGATTAGGAAAATTTGGATTTTCAAAACCCGGTGGTTGCTTGACATAAACCTCCTCATCTATGTAGCCATTAAGAAAAGCACTTTTAACATCCATTTGATATAACTTGAAACCTTTAGATGCAGCAAACGCTAACAAAATTTTATGGCTTTTAATCTAGCAACAGGATCAAAAGTTTCATCAAAATCTAGTCCTTCAACTTGTGTGAAACCTTGAGAAACCAACCTAGTCTTATTCCTAACCACAACCCCATCCTCACTTTGTTTATTTTTAAACACCCAATTAGTTCCAATTAGATTGTGACCTTGAGGTGGAGGTACAAGTTTCCAAACATTATTTCTTTCAAAATTTTCTAACTCTTCTTGCATGGCAATAATCCAAGATTCGTTAGTGAGTGCGTGTGATATATCTTTGGGTTCAAAATAAGCAACAAATGCAGAATGAGCGTGAGAGTTTGGATCACAAAACCTGGATCGTGTGACTCGTTCGTGCAAGCTTCCAATCATTTGTTGTGGAGGATGACTTTTGAGGACCTGGAGGGGAGTAGACAATTCACAAGCTCCTTCTTTTTCATGTTCATCACAAATTGAAGAACTTGTGACTTGAGGACGATCTGGACCAGCAATGGTGGTCGTCAGTGCTGGTTGTGAATCAAAATCAGGAGCTGGAACAATGTCATTAGCTCCATAATTTTTGGGCAGCAGCATCACTTCTTCATCTTCTTTGATGAAAATACTCTCCCGCTGCGGGTATGGCTCTGGTCCTGCAATATTAGAGCTAGTACCTGGGCTAGCTTCATCAAAAGAAACCTCACAAGTCTCCACAATTTTGTTAGTGTCATGTAAAAGCACACGGTAGCCTCTAGTATGAGATGGGTAACCAAGAAACATGCCATCAACGGATCAAGTTCAAATTTATCAAGATTATCATGTTTCTTAACAAAGCATTTGCAACCAAAGACCTGAAAGTGTGTGACACTAGGCCTATGTCCAAACCGAAGTTCATATGGTGTTTTACCTAGCTTAGCACGCAAGAAACCACGATTTGAGACATAACAAGCAGTTGCAATTGCATCAGCCCAAAATTTTGTAGGAGTTTGATATTCATCAAGCATAGTCCTAGCCATCTCAACTAAGGTTCTGTTCTTTCTCTCTACAACACCGTTTTGTTGAGGTACATATGGTGAAGAAAATTGATGATCTATTCCATTTTCAGCACAAAAGTGATCAAACAATTGATTTTTAAATTCAGTTCCGTTATCACTTCTAGTTGCTTTTAAAGATCCTGGGTGATCAATTGATAATCTAAGAAATAAGGTTCTAAAGTGACTAAAAGTTTCATTCTTAGATGTCATAAAATAAACCCAAGAGTATCTAGAATAGTGATAAACAATCACAAGAACATACCATTTAGCTCTGAAGGATTGAACACGTGAAGGTCCTACGGTGTCAAGGTGCAAAAGTTGACCCGGTTCAGTTGTCATGGTCATTGTGAGAGGAGCATGTGAACCTGCAACCATCTTAGAATGTCTACAAGAAGAGCACACAATTTCTTTGTCCCCTTTAAGCTTAGGCAGCCCACGTATGCGATCAAGAGCACTAACACGTGTGAGATGATCAAAGCCTACGTGACCAAGTCTACGATGCTAAAAATATAAATCTTTTGAATCATTAGCAACTAGACATCTATGCTTAGAGGATGACATATCAAAATCAGCTTTAAAAACTCTTCCAAACCGAGACATATTAAAAATGAACTCACTATTTGAATCTATGACCTTGCAACAATTTTTAGTGAAAATAATTTCCAGATTTTCATCTAGCAATTGTGAAACAGAAAGCAAGTTGTATTTCAAATTTTTAACAAGTGCCACATCTTTTAAAGTGTAGTGATTATTTACTCTAACTGAACCCTTAGAAATTATAGTAGTTGAAGAATTATCGTCAAAAGTAACATTTTCTACATGTGACACAAAATAGAGGGAGGAGAACCATTCTTTGTTACCGGTCATGTGGTGTGAGCATCCTGAATCCACAATCCAAATGTTCTCCTTCGTCAAGCGTGTAACCTACATAGAAGTACAATACATCGATGAATCAATACTGGGGTTAGTCAAAAGGCATTTAGGAATCCAGTACTGAGTCACACAACGTCCAGCAAAAGTAACACACAAAGGCTGAGATAAAACACCAGGTTTATGAGCCAAAGTTTGAGGATTTTTGTACCCAACTACTGACCTATGAGGTGTTACATGTGTAGCACTAAAAACAGTAGGTCCGAAAGCAAACTTTGCATGTTTTTGACTCATTACAGCAGGTTGCATATTCCTAACATTCGGTTCAGCACACGCAACAGGTTTTGCACAGTTGTTATGTGATCTAGCAATCATTGTTTCCTTTTTCTGTTGCTTAGCTAGTCTATAACAAAAATCTATGACATGACCATCTTTACCACAATAGGTACAATGAAATTTAAGTTTATGTTCATGTCTAGATGAGCAGACAACATGTTTATCTGAAACTGAATAAGACAACACTCCTGCAGATTTAAAAACCACTTCTTTTTGTTTAGGAACTGTTTTAATCAAACCACTTCCTAATGACTTTACAATATTAGGTGGATGTGCTTTAGCATGAGCATGGGAATTAAAACCTAAACCAGTTTTATCATTGCAAGATTTAGAAGAATTCAACAGCAAGATCAAATTCTTATTCCCATTATAAAACCTCTCCAGTGTCCTATTCATGTCATCAAGTTTCTTAGACAAGTCTAGGCAGTTTTAACATGAAGTTTTTCCTTTTAGTTTGCAATTGGAAGAATACTTAACTTCATGAGAATGTAAAGCATTGTTCAATATAGAAGTTTCATTCATAGCATCTTGTAGTTCCTTATTAAGATCATCACAAGTAGAGCAATGCAAATCAATTGTAGAACAACAAGCATCTTTCAAGTTTTTATCATTAAGTGCAGCAAGCTCTCTGTTCTTTTCAATCTCTAACTCAAGTTTATCAAGTGTGGAGGTATGTGGACTTCTTAGAGAGGACAATTATTCATATATTAAATCACATGAGGAACAGGAATCATCACTAGCAATAAAAGATTTCAAATGATTAATATCAGATTCCAGTGACTAGATTTTCACAACATTGTCCCTAAGATTTTTGTCCTTTTTCTTAACTATAAAAGTGGCACGAGAAATAGCATCACACATTTCTTCGCAAGTAGGATATACCTCTTCATTGTCGCTGTTGTATTCTGCCTCCTCCATACTTGAACTTGAGTTGCCTGCCATGAAGCATAAGTTTGCCAAATCATCTTCATCTTCGTCACTTCCGATGTCCACATCGCTCGAGCCAAGTTCTTGAAGTGCGGAGATAAAACTGGCGTCCTATAAAATCTTTCTTTTTTTCTTATCGTTTGCAGAGGAGTGCTTTCTTCCTAGTTTGCTTTTAATCATGGGGTATAGGACCTGAAAGGTTAGAGCAATCCGTATGAAAATGTCCTGTCTTACCACATTCGAAGCATCGTTGAGGTCCGGCACTTCTTCTCCTTCTAGTTCTCACATTTTGCAATGCTTTTGAGAACCGAGTAGAGATGAGTGCAAGTTCTTCCTCGGGAAACTCCTCAATCTGTTCAAGGTTTAGAGAGGACAACAAAGAAAGTGTACCACAAGATGAAGATTGACTAGAGCTAGGCATGCCACGTTGTGAAACAAAAGCTAGAGACTTGTTGGGGTTCTTACGTGATATTATGTCAATTTCATGAGTTTTTAACTTAGAATATAGCACATCTAATTTAAGTGTACTCATGACAGTAGATTCACAAATAGATGTAACTTTCATCTCCCAAATTGACATGTCTAAAGCACTTAGTAATTGCCTAGCATTTCCAGCATCTGAAAAATTAACGTTGACACTATGCAAGTTGCTGAGAATTTTATTGAAGCGAGCAAAGAGGTCATCGATTGAGTCACCGGGTTGCATCTAGAAGCGCATGTATTATTTTTTGAACATATCTTGTCCTACCTCCTTGATCGTGTTGGATCCTTCGTGGTAGTCACAAAGTGATTTCCACACATCGTATGCAGATCGGAGGTGTGCAACACGGTCGAAGTCACTTTGAGTTAATCCTTGTATGATCAAGTTCCGTGCTTTGTTGTTGTTGTCGACATCTCTCATGTTAGTAGCCGTGACTTGATCATTTGGCGGCACATCATAAGGCTTGTACACCTTTTCCCATATTGCGAAGCCTTGCGCCTGGATGAATGCCTCCATACGTGCCTTCCAAACCTGAAAATCAATGCCACTGAACACACAAGGTTTTGCGGAGTATTTCTCCATGATGATTAGTCAAAACACGTGCAAATCACAAAGATTAGAGCACCGTGGCTCTGATACCAATTGTAGGATTGAAGAGCACGTGAAAAGCTACCAGAGGGGGGTTGAATGGTAGATTTAAACTTTTTAGCAGAAGCAAAAAAAAACCCACTCGGCAGAAAATCGATCTGTTAAACAAACCGTGCATGCGACTGATCTAAATGTGTTAAACCATAAAAAAAGTGGTATACATTATAGAGAATCAAGTCATGAAAACACGACAACAATAATCATAGAAATCCATCAAGAAAAACTCAAGTTATGATCGAAAGATCAAACGAGGGTCAATCTGTTCTACTCGAGTAAGAACCAGATCTGCACCACTGAAAAGAAACTCATGTAGATCAGAAACTACAAATCCAATGAGCGTGAAATTTTCATAGATGATATATAGTCAAGTTGGTAAGACAATCCAAAAAGAATCACGTCAATTGAATCTGTAAAACTTGAGGTATGATCAAAACACCAAAGCACTGCCGTGCTTTCCAGAAACTCGACGAGAAAGACTTGACAAAAACAAGTCGGACAAACAAGGCACAAAAGATCCTATAAATTACGAATTTTATTGATCAAAACATAAGAGGAACAGCCCAAGGTCTACTCACCTCGAGATCTGGCCTCCCTTGCTTATATAACCCCCCTGGAGGCCAACCCAACACTACAGGAAAAACGATCATTGACGACGGCCAAATTTATTGTCGACGGGGCTGTCATCTTTAATTTTATTGACGACGGCTTTGTCTAGCCGTCATCAATAACACTGTTATTGACGACGGCCAGACGAGCACCGTCGTCAATAAATAATTGACGATGGCGCCCGTCGTCTTTAACTTAATTCGGGCCCACCCGAGGAGTTATTGACGACGGTGACCTAGCACCGTCGTCAATAACACAGTTATTGATGACAGCTGAACGAGTACCGTCGTCAATAAATAATTGACGACGGTGCCCGTCGTCTTTAACTTAATTCGGGCCCACCCGAGGAGCTATTGACGACGGTGACCTAGCACCGTCGTCAATAACACAGTTATTGACGACAGCTGAACGAGTACCGTCGTCAATAAATTATTAACGACGGTGCCCGTCGTCTTTAACTTAATTTGGGCCCACCCGAGGAGTTATTGACAACGGTGACCAGACACCGTTGTCAATAACGGGACATATAACCCGTACGCGAGCCGGGAGGCGGCCAGTGCTGCCTCCCGACTTGCGCCGAGGTCTCGTCGCCGCCGCCCTCCCCGCCGCCGGTCCCCGCCGCCGCCGCCTGAGGTAAGTCCCCCTCCCCCTCCGGCCCTCCCCCCGCTCTCCCCCTCCCCCTCCGGCATCTCCCCCCGCTCTCCCCCTCCCCCTCCGGCCCTCCCCCTCCGGCCTCTCCCCCCCGCTGCTATGAATTCGGGTCTATCAAAGATTGCCAAGTTTGAGAATGAATGCACATTTTCCTACTGGGGCACATATTGGATCAGATTTTGTGGATTCCCGCCAGCGAGTGCGAGTGCAAACATTTTCTATGTTTTTCGTATGCGCCTTCAGAAACGTTGACCTTTCAATCATGTTTTATTGTTCTATTGCTTGCTGTATGGTTGTATTTGCTTAACTGCTCGTAATTGACATAAGTATATAAAATCATAGCGTGTTTGAAATGTCCAAATACTTAGTTGTGGATGAGTATTGCAATCACAGAGTTTAGTGACTGGACGAGAGTATTGCAATCGCTGACTTTGGCGGATGCATCATGCCTTTTTGTATTATTTACCTTAGTAGGATTTGCAATTGGGTTCCCAAAATGATATTTTTATTAGAACAGTTTCGATATCATCTTCACAAGAGACAACTTGCCATTTTGCCATATTTGTTTCTTTAGGAAGAAATATCACCTTTTTATGTTGGTATCGTTGCCTTGTCAATGAAAGTATAGAATGCACAACACCTTCTACACTAACTGTGTATGTACAGTGTATTCACATCATCAGTGCAGTTGTCAGTTATTACATACCCTCCCCCCACTCTCCCCCTCCCCCTCCGGCCCTCCCCCCGCTCTCCCCCTCCCCCTCCCCCTCCGGCCTCTCCCCCGCGAGGCCGAGGAGGAGCGCGACAGTATGTAATATGCTTAGAACTAGAAGCAATATGAATCTAACTCAATCTGAAAGTGGAGTGGGCTTGTCCACTAGCCCACTTAGTCCACCTCACTGAAAACATGCTAACGACCATCACAACGACCCGCAACTTTGCTAGAGGGTTGAAGTGGGTCTCATCCACGCGCCTGCTGGATACTGTGGACACGCCGCACAAACCCGCTAATCCCACATATATCTGCAAGGCCCGCTTTCAGAATTCGTTCCTCTACTGTTCAAACCAACGTATCGAGCTCTAAGACAGCACCACCTGTGAGCCGCCGCCAGCCAGCCAATGACGCTCACTACAGGATTCCTGTGAACATACGACGGCTAAAACTGTCGTATATAGAGCAGAAGCCGTCGCATATAGTTTATATACGACGGCAGTTGTTTATATACGACGGTTTGTGGCCGTCGTATATAATTTGTCGTATATATAGTTATATACGACGGGGCCGTCGTATATAACAGTATATATACGACGGCCGCTTATATACAACGGCCCGTTTCGTGGACTTGGCCCAGTGGACCAGGGCCATTATATACGACGGCTGGGCCCTGGCTGTCGTATATAAGCCCTTATATACGACAGCCGCTGGGCCCTGGCTGTTGTATATAAGGTCTTATATACGACAGCCTGGCCCAGCCGTCGTATATAATTTAGGCTTATATACGACGGCCCTGTATAGCGGCCGTTGTATATAAACTATACAGGCCGTCGTATATAAGCTTTTCCATTTTTTTAAAAAAAATAGAAAACGGCTAACCTGGCTCGATGGCAAGCTACACATACAAAGACAACAAAAAAACAGTTTGATATATAAATTCACAACAAAGTGCAATAGTACACATCGACAATCACAAAGTCTGACATCCACACAAATGAAAACAAAATCACAAATCTATTGATTACTAGCCCCTCCACTACCTCCGGGAGCAAAGAAGTCATCCTGCCGCGGCGAACCTGGCGCCCTTAGCTGTGGCGATGGAGTCTGAGCCTCCGTCCCTGATCCCTGCGAAACAAAGTGACATATGTACAAGTTTACAATTGTTTTTCTAGTTTCATTAGGATTCTTAGCGGTTGGGGCTTCCACTTAATGTAACTTTCTTTTTATACCTGTACTCCAGGAAACTGCTCCTGTGGTGGCGACGGCTCTAGCACAAACGGAGGTGGCTGCCACAACGGTATCTGGATTTGCTGCCCTTGCTGTCGAGCTAGCGCCTGCCATTTCAAACATTACAATTTACAAAACTAATTGAAATGCAATGTAATTAAACTATAATTGTATGTTTCTTACTTCCATTGCCGCTTGCATCTGTGCCATATAGGACGCATGGTACGCCATGGAAGCCCTGTTGTTCTCTCGCTCTCTCGCCAAGGCCTCCTCCTGCCGAGCCAAGCTCTCCCGAAGCGCCATGACTTCGAGATCTCTCTCGGTGACACGGCGGCTGGAGGAGCCTGCAGCCGAAGACTGCGAGGAGCTGCCTCTCGCAGGTCATGCCTCCCTAGAGTTGACGACTCCAGAGAATATGGCAAGACTAAAAAAATGAATCAATTCAAGGTAAAATTAAATAATCTTGAATTGAAAACAATGAAAGTAAATGAATTCACTTTCCGTGTGCTTTTCCACCTCCGCTTGCATACGCGACTTGAGGGTCGATGTTCGGGGAGTTTTCCCAATCGAACCCTTTGCCGTGTATCCTCACAGCCTCTTGCCCATACATAGTCTGAAAAACAATGAAATTGTGTAAGTTCAACAACATATATAGTGTCAAATAATTTCAGAGGTCATGAAACTTACCAGGCGCTCCGCTGCGTACTGACTACACTGCTCCGGCTGAGAAGGGTCAGCGTGACCTCTCCTATAGACCGCAGTAGCACTCGGTCGCACGCCGGTCTTCTTTTCCTGTGAACATATGTTAGTACGAACAATACTACATTATGAATATAATAAAAACTACCAAGAAACTTACCATCCGTTTAGCCATTCGCACAAAACCTTGGACGCCCATACCGTGCTTCCCTGAGCTCCCTCTGGCATCTCGAGCCTTCTTGGACTTAGCGATGAACTCATCGCTAGCCCAATACCTGCAAAGGGCTCGGTAATCTTCAGTTCGTCCCTGTAACCAAGGGACACTAACCTGCACACATGCGTAGTTCATTAGGTGTTACTTAGCAATATTAATATGAACAATTTAAAGATTACGCAACCTACCTCTACGTATTGCTCCTCCGTCAAGTACGTGTCGGAGGCGTCTCTAAACGACCCAACCTCGTGGTCGTGGAGCTTTAAGTAGTCGTTAACTACTTGACTCCGAGCGTTCGAAAGCATTTTCATAACAAGCTTCTGAGCGTTCACTTCGAACACGGAGCAGGCGTGATCCATCTGCTCAGCCGACTCCTCAAGGCGGTACCTGAGCTGTAGGAAGCCAACACAGTTCGACATATACGCACATTAATATTTGAAGGAACATAAAGAATTAAAACTTCAAATATTTATGAAAGTTACTTACCCAAAAATCTGCCCACACGACTCCCTGTAGGTTGTCGTTCTCCGGGTGAGGAACGCGCGCGTAGTCGTCCCACGACGTAGCTGCACGTCCATCAATCGCACCGGGGTAGTGCAGACGCACTAAGTTCCCGATGCAACCGTTCACCGTCCTGTGGTGTTTCTGCCCGTCGTACGAGAGGTCCTCCCAAGAACTAAAAAGTTGTTTGTTAAGTCATTAAGTAAGATCATAGTCTTTGAGAACAAATAGAAATGAATACTTTAGTAATGTGTTACCTGTCTCCAACTGGACGAATAATTACCAGCTCTCTAGGAATAGGTGGAGGACCAACAAAGTTACTCCTCCTCGTGCGTCTCCTCCGCTGCGGCACCACGTCTGGTGACCCAGAAGGCTGGTCACCGGACGTGTCCTCAGGCTGGGTGCCCTCGGGCTCGCTGGGCAGACTACCCTGGGGGTGGCTGCCGGAGGGCTGGCTACCAGAGGGCTCGCTGCCCGAGGGCACGCTGCGCTGCGTACCCGTCTCCTGAGGTGCCGCTCTGGCCTCGGACTCATAGTCCGAATCAGACTACAATGGTAAAGTAAGTAAGCTAAATTGAAAAAGTGATTTTAATAATTTTGTGCAATGTAGAAAAATTTACCTCTGTACGCTGCAAACTGACAACCCTGTCCCGCAACTCTGGACACGCACTTAACAGCTGAGTGCGTCTGCTCCCGCTGTAAGTGGAACCGTAGAAGTAGTCGTCCCTCTCCTGCGAGGGGAGGAAACCCCTCACACTCGGCGCCTTCTTCCCCTTTGAACCCTTTGAACCCTTGCTTGACGACATCCTAATCAGTTTAAAAAGTAATTACTCCTAATCAGTTTCAAAAGTAATGTAAGCGATAATTAATGTCACTTTCATTTAAAAGAACATTACTCGTAATCAGTTTCAAAATTCATCAACATCATGATCATCAACATCGCGATCTGTCGTCTTGAGCTGTTTACGTTTCCGCTTTCGCATTGTAGATGTCTCTACATCTGCAACGTCTCCTACTAAGTTATCGAGTCCTGCACCAGACTCGACGATAAAAGAGTCTGGCAACTCTTCGTCTTGGTAAACTTCTTCAATGTCTCCACTATCATGTTAACCATCATCTCCAGGAGTATACAAGCGCTCACGAGGATTCACTTTATATACCACCCACCAAGTGCTAAGCTTCTTACATGGATAAGGTAGATAATACACTTGTTCCACTTGATGTGCAAGAACGTATGTATCTAAACCTCGTAAGCGTTCATTGTAATTCACTTCCACCATGCCAAATTGATTTTCTCGAGTTCCATGATTGTTATCAAACCAATCACACTCAAAGAACACCACTCGAAGTTCTTTATTGCCAGCGAAAGTAAATTCCAGAATTTTGTTAATGATACCATAGTAATTGGTTTCTTTCCCTTGTGAGTCGATTGCTCTCATCACAACTCCGCAATTTGATGTTGCTGCGAGAGGACAAAGAGTTTCGAAGTGAGTTGTACGGAATCAGAAGCCATTTACGTCATATCGACCATAGCTTCTAACTTTCACTAATCCATAAGATAGTTGTCGTAAATCTTGATGGATGTCTGTGTTCGCTAATACATAAGCTCGAAACCAGGATAAGAAATTTGGACCTCCATTAATTCCAGCCCGTCGCATCGTTTCTACTTGCTTTCTCGTTGGTTGATGCTTATGTTTCCAGTTTTGGTTGTGGAACTCACTGTACACACAAAACACATGCCATCGACATTAGCATACATGTATTGGTAAATACAATAATCATCATAAATGTAAGAGAAACACTTACTCGAAATATTTCTCCATGCCATCGATATTAGCATACATGTAGAGTAAAGCAGCAGTCCTTTCTCCTTCAGTAAAATCGTATGATGTGCTGCTGCCAACAGTAGTTCCCCTCGATTCAAAAATAGAGAGATCACTAACCGGTGGTTCGTCATCTACATTGTATCGCATTGCCGAAGTATTGACAGTGTTTTCCTCTGCAAAGTAGAAACTAGAAAAGTAACCTACTTCCTTTAGAGTAAATGCTTCGGCAATGCACCCTTCAACCCTTGTTCTGTTGCCAACCATAGTTTTCAAATATCTCAAAGCTCTTTCAATATGGTACATCCATCTATATTACACAGGACCACCAACTTTTGCTTCGAATGGAAGATGTATAAGAAGATGCTGCATTGGATTGAAGAAACCAGGAGGAAATATTTTTTCCATCTTACATAAAAGTACAGGTATCTCCTTCTCTAACTTCTCCATCATGTCTTTCGTTATTTCTTTGGCACATAACTGCCTATAGAATAATGATAGCTCAGCTAACACCTTCCACACCGCATCATCCAGGTATCCTCAAAACATAACAGGTAAGAGTCTTTCCATTATTATATGATAGTCATGACTCTTCAACCCAGTGAGCTTTCCCGTTTTAACATTCACGGCTCGTCTCAGACTAGCAGCATAACCATCTGGGAATTTCAAAGTTTTCAACCATTCCATAACTTGTTTCTTTTCATTAGGTCGAAGCACGAAAGAAGCACGTGGCTTACCACCGCTTTCAGAGAGCTCAAGAGTAGGTCGATTACAAATATCGGCCAAATCCTTTGAGCCTTTAAGTTGTCTTTCGTTTTGCCCGTGATATCCATGCACGTGCTTATGATACATTCGGCCATGTTACGCTCCTGATGCATTACATCAATATTATGCATCAGTATCAATGACTTCACATATGGTAGCTCCCAAACTCCACATACATGAGTCTAGTTGTGAACATTTCCGTAACCTACAATGAATCCAGGGCGAGCTTCATCAGGGACTAGTGAGTCCAACACATCGGATACTTCACACCCGCTTAGGCGTTTAGGTGGTTCCTTAGTGACAACAGTATCTTTTCTGAAGACATTCCTCTGTTGCCTGAATGGGTGGTTTCGAGGAAGCCAACGCCTATGACAATCAAAGTAGCTTATCTTGCCACCGTATGTAAGTCGAAAACACTCTGTGTCAGACGCACATATGGGACACGACAAACGACCATTTGTGCTCCATCCAGAAAACATGCCGTACGCAGGGAAATCATGGACAGACCACAAATAAGCAGCTCGAAGGTTGAATTTCTGCTTCTTGTAACAGTCATACGCTTCAACTCCAATCCACAACGTTTTCAATTCTTCAATCAATGGTTTCAACATCACATTGATACGTGATCCCGGATGATCTGGTCCTGGTATAATGAGGCTAAGAAACATAAACTCGTACTTCATACAAAGAGAAGGTGGTAGGTTGTACGGAATAACAAAGACGGGCCAACAGGAGTATGGTGTGGCATTTGTACTGAAAGGTGAAAAACCATCCGTCGCTAACCCGATGCGAACATTTCTCGCATCACTAGGAAAAGCAGGATCAAAAGAGTCCAAAGACTTCCATGCATCACCGTCCGACGGATGAGTCAACATATCTTTGTTCTCACGCACACCTTCTTTGTGCCATCTCATGTGTCTGGCAGATCTTTTAGAAAGAAACAGCCGCTTCAACCGAGGTGTCACAGGCAAGTAACGCAATTGCTTATGTGCAACGTCTGTCATTACTTTATCACCATCGTCATTGACAACTTCGACAAACCTCGATTTTCCACACTTTAAACAATTCTTCTCTTTGTCATGCTCTTTCCAAAATAGCATGCAGTTATCTGGACACACGTCAATTTTTTCATATTTCATACCCAGTCCAGATAGTAATTTCTTTGAGTGATATATATCTTTGGGCAGTTTATGAGGTTGTGGAAGAGCATCGCTGATAAGTTTCATCATATCATTGTAGCAATTATTAGAGAAGAAATACTTAGATTTGATTGCCATAAATCTGGTCATGAAAGTAAGAAGAGTCATTTCAGTATGATCATGCAACACCTCTTCAGAAGCTTTCAAGATATTAAAGAATGCGTCTGCCTCATTTGTGGGCGGATCCTCCGTTTGTATATCTTGTAACATCTCATCGATCCTGTCAACACCCGGACAATCATCATCATCTACATGAACGGCTCGAGGAGCAGACTCACCGTGGAAACTCCAGACCTCATAATATGGCATGTAACCATTTTTGCACAAGTGTAATGACAATGTCGTTTTGTCTAAAAACTTAGTATTCCGGCATTTGGCACATGGACAACGAACTTTATCGGTCGTAGACAACGAGAACACTCGATCAATAAAGTCGTCTGTCCCGGCATACCACTCATCTGAGTGACCAGTTGCCTTGTTCCAACCGGTATACATCCAACTACGGTCTTCACCCATGTTTAACTCTGCAGTTTTAAGTCAAAGAATTTATAGTTAGTTTATTATTTATTTATATTACAAACCTATATCTATTGGAAAGGATAGGTCCTAAACCCACCCAAGAGTGACCGAGACGAACATGCTTATAACAAGACACGAGGTCTAGATTCAGACGAAATTTCGGCAGCATAACCCCGCTGTTCTCCAACTGCACGTCCAAAAATAGAGCAGCGGAGAAAATTAGGGTGACGCTGTCGAAACTATGTCCAAATCTAAACCCCGCGTCACATTATAAGCACGCCCTCTCGGTCACTCCTAGGCTGTCCAAAAAGGGACAATTCCGAACCTACACGCCTCACATGCGTAACACGTGTGAGACGGGCTGGTTCGAAACGGGTGACGCATATTGTAAAGGTTTACGTCAATCTTTCATTTTTGAGTGATTTCAAAGAGAGAGAGGAAAGAACAATAGAGAGAAGGAAAGAACCATAGTTGTTAAGGCATCGCTTAAGCGTCGCTTAAGCGGTAAGGCGCCTGGGGATCGTAAGGCGTCCCATCGCTTTAGATCCCGGCGTAAGGCAGGTGAATACGGCGGCGGCGCTTGCACACAAGGGAGGCGGCGGCGGCGCCCGCGCACAGGATCTTGCGTTCGTATGAGGTTGAGCGCCGGCAGATCCGCGGCAGCCGGTCAATGGAGGCCTACGAGTGCCGGCAGATCGACAGTCCCGCGGCGGAGGAGGCTGAGCGCCGAAGGGGGGGAGGGGGGGAGGGGAGGGGGAGGGGGGGTAGGGCGAGGCGGCCTAGGTTGTTCACATCGTGCTTTTGTAGACGTATACGTTACCACTAAATGGGTTGTATCGGGCCCTAAGCCCATTTATGTACATATAGTACTTTTAAACACTCAAACAATCGAAACAATAATCAATTAAACTATTAACTCATATGCATTAATCATCTAAGCAATTAACAACTCATCTAAACCAACATAATTACCGTAGTTAACAAACTTATCAATTCTAAGCAATTAAAAAAACACTTAGCTAGCAATTCAAATAAACATGGGCAATAATTAAACCTAAGCATATCAATTCATCTAAAGCTAAGAAATTATCCACCTGTCGGGCGGGGTGGCGGCCTGGGCGCTGGCTGTCGGGGGCGGCCGGGGCGGCGGGTGGCGGCGGGTGGCGGCCGGGGCGGCGGCCGGGGCTTCGGCCGCTGGGGCGCCAGCTGGCGGGGGTGGCCGGGGCTGCGGCCGCTGGGGCGGCCGGGCGGCGCCTGGCTGGCGGCGGCCGGGGGGCGGCCAGGGGGGGGGGGGCGGCCGAGCGGCACCTGGCGGGCGGCGGCCGGGTGGCAGGCCGGGGTGCCGGCTTGTGGGGGCAGCCAGGGCGGCGGCCGGGGGGCGGCCGGGGCGGCGGCGGGCGGGCGTATTAAAGAGAAGGGGAGACCCCTCTCTCAATCATATTATCTCATGTCCTGTACTATTCAACAAACAACCTTGGTACATATGGAAGTCAAGACAGCAATAGCGATGGGTGGATTAGTTTGATGGGTATGCAGTGCATGGTGTTGTGATCCCCACACCAAATGACAAGGGTACCGAAGTCAAGTGGGGAGCTTGGTCATGTGATGCGAAGAGCGCTTCCAACGCTAAGAGGCTAGTGTTGTATGGAGCCCAGGTCAACTCTTTGGAATTTCCCTGATCAGGGCGCTGACGTTTCTATCATCACCAACTAAGTTTCCCACAGTCGTACCTAAATAAAGGACAGGATAGATCTATTTGTTGAGCATTCTTTTAGAGCATGCATCTACCTACTAACTTTCCATGTTGTAGTATATGGGAGATGGCTACATATATTGACCCATCACATGACACAATAATTTAGTATGCTAGTGCTTCACCTTGTGCTAATAATAATGTTGATGCAGAAGATGGATGGCTGTACAGACTTCTTCAAGGGAGAACAAAGAACTGCAACATGCTTTAGATGAAACACTGCAAATAAAGTACTCAAATATAGTAAGAAATAGTATGACTCCCTGGCCTTCTCTAAATGAAATGCCCACGAGTAGGGTTGATTCTAGCAAAACCTACAATTGCATGCATGGTTTAGGAACCAACTAAACTAAAGGCATGGACGTTTTGTTTACTAACTAAGGCTCTGCGATTCTTAACTTTTTACATGTTCTTGCTTCAATAATGTTTTTTTCTCAGATCTCTGCAATGTGTTGACTGACATCACACCGTCCTCTACATCATGTAAGAGTAATACCATGGCCATGTGTAAGTGTTAAATCCTTACGGCCTATCCTCGCTCGCTGACAACCGATGAACCGAACAACCGCAAGACTACATTGAAACTGAAGGCCGGCCTGCCTACTCGCTCTGCGCATGCATATACAATCCTGAGTCAACTTACTTGGGCCACGCAGAATTTCACGAAGAATTATATTTTTATGCTCAACTATCGTCTCAAATACCATAATATACTACACATTCGATGTTGATCATGTGTTTTTCCATATGCCTTTCTCATGATGATTGAGGCCGGGTCAACTGGTTGTTGGAACCAAACACTGGCTAACCTGGCCTCCTGTTCACTGGCCTCCTGAACTGAACTACTAGCTGTTGACAAAAGAAAAGATCCAAGGAAGCCAGCAGCAAGCAGTTCGTTACCTGTCCCTGGTGAGGATCCGAGCCGGGGGGGCTGCCGGGGGGCGGCCGGGGGGGCGGCCGGGGCGGTGGCCGGGCAGCGCCTGGCGGGCGGCGACCGGGTGGCAGGCCGGGGCGCCGGCTTGCGGTGGCGGCCGGGGGGGGGGGCGGCTGGGGCGGCGGCTGGCGGCGGCGGGCGGGCGGCGGCCGGGCGGCGGTTGGCGGCGGCGGGCAGGCGGCGGCGGGCGGCTCGGGCTCGGGTCGGCGCGGGCGTGAATGCCCGCGCCGACCCGAGCCCCCGCGGGTATATAAGCCTTATTTACGACGGCCACAACATGGGCCGTCGTAAATAAGGCTTATTTACGACAGCCTCGGTGTGGCTGTCGTATATAACTGCTATATACGACAGCCTAGGGTTGGCTGTCGTATATAACTGCTATATACGACAGCCTAGGGTTGGCTGTCGTATATAACACTTATATACGACAGCCACGTACTAAACGACGGTTGTGCTGTCGTTTATAAACTTATATACGACAGCTTCGGCTGACCGTCGTATGTAAGTTTATATACGACAGCTAGCCGTCATATGTTATACTGGCTGTCATATGTTGCCCTGTTTCCTGTAGTGGCTGGACAGGGAGGACATTTTGGAGGACGTGTGCTAGTAGAATCGCAACGGACCTGCCGATAATCAGTGTAGGTTCACCCTGGCCAAAGCACATCAAACCACCCATCGATCTCATAAGATGGCACTCGTGCCGTTTCCTTTCTCTCCTTTTCGTTCTTGTTGTTCAAGTCAATCACATCCACGTGCTTGAATTTGCAGGAGGCCACCAATCCCAGTTTTGTGCATTTCCTAGGCCTTGGTGGTTGTTATTTAGAAACGTTTTTATTATAGTATCTTGGTATGGTTCAGAATTTATAAAATACAATAAAATTATTGGTTAGACGTGTGGTCGCAGGATCCTGCGGCGACTGCGAGCCGCAAAGCATACACCCACCGCGCCCACCAACATAGATGTGGGCAGTATCATCTGATCAACAGGGCCTGTTAAACCCACAAAAAATGAAGTGGACATAGCAGACGGCGGTGGACTGCCCACAGCCCGCCCCGCTTTCAGCTCGAAATCTAACTCACCTTAGTTGCGTTAAGGGCATCCTCAACTCTCAACTTCTTCTCTTTTAATTCAGTCTCAGTTTGTGCTCCCACCTGTCACATAACAGAAGTCATGGGTTACATCCTTTCAAAAATAAATGGAGTTCATTCAGAGTCACTACCTGGAGTCAGGGGTGACTCAGGTAGAGTTCTGTTGTCAATATTTTCAGTTGTTGTCCACTGAACCCCGAAATAAGAAACATGCTTCTTTTCAACTGAATGTTCTTCATCCCACTGCCAAGGCTTCTTTTCATCAAACTTGATGTCTCTCCCCCTCCCCCGGCGCGCTGATCTTGGGTATATGCGTGTGTCAGCTTTAGAGATTCACTATGAAACAATGAACAGGAGTATGGAACAAAATTTTGAGCCAAAACTAACTTAGAAACAACATATACATGAGAAATTCAAACCACTTGGTATATTTTAAAGACCAAACTCAAAAGAGAATTAATGGTGATAGCCCACCCAACCGTTCTGCAGTCCTCCTCATTATCTGAAACAAGCACATTCTATGACGGGCTGCAGGAATAACCTCAGTAATAGCCCACCCAACCGTTCTGCAGTCCGCTGCCGCTGGTTGCGCCGAGCCCTGGCCGCGCCTCGGCCGCCGCCACTTGCCGCGCCCCGCCCCGAGCACCGCCCTGCTGTGCCGCCCTGCCCCGCCCCAAGCCCCGCCCTGCTGCGCCGTGCCGCTCGACCTTAGTTGATTAATTGTTTAATTAGTATTGTAATTGATTATTGTTTAAATAATACTTTGATTGATTGCGTGATTAGTTACTATATGTAAATAAATGGGTTTCGGCCTGGTCCGACCTGACACGACCCATTTAGGGTCTGTCACGACCCATTTATTGGTAATGTATTAGTCGAGACAGGCACAGAGGATGGCAAGCTCCCGTGCTTGGACGGCGGGCCCCGACGGTGCGGTTTCATCTTTGACCCACTTACGACGGGGCATAACGTACGACGGCCAACCCTAGGCATCGTAAGATAATGGCAGGCCCCAACGGGGCATAACTTAGGACGGCTGACCCACTTCTTTGTCTCTCGTTCTTTCCTTCTCTCTCGTTCTTTCCTCTCTCTCTCTTTTAAATGACTCAAAAACGAAAGATTGACGTAAATCTATACAACATGCATCACCCGTATCGAACGGGCCCGTCTCACATGTGTTACACATGTGAGGCGTGTACGTTCGGAATTGTCTCTTTTCGGACAGCCTGGGAGTGACCGAGGGGGCGTGGCATGTGATGAGATGCGGGTTTAGATCTAGACGAGATTTCGACGGCATAACACTGTTGTTCTATGCTGCACCATTTTCGGGCGTGCAGTGGAGAACAGCGGGGTTATGCTGCCAAAATTTCATTCGGATCCATACCACGCGTCTCGTCATGAGCACGCTCCTCTCGATCACTCTTGGGTGGGTTTAGGACCTATCCTTTCCAATAGATGTAGGGCCGTGACATAAATAAATTATAAAGTAACTATTTCCTTGACATTAAACTGCAGATTCAAACATGGGTGAGGATCGTAGTTGGATGTATACCGGTTGGAAGAACAGTTCTGGTGGTCACTCGGATGAGTGGTTCGCAAAGACAGATGCTTTTGTAGATCGAGCTTTTTCATTGTCAAATATCGATAAGGTGCGGTGCCCATGTACGAAATGTCAAGGTGCAAAGTGTTGGGACAAAGTGAATTTGGCGTTTCACTTATGTCGATACGGTTTCATGCAAGATTATGAGGTGTGGACCTTTCACGGTGAGACATCTTCTCAACCCTTACAAGTTTCAGATGAGGATGACAACACGGGGGTCGATAGGATGGACGAGATGCTTGATGCCATAAATCCTGAATTGATGGAGGATCCTCCTACAACAAAGGTTGAAGCGTTTTTCACGCTTCTCAAAGCTTCAGAAGAGCCGTTGCATGAACACACCGAAGTGACGCTCCTTACTTTCATGACTAGATTTATGGTCATTAAGTCTAAGTATTTCTTCTCCAATAACTGCTACAACGATCTCATCAAATTGATCAGCGATATCCTTCCACAACCACATAAAGTGCCTAAAGATATGTATCAGTCTAAGAAGTTGATTTCTGGTCTAGGTATGAAATATGAGAAGATTGATATGTGTCTAGACAATTGCATGCTTTTTTGGAGAGAGCATGCCTACGAGAACAAGTGCTTAAAATGTGGTAAAGCGAGATTTGTCGAAGTTGTTAATGACGACGGTTCAAAAGTAATGACTCAAGTCGCACAGAAGCAGCTTCGCTACTTGCCTGTCACACCTAGGTTCAAGCGTTTGTTTCTATCTAAAAAAACAGCTAGACACATGAGGTGGCATAAAGAAGGTGTACGTGAGAACAACGGCATGATGGTGCACCCATCGGACGGTGAGGCATGAAAGGCGCTTGACCGCTTCGATCCAGATTTCACCAATGACGCGAGAAATATTCGCTTTGGGTTGGCGACAGATGGCTTCTCACCGTTTAGTACAAACGCCACACCATACTCTTGTTGGCCTGTGTTCGCTATTCCGTACAACTTACCACCATCGCTTTGTATGAAGTATGAGTTCATGTTCCTATGCCTTATTGTACCTGGACCGGATCATCCTGGTTCATGACTGAATGTGATGATGCAGCCATTGATTGAAGAGTTGAAAATGTTATGGACAAGAGTCAAAGCGTACGACTGTTATAGAAAATAGAAATTCAACCTTCGAGTTGCGTACTTGTGGTCTGTTCATGATTTTCTAGCTTACGGCATGTTTTCTGGCTGGAGCACTCATGGTCGATTGACAAGTCCAATATGTGCTTCGGACACGGATTGTTTTCGTCTAAGTCATGGTGGCAAGATATGGTACTTTGATTGTCATAGACGTTGGTTACCGCCAAATCACGTGTTTAGGCAACAGA
Organism: Neostapfia colusana; assembly: GCA_030760725.1. Classification (NCBI taxonomy): domain Eukaryota; kingdom Viridiplantae; phylum Streptophyta; class Magnoliopsida; order Poales; family Poaceae; genus Neostapfia; species Neostapfia colusana. The sequence continues at coordinate 54,489,013 of JASWHV010000017.1, forward strand.
GAAATGCCTTCAGGAAGGGTACCATTATAAAAAGGGACCACCACAACGTCTGAACGGGTCGAAAATTGTTAAACAGCTCAACAATCTAGTGCCAGATGAAGGTCGTCCTGGATATTTTGTTGGTTACGGAGAGGATCACAATTGGACTCATATATGTGCACTATGGGAGTTGCCGTATATGAAGTCTTTAATTCTAATGCATAACATTGATGTCATGCACCAGGAACGTAACATGGGCGAATGCATCATAAGCACGTGCTTGGATATGACGGGCAAAACAAAAGACAATATAAAAGCTCGGAAGGATTTGGCAGAGGTTTGTAACCGACCAAGTCTTGAGCTCTCCGAAGTTGGTGGCAAACCACGAGCTTCTTTCTGCCTTCGACCAAAAGAAAAGAAAGAAGTCTTCAAGTGGTTGAAACAGTTGAAGTTCCCAGACGGTTATGCTGCTAGCCTGAGAAGAGCCGTTAATGTTAAGACTGGAAATCTTACTGGTTTGAAGAGCCATGATTATCACATAATCATGGAAAGACTTCTGCCGGTTATGTTTCGAGGCTATCTTGACGATGAGGTGTGGAAGGTGTTAGCTGAGCTTAGCTATTTTTATAGATAGCTTTGTGCTAAAGAAATCAAAAGGGAGATGATGGAGAAGTTGGAAAAAGAGATACCCGTGCTTTTATGTAAGATGGAAAAAGTATTTCCTCCAGGGTTCTTCAATCCAATGCAAACACCTTCTAATCCAGCTAAAGTAGGCGGCCCTGTTCAATATAGGTGGATGTACCACATTGAAAGAGCACTCAGATGTCTAGAACCGATGGTTCATAATAGGGCAAGGGTTGAAGGATGCATCACCGAAGCATTTACTCTTCAGGAGATAGGATACTTTTCAAGTGTCTACTTTGCAGAAGAACATAATGTTAATGCATCGGTGTTGCGGTACAATATGGCTGAAGCAACCTCTTGTAGCGAACTCTCACTTTTTCAAACGAGAGGCACCACTGTTAGTAGTGGCACGAGCTATGATGCTTCAACAGATGAAAAGACAGCTGCTTTGTTATACATGTACGCTAACATAGATGGGATGGACAATTTTTTTAGTAAGTGGTTGTTCAACACCTATACTAATTTGCGTGGCGTGTTATACATCTACGCTAATAATTCTGTTTTGTCCTTATTTAGTGAGTTCGGTCGACAAAATTGGAAGTCTTAGCAGCAACCTACTAGCAAGAAAATACAAACAATGCGACATTATGGAGTAAATGGAGGACCTAACTTCCAAACCTGGTTTCGAAATCATGTAACATTTTCCTTGTCTTGTTCCTCTTAGTAATTATGTTCATAGCATAAAATAGTCTTCTTACTTCATATGTTGGACAGTGCAAGACACAAGCCGGTGTTCATGAAGATTTGCGACAACTGTCCAATGGATCCATTAAAGTTAAACTCTTTGGTCGATATGATGTCAATGGATTCCGATTTCGTTCAACTCAATTTGAAGCTCAACGTCCTCTAAGGGCAACATCAAACACCGGAGTTGTGATGAGGGCCGCCGATGCCGAAGGACGTGAAACTAATTTCTATGGGATTATAAACAAAATCCTATAATTTAGCTTTGCCGGGATTAAAGACCTTAAAGTAGTCTTCTTTGACTGCGATTGGTTTGATAATAACAATGGAACTCGACAAAACCAATTTGGCATGGTAGAAGTCAAACAGAAGGACCGACTACGAGGCTACGACACCTTTGTCCTTGCACACCAAGTCGAACAAGTGTACTATCTACAATATCCATGCGAAAAACTTAGTGCATGGTGGGTTGTACAAAAGGTGAATCCTCGTGAGCGGTTATATACACCGGACAATACTGGTTACATTGATGAGGCTGATGTTGTTTACCAAGAAGAAGAGTTGCCGGATTCTTTTATCGTTGAGCCTGGTCTACGACTCGATGAATTAGTTGGAGATGCACAAGATGTACAGACTCATAATTTGAAAAAACGAAAACGGCGAACAACCACGACAAAAGATCGATGGTCCGGTTTACGAAGTAGAGTACATGATCGTGATACTGATGAATTTTGAAATTGAGTACAAGTAACGTTTCCTTCATCTCTTCTTTCGTCTTCTATATTTTCTTTAAATTCATTATCAAATTTCCTTTCATCAGGATGTCGTCGAGCAGTAGACGACGGGGGACGCGGGGCTTTCTGCCCCCGAGAGCAGACTCCGTTTTCCAGGGCTGTCAGTCTAGCAATGCTAGACTGTCTCAGCTATTGGGCCTCGACAGAGGCCAGGGGTCACGAGAGCGGTCACGACAGGTAAAGAATATTAAATTACATAAATTATATAAATAACATTCTTAAATCTATATTACCAATCTTCAAATTTTTAGGACGACTCTACGTCTGAGGAGACAGAGGCCAGGGGTCCTCTTCAGACACCACAGGTTTCGGAGCCTGTTACAGATCCTGCTTCGGATCCTCTTCAGGTTCTGGCACCGCATGCTTCAGACGCTACTTCGGAGCCTTCCACAGAGCCTGATGTGGAGCCGGCTCCATAGCGGCGTTATAGAGGAGCCACTACGTGGCTCCTCCTCCGATTAGTGCACGGCCAGAAGATCAGGTCGTTATTCGTCCGGTTGGCGATAGGTAAGTAAATCTATAACAAATCAATTTATATATTTTAACACTTATATATGTACTAATTGAGAATCGTGTATTAGGTCTTGGGCCGATGACTCGTTCACGGGTCAAGGACGCCACCGCCAGGTCAATGCTGTCCTGGGCCAGCTCATCCGTTGTCACTACCCCGGTCTAGTGAACGGACGGGCTGCTACGTCTTGGGACGATTACGCTATGGCCCAGGACATTACCTACGGCAACCACCAGGAGCATGTGTGGCATGAATTCATGGTAAGTAAACCGTCTATTCGTTAAATGCAAACCTATTATATGTTAGATACATTAACTTGTATATTTCTTCTTGTAGAAATATTACCGTTTGGAGGACGAGGCCCTGCTGGATCACGCTCGCCTGGTCTTCAACAACAACGCTAGGAAGCTCCTGACCCAGTCGATTTCAACAGCTCGCATTCAGGCTACGAAGGCGTACTATAAGTTGCATCCGGACAAGGGTGAGTCGTGGTAGTTTAGGGATGTGGCGGACAAGTACTTGACGGAGGCACAATACGCAGAGGTAAATTCTTTATTTTACTTTGCTTCATTATCCAATTTTCATCAATGTTTTCATCCAACAACAAATGGGTGCAGGTCAGCGTACCGTGGCTTGAGTCCTGTCCGGACGCCTACAGTTCCCTGTGTGCTCGTTGGATGAGCCAGGGCTTCCAAGGCGTGTCGATGACCCGCCGACATAGTCGAGGGACGGACGGGAAACACCGTCTTGGCAGGGACGGCTACGTACGCCTTGCTAAACGGATGGTAAGTGATACTCGAATTATATTATAGTTAATTTCTATCGATATCATTGTGCTAACACGTATCGATAGGAGCGCGAGATCGGTCAGGAGCCGACCGCTATCCAGGTGTGGAGGAGGGGTCACATGGGAAGTGACCCCTCGCAGCCTGATCAGCTGTCTTCTCAGATAGCGACGGAGACGTTGGTGAGTTCTTTAGTTGACTTAATTGTATTCTCTTTAAAACTTCTGATGACTTTAATTTTCTGTATTTTCAGGAAAAGTATGGGGAGGAGGTGCGGAGGCTTCGAGGCGACGATTACGATTGGCAGAACTCGTCGATTGTACCTGAAGTCGCCTATGCAAGCGGTGGCGGTAAACCTTACGGCCGGTGAGTTCTGTTGTTTTTCATTTACTTTCATGAACTTTGATACATGAAACTTTAATACTCTTACTTTGTTGTGTAGGTTGGCCATCTTCGATGGAGTAGTAGACTCGAGGGAGGCGCGGTCTTACTCGAGGGCCTCTTCATCGTAGGGTGGATCCAGCAAGCGTGGCAGCCGCGATCTGGAGCTCCAGAGTGTCTAGGAGGAGCTCTAGGGGACGCAGGAAGCGCTGAGGCCCGCGAACGAGAGGCAGGCAGCCGAGCTCCAGGCTAGGGACGAGTATCAACACTCGTACATACTACAGCTGCAAGCTGCCATGCAGGTAAGTTCAGACCATTGTACTCAACGTTTCTATTATATAAATGACATGTATAATAATTTACTTCATATTTGCAGGCTATGGCCACAGGACAGCCTGTTGTCTTTCCTCAGTGGGCGCCGCCACCGATACAGCTACCACAGGGGCCAACGTCAGGAGCACATGTACAAAATTTCTCATGATAGCTACAACTAGTTAAACTTGCTCAAATTTAGTTGAATTTGATCAAACTTACTCAAACTTAGAGAAAACTAGTTAAACATCCTCAAACTGAGTAAAATATGGTACAACTTACTCAACTATAGTCAAATATGACCAAACTTACCCAAACATCGCCAAAACTATTTGAACTAGCTCAAACACAAACACTACTAGTCCATACTTCTCAAACTTAGTAAAATATGAGCAAACTTACTCAAACATAGCCAAATCTAACTAACTTGCTCAATTCTAACTTGTAATGAGTTTATTTAATCATATACACATTTGTGAACTTCTAATTTGTCACTATACATGTACATCATAGGGATCGGCGACGCGGGCTCAAGAAACTCCATCCCCTCAGCAACTAGCATTTGGACGAGCGCACGACGACTTCCTGGACTCCGGTGGCAGCGTTCGGGGTAGCGTAGGGTAGTGTGGCGTGCGTATAGTGTTTTTGTGCCTGCCTGTGATGTATATTTTGATTGCCTGTGATCTGGCCATCGAGCAAGGGCTAGCCTCGAAGCCAGGGCAGGATTTTCTATTTTTTTTAAATTGGAAAGCTTATTGACGACGGTTTCTGGTACTTGGCCGTCGTCAATAAGCCATTAGTATTAACGACGGCCATGTACCAGAAACCGTCGTCAATAAGCCATTGTTATTGACGACGGCCCAGTAGAAACCGTCGTCAATAAGCCACTGTTATTGACGACAGCCAAGTAGAAACCATCGTCAATAAGCCATGGTTACTGACGACGGTTCAAATCCTGGCCGTCGTCAATACTCTGCTCTAGCTTATCGACGACAGCTAAGCCATTGTTATTGACGACGGCCAGGTACCAGAAACTGTCGTCAATAAGCCATCGTTACTGACGACGGTTCATATCCTAGCTGTCGTCAATAAGCTAGCTTATTGACGACAGCTAGATTTAGCTGTCGTCAATAAGATTATTGACGACGGTTACCATCGTCAATAAGGTTATTGACGACTAATAATTGACGACGGCCGAAAACCGTCGTCTATAAAGTTTTACCGTCGTCAATAAGTTATTGACGACGGTAATGTTCTTATTGACGACGGTTTCTGGCCGTCGTCTATTGTCCGGATTCCTGTAGTGCAATTCAAACTAGGATTATAATCCTACTCAGTTTCTGAATCAAAACTTTCCATAACTGCTCAAGACTCTTCTATAAGCAGATAGAGGCAATCTTAAAACTTCCAAACACCTTAGGAACGTATCCCACATTTCTAAAACAACTCAACTTCGTGTGCCACACAAAATCCTATCATAACCAACTTAAATCATTCCATATTTGAGCCATAACCGACTCAGCCGCAGCCTGAGTCCATAATCCAGCCGATTGGACCTTTCCTACCAATTTTTTACGTCCACATGTCTTCATCACACCTTGGATCCATGTTGCCACGTCCATGCACTCCTTGCACACATGCAAACACCTTCCAACGACGTCCACGATACCTTCATATGCATTGTTCTTGATCCAAACATGCTGCGCGACCTCCCGATCAACTCAACAACAATTCCTCCCGAACTTGGTTGTTGAACCTCATCTTCTCCCTAAGACTAGTTCAATGGATCCCGTCACCAGCCATATCTTCAACTCAAGCAAACCCTGCACATGAATAAACAACCAATACTTTCGAGCACAAGTCCATGACTTGACTCACGTTAGTTCCGAAAACCCCAACACCTTACGTGAACACCTCACATAAGCATGTTGCAAACCATAGAAAAATATTAACCACCGTAAACAGCCATAACACTTCAAAAACTTAGTAAAAGAATACTAAGCAAATTTTCCATAGATATAAATCAAGATCAAAACACTTGCGTGGTAAAAACAAAACCATTGCGATTTAGCTCCGGACCTTGCCAAAGCTAACCGGACCTTGAGCCGAGGCTTACCAAAGCTAGCAGAACCTAGCACCGAAACATACCAAAGCTAGTCGGACCTACCGCCGGAGCTAACCAAACACATGTCGGACCTAGCCATAGCAAGTCATACCTTACATCGTATCTTGTCGGAGCTCGGACCTAGAGTCGGACCTTGACAAAAAGAGTGTTTCGGCAGAATTCAAAACTTTTATCGTCATAGCCAATGTATTCAGCACACATAGCTCTCAAACGGCCGCCACAGCCCGCCTTTCCCCGAGCTGTGAACAGCAAAGAGATTCGTCAAAGTATTCTCTTCCCTCACCGCAAGCTCCGGCGGCATGACATGAGCTGCCGTCGCTGGAATTTCACGGTTTTGCTCCAGCGTACAAAAGAGACTGCCGGACCACTTCCCAAATTCAAGCTACATACCGCACCACTCATCACCGAACTTAGTAACCTACTTCTAGACGCCCGTGCGAGTCCATAGGATGAGAAACTTTGGAGAACCATCGAGTATATCCACAGTTCTCCGAGTTTTGCTAGTTTTCCTGATTTTTGACCTAGGTGGCATGGTGACATGCTAGTTGGAGCCGTTACCTAGCTAATTTGAGATCATGACGACCTTCCCTAGGATGCACTGATTCTGTATGACTTTTTGCTCGAGCATTTGGGGTGCTAGGGAGCCCGGCCGACACGGCCGAAGTGCTTTCGAAGCCGCCGCTCGTTGCCGGCCATGATCCGGTTGTTTTCATGTCGAGCTAAGGTTAGCATCGTGTTCCCCGTGCAGGATTAGGCAGAAGCGTTGAAAATATCGAAGCTTGGCGCACGGCAGAGCCCCTCCGGCGAGCACTCCGGCGAGGGGAGCGGTGGCCGAGCGCGGGAGCGCGAGGTTGAAGACAACCCGTGGGCCCCGCATGTCAGCCTCAGTTGACCGGGCACCGGATTCTCTGTGGCGGATCGAGTGCGGCTACGCGCAATTAATTGTGTGACCCCGTGTGCCAACGCACCAGAGCGTGAAACGTGGCCCCGGACCCACCGGCAAAGATTTAAACATTTCCTGAATTTTAGTTTCTAGTTCAAACTTCAAACCCACATAACTTTGGCTAGGAAACTCCAAATCGAGTGAACCAAATTTTGTTGGATTCATCTCTCTGATTAATTTCCAACAAATCAAGTTTCACTTCATGAAAACTTTTCTTTCTCCATAATTAATCCTTCAAAATTTAAACTGTTTAGAACTTTAACTGGAGAACCCTTTAGTGGAAAATTCTGAACTTTGGCCAGGATGTTCATCATAATATCCCTGATCTACCATAAAAATTTCAGATCAATTTGATCTCATTTGATCCACCTAATGGTGTTATTAATAAAACTGTTCCAGAGAAAATGAAAAAAATGTCCAGAAACAGTTTTCAGATTTTCTCTGAACTTGTTTAGCTCATATCTTTTGCTAGGAATCTTCAAATTAGGTGAAACAATTCCATTAGAACCCTCTGAAAATCCAGTTTCTGGAAAGTCATGGCTTGCTCCATGAAAATCCTTAGAACACCCTAAGAGCTCCAAGTAAGTCCAAATACACATTTATTTGTGCAGCGATCAAATGAGCTTTGCCTCAGATGAGATTTGGCTAAGTCTCTGTTTAGGTTGTGTTCAAACCACAGTAAAAATTTCAGTCATTGGGCCTTTCTAGCAGTACTTACAGTCTTAACAATATCAACTTCAAATTCAAATGCATTTAAATTGATACACATACATATTTATATTGTGTAGCCGCTAAGGTTGAAGAGGAGCCGGAGGTGTTGGCTTTCATCACCCCGGAAGGAACAGCTAGCATACGACAAGCAGCAAGGCAAGCTCCGGTTTGCATTATCCATTTATAAACTTTACTGTTTTGAGAACTTACATTGAGTATCCACTTAATTATGCATTAGAGTCTTGTTTGAAAACCCAATTGCATAGCCAAGAGAACCAGGGTTTTGGGCTTAGGTTTTAAACCTCGAGTAGCCACTGCAATGCTCAACTAGTGTAGGATTTGGTACAAGTCGAGTAGTTGGAACTGCTCGTGAGAATAGGCTAGCGGCACACCACTCGGTTAGAGATAGCAAATGGAACACATGGCAAGAAAAATGAGACTGAGCGGAGAGTAAGGGCAGCAGGACTTTGGGGCCTGGGTGCCATAGCTCCGCTTGTGTCGATTGAGGACCGAGCCATGTGCGGGCCTGTTGAACAACTTAGAACAGTACCAAAGATCTACTGGATATATGGGAACCAGGAAACCGATGTAATTCAGGTAGCAATCTGTTGAGGCATAGCTTGTCGTCTAGACAGTAGGTTGAGAGCATGAGGTGTAAATCGGCTGGTGGCACTGCGATGCACGCGCAGAGACCTCTTGCTCGGGATGATAGGTTATGAGTAGTTTAGGCCCGATCTTCCGAAAGGTAGGTCGATTGAGGTGGAGAACTCGACGTTGATGATCCGCGGCACTCGAGCAGTTCGAACACCCCTGCAATCACTACACCACTGCTCCATTGGTTATCAACCGTGCAGAACACGCTTGACCTCGCCAAGAAGGCAATTCCCTGCAGGTGCAACCAAGAACACGAGCAAGAACGTAGAAGACGTGATCTGAAAGTCACGAAGTTGGGGTTTCACAAAAACCGTAGAACGACGGCTGTTTATCTAAGCAAAACCCACCGAATATGGCTGGCGGCTGCAGTATTTAAAGGTTAGGGTTTGTCCATAAGATCCTTAGACGAGTCCCTAATGGACTCATACGGGACACAAGGCTTAAAAGCTCAATACGGTGGTGCAACACCGGACAGAACTCTGAATTCGACTTGTTTCGACAACTCCCAACGACTCCTGGCGAATTTTAATGTGGGACCAGAACCATTGGAAACTTTATCTTCTCATCTTTCCATGCATATGTAGAACGTCGAAAATGGAGTCTGTATGCATTCTGGGCGTCGGTTTTAAGATGGACTGCTCCTGGACTCCGAGTTGAACTCGAGTCCGAGTTGGTGACTGTTTCCATCAACTTGTGGACGTCCCATCTGGTTCTCCACGTCTCCAAATCCTCCTCCCTTTACTTGTTGATCATGTCCATGGTTCCTAATAACAATTAAATCATTCAATAGCAATCCATTCTCAAAGTCACATGGGTAGGAAGTTAGGAACGAGTTCACCTGCTGATTTAGTAACTGTGCTCGTGCTCTTGTGACTGGTCCTTGTATATCAATGTGAGTATCCACTGTTGTGATGTCCTCATCATCCTCCCCCTCTTGAATCGGAGTCGTCCTTGACTCAAGATCATCTTCTTCCCCCAAGTATGGTTGTAAATCTGAAATGTTAAATGTGGGACTAACCCCAAAATCGGGAGGCAACTCAAGCTTATATGCATTGTCACTGATCTTTTCAACAATCTTAAAAGGACCAGCAGCTTGTGGCAAAAGTTTAGATTTTCTCAAGTGAGGGAATCGTTCTTTTCTCAAATGTAGCCATACCAAATCCCCCTGTTCAAGTTTTACTTCTTTTCTACCTTTACTACCAGAAATTCTATACTTCTCATTCATCCTTTCAATATTTTTCTTTGTAGTTTCATGCATCTTAAGAATGAATTCAGATCGTTGTGTAGCATCCAAATTTATAGTTTCAAAAGGAGGCAAAGGTAATAAATCAATAGGAGCACGGGGATTGAAACCATACACTACCCTGAATGGGCTTACCTTTGTAGTAGAGTGAACTGACCTGTTGTAAGCAAATTCTATATGTGGTAAACAATCCTGCCAACCCTTTAAATTTGTTTTTAAAACAGCCCGCAACATAGTGGATAGAGTACGATTTACTACCTCAGTTTGTCCATCGGTTTGTGGGTGACGTGTGGTTGAAAACAGCAGCTTGGTTCCCAATTTATACCACAAAGTTCTCCAAAAATGACTTAAAAATTTTGCATCACGAGCAGAAACAATGGTATTTGGTACACCATGTAAACGAATAATTTCCGTCATAAACAAATCAATAATGTGTGATGCATTATCATTCTTATGATAAGGTATAAAATGTGCCATTTTGGAGAAACGATCAACAACCAAAAAAATACTATCCCTCCCGCTCTTAGTCCTAGGCAATCCCAAAACAAAATCCATGGAAATATCCTGCCAAGGTACACTAGGAACAGGAAGAGTCATATAAAGACCATGTGAGTTAAGTCGAGACTTAGCTTTATTGCAAGTAGTGCATCGTGACAATTAGCGCTCGACATCATGTCTCATCTTTGGCCAAAAGAAGTGTGTGGCCAGCACGTCCTCCGTTTTCTTCACTCCAAAATGTCCCATCAAACCTCCTCCATGTGCTTCCGGCAAAAGTAATTGGTGAACGGAACTAGCAGGAACACATAGCTTGTTAGCATGATAGAGGAGGCCCTCCCGTAGTACATATTTATTCCATGTTCTTCCTTCTCTACAATTTTCAAAGGCATCTTTGAAGTCCAAATCAGTAGGATATGATCCTTTTATTGTTTCTAAACTAAATATTTTATGATCAAGTTGGGACATCATGGTGTAACGTCTAGATAATGCATCTGCAATAACATTCTCCTTCCCTTTCTTATGCCTAATGATGTATGGAAATGATTCTATGAACTCAATCCATTTAGCATGTCGTTTATTCAGATTGTCTTGGCACTTAAGATACTTCAAAGATTCATGATTGGAATGTATGACGAACTCCTTAGACCAAAGGTAATGTTGCCAAGTTTGTAGAACTCGCACTAAGGCATACAATTCCTTATCATAAGTAGAATAATTCAGAGAAGGACCATGCAATTTTTCACTAAAGAATGCAACGGGTTTACCTCCTTGTATGAGAACACCTCCAATACCAATGCTGCTTGCATCACATTCTAGCTCAAATGTCTTGTCAAAATCAGGAAGTTGTAGCAATGGTGCTTGTGTAAGCTTTGATTTGAGAACATCAAAAGCTTGTTGCTGCTGTTCGCCCCATTGAAACTGCACTCCCTTCTTCGTCAGTTCATGGAGAGGTGCTGCAATGGTGCTGAAATCCCGCACAAAGCGTCGATAAAAACCTGCAAGACCAAGAAAACTACGCACCTGCGTGACGGTCGATGGAGTTTACCAGCTAGTGATCGCCACAATTTTTGTTTCATCCATCTCAATTCCCTGCGATGAAACGAAATATCCAAGAAACGAAACTCGATTGGTGCAAAAGACGCACTTTTCGAGGTTACCAAACAAACGTGCATCTCTCAAGACACTGAAAACAGCACGTAAATGATTAAGATGTTCGTCATATGACTTGCTGTAAATGAGGATATCATCAAAGTAAACCACCACAAATTTTCCAATAAAAGCACGTAAAACCTCATTCATTAATAGCATAAAAGTGCTAGGTGCATTAGTTAAACCAAAAGGCATTACTAACCACTCATAAAGTCCAAACTTTGTTTTAAATGCAGTTTTCCATTCATCTCCTAGTGCCATTCTAATTTGGTGGTAACCACTACGCAAGTCAATTTTTGTGAAAATAATAGCACCACTCAATTCATCAAGCATGTCATCTAAGCGAGGAATAGGATAACGATATCGAATGGTGATGTTATTAATCGCTCTACAATCAACACACATGCGCCAGCTACCATCTTTCTTAGGAACCAAAAGAACAGGAACAGAACAAGGACTAAGGCTTTCACAAATACACCCGCGGTTTAAAGATCTTGAACTTGTCGCTGAATTTCCCTTGTCTCTTTCGGATTCGCCCTGTACGCCGCACGATTTGGCAAACTTGCCCCTGAAATCAAGTCGATCTTATGTTCAATGCCCCTCATAGGTGGTAATCCAGGGATATCTCAGGGGGAAACACATCCGCAAAATCCTGCAAAAGGTTAGCAACAGCAGGGGGCAATGCCATGGACACTTCATGAATTGAAAACATGGCTTCTTTGCATACTAAAGCGTAGTACATCCCCTTGGTATTAATAAATCAGCAAGGTCAGATTTAGTTGTGAGCAACGAAGGTGATTTTAACTTAATTACTTGCTGTTTTTCAGAGTCTAGTGATTTTGATGCCGTATCATCACGTGTTTTACTTTTCTCAAAATGTACAATTTCAGCAGGAGTCATAGGAAGCAAAGTGATTTTCTTTCCTTATGCATCAGAGTATATTTATTAGTTCTACCATGATGAATAGCATCCGTATCAAATTCCCAAGGACGTCCCAACAAAAGAGAACAAGCATCCATAGGTACGACATCAAAATTGGCAAAATCATGGTAAGAACCAATCAAAAAATGTACCCTCGCTGTTTGTGTTACCCTATCCTTACCGCTGTTGTTGAACCACTGAATATGGTATGGATGAGGATGTGCTCTTGTTGTCAACCCAAGTTTCTTGACCACATCCGTGTTCACCAAGTTGTTGCAGCTGCCTCCATCAATTATAGTGTGCACGCGGCAGTCCTTGACGATGAGAAACATGTGAAAAAGATTGTGTCGTTGTAGCTTGTCATCCGCATCAACTTTGGAGCTCAAAGCATGCTGCACAATTATGCTTCTATAATTTTCTGTTGCTGCAGTACCAAGTACCTCTTCATCTGTGCTATAGTGGTCATATTTTGGTACTGCAACGATAGTAGCAAGAGAATATTCATCTTCAACATCCGAAGTACTATCATACCTGCCATCATCTTGTGCTATGTATGCTCGTTTGCTAGGGCAATCTTTCATCATATGACCAACTCCCTGGCAGAGGTGACACTTAATGTTGGAAGTTCGACTCGTGGAAGGAGTGGAAGACGTAGGCTTGAATGGTGTCGTCTTGCTGCCCTCCGGTGCGCGAGGACATGGAGCAGTAGATGAAGTTCGTTGGCCACCATTGGATGGTGTAGTGGCCATAGGAAAACTCAAAGATGGTGCTGTTTTGGATGGTGTAGATGTCAAACGCGGTGTGAAGGTGCTCCTTGTGCGTTGGTGCTGCTGCTGTTGGCGGCCCTACAATTCTTTTTTCTGCCAACATAGCCAGCTGAAATAATCTGTTAACAGTATCATATTCCTTATAATCAACAATGTCCTGAATTTCACGCCTCAACCCACCATAAAAATGAGCTATTTATCATCCATGTCCTCTACTACCCCACAGCGCAACATACCCTTTTGTAACTCTTGATTATACTCCTCTACGGACATGTTACCTTGGTCTAAGCGCTGCAATTTTTTGCGAAGGTCCTGCTGAAAAGGAGGAACAAAATGAACACGGATAGCTTCCTTTAATCTATCCCATGTTGGTGGATCAGTTCTAGTTTTAACAAGTTCATTCCACCATATGATAGCAAAATCTTTAAACTCACTAGTGGCTTGACGAACTCTATGTTGTTCAGGAACAAGGTGGGCATTAAATTTCTGCTCTACTGTCATCTCCCAATAAAGATATGCCTCAGCATCATAAGCACCAGAAAAAGAGGGTATAGTAAATTTGACTTTAGCAAAAGGATCATCAAGAGGGCGATTAAAATTGTTATGACGATCATTGTAATTATAATGATTATTACCTCCCATACCTCGTAGATAACGTGGAAGTCGTGGTTGATTGTTATGATCTTCCATATTATAAGCACCGTCTTCACGATCTTCAGCGAGAGGCAGCCGCGCCTCAAGAATATCCATCCAAACAACAAGATCAGCAAGTTGGCGATTCAAGGTCGTCAATGACGCCTCTGTTGATGCTTGGGTTTTGGTGAACATATCTATCATTTCCCTCATCATGTCACGCAACTCAGCATGTTAAACACATTCATCATCCCTTTTATCTTCTGCCATTGTTAGTAGTAAACAAAAGACAACAAAAAGATGTTATCCCTATCAACTACAAACGATAGTGGCTATGTGAAAAGTGGAAGGAAGGAAACAATCTCTCTCTCTTTCTCTCAAGCGTCTTACCACGTTGTTACAAGTGTTCTTACCGACACATCAGGTGGTAAGCGGTGGACGGTGAGAACCAATGAAGCGTGGAGTGATTGCAAAGGTACCTGTCCTACTCAAGAGGAAAAGTGGAGCTTGGATGGCACAATATGGTAGCTAATAAGCAAAAATCGTTAACAGCAAAAACAAAGTTGAATAAGTATTCAATGTAGGAACTGTTGCTGGTTAACAAGTGTTCTAGGCCTAGCACAACACAAGGCAGTAGAAAGGTAAATAGAAAATCAGGAAGATATAACCAAACAAGTACAGCACAAGTGTATAGGCAAACTGTTTTCAAGGGTATGCTGTCAATGCTTTAATATCTGTGCTCTCTTCACTATTTTTTTTCTTTTTTTATATTTTTTCTGATATTTTTTGTTTACTCGAGAGCACGAAAATGGAAAGCACACAACTTTGCAGCTCAATTGGATGTAAGATGTGGCCTATAGAAAATCAGTAAGATTCCTTAAAATCCGTGCTGAAACTTTGGAGGCCGGATAGTCTATCGTCCGAGGGGAATTTAGCCAAACAAATTTCGCCGAACACGGTGAAGCGGTGGAAAATCGGTTGCGAAATTTTGAGTATATCAATTTGAAAAAAAATCGCCCAATTTCGAGTTCGTATGCAAAAGTTATTGCCGTTTTAAGGTAGCCTACCCGAGTTACTGTTTTTTATGTTGATTCAACCTCGGTATTGAAAAAGATCTCGCAATAGGATGTGACAAACTATTTGAATTTAGGAACAACGAATGATGGGATGTTGTGTGATGAATCAAGGAGGACTGGCACAATAGTTTGTCACCTACTTGTAGGGATGGCGATGCGGGAGTTCACGCAAGGCGGCTAGCTAGGGCAAACCGATGATCTTGGTGGCTCAGTTTGTTGTTTAGCGATTGTGGAATAGGTGAGCAGCAAGAAAAACAAGGAAGAAAACCGATAACTACGACCCAAAAAACACAAAGCTAAACCAGCAACAAGACCCGACCACACGAATGCAAACGCAACAATGCAAACTGAAAAATGAAAATTGCAGCCACTATGGTCTAGGAATCGGTAAACACGATATGCTTTTTTGTGCCTTTTTCTGTGGACTCTAGGTATGAAAAAAAACTAATCTAGTGGGAAATCAAAGTACCTCACGGGCAACTTGAAATCTGATACCAAATGATGAGTAGTTTAGGCCCGATCTTCCGAAAGGTAGGTCGATTGAGGTGGAGAACTCGACGTTGATGATCTGCGGCACTCGAGCAAGTCGAACACCACTGCTCCGTTGGTTATCAACCGTGCAGCACATGCTTGACCTCGCCAAGAAGGCAATTCCCTGCAGGTGCAACCGAGAACACGAGCAAGAACGTAGAAGATGTGATCTGAAAGTCATGAAGTTGGGGTTTCACAAAAACCGTAGAACGGCGGCTGTTTATCTAAGCAAAACCCACCGAATATGGCCGGCGTCTGCAGTATTTAAAGGCTAGGGTTCGTCCATAAGACCCTTAGACGCGTCCCTAATGGACTCATACGGGATACAAGGCCCAAAAGCCCAATACGGTGGTGCAACACCGGACAGAACTCTGAATTTGACTTGTTTCGGCAACTCCCAACGACTCCTGGCGAATTTTAATGTGGGGCCAGAACCATTGGAAAGTTTGTCTTCTCATATTTCCATTCATATGTAGAACGTCGAAAATGGAGTCCGTATGCATCCTAGACGTCCGTTTTAAGATGGACTGCTCTTGGACTCCGAGTTGAACTCGAGTCCGAGTTGGTGACTGTTTCCATCAACTTGTGGACATCCCATCTGGTTCTCCACGTCCCCAAATCCTCCTCCCTTTAGTTGTTGATCATGTCCATGGTTCCTAATAACAATTAAATCATTCAATAGCAATCCATTCTCAAAATCACATGGGTAACCGTGCTCGTGATCTTGTGATTGGTCCTTGTATATCAATGTGAGTATCCACTGTTGTGATGTCCTCATCAATAGGACTGGTTCAACATTTGGTTGACAGATGAAAGGTGGATGCATACGACGTCCATGGTGGTTGCTGTAGGCAACATCTAGTAGTGGCGTACGTGATGGGTTATTCGGATAACCCTTCAGGTGTAAATCGATTATAATCGCCGTCCCTCATGGTCAGTGAGTACCACTTGTTCACTGTACCGTGACATAGAAAGAACATACTAGAGTCATGTTAAAAAGTTGCTGATTGAAAGATGTACTTTGGTTGTTAATGATCTGTTGTAGTTTAGAGCTAATTAAAGTTATTTTCAACCTTGGGGAAAGCACATGAGAGAAATACGTTTCTTGTTTTATTGCAGCTCTCTTATGTGCCTTAGCACGAGGTTCTTCCACAACTTGTGCTAAAAACTTGAAACTAAATTACAACTATTTAGGCGTGTCCTTTGTAACTTTCATTCCATTACACACTGCAAACCCAGCACATAGAGTTTCATGTATAGGTAAGACGGGTGAGTCTTGCTGAGCCATCGTGCTTACTGTTTGTGTTTGAAGCGTTTGCAGGGTGCTATGAGGAGGAGGCTCCCGATGAGGAGACGGACCCCCAAGAGGGCAACATCGTCGAGTGGGAGCCGTGCACACCGTCGTTTTAGTGTGCGTGTGTGCTAGTGGGAACACGTTCACGGGCTGAACGTGAACTCTTTTGCTTAGTCTACACCCGTGAGTTTAGACTGGACGTATTTTGTTGTAAACATGATCATAAATGCTTTTATGTAATAAAACTCTTGATTCCGCTTTGTACCTTTTTGTGTGTTATCCAGTGCTATGCAACACTGTACCCCTCAGCGTGATCCGGGCTAGTCGAGACCGTCGGGTGCTCACAGTGTGTTATCAGAGCTCGCTTGAGGTTTAACGCACTTAAAAAGGTCATCTTTTCAAAAACTCGGTGAGGAACGAGTTAGTAGCCCATATAAGGATGTTATTAGTGTATAGTAAGTGGCATTACTAACCTATGTGCTTATGTCGGAAAATCATACACCTCGGGACATCATATGTTTTGGGGGGTGCATGTAAGCGCTGTCCACCAGTGCGCACAAGCTAAAGGGTGGAGCCTCACGGGTGGCAGGTAACCCGGCCAGCTTTAGTATCCTCTACGACTATTCATGTTGTTTGGGGTATTCGAGCAACACCCTTTCCTGGCATGCAACGGTCAAGTATGGGAGACCCTGTCACGTGGTTAGTAACGTGAACACGTAGCTCAAGGCGTATTTGGCTTGAGAACAACCGTGCGAGTGATGACGGACGGTTGTATGGAACTGTATTGGGACCGGGTTCGGTGTGCAGCCGAACCTGAGGATTGAATGGTTTATTTGAAGGTAGTCTAACCACGGATCAGTAGACGAGTAGTACACGTGGGCGAGAGACGTTTTGTGCCACTGAATTAACGAAGCCGGCTAAGTCGGGTATAGGTTTTTCTTTGTGAGGAATGTAGTACCGGCATGAACTGGTGACACTTCGACGTCACACCCAAGTAAATGATCAACATCATGGTAAAACTCTAAATTTTTGATCCAGGGCAATAAAACTTTGACTTAACTCCTTCCCTTAATCAGGATGTTCTAAGTAAACAAGTTTTCAACTTATAGGATACTAAGGATAGAGTCCCCTAGTTTCAGCTGAAATAATGCTGAAGTTACACAGAGGTTAGAGGTTGAGTTCTTTCAAGGTTAGAGTCATATGATACATTTCTGGAAAGCTTTGGAAGAGCTTTACAGCTTTTATATTGATGTCCAGAGGTGTTTCATCCCTTAACCAGTCGAAAAATGCAGTAGAGTTGAAACTGTCCAGAAAACAGGGCAGAACAAATACTCTCTGTAACTCTCTGTAAATTGAGCATAACTTCATGCATAAAAATCCAAAAATATAAAATGAGGTATTTATGAAAATTTCATGAGATAGGTTACAACTTTGTAACAGAAAGTGTTGTCAAATTCGAGGTAGAATTAACTGGAATTCTTGGATCAAATCAGTACCTTAAGCAGGGAGGTGCTGTCGAATTGTCTTCAGAAATTCTGTCAACTTTGAAATCTCATAACTTTTGAACAAGAATTTATCTGAGGGCAAACAAATACATTATGGAAATCTATTGAAGTTAGCTTTGACTTTTATGTTGAGCTCAAGAACTGGTTTGGCTTTTAGCCTGGTCTAAATCAGGTTAAAATGGAAACTGGTCAGGGCTGTCAGTTTGGGCAGCAGACCAGCAATCAAATTTGTTTTAAGTTTGATTTGTGTTTCTGAGTTTTATGAGTTCAATGACATGTTTTATGTTATAAATCAATGATTTACTTTTTAAATGAATATTTGACCTTTTTCAAATATGGTTCTACAGATGGCAGAGGATAAACAACTGGAGAACGGGTGGGTGGTATCCCACTGTTCTCAATGAAGCGGTTATCCGGAACTGTTGAAGCTAATGCTTCAATACTTCGGGTATGGGGAGACACCGCGTTACCTCGCCAAGGAAGAAGGAGAAGAGGGGATAAGACATGGACCGTCCATGTCAAAGTTCCAGCAGGACCTATGCCACCCAGTTGGGCACCGTTCACCCTCACGGTGAGAGGTAGACAACCGGAGGAGATGTGGCAGGTGGCAGCCCGCGACACCATGTCGCGTTTCTGCAAGCTACACGTGAGAGCTATGCAGGGCACTCCATATGCGCTTGTCCCAGTGGAGGGGCGAGCTAATCATGTGTGGAGGGAGAGGTACTTTGAGGCGACTGATCTGAGTTGCCAAAGGTACAATCCCGCTGAGGCGAATCTCAGCCTCCAGTTGATGGCAGGAAAGACAGTGATTGACAGCCAAGCTGTCCATACCGCTCGACTTGCTGTGTGGCCCAAGGAGAGCACCAGCCGCCGAGACCATTTTGAGAGTGCTCAAAGCACACCCCGTAATGTGCTCCTTCTGACGATCAAGCGACTGAATGAACAACACAATCAGTTGCGTCGTCTGAAGAAGGCAAATAAGAAAAGCTGTGTCGACATAACGGCTTTTCAGCAGCAGATACAGGCCTTGACCCAGCAGAACGAGGTCCTCACTCAAGAGCGTGATGACGCTATTGAGGAGGGGAAGGGCTGGGAAGAAGACTACAACCAGGCCATGGACGAGGTGCATGCATTGCAAGACCTCGTGCCTCCGGTAGTGGACCTACCGATTGTAGGTGCAGTACCCGTGGTTTTGGGTATTCCGGCGATGGGGGAACCTGAACCCGAAGAGGAGTTCATGGATCCTGAACCACTAGCAGAGGTAGCGGAGGAGGACGACCCGCAGGAGGTCGAGTTCTACTCTGAGTAGTGCGTTTACCTTTGCCAAGTAGGGCAGCGAGGGTGGTGTGTAGAAACTTTTGTAACAGGTGACATGTCTTGTAGACAATAGTATGTGTATAGGTAGTGATGATATGATCACGACTTCTCAGGTATCCGAGAATAATATATCTTGTATAAAGTTTATGCTTTATCAATATATGTGAATGTTGTACAAGTTTATTCATGTGTCACTGCCATATCTACTGTTTTCCATGGAATTTTAAGAATGACATGGGTTGATCGTTGCTGTTTTGAATTTCAAAATGACTCATACACGCGCCAACACTGAGATTAGTGGGTCCAGTCATGGGGAGAGGCCTCCCAACAGACTACCGAGGCTTCCTCGGGACAGCAACAGCAGCAACAGCAACAACCGCCACCACCACCTCCAACGGTTACATTGGTCAACATCGTGGCGGCCATGGCGGGATCACATCAGCAGCACACAGAGCTGCAGAAAACTTTAATTGTGAATACGTCTCGACCAGAGAAGCATCAAGACCGAGAGGAGCATCAACAAAGCTCCTACTAAGATTTTCTTGCTACTCATCCCCCGGTATTCTCAAGGGCGGATGAACCCCTCGATGCGGACAACTGGCTCCACATGATGGAGATGAAGTTCGGGCTGCTCAAAGTTAGTGAGCAGCGAAAGACTCAGTTCGCGGCCCAATAACTTCAGTGGTCCGCAAGTGCTTGGTGGGCAAACTTTTGTGCCTCGCAACCCACCGAGCGGGTGCTGACCTGGGCGAAGTTCTGGACGGCCTTCAGGGCCTATCACATACCGCCCGGTCTTATGAAGAGGAAGACGCA
Source organism: Neostapfia colusana (assembly GCA_030760725.1). Classification (NCBI taxonomy): domain Eukaryota; kingdom Viridiplantae; phylum Streptophyta; class Magnoliopsida; order Poales; family Poaceae; genus Neostapfia; species Neostapfia colusana. The sequence goes on from JASWHV010000017.1 coordinate 54,509,323, forward strand.
GGAGTTCCTTTGTCTGCAGCAAGGTAGCAGGAGCGCGCTGGAGTACTCCAGGACGTTCAATGATCTCACACTGTATGCCTCCTATCACGCCGATATGACGAGAAGCAACGAGACCACTTCTACTAGGGGCTGAATCCGCTTCTGAAGGACAAGCTGGCAATGTTCAATCGCAGCAGTCTCAGTGACATTATTGATGCTGCGATTGTGCAAGAGGACTCCAGCAAGGAGTTAGCGGCGGCGGAGAAAAAGCGAAGCGCGCCGCAAAGCAGCGGAGAGGGAGGTGGTCCTCCCCAGAAATACCGGATGGTGTATCGCTCACCATCGGGCCAATGCTGGCAGCCACCGCAGCGACCGATGCAGTTTTGCAGTCAGCCGTATTCTCCACCGGCGTTCCGGCCGACATTACCAGTACCACCTCTCCAGCAACAACCGTAGCAGCGGACGATGCCGCGTGCGTTTGCACCTCCGCAGCGCATGCCTGGATTTCGTCCTCCAAGCACGGGCCAGCCGGCAACCACATACTTCAAATGCAGTCACCAAGGGCACTTCTCTAACAACTGCCCCGAGATGCAAGGCAGCGGAGTGGCACCACAGTTTCTGGGGAGGAATCAGCCCCAGAACCTCATTCATGCGAGGCGGGCAAACCCTAAGCCCGGCACTGTCCACCAACTCGCCATAGAGGACATGCCGTAGGGAGAGCGAATCCTTGTGGGTATGTTCCAACTCCACCAGCATCCCGCCATAGTTTTATTTGATTCAGGTGCCACACATAGTTTCATTAGCCAAGCTTTTATTGCTAAATACAGCTTGCAAATACTACCCACCAAAAGTCCTTACGTGATTTGTTCACCGGGTGGGAAATTTTCAGCAACCATGATGGTTTCAAAAGCGCCATTATGCTTAGGGGGTAGAGTATACCCTACGTCTATCATAGCTTTAGAGGGGCAAAAGGCCGATGTCATTTTAGGGATGTCGTGGTTAACCCGCCACGGCGCTGTTTTAGACACTGTCCTCCGAGTCGTGCATCTACATCCAGAAATGCACGAGTCTCGCTCATTATTTCTGGACAGTCCAGAAATAAAGCTTCCAACCGTATACCAATCCACCACTATCAGATTGGAAGACACTCCAGTAGTCCGTGAGTTCCTAGACGTGTTCCGGGATGATTTACCAGGAATGCCGCCCGATCGAGAGGTGGAGTTCAAGATTGAAATTGCACCAGGAACTATGCCAATATCCTGAAGGCCGTACAAGATGGCGCCAATGGAGTTGGCAGAATTGAAAACGCAGTTGACGGACCTGCTGGAGAAGGGTTTTAATAGAGCGAGCTCCTCGCCATGGGGCTGTTCGGCATTATTTGTGAAGAAGAAGGATGAAACGTTACGGCTTTGTGTGGACTATCATCCACTAAACGCCGTGACTATCAAGAACAAGTACCCGTAGCAACGGATTGACATGTTGTTTGATCAGTTGGTCGAGACAAAGATCTTTTCCAATATGGACTTAAGATCCGGGTACCATCAGATTAAGATACGGGCTGAGGACATTCCGAAGACGGCTTTCTCGACGAGGTACGGGCTTTATGAGTACCTGGTCATGTCCTTCGGCCTCATCAACGCTCCAGCTCATTTCATGTACTTGATGAACTCGGTATTCATGCCGGAGCTGGACAAGTTTTTCGTGGTCTTCATTGATGACATGTTGGTATATTCTAAGTCAGAGGAAGAGCACACGAAGCACCTGCGTATAGTCTTGCAGAGGCTGCGGGATCACAAGCTATACGTGAAATTCAGCAAGTGCGAATTCTGGATATCGCAAGTGCCATTTCTCGGGCATATTATCTCAGCGGAGGGCATCGCTGTAGACCCGAGTAAGATCACACAAGTGCTGAATTGGAAATCCCCAGGAACTATTCACAAGGTACAGAGTTTCCTCGGACTCGGGGGATATTATCGGAGGTTCATTCCAAACTTCTCGAAGATTGCCAATTCTATGACCGAGCTGCTGAAGAAGGCTACCAAATATGCTTAGAGTCCAGCATGTGAAGCAGCGTTCAAGGCGTTAGTGAAGCACCTAACATCAGCACCGGTTTTGGTGCAGCCAGACACAACAAAACCGTTCGATGTGTACTGCGATGCATCTGGCACTGGGCTCGGATGTGTGCTGATCCAAGACTGAAGGGTGGTCGCGTATGGATCATGGCAGCTCAAGAATCATGAGCAAAATTATCCAACTCATGACTTAGAGCTCGCTGCTGTGGTACTCGCACTCGAGATGTGGAGGCACTACCTACTCGGTAACCTCGTACATTTATATACCGACCACAAGAGCCTCAAGTACATATTCACTCAAAAGGAGCTGAACATGAGGCAACAAAGATGGTTGGAGTTGATAAAGGATTACGAAATAGAGATCCATTATCACCCCGGCAAATCAAACGTGGTGACGGATGCGCTGAGTCGCAAGTCACACGTCCACAATCTGACCATCACTCCGTTGGAAGAGAGTGAGCCACCATTGCATGTGATTCCACATGGAGCTCTCTACAACTTAGCTCGTATCCCCACCATCCGTGAAGAGATAGTGGCAGCTCAGAAACATGACAAGGGCATGTCGCACTTGCGGAGACATGTAGACAGTGGGGAGTTGAAGTGTTTCCGGAAAGACGGAGACGGCGTTCTGTGGTTCATGGACAGGATCGTCGTATCCCATAACCCGGAGTTACAAAAGAAAATCTTTGATGAGGCTCGCTTGTCAAAGTTTTCTATTCACCCCGGCAGAAACAAGATGTATCAAGAACACAGAAGCAAGTTTTGGTGGACACGGATGAAGCGAGAGATTGCAAAGTACGTGTTCGAATGCGATACATGCCAGAGGGTGAAAGCGGACCACATGAAGAAACCGGGATTATTACAACCGCTTGGCATTCCTGCCTGGAAGTGGGAGTATGTGAGCATGGACTTCATCGTCGGTTTACCCACCACATTTCAGAAGCATTATTCAGTGTGGGTGATCGTCAACCGGCTCACCAAAGTCGCCCATTTTATCCCGGTCAACTCCAACTATGACGCCAAGAAGTATGCTGAATTGTACATCTCAGGGATCTTGTGCTTATATGGCGTAACCCGTACTATCATCTCGGATCGGGGCACTTTATTTGTGTCTCATTTTTGGGAGCAGTTACGTGCTTCTTTGGGGACGAAGCTGATCCATAGTTCAGCGTACCACCTGCAGATGGATGGGCAAACCGAGCGGGTAAATCAAATATTGAAAGATATGTTGCGAGCTTATGCTATCAACCACGGTAAGAATTGGGATGATCACTTAACGTTAGCCGAGTTCTTGTACAACAATGGGTACCAAGCCAGCATCAAAATGGAGCCCTACGAAGCGCTATACGGGAGAAAATGCCGCACACCGCTGAATTGGTGTTTGTCTGGCGAAAGGGTCACCTTCGGGATTGATCTTGTCAACAATGCAGAAGAAAAAGGTTCGGCTGATTCAAGCGAACTTAAAAGCCGCCCAATCCCGACAAAAACAGTACGCGGACCGGAGAAGACGTCCTTTACAATTCGAAGTCGGGGATCACGTGTATCTACGTGTGTCTCCAATGAAGGGCGTGAACAGATTCGGGGTGAGAGGAAAGTTGGCACCCCGATTCATCGGTCCATTCCAGATTGTAGAAAGATGTGGATCAGATGCATACCGGCAGGAATTACCAGCGACACTCTCCGGTGTGCATGACGTCTTTCACATTTCTCAGCTGAGGAAGTGCCTCAAGCTTTCAACCACCGTTCAGCTGGAAGATATCGAAGAACTGAAACCAGATCTCACTTATCGGGAGGAACCGGTTCAGATTATTGATGAAAATGCCTGAACCACATGCAATCGTACGTTGTGGTTCTACAAAGTTCTATGAAGTAATCACTCCATAGATGAAGTACATGGGAGAGCAAAGGCTTTCTTCGTGCTAACTACCCCGACTTTTTAGCGTCGCACATCCGATAATTTCCCACCGTCCTCTCTCTCATTTTCACCTTATAATCTTGGGACGAGATTCTTCTAAGGGGGGAGGAATGTAAGGGCCCAAGTATTGCATATACAAGAAGTATTCATCACACCACACTCACCTCATTTGAGGAACTCATATGAACACATTTGAAGAGCAAGTAAACACCATCAAGAAAGTAATTAGAAGACAAACTCACAAAATCCAAAAGTAGTATTCCCCACATGCATCATATAGGGGTTGAGCATATGGAAAATTACCAAACTTTGTATGGAATGCTCATGCCAAATTTCACCCAAATCCAAAACTGTTTGAGGTGCTTTTGGGTACAACTAGAAAAAGGTTAGTTTGAACTTAAATTCAAATTCAAACTCCTTTCATCACATGAATTCAAAAGTGGGATTCATATTCACACTCAGCACATTTTTGTGAGCTCACACACCAATTTTCATCCATTTGGTGTTGATCTTGACATGAGCTATTTTAAGCAAATTCAAACCAAGTTTGAATTTCAAACTTCATATGTGCTGTAAATTCACTCCAAACAATTCACACAATGAATCATTCAAATTCAATTGGATATTTGGTGAATTGTTCAAATGGACAAGGGCATTAGGGACCCCAAAATTCAGAGCAGTAGGAATTCAAGTTTGGAGGTTAAAATTTTGGAGTGGGGCTCTCTTGTCACTCACTCACTTGATCATCCAACTGAACACACCGAGCTTGGTTTCTTGCGCGCAGAGCGTACGCCACGGCGAGGAATTGGCGGGACAGCAGCTGCCTGCGTCCCTGCTCGCCCCAGAGGCGGTTCACTCCCGTTTTGTGATGATCGACGCGCCTTGGCGACACACAAACAGCTTCGCTCTCTGCTCAGACACGCCACTCACTCGTGCGTCTGAAATATCGCCTGAGCTGCCGCCCCATTCCCTCCCTCGGTGATCACACACTCCGGTGCCTTGGACGTCCGGTTAAGCAGCTCAGAAGCTGCGCCGAACCTCCCTCAACGTCCTCGAACCGTCGGCAGCTTGTGATCACCTTCCTCCGGCCGGCACTGCACCGTTTCCTCTTACTCGGTTCAAACCAAGCCGCCGCCACGAGAACACCTCGTCCGGACACCACAGCCCACCTTTGCCCGATATGTGAACAGCAAAGAGGTTCGTCAAAGTTTTCTCTTCCCTCACCGCAAGCTCCGGCGGCATGACATGATCTGCCATCGCTGAAATTTCACGGTTTTGCGCCGGTGTACAAAAGAGACCGCCGGACCACTTTGCAAAATTCGTTCTACACACCGCACCACTCATCACCGAACTTAGTAATCTACTTCTATACGCCCGTGCGAGTCCATAGGATCAGAAACTTCGGAGAACCATCGAGTATAGCCACCGTTCTCCGAGTTTTGCTAGTTTTCCCGATTTTCGACCTAGGTTGCACGGTGACAAGCTAGTTGGAGCCGTTACCGAGCTCATTTGAGTTCATGAAGACCTTCCCTAGGGTGAACTGATGCTGTACGACCTTTTGCTCGAGCATTTGGGGTGCTAGGGAGCCCGGCCGACACGGCCGAAGTGCTTCCGAAGCCGCCGCTTATCGCCGTCCATGTTCCCATTGTTTTCATGTTGAACTAAGGTCAGCACCGTGTTTCCCGTGTGGGATTAGGCAGAGGCGGCGAAAATCTCGAAGCTTGGCGCATGGCAGAGCCCCTCCCGCGAGCACTCCGGCGAGGGGGGCGGTGGCCGAGCGCGGGAGCGGAAGGTTGAAGAGAACCGCGGGCACCCCGTGTCAGCCTCAGTTAACCGGGCGCCGGATTCTCTGTGGCTCGGGATCGAGTGCGGCTACGCACAATTAATTGTGTGACCCCATGTACCAACGCACCAGAGCGTGACACGTGGCCCCGGACCCACCGGCAAAGATTTAAACATTTCCCGATTTTCAGTTTCTAGTTCGAACTTCAAACCCACATAACTTTGGCTAGAAAACTCCAAATCGAGTGAACCAATTTTTTCGCATTCAGCTATCTGAGTACTTTCCAACAAATCAATTTTCACTTCATGAAAACGTTTCTTTCTCCAGAATTAATTCTTCAAAATTTAAAATGTTTAGAATTTTAACTGGAGAACCCTTCAGTGGAAAATTCTGAAATTTGGCCAGGATGTTCATCATGATATCCCTGATCTACCATGAAAATTTCAGGTCTATTTGAGCTCATTTGATCCACCTAATGGTGTGATTAATGAAACTGTTCCAGAGAAAATGAAAAAATGTCCAGAAACAGTTTTTAGATTTTTCTCTGAACTTGTTTATCTCATATCTTTTGCTAGGAATCTTCAAATTAGGTGAAACCAATTCCATTAGAACCCTATGAAAATATAGTGTCCAGAAAGTCATGGCTTGCTCCATTAAAATCCTTAGAACACACTAAGAGCTCCAAGTAAGGTGAACCACACATTTATTTTTGCAGGGCTCAAATGAGCTTTGCCTCAGATGAGATTTGGCCAAGTCTCTGTTTAGGTTGTTTCCAAACCACAGTAAAAATGTCAGAGACATTTGGCCTGTCTAGCAGTACTTACAGTCTTAACAATATCAACTTCAAATTCAAATGCATTTAAATTGACACACATACATATTTATATTGTGTAGCCGCTAAGGTTGAAGAGGAGCCGGAGGTGTTGGATTTCATCACCCCGGAGGAACAGCTAGCATACGACCAGCAGCAAGGCAAGCTCCAGTTTGCATTAGCTGTTTTATAAACTTTATTATTTTGAGAACTTACATTGAGTATCCACTTAATTATGCATTAGAGTATTGTTTGAAAACCCAATTTTATAGCCAAGAGAACCAGGTTTTTGGGCTTAGGTTTTAAACCTCGAGTAGCCACTGCAATGCTAAACTAGTGTAGGATTCGGTACAAGTCGAGTCGTTGGAACTGCTCACGAAAATAGGCTAGCAGCACACCACTCAGTTAGAGATAGCAAATGGAACACATGGCAAGAAAATGAGACCGAGTGGAGAGTATGGGCAGCAGGACTTTGGGGCCTGGGTTCCATTGCTCCGCTTGTGTCAATTGAGGACCGAGCCGAGTTCGGGCCTGTTGAACAAGCTAGAACAGTACCGAAGACCTACGGGATATATGGGAACTGGGAAACCGATGTAATTCGGGTAGCGATCTGTTGAGGCATAGCTTGTCGTCCAGAGGGTAGGTTTAGAGCATGAGGTGCAAATCAGCTGGCGGCACTGCAGATGTGCGTGCAGAGACCTCATGCTCGGGGCGATAGGACCGGTTCAACATTTACCTGACGAATGAAAGGTTGTTATGTACGACGTCCGTGGTGGTTTCTGTAGGCAACATCGAGTACAGGCATACGTGACGGGTTATTCGATTAACCCTGCAGGTGTAAATCAATTATAATCACTGTCCCTCACGGTCAGTGAGTACCACTTGTTCACTGTACCATGACATAGAGAGAACAGGCTAGAGTCATGTTAAAAAGTTGCTGAATGTACTTTGGTTGTTAATGATCTGTTGAAGTTTAGAGCTAAATAAAGTTATTTTCAATCTTGGGCAGAGCACATGAGAGAAATGTGTTTCTTGTTTGATTGCGGCTCTCTTATGTGCCTTAGCACGAGGTTCTTCCATAACTTGTGCTAAAAACATGAAAGTAAGGTACAACTATTTAGGTGTGTCCTTTGCAACATTCATTCCGTTACACACTGCAAACCCAACATGTAGCGTTTCATGTATAGGTAAGACAGGTGAGTCTTGCTGAGCTATCGTTCTCACTACTTGTGTTTGAAGCATTTGTAGGGTGCTATAAGGAGGAGGCTCCCGAGGAGGAGACGGACCCCCAAGAGGGCAACACCGTCGAGTGGGAGCCGTGCACGACGCAGTGTTAGTGTGCTTGTGTGCTAGTGGAAACACATTCACGGGCTGAACGTGAACTCTTTTGCTTAGTCTACGCCCGTGATTGTAGACTGGACGTATTTTGTTGTAAACATGATCACAAACGCTTTTATGTAATAAAACATTTGCTTCCGCTTTGTACCTTTTTGTGTGTTATCCGGTGCTGTTCAACGCAGCACCCCTCAGCGTGATCTGGGCTAGTCGAGACCGTCGGGTGCTCGCAGAAACCGGGACTGTTGCAACCGCTCGGCATTTCTGCCTGGAAGTGGGAGGATGCGAGCATGGACTTCATCGTCGGATTACCCACTACATTTCAAAATTATGATTCAGTGTGGGCGATCATCGACCGGCTCACAAAGGTTGCTCATTCTATCCCAGTCAACACAAACTACAACGCCAAGAATTTTGCTGAACTATACATCTCACGGATTCTGTGCTTATACGGCGTACCATGTACTATCATCTCGGATTAGGGCACTTTATTTGTGTCTCATTTTTGGGAGCAGTTACATGATGCTTTGGGAACGAAGCTGATCCGTAGTTCAGCGTACCACCCGCAGACAGATGGGCAATTGAGCGGGTAAATCAAATTTTAGAAGATATGCTACGAGCTTGTGATATCAACCACGGTAAGAATTGGGATGCTCACTTACCGTTAGCCGAGTTTTTGTATAATAATGGGTACCAAGCCAGCATCAAGATGGCGCCTTACGAGGCGCTATACAGGAGAAAATGCCGCACACCGCTGAATTGGTGTGAGTCTGGCGAAAGGGTCACTTTCAGGATTGATCTTGTCAACAATGCGGAAGAAAAAGTTCAGCTGATTCAAGTGAACTTAAAAGCCACCCAATCCCGACAGCAACAGTATGTGGACCAGAGAAGACGTCCTCTCCAATTTGATGTTGGGGATCACTTGTATCTACGTGTATCTCCAATGAAGGGCGTGAACAGATTCAGGGTCAGAGAAAAGTTGGCACCCCGATTCATCGGTCCATTCCAGATTCTGGAAAGATGTGGATCCATTGCATACGGGCTGTTATTACCAGCGACACTCTCTAGTGTGCATGACATCTTCCACATTTCTCAGCTGAGGAAGTGCCTCAAGCTTTCAACCACATTCAGCTGGGAGATATTGAAGAACTGAAACCGGATCTCACCTATCGGGAGGAACCGGTTCAAATTATTAATAAGAAGGCTCGAACCACACGCAACCGTACGTTGTGGTTCTATAAAGTCCTATGGAGTAATCACTCCGTGAATGAAGCAACATGGGAGAGAGAAGGCTTTCTTTGCGCCAACTACACCGAATTTTTAACGTCGCACATCCAGTAAATTTTCCACCGTCCCCTCTCCCATTTTTACCTTATAATCTCAGGACAATATTCTTTTAAGGGGGGAGGAATGTAAGGGCCCAAGTTTTTCATTTGCTAGAAGTGTTCATCACACCACACCTCACCTCATTTGTAGAAATCACATGAACACATTTGAAGAGCAAGTAACCACTATCAATAGATTCATTAGGTGATAAACTCACGAAGTGCAAAAGTGGTATTTCCAACATGCATCATATAGGGGCTGAGCATATGATAAAATCCTAAACTTTGCTAGGAATTCTCCTGCCAAATTTCACCCAAATTCAAAACCTTTTGAGGTATTTTTGGGTACAATTAGAAAAAGGCTAGTTTGAACTTAAATTCAAATTCAAACTCCTTTCATCCATGATTTCAAAAGTGGGATTCATATTCACACTCAGCACATTTTTATGATCTCACACACCAATTTTCACTCCATTTGGAGTTGATCTTGACATGAGCTATTTTGGCTAAATTCATATCAAAGTTTAATTTCAGTTCACAATTGCTGCAAATTTAGCCAAACCAATTGACACTTTGATTCATTCAAATTCAAATGGCATTGGGTGAATTGATCAACCTGCCAAGGGCATTAGGGTCCCCAAAATTAAGGGCAGTAGAAATTGAAGTTTTGAGGATAATTTGGAGAGATGGGGCCCTCCTGTCAGCCACACATTGTATTGAACCGACTCACTCGGTTGCTGTTTCTCGGGCTGAGGCAGCGAGCGCCACCGAGCTAAATCCCGGGCGCCACCTCCTGCTTCGTTCCCTCACACTGGAGACAAGTTGCCGACAGTCTTAGAACTCCACGCTTGCTCCGTTTGCTCACAAGCCGAAGCACCCAAAGCTCTTTTCTCTCCTCGCACCGAGCTCAGCTGACACTTCGCCGCGGCCTCGGTTCCGATCGTGAGACGCTTCCTCACTTGCGAACAAAGTCTACGGAGCTGCAAAACAGCACCATAGCGTATCCTCCGACCTTCTAGCCACAATAACGAGTTGAAATTGGCCCTCCTCGAGCTACCCCGAGCGTTTTTGCGGTGAGCTGAAAGTTGCCGCCGTTCGGTGCTCCTGTGGACAGCTCGGCACAGCCATTCTCACCTCAAACTCTCTACACAGAAAAGGTGCATCTAGATGTCTAGAACATGTACCTGAAGACCGTTTTCCATTTGATCAACCATAGAACTAGAATTTCTAATAATTCTGAAACCTAGTTCATTTAGCCCGAGCTCAGTTTATACCAAAATTCAGAGTCCATGTGATTTCACCGTTCGAGCTCGTTGGTCAGTAGATTCTACACACGCTAGCGCTCACTCCCGAGGAAGAAGCAAATGAAACTGTCGAGAATCGACTGTGATATGGCCGTTTTCCTCGCTGCCGATGCAAAACACCTCGGCTCACTATCGAGAGTATGTTTGCCGGCGCTTTCAGCTCCCAAGACGTCTCATTTCATGTTCCTCGTGCTTCACTGATGTTCTTCGAGCAAATCCCGACCTTTCTTGTGCCTCCTAGCTCGAGAACCATCTCCCCAGAACCCTAGCTGCCGCAGCTACCGTCGCGTGGGTGTTTCTGGTCGCCGTCGATGAACTCCGACCACCTAGGCCTGATCAGCGTCGGAAGTTAGGGTGGGGCGGTCACTCTCAGCCCCGGGGGTGGACGGGGGGTCGATTCCGGTGACCCTCGCTGGAGGGCGCCGCCGCTTGGGCGCGTGTGGGAAGGCGGGAGGTTGAGGACGACCCCCGGCACCATGCGTCAGCCACTCGGGGATTTAAATTGGATTGTCTGCGGCTTGGAATCTAATTGTGGCTACGCAGTAGAACTCAGTGGCCCCGTGTGGCATTCACTGAGGAGCTGACATGTAGCCCCGGACCCACTGGCAGAATTTAAACTTTTCCCTTATTTTCAGATTTAATTCAAACTTTAAAGTCACATAACTTTGGCTAGGAAGCTCCAAATCGAGTGAATTAAATTTTGTTAGATTCATATCTCTGAGTACTTTACAGCAAAGTAAGTTTCACGTCATGAAAACCTTTATTTCTCCATAATTAATTCTTCAAATTTTATACTGTTTAGAATTTTAACTGGAGAACCCTTTAGTGGAAAATCTGAAATTTGGCCAGGATGTTCCTTGTAATATCTCTGAGCTACCATAAAATATTCAGATCCATTTGAGCTCATTTGATCCAACTAATGGTGTGATTAATTAAACTGGTCTAGAGAAAAAGAAAAATGTCCAGAAACATTTTTCAGATTATCTCTGAATTTGATTAGCTCATATCTTTTGCTAGAGATCTTCTAATTAGATGAAACCATTTCCATTAAAACCTTCTGAATTTCTAGTTTCCATAAAGTCATGGCTTGCTCCATGAAAATTCTTAGAAAACCATAAGGACTCTAATTGGGGCCAAATACACATTTATTTGTGCAAGGCTCAAATGAGCTTTGCTTCAAATGAAATTTGGCCAAGTTCCTATTTAGGTTTTATCCAAACCACAGTAAAAATTTAAGAGTCATTAGGCCTGTCTATCCTTACTTATAGACTTCACAATATCAACTTCAAATTCAGTTGCATTTAAATTGACACGTATTATATGTTTATTTCATGTAGTCGCTAAGGTCGAAGAAGAGCCGGAGGTGTTAGACTTCATAACTCCGGAAGAACAACTAGCATACGACTTCATAACTCTGCAAGGCAAGCTCTAGTTTGCATTAGCCGTTTCATAAAGTCTTTTGATTTCAGAACTTACTTTATGTATTTCATACAATTGTGCATTAGAGTCTTGTTTACAAACCCAAATGCATAGCCAAGAGAACCAGGGTTTTGGGCTTAGGTTTTTAAACCTCGAGTAGCCAGTGCAATGCTAAATTAGTGTAGGATTTGGTACAAGTCGAGTAGTTGGAATTACTTGCGAGAACAGGCTAGAGGCACACAACTAGCTTAGAGATAGCAAATGAATCACATGGAAAGAAAAATGAGACCGAGCGGAGAGTAAGGGCAGCAGGACTTTGGGGCCTGCGTGCCATAGCTCCGCTTGTGTCGATTGAGGACCGAGCCATGTGTGGACCTGTTGAAGAAGCTAGCACAGTATTCGTTAATGTTCTAGCTTGTTCAACAGGCCCGCACATGGCTCGGTCCTCAATCGACACAAGCGGAGCTATGGCACCCATGCCCCAAAGTCCTGCTGCCCTTACTCTCTGCTCGGTCTCATTTTTCTGCCATGTGAATCATTTGCTATCTTTCTAACCTAGTTCTGTGTCTCTAGCCTATTCTCACGAGCAATTCCAACTACTCGACTTGTACTGAATCCTACACTAGTTTAAAATTGCAGTGGCTACTCGAGGTTTAAAAATATAAGGCCAAACCAGGGTTTTCTTGGCTATGCATTTGGGTTTTTCAAACAAGACTCTAATGCATAAGTAAGGTCGATACTCAATGTAAGTTCTCAAAACAATAAAGTTTATAAAAGGCTAATGCAAAACCGGAGTTTGCCTTGCTGCTATTAGTCGTAGGCTAGCTTTTCCTCAGGAGTTATGAAGTCTAAAACTTCTGGCTCCTCCTCAACCTTAGCACTACATGAGATAAATATATATATATATATATGTCGATTTAAATGCATACGAGTTTGGAGTTAATATTATTAAGACAATAAGTATTGCTAGACAGGCCCAATGACTCTGAAATTTTTACTGTGGTTTGGATACAAACTAAACAGAGACTTCGTCAAATTTCATTTGCAGCAAAGCTCATTTGAGCCCTCTATAGATAAATGTGTATTTGGCCTTAATTGGAATTGGTTTCACCTAATTTGAAGATTCCTAGCCAAAGATATGAGCTAAACAAGTTTTGAGAAAATCTGAAAAATGTTTCTGGATATTTTCCATTTTCTCTGGAACAGTTTTATTAATCACACCATTAGGTGGATCAAATTAGCTCAAATGGATCTGAAATTCTTATGGCTGCTCAGGGAGATTATAAGGAACATCCTGGCCAAATTTCAGAATTTTTCACCAAAGGGTTCTCCAGTTCAAATTCTAAACAGTTTAAACTTTGAAGAATTAATTATGGAGAATTAAAAGTTTTCATGAGGTGAAACTTGATTTGTTGAAAAGTACTCAGAGATATGAATCCAACAAAATTTGGCTCACTCGATTTGGAGTTTCCTAGCCAAAGTTATGCGGGTTTGAAGTTTGAACTAGAAACTGAAAATCGGAGAAAAGTTTAAACGGCTGACACCCAGGTCCACCGCACAGCGTCGTCTTCAACCTCCCGCCAGCGCGGGAGCCCGTGACGAACAGAGACCATGGCGCAGTCCATTCTCCGTCTACGGTGGACCATTTCCGGTGATCTTTCGCGCTACGCGCTCCTCAGACCAAGCCCTAGCGGGCGGGCAAGGTTGTGCAGCATGCCATTGACGGAAAACCGGTCAGCATCTATGGCGGCGATCGGTGGTGCGGCTCCGACGATGACCAACGCATCCATGCTTATCTAGATGTCCAAAGCGGCCGTAAAGCACCACTGGAGCTCAAGGAAGGTGATGGTGCACTTAAACCCCGTGGAAAACGACCGGAGCTATGAGCTCAACGGTGACCCGAGTCATTTCGGCTGGTGGTGGCAAGTTTGCGTTGCTCAGCCCGTCGGATGGATGTCTCTTCGGGGTTCTAGGTCAGGGTGGTCGTGAAGTACCCTGGTTGCTATAGATCGACCAGTTTTGGGCATGATCAACCATGCGAAAGGAATTTTGAGTTCTTGTGGGCTTCGGTTATATACGGCCATTCTCGGAAAACCTAAAATTCCAGCTAGCCGGCGCAAAGAGGGAGCTAGGGAGTTCAGGGAAAGCTACTATACCTCGATGCTAACCTCAGAGAGCAGTTGGCAGCGCCGGAGAAGCTCAGAGCTGTCCGGGTGACGGTGTCAAGTCGGAGGCGCTACGGGGTGAACAAGGAAGTGGAAAATCGGCTCGGGAAAGCTCGAAGGGAGCTGATCACGAGCAGCTTAGGGCTGGAGCACGTCGAGTGAAGGTCAGCAGTGCCATTTATGGCCTCAGCTCGAGGTGGAAGGGACGGGTTTGGCCGGTCGACGGCGAGGTGATGAGTTCGGGTGTGCGGTGAGTTTCTCTGGTTTCTCGGTGCGGGAAAAACGCCGAGGCAGTGTGGAAACAGGCTTTTTCTGTCGGTGGCTCGGAGATAAGAAGATGAGGACGTCGGTCAGGAGCTGGAACCGCCAAGCAGGAGGTGGCGCCGATCGCCCAACCCATGACGCACGCTGCTTCAGCCCGAGAAACAGAGCACGGCGCCTCAGTCGGTTCTCCTCGGTTGTGTGGCTGACAGGGGGGTCCCACTCCACATTTTAATCTCCAAACTTCAATATTCCTACTGTTTAGCCCTAATACCCCTTGTGAGTTGATCAAACATCAAAATGGCCAATTTACATTGAATAATTCAAAATGTGATTTGATTTGATCAAATTTGCAGCAAAGGCTAACTGAAATTGAAATATGATTTGATTCAATGTGTGAATTGTTTGGAGTGAATTTACAGTACGTATGAAGTTTGAAATTCAAACTTGGTTTGAATTTTCTTAAATTAGCTCATGTCAAGATCAACTCCAAATGGAGTGAAAATTGGTGTGTGAGCTCGAATCCCACTTTTGAATTCATGGGATGAAAAGAGTTTGAATTTGAATTTAAGTTCAAACTATCCTTTTTCTAGATGTACCCAAAAACACCTCAAAAGGTTTTGGATTTGGATGAAATTTGGCATGAGCATTCCTAGCAAGGTGTAGGAGTTTTTCATATGCTCAGCCCCTATATAATGCATGTGGGAAATACCACTTTTGCATTTGGTGAGTTTATCTCCTAATGAGTTTGTTGATGGTGTTTACTTGCTCTTCAAAGATGTTCATAAGATATTCTCAAATGAGGTGTGTGTGGTGTGATGAACACTTTGAATGTGTGCAAAAACTTGGGCCCTTACATTCCCCCCCCCCCCTTAAAAGAATCTCATCCCGAGATTATAAGGTGAAAATGAGAGAGAGGATGGTGGAAAATTACCATATGTGCGACGTTAAAAATTCGAGGTAGTTAGCTCGAAGAAAGCCTTCGCTTTCCCATGTCGCTTCATCTACAGAGTGATTACTCCATAGAACCTTGTAGAACCACAACGTACGGTTGCATGTGGTTCGGGCCTTTTCATCAATAATCTGAACCAGTTCCTCCCAATAAGTGAGATCCGGTTTCAGTTCTTCAATATCTCCCAGCTTAACGGTGCTTGAAAGTTTGAGGCACTTCCTCAGCTGAGAAATGAGAAAGACGTCGTGCACACTGGAGAGTGTCGCCGGTAATTCTAGCCACTATGGAACTTATTCACATCTTTCTACAATCTGGAATGGACCTAGGAATCGGGTGCCAACTTTCCCCTCTCCCCGAATCTGTTCACGCCCTTCATTGGAGACACACGTAAATACATGTGATCCCCGACTTCAAATTGCAAAGGACGTCTTCTATGGTCCGCGTACTGTTTTTGTTGAGACTGGGCAGCTTTTAAGTTCGCTTGAATCAGCCGAACCTTTTCTTCCGCATTATTGAAAATATCAATCCCGAAGGTGACCCTTTCGCCAGACTCACACCAATTCAATGGTGTGCGGCATTTTCTCCCGTATAGCGCCTCGTAAGGCGCCATCTTGATGCTTGCTTGGTACCCATTGTTGTATGAGAACTCGGCTAACGGTAAGTGATCATCCCAATTCTTACAGTGGTTGATAGCACAAGCTCGTAGCATATCTTCTAAAATCTGATTTACCCGCTTGGTTTGCCCATCCGTCTAAGGGTGGTACGCTGAACTACGGATCAGCTTCGTCCCCAAAGCAGCATGTAACTGCTCCAAAAAACGAGACACAAATAAAGTGCCCCGATCCGAGATGATGGTGTGGGGTACGCTGTATAAGCATAGGATCTGTGAGATGTACAATTCAGCATACTTCTTGGCGTTGTAATTGGTATTGACCGGGATAAAATGAGCAACTTTGGTGAGCCGGTCGATGATCACACACACTGAATCATGCTTCTGAAATGTGGTGGAACACCCAGTGGTTGTCGCAGTCCCGGTTTTCTCATGTGGTATGCCTTCACCCTTCGGCATGTATCACACTCGGACACGTACTTCGTGATCTCCCGCTTCATCCGTGTCCACCAAAACTTTTTTCTGAGTTCTTGATACATTTTGTTGCTGCCGGGGTGAAAAGAAAATTTTGACAAGTGAGCCTCATCAAAGATTTTCTTCGGTAACTCCAGGTTACGGGGTACGACGGTCCGGTCCTTGAACCATAGGACGTCGTCTCCGTCTTTCTAGAAACACTTCAGCTCCCCACTGTCTACACGTCTCCGCAAATGCGACATGCCCTTGTCATGTTTCTGAGCTTCCGCTATCTCTTCACGGATGGTGTAAATAAAAGCTAAGTTGTAGAGAGCTCCATGTGGAATCACATGCAATGGTGGCTCGCTCTCTTCCAATGGTGTGATTGTCAGATTGTGGACGTGTGACTTGCGACTCAGTGCATCAGCCACTATGTTTGCTTTGCCCGGGAGATAATGGATCTTGAGGCTTTTGTGGTCGGTATATAAATGCATGAGGTTATCAAGTAGGTAGTGCCTCCACATCTTGAGTGTGAGTACCACGGCAGCAAGCTCTAAGTCATGAGTTGGATAATTTTGCTCATGGTTCCTGAGCTGCCGTGATCCATACGCGACCACCCTTTAGTCTTGCATCAGCTCACATCCGAGCCCCATGCCTGATTCATCGCAGTACACATCGAATAGTTTTGTTGTGTCTGGCTGCACCAAAAACGGTGCTGATGTTAAGTGCTTCACTAATGCCTTGAACGCTGCTTCACATGCTGGACTCCAAACATATTTGGTAGCCTTCTTCAGCAGCTCTGTCATAGGTTTGGAAATCTTCGAGAAGTTCGGAATGAACCTCCGATAATATCCGATGAGTCCAAGGAAACTCCGTACCTCATGAACAGTTCTCGGGGACTTCCAATTCAGCACTTGTGTGATATTACTCGGGTCTACGGCGATGCCCTATGCGGAGATAATATGCCCGAGAAAAGGCACTTGCGATATCCAGAATTCGCACTTGCTGAATTTCGCGTATAGTTTGTGATCCCGCAGCCGTTGCACGACTATACGCAGATGCTTCGTGTGTTCTTCTTCCGACTTCGAATATACCAATATGTCGCCGATGAAGACCATGACAAACTTGTCCAGCTCCGGCATAAATACCGAGTTCATCAAGTACATGAAGTGAGCTGGAGCGTTGGTGAGGCCCAAGGACATGACCAGGTACTCATAAAGCTTGTACCTCGTCGAGAAAGCCGTCTTTGGTATATCCTCAGTCCGTATTTTAAATTGATGGTACCTGGATCTTAAGTCCATCTTGGAAAGGTCTTTGCTTCGACCAACTGATCAAACAACAAGTCGATCCGTGGTAACGGGTACTTGTTCTTGATAGTTACAGCGTTTAGTGGACGATAGTCCATGCAAAGCCGTAACATTTCATCCTTCTTCTTCACAAATAATGCCGAACAGCCCCATGGCGAGGAGCTCAGCCTAATAAAACCCTTCTCCAGCAGGTCCATCAACTGCGTTTTCAATTCTGCCAACTCCTTTGGCGCCATCTTATACGGCCTTCAGGATATTGGCATAGTTCCCGGTGCAATATCAATCTTGAACTCCACCTCTCGGTCGGGCGGCATCCCCGGTAAATCATCCGAAGAACAATTGAAACATTATGAACAATACATTGTGATAAATAGAACTTAAATTAAAGAACAACGAAATAGTAGTTTTCGTCTAAAACAGACAACACTTGAATACATCCTTAGCATTTAACGGTAAAGCTGAGCAAGTGGGGCAAGCACTTACTCACAGAAACATGAGTATAAGAATCAAATTGCACATCTGGAACAACCGGAACATGAATGATATTTAAATGAGTATCTTGAAACTTGAACTTCGAAGAAAAAGCATCATGAAGCTTTTGAATATTAGAAAACTTAGATACTGAATCAATAATCATGAGAAATTAAATATCATGCAAACTACATATATCATCACACAAGCTCGTCATGAACTTCTCTTAACCTCGGCGAGGATCCGAATACGCTCTCTCAACACCGGAACCCTACAAGCCTATGAAACATAAACTACACTTACAAACGTACTTAGCATATAACTAAGTTTGTCAAGTGCATTCACGTATAAAATATTTACACGAAAGCATAATTAAACAAATAAATCCTCTGAAAAATCAAGAATTTTAGATAGCAGTACAAAAATTATCTTTATCCTTAACCATTGATCAGAATTAAGCAAGACTGCAGTGGGAAGAAAAATAAATGTTGTACCTATAACTTTTATTATTACCTTTGGTCCAAAGTTGATCTAATAAATACGAGACTTGAAAAAAAACGTCCCGGATGAATAGAAATTGATCTCCTAATTTTGATATTGCCGGTAAATCTGTCCATAAAAGATAGTTAGTGAATGATTTGAGACTAGTAATGGTTACCCTAACAGTAGAGGTCACCGATTTTTCAGCTGAGTATGGATGAATTTTCAAATCCCCTTATTTTTCTTCTTTCCCCTTCTTCCTCCTGTTTCCCTTGCAGCAATGCTAGCAGCAAGCAGCGTACAGGCAGTGAGCAGTAGGCAGCAGGGCTGCAGCGAGGGGCAGGAAGCTTCCTTGTCTCTCTCCCTTGCCTCTTCTCTTTCAGCAGGCAGCAAGCAGTGGCAGGGCAGCAGAAACAGCCGCAAGCAGCAGCCAGAACAGTTGACAGGAAGCAGCACAGCAAGTCACGGCAGTAAGCGGCACCCAGCAGGGCAGCAACTAGCAGCAAGGCTGCAAGCAGCCGGAGTAAGCGGCTGTTGGGAACGAATAATGGTTGTGATATTTTGCAGGTATGAGAAGCTGGGAAATAGAGTGAAGAGGGCCTTTTATCTTGAAGATTCGAGTTACAGATGACTTCGGCAAGAGAATCTGCTCGAGACTGAAAAAATCATCTGCAGGAAGCCACTTTACCTCGAAAATCTAAGGTGCAAGCACCCAGGTGGGAGTTTAACCCGAGAAGGCCAGGTTACCTCGTAACTGCAAGATAGACTAGCTAAACTGTGAGGTGCACAGGCCGGGCAAGACTTAGTCGTTTTCGAGAAGGCTCAAAACTTTATAAATACTAAAGTTAGCGTCAAGTAATCTTCTAGAAGGTCTAGCACGTCATTCGTTCGTGCATTTAGATAAGATCGAGTCTTAGAGATTAGAAAGGATCTTTCTAAACTTAGGAGGATAAGATCATCCAGTTTGTATCGAGTCTTTATAAAGGCAGCTCTCTACCAAGAAGAACAAGCACCGATTAAATCAATACAACAACTTTTCATTCATCTACTTTCATTATTCTTATGTTTCCGTAGTTCGTAGCTTAGTTCGTAGTTTCTTTGTTGCTTTACCGTGTAAAGCATCCATCCCTCTCCACGTGAGACTTACCACGTTCCTGATCTCAGAAACCTTACATTTATCTCAGCTTCGGTGAGCTAACACTAAAATTTACTGAAGTACAGGTGACTTGATCATCTGTTGGCGACTCCAATCGACTTCGACCCTCTGTTCCACGAACAAAATTGGCGACTCCGCTGGGGAGAGACGTCATTCGCATCAACCAAACGCATCTACTAACATGATCGGCGTGTTCTTGTACCAATCGCAACCAGGAGAAGCATGACAAATGCATCCAGGAGGGAGGTCGATGGCAAAGCCGTTGCGCATCTTCATCTACGTCCAGCTCAAGGATCTTTCGCAGAAAGAATGTGAACACATCCAGGAGGAGCTAAAGCGGGGGATCCAGGAGGAGAAGATGGTGCGACTTAAAGTCAAGCTTTCTTGCTTCCACAAGACGAGGGGAGGCATCATCTAGAAGGCCGACACGCGAGAAGCAACAGCTCGCAAGGTAAATGCACCGATATCCCTTGAAGAACTCGCTCAACTTATAGATGTATCGGTCACCACGAAGTACAATGCCGATCTAGAGCAGATGGCATCATCGGTAGTGGACAAACTCAACAATTCTTTCAACACGTTCGAAGACGACGTAGAGTACACGATAATCGGAACCTCCATCGGCAGATCCCATCTACCGTGATGCAAGTGCAAGACGAGGCAGTAGGCAAACGTGTAGGAGCTAACGTGAGTAGTGCAGCAGGGAATGCAGCCAGCATGCCGTCACCTTGCATGCCACGTATGTACACGCAAGCCAGGCAGCCTACCGCGAACATGCAACAGCCATACTACCAAACAGTGGCATATGGACCTGCTGTTCCACCCACCCACGGGGGGTGGTTGTGTACTTTCCTCCATTACCCCCATAAGTTGCACCTTGCAACTTGCTTGAACCTCCCATGCCACAGAACCATGCACCACACGAAGAGCATAGGGAACAAGTGACTAGAACACTTAGAGAGCTCGGGGTGGCAACCAGAACAACTATTAGAAACTACCGAAAGCCTTACCCTGACTACTATGACAATGTCCCGTATTCTAGAGGCTTTAGGGTGCCAGATTTCACTAAGTTTAGTGGGGAGGATTCTAAAACTACTCAAGAACACGTAGGACAATTCTTGATCCAGTGCAACGATGTAGGAAAGACTGATGTACATCAGATTAGATTGTTCCCCTTGTCCCTAACCGGCACGGCTTTTAGATGGTTCACTTCAGTAGCTCCTAATTCTGTTCTCACTTGGCCGTATCTATAACAAAAGTTTCGTGAATACTTCTTTACTGGGGAAATCGAGCTAAGATTGTTCCATCTAACCACAGTGAGGCAGAGACATAATGAACTTGTAGCTGAATACATCAAACGGTTTAGGGAAACTAGAAACAAATGTTTTAGCCTAACCATAGGGGAGAAAGATTTGGCCGATCTAGCGTTTGCAGGGCTTCTATCGTATCTTAAGGAGAAGATGGATGGCATAGAGTTTGGGGACGTCAACCAGGTCCTGCAGTGGGCTGCGACACACGAGAACCGAGCCAAAGAGGCTAAGACACATGGCCGGTTCAAGGAGATCAACCACAAGGACCCACAGAAGAAACACATCAACCAACTCGGAGAGGACTCGACCAGTGATGAGGAGATGGAAGTTTGCGTGGCCAAGTGGGTTGAAAACCACAAGAACAACCCTTTGGCTTGCACTTTCTTGAAACCCATCCCCGGGAAGAAGGAGGATATGAAGTTCACCTTCGATGTAACGAAGTGTGACAAGTTGTTCGACGTGCTCTTACAAAAAAAGTGATCAAGTTGAAGAATGGCCATGTTATCCCACCACCCGAGCAGCTAGCCAACAAAATATATTGTAAGTGGCACGACTCCTATTCTCGTTCGACTAACAAGAGCAATTTCTTTCATCGGCAGGTACAATCGGCTCTAAATTGTGGCCAGTCGACACTCGGTGATAGTCATCGAATGAAGCTGGACACGGATCCTTTCCCTGTCAACATGGTGAGATTCAAAGGAAAGAAGATCCTCATGAGGATCGATCAGGCATCGACAACCAAAGGGAAGAATATGATCGTGTCCGATGACCTATTGAAAGGATGATCAAGCCTCGGAAACCTGAAGTCGGCGTGTGGAAACGCAACGAGCCAAGAAAGACGACCTACTTCAAGCTGACTTCAGAGTATTTGATCACCAAATACATCAGGAATAAGCAAGCAAGAAGTGTCTTCCACAGGCTTAAGGATTGTATGTGTGATGGGTCCAAGACTTTCACCAACAGAAGCCTTGGGAGCACTCTCGGGAGAACTGGGTTTGGGAGTCATTGGTACCTCGAGAAACCGGTGATTTTCCAAAATAAATCGCCTTCCCAAGGGGATCAGGGGGCATGGCCCGGAGACCAGCGGTATGTAAGGGCCCAAGTTTTTCACTTGCTAAAAGTGTTCAGCACTTACATACCTCACCTCATTTGTGGTAAATTCATGAACACATTTGAAGAGCATGTAACCACCATCAATAGATAATTAGAAGATGAATTCACAAAATGCAAAAGTGGTATTTCCCACATGCATCATATAGGGGCTGAGCACATGATTAACTCCTAAACTTTGTTAGGAATGCTCATGCCAGATTTCACACAAATACAAAACCTTTTGGATACAATCATTAAAAGGTTGATTTGAATGTAAATTCAAATTTAAACTCCTTTCATCACATGAATTCAAAAGAGGGATTCATATTCATACTCAGCACATTTTTATGAGCCGACACTCCAATTTTCATTCCACTTGGAGTTGATTTTGACATGAGCTATTTTGAGCAAATTCAAACTGAATTTGAATTTCAAACTTCACAATTGCTGCAAATTCAACCAAACCACTTCTGCAATTTGATTACTTCACAACCAAATCCCAATTTTGTTATTGATCAAATTCTAGAGGGCAGAGTGGTCTCACAAAGTAGCAACAGTATAAAAATTAAATTTGTGAGGACAAATTCAAATGGTGGGACCTACTGTCAGTGTAACAGCCGAGAGAACCGATTCCACGGCGTTTGCTCGGTTTTCTGCACGTTCACCCGCGGACGCCACGGCGGCCGAACTTAGCGCCACCACCTGCTTCCCAATCCTTGCAGCTGAGCAGCACCGTGCTTTCTTATCTCGCAGCCTGACCATCCCCGGGACCATTTCACCCGAGCGCCGACGTCCTCGCACAGAGAAACCGCCGACACACTCGCCGTTCCCGTGTGCCGATCACCTCACCGGCGAACCTTCGCTCTCGCACCCCTCACACTGAACTGAGGCCGCAAGAAGGAGCACAAGAACCCTCTGCACCTTCCAGACCACCGCCAAGGACGCCTGCTCGTGCAGTTGCCAAACCTCGACAAGTTTTTCGTCCCGGTGGCCGATTTTTTCCGCTTCCACGCCAACTCATCGCCCTGGCGACATCGTCCACCTTCCGAGCTATCTTTTGACCTCAGAAGTGCGTGAGAAGTTCTACTAGCTGTCTTCCAAGTCTAGAACCCTAGCATGGACCACGCCAGCCGGAATTTAAGGTCTACCGCCGGCGGGTTCTCTGAACAGTAGCTAGAAAAACTAGAAAATCATTGGACACACTTAGTTAGAGAGCAACTGGGTCTAGAGGAAGGTTCCTAGGCCTGCTACGATCATCCTCGAGCAAATCTCGAACCAAACGCTCACGTATAGCTTCGGATTGCTCGAAAATCCTTCGTTGCCGGTGAAAACACCTCGGGTCATCGGTGAGGTCGGTATTGCGGCCATTTTCACCGCCATTTGGGTTCAGATCCTTGATCCCCGAGCTCGACCAGTACTGTACAAAGAAACGGCTGAGCATTTGGGGCTTTCCCGAGCTCGGGCTACGTCGCCAAAGTTGCTCCGCCTCGGTGCATTGCCGGGAGCTACTTTCTGGTCACAGCCGACCACCGCTGACCCCCACCAGCGTGTTCCTCGCGTCGAGCTAGGCCCTAGTGGCAAGTTTTGTGAAGTTTGGCGCAGGGGATTGGCCGGCGGCGAGCTTCGCTGGAGTGCGCCGCCGCTGGGCCGTTGGGTGGCGCGAGGTAGATGATGAATGCGGGTCCCAGCTGTCAACCTCTGTCTGAAGCGTGTGCGTGCCATGTTTAATTTAAACAAACTGGCGGATCCCGCTGTCAGCGACTGAGTCAGCACGGGAATTGATTCTCTGTAGGAAAATAAATCCGAAATTTTGCTCCAACTTTAGAAATCCATAACTTTAGCTAGGATTGTCCAAATCGAGTGAACCAAATTTTGTTGGATTCAGCTCTCTGAGTACTTTCCAACAAAACAAGTTTCACTCCATGAAACCCAGTATTTCTCCAGAATTAATTCTCCAAAATTTAAATTGTTGGGAATTTTAAATGGAGATTTCTATGGTGGAAAATTCTGAAATTTTGCCAGGATGTTAATTGTAATATCCCTGAGTCACATGAACAATTTCAGATCCATCCGAGCTCATTTAGTCCACCTAATGGTGTGATTAAATAAACTGGTCCAGAGAAAAAGAAAAATGTTCAGAAACATTTTTCAGAATTTCTCTGAACTTCTTTAGCTCATATCTTTTGCTAGGATTCTCCAAATTAGAATCTAGTTTCCAAAAAAGTCATGGGTTGATCCATGAAAATCGCTAGAAAACCATAAGAGCTCCAAATATGGCCAAATACACATTTATTGGTGCAGGGATCAAATGAGCTTTGCTTCAAATAAAATTTAGCCAAGTCCCTGTTTAGGTTGTCATAAAACCACAGTAAAAATTTTAGAGTAAAAGTGGCAGTATAGTTATACTTATAGTATTCACATTATCATCTCAACGCAAATGCATCTAATTTGACACACATCGTATTTTCATTTCGTGTAGTCGCTAAGGTCAAGGAGGAACCGGAGATACTAGACTGTATCCCTCCGAAAGAGAGTTCACTCAACGACCAGCAGCAAGCAAGCTCCGGTTTGCATTAACCCTTTTATAAAGTCTTCTATTTTGACCATTTACATTATGCATTACCTACGATGTGCATTAGAGTCTTGATTGGAAACCCAATTGCATCGCCAAGAGAACCAGGGATTTTGGGTTTAGGATTTGAACCTGGAGTAGCCACAGAAATGCTCAAATGGTATAGGATTCGGTACAAGTCGAGTAGTTGGAACTACTCGTGAGAATAGGCTTAGAGGCACACCACTCGGTTAGAGAGATAGATAATGAATCACATGGCATGAAAATGAGACCGAGCGGAGACTAAGCGCAGCAGAACTTTGGGGCCTTGGTGCCATAGCTCTGCTTGTGTCGATTGAGGACCGAGCCGTGTGCGGGCTTGTTGAACAAGCTAGAACTGTACCGAAGATCTACCGGCTATATGGGAACTGGGAAAACGATGAAATTCGGATAGCGATCTGTTGAGGCATTGCTTGTCATCTAGAGGGTAGGTTGAGAGCAGCGAGGTGTAAATCGGCTAGCGGGCACCAAGGATGCTCCGCGTAGAGACCTCCTGCTCGGGATGATAGGACCGGTTCAACACTTGGCTAACAGATGAATGGTGGTTGCATACAACTTCCGTGATGGTTGCTGTAGGCAACATCGAGTACGGGCGTATGTGACGGGTTATTCGGGTAACCCTGCAGATGTAAATCGATTATAATCACCGTCCCTCACGGTCAGTAAGTACCACTTGTTCATGTACCTTGACATAGAAAGAACATGCTAGATGTCATGATAAAAGTTGTTGATTGAAAATTTTATGTTGATTGTTAATGACATGCTTTAGTTTAGAGCAAATCAAAGTTATTTTCAACCTTAGGCAAGTTCCTAAGAGGAATGTGTTTCTTGTTTGATTGCGAACTTCTTATGTGGCTTAGCACAAGGTTTTCCACTAACTTGATGCTAAAACTTGAAAGTAAGAGTCAACTAATTAGGCGAGTCTTATGCAGAGCACATACTTATCCTGCAATGCCAATCCATCATGTAGAGTTACATGTTTAGGTGAGACGGGTCAGTCTTGCTGAGCCATCGTGCTCACTTCTTGTTTGTTGAAGCATTTGCAGGGTTCTATGAGGAGGAGGCTCCCGAGAAGGAGACGGACCCCCACGAGGGAACCACCGTCAAATGGGAGCCGTGCATGCCACCGTGTTAGTGTGCGTGTGTGTGCTAGTGGGATCATGTTCACGGACTGAACGTGAGACATTTTGCTTAGTCTACGCTCGTGAGTGTGGACTTTAACGATATTTTGATGTAACTATGTTGATAAACAAGTTTATGTAATAAAATTTAGCTTCTGCTTATTGCCTTTCTCGTGTGTTATCCGGTGTTGTCCATTGCAGCATCCCTCAGCGAGATCCTAGATTGTCAGGACCGTCGGGTCCTCACATGGTACCTCAGGAAATTGGTGATTTCCCAAGGTAAAGCGCCCTCCCGAGCGGCTCATGAACCTCGCGTGTGGGAGCATCACTCAGGCGACTGAGGAACCAGTACTACCACTTCGAAACCAAAGCAAAAACCACGAGAAGACGTTGATTCCTCCACCCAACCTCGGGTAAATGCCAGGAAGGCCTAGATCAAGGAAGGCGCGAGCTCGAGACAGAAAGTACTGATGATTGGATCGACACCTTGCATTATTCGAGATGAATTGACCCCTAATAGCTCAAGAAGTAAAGGCCAGTTCAAAGAACAAGGATTGGGCAAAAGAACGGAGGTTGGCAGCTCCAACGGGCAGATGGGTGTTGGTCCAAGCAAAGCCAAGAGAACAAGGGTTGATTCAAGACCTCCTACCAAACGTTCTCGGCTGGTGTCCCGAGAAGGAAGGATCATCGTCGGACCAGGCATCACACCAACACCCAAGCCTAAGATATAAAGGCTGGTTGAACGTGCATGCCCACGACAACCCAAGACATCAATTGGCCAGTCCAAAGAAGCTCCATGACGACTCAACAGATGGGATGTTAAGCCAGCGGGGATGAAACAAGACGTGATCAAGACAATGGCTCCAGGAATAAAGCTAGAACCCCAATGGTGTCCCACAGGGCTCAACAAAACTCAGAAGAGGCGTGTCCAACGCCTGAGGGCTCTGGAACTTGCTGAGGAGAAGAAAGAGAAGCAAAGGGATTGTTGGTTCAACCAAGCATGACCAATGATCACTCAGAAGACTTGGAAGGAGAATAGGATTGCCCGAGAAGAAGTTGGAGATGATGAGAACAAAGAAGACAACTCGGGCAAGGACGAAAACCAAGTCAAGATAAACATGGTGTTTCATTTGCCTTCTGGATTCTGTCTTCTGGAGGTTGAGGTGGTAAAGCTCGATCTAGGAGCTAAGAACGTGGTGTTTGAGAAGCCAGAACAGCTCAGCCAACACATGAAGCCATTGTTTCTGGGGACACATCGATGGAACACCAGTCGGAAGGATGTTGGTCAATGGAAGAGCAGGGGTCAACATAATGCCCATATCCATGTTTGAGAAACTTGAATACTGAGAGAGCGACCTCATCAAGACCAACACGACTTTGAGTGGGTTTTCTGGGGGGCCAATAGAGGCTAAGTGGTTGTTGTCTATGGAACTCACGGTTAGAAGCAAGACAATACCAACAACCTTCTTCATTGTCAACGTGAGGAGTCAATACAACTTGCTCCTTCCACAAGATTGCATTCATTTCAATGGGTGTGTTCTGTCCACGCTTCACCAATATCTTGTCCAGTGGGTTGGCGATGAGGTAGAAATGGTTGAGGCTGATAATTTGGTTTGTACAGCAATGGTCGAGTCATCTGATCTTCAACATGAGGATATTAGGTGTCTCAAAGGTCGGGACTTAACCGACTATGACTTTGTGAGCGTAGGAAGAGATGGGTTTGTGCCCATATGTGTAAAGCTGACTGATTTCACATGGCTCGGTAATGTAACTTGGTAATGCAAGATAAACGAGGTCATTTAACTTGGCTGCAGGAGACAACCGAGCGATATAGTTTAGACATGAACGATATGGGAGAGCTAGTAGAGGACTTTGACGGCTTAGTGAAGCCCGGGCAAGGATTTTCCTTGGTGGATGAACTGGAGGAGATAAACCTCGGGGATGGATTGGCACATCGGCCAACCTTCATCAACAAGAACCTTGGATGTTTCAAGAAGCAAAAGGTAAGCCAGCTACTTAAAGAATGTATGGATTGTTTTGTATAGGAATACTCCGAGATGCCAGGACTTAGCCGAGAGCTTGTGGAACACAAGTTGCCGATCAAGCCAGGTTTTAAACCTCACAAGCAACCATTTAGACGATCCAACTCGGCCATACACGACAAGATCAAGGAAGAAGTGAATAGTCTACTCCAAGCTAAGTTCATTCGGCCATGCAGGTATGCCGAATGGGTGTCAAATATAGTCCCGATAGAGAAGAAAAACACAGGAAAGTTGATGATATGCATAGACTTCCAAGACCTCAGCCGGGCAACAAAAAGATGAGTATCCTATGCCCATTGCCTATGTATTGATCAAGAATGCCTCAGGGCATAAGTTGATCAGTTTCTTGGACGGCAATGCAGGGTACAATCAGATTTTCGTGGCTGAGGAAGACATGATGAAGACAACATTTTGTTGCCCCGGGTTTCTTGGTTTGTTTGAATGGGTTGTCCTGACTTTCGGGTTGAAGAATGCTGGTGCAACATATCAGAGGGCTATGAGTTTGATCTTCCACGACATGTTGGGGGATATTGTTGAGGTGTATATTGATGACCTCGTGGTGAAGTCGGTTGGGTTCCAAGGGCATATGGATGACTTGAGGATGTATTTTGAGAGGATGAGAAAGTATGGCCTTAAGATGAATCCTCTCAAATGTGCGTTTGGCGTGTCGGCTGGACATTTCTTGCGTTTTATCGTGCATGAACATGGCATAGAGGTCGAGCCCAAGAAAGTCGAAGCTATCAGAAGGATAGGAGAGCCGACATTCAAGGAAGACGTACAAAGTTTGCTAGGAAAGGTCAATTACCTAAGGAGGTTTATTGCAAACTTGGTTGGAAAGATCGGAACCTTCATGCCACTCTTGAAACTCAAGCATGAGCATGGGTTCACCTGGGGGGGCAGAGCAGAAGGAGGCTTTCGAGAGGATCAAAGAATACTTGATGAAACCACCCGTCGTGCGTGCACCGCAGAAGAGGCAGCCCTTTTGACTCTATGTAGTTGCCCAAATCCAAGTTATCGGGGCTATTTCAACTTAGGAAAGCCAAGGTAAAGAACATCCTGTGGCTTACTTGAGCAGATGACTCCTAGATGCCGAAATTAGGTACACATTCCTTGAGAAAATTTGTTTACATTTGTATTATACATGTTCCAAGCTTCGGCATTATCTCCTTCCTAGTACGTGCTTCATGACATGTCAACACGATATTGTCAAGCACATGTTGCAACAACCGATTTTGAGTGGCAGGATAGGTAGGGCATACTCATTGGTGGAATATGATTGGTGTTCGAGCCTCTCCGAAGCGTGAAGGGCCATATTGTGGTAGACTTCATCATGGAGCACGATGTGAAACTCGAGGAGGAGTGCATGGTCGATGTACGCCCTTGGAAGTTGTTCTTTGATGCATCGGTCTGCGATAGGGGTCAAGGAATCGGGTACATTTTGGTTTCACCCACAAGTGCAATGTACGAGTTCTCTGTTTGGCTAAACTTCATGTGCACCAACAACCAAGCCGAATATGAGACCTCGCTGAGTGGGCTTAGAGCATTTGGTCAACATGGGGATCAAAGAAGTCAAAGCTTTTGGTGATTCCAAGCTTGTCATCCAGCAGGTCAGTGGTGAAAGCCAATGTTATGATGAAACTTTGAATGGTTATCATGAACGATGTATAGATATCATCAAAATATTGGATACATTTTGTGCCAAACACATACTAAGAGAAGAAAACTAGAAGGCAAACGACTTGGCACAGCGGGCATCGGGCTACGAAGTAAGAAGAGGGAAGTTCCACGTAAAAACAAGGCCGACATTGTCCAAGGACGATGGAATCAAGGTAAAACAACCAATTTATCTAATGAATTGTGGCTTAGAGAGTGTTTTTCGGCATACTCTGTTTGCCCAAAAACAGGGTGGTATGTGTTGGGAACGAAAAATGGTTGTGATGTTTTGCAGGTATGAGAAGACGAGAAACAGAGTGAGCCTTTTATCTTGAAGATTTGAGATACAGATGACTTTGGCAAGAGAACCTGCTCGAGACTGAAAAATCATCTGCAGGAAGCCACTTTACCTCGAAAATCCAAGGTGCAAGCACCCGTGTGGGAGTTCAACCTAAGAAGGCCAGGTTACCTCGTAGCCGCAAGATAGACTAGCTAAACTTTGAGGTGCAGAGGGCGGGCAAGACTTAGTCATTTTCGGGGAGGCTCAAAACTTTGTAAATAGTAAAGTTAGCGTCATGTATTCTTCTAGAAAGTCTAACACGCCATTTGTTCACACATTTAGAAAAGATTGAGTCTTAGAGATTAGAAAGGATCTAATTTTAAACATAGGAGGATAAGATCATTCGGTTTGTATTGAGTCTTTATAAAGGCAACTCTCTGCCGAGAAGAACAAGCACCGGTCAAATCAATACAACAATTTTTCGTTCATCTACTCTCGTTTTTCTTATGTTTCCGTAGTCTGTAGCTTAGTTCGTAGCTTCTTTGTTGCTTTGCCTAGTAAATAATCAGTCCCTCTCCATGTAAGTGAGACTTATCATGTTCCTGATCTCAGGAACCTTACGTTTATCTCAGTTTCGGTGAGCTAAAGTACAGGTGACTTTGATCATGGCGACTCAAACCGACTTCGACACTCTGTTCCATGAACAGCAGCGAGCAGCATCGGCGGCAATCAACGCAGGACTCGCTAGTCTGGCACAAAGAAAAGTGGCAGCGCTGGTGGGGAAGGAAGTGTTAGGGATTGTTTTATTTTCCCTCTGTAACCTAACCCTCACATCCAACGGTCCAAATAAAAAGCCGCACCACCGATTCATCACTTATCTGAATCAATGAGTAGTGAAACGGAGACGCTTCGATGAGACCTGCGCATCTACGGTCTCCGATCGTCCATTAGAGCAAAAGTTGAAGAAGTCAATTTTTTCAACCCTCCACTATTTTGTGTCACCAAGAAAATATTTTTCTAAATATTAGGAACATTACACGTTTTTTGAGACAGGTCAGGTTTTTGTTGATGGGTTAAGTCTTCCGCTGAATTTTTTGTTTCATCT
Organism: Neostapfia colusana; assembly: GCA_030760725.1. NCBI lineage: Eukaryota > Viridiplantae > Streptophyta > Magnoliopsida > Poales > Poaceae > Neostapfia > Neostapfia colusana. The sequence continues at coordinate 54,540,335 of JASWHV010000017.1, forward strand.
ACTATTCATCCTCCCTGGTATCTGATCTTGTACTCCTTCGATCCTACAGCACAACATCTTGTGTGAGAGCCTCACACAAGCTTGTTTCACACACCAATCAGCAATGAACCACCAAAACACATTAACAACTCATTCCATCAGCACAAATAATTCTCTCCTACACATCAAACACAAGCTTAACACGTCCCATGTCATACCATACATCAAGCATCACATGAGTAATCAAAACTTTACATGTAACTCTCACTTTGAACAGAATTTGTCAATGTATTAAGCACACCAAGGTCTCACATATGTGCTCCTCTGCCACGTTCAGTAAACCGATTCGACTGGACACAATGCCCAAGCGTCAATCCCCCTTTGCGCCAAAATACCCTTCCTGCTATGAGACATGTCTCTTCAGAACCGGTTGCCAAAGTAGACCCGATGCAGATGATTAGTATCAGAATCGGTTATTCTTTGGAACCCCAGTTTAGATATTACTCACTATATGATGATTGCTTTTGTTGGATAAGAATCAAGGGGTTTATTCATCATTAGTATCAATTTTTACACTCAGACATCTAGGAGGTGAGTTTAGTCACATATGACGACCAAACTTCTAAAATACTACTTGCTACATTTGCTAGATTATGAGCTTGTACATACATTCCTTATATTCTTTCTAATATTGATAATCAAATGATTTTCATTTCACTTGAATGTCTTGAAAGATCATCACGTATGAGCATCATGGCTTGTGCATTACATTTGCTTTCCTCTTTCTTCTTGAAACCATAAATTACATTTGCATGTACATTAAGAAACATATTGAATATGAGAACCTATTCGCATGAATACGCAGTAGAGAAAATGTGTTTTAGAACCAGTTATTATTTGGAACCAGTTCAGATAATACTCACTAGTATCAATTTGTACATTCAGACATCCAGGAGCTGTGTTTAGGCACATATGATAGCCAAAAAAAATCCTAAAGCACTCGCTAGCTTTGTTAGATTATAAGATTTTACATATATTCTCTTTCGTGCAAGAATTATAAATAATCAACCGATTTTCATCTCTCTTTAATGATTTCCCCTATCATGTATGAGCATATTGGCTTGTGCATTACATTTGCTTTCCCCTATATTTTGCTGTTGTTGGATCGGGAGAACAATCATCCATCAGCAGATACAAGGATTTGTTTTTATTTTAATTAATGGAAACAATAGGAATAAAACTCGTTCCTTTCCCAGATTCATCTCAAACGTTTGTCTCCACAATTAACCGTCTCCCACGTTCTACACAACCGTCTCATGATACCTGTACTTAACCACTAGTCTCTAAATAAAAAGACATTCAGATTACAATCAACCAGTTTTATACACCAACATAAAGAAAGCTAGATAGTTTATTAAATAACAACTGTACTACAATCGAGAAAAACAACAACAGATAGAACTGCTAAACATCCAGCACAAACATAACTAAAAACAAGATAACTAAACTAATTAAGTCTCCAGAAACAACAGATAGAACTGTTGTGTCTATAGGTTTTAAGCTGTATCAAATGGATATTAAAAGTTCTTTTCTTAATGGCTACATAGATGATAAGGTTTTTGTCAAGCAACCACACTGTTTTCAAAATTCAGATTTTCTTAATCATGTTTACAAACTGTCAAAAGCTTTGTATGATCTCAAACAAGCCCCTAGAGCATGGGATGATAGGCTTAAAATATTTTTACCTCACTATGAGTTTACCATGGGCAATGTAGATAAAACTCTTTTTTACTTAAGCTTGGTAATGACTCACTATTTGTTCAATTGTATGTGTACGATATTATCTTTGGATGTGCATCTAATGATATTGTGTCCAAGCTTTCAGCTACAATGAATTCAGAATTTGAGATGATTATGATGGTAGAGTTCACGTACTTTTTGTGGCTGCAAATCAAGCAAACCAAGGATGGAACATTTGATGAGGACATCACAATAGTGGATACTCACATTCCTTCTATTGATATACAAGGACCAATCACAATAGCAAGAGCATGATTACTAAATCATCAGGTGAACTAGTTCCTAAATTCCTATACATGTAAATTCGAGAATGGATCACTATTTAATGATTTAATTGTGATTAGAAACTATGGAGAGGATCATCAAATGATAATAGGAGGTTTTAGGAACGTGGAGAGCCAGCAGGGACGTCCACAAGATGCTAGGAGCAGCCTCCAACTCGAACATCAGTTCAACTCGGAGTCGAGGAGCAGTCCGTCTTTAAATAGACGCTTAGGCTGCATACGGACTCTGTTTTGACCGTTCTACATATGCATGGGAAGCTGAGAAAATAACATTTCCAATGGCTCTGGTCCCACATCAAAATACCTCCGGAAAAAATCTTAATCATCAAAACAATGTTGAGTTTCGAGTCTGTCCGGTGCCACGCCACCATATTGGGCCTTTGGGCCGTATGAGTCCATTAGGGACACGGTAAAAGGTCTTATGGCCAAACCATAGACTTTAAATATTGCAGCTGTAGGCTTTGTTTGGTAGGTTTTTCTTAGATTAATCTGTTCTAAACAGTTTCACCGTTATACAATTTGTGAGACCCCAACTTTGTGATTTCAATTGCATTTTCGTCGTTCTTGCTTGTGTTCCCGGGGGATTAGTGTAAGGGCCTCAGTTTTTGACACACATTAGCAGTGTTCATCACCACACCACACACCTCATTTGAGGAAGGATGATGAACACAAATGAAGAGCAAGTAACAATTATCAACATGCTCATTAGAGAACAAACTCACACATTGCAAAAGTGGTATTTCCCACATGTGATATAGATGGGCTGGACATATGAAAAATCTACACTTTACTAAGGATGTCCATGCAAAGTCTCACCCAAATTCAAAACCCTTTTGAGGTCATTTTGGGTATAGTTAGGAAGAGGGCAGTTTGAAACCATATTCAAATTCAAACTGTTTTTAATCCCATGAATTTAAAAGTGGGAGGCATATTCTTACTCAGCACATTTTTGTGAGCCCACACACCAATTTTCACTCCATTTGGAGTTGATCTTGACATGAGCTAGGTGGGACAAATTCAAACTTTATTTGAATTCAAGACCGGACTTGTGCTGAAATTCACTCAAACCAAACCCAATTTGAGTTCTACTCAATTCAAATGGCTCATGGGTGAATAATTTGAATCACCAGGGGTATTATGGGGCTCACTGTTTACTACAGCGATTAGGAGTAAATTCCAGAGGTTAAAACCCCGGGTGGGACCCACATGTCATAGAGGGAAGAAGGAGAAACTTTCACCCAAAGTCAGAGTCTCGGTGGGAAATTCCACCGAGCAGCTGTCGGCTGTGCCACCGAGCAGCTACCGGTGCCACCAGCTGCTTTCCTCTCCGCGCGCTGGCACCCGGGGCGGTTTGCTCGTGCTTCCACGCGACCGGCACCGCCTCCACTGAGCAGGAGTCGGTCGGCTTTATCTTCTCGCGGGCAAACCTGAGCAGTGGCATTGTCTCTCGCCGCAGCTCTCTGCTCAATCGGGAAAATCAGCAAAACCATCTCCTCCTTCGTCCTTGAGCTGCTAGACAGCCACCTGAGGTTGCACTCCACCTCCCCAACACCAGAAACCCCGAGTTCCGACCTCCTTTGCCCGAGAGCGATCGCCACAGCGGCGACTCAACCACAGCCGAAGGGTAGGCGCCGTGGACAGCGTTCCACAGGTGTTTCCACGGTCCAGCAAGAGAGGCCACAGGAGCGCGCGACCACCGTGCTGCTCTCCTCCAAATTTGGAAGCAAACCGTGAAGAATCCACAGAGAATTTCTAGTTTTTGCTCCGGCGACCGTAACCCGAGCTTCCGGTACGGTTTCTTTAAATTCTCGCTCTATGATCTTTCGGAGGTTATCAAATCCGCACATAGACGCTGGACTAGCCGGCGATCAAGTTCTTTTTTGCATCCGTGGCGTGAAACTGTCTAGGAGTGATGAATTTCGAGCTCGATCGAGGGCGGTCATGGCGGGCACGATCGGTCACACAGTGCCGACCCACTTGCCGCCATCCCCGAACCCTCTTGACACCTTGTCGAGCTTCCTAGAGGTACACTGATGCTGTAGGACCGTTTGTTCGAGGTGTTGGCGGGTTTAGAAACCCCGGTCGATGGTGCCGAACCTCAACCGAGGCCGCGGCACGTCGCCAGGCTAGTTCCGGTCACCCCCAGCCGACCTGACACCACCGACATGTTCCTCAACGTCGACAACCCCCTGGCGGCGAGTTTCAGACCATGGGAGGTCCGGCAGCGGCGAGCCGGCGAGCCCCGAGTCTGCTCCGACGAGGTCGGTGGCGCGGGTGCGAGAGAACGGCGGGAGGAAGAAGAAGCCGGCTGGCCCACGTGTCAGCAGCTGAAGAATTTAAATCGGGATCGGGTGTGGCCGGGGATCGACTGTGCTGGCGCGCAAATACCCTGTGAGCTCCGGTGTGCCGGACACCTCCGCGCTCGACACGTGTGGTATCCCCGGTGGGCCGGACACCTCCGCGCTTGACACGTGTCCCCACGGGCCCCGATAGTTTAAACTTTTCCCCGATTTTCAGAATTCATCCAAACTTCATGTCCTCATAACTTTGGCTAGAAAGCTCCAAATTGAGTGAACCAAATTTTGCTGGATTCAGCTCTCTGAGTACTTTCTAGCAAATCAAGTTTCACTTCATGAAATTACTTAATTCTCCAGAATTAAATCCTCAAAGTTTAAACTGTTGGAATTTTAACTGGAGAATCCTGTGGAGGAAAATCCTGAAATTTTGCTGGGATGTTCACCAAAATATCCCTGAACTACCATAAAAATTTCAGATCCATTTGAGCTCATTTGATCCACCTAATGGTGTGATTAGTGAAACTGTTCCAGAGAAAATAGAAAATGTTCAGAAACATTTTCAGAATTTTCTCTGAAATTGTTTAGCTCATATCTTTAGTTAGGAACTTCCAAATTAAGTGAGACCAACTCGAACCCTCTGAAAATCTAGTTTTCAGAAAGTCATAGTTTGCTTCATGAAAATTCCTAGAACACTCTAAGAGTTCCAATTAAGGTCAAGGACATAATTAATTGTGGAGGGCTCAAATGAGCTTTGCTGCAACTAAAACTTGACCAAGTCTCTGTTTAGGTTGTAACCAAGCCACAGTAAAAGTTTCACAGTCATTAGGTCTGTCTAGAAAGGGTTATAGACTTCACAACTTCAAAGTTAACACAAATGCATTTAAATTGATATGATATATTGCTCTTATCATGTAGTCGCTAAGGTCGAGGAGGAACCCGAAGTCCTAGACTTCGTTACTCCGGAGGAACAGCTAGCCTACGACCAAGAGCAGCAAGGCAAGCTCCGGTTTGCATTAACCTTTTTACAAATTTTTATTGTTTTGAGCACATACTTGTTTCCTTTATTCTGTGCATTAGAGTCTTGTTTGGAAGCCCCACTGCATAGCCAAGAGAACCATGGGTTGGGTTAGGATTGCAAACCCCGTTAGCTACTGCATTGCTAGGATAGAGTAGGATTCGGTACAAGTCGAGTAGTTGGAACTACTCGCGAGAATAGGCTAGAGGCACATTGCTCGGGTAGAGATAGCACATGATACACATGGCAAGAAAATGAGACCGAGCAGAGAGTAAGGGCAGCAGGACTTTGGGGCCTGTGTGCTGTAGCTCCGCTTGTGTCGATTGAGGACCGAGCCGTGTGCGGGCCTGTTGAACAAGCTAGAACAGTACCGAAGACCTACCGGCTATATGGGAACCGGGAAACTGATGTAACTCGGGTAGCTGGGTATTGAGGCATTGCCCGTCGTTCAGAGGGTAGGTTGAGAGCTCGAGGTGTAAATCGACTGGCGGCACAGAGATGCGCGTGCAGAGACCTCTTGCTCGGGATGATGGGACCGGTTCAATATTTGGCTGACGGGTGAAAGGTAGTCGCGTACGGCGTCCGTGATGGTTGTTGTAGGCAACATCGAGTACGGGCGTACATGATGGGTTGTTCGGGTAACCCTGCAGGTGTAAATTGATTATAATCGCCGTCCCTCGTGGTTAGTGAGTACCACTTGTTCACTGTACCGTGACGTAGAAAGAACAGGCTAGTTACATGTTAAAATGTTGCTGATTGAAAGCTGGACATTGATTGTTAATGATATGCTGTAGATTAGAGCTAACTAAAGTTCTTTTCAACTTTGGGCAAAGTACGTGAGAGAAATGCGTTTCTTGTTTGATTGCGGCTCTCTCATGTGCCTTAGCGTAAGGTTCTCCACAGCCTGCTGCTAAAACTTGAAAGTAAGGTCCTACTAATTAGGCGAGTCCTTGCAACTGAATTTTTACCTCATGTAACCCATTACCCTCATGTAGAAGTTCCATGTTTAGGTGAGACAGGTCAGACTTGCTGAGCCTTCGTGCTCACTGCTTGTGTTTGAAGCTTTTGCAGGGTTCTATGAGGAAGGGACTCCCGAAGAGGAGACGGAACCCCAGGAGGGGAACCCCGTCGAGTGGGAGTCGTGCACGCCGCAGAGTTAGTGTGCGTGTGTGCTAGCAAGGACACGTTCGAGGGCTGAACGTGCACTTGATGCTTAATCTACGCCCGCAAGTGTAGACTGAACTTATTTTGATGTAAACATGTTCATAACTTGTTTATGTAATAAAATTCCGCTTCCGCTTTGTACCTTTGACGTGTGTTATCCGGTGCTGTGCAACCCAGCACCCCTCAGCGTGATCCTGGCTCGACAGTCCCAATGGGGTCGTGTCAGCGCTGGTATCAGAGCTCGCTTGAGGTTTAACACAGTACAAAGGTCTTCTTTTTCAAAAATCCAGTGAGGAACGAGTTAGTAGCCCGTATAAGGATGTTATTAGCATATAGAAAGTGGCATATTAACCTATTTGTTATGTCAGAAAATCGTGCATCTCGGGACGTTTATGTCTTGGGGGGTGCACGTAAACGCTGTCCACCAGTGCGCACAAGCTGAAGGGTGGAGCCCCACGGGTGGCAGGTAACCCGACCCGCTTTAGTATCCTCTACGACTCTTCATGTCGTTTGGGGTATTCGAGCAACGTCTGTCCCTGGCGTGCGTGGTGCAATTTGGGAGACCCCGTCACGTGGTCTGAAACGTGAACACGTAACTCAAGGCGTGTTTGGCTTGAGAACATCCGGGCGAGTGATGACGGCCGGGTGTACGAACTGTATGGATTCCGGGCTCGGTGTGCAGCCGAGTCTGATGATTGTTTGAGTTTATGCAGGTAGCCTGACCATGAAACAGTAGACGTGTAGCATCCGTGTGCGAGTGACGTTTAGTGCCACTGAAATAACGAAGCCGGCTAAGTCTGGTATAGGTTTTCCTTTGTGAGGACGTAGTACCGACATAATCTGGTGACGCATCGACGTCACACCCAACTAAATGAACAAATTTATTGAAAACTTGAAAGTTTTGATCCATAGTAGTAAAACTTGATGTAACTCCTTCCCTTGAACAAGATATTCAAAGTTAACAAGTTTTCAACTTATAGGTTTTAAGGACAGAGCACTCTGTTTTCAGCTGAGTCAAGGCTGAAGTTAATCAGAGGTTAGAGGTTGAGTTTTTTCCGAGGCTGGGGTCGTATGATACATTTCTGGAAAGCGATGGAAGAGCTTTACAACTCTTCTGTTGAGGTACAGAGGTGTTTCATCCCTTAACCAATCGAAAAATGCAGTAGAGTTGAAGCTGTCCAGAAAACAGGGCAGAGCAAAGACTCTCTGTAGACTCTCTGTAAATTAAGCATAATTTCCTGCATAAAAATCTAAAAATAGAAAATGAGGTAATTCTGGAAAGCTTATGAGATAGGGTACAACTTTGTAACAGAAAGTTTTGTCAGATTAGGAATAGAAGTAACTAGGATTCTTGGATCAAATCAGTACCTAAGGCAGGGAGGTGCTGTCCAATTGTTTCCAGAAATTCTGTTAACTTTGACATCTCATAACTTTTGAACCAAGACAGATCTTAGGCCAAGCAAATACTTTCTGGAAAGCTGTTGAAGTTAGCTTTAACTTTGATGTTGAGCTCCAGAACTGGTTTTGCATTTAGTAGGGCCTAAATCAGGTTGAAATGGAAACTGGTCAGGGCTGTCATGAGAACAGCAGATCACCAGTCAAATTTGTTTCAAATTTGAACTATGTTTCCAAGTTTTATGGGTTCAATGACATGTTTTATGTTATAACTCAGAGGTTTACTGTTTAAATAAATATTTGACATTTCTCAAATATATTTTTACAGATGGCAGCAGATAAACAGTTGGAGAACGGGTGGGTGGCTTCCCACTGTTCTGACCGTAGCGGCTACCCGGAAGCATTGTGGCAAATGCTCCAATATTTCGGGTACAACCAGATGCCACAATACTTCGCCAAGGAAGAAGGCGAAGAGGGGAACAAGACGTGGACGATCCATGTCGAGGTTCCTGCAGGGCCTACGCCACCCGGTTGGGTGCCATTCACCGTCACGGTGAGAGGAAGACAACCGGAAGGGATGTGGCAAGTGGCAGCCCGTGACACTATGTCACGTTTCTGCCAACTACACGTGCAGGCTATGGAGGGCACTCCATACGCACTCGTTCCGGTGGAGGGACGAGCTCAGCATGTGTGGGAAAATTTCAGCAAGCATGATGGTCCCAAAAGCGTCATTATGCTTAGAGGGTAGAGTTTACCCTACGTCTCTCATAATCTTAGAGGGACAAAAGGTCGATGTCATCTTAGAGATGTCGGTGTTAACCCGCCACGGCGCTGTTTTAGACACCGTCCTCCGAGTCGTGCACTTGAACTCAGAAGTGCACGAGTCTCACTCATTATTTCTGGACAGTACAGAAATAAAACTCCCAAGTGTCTATCAAGCCACAACCATCAGATTGGAAGATATTTCAGTGGTCCGAGAGTTCCCTGACGTATTCCCGGATGATTTGCCGGGGATGCCGCCTGATAGAGAGGTGGAGTTCAAGATTGAACTTGCACCGGGAACCACGCCAATATCCCGAAGGCCGTACAAGATGGCACCCAAGGAATTGGCTGAATTGAAGACTCAGCTCACGGACCTTCTGGAGAAGGGTTTTATTAGGCCGAGCTCCTCGCCATAGGGCTGTTCGGCATTATTTGTCAAGAAGAAAGATGAGACGTTGCGGCTTTGCATGGACTATCGTCCATTAAATGCCGTAACCATCAAGAACAAGTACCCGTTGCCACGGATCGACATGTTGTTTGATCAGTTGGTCGAAGCAAAGATCTTTTCCAAGATGGATTTAAGATCTGGGTACCATCAGATTAAGATAAGGGCTGAGGACATTCCGAAGACGGCTTTCTCGACGAGGTACGGACTTTATGAGTACCTGGTCATGTCATTTGGCCTCACCAATGCTCCAGCTCACTTCATGTACTTGATGAACTCGGTATTCATGCCGGAGCTGGACAAGTTTGTCGTGGTCTTCATCGATGACATTCTGGTATATTCCAAGTCGGAGGAAGATCACAAGAAACATCTGCGTATAGTCTTGCAACGGCTGCGGGATCACAAGTTATACGCAAAATTCAGCAAATGCGAGTTTTGGATATCGCAAGTGCCTTTTCTCGGGCATATCATCTCAGCGGAGGGTATCGCTGTGGACCCGAGCAAGATCACGCAAGTGCTGAACTGGAAATCCCCAAGAACTGTTCATGAGGTACGGAGTTTCCTCGGACTCGCGGGATATTATCGGAGGTTCATTCCGAACTTCTCGAAGATTGCCAAGCCAATGACAGAGCTGCTGAAGAAGGCTACCAAATATGTTTGGAGTCCAACATGTGAAGCAGCATTCAAGGCTTTAGTCAAGCACCTGACATCAGCACCGGTTTTGGTGCAGCCAGACACAACAAAACCGTTCGATGTGTACTGCGATGCATTCGGCATTGGGCTCGGATGTGTGCTGATGCAAGACCGAAGGGTGGTCGCGTATGGGTCATGGCAGCTTAGAAACCATGAGCAAAATTATCCAACTTACGACTTGGAGCTCGCTGCCGTGGTACTTGCACTGAAGATGTGGAGGCACTACCTACTCGGTAACCTCGTACATCTATATGCCGACCATAAAAGCCTCAAGTACATATTCACTCAGAAGGAGCTGAACATGAGGCAACGAAGATGGTTAGAACTGATAAAGGATTACGAGATAGAGATCCATTATCATCCGGGCAAGGCAAACCTAGTGGCAGATGCGCTGAGCCGCAAGTCACACGTCAACAATCTGATCATCACACCGTTGGAAGAGAGTGAACCACCACTACATGTGATTCCATACGGAGCTCTCTACAACCTAGCTTTGATCCCCACCATCCGTGAAGAGATAGCGGCAGCCCAGAAGAATGACAAGGGCATGTCACATTTGCGGAGACGTGTAGACAGTGGGGAGTTGAAATGTTTCCGGAAGGACGGAGACGGCATCCTATGGTTCAAGGACCGGATCGTCGTACCCCGAAACCCGGAACTACGAAAGAAGATCTTTGATGAGGCTCACTTATCAAAGTTCTCTATTCACCCCGGCAGCAACAAGATGTATCAAGAACTCAGAAGCAAGTTTTGGTGGACACGGATGAAGCGTGAGACTGCAAAATACGTGTCCGAGTGTGATACATGTCGAAGGGTGAAGGCAGACCACATGTGGAAACCGGGACTGTTGCAACCACTGGGCATTCCTGCCTGGAAGTGGGAGGATGTGAGCATGGACTTCATCGTCGGTTTACCCACCACCTTGCAGAAACATGATTCTGTGTGGGTGATCGTCGATCGGCTCACCAAAGTTGCCCATTTCATCCCGGTCAACACCAACTACAACGCCAAGAAGTACGCTGAACTGTACATCTCACGGATCCTATGCTTGTACGGCGTACCCCGTACTGTCATTTCGGATCGGGGCACTTTATTTGTGTCCCGTTTTTGGGAGCAGCTGCACGCTGCCTTGGGGACGAAGCTGATCCGTAGTTCAGCATACCACCCGCAAACGGAGCGGGTAAATCAAATCTTAGAAGACATGTTACGAGCTTGCGCTATCAACCACGGCAAGAATTGGGATGATCACTTGCCGTTAGCCGAGTTCTCATACAATAATGGGTACCAAGACAGCATCAAGATGGCACCTTACGAGGCGCTATACGGGCGGAAATGCCGCACACCGTTGAACTGGTGTGAATCTGGCGAAAGGGTTACCTTCGGGATTGACCTCGTCAACAACGCGGAAGAAAAAAGTTCGACTAATTCAAGCGAACCTAAAAGCCGCTCAATCCCGTCAGAAGCAGTATGCGGACTGGAGAAGGCGCCCATTACAATTCGAAGTTGGAGATCACGTATACCTACGGGTGTCTCCAATGAAGGGCGTAAACAGATTTGGGGTGAGAGGAAAGTTGGCACCCCGATTCGTCGGTCCATTTCAGATTACCGAGAGATGTGGATCAGTGGCATACCGGCTGAAGTTACCAGAAGCACTTTCCGGCGTGCATGACGTCTTTCACATTTCCCAGCTGAGGAAGTGTCTCAAGCTATCAACTACAGTTCAGCTGGAATACATTGAAGAACTGCAACCGGATCTCACCTATCGGGAGGAACTGGTGCAGATTATTGATGAAAAGGCCCGAACCACACGCAACCGTACGTTGTGGTTCTACAAGGTTCTATGGAGTAATCACTCCATGGACGAAGCGACATGGGAGAGCAAAGAATTCCTTCGCACTAACTACCCCGATTTCTTCACGTCGCATATCCGGTAATTTTCCACCGTCCTCTCTCTCATTTTCACCTTATAATCTCGGGACGAGATTCTTTTAAGGGGGGAGGAATGTAAGGGCCTCAGTTTTTGACACACATTAGCAGTGTTCATCACCACACCACACACCTCATTTGAGGAAGGATGATGAACACAAATGAAGAGCAAGTAACAATTATCAACATGCTCATTAGAGAACAAACTCACACATTGCAAAAGTGGTATTTCCCACATGTGATATAGATGGGCTGGACATATGAAAAATCCTACACTTTACTAAGGATGTCCATGCCAAGTTTCACCCAAATTCAAAACCCTTTTGAGGTCATTTTGGGTATAGTTAGGAAGAGGGCAGTTTGGAACCATATTCAAATTCAAACTGTTTTTAATCCCATGAATTTAAAAGTGGGAGGCATATTCTTACTCAGCACATTTTTGTGAGCCCACACACCAATTTTCACTCCATTTGGAGTTGATCTTGACATGAGCTAAGTGGGACAAATTCAAACTTTATTTGAATTCAAGACCGGACTTGTGCTGAAATTCACTCAAACCAAACCCAATTTGAGTTCTACTCAATTCAAATGGCTCATGGGTGAATAATTTGAATCACCAGGGGTATTATGGGGCTCACTGTTTACTACAGTGATTAGGAGTAAATTCCAGAGGTTAAAACCCCGGGTGGGACCCACATGTCATAGAGGGAAGAAGGAGAAACTTTCACCCAAAGTCAGAGTCTCGGTGGGAAATTCCACCGAGCAGCTATCGGCTGTGCCACCGAGCAGCTACCGGCGCCACCAGCTGCTTTCCTCTCCGCGCGCTGGCGCCCGGGGCGGTTTGCTCGTGCTTCCACGCGACCGGCACCGCCTCCACTGAGCAGGAGTCGGTCGGCTTTATCTTCTCCCGGGCAAACCTGAGCAGTGGCATTGTCTCTCGCCGCAGCTCTCTGCTCAATCGGGAAAATCAGCAAAACCATCTCCTCCTTCGTCCTTGAGCTGCTAGACAGCCACCTGAGGTTGCACTCCACCTCCCCAACACCAGAAACCCCGAGTTCCGACCTCCTTTGCCCGAGAGCGATCGCCACAGCGGTGACTCAACCACAGTCGAAGGGTAGGCGCCGTGGACAGCGTTCCACAGGTGTTTTCACGGTCCAGCAAGAGAGGCCACAGGAGCGCGCGACCACCGTGCTGCTCTCCTCCAAATTTGGAAGCAAACCGTGAAGAATCCACAGAGAATTTCTAGTTTTTGCTCCGGCGACCGTAACCCGAGCTTCCGGTACGGTTTCTTTAAATTCTTGCTCTATGATCTTTCGGAGGTTATCAAATCCGCACATAGACGCTGGACTAGCCGGCGATCAAGTTCTTTTCTGCATCCGTGGCGTGAAACTGTCTAGGAGTGATGAATTTCGAGCTCGATCGAGGGCGGTCATGGCGGGCACGATCGGTCACACGATGCCGACCCACTTGCCGCCATCCCCGAACCCTCTTGACACCTTGTCGAGCTTCCTAGAGGTACACTGATGCTGTAGGACCGTTTGTTCGAGGTGTTGGCGGGTTTAGAAACCCCGGACGACGGTGCCGAACCTCAACCGAGGCCGCGGCACGTCGCCGGGCTAGTTCCGGTCACCCCCAGCAGACCTGACACCACCGACATGTTCCTCGATGTCGACAACCCCCTGGCGGCGATTTTCAGACCATGGGAGGTCCGGCAGCGGCGAGCCGGCGAGCCCCGAGTCTGCTCCGACGAGGTCGGCGGCGCGGGCGCGAGAGAACGGCGGGAGGAAGAAGAAGTCGGCTGGCCCACGTGTCAGCGGCTGAAGAATTTAAATCGGGATCGGGTGTGGCGGGGGATCGACTGTGCTGGCGCGCAAATACCCTGTGAGCTCCGGTGTGCCGGACACCTCCGCGCTCGACACGTGTGGTATCCCCGGTGGGCCGGACACCTCCGTGCTCAACACGTGTCCCCACGGGCCCCGATAGTTTAAACTTTTCCCCGATTTTCAGAATTCATCCAAACTTCAAGTCCTCATAACTTTGGCTAGAAAGCTCCAAATTGAGTGAACCAAATTTTGTTGGATTCAGCTCTCTGAGTACTTTCCAGCAAATCAAGTTTCACTTCATGAAATTCCTTAATTCTCCAGAATTAAATCCTCAAAGTTTAAACTGTTGGAATTTTAACTGGAGAATCCTGTGGAGGAAAATCCTGAAATTTTGCTGGGATGTTCACCAAAATATCCCTGAACTACCATAAAAATTTCAGATCCATTTGAGCTCATTTGATCCACCTAATGGTGTGATTAGTGAAACTGTTCCAGAGAAAATAGAAAATGTTCAGAAACATTTTCAGAATTTTCTCTGAAATTGTTTAGCTCATATCTTTAGTTAGGAACTTCCAAATTAAGTGAGACCAACTCGAACCCTCTGAAAATCTAGTTTTCAGAAAGTCATAGTTTGCTTCATGAAAATTCCTAGAACACTCTAAGAGTTCCAATTAAGGTCAAGGACATAATTAATTGTGGAGGGCTCAAATGAGCTTTGCTGCAACTAAAACTTGACCAAGTCTCTGTTTAGGTTGTAACCAAGCCACAGTAAAAGTTTCACAGTCATTAGGTCTGTCTAGAAAGGGTTATAGACTTCACAACTTCAAAGTTAACACAAATGCATTTAAATTGATATGATATATTGCTCTTATCATGTAGTCGCTAAGGTCGAGGAGGAACCCGAAGTCCTAGACTTCGTTACTCCGGAGGAACAGCTAGCCTACGACCAAGAGCAGCAAGGCAAGCTCCGGTTTGCATTAACCTTTTTACAAATTTTTATTGTTTTGAGCACATACTTGTTTCCTTTATTCTGTGCATTAGAGTCTTGTTTGGAAGCCCCACTGCATAGCCAAGAGAACCATGGGTTGGGTTAGGATTGCAAACCCCGTTAGCTACTGCATTGCTAGGATAGAGTAGGATTCGGTACAAGTCGAGTAGTTGGAACTACTCGCGAGAATAGGCTAGAGGCACATTGCTCGGGTAGAGATAGCACATGATACACATGGCAAGAAAATGAGACCGAGCAGAGAGTAAGGGCAGCAGGACTTTGGGGCCTGTGTGCTGTAGCTCCGCTTGTGTCGATTGAGGACCGAGCCGTGTGCGGGCCTGTTGAACAAGCTAGAACAGTACCGAAGACCTACCGGCTATATGGGAACCGGGAAACTGATGTAACTCGGGTAGCTGGGTATTGAGGCATTGCCCGTCGTTCAGAGGGTAGGTTGAGAGCTCGAGGTGTAAATCGACTGGCGGCACAGAGATGCGCGTGCAGAGACCTCTTGCTCGGGATGATGGGACCGGTTCAATATTTGGCTGACGGGTGAAAGGTAGTCGCGTACGGCGTCCGTGATGGTTGTTGTAGGCAACATCGAGTACGGGCGTACGTGATGGGTTGTTCGGGTAACCCTGCAGGTGTAAATTGATTATAATCGCCGTCCCTCGTGGTTAGTGAGTACCACTTGTTCACTGTACCGTGACGTAGAAAGAACAGGCTAGTTACATGTTAAAATGTTGCTGATTGAAAGCTGGACATTGATTGTTAATGATATGCTGTAGCTTAGAGCTAACTAAAGTTCTTTTCAACTTTGGGCAAAGTACGTGAGAGAAATGCGTTTCTTGTTTGATTGCGGCTCTCTCATGTGCCTTAGCGTAAGGTTCTCCACAGCCTGCTGCTAAAACTTGAAAGTAAGGTCCTACTAATTAGGCGAGTCCTTGCAACTGAATTTTTACCTCATGTAACCCATTACCCTCATGTAGAAGTTCCATGTTTAGGTGAGACAGGTCAGACTTGCTGAGCCTTCGTGCTCACTGCTTGTGTTTGAAGCTTTTGCAGGGTTCTATGAGGAAGGGACTCCCGAAGAGGAGACGGAACCCCAGGAGGGGAACCCCGTCGAGTGGGAGTCGTGCACGCCGCAGAGTTAGTGTGCGTGTGTGCTAGCAAGGACACGTTCGAGGGCTGAACGTGCACTTGATGCTTAATCTACGCCCGCAAGTGTAGACTGAACTTATTTTGATGTAAACATGTTCATAACTTGTTTATGTAATAAAATTCCGCTTCCGCTTTGTACCTTTGACGTGTGTTATCCGGTGCTGTGCAACCCAGCACCCCTCAGCGTGATCCTGGCTCGACAGTCCCAATGGGGTCGTGTCAATTAGCCTTATTGATGAGGACAAGCGTGTGAAGCATGGTTGGTAATCAACGGAGTGGTGTAGTGATTGCAGAGTTTGTTCGGGTTCTGCTCGAGTGCCTCAGATCATCAACGGCGAGATCTCCACTTCAACCGCCCTACCTTTCGGAAGATCGGGTCTGCTATCTTTCTCATCAATTGGTATCAGATTCTTGGTTGCCCATTAGGTAATTTCGTTTTCTGTTAGATTAGATTTGTTCTCATAACTAGAGTCTAAAAAAAAGCAAAAAAATATCATGTTTACCATATCCTAGCCCATAGTGACTGCAATTTCGTTTTTTAGTTTGCATTGTTGAGTTTGTGTTCATGTGGTCGAGTCTTGTTGCTGGTTTAGATTCGTGCTTTTGGGTCTTAGTTCATCACTTTGGCCATTTTTTATTTCTGCTTACCTATTCCATCATCCCTAATTAACAAGTCGATCCACCACGATCATCGGTTTGCCCTAGCTAGCCACCTCGCGTGAACTCCCGCATCGTCAGCCCTAGATAGATCATAAACCTTCGTGTCAGTCCTGCTTGCATCACCATACGCTATCCCATCAGTTTCTCAAAATCCTTGTCATTTCACATCGATTGCACAATTCCAAAACCAAGTTGGAAACAAAGTCGAAAAATACTGAATCAGGCAGCCTACCTTAAAACGGTCATAACTTTCGCATACAAACTCGAAATCTATCTACTCAAAATTTCGCATCCGGCTTTCTGCCGCTTCGCCACATTGGGCAAAATTTGATTGGCCAAATTCCCTTTGGAAGATAGGCTATCCGTACTACGAAGTTGTAGCACAAATTTAAAGAAGATTGATTTTCTATAGGCAGCATCTTACATCCAATTGAGATGAAAATTTGTGTGTTTTCTATTTTGTGGATCCAGATTAAAAGAAAACTATCATAAAAATATTACAAAAAATAGTGAAGAGAGAGAGCACATATATTAAAGCATTGGCAGCACACATTCTAAAGCAATTGGTCTATATCACTTGTGTTGTACTTGTTGGTTATATCATTTTGTCTTTCTACTTGTCTTTCTACTTCCTCGTATTGTGCTAGGCCTAGGACACTTGTTTAACCAGCAACATTTACTACATTGAATATTTATTTATACTTGTTTTGTTGTTAATGATTTTTGCTCATTATTAGCCATCATATTGTGCCATCCAACCTCCAGTTTTTCTCTTGAGCAGAACAGGTACAACATTGTAATCATTCCACGTTTCATTGGTTCTTCTCACTGTCCACCGTTTACCACCTGCTGTGTCGGTAAGAACACTTGTAAGAGCGTGGTAAGACGCTTGAGAGAGAGTGTTCGCTTCCATCTTTTACATTGCCATTGACCTTTGTAGTTGATAGTGATAACACTTTTTTTGTCCTTTCTTTCCTACTAACAATGGCACGAGAAAACAAAGATGATGAATGTGTTCAGCATGCTGAGTTACGTGACATGATGAGCATGATGATTGATATGTTCACCAAAACCCACGCATCAATAGAGGACTCATTGACGACCTGGAGTCGCCATGTTTCTGATCTTATAGGGTGGATATATCCTCTGGAGGCTCGGCTGCCTCCAATTGAAGGACAAGAAGACAATGCTAACGGTATGTATGAACATAATAATCAGCCACAACTTCTGCATAATTGTTGAGGTATGGGAGGTAATAATCGTTATAATAAAAATTTTAATCATCCTCCTAATGATCCTTTTGGTGAAGTTAAATTTACTATACCCTCATTTTTTGGTGCTTATGACGCTGAGACTTATCTTGATTGGGAGATGACGGTAGAGCAAAAATTTAATTCTCATCTTGTTCCTGAACAACATAGAGTTTGCCAAGCTACTAGTGAGTTTAAGGATTTTGCTATCATATGGTGGAATGAACTTGTTAAAACTAGAACTGATACACAAACATAGGACAGATTAAAGGAAGCTATGCGTGTTAGATTTGTTCCTCCTTCCTTTCAGCGGGACCTTCATAAAAAATTATAGCGTTAGATCAAGGTAACATGTCCATAGAGAAGTACTATCAAGAGCTATAAAAGGGTACCTTGCATTGTGAGGTAGTAGAGGACATGGATAATAAAATAGCTATATTCTATGGGGGCTAGAGGCGTGAAATTCAGGACATTGTTGATTATAAAGAATATGATACTATTAACAGATTGTTTCAGTTTGCTATATTGGCAGAAAAGAATTGCAGGGCCGCCAACAGCAGCAACAACGTACGAGGAACAGCTTCACGCTGTGACCAATGTCTACACCATCCAAAACAGCACCATCTTCGAGCTTTCGTGCAGCCAGTACTCCATCCAATGGTGGACCATGCTCTACATCTTCTGCTCCACTGTCTCGCGCACCAGAGGGCAGCATGTCAACACCATCCAAGGATCTGAACAGACCTACTTCTTTCACTCCTTCCATGAGTCACACTTCCGTCATTAAGTGTCAATGCTGCCTGGGGATTGGTCATGTGATGAAAGATTTCCCTAGCAAACGAGCATAAATAGCACGTGATGATGGTGAATACGATAGCACTTTGGATGTTGAAGATGAATATTATCTTGCCACTAACGTTGCAGGGCCGATTGACAAACAGTAAGCACCGACGAATAGGTACTTCGTACAGCAGCTACAGAAAAATAGAGGGGCATAATTGTGCAGCGTGCTTTGAGCTCAAAAGTTGAGGCAGATGACAAGCTACAATAATATAATCCCTTTCACATGTTCCTCGTTGTCAAGGACTGCTGTGTACACACAATCAATGATGGTGGCAGCTGCAATAATTTAGTGAACATGGACATGGTCAAGAAACTTGGGTTTACAACAATAGCATACCCCCCATCCATACTATATTCAATGGTTGAACAACAGCGGAAAGTTCGGGTAACACAAAAAGCAAGAGTGCACTTTTCTATTTGTTCCTACCATGATTTTGCTGATTTTGATGTCGTACCTATGGATTCTTGTTCTCTTTTGTTTGGACGTCATTGGAAATTTGCTATGGGTGCTATTCTCATGTATAAAGGAAAGAAAATTACATTGCTCCCTATGACTCCTACTGAAATAGTGCATTATAGGAAAAGTAAAACACGTAATGATAAGGCAAAGTCACTAAATTCTGAAAAACAGTAAGTAATTAAATTAGAATCACCTACCTTGATGGCATCTAAATCTGATTTTGCTGATTTATTTGAGGCTAACATGATGCGTCTATGCCTTAATATGCAAAGAGGCCATCTTTTCACTGTAGGGAAATAGGCGATGCGCTACTCTAGCAATTCGATTGTACCACCCAGGAAACATGCGAGTAAGGAGGTCATGGATCATTACCACTAGACGCGCAGCGCAGCAGATCGTAGATGCGCGTCGGTGTAGGAGAAGTAGACGATCATGTTCGTCTCCTCCTGAATCCTCGTCACAGGAACGTCGTCACGTCACCATAGCCGATCAGCGCAGCAGTGACAGCAGCGCCTCCACGGAGTCCACACGTACAGGGAGGAATGCCGTGCATCGGTGTGCTAGCACCGCGCGCACGACAGGGGTTTCAGCGGCTGGCCTGTGAGGGGCGGCGGCTGGGGCTGTTATGCGGTGGAGTCATCTGCCCCTAACTCTACCCCTCATATTTATAGGCGCGCTAATGGGCTTTTAGGTCATAGGCCCATTAGTACCCTAATTTCTTATGGATCAAATATCCATCAGGCCTTTATCCGAATTGTTATGATTGCCTCTTGGGCATATCACCAACAATCTCCCACTTGCACTAGAGACAATCATATAGCCAAGTTTTTCAATATTCCATCCCCGTAAGTGTGTGACCCGTTAGGTTCATGTATAGTCGGTTATGAATGAAAACCGTTTTCAAACACAAGTCAGTAGAGGTACCTAGCAGGACATACTGACTCCCGAATGTACATAAAGATCATATCGGCTGAACCTAGATACATTCACATGCTAATTCTTTTGCCACACGATACCAGTCAAGCTAAAAGCGAGATACGTGTCATCCTTGTGATAGCTCGACCATTCACTCGATCAAATAGTGGATTCAATCTATGGCTAACTTTTAGTCATAATGATTCCTTAATCACTTTGGCATGGCCATGCACTTTCAATCCAACTATCTCGAGGGGCCCAGAGATATCTCTCCTGTTATTTAGGAGGGGCAAATCCCATATTGATCCGCACACATCTCATTCCATGCTTCATCATGTACCTGAAGACTATTTTTATGACCACCCAGTTACGGAGTAGCGTTTGATAGTTTCAAAGTGCACAACTACACATAGTGAGAAACAATGGCGATCTCAGGTCTAAGAATCTAGTAGGTGTATCACTCAAGACCAACTGATGGCACATATGTAAATAACAATCCCAACAGTGTCTCGGAATGGGTCTATCCAACACCATGTTCACTAACATGTGTTCACATTATTAATTTGATATCTCCATATCTATGATCCGTGAAACGTGATCATCAATTAATACATGTGCTAGTCTGCGTACTATCATTATCTCATATAACAATGTAGATTAGGGATAATTTTGAGTAACATTATAATTAACAAAGAGTCTCACGAACAAGTTACATACTTGATGATCAATGTGAATAATAGTTACTCAAACAGTACATAAACATAGCTATA
The DNA here is from genome assembly GCA_030760725.1 of Neostapfia colusana. Classification (NCBI taxonomy): domain Eukaryota; kingdom Viridiplantae; phylum Streptophyta; class Magnoliopsida; order Poales; family Poaceae; genus Neostapfia; species Neostapfia colusana. The sequence goes on from JASWHV010000017.1 coordinate 54,560,962, forward strand.
ACACAAGTCTCCCACGTACACACTAGGATCACTGATGTAAGTATCTAATACCCATAGATCTCGTGTGCGCCTCATGCTTTGATTGTGGAAGAGGCTTTGTCAATGGATCTGCCACATTTAAATCCGTATGCACCTTGCATATATTCACATCACCTCGGTCGATAATCTATCAAATCAGATGATAGCGTCGTAGTATATGTTTGGATCTTTTGTGTGATCTAGGCTTCTTTGCCTGTGTAATGGCTCCATTATTGTCGCAATAGAGATCCACAGGTCCGGACGCACTAGGAACAACACCCAACTAAGAAACAAATTTTCTGATCCAAACAGTTTCCTTTGTAGCTTCAGAAGCTGCAATATACTCTACCTCCGTCTTTGAATCTGCTATTGTGTCTTGCTTGGAACTTTTCCAGCTCACTGCCCCTCCATTGAGGCAGAACACAAAAACCAGATTGCGATCTAGAGTCATCCTTGTCTGTTTGGAAGCTAGCATCGGTGTAACCTCTTACAACGAGCTCTTCTTCACCTCCAAACACTAGGAACACATCCTTAGTTCTTCTCAAGTACTTAAGAATGTTTTTGACAACTGTCCAATGAGCCTCACCATAATCTGATTGATACCTGCTCGTAACACTTAGAGCATAGGATACATCTGGGCGTGTACACAACATGGCATACATGATGGATCCATTAGCCGAAGCATAAGGAATCGCTCTCATCCTCTTTTGCTCATCAGGCGTCGAAGGACACTAACTTTTGCTTAGAGTGATGCCATGTGACATTGGCAAGAAACCTTTCTTAGAATCTTGCATATTGAACCGATTAAATATCTTGTCAATATATGTATTTTGACTTAATCCAATTAGCCTTTTAGATCTATCTCAATAGATCTTTATGCCCAAAATGTACGCTGCCTCTCCTAAATCCTTCATTGAGAAACTTTTCCTTAATGAGGACTTAACAGCATCTAGTACTGGAATGTCATTTCTGATCAACAATATGTCATCTACATATAGGACCAGAAATATAATTGCGCTCCCACTAACCTTCTTGTAAATACAAGGTTCTTCTACGTTCTTGATGAAACCAAACCCTTTGACCATTTCATAAAAACGTAGATTCCAACTCCGAGATGCTTGCTTCAATCCATAGATGGACTTTTGAAGTTTGCATATTTTTCTAGTATTTTTAGGATCGACAAAACCCTCAGGTTGTGTCATGTACACATCCTCAGTCAAACTCCCATTAAGAAAGGTTGTTTTGACATCCATCTGCCATATTTCATAATCAAAATATGCAGCAATTGCTAGGAGAATCCGAACAGACTTTAGCATAGCGACGGGCGAAAATGTTTCATCATAATCCACACCTTGAATTTGTTTGAAACCTTTCGCCACCAATCATGCTTTATAGATGTGAACTTTTCCATCCATATCAGTCTTTTTCTTGAAAATCCATTTGCAATCGATCGGTCTCACACCATCGATTGGATCAACCAAGTTCCAAACTTGATTCTAATGCATGGATTCTATTTCGGATTCTAAGGCTCCAAGCCATTTCTCAGAGTCAGGTCCCATTATTGCTTCAGTGTAGGTCACAGGCTCATTATTGTCCAACAATACCATGTCCTATTGTTCCGTGGTTAGGAGTGTCAACTTTTCAGTTGCACGATGTACCCTTGTAGACCTTCGTGGGGCTAGTGTTTCATCAAGTGGTTGTACAACATCTTGTACATCCTGTATATGATTAGAGGGTGCCGAAACATTTTCAGGTATTTCTTGAATTTCTTCAAGATGCACCTTGCTCCAACTAACTCCTTTTGTGAGAAACTCTTTCTCCAAGAAGACAACATTGTGAGCAGTAAACACTTTACCCTCTGTTTTATTATAAAAGTAATATCCTTTGGTTTCCCTAGGATATCCCACAAAGAAGCATTTTTCTAATTTGGGAGTAAGTTTGTCTTACGTCAAACGTTTGACATAAGCATCACATCCCCAAACTTTGAGGAAAGACAATCCGGGACGTTTCCCGGTCCACATCTCATATGGTGTCTTCTCAACAGACTTAGTTGGGACTCTGTTTAGTGTAAACGCAGCAGTTTCAAGAGCATAACCCCAAAAGAATAGTGGAAGATCAGTCTGGCTCATCATCGACCTAACCATGTCTAACAAGGTTCGGTTCCTCCGCTCAGACACCCCATTCCATTGAGGTGTTCCAGGTGGAGTCAACTGTGGAACAATTCCACATTGTTTTAAATGATCATAAAATTCATGGCTCAAATATTCACCCCCACGATCAGATCGTAGAAGTTTAATTGTCTTGCCCAACTGATTTTGTACTTCATTCTGAAATTCTTTGAACTTTTCAAAATATTCAGACTTGTGCCTCATTAAATAGACATATCCATATCTACTAAAGTCATCGGTAAAAGTAATGAAATACTAAAAACCACCTCTAGCTACCGAACTCATTGGTCCACATACATCAGTATGTATAAGTCCCAACAAGTCACTTGCCCTCTCACTTTGACTAGTGAAGGGTGCTTTGGTCATCTTACCAAGTAAACAAGACTCGCATGTGTCAAGTGATTCAAAATCAAATGAACTTAACAAACCATCTTCATGGAGTTTTTCAATGCGTTTCTCATTTATATGACCTAAGCGACAATGCCAAATAAAAGTGGGATTTAGATCATTTCGTCGAGCCCTTTTGTATTAATGTTATAGATTGTTTTATCCTCAAGATCAAGAACATATAATCCATTCACTAATGGACATTGAGCATAGAAAAAATTATTATAATAAATAGAACAACATTTGTTCTTTATTATAATCTCATAACCATTAGCTTCTTCCAAACATGAAGAAGATATAATGTTCTTGCTCAAAGAAGGAATGCAATAACAATTATTTAATTCCAAAACTAATCCTGAAGGTAATGACAAGTGATAAGTTCCGACAGCTATGACAGCAACCTTTGCTCCATTGCCAACCCGAACATCCAACTCGCCTTTTGCAAATCTTCTAGTCTCACTTAGACCCTGCAACGATTTGCAAGTGTGAATCATTGATCCGGTATCAAATACCCATGATTCACTAGAAGATGTAGCAATATTGATTTCTATAACATTTATACCAGAAGTGGAAGTCTCACTCTGTGACACTCTCAATTCTGTGGAAAACCACGGAACCGAGAACTAATGCATATGTGTGCCCAGGATGTTTATCACACATACACATACGTTCCACAAACTGAATTCAGATTATATATTACCACGAATAACAGAGTTTATTACAATTCCTCATGAGTCTCGGACTCATGCTCACAGCGGGAGTCTTATTTCTATGCAGCGGAAGTCCTTATTTAGATGCGGAAGCAAAAACTAATGCGGAAGCAAAACTAAGCAGAAGTGGCTCCATCTCTACTCCCTCCACAGGCAAGGTTGAGAACAGATCACACGCCATAATGCTCTACCCGGTCTTCATAGTAGTCTTCTCTTGCTGTTGATGAAGAAATAATAATGCAAGTTTGAGCACAATGATGTACTCAGCAAGTGCGGAAATAACACATGATATGCGGCTTATAAACAAGGTAGATATAAAAGGCTTATTTGCAGAAAAGCAATCTTGTAAAACCATGATAAAACGGCAACTTTACTTTAGATGAATGTAATCCCAGCATATATTGAATTACCAACATACCTTCATCACTCCCCGTGTTCCATCCGAACATTAACCAATCTTCTATTCATACTCACGAATACCTCCTCGTATTCGCTACCATCTCATCTCATATAACAACCTCGTCTCGCACCGAGACCAATCTCATTTCATGACCCACCAGTCATGCAACCCTTTCATCATCCAGGCTTTAACAATTTCAAACCAAACCATAACCAAACCCATAATCATAACCAAGAACCTTCCCAATAATCATTCCAATAACCATCCCATCTAATCATGGCAGTTTAGCCAGGTGCTCATGACCGTAAGCTCGGCTATCATGATAGTTTTAATAACTCTGCAGAGTTTGCACCTCTTTACCCACAAGTTTGTGATTTCGTCACCCGTCGGCGACTGCAGAACCTCCATTATACCAGTACACAACCGTCGGTGTATGGTCAAGAGATCACAAAATAGCCTTTACAAAGGGGTTACTAGATGTATGGACTCACTAAGGTTTCACCGGCAGGCTAGAATCTCCAATTCTCCCACCCACGGGCCCCCTCTTGTGCCATGCAGTTCCCAGGGCAGTCCTCACTCGACTCCCATTCCCCGCGCCTTCCATAGTCCATAACATCCTAGCAACTTACCTAATTACTCAGCTAAGCCGCACCCATACTTGGCCTTGTGGTGGCACTGTTATCCTGGCATGTGCATGCATGAACCGGTCCTTAGATCTGCGGCAAGCAAAACCACCCTTCTCATACTACCTCATTCACAAACTCAGGCTTGCCTAGATCTCCCTCCGATCCATGTTCATTAACCTCATCAATTACTTATTATCAGTACGAGTGCAGTTAGCTAGACACATCTATCTCGCTTCCCAATCCCATAAACTCAGCGAAGCAATAAACAAAAACCATACCCGACTCATAAACTTCCCAGGCGACAAGGATGGTTTAATCAAAACTAGTAAACTCCTATAAAAAGGGTTTCCCATCATGTTTGACTCAGCACACACGCCTTTTCTCAAAATAAAACAGTTTTACCCAAAACATAGGATCAACATGGTCAAGGAGCACTTGCCTTGTTCTTGCGGTTCCGGTTGTCCTTGATTCTCAAAACCTTGTTGCTGCAGCTCGTTGTAGACAGCTTCCTGAGTTTGTCCTGCTTTGTAGGATTCACGTGCATACAATATTCACAGCAATCAATATCATGCACAAAACCCTAAACTAGATGCGATGATGCACATGCATGCTATCCTATGATTAGTTTCATTAGATTGATCTGTACGTATTCTTGCATGGCTTGCATGGTCAGAGGTGTTCAGATCAAAGATGAACGTGGCGATGATCTTGTCTTTAGATCAAACTGATCATCGAGTGTTCTGCCCACGAAAACGCTTCTGTTCGAAAGGAATCGAAGAACAGATGCAAAGAGATGAACAACATGATGTCGTAAGGTGGTATTGAAGTCCTACCTCACGCTTTTCTTGACTTCGAGGTCCTCCTCAGACCACTCGGTTCTTCTCCGATGATCTCCCTTGTTGTGCTTCGGCGATGTTTTGCTCGGCGAGTTAGGGCTAGGGTTCTAAGTCGTCGGCTCAGGAGTTGAACAAGAAGTTCATAGTTTCGGCCAGAGGTTTCGGGTTCTATTTATAATCGGGAAGAGAAGAGTCCTAATCTGATTGGATCCCGAATAAGAGTCTTATTCAGATCTTTGTTAGATCCTGACGTCTTATCTTCAGTAAGGATCGTGGAGTTTAGATCGGTTTTCATTGCGCACCGGTATCTTTACACGTAAGAACCGCTTCAGACTCGTTACCTCCGCGGTAATGAGCTCCGGAAGCTCCACGTGTCCTTCCGAGCCTGGTATCTCTTCTCCCGCAGAGACGAGCTCCGGTTGTGCCGCGTGTCAATCAATCGAGACCTCCCTCTTTTGCGGAGATGAGCTCCACGCACGCCACGTGTGGGTGCCGGTCTTTCCGCCTTTCCTTCCCTCAGGGACATGCCCCGAGGTCGACACGTGTTCAGCAGCGACGGACCTCCGGAGATAAGCTCCGGTGGCGACACGTGTTCAATAGATCCAGACTTCTCTGAGATGAGCTCCGAGATTGACACATATCCTGCGCGGATGGTCCTCTGATTTTCGCGAGGACTAGCTCCGTGGACGACACGTGTCTTATGAAAAATGCCTTTGCTTCTTCCGCAGAGGCTATCTCCGCGGGCAGCACGTGTCCCACAGGGTCGGACCTCTTTCCAATTGCGGAGGTGACCCCCGAGCCTGCCACGTAGCTAGTTTAGCGGCGGACTTCTCCCAATTTCTCGGGGATGAGCTCCGAACACGCCACGTGGTCTGCTGGCCGTGGAAATTGCCTTCGGTGCTCTCGAAGAGCTTTATTGGCTATCCTTTTGGTACTTGTCTCTGTTTCTACTCTTCTTAAAATGTTTTTCTTCTTCATAAAGTATGAACATATGCTGACATCCGAGATGAGGGTGTCACACACTCCCTTTCTTATTCTTATCGTCCAAGTACTTCTTGTAGTTCCTAGACCAATGCCCCTTAGCATGACAGTGGAAGCATTCATCATTAGGAGAAGGGCCTGATTTACCCTTTGGCTTTGAGCTTGAAGGCTCATTGGGAACCTTTCCCTTGCCTTTAGAATGCGTCACACGCTTCCTCTTTTTATTCTCCTTTTGAACCATCATCATATGAGTGGCGTTTTTCTTAATGCTTTCCTCAGCTGTTTTAAGCATCCCATGCAATTCAGTCAACGTTTTCTCCATGCCATTCATTTGATAATTTAATATAAATGGCTCATAGCTCGGTGGGAGTGACTGGAGAATAACGTCAATAGCCAGGTCATCCTTGAGTTCAGAACCAAGTTTGTCCAAAGTCTCAATGTAACCAATCATCTTGATTACATGGGGACTGACCGGGCTACCTTCTGCCAGCTTGCATGAGAACAAGGACTTTGAGATGTTGTACCTCTCAGCCCTTGCTTGGTTCTCAAACATTCCATGTAGTCCTGAATCATAGAATAAGCATTTGTATGCTCATACCATTTCTGTAGATCAGGGGACATTGTGGCAAGCATGAGGCAGCTTGCATTAAGCGCATCATCGCAGTGCTTCTCATAAGTCCTGCGAGTTGCGGCATTTGCATCATCGGGGAGGTCATTGGGGTATGGTTGCTCAAGAACATACTCAATTTTCTCTTGCCTGAGAACAATTCTCAAGTTGCGGTACCAATCAATAAAGTTAGCTCCATTGAGCTTTTCTTTCTCAAGCACAGATCGCAAATTGAAACCGGAATTGTTACTAGCAGACATGATCTGCAATAGAAAATAAATATGCAAGGTCTTAGCAATATGTTATGTACCAATCTTTTATTAACAGTTTAATAAAAGACACCACCACTATATGAGCATCGTCCTCCCTCTAATGACATATAGTGGTCCAAGATCCATATTCACTAATTTCTAGTGAGCTTTGGCTTCACTGCTAGAAAATTAGTGACATAGGTAAACAACCATTGTTAATCATATCTCTATATGATTCTTGTTTGTTGGTGACATCCAATGCCCCGGCTCCCAACACTATGCCATAAAGCCCAAAACCGTTTTGATAGCTTTGTTGAGTAAACCAATATTATGCATGTGAATGTCCAACATTCACCCTATTCATTATGATAGATGATGGTATTTTGCTTTGGCAAACCTACCATACAACAATCAAAACAACATAGGTGCAGCTATAGGTAAATGGCATCAAATACTCAACTTTTCCGAGGGAAGCTATTCTATCATGACAAAACATCCACCATATGAAAAGCATGAAAAGAATAGTAAAACATCACAGGCATACGATCATATCATATCTGTGAATAGTATGGCCTTTAGGATCATAGTGGCCTCCATCACCATGGTTCCATCATGATCTATCCCGCCATGTCTCCCTTCTTATGGTGATCACCATCGCCATCATGCTTGAGGTTTCTCAATGAATATAAAAGAAGCTAATACATCTAATAGCTATCAAATAAATTACATGAGAGATCAGGCATCACAGGGCGACATGCAGGTCGTTATACAATTATATTACAACCTCAACCCGGCTGTGTTAAATTTGCAACACGCAGGCTGCACGAATTTTACACACAGATCATCACATCACATTTAGGCCATACCATTCACATCATTCCCTGCAAAAACAAGTTAAGCGTAGAACGATGTCTATAGCGAAACAACTTAATGATGTCACTATAGCAGACAGCAACGGAATTACATAGATCGCATCTATGAAATCACTATGAAAATCTCATCGAATTGATCAAATCAACCCGAATCTGAGCCATTCAGAATGCCTCAATTTTCATTGTGACTGGTTATCCACGAGAAGATCGCGACACATGACCGTGATCTGTTGGCTCAATATGTTAGCTATATACACTATTAGTCCCGATGGTGATTCCAGCCGGTAGGGACAGGTTGCGCACACAGCAGAGAAGGAGCACGAACTAATCCTTTAGTCATATGATGGCAATCTACTCTAACCAATTCCAAACCCCAAAAGTTGAACAACAAAAATTCATCATATGAACTTGTCTGCAGTAGATCGCATCTAAGATCCAGACCAAAAACTACGCAAGTCGGCTCTGATACCACTGTAGGGAAATAGGCGATGTGCTACTCTAGCAATTCGACCATATCACCCAGGAAACATGCGAGTAAGGAGGTCATGGATCGTTACCACTAGACGCGCAGCGCAGCGGATCGTAGATGCGCGTCGGTGTAGGAGAAGTAGACGATCACGTTCGTCTCCTCCTGAATCCTCGTCACAGGAACTTCGTCATGTCACCGTAGCCGATCAGCGCAGCAGTGACAGCAGCGCCTCCACGGAGTCCACACGTACAGGGAGGAACACCGTGCGGCGGTGTGCTAGCACCGCACGTGCGACAGGGGTTTCGGTGGCTGGCCTCTGAGGGGCGGCGGCTGGGGCTGTTATGTGGTGGAGTCATCTGTCCCTAACCCTACCCCTCATATTTATAGGCATGCTAATGGGCTTTTAGGTCACAAGCCCATTAGTACCCTAATTTCTTATGGATCAAATATCCATCAGGCCTTTATCCGAATTGTTATGATTGCCTCTTGGGCATATCACCAACATTCACTTCATGATGTGTCTATTGCATTGCCCCCTGCTGTTGCTAACCTTTTGCAGGAGTTTGAGGATGTGTTTCCCCCAAGATACCCCCCTGGTTGCCACCTATGAGGGAAATTGAACATAAGATCGACTTGATTCCAGGGGCAAGTTTGCCAAATCGTGCGGCGTACAGGAAAAACCTGGAGGAGACTAAGGAAATTCAGCAACAAGTTCAAGATCTCTTGGACCATGGGTACATTCGTGAAAGCCTCTTAGCCCTTGTTTTGTTCCTGTTTTTTTGGTTCCTAAGAAAGATGATAGCTGGTGCATGTGCGGTGATTGTAGAGGAATTAATAACATCAACATTCAATATTGTTTAGATAACATGCTTGAAGAATTGAGTGGTGCTATTATTTTCAAAAAAATTGACTTGTGTAGTGGTTACCACCAAATTAGAATGGAATTAGGAGATGAATGGGAAACTGCATTTAAAACAAAGTTTAGACTTTATGAGTGGTTAGTCATGCCTTTTTATTTAACTAATGCACATAGCACTTTTATGCAGTTAATGAACGAGGTTTTACGTGCTTTTATTTGAAAATTTGTGGTGTTTTACTTTGGATATCCTCATTTACAGCAAGTCATATCATGAACATCTTAATTATTTGTGTGCTGTGTTTACTGTCTTGAGAGATACACGTTTATTTTTATTGTCTCATGCATTGGATATGTTGTCTGATCTTACGGAATTGAGTGGATGAGGCAAAAAATGTGGCAACTACTAGCTGGCCAATTCCAACGACCGTCACACAGGTGCGTAGTTTTTTTTGGTATTGCAGGTTTTTATCGCCGCTTTGTGCAGGATTTAAGCACCATTGCAGCAGTCCTCCGTGAGTTGACAAATGAGGGAATGCTGTTTTTATGGGGGAACGGCAGCAACAAGCTTTTGATGTTCTCAAATCAAAACTTACACAACCAACATTGCTACAACTTCCTGATTTTGACAAGACGTTTGAGCTGGAATGTGACGCAAGCGGCATTGGTATTGGAGGAGTTCTCATACAAGGATGTAAACCCGTTGCATTCTTGAGTGAAAATTATTCTACTTATTATAAAGAATTGTATGGTCTAGTGCGAATTTTACAAACATGGCAACATTATTTTTGGTTTAAGGAGTTTGTCATACATTCCAATCATGAAACTTTGAAGTATCTTAATTCTCAAACAAATCTGAATAAATGACATGCCAAATGTACTGAGTTCATAGAGTCGTTTCCATACATCATCAAGCATAAGAAAGGGAAGAAAAATGTCACTGCAGATGCATTATTACGATATACCATGCTGTCCAATACAATAATTATATGCTACTAATTTAGAATTTAATGGTGCTTTCGAAAATAGTAGAGAAGGAAGAACATGGAATGCTGCGGAGGGTATCCTTTATCGTGCTAACAAACTGTGTGATCCAGCTAGTTCCATTCGTCTATTGCTTTTGCAGGAAGCACATGGAGGAGGATTGATGGGACATTTGGAGTGAAGAAAACTGAGGACGTGTTGGTCACACACTTCTTTTGGCCAATGATGAGGCGTAACATTGAGCGCTACGTGTCACGATGTACTAAGTGCAATAAAGCTAAGTCACCACTTAACCCACATGGTCTTTATATGTCTTTTCCTGTTCCTAGTGCACCTTGGGAGGGTATTTCTATGGATTTTGTTTTGGCATTGTCTAGGACTAAGAGGAGGAGGGATAGTATTTTTGTGGTCGTCAATCGTTTCTCCAAAATGACATATTTTATACCATGTCATAAGAATGATAATGCCACACACATTGCTGATTTGTTTAGAAATTGTTCGTTTACATGGTGTGCCAAATACTATTGTTTCGGATCTTGGTGAAAAAATTTGAAGTCATTTTTAAGAACTTCGTGATATAAATTGGGAATGAAGTTGCTGTTTTCCAATACATGTCACCCATGAATTGACGGACAAACCAAGGTAGATAATCTTACTTTATCCACTATGTTGCGGGCTGTTTTGAAAACAAATTTAAAGTTGTGAGAGGAGTGTTTACCACACATAGAATTTGCTTATAACAGGTCCATTCACTACTACAAAGGTAAGTCCGTTACAGGTAGTGTATAGTTTCCCGTGCTCCTATTGATCTATTAACTTTTCTCCTTCTAAAACTATAAATTTGGATGCTACACAACAATCTAAATTTATTCTTAGGATGCACAAAACTACAATGAACAATATTGAAAGGATGATTGAGAAGTATAAAATTGTTGGTAGTAAAGGTAGAAAGGAAGTAAACTTTGAACCGGTGGATTTGGTGTAGGTAAATTTGAGAATAGAATGATTCTCTGACTAGAGAAAATCTAATTTATGCCACGAGCTGCTGGTCCTTTTAAATTGTTGAAAAGATTAATGACAATGCATACAAGCTTGAGTTGCCTACCGATTTTTAGTTAGTCCCACATTTAACATTTCAGATTTGTGATAATGCTTGGGAGAAGAAGATGAGCTTGAGTCAAGGACGACCCCGATTCAAAGGGGGGAGGATGATGTGTAGCAGCCTCCAACTCAAACTTGAGTTCAACTCGGATTCTAGTAGCAGTCCACGTTCAAACGGACGGCCAAGATGCATATGGACTCTGTTTTGAAAGTTCTACATATGCACGGAAAGCTGAGAAGATAAATTTTCTAATAGCTCTGGTGCTATGTCAAAATACCCCTGGAGTCATTGGGAACCGTTGAAACAATGTTGAGTTTAGAGTCTTTCTGGTGCTCAGCCACCATATTGGGCCTTTGGGCCTTGTAATCCGTCTGAGTTTATTAGGGACGCGTCCAAGGGTCTTTTGGACAAACCCTAGACTTAAAATACCACAGCCGCTAGCCATGTTCAGTGGGTTTTGCTTAGACTAATTTCTTCTGAACATGTTCAATGGTTTGTGAGACTCTTCATCGTTCTTGCTTGTGTTCTCGGTTGCACTTGTAGTGATTAGCCTTCTTGACAAGGTCAACCGTGTGAAGCAAGATTAATAACCAACGAAGCCGGTGGTGTAGTGATTGCAGGGGTTGTTCGAATTCTGCTCGAGTGCCTCGAATCATAAATGTTGAGATTTCCACTTGAACCGACCTACTTTTCGGAAGATCGGGCCTGCTCTCTTTCTCATTAATCTTTATGCATCAAACAAAGTATATGAAAGACCTCCATAGGCACTTCAACATGGAAAACAGCAAGCCTTTTTTAGCATCAATGGGAGCAACAACAACACTTGAACTTGATGAAGATGGTGATCCCGTGGATCAAAAAAATATAGAAGCATGATCGTTCACTTTTGTATCTCATGATATCAAGACCAGACCTACATTTCAGCATATGTCTATGTGCACAATTCAAGGATTCTCCATGTGCATCACATCATCAAGTTGTCAAAAGGATACTGAGGTACTTATATGGAACTCATGAATTTGGTGTTCTTATTCCTTTTTCCTCAACTGTTACGTTGAGAACTTCTTTAGATACCGATTTATAGGGTTGTAGGATTGATAGGAAAAGTACTTTGGGTGCTTATTATTTCCTGGACTGAATTGAGGGGGACTTTTGACACTTGGAAGTCTATGTGTGAATCAGAACTTAAAAATAATATAGGCATATTATTTCATGCATATATGACTTTGTAATTCCTTATACATGCTGAAAGTTAGTTACTACATTTCCTCATGTTTACACATTTTATAGTTTTTATCATGACTTGCAATTGGAATGAATACGTGCACTAAATCTGGTGATGATTGAACTTGATGTTTTGAAATTGTTGCTTGCTCAAAATAGCTTTCAATCACTTGTTCTAAAATTCTTTGAATTGTTCAAAACACTTAAGGACTATGGGGTTGATTTATATAGTGTCCCAATGTGACACCGGGTTCCCAAAATGAACCAAGTGATGCTTATGTGTGCCCAGGATGTTCATCACACATACACAAGAACTTCACAAATTGAATTCAGAACTTAACCACGTTTGCAAAAAGTACTTATGTGATTTATTACAGCAAATTAATGTCTCAAACATGAATATCTAGTTTATTTTGCAGCGGAAGACTCTAAACCGCAACAGGACTCCAACTTCGACTCCATCCAACAGGTGGTTGACGGTAGTGCACAGGCCTAGTACTCCACCCAATCTTTGAAGTACTCCTAAGTAACCCCTGTAGCTGAATTGTTGTGAGAAATGCAAGGTGAGTACATAAAGTACTCAGCAAGTGCGGGGAAAATGTGACATGTATCTTAATCAAGGTTGGAAACAAAGGTTAGTTGCAGCAAGCAAATTTTATTTTGCAATCACAAGAAAAACAGCCTACAATGTCTAGGTGAGTTAAATCCCAACATAACCAAGTAGTTCATCATCCCTCATGTTCAATATCATCATATTTCATGTAACACCCTCCAATTCATTTTCATGCATTGCATAAATTTCTCATGTAGAGAAGCATTATAAAAGAAGTAGAAATAGAGAAAGAACCATAGAAATGGAGAAAGAACCATAGAAATGGAGGAGGGAACCATAGATATGGAGGAAAATCATAGAAATGGAGAAGGGAATATAGAAATGGAGAATGGGGCATAGAAATGGAGAAGGGAAATATAGAAATGGAGAATGGGGCATAGAAATGGAGAGGGGAATGTAGAAATGGAACAAGTGACATAGAAATGGTGAGAAATGGAAAAATGATAGCTGAAATGAGCCATCCCCAAATTTTCCCCGAAATTTCCAAATTCCCCAATTCCACAAAAGGGGAATTTTCCCCACAATTGAGAGGATTAAATCTCCAAGGCTGCCGCACCCAACTAAGGAGATAAGTTGGTTGAGTTCCAAATTGACTAGGACTCTTGTTTGAGTTCGGAGTAGGACTCCTCCCTCCCCCCCCCTTATAAATACAACCCCAGCCCCCCCTTTTTCGGCCGCAGCCTCCCCCTCCCCCTCCAAGTCGCTGACTTGGAGCCCCTGCCCTCCCCCAACTCGCCGAGTTGGCACCCCCCCTGCCGTAGTTTGGTTGCCGGCGATCCCAGCCGACGAGCCCCACCGTCGAGCCACGCCGTCGAGCCCCGTCGTCGATCCCCGCCATCGAGCCCCACCGTCGAGCCCCACCATCGAGCCCCGTCGTCGAGACCCGCCGACGAGCCCTGTCACGCCTCGCCATCGCCGGAAAAGAAGCCGATGATCTGTCCTACCCTAGTGTTCCATAGAAAATTCCCCGCTGCTGCCATTGCTAGGAGGAAGGCCCTGACACCAAAAGGGAGAGAGGTAGGTCCCCATTACCCATGTTACGACGTCGCCGCTGTTTCTATGCATCCATTTTCTTTGCCCCCTTCGAGCAGAAACTTTTGCGTGTGGACAGATCATGTTTTGATCGGTTTTTGACGGTGGAATTGATCTAGATCTTGAGTCAAGATCATCACCACGTCCACACTTGATCCCAGCACCCTTGTTCATCATAAAACCCCATGAAAGCCCGTTAAAACATGCAAGACCACGTACAAAGTGGTTTAATAAAACAGCACCATAGGATTTGCATTCATCTACCCCATTGCATCTTGAGTAAATTTTGTATTTGCGTGATCATGAGTAGAAGGACAAGATCAAGAGGCCATCTATGAGGAACTACAGCACCAATACTTCGAGACGCTTGAGCAACAAGAACCACGGGAGCAAGGCAAGTGCCCCTTGACCATATTGATCCCATGTTTCGAAACTGTTTTGTTTGTGAAAACTCGTATGCTTGAGTCAGCTTGATGGGACACCCTTTTATAGGAGTTTACTAGTTTTGTTAACCATCCTTGTCGCCGGGAAAGTTGAAGAGTCGGGTATGGTCGTTTTTCCTTTTTGCTTCGCTTAACTTACGGGATACGGGAAGCTGAAATAAGACATGTCTAGCTACTGCACTCATATGAATAATGATGATGAGAACTTGATGATGTTAATGAGCATGGAATCGGGTAGATCTAGGCAATCTTGGTTCGTGGATGTTGCTGAATGAGATGGTGGTTTACTTGCCGTACATCTAAGGATCGGTTCATGCCAGCACATGCCAGGAAAATAGTGCCACCACAAGGCCAAATATGGTTGCGGCTTAGCTGACTAATTAGGTGTGTTGCTATCTTGTTATGGACCGTTGGATGGCACGGGGAATGGGATTCGAGAGGGACTGCTCTGGGAACTGCATGGCACAAGAGGGGGCCCGTGGGTGGGAGAATGGTGATTCGAGCCTGCTAGTGAAACCTTAGTGGGTTTGTACATCTACTAGCTCATTTGTAAAGACTATTTTGTGATCTCTTGGCCATACACCGACGGTTGTGTACTGGTATAATGGAGGTTCTGCAGTCACCGACGGGTGACGAAATCACGAACTTGTGGGTAAAGTGGTGCCACCTCTACAGAGTGTAAAACTATTATGATAGCCGTGCTTCCGATCACAACCACCTGTCTAACTCACATGATTGGAGGGAAAAATTGGGATGGATATTCGGTATGGTTATGGTATGGTCATCGGGACTGGTTTTGGAACTGTTTTGTGTCATGAAAATGAGTTTGGCTTCGGTTATATGAATATGAGATGGTTATGAATATTTATGAGTATGAGATGAACTTGAGAAAGATTATTGGCTGGTTGAGACTTGATAAATGGTGAATTATGATGAATGAATGTTGCTGATTACTTGGTTATATTTGGATTTAATTCATCTAGACTTAGTTGCTGTTTTTGCCATGTTTGTGAAATAAAATTTGCTTGCTGCAATGAGCCTTTTTATTTTCTACCTTGTTGTAAGCTACATGTCATACTTTTTCTGCACTTGCTGAGTACGACATGTACTCAGCTACAGGAGATGAGTACTTCGAGGACCATGTGGAGTACTAGGCGTGCGGACTACCGTCAACATGCCTGTGGAGATGAAGATTGGAGCCTGCTGTTTAGTTATTTCCGCTGTCGTTTAGAGACTTCCGCTGCAAGAATAAGTTAGAGATTCATGAGTGAGACAATGAGTCGATGTAATAAAGTACTTAAACACTATTTATTCGTGGTTATATTCTGAATTCATTTTGTGGATTACATATGTGTGATGAATATCCTGGGCACACATATGCATTCACTTGGTTCTATTTTCGGAACCGAGTATCACAGATTGGTACCAGAGCCACGTTGACCGTAGGACACAAGCCTAGGTAGAATGGACACTCTAAAACACATAGGAACACCCGTCTAAACTATTATTTTTGAAATTGCTTGCTGCTGACTTTACTTGTCAATTCGGCCACCACAAAGTGCCATTTTCAGCCCCTCTTTTCTCTTATGTTGGACAGCAACACTTTTGCTTTCTTGCTTCATAGCTTTTGAAGTTTTGGAGTTATTTCTTCCTTCTCTAAAGTTTCTCATGTCTTATTTAAAGATGCCGGTGGCTAGGAGTACAGCACGCATAAGGACTCATCCACCACCACGTGGGAGTGCACTTAACCCCATTGAGGTGTCTGATGGACCATATTGGGAGGAGGTGAAGATGGAACCTCATGATGAAGCGGAAGTCAATAGCTCTATGCATGAGGAAGAAGATACGGAAGAGGTGGAACCATTCGAAGACGATATGGAGGATGATCCACAAGAACAACATTGGTACGCACCTCAGGAGGAGTTTCACACGGACTTGCACCCCGTGGAGCCTCATGAAGCTATGTCGAGAGGAGATGAATCCGAAGCGGAGCCACCCCTTGCTGAGACCAATAATGAAGGTGATGAACGGGCCAACCATTCAGTTCAAGAATTTCGGTCCGATGGAATGGAAGGAGGACACATATCCAAGGAGCTCAAAGAATTTCTGGATTGCTGCAGCTTGTATCCGGAATATCTTCTCAAGAAAGTCCCTCGTCTCGGACATGAAGAATGGAAGGCTGAGGTAACCATCCTATATAATGGTAGGGTTGTCACTCGGCACTTTGCACCCACATGGAGAGCTACAAGGATAGAAGCTATCGATAATGCTGCATGGGATGCACTCACCGGACTGTGCTACGCCTTCCGTGAGCAGCTTGAGAACACTACTTTTGAGCTGCACCCCTATCGGAAGAGTGGTACAAGGGAGATCATTGGGCCCCATCAAGGAGCTCTTTCCAACCCACAAGCTGCTGATAAGTCTCAGAGGTTGCTCGTGGAGTTAGGAAACCGATATGCAAGCGCACTAGAAGAGATCCATTACCTCCGCAAGAAGCTGTATTTGCTGGAGAAACAGGAGGAGACTCGTGCCAACGCGAGAGCAAATGGAGCACCAGTGTCATCTATGCCTACATGGACTGCCAACTCACCATGGCGTGCGCCCATATATGGACCACCCCCATCACATGGCGAGAACAGCACCGGTTCTCATGATTAAGTTTAGGTTTCCCATGGAATAAACCCTTAATAGGAACGTTTAGATCGTAGTAGCTTAAATAAGAGTGGTGTGCTGAATTTTCATGATGATTGCTTGGTTTGTGTGCTGGTGTGAATTGTGGGAAGCTTTGGCGAATGTCCACATCCACACATAGTGGAGAGATGCGAGATGCTTCGGCACGTGTTCACATCCTCATATAGGCTGAAATTAATAAAAGAAGTTGCTTAGTTCATACACCTTGATGCATATATTTGGGAAATCACTTCTTTCAATTCTGAATTCTATTCCTAGAGTAAGCATTAACATAAGGGGGGTAGACTTTCTTGCCAACCTTATTTTCTTGGATTCCCAAGGGATTGACATAATACTTGGAATGGATTGGCTAAGCAAGCACACCGGAGTGATTCAATGTGCTCAGAGGATCGTGCAGTTGACGAGTGAGCACAATACTCGTATTGAGTTTGAGGCAGCCCAACCCACAACCGAGAAGGCAGTGCTGAACCACATCGATGAAGCGACACTGGAAAGTATTCCTGTAGTTCAAGAATATGCAGATGTGTTCCCGGAAGAACTTCCAGGTATGCCACCAGACCGGGACATTGAATTTGCCATTGATTTAGTACCCGGAACTGCACCTATAGCGAAGAGGCCGTATAGGATGCCTGCTAATGAATTAGTGGATCTCAAGAAGCAAATTCAGGAGCAGCTAGAAAAGGGTTTTATACGCCCAAGCTCGTTACCATGGGGAGCCCCCGTGCTCTTCGTAGATAAGAAAGATGGGACCCAAAGGATGTGTGTGGACTATAGGTCTCTCAACGAGGTGACGATGAAGAATAAATACCCGCTGCCCCGCATAAAGGACCTGTTCGATCAAATGAAAGGTGCCCGAATTTTCTCCAAGATTGATCTTCGGTCGGGATACTTCCAGCTGAAGATTAAGCCCTCCGACATACCCAAGACTGCATTTCGAACATGGTATGGTTCGTATGAGTGTACCGTTATGTCTTTCGGGTTAACGAATGCACCCGCATACTTTATGTACATCATGAATAAGGTCTTCATGGAGCACTTGGACAAGTTTGTCATGATTTTCATCGATGATATCATGGTGTATTTGAAAAGTGAGGAAGAACATGAAGAACACTTGAGGTTGACATTGCAGAAACTGCGAGAGCATCAATTGTATGCCAAGTTCAGCAAGTGTCAATTTTGGCTAAAGGAGATATTGTTCCTAGTCCACATCATATCCAAAGGAGGAGTATCGGTCGATCCTGGAAAAGTGGGAGATGTTTTGATGTGGAACCCGCAGAATGTGAGGGATATTCAGAGTTTCCTTGGGATGGCTGGATACTACCGCCGGTTCATCAAGGATTTCTCCAAAATAGCGAAGCCTATGACAGAATTGTTGATGAAGGGAAAAACATTTCAGTGGCCACAAGCGTGTCAAGAAAGCTTTGAGGAGCTAAAGAAGAGATTAACAACAGCGCCGGTTTTGGTATTGTCGAACGTGAGAGAGCATCGATATATATTGTGACGCATCAAGACAAGGGCTTGGATGTGTGCTTATGCAAGGAGGACATGTGGTTGCCTATGCATCGAGGCAATTGAAGAAACATGAGCTGAATTACCCCACGCATGACTTGAAACTTGCAGACGTGGTACATGCCTTGAAGATTTGGAGGCATTACATCCTTGGTCACCGATGTGAGATCTATACGGATCACAAAAGCCTCAAGTATATATTCACGTAAACGGATCTGAATTTGAGGCAGCTTCGATGGTTCGAACTCATCAAGGATTACGATGTTGGAATCAACTATCACCCTAGAAAGGCCAATGTAGTAGCTGATGCGTTGAGCCGAAAAGGAGCATGTCATCAACTCACGGTTCTGGAGCTGCCACCCGAGCTGCGTAAGGAGTTTGAACGTTTGCGTCTCGGATTCTTGAACGAGATGGAGGTGATAGAACTGAACACAACGCTGGAACAAGAGATACAAGATGGCCAAGCAACGGATTAGGAAATCAAGGAAAGAATCTGACAAGGCATAGAAAAGGATTTCAAGGAAGGCGAGAAAGGCACGCTTTGGTTAGGGTAAAGGATTTGTGTGCCTAACGTGAAGAACATTCGCGACACGATATTAAAGAGGCACATGACTCACCTTATTCCATACACCCTGGCTGTACAAAGATGTACAAGGACCTGAAAACTTGCTATTGGTGGGATGCTATGAAAAGGGACATTGCTGAATATGTTTCCCTATGCGACACGTGCTAACGGGTGAAGGCCGAACATCAAAGACCCGCTGGATTGTTGCAGCCATTGACAGTACCCGAGTGGAAGTGGGAAGACATCAGCATGGATTTCATAGTCGGATTGCCGCGCACTCAGTCCGGCTACGACTCCATTTGGGTTATCATAGACCGATTGACAAAAACTGCCCACTTCCTTCCTGTTAGAACCAAGTACACCGTCACACAACTAGCTGAGCTGTATATGGAGCAAATCGTGTGTCGTCATGGAGTTCCGAAGAGGATAGTTTCAGATCGAGGTTCTCAATTTACCTCTAGGTTCTGGAAGAAGCTGCATGAAGCCAGGGGTACACGGTTGAATTTCAGCTCCGCATATCACCCGCAAACCGACGGGCAAACTGAGAGGACAAATCAGATATTGAAAGACATGTTGAGAGCTTGCGCCTTGAAACATGGGCGTAGTTGGGATAGGAGCTTGCCATATGCTGAATTCTCGTACAACAACAGCTATCAAGCCATCTTGAAAATGTCACCTTTTGAAGCATTGTATGGTAGACGGTGTAGAACACCACTGTTCTGGAATGAGACCGGAGAAAGCCAAGTATTTGGACCCGAAGTGCTGCAAGACGCTGAAAAACAAGTCCAAACGATACGAGAAAACTTGAAGGCTGCTCAGTCACGAAAAAAAGGTTATGCGGACAATAGGCAAGATGATTAACCTTCAAAGTGGGAGACTTCGTGTATCTTAAGGTATCGCCTATCCGAGGCCAACGGCGGTTCAACATCAAAGGCAAGTTAGCCCCTCGCTACATCAGGCCATTCAAGATTTTGGGCAAGCAAGGAGAGGTAGCTATCAACTAGAGCTGCCAACGCACCTCTCCGACGTGCATGACGTGTTTCACGTATTCCAACTAAAGAAGTGCTTGAGAGTACCGGAAGAACAAGTACCGATGGATGAGCTCGAACTTCAAGAGGATCTCACATATGCGGAGCACCCCACCAAAATTTTGGACGTGAAGGAAAGGGTCACGAGGAACAAAGTGATCCGTTGGTGGAAGGTACAATGGAGTCATCACACGGAAACCGAAACCACATGGGAGCGTGAGGAAGATCTCAAGGAAGAATTCCCTCATCCATTCTCCACTCTATCGAATCTCGAGGGCAAGATTCAGTTTAAGGGGGTAGTTTTGTAACACCCTCAAATTCATTTCCATGCATTGCATACATTTTTCATGTAGAGAAGCATTATAAAAGAAGTAGAAATGGAGAAAGAACCATATAAATGGATAAAGAACCATAGAAATGGAGGAAGGAACCATAGAAATGGAGGAAAAACCATAGAAATGGAGAAGGGAATATAGCAATGGAGAATGGGGCATAGAAATGGAGAAGGGAAATATAGATATGGAGAATGGGGCATAGAAATGGAGAGGGGAATGTAGAAATGGAGAATGGGACATAGAAATGGAGAAGGGAATGTAGAAATGGAACAAGTGACATAGAAATGGTGAGGAATGGAAAAAGATAGCTGAAATGAGTCATCCCCAAATTTTCCCCAAAATTACCAAATTCCCCAATTCCACAAAAGGGGAATTTTCCACACATTTGGGGGGATTAAATCCCCAAGGCTGCCGCACCCAACTAAGGGGATAAGTTGGTTGAGTTCCAAATTGAATAGGACTCTTGTTTGAGTTCCAATTGGAGTAGGACTCCTCCCTCCCTCCCCCCCTTTTTTGGTGGCAGCCTCCCCCTCCCCCTCCAAGTCGCTGACTTGGAGCATGTGCCCCCCCCCCCAACTCGCCGAGTTGGAACCCTCCCCTTGCCGGAGTTTGGTCACCGGTGAGCCCCGCCGACGAGCCCCACCGTCGAGCCCCGCTGTGACACCCTCATTTTCGGGTCCTGCATATATTCATATTTTACATGTAGAAAACATTTTAAGAAGAAATAGAGAAAACATTAAAAAGTTAGCCAAAAAGGGCAAATCCTAGTGTACAGAGAGCACCGAAAATAACTTCCGCGGCTCGCTGGCCACGTGGCGTGTTCAGAGCTCATCTCCGCAAATGGGGAGGGGTCCGCCGCTAAACTGGCTATGTGGCAAGCTCGGGGCTCATCTCCGCAAAAGGGGGAGAGGTCCGACCCTGTGGACACGTGTTGCCTCTGGAGCTAGCCTTTGCGGAGAAGCGAGGCCAGTCCCGCAGGACACGCGTCACCTTAGGAGCTATTCACCGCGGAAAAGAGAGGACCAGCCATGCGGGACACGTGTCGCTCTCGGAGCTCACCTTCGGGAGGTCCGTCACTGTTGGACACATGTCAACCTCGGAGCTCGTCTTTGAGAAGAAAGGAAGTCTGGCGCTGTTAGAACACATGGCACACCCAGAGCCACCTCCGAAGAGAGGGGAGGTCCAGCACTGACACGTGGCGTGCGCGGAGCCACCTCCGAATGGAGAGGAGGTCCTAACCGCCAGGATACATGGCGCACGCGGAGCTCACCTATGAAGAAGAGGGAGGTCTCACTCGTTTGACACGCGGCACAACCGGAGCTCGTCTCTGCGGAAAGGGGGAGACCAGGCCCCGATGGACACGTGGAACTTCCGGAGCTTATCACCGTGGAGGTAACGAATTCTGAAGCGGTTTTTGCTTCTGTACGCGTGGGAATACCGGTACGGGAGGAAACCAACATGAATTCTACAATGCTACCGCACCAAATCAACTAGAGATAAGTTGTTAGGATTCAACGACAAGTTGAATAGGACTCTTATTCGAAGTCCGATCAGATTAGAACTCTTTCTTCCCGATTATAAATAGAACCCAGAACCTTTGGCCGAAACCAGGAACTTCTTTTCCAACTCCTGAGCCGACGACTTAGAGCCCTAGCCCCAGCTCGCCGAGTAAACCCTTCACCGGAGTTCGGTCGAGAGAGATCGCCGGAAGAGAGCCCCTACGATCTGTTTGATAGGAGAAGGACCTCGAGACTAATAAGAACATAAGGTAGGTCTCCAATACCACCTTACGACATCGTCGCATTTTCTTTGCATCTGTTCTTTGATTCCTTTCAAACAGAAGCTTTTCGTGAACAGATCACTTGTTGATCGATTTAATCTAAAGTCAAGATCATCGCCACGTCCACATTTGATCTGAACACCCCTGTTCATCATAAAACCCATGCAAACCATGCAAGAACACGTACAAACTAAACTGCATCATAGGATTAACATGCATAAGCATCATCGCATCTAGTTAAAGGTTGTGCAAGATATTGATTGTTGTGAATCTTGTGTGTGCGTGATCATGTATAGAAGGACAAGCTCAGGGAGCTACGTACGACGGACTACAACAACAAGATTTTGAGCAACCGGAACAGCCAGAACAAGGCAAGTGCCCTTGACCATATTGATCCTATGTTTTGGAAAAACTGTTTTGTTTGCAAAAAAGGTGTGTGTGCTGAGTCAAACATGATGGGAAATCCTTTTATAGGAGTTTACTAGTTTTGGTTAAACCACCCTTGTCGCCAGGGAAGTTTATGAGTTGGGTATGGTTTTTACTTTTATGCTTCGCTGAGTCCATGGGATTACGGGAAGCGAGATAGATATGTCTAGCTAACTGCACTCGTAAGATTTATGAGAAACTGATGTTGTTAATGAACATGGATCGGAGGGAGATCTAGGCAAGCCGGGTTTGTGAGTGAGGTAGCATGATATGGAGGTTTACTTGCCGTAGATCTAAGGACCGGTTCATGCGAGCACATGCCAGGATAACAGTGCCACCACAAGGCCAAGTATGGGTGTGGCGTAGCTGAGTAATTAGGTAAGTTGCTAGATTGTTATGGACGGTGGAAGGTGTGGGGAATGGGAGTCGAGTGAGGACTGCCCTAGGAACTGCATGGCACAAGAGAGGGGCCCGTGGGTGGGAGAATTGGAGATTCTAGCCTGCCGGTGAAACCTTAGTGAGTCCATACATCTAGTAACCCCTTTGTAAAGGCTATTTTGTGATCTCTTGGCCATACACCAGCGGTTGTGTACTGGTATAATGGAGGTTCTGCAGTCGCCGACGGGTGACGAAATCACAAACTTGTGGGTAAAGAGGTGCAAACTCTGCAGAGTCTAAAACTATCATGATAGCCGAGCTTACGGTCACGAGCGCCTGGCCAACTTCCATGATTAGTTGGTATGGTTAATGGCTATGGTTATTGGTTATGGTTTTGGTTATGGTTTGATTTTGGTTTGTTTTCGGGACTGTTGAGTCCGGGTGATAAGATTTGGATGCATGACTGTTGAGTCGTGGCAATGAGATTGGCCTCGTTGTGAGACGGAATTGTTTATGAGATGAGATGGTAGCGAATACGAGAAGGTATTCATGAGCAAGAATGAGGTTGATTAATGTCTGGTTGGGACATGGAAGGTAATAAATATAATGGAGGTATGATTGGTATTTTAATACATGTTGGGATTACATTCACTTAAAGATAAGTTGTTGTTTTATCGTGGTTTTTGATAAATAACTTTGCTTTTTGCAATGAGCCTTTTTATACCTACCTTGTTGTGAGCTACATATCATATTTTTCCGCACCTGCTGAGTACATCATTGTACTCAAACTTGCATTATTATTTCATCATCAGCAATAGGAGAAGATTACTATGAAGACCAGGTGGAGCATTAGGCGTGTAATCTGTCCTCAACCTTGCCTGTGGGGATGGAGCAGAGATGGAGCTGCTGCTGTTGTTTAGATTCCTTCCGCATTAGTTAGAAGACTTCCGCTGTTAGATTAAGACTTCCGCTGTTAGCATGAGTCCAAGACTCATGAGACATTGTAATAAACTCTGTTATTCGTGGTCATATATATTCTGAAATTCTGTTTGTGGATGATGTGTATATGTGTGATGAACATCCTGGGCACACATACGCATCAGTTCTCGGTTTCGTGGTTTTCCACAGAATTGAAGGCGTCATAGATTGGTATCAGAGCCACGGGTTGACGGTAGGTTATACGCTTAGATAGATCACAGATTGGTATCAGACACAGATTGGTAGCTAAGCCACGCTGACCATAGGATGCAAGCCTAGGATGCATAGATTGGCCTTGAAACTACCTTAACATAGGATACAAGCCTAGGAAAGGCCATAGTTGGATCACAGATTGGCAACACCCTAAGCCATATAGGACCCCCATTGAACAAGCCTTGAATAGGAGTTGTGTGAGACCTTGTGATGATTGTTTGTGATTGTGTGCTTAGTGTGAGTTGTGGGACGTCTCAAAGCGTTGTCCATATCCACACATAAGTAGAAAGAGGTGTGAGATGCCTCGGCACTTGTTCACATCCTCATATGGGCTAATATATATAGTCCAATCCATCTTGATGCATATAGTTAGGGGGATCCATCTAACCTTCTATTCTATTTCGTTCTCTCTCACAGATGGTGAGAGGAAACGCTGGCCGAAGGAACGTCCGTGACAACCAACAGGATGGTCACGATGAAGTTCCTGTTAACCCTGGTGCTGGTGAGAACAACCTGGAACGGTTGATGGCCATGCAGAATCAACTTATGCAAACCATGATCCAAACTTTGGGTCAGTTGCAGGCCAACAACAACAACCCCGTTCCGGCACCACCGCCGGCTCATAACAGACTGGGAGAGTTCATGAGGACTCGACCACCCACCTTTGCTCAAGCTAATGACCCCATGGAGGCCGACGACTGGTTGAAATCCATGGAGAAGAAGCTTGCCATAGTGCAGTGCAATGACCGAGAGAAGGTTCTTTTTGCGTCGCACCAACTCATGGGAGCTGCCGCTGACTGGTGGGATGCCCTATGCAACGCTCATGTCGACCCAGAGACAATCACTTGCACTGAGTTCAAGGAGAGTTTCCGCTCTCATTACATCCCTGCTGGTGTAATGATGCTCAAGAGACAGGAGTCCGAAGGTCTCCGCCAAGGATAGAGAAGTGTGAATGAGTATCTCAACAAGTTCATACAACTGTCCCGGTAATGCCCCTGAAGATGTCAACTCAGACCAGAGGAAGCAATACCTGTTCATGAGAGGGTTGAACAATGAGATCCAGGTTCAGCTCCTCAACAATGACTACGCGAGCTTCCTGAAGCTGGTTGACAAGGGTATAGTGGTTGAAAGCAAAATCCGAGAGATCGAGCGAGAGTGCAAGAGGAAGATGTCATACCAGCCTCAAGGGAGCAACGTACGACCTCGGTACATGCCCCCCGCTGCACCGCAGTATGGATCGACCGCTCCTGCATACCGCCCTAATCAGCCACCACAGCAACGACCTGTTGCACAAGCACCTCGTGTGCCTTTGCCTCCTGTGCCCCGACCCAACATGGGCGCTCCTGTTCAAAACTCCCGCCCCAACGTACCTGCTGCTGTAGGCAACAGGGCATGCTTTGCATGCGGGGAAACAGGACACTTCGCGAGCCAGTGCCCGAGGAGAGGCCCTGGACAGCAAGGCAACGTGCCCAAGCAGAACCCGCGACCAAACGGAGGGGACAATCAAAGAAACCATGGACAGCAGTACTATGCTCGCGGCAACGTGAACCATGTCTCTGCTGAGGAAGCAGAACAGGCTGAGGACATTGTAGCCAACAGGGCATGCTTTGCATGCAGGGAAATAGGACACTTCACGAGGCAGTGCCCGAGGAGAGGCCCTGGACAGCAAGGCAACGTGCCCAAGCAGAACCCGCGACCGAACGGAGGGGACAATCAAGGAAACCGTGGACAGCAGTACTATGCTCGCGGCAACGTGAACCATGTCTATGCTGAGGAAGCACAACAGGCTGAGGACATCGTAATTGGTATGTTCCTTGCCAATTCCAACCCAGCCACCATTTTATTTGATTCTGGAGCATCACATTCCTTTATATCATCCAAGTATGTTGCCAAGCATAATCTACCCATATCACACTTAAAATGTGCTATGATAGTTAGTTCTCCCGGTGGAGAGATGAGGACTAATATAGTATGTCCGAAAGTAAGCCTTAAAATAAGCGGGGTAGACTTCCTTGCCAACCTCATTGTCTTGGATTCCCAAGGGCTTGACATAATACTCGGGATGGATTGGTTAAGCAAGCACAACGGAGTAATCCAATGTGCTGAAAGGAGCATGCAGTTGACAAACCAGCACGGTATTCATATCGAGTTTAAGTCAGCCCAACAAACAACCAAAAAGGAAATTTTGAACCACGTAGAAGGAGCAACATTGGGCAGCATTCCAGTGGTTCAGGAATTCTCGGACGTGTTTCCCGAAGAACTTCCAGGTATGCCACCTGACCGAGACATTGAGTTTGGCATTGATTTGGTACCCGGAACTGCACCCATAGCAAAGAGACCCTATAGGATGCCCGTCAATGAACTAGTGGAACTCAAGAATTAAATTCAGGAGCAGTTGGAGAAGGGTTTTATACGTCCAATCTCGTCACCATGGGGAGCCCCCGTGCTCTTCGTAGACAAGAAGGATGGGACCCAAAGGATGTGCATGGACTATAGGTCTCTCAACAAGGTGACAATCAAGAACAAATACCCTCTGCCCCGTATAGAAGACCTATTCGACCAAATGAAAGGAGCCCGAGTGTTCTCCAATATTGATCTTCGGACGGGATACTTCCAGCTGAAGATTAAGCCCTCCGATATACCCAAGACTGCCTTTCGGACACGGTATGGTTCGTATGAATATACCGTCATGTCTAATGCACCCGCATACTTCATGTACCTTATGAACAAGGTTTTCATAGAGTACTTGGATAAGTTCGTCGTGGTTTTTATCAACGATATTATGGTGTATTTAAAAAGTGAGGAGGAGCATGAAGAACATTTGAGATTGACCTTGCAGAAAATGCGCGAGCATCAATTGTATGCCAAGCTTAACAAGTGTCAGTTTTGGCTAAAAGAGATATCGTTCCTAGGCCACATTATCTCCAAGGAAGGAGTATCGGTTGATCCCGGAAAAGTGGGAGATGTTCTGAAGTGGAACCAACCGCAAAACTTGAGGGATATTCGGATTTTTGTTGGGATGGCTGGATACTACCGACGCTTCATCAAAGACTTCTCTAAGATAGCAAAGCCTATGACGGAGTTGATAACGAAAGGAAAAGCCTTCCAATGGACACCAGCATGCCAAGAAAGTTTTGAGGAACTCAAGAAAAGGCTAACCACAGCACCAGTTTTGGTATTGCCGGACGTGAGCAAGAGCTTTGACATATATTGTGACGCATCCATACAAGGGCTCGGATGTGTGCTCATGCAAGAAGGACAAGTGGTAGCCTATGCCTTACGACAATTAAAGAAGCATGAGCTTAATTATCCTACACATGACTTGGAGCTAGCAGCAGTGGTGCATGCATTGAAGATTTGGAGACATTATATCCTTGGTCATCGATGTGAGATCTATACGGATCATAAAAGCCTCAAGTACATATTTACACAAACGGACTTGAATTTGAGGCAACGTGGATGGTTTGAACTCATCAAGGATTACGATGTTGGAATCAACTACTACCCTGGGAGGGCCAATGTAGTAGCTGATGCATTGAGCCGGAAGAGAGCATGTCACCAACTCACGGTTCGGGAGCTACCACCCAAACTACGCAAGGAGTTTGAACGGTTATACCTCGGATTCTTGAACAACACGGAAGTGATGGAACTCCACTCTTCATTGGAGCAAGAGATAAGAAATGGCCAAGCGACGGATGAGGAGATCAGGGAAATCAAAGAAAGGACCCGACAAGGAATATAGAAGGATTTCAAGGAGGATGAGAAGGGTACGCTTTGGCTAGGAAAAAGGATTTGTGTGCCTAACGTGAAGCACATCCACGACATGATATTAAAAGAGGCACATGATTCACCCTATTCCATACATCCCGGAAGTACCAAAATGTACAAGGACTTGAAGACTTGTTATTGGTGTGATGGTATGAAAAGGGACATAGCCAAATATGTTGCCCTATGCGACACATGCCAATGGGTGAAGGCCGAACATCAAAGACCCGCTGGATTGTTGCAACCCTTGAAGGTACCCGATTAGAAGTGGGAGGATATCAGTATGGATTTCATCGTCGGATTGCCACGTACACAGTCGGGTTATGACGCCATCTGGGTTATCGTGGACCGATTGACGAAAACAGCCCATTTTATCCCTGTAAGGGCCAAGTACAACGTTGCACAATTAGCCAAGTTGTACATGGAGCAGATTGTATGCCATCATGGAGTCCCAAGGAGGATAGTCTCAGATTGGGGTTCTCAGTTTACCTCTAGATTTTGGAGGAAGCTGCAGAAAGCTATGGGTACACGACTGGATTTTAGCTCCGCCTATCACCCACAAACCGATGGACAAACCAAAAGGATAAACCAAATTTTGGAGGACATGTTGAGAGCTTGCGCCTTGAAACATGGGCGTAGTTGGGATAGGAGTTTACCGTACGCCGAATTGTCCTATAACAACAGCTATCAAGCTAGCTTGAAGATGTCGCCTTTCAAAGCATTATATGGTAGACGGTGTAGGACACAGCTGTTTTGGAACGAGACCGGAGAAAACCAAGTGTTTAGACCAGAAGTGCTACAAGAGGCTGAAAAGCAAGTCCAAACCATACGAGAGAACTTGAATGATGCTCAGTCACGACAGAAAGGCTATGTGGACAATAGGCGAAGGAAGTTAACTTTCGAAGTAGGAGACTTCGTATACCTTAAGGTATCGCCTATCCGAGGCCAACGATGTTTCAACATCAAAGGCAAGCTAGCACCTTGCTACATCGGACCATTTAAGATTTTAGATAAGCGAGGAGAAGTAGCCTATCAACTAGAGCTTCCAATGCACCTCTCCAACATACATGACGTGTTTCACGTATCTCAGCTCAAGAAGTGCTTGAGAGTACCAGAGGAGCAAGTACTGATGGAAGAGCTTGAACTTCAAGAGGATCTGACCTATGCAGAGCAACCCGTCCGAATATTGGACGTGAAGGAGAGGGTCACGAGGAACAAAGTGATCCGATGGTGCAAGGTACAATGGAGCCATCATACCGAAGCTGAAGCCACATGGGAGCATGAAGAAGACATCAAGGCAAATTCCCTCATCTATTCTCTACTAACGAATCTCGAGGGCGAGATTCAATTTAAGGGGTGTAGATTTGTGACACCCTCATTTTTGGGTCCTGCATATATTCATATTTTACATGTAGAAAACATTTTAAGAAGAAATAGAGAAAACATTAAAAAGTTGGCCAAAAAGGGCAAATCCCAGTGTACGGAGAGCACCGAAAACAACTTCCGCGGCTCGCTGGCCACGTGGCGTGTTCGGAGCTCATCTCCGTAAATGGGGAGGGGTCCGCCACTAAACTGGCTACGTGGCAAGCTCGGGGCTCATCTCCGCAAAAGTGGGAGAGGTCCGACCCTGTGGACACGTGTTGCCCCCGGAGCTAGCCTCTGCGGAGAAGCGAGGCCAGTCCCGCAGGACACGCGTCACCTTAGGAGCTATTCACCACGGAAAAGAGAGGACCAGCCACGCGGGACACGTGTCGCTCTCGGAGCTCACCTTCAGGAGGTCCGTCACTGTTGGACACATGTCAACCTCGGAGCTCGTCTCTGAGAAGAAAGGAAGTCTAGCGCTGTTAGGACACGTGGCACACCCGGAGCCACCTCCGAAGAGAGGGGGGATCCGGCACTGACACATGGCGTACGCGGAGCCACCTCCGAATGGAGAGGAGATCCCGACCACCAGGATACGTGGCGCACGTGGAGCTCACCTCCGAAGAAGAGGGAGGTCTCGCTCGCTTGACACACGGCACAACCGGAGCTCATCTCTGCGGAAATGGGGAGACCAGGCCCCGATGGACACGTGGAACTTCCGGAGTTTATCACCGTGGAGGTGACGAATTCTGAAGCGGTTTTTGCTTCTGTACGCGTGGGAATACCGGTACGGGAGGAAACCGACATGAATTCTACAATGCTACCACACCAAATCAACTAGAGATAAGTTTTTAGGATTCAACGACAAGTTGAATAGGACTCTTATTCGAAGTCCGATCAGATTAGAACTCTTTCTTCCTGATTATAAATAGAACCCAGAACCTTTGGCCGAAACCAGGAACTTCTTTTCCAACTCCTGAGCCGACGACTTAGAGCCCTAGCCCCAGCTCGCCGAGTAAACCCTTCACCGGAGTTCGGTCGAGAAAGATCGCCGGAAGAGAGCCCCTACGATCTGTTTGATAGGAGAAGGACCTCGAGACTAATAAGAACATAAGGTAGGTCTCCAATACCACCTTACGACATCGTCGCATTTTCTTTGCATCTGTTCTTTGATTCCTTTCAAACAGAAGCTTTTCGTGAACAGATCACTTGTTGATCGATTTAATCTAAAGTCAAGATCATCGCCACGTCCACATTTGATCCGAACACCCCTGTTCATCATAAAACCCATGCAAACCATGCAAGAACACGTACAAACTAAACTGCATCATAGGATTAACATGCATAAGCATCATCGCATCTAGTTAAATTTTGTGCATGAATTGATTGTTGTGAATCTTGTGTGTGTGTGTGATCATGTATAGAAGGACAAGCTCAGGGAGCTACCTACAACGGACTACAACAACAAGATTTTGAGAAACCGGAACAGCCAGAACAAGGCAAGTGCCTTTGACAATATTGATCCTATGTTTTGGAAAAAATTGTTTTGTTTGCGAAAAGGTGTGTGTGCTGAGTCAAACATGATGGGAAACCCTTTAATAGGAGTTTACTAATTTTGGTTAAACCACCCTTGTCGCCAGGGAAGTTTATGAGTCGGGTATGGTTTTTACTTTTATGCTTCGCTGAGTCCATGGGACTACAGGAAGCGAGATAGATGTGTCTAGCTAACTGCACTCGTAAGATTTATGAGAAACTGATGTTGTTATTGAACATGGATCGGAGGGAGATCTAGGCAAGCCGGGTTTGTGAATGAGGTAGCATGAGATGGAGGTTTACTTGCCATAGATCTAAGGACCGGTTCATGCGAGCACATGCCAGGATAACAGTGCCACCACAAGGCCAAGTATGGGTGCTGCTTAGCTGAGTAATTAGGTAAGTTGCTAGATTGTTATGGACCGTGGAAGGCGCGGGAAATGGGAGTCGAGTGAGGACTGCCCTGGGAACTGCATGGCACAAGAGGGGGCCCGTGGGTGGGAGAACTGGAGATTCTAGCCTGCCGGTGAAACCTTAGTGAGTCCATACATCTAGTAACCCCTTTGTAAAGGCTATTTTGTGATCTCTTGGCCATACACCAACGGTTGTGTACTGGTATAATGGAGGTTCTGCAGTCGCCAACGGGTGACGAAATCACAAACTTGTGGGTAAAGAGGTGCAAACTCTGCAGAGTCTAAAACTATCATGATAGCCGAGCTTACGGTCACGAGCGCCTGGCCAACTTCCATGATTAGTTTAGATGGTTATTGGCTATGGTTTTGGTTATGGTCTGATTTTGGTTTGGTTTTCGGGACTGTTGAGTCCGGGTGATAAGATTTGGATGCATGACTGTTGAGTCGTGACAACAAGATTGGCCTTGTTGTGAGACGGAATTGTTTATGAGATGAGATGGTAGCGAATACGAGAAGGTATTCGTGAGCAAGAATGAGGTTGATTAATGTCTGGTTGGGACATGGAAGGTAATAAACATAATGGAGGTACGATTGGTATTTTAATACATGTTGGGATTACATTCACTTAAAGATAAGTTGTTGTTTTATCGTGGTTTTTGATAAATAACTTTGCTTTTTGCAATGAGCCTTTTTATACCTACCTTGTTGTGAGCTACATATCATATTTTTCCACACCTGCTGAGTACATCATTGTACTCAAACTTGCATTATTATTTCATCATCAGCAACAGGAGAAGATTACTATGAAGACCGGGTGGAGCATTAGACGTGTAATCTGCCCTCAACCTTGCCTGTGGGGATGGAGCAGAGATGGAGCTGCTGCTGTTGTTTAGATTGCTTCCGCATTAGTTAGAAGACTTCCGCTGTTAGATTAAGACTTCTGCTGTGAGCATGAGTCCAAGACTCATGAGACATTGTAATAAACTCTGTTATTCGTGGTCATATATATTCTGAAATTCAGTTTGTGGATGATGTGTATATGTGTGATGAACATCCTGGGCACACATATGCATCAGTTCTCAGTTCCGTGGTTTTCCACAGAATTGAGGGCGTCACACCCGCTGTCGAACCCCGTCGTCGAGACTCACCGACGAGCCCCGTCACGCCTCGCCGTCGCTGGAAAAGAAGCCGACGATCTGTCCTACCCTAATCTTCCATAGAAAAATTCCCCGCTGCTGCCATTGCTAGGAGGAAGGCCCTGCCACCAAAAGGAAGAGAGGTAGGTCTCCATTACCCATCTTACGACGTCATCGCTGTTTCTACGCATCTGTTTTCTTCGCCCCCTTCGAGCAGAAACTTTCGCGTGTGGACAGATCATGTTTTGATTGGTTTTTGATGGTGGAATTGATCTAGATCTTGAGTCAAGATCATCACCACGTTCACACTTGACCCAAGCACCCTTGTTCATCATAAAACCCCATGAAAGCCCGTAAAACATGTAAGAACACGTACAAACTGGTTTAATAAAACAGCATCATAGGATTTGCATTCATCTACCCCATTGCATCTTGAGTAAAGTTTGTGCATGATGATTGATTGCTGTAAATATTGTATGTGCATGGTCGTGAGTAGAAGGACAAGCTCAACAGGCCATCTACAAGGAACTACAGCACCAAGACTTCAAGACTCTTGAGCAACAAGAACCATGGGAACAAGGCAAGTGCCCCTTGACCATATTGATCCCATGTTTCGAAACTGTTTTGGTTGTGAAAACTCGTACGCTTGAGTCAACTTG
Organism: Neostapfia colusana; assembly: GCA_030760725.1. Lineage (NCBI taxonomy): Eukaryota > Viridiplantae > Streptophyta > Magnoliopsida > Poales > Poaceae > Neostapfia > Neostapfia colusana. The sequence goes on from JASWHV010000017.1 coordinate 54,594,312, forward strand.
ATGGGACACCCTTTTATAGGAGTTTACTAGTTTTGTTAACCATCCTTGTCACGGGAAAGTTGATGAGTCGGGTATGGTCGTTTTTCCTTTTTACTTCGCTTAACTTACGGGATACGGGAAGCTGAAATAAGACATGTCTAGCTATTGCACTCATGAATAATGATGATGAGAACTTGATGATGTTAATGAGCATGGAATCGGGGAGATCTAGGCAAGCTTGGTTCGTGGATGTTGCTGAATGAGATGGTGGTTTACTTGTCGTAGATCTAAGGACCGGTTCATGCCAGCACATGCCAAGAAAACAGTGCCACCACAAGGCCAAATATGAGTGTGGCTTAGCTGACTAATTAGGTGTGTTTCTAGCTTGTTATGGACCGTTGGATGGCGCGGGGAATGGGAGTCGAGAGGGACTACCCTGGGAACTGAATAGCACAAGAGGGGGCCCGTGGGTGGGAGAATGGTGATTCGAGCCTGCCGGTGGAACCTCAGTGGGTCCGTACATCTAGTAGCCCCTTTGTAAAGGCTATTTTGTGATCTCTTGGCCATACACCGACGGTTGTGTACTGGTATAATGGAGGTTCTGCAGTCACCGACGGGTGACGAAATCATGAACTTGTGGGTAAAGTGGTGCCACCTCTGCAGAGTGTAAAACTATCATGATAGCCGTGCTTCCGGTCACAAGCACCTGGCCAACTCACATGATTAGAGGGAAAAGTTGGGATGCATATTGGGTATGGTTACGGTATGGTCATTAGGATTGGTTTTGGAACTGTTTTGAGTCATGAAAATGAGTTTGGCTTCGGTTATATGAATTTGAGATGGTTATGAATATTTATGAGTATGAGATGAACTTGAGAAAGATTATTGGCTGGTTGAGACTTGATAAATGGTGAATTATGATGAAAGAATGTTGCTGATTACTTGGTTATATTGGGATTTAATTCATCTAGACTTAGTTGCTTTTTTACCATGTTTGTGAAATAAAATTTGCTTGCTGCAATGAGCCTTTTTATTTCCTACCTTGTTGTAAGCTACATGTCATACTTTTCCCGCACTTGCTGAGTATGACATGTACTCACCCTTGCATTATCAGATAAAAATCAGCTATCGGAGATGAGTACTTCGAGGACCATGTGGAGTACTAGGCGTGAGGACTACCATCAACATGCCTGTGGAGATGAAGATTAGAGCCTGCTGTTTAGTTATTTCCGCTGTTGTTTAGAGACTTGCGTTGCAAAAATAAGTTAGAGATTCATGAGTGAGACAATGAGTCGATGTAATAAAGTACTTAAACACTATTTATTCGTGGTTATATTCTGAATTCAGTTTGTGGATTACATGTGTATGTGTGATGAACATCCTGGGCACACATATGCATTCACTTGGTTCTATTTTTGGAACCGGGTGTCACATTTCATCATTTATCAAGTTTAACCAGCCAATACTCATGCTCAAGCTCATCTCATATTCACAATTACTCATGATCAGCACATACTCACATAACCGAAACCCATCTCATATACACAACCCAAAACCGATCCCGAATGATACAACCATCCCAAACAAACCAAGTTAACCACTAATCATGGAAGTTGTCCAGGTGCTCGTAACTGAAAGCACGGCTATCATGATAGTTTTACACACTGCAGAGGTGGGACCACTTTACCCACAACTTCGTGATTTCGTCACCCGTCGGCGACTAGAGAAACCTCCATTATGCCAATACACAACCATCGGGTTATGGCTAAGAGATCACAAAATAGCCTTTACAAAGGGGGCTACTAGAATGTACGGACCCACTAAGATTTCACTGGTAGGCTTGAATCTCTATTCTCCCACCCACAGGCCCCCTTGTGTGCCATGCAGTTCCCAGGGCAGTCCATCCTTGACTCCTGTTCCCCGCGCCATCCAATGGTCCATAACAAACTAGCAACACACCTAATTAGTAAGCTATGCCACACCCATATTTGGCCTTGTGGTGGCACTGTTTTCCTGGGCATATTCTCGCATGAACCGGTCCTTAGATCTAAGGCAAGCAAACCACCATGCCATTCAGCAACACCACAAACCAGCTTGCTTAGATCACCCTGATTTCATGCTTGTTAAATATCATTATGTACTCATCCTCATTAATCCTCATGATTCTAGTGTTTTAAGAAAGTTTAATTCAGTTTCTCACGATCCCATTAAGCAATGCGGTGCAAAAGAGAAAAACAATCCTATACCCGACTCAACAAGTTCCCGGCGACAAGGGGGTGGCCAACAAACTAGTAAACTCCTATGAGAGGGTTCCCATCATATTGACACATAAGGCAGTTTTCACAAATAAAACAGTTAAAAACATGGGATCGATATGGTAAAGGAGCACTTGCCTTGCTCCAACGAATTGTGCTGCTCGAGCTCTTCAAAGTTTTGGTGCTGAAGGTCCTCGTAGGCAGCCTTTTGAGTGTGTTCTTCTAGTCGTGTTCATGCCCATACAAAGCAGTACAAACAGTCAATACGATGCACATATGTTACACAATATGTAATGGTGTGGATGCATGCAGTTCTACCATGTAACCTACACTAATCACTTTATCTACGGTCATGCGAGTTTGAGCACATTTTAGTGGGGTTCTGTGATGATAAGTGCTGCTGGAAACCAAATTTGGTGCGTCTAGGGTGTTAACTCGGGTAATGGATCAAACCATCATCAAACCTAGACCGGATAGTGATCTACTTATGTGCAGCAGTTCGTGGGTCGTGGGGGTGTGATGCAACGGGTTGGAGGCGACAGCAGCGGTGTTGCACGAAGGATGATGGTTCCTGCTTCTCCTCCTCTTCTTCTCCTCTGCGGCTGGTCTTCTCCTTGCAGTGGCAGCAGCTAGGGCCTTACTTGTGCACAACGGAGTGCAGTTGGGGTTCCTTGGTGGAAATATCAGGGCTGCATGGACTTAGGGCTGCGGCCAAAACTCTTCTTCTTGGCAGGGGCGACAGGGTTTTGTGTTTTTTGGCAGGGGTGGTGGCCAGGGTTTGGGTTTTATTTATAGGGGGAGGGTGCAGCCAAGGGGGGCTAGGATCTTGTGAAAGCCCAGTTTTACACGGTTGGTATAGCATCAAAAGGTGGAGGAAATTCAAATTTTTGAACTTTTTGGCAACTAGTCATATACATATGATACTAGTGCAAATTCAAGCCTGATCTTTCCACTTGGTTCCAAATAATTCAAAGAGCCCTCATGCAAAATTCCATAATTTTGGAAGCATGTTTGCTATTTAGTTCTAGGGTGACATCAAAAAACCAATGGAATTTAAATTTGAATTTGAAATTCGAACCAAACTTGATCAAATGCAGCATTGAAGTCCAAAATTGAATTCTACATATTTGATTTTGCTTCCCTGCAAATATCTAGGATTTTTGGAAAAAGTTTGGTGGTAGAATTAAAAGATCAGAAACACTAGGAGGTGAAGAGAGAGGATGACATGTGGGACCCATCTGGTCAGTCACTCACCGAGCACGTCGGTTCCTGTTTTCTCTCTACGGCCACCACCGCGATGAAGCTGCGCACCACGGCGACGTCTCTGGCTTGGCGCCGAAGTCACCGTTTCCCCGATGTGTTTACACTTGAGCCGAGCGTCGCAGCTCTGTCGTGGATTCTATTCGCTCGGTGAAGAAAACACACACACCTCCTCTGTTCTTGCCGTCGAACCAAAAATCGCCGCTCCTCTGCTCTCCACGCGTTAGACCGAGCGTTCTCCAGCTGAGCGGGATCGCCGACGGTACGGTGTGCGACTGTCCAGCCTAGGAGCAGCCATGTTTCCACTCCGGCCGTGATCGCTTTCCGTTTCTTCCGAGCTACCGCAAGAACCGAAGCCCGTCTACTCAGAAATTTGGTTCCAAGGTGAAAACATAGTCTAATTGCTTTATCTAGATGCTTCTACGCAACCTAGCGCAGCTCCTCGACGCAAAACCATCAGAAACCGTCGAGAAATCAAGTTGTAATCCAAGTTTTCCCAGCCGCCGATGCACAACCCTAGCCGCACCGTCGAGCTACCCTTTGCACGGGTTTATACCCATTTTAGGATGCAAAAACATGGTCCTTATATCACCCTGGTGCTCTAGGTGCTCTCACCAGCCGGAATACCCTTCTCCCGTGCAAGAACAACGGCGCTGTGGTGGAGTTTGCCGCTGCCACCGTCAGGGAGGTATCTCCGGCCACCTAGAGTCACCACCGACCTTCCCAGATTGTTCCTCGTCGAGTTTTGGGCACAGGCGGCAAGATTGGAGCCGTTTGGGGCACTGGGCAGCCTTTCCGGCAAGTCGCTGCCGCTGCTCCGGCAAGGGAACCGCGCGGGCGAGAGGAAGACGACGGAGGGGCGTGGCCCACCTGTCGGTGTCTCAGCTCAGGCGCGGGATCTGGGTGAGGCACAGGATCGGGTGTGGCTGCACTGGTTAACTCCGTAGCCCCCGGTGTTGCCGCAATTTCACTGGCCCGATTTAAAATAGTGGGCCTGGTTGCAATTATTTGAAGTTTTCTATTAGCAAACAATTCCAGAAATTAGCTCATCTTCTATTAATTATGCCTAGTAGATTTGCTCCAAAAATTCCAAATAAATTATAATAGAACCCTTAGGTGCTAAACTTTGCAGTGATGCAATTTCCTAAACATTAAAGTCCCAATATTTCTGTAATTAATTCCTTTGAGATAATTGCTTTGGAAATTAATTACCACTGTTCCTTTATTGGGAAAATTCCCAATTTTGGGCAGGACACTTCTTCAAATAACCTTGACCATCAGTAAAAATTTCAAGTCCACTAGGATGTATTTACTGGGTCAAACAGTCTTCTAATATTCAGCCATCATTGAAAATTCCCCAAAATAAACAGAAACATTTTCAGCATTTCATATCAACTTCAAAATTCCATTTTTCCCTGTAGGTAGCTCGAAAAATTATGAAACAAATTTTGCTAGAACCAGAGAGACCTGCTCTCATTATATCTTCCACTGTTAGCCATGTCAAAATTCAGATTTGTGATCAAAATTCAGAGAAGCCTTGTACTTGTGGGAATTTTGGAGATCATAAGTGTGGCAGACTGGAATCCGCTCATCCAGGATCGCAGAGGGTGGTGCCGCACGATGCGACACCTGACAGCACACATCATAAGAACAACATTGTATTACATAGAAAACCAACTGATTTGTACAAAGTAGTACAAGACTTCAGTTACAAACTAAGTGTGGAAATTAAACAGCGGAAGCTAAGTTTATACAACTCACGCCCATCTATCTAGGAAAAGGGGGGTTACCCAGCCCTAGGGCAACCCACACTAGCTGCACTCCTCAGCTCAGCGCAGCGTGTACCGCTCCCACTCAGCCGTGGTCCCCGATGGAGGGTAGCCCTCGCCGGTGGACTCGTACCCCAAGTCTGTGGGATACTCCTCACCTGAAAAACACTTATAGCAGCAACCGTGAGCACGATGGCTCAACAAGACTTAACCGACTCACCTACACATGAAACTCTACATGCGGGTTATAAAAAATATAGGATGGCATGTTGCAGTGAAAGACCCGCCTACAAGTTCATCCTTAATTCATATTTTAGCCACAAGTTAACAGTTCATGAAATCTGAAATTTAGTGAGCAATATTTGGTGGCACGCATGTAGCAATACAATTTAATCATATCAGCAATATTGAATCATACCATTTCATATATTAACCTACGTTATGACTCACTGACCAAGTGGTACTCCTCACCGCGAGGGACAGCGAATCGACTCGATATACACCTGCAGGGATACCCGAAGAGCACGTCACGTACGCCCACCTGTGGAGCTGCACAGCACGCTCACTCGATGTCATACGGGACAACCTTCCACCCAACAGCCCAAACGTCGAACTGGTCGCACTGAAACGGACAGGAGGTTCCCTACACGGAGCATCTCTCTATGCTCATTAGCAGATTTCCACCTTGCTGCCCTCAACCTACACCTATAAATCGGTGCGTTATGCCTCGACGCCCGGAGGTTTAGGTTACATCAGTTTACTGGGACCCATATATCCGATATGCCTTCGGTACGTTCAACTTGATCAGCATGGGCCGCACAAGGATCGGTCCTCAATCGACACGGACAGGGCTGCACCCACAAGAGTTCCTCTTGCTGCGCCCTAGCCCCTGCCTAGTCTCATTTTCTTTCTAAAGTGATCTCACATCACTCGAACCAATCCCGTGTGCCCCAAAGCCTAAACTCGCGAGTAGATTCCAACTACTCGACTTGTACCAAAGTTCTAAGAACATTAAGCATAGCCTGTCTATTCGAGGACTTAGACACTACCCTCACTCTTGTAGGAAAATCCGGTTATGCACTTGGGGTTTCATCCATCCTACACCTAATGCACACACACATACTTCATGCTAAGTATTCATAAAGCAAAACTTTGTAAAATTGTTAATGCAAACCGGGGCTTGCTTTGTTGCTGATGGTCAGATGTTAAGGCTTCGTCTGGAAGAAGAAAGTCAAGCACTTCCGGAGTTTCCTCGCCTTCAGCGACTACACGTAAACAATATTCTACATGTCAATTTAAATGCAATGTTTAGAAATGACTATGTAAAGACCATAACTCTAGCTAGCCCTCCCCTTTGGCTCTGAAATTTTTATGGTGGCTTGGTAGGGTTCTAACCAGAGTCTTGACCAAGTTTGATTTGAAACAAAGTTCATTTGAGCTCTGTACAAATAAAAGCCTATTTGGTCATTAGTAGAGCCTCTAGGGATTGTCAGGGATTTTCATGGCTCCAACCCTTACTTTCTGGAAACTATAGTTTGAGATGGTTCTAATGGAATTGGTTTCATGTCATTTGAAGAATTCTAGATGAAGTTATGCCCTATACAAGATTTGAGAAAATCTGAAAAAATGTTTCTGTACATTTTTTATTTTCTCAGGGCAGTTCACTTAATCACACCATTAGGGGGACTAAATGAACTTGGATTGGTCTGAAATTTTTCCTGTGACTCAAGGATTTTCAAGTGAACCTCCCAGCCAAATTTCAGAATTGTTCATAAAGTAATTCTCCAGATAAAATTCCCAACAGTTTAAATTTTAGTGAATTAATTGTGGAAAACTATTAAGTTTCATGAGCTGAAATTTATGTTGCTGGAACGTATTTGAAAAGCTGAATTCAGAAAAGTTTATTTCACTGAATTTGGAGCTTCCTAGAAAATGTTATATGCATTTGAAGTTTGAACCAAAACTGAAATATTCCAGAAATGTTTAAATTCTGCGTGCGGGCCCCACCCACGCCTTCTTCTTCCCCGCGCGTGCCTGAGCTCCGCGGCGGTGATCTCCTGCAAGGTCAGCTGGAAAGGCTTTCCCCACCTCCTCTAGGGCCTCGCGTTGCCGCCTCTACCTTTTCGGACCCGAGGAACTCATCCCCGGGGTTAGCCAGGTCTCTAGGCGGCCGGAAACCCATCGGCGACGAGCCGGCGCTACGGCTCAACTCCGGCGACGTCACCCGACCCCTAACGAGGCTCATATCGAGTGATTCTTGGCTCTACAGATCCACGGTGAGCTACTGAGCACGGACATGATGCTAGCTCACCGTGAAAACGGTCGGAACTAGGTGTTCACCGTCGATCTAGGCCCGATATCGGCGGCGACTTGAAAAACTCGACAACCAGAGCCTATACTCGACGGTTTTTGGTACTTTTTGATCCTGGATGGCCGTGGGATGGTGTAGATCACGTGTATAGCTTGGCATACGCGGTGGTGAGCTATCCCCGCGAATTTTGGACTTTGGAGTGGCTCAGTCCTAAGAACACCGAAACTTCCCCGGGGAAATTCTCCCATGACAACGCATGAAACAACGAGCGGTTTGGACTAGCATGACAAGCACCTTAGGGCGGTGGTTTATTTTGTTGATTGTCGGGCACAAAGAGCCCTTTTTCGCCCGGACGTCGGTGAGCAGGGAGAGGCGAGCTCAGAGCAATTTTGCTTCGGTGGTGTGGGGCGAAGGTGAACTGTGTGAAGGAAGCAATGGAGCACGGATCTCCCCCCCCCCCCCCCAAGCAGGAGCTGGCCTGGTGCTGAGGCGGTTGGGCGCCGGCATCGGGAGCTGGCGCGCACGCGCCCTGTGCCCGAGTGAAGAAACGGAAGACTTCATTGGAAAGTCTTCTGACCAGTGGGTCCCCCTCCCCTCTAAATCTTTTTTTTTTCATTTTTGCTGCAAATATCCCCTCTACTCACTCTTAAATGGTAAGCTTAGCCACCAAGTCGGTGAGTAAATTTGAATTCACTAAAATGAAATTGGTTTGGCTGAATTTGCTTCATATTTGAATTTGAAATTCAAATTCAGTTTTAAATTAATGCAAATTTAGCTCCCGACAAGATTAACTCCAATGAGGATGAAAGTTGGTGGACTAACTCAGAAAAATGTGCTAAGTTTGAATATGAAGTCAACTTTTGAATTCAAGTGATGAAAGTGGCTGCAATTTGAATTTGCATTCAAATTGGCCCCTTTTTGAAATGTCTCCAAAAGTGCCTCAAGAAGTATTGGATTTGCATGAAATTTGGCCTGAGCCTTCCCAAGAATATATAAGGTCTAGGGGTGAGCTCAACCTTTCATTGGTAGGTGTATGACTCCTACTTTTTGAAATTAGGGCTTTCCCCTCTAATCACCCTCTTGATGGCGTTTACTTGCTCTTCACAAGTGTTCATGAGCTATCCACAGGATGAGCTGTGGTGTTGTGAGGTGATGAAATGAACACTTTTGCAAGTCACTTTCTTGAGCTTTTACAATAAGCTTCCATGAAACTTCTCCAAATTTTGCTCAGATCATACTTATAGAGTCTAGTGTCCATTGGAAAAATCCCGAAGCCAATTAAGAAACCTTAATAGCAGTAGCTAGTAATAGAAGTTTAATTCTTATAATTCATTAGCACTTATACACAGATTTTGTTGCATATCATATAGTGACCGAATTTGAGGACACTCTAGAGCCGTTGGAAGTCCTCCCACCAGACGCTAACTTTCCCTTTGACTCACAACCAGGCAAGCCCCGGTTTGCATTTAATTACCTTTTGTAAAGTTTTCATTTGTATCACTTATGTCTAGGGTGAAATTCTTGCATTATATTTAAGGTGATTGAAACCTCATTTGCATGACTTATAAATCTTATGGAGGGTTGGGTAGTTTACGACTCGATGAGTAGAGAATGACATGCTAATGTTCTTAGGATCTCAATAGAAGTCGAGTGGTTGGAATCTACTCGCGAGCTAGGAATTTCATCGCACGGGAAAGAAAGAAAGAAAGAAAGAAAGAAAGAAAGAAAGAAAGAAAGAAAGAAAGAAAGAAAGAAAGAAAGAAAGAAAGAAAGAAAGAAAGAAAGAAAGAAAGAAAGAAAGAAAGAAAGAAAGAAAGAAAGAAAGAAAGAAAGGCTTAAGAATGTGAAATTGGGACCCAGCAGGGGGGATAGGATGCAGTGAGCAGAGGTCTTATGTGCATAGCCCTGTTGGTGTCGGTTGAGGACCGAGCCGTGTGCGGCCCTGCTGGACAAGTTTGAATAGTACCGGATGCATACTGCCATATGAGAACCAGAAAACCGATGTAATTGGTTAACCTAAGTCTCGAGGCTTACCCAACCATTTTATAGGAGTGAGTTGAGGGTAGCAAGGTGTAAATCTGTCAGTGGACACAGACACGCTCCACGTGGGGACCTTCTACCCGTTACGGATGGACCGGTTCGGCATTTGGGTTTCCTTTGAAAGGTTGTTGCATATAGTGGAGTAGGAAGGTGTGAAGCACCACACTTCTGAAATGGGTGTATGTGATGTGGTATCTAGGTGTCTATTGATTGCAATCACCATCCCTCGCGGTTATTTGAGTACCGCTTGTTCACTTTCTTGGGCTTTTACATCCCTCCCCCCCTTAAAAGAATCTCGTCCCGAGATTACAAAAGAAGAGACGACGATGTAAGAGGAGATTACCCGTGATGAGACGCCATGAAATCCGGGTAGTTTGAGCGAAGGAACTCCTCGCTCTCCCACGTCGCTTCTTCAGCGGTGTGGTTGCTCCATAGTATCTTGTAGAACCACAACGCTCGGCTACGTGTGGTCCGAGTCTTCTCATCAATAATTGCCACCGGATATTCAGCGTATGTCAAATCCGGTTGCAGCTCGCAAATGTCTTCGGTGGGAACAGCAGCCGTATACTTCAGACATTTCCGTAGTTGTGAAACATGGAAAACGTCGTGAACACCAGCGAGAGATGCCGGTAGCTCCAGTCTATACGCCGCTGGTCCACACTTCTCGGTGATAGCATAGGGTCCAATGAATCTGGGAGCGAGTTTCCCCTTCACGCCGAACCAGTGCACGCCTTTCATCGGATATATACAGAGATACACGTGTTCCCCGACGTCAAAGTGCAGCGGTCTATGCCTCTTATCAGTGTAGCTTTTCTGCCGGGATTGAGCGGCCTTCAAGTTGGCTTGAATCATCCGAACGCACTCTTCGGCGTCGTTCACCACATCAACCCCGAATGTGACCCTTTCACCCCGACTCGCACCAGTTTAATGGGCTGCGGCATTTGTGACCGTAGAGAGCCTCATATGGTGCCATCTTGATACTCGCTTGATAGCCATTGTTGTACGAGAATTCCGCCAATGGTAGATGATCATCCCAGTTTCTACCATGGTGGATGGCACACGCTCTCAACATGTCTTCTAGTACTTGGTTCACCCTCTCAGTCTACCCATCTGTCTGAGGGTGATAAGCGGAGCTTCTAATCAGCTTAGTACCCAAAGCAGTGTGCAACTGCTCCCAGAAACGAGATACAAATAGTGCCCCTCGGTATGATACTATGGTCTTGGGTACTCCATGCAAGCATAGGATTTTTGCAATATACAACTCCGCATATCTGCTGGCATGGAAATGTGTATGCACGGGAATGAAGTGAGCCGACTTGGTTAACCGGTCAACGATTATCCAAATGGAATCATGCTTGTTGGAAGTCAGGGGTAATCCCACAATGAAATCCATGCTCACATCTTCCCATTTCCATGCTGGAATTTTCAGGGGTTGCAACAGCCCTGATTTCCTCATATGATCCGCTTTCACTCGTCTACACGTATCACACTCGGATACGTATTTAGCCACTTCCCGCTTCATCCGTGTCCACCAAAATCTTCTCTTCAAATCTTGGTACATTTTGTTGCTGCCCGGATGAATGGAGAATTTAGACAAGTGAGCTTCATAAAGTATCTTCTTTCGCAGCTCCATATTCCGGGGTACGACTATGCGGTCATTGAACCACAGCGTCCCCTCATCATCTTTCCGGAAACATTTGATTTCCCCGTTGCCTATCCGTCTCTGGAGATGTGACATACCCTTGTCAACTTTCTGAGCTGCAATGATATCCTCCCTAATGGTAGGGATGAGAGCAAGGTTGTAGAGTGATCCATAAGGAACCAAGTACAAGCTCGGCTCTTCCTCCTCCACCGGTGTAATGGTGAGGTTATGGACATGTGATTTCTGACTCAGTGCGTCGGCAACCACATTCGCCTTGCCGTGGTGGTAATGAATCTCAATCTCATAATCTTTGATTAGTTCTAACCACCTCCTTTGCCTCATGTTCAGCTCCTTCTGGGCAAAAATATACTTCAAGCTCTTGTGGTCGGTGTAGAGGTGCACCAAATTCCCCAGGAGATAGTGCCTCCACATTTTCAGCGCCAAAACCACAGCAGCAAGCTCGATATCATGAGTCGGATAGTTCTGCTCATGGTTTCGAAGCTGGCGTGAGCCATATGCGACCACACATCCTTCCTGCATCAACACGCAGCCGAGCCTAATACCGGACGCATCACAATACACGTCGAAGGGCTTGGTTGTATCCGGTTGAGCTAAGACCCGGGCTATTGTGAGATGCTTCACCAATGCTTGGAAGGCTCCTTCACATTCCGCATTCCAAACATATTTTGTTCCCTTCTTCAATAATTCTGTCATCGGCTTAGCAAGCTTGGAGAAGCTTGGAATGAATCTCCGGTAATATCCCGCTAAGCCGAGGAAGCTTCTGACTTCATGGACAGAAGTGGGAGCTTTCCATTTCAGCACCTGTTCAATTTTACTTGGGTCAACCGCAATGCCTTCCTCTGAGATGATATGTCCCAAAAATGGCACTTGGCTGATCCAGAACTCACATTTGCTGAACTTGGCGTAGAGCTTGTGGTCCCGCAATCGTTGAAGAACGATTCTCAAGTGTTCAGCGTGTTCCGCTTCTGTCTTGGAGTAAAACCAAGATATCATCAATGAACACCACAACGAACTTGTCCAGCTCCGGCATGAACACCGAGTTCATGAGATACATGAAATGTGCTGGAGCATTAGTGAGACCAAAAGACGTGACGAGATATTAGTATAAGCCATATCTCGTAGAGAAGGCCGTCTTCGGGATATCCTCCGCCCGGATTTTTATTTGATGATACCCGGAGCGAAGGTCCATCTTGGAGAACACACTTGCACCCATAAGCTGATCAAACAGGATGTCAACGCGGGGCAGTGGGTACTTGTTCTTAATAGTGACGGCGTTGAGCGGCCGGTAATCCACACACAGCCTCAAGGTTTCATCCTTCTTCTTGACGAACAGCGCCGAGCATCCCCAAGGCGAGGAACTTGGTCTAATGAAACCTTTGCTCAACAGATCATTGAGCTGTTCTTTCAATTCAGCCAGATCGTTTGGAGCCATTTTATACGGTCTCTGTGATATGGGAGTAGTCCCAGGTGCAAGTTCAATCTTGAACTCCACATCCCGTTCAGGTGGCATACCCGGGAGATCATCCGGGAACACGTCGGGATACTCGCGGACTACCGGGATGTCCTCTAGCTTGGAAGCTTCAGTAGTATAAGCGGCTGAAACTTTTCGGGCTGGATGGTCTAGTATGAGGGACTGCGGACGGTGTAGTGGGGAGTTGAGGTGAACCGTCCGTGATAATGTTTCTAGGACAGCGCCATGGTAACTTAGCCATCACATCCCTAAGATTTCATCAATCTTCTACCCCTCAAGAGTAATCATAGTGGTGGGATATATCTTCCAACCCAAGCACAGTGGTGCTTTTGGAATCATCATAATTGCTGAAATCTTTCCTCCCGGTGAGCAGATCATATAAGAACACTCGGTTGGAAAGGCTTCCAGTTGATGCTTAACCACATATGATGCACTTATGAAGTTGTGGGTTGCACCACAATCAAATAATATGATGATTGCTTGATTGTTGAGAGTGAACGTACCCGCCATCACGTTTTCTCCCTCTGGGGCGTCCTCATTGTCGAGGTTGACCAACCTTCTTGACCGGAGGTCGGCCTCGATCACCACCCTGGAACTGGGCTTGCCCGCTGCTCTGCTGCCCCTGGGGACAGTCCTTCGAGAAATGGCCTGCCTGGCCACACGTAAAGCAAGTGTAGCGAGGCGGTCCTCCGCTGATCAGCGGACGGAAACCCGGGGCACGTTGTGGTGGTGGAAACGCCCGGGGTACCATCTGCTGCTGCTTCTGCGGTCGCGGTGGCGGCATCGGCGGTCGGAATGGAGGTGGCTGGAAGGAACGACCCCCGAACTGCTGAGGTCGAGCCGGTGGATGCCACTGCTGACCAGCTGGTGTCCGATACACCATGTGGTATTTCTGAGGAGCTCCACCCCCACGGCTGGGTGGAGTGCTGCGCTTTCGCTGCTCAACCACCAATTAACACTGAGCGTCTTCTTGCATGATCGCGGCATTGACGAGATCGTTGAATGTGCCGCGATTGCATTGAACGAGATGTGTCTCCATCTCGAAGTGTAATCCCCGATAGAAGTGCTCTCGCTTCTTCTCCTCGGTGGAGACATAATCCGACGCATACTGCGCCAGATGGTTGAAGGCACGGGAGTAGTCGTGGGCACTCCTCCCGCCCTGCTTCAGCTCCAAGAACTCTTGGAACTTCCGCTTCATTATCCCAGGAGGGATATGGTAGGCGCGGAACGCCTCCCGGAATTCTTCCCACTCCACGGCGTGGCCAGCCGGCAGTGAGGCGACATAGTTCGCCCACCACACACCAGTTGCACCGTGAAGCTGCTGCGCCGCGAACAGAGTCTTCTGCCGCTCTGTACATTGGAGCAGCCCGAGCTTGGACTCAATTGTCCGCAGCCAGTTGTCGGCCTCCAGGGGTTCTGCAGCTTCAGTGAACACCGGTGGGTGCGTACTCATGAAGTCCGAGTACGTCACAACATGGGGCTCACGAGGCCCCCTCTCTTGACACCCCCCTGCCTGGGATGTATTTTGCACGATCCTGTGGAGCAGGTCGGTCTGCTCCTCAAGATTACCCACCAGGGCCGCGATCACATCCGCTAGTGTAAGCGGAGGCGGCAGTGGTGGTTGTTGCTGCGGGGTGCTGTTGTAGGCAGGTGGCTGGGAGTCATCACCTCCCTGCTGGCTAGAGCCACCGACCTCATGCGTTTTCATGACTCAAGATGAATACCAACGTTAAAGTTAACTTCAGTATCTTTCCAACGAGTATTTATTTGCCCTCAGATCATCTCTGGTTAAAAAGTTATGGTAATTCAAAATCAACAGAATTTCTGGAAGAATTTCAACAGCACCTCCTTTGGAAGTTGCTGTTTCCAACTCTAATTTCCACTGAATTCCATGCTGCAATTGCAGAAACTTTGAATTACAAAGATGTAACACATCTCCTACCCTTTTCGAAAATGTATTATATGACAATTTTAGATTTTTCTACTGGAAGTTATGCTTGAAAAACAAAACAGTCCAGAGAGTGTTTTGAATCTGTCCTGGTTCTGGACAGTTTACAATCATCTAGAAATTCAGCCAGTTTAAGGTGTGATTCAGCTCTGGAAGTCTAAAACAAAGTTGTAGAGTACTTAAACAACTTTCCAGAACTATATCCCACACCTCCATTGGCTAAATAATATGTGAGTTATGCTCTGTCAAGATTCAGCAAACTTGCTGCCCAAAACAGAGCACTCTGCTTTTCCATCCCTTTGAACTACACTGATCAACTTTGAGTTTTTCTACCCAACCAGGGTCCTACATGTTGAAAACTTGGTTATTTTAGTTCCTGGTTATCATTATCTTTCATGCACATACTTATGATATGTCGGTACTATGTTCCTCACAAAAAGAAAATCGTAACCAGATTATACCGGCATATACGTCTCAATTGTGGCACTAAACGGTCTCTCGCACACGTATACTACACGGGATACATACGTGGTTAGTACCTGCATAAGAACACCCAATAATGATGCACTCAACGGTTGTTTTCATTTCAGACAGGTCCATATTTGGAAGTAAATACAAACGCCTGTATCATTGCCATATGGCCGTCCTTGAGTTAAGCCACGTCTCAAGGTAGGTGATCGTGTTTTAACACCACACGACGGGGAACCCGAGTAGAGCGCGAACGGGTTGTCATGGTTGGGGATTTTATCAACCCAACAGATACCACCTGCTGCCCTGCAACGCCGATGGCAAGCGTTGCGTATGTCCTCCTGGGCTATTTCTAGACGAACACACTATCGCGTTACTGACCAAACGATGGGGTCTCCACTTGCTTGCTAATGCACGCTAGGGATCAGCGTTTCATATGAACTCAGGAACATGAAGAGTCCAAGAGTTTCATATTAACGTCTCACACCAAGCTGTGAGACCTATCCCTGAACCACATTCCTCGTCAGGGGAGCTAACCGAAATTGAACCGCTTTCGGTGGCGTTGCTTACCATTTTTACCTGAGCGTAGGTGGGTCGTTACATATTTAAAATTCAAAATTATAACACATATGTTAGTCTTGCCACTTTAATTAACTATGGTAATATAGTCCTTACTTGGGCAAACTAGCGAATCCTCACCGTAAACCTAAGTTTCCCTGTAATACAGTCCTTAATTAGTGTGCTATCCCCAATGCAGCTCTGATACCAGCCTGTGGCGGACCGGAATCGGCTCATCCGGGATCGCAGAGGGTGGTGCCGCATGATGCGACACCCGATAGCACACATCATAAGAACAACATTGTATTACATAGAAAACCAACTGATTTGTACAAAGTAGTACAAGACTTCACTTACAAACTAAGTATGGAAATTACAACAGTGGAAGCTAAGTTTATACAACTCACGCCCATCTATCTAGCAAAAGTTGGTTGCCCAGCCCTAGGGCAACCCACACTAGCTGCACTCCTCAGCTCAGCGCGGCATGTATGGCTCCCACTCAGCCGTGGTCCCCGATGGAGGGTAGCCCTTGCCGGTGGACTCGTACCCCGAGTCCGTGGGATACTCCTCACCTAAAAAACACTTATAGCAGCAACCGTGAGCACGATGGCTCAACAAGACTTAACTGACTCACCTACACATGAAACTCTACATGCAGGTTATAACAAATATGGGACGGCATGTTGCAGTGAAAGACCTGCCTACAAGTTCATCCTTAATTCATATTTTAGCCACAAGTTAACAGTTCATGAAATCTGAAATTTAGTGAGCAATATTTGGTGGCACACATGTAGCAATACAATTTAATCATATCAGCAATATTGAATCATGCCATTTCATATATTAACCTACGTCACGACTCAGTGACCAAGTGGTACTCCTCACCGTGAGGGATGGTGAATCGACTCGATATACACCTGCAGGGATACCCCAAGAGCACGTCACATACGCCCACCCGTGGAGCTGCACAGCACGCTCACTCGATGTCGTACGGGACAACCTTTCACCCAACAGCCCAAACATCGAACCGGTCGCACCGAAACGGACAGGAGGTTCCCTACACGGAGCATCTCTCTATGCCCGTTAGCAGATTTCCACCTTGCTGCCCTCAACCTACACCTATAAATCGGTGCGTTATGCCTCGACGCCCGGAGGTTTAGGTTACATCGGTTTACCGGGGCCCATATATCCGATATGCCTTCGGTACGTTCAAACTTGATCAGCGTGGGCCGCACACGGATTGGTCCTCAATCGACACGGACAGAGCTGCCCCCACAAGACTTCCTCTTTCTGCGCCCTAGCCCCTGCCTAGTCTCATTTTCTTTCTAAAGTGATCTCACATCACTCAAACCAATCCCGTGTGTCGCAAAGCCTAAACTCGCGAGTAGATTCCAACTACTCAACTTGTACCAAAGTTCTATGAACATTAAGAATAGCCTGTCTATTCGAGGCTTAGACACTACCCTCACTCTTGTAGGAAAATCCGGTTATGCACTTGGGGTTTCATCCATCCTACACCTAATGCACACACACATACTTCATGATAAGTATTCATAAAGCAAAACTTTGTAAAATTGTTAATGCAGCCCGGGGCTTGACTTGTTGCTTCTGGTCAGATGTTAAGGCTTCATCCGGAATAAGAAAGTCGAGCACTTCCAGAGTTTCCTCGCCTTCAGCGACTACACGTAAACAATATTCTACATGTCAATTCAAATGCAATGTTTAGAAATGACTATGTAAAGACCATAACTCTAGCTAGCCCTCCCCTTTGGCTGTGAAATTTTTATGGTGGCTTGGTGGGGTCCTAACCAGAGTCTTGACCAAGTTTCATTTGAAACAAAATTCATTTGAGCTCTGTACAAATAAAAGCATATTTGGTCATTAGTAGAGCCTCTAGGGATTGTCAGGGATTTTCATGGCTCCAACCCTTACTTTCTGGAAACTAGAGTTTGAGATGGTTCTAATGGAATTGGTTTCATGTCATTGAAGAATTCTATATGAAGTTATGCACTATACAAGATTTGAGAAAATCTGAAAATTTCTATTTTCTCAGGGCAGTTCAATTAATCACACCATTAGGGGGACTAAATGAACTTGGATGGGTCTGAAATTTTTCCTGTGACTCAAGGATTTTCAAATGAACCTCCCAGACAAATTTCAGAATTTTTCATAAAGTAATTCTCCAGATAAAATTCCCAACAGTTTAAATTTTAGGGAATTAATTCTGGAAAACTATTAAGTTTCATGAGCTTAAATTTATGTTGCTGGAAAGTATTCGAAAAGCTGAATTCAGCAAAATTTAGTTCACTGAATTTGGAGCTCCCTAGCAAAATTTATATGCATTTGAAGTTTGAACCAAAACTGAAAAATTTCAGAAATGTTTAAACTCTGCGTGCGGGCCCCACCCCACGCCTTCTTCTTCCCCCCCGCGCGCGCCTGAGCTCCGCGGCGGCGATCTCCGGTGAGGTCGGCTGGAAAGGCTTTCCCCACCTCCTCTAGGGCTTCGCCTTGCCGCCTCTACCTTTTCGGACCCGAGGAACTCATCCCCGGGGTTAGCCAGGTCTCTAAGCGGCTGGAAACCCATCGGCTACGAGCCGCCGCTACGGCTCAACTCTGGCGACATCGCCCGACCCCTACCGAGGCTCATATCGAGTGATTCTTGGCCCTACAGCTCCACGGTGAGCTACTGAGCACGGACATGGTGCTAGTTCACCGTGAAAACGGCCGGAAGTAGGTGTTCACCGTCGACCTAGGCCTGATATCGGCGGCGACTTGAAAAACTTGAGAACCAGAGCCTATACTCGATGGTTTTTGGTACTTTTTGATCCTGGATGGCCGTGGGATGGTGTAGATCACGTGTATAGCTCGGCATACGCGGTGCTGAGCTAATCCCCGTGAATTTTGGATTTTGGAGTGGCTCGGTCCTAAGAACACTGAAACTTTCCCGGGGAAATTCTCCCATGACAACGCATGAAACAACGGGTGGTTTGGACTAGCATGACAAGCACCATAGGGCGGTGGTTTCTTGTGTTGATCATCGGGCACGACAAGCCCTGTGTCGCCCGGACGTCGGTGAGCAGGGGGAGGCGAGCTCGGAGCGATTTTGCTTCGGTGGTGTGGGGCGAAGGTGAACTGTGTGAGGGAAGCAACGGACCACGGCAGGACTACCTGTGTTATCCATTCGATTACTGATCTTCCCCCCCCCCCCCCCCCCAAGGAGGAGCTGGCCTGGTGCTGAGGCGGTTGGGCGCCGGCGTCAGGAGCTGGCGCGCACGCGCCCTGTGCCCGAGTGAAGAAACAGAAGACTTCAGTAGAAAGTCTTCTGACCAGTGGGTCCCCCCCTCTAAATCTTTTTTTCATTTTTGCTGCAAATATCCCCTCTACTCACTCTTAAATGGTAAGCTTAGCCACCAAGTCAGTGAGTAAATTTGAATTCACCAAAATGCAATTGGTTTGGCTGAATTTGCTTCATATTTGAATTTGAAATACAAATTCAGTTTTGAATTAATGCAAATTTAGCTCCCGACAAGATTAACTCCAATGAGGATGAAAGTTGGTGGACTAACTCAGAAAAATGAGTTGAGTTTGAATATGAAGTCAACTTTTGAATTCAAGTGATGAAAGTGGCTGCAATTTGAATTTGCATTCAAATTGGCCCCTTTTTGAAATGTCTCCAAAAGTGCCTCAAGAAGTATTGGATTTGCATGAAATTTGGCCTGAGCCTTCCCAAGAATATATAAGGTCTAGGGGTGAGCTCAACCTTTCATGTGTAGGTGTATGACTCCTACTTTTTGAAATTAGGGCTTTCCCCTCTAATCACCCTCTTGATGGTGTTTACTTGCTCTTCACAAGTGTTCATGAGCTATCCACAGGATGAGCTGTGGTGTTGTGAGGTGATGAAATGAACACTTTTGCAAGTCACTTTCTTGAGCTTTTACAATAAGCTTCCATGAAACTTCTCCAAATTTTGCTCAGATCATACTTATAGAGTCTAGTGTCCATTGGAAAAATCCCGAAGCCAATTAAGAAACCTTAATAGCAGTAGCTAGTATTAGAAGTTTAATTCTTATAATTCATTAGCACTTATACACAGATTTTTTTGTTGCATATCATATAGTGACCGAAGTTGAGGACACTCTGGAGCCGTTGGAAGTCCTCCCACTAGACGCTAACTTTCCCTTTGACTCGCAACCAGGCAAGCCCCGGTTTGCATTTAGTTACCTTTTGCAAAGTTTTCATTTGTATCACTTATGTCTAGGGTGAAATGCTTGCATTAGATTTAAGGTGATTGAAACCTCATTTGCATGACTTATAAATCTTATGGAGGGTTGGGTAGTTTACGACTCGATGAGTAGAGAATGACATGCTAATGTTATTAGGATCTCGATAGAAGTCGAGTGGTTGGAATCTACTCGCGAGATAGGAATTTCATCGCACGAGATAGAAAGAAAGAAAGAAAGAAAGAAAGAAAGAAAGAAAGAAAGAAAGAAAGAAAGAAAGAAAGAAAGAAAGAAAGAAAGAAAGAAAGAAAGAAAGAAAGAAAGAAAGAAAGAAAGAAAGAAAGAAAGAAAGAAAGAAAGAAAGAAAGAAAGAAAGAAAGAAAGAAAGAAAGAAAGGCTTAAGAATGTGAAATCGGGACCCAGCAGGGGGGATAGGATGCAGTGAGCAGAGGTCTTATGTGCATAGCCCTGTTGGTGTCGGTTGAGGACCAAGCCGTGTGCGGCCCTGCTGGACAAGTTTGAATAGTACCGGATGCATACTGCCATATGAGAACCAGAAAACCGATGTAATTGGTTAACCTGGGTCTCGAGGCTTACCCAACCATTTTATAGGAGTGAGTTGAGGGTAGCAAGGTGTAAATCTGTTGGTGGGAACAGACACGCTCCACGCGGGGACCTTCTACCCGTTACGGATGGACCGGTTCGGCATTTGGGTTTCCTTTGAAAGGTTGTTGCATACAGTGGAGTAGGAAGGTGTGAAGCACCACACTTCTGAAATGGGTGTATGTGATGTGGTATCTAGGTGTCTATTGATTGCAATCACCGTCCCTCGTGGTTATTTGAGTACCACTTGTTCACTGCGCTGTGACGTAGTAACAATTGAAAGAATCCAGAAGAATATGATGCATTGATCTATTATTGTATTGAAACCATGTCTGTTGTAGATGTAGAGCTCATTAAGTTTATTTTCCACTTTGGGCATAACCACATCGGAGGGAAGCGTTTCTTGTTTGATTGTGGACTTCCAATGTGAGGACTGCCTAAGGCATAATAATTTGCTGCTGTAAAACTGAAAGTAAGGATTAACGTGTAGGTGTGTCTTTATCGCAATATCATTTTCCTATATTCACAATCCCTGTATGTAGAGTCTCATGTTTAGAAGTGATGGTTAAGCCTTGCTGAGCCATCATGCTCATGGTTGCTATAATTGAGTCGCTGTAGGTGAGAATTATGAGGAAGGGTACGAGGACGAGGCGATGCCCTCATCGGGGTACACGGTCGAGCTGGAGCCCTGCACGCCGCTGTGATCTCTG
Source organism: Neostapfia colusana (assembly GCA_030760725.1). Lineage (NCBI taxonomy): Eukaryota > Viridiplantae > Streptophyta > Magnoliopsida > Poales > Poaceae > Neostapfia > Neostapfia colusana. Next base: position 54,615,567 of record JASWHV010000017.1, read on the forward strand.
GTTGTATGTTGCTAGTGTGTAGCGTCCCCGGGCTGGACGGCTGCATTTTTGCATAGCTAGGCTGAGAGTTTAGCTATGAATAAACTTCCACTGTAATTAAGTTTGTAAAATACTTCTGCTGTTTTATGTAAATAAAAGTTTATATGCTATTCGTATTCTTTTCTTGTGTGCTGTTGGGTGCCGAATCGCACGGCACCACCCTCTGCGATCCGGAGTGGGAAGACCACGGGGTGGCTCCCCATAGATCTCAGCAAAAGAAGTGATCAAGGACTGGGATTTGACCCCAATGCGCAGCCAAGGGGGAGGAAATTCTCCTACTCGAATTGGAGGGGCAGAAAATTTCCCTAAGGGGCCGACTAGGGTTTTTTTCTCCAAAAAAGAGGCGTCGTTCAGGTGAGGTGGGTATTCTACTTGGTTTGGAAGAGGAGGGATGAGTCCTACTCGGTTTACAAGAGGAGGGATGAGTCCTACTCGGATTGGAAGAGGAGGGATTGAGTACTACTCAGTTTGGAAGAGGAGGGATGAGTCCTACTCCGTTTGGAAAGCTTTATCTCCAAGGTGGCACAGCCAAGTTAAGGGGGAATAAACCCTACTCGGATTGGAAGAGGGGGAAGGGTTTTATCTCAAAAGTTGCGCAGACAAGAGGGATTTTATCTCCAAAGTTTATCTCTAAGGGTGGCCGCAGCTAAGGGGATAACCCTACTCGGATTTGGAAGGGGGGAACAGCTAGATTTCCCCTTTTATTTCTTTTCTTATGTGATCTCTACATGAGAATGAATGCAATGCACGATGATGAAAATTAGAGTGTTACACCCACTGTATTGTGACAATACTAGTGCCATTTGCATTGCAAATAACCCTGTGCAATACTCTACAACTAAGCACATTGATATTAGGTATCATTTTCTTCATGATAATGTTGACAAAGGAAACATTGTTCTTCATAATGTAGATACCAAACAACAATTGGCTGACATTTCACAAAGATTATATATTTCACTCGTTTTTCTTACATTCATGGTGAACTAGGGGTTATGCACCCTCATGGCTTGAATTAAGGGGGAGTTTTGACACTTGGGAAGTCTATGTGTGGACCTGAACTTAAATTAATATGAGCATAGTATTTCATACATATATGACTTTGTAATTTCTTGTACATGCTGAAAGTTCCTTACTGCATTTGCTTATGTTTATACATTTTATAGTTTTTGCCATGATTAGCAATTGGGATAAATACTTGCACTGAATTCGGTCATGGTCAAACTTTTCTTGTTGTTTTGAACTTGTTGCATGCTCACAAATGTGTAAAAATCCCACAGAAATCCAACATGGTCAGTTCACATTTGAAGTTAAGGAGTAGGGATTTCAAAGTAATTAAGTGTGCAATGGAAGTAATTTAAATTCAGCCTTAAGGGGGTTATTCAAATTCAAATCTGATCTTCACTTGAAATAGGGTTAAGTTTGAATTTCTGAGTTCCCCACTGTTTTCTCAGATTCTTTAGCCTAACTACTAAGTTTCAAGATTTTTGAAAGCAAATTAATCATTTGATTAATTGCCACATACAAGGAAGGGTTCAAATTAATATGCATGTGTCAACTTGCTCAATTTTCAAATTTGAGCTCACCAATGGATTACTCACATCCAAATTAGTCAACCACCAAATATTTATGATTTTTGGAGCTGTGGAGCTGATGTAATAGGAACTTTTAAGAAAAATGTGAGAAAAGGTGGGACCCACCTGTCAGCCAGTGCAACCGCCTCGGTTTTCAGTCGGCTAAGTGGCACGGATGCACCCACCGCTGCTCGAGCTCGCAGTATGTAAATCGATTGCCTCCAGAGCGCTCACATTCAATTTTCTTCGCCCTTATCAGCCTCCAGCTGATCAATCACTGCACAGGACGAGAACCCAACTGCAACTTTTCTTTCCCGCGCTCTGTTGGTCGAGTTCTTTGCCACAGTGCCAAAAACCTCGCTGTTCAGGAGCCCGATGAGTTCAGCGCCTTCCCCGCTCAACTGAGCCACAGGACGGCTGCGCCGAGCTCTCCTCTAACTCCTCGAGGCCCCAGAACTTCGCCATCGCCGTCAACCAGGTGAACTGAGCGAATTTTGCATCGACAACCCAGTTGCCGGCCGCCTCGTCCTTCCACAGTCGCCCAACATTTCCCTGCACTTCCACGACCAAGCAACACCCCCAAAAGGTCCGTTACAACCCCTAGTTACTCTCAGACCACCAGATCGGGGATTCTTGCTCTGTGCTCATTGAGTTTAGAGCTTTGCTTTTGGCTGTTGTTTGGAACACCGACTCCGTTTCGATGAAATTCGTCGTGTTCGGTGTATCTCCCGCCTTCCTGGTCCGGGATTAGCTACTACATAATCTTTCGAGTGCACCCCAAGAAACAGCTTGCAAAAAGACCTAGTATGTGCGTCGGAAAACTAATTTTCTTGGCCGCCACCATTTTTGGCCTCGGGTAACGGGTGCGAGCATGGTTCCTGTGATTTTCACCCTGATCGTGATTCATTTCCGAGTCGGCCATGTTCCCCTGGTGCTGTAGAAGCAAACCGGAGTCTGCTTAGAGCTTTCCCCAGCCTTAGCGCGTTCCCTGGAGTTTGCCGAGCCTCCTCCACCGTCGCGCGACCGTTTCCGGGCATCCTCGATGTGAGCTGAGGTCAGTAGCATATTCAGCGTTGCAAATTAGGTAGTGGCGGCAAGTCTTGCAAAGTTTCGTGGACGGGAACACTGCTGCGGCGAGCGCGCCGGCGAGGTCGGCCACGGGAACTCGCGGCTGGCACGAGGAGGAAAAAGGCAGTGGGCCTCGCTCGTCAGTGCGTGAAATAACTCGGGCCGGATCTTCTGTGTCTAGCGGATCTGGTGTGGCTACATGCTTTAATTCTGTTGGCTTCTGTGTTCTAGGGCCTGATTGGCTGGTTTTAAATCAAGTGGGCGCAGCCACTGTTTAAATGATTTCCAGTTGAAAAGAAATTCCAGATTCTATTCAAACTTTGGAAATTCATAACTTTTGCTAAGAACCTCCAAAATTAGTGATCCAAATTGGGTTGGACTCAGTTTGAAAGGATATATCCAATTAACCATGTTAATTGGTATGAAAGCGAATAATATTTTCTAGATAATTCTTTGACATTTTTCAGTAAAAGAATTAGTAAGGGAGTTTGGTTCATCCAAAAATGCCCAAAATTTATCAGAATACTCTTTCGAATATTACTGATTTGGTTAGAAAATTTCAGAGTACAACCAACTGTACTAAAAAATGTACAACAACATTTTTCAGAAAATGTCCAACACTTGTAAAATCAATTATAGTAAATCCTTAGCTCTACGAATCCCAAGAAAATCTATGCAGACTCTATGAGCTATGAGTGAAATTATAGTTTAATGTATTTTGCATGAAAATGCAAAATATTTCAGAATTAATTCTTTTAAGCATAACTGCTTAGTGAATTAATCTGGGAGAACTACTCAATCAACAATTCTAAATTTTGGTCCAAAACTATTTCTTATGACAAGGAACACACATGAATAGTTTCAGCTTAATTAGAGCTCTGGACCATTTCTTTATGTACTCTTCTTATGTGAATACAAACACTTGTGAAGAATATATAAGACCTTGATCCAACTTTGCTCAATACATCTCTAGAAACTTTGATCATCTCAAATCAAGTTTCTAATCTGAGTTCTTAATATATCTTTGTATCCATGCCTTGATAGCCAATTTATTATACTTATTTGTGTGTGCATTTTCATAACGTTAAGTACCGACGTGGATCTTCATTGAACAAGTGGAGCTTCGATCAAAAAGCAAATGGAGCAAGTGATCAAGTACCACATGACAGAAGCTATCTAAGTGATATATCTAACTCTAGTCACCTGCAAAACAGAGCCAAGCCCCAGTTTGCATTTAAGTGCTTTTATAAAGTTTTGCTTTACACACACCATATTGTGTAGACTTGAGGTGTGCATTAGGTCTATTTTGTATGAAGCCCAAATGCATGACTAAATGACCAGTAGAGGATTGGGTAGTGAGATTCCTAATCGTGTAGAGAGGCTATACTTAATGTTTATTGAAAGGTTCATAGAAGACAAGTAGATGGAATCTACTCGCGAGAGGGTCACATTTTTCGACCATAAGTCGAGTAGCAAAGTCTACTCACGAGATGATAGCTTGTAGATCACGCTTTGATAAATTGAGATGTGAACGAGGAGTTTTGTAGGATGGAACGAGCAAGGTTGCCTCGACGTGATCAGTGGGACAATGTTTGTTACCACGTCGTGCCTGGGCCGGTGGGGCGAGGTAGATGTGGAGGTTGGGATTGTAGCCCCGTCTGCGTCGGGTAAGGACCGCACCGTATGTGGCCCCAATGGACAAGTATTGACATGTACCGGATGCATACTGAATTTATGGGGTTCAATAAACTTGTTAACCTTAGTGTCGAGACTTTTTCAAACGCCTCAGGCTGTCGGTCGAACTGCACAATAGTCGGTAACTCGCTCAAGGACACTGTCACTTCGGATGGATGAACCATGAGAGAGGTTACTGTCTGGGGTGATTGAACCGATTCGGCATGTAGGTGTCTTGTGAAAGGTTGCCATATACGACGAGTAATGAAGGAGGCAGCACGCCTTTTCCGAAAGTGCGTATGTCTCATGCAGGACAGATGTTTATTGATTCGAATCACCGTACCTCGCGGTTATATGAGTATTGATTGTTCACTGAGTCGTGACGTAGTAAGAAAGAGTAGTTGGAATTTATTATACATGCTGAATTGATTAATATTATGTTTTGCAACCTTGTATGTATTAGAGATAGTGCAAACTAAAGTTTATTTCACCTTGGGCAAGAAGCATCGTGATGAAGCGTTTCTTGTTTGATTGTGGAGTTACGATGCTGCTCAGCTCAAGGATTAAATCTATGCTATAAAACTAGAAGTTAACGATGAACTTGTAGGCGAGTTTATTTATGCAAATTTAAGTTTCTACTTTGTTAAAGTCCCCGCATGTAGAGTTTCATGCTTAAGTATGACAGTTAAGTCTTGTTGAGCCTCCGTGCTCACCCTTGCTATATTAAATGTTTTGTAGGTATTAATATGCTTATGATGATGGTTATTTGGTGAGATATCCCAACCTTCAGGTCGTATAAACTCACCGAAAACCTTGCCGCCGCCATATGATTCCAGTTGCTAGTGGGAAGCGTCCGAGGGCTGGATGGCTTCCTCTCCGCATAGTTAGGTTCGAGAGTACGAGTTATATAGATTGCCATTGTGTTGTACATTTGTTGTACAATAATTGTAAAAGAGAACCTTCTTATGAAAAAGACTTGTATATGTAATTTGTTTCATCTTTTCGTGTATGTTGTTGGGTGTCGCATCGCACGACACACCCAACGTGATTACTGGAATGTCAGGACCCCGGTCCTCATAAAATGCTTTCAATCATGAAAAATTATCTAGATAACAGCTCAGATGTTTAGTTTCTATGATCAAAGTGAAGAATCAAGAAAGATTAAAAGAATATGTGTGCATCACACTTCTTTTTTTGAGATTGCTTATAATTGCACTTATATATGAACTTGAAAGAAGTTTTTTATGACTAAAACCACATCCGTCCTTAAGCTTCTTATTGTCCATTGACATAAGATTGGCTTGGTTGGTTAGCATAAGGCCAATGTTGCATATAACCTCTTGCAAAGTTTGAGATTTTCACTTTTGTATTGAGAGAGTACGAAAAATACAGCAACATGTATCATACTTTCAAGTTTTGAAATAGTTCAGTTAGTGAGATCATGGCTTGCAAAATCGGAATTACATTTGATCTCTAGCATGGCTTAAACTACTTTATGTATTTAGTTGATGTTGTAGTGTAAGTTGCTTGATATTATGTCTTGGATGAGCTTTTGTTTTATATGTATATGTCATATAGTGCTCATAACAGATCTAAAATTTCTCTCTTTTGTATCTTGATGAATACATTGTCAAGGGGGGGGGATATGGTTACACATTGGACATTCACAATTGCTTTACATGTACCCGGGGGAGTAACATACTTAGGGTGATAATTTGTTAAGGATGAGAGTTTCTTCACAAAGGCAGGAAATTATTTTTTTATCAAAACTTTTCATAAAATGTGAGTGAGCCAAAGTTCGTTTCTAGGTTGTGTTGCCAATGCATTCATCAAGGGGGATATTGTGAGACCTAGGTGTTGAATACATTGGCAAAGGAGTGTTAAAGTGAGGTTCCATGTAAAGTTTTGGGCATACATTGCATGGTTTTTACGTGTAGGCTCGTGTGGCGGAATATGGGATGTGTGGAGTAGGTGTGGTACTTATAGACTGAGTTCTTAGTGTTATTTTGGTGGTTCATAGCTGGTTGAGACATACAACATGCTTGTGTATGGTTCTCACACAAGGTTGTGAGGACCGGGGTCCTGACATTCCAGGAATCGCATTGGATGGTGTCGTGCGATGCGACACCCAATAAGACACCTCAAAAGAACCTCATATTACATAACATAAACTTGAATTTACATAGTCAAGTGGAAAATATATTACATTTGAATATCTACAACGCAAGTCTTGTTCTTTAGCTTACACTCTCAAGTCTAAGCTAAGCAAAAGAATGAACACGTCCAGTCCTTTTATGAGCCATACTAGCCCTATAGCCTTCACGGTGGCGTGTAGGGTTCCCACTCAGCCGTATACCCCAAAGTTGGTAACGTCTCATCAAGGAACCCGTCCTCTTCCCCAAACTCCAAGTCATGGGGACCTGCAAATAACACTTAAGTAGCAACTTTGAGCACGATGACTCAGCAATAGTTAACTGTCACACTAACATGAACCCTATATGCAAGATGAACAGTAGACTAGGATAGTTGTTTTGCGTACAAAGACTTACTTACAAGTTCGTCCTTAACTTTCATATATTAGCCGTAATTGAGTTTCCTGAATCATAAATTTAGTACGCAGAAATCCTAAAGCACACAGGTTCCGATACAAGATTAATGTTGATCAAATTCTCATAATCTTTGCTATCCACTAGTAATTTACTACGTCACAACTCAGTGAACAATCGGTACATAATAACCGTGAGGGACAGCGACTTGAATCGATATACACCCGCAGGGATACCCGAATAGCATGTCACATACACCCACACACAGAGCTGCACAACACGCTCCACCCATGTTGTACGAGACAACCTTTCACAAGATAACCCAAATACCGAACTGGTCCCACCAACCCGAGCAGAAGGTCCCTACACAGAGCACCCGTCCTCGATAATGCCTATTAGAAGATTTACACCTAGCTGCCCTCAACCTACACTTTAAGACGATGGGTTATGCATCAATGCCCAGAGGTACATGTTACAGCGGATTACTAGGCCCATATATCCAGCATGCCATCGGCACATTCAAACTTGCTCAGCGGGGCTGCCCATGGCATGGTCCTTGTTGACATAAGTAGAGCTACGCGCCCAAACCTCGTCTTGATGCATCCTACCCCTCTGCCCCGTCTCAATTTACTTTTGAGAGTATCATGTTTGGAGACTGTTTCCATGTGAACCCATTCCTATACTCGCGAGTAGATTCCATCTACTCGACTTATACCGAAGCCTAAATCCTATTAAGCATAGCATGAGCTACTCGAAGATTTAACACTAACCCAAACCTTTCATGGAATTCTCTGGTTACGCAAGAGGATTTTCAATCACCTTAGACCTAATGCATAATCCTAGATTAACACGCAACACGACACAAAGTAAAACTTTATCAAACATTGTCAAATATAAACCGGGGTTTGTCTGGTTGATGCGGGGGTCTAAGGTCAGTATCCAGAGGGACGATGTTGATGGGCTCCGGAGTCTCCTCCCGCTTGGTGACTAAACGATATGAGCACAATATGGAAATAAGTGTTATTATTAACCATATGAATATGGTTTATGTGTTTACTGAATTTAATAACAAATAAACTCCAATGCCCCTCAAAATTTGTACAGTGTCTAACAGAGATCATGAATGACCTGCTAGCCAAGTTTCATGGATTCTTAATTAAGTATGTGTTTAAATTAAATCCTTAAGTCTTTAATCTTCTCTGAAATTCTAGAGAAAATTTAGAGCTTTGACATGCAGCAAAGTATGTTTTTCATACAGTGCTGGTCCTAAGTAGTCCAACAAAATTGGTTTCAGATTTCTCGAAGCATTATATAGGGAGATATGAATTTTACAAGTTGTTATAGATTTTCGACGGACATAGGGTAAAGTTCTATTAATTACCCCACATAGCATTGTCCAATGAAGCTGAACTTTGGATAGAAGATCAAGGATATTAGAAGGAAGTTTATAACAAAATTTGGGATTTATTCCTACAGTACATTATCTGGAATTAATTTCCAAAATATAACTTAAAGGATCTATAGAGAAAATTCTAGTGACTTTCATAAAAATTAAATTGTATTGCTGGAAAGTACTGGTCACAAGGTTTCTAACAAAATTTATTTGAGGAATTTTAGATAATCCTACTAAAAGTTATGATTTTCTAAAGTTTGCCCTCAAACTTGAATTGTTTTTTTCTGCTAGAAATGTTTAAACAAATCGGTTGGGCCCAGAGGATTTAAATGAGTCATTCCGGTTGAATCAACACGGTGGCCACTGAGTTTCCCGTGTAGCCACACGAGATCCTGCAGCCACAGCTGATCTCGAGTACTGTTTCCAATCGCTGACACATGGGGCCTGCCAGCCTTAGTCTTCCTCCCGACTGACAACTCCCGTGGCGGTGCACGACGGCAAGCTCGCCGCCGAGGTGTTCCGGACCAGCCGTATATTTCTAACTCGCGGCCAGGGCCTAACTTCGCATGCTGAGCACGCCGGTAACCTCAGCCCGCGCCGGCAGTGGCTGGAACAGTGCTGACCACTGCGACAACGACTCAAAGCTCGCCGGTGACGGCGTTCTAGATCGGGAAGGACATATTTCAATCGGTTTTTGCTCCTACAGTATCGCCAGATCACGTGGAGCATGAAAATGAACCAAGAAGCCGATGAAAATGGCTGGAACCTAGAGCTCACCGGTGAACCAAGAGTTTTTCACCGTCGAGGGCAAAAACTCAATGAACTCGGTGGTTCCTTGGTCTTTTTTTGTTCTATTTCTTCCTACATATCTGCAAGGATGTCTAGAACATGTCCTTAAATGCATACCATCGTTCATGGATCGTGCGAGGTGAATTTCACCCCTAAAGCTCTTCGGATCATATGAACTAACCGAGAGTAAAACTGAAAATACTTTGCATACGATGAATGAAATGAAGAACGACTTCCACTGTAAGCAAGGGTGAACTCTAGCGCACCTTTTCTTTTTGTGACTGGAGCGAAACAAGGCGTGGATCAATGGTGACGGTGAACTGAGGCGGCAGCAAAGAAACGAGCCCGGCGACCGATCGTGGGGAGAAGAATTTCGAATGGTTTCACCATGCGAGTAGGGGGATTAAATAGCGCCATGAGGAGAGGATCACGTCGCATTTACTGCAGCTCGCCAGCAGCTGCTTCGTGGTGGAAATTCCGGTCGGCGATCGGCTCGGTGACATGCATGAGTGAGAGAGAAGGAAAAATAGATCACTCTCTCAAAGTGACATGTGGGTCCCACCTCTACACTTATCAACCTTGAAAATTCAGTTTAAAATAGTAAACCAATTCCTAAAATGGTAAAAATTGGCAACTTGATTATTCTAAATATGTGGAATCCAATGATGCAATCCAATTTGGATTTGGATGAAGTTGAATTTGGATTCACTCTTTGCTTAATCCAAATAAATAGTAAAGCTTGTCCAAACTCAATGAAAAATTTGGTAGGAAGACTATTTAATATATGGAGAAACTAATTGTGAATTCAGATCTCCAAGACTGGAACTTTTGCCAGTAGAATTCAGAATTTGAATATGGAACTCTACATTGCAATACTTCATCTTTTATAAAAGTAAATTAGCTCCAAATTTTATGAAATTTGGTAGTCTACCTAGTTTGATTCTAATGAATTGAAGTGTGAGATCAGATGGTGATTCTTAATTGCTATACTCATGTTTTCAGTTTGAAACTTTCACCTCACACCTTTGTATTCAAAAGTTTTAATTCTCTCCATTTTTCCTAAGTGTGATTGAGCTGATCTAGGCTTGCTAAAATTTTGGGATTTCACATCCCCCTTAAAAGAATATCATCCCGAGATTACAAGTCGTGGCTTTGTGGTCATAAAGAATTGTTTATTTTCTCATGTACAGGTGTTGGTTGAGGTTAAGACATGGCTTGTGATTGTGATCTTGTACTCAACTTAGGGAGAAGTTACGTTTCAACAACCAAATTCAGGAGGAATTACGGTTGAGGTGATCAAACGTGTCATGCACCATGTTTGGATCAACAATGGTGCATATGAAGATACTAGAGACGTGTCAAGTGTTGTTTCAAATGGGTGTGGATGTTATGGACACAAGTGCAGTGATGGCACACTGTTGTGACGTGATTCCAACATGTTTGGATGATGAAAAGTAAAGGTTAAACGTGTTTAGAAGGTGTGCACATGTGCAATGAGTGCATGGACATGGAAAAATGATTCCAAGGTGTGTTGAAGATGTTTGAACGTGTGTGGAGGTTGGCACAATTTTGTTGCATGACTCAACATGTTTGGACGTTGAAATAGTTGGTTTAAGATAGGTTCGGACGTGAAGCTGAATTGTAGTATGAATCAGATGGATTTGGACGTGTGTTCTGGTACGAAATCAGAGTCTTTTGGCCAGAAAATATTGATTCTGAGTTTGTTGCAAGTTCAGGCTAGAGAGTCCAAGCTAGAGTCAGATTTTGAGTTGTTTGAGTCCATAACCCTTGTGACTACGCCTTAAAATTTCTGAAAGTTTAGGATTCAGATATATGTGCCAATAGATAGAGTTCAAAAACGTTAGGAGCTGTACTAGATGAACAAGACTCATTTAGAGATATCCTAGTTAGTTATGTTGGTCTAAGTGTTGTGGATATAAATATAGAGAACTTGGCTTTGAGGGTGGCACCGCTGCAGCTGGATTTCATGTGTTTTTCTGAATAACAATCGTGGTTTGTACTGAGCCTTTGCGTTGTGATCATCTGGGTTGTTTTCTTCAAGTTTTGCCCATCAATTTCACTCACATTGATGTTGATTTAGCAATGTTATGTGTTGAAGACTTCAAGTGTTGCAGAAATCTTCCTGTTTTGTTAAAGGATTTCAGGTAACGAATATACCCGCGAGTAAAAAATATCCGCGTATAATGTATACGTATAACGTTTTTTACCCGCTGCGGGTAATGGGTATGGGTACAGATTTTATCCAGCAGATATAGGTAAATAAGGGCAATATTCGTAAGTATTTTACCTGTTGACATCCCTACTCATGCCTGAGCCCTCGTATGAAATATTAAAACGGGCCCATTTCTATAAAAAAATTGTGCATATCACTGCTTTCTAGGCAATCGTTCCTTACTGTTAATTCAAGTTAGCTCGGATGCAACAAATACAATGCAGGTAGGCCGTGAGGCCGTGGCTAAACGGGCCCGACTTTTCCCACCCGGACAACTCGGGCCGCGCCTCGTTCCGGAGCTAAAACCCTAACAACAGAGCCTCCCTCCACCTAACCGGAGCCCCAGGAATGACGCCGGCGCCGGAGCCGACCGCCACGGCCGTAGGCCGCAAGCGCAAGAAGCCGCACGGGCCGCCGAAATCCCTCGGCAAAAAACCCGCGAATCCCAGCTCAGCGCTGGCAAAGGGGAAGATGAAACGCAAGCACAAGGAGAAGAAGCCCACCCTGCAGGTCAAGAAACCTGCCGAGTCGAACCGGACCACCACCGCAGCCGGCGCAGCAGTGGACGACCCAGCTGCCGGCGGGGTCCTCCTGTCCGCCACGATGCCCCCGGCGCGCCAGCTCGAGTTCTTCCTCCGCAGCTTCGAGCGCGCTGCCAATATGCGCCTCTCCCCCCTCGAGCTCGACTCATACTCGGGTATGCGCCGTTCATGCCCGTGTTAAATTTCAAATGCTCGATCCGATTCATCGTGTGGCTTTGAGGGACATCATCTGAACCTGAAGTTCTGAATGCCTCCTCCTGCTCTTGTTTCCTGCAGAGGGGTGCATGGTGCAGCTCGCTGAGGGAGCCAGCCAGGATGTGGAGAGCTTTGGTGACCATGTGAAGGGGGTGTTCGGAGCATCATGGAAGAAGGAGCTCTGTGACAGCAATGCTGTCGAGGGGGAGGTCCGTGTGGGCAGCCCTGCGCTACTGGTTATCTGCTCGGCTGCTCTGCGCTCGCTGGAGCTTCTTAGGTAGCTTCTGAGTGGAAGAAGCTTAATTTTTCGCGGTGTACGGATCTGATTGTTGTAGGAATATCTGACTCTTGGCCTTGGGAAAACTACTAGTAGCCTTATTATACATTTCTTCGTTATGGCCATTCTGGCTTTCTATTTATGTTATGATCATTCTGATAGATAAGTACTCTCCCTGCTTTGTTTGATATCACCATTTGGTTCGTAGGGGCTTAAAGATGTTCACTAAAGAATGCCACCCAGTAAAGCTCTTCGCTAAACACTTGAAAGTGGAGGAACAGGTCTGTACTTTTTTCATCGCTGTCAAGTTTATCGTGGTTTGCTATTATTGGATCACATGTTCGATCTAGTAGTGTGCTACCCAGAATGAATGGGTCTAGATCCACTCTCTATATCAGCATTACAATTCCTGAATTGCTAATATTGCCACCGAACTGTATTATAATACAGATATCTTGTTTGCATAGAGTACTATAGTTTTTGCTAATGCCGTAACTTCCACAACTTTATTGATAGTATAGCATCATTCTAGCTAAAAAGAGTTCTTATCTACTGACAACTGACAATATTCGGTGTTAGACCAGTTTTGTTTGTTGCGGATCATACATCTGTTTTTCATTATTACTTGTGGCAAAATATGTATCTGACGTTTCACTGGAACATCTTAATACTTTTTCTATGTAAGAGTTTTGCAAAACATGAAATCTGAATTTGCTACCAGCAAATTGTTTCTTTTGGCATTACATTTCTCAAATATAAATTTTCCTTCCAGGTGATGATGCTAAACACTCGAGTAAATATTGCCTGTGGTACACCAAGCAGGTAAAGCAAATATTGAATGTTCAAGTATTTATCTGTCTTACTATTTGTCCCTGCGTTTGATTCACATACAAATTGGAGCATGCTTATTTATGTGGATCCAAGACCAATTTTTATTTTTAGCTCCAATGTTGAAAGTTTTCATAACCACTGTCTATTGGCCATAACCAAAGGGCACATATTGATTTGTTGGGTTGTAATGTAGATGTACATTCCTTGTCTTAAAATAGCTATGCAGTGTTCATTGTGGAGAATTATTATTTGTTTCACCCTTTTTACCCAGTTTTTTGTTTTATGATATTTATGAAACATCATAACTCTTTCTGAAGCAATGACTTAAGTTGCAATGTTGAGTGGTTGTACTCTAATCTGTTTCCTCATATTGTTATTCAGACTTTAATATTTGACCTGCTTGATCTGCTTTTTATTGTTTCAGACAGTAAGCACCTGAACCTAATTATATTAGTTCTTTTCTCTTCCCTAATATACTGTAGAAACATGAGGAAAGTTATTTAACATATCTATCATTGCCTGGCACTCATCACTCTCGCCTGTAAATACTCTTTACCCACTATGTCTTTCTGCCTTCATTCACCTCTATGGGAGCTTGCATATGTCTCTGTGCAAGATATATGATTGTGGTTAACAGGTTGACAGATCTCTGGCTTGCCTGTGTAGTTCTTTATTGAGATGCAATGATGACTCTTGGATATCAAACTCAGGTTGTCTTAAAATAGCTATGCAGTGTTTTTTGTTTCATTGTGGAGCCTAGGATTAAAACCATGTGTTTTCAATCCCTTCAAATCAATTTAGAACTATGGAACCTAATCATCATTGTTTTTCCTGCCCTGTTACAGACTGTGGCAAGGAGGCCTCGCGTCTTCTATAATTGCATTGAGAAGAAAACCCCAAGGATTCAGACAATACCTTTAAACTTTCATTAGCACATCTTGCTTTTGGATGCCTTGCATTGTTGTTGTAGTTGCATTGAGAAGAAAACCTTCTAGGGCTTAGACAATAGCTTCAGACTTTTGTTAGCACACCTTGTGTTTTGCCAAGTTTTTTTGTATGGCTAGAAGCTTAATTGTTTTGCTGATTATTGGCTATTCCTATCTTTTTTATCTTTTGTTAGCACACAAGAACTCTTTTTTATCATCCTTTATATTCCACTTGTGCTTAGTAATTGTTAGCTCTGTTAATGTCTAGGGTGATATGGTATACCTTGCTTCTGTCTATGTCAAGGAGATCCTCGATTGTTTGACTGTTTACTGTGAGCTCTGTATTGTGTGATTTTCACCATGATAGCCTAGCAAAAAAGTTTTTTTTCCTTGTTCTAGCTTAAAACAGTATCTTGAGATATTTCCTTATTTGTCGTCTTGCAACAAAAGTGGCACACTTGTTATTATAGTAATTATCCCTATTTGATTGCCCCCTTATAGTTCTTTCCTGTTTAGGATCAAGAAATTGATCGACATGGAAGCTTTGTCCTTGTCACGCCTGAAGCTAGTAGTGCTTGACATGCAGAGAGATGCAAAGTCCTTCACCTTGTTTACACTACCACAAGTCAGGTGCCGATATTTACAACAGCCTTTACAACCATGCCTATGCACATTTTTCTAATCTTTTGATTTCACTGTCATGCAGCAACGAGTTCTGGGGCTTGTACAAGGGATACCTAGATCCAAAGATTCGAGGGGGAGACGCAAGGATATGTTTCTATGGTGCTGTGTCTGAGAAAGACATTACCAAAGCAATTCCACCTGAGTAAATGTTTGTACGGGTCCATTGTAGTCCTTGAGCTGGATGTCTTTTCTACATACTGAAACCTTGTGTTAAAGCAATTTTTTGATGAGGCTGGCTAAGAAATTTAGGAAATTCAGGCATGCTCTTTTAGTCCTCCATTGTTGTTGTTCTCTAATTCAGCATCGTAGTAGGTTCCTGTAGTCGTCTTTGCCAGCTGAGCAGTTTCAGGGAACACAAGGTCATATCACAGAATATATTGTGACAATGGAAGAAGTTTCAGAAACAGAGCAATTTCTTATGCAGTGCTTGTAAAATTCTGAAGAATTGCTTGCTAAAAGTGATGGCACTCTCAAAGTTACAGATTACTCAAATAGTACAAACACTATCAGTGTATATAACGACATGTAAAGCCTGTTTCCACGTGTAGAGGCATTTCTGCAAACACACAACTTAGCGTATGTTACCAAAACAACATTTGTACATTCCGCTTGATTCCATATGGGACACCATGATAACATTTCTCAACAAGAAGCTAGATCTTTTGGTCACAGCTGGTGGTTGTTGCCCGCCTTTTGAATGTGGTCCTTACAACAAGGATAGTAAGAGGTGCTACCTTCAGTTCATTAAAAACTGGAAAGAGACAGCGAAGATAATCAGTCAGTGTGCGGAAGCTTATGCTGAAACATGATCTACAGCAGATGCACATTGTACATCGATGCATACAAATTAGCTAGCTATAGTTACAGAACAAGCTTTAGACACAAAAAACTTATCCAGATTCTTCAAAGAAAATTCCAGGAAAGCTTTCTGGACTCATGCCTCCTTATCCAGATTCTTCACATAAATTTCCATCAACAGTTTTTCTACTCAACACACAGATCTCCTCTTTCTGGGTCTCCCCTTTCCTGTAAGCATTCATTAGTACTCTTGTTACAAAAAAAGTGAGTCAAACATTTTTTTATTGATGCTCCAAAACCACTGAACTGATACCTGCCCTTACAATGGAACGTCAACAAGTATGATGGTGAGTGACAAATAATAAGTGGAAATATATGCAAATTATCAAACTGACCTTTACTATGTGAATCATGTGATTGCAGCTTACCTTCAGCAATGATTCCACCAACTGAGCGACCCTACATTCAGTGAACTCAGAGCTATCAAAATGGTGCCACAAGGTAATGCCCTACAAGGATTCACCAAGACACATCCCACAAGATTGCTAGACAACATTTCATTAAGAACCATCAAATCTCTATATGATAGGAGGTATCGATGTTATGTTAAAAGAGTTGGAGTTGGCATATGAAGTTTAAAAGCATGTTTAAAAGCATCATAGCACATACCAAGGATGTCAAAAGTGGAATTTCGTTTTAAACAATTACAATGAGGTTAACTGATGTCATTGAGGCATAAAATTCACCTACATTTTCATGAGAAGACAGATTTGTAGTGGACGAGACTTTTTCATTTTTTAACTTCTTAGTATCAGATGCTTTGTCCTGCGTTCTTTTCTGCTTGTTCCCACCTGTAATTGGAGCACTAATTGGCCCTCCCAAGACTCTGCCACTCCGCAATTTCCTGACCTCATTATTTTCTGAAGCTCGAACAGCTCCAGACAGCGGAGTCATCCCTGCAGCTGGTACTTTTGATGCATTATCAGTACCCAGATTCACTGAAGCTTTGCAACAATTGGGAGTTCCAGGTTCCCCCACCAAGTCAGGGGATGCAAGATTTCTTAATGAAATGAAATTATTCTCTGCAAAAGAATACCCCTTTGAGCTGACAAAGCTGTCACTCATGAACTTCTCCAGATAATGTTCTACTGAGGCATCATCAGCAGAGTTTGATGGTGATTGTGAATGTCGATATGTGTGCTCCATATTTGAATCAATCAGTTTTTTCCATTCGACTGGAAAGCCATCCATAAAGGATTCACATACCTGCATAAAGTCAACACAAGATATGGTATATATGCTGGGCCATATGTTACAGTACCTCCAAGAAATAAAATTAGCACGAATAAGCAAAGATGAATCAGGTGAAACATAAATCTATTGATTTGGAGTACAAGGTATAAACAGAACAGGTTATAGCAGGTTTCTCTAGCATCATCGTAGTATTGTCGAGAACATCAGCGAAGGAGAAAAAGCAACTACCTCCTCAGAAAATCCGTTCTCAAGCATTCGGGAGTTGTTCAAGGTACCCTTAATCCATATGACGTAACCATTTACGGTCTCAACTGTCACAGAATCGCACACCCTTGCGATGGCGCACTTGAACACTCTCGCCGCTGAGTTCATGTTCCCTTGCGAGGAGAGGCCTCCTTTCCTGCTTGCAGAGTGGACAGCAGCACCTTGAGACTATCATCAAGGACCAAGAAAAATGTTCGCTTTTTTTAGTCTTCTTTGTCATAATCCATTGGATTTCGAAAATTGGGGGCATCACTTTGCCTCTCCATTGAGTTTTGCTGATCGGGAGAAAGTAAAAGATGGTATCTTTCGAGTAGGGTGTGCAGGGGATGGGAGGGGGAGACGCCTCACCTCATCTGAGGTGTTTCGACCAGCCCGGCGATGCAGATCTTGCCGTCCATTCTCTCCAGCCACCAGTCGGCGAGTGTGACCTAAGCATCGCCGCAAGGTGAACTCGTGAGCCCGCCTCACGAAGAGAGAGAGAGAGAGAGAGAGAGGGAGGCATACGCATTTCCGCTGGTAGGAGCAGCTCTTGGCAGCCGGGACGGAGGGCCGGGTCCGGGGCGTTCGGTCGCCTGGCGGCGGCTGGGACGCCATTCGGGGGAGCGGAGAAGAGAAGGGGGGAGCGGAGGAGAGACAATTCAAATTTTAGTACTCTCAATATTAGGTTTCGTCAAAATACCACTCTAAACATAAGACACTCTAAAATATCATTATAATTCTCTCCAATTTGCTCGTTTACCACTGTGATAGTATTTTAGTACTAACTGATTTTCTTAACACTAAAATAATTTTAAGTTAATAGAAATACCCATTATGTATTTTAAAAATATAAAAAATTAACAGAAAATAAAAAAAATAAATAAGCTTTCATATAATTTATAAACTTATTTAAATTTATCCCTATTTTTCTGTGTAAATTTTCTGATTTTTATTTCATGTATTTTTTCCAATTTTTTTTATTTTTTTGAAATATTTTCGCTTATTTATATATTTATGTATTTTCTGTTAATTTTTTATTTTTAAAACATATAAGGATATTTCTGTTAATTTAAAATTGTTTTAATGTTAAAAAGGTCAGTTAGTACTAAAATACTATCACAGTGGCAAACGAGCAAACTGAGAAAAATTATAATAATATTTTAGAGTGTCGCATGTTGGAAGTAATATTTTAGCGAAGACCAATATTGAGGTAGTAAAATTTCAATTGTGTCAACGGAGGAAGCAGCGCGCTTACCTCTCCGGAATTTCGAACCCACCACGCCCGGGCCCTAATTTTTTATCGGGGTCATCTACCTCCACGTGTTTGCTTGAAGTCACGGCACGTGCAGTAACTCGGATTTACCGTTTTGCTCGTGTCCAACGGCCTTTTTACCACATCTGTTCTTCTCTCCAGCCTTTCATGTTGGTGTCAATTATTACGGAATCATTATTTGTAGTCTTGGTTACCCACGACTTGTGCCAATGCTAGATGGTGCTGTTGTGACGTTTGGTTCACAGATTTTGTCTTTCATGGCAGCTGATCTTGTCAACACAATTGTTTTAATGATCCTAGCTACATTGGCAGCATCGTTACACTAGCGTAGATCTAGGCTTTTAGCATCAAGTGTGTATTTTTCCCCAAATCATATCATTAGTTTCAATTTAAGTTTACACATTGAAGATTTTGTTCCAACTAATCAGTGTCAATTTGTAAGGAGTCCATGGAGTGGTGTAACACTCGATGATACGATGAAATAAAAATTTTTATTTGTGTCCCAGTTATGTGACCATATTACTAGCATTGTTTATATTTTGATTTTTGTTTAAATTTCTATTATAAAATGCGCATATCAAATTTATTGTAACACTGCAGAATATATACTTGTGAAGTATAATGCTTTTGAAGTGCAATTTCCATTCAGATATCATGCAATTTTAATATGCAAAAAAAGAAAGAACAATCGCAGCTAATAACAACTTAAGCACTAGCATATCATTGATCTCCACTTATCTGGCAATGGCTAATCGGAAGATACTAACTCTGACAATGAATATGCGTACTAAAATGAGAGCATTGAATATGTTGAGATTGGTCAAAGGGCAGAATGCCGAAGTAAGCATTGTTGTTACCTTTAATGATTGCATCTTTATGTCAATTTAATGTTGCTGTTTTTAACTAATTTTAAATCTTTCTAGCATGTTTGTTCATCAGAAGAAGACATTGATGATGCCACGCTTTTCAAGAGTTTTAAAATCCTGAGACGAGTATGCTATTTGGCTTAATATATGTATGATGCCTCTGTTTTATAATTAAACTAGTCATGTACCTTTTTCTGGTTCAATTACGTAATCCTGTTTTATAATGTCTAGTAAATCAATTTCTGCAAATATTCTGCGTGAAGCTGGTACGACTCATAACACAAGGCATGGCAACAAATCTGCTGGTAGATCTTTGAAAAAAACAACTGAAGCTGGACCTAGTAATGCTCTTAGCTGGTGCAACAATTCATAGTTCAAAGAAATTATTATGTCGCTTAATGATCATAGGAAGAATGGTGTGTGCTCCCATGGATTTGGAATTCTTCTTCAGTTTGATAGCTATTCTGTACCAAGAACATTTGTTGAGTGGATAGAGCAACAAGTTGATGAAAAATGTACCGATAATCGTATATCTTACAAGATGATCCCCGTTACAGTGAAAGGGAGCTCAGTCAAGTGGTCAAGTATCCTGAATAGCACTCCTAAGATACTAAGTTCAACTCTCTGTAGCAGCGAACCTCAGACGGAGGTTAAAAAAATCGCTCTGCTGTCACATAACTAAAGCACTGGTCTAAGTACTGGCTCAGGTCGTTGGTCGTCATCACATGCGCAATGGGCCATTTTGTAAGGGCGGGGCAGGGATTTGAGAGTTTTCTGAGCCTATGTAAGAAGGCCTTCTTTAAAAAAAAATGCTCGGAGATTGTCTTACCCCTCGCGGGTCTAGTTTTTAATAAGTAATTCAGCTCAATTTTATTATCAGTGTTCTCTTTGAAAGAAAATAAATTGTTTTATTTCGATGCCTTTGTGTTAATGAGTTCAGGTGAAGAATTTTGATGGAACTTGTTATGCTGTTGGAGTAATAGCAGATGAACAATCAAGAAACTTCAGACAATTTTCAGAAGAGAAATTTGCCTACCTATCTCGAAATGTAAGATGATTCTTCCAAGTACCCTTGAATCCCATAAAACTATTTCAAAATAAATGTATTGTGTTGTTCTAGAAATTGCAGTATTGATTCCTATGAAGTGCAGTTATTTAAACATGCAATTATGGTTAAACGCATGAATTACACTAATTTGATGTTGCTTGTTATTTGTTTAGGTCATTGATGGAATGTATGCTTTGTATGAAGGGTTCTTGATTCATGTTTTCCGAGCGTCTCATTACATCCAGACAAATTGGTTTTGAGCATTTTTCAGTATTTATAAAACATGAATGAAGCTGCTACTAACACAGAAAATCTAGATGAAAATCTGAATGATACTGATCGAGATGTCAATGATCGTGTAAGTGACAATCAGAATTTGGGTCATGGGCTTGCGGATCAAGATGTACCTGAAGATGATGTTGTAGCCAAGAAGGTTGGGGCTAATAATAGAGTTGTTGAATCTAGAGATGGAAGTGTTGGCTTCTCAAGCTACTGGCATAATTCCAACACAAGCTTGGGGTTCAAAAGGTAGCCGTTGTAAAGTCTGTTGTGCGGTTCATGTTTAGAAATTTTGCTTTATTTTTTTCATGTACTCGTTTTATTAAAATATGGTTGTTTCTAGATGAGGTCGCTAGTCCAGGAAAGAGGGAGAGAAATAGGAAAATGAGCCCATCTATTTCTAGGCTCTCAAACTTCAGATTTTGCGCCTCTATGTCAAATGCATCGAGTGGTTTTAAAAATGATTGGGAAGTCTTCTTTGTGCCACTCTTCTACTGCTTCTGAGGTTAGTTTAGATTTTTCTATTGCTGAAGTGATTTTGAAGAGGAGCTCTAGCGATGCGGTAAAGTTGTTGTCGTGTGACTATTGGGTCACATGTTCAGAGTATTGTAAACAACCTCCTAAAAAATGAAGAAAAAGGCTGCATACGAGCGGGAGCTAAATGCACCTGCATTTTTTTTATTATTTTTGAAGTGATTTTGAAAGTAATGTTACAATATTTTAATGGACATTTTTGTGGATAATGTTTGTTTGGTGCAACATGTTGCTCGAGGTAGTAGTAAAAAATCCATTAGTTGCTGAAGATGTTTAGATACGAAGTACAAGTTCTCCTAACAAACTTAAAACTATAAAGCAGTGTTAGATGATGTCGTGAAAAAGCATAAGTATAAACGTGTGAAGCAATGTAGAAAGGACAAGACAAGGCTTGTGTTAAATAGAAAATCATGTATATTATGAATGCTTGATTCTAGGGCTACGCTCCCTCTATTCTTGGTATGTAATATTGCCTGCCCATCTATTCTTGGCATGTGATATTACCTGCCATGCATGTAACCTGTTGTAACCACTATATATACATGAGTCTATCTCTTGAGGGGATTGCCTTGCGCCATTTAACATGGTAACAGAGCCAAGGAAAAATTTCTGATCCCACCACCCACCACGCACTATTCCTCCTCCCCTTCCTCCACCTATGTCGAACGCCACTGCTCCTACTATCATGGCGTCGATCCTCATACACCATGTCGTCACGGTTCGACTGAACAAATCCAATTATCTCCTATGGCGTGCTCAGCTCCTTCTGTACTTACGAAGCTCGAAGCTCATGGGATACCTTGATGGATCCAATGTCGCGCCTGCGAAGAAGATCGTCGATTCGACGGTCGCAGGCGGTGTTGAAGTCCCTAATCCGGCGTATGAACGCTGGTATGATCAAGATCAACACCTGTTGAGTGGCCTTCTCTCGTCAATGACTGAGGAAGTCCTTAAGGACGTCGTCAATGCGGCATCCTCCAAGGAGGTTTGGGACTCCCTCCAGAAGAATTTCGCCTCTTCAACGAAGGCGCGCACAGTGCAAATCCGTGTGGAACTTGCTACATCAAAAAAGCGTGATTTATCTACGGCTGACTTCTTCCGCAAGATCACGGGGCTTGCTAACGAGCTCGCTAGCGCTGACGCTCCTCTACGTGATGAGGAGGTCCTCGCTTATCTACTCACGGGGCTACCGGCTGAATATGACCCATTCGTCACCTCCATGACGACCAAGACCGAGCCGCTCTCCATTGACGACGTGTTCGCACATCTAGTTGTGTTCGAGGCACGTCAACTTCAACACGTGGCTGAATTGCAGCAGCACCACGGTGCCTCTGCCAACTACGTGCATCGCGGTGGCCCCTCCCGCGGCCTCGGCCGCGGCCGTGGTGACCATGGTCGCGGCGGACACTCCCGTGGAGGTACTCCCATGCAGGCTGATCGTCGCGGCGGCCCTCGTCCTCAGTGCCAGATCTACGGCAAGATCGGTCACACTGCCATCAAGTGTTGGCACCGGATGGATGAATTGTACAAGGAGGAGGTTCCTTCGGCGGCTCTCGCATCTACAAGCTCCTACAAAATTGATCCTAACTGGTACAATGACACGGGCGCCACGGATCACATCACAAGTGATCTTGATCGCCTAGTTGTGCGGGATCAGTACCATGGTGGTGGCACGGTACAAGTGGGCAACGGTGCAGGTTTGCAAATTAAACACATTGGTTCCTGTTCTATCAATACTAATACACGCCCTCTTGCTCTTAACAATGTCCTTCACATTCCCGAAATTTCTAAACACCTTCTTTCAATTCATAAATTATCCCGTGATAACAATATATTCTTTGAATTTCATCTTTCCTACTACCTCATAAAGGATCGGGCAACTCGGAATCTACTCCTGGAAGGTAGATGTGAAGTCGGTCTGTATCCCCTCAAGCTGTCCGATATTAAGTACATCAAGCAGGCGTTCGTGAGCTATTCTGCGCGTCCGGATCAATGGCATGCTCGGTTCGGCCATCCATCTCCTCAAGTTGTTCGGTCCATTTTACGTATTCATAATCTTCCGTGTCTTAAAGAGTATACTATTTCCTCAGTTTGTAATACGTGTCAGTTAGCTAAAAGTCATCAATTACCCTATACTATTTCCTATCATAGATCCATGACACCACTTGAACTCATTTATTCTGATGTTTGGGGTCCTGCTCCCGTGTCTGTTGGTGGCTTCAAATATTATATTAGCTTTATTGATGACTTCAGCAAATTTACATGGATTTATCTCATGAATGATAGAACTGACGCTCAGCGCATTTTTCTCATTTTTCAAGCTCATGTCGAACGCCTCCTTAACATCAAAATCAAATGCGTACAATCAGATTGGGGTGGGGAATATCAGAAACTCCATAACCAATTCTTCACTAAAATAGGCATCGCACATAGGGTGTCCTGTCCCCATACCGATCAACAAAATGGTTCAGCTGAACGCAAACATCGCCATATTGTTGAAACCGGTATCACCCTCTTAGCTCATGCCGGCATGCCACTCAAATTCTGGGATGAAGTCTTCACCACAGCCACGTACCTCATAAATCGCCTCCCTACCCGTGTTATTGATAATTTGTGCCCTTTACAACGACTATTTCGCACACCACCTAATTATTCCATGCTTCGTATTTTTGGTTGTGCGTGTTGGCCTCATCTTCGTCCATATAATAAACACAAATTATCTTTTCGATCTAAACCATGTGTTTTTATTGGCTACAGTGCTATTCATAAAGGGTACAAATGTCTTGACATAGATACCAGACGTGTCTATATTTCCAGAGATGTTATCTTTGATGAGCATGTCTTTCCATTCAAAAATCCTTCATCCAACGTTGATCCACAATCATCGGGCAGTAATAGTGTTGATAGGATTACTAACCAATTGTTTGATTTGTTTTCCTATTCGATGCCCACAACAAACACAGGAAATTCTATTGGCGGATCTTCCTCGTATCAATCACGTGTGACATCTGCGAGCGACGAGGCAATAGCTGGGTCGTGTCCCCTGGCATCGGGAGAACCGCCCGCATGCCACGCCCAGGCACGCGGCAAACAAACGGCAGCTCATGGATCTTGTCCCCTGGCAGTGGTACACATGCCTGCACCTCCTGGCCACATGCAAGCATGCATGCAACCTGGGCCCGCTCTACGGACCTTGCTGCATATGGGCAGCACACATACGGTGGCAACTGAATCCCTGCCACCGGGATCTCAGCCACCATGCGCTGGCCTGGTCAACCAACACGACCAGCCAGGCCCAAGCAAGGATTTAAATGCTGCTCCTTCAGTCACGGCGCCTGCAGCTGTATCGTCATCAATGGACAACGCGGACCACTCAGATATGGATACAACATCATCTGATCTGGAGGTATTCCCCGATCCTGTCAATCATGCTGATCTAACTGTTGTTCCAAATCATCACACATGACATACGTACGGTACACGCCTGAAAAATAATATTCGACAGCCGAAACAACGTACCGATCGTACGGTGACATATTCTGTTACTCGGACTACTGTTGAAGAGCCATCATCTCATATTACTGCTATGAAGCACCCTTTATGGCTTCGTGCGATGCAAGAAGAATTTGATGCACTCATTAAAAACAAGACTTGGCACCTTGTCCCTCCTCGTCCTGGTCTCAATATCATTGATTCCAAGTGGATTTTCAAACTCAAATACAAGTCAGATGGAACTATTGATCGTTATAAGGCCCGCCTAGTCGCAAAAGGTTTCAAACAACAATACGGGATTGATTATGATGCCACTTTCAGTCCGGTTGTGAAGCCGACCACCATTCGCATTTTATTATCCTTGGCGGTTTCTCGAGGATGGTCACTCCGACAGATTGACATTCAAAATGCTTTTCTTCATAGATTTATTGATGAAGACGTTTACATGAAGCAACCGCCGTGTTTTGAAGACTCCACTTATCCAAAGTATGTTTGCAAACTTGAGAAATCTTTATATGGTCTTAAACAAGCACCGCGGGCCTGGTTCTCTCGGTTGAGTAGCACTCTGATTCGGTTGGGTTTTCAAGCATCCAAGTCGGATGTATCGCTATTTATCTTCACTCAAGTCGGCATCCAAATGTATACCTTTATCTATGTGGATGATATTATCATTGTGAGCTCCTCATCTTCAGCTACCGACCGTTTGCTCCAACAACTTCGAGTTGATTTTGCGGTAAAGGATCTTGGCCGCCTCTACTATTTTCTAGGCATTGAAGTTCAGTATACATCTTCTGGACTGATCCTTACACAACGCAAATACATCAAAGATCTTCTGTTGCGCACCAACATGGAGAGCTCTAAAGGTGTCAATACCCCGATGTTGCCTACTGACAAACTATTTCTACACGATGGTACACCTCTCTCACCAGATGATGTTACACGCTATCGTAGTGTGGTTGGTGCACTACAATATTTATCATTCACACGCCCTGATATATCATTCTCGATTAATAGAGTTTGTCAATATATGTCCGCACCAACTGAATCTCATTGGAAGGCAGTGAAACACATCTTGCGGTATCTCCACTTCACCTCTGATTTGGGACTCTCCATTACTAAGTCTGCTTCTTCGGTACTGAGTGCCTTTTCTGATGCGGATTGGGCTGGTAATCCAGACGATCGGCGTAGTACTGGCGGCTACACCGTTTTCTTTGGCGGCAATCTCATTTCCTGGAGTTCTCAAAAACACCCAACCGTCTCACGCTCCAGTACGGAGGCTGAATATAAGGAGGTCCCCAATACTACTGCAGAACTAATTTGGGTACAAGCACTGCTCAAGGAAATTGGCGTACAACAATCCAGACCGCCGACACTCTGGTGTGACAACATTGGGGCTACTTATCTGACGACGAATCCACAGTTTCATCGTCGCACCAAACATGTCGAAGTCGACTACCACTTCGTTCGTGAGCAGGATGCATCTAAATTATTAGATGTGCGGATCATATCCTCCAAAGATCAAGTGGCCGATATTATGACTAAACCATTAGCTGGTCCGGCTTTTGGAAAAATCTGTAACAATCTGAACTTAATTCCATACCGTTCAGATTGAGGGGGGGTGTTAAATAGAAAATCATGTATATTAGGAATGCTTGATTCTAGGGCTACGCTCCCTCTATTCTTGGTATATAATATTGCCTGCCCATCTATTCTTGGCATGTGATATTAACTGCCATGCATGTAACCTGCTGTAACCACTATATATACATGAGTCTATCCCTTGAGCGGATTGCCTTGCGCCATTTAACAGCTTGGATATACACTTGTTTAATATTGTTTCTTTGAACTTTTAATAATACATTTAATAGATTGAAATACATAATTGAAATACATCTGAAGCTAAGGATAATGTGAGATCTCAGGTTTGTTTATGTTTATAAATAAAATTTTGAAATGCCTTTAAAAATCATTATTTAACTTCAATTACAGTTGAGTTATTTAGCTTTAATTACACTTGAGCTTACGTTCAGTTTTGTTATTGCCTTTTCTTCTGTAGGATGTTCTATGTATGGAATCCCTTCATTCACAGATGAAACCTTTAGAGTAAATCACAAGCTGCTCCAGTGAACCCTGAAGTGTCATCTTCAGTATTAGGTCCAATTGGCCAGAAATATCAGCTGCAATCTTTGCTCTAAGGACTCCTGATGGCCAGAAATGTGGTGTTAATGTTCTTAGGAGCAAGACATTTGCCGAGAAATGTTAAGATTTGACGAACGAATGACAGATTGTACAACTGGTCATTCAGTAGTCATGATGCTCGTAGTGGGAGTTCGTCTGTTAGGATGCCTGTTTATCGAGGAAAGAGGTTTGCTGCTCCTAGTAGATTCGTGTCCTCACCTTATGTGAATGAGTGGAACAAAATTTCTGTATCTCCAAAGAGAGAAATTTACACAGTGCTTCTACGTCTTTCTCACAACATTTACAGCCCGCGTGTTCTCATTATTTTCTTATATACGCCTTACAATTACATTTCAGTTTGGTTAACTTCTGTCCATGTGTTGAATATCTTTGGTGCAACATTCTAGTTATCCTTTAGGTCTTCATGTCTTTCACTTAAATTTATATTGGCTGGTAAACATCATCTGTCAAGGGCGTCGGCGCCCAAGATGGCGGGCCCTACGTAGCTCGTAGCCGTGGCTGGTAGGGGCGTCGGGGTTTTTGCCCGGCTGCCCGATTGTTGAAGAGGGTGAGGTTTAGAGGAGAACAGGGAGAGCAGAATAGTAGTTATTTGCTTCTTCCTCAGGGTACATACTCCCTACAATATATAGGCTCGTAGTCTGCCTAATGAAGGAAACTAATCTTTATCAAAGGAAACAAATCTCCCCTGATCCTATCCTGCCTTCCATGTTTATTCTCAATTATTTCTTTCCTAAAATGCAAAAGGAAACCAATCCCCCTTGATCCTGGCTTGCCATGCATGCCGATTGGCACTTATTTCTTTCCTAAAGTGCGTCTACGTTTGAATTGTGCGCTGATAATGTCAGCCCCACATGACATCTCTTCCCCCCTCGACAGGCAACTCGTCCTCGAGCTGGAAACCGGGATAGCGGTCAATGAAGCTGTCAGCGTCTTCCCACATGGCCGACGCCACCGTCTTGCCCTTCTAGTGTACCAGTAGCTGGCGAACACCCCTGGCTAAACGAGAACGGAGAACGTGTTTCAGTTCCAGCACGGTGGCTCCGTTGTGGATCTGTGGAAGCGTTGGAGGTGCAGTCGGTGGAGTGCCCACGAACTTCTTCACGAGGCCCACGTGGAACACGTCGTGGAGGCAGGCTCGGGGAGGCAACTCCAACTTGTAGGCGACGTTGTTGATGACTGCGGTGATGCGGTATGGTCCGTAGAAGCGCGACTTGAGCTTCCCTGATGTGGGTATGTGCAGCGAAGAGGCGGCTCGTTGTCGCAGTCGAAGCCAAACCCACTCACCCACCTTGTAGCGGACATCTCTGTGATGTCTGTCGTAGTGGTGCTTATAGATGGCTTGGACTTGCTCGAGGAGGAGGCGGACTTCAGCTAGGAACTCATCTCAGTCCGCCATGTTCTTGGCGACTGTCGCCACCCTTGTTTCATCGGGCTCATAAGAGCGGATGGAGGGTGGCTCATGGTCGTAGACCACCCGGAAGAGTGTCGTGGAGCGCGGACTGGTAGGCGGTGTTGTAGATGTACTCCGCCCAGAGCAGCCAACGCAGCCACTGTCGAGGACGATCGCCGGTGAAGCCGTGTAGGTACATGGTGATCACCTTATTCGCGACCTCCATCTGGTCGTCAGACTGGGGGTGAAAAGCCGACGTCATGTGCACCTTGGTGCCGACGAGGCGCATCAACTCCCGCTAGAAGATGGAGGTGAACATGGGGTCTTGATCCGAAACCATGGATTGTAGTACACCGTGAAGGCGTACTATCTCGGCGAAGAAAGCATGCGCCACCGACTCGGCCGTATATGGGTGTGCGAGGAGAATGAAGTGGCAGTACTTGTTGAATCTGTCCACCACCGTGAGGATGACGGACTCCCCACCGACACGTGGCAGCGCCTCGATGAAATCTAGCCCAATGTCCGTCCAAACCACCGTTTGCACCGGTAGAGGTAGGAGCAGGCCGACCGGATGCAAATGTTCTGACTTGTAACGCTGGCATGTGATGTAAGCGCGTACATAGTCCTGACCGCTTGCCGGAGGCCAGGGGAGAAGAAATCGCGATGTAGGCGGTGCAGTGTACGTTGGACGCCATCGTGGCCATCGTCGTGTATTGCGGAGATGAGCTCATGGAGGAGCAGTGACGTAGGCGGCACAGAGAGGTGGCCCTTGAACGCCACGAGTCCGTTGATGATTGCCCAGAAGCCAGCTCGTTGGCCTGCTGCGATTTCTTCCTTGAGCGCCACCAGAGCCGGGTCAGTGGCGTGTGCCTGGCGGAGACGGTCAACGAAGTCGAAGCCAGGGCTGGAGATGGCGAGGATCGCCGACTCGTCTGTGTCACACCGGGAGAGAGCATCGACCACCGTGTTGGTGCTACCGGCCTTGTACTCCACCGAGAAGTCGAAGCCGAGAAGTTTTCCAACCCAATGATGATGCAGAATGGTGAGGCGCTGGTCGAGTAAGAGCTTGATGCTAAAATGATCAGTTCGTACCAGGAAACGGCGACCTCATAGGTACAACCTCCAATGTCGGACGGCGAGGACGAGACCAATGAGTTCGCGCTCATAAGGCGCCAGGGATCGGTGACGCGGTGCAACCGGTCGACTGAAGAATGCCACCGGGTGTTGCTCTTGAAGGAGTACGGCGCCAAACCCATGTGTCGAGGCATCAAACTCAACGACAAAGGGTTTGCCGAAGTCAAGGTAGTGCGAGCACGGGCACCGTGGTGACGGTAGTCTTGAGTGCCGTGAATGCCGCCCCGGCCTCGGCAGACCAGGCGAATCCCCCCTTGTAGAGGAGGGCGGTGAGGGGCGCGGTGGTCGCGCCGAACTCCTTGACGAACTTGCGGTAGTGGCCTGCAAGGTCGAGGAAGCCTCGCACCGCTCGCGCAGATCGGGGAACCGGCCAATCCGCGACTGCTTGTACCTTGGCCGGATCCATGGCGACGTAGGAGGCGGATATGATATGGTCGAGGTAGGCGATGGAGTCAGTGCCGAACTTGCACTTTGATCGCTTGACAAAGAGGCGGTACTGGTGTAGAACGTCGAGGACGGCGTGCACGTGACGAAGATGATCGGTCCACGTGGTGCTGTAGATAAGGATGTCATAGAAAAAGACGAGGACGAACCGACGTAGGAACGGCCGCGGGATGTCGTTCATGAGTGCCTGGAATGTTGTCGGGGTGTTGCAAACCCCGAATGGCATGACCAGAAACTCGTAGAGGACTTCGTGTGTGCGGAACGCCGTCTTGTCAATATCCTCGACGCGCATCCGGACTTGATGGTAGACGGAACGGAGATCCAACTCGGAGAAGAAGCGGGCGCCGTGGAGCTCACTGAGAAGTTCGTCGACCACACGGATCGGATACGCGTCCTTGACTGTGATGGCGTTCAGAGCGCGATAGTCGACGCAGAAACGTCAATTTCCATCAGCCTTCCGCACAAGTAGCACCGGTGAAGAGAACGCTGAAGAGCTCTTATGGATGATGCACTGCTCCATCATGGTGGCGCACTGGCGTTCCAATTCGTCCTTGCATGCGGCGGGGTACCGGTAAGGCCGGACTGCCACTGGTGTGGACCCTGGTAGTAGTGTGATGCCGTGGTCGCGGGAGTGTGGCGTTGGCATGACCTAGGGCTCGGTGAAGACCGCGGTGAATGCGTCGAGGAGGACGGTCAGGAGGTCATCGTTGGTGCACGCATGCAATGCTGGACTGGTTGGGCCTGCCGGGCCACGCCACCACACCTGGTGATCGTCGCGCCAGAAGGATATTGTGAGAGAAGTCCCAAAGGATGGGCCCCAGAGACGCGGGCCACTACGTTCCCAGGACCACATCGTAGCCGGCAAGAGGCAGGGCGTAGAAGTCTGTGGAGAACTCCTCGTCGTTGACGGAGAACGTTGCGCCACGGTACATGCCCGAACACGGTACACGGTCGCCGTTTGCCACCGTAACCTGTAGTTTGCCTCTGGCTCGACGCTTGAGCGAGGTGTGGATGGCCGCCTCCTCAGAGATGAAGTTGTGGGTGGAGCCAAAGTCGAGTAGGGCGAGGAGGGGTATGCCGCCGATGTGGATGCACACTTGCATCGTCTTGCTAGTGCGGATGCCGGTGATCATGTGGATCGAGATGTGCGGCTCGTCGAACGCTCTCTGGTCCCCCCCCCCTCGGAAGTCCCCTGCATCGTCTTTGAACGCCAAGTCGAGGAGGAAGATCTGTTGGCAGACACGGTTGTGACCGCGCCTGAACTTCTCGTTGCAATTGAAGCAGAGACCCAGGCGGCGGTCACTCCTCCATCTCCGCCTGGGACAGGTGCTTGACCTGACGCCCCTCTATCGTGACCGGTGTCTCCAGGGGCGCAGCCTGCGGACTCGGCGCCGAAAGCGCGGGTCACAATGAGGGCGTCGGTAGGAGACCCCGCTATTGTTAAAGATGAGGCTGTGGCGCGGAGGCCCCCGCGCACTGATCCCACAGCTCCAGCTTGCGTGCGAGGCTCATGGCGATGGCGAGAGCCTGCGGGTTGTGGATCTCGACGTCGAGGCTGAGGGATGGTTGCAGACCAGCGGTGAATAGCTGCACTTTCTGGGCCTCCGTCAGTGCGTCGGCGGGGGAAGCAGAGCCTCAAACCGGTTCTGGTACTCGACGACCGAGCCCGTGCTTCTGCACGCCACGAGTTTGTCGAGCGAATTGGAACGTGAAGGCGGTCCAAAGCTTGTGTTGAGCAGCTCGGTGAAATGCCTCCATGGCTGCGTGCCTTCGTCGCGCTGAATCTGCATGAACCACAGTTGTGCACCGGCCTCCATGTTGTATGATGCCATCCATACCTTTTCTTCTTCCGTGATGCGTTGTTGGTGGAAGTAGGACTCACACCGATTGATGAACGCGAGGGGATCAGATTTCTCATCAAACTTGGGAAAATCCATTTTCTGGAAATGCAACGGCCGATCGTTGTGGTGCTCGCCACCATGCACTCCTCTAGGGCCCGATGCGGAGGAGTCGGTGGTGTGTTGCTCAAGCATCTCGAGCTTGGTCTGCAGCGACGCGACTGTCGCGGTCAGGTTGGTGATGAGGGCCGCCAGATCGGCTGATGTTGGTGCGTCCATTAGCGAGGGTCCTGTCGGTGTTGGGGGCGACGGCACGGCGGGAGCGGCCCGGGTGGATGGTGGTGTATGGAAGAGGAATGCCTGGATCGTGATACCAGGTTGTCAAGGGCGTCGGCAACCAAGACGACGGACCCCTAGCTACGTAGCTCGTAGCTGCGACCGTTAGGGGCGTCGGGGTTTTTGCCCGGCTGACCGATTGTTGAAGAGGGTGAGGTTTAGAGGAGAACAGGGAGAGTGAAACAGTAGTCCTTTGCTTATTCCTCAGGGGTACATACTCCCTCCAATATATAGGCTCGAAGCCTGGCTAACAAAAGAAACTAATTTTTATCAAAGGAAACAAACCTCCCATGACCCTATCCTGCCTTCCATGCTTATTCTCAATTATTTCTTTCCTAAAACGCAAAAAGAAACCAATCCCCCTTGATCGCCGATTGGCACTTATTTCTTTTCTAAAGTGCGTTACGAAATTGTGCGCCTGGTCCGTGGGCTGGCGCTGATAATGTCGGCCCCACATGACATCATCCAATGGCAGCCATAAGAATTACAATAATTTGATTAGTAATTTTCCCAATAGTAAAACTTTAGCTACTTCTGCACTCATCTGTATTTCTTTGACATCTTAGCATTCTCTGGATTGCTTGTTTGTAGTTAGTAATATTTCAGTTTATGTTCAGGGAAGAAATGACTGATTATAGAGATGTTAAGAATGCAAATTGGAGCACTAGGAAGCTCTCTTCGACCCAGAGGAAGGGTTGAGACATGTTGTGAATGCACTATGTAAGAAGTTATTTGACAAGAAGCACGCCAGAAGTTTTAATCATTACTTCACCTGGTGCAGTTTGTTCATTTTTTTCTACTAGTCCTTCGTTTTTGCTCAATGTCTTTGTTTACCCTATCAATACTTTTTACTCCAGGATATTTGTTGAATAATGATTTCAACAAATGAAGAAGGGCGAAAAAGCCTACATGTTAAAGCTCTCAATAGCTTCAGAGGTGCTAATGGCTGCCAACACCCAGTTGGACAATCAAGACAACTCAATTATCAATTAGAGAAAAGGTAAAAACATAGTTTTTCACGCTTAGAGTCTCAATGGTTTGGTAAAAGCTAGCCTACCTAGGATTCCATCCTATGTGCAGAAGAGGTGAGGGGTACTATGCTCGAGCATTTGTTAAACTACTAACATGATATTGGTTCAGAATAAACTTTTATGCTGTCATTTAGACAATGTCTAAAAAATGGTGGAGAAAAACGAGCGGAGGAGCTCCGCCTAGCGTCTAGGCTGCCTAGGCGGCGCCTAGGCGTTTCGTAAAAACGGAGTCAACTTTATATATATTTCACTATATATTGTTAATTTTTGGAAGTGGTTCTTAGCTCAGACATAAAGTTGTTGCTCTATAACCATGAGGTCACAGGTTAGAGTATTGGAAACTGAAAGAGGGCTAATAATAGCTGTATTAGATGATAATCAAATGCTGGGTACAGGTCTGATTATATAGAGGGATTAGGAGGGGAGAAAAGACTAAACTACCCCTAACCCTAATCCCTCTCTAATGACTAATATGCCCCTGTGATACACCCTTAATTACAGTGTCTAATACCCCCCGCAGTCACAACATCTAGCCACTGCAGATATTGAGACTGGACCGAAACTCGGAGAACAGCGACGACGGGAAGCCCTTCGTGAAGATGTCGGCGAACTGCGTCGTCGTCGGGACGTGGTGTACCGAACCTCGCCCCGTGCAACCCGCTCACGAACAAAATGAAGGTCGATCTCCACATGCTTCGTGCGCTGATGCTGGACCGAGTTGGTGGAGAGGTACATGGCGCTGACGTTGTGGCAGTAGATGAGGGTGCTCTTGATGACGGGAGTGTGGAGCTCCTGAAGTAGCTGCTGAAGCCAGGAGGCCTCAGCCACGCCGTAAGCCACGGCGCGATACTCCGCCTCAGCACTCGAGCGCGACACCACGGGCTGTCGCTTCGAGGACCAGGAGACGAGGTTGCCGCCTAGGAAGACGGCGTACCCAAAAGTAGAGCGTCGCGTGTCCGGGCAGCCTGCCCAGTCGGCGTCAGTGTACACGACCAGCTCGGAGGCCGTGTCACACCAAAGAAGGAGGCCATAGTCGAGGGTGCCTCGTAGATACCAAAGAATCTGTTTGACAGCAGTGAGGTGCGGTTCCCTCGGGTCATGCATGTGGAGGAACACCTGCTGAACCGCATATGAGATATCCGGCCTGGTCAAGGTGAGGTACTGAAGAGCACCTGCAAGACTCCTGTAAGAAGTGGGGTCAGAGACGGGTGTCCCGTCGGTAGCGGAGAGCTTCGCCTGAGTATCCAATGGAGTGGAGCACGGCTTGCAATCAGCCATGCCCGCTCGCTAGAGGATATCCAGGCAGTACTGTCGCTGGTGAAGGAATAGGCCGCCTGGTCGGTCCTCGACCGTAATACACAGGAAGTGGTGGAGACGGCCCAGGTCCTTCATAGCGAACTCCTGCTGCAAAGCAGAGATGGTTCGCCGAAGCAGAGCCGGACAAGATGCTGTCAGTACAATGTCATCGACGGACAGTAGGAGGTAAGCTGTGTCACTGCCCCGTCGATAGACAAACAGCGAAGTGTCCAACTTGGCTTCAACAAACCCCTGTGAAACCAAGAAAGAGGCGAACCAGCTATACCAGGCTCGTGGTGCCTGCTTCAGTCCGTACAAGGATTTGTTCAGCTTACAGACCATGTTTGGGTGAGCTGAATCTACAAATCCTGCCGGCTGACTGCAGTACACCGTCTCGGTCAGTGTACCGTGGAGGAAGGCGTTCTTGACGTCCAGCTGGTGGACAGGCCAAGAACGTGAGAGAGCTAGCGACAGTACGGTACGAACTGTCGTCGGCTTCACCACCGGGCTGAAAGTCTCGTCGTAGTCGACTCCAGGGCGCTGAGTGAAACCCCGGAGTACCCAACGAGCCTTGTATCTCTCCAAGGTGCCATTCGCCTTCTTCTTATGCGTGAATACCCACTTGCTCGTGACAACATTGCCACGACCAAGACGGGGAACAAGGTCCCAGGTCCGGTTGGCAAGCAGGGCCTCATACTCTTCCTCCATAGCGCGGCGCCAGTGAGGGTCGGCGAGGGCGCTACGCACGGAAGTGGGTATGGGCGAGATCGAAGAAGGCTCGGTCGGTGGAGATGTCGTTGACGAGAAAGTGGCTCCATCGAACCGCTCAACTGGCCGAAGACTCACGGACGCACGTCGAGTCACCATTGGGTGGAC
Source organism: Neostapfia colusana (assembly GCA_030760725.1). Lineage (NCBI taxonomy): Eukaryota > Viridiplantae > Streptophyta > Magnoliopsida > Poales > Poaceae > Neostapfia > Neostapfia colusana. The sequence continues at coordinate 54,650,669 of JASWHV010000017.1, forward strand.
GTGACCAGGATCCCTGTGAAGGAGAGGGGGGTTGTACACCGGCCGCTCGGGTACAACCATCTTCTCTCGTCGTGAGTAGACGAGAGTGGGTCTCGAGGCCGCGTGTGGCGTCGCTGGAGCAGGAGCCTCCCCCCGCGCTCGTCGCTGGTAGACAAGTGCGGGGTCAGCAAAGCGAGATGTCGTCATCGGTGCCGCGTGTGGCGCGGCTGGTGGCGTCGTTCTTGCTGCAGGTGACATCGGGAAGGCAGCTGGTGACGCCGCAGGTGCTGATGCCGCACGTGGTGCAGCAGGTGACGACAGAGGCGTCGATGCCGCACGTGGTGCAGCTGGTGACGTCGGGGGCACCTGAGGTACAATAGGTGGCGTCGGGGAAGTCGAGGCCGCCCGTGGCGCAGCGGGTGACGTCAGAGGCGTCGATGCCACACGGGGTGCAGCGGGTGACGCCGAAGACGTCGATGCTACACGAGGTGCAGCAGTCGGCATCGGGGGCACCTGAGGCGTGGCTCGTGTCGATCCTGCAGAAGAAATATGCCAAGGCAGCTGGGAGGCAGCCTCGGGGTCAGTAGGAAAAAGGGAGTCCAGCTCTGTGGTGGAATCGGAAGAGGTGGTGGAGAAAGAAAAAGATGACTCGTCGAAGACGACGTGTCGGGAAATCAAGATACGACGGGTGGTGGGGTCAAGGCACCTGTACCCCTTATGGTCAGGGGAGTACCCAAGGAAACCACATTGAGTCGAGCGAGGCGCAAGCTTATGGGGAGCTGTGGCAGAGAGGTTCGGGTAGCAAGCGCACCCAAACACTCGAAGATGGTCGTAAAGTGGATGGGTGCCGAACAAAGCGAAGTGAAGGGTGGGGCACTAATCGCCTTAGTAGGAAGGCAATTAATGAGGTAGGTGGCAGTGTGAAGCGCCTCCGCCTAGTAGTGAGCAGGGGTAGAAGCCTGAATCATCAAGGAGCGCATGCCATCGTTGGTGGTCGAATCATGCGCTCAGCCTTGCCGTTCTGGGGGGAAGTGTACAGGCATGACATGCGCAACTGAACACCACGAGAAAGCAGAAAGTTACGGAACGTAGAGTTGTCAAACTCGCGCCCGTTGTCGCACTGGACCGCACGGATCGTGCACCCAAACTGGGTGGACACCCAAGCGAAGAAGTGAGAAAGAGTACCAAAAGTATCAGACTTTTGTCGCAAGGAAAAGGTCCACAAATAGTGCGAAAAATCATCAACGACCACCAAGTAATACTTGCATCCAGAAACACTAAGAACAGGTGAAGTCCAAAGATCACAGTGAATCAAATCAAAGATGTGCTCGACACGAGTGACAGAGTGCGGAAAAGGAAGTCGAACGTGGCGACCCAACTGACAAGCATGGCAAAGAGACTCATGAGTACCCCGAGTACACGAAATCACTGAACTACCAGACAACTTCAACATAGCATCAACAACGGGGTGGCCAAGCCGGCGGTGCCAAATGGTCGAAGAAGCTGTCGTAGTCAGGGCAAGAGGCGAAGCGGAAGCAGGAAGACGCATAGTGTACAGGGAACCCGTACTATCACAACGAAAGAGAATGTGTCGAGTAGTAAGATCCTTCACAGTTACACCATAAGGATCGAACTCAAGGGAAACATGGTTGTCAGTAGTAAAACGACGAACGGAAAGAAGGTGTTGAATGATGTCAGGTGCAACAAGAACATCACGTAGCTGAAACGAATTCGGCGAACCCGAGTCACCTACTGCGGTGACGGGAAGAGTCGACCCATTCCCAACAACGATAGATGAAGGATCATAGGGACGGAAGGGCGGGTAGAGGAGAGGATACGGACGTCAGGGGTGGTGTGGTACGAGGCACCGGAGTCCACCACCCAGTCAGGGCCAGACGGCGTGAGACCCCGCAGGTAGACCGACGGTGTAGAATGGGTCGCGACATGCCCCGACGGTGGCGGCGCCGGGAAGGAGGACAACACGCTCGGACCCTCGACAGTGGTGCCAACAGAGCAGGCAACAGCCGATCCAGGTACATCAGTCGATGGCGGCCAAGAGGCACCTCCTAGGGCGGCAGCAGGCCAGGCGGCGCCGCCGTGGGGGACTGCAGGTCCGGTGGCCCAAGGGGCGGCTGCAACTGCTATGGGCCAGGCAGCGGCGCCATCGTGGGGCGCTGTAGAGGTGACGACGGCGGGACAGACAGCAACGGCTCGAGGGGTGGCAGCGCTAGGGGCTGCAGGAGCGCCGGCCCCTCCAGCAGCGAGAGGCCAGGGGGTTGCGGCCCCTCCAGAGGTGGCGGCGGCCCCTCCAAAGGCGGCAGCGCCTCCAGAATCGACGGACCAGGGGGCGGCGGCCCCCCCAGAGGCGGCGGCGGCCCCCTAGAGGAGCCGACCCCCCCCCCCCCCCGTGCGCATGTGGCCCCCATCCGGGTGGGGGCGGCCCGAATCCGGACGGAGCCGCCCCGATCCAGGGCGCAACAGCCCCAGATCCGGATGTGGCGACGGCGGCGGCCCAAGGTGGGGTGGCGGCGGCCCCTCCCCGTGCCCAAGGTGGGGTGGCGGCAGCCCCTTCCTGCGCGCGCGTTCCTCCAGAGGAGGCGGCCCCCCTGCACGCGCGACCCTGATCCAGCGGCTGGCGGTGCCCTGGCGGCGGCGGGCGGCGCACCAGGGGCGACGGCGGCCCAAGGTGGGGTGGCGGCGGCGGCGTGCGCCCAGGGCTACGGCTGCGGCGGCTGGGCCATTAGGATTAGGTTTAGCCCTAATCCTAATTATTCCTAGCTAATGATACCATGAAAGAGGGCTAATAATAGTTGTATTAGATGATAATCAAATGCTGGGTACAGGTCTGATTATATAGAGGGATTAGGAGGGGAGAAAAGACTAAACTACCTCTAAACCTAATCCCTCTCTAGTGACTAATATACCCCTGTGATACACCCTTAATTACAGTGTCTAACAGAAACATCTTCTAAAAATATAGGAAAAGACCACGTATAAAAAACTAGAGTGGGTCGTACTATTGTAAATTTTTAAATTTGATAATGACAAACTTCAATTAGTGAGATAAGCGGTTGGTAAGAAAATGGACAAAAATCGCAAGAAAGCAGCAAGATATGCGCTTTCAAAAGCTTACGCGTTCAACTACTTAATAACGACCGCTTTCAGAAAAGCGAAATGTTGAGGCGCGCTTGCTTAAGCGCCGCTTTTTAAACAGAGCATTTAGATGAGATGGACAAAAAATAAGAGTCAACAACTGGATCGATTCTACCTTTGTGGACATTCTAAGGGGTAGTCCTTTCGTCTAAAAGTATAAGCATTTCTAGGTTTACTCAAAATTCAACAATTTTAACTTAACTAAATATATATATATATAAATTAATTCAAATATTTTACATATAATGATGATTGATCTTATGATGAATATAATACATCATTGTACTTTATCAAACGCCACAATTTTTTAGTATTTATAGTCAAAGTTAAAACTGTTTGACTTTGATGCACCCAAAAGTGATTATATTCTTGAAAAGCAGAGTAGTATGCCTAGTACTGAAACCGAAACAAATGCTGCAATTTACTACACCAACCATTCCAAAGCCTGGGATCAGAAAGCATAGCATATATACAAGATAGGATCTACCGAGTTAAAAGAGCTGGTCAGTTGCAAACTGAAATTTAGGGTCTACACCATCCATCCTAAACTGTACTAATTCCACCGTAAATTGACCAAAAGATGGTCCAAGAACTTGTTGTCGCTTTCACATAGATTATGATCAATTTTGTCTAGAAGATACTCAATTAGCCCTTTTCTTCTTCTTAGCATAGTACTTCGACGTGGTCTCTGCCAATGAAGGACATTTGTTACATGACAGGGCATGCCTTACATGACAAGAGGACTAGAGTTTATTTGGATGGTCCCAACAATATCAAAAGTTTTGAAGACAGTATAATGCATAAATGAGTCATTTGAAACAAACCTTTTGGTGGTGGTGGCAAATTTAGACCAATGATGGCAGAAATTGAACCATCCTACAATCACAATAAAAGTCATTTGATGAGACACTAAGCAGGAGAAAAAAATCCCAAGAGGAAAAACACATTGCGTGCAAAATGAGAACACAGTTGGATGATGTGTTTTCACTTATATTCTGATGATTGAGCACTTACGTAAACTTGCCTACCCATATTGTCTCAGTTGAAAAATAAAATCTCAATAAAAAATATCTTTGGCTGATAAAATATATTTAAAAGATGAATCCATGTCCCGACCAACTCCGCCTATACCTTTCTAGGTATAGCCGGCCCCAACACCGGGTAAAGGAGGAGGGTTGTGATAGACTTGACGAGCCAGAATCAAAACCAGCCATTCCTATGGATGTGAAACCCAATTTGGGTTTTATATCTAGCCTACCTCAACGTGCTTGAGACAAAGGCTTTGTTGTTGTTTTGTTTGTTGTTTTGATGAATCCATGTCCTACTAGAGCTGTAAACCCACAATAACAAAAATATCTCAGATCCATGTCCTACTAGAGCTGTGACCACCTTTATTAACTAGCGCTAAAGCGCTATACACTTCTACTAGACATGTAGCGCATCACTTGCCCTGGTTCACTTGAAGGCTTTTATAACATGATAGCTAAATATCAGGTTTCAGATTTGCAGATGTGAACATAATTTATCATATATTCATATAACTGGCAGCAGCACATACTGGATTAACAGTCTCTTCTACAAGTCATTAAGAACAGTGGATATACAGGAAAGACAATAGCAACACCAAGATTATGCTCAACTTGGATATCATTTAGCAAATTGCACACAGTTACAATTGCAAATGTGAAATTGTTTAGTCTTTAAGTGCAATAACGAAACTAATTTAATCTAGTTCAAGATACAACATCTAGACACAGAAACGAGATTTTATACTCACAGCAGTGTAGACAATATTTTGGCATCCTGAATCCAGTGTGGGTACAACAACACGACCTGAAAATAGAATTTCTGTTTCTTCAGTTACAATGAATATATGATTGAAGCAGCACAATACAAAACCAAAGACATACCAGATCTGGTTTTCTTCAGTTTGAGAGATTCAGGTGTGGATAGTGAGTAGGACTTCATCGTGCCACGAGTAAGTCGAGACTGTTTATCCTATAATGATATAGGAAAAGTCGCAATGAGTAAAACATTAAAATCCCATCATGCTAAGATAAAGGCCGTTAAACACATAGAATTGGTTCCAGCATATCAACAACAACATGCCTATAATCATTTTTTATAAGTACAATAATTGTTTTATGACATAGTTTCAGCTTCAAATACACCAGAAAATAAGTAATTCATGTTAGAAACTGTAATTATGTGTGTGTCACAGGGGCATATTAGTCATTAGTGAGGGATTAGAGTTAGGGGTAGTTTAGTCTTTCTCCCTCACCTAATCCCTCTATATAATCATCCCTGTACCTCATTATTCTGTATCCATCTAATACAGCTATCATTAGCCCTCTATTATGGTATCAGAAGCTAGGAATAATTAGGATTAGGGCTGAACCCTAATCCTAATGACCCAGCCGCCGCCACAGCCCTGGGCTCATGCCGCCGCCGCCAGAGCGCCGCCCGCCGCCGGATGGGGGCCGCGCGCGCAAGGGGGGGTGGGGGGGGGGCGCCGCCTCCTCTAGAGAGGCCGCCGCCACCCCAGCCTCCACCATGCCCTGGGCCGCCGCCACCAACCCATCCGGATTCGGGGCCGCCGCGCCCTGGATCGGGCCGCCCCTACCCGGATGGGGGCCGCGCGCATACGGGGGGAGGGGGGGGCGCCGCCCCCTCTAGAGGGGCCGCAGCCCCCTGGCCTCTCGCTGATGGAGGGGCCGGCGCTCATGCAGCCCCTAGCGCTGCCACCCCTCGAGCCGCTGCTGCCTGGCCCGCAGCAGCTGCAGCCGCCCCGTGGGCCGCCGTTGCCTCTGCAGTGCCCCACGACGGCGCCGCTGCCTGGCCCACAGCAGCTGCAGCCGCCCCTTGGGCTGCCGGACCTGCAGCACCCCACGACGGCGCCGCCTGTCCTGCTGCCGCCCTGGGAGGTGCCGCTCGGCCGCCATCGGCTGATGTACCTAGATCAGTTGTTGCCTACTCTGTTGGCACCACTGCCGAGGGTCCGAGCGTGTTGTCTTCCTTCCCGGCGACGCCACCGCCGGGGCATGTCGCGACCCATTCTACACCGTCGGTATACCTGCGGGGTCTCACGCCGTCTGGCCCTGACTGGGTGGTGGACTCCGGTGCCTCGTACCACACCACCCCTAACGTCAGTATCCTCTCCTCTACCCGTCCTTCCCGTCCCTCTGATCCTTCATCTATCGTTGTTGGGAATGGGTCGACTCTTCCAGTCACCGCAGTAGGTGACTCGGGTTCGCCGGATTCATTTCAGCTACGTGATGTTCTTGTTGCACCTGACATCATTCAGCACCTTTTTTCCGTTCGTCGTTTTACTACTGACAACCATGTTTCCCTTGAGTTTGATCCTTATGGTGTAACTGTGAAGGATCTTACTACTCGACGCATTCTCTTTCGTTGTGATAGTACGGGTCCCCTGTACACGATGCGCCTTCCTGCTTCTGCTTCGCCTCTTGCCCTGACTACGATAGCTTCTTCGACCATTTGGCATCGCCGGCTTGGCCACCCCGGTGTTGATGCTATGTCGAAGTTGTCTGGTAGTTCAGTGATTTCGTGTACTCGGGGTACTCATGAGTCTCTTTGCCATGCTTGTCAGTTGGGTCGCCACGTTTGACTTCCTTTTCCGCACTCTGTCACTCGTGTTGAGCACATCTTTGATTTGATTCACTGTGATCTTTGGACCTCACCTGTTCTTAGTATTTCTGGATGCAAGTATTACTTGGTGGTCGTTGATGACTTTTCGCACTATTCGTGGACTTTTTCCTTGCGACAAAAGTCTGATACTTTTGGTACTCCTCACTTCTTCGCTTGGGTGTCCACCCAGTTTGGACGCACGATCCGTGCGGTCCAGTGCGACAACGGGCGCGAGTTTGACAACTCTACGTTCCGTGACTTTCTGCTTTCTCGCGGTGTTCAGTTGCGCATGTCATGCCCGTACACTTCTCCCCAGAACGGCAAGGCTGAGCGCATGATTCGGACCACCAACGATGTCATGCGCTCTCTGATGTTTCAAGCTTCTACCCCTGCTTACTACTGGGCGGAGGCGCTTCACACTGCCACCTACCTCATTAATCGCCTTCCTACTAAGGCGATTAGTGCTCCCACCCCTCACTTCGCTTTGTTCGGCACCCATCCACTTTACGACCATCTTCGAGTCTTCGGGTGCGCTTGCTACCCGAACCTCTCTGCCACAGCTCGCCATAAGCTTGCGCCTCGCTCGACTCAGTGTGTTTTCCTTGGGTACTCCCCTGACCATAAGGGGTACAGGTGCCTTGACCCCACCACCCGTCGTACCTTGATCTCCCGACACGTCGTCTTCAACGAGTCATCTTTTCCTTTCTCCACCACCTCTTCCGATTCCACCACAGAGCTGGACTCCCTTTTTCCTACTGACCTGAGGCTGCCTCCCGGCTGCCTTGGCCTATTTCTTCTGCAGGGTCGACACGAGCCATGCCTCAGGTGCCCCCGATGCCGACTGCTGCACCTCGTGTGGCATTGACGTCTTCGGCGTCCCCCGCTGCACCCCGTGTGGCATCGACGCCTCCGACGTCACCCACTGCGCCACGTGCGGCCTCGGCTTCCCCGACGCCACCTACTGTACCTCAGGTACCCCCGGCGTCACCAGCTGCACCACGTGCGGCATCGACGCCTCTGTCGTCGTCTGCTGCACCACGTGCGGCATCAGCACCTGCGGCGTCACCAGCTGCCTCCCCGACGCCACCAGCCGCGCCACGCGCGGCACCGACGACGACTTCTCGCTTCGCTGACCCCGCACTTGTCTACCAGCGACGAGCGCGGGGGATGCTCCTGCTCCAGCGACGCCACGAGCAGCCTCGAGACCCACTCTCGTCTACTCACGACGAGAGAAGATGGTTGTACCCGAGCGGCCGGTGTACAACCCCCCTCTCCTTCACAGGGATCCTGGTCACGTCCACCCAATGGTGACTCGACGTGCGTCCGGGAGTCTTCGGCCAGTTGAGCGGTTCGATGGGGCCGCTTTCTCGTCAACGACATCTCCACCGACCGAGCCTTCTTCGATCTCGCCCATACCCACTTCCGTGCGTAGCGCCCTCGCCGACCCTCACTGGCGCCGCGCTATGGAGGAAGAGTATGAGGCTCTGCTTGCCAACCGGACCTGGGACCTGGTTCCCCATCCCGGTCGTGGCAATGTTGTCACGGGCAAGTGGGTATTCACACATAAGAAGAAGGCGGATGGTACCTTGGAGAGGTACAAGGCTCGTTGGGTACTTCGGGGTTTCACTCAGCGCCCTGGAGTCGACTACGACGAGACTTTCAGCCCGGTGGTGAAGCCGGCGACAGTTCGTACCGTACTGTCGCTGGCTCTCTCACGTTCTTGGCCTCTCCACCAGTTGGACGTCAAGAACACCTTCCTCCACGGTACACTGACCGAGACGGTGTACTGCAGTCAGCCGGCGGGGTTTGTTGATTCAGCTCACCCAGACATGGTCTGTAAGCTGAACAAATCCCTGTACGGACTGAAGCAGGCACCGCGAGCCTGGTATAGCCGGTTCGCCTCCTTCTTGGTCTCACAGGGGTTCGTCGAAGCTAAGTCGGACACTTCGCTGTTTGTCTATCAACGTGGCAGTGACACTGCTTACCTCCTACTGTACGCCGATGGCATTGTACTAACAGCGTCTAGTCCGGCTCTGCTTCGCCGCACCATTTCTGCTTTACAGCAGGAGTTCGCTATGAAGGACATGGGTCGTCTCCACCACTTCTTGGGCATTGCGGTCGAGGACCGACTAGGCGGCCTATTCCTTCACCAGCGACAGTACTGCCTGGATATCCTCCAGCGAGCGGGCATGGCTGAGTGCAAGCCGTGCTCCACTCTAGTGGATACTCAGGCAAAGCTCTCCGCTACCGACGGGACACCCGTCTCTGACCCCACTACTTACAGGAGTCTTGCAGGTGCTCTTCAGTACCTCACCTTCACCAGGCCAGATATCTCGTATGCAGTTCAGCAGGTGTGCCTCCACATGCATGACCCGAGAGAGCCGCACCTCACCGCTGTAAAGCGGATTCTTCGGTACCTGCGAGGTACCCTCGACTACGGCCTCCTCCTTCGACGTGACACGGCCTCCGAGCTGGTCGTGTACACCGATGCTGACTGGGCAGGCTGCCCAGACACACGACGTTCTACTTCTGGGTACGCCGTCTTCCTGGGCGGTAACCTCGTCTCCTGGTCCTCAAAGCGACAGCCCGTGGTGTCGCGCTTGAGTGTTGAGACGGAGTATCGCGCCGTGGCTAACGGCGTGGCTGAGGCCTCCTGGCTCCAGCAGCTGCTTTAGGAGCTCCACACTCCCGTCGCCAGGAGCACCCTCATCTACTGCGACAACGTCAGCGCCTTGTACCTCTCCACCAACCCGGTGCAGCATCAGCGCACAAAGCATGTGGAGATCGACCTCCACTTTGTTCGTGAGCGGGTTGCACGTGGCGAGATTCGAGTACACCATGTCCCGACGACAACGCAGTTCGCCGACATCTTCACGAAGGGCCTCCGGTCGTCGCTGTTCCCCGAGTTTCGGTCCAATCTCAACATCTGCAGTGGTTAGATGTTGTGACGGGGGGTGTTAGACACTGTAATTATGTGTGTTTCACAGGGGCATATTAGTCATTAGTGAGGGATTAGGGTTAGGGGTAGTTTAGTCTTTCTCCCTCACCTAATCCCTCTATATAATCATCCCTGTACCTCATTACTCTGTATCCATCTAATACAGCTATCATTGGCCCTCTATTAATTCAAACATCCATCATACAATTCTAATATTTTTATCTCAACTATACATCTCATCCACCAGCATAACAACAACAACATGGCTCCCTCCCGCTTCTGCTCGCGTTCCGCCACCCCCCCTCGCCACACTACCAACCCTCCCCGGCGACCGTATGGACCTCTGCTTGAGAGGCCTGCCCGGCGGACTGCCGCCAACTCAGCGTTGGAAGCGGTTGCTGTCCTGCCGTGTCCAACATGAAAGGGGACCAAGAAAGAGCCTCCCTCAGGCAATGGAACTTTAACAAGGGTCACCGTTCTCAAGACTAGATTCTTCGCAATCTTGCTTCTTCAGTCCACCACCCCTCCTCTGACCCTTCGGGGGCTTTCTTCCTGTTGGCGGTTTTTCGCCGTTACACCTTTTGACTGACGGAGGACTCCGTTGGCTGGGCCCTTCATGCGGCCATTGGTGGCACCCCTGAGGGTTTCCACGTTTTGAGGGAAAGGGACAGGCATTTCAAGTTTGTTGTTGCCTCCAGGAGAGTCGGCCAGCAAATCTGTGCCCTCAAGAGGATGACCACCGATAATTTTTATGTCTATTTCTTTCTCTGGTATGACAGTGGTTCCAACCGGATTAGGGATCTCACATACTGGCAAAGGGAGGAAGAAGAGTCTTGGGTCATAGTTTCCCACAAAATGTAAAAAGACAGTAGGAAGGTGACATTCTCCTCCCCGATCAGACAACCCTCACCAGTCCACAAAGCTAAGCCCCCTATCTTCTTTGGCACTCTTCGTTCGGCGGTCCGCCCGCTGGCAGCCTCCAGTGCCCCATCACCCCGATGGGCTCTGAGCTTCTACGCCATCTTAACTTCGCTCTGGTTTCCTTTGGTTGTCGTCACCTCCCGCCCCTCCTTGCCACCGGCAAGACTCACTATGGCCGCCAACGGTCAGCTTTTAGGGCCCACCAGAGCCCAGCCCAGGTTTTTAAATCTGTGTTTAAACCTGCTACTAGGGGTGGGACGTTACACCCTGCTATTAACTCCCATGGGAAAAAACCCCATAGGGTTATGATGAAGCCAGCCAACCCCAGCTAGGGATCCTATGCTACCTGCTCCACTTCCACTGATAGGGAATCGAACGGTCCAAGTCGCTCGCCTCGTCCCTTCCCAATGTATATCTCTGCCGTCCGGATCTCAACTGGACACGACAGGCTAGATCAGGCGCCGCCCGACGCAGGGGGAAAGACAACCGCACCCGTAACCAACCGTGCCACATTAAAGGTGTCATCCCTCCGGGTTGTTTTCGATGTTTCAGAAACCAGCACTTTGTGCGGCAATGCCGTTCCGCCATCCGCTGTAGGCGTTGTTTTGTCTCGAGGCACGTAGAGAGAGCGTGCAACCAACGGGAGTCAAGGAGGAGGATGATTTGGAGAATTAAACAGCACACCGCAGCCAATACCCTCTGGCTGCTGTCCACGTCCCTCACTCTTCCCGCCATCGGATCGTCGTCCGTAAAATGCCCCTCCCCACCTCCCCCACCGGCTCGTCGTTCATAAACCGCCGCCGCCGCCCCCCCCACCTCCCTCAACACCACCACCCCTCACCTCTATAGGGCCAATACCCCCCAATTGCCGCCCACGTCCTCCACTTCTCCCGCTTTCAGTCCGGCGATCATAACCCCCCACCTCCCCCAGCACTGCCCTCCAACTCTATAAACCCTCAACTACTTTGCATCATTCCCATCCTATCCTCTTCGTCGTCTCCACCTTTGCCTCCATTCTCCTCTCCGTGCTCTCTAATCAACTCTCGCCTTTAATCACTATGGCCAACTTCCATGTCGGCCCTGCGAGATTCTTGCCGCATAATGATTTTCACATCATCGACGGTGGGGCGGGTAGGATCGTCCGTCATGATCTTCACCTCCTCGGGGAAGCCGACCGTTCTCACGCCAAGTATCTCATCGCCCACGACCTGGCAGAGGTGATCGACTAACAGGATTACGACATCTTCCGGAACCGCATCCGACAAGTCCTGGAGGTCGACATAGGCTACCATGTTATCTCCTCACACATCACCCCCTTGGGTATCGCCCTCTATGCCATGGAGTCCACCTCTTTGTCGACCCCCTCCTGGACACAAGTCCAATCAACATGGAAGGCGTCGACATCCACTTTGAGCGCCATGATTTTGGCATAAATCGACGCTCGAGGAACTACACCCACGTGGGGTGGATCTTGCTCCTACATAGAAATGACGGTCACTATCTTTGGCAAGTTGCTAACCTGGCACAATCCCCACGGAACCCTTGGGCAAGTGCTAGTGAAGTGCTTGTACAACGGTGTACAGTTTGTCCCCCGCAACATCGTCCTCCACCAGGGTCACACCTTGGGCCTGGCTTGGTCCTGGACCTGCTCCGTTCATGTCCTTAGTGGTGCACATCTTCTTGGCCACCCTCCCCCGGAGGAGGATGAAGTCCCCAAGGCAGCAACCCCCACCCTCTCCCCAGTGTGGACCCTGAAGAGCCCTTCCCGAAAGAACCTGTCTTCCTCCCCTCCCCCCCCCCCCCTCCAAACCCTAACCTAGACCCGGTCTGGATGGCTGCTGCTGCTCTCGAGGAGCAGCAAAATCAAGCGTGGCAACAGCAGCTACAACAGCAACAGTAGAAGCAACAGCACCAACAAAAACAGCACAACCAGCAGCCCCCTCCTACCCAAGTCCTCCCACAAGAGATTCAAGGGGATTCCAAGGCTCCGAGCGCGGTCTCCTCCGCCTCGGAGTCCTCGAGCAGCGCCTACCGCAAACGGTTGTCTCCCGAGCCCCTGCATTTCTTCAACCCGGGAAGTCCCAATGCTTCCCAACAACCTGTCTGGGTCTAGACTTTTGACTCCCCAACTCTTTGACGGATGCTGGAATTTGCTTTCCCAGGGGCCCCTCCCTCGGCTTGGTGGTTCGCTCTGATGGAAGAACCACTCCCTGATAGCCTGAGTCTTCGGTTGCTGCTGCCAAACACCCTCCCAGGGTCACTCCCTCGTCGGTGGTTATCTGGGAGATGCTGAATGAGGCCCCTGCTCCAAGTCGCTCCGGGCGGACCTCCTCACGCCGCCCGTCGCTCCCTAATCAGGTCCTTATGATTCCTCCCATTGGCTCAGATCACCCTCCCTCGGAAGAGCTCCCCACTCGCCGTCGTATCACCTGCTCCTCTCGCACTCCCCTCTCACAGGAATATCTGAGGAGGAGTCCTTGCATTGATGCACGCTCTAAAGGCCGTCGGACGCTGTCAAACCCCTTCGCCGGCCCGAGTCGTAGCTCGAATCCCTCTCCTCATCTCAATAGGGTAAAACCTCTTCCCCCAAGTCAAGTTTCCCTCCCTAGAAGATCTTGACAAAGCCATTGTACCTTATCCTCAGGGCTCGATCTCGGAGTTGTAACGAGTAGCTCTCAGCTACGGGTCCCGCTAGCAAAGGTGATCGTCGGGCTTAGTCAGCCTTTGGGAGAGGCTGACGGTGGGGAAGCAATCACCTAATGAATCCGGCCAGCTTGTTGATGGGGGGGCACCTTAGACGGTCGTCAGGATCCTAACCGTCGCCTACACCCGAGTTGCCCTATGTCTTTTCACCCCTCCACCCATCTTGTAATTTTGCCTATGTAATGCATATGCATTTATATATATATATATATATATATATATATATATCAATGAAGTAAAAGAGAGGAATGAGATATAAGAATAACAAGGAAAAAAAAGAAAAAAGAAAACTAAGATTCTGGCACATGAATTGCTACTTTCCATGCGTTCCTATCATGAGCTAAGCCTCTGGATACATTCCAATCTCTCAAATCTCGTTTTACCGCCTCCTCCCAGGTCAACCTTGGTCGTCCTCTACCCTCCTAATATTTTTTCTACCTCTTAAAATCTCACTGTTAACCGGTGCTTCTAGACGTTCTTCGCAAGAAGCACCGGTTAACAGTAGGATTTTAAGAGGTAGAGAAAATATTATGAGAGATAGAGGACGAACAAGATTGACCTAGGAGGAGGCGGTAAAACGAGATTTGAGAGATTGGAATGTATCCAGAGACTAAGCTCATGATAGGACCGCATGGAAAGTAGCAATTCATGCGTCAGAATCTTAGTCTTGTTTTTTTCTTTTTTTTCCTTGTTATTCTTATATCTCCTTCCTCTCTTTTACTTCATTGATATATATATATATATATATATATATATAATTATTAGGTTTCATGTCTAGCCGACCCCAACATGCTTGGGATAAAGGTTTGGATGTTATTGTTATTGTACTGCATGTTGCATGTTAGCACGCATATCAGCTCCTGCAATTCACCGGGTCGGGCCGATCGGCTTTGTATCGCCCCCCCTCTTTTTCTTGGTCATATCAGTGTTCCAAAAGGCGCTAGGCGCTAGGCGAGCGGTGACCCTCCGCCTAGAGCCTAGGCGCGCCTAGGCGGTGCCTAGGCGTTATAAACTGTAGCAGTAGTACACTTTATTTTTTTTAAAAATACATAAATATAAGAGTATATTCTGCTCTACTGGACTAATTTTTCATGGGCCAGTTTCTTCCACTCCACACAATCTTTCCCGCAGCCCACCCACGTGCAACCTGGCCCAGTGCCACCCTTCATCTCCTCCTCCCTACACCCCGCTGGATTTGCCCTGCCGCCGCCCTGGCTCCTCCTTCCGCAGCTGGCCGACGAGATCTAGACCCCCCGCCTCGCGCGCCGCCTGGAACCTCCAGGCCCCCCTCCCGCCGCGACTCTCTGGGATCCCACCCCCCACGTCGACGCTGGCACTCCTCCCCCTCCGTCCGCAGCCACCGATCGGCGATGTCTCCTCCTTCCCCAGATGGCCACCGAGCGTCAAGATCTGGGATCCCCCCCCCCCGGCGCCTCGCGAGCGCCCACCCCCTGAGGCGAGGCGGGAGGCTAGCGCCCCGCGCTGAAGCGCGCTTAGGCGACCGCCTCAGAGCGCCTTTTGAAACGCTGGGTCATATCACAAACTGTTTCATTGGCTGATCGTCACCTAGTTGCATGGGTTTGTACCCTGGGCGACCTTTCTTGCTCTAACAATCTTGATCCATGGATAGTCGCAACCGTAGTTGGAACATCTTAAATTGGAACATCCGTGGTCTTAATGACATGAGAAACAACATGTGGTTCGTGCCAAGATTGAGGAGAGCAGTTGTACGATCTTTTGCCTTCGAGAAACCAAAATGGAAGTGTTAGACCCTGCATTCCTCAAAAAAAATCGCCCACAACATTTCAACAATTAGCTTTCCCCAGCTGTTGGAACTTCAGGGAATATCCTTGTAAGCTAGAATGGCTCCTTCCTGTAAGGGCTGGTTGTAGACACCCGGTATTTTGCAGTCACAATACAGTTCACTTCTCCTTGATCGTTCCACCTGGAACCTCTCCTTTGTCTATGGTCCGTGCCATGGACAACTGAGAGTGGATTTCACCCAATGGCTATGGAATTTAGATATTCTAGATGGTGCAAATAGATGATCATGGGGGATTTCAACTTCTACTGATCTTCGGAAGATAGGAACAGGTCTGGGGCAAACCTTTCAGACATGCAGACATTCAATGACACCATCAACCATCTCATCCTGACTGAAATACCCCTCAAAGGCAGAAGATTTACCTGGAGTAACATGCAATCCTCCCTCCTGTTAGAACAACTGGATTGGATGATTGGTGCTTCACCTCGGCTAACTGAACGTTAACATTCCCCCTCATACTTCTACTGCCTTTATCCTCAGATCATATTCATTGCATGATACAAGTGGGCACAAACATCCCTAGAGCGCAATGCTTTCGAGTGGAGAACTATTGGGCCAACATGCCGGTTTCAGCGAGGTGGTCCATTACTCCTAGAACTCTATCCCCATTTCTCCAAATGCAGTCAAAACAATCTCGGTCAAACTCAAATCCCCACGGTTGGCCCTCAAGCGTTGGAGTAAACAACAGGGGGGACTAACTTAATAGCTTTCCCGGTACAGTGAGGCTATAGCGATTCTCGACAAACTAGAAGAACGGAAGATACTCTTCAGGGACTAACTCAATAGCTTTCTCGGTCCAGTGAGGCTATAGCAATTCTCGACAAGCTGGAAGAACGGAGGATACTCTTCAGTGAAGAAAGGGCACTTAGGCTATGTTAGACTCCATAATTGTGTGGAGGACTCAGGGGTAATTTAGTCTTAATGAGGGATTAGGGTGAAGGGGTAGTTTAGTCTTTCCGCTCACCTAATCCCTCTATATAAAGTACTCTGTACCCTCATGATACAATCATCCAATTTAGTCCAGTTTTATAACTCTATTAGTCCGCATTATAAGGAAAATACCCAATTCAGTCCAGTTTTATTCCTCTATTATGATATCATAAGCTAGGTTAGTTTAGGATTAGGGCTTAACCCTAACCCTAATGGCTCAACAGCCACCGCCGACGCCACCGCTGCTGCATCGCTGCCCCACCCTGTTGTACAACCCCGCGGCCCACCCCCTGTTGTTGCACCGCCGTGGGCTGCCACCAGCGTCCCTGCACCGCCGCCTCCACAGCCCAGGGCTGCCGCGGGCGCCCATGCACCGCCGCCCCGTGCAGCCGCCCCCTGCTGTCGGGCCGCTGCCACCTACGGGCGCCGCGCTGCCACACCACCCAGCCGCTGCGCCTGCGGGCGCCGCACCGCAGATCCACCCCGCCGCCACCGCAGCCCAATCCCGCCACCCGACATATATGGGCGCCCCCGCCTCACAACCGCCCAACCCAGCCGCCGCCACCACAGTGCCGCCGCACTTGCGGGTACCGCCACCGCAGGGAGCTGCGCTGTAGAACGCTGCCCCGCATCCACCTGGGTTTGGGCCGCCTCCGTCACCGAGCTTTGATCGGCCGACGTCCCACATGGCCAATCTGCTGGGCGCACTAGGGGGGGCGCCGGGTCGACTGGCGCCCCCCTCCCTTGGCCGGCCACCGCCTCTGTTTTCATGGCAGGGACTACCTCCGGGCTCACGATTCCGTCGCTACGTCCGCCGGCCTCGACATCGACGGGAGCACCCCGACCACTGTACCACCGGTGATCCCGTTTCCAGCCACTGTTGCCGCTGCTGACAGCGCGGCTACTACCCCCGCCTACGGCACCGACACGACAGACACCTCCAGCATCGCCGTAGCCCTGGCTGCTTCTCGCGAGCGAGAGCGGGCACTCGCTCTCGCACTGGAGCAGGAGCGTGCCTCTGTGGCCGCTCTTTCGCATCAGCTCGTGGAGAGTACTCACCGGTCGATGAGTACTACCTATGACCCCCCCCCCCCCCCCCCACAGACGTTGGTACGTACTCGGCTTCATTGGTGGCTGCTCTTCATGCACATGCCGCTGGGATACAGAACATCCGAACACTCGTGTCGGTTGTTCTCAACTCCGAGTCTACCTCATACGCCCGGTGGCGTGACCTAGTGCTTCTCACGCTGAGGCGTTTTCGCCTCGACGACCATGTCCTCCAGGATGGCTCTTCGGTGGATGTCTCCTGGGTCAGTATGGACAGCCTGGTCCTATCCTGGTTCCTTGGCTCCCTCTCTAAGGAGCTACGGGACATCGTCGGGCAGCGCGGTGGCGGCGCTGCTCGTAAGGCCTGGCTGGTCCTTGAGTAGCGCTTTCTGGGGAACTGCGCGACTCGAGCCCTCCACATCAGTGCGCGGTTCCAGAACACAGTTCAGAGTGACCGCTCCGCCTCCGCCTACAGTCGAAAGATGAAGGGCATGGCAGATGCTCTACGTGACCTTGACGAGCCGGTCACTGATAGTGCTCTCATCCTTTGGGTCCTTCAGGGACTGAATGAACGCTATTGTCACCTACGGACGTGGCTACTCCGTCTAGAGCCACCCCCTACCTTCGAGAAGGTATGATCTGATCTCGAGCTTGAGAAGATCACTGCAGGAGGCTCTACTGGCTCCGGGACTGCCACAACCTTTTACGGCTCTGGCCAGTCCTCTCGTCCACCCTCGCCAGCTGCTGGTGGACCACCGTCACGACCACCTTCCAACCCAGGCACTCCTGCTAGCACTAGGGGTGGAAATCGTCACCGCCGAGGTAAACGCAGCGGCCGTGATGGAGGTAGCAGTGCAGGCGGCACTCCTACTTCCAATACTCCAGCTACTGGTGGTAGTGGTGGTACCGGCGGAGGAGGTGCACCCTGGCGCCCACCCTACAACCCGTGGACCGGCTAGACCTATATGTGGCGTGGGCCGTCACCGGGTTTTCAGCTTCCACGATCACCTCGTCCACAGCTGGTTTTCGTAGCCCATCCTGGCTATAGTGGACCAAACTACTGTGATGGTGGGCCGCCGACTCAGGTCTACGGTGAGTCTGGCTATCCTTCTGGCGGACAGGCGGCCTCGACCTACGGAGGCACCAACTATCCTGTTGGGTACTCGGAGTCGTCGGCACCACACCAGGAGCTACCCTCGATGTGGGTCGCCAGTTGCTGGCCTCCTCCTTCAGCACCATGCATTTTACTCCACCAGGTGCTGACTGGATAGCTGACTCCGGAGCGTCATATCATACCACCCCTAATGTTGGTATACTGTGGGGAACCTCTTCCGGGATCCACACTTCAGGATATACATTGGGTGGTGTCGTGCGATGCGGCACCCAACAGCATACACAGAAAGAAACCAAAACATACAAAGTCTTTTATTTCTCAATATAATGTACCATGAAGGTACACGCAGCGAAATATACATACACACGTACTCTCGGTCCTAACTATGCAAAAGAGAAGACGTCCAGCCCGCGGACGCTTCTTACTAGTTTCAACAAAGATGAGTGCAACGGCAGGGTTTCCGGTGAGTCTCCGATGGCTCACCGAACAACCATCATCATAAGAAATTTTATAAAACCTGCAAAACACTAATAATGCAACCGTGAGCTCGAAAGCTCAGCAAGACTTAACCGAAACTTCTAAACATGAAACTCTACATGCAGGGATTAATAATATAGGAAAAGGATATTGCAATAAAAACACGCCTACATGTTAATCCTTACTTTCAGTTTTATAGCACCAGACTAATATGCCTTAGGCAGCCCTCACATCGGAAATCCACAATCAAACAAGAAACACTTTCTTCCGATGTGGTTATGCCAAAGTGGAAGATAAACTTAGTGAGCTCTACAACTATAGCATACATGGTTTGCAATACAATTAACTTAAGAACTTCACAACAACAATGATTCATCTCACTTCATCTGAAAGTAATTACTACGTCACAACTCAGTGAACGAGTGGTACTCATATAACCGCAAGGGACGGTGATTCGAATCAGGACACACCCGGAACACACGATACATACACACACCTCAAAAGACTCACACAAGAGTTCTTTCTTACGTTGTATGCAGCAACCTTTCACACGTCACTCCAATACCAAACCAGTTCTACCGACCCATCAGAAGGGTCACTACCCGGAAAACGTCGAAGTTGCTCCGCTAGTGGGTTTACACCTCTAACACCAACCCCGAAAGGACGGCGGTATAAGTTTCGACACGAGAGTACCCGAGTTACATCGGTTTACTGGACCCCATAATTCCAGTATGCATCTGGTACTGTTCAAACTTGCTCAACAGGGCCAAATACGCATCTGTCCTTAACCGACACAAACAGAGCTATGGCAACACAAGCCCAACGTCCTGCTGCTCCTACTCTCTGCTCGGTCTCATTTTCCATTTCAGGAATTTCATTCTCTAGAATCATACCCTGTTGAACCAAAATCCTAGCCTCGCGAGTAGCTTCCAACTAACCGACTTGTACCGACTCCTATACAACTTAAGCCTAGCAGAAACTACACGAAGGTAACCTATTCTATCCTTCCACTCCAAGGGTTTGTGGATCATGCATTTGAAATATCAATCACCCTTGACCTAATGCACAATACATACTAGACCAATGAAAGTGATACAAAGTAAAATATAACTAAAAGTTGTTAAATACAAACCGGGCTTGACTTATGTTGCTGTAGGTTTAATTCTACTTTAAAGTCAGTATCTTGGCGACGAGTAGCACCTCAACTAGCTGCTCCGAGTCGAGTTCCTCGTCGAACTCCTTCGTCGTGTTTGCTACCGATATGAATATGCACATGTTTATATTGTGAGTAAGCGAATTATAAAACAAAAGTTTTTTCGACTTAAGAATGGTTTCGACCAACTAAGACTTGAGAGGGGGTTCTGCTGTGTGTTGAAACAGAAAAAAATTGGATTTGAGCAAAGGAAGTTTTTGAGTAGGTTTAATATAACTATTTAATAGACATGACTATGAAGCTGGAAAGAATTAGCAGAAAACTCAAGAAGATGACATCAACTTGCTCTGAAATTTTAAAGTGGTCCATAGATCATAAATAGGTATGGCTTGCAAAATTTCAGACAAAGTTGATGCAAGATGTGGCTTAAAGAATTTCCTTGGCTATTTGGCTTCTCTGAATTTCCTATGACAACTCTAGGGTCTTGGCATACTCTACTTTTGACTTTTTAGAAGCTTCGGAGTCTTATGAGTCTATAGGACTTGGTTTCATTATTTTTGGAGTTCCCTACATAAAGATATCGAATTTGCAAGATGGGGCTAAAAGTTGTAAAAATGTTTCTGTTATTTTTTCTAATTTTCAAAGACATACAAGATTGAATCATCATTTGGCCTAGCAAATGAGGTACAATGCCTCTAAATTTTTACTGGAGTTCAAGTACATTTAGATGAAGGTTCTGTCCAAAATTGGGAATTTTCCAATTAACAGAACTCCTGTAATTAATTCTCTAAGTTTTTCTTTAATTAAATTAATAAGCCAAATACAGGGATTTTTATAAATATTGGGATGCACCCCTGGATAGTACTCACTGAGAGGAATCCAATTTGACAATTTTTGGAGGTTCCTACAGAAAGTTATGAGCATTTGAAGTTGAACTAAAACTGGAAATTCGAAGAAAAGTTTAAAACCCTGTGCGCGGGCCTCACCACGCCGGTTTCTTCTTCCTCGCGCGCGGGCAGAGCTCTGGTGGCAGGGCGCGGCGGTGTGCGCCTGTGAGGTTCGCTGGACCGACGTTTCCGGTCGCCCCTAGGGCTGATGCTTGCCGCTCCTTACTTTTGGACCACGGGAAACTCGTTTTTAGGGTCGGCCGGGGCTACCGGCCACCGGAAACCCGTTGGCGACGGGCGACGGCGGCGGCTCAACTTCGGCGTCGTCGAACTCCCTCCACAGTGGCTCAAAAGCTTCGGTTCTTCTTCCTAAAACATTGCGGTGGAACCCTAAGCATCATCATGCGCTCAAATCAGCTCCAAATGGGCTGCAAACATGGGTTCATCGGCGACCTAGGGCAAAAACCGGCGGCGGCTCAAAATTTTTGAAGAACAGCGCCTAAACTCGATGAATTTCGATGGTTTTTATCCTAGAGGGGCGTGGGAAGGTCTAGAATATGTGCGTAGCTCGGCATACGTTGTGGTGGATTGATCACTATGAATTTTAAACTTTTGGCCGTCTTGGTTCTATGAACGCCGGAACAATAAACGGAGAAATTCTCCTTCGGTGATGCATGAGAGGATGAGAGGTTTGCAAGGTCGTGTTTAGCACCTGAGGGCGGTCGTTTTCGCTGTAGAACTTCGGCCACGAGAGAGCTTGTAGCGTCCGGGCGCCAGGGAGCCGAAGCAGTCGAGCGGCGGCCAAACGGGAGGGCTGAGCGAGGGAGTGGTCGGGGACAAGCGAGGGCCGGTTCACGTGGGCAGGAGCGTGCTGATCACGACGTTTCACTCGGTGTTCTCAGCCGTAGAGCAGGAGCTGGCGCTAAGAGAGTCAGTTGGGCGCCGACACCGGGAGGTGGCGCGCTCTCGGTGAAGAGAAACAGAGCACGGCGTGTAAGATTCAAATGGGTCACTGACCGGTGGGGTCCACAGCTCCTCTCCCTCTTATCCTCCCAATCGGTTTAAAATAGCAAATAAGCTCCAATTTTGATCAAAATTGAAGGATAGGCCAAAAGAAATATGAGGAACACAATGGTGCACTCAAATTTGGATTTCGGTGAAGTCAGAATTTAAAACTGAAGTTTAAATTCAAATTCGAATTATCTTCTATTTTAATTATAACAAATAGGAAATCTTTTCCAAATGATCTGAAAATTTGTCGGGTTACCCATAGATGTGTGGAGAACCAAATTGTGGATTTAGATCTCCGTGTTCGGAATTTTTTGCAAATTTAACTTAGATTTGGAGCTCACACCTTTATATTCAAAAGTTTAAATTCCCTCATTTTCTCGATGTGATTGGCAGCTCCACTTGCTAGAATTTTGAGCTTTCACATATACTCTCGTCCACCCACCCTCCCAGTCCCTCTTTTTCTTCATCTATCGTTGTTGGGAACGGGTTTGTTCTTCCAATCACCTTAGTAGGTGATTCTGGATTCACAGGTTCCTTCCACCTAAAAAACATTCTTGTCGCTCCGTATATCATTCAGAATTTGCTTTCTGCCCGTTGATTTACCACTAACAACAATGTTTCTATTGAGTTTGATCTGTTTGGTTTGTCTGTGAAGTACCTTTCTACCCGGCGGCTTCTTTTTCGATGTGACAGCTCGGAGCCTCTCTACACACTTCAACTTCCTACTTCCGCTGCATCACCGCCTTTTGCTTTGACTACGACGGCTTCAGTCACCATTTGGCATCGCCGGCTTGGCCACCCTGGTGCAGATGCTATGTCAAAGCTATCTAGCAGTTTTGTTATTTCGTGTTCTAGAGGTACACGACTCTTTATGTCATGCTTGTCAGCTCGATCGACATGTTCGACTTCCTTTTCCCACTTTTGTTACCCATGTTGAATACACTTTTGATCTTATTCATTGTGATTTGTGGATATCACCTATTACCAGTGTATCGGGCTTTAATTATTACTTGGTGATCATTGATTATTTTTATCACTTTTCATGGACTTTTCCATTACAATTGAAGTCTGAGACTTTTGTTACTCTTTCTCACTTCTTCGTTTGGATTTCCACTCAGTTTGGTCGCACCATCCGAGATGTCCATTGCGATAACGGATGCGAGTTCGATAACTCGGCGTTTTGTAACTTTCTCTCCGCACATGGGGTACAACTACACATGTATTGTCCGTATACCTCCCCTTAGAACGGCAAGGCGGAGCGCATGATTCGTACCACTAATGATGTCATGCGCTCCCTGATGTTCCAGACATCTGTTCCAGCCTGATACTGGGTGAAGGCTCTTCACACTGCCACACTTTTGATTAAACGCCTTCCTACCAAGGTGATTCGTGCTTCCACCCCCTATTTTGCTTTATATGGCATCGATCCTCTTTACGACCACCTTCGAGTTTTCAGGTGCGCTTGCTACCCTAACCTTTCCGCCACTGCCCCACATAAGCTTGCGCCCCGCTCGACACGGTGTGTTTTACTCGGGTACTCCCTTGATCATAAGGAGTACCGGTGCTTAGACCTCAGCACTCACCGCCTTTTGATCTCTCGACACGTCGTCTTCGACGAGTCCTCCTTTCCCTTCTCCACCACTTCTTCCGGCTCCACCACAGAGCTAGATTCTATTTTTCCCACTGACCAAGAGGTTGCTCCCCAGCTGCCTTGGCCTCTTTCTTCTGCAGGTTGGACACGCGCTACGCCTCAGGTGCCCCCGACGTCACCTGCTGCACTACGTGCGGCATCGACGCCTCCAGCTCACCTACGGTACCTCGGGTGGCCCCGACGTCACCAGCTATGCCACGCGCGGCATCGACGTCTCCGGCGTCGCCCGCTACACCTCGGGTGACCCCTACGTCACCAGCTGTGCCAAGCGCAGCATCGACTTCCCCGACGTCACCTGCAGTGAGCCCAACGTCCCTGACGTCACCAGTCGCTCCAGACGAAGTACCGACGGCGACCCCAACTTCTCGCTTCGCCAATCCCGCACTTGTCTACCAGCGACGAGCAAGGGATGGGGCCCTAGCTCCAGCTACGCCACGCGCGGCACCGGAGCCCTCCACGCTAGTCGCTGCGCCACGCGCGGCCACGAGACATACTCTCGTCTATCAACGACGGGAGCGAGTTGGTGCACCAGCTCCCGCTCGCTCCGAGCGCCTAGTGTACAATCCTCCTCTGCTCCACAGGGATCCTGGTCACTTTCACCCGATGGTGACTCGACGTGCGTCCGGAAGTCTTCGGCCGGTTGAGCGCTTCTCCGGAGCTGTCGTCTCGTCGACGACGTCTCCACCGCCAAACTCTTCTTCGATCTCGCCCATACCGACTTCCGTCCGTAGCGCCCTCGCCGACCCTCACTGGCGTCGCGCTATGGAGGAAGAGTATGAGGCCCTGCTTGCCAACTAGACCTGGGACCTGGTTCCTCGCCCCGGACGTGGCAATGTTGTCACGGGCAAGTGGGTATTCACACATAAGAAGGCGGACAGTACCTTGGAGAGGTACAAGACTAGGTGTGTACTTCGGGGCTTCACTCGGCGCCCTGGAGTCGACTACGACGAGACCTTCAGCCCGGTGGTGAAGCTGGCGACAGTTCGTACCGTTCTTCGTTGGCTCTCTTGCGTTCTTGGCCCATCCACCACTTGGACGTCAAGAATGCTTTCCTCCACGGTCCACTGACCGAGACGGTGTACTGCAGTCAGACGACAGGATTTGTTGACTCAGCTCATCCAGACATGGTCTGTAAGCTGAACAAATCACTGTACGGTCTGAAGCAGGCATCGAGAGCCTGGTATAGCCAGTTCGCCTCCTTCTTGGTCTCACAGGGCTTTGTCGAAGCTAAGTCGGATACTTCGCTGTTTGTCTACCGACATGGCAGTGACACTGTTTATCTTCTACTATACGTCGATGACATTGTACAGACAACGTCCAGTCCGGCTCTTCTTCAGCGTACTATCTCTGCTTTATAGCAGGAGTTCGCTATGAAGGACTTGGGCCGCCTCCACCACTTCCTGGGTATTGAGGTCGAGGACCGACCACGTGGCTTGTTCCTTCACCAGCGACAGTACTGCCTGGACATCCTCCAGCGAGCGGGTATGGTTAAGTGCAAGCTGTGCTCCACTCCAATGGATACCCAGGCGAAGCTCTCCGCTTCCGACGGGACACCCGTCACTAACCCCACTGATTACAGGAGTCTTGCAGGTGCTCTCTCGTACCTCACCTTCGCCACACCAGATATCTCATATGTGGTTCAGCAGGTGTGCTTCCACATGCATGACCCAAGGGAGCCGCACCTCACTGTTGTAAAGCGGACTCTTCGGTACCTGCGTGGCACCCTCGACTACGGCCTCCTCCTTCGACGTGACGCGGCCTCCGAGCTGGTCGTGTACACTGATGCTGACTTGACAGGCTGCCCGGACACTCGTCGGTCTACCTCTAGCTACGCCGTCTTCCTAGACGTTAATCTCGTCTTCTAGTCCTCGAAGCGACAGCATGTGGGTGTCGCGTTCGAGTGCTGAGGCGAAGTATCGCCGTGGCTAACAGCGTGGCTGAGGCTTCCTGGCTTCAGCGGCTGCATCAGGAGCTCCACACTCCCGTCGCCAGGAGCACCCTAATCTACTGCGACAACGTCAGCGCCGTATACCTCTCCACCAACCCAGTCCAGCATCAGTGCACGAAGCATGTGGAGATTGACCTCCATTTTGTTCGTGAGTGGGTTGCACGTGGCGAGGTTCGGGTACATCATGTCCTGACGACGACACGGTTCGCTGACATCTTCACGAAGGCCCTCCCGTCGTCGCTGTTCTTGGAGTTTCGGTCCAGTCTCAACATCTGCAGTGCCTAGATGTTGTGACTGCGAGGGGGGTGTTAGACTCTGTAATTGTGTGGAGGACCCAGGGGTAATTTAGTCTTTAGTGAGGGATTAGGGTTAAGGGGTAGTTTAGTCCTTTTCCCTCACCTAATCCCTCTATATAATGTACCCTATACCCTCATGATACAATCATCCAATTCAGTCCAGTTTTATTCCTCTATTAGTCCACATTATAAGGAAAATATCCAATTCAGTCCAGTTTTATTCCTCTATTAGGCTACTTCTCAAGGAGCATCATGAAGCAGTGCTAAAACAGAAAAATGAGTACTGGAGACATTTAACACAAAGGTGGATAAAGTTGGGGGATGAATTCACAAAATTCTCCTGTCTAGGGCTACGGATAGATACCTATGCAATGTCATCACCAGTATTTAAGACAACTCAGGCGCTGACAGAACAGATCACCCAGCCAAAGTTGCCCTGCTCTGGGACGATTTCCGCACACGTCTAGGGCAAATTGAGTTAACACAACCCTGCCAGAGCTGGATCATCTAGTGCACAGCGTCCCTGGTCTTCAGGACTTGGACTTGCCTTTCACCAGGGAAGAGATTGACAGCTTGGTGAGGACAATATCGTCTGATAAAGCGCAGACCAGATGGTTTCAACAACAGATTTTACAATGCATGTTGGAACATCATTAAGGAAGATGTCTACCATATCTACAACGAATTCTTCGCCGGGAATATTTGCAGCCAATCAACTCATCCTTCATTACTTTGATACTAAAGATCCCCACTCCGGTGAGATCAACAGATTACAGGCCCATTTCCCTGTTAAATTCAAAAGTGTCAAACTCATCACCAAGTTTATGGCCAACCGATTACAAAAGAAAATGTCAGTTCTGGTACATGCTAATCATTATGGCTTCATCAGTGGCCAGGCCATCCAGGACTGGCTAGCTTGGAACAATGAGTACATCCATCAGTGCAAGACATCCAGAAAGCCGATTGTCATTATCAATCTAGATTTTGAAAAGTCATTTGACATGATTGAACACTCATTTATCATCAGGATGTTGTCAATCCTAGGCATACCACAAGCTTGGCTGAGCCGGATTCAAGACATTCTTAACTCGGCTACCTCGGCAGTCCTACTTAATGGAGTCCCAGGAAAGTTCTTCCGCTGTAAAAGTGGAGTAAGACAAGGTGACCCTCTCTTCCCCTTACTCTTTATCATTGCAGCTGATCTGCTCCAGCACATAGTCAACAATGTTGCAGTCTTGGGGATGATTAGCCACCCACTGGACATATCGGCTGGAATCCAATTCCCGTTGTCCAATATGCCGATGACACCATTATAGCGCTGAAGGCCTCCTAGGAGGAACTGTTCTTCTTCAAGGCGTTGTTTGGTTCGTTCAATGCAGCTACCGGTCTAAGGGTCAACCTTAACAAGTCAGCCATGATGCCCATTAACCTATCTACAGAAACAACTGAAATCATGGCTCGTACATTAGATTGTCAAGTTGGCTCCTTCCCCTTCACGTATCTTGGGCTCCTCATGGGAATCCGCAAGCCACTAGTGGCAGACTTTGCCCACCTGACGGCAAAAATTTAAAGGAAACTTTCAGCCACATCTACATTCCTCTCAATGGCAGGAAGATGCACCCTAGTGGACTGTCTTTTGTCCACTATTCTGATCTACAGCATGTGCACTCTAAAATTATATCTCACAGTCATCCAAGCCATTGACTATTAGAGGATGTAAACTGGATTGTATTAATTGATATGGGTTAGGGTACATGACTTGACAGCCAACTTGCATAATGACTAATGACAAGATTATCAATAGTCCTAATACATATATGCTAACACCCCTCCGCGGTCACAACATCTAGCCTTGTCAGATGTTGAGACTGGATCGGAACTCAGAGAACACCGACGAAGGAAGCCACTTGGTAAAGATGTCGGCGAACTAGGAGGTCAATGGGCAGTGGAGCACTCGGACATCGCCGATGACGACAGCGCTCACGAACCAAGTGGATGTCGATCTCCACATTCTTCGTGCGCTAGTGTTGAACGGGGTTGGTGGAGAGGTATCGTGCTGACACTGTCGCGGTAGACGAGCGTTGTGACACCCGGTTTTGAAAATGAACCAAGTGAATGCATATGTGTGCCCAGAATGTTCATCACACATACACAACTTTATCACAAACTGATTTCAGAATATAACCACGCACAAATAGTGTTCAAGTACCTTATTACAATGACTCATTGTCTCACTCATGAATATTTAACTTATTCTTGCAGCGTAAGACTCTAACGACAGTGGAAAATGACTAAAACAACATGCTCCAACTTCAACTCCACAGACATATTGACGGTAGTGCGCACGCCTAGTACTCCACATGTTACTCGAATTACTCTTCTCCTGTAGCTGAACTGTTTGTGGGAATGCAAGGGTGAGTACATGTCGTACTCAGCAAGTGCGGGAAGAGTATAACATGTAGCGTACAACAAGATAGGGAATAAATATGTTCATTGCAGCAAGAAAATTTTTATTTCACAAACATGGTAAAAACAACAATTATTTCTAGGTGAGTTAAATCCCAACATATCCAAGTAAATCATCAACATTTCTTTATCATAATTCACCATAAATCAACGCTCAACCAACCATTAATCTTTCTCAAGTTCATATCATACTCATAATTATTCACAACCATCTCATTTTTATATAACCAAACCAAATTCATTGTCATGACCCAAAACAGTCTCAAAACCAATCACAATGACCATATCCGAATAACCATCACAAGTTTTGCCTCTAACCATGGAAGTTGGCCAGGTACTTGTAACCGAAAGCACGGCTATCATGATAGTTTTACCCAAATCGTAATCATTGATGAGTTCCAACCATCGACATTGTCTTAAATTCAGATCTGTTTGCGTGAATATATACTTGAGGCTTTTGTGATCCATATAGATCCCACATCGGTGACCGAGGATGTAATGCCTCCAAATCTTCAAGTCATGTACTACGGCTGCAAGTTCCAGGTCGTATGTAGGGTAATTCAGCTCATGTTTCTTTAATTGTCTCGATGCATCGACTACCATTTGGCCTTCTTGCATAAGCACACATCTAAGTCATTGTCTTAAGGCGTCACAATATATATCGAAGCTCTTGCTCACGTCCGGCAATACCAAAACCGGCGTTGTTGTTAATCTCTTCTTTAACTCCTCAAAACTGTCTTTGACACGCTTGGGTCTACTGGAATGCCTTCCCTTTCATTAGCAATTCAGTCATAGGCTTCGCTATTTTGGAGAAATCATTGATGAACCGGCGGTAGTATCCAGCCATCCCAAGGAAACTCTGAATATCCCTCACATTCTGGGTTGGTTCCACTTCAAAACATCCCTCACTTTTCCGGGATCAACCGATACTCCTCCCTCGGAGATGATGTGGCCTAGGAACGATATCTCCTTTAGCCAAAAATGACACTTGCTAAACTTAGCATACAACTGATGCTCTCGCGGTTTCTGCAATGCCAATCTCAAGTGTTCTTCATGTTCTTCCTCACTTTTCGAATACACCATGATGTCGTCGATGAAAACCACGACGAACTTATCCAAGTACTCTATTGAGACCTTATTCATGAGGTACATATAAAGTATGCAGGTGCATTCGTCAACCCAAATGACATAACAATATATTCATACGAACCATACCGTGTTCGAAATGCAGTCTTAGGTATGTCGGCGGGCTTAATCTTCAGCTAGAAGTATCCCAACCGAAGATCAATCTTGGAGAAAATTCGGGCACCTTTCATTTGATTGAATAAGTCCTCTATGCGAGGCAATGGGTATTTATTCTTAATCGTCACCTCGTTGAGAGACCTATAATCCACACACATCCTTTGTGTCTCATCTTTCTTGTCTACGAAGAGCACAGGGGCTCCCCACGGTGACGAGCTTGGGTGTATAAAACCCTTATCTAGCTGCTCCTGAATTTGCTTCTTGAGCTCCACTAATTCATTAGCAGGCATCCTATATAACCTCTTCGCTATAATGCAGTTCCGGGTACTAAATCAATGCCAAATTCAATGTCCCGGTCGGGTGGCATACCTGGAAGTTCTTCCGAGAACACATCTGAATATTCTCGAACCATCGGAATGCTTTCCAATGTCGCTTCTTCGATGTGGTTCAGCACTGCCTTCTCAGTTGCAGGTTGAGCTACCTCGAACTCAATACGAGTACCGTGCTCACTCGTCAACTGCACGATCCTCTGAGCACATTGAATCACTCCGTTGTGTTTGCTTAACCAGTCCATTCCAAGTATTATGTCAATCCCTTGAGAACCCAAGACGACAAGGTTGGCAAGAAAGTCTACCCCCTTATTTTAAGGCTTACTTTCGGGTATACTATATTTGTAGGAGCTAGAATTCAGATTTGAAAGAAGCGATTTCCCAACTATATGCATCAAGGTGTATGAACTAAGCAGCTTCTTTTATTAATATCAGCCTATATGAGGATGTGAACACGTGCCGAAGCGTCTCGCATCTCTCCACTATGTGTGGATGTGGACATTCGCCGAAGCGTCCCACAACTCACACCGGCACACAAACATAAGCAATCATCATAAAATTCTGCACACCACTCCTATTTCAGCCTACTACGTCTAAGCGTTCTTATTACAACTTTATTCAATGGAAAATCTAAACTTAGTCGTGAGAAATGGTGATGTTCTCGCCGTGTGACGGGGGTGGTCCATACATGGGCGCACGCATGATGAGTCGGCAGTCCATGTAGGGAGAGATGACGTTGGTGCTCCATTTGTTCCCGCGTTGGCACGAGTCTTCTCTTGTTTTTCCAGTAAGTACAGTTTCTTGCGGGGGTAACGGATCTCTTCTTGTGCGCTTGCATAGCGGTTTCCTAACTCCACGAGCAACCTCTGAGATTTGTCAGCAGCTTGTGGGTTGGGAATGGCTCCTTCATGAGGTCTAATGATCTCCCTTGTACCACTCTTCTGATACGGGTGCAGCTCAAAGGTAGTATTTTCAAACTGTTCACGGAAAGTGTAGCACAGTCCGGTGAGTGCATCCCGTGCAGCATCTTCAATAACTTCTGCCCTTGTAGCTCTCCAAGTGGGTGTGAAGTGTCGTGTGACAACCCTACCGTTAGATAGTATGGTTACCTCAACCTTCCACTCTTCATATCTGAGATGGGGGGCCTTTCTTGAGGAGATACTTCGGGTATAGGCTGCAGCAATCCAGAAACTCTCTAAGCTCCTTGGATATGTGTCCTCCTTCCATCCCGTCGGACCGGAATTTTTGAACTGAACGGTTGGCCCGTTCATCACCTTCATTCTCGGCCTCAGCAGGGGGTGGCTCCTCTTCGGATTCATTTCCTTCCGACATAGCTTCATGAGGCTCCGCTGGGTGTAAGCCCGCATGAAACTCCTCCTGAGGTGCGTACCAATGTTGTTCTTATGGATCATCTTCCATGTCTTCTTCGATTGGTTCCACCTCTTCCGGATCCTCTTCCTCATGCATGGAGCTACTGACTTCATCTTCCTCGTGGGGTTCCATCTTCACCTCCTCCCAATATGGTCCATCAGACACCTCAATGAGATTAAGTGCACTCCCAAGTGGTGGTGGACGAGTCCTTATGCGTGTTGTGCGCCTAGTCACCAGCATCTATAAATAATACATGAGAAACTTTAGAGAAGAAGGAAATGACTCCAAAACTTCATGAGCTATGAAGCAAGAAAACAAAAGTGTTGCTTCCAAAAGAAGAGAAAAAGAGGGGCTGGAAATAGCACTTTGCGGTGGCTGAATTGACAATTAAAGTGCAGCAGCAAGCAATTTTCGAAAATAGCAGTTTAGAGGGGTGCTCCTATGTGTTTTAGAGTGTCCATTCTACCTAGATTTGTGTCCTATGGTCAACGTGGCTCTGATACCAATTTGTGACACCCGGTTCCGAAAATGAATCAAGTGAATGCATATGTGTGCCCAAAATGTTCATCACACATACAAAGCTTTATCACAAACTGATTTCAGAATATAACCACGCACAAATAGTGTTCAAGTACCTTATTACAATGATTCATTGTCTCATTTATGAATATCTAACTTATTCTTGCAGCGGAAGACTCTAACGACAGAGGAAAATGACTAAAACAATAGGCTCCAACTTCAACTCCACAGGCATGTTGATGGTAGTGCGCACGACTAGTACTCCACCTGTTTCTTGAAGTATTCTTCTCCTATAGCTGAATTCAAGGGTGAGTACATGTCGTACTCAGCAAGTGCAGGAAAAATATGGCATGTAGCTTACAATAAGTTAGGGAATAAAGAGGTTCATTGCAGCAAGCAAATTTTATTTCACAAATATGGTAAAAACAGCAACTATTTCTAGGTGAGTTAAATCCCAACATATCTAAGTAAATCATCAACATTCCTTCATAATTCACCATAAATCAACGTTCAACCACCATTAATTTTTCTCAAGTTCATATCATACTCATAATTATTCATAGCCATCTCATTTTCATATAACCAAACCAAATTCATTGTCATGACCCAAAACAGTCCCAAAAACAATCCTAACAACCATACCCGAATAACCATCCCAAGTTTGGCCTCTATCATGGAAGTTGGTCAGGTGCTTGTAACCGGAAGCACGGCTATCATGATAGTTTTACACTCTGCAGAGGTGGCGCCACTCTATAGTCCTCTCTTTATTTCTTCTTTTTAAATGCTTCTCTATATGAAAAATGTATGCAATGTATGATAGTAATTTTGAGGGTGTTACAAGCGTGCTCCGACTGAGAGGATTGTAGAGCTCCTAGAGCAACTGCCGAAGCCAACAAACCTCAACCACACCGTTAGTCACGGCACGGTACTCGGCCTCGGCACTCGAGCAGAAGACGACGTGCTGGCGCTTCGACGACTAGGAGACAAGGTTGCCACCCAGGAAAACGGTGTAGCCAAAGGTGGATCTAGGCGTATTCGGGCAACCTGCCTAGTCACTGTCAGTGTAGACGACCAGCTCAGATGCCGAAGACCGAAGGAGGTCGTAGTCGAGGGTACCCTAAAGGTATCGGAGTATCCGCTTCACAACAGTGAGGTGTGGCTCCAGTGGATCGTGCATATGAAGACACACCTGCTGAACCGCATAGAAGATATCCGGCCTCGTGAAGGTGAGGTACTGAAGAGCACCTGCAAGGCTTCTGAAAGCAATGTGATCACTGACAAGGGCACCATCTCCCAAGGAGACCTTGGCGTGGGCGTCGACTGGAGTAGTGCACGGCTTGCAATTAGCCATGCCAGCCCGCTCAAGGATCTCAACGTTGTACATCGCTACTGAAGGAATAGGCCATCAGGTCGGCGCTCAACTGTAATACACAGGAAGTAGTATAGTCGACCCAGGTCATTCATAGCGAACTCCTGTTGTAAAGCTAAAATAGTGCGATGTAAGATGGTCGAACTGGACGCCGTGAGTACAATGTCATAGACGTATAGCAGGAGGTACACAATGTCCCCCTGCTCCGGTAGACAAAGAGGGAGGTGTCTGACTTGGCCTCGACGAAGCCTAGCAAACCTACTGTACCACGCCCGAGGAGCCTGCTTTAGACCATACAGCGACTTGTTCAGCCGACAAACCATATCTGGACGAGCTGAATCCACGAATCCTGTCGGCAGACTGCAGTACACCGTCTCTGTCAGAGTGCCGTGGAGGAAGGTGTTCTTGACGTCCCACTAGTGAGCGGGCCAAGAACACGAGACAGCCAACGTCAGAACAGTGCGAACGGTGGCCAGTTTCACCACCAGACTGAAGGTCTCGTCGTAGTGAACTCTGGGCTGCTGGGTGAAACCCCGGAGGACCCATCGAGCCTTGTACCTCTCAAGAGAACCATCGGGCTTCTTTTTGTGCATGAACACCCACTTGCCAATAATAATGTTGCCACGAGAGTGACGTGGCACCAAATCCTAGGTCTTGTTGGTAAGTAGGGCCTCATACTCCTCCATAGCACGTCGCCAGTAAGAATCGGCGAGAGCGCTACGAACACGGGTCAGGACAGGCGAGATCGGTGAAGAGGCAAAAGGCGGTGAAGGTGTGGCCGACGAGAGGGCGAGACTAGAGAAGCGGTCGACAGGCCGAAGGACCCCGGCAGACCGCCGAGTCACCATTGGGTGGACGTGACGGGGATCCCGGTGAAGAAGCGTAGGGTGGTGCACCGAAGGCTCGGCAGGGACACGAGCCGGTGCACCGGCACGCGTACGTCGCTGATAGACATGTTCGAGATCAGCGAAACGTGGTGGAGCTACACCGGTCGTAGCAGGAGCCGTCGGAGTAGGTGATGTGGTAGGTGATGTCGGGGCCATGCGTGGTGTGGTAGGTGACGTCAGGGCTGTGCGTGGCACGGTCGGTGGCGTCGAGGCCACGCGTGGTGCAGTCGGGGACGTCAGGGCCGCGCGTGACGCGACAGGTGGTGTCGTGGCCGAGCATGTCACGACAGGTGACGTCGGGTTTGTGCATGGCGCAGTCGGGGACGTCGGGGCCATCGATGGCGTCGGACCCACACGCGGTGCGGCCGAAGGCGTCGGGGCCGCGCGTGGCACGGCCTGCCCTGCAGGAGGCAGAAAAAGCGGTGGCTGTATAGGGGCAGCCACAGGGTCAGTGTCAAATAGGGAGTCCAACTCTGCGGCAGAGACCGAGGTGGAGATGGAAGTGGAGAAGGAAAGGAGGACTCGTCGAAGACGTACCGAGAGATCAAGAGACGGTGGGTGGAAAGATCAAGGCATCGATACCCCTTGTGCTCTGGGGAGTACCTGAGGAAGACGCAGCGAGTCGAGTGGGGCGCAAGCTTGTGAGGAGCAGTGACGGAAAGATTAGGGTAGCAAACGCACCCGAAGACTTGAAGGTGCTCGTAGGTGGGAGTGGTGCCAAATAAGGTGAAGTGAGGAGTGGGAGAGTCAATCGCCTTGGTAGGAAGACGATTAAGGAGGAAGGTGACGGTGTGAATGGACTCAGGCCAGAACCGAGCAAGAACATAGGCCTGGAACAGCAAGGAGCACATGATGTTGTTAGTGGTGCGAATCATATGCACAACCTTGCCGTTATGGGGAGAAGTGTACAGGCAAGACATGCGGAGCTGTACACGTGAGAGAGGAAGAAAGCACGAGGCACGGAGTTATCAAACACGCGCCTGTTGTCACACTGAACAGCCTGAATGGTGCGGCTGAACTGAGTGGACACACAAGCGAAGAAGTGAGAGAGCATAGAGAATGTATCGGACTTCAAACGCAAGGGAACAGTCCACGAGTAGTGTGAACAATCATCAAGAACAACGAGATAAGATCTATATCCAGAAACACTGATGACAGGAGAGGTCCATAAATCACAGTATATGAGATCAAAAATATGCGATACCTGAGAAGTAGAGCTAGAGAAGGAAAGCCAAACATGGCAACCTAACTAACAGGTATGGCATAAAGGCCCATGGGTGCCCCTAGTACAAGAGATGACTAAACTACTAGACAGCTTACACAAAGCATCAGGACCAGGGTGATCAAGCCGACGGTGCCAAGTGGTGGACAAAGCTGTAGTAGTCAAAGCGTGCGGCGTGGATGAAGAAGAAGCAGGAAGTCGCAGAGTGTACAGGGGCCTAGAGCTATTACAACGTAGGAGAAGACAACGAGTAGAAAGATCCTTCATAGATAAACCAAACGGGTCAAACTCCATGGAACAGGAGTTGTCAGTGGTAAACTGACGAATAGAAAGAAGATGTTGAATAATGTCAGGAGCAACAAGGACATTGCGAAGACGAAAAGGCCCACAAGGATCCGAGTCACCTACTGAGGTGAACGGAAGAGTAGAACCATTTCCGAAAACGATAGAAGGAAAAGAAGGGTGAGGTGGGTGGGAGGAGAGTATACCCGCATCAGAAGTGTGGTAGGAGGCACCCGAGTCAGCCACCCAGTCAGTGGCAAGAGGAGTCAAAGTCATCGTGCTAAACGAGCTACCAAGTGACTCCTGATCCCATCCTACAGTGTACGGTGGCCAGGATGCAGCTAGGTGGTGCTGTTGTGGTGGCTAGAGAAGTAGCAGGAGCTGGTGCGGCGCCAGGACGGCTGGAGGAGGGTACCTAGGAGGACAGCCGTGCCCGTCAGGAACCGGAGTAGCCAGTAGAGCCGGCTAAGGGCGTTGTGAGCGTGGTGCCGAGACACCCGGAGACAGGCCAGACCATATAGTGACCTGACCGTCCACGGGTTGTAGAGAGACGGCTAGGGAGCACTACCCTGGCCGGAGCCTCCACCCCCGCCACCGCCACCTCCGCCGCCACGTCTGTGCCGACGATGGTTGCCACCACTAGAGCCGCCAGGCGCTCCAGGAGTGGCGAGAGGACGAGATGAGGTAGGCGGTGGAGCAGGGGGACACGGGTGCGGACCGCCAAAGGTAGCCGAGGACGCAGGAGGGCGCTGAGGCTGCCTAGGTCCTGAGCCGTAGAGAGTCGTGGCGGGGGTAGAGTGTACCGAGGCTCCCTTGGTGATCTCAAGGATGAGGTCGTTCCGAACCTGCTGGAAGGTGGGGAACAGAACGAACCGGACGATCCAGGTCCTCAAGTGCTCGCAACACACGTTGAGGCCGCGAAGGAGGTTGAGGACGAGCGTACGATTGGAGACCGGCTCGCCGAAGTCACGAAGGTAGTCTGTCATGCCCTTCATCTGGCGGCAGTACTCAGTGATGAGAGGTCGTCCTGGACGAAGATCTGGAAGGTCGCGTCGAGGTGGAGAGTGTGGGTCTCCTGGTTGCCGAGGAACTGCTCCTCGATGGCAACCCAGGCCTGGCGAGCAGTCCCCCCTCGCTCGCGAACGATGTCCTGCAGCTCGACGGTGATGGATCCTAGGATACAAGAGAGGACCACGTCGTCCATATGGATCCAGGAGGGGGTCGTCGGGCACCCGTCGCTGAGGACGTGGTCGTCGAGGGTGTAGCGCCGTAGGGTGAGGACGAGGTCGCGCCAACGGGTGGACGAGGAGTCGAGAATGATTGGGACCAGCGCCCGGATGTTTTAGACACCGGCGGCCTGGGCGTGGAGGTTGGCGACGAAGGTAGCCTCGTATGAGAGGTGATCCGTGGTGTCGTCGTGGGCGAGAGGACTGTCTTCGATCAGGGCACTCCCGAGACGATGCTCGGCCTCCTCAAATCGAAAGGCGAGGGCGTCTGCGGAGGCACGTTCCTGCTCCCAAGCGATGGCCATAGCCCGCTCACGCTCACGGGTGGCGGCTAGAGCAGCGGCAAGAGCGGAGGGAGATACAGATGGCTCATCGCGAGGGGTCGGGTCACGAAGAGAGGCACCTAGATCTGCAGCGGTTGCAGAGATGGTCAGGTCGGTGGCGGCGAAAACAGGACCAGATCAGGCCAGCACGGACTCGCGTGTGACAGCAGCTGGAGCAGAGACGGCAGCAGGGCCATGCGCTGGTGGCAGAGGGCCGGGTCCAGCACCCTGCGCGTGCACCGACGAGGCGGCGCTCAGCCCCTGCGGCCAGGAGGTTGCGCCAGGAGCCTGCGGCCAGGCGGCAGGGGCTGGCGTGTGCATCCAGGCCTGGCACCGGTGCCTAAGGGGCAGCGCTCAACACGCGCATCCACGGGCCTGATCCCGGCGCCTGCATCCAGGGAGCGGCAGCCACTGGAGGAGATGCAGCGGTGGCGGCCGGCGGCGGTCAAAAAAGGTGCAGCGGCCAGAGGGGGTGCGGTCAGGGAAGGCACAACTGCTGCGACCAGGGGAGAAGTGGCAGCAGCCAGAGAAGGTGTGTTGCCCAGAGGAGATGGTAGCCGCATGCCAGGGAAGGAACAAGGTGGGGCGGCGCCCCAGGAGGAGAGGTCGACGGCGGCTCGCCGGCCATGGGCGGCGGTGGCGGTTGGGATCGGGAAGAGAGAAGGGGAGGGAAGAGAAAACTAGGTTTAGGTTGATAACATATTAGAGGA
This sequence comes from Neostapfia colusana, assembly GCA_030760725.1. NCBI lineage: Eukaryota > Viridiplantae > Streptophyta > Magnoliopsida > Poales > Poaceae > Neostapfia > Neostapfia colusana. The sequence continues at coordinate 54,688,296 of JASWHV010000017.1, forward strand.
TGTAAACTGGATTGTAATAATTGATATGGGTTAGGGTACATATATATAGGGTCCATGACTTGACAGCCAAGTAGCCTAATGAGTAATGACAAGATTACCCCTAATCCCAATACACATATACGCTAACATTGACAAAACAAGTAAAGCTTGTCTCTAGAAAGGAAGTGATGTGGTAGGAAAAGGGAGACCGTTAGTAAAATGGAGTTGTGTCACTTCCCCTCGTCAGAAGAGAGGCCTAGGGCTGAAAGATTTGCGGTTAATGAACCTCTCACTTTTGTAGAGATTTTTGGACAAATTATATAACAAAGTGGATACACCTTAGGTCCAATTGGTCTACAGCGCATACTACATGGATGGGAGCCCCCCCCCCCCCCACACACACACACAAACTCCCCGACAAGGGCTTTTCTGGCTTCGGGACATCATGAGTCTATGGGACCAGTTTAAGGACCATGCAACAATTAGTTTGGGGGTTGGGGATACTATTCTTCTCTGGGAAGACAGATTGAACAACCACCTCCTCAAGACGTAATTGTCGCATATATTCTCATTCACCAAGAGACCGTACATATCCATAGCTCAATACAGGGACGAGCCATCCTTCCAGAACCTTTTCTACACCCCGGTGTTAGAGCAAGCGATGGACGAGTATCAGTAACTTCATGCGATCTTGGGTAACCTCAATGAGCGCCCACTCAACAGGGACCAGTAGACATACAACAGCAGCACCTCGCTGACCATTCGGACCAGCATGATCTACAAACGTCAGTTTGATTACATTATCCCACCAAAGTCGTTTAACTGGTTATGGAAAGTGAAGATGGCCAAGAAAGTCAAAATCTTTTGTTGGTTATTATATCTAGATCGGTTGAACTCTAGAAATCTTCTCAAAAGAAAGAATTTTGCTATTGAGAATGATGACTACTCTTGCATCCTGTGTGATGCTAATACTGAAGAGCTCACCTATCACCTTTTCTTCCAGTGCCCCTTCAGTGCAGAATGTTGGGCAATAATTGGAATTCAGCGGGATCATAGTCTCTATTTCTTTAGACATTGACAGCAAAGAGACAATGGCCCCGCTTGGGATTTATGGAAACTCTCTCCATTGCGACTTGGGAAATATGGAAGCTCAGAAATGTCGTCATCTTCAGGGGAGAACTACCCTTGATCCAGCCTTGACGAGATGCCATCCGTAGCACCTTAACATTACAGAGTAGTCGGTTCAAACATCTAGTGCGTGAGTGCCTAACTACATGGATCGCGGACCTAAGTCGAGGTCCTTCTTAACTTAAGAAGTCTGGACTAGTTCGGCGCGACTAGTGTGTTGTGGCGCGGTATGCCAGCTTGTATCATGGGGTGAAGTGCAATAACCTCTTTATCTCATGTATTAATACATACATAACACAGTCTCGGGGATTCTCCTTGTAGATAGATCCTTCCTCTGCTGGGCCTAGGCCCGGCCCAACAGCACAGGCCCAAGCCCAGCTCGCCCAGGCTTGGCCCAATAGCCCAGGCCCAGGCCCAGCTCGCCCAGGAGGGGGCACACAGATTGAGTCAGTTCTGATCTGAACAGATCATAACCAGTTTAGATAGAGTTTGTTTGAGATAAGATTTGATTAGTTTTAAATCTGTTAGGAGTATATCTGTAAAAGGCTATAAATAGCCAGGTATTCTCAAGGAAAAAAACACCTCCTCCCAGATTAATCCTTGACCTTTTTCCCTGCGCTGAACTCTCCCTGCTCACGTAACCTTCAGCTGGCAGAACAGATCTGCTACAGTAGATCACACTGTGCAGCACGTCCAGCAGTCCTTGTGCTCTGTTCTCTACTGTTGTAGGGGTCTGTTCTCTCCTGTAGACACGTCAGGCTCTCCTCTCTGTTCTGTTCTACTTGCTGCTACTAGTCCCTGCTCTCAGGACAGCAAGAACAGCACCCAGGTGGGGTGCTAAACTGCTGCAGGGGATCACCAGCAAGGTGGAACAGAGGCAGGTTTTTGGTGTGTTCAACACCGGAATTGCAACAATCGTGGTATCAGAGCCGGTTTCAACCCTAGGCTGAATTCTGCAAGATGTCGTCTACACCTACAAGCAGCGGCAGCGCCATCCGCCGTGGCACACCCTCACCGGCAGCTCGTGACGTGAACACCGAGACGGGGTTTCCCGTGCTCACCAAGACCAACTACACGGAGTGTGGGCTGTCATGATGAAGATCAAGCTGAAGGCACGGCTGCTTTGGAAGGCCGTGGAGGAGGGGAACGTGAGCGAGCAGGAAGACATGATGGCGCTTGACATCTTAGTCAGCGTTGTCCCGCCAGAGATGATCACGACGATCGGAGAAAAGAGGACGGCGAAGGAGGCATGGGACACGATCGCCATCATGCGGGTCAGGGCCGACCGCGTGAAGACGACGGCGCAGCAACTTCGGAAGGAGTTTGAAGATGTTGTCTTCAAGGATGGCGAAAGTGTGGAGGACTTCTCCCTCCGCCTGAGCGGTATGCTATCACGGCTTGCGTCGCTAGGGGAGGAGATAGGAGAAGAGAGGGTCGTGGAGAAGCTCCTGCCAGAACGCTTCCAACAGATCGTGGTGGCGATCACGACACTGTTGGGCGTGTCGACCCTAACCTTGTCGGAGGTGACGGGGCGTCTCAGGGCGGCTGAGAACACTTTCGACTCGACGCAGCGGAAGGGAGGAGTACACAACGGGCAGCTGTACCTCACTCGGGAGGAGTGGGAGGCACAGCGGAAGGAGGAGCGGTCTACCCAGTCCGCGGATTCTTCTAAGAGGGGCGGCCGAAAGAGCCCGCCCAAGAAGAACGGAGGCAAGAAGGGAGGTTCCGGAAAGGATATTCCACGGGACCAGTGCAGGAAGTGCGGGAAGAAGGGCCACTGGGCCAGGGAGTGTCGGTCGAAGCCTAAGGAGGAGCCGCAGCAGCAGGCTTTCGTGGCAAAGGCGGAGGAGGAGGGCGCCTTGTTTATGACAAGGGTGGCCTCAGTACAGGAGGAGCCTGTATAGGAACGTCCTATGTGCCCACTGGAGATAGTGGAGGGACGTGTCTTCGCTCACCGCAGCAACAACGATGACTTTGACGACACTCGTTGGTACCTCGACACGGGCGCGACCAACCACATGACGGGTTCGCGCGCCGTCTTCTCCGAGCTCGACGAAAACGTCGTCGAAACCATCAAGTTCGGCGATAATTCTGTCGTGCGTATCCAGGGGAAGGGTACGGTCCTATTCGCCGCCAAGACGGGTGAGCACAGGAGGTTCACTGGCGTCTACCTCATCCCACGCCTCACCACCAACCTCATCAGCGTCGGCCAGCTGGATGAGGATGGCTACAGCATCACGGTGCAAGGAGGAGTGATGCACATACGGGATGAGCAGCAGCGTCTCCTCACACGAGTTCACGCGACGACAGCAAGCTGTACTCCATCAGGCTCAACATCACACGTCCGGTTTGCCTAACCGCGAGGCGTGATGATGTTGCGTGGCGTTGCCACGAACGCTACGGACACGTCGGCTTCCAGGCGCTTCGAAAGTTGGCATGAGAGAAGATGGTGCTCGGGCTTCCGCAAATTGATCATGTCGATCAATTGTGCGAAGCTTGCTTGGTCGGGAAGCAGAGGCGCTCCAGCTTCCCCAAGCAAGCTCGGCGGCGCGCGGAGAACGCGCTCGACCTTGTCCACGGCGACATCTGCGGGCCTACCACACCGACGACTCCAGGTGGCAAGAAGATGTTCTTGTTGCTTGTGGATGACATGAGCCGCTATATGTGGCTCTATCTTCTAGCAACCAAGGACAAGGCGCCCGACTTAATTCAGCAATTCAAGGTGACAGCTGAATTAGAGTCTGGGAGGAGGCCGAAGCTACTCCGTACTGATCGCGGACGGGAGTTCACCTCACAGGAGTTTGGCGAGTACTGCGCTTAGCACGGAGTACAACGTCAGCTCACAGCCCCGTATACGCCGCAGCAAAACGGGGTTGTGGAGCGGCGCAACCAGACGGTGGTCGGCATGGCGAGGAGCATGTTGAAGGCAAAGGGTATGCCCGGGATATTTTGGGGTGAGGCAATTATCACGGTTGTCTATATCCTGAATCAATCCCCTACCCGCGGCCTCGACGGGAAGACGCCATATGAAGCTTGGCATGGAGAGCGACCAGCCGTCAATTATTTCCGAACTTTTGGGTGCGTGGGGCATGTCAAGAACACGCGCCTCCACCTAAAAAAGTTGGAAGACCGGAGTACTCCGATGATTTTTCTTGGCTATGCTACAGGGACGAAGGGCTATCGGATGTATAATCCGGCTGATGGGCGCACACACATATCACGTGACGTGATATTCGACGAGGCGGCCAAGTGGGACTGGGGAGAAGGAGCAGGAGAAGAGGACTACACCACCTTCCACGTCGACTCCTTAGGTCCAGCAGGTGCTGGACATGCTGTTTCAGCACCTGGAGAGGTGCTGCAGGGTCCGGCGGGGCCGAACAGCACCCCTGCAGTGCCCAGGAGGGGCACAGAAGGGTCTGTACAGACCCTAGGAGTTCCTGCGCCAGCCTCCAGACCTGCTCGAGAGAGTCCAGCAGCTGCAGCGTCGCCCCAAGGGCCCCTGCAGGGGCTGTCCAGCGCAAATCAGTGCTGGGACAGTCCTGCACGGGGGTCAGCAGCAGCGGGGGATTCCGGACTTGAAAATTCCAGCACCTTCGTCACGCCCCGGAATCCTCCACGGCCCATCTGCTTCGCCTCACCGCTGTCGGACCCCGGCAGCAATGTTGTCGACGCCTACTACGACGACGGCGCGAAACTACGGTTCCGCACGATGCGCAACATACTCGGAACCCTCACCCCTCCTGGTCGGGCTGAGCGCCCACCAAGCTTGGAGGAGGGGGAGCTTATGTTCACCACCGCGGAGGAGCCCACGTCCTTCGCCGATGCTGAGGAACACCCGTGCTGGAGACGGGTCATGCTCGAGGAGATGGAGTCCATAGAAGAAAACAAGACTTGGAAACTTATTGATCTTCGTGCAGGACACAAGCCCATTGGCCTCAAATGGGTGTTTAAGGTGAAGAAGGACGAGCATGGTGAGGTGGTGAAGCACAAGGCTCGACTGGTGGCAAAAGGCTATGTCCAACGCATGGAATAGATTTTGACGAGGTATTTGCTCCTGTAGCTCGTCTCGAATCTATTCGCTTGCTCCTTGCAGTTGCTGCACACAAGGGGTGGGAGGTACACCACATGGACGTGAAGAGCGCCTTCCTGAACGGCGACTTGATGGAGGAGGTGTACGTCTCCCAACCCGCTGGCTTCATCATCGACGAAGCTGAACACAAGGTGTATCGGCTCAAGAAAGCTTTATATGGACTTCGTCAGGTGCCCAGGGCCTGGAATGCCAAGCTCAACGATAGCTTGCTATCGCTTGGTTTCCAAAAGAGTACGAGCGAGCACGGGATTTATTTCCGTGGGCCTGAAGATGAGAAGCTCATCGTCGGCGTGTACGTCGACGATCTTGTGATCACAGGAGGAGGTGATCTCAAGAAGTTCAAAGGGGAGATGATGAAGAGGTTCAAGATGAGCGACTTGGGTCTCTTGTCATATTATCTTGGCCTGGAGGTGCGGCAAACTGATGCAGGGATAAGCGTTGGGCAGGTGGCCTACGCTTCCAAACTTGTCTCTAAAGCTGGCTTGGAAGGATGCAATCCCTGTGCATTTCCCATGGAGCAAGGCCTCAAGCTTTGCAAGACAAGTGATAGCCCGTTGGTGCATGCAACGGACTATAGGAGCTTGGTTGGAGGGTTGCGATACTTGGTGAACACACGTCCCGATCTTGCCTACTCGGTCGGGTACGTGAGTCGGTTTCTGGAGGAGCCCAAGGAGGATCACTTTGCTGCAGTCAAACGCATTGTACGCTACATAGCGGATACAATCAACTATGAAATCTTATGCAAGAGGAGGAGACATGGAGCTTATTGGGTACTCGGATAGTGACTATGCGGGAGACGTGGAGGACCGCAAGAGCACAAGTGGGGAGCTGTTTTGTCTTGGAAACAGCCCTGTTTCATGGCAGTCCTGCAAGCAGAAGGTGGTGGCCTTGTCCTCATGTGAAGCAGAGTATATCGCAGCAGCTCAAGGGGCATGTCAAGGTGTATGGATGGCACAGCTGATAGAGGACTTAGCTGAAAAATCGAAGGCGCCGGTGCTGCGGGTTGATAACAAGTCAGCTATAGACTTGAGCAAGAACGTGTGATGTTGAGCCTGATGGAGTACAGCTTGCTGTCGTCGCGCTGAACTCGTGTGAGGAGACGCTGCTGCTCATCCCGTATGTGCATCACTCCTCCTTGCACCGTGATGCTGTAGCCATCCTCATCCAGCTGGCCGACGCTGATGAGGTTCGTGGTGAGGCGTGGGATGAGGTAGACGCCGGTGAGCCTCCTGTGCTCACCCGTCTTGGCGGCGAATAGAACCGTACCCTTCCCCTGGATACGCACAACGGAATTATCGCCGAACTTGATGGTTCCGACGATGTTTTCGTCGAGCTCGGAGAAGACGGCGCGCGAACCCGTCATGTGGTTGGTCGCGCCCGTGTCGAGGTACCAACGAGTATCGTCAAAGGCATCGTCGTTGCTGCGGTGAGCGAAGACACGTCCCTCCACTATCTCCAGTGGGCGCATAGGACGTTCCTGTACAGGCTCCTCCTGTACTGAGGCCACCCTTGTCATAAACAAGGCGCCCTCCTCCTCCGCCTTTGCCACGAAAGCCTGCTGCTGCGGCTCCTCCTTAGGCTTCGACCGACACTCCTTGGCCCAGTGGCCCTTCTTCCCGCACTTCCTGCATTGGTCCCGCGGAATATCCTTCCCGGAACCTCCCTTCTTGCCTCCGTTCTTCTTGGGCGGGCCCTTTCGGCCGCCCCTCTTAGAAGAACCCGCGGACTGGGTAGACCGCTCCTCCTTCCGCTGTGCCTCCCACTCCTCCCGAGTGAGGTACAGCTGGCCGTTGTGTACTCCTCCCTTCCGCTGCGTCGAGTCGAAAGCGTTCTCAGCCGCCCTGAGACGCCCCGTCACCTCCGACAAGGTGAGGGTCGACACGTCCAGCAGTGTCGTGATCGCCACCACGATCTGTTGGAAGCGTTCTGGAACGCTTCGCAGGAGCTTCTCCACGGCCCTCTCTTCTCCTATCTCCTCCCCTAGCGACGCAAGCCGTGATAGCATGCCGCTCAGGCGGAGGGAGAAGTCCTCCACACTTTCGCCATCCTTGAAGACAGCGTCTTCAAACTCCTTCCGGAGTTGCTGCGCCGTCGTCTTCTTCACGCGGTCGGCCCCGACCCGCATGATGGCGATCGTGTCCCATGCCTCCTTCGCCGTCCTCTTTTCTCCGATCGTCGTGATCATCTCCGGCGGGACAGCGCTGACCAAGATGTCAAGCGCCATCATGTCTTCCTGCTCGCTTACGTTCCCCTCCTCCACGGCCTTCCAAAGCAGCCGCGCCTTCAGCTTGATCTTCATCATGACAGCCCACTCCGCGTAGTTGGTCTTGGTGAGCACGGGGAACCCCGTCCCGGTGTTCACCTCACGAGCTGCCGGTGAGGGTGTGCCATGGCTGATGGCGCTGCCGCTGCTTGTAGGTGTAGACGACATCTTGCAGAATTCAGCCTAGGGTTGAAACCGGCTCTGATACCACGATTGTTGGAAATCCGGCCTGTTCAGCCCTGTTTCTGGCTCTGCAGGTGTGCTGATCGGATCTGTTCGGCCAGAACAGATCTGTTATGCACCTGCGGTGCAGATCAGAACAGGGTGGTTCCTGTGTGCAGAACAGAGAGGACAGAGAGAGTAGAAAGCACCCCTGGTGCTGATCAGATCGGAGAACAGAGAAACAGAGAAGAACTCGCCGAGTTCTTCCTGGAACAGATGCGAAAATCCTGATCTAGGCGATTTTAGAGAACTTGGCTAGATTAGGTGCTGCCGTGGGGGCTTTTCTGGTGGAGAACTTGTATTTTCTGATTAATACATCTGTTGTTACAAGGGGGGGGCGCAGCCCTGTATTTATAGGGGGATTTTGGGAGAGTCCCAACCCCCTACAACTCTTATTCTATCTCTAAACTGGATAGGACTCATAAACAGAATGTCTAGCTTCCTGGACTCTATCTTAACTGACCGCACCAGGGAGGCGGGCCTGCCTGGGCGGGCGCGCCCCTGGTGGGCTCAGCCGCACCAGGCCGGCCCAGGCCCAGGCCCAGGGTCACCCGACATTCTCCTCCTGACCCTGGACCTGCAGTATGTCCAGAACGCCAATTCTTCTTCTCATCTCGACGAACTTCTGTCTTCCAAGTGCCTTGGTCAAGATGTCCGCCATCTGGTCCTTCGTAGAGATTTGCTCAAGCACAATGTCACCGTTGTCAACACACTCCCGTATGTAGTGATACTTGGTGTCGATGTGCTTGCTCCTGTCATGGTGTACCGGATTCTTGCTCAAGTCTATGGCAGACTTGTTATCAACCCGCAGCACCGGTGCCTTCATCTTTTCAGCCAAGTCTTCCATCAGTCGTGCCATCCATACACCTTGACATGCCCCTTGAGCTGCTGCGATGTACTCTGCTTCACACGAGGATAAGGCCACCACCTTCTGTTTGCTGGACTGCCATGAAACGGGGCTGTTTCCAAGACAAAACAGCACCCCGCTCGTGCTCTTCCGGTCCTCCACGTCTCCCGCCAGCGTTCCGAAAGGCGTTCTGAGGCGCCCGCCTAGGCACGCCTCGGCGCTCCGCGCGGGCCGGCCGCCTCGCCTAGGGGGGTAGGCGGGCGCAAGGCGGGGGGGGGAGGGGAGGGGGCTGATCTGCTGATTCGGGTGGCGAATGTAGAAATCGCGTCAGGGGCAGGGCCGATCCGGTCGGCGAAGGAAGGAATCACGTGGAGGCGGGGCCGATTTGGACGGGCGGAGCGAGGAATCGCAGGGGCGGGGCCGATCCGGGCGGACGGAGCAAGGAATCGCGGGGGCGGGGTCGATCTGGGCAGCCGGAGCGGAGGAAGGAAGGGGAGAGGAGAGAGCCCGAACTGCTGTCGATTCAGCTTGCGGAAGGAATTGGGGGGTCGAGGCGAAGGGAGGAATGGGGTGGTGTGGGGGCGGTGGTGGTGTGGAGGCAGGCCGCTGGGCTGCCTGAGGAAGAAGAGGCGGGCTGGCCTGAGGCAAAAGGAGAGACAGGCTAGAAAAAACCAGCCCAACAGAGCAGCATACACATAATCTTCTTTATTTTATTAGTTTTTATAATTCATCATTGCTACAGTGTCTAACGCCTAGGTATGAATATATGCCTTTGTATTTTCAATTTTAAATTATTTGCATTAATGTAAAACGCCTAGGCACCGCCTAGGAACGCCTAGGCACGCCTAGGCTCTAGGCGGTGGGCCACCGCCCGCCTAGCGCCTAGCGCCTTATGGGACCCTGTCTCCCGCAAAGTCGCTATCCGAGTAGCCAATCAACTCCATGTTGCCTCCTTTTGGATAGAAAACTCCGAAGTGGATCGTACCCGCTATATAGCGTACGATGCGCTTGACTGCGGCAAAGTGATCTTCTCTTGTCTCCTCCAAAAACCGACTCACGTACCCAACCGAGTAGGCGAGGTCGGGGCGTGTGTTCACCAGATATCGCAGCCCTCCCACCAAGCTCCTATAGTCCGTTGCATGCACCAACGGGCTATCACTTGTCTTGCAAAGCTTGAGGCCTTGCTCCATGGGAAATGCACAGGGATTGCATCCTTCCAGGCCAGCTTTAGAGACAAGTTTGGAAGCGTAGGCCGCCTACCCAACGCTTATCCCTTCTTCGGTCTGCCGCACCTCCAGGCCAAGATAATACGACAAGAGACCCAAGTCGCTCATCTTGAACCGCTTCATCATCTCCTCCTTGAACTTCTTGATCGTGCCGCCTCCTGTGATCACGAGGTCGTCGACGTACACACCGACGATGAGCTTTTCCTCTGTAGCTCCACGGAAGTAGATCCCGTGCTCGCTCGTACTCTTCTGGAAACCAAGTGATAGCAAGCTATCGTTGAGCTTGGCATTCCAGGCCCTGGGCGCCTGACGAAGTCCATATAAAGCTTTCTTGAGCCGATACACCTTGTGTTCGGCTCCGTCGATGATGAAGCCAGCGGGTTGGGAGACGCACACCTCCTCCATCAAGTCGCCGTTCAGGAAGGCGCTCTTCACGTCCATGTGGTGTACCTCCCACCCCTTGTGTGCAGCAACTGCAAGGAGCAAGCGAATAGATTCGAGACGAGCTACAGGAGCAAATACCTCGTCAAAGTCTATTCCTTGCCGTTGGACATAGCCTTTTGCCACCAGTCGAGCCTTGTGCTTCACCACCTCCCCATGCTCGTCCTTCTTCACCTTAAACACCCATTTGAGGCCAATGGGCTTGTGTCCTGCAGGAAGATCAACAAGTTGCCAAGTCTTGTTTTCTTCTATGGACTCCATCTCCTCGAGCATGGCCCGTTTCCAGCACGGGTGTTCCTCAGCATCGGCGAACGACGTGGGCTCCTCCGCGGTGGTGAACATAAGCTCCCCCTCCTCCAAGCTTGGTGGGCACTCAGCCCGACCAGGAGGGGTGAGGGTTCCGAGTATGTTGCGCATCGTGCGGAACCGTAGTTTCCCGCCGTCGTCGTAGTAGGCGTCGACAACATTGCTGCCAGGGTCCGACAGCGGTGAGGCGAAGCAGATGGGCCGTGGAGGATTCCGGGGCGTGACGAAGGTGCTGGAATCTTCAAGTCCGGAACCCCCCACTGCTGCTGACCCCCGTGCAGGACTGTCCCAGCCCTGATTTGCGCTGGACAGCCCCTGCAGGGGCCCTTGGGGCGACGCTGTAGGTGCTGGACTCTCTCCAGCAGGTCTGGAGGCTGGCGCAGGAACTCCTAGGGTCTGTACAGACCCTTCTGTGCCCCTCCTGGGCACTGCAGGGGTGCTGTTCGGCCCCTCCGGACCCTGCAGCACCTCTCCGGGTGCTGAAACAGCAGGTCCAGCACCTGCTGGACCTAAGGAGTCGACGTGGAAGGTGGTGTAGTCCTCTTCTCCTGCTCCTTCTCCCCAGTCCCACTTGGCCGCCTCGTCGAATATCACGTCACGTGATATGTGTGTACGCCCATCAGCCGGATTATACATCCGATATCCCTTCGTCCCTGCAGCATAGCCAAGAAAAATCATCGGAGTACTCCGGTCTTCCAACTTTTTCAGGTGGGGGTGCGTGTTCTTGACATGCCCCACGCACCCAAAAGTTCGGAAATAATTGACGGCTGGTCGCTCTCCATGCCAAGCTTCATATGGCGTCTTCCCGTCAAGGCCGCGGGTAGGGGATCGATTCAGGATATAGACAGCCATGATAACTGCCTCACCCCAAAATATCCCGGGCATACCCTTCGCCTTCAACATGCTCCTCGCCATGCCGACCACCGTCTGGTTGCGCCGCTCCACAACCCCGTTTTGCTGCGGCGTATACGGGGCTGTGAGCTGACGTTGTACTCCGTTCTGAGCGCAGTACTCGCCGAACTCCTGTGAGGTGAACTCCCCTCCGCGATCAGTACGGAGTAACTTCAGCCTCCTCCCGGACTCTAATTCAGTTGTTGCCTTGAATTGCTGAATTAAGTCTGGCGCCTTGTCCTTGGTTGCTAGAAGATAAAGCCACATATAGCGGCTCATGTCATCCACAAGCAACAAGAACATCTTCTTGCCACCTGGAGTCGTCGGCGTGATAGGCCCGCAGATGTCGCTGTGGACAAGGTCGAGCGCGCCCTCCGCGCGCCACCGAGCTTGCTTGGGGAAGCTGGAGCGCCTCTGCTTCCCGACCAAGCAAGCTTCGCACAATTGATCGACATGATCAATTTGCGGAAGCCCGAGCACCATCTCCTCTCGTGCCAACTTTCGAAGCGCCTGGAAGCCGACGTGTCCGTAGCGTTCGTGCCAACGCCACGCAACATCATCACGCCTCGCGGTTAGGCAAACCGGACGTGTGATGTTGAGCCTGATGGAGTACAGCTTGCTGTCGTCGCGCTGAACTCGTGTGAGGAGACGTTGCTGCTCATCCCGTATGTGCATCACTCCTCCTTGCACCGTGATGTTGTAGCCATCCTCATCCAGCTGGCCGACGCTGATGAGGTTGGTGGTGAGGCGTGGGATGAGGTAGACGCCGGTGAGCCTCCTGTGCTCACCCGTCTTGGCGGCGAATAGAACCGTACCCTTCCCCTGGATACGCACAACGGAATTATCGCCGAACTTGATGGTTCCGACGATGTTTTCGTCGAGCTCGGAGAAGACGGCGCGCGAACCCGTCATGTGGTTGGTCGCGCCCGTGTCGAGGTACCAACGAGTGTCGTCAAAGGCATCGTCGTTGCTGCAGTGAGCGAAGACACGTCCCTCCACTATCTCCAGTGGGCGCATAGGACGTTCCTGTACAGGCTTCTCCTGTACTGAGGCCACCCTTGTCATAAACAAGGCGCCCTCCTCCTCCGCCTTTGCCACGAAAGCCTGCTGCTGCGGCTCCTCCTTAGGCTTCGACCGACACTCCCTAGCCCAGTGGCCCTTCTTCCCGCACTTCCTGCATTGGTCCCGCGGAATATCCTTCCCGGAACCTCCCTTCTTGCCTCCGTTCTTCTTGGGCGGGCCCTTTCGGCCGCCCCTCTTAGAAGAACCCGCGGACTGGGTAGACCGCTCCTCCTTCCGCTGTGCCTCCCACTCCTCCCGAGTGAGGTACAGCTGGCCGTTGTGTACTCCTCCCTTCCGCTGCGTCGAGTCGAAAGCGTTCTCAGCCGCCCTGAGACGCCCCGTCACCTCCGACAAGGTGAGGGTCGACACGTCCAGCAGTGTCGTGATCGCCACCACGATCTGTTGAAAGCGTTCTGGAACGCTTCGCAGGAGCTTCTCCACGGCCCTCTCTTCTCCTATCTCCTCCCCTAGCGACGCAAGCCGTGATAGCAATGCCGCTCAGGCGGAGGGAGAAGTCCTCCACACTTTCGCCATCCTTGAAGACAGCGTCTTCAAACTCCTTCCGGAGTTGCTGCGCCGTCGTCTTCTTCACGCGGTCGGCCCCGACCCGCATGATGGCGATCGTGTCCCATGCCTCCTTCGCCGTCCTCTTTTCTCCGATCGTCGTGATCATCTCCGGCGGGACGGCGCTGACCAAGATGTCAAGCGCCATCATGTCTTCCTGCTCGCTTACGTTCCCCTCCTCCACGGCCTTCCAAAGCAGCCGCGCCTTCAGCTTGATCTTCATCATGACAGCCCACTCCGCGTAGTTGGTCTTGGTGAGCACGGGGAACCCCGCCCCGGTGTTCACCTCACGAGCTGCCGGTGAGGGTGTGCCATGGCTGATGGCGCTGCCGCTGCTTGTAGGTGTAGACGACATCTTGCAGAATTCAGCCTAGGGTTGAAACCGGCTCTGATACCACGATTGTTGGAAATCCGGCCTGTTCAGCCCTGTTTCTGGCTCTGCAGGTGTGCTGATCGGATCTGTTCGGCCAGAACAGATCTGTTATGCACCTGCGGTGCAGATCAGAACAGGGTGGTTCCTGTGTGCAGAACAGAGAGGACAGAGAGAGTAGAAAGCACCCCTGGTGCTGATCAGATCGGAGAACAGAGAAACAGAGAAGAACTCGCCGAGTTCTTCCTGGAACAGATGCGAAAATCCTGATCTAGGCGAGTTCAGAGAACTTGGCCAGATTAGGTGCTGTCGTGGGGGCTTTTCTAGTGGAGAACTTGTATTTTCTAATTAATACATCTGCTGTTACAAGGGGGGGCGCAGCCCTGTATTTATAGGGGGATTTTGGGAGAGTCCCAACCCCCTACAACTCTTATTCTATCTCTAAACTGGATAGGACTCATAAACAGAATGTCTAGCTTCCTGGACTCTATCTTAACTGACCGCACCAGGGAGGCGGGCCTGCCTGGGCGGGCGCGCCCCTGGTGGGCTCAGCCGCACCAGGCCGGCCCAGGCCCAGGCCCAGGGTCACCCGACAGCGTCAGGATCAGGAGCAGAATGTAGATTGATCCTTCCTCTGCTGGGCCTAGGCCCGGCCCAACAGCCCAGGCCCAAGCCCAGCTCGCCCAGGCCTGGCCCAATAGCCCAGGCCCAGGCCCAGCTCGCCCAGGAGGGGGCACACAGATTGAGTCAGTTCTGATCTGAATAGATCAGAACCAGTTTAGATAGAGTTTGTTTGAGATAAGATTTGATTAGTTTTAAATCTGTTAGGAGTATATCTGTAAAAGGATATAAATAGCCAGGTATTCTCAAGGAAAAAACACCTCCTCCAGATTAATCCTCCACCTTTTTCCCTGCGCTGAACTCTCCCTACTCACGTAACCTTCAGCTGGCAGAACAGATCTGCTACAGTAGATCACATTGTGCAGCACGTCCAGCAGTCCTTGTGCTCTGTTCTCTACTGCTGTAGGGGTCTGTTCTCTCCTGTAGACACGCCAGGCTCTCCTCTCTGTTTTGTTCTACTTGTTGCTACTAGTCCCTGCTCTCAGGACAGCAAGAACAGCACCCTGGTGGGGTGCTAAACTGCTGCAGGGGATCACCAGCAAGGTGGAACAGAGGCAGGTTTTTGGTGTGTTCAACACCGGAATTGCAACACTCCTACTGTTCCACCTCAAAAAAAAACAAAGCCTGTCTCAAGCACATTAAGGTAGGCTAGATATGAAACTCAAAATGGCTTTCATATCCATAGGAATGGTTGGTTTTGATGTTGGCTAGCTAAGCCTATCACAACTCTCCTCCTTTATCCGTGCTTGGGACCGGCTATACCTAGAAAGGCATAGGCGGAGTTGGATATCCATCAGCATAACAAGTGCAAAAAAAATTAAATGGTAATGTTTGCATTCAGTGGATATTTTGATGCTGTTAATAACACAAAGGCTACAAAGTTCTACACTTACATATGGAATTGGGCTTATGATAACTTGCGGTGTAGTAGATGGCTGCAACTTTCCAGATGCAGATATTTGCTTCCTTGGACTTACAAGCTGCTTTCCATATATCAGAGCAATTACATTCATTATATATGCATGTAAATAATGAGTAGTGCAGCCAGTACAACATGCTGAAATATGCAAAACGTGAAATCAGGAATATACAGAACACTGCATGATGCCTTTCATACTTCAAGTTCAAGATTATCTGGACAATAATTGATGGTTTTAGACGTGTGAGATAGAACGCCACTCCAAAAAATTCCTTAGTAAGGTTAATACTTTTGCTGAAATGAAATGGCTCAATAAAGATGATCCTTTAGGTCATAACATTTTCAGTTTAAGATGTAGGTTGGGACCACTGTTAAATTTATCAAAGTTGTGTCCAATATTTTTACCTACATTAACAAAATAAAGTTTAAATAAATTGGATGCTTGTGCAAACTCACTTTCTCTGAGGATTGCACATCTGTAGCTTCACCTGGCAGTGCCTTGTTATGCAATGCCATGCACTGATCTTTCTTCAGGCAACCTTGACTCTTTAATGAAGCCACAGGAGTCTTTTGACATCCTAAATAACAGGAAAAAAACAATTCCATTAGAAACATCAGTGAAATAAAATATTAGCGGAACAAAGTATTAGCACCATTTTAACAATCTGCTCTCACCTTTATTGAAGCATGAAGCATTGTCTATCCGTATCTTACCCTCATCATTGGCATACTCCACCATAGAAGCTGAAGGTACATTGCTATCCTCAAGTGAGTTGCTAGTTGTAGAAGAGGTCGGTTTATATCCTGCTTGTGAGTTCATCATCCTAGGATAAAGCACATTCCATTTTTCCCACCAGTGTGGGAACCCAAGACAGAATTTTTCACAGGCCTACAAGCATGGTTTCCAAATTCCAAGTGAATTTCTCATAAAAGTAACATATTAGAAGCATGAATTGTTCATCTATTTTTTACCTGAATTTGATTAATAAGGCAATTTATTTTTCCAGAATTACTAATTCTAGACTGTTTATTGCTTACAACCTAAGATAACTTAATGTCAGCCTTCCGCAAACAAATAAAGTAGCATTACAGGATAGCCCAACATAACAATTCACATCATCTTGTTTCTAGTACATACGTTTCTTGAGATATTGGACAAATGAACGGTAAACTGGTGCGTGAAACATGGAATAAGACGTGCATACCTCAATCGTAAATCCATTTTCAAGTGTTCGTTCATTGTTGAAGAAACCATAAAGGAACACAACGATCCCATCCTCAGTTTCAAGAGTACATGAATCATAGTGCTTTGCTATTGGTGCAGCAGCGAAATCCAGGACTGCTTGGTTCCTGCCAGAATTGGAAAACCAACATCTTCTATCAGATGGTCAAAGCCCCATGCTCTTGGAAGAAAGAAAATCAGCATAGTTCAGAAAAGCTTAAAGAAGCAGCCAGTCAGAAGCGGGCAGCGGCCAACTTTAGTCAAAAAACTGACCGGCTAAAAGCCTTCGTTCCTCAGCCACTGGAGGTGTTAATCACCCACCTACAGGTCTAGAAGAATACAATGCAGAACGCACTAACAGACATCACAAAAACACCTATAGAAATAGTACAGACATTGTTCTATCCTAGAACAAAAACAATTAATCTATTTCGCACCAATCCACAGGCAACGAAGGTCGGACCACAAGTAAAATTACGGTTTGATCGAACCAGGAAGGTACATTTCAAGAAACTGCTCACCTCTCAAAGAAGCCGGCAACGGCGATCTTCCGGTCGTACCCCTCCACCGTCGCCAGCCACCACTCGTCCAGCGTGACCTAGACCACCCGCAAACGCCGGCACGCGGGCACCGCCAACTCAGCCAGAGAAACGGGATGAGGGGGGAAAGGAGGTACCAAGCGGCGCAGACCGCCGGGAGGGGAGGGGAGGGGCGTACACTGGGTTGCTCGGAGACGACGGCGGCGGAGGCGGCCGCGTCAAATGCGCTGCGGGAGAAGGGGCTCAAGAGAGGCGGCGCGCCGCGGCCGGGGCACGGCCGCGGCGTGGACGGGGAGCCCGGGTTCTGCTGCGGCCGCCGCATTTTCGATTGTTTTTTTTCTTTCGCGCGGGGGATTTGGGATTTTGGAACCGACCGCTCTTCTCAGATTGAGTCCATTGTTATGGAGCGAATTTGATAAAATAACAATTATATCGTAGGTTTCTATAAATGACTGTTTTATGTTTACACACTGTTAAAATAAAATTATAATCTAATTTATCTTATTTCAATAAATTTCTTTTCTTTTCTAATTCTTATAGATTCTGAAATGACCATATTACCCTTTTTATTGATTTGTCATGTATTCTACTCTCCCATCTCCCAACACCTTAGCCGCCAGCCATCCCTGGCCCCGCTGCTGACACCCCCTGCTCGCGCCCCGCCAATTGCGACTTCCTGTCGCTGTTGTTGCAACTCGCTGGCCACACCCGTGCCACCCTGCCCCTGCCGGCCCCCACGCATTGGGTAAGAACCGAAGTAAGAATGACACACTTCGTGCAGGCCCACGCACAGAAGACTTCAACCACATGAATAAAGGGCAGTATGATCATTTTAGAATCTATAAGAATTAGAAAAAATAAAAATGTTGAAAAGAGGTAAATTAGACTATAATTTTATTTTAATGGTGTGTCAATGATAAAAGTATCATTTTATCGAAGCCTACGACATAAGTGATATTTTGTTAAAACCGTTAAATACGGGTTCTATAATAGCAATTTGAGAAATTCGGAGAGAGAGGTGGACGGCGGCGCTGATGGCATGATGGGTAGGCCCTGGGCCGCCGAAATAGGCCGAAGGGCATGCTTGATGAACAGCCTGATCTGGGTGGGCTCCTATTCAACGTGAAACTATCTCAGCCCACCACGTGCAATTCTCTTAGCTGGCTCGGCTGGGCTAGGCTGGATAAGCCGGGATATAATCAAAGGCCCACCCAGGTTGGTCAGTCATACAGGACGAGGCAAGCAGAGCAGAGAGAGATTTGTTTTGTACAGTAGGTTAGTTAAGTTTAAGCAGTCGCAGAACATGATATCCACCCGGGCACATGTGCACGACGACTCTTCCGCCTAAGTCTCAGAAAAATGCGGAGTCCAGTTTCTGTCTACAGCTTCTATAGGTTTCGGTTGATCTATGGCGTGTCGTTCTGCATTGGTTGACTCAACCAAAACACCAGCACAATAAAAAGCTCCTTGTTTCCTGCAACAACTTAACTTGCTGCAACCGGAACAGTAGCATCATCTGTTCATTATTTATTGTGTTATAGCTGGCGAAAGAGGGGAACTGCACACCGGTTATGATTCAGTACAAGAAACACGCATCGCATCGTTGCTACTCGTACTGGGTCTCTGCAACAGAGAAAGGGTACCTGTAGTAGCCAGTTGGGTTCATCGTCACAGAGGGAGAGAAATGCGAGCCCACATACATCCATCACAACACGAGATTTGAGTGAGAAATGAGATTTAATTCCATCTCCTTTACTTGATGAGGATAGACTACACACATCTGCGATGACGATCGAACACCTCCGCCCTCACGATCCCACACGTACGTGGCACCTCCGCCTCCTAGCTCGGGGATGCTCTCAGCGCCGGCCGGGCGCCACGCTGCGGCATTGGCGCCGCGGACCACCATCCTCTTGACCTCGGCCATGATCTGCGCGACCGTCTCCTGGCCGCCGATGGCCAGCGTCAGCAGCCGCGCCGCCTCCTCCTTGGTCAGGACCACCTTCACCCTGACCACGCCCTTCCCGTGGCCACCATGGAGACTCGATCTCAGGACGTCGTTTCCCTTTCTCGTCACCTCCAACCCTCCTCCTCCTCTTCCGTGTAGGCCGCTGCTTCTGATGAAGAGGATGGACAAGACTTGGCATCAATCTCGTCGTTGCTCCCGGCAGGGCCTCTTGATCTTCAGCTTGAGGACGACCTTCACGAGGAGTTTGAGGGAGATAAGCCTCTGCCTGCGGGGTTCCATGGCTGGCATGTTAGAAGGATATGATTAGTTGAGATCTGGTAATTCAGTTACTATTTTAAAATAGAGTTCAGTTTAGTGTATGAGATCATTGTAAACAAACACTCCATGAATTATCTTTTCTACACGTGAATAAATATGTGGCCCGAGATTAAAGGGTTCAACGCTTTGCCATCCTTCAACATGGTATCAGAGCCGATCTTCTAAAGCACATCTAGTCCGGAGAAACTACACCGTCGTCATGGCGGCGGCGTCCTCAACCACACCATCGGCGACCCTACTCAGCTCTTCAGTCTCGGAGATTGACAAGAGAGAACTATATCTTGTGGAAGGCACAAGTACATCCCCAAGTTCGAGGTGCACGTTTATTTGGTTACCTAGATGGAACAATTGCTCCTCCTGAAGAGATGATTGCAGGATCGGAGAAGTGACAGATGATTGAAAACCCAACGTTTAGCGCATGGGTAGCCCAGGATCAACATCTTTTGGGGTATCTTCTTGGGACTTTGTCCAAGCGGATCTTAAGTCAGATGATCACATATGAAACATCCAAGGATGTGTGGCTCGCTCTAGAAAATGTGTATGTAGCTCAGTCAAGATCTAGGATCAACAACCTCCGGATCAAGCTAGCAAATGCTTCGAAGGAAAACAAGTATGTTTCCTCATATTTTGCTGAAGTTACAGGATGTGCTGATGAGCTAGCTGCTGCGGGGAAGCCTCTTGAAGAAGATAAATTGTTGCCTACATCCTTGCTGGCCTAGATCAGGAGTACAACTCCCTTGTCATGGCGTTAAATGTTTAGAAGACTCCCATCACAATCAGTGATCTTTTTAGGCAAATGCTGGATTTTGAGACCCAACAGGAGCTTCTTCAAGGAGGAGACACCTCAAATAATTTTAAGTCCTCGGTGAACTCGGTGTAACGAGGATGGGTGTTAACTTTCGTGGGTATTCACGAGGCGGTCGTGGAGGAAGCCGCAATGGAGGAAGTCGAGGTGGAAGATACTCAAATAGTTATCATGGAAATAATAGTGATCGGCGTGGAGGATACTCTCCAAGGAATTCATCCAATCGCAGCAACGACATGTCAACTTGTCAAATTTGCTTCAAGATAGGCCATACTGCACCTAGTTGTTGGCATCGATTTGAAGAAGAGTTTGAACCCGGAGACATAATTGTGGGAACCATCAGTAATTCGGCCTATGGGGTCGACACAAATTGGTATGTGGATAGTGGTTTAACGGACCACATCACAGGAGAATAGGAAAAGATGACCTTGAAGGAAAGGTATCATGGACAGGATCAAGTACACTGTAAGGGCCTCAGTTTTTGACACTCATTTGCAGTGTTCATCACCACACCACACACCTCATTTGAGGAAGAATGATGAACACAAATAAAGAGCAAGTAACAATTATCAACATGCTCATTAGGGAACAAACTCACACATTGCAAAAGTGGTACTTTCCACATGTGATATAGATGGGCTGGACATATGAAAACTCCTACACTTTGCTAAGGATGTCCATGCCAAGTTCCACCCAAATTCAAAACCTTTTTGAGGTCATTTTGGGTATAGTTAGGAAGAGGGCAGTTTGAAACCATATTCAAATTCAAACTGTTTTCACCCACTGAATTTAAAAGTGGAAGGCATATTCTTGCTCAGCACATTTTTGTGAGCTCACACACCAATTTTCACTCCATTTGGGGTTGATCTTGACATGAGCTAAGGGGGAGAAATTCAAACTTTATTTGAATTTCAAACTGCACTTGTGCTGAAATTCATTCAAACCAAACCTCATTTGAACTTTGATCAATTCAAATGGCTCTTGGGTGAATAATTTGAATTGCCAAGGGTAGAATAGGGTTCACTGTTTACCACAGCTGTTAGGAATAAATTTCAGAGGTTAAAAGAGAAGTGGGACCCACATGTCAGCCTCTGCCTCAAAGCAAACCGACTGAACCACAGTTCAGTCGGTTCCCGGCAGCTGTGCGCGCGCGCCACCGAAGGGGGGCAGCCGGCGCCAGCTCCTGCTACGTGCCCCAAGCCGGAGACCAGCCGGCCGGGCTATTTATTCCCTCCCCGGCGTACTTCAGTCACCATTTCCCCGAGCTACCGGCGTGCGCGACTGTTTTTCCCACTGCCATCACTAGCGCTCGAGTTCCTGCTTGATCAAGCCGATCGCAGCTCCCTCTTTCCATTCCAAGGTCCCAGCAAGGTACTAGCAACCATCCTCCATCCTTCCCATTGATAGAAATCGATTGAAACCGAGTGATATCGGCTGTGCCGAAAGATCAAACTCGGAACTGGAAACCGCCGCACCTCGGGCTCTCGTGGACAGCCCAACCTGGGCGTTGTCACGCCCGAGCCAAGGCACCCTTGGACGCGCAAGTGACCGGTGCTGCTCACCCCCGAGCCACAGCTCGAGTGGTTGCTCACCGGCGGCGAATTTCCACTTTTCCCCTTTCTGTGTGCAGAATGACCTTCGGGTACGATTCTGTTTAATTCGTGCTCTAGAAAGGATTAGAGGGC
Source organism: Neostapfia colusana (assembly GCA_030760725.1). NCBI lineage: Eukaryota > Viridiplantae > Streptophyta > Magnoliopsida > Poales > Poaceae > Neostapfia > Neostapfia colusana. Next base: position 54,709,763 of record JASWHV010000017.1, read on the forward strand.
CTCAGGCCACTCCCACACGAGCTAGACACGGTAACGCACAAGTTGCCTTCACAACTCTGGGCCGGAGAACTTCTGTGCCCGGCGTAATTCAAAGTCTACTAATGGCGGAACGCACGGGGGGTATCGGGCGCACGGTGAGGACCTATTTCGGGCCTTCCCCGAGCTGCCCCGAGTTCATGTCGACCTTCTCTGAGGTCCACTGATGCTCCCCGACCGGTTTCCCAAGTAGCTGAGGCACTAGGAGCATCAGCCGACATGGCCGAAGTCGTTCCGATATGGCGGCTCGTCGCCGACCATGCTCCGGCCGTTGTCATGAGCAGCTGACCCTCGGATCATGTTCCCCAAGTAAAATTAGGCAGGGGCGGCCAGAATCAAGAAGTTTGGAGCGGTACAGCAGCCAGCGGCGAGCTCTCCGGCGAGGTCCCTCGGCGGCGGAGCGCGGGTGTCGCGAGGTTGGAGAAGGGGGTGAACCCCAGCTGTCAGCGGCCGATATTTTGAATCGGGATCCGGCTGCGGCCGGGATCGGGTGTGCTGGCGCGCAAAATCCTTGTGGGCCGCGGTGTGCTGTCGCTTCGGCGTGCGACGCGTGTCCCCTGGGCCCACGCGCGAGTTTAAACTTTTCCCCGATTTTCAGATTTCCTTCAAACTTCAAATCCTTATAACTTTGGCTAGAAAGCTCCAAATTGAGTGAACCAAATTTTGCTGGATTCAGCTCTCTGAGTACTTTCCAGAAAATCAAGTGTCACTTCATGAAATTCCTTAATTCTCCAGAATTAATTCCGTAAAGTTTAAACTGTTAGGAATTTTAACTGGAGAATCATTTGGAGGAAAATCCTGAAATTTTGCTGAGATGTTCACCAAAATATCCTTGAACTACCATAAAAATTTCAGAACCATTTGAGCTCATTTAGTCCACCTAATGGTGTGCTTAATAAAACTGTTCCAGAGAAAATAGAAAATGTTCAGAAACATTTTCAGAATTTTCTCTGAAATTGTATAGTTCATATCTTTAGTTAGAAACTTCCAAATTAAGTGAGACCAACTCCATTAGAACCCTCTGAAAATCTAGTTTTCAGAAAGTCATAGTTTGTCTCATGAAAATTCCTAGAACACTCTAAGAGTTCCAATTAAGGTCAAGGACATAATTATTTGTGGAGGGTTCAAATGAGCTTTGCTGCAACTAAAACTTGACCAAGTCTTTGTTTAGGTTGTAACCAAACCACAGTAAAAGTTTCACAGTCATTAGGTCTGTCTAGCAAGGGTTATAGACTTCACAACTTCAAAGTTAATACAAAGGCATTTAATTAATACATACATTGTTCTTATCATGTAGTCGCTAAGGTCGAGGAGGAACCCGAAGTCCTAGACTTCGTTACTCCGGAGGAACAGCTAGCCTACGACCAAGAGCAGCAAGGCAAGCCCCGGTTTGCATTAACCATTTTATAAATTTTTATTGTTTTGAGCACATACTTGTTTTCTTTATGTTGTGCATTAGAGTCTTGTTTGGAAACCCCACTGCATAGCCAAGAAAACCATGGGTTGGGGGTTTAGGATTGCAAACCCCGTTAGCCACTGCATTGCTAGGATAGAGTAGGATTCGGTACAAGTCGAGTAGTTGGAACTACTCGCGAGAATAGGCTAGAGGCACATTGCTCGGGTAGAGATAGCACATGATACACATGGCAAGAAAATGAGACCGAGCGGAGAGTAAGGGCAGCAGGACTTTGGGGCCTGTGTGCTGTAGCTCCGCTTGTGTCGATTGAGGACCGAGCCGTGTGCGGGCCTGTTGAACAAGCTAGAACAGTACCGAAGACCTACCGGCTATATGGGAACCGGGAAACTGATGTAACTCGGGTAGCTGGGTATTGAGGCATTGCCCGTCGTTCAGAGGGTAGGTTGAGAGCTCGAGGTGTAAATCAGCTGGCGGCACAGAGATGCGCGTGCAGGGACCTCTTGCTCGGGACGATGGGACCGGTTCAATATTTGGCTAACGGGTGAAAGGTAGTCGCGTACGGCGTCCGTGATGGTTGCTGTAGGCAACGTCGAGTACGGGCGTACGTGACGGGTTGTTCGGGTAACCCTGCAGGTGTAAATCGATTATAATCGCCGTCCCTCGCGGTCAGTGAGTACCACTTGTTCACTGTACCGTGACGTAGAAAGAACAGGCTAGATACATGTTAAAATGTTGCTGATTGAAAGTTGGATATTGATTGTTAATGATATGTTGTAGCTTAGTGCTAACTAAAGTTCTTTTCAACTTTGGGCAAAGTACATGAGAGAAATGCGTTTCTTGTTTGATTGCGGCTCTCTCATGTGCCTTAGCGTAAGGTTCTCCACAACCTGCTGCTAAAACTTGAAAGTAAGGTTCTACTAATTAGGCGAGTCCTTGCAAATGATTTTTACCTCATGCAACCCATTACCCTCATGTAGAAGTTCCATGTTTAGGTGAGACGGGTCAGACTTGCTGAGCCTTCGTGCTCACTGCTTGTGTTTGAAGCTTTTGCAGGGTTCTATGAGGCAGGAACTCCCGAAGAGGAGACGGAACCCCAGGAGGGGAACCCCGTCGAGTGGGAGTCGTGCACGCCGCAGAGTTAGTGTGCGTGTGTGCTAGCAAGGACACGTTCGAGGGCTGAACGTGCACTTGATGCTTAGTCTACGCCCGCGAGTGTAGACTGAACTTATTTTGATGTAAACATGTTCATAAACCTGTTTATGTAATAAAACTTCCGCTTCCGCTTTGCACCTTTGACGTGTGTTATACGGTGCTGTGCAACGCAGCACCCCTCAGCGTGATCCTGGCTCGACAGGACCAATGGGGTCGTGTCAGCGTGGTATCAGAGCTCGCTTGAGGTTTAACACAGTACAAAGGTCTCCCTTTTTAAAAATCCAGTGAGGAATGAGTTAGTAGCCCGTATAAGGATGTTATTAGTATATAGAAAGTGGCTTAGTAACCTATTTGTTATGTCGGAAAATCGTGCATCTCGGGACGTTCATGTCTTGGGGGGTGCACGTAAGCGCTGTCCACCAGTGCGCACAAGCTGAAGGGTGGAGCCCCACGGGTGGCAAGTAACCCGACCCGCTTTGATATCCTCTACGACTCTTCATGTCGTTTGGGGTATTCGAGCAACGTCTGTCCCTGGCGTGCGTGGTGCAACATGGGAGACCCCGTCACGTGGTCTGAAACGTGAACACGTAACTCAAGGCGTGTTTGGCTTGAGAACATCCGGGCGAGTGATGACGGCCGGATGTACCAACTGTATGGATTCCGGGCTCGGTGTGCAGCCGAGTCTGATGATTGGTTGAATTTCTGCAGGTAGCCTTACCACGAAACGGTAGACGTGTAGTATCCGTGTGCGAGTGACGAGTAGTGCCACTGAACTAACGACGCCGGCTAAGTCCGGTATAGGTTTTTCCTTTGTGAGGACGTAGTACCGACATAATCTGGTGACGCCTCGACGTCACACCCAACAAAATGAACAACTTCATTTAAAATTTGAAGGTTTTGATCCAAAGTAGTAAAACTTGATGTAACTCCTTCCCTTGAACAGGATATTCAAAGTTAACAAGCTTTCAACTTATAGGATGTTAAGGACAGAGCACTCTGTTTCCAGCTAAATTAAGGCTGAAGTTAATCAGAGGTTAGAGGTTGAGTTCTTTCGAGGTTGATGTCGTATGATACATTTCTGGAAAGCTTTGGAGGAGCTTTACAACTTTTCTGTTGAGTTCCAGAGGTGTTTCGTCCCTTAACCACTCGAAAAATGCAGCAGAGTTGAAACTGTCCAGAAAACAGGACGGAGCAAAGACTCTCTGTAGACTCTCTGTAAATTAAGCATAACGTCCTGCATAAAAATCCAAAAATAGAAAATGAGGTAGTTATGAAAGCTTATGAGATGGGTTACAACTTTGTAACAGAAAGTTTTGTCAGATTAGGAACAGAATTAACTGGGATTCTTGGATCAAATCAGTACCTAAAGCAGGGAGGTGCTGTCCAATTGTTTCCAGAAATTCTGGTAACTTTGACATCTCATAACTTTTGAACCAGGACAGATCTTAGGCCAACCAAATACTTTCTGGAAAGCTATTGAAGTTAACTTTAACTTTGATATTGAGCTCCAGGACTGGTTTTGCTTTTAACCTGGCCTAAATCAGATTGATATGGAAACTGGTCAGGGCTGTCATGGTAACAGCAGATCAGCAGTCAAATTTGTTTAAAAATTTGAACTATGTTTCCAAGTGTTATGGGTTCAATGACATATCTTATGTTATAACTCAATGGTTTACTGTTTAAATAAATATTTGACATTTCTCAAATATATTTTTACAGATGGCAGCAGATAAACGGTTGGAGAACGGGTGGGTAGTTTCCCACTGTTCTGACCGTAGCGGCTACCCGGAAGCATTGTGGCAAATGCTCCAATATTTCGGGTATAACCAGATGCCGCAATACTTCGCCAAGGAGGAAGGCGAAGAGGGGAGCAAGACGTGGATGATCCATGTCGAGGTTCCCGCAGGACCTACGCCACCCGGTTGGGTGCCATTCACCGTCACGGTGAGAGGAAGACAACCGGAAGGGATGTGGCAAGTGGCAGCCCGTGACACCATGTCACGCTTCTGCCAACTACACGTGCAGGCCATGGAGGGCACACCATACGCACTCGTTCCGGTGGAGGGGCGAGCTCAGCATGTGTGGGAAGAAAGGTACCTGGAGGCAACAGACCCGAGTTGCCCAAGGTACAACCCCGCGGAGGCAAATCTCAGCCTCCAAATGAGGGCGGGAAACGCTGTGATGGACAGCCAAGCTGTTCATACGGAGCATCTCGCCACCAAGCTCAAGGAGAGCGCAAGCCGTGGAGATCATTTCGAGGGTGCTCACAGCGCACTCCGCAATGTACTCCTTCCGACGATCAAGCGACTGAATGAACAACACGATCAGTTGCGTCGTCTGAAGAAGGCAAAGAAAAAGAGCCGTGTTGACATCGCGGCGTTGCAAGAGCTGGTGCAGACCCTAACCCAGCAGAATGAGGACCTTGCTCAAGAGCGGGACGACGCTATTGAGGAAGGACAAGGCTGGGAAGAGGACTACAACCAGGCTATGGACGAGGTGCATGCATTGCAGGACCTCGTGCCCCCGGTATTGGGCGTACCGGTAGTCTTGGGTCTTCCAGCCATGGGAGAACCCGGAATGGGAGAAGAGGTGGTAGATCCAGAGCCACCGGCTGAGGTACCGGAGGAGGACGACCCACAGGAGGTCGAGTTCTACTCCGAGTAGGGGGTTACGGTTGCCAAGTAGGGCAGCTAGGGTAGCGTAACCCAACTTTTGTAATCGGTGACATGTCGGGTAGACAGTAGCGTATGTATAGGTAGTGACGACATGAGCACGACTTCTCGGAGATCCGAGAATAATGTATCTTGTATAAAGTTTATGCTTTATCAATATATGTGAATGTTGTGCAAGCTGATCATGCGTCGCTTCAATACTTACTGCTGTTTATGGAATTTTGAGAAAGACATGTGCTAATTGCTGCTGTGTTGAATTTCAGAATGACGCGTACTCGTGCCAACCCTGATGTTGGAGGTACTAGCCAAGGGGGAGAGACCTCCCAACCGCCTCCCGAGGACTCCTCGGGACAGCAGCAGCAACAGCAACAGCAAACACCGCCACCGCCACTGCCAACGGTTACATTGGCCGACATTGTCGCGGCAATGGCGGGTTCACATCAGCAGCATACAGAGCTGCTGCAAACGTTAATTGCGAATACGTCTCGCCCGGAGAGACGTCAAGATCGCGAGGAGCGCCAACAGAGCTCCTACTCCGACTTCCTGGCGACTCATCCCCCTGTATTCTCAAGGGCGGATGAACCACTTGACGCGGACAACTGGCTCCGCGCCATAGAGATGAAGTTCGGGCTGCTCCAAATCAGCGAGCAGCGCAAGACTCAGTTCGCGGTCCAGCAGCTCCAAGGATCCGCGAGCACGTGGTGGGCCAACTTCTGTGCTTCACAGCCCACCGACCGAGTGATGACCTGGGCGGAGTTCCGGACGGCCTTCAGGGCCTATCATATACCGCCAGGTCTGATGAAGAGGAAGACGCAGGAATTCCTACACCTGCAACAAGGGAGCCGAAACGCGCTGGAATATTCCAGGGCGTTCAACGATCTCGCGCTCTACGCGTCGTATCACGCAGATACGGACGAGAAGCGGCGGGACCACTTTTACCAGGGGCTTAACCCGCTCCTGAAGGACAAGCTGGCGATGTTCAATCGCGGCAGCCTCAACGACATAATTGATGCTGCGATTGTTCAAGAGGACTCCGGCAAGGAGTTGGCGGCGGCAGAGCGAAAGCGAAGCGCGCCGCAGAGCAGTGGAGAAGGAGGCGGTCCTTCTCAGAAGTTTCGGATGGTGAATCGCCCACCATCAGGTCCACGCTGGCAACCACCACAGCGGTCGATGCCGTTCCGCAGTCGGTCGTACTCTTCACCGGCATTCCGGCCGGTACTGCCAGCACCACCGCAACAACAACAGCAGCAGCGGGCGATGCCGCGTGCGTTTGCACCTTCGCAACGCATGCCGGGCTTTCGTCCACCAAGTACTCCACCAGCAGCGGCCACGTGTTACAAGTGTGGCCGTCCAGGACACTTCGCGAGCAGTTGCCCGGAGAGGCAAGGCAGCGGAGTGGCACCACCGTTTCCGGGGAGGAATCAACCCCGGAACCCTACTAATGCGCGGCGGGCGAACCCTAGGCCCGGCACTGTCCACCAGCTTGCCATTGAGGACGTGCCGGAGGGCGAGCCAATCCTTGCGGGTATGTTCCAACTCCACCAGCATCCCGCTATAATACTATTTGATTCAGGCGCCACGCATAATTTTATTAGCCAAGCTTTCATTGCTAAACACAGCTTGCCAATACTACCCACCGATAGTCCATATTTAATTTGTTCACCGGGTGGGAAGATTTCAGCAAGCGTAATGGTCTCCAAAGCACCATTATGCTTAGCGGGTAAAGTGTACCCCACGTCTCTCATTATCTTAGAGGGACAGAAGGTCGATGTCATCCTAGGGATGTCATGGTTAACCCGCCACGGCGCTGTTTTAGACACCGTCCTCCGAGTCGTGCACTTAAACTCAGAAGTGCACGGTTCTCACTCATTATTTCTGGACAGTCCAGAAATAAAACTTCCAAGTGTCTATCAAGCCACAACCATCAGATTGGAAGACATTCCAGTGGTCCGAGAGTTCCCTGATGTATTCCCGGATGATTTGCCGGGGATGCCACCCGATAGAGAGGTGGAGTTCAAGATTGAACTTGCACCGGGAACCATGCCAATATCCCGAAGGCCGTACAAGATGGCGCCCAAGGAGTTGGCGGAACTGAAGATTCAGCTCACGGACCTTCTGGAGAAGGGTTTTATTAGGCCAAGCTCCTCGCCATGGGGCTGTTCGGCATTATTTGTCAAAAAGAAGGATGAAACGTTGCGGCTTTGCGTGGACTACCGTCCATTAAATGCCGTAACCATCAAGAACAAGTACCCGTTACCACGGATCGACATGTTGTTTGATCAGTTGGTCGAAGCAAAGGTCTTTTCCAAGATGGATTTAAGATCCGGGTACCATCAGATTAAGATAAGGGCGGAGGACATTCCAAAGACAGCCTTCTCGACAAGGTACGGACTTTATGAGTACCTGGTCATGTCCTTTGGCCTCACCAATGCTCCAGCTCACTTCATGTACTTAATGAACTCGGTGTTCATGCCGGAGCTGGACAAGTTTGTCGTGGTCTTCATCGACGACATCCTGGTATATTCCAAGTTGGAGGAAGATCACAAGAAACATCTGCGTATAGTCTTGCAACGGCTGCGGGATCACAAGTTATACGCGAAGTTCAGCAAATGCGAGTTTTGGATATCGCAAGTGCCTTTCCTCGGGCATATCATCTCAGCGGAGGGTATCGCTGTGGACCCGAGCAAGATCACGCAAGTGCTGAATTGGAAATCCCCGAGAACTGTTCATGAGGTACGGAGTTTCCTCGGACTCGCGGGATATTATCGGAGGTTCATTCCGAACTTCTCGAAGATTGCCAAGCCAATGACAGAGCTGCTGAAGAAGGCTACCAAATATGTTTGGAGTCCAGCATGTGAAGCAGCATTCAAGGCTTTAGTCAAGCACCTGACATCAGCACCGGTTTTGGCGCAGCCAGACACAACAAAACCGTTCGATGTGTACTGCGATGCATCCGGCATTGGGCTCGGATGTGTGCTGATGCAAGACCGAAGAGTGGTCGCGTATGGATCACGGCAGCTTAGGAACCATGAGCAAAATTATCCAACTCACGACTTGGAACTCGTTGCCGTGGTACTTGCACTAAAAATGTGGAGGCACTACCTACTCGGTAACCTCGTACATTTATATACCGACCACAAAAGCCTCAAGTACATATTCACTCAGAAGGAGCTGAACATGAGGCAACGAAGATGGTTAGAACTGATAAAGGATTACGAAATAGAGATCCATTATCATCCGGGCAAGGCAAACGTTGTGGCAGACGCGCTAAGCCGCAAGTCACACGTCAATAATCTGACCATCACACCGTTGGAAGAGAGCGAACCACCACTACATGTGATTCCACATGGAGCTCTCTACAACCTAGCTTTGATCCCCACCATCCGTGAAGAGATAGCGGCAGCCCAGAAGAATGACAAGGGCATGTCGCATTTGCGGAGACGTGTAGACAGTGGGGAGTTGAAATGTTTCCGGAAGGACGGAGACGGCGTCCTATGGTTCAAGGACCGGATCGTCGTACCCCGAAACCCAGAGTTACGGAAGAAAATCTTTGATGAGGCTCACTTATCAAAGTTTTCTATTCACCCCGGCAGCAACAAAATGTATCAAGAACTCAGGAGAAAGTTTTGGTGGACACGGATGAAGCGAGAGACTGCAAAATACGTGTCCGAGTGTGATACATGTCGAAGGGTGAAGGCAGACCACATGCGGAAACCGGGACTGCTGCAACCACTGCGCATTCCTGCCTGGAAGTGGGAGGACGTGAGCATGGATTTCATCGTCGGTTTACCCACCACCTTACAGAAACATGATTCTGTGTGGGTGATCGTCGATCGGCTCACCAAAGTTGCCCATTTCATCCCGGTCAACACCAACTACAACGCCAAGAAGTACGCTGAATTGTACATCTCACGGATCCTATGCTTATACGGCGTACCCCGTACCATCGTATCGGACCGGGGCACTTTATTTGTGTCCCGTTTTTGGGAGCAGCTACACGCTGCCTTGGGGACGAAGCTGATCCGTAGTTCAGCCTACCACCCGCAGACGGATGGGCAAACGGAGCGGGTAAATCAAATCTTAGAAGACATGCTACGAGCTTGCGCTATCGACCACGGCAAGAATTGGGATGATCACTTGCCGTTAGCCGAGTTCTCGTACAACAATGGGTACCAAGCCAGCATCAAGATGGCGCCCTACGAGGCGCTATACGGCAGGAAATGCCGCACACCACTGAACTGGTGTGAGTCTGGCGAGAGGGTTACCTTCGGGATTGACCTTGTCAACAACGCAGAAGAAAAGGTTCGACTGATTCAAGCGAACCTAAAAGCCGCTCAATCCCGACAGAAACAGTATGCGGACCGGAGAAGGCGTCCGTTACAATTCGAAGCTGGAGACCACGTATATCTACGAGTGTCTCCAATGAAGGGCGTAAACAGATTTGGGGTGAGGGGAAAGTTGGCACCCCGATTCATCGGTCCATTCCAGATTACCGAAAGATGTGGATCGGTGGCATACCGGCTAAGATTACCAGAAGCACTTTCCGGTGTGCACGACGTCTTTCACATTTCCCAGCTGAGGAAGTGTCTCAAGCTATCAACTACCGTTCAGCTGGAAGACATTGAAGAACTGCAACCGGATCTCACCTATCGGGAAGAACCGGTGCAGATTATTGATGAAAAGGCCCGAACCACACGCAACCGTACGTTGTGGTTCTAAAAGGTTCTATGGAGTAATCACTCCATGGACGAAGCAACATGGGAGAGCGAAGAATTCCTTCGCACTAACTACCCCGACTTTTTCACGTCGCATATTCGGTAATTTTCCACCGTCCTCTCTCTCATTTCACCTTATAATCTCGGGACGAGATTCTTTTAAGGGGGGAGGAATGTAAGGGCCTCAGTTTTTGACACTCATTTGCAGTGTTCATCACCACACCACACACCTCATTTGAGGAAGAATGATGAACACAAATAAAGAGCAAGTAACAATTATCAACATGCTCATTAGGGAACAAACTCACACATTGCAAAAGTGGTACTTTCCACATGTGATATAGATGGGCTGGACATATGAAAACTCCTACACTTTGCTAAGGATGTCCATGCCAAGTTCCACCCAAATTCAAAACCTTTTTGAGGTCATTTTGGGTATAGTTAGGAAGAGGGCAGTTTGAAACCATATTCAAATTCAAACTGTTTTCACCCACTGAATTTAAAAGTGGAAGGCATATTCTTGCTCAGCACATTTTTGTGAGCTCACACACCAATTTTCACTCCATTTGGGGTTGATCTTGACATGAGCTAAGGGGGAGAAATTCAAACTTTATTTGAATTTCAAACTGCACTTGTGCTGAAATTCATTCAAACCAAACCTCATTTGAACTTTGATCAATTCAAATGGCTCTTGGGTGAATAATTTGAATTGCCAAGGGTAGAATAGGGTTCACTGTTTACCACAGCTGTTAGGAATAAATTTCAGAGGTTAAAAGAGAAGTGGGACCCACATGTCAGCCTCTGCCTCAAAGCAAACCGACTGAACCACAGTTCAGTCGGTTCCCGGCAGCTGTGCGCGCGCGCCACCGAAGGGGGGCAGCCGGCGCCAGCTCCTGCTACGTGCCCCAAGCCGGAGACCAGCCGGCCGGGCTATTTATTCCCTCCCCGGCGTACTTCAGTCACCATTTCCCCGAGCTACCGGCGTGCGCGACTGTTTTTCCCACTGCCATCACTAGCGCTCGAGTTCCTGCTTGATCAAGCCGATCGCAGCTCCCTCTTTCCATTCCAAGGTCCCAGCAAGGTACTAGCAACCATCCTCCATCCTTCCCATTGATAGAAATCGATTGAAACCGAGTGATATCGGCTGTGCCGAAAGATCAAACTCGGAACTGGAAACCGCCGCACCTCGGGCTCTCGTGGACAGCCCAACCTGGGCGTTGTCACGCCCGAGCCAAGGCACCCTTGGACGCGCAAGTGACCGGTGCTGCTCACCCCCGAGCCACAGCTCGAGTGGTTGCTCACCGGCGGCGAATTTCCACTTTTCCCCTTTCTGTGTGCAGAACGACCTTCGGGTACGATTCTGTTTAATTCGTGCTCTAGAAAGGATTAGAGGGCCTCAGGCCACTCCCACACGAGCTAGACACGGTAACGCACAAGTTGCCTTCACAACTCTGGGCCGGAGAACTTCTGTGCCCGGCGTAATTCAAAGTCTACTAATGGCGGAACGCACGGGGGGTATCGGGCGCACGGTGAGGACCTATTTCGGGCCTTCCCCGAGCTGCCCCGAGTTCATGTCGACCTTCTCTGAGGTCCACTGATGCTCCCCGGCCGGTTTCCCAAGTAGCTGAGGCACTAGGAGCATCAGCCGACATGGCCGAAGTCGTTCCGATATGGCGGCTCGTCGCCGACCATGCTCCGGCCGTTGTCATGAGCAGCTGACCCTCGGATCATGTTCCCCAAGTAAAATTAGGCAGGGGCGGCCAGAATCAAGAAGTTTGGAGCGGTACAGCAGCCAGCGGCGAGCTCTCCGGCGAGGTCCCTCGGCGGCGGAGCGCGGGTGTCGCGAGGTTGGAGAAGGGGGTGGACCCCAGCTGTCAGCGGCCGATATTTTGAATCGGGATCCGGCTGCGGCCGGGATCGGGTGTGCTGGCGCGCAAAATCCTTGTGGGCCGCGGTGTGCTGTCGCTTCGGCGTGCGACGCGTGTCCCCTGGGCCCACGCGCGAGTTTAAACTTTTCCCCGATTTTCAGATTTCCTTCAAACTTCAAATCCTTATAACTTTGGCTAGAAAGCTCCAAATTGAGTGAACCAAATTTTGCTGGATTCAGCTCTCTGAGTACTTTCCAGAAAATCAAGTGTCACTTCATGAAATTCCTTAATTCTCCAGAATTAATTCCGTAAAGTTTAAACTGTTAGGAATTTTAACTGGAGAATCATTTGGAGGAAAATCCTGAAATTTTGCTGAGATGTTCACCAAAATATCCTTGAACTACCATAAAAATTTCAGAACCATTTGAGCTCATTTAGTCCACCTAATGGTGTGCTTAATAAAACTGTTCCAGAGAAAATAGAAAATGTTCAGAAACATTTTCAGAATTTTCTCTGAAATTGTATAGTTCATATCTTTAGTTAGAAACTTCCAAATTAAGTGAGACCAACTCCATTAGAACCCTCTGAAAATCTAGTTTTCAGAAAGTCATAGTTTGTCTCATGAAAATTCCTAGAACACTCTAAGAGTTCCAATTAAGGTCAAGGACATAATTATTTGTGAAGGGCTCAAATGAGCTTTGCTGCAACTAAAACTTGACCAAGTCTTTTTTTAGGTTGTAACCAAACCACAGTAAAAGTTTCACAGTCATTAGGTCTGTCTAGCAAGGGTTATAGACTTCACAACTTCAAAGTTAATACAAAGGCATTTAATTAATACATACATTGTTCTTATCATGTAGTCGCTAAGGTCGAGGAGGAACCCGAAGTCCTAGACTTCGTTACTCCGGAGGAACAGCTAGCCTACGACCAAGAGCAGCAAGGCAAGCCCCGGTTTGCATTAACCATTTTATAAATTTTTATTGTTTTGAGCACATACTTGTTTTCTTTATGTTGTGCATTAGAGTCTTGTTTGGAAACCCCACTGCATAGCCAAGAAAACCATGGGTTGGGGGTTTAGGATTGCAAACCCCGTTAGCCACTGCATTGCTAGGATAGAGTAGGATTCGGTACAAGTCGAGTAGTTGGAACTACTCGCGAGAATAGGCTAGAGGCACATTGCTCGGGTAGAGATAGCACATGATACACATGGCAAGAAAATGAGACCGAGCGGAGAGTAAGGGCAGCAGGACTTTGGGGCCTGTGTGCTGTAGCTCCGCTTGTGTCGATTGAGGACCGAGCCGTGTGCGGGCCTGTTGAACAAGCTAGAACAGTACCGAAGACCTACCGGCTATATGGGAACCGGGAAACTGATGTAACTCGGGTAGCTGGGTATTGAGGCATTGCCCGTCGTTCAGAGGGTAGGTTGAGAGCTCGAGGTGTAAATCAGCTGGCGGCACAGAGATGCGCGTGCAGGGACCTCTTGCTCGGGACGATGGGACCGGTTCAATATTTGGCTAACGGGTGAAAGGTAGTCGCGTACGGCGTCCGTGATGGTTGCTGTAGGCAACGTCGAGTACGGGCGTACGTGACGGGTTGTTCGGGTAACCCTGCAGGTGTAAATCGATTATAATCGCCGTCCCTCGCGGTCAGTGAGTACCACTTGTTCACTGTACCGTGACGTAGAAAGAACAGGCTAGATACATGTTAAAATGTTGCTGATTGAAAGTTGGATATTGATTGTTAATGATATGTTGTAGCTTAGTGCTAACTAAAGTTCTTTTCAACTTTGGGCAAAGTACATGAGAGAAATGCGTTTCTTGTTTGATTGCGGCTCTCTCATGTGCCTTAGCGTAAGGTTCTCCACAACCTGCTGCTAAAACTTGAAAGTAAGGTTCTACTAATTAGGCGAGTCCTTGCAAATGATTTTTACCTCATGCAACCCATTACCCTCATGTAGAAGTTCCATGTTTAGGTGAGACGGGTCAGACTTGCTGAGCCTTCGTGCTCACTGCTTGTGTTTGAAGCTTTTGCAGGGTTCTATGAGGCAGGAACTCCCGAAGAGGAGACGGAACCCCAGGAGGGGAACCCCGTCGAGTGGGAGTCGTGCACGCCGCAGAGTTAGTGTGCGTGTGTGCTAGCAAGGACACGTTCGAGGGCTGAACGTGCACTTGATGCTTAGTCTACGCCCGCGAGTGTAGACTGAACTTATTTTGATGTAAACATGTTCATAAACCTGTTTATGTAATAAAACTTCCGCTTCCGCTTTGCACCTTTGACGTGTGTTATACGGTGCTGTGCAACGCAGCACCCCTCAGCGTGATCCTGGCTCGACAGGACCAATGGGGTCGTGTCATACACGATGCAAACGGTACAGGTATGGAAATATATCACGTTGGTCATTCATTTATTCGCACCCCACAAAAGAGTTTTAGGCTTGACAATATATTGCATGTGCCTAGCACCTCTAAAAGTTTACTCTCTGTTTATCGTTTTACCCTTGACAATCGTATATTTATAGAGTTTCATCCTTGGTTGTTTTAAATTAAGGACCAGATCACGAAGAAGGTTATGTTTTGAGGTCAATGTAGACACAACCTATATCCTCTTATTCCGCAAGATTGGAGATCAAATAAAACTACTCTCAGCGCCACCAAAGTGTCTCTACTGTGATGACACAATCGCCTAGGAAATCCTGCTACTTCCATTGTTAGGAAAATACGTGGCACAAATAATTTTGTCCCGGTTGACAAGTCCAGTTTGGAATCTGTGTGTGATTCGTGTCAACTTGAAAAAAATCATTGTCGAAGTGTTGCAGCGACGCTTCCCCCGGTCTGCTCAGGAGCAGCCTGCGGATGTTCTTTTTTAGGATGGGCTTAGTGGATTTGAGTGTTGGGTCACGATGGTACGATGAACACAAGGATTTACGTGGTTCGGGCCGCCTGAGCGTAATACACTAATACCTTACGTCCACGGTGAGTTGGTTCTTCTTTACTGGAGTTCGAGCGTGGCTCGAGCTTGACAGCTTATAAGTGTTAGAGTTGTATGAGTTCGGTCGGAATCGGGGATCAGAATCGGGGATCCTTTTGCCTGTTGGATGTTTGGTCCTTTTATAGATCAAGGCCAGACAACCTTACAAGTGGGCCCAGGGCCTGACAGGCGGCCCAGGTATGTGCAACACCCCCTACTATGGATAGTACACCCATTGCTAGTAGTAGCGTACTTGATGAAACCGTAGGGCGCGTCGCCTTGTCAAATCGCCCTCCTTAAGTGCCGCCTGATGAAGGTGGTAGGGATACGTATTGTCCCGCGGCGCTGCACTATTACTGCCGTCAGAGCGCTGCGCGACTGGTCTCTGCTACAATGCACGCCTGTACCGGGATACACTGGATTGCCTGCCTGGGGAACACGCGAGCCTTAAATATGTAGTAAGGCCGCCCACGCTCTTCTTTACTCCTGAAGCCAACGACCATCACTTGGTGGTGTTGGTACGTGTCGCACTCGGAGCTGGCTTCAGCGGAGTGGTGGATGAATGTAGCCTAGAGGGGGGTGAATAGGCTCTTTGAATTTTTTAACGATTCCCTAAAACACTTAGTGAACAGATCAAATCCAGGTAGGTCGGACTAGTCCGGTATGGTGCGGACTAGTCCGGTATGAGTGTAATTAAAGAGTTAAATTTAGACTTATTCTCACTTCAAGTATTTATGCAGCGGAAAGTAAATGACAACTTGAGTGTAATATGATAATGAAGTAAGAAACAACAACTGTCAAGTTTAACACAAGATATCGATGTAAATCAAATGAGTACTAGCAAACCCTAATTGATAATTGAAAGAAGAATAAGAAGACACGAGACAAGGTTTTTTATCCCGAGGTTCGATTCCACCCAGGAATCTACATCCTTGTTGAGGAGTCCACCAAGGACCAGGCCTTCACCAACCCTTCCCTCGTTGAATCACCACAAAGGCCGATTCAAATCCACTAACCACACATAGGGGTAAATAATTGTACATGGGGCGTTCTCACAATTTGAGTGATCACACAAGATTACAATGAGTAACACTATCTCCCACACACACATTGATCAGCAATTGTGTGAGAGAAAATAAACCAAGAGCTCAATATCGAGAAGAACGATTCTATCATTGATCCAATCCCTAATCCTCAAAGATTTGATCTTTTTAGGCTTAGAATGAGTGGAGAGAAGTGTTTTTGTGGTCTTGGAACGTGTGGCGGCGCTAGGGTTCGTGTTTTTTAAAATGTGTGGCCGTGCACCTCTATTTATACAAAGCTTCCAAAAGTTACCGTTAAGGTTTCCTGGCGGCCAGTCTAGTCCGCTCTGTTGACCGGACTAGTCTGGTGTGCTGTGTACAATTCACGTGAGGCATGCGGCACAGTGAAAACCCTAATTTAAAGTGGTTACAGAAAGTTGAACGGACTAGTCCGGTCCACGAGCGGACTAGACCGATGCAAGGTGAATGGCCAGTTCCAGAGAGTTGAACGGACTAGTCCGGTGCGTGAGCGGACTAGTTTGGTTCCTTGTGTTAAGCCGGTTCTAGAGAGTTGAACGGACTAGTCCGGTCCACGAGCGGACTAGCTCGGTGCACTGTGTAAAAGCGGTTCCAGAGAGTTGAACGAACTAGTCCGGTGCATGAGCGGACTTGTCCGGTGCGTGAGCGGACTAGTTCGGTTCCTTGTGTTGTGAAGCAACAGAGAGTTGAACGGACTAGTCCGGTTTCTGAGCGGACTGGTCTGGTGCACAGTGAGTGATTAGGATATGTTTTAAGCCCTTACCCCTACATAAAGATTTTGAGCTCTTAGGATGTGTCTCTCACATACATCCTATACGAGTAAGTCTACATTGTGCTTTGTTCATGGATCAGTCCTTTTCTTTTTTCTTCATCACTTTATTTTTCACTTTTTGAGTGCACCAATCCTACATTACACGAGTTAATCTGCATTCATCTCAACAAGTTCATTAGGATCTCAATACGTTTGTCATCAATTGTCCAAAAACCCATAAGGGAATGCCTAGATGCACTTTCAATCTCCCCCTTTTTGGTGATTGATGACAACCAACTGAGATTACATAATTAATAATAAAATTTGATTTTCATAAAGTGTGCATATATGAGAATGACAAATGAGTAACAAGAACTTCTCACATATATGCACCCTTTATGGTGGGATGCCTAAACAGTGTGTAATAAAAGAATGTGACATGCCACAAGATAAGAACATATCAATAATAAAGGTAATCATCACATCAATATCGATTAAGCATCACACATCCAAAGGAGTTTGAAATAAACATGAAACCTAAAATACATGTCCATGATCACTAGTCCTTAAGGCTCACAAGAACATAAAGCAAATAAGACTAATCTCAATCTCTCCCCCATTGGCATCAAGGCACCAAAAAGGGAAAAATTTAGTGGAATCACTCGTCGCCGCTCCCTCCCTCACTCTCGGTCCTATCTTCATCTTCATCTTCGTCTTCATGACCATGTTGAGGAGGAGGAGCGGGGACACCTGCAAGCCCAAAAGAACTAAACTCTTGTTCAATGAGTGGAGCCATCTAAGTGAAGTTTTCTTCAGAGTCTTCCAAAATCTGTGGTGATCCAACTGGCTCAATATCTAGCTTCTCACAGATGGCTTTGATGTTGGCCTTCATGTATCTTTGATGTCTCTTCCGGGCCAAGCTCTCCTTGTGTTGCTTAACTTCAACTTTGCGACAGCAGCCAAAGATAGAGGAGAACATCTTGATGACACCTTTGGAGGACTCTCTAGAGGGTGGAGGAATAGAAGTAGGTGTAGCATCCGACACCCTTGAGCCTTCATGAGTATGCTTGGATCTCCGTTCCACTGCAGGTGAGGCAGGAGCAGAGGGAACTGTAGCGGCTCTCTACGATCATAGACTAGCCTCACAGACCAACACTCGTGATGAGGACATCTCTCCTTTGCATACAATGCAAGGACCAATCACTAGAGCACGTGCACGACAAGGCTTTGATGTTGGCCTTCATGTATCTTTGATGTCTCTTCCGGGCCAAGCTCTCCTTATGTTGCTTAACTTCAACTTTGCGACAGCAGCCAAAGATAGAGGAGAACATCTTGAGGACACCTTTGGAGGACTCTCTAGAGGGTGGAGGAATAGAAGTAGGTGTAGCATCCGACGCCCTTGAGCCTTCATGAGTATGCTTGGATCTCCGTTCCACTGCAGGTGAGGCAGGAGCAGAGGGAACTGTGGCGGCTCTCTATGATCATAGACTAGCCTCACAGACCAACACTCGTGATGAGGACATCTCTCCTTTGCATACAATGCAAGGACCGATCACTAGAGCACGTGCACGACAATTGGATCTCCAGGTACGTTCTAACCTTGTCAATTGTTTTTCAGAACTCACGCTTGTTTCCATGCATGTTTTATAGAAACAATGGAGAGGACCAGCAAGGGCTGGTAGGAGTCCAAGGAGTCAAGGAGGAGGAGATAGGACGTGCACACCAAGGAGGAGCCTAAGTACAATTCGACTTTGACTCCACCTCGGGTTCCAGGAGCTGCCTTCACCAAAACTGACGTACCGGACACATACGACTCGGATTTGGACGTTCTATATATGGTTGGAACCGTGATTTCATAAAGCTTCCAATGAAACCAGCCCCACATCAAAATTCCTTCTAAGTTGACGGGAATCATCGAAAATAGTGAGCGTCCAGAATCTGTCCGGTGCTGCGCCACCGCCTTTTGGGCTGCTGGCCCGTGTATCGTGTGGAAGCCCATTAGGGTTGCGTCCAGGGGTCTTGCACGTCCCTAAACTCCTTTTTATACAGCAGCCATCACCACATTAGGGTTGGATTTTGCTTAGTTACAATCTGTCATTGAACAGTGTCGCCGATCATCGGTTGTGAGACCCCAAATTCGTGATCAATTCAGTTTTGATTGCAACTTCTGTGTTCTTGCTTGTGTTCTTGATTGCGCTTGCAGGGATAAGCCTTCGTGGCGAGGTCATTCATGTGACACGGGTGATAACCAATGGAGCAGTGGTGTAGTGATTGCGAGGTTTCGTTCGTTCGGAGCCTTGGATCATCAACGTCGAGATCTCCACCCAATCAAGTTTACACTACCTCTCGGAAGATCGGGACTCATCCTCCTATCAATTGGTATCAGATTTCTAGGTTCACCGTGAGGTATACTTGTGTGCCCTTTAGATTTATTTTGTTTCAGTCCTATCGTCCACAAAAAGCCATAAAATTTTTTTTAGTTTCCCTGACCAACAACCCCTGCTCAACCTTTTGCACAATTTAGTTTCGGAGTCTGTAGTTCTGAGTTCGTGTCCTAGTTTGAGTCTGGTTGCTGGTTTAGATTTGTTTTGGTTCAGTTTTGTTTCTTCCATCCGCTGCCATCTACAAAAAACCAATCTACAAAAAAATTCCATCCACCGATTCGTTTCTGTTGCAGTTTCCACCACCACCAAAACCTGATTCGGGGTATCCTCCTTAAAACGGGCATAACTTTTCGCTCGTAACTCCGATTGAGGCGCATTTTTTTCCCGGAAAGGTCTCGAAAAAGTCCACATACGATACACCAGCTACTCCAGTCACGGCGTTTTCAAAAAAAATTAAAAAAATTAAGAAGACCCTCGTTTCAAACTCCGAAGTTCCAGCACCAGTTTTTCCAATCGCTCCTGAATTTGTGCCGATCTCATCTTTCATCGGTTTGAGCTAATACTTGGTATTGTTTCTATTATTGTGCCCCTGGTTGAGAAAAAATATCAAAAAAATAAAAAGAAAAAAAAAAGATTTTGATTTCTACTAGTGCTTCAAGACAAAAACAGGAGGCTAAGGGGTTTTCTAGTTGTGCTATTTCTGTGTGAGTGCTGGATACTTGCTGATATTATCCTTGTTGTTCATCATCATTCATCCTTGTCCTTGCTTGTTGCCACAACTGTTCTAATACATTCTTAGGCCAGCGACTAGGTGAAATTCTTTGGACACTTATTCAACATTGCTATCTGTTACTAACTTGTGTGCCACATACATATACTGCATTTGAGCCTTCCAAGCTCCACCTTCTCTCGAGCAGAACAGGTAACCTTTGCAATCACACCCACTCTCTGCTTGCTTCACACCGGTCACCGTTGGCCACCTGCAGTGCTGGTAAGAAACTTGTAAGAGCGGGGTAAGACGCATCTTACTGATCGATTTTCCACCCACTTCGGAGAGCATAGTAATAGGGTTCTTCACGATCTTTTTGTCTTTGTTTCTGTTTTGTACTAACAATGATAGGAAAGAAGCCTATGGATAAGATGTCTGGTTCTACACCTCCGGATGATGATGAGTGTGTGTCCCATATGGAACTAAGGGACATGATGCGGGCAATGGCCGAAGCTTTCAACAATTACCAGACCACTACAACAGCCACCTTTCAGAGGCTCCATACAAGTGTTGTTGGTCTGGCCACACGGTTGGACGAGATGGAGACTCGTCTTCCCCAACAAGCTACACCCTCTATCATCCTTGATGGTGATGCACATGCTCACTACGACACAGAGGATGACTTCAATAATGATGAGGTTGACGCGCAGCAGCGTCGTTGCCCTCGACGAAATCGTCAAGGTATCGGAGGTAGACCTCGTCCTCATGCTCCTGAACAAGATAATGATCCTTATGCTAAGATTATGTTTTCTATTCCAATATTTTATGGATCTTATGATGCTGAGACTTACTTGGATTGGGAGATGACAGTAGAACAAAAATTTAGCTCTCATCTTGTTCCCGAGCGACATAGAGTTAGACAAGCCACTAGTGAGTTTAAAGATTTTGCTATAATTTGGCGGAATGAACTTGTCAATACACGTAATGCACCACAGACATGGGCTGCGTTAAAAGAAGAGATGCGCACTAGGTTTGTTCCTCCTTCATATAGACGTGATCTTCTTAAGAAATTGCAACGCTTTGATCAGGGTGACATGACTGTCCAAGAGTACTACCAAGAGTTGCAGAAAGGTATGCTTCGTTGTGGGGTAGTTGAGGATCAGGAAGACCAAATTGTTAGGTTTTATGGGGGCTTGCAACGTGAGATCCAGGACATAGTTGACTACAAGGAATATCATTCTATTCAACGTTTATTTCAACTTGTTATGTTAGCATAAAAAGAAGTGCAGGGTCGCCAACAGCAGCGGCGGAAAAACACCTTCACGCCATGACAATTTTCGGTGCCATCCAAAGCAGCGCCCTCCTCGAGCGTACGTGCTTCTACACCACCCTACACGGGTGTTGTACGCAGCAGCATCGCACCTTCTACATCACGGGGACAAGATAACAACAAGTCCCAGATGCCTCCAGGTGTTGCAGCAAAGGCGGCTGCACCCAACACTTCGACAAGTCGCAGCTCCGACATCAAGTGCTACCGCTGCCAGGGACTTGGCCATATGCAACGAGATTGCCCCAGCAAACGGGCGATCATTGCCACTGCTGATGGTGGGTATGTTAGTGCTTCTGATATTGAATATGAAAATATTATTGCAACTAACATTTCAGGTTTGGATGATGGTGCTGAGGAGGTTCTTGGTACATCTACGACAAACAACTATAGGACTTTGATTGTGCAGCGAGCTTTGAGTGCCACGGTTCGAGAGCACGACAACCGCCAACGTCACAACCTTTTCAATATGTTTCTCGTCGTCAAGAACCGCCGTGTACATTCCATCATTGATGGTGGTAGCTGCAACAATTTGGTGAATGTTGAGGTGGTCAAGAAGCTTGGCTTGACCACACGGAAGCATCCCCACCCTTATCACATTCAATGGTTTAACAACAATGGTAAGGTTAAGGTAACACAAACAGCAAGGGTACATTTTTCCATTGGTTCTTATCATGATTTTGCTGATTTTGATGTGGTACCTATGGATGCTTGTTCTATTTTGTTGGGACGTCCTTGGGAGTTTGATATTGATGCTATTCACCATGGTCGATCTAATAAGTATACTCTCATGCATAAGGGCAAGAAAATTGTGTTGCTTCCTATGAGTCCCACAGAAATTGTACAATTTGAGCAGGAGAAAAAGAATAATGCTAAGCAAAAGGGTGTTTCCAATTCTTAAATTAAGCAATCTATTAAGTTGAAAAATCCTATTTTGCTTGCAACTAAATCTGATCTTGATGATTTATATGCCTCTAATGGAACTTGCTATGCTTTAGTGTGCAAACATGATTTATATTCCATTGAGGATATATGCATTGTCTTGCCACCTACTGTTGCTAACCTTTTACAGGAACATATGGACGTTTTTCCATCAGAGATACCCCTTGGATTACCACCTGTGAGAGGCATTGAGCACAAGATTGATTTGGTTCCAGGGGCGAGCTTGCCAAACCGTGCTGCCTACAGGACCAACCCCGACGAGACTAAGGAAATTCAGCGACAAGTCCAAGATCTTCTGGACCACGGGTACATTGTTGAGAGCCTTAGTCCTTGTTCTGTTCCTGTTCTTTTGGTTCCAAAAAAAGATGGCACTTGGCACATGTGTGTCGATTGTAGAGCCATCAATAACATTACCATTCGTTATCACTATCCTATTCCTAGATTGGATGACATGCTTGATGAGTTGAGTGGTTCTGTTATTTTCTCTAAGATTGATTTGCGTAGTGGGTATAATTAGATTCGTATGGCTTTAGGTGATGAATGGAAAACTACTTTTAAAACTAAATTCGGACTTTATGAATGGTTAGTCATGCCATTTGGTTTAATTAATGCGCCCAACACTTTCATGAGGTTGATGAATGAGGTTTTACGTGCTTTCATTGGTAAATTTGTGGTGGTTTACTTTGATGATATCCTTATTTACAGCAAGTCATATGATGAGCATCTTGAACATTTGTGTGCTGTTTTTAATGTCTTGCGTGATGCACGTTTATATGGTAACCTTGAGAAGTGCACCTTTTGCACCGATCGTGTGTCTTTTCTTGGGTATGTTGTTACTTCGCAGGGCATTGAGGTGGACGAGGCAAAGATTGTTGCCATCACGAGCTGACCACTTCCGACTACAGTCACACATGTTCAGAGTTTTCTTGGTCTCGCAGGTTTCTACCGGCATTTCGTGCGGGATTTCAGCACCATTGCGGCACCTCTCCACGAGTTAACAAAGCATGGAGTGTCGTTTCGATGGGGACCAGCACAACAACAAGCTTTTGATGTTCTCAAGTCGAAGCTCACACAAGCACCATTGCTGCAACTTCCTGATTTTGAGATGACCTTCGAGCTTGAATGTGACGCGAGCGGCATTGGCATTGAAGGAGTGCTAATTCAAGGAAGTAAACTTGTTGCCTTCTTTAGTGAAAAATTGCATGGGCCTTCGCTGAATTATTCTACATATGACAAAGAACTTTATGCTTTAGTGCGTGTCTTGCAAACTTGGCAACATTACCTATGGTCTAAAGAATTTGTCATACATTCAGATGATGAGTCTTTGAAGTATCTTAAAGGACAAGCTAATCTGAACAAACGTCATGCTAAATGGATTGAGTTCATAGAATCATTTCCTTACATCATTAAACATAAGAAAGGGAAAGACAATGTGATTGCCGATGCTTTATCTAGACGTTATACCATGCTGTCCCAACTTTCTCATAAAATCTTTGGTTTGGAAACCATAAAGAGGTTATATGCTACTGATTTGAACTTCAAAGATGCCTTTGAAAATTGTAGAGAGGGAAGAACGTGGCAAAAATTCCTGCTGCGTGAAGGCCTTCTCTACCGTGCTAACAAGCTGTGTGTTCCAGCTAGCTCCGTTCGTCTTTTGTTGTTGCAGGAAGCGCATGGAGGTGGTTTGATGGGACATTTTGGTGTTAAAAAGACAGAGGATGTGCTGGCCGCTCACTTCTTTTTGGCCACGAATGAGGCGTGATGTGGAGCGCTACGTTTCACGTTGCACGACATGCAACAAAGCTAAGTCTCGACTTAACCCACACGGTCTTTATATGCCTCTTCCGGTTCCTAGTGCACCTTGGGAGGATATTTCTATTGACTTTGTTTTAGGATTGCCTAGAACAAAGAGGGGGAGGGATAGTGTCTTTGTGGTTGTTGATCGTTTCTCTAAAATGGCTCATTTTATACCCTGCCACAAGACCGATAATACTTCCATGTTGCTGATTTGTTCTTTAATGAGGTTGTGCGTTTGCATGGTGTTCCCAATACTATTATTTCTGATAGGGATGAGTTTTTGAGTCACTTTTGGAGAACTTTATGGTATAAATTGGGAACAAAATTGCTGTTTTCTACTACTTGTCATCCACAAACTGATGGGCAAACGGAGGTAGTTAATCGTACCTTATCTACTATGTTGCGGGCTGTTTTGAAAGACAATTTGAGGTTGTGGGAGGAGTGTTTGCCACATATTGAGTTTGCTTATAACAGGTCTATTCACTCCACAACCAAGTTAAGTCCGTTTATGGTCGTCTATGGTTTCAATCCTCGTGCTCCAATTGATTTGCTACCTTTACCACATACTGAAATTGTGAACTTAGATGCTACACAACGTTCTGAATTTATTCTTAAGTTGCATGAAACTACTAAGTTACAAATTGAAAAAATGAATGAAAAGTATCGCATTGCTGCTAGTAAAGGTATGAAGGAGGTAAAATTGGAACCCAGTGATTTGGTGTGGGTTCATTTGAGAAAAGATAGGTTCCCGGATTTGAGAAAGTCCAAACTCATGCCACGTGCTGCTGGACCTTTTAAGGTTCTTGAGAAGATAAATGACAATGCATATAAACTTGAGTTTGCTCCCGAGTTTGGGGTTAGTCCCACTTTTAACATTTCAGATTTGAAGCCATACTTGGGTGAGGAAGATGAGATTGAGTCGAGGACGACTCCAATTCAAGAGGGGGAGTATGATGAGGACATCTCTCCTTTGCATACAATGCAAGGACCGATCACTAGAGCACGTGCATGACAATTGGATCTCCAGGTACGTTCTAACCTTGTCAATTGTTTTTTAGAACTTACGCTTGTTTCCATGCATGTTTTATTGATTAGGAACAATGGAGAGGACCAGCAAGGGCTGGGAGGAGTCCAAGGAGTCAAGGAGAAGGAGATAGGACGTGCACACCAAGGAGGAGCCCAAGTACAACTCGACTTCGACTCCACCTCGGGTTCCAGGAGCTGCCTTCACCAAAACTGACGTCCCAGACACATACGGAGTCGGATTTGGACGTTCTATATATGGTTGGAACCATAATTTCATAAAGCTTCCAATGGAACCAGCCCCACTTCAAAATTCCTTCTAAGTTGACGGGAATCAACGAAACAAGTGGGCATCCAGAATCTGTCCGGTGCTGCGCCACCGCCTTTTGGGCTGCTGGCCTTTGTATCGTGTGGAAGCCCATTAGGGTTGCGTCCAGGGGTCTTGCACGCCCATAAACTCCTTTTTATACAGCAGCCGTCACCACATTAGGGTCGGGTTTTGCTTAGTTACAATCTGTCATTGAACAGTGTCGCCGATCATCGGTTGTGAGACCCCAAATTCGTGATCAATTCAGTTTTGATTGCAACTTCTCTGTTCTTGCTCGTGTTCTTGATTGCGCTCGCAGGGATAAGCCTTCGTGGCGAGGTCATTCGTGTGACACGGGTGATAACCAACGGAGCAGCGGTGTAGTGATTGCGGGGTTTCGTTCATTCGGAGCCTTGGATCATCAACATCGAGATCTCCACCTAATCAAGTTTACCCTACCTCTCGGAAAATCGACACTCATCCTCCTATCAACTCGTCTTTTCTACGGAATTTGTCCTCACTCGTGCGCACCCGGGAAAATTTCCCGGTCGGTCACCCATCCCTAAATTTCTTCAGGCCAAGCACGCTTAACCCCGGAGTCCTTTGCAGGTGGGCTTCTGGAAAAGAAGGTATAACTTGATGGTATGAGCATTCTATCAATCCTATTAAACCAGTAGTCAGGATGTCACAATCCACCCCCCTTGGATGACCGACGTCCTCGTCGGTCAACGCCAAGACAGGAACGTGCCCTCTTAGCCACGTCCGTACGTTCAACACTGGCATACGCATACAGTACGTCCTGTTAGCAGCATACGTACCATACCGTGTCCCACACAGAGGACCCATGCATCATGCGTACGTACCCACATCCCTAACCTGTACGCTACCGTATTCTTCTCACTGACCCGTACGCACCCGTGAAACTGTGAGGGTCGGCTCTAATACCATTTGTGGTAGCTCTCTAGGATCATAGACTACCCCCACATACCAACACTAGTCTTTTCTACGCACTTTATCCTTACTCGTGCGCACCCGGGAAGACTTCCCGGTCGGTCACCCATCTCCAAATTTCTCTGAGCCAAGCACGCTTAACCCCGGGATCCTTTGCAGGTGGGCTTTCGGAAAAGAAGGTATACCTTGATGGTATGAGCATTCTATCAATCCTATTAAGCCGATAGTCAGGATGTCACAGGAACAGTGTAGACTGTAGGCTTCTAGGGCTTGAGACCAGTGTGAGAGACATCTTTGACAAACTCAGGTCCTGTCACCTTCTCAATCATGTACATGATATAAGGTGCATAGGCACAGGACCTATTGGGAGTGATAGAGATGTCCACAATGTAATTGTAGATGTACTCAAAGACATTGAAGGTTCTTTTCTTGCTTATCACTTTCATCAAGGTCCTTAGGGTCCTTTGTATTGTCCCTGCATCTCCATCCTTTGGAGGTATGGTCTTTCTCAAAATCCTGTTGAGCACGACAAAAAATGGCTTCAAGTACTTGGTAGTAGGAGGTACATATGGCATTCTTGTATCATACAAGAATCCCATCTCATTCTTCTCCAAAGGCTTTAAGTTGTGAATGACAAGCTCATTTTCCAATGTATGTTCAAGGTGAAGTATCTTGGCAAATACCTCATAGGTGACACTGTATTTGGATCCATGTGTCATCTAAGTCATCTCATCCCCATCATTGCGGGCAAAGTAAAGAGTTGAGTAGAACTATGTGATGACCTCATTGTTCCAGTCATATTGAAAGGATATAAGATCCTTCAAGCCATCCCTCTCTAATGCCTCTAGGACCTCATGATAGGCCTGGCATCTCTTAGACTGCAAGTAAACAATGTTGAGCCACTGACCCTTAACAATAGGATTCTTCATCTTCATGTATACATGCTCATTGTAGTCAGCATGGAAGTTGCTCCAAAATCTTGGGTTAGAACATTGCTTTGGCTGCTCATAAACTTGATTTTTTCTGAACTTGTCAGCAAGTTCACTTCCCCTTCCAGTAAAGTCATCACTTGATGGCTGCCTGTTGCGGTGAATGGGGGTCTTTTTCTTCAATGGACCAATAGGACCACTAGCAAGTCCTTTTCCCTTGCTAACACTTCTTCTAGGAGCCGTTGAGCTTCCAACAATATCTTTGCTTTGTGCTGTCTTAACAACCACTCTCCTCCTTTTAGGACGAGAATCATCGGGAGGAAAGGATTGAGCAATGTGGTCATGTCTCTTCTTCATGACCTCAGAGGCTGACGACATCGTGCCTGACAGGAAAATCAAGGATTGATTGATGAGATGGATTGTAGATTTTGTGGAAATAAGAAGTTAGAGGTTCAATTGACAGGTAACCGAACTTATCCGTTTTCAGAATACGGACTTGTCTGGAATACCGGACTTGTTCGCACCCGATACCGGACTAGTCCGAACCTGCTGAAGAACCCTAATTTCTATTTTCAATAAATCTAGCACCAAATTGATGCAAAACAAGGAGGGATACACTCGGAATGCATCGAGAAAGGTAATGCATGCCCTAGGAATCAGAAAAATTGAGCAAAAGTAGAGGAAATATGAGAACTCGAGTTGAGAGAGATTTTACCGAAAAAGTTAAGATTTGAGTCGAAACGCGAAGTTTGATCCAGATGAGTCTGGAGAGAGGAATCCACGCATCGAGGAGAAGATTTCCCGTGGAGAGGAATTTGATTTTGTTGGCCAAAATCGAAAATCACCTTGGGGGCTAGGGTTTGAGGAGTGAGAAGCCAAAAGTGCTTGTGAGGGGAAGAGAGCACTAACAGGTGCGGGTATATACTTTCTAAACCTGGTCATACGGAGTAGTCCGGTGTAGGACAGGACAAGTCCGGTATGGTAGATCTGTCCGGACTAGTCTGAGGGAGCGGACTAGTCCGGTGTTGACACTGGACTAGTCCGGGTCAACTGGACAGATAAGAGTAGAAATCAGGGAAATATTAGGAATTTGATCTAATAGTGATCTAAGGATATAATTTTCACAAATAATCTTGATGAACATGCCTAGTAAGCAATCAACAATTAGACAATGGTCATTATTCATCAAGATTCACTAATTTAAATAGTTTTCAAGAGAAAATCAAGTAAGGGCTAGTTTCTTGCAAAGTAAGTAAGATTTTGAGGACTCAAGCAGGTATGCAATGTTTCAATCCACGTTCTGAGAGTCAAGTATATTTAGTTCATTCCTAAGCTCACAAAAGTGTTTTTCATCAAGTGGCTTGCTGAAGATATCAGCTAGTTGTTTCTCAGTTTTGACATGGGAAATGGCTATGTCTCCTTTGACTGAATGGTCTCTCAAAAAATGATGTCGGATATCAATATGTTTGATCCTAGAGTGCTCAATAGGGTTATGTGCAATCTTAATCGCACTCTCATTGTCATAAAGGAGAGGAATACAATTCATATTGTAATCGTAGTCCCTTAGAGTTTGTCGCATCCAAAGGAGTTGTGCACAACAACTCCTGGCTGCAACATACTCCGCTTCGGCTGTGGACAAGGCAATGGCGTTTTGCTTCTTGGAGGACCAAGAAACTAGGGACCTGAATTGGCAAGTCCCGGAGGTACTTTTTTTATCCACTTTGCATCCGGCATAATCTGCATTGGAGTATCTAATGAGATTGAACTTTGAACCTTTAGGATACCAAAGGCATAGGTTAGGTGTATGAACTAAATATCGCAAGATCCTCTTTATGACTGTCAAATGACATTCCTTAGGATTGGCTTGAAACCTTACACACATACAAACACTCAACATAATATCAGGCTTAGATGCACAAAGATAAAGTAGAGAGCCAATCATGGAACGGTATACCTTTTGATCCACGTTAGGTCCATCTTCATTAAGGTCTAAATGTCCATTTGTTGCCATGGGAGTCTTTATAAGCTTCGCTTTGTCCATGCCAAATTCCTTGAGAATGTCTTGGATGTACTTTGTTTGGCTTATGAACGTTCCTTCCTTTAGTTGTTTCACTTGGAATCCCAAAAAGTATCTCAACTCTCCCATCATGGACATCTCGAATCTATCTGTCATGATTTTACTAAACTCTTGACAAAAAGATTTGTTAGTTGAACCGAATATGATATTATCAACATAGATTTGACAAATGAATAGATCATCATTAAAGTGCTTGGTAAAAAAGGTGTAATCAACTTTACCAATTTTGAAGCCGTTTTCAATTAGAAAATCTCTAAGGCACTCATACCAAGCTCTAGGAGCTTGTTTGAGGGCATAGAGAGTCTTACGTAGTTTGAACACATGGTTGGGGTACTCTTGATCTTCAAACCTAGGGGGTTGCTCCACGTACACCTCCTCCTTGATAGGTCCGTTGAGGAAGGCGCTTTTGACGTCCATTTGATACAGCTTGAAATCATGGTGAGTAGCATATGCAAGTAATATACGAATTGATTCAAGCCTAGCTACGGGAGCAAAAGTCTCATCGAAATCCAAACCTCGACTTGTGAGTAACCTTTAGCCACAAGTCGTGCCTTGTTTCTTGGTACGACTCCGGTTCGTCTTGCTTGTTGCGGAAGACCCATTTAGTGCCGACGATGTTAGACTTTGGTCTTTCAACAAGTTCCCATACTTCGTTCTTCTTGAAGTTGTTCAATTCTTCTTGCATCGCTATCATCTAGTCTGGATCTCTTAGTGCATCTTCAACCTTATATGGTTCTAAAGAGGATACAAAATAATAGTATTCACAAAAATTAGCTATACGAGATCGAGTTGTCGCTCCCTTTTGGATATCACCAATTATGTTGTCGACGAGGTGATCTCTTTGTATGCTTTGGTGTACTCTTGGATGTGGCACTTGTGGTGTTGAATTCTCATGATCATCATCTTCTTTGCCCCCCCCTGGATAGTTGCCATCATTAATGCTTTGATCATCTTGTTGATCTTCATGATCTTTATTTTGTGCAAGAGCTCCCCCTTGATCATAGCTCTCTTGTTGAGGTTCATCTTGAGCACTTGATTCTTGTGATTGTTCTTGAGGTCAAATATCACCAAGTGCCATTCTCCTCAACGCTTGACATGGAGCTTCTTCTTGATATAGCACACACTTATCAACTTGCTCCGCTTGGGAGCCATTAGTTTCATCGAACACTACGTCACGTGCCACTTCAACAAGTCTAGAGACCTTGTTGAGGACACGATAAGCGTAGGAGTTCGAATCATAACCAAGCAAGAAACCCTCATCGGACTTCAAAATGAACTTCAAGGTTCTAGGCTTCTTGTTTAGAATATAACATTTTGAACCAAAAACTCGAAAGTATGAAATATTTGGTTTGTTACCAGTGAGTAGTTCATATGAGGTTTTCTTGAGTAGGTGATGAAGGTACAGTCGGTTTGTTGCATGACAACCGGTGTTGATAGCTTCAGCCCAAAATCGGTCAGAGGTCTTGTATTCGTCAAGCATTGTCCTTGCCATCTCAATGAGCGTTCGGTTCTTCCTTTCGGCTACCCTATTTTGTTGTGGGGAGTAGGGTGTCGAAAGTTCATGCTTTATTCCTTCTTCATCTAGATATTTATCAACTTGTGTATTCTTGAATTCTGTTCCATTATCACTTCTTATGTTCTTGATCGTCAATGAGAATTCATTTTGGGCTCGCATGAGAAACTTCTTGGGTGTTCCTTGAGTTTCTAACTTATCATGCAAAAAGAAAACCCACGTGAAGCGTGAAAAATCATCAACAATGACTAAACCATATTTATTACTGCCGATGCTTATTAAGCAATTGGACCAAATAGGTCCATGTGGAGGAGCTCGAGCGTCTTGTTGTACTCATGACATTCTTTGCGGGATGAGGTGCTCCTACTTGCTTCCCGGCTTGGTACGCGTTACAAGGTCTGTCTTTCTCAAAAACAACATCCTTCAAACCTCAGATGTGATCGCCCTTTAGAAGTTTTTGTAGATTTCTCATACCAATATGTGCTAGCCGTCTATGCCACAGCCATAGTTTTTGAGATATGGACAAGAGGTTATAATCTAAGGAATCAACATGTAAAACATCAGAAAGTGCGGTTGTGATGAAATAGCTATTTTACCGGTACCTAGCACCTTTCCTTTACTATTATCACCAAAACAGATGCCTTTTCTTGAGTCTTCATTTTGTTCATACTCCACGAACATTTTTCTTTCTCCGGTCATGTGATTCGTGTATCCACTATCTAGCACCCATTTTGCTCCACCGGATGCATATGCATTTCTTTTTCCTTCCTTGGCCATTAGGCATGTGTGGTTGGTGTCCTTTCATGCTCCTATGGTTGGGAAGAGAGTGGACTTCATCGTAGGCTTCTTGATAGCTATAGTGGCCATCTCCTCTTCTTTTTCAGATGAGGACTCATCATTGGAGTCCCATTCCTTCCCTAGATGTGCTTGGCCATATTGCTTCCTTTTCTTGAATATTTTCTTTTGTTGAGACTTGTTGTCTTTACTCTTCCTCTTATTGTCTTCATGTGGACAATCCACCATGAAATGATCATATTCTCCACAATTGTAGCATGCACGCCTCGTCTTGGATCTTTGTCTCTCCTTATATCTTCCTTCATTTGAGTTACCACCCTTTTTTCTTCTCATCATTTTCTTGAAGTTTTTGATGAACAAGATCATGTCTTCATCATCGATATCAGTGCATTCATCATCACCATCATCGCCCTCAGGAGCTTCTCGAGTTTCTTTTGATGTTGGCTTGCAAGTAGCTTTTAGTGCAACTTCTCTCTTCTTTGCCGAGGTAAGGTCGGCAAGTTCCTTGACATGCTTGGCTTCCTTCTCCATCATTTCAAAGTTGATGCCAGGAATCTCATCTGGGGTCATTTTGTGAAACCCGGGACTTTCTCTAATCATGGAGTAGAGTTTCAAGTTACGAGGCATAAATGCTCTAAGAATCAATTTGACCACTTCATGATCCGTCCACTTCTTGCTACCATAGGCTCAGATCTTATTGATGAGAGATTTTAGTCGATTGTACATCTCTTGGGGTGATTCACCTTCTTCGATAGCAAACCTTCCCAATTCACCTTCTATCATTTCAATCTTAGCTTCACGCACATGACGATCTGTGCGGTTTTGAGAGTGTCCCAAATTTCCTTAGCAATTTCGAGTCCATCCACCTTGGTGAACTCGTCTAGGCTCAATGATGAGGTGCTTACTGCTGTGGCTTGAGCATTTTGATGAATAGCTTGTTCTTGATCTAGGGTTAGCTCTTCATCATCATCAGGTATATCTAGATCTGTACACATTATATGCCAAAGACTTGGGTTAAGAGATATAAGGTGCATTTTCATGTTTTGTTTCCACATTGTATAATCGTTTCCATCAAAGTAAGGTGGTTTGCCTAATGGAATTGACAAGTAATGATTATTTGAATTTAAACGCTCATAGTTAAAAGGATATCAGGAGTAGTCTTTGTGACTACCCCCTTTTTGCTTTTTGTCTTCAATCTTATTCCCTTTGGGGGAGAGTGCCTTCTTCCGCATAAGTGCCTTTAGTTGGAGCATCTCCTCATCATCATCCTCGCAGTCTTGAATGGCATTGAGGAGCTTCTCCAACTTTTAGTTTCCTTCGTCACAACCATTTTCATGGTTGAAGCCCTTGGGTTCAACTTTGATTTCCGACATCGTCTCTTCTAGCGGTGATTCTCTTTTGAAGAGTTAGGCCCTGATACCAATTGAATGTAGCCTAGAGGGGGGGTGAATAGGCTCTTTGAATTTTTTTAATGAGAAACACTTAGCGAACAGATCAAATCCAGGTAGGCCGGACTAGTCCGGTATGGTGTGGACTAGTCCGGTATGAGCGTAATTAAAAAGTTAAATTTAGACATATTCTTACTTCAAGTATTTATGCAGCGGAAAGTAAATGACAACTTGAGTGTAATCAGTAAGAAACAACAACTATCAAGTTTAACAAAATATATCGATGTAAATCAAATGAGTACTAGCAAACCCTAATTGATAATCGAAAGAAGAATAAGAATACACGAGACAAGGTTTTTATCCCGAGGTTTGATTCCACCGAGGAATCTATGTCCTCGTTGAGGAGTCCACCAAGGACGGGGTCTTCATCAACCCTTCCATCGTTGAATCGTCACAAAGGACGTTTTGAATCCACTAACCACACACAGGGTAAATAATCGTATGTGGGGCATTCTCACAATTTGAGTGCCCCCACAAGATTCTCCCACACACACACACACAGAGAGAACAATGATCAACAGTTGTGTGAGAGAAAACAAACCAACAACTCAATATCGAGAAGAACGATTCACTCCTTGATCTGATCCCTAATCCTCAAAGATCTGATCTTTTTAGGCTTAGAATGTGTGGAGAGAAGTGTTTTTGTGCTGTTGGAACATGTGACGGCGCTAGGGTTCGTGTTTTTTTTAATGTGTGGCCGTGCACCTCTATTTATACAAATCTTCCAAAAGTTACCGTTAAGGTTTCCTAGCAGTTGGACTAGTTTGCTCTGTTGACCAGACTAGTTCGGTGTGCTGTGTATAATTTACGTGAGGCATGCGGCATAGTGGAAACCCTAATTTAAAGTGGTTATAGAAAGTTTAACTGACTAGTCTGGTCCACGAGCAGACTAGTCCGATGCAAGGTGAATGGCCGGTTCCAGAGAGTTGAACGGATTTGTACCGTGCGTGAGCGGACTAGTCCGGTTCCTTGTGTTAAGCTGGCTCCAAAGAGTTGAACGGACTAGTCCGGTCCCCGAGCGGACTAGTCCGGTGCACTGTGTAAAAGCGGTTCCAGAGAGTTGAACGAACTAGTCTGGTGCGTGAGCGGACTAGTCCGGTTCCTTGTGTTGTGAAGCAACAGAGAGTTGAACGGACTAGTCCGGTTTCTGAGCGGACTGGTCTGGTGCACAGTGAGTGATTAGGATATGTTTTAAGCCCTTACTCCTACACAAAGATTTTGAGCTCTTAGGATGTGTCGCTCACATACATCCTATACGAGTAAGTCTACATTGCGCTTTGTTCATGGATCGGTCTTTTTTCTTCATCACTTCATTTTTCACTTTTTGAGTGCACCAATCCTATCTTACACGAGTTAATCTACATTCATCTCAACAAGTTCATTAGTATCTCAATTTGTTTGTCATCAATCATCCAATACCCACAAGGGAATGCCTAGATGCACTTTCAGTAGAGTCTTGGGCACCGGACATGTGGCAGCTCCGGAGCCCACCCTGGTGGGTAGGGGTGGTTTGGAGCCCGTGGACACGTGTCTGCGCCGAAGCCCTCCTTGGCTTGGAGTGAGGTCCTGGAGCTCTGGGCACGTGGCGGTACCGAGACTCCGTGTGGCGGAAGGTCGGGTACGGCACCGTAGGGCACGTGGTAGTCTTGGAGCCTCCTCTGACTGGTAGCCAGTCTCTTGTTCGTGGGGCACATGGCAGCTCCGGAGCTCTCCCTTGCAGGAGGTTGAGCCCGAAGCCATAGGACATGTGCGAGACCTTGAGCCCTTCTTAGCTGGCAGTTGGGCCTACCATGCAGGTTGGGCCCTCTCCTTCTGGACACATGCTGACGTGTCTTCTTTATCCTGGTAAGCTGGGGTACCCGGTCTTCAGGGTACCGACAGTGGCCCGCGACCTACCTGGACAGAGACGAAGGCTCTGCAGGTAGGGCCCCCATCAGGTTCTCCCGAGGCTCGTACACTTGTTTGCTTGTCATAGTCATTCCTTTAGGCCCACGGCAGCGCGAGGTCCTCCCGTCACCCGTAAGGAGCCTATCGCCGTAGAGACCATAGGATCTCCTCGTTGCCTGTTGTAGACATCTGCACGCATCCTTCTTGTCCGATGTAGGAGTCTGGACGTCTTGCTCGCCTTGACCACTCGTGATGGCTCCCTGTAGGTGTGCCCAAATGTTCGGGGGCACCTACCAGATTGGCGCAAGACCCTAGCTCCGGGCCCCCTGGGAGGCACCGGCCTTGCAAGTCCGGGGCGCCCCCTGGGTGAGCTGGTGCTCTAGACTTGTCTCCACGAACCGAAGCCCTGTGGCCTGCACAATCAGTAGAAGGAGGTAACCGTGCCGAGTAGTTGTATTTTATCTGCGCACTGGCTACATTATGGCTTAGGTCCTTGACTAAGCTACGGGGCCTGGACAATTCGGTGTAGTAGTATCCGGACCATGGTTACCAGCCTGCCCAGGGTGGTGTGCCGTCCGGGCCCCCAACACTTGGTTGTTGCGCTGAAGAGGCAGAATGTGCATGCTTTGGGTATAGAACCAGACTAAGCAGTCTACACACACTGGACCTTCCGCTGGCATGGCATTCTGAAGGGAGGGGCAACCTTTAGGTGCCACGGGAACCGAGCAGGAAGGTAACCAAGGGAGTCCGGAGATAACACAGGTGTCTCAGGTGCTCCCGCCTTGTAGCGGGACAACATAATTTCAGTCAAGAGCGAAATAGAGAAAAACAACTATGTACATGTCAAAAGGCATGCAGGAACATACACAAGTTTTAGAGGAAAATTGCATGAATATAGATGTACACAGGGTAGGACAAGAGTTTTCTTTATCATGGTACTACATAGAAGGAGTGAGGCTGTACTGGAGGTCAACGACCCGCCCTGGGTGACAGGGGTAGCCGGATGTAAGGGCCTTAGTTTTTGACACATGTTTGAAGTGTCATCACCACACACACACCTCATTTGAAGCAAGTTGATAAACACATTTGAAGAGCAAGTAACCACCATCAACATGCTCATTAGAGAACAAACTCAGATATTACAAAGGTGGTATTTCCCACATGTGATATACAGGGGCTAGGCATATGAAAACTCCTACACAGTGCTAGGAATGTCCATGCCAAGTTTCACCCAAATTCAAAACCTTTTTGAGGTCATTTTGGGTATAGCTAGAAAGAGGGTTGTTTGAACTCAAATTCAAATTCAAACTGATTTTATCCCATGAGTTCAAAAGTGGGAGGCATATTTTTGCTCAGCACATTTTTGTGAGCTCACATACCAATTTTCACTCCATTTGGAGTTGAGCTTGACATGAGTTAAATGTAGCAAATTCAAACCTTATTTGAATTTCAAACTACATGTGTGCTGAAATTTAGTCAAACCCAAACCAATTTGAATTCTACCCCATTCAAATGGCTCAGGGGCAGATAATTCAAATACTGGAGGTTAGTTTGGTCTCTACTGTTTAGAGCAGTAGAGCAAAGTTAATTTCAGAGGTTAAAACCCCAGGTGGGACCCACATGTCAGCCACTGAGGCAAAAGAAACCGACTGAGAGCTCAGCTCGGGTACGCGCGCGCTGCAGCGACCGCCACGGCGAAGAAACGGCGAGGACAGCAGCTGCTTGCCGCCCTCGGCCGGTGAACCGCCTCGCAGGGTCCTTATCTACGCGCCCGAGCGATCGCAGGGGGTGTTCACCGCTGCCTCGACGCATTTCCACCCAGAAAGCCGAAGCTCCTCGCCGCTCGGTTGAATTTTTGGTTCCTCATCGCCCGGTCGATCCAGTGATCCTCCCGGCGATCGGAGACCAGCACCAGGTGCGCCAAGCCATCTTCGACACCCTCGCGTCGGTTCCAGGCTCGGAGCAGTCCTCCCCGAGCTCCACCGCGGCGATCCTTCCTCTGCCGGTTCAGCTCGAGCCGCCGCTGCGGGAACCATCCTTCCGGCCACCACAGCCCACCAATCACCGAGCTGTGAACAGCAAAGAGGTTCGCCTTCAGTCCCTCTTTCATTCCCGCAAGCTTCGGCGGCGTGACAAACACTGCTCAGGCCGGAATTTCGTGTTTTCGCGACGGTGTGCAAAAGTGGAGTCGGCACCGATCAGAGAAATTCGTAAGCCACACTGCATCACCCATCCTCTCATGGAGAGGATCACTTAGGAGCAGGAACAACTAAGAACCATGGAGGGAAACCGCTGTTCTTCAAGTTTTAGTAGAAATCCCAATTTCCGGCCTAGGTCGGGCGGTGACAGCCCAACACAGCCCTTCCCGAGCTCCGTGGAGCTCATGTCGACCTTTCCTATGGTCCACTGATGCTCGACGACCCTTAGCTCGATCGGGTGAGGTGCTAGGGAGGACGGGCAACACGACCGAAGTTCTCCCGAGGCTGCTGCTCGTCGCCGACCATGTGCCGGCCATTTTCATGACGAGCTGAGCCCGGAATCGTGTTCCCCTAGTGAAAATAGGCAGGGGCGGCCGGAATCATGAAGCTTGGAGCTCCACAGAAGCTGTCGGCGAGCTCTCCGGCGAGGTATCCCGACGGCAGAGCGCGGGCGGCGGGAGGTAGACGAAGGGGTGGACCCCAGCTGTCAGCGGCAGATATTTTAAATCGGGATCGGGCTGCGGCTCAGATTCGGTGTGCTGGCACGCAAAAACCCCGTAGACCCCGGTGTGCCGACGCCTCAGCGCGCAACACGTGTCCCCGTGGCCCACCGGCAGATTTAAACTTTTCCCCGATTTTCAGATTTCATTCAAACTTCAAATCCTCATAACTTTGGCTAGGAAGCTCCAAATCGAGTGAACCAAATTTTGTTGGATTCAGCTCTCTGAGCACTTTCCAGAAAATCAAGTTTCACTTCATAAAATCCTTATTTCTCCAGAATTAATTCCTCAAATTTAAATTATTTGGAATTTTAACTGGAGAATCCCTTGGGGGGAAATTCTGAAATTTTGCCGGGATGTTCACCAAAATATCCCTGAACTACCATAAAAATTTCAGCTCCATTTGAGCTCATTTGATCCACCTAATGGTGTGATTAGTGAAACTGTTCCAGGGAGAATAGAAAATGTTCCGAAACATTTTCAGAAATTTCTCTGAAATTGTTTAGCTCATATCTTTAGCTAGGAACCTTCCAATTAAGTGAGACCAATTCCATTAGAACCCTCTTAAAACCTAGTTTTCAGAATGTCATGGCTTGTTCCATAAAAATCCCTAGAGCACCCAAAGAGTTCCAATTAAGGTCAAGGACATAATTAATTGTGGAGGGCTCAAATGAGCTTTGCTACAACTAAAACTTGACCAAGTCTCTGTTTAGGTTGTAACCAAGCCACAGTAAAGGTTTCACAGTCTTTGAGTCTGTCTAGTGAGACTTAGAAGGTTTACAAGTTTAAAACTCAATTCAGATGCATTAAATTAATACATGTACTTCTTGTATCATGTAGTCGCTAAGGTCGAGGAGGAACCCGAAGTCCTAGACTTCGTTACTCCGGAGGAGCAGCTAGCCTACGACCAAGAGCAGCAAGGCAAGCTCCGGTTTGCATTAACCTTTTTTACAAATTTTTATTGTTTTGAGCACATACTTGAATACTATTATTCCTTGCATTAGAGTCTTGTTTGGAAACCCAATTGCATAGCCAAGAAAACCATGGATTGGGTTTAGGATTTCAAACCCCGTTAGCTACTGCACTGCTAAGTTAGGGTAGGACTCGGTACAAGTCGAGTAGTTGGAACTACTCGCGAGCATAGGCTAGAGGCACTCGACTCGGGTAGAGATAGCACATGATACACATGGCAAGAAAGATGAGACCGAGCGGAGAGTAAGGGCAGCAGGACTTTGGGGCATGGGTGCTATAGCTCCGCTTGTGTCGATTGAGGACCGAGCCGTGTGCGGGCCTGTTGAACAAGCTAGAACAGTACCTAAGACCTACCGGCTATATGGGAACCGGGAAACCGATGTAACTCGGGTAGCTGGGTGTTGAGGCATAGCTGGTCGTTCAGAGGGTAGGTTGAGAGCTTGAGGTGTAAATCGGCTGGCGGCACTGAGATGCGCATGCAGAGACCTCTTGCTCGGGATGGTTGGACCGGTTCAACATTTGGCTGACAGGTGAAAGGTAGTTGCGTACGACGTCCGTGATGGTTGTTGTAGGCAACATCGAGTATGGGCGTACGTGACGGGTTGTTCGGGTAACCCTGCAGGTGTAAATCAATTATAATCGCCGTCCCTCGTGGTCAGTGAGTACCACTTGTTCACTGTACCATGACGTAGAAAGAACATGCTAGTTACATGTTAAAATGTTGCTGATTGAAAGATGGACCTGATTGCTAATGATTTGCTGTAGTCTAGAGCTAACTAAAGTTCTTTTCAACTTTGGGCAAAGTACATGAGAGAAATGTGTTTCTTGTTTGATTGCGGCTCTCTCATGTGCCTTAGCGTAAGGTTCTCCACAACCTGCTACTAAAACTTGAAAGTAAGGTTCTACTAATTAGGCGAGTCCTTGCAAAAGATTTTTACCTCATGTAACCTATCAACCCTCATGTAGAAGTTCCATGTTTAGGAGAGACGGGTCAGTCTTGCTGAGCCTTTGTGCTCACTGCTTGTGTTTGAAGCTTATGCAGGGTTCTATGAGGAAGGGACTCCCGAGGAGGAGACGGAACCCCAGGAGGGGAACCCCGTCGAGTGGGAGTCGTGCACGCCACCGTGTTAGTGTGCGTGCGTGCTAGCAAGGACATGTTCACGGGCTGAACGTGAACTTGATGTATAGTCTACGCCCGTGAGTGTAGACTGAACCTATTTTGATGTAAAAATGTTCATAAACCACTTTATGTAATAAAAGTTTTGCTTCCGCTTTGTACCTTTGATGTGTGTTATTCGGTGCTGTGCAACGCAGCACCCCTCAGCGTGATCCTGGCTCGACAAGACCGTGGGGTCGTGTCAGCGTTGGTATCAGAGCTCGCTTGAGGCTTAACGCACTACAAAGGTCATCCTTTTCAAAAATCCAGTGAGGAACGAGTTAGTAGCCCATATAAGGATGTTATTAGTGTATAGAAAGTGACATACTAACATATTTGTCTATGTCGGAAAATCGTGTATCTCGGGACGTTTATGTCTTGGGGGGGTGCATGTAAGCACTGTCCACCAGTGCGCACAAGCTGAAGGGTGGAGCCCCACGGGTGGCAGGTAACCCGACCCGCTTTAGTATCCTCTACGACTCTTCATGTCATTTGGGATATTCGAGCAACGTCTCTCCCTGGCGTGCGTGGTGCAAATTGGGAGACCCCGTCACGTGGTCAGTAACGTGAACACGTAGCTCAAGGCGTGTTTGGCTTGAGAACATCCGGGCGAGTGATGACGGCTGGGTGTACGAACTGTATGGATACCGGACTCGGTGTGCAGCCGAGTCTGACGATTGTTTGAGTTTTCTGCAGGTAGTCTGACCACGAAACAGTAGACGTGTAGCATCCGTGTGTGGGTGACGTTTAGTGCCACTGAACTAACGAAGCCGGCTAAGTCCGGTATAGGTTTTTCTTTGTGAGGACGTAGTACCGACATGATCTGGTGACGCATCGACGTCACACCCCACTAAATGAACCACTTCATTGTAAAACTTGAAAGTTTTAATCTGGTGCATTAAAAATTTGCTGTAACCTCTTCCCTTAATCAGGATATTCAAAGTTAACAAGTTTTCAACTTATCGGTTGTTAAGGACAGAGCACTCTGTTTTCAGCTGAATCAAGGCTGAAGTTAATCAGAGGTTAGAGGTTGAGTTCTTTCAAGGTTGGGGTCATATGATACATTTCTGGAAAGCTTTAGAAGAGTTTTACAACTTTTCTTTGTAGGTCCAGAGGTGTTTCATCCCTTAATCAATCGAAAAATGCAGTAGAGTTGAAATTGTCCAGAAAACAGGGCAGAGCAAAGACTCTCTGTAAACTCTCTGTAAATTGAGCATAACTTCCTGCATAAAAATCCAAAAATATAAAATGAGGTAGTTCTGTAAAGATTAGAAGATGGGTTACCACTTTGTAACAGAAAGTTTTGTCAGATTGGGAGCAGAATTAACTGGAATTCTTGGATCAAATCAGTACCTAAAGCAGGGAGGTGCTGTCCAATTTTCTCCAGAAATTCTGTTAAATTTGACATCTCATAACTTTTGAACCAGGACAGATCTTAGACCAAGCAAATACTTTCTGGAAAGCTATTGAAGGTAGCTTCAACTTTGATGTTGAGCTCCAGAATTGGTTTTGCTTTTAGCATGGCCTAAATCAGGTTGAAATGGAAACTGGTCAGGGCTGTCATGTTGGACAGCAGATCAGCAGTCAAATTTCTTTAAATTTGAACTATGTTTCCAAGTTTTATGGGTTCAATGACATGTTTTGTGTTATAACTCAATGGTTTACTGTTCAAATAAATATTTGACATTTCTCAAATATATTTTTACAGATGATAGCGGATAAACAGTTCGAGAACTGGTGGGTGGAGTCTCAATGTTCTTACCACAGCGGCTATCCGGAAGCATTATGGCAGATGCTTCAATATTTCGGGTACAACCAGATGCCGCAGTACTTCGCCAAGGAAGAAGGCGAGGAGGGGGAACAAGACGTGGACAATCCATGTCGAGGTTCCTGCAGGACCTACGCCACCCAGGTGGGCGCCGTTCACCGTCACGGTGAGAGGTAGACAACCCGAGGGAAGGTGGCAAGTGGCAGCCCGTGACACCATGTCACGTTTCTGCCAGCTACACGTGAGAGCAATGGAGGGCACTCCATACGCGCTCGTTCCGGTGGAGGGACGGGCTCATCATGTGTGGGAAGGGAGGTACCAGGAGGCAGCCGATCCGGGTTGCCCAAGGTACAACCCCGTGGAGGCGAACCTCAGCCTCCAAATGAGGGCAGGAAAAGCCGTGATGGACAGCCAAGCTGTTCATACGGAGCATCTCGCCGCAAAGCTCAAGGAAAGCGCAAGCCGTGGACATCATTTCGAGAGTGCTCACAACCCACTCCGCAATGTGCTCCTTCCGACGATCAAGTAACTGAACGAACAACATAATCAGTTGCATCGTCTGAAGAAGGCGAAGAAGAAAAGCCGTGTCAACATCGCGGCGTTGCAAGAGCTGGTGCAGACTTTAACCCATTACAATGAGGACCTTACTCAAGAGCGGGACGACGCTATTGAGGAAGGGCAAGGCTGGGAAGAAGACTACAAACAGGCTATGGACGAGGTGCATGCATTGCAGGACCTCGTACCTCCGGTATTGGGCATACCGGTGGTCTTGGGTCTTCCGGCAATGGGAGAACCTGAGATGGGAGAAGAGGTGGTAGATCCAGAACCACCAGCAGAGGTACCGGACGAGGACGACCTGCAGGAGGTTGAGTTCTACTCCGAGTAGGGGGTTACAGTTGCCAAGTAGGGCAGCTAGAGTAGTGTAACCCAACTTTTGTAATCGGTGACATGTCATGCAGGCAGTAGCGTATGTATAGGTAGTGACGACATGAGAACGACTTCTCGGAGAACCGAGAATAATGTATCTTGTATAAAGTTTATGCTTTATCAATATATGTGAATGTTGTGCAAATTATTCATGTGTCACTTCAATACCTACTGTTGCATATGGAATTTTTAGTATGACATGTGCTAATCGCTGCTGTTTTGAATTTCAGAATGACTCGTACTCGTGCCAACCCGGACGTTGGGGGTACTAGCCATGGGGGAGAGACCACCCAACAGCCTCCCGAGGACTCCTCGGGACAGCAGCAGCAACAGCAGCAAAAGCAAACACCGCCACCGCCACTGCCAACGGTTACATTGGCCGACATCGTCGCGGCAATGGCGGGTTCTCATCAGCAGCACACGGAGTTGCTGCAAAATCTCATCGCCAATACGTCTCACCCAGAGACACGTCAAGATCGTGAGGAGCGTCAACAGATCTCCTACTCCGACTTCCTAGCGACTCATCCCCCGGTATTCTCAACGGCGGATGAACCCCTCGATGCGGACAACTGGCTCCGCATGATAGAGATAAAGTTCAGGCTGCTCCAACTAAGTGAGCAGCGCAAGACTCAATTCGCAGTCCAACAGCTCCAGGGATCCGCGAGTGCGTGGTGGGCAAACTTTTGTGCTTCACAGCCCACCGACCGAGTTATGACCTGGGCGGAGTTCCGGACGGCCTTCAGGGCCTATCACATACCGTCGGGTCTGATGAAGAGGAAGACGCAGGAGTTTCTACACCTGCAGCAAGGGAGCCGGAACGCGCTGGAATACTCAAGGGCGTTCAACAATCTTGCGCTCTACACGTCGTATCACGCCGATACCGACGAGAAGCAGCGGGACCACTTTTACCAGGGGCTTAACCCACTCCTGAAGGACAAATTGGCGATGTTCAATCGCGGCAGCCTCAACGACATCATTGATGCTGCGATTGTCCAGGAGGACTCCGGCAAGGAGTTAGCGGCGGCGGAGAGAAAGCGAAGCGCGCCGCAAAGCAGCGGAGAAGGAGGCGGTCCTTCTCAGAAGTTTCGGATGGTGAATCGCCCGCCATCAGGTCCACGCTGGCAGCCACCACAGAGGTCGATGCCGTTCCGCAGTCAGCCGTACTCTTCACCGGCATTCAGGCCGGCACTGCCAGTACCACCTCCACAACAACAACAGCAGCAGCGGGCGATGCCGTGTGCATATGCACCTCAGCAGCGCATGCTGGGCTTTCGTCCCCCGAGCACCGCACAGGCAGCGGCCACATGCTACAAATGTGGTCGGCCAGGACACTTCGCCAGCAGTTGTCCGGAGAGGCAAGGCGGCGGAGTTGCACCGCAGTTTCCGGGGAGGAATCAACCCCGGAACCCTACTAATGTGCGGCGGGCAAACCCTAATACCGGCACTGTCCACCAGCTTGCCATAGAGGACGTGCCAGAGGGTGAGCCAATCCTTGCGGGTATGTTCCAACTCCACCAGCATCCTGCCATAGTATTGTTTGATTCATGCACCACGCATAGCTTCATTAGCCAAGCTTTCATTGATAAATATAGCTTGCAAATACTACCCACCGATAGTCCTTATGTGATCTGTTCACCGGGTGGCAGCAAGCATGATGGTTCCAAAAGCGCCATTATGCTTAGCGGGTAGAGTATACCCTACGTCTCTCATAATTTTAGAGGGACAAAAGGTCGATGTCATCTTAGGGATGTCGTGGTTAACCCGCCACGGCGCTGTTTTAGACACCGTCCTCCGCATTGTGCACTTAAACTCAGAAGTGCACGAATCTCACTCCTTATTTCTGGACAGTCCAGAAATAAAACTTCCAAGTGTCTATCAATCCACAACCATCAGATTGGAAGATATTCCAGTGGTCCAAGAGTTCCCTGACGTGTTCCCGGATGATTTGCCGGGGATGCTGCCCGATAGAGAGGTGGAGTTCAAGATTGAACTTGCACCGGGAACCATGCCAATATCCCGAAGGTCGTACAAGATGGCGCCCAAGGAGTTGGCTGAACTGAAGACTCAGCTCACGGACCTCCTGGAGAAGGGTTTTATTGTAACACCCCAAAACCTGCTAAAGAGGGGAATTTAAATTTTTGGACGTAATGCATGTGGTGAAGTAATTCCAATTCAAACTGGAATTCAAATTTAAATCAAAACAGAAAAAGAAAAGGAAAAAGAAAAAGAAAAACGGCCAGTAGGCCGAAACCCATCTCAGCCGGCCTAAAATCCGCGCCTGCTTCCCTTCCCCCTCCCTCTCTCTCTGACGCGCAGGGCCCGCTTGTCATCTTCTTCCCCCCTCCCCCACGCGCCCCAACTACCCCGATCTTCCCGCGCCGATCGCGGCTGCTCCAACCGGTTTCCACGCCCGATCTTCGGCAGGACGCTACTGCATATCCAAACCAACCCTCCGCCGCCCTCCCTCGCCCATTTAAACGCTGAAATCCACCCCTTTTTCCTCCCCGATCAACTCGTTTCAGTTCCCGGTGAGACCGAGACCCCCTCCGTCGTTTTCTCTCAACCCTTGCCCGTTTTCTCTGATCTAACGCGTGTATGGTGTTCCACCGCCGCCGGGGAGCTCGC
Organism: Neostapfia colusana; assembly: GCA_030760725.1. NCBI lineage: Eukaryota > Viridiplantae > Streptophyta > Magnoliopsida > Poales > Poaceae > Neostapfia > Neostapfia colusana. The sequence goes on from JASWHV010000017.1 coordinate 54,754,637, forward strand.
AGGTGACGGAAGTTCCGGGAGTTTGCGCCCCCGCCACTGCTTCGACGAGCACCGAAGGCCATCGCCGTTGAAGCTCGCTGCCGACCCCATCTAGCCACGTAGGGATCAAGAAAACCACTGAGGTGAGGCCCCCTGCCTCCCCTCTGCCGTTTGCTACCAAAAAGGGCGGGTGTTAGCGTCTGTAGATGAAGATCCGCGACCTCGCCGGCGAGATCGCACCGCTGCCGCCGTGCGCCGCCGCGCGCGCGGGCGAACTCCGGCCAGGAGCGACATGGCCTCTTGTGGGCCATCTATTAATCGTGTGGCGCATAATAGGAACCCGGCGTACCCCTTCGCAATCTAATCTTGACCCTGCATTTAAAATCGGACGGTCCACATCAGACCCGCATTATAAAGGATGGAAATCTTGCGCGCTACCCCCTGGACTTGTTAGAAAAGAATAGCTAGCCCCTGAAACCTTCTGATCTAGCCTCTGGACTTTCAGAAATTCATGTAAATTCATTTAAAAATCAGTTTTAGCCCCTGGACTTAATAAGATTTAGGAAAACCTCTCTGTTTTGTGTAAGTAGGCCCCTGAAAATTTAGGAAATGGTAAATTAGACCCTGCAGTAGGGAGGATTTGCACTTCAGACCCTATAGGATATTAAATTCAGAAATTTGAACTTGTGATTAGGATTTAAATTCAAATGGTGATGCAAACACATGTGCAAATACAAATTTAAATTTTCCTAGCACTTGGAAAACCTTTAGAATGAGTTAAAATCTGATTTTAGGCTGAAATGAGATTTGACTAAGTGCTGCCTACTTTTATTATTTCTGGAAATACATTTTTAGGCTAGGAAATAATTCTGAAAATGGGTAAAACAAATTTAATTTGATCCCCACCAGAGGGGAAGTTCAAAAATATTTTATTGAACATTTTAGATCAGAACCTATTCTGTTTAGGGGATATGTCTCACTATTTTAATATTAAAGTTCACTTTTAGGCATAGAAAATAAATCTGAAAATATAGGAAAATAGGTATGCATAATTAGAAAATGTTAAGTGAGGTCTCCAAATCCAAAAACTTCAAATTAAGACTTTGTATAAGATCTGAAAACCTATTTGGAGTAGGAAGTATCCAATGTAGAAAAGTTGTTCGAATTGGAAATTCATATATAGTGTGCAAATAGAAATCTGAATACAAAAGTTAGAAATAATATATATATATATATGTTTAAAAGTGCATGTAGGCCTAAAATCAACACATCTAGGGTAACCACAACACTTAGAAATGTGAATGACTTTCATATGTATGTATGTGTGGTTTGCATGAGTGAAAGTGTGGACTATGGCTTATGGATTGTTGTTTTCTTTTGCTATGTGTATTGGCATGAGTAGAACCAGCCCCAGAGCAGGTTCTCACCTTTCAAGACCAAGACTTTCCATTCCCAGAGCAGCAGGAAGAAGGCAAGTGTCCTTGACCACTTTGATCCTATACTAGGATGTGTAGTTAGAATTAAATTGCATTGTCAATTTGGAATATGATACCCAAGCTAGGAAGTTTCCCTAGATTTTCATTATCTTATTTCCTTGTAGCCTGGGTTGGGATTTATTTTATTATGTCATTCGTTCATATTATTTATGCTTAACCATGCTTATAATGGGATAAGTGGGATAGGAGATCATCAACTTGTTTACCTTACTCTTGAATGAGATATTATGAGTTATGTAGAGGTAGGGATCGAGGCAAGTTGGATGATTTGGTTGGTGCTGGGTGCACGAGACTCGGGTTTGTGTTTAGTACTTGCCTGGATCCTAAGGACCGGTTCATGGAGCATGTAACCTGGCTTTACCGTGCCAACCACATGCTGAGATGGGGAAGCTTGGCCAATTAATTAGGTGTATCCCTGGCGTAGTATGGGTGTTTTGGATGGTGCGGGGAATAGGTGTCAGCTGGACTACCATATGAACCGCAAGGCTCAAGAGGGGGTCACTGCAGCGGGGTTGGAGCCTCTTGTATGCTGTTAGGGGTGAAACCTCAGTGGGCCCACGCTCGTCGGGAATCCCTTTGTAAAGGCCTCGTAGTGATCTCCTGGCTACACACCTGGGAAGTGTGAACGTGGTTCGCGGCCACTGGCATAATGGAGGTTCTTTTAGTCCACCTGACAATGGGGGATGAAATCACTACATGTGGGTACAGTGGTGCAAACTCTGCAGAGTCAAAACTATCATGACAGCCGTGCTCACGGTCAAGAGCGGCTTGGACTTATTCATGATTAGAGGATGATGAATTGAAAAGTTGAGGATGTTAAGCGGGAAGCTTAACATTGGAGATGAGACTATGTTTACTTGATATTGATGATGGGTTGAGGGATTGGGACCATTTCATCTATGTAGTAATGTAGGTGCTTAATAAGCTAAGGTGATAGGGATTAATTGCGTAGTGCTGTAGCCATGAGTTCAACCTCTCCTTGCTCTAGCCATGCATGACATAACTTTCCCACACTTGCTGAGTACCAACGGTACTCAAACTTGCTTTTCTGTTGGTTTAAATTGCTGCTTAGGTCAAGGGGATGATGTGGTGTTCAATGACCAAGACTTCGGACCGAAGAAGGATTCTAGGTTCACGGAGTCCCCTGGGCAACGCCTGTGACGGAGCCCACAAGATTTATATTCCGCTGCTGTTTTATTTACATGTTATGAACATATTATCGTCCATCGAGATGTATGCTATGTAAGACTTATTTATATTCGAACACTTGGCTTGTAATATAATGATGCTTCACTATTTGTCGTCACATGTATGAGAAAATGATCCTGGCATACATGTGATATTCACTCGGTTGCTCTTTGGAGAAACCGGGTGTGACAGAAGTGGTATCAGAGCCAAGGTTGCCCGTAGGAACATGGACCTAGGTAGAAATGGACGTATTTAAGGACCCTATTTTTCTTAAAAACTATTTTACAAAGGTGTGGGTTGAAAGAGTTATTTAATGGGGTCTGTCGGTACCCTCAATACCGGGTACCCCCGCGCACAGCGTAAAACTTCCTAAGGACCTCGCTCCCTCTGCAGGGGCGAGGTTTGAAGGCGCCACGTGTCCATCGGGGCCGGAGCTCCCCTCCCACGGAGGATAGCTCCGAGCCTGCCACGTGGCCCAGGAGGCCGGACCTCACCCCCTCTGCAGGGGCGAGCTCCGAAGGCGCCACGTGTCCAGCGGGGCGGAGCGCTCCCCTCCCCTCGGAGGATAGCTCCGGGCCTGCCGCGTGGCCCAGGAGGCCGGACCTCGCCCCCTCCGCAAGGGCGAGCTCCGAAGGCGCCACGTGTCCGGCAGGCCGGGGCTCTCCTCTCCTCCAAGGATAGCTCCGAGCCTGCCACGTGGCCCGGAAGACCGGACCTCGCCCCCTCCGCGGGGGTGAGCTCCGAAAGCTCCGCGTGTCCAGCGGAGCCGGAGCTCCCCCCTCTCCTCAGAGGAGAGCTCCGGGTCTGACACGTGGCCAGCAGAGCAGTGCTGCCACCCGCCGCGGTAGGCAGCAGGAGTAAAGGCGCGTCATGCCTTTACCGAACAACGCATTCAAGACCCGCGCCTTCCCGAGACGAAGAGGCGCAGCGCACGCCTGTCAGAAGGTGCTGTGACCAGTCACAGTCAAGACAGGAGTACAGTGTCTGAAGCTGCAGGCCATTGAAGGCAGCGACAAGACCGGACAGGACATGCCCTGCCGCCCCTGCCATTGCCAACGACTACACGCTACACCTAGCCTGCGGCATGGGCATGGCGGCAGGATGAGGACTTCGACGCCAGCGCCAAGACATAATAGCTGGTAGGAAATCACCCCGGGACCGCCTGTCGGGTCCCAGGCCCACCTTGTAAGCCGCTCGAGCCTTGGACTATAAAGGGCTCGGGTAGGCAACGTTAGCTGGGGTTGGCACTCCAGCCATACGCACCCTTGGGTTCGCACTCCAGCAACTCACACCCTAGGCGTAACTCATCCTCAAGCTCAGGACTCCTGTTCTGAGCAACAGGCAATACAGCGAGCACCTCTGCTCACCGTGGACGTAGGGTTTTACGCTCCGGCGGCCCGAACCACGTAAAACTCGCCGTGTCAAGCTTCTCCCTCACTCGTCCCTATGCTTAAGCTCTCCGCAAGCGACTAGCCCCTCCGAAAAAAACCTCCGCGGGGTGCCCAGAGCAGGTCCGGGGGAAGTGTCGACCACACACTTCGACATTTGGCGCGCCAGGAAGGGGGTTTTTCCCTTGCGCGATGAGTTTCTGCCGACGAAGATGATGAAGCTTCCTTCAGCGGCAAGCTCTCCTCCCCCGCATTCATGAAGGACCGTGACTAGCAGGGATTACGTGTCGACACACTCAGGACGGAGTGTGTCGGCGCAAGCTGGAAGCCAGCAGCCGACTCCGGCAATGCAGGCTCCAGCTAGCGTGAGATCTTCTGCAGCGCTGAGCGTTCCCCACGGGGGTGCGCTAGCTGCAGCAAGAGCGCTACTGCGCAATCCTCCTGCAGTGGACGCGCCTCAGGCGGTGACCCAGCAGTGGATTCACGAAGTAGACCGTCTTGTCGTCGCCGCCGCACACCCTCGACCTCGGCGGGGACGACGCTCCGGCCACCCGGCTGTGTCGCTGACGCGCACGCCAACGGTTGACAGGCAGACGGCGGACCCCAGCTCCACCAGGCTCCCGTCGACGGACCTGAGGACAGAGCTGGAACGATGCCACTTGGGCCAAGATGCCCGGGTGTTCCTCGAGCGACGTCGAGAAAGGCGTCGCAACCAAGAGTTCGGTGACATCATGACGTCAGCCTCGACCCAGCCTAAAGCGCAGACCTTCGCCACGCGATCTCTGCCCCAGGCATACGCCACACAGCATATGCCACAGCCATATGCCTTGCAAACGGCGCCCCCGGTCTATGGCACAACCTTGCCCATACCGGGGTACACAGTGCCTGCAGCGCACTAAGCGTTCGTGGCACCAACGCCTGCAGCAACAGGAGCAGGATGTGAGGCCCTGGCGCCCCACCTTCGCTTCGCGAGGTGGCCGCGCAAGTTTCGGCCGCACCTGCCCGAGAAGTACGACGGCAGCGTCAACCCGGCGGAGTTCCTCCAGATCTACTCCACTGCCGTCCTTGCCGCAGGAGAGGATGAGGCCATCATGGCCATCTACTTCCCCATCGCCTTGACTGGCCCAGCCCGGTCCTGGCTCATGAACCTCCCCCAGGGTTCCATAACCTCTTGGGGAGAGCTCTGCCGGCAGTCCACCGCCAACTTCGGCAGCTTCTACACCCGGCCTGGCATGGAGCTCGACCTCCACGCCATCCAGCAACAACCTGGGGAATCGCTGCGCTCTTTCATCCAGTGGTTCTCCCAGGTACGGAACACCATCCCACATATCCAAAGTGCTTCTGTGGTGGTGGCGTTCCGACAAGGCGTTCGGGACAAGAAGAGGCTCGAGAAGCTCGCGACCGGAGAGGTCCGCGACGTTTCAGAGCTCTTCAGCCTGGCGGACAAGTGCGCCAGAGCAGCAGAAGGGCAGAACTGGCACTCCCTGCCAGCCACCGAGGAGTTGAGGCCAACCCAGAGAAGATCAAGACCACCGACTTGATGCGGCCTCCTGTCCGCATCAAAGAAGCCCAGAAACTCATGGGACGCCTAGCCGCGCTGAGTCGGTTTATACCTGTAAGGGCCTCAGTTTTTGACACTCATTTGCAGTGTTCATCACCACACCACACACCTCATTTGAGGAAGAATGATGAACACAAATAAAGAGCAAGTAACAATTATCAACATGCTCATTAGGGAACAAACTCACACATTGCAAAAGTGGTACTTCCCACATGTAATATAGATGGGCTGGACATATGAAAACTCCTACACTTTGCTAAGGATGTCCATGCCAAGTTCCACCCAAATTCAAAACCTTTTTGAGGTCATTTTGGGTATAGTTAGGAAGAGGGCAGTTTGAAACCATATTCAAATTCAAACTGTTTTCACCCACTGAATTTAAAAGTGGAAGGCATATTCTTGCTCAGCACATTTTTGTGAGCTCACACACCAATTTTCACTCCATTTGGAGTTGATCTTGACATGAGCTAAGGGGGAGAAATTCAAACTTTATTTGAATTTCAAACTGCACTTGTGCTGAAATTCATTCAAACCAAACCTCATTTGAACTTTGATCAATTCAAATGGCTCTTGGGTGAATAATTTGAATTGCCAAGGGTAGAATAGGGTTCACTGTTTACCACAGCTGTTAGGAATAAATTTCAGAGGTTAAAAGAGAAGTGGGACCCACATGTCAGCCTCTGCCTCAAAGCAAACCGACTGAACCACAGTTCAGTCGGTTCCCGGCAGCTGTGCGCGCGCGCCACCGAAGGGGGCAGCCGGCGCCAGCTCCTGCTGCCTGCCCCAAGCCGGAGACCAGCCGGCCGGGCTATTTATTCCCTCCCCGGCGTGCTTCAGTCACCATTTCCTCGAGCTGCCGACGCACACGACTTGTTTTTCCACTGCCATCGCCGCCGCTCGAGTTCCTGCTTGATCAAGCCGATCGCAGCCCCCTCTTTCCATTCCAAGGTCCCAGCAAGGTACTAGCAACCATCCTCCATCCTTCCCATTGATAGAAATCGATTGAAACCGAGTGATATCGGCTGTGCCGAAAGATCAAACTCGGAACTGGAAACCGCCGCACCTCGGGCTCTCGTGGACAGCCCAACCTGGGCGTTGTCACGCCCGAGCCAAGGCACCCTTGGACGCGCAAGTGATCGGTGCTGCTCATCCCCGAGCCACAGCTCGAGTGGTTGCTCACCGGCGGCGAATTTCCACTTTTCCCCTTTCTGTGTGCAGAACGACCCTCGGGTACGATTCTGTTTAATTCGTGCTCTAGAAAGGATTAGAGGGCCTCAGGCCACTCCCACACGAGCTAGACACGGTGACGCACAAGTTGCCTTCACAACTCTGGGCCGGAGAACCTCTGTGCCCGGCGTAATTCAAGGTCTACTAATGGCGGAACAAACGGGGGGTATCGGGCGCACGGTGAGGACCTATTTCGGGCCTTCCCCGGGCTGCCCCGAGTTCATGTCGACCTTCTCTGAGGTCCACTGATGCTCCCCGACCGGTTTCCCAGGTAGCTGAGGCACTAGGAGCATCAGCCGATATGGCCGAAGTCGTTCCGATATGGCGGCTCGTCGCCGACCATGCTCCGGCCGTTGTCATGAGCAGCTGACCCTCGGATCATGTTCCCCAAGTAAAAGTAGGCAGGGGCGGCCAGAATCAAGAAGTTTGGAGCGGTACAGCAGCCAGCGGCGAGCTCTCCGGCGAGGTCCCTCGGCGGCGGAGCGCGGGTGTCGCGAGGTTGAAGAAGGGGGTGGACCCCAGCTGTCAGCGGCCGATATTTTGAATCGGGATCCGGCTGCGGCCGGGATCGGGTGTGCTGGCGCGCAAAAGCCTTGTGGGCCGCAGTGTGCTGTCGCTTCGGCGTGCGACGCGTGTCCCCTGGGCCCACGCGCGAGTTTAAACTTTTCCCCGATTTTCAGATTTCCTTCAAACTTCAAATCCTTATAACTTTGGCTAGAAAGCTCCAAATTGAGTGAACCAAATTTTGCTGGATTCAGCTCTCTGAGTACTTTCCAGAAAATCAAGTTTCACTTCATGAAATTCCCTAATTCTCCAGAATTAATTCCTTAATGTTTAAACTGTTAGGAATTTTAACTGGAGAATCCTTTGGCGGAAAATCCTGAAATTTTGCTGAGATGTTCACCAAAATATCATTGAGCTACCATAAAAATTTCAGATCCATTTGAGCTCATTTAGTCCACCTAATGGTGTGATTAGTAAAACTGTTCCAGAGAAAATAGAAAATGTTCAGAAACATTTTCAGGATTTTCTCTGAAATTGTTTAGCTCATATCTTTAGTTAGAGACTTCCAAATTAAGTGAGACCAACTCCATTAGAACCCTCTGAAAATCTAGTTTTCAGAAAGTCATAGTTTGTCTCATGAAAATTCCTAGAACACCCTAAGAGTTCCAATTAAGGTCAAGGACATAATTATTTGTGGAGGGCTCAAATGAGCTTTGCTGCAACTAAAACTTGACCAAGTCTTTGTTTAGGTTGTAACCAAGCCACAGTAAAAGTTTCACAGTCATTAGGTCTGTCTAAAAAGGTTTATAGACTTCACAACTTCAAAGTTAATGTAAAGGCATTTAATTAATACATACATTGTTCTTATCATGTAGTCGCTAAGGTCGAGGAGGAACCCGAAGTCCTAGACTTCGTTACTCCGGAGGAACAGCTAGCCTACGACCAAGAGCAGCAAGGCAAGCCCCGGTTTGCATTAACCTTTTTACAAATTTTTATTGTTTTGAGCACATACTTGTTTCCTTTGTTCTGTGCATTAGAGTCTTGTTTGGAAATCCAACTGCATAGCCAAGAAAACCATGGGTTGGGTTTAGGATTGAAAACCTCGTTAGCCACTGCATGGCTAGGATAGAGTAGGATTCGGTACAAGTCGAGTAGTTGGAACTACTCGCGAGAATAGGCTAGAGGCACATTGCTCGGGTAGAGATAGCACATGAAACACATGGCAAGAAAATGAGACCGAGCGGAGAGTAAGGGCAGCAGGACTTTGGGGCCTGTGTGCTGTAGCTCCGCTTGTGTCGATTGAGGACCGAGCCGTGTGCGGGCCTGTTGAACAAGCTAGAACAGTACCGAAGACCTACCGGCTATATGGGAACCGGGAAACTGATGTAACTCGGGTAGCTGGGTGTTGAGGCATTGCCCGTCGTTCAGAGGGTAGGTTGAGAGCTCGAGGTGTAAATCAGCTGGCGGCACAGAGATGCGCGTGCAGGGACCTCTTGCTCGGGACGATGGGACCGGTTCAATATTTGGCTAACGGGTGAAAGGTAGTCACGTACGGCGTCCGTGATGGTTGTTGTAGGCAACATCGAGTACGGGCGTACGTGACGGGTTGTTCGGGTAACCCTGCAGGTGTAAATCGATTATAATCGCCGTCCCTCGCGGTCAGTGAGTACCACTTGTTCACTGTACCGTGACGTAGAAAGAACAGGCTAGTTACATGTTAAAATGTTGCTGATTGAAAGCTGGACATTGATTGTTAATGATATGTTGTAGCTTAGTGCTAACTAAAGTTCTTTTCAACTTTGGGCAAAGTACATGAGAGAAATGCGTTTCTTGTTTGATTGCGGCTCTCTCATGTGCCTTCGCGTAAGGTTCTCCACAACCTGCTGCTAAAACTTGAAAGTAAGGTTCTACTAATTAGGCGAGTCCTTGCAAATGATTTTACCTCATGTAACCCATTACCCTCATGTAGAAGTTCCATGTTTAGGTGAGACGGGTCAGACTTGCTGAGCCTTCGTGCTCACTGCTTGTGCTTGAAGCTTTTGCAGGGTTCTATGAGGAAGGGACTCCCGAAGAGGAGACGGAACCCCAGGAGGGGAACCCCGTCGAGTGGGAGTCGTGCACGCCGCAGAGTTAGTGTGCGTGTGTGCTAGCAAGGACACGTTCGAGGGCTGAACGTGCACTTGATGCTTAGTCTACGCCCGCGAGTGTGGACTAAACTTATTTTGATGTAAACATGTTGATAAACTTGTTTATGTAATAAAGCTTCCGCTTCCGCTTTGTACCTTTGACGTGTGTTATGCGGTGCTGTGCAACGCAGCACCCCTCAGCGTGATCCTGGCTCGACAGGACCCAAAAGGGGTCGTGTCAGCGTGGTATCAGAGCTCGCTTGAGGTTTAACACAGTACAAAGGTCTTCTTTTTCAAAAATCCAGTGAGGAACGAGTTAGTAGCCCGTATAAGGATGTTATTAGTATATAGAAAGTGGCTTAGTAACCTATTTGTTATGTCGGAAAATCGTGCATCTCGGGACGTTCATGTCTTGGGGGGTGCACGTAAGCGCTGTCCACCAGTGCGCACAAGCTGAAGGGTGGAGCCCCACGGGTGGCAGGTAACCCGACCCGCTTTAGTATCCTCTACGACTCTTCATGTCGTTTGGGGTATTCGAGCAACGTCTGTCCCTGGCGTGCGTGGTGCAACATGGGAGACCCCGTCACGTGGTCTGAAACGTGAACACGTAACTCAGGGCGTGTTTGGCTTGAGAACATCCGGGCGAGTGATGACGGCCGGATGTACCAACTGTATGGATTCCGGGCTCGGTGTGCAGCCGAGTCTGATGATTGGTTGAATTTCTGCAGGTAGCCTTACCACGAAACGGTAGACGTGTAGTATCCGTGTGCGAGTGACGAGTAGTGCCACTGAAGTAACGACGCCGGCTAAGTCCGGTATAGGTTTTTCCTTTGTGAGGACGTAGTACCGACATAATCTGGTGACGCCTCGACGTCACACCCAACAAAATAAACAACTTCATTTAAAATTTGAAGGTTTTGATCCAAAGTAGTAAAACTTGATGTAACTCCTTCCCTTGAACAGGATATTCAAAGTTAATAAGTTTTCAACTTATAGGATGTTAAGGACAGAGCACTCTGTTTTCAGCTAAATCAAGGCTGAAGTTAATCAGAGGTTAGAGGTTGAGTTCTTTCGAGGTTGGGGTCGTATGATACATTTCTGGAAAGCTTTGGAGGAGCTTTACAACTTTTCTGTTGAGTTCCAGAGGTGTTTCATCCCTTAACCACTCGAAAAATGCAGTAGAGTTGAAACTGTCCAGAAAACAGGACGGAGCAAAGACTCTCTGTAAATTAAGCATAACTTCCTGCATAAAAATCCAAAAATAGAAAATGAGGTAGTTCTGGAAAGCTTATGAGATGGGTTACAACTTTGTGACAGAAAGTTTGGTCAGATTAGGAACAGAAGTAACTGAGATTGTTGGATCAAATCAGTACCTAAGGCAGGGAGGTGCTGTCCAATTGTGCCCAGAAATTCTGTTAACTTTGACATCTCATAACTTTTGGAACCAGGACAGATCTTAGGCCAACCAAATACTTTCTGGAAAGCTATTGAAGTTAACTTTAACTTTGATGTTGAGCTCCAGGACTGGTTTTGCTTTTAACCTGGCCTAAATCAGATTAATATGGAAACTGGTCAGGGCTGTCATGGGAACAGCAGATCAGCAGTCAAATTTGTTTAAAAATTTGAACTATGTTTCCAAGTGTCTATCAAGCCACAACCATCAGATTGGAAGACATTCCAGTGGTCCGAGAGTTCCCTGATGTATTCCCGGATGATTTGCCGGGGATGCCACCCGATAGAGAGGTGGAGTTCAAGATTGAACTTGCACCGGGAACCATGCCAATATCCCGAAGGCCGTACAAGATGGCGCCCAAGGAGTTGGCGGAACTAAAGACTCAGCTCACGGACCTTCTGGAGAAGGGTTTTATTAGGCCGAGCTCCTCGCCATGGGGTTGTTCGGCATTATTTGTCAAAAAGAAGGATGAAACGTTGCGGCTTTGCGTGGACTACCGTCCATTAAATGCCGTAACCATCAAGAACAAGTACCCGTTATCACGGATCGACATGTTGTTTGATCAGTTGGTCGAAGCAAAGGTCTTTTCCAAGATGGATTTAAGATCCGGGTACCATCAGATTAAGATCAGGGCTGAGGACATTCCAAAGACAGCTTTTTCGACAAGGTACGGACTTTATGAGTACCTGGTCATGTCCTTTGGCCTCACCAATGCTCCAGCTCACTTCATGTATTTAATGAACTCGGTGTTCATGCCGGAGCTGGACAAGTTTGTCGTGGTCTTCATCGACGACATCCTGGTATACTCCAAGTCGGAGGAAGATCACAAGAAACATCTGCGTATAGTCTTGCAACGGCTGCGGGATCACAAGTTATACGCAAAGTTCAGCAAATGCGAGTTTTGGATATCGCAAGTGCCTTTCCTCGGGCATATCATCTCAGCGGAGGGTATCGCTGTGGACCCGAGCAAGATCACGCAAGTGCTGAATTGGAAATCCCCGAGAACTGTTCATGAGGTACGGAGTTTCCTCGGACTCGCGGGATATTATCGGAGGTTCATCCCGAACTTCTCGAAGATTGCTAAGCCAATGACGGAGCTGCTGAAGAAGGCTACCAAATATGTTTGGAGTCCAGCATGTGAAGCAGCATTCAAGGCTTTAGTCAAGCACCTAACATCAGCACCGGTTTTGGCGCAGCCAGACACAACAAAACCGTTCGATGTGTACTGCGATGCATCCGGCATTGGGCTCGGATGTGTGCTGATGCAAGACCGAAGAGTGGTCGCGTATGGATCACGACAGCTTAGGAACCATGAGCAAAATTATCCAACTCACGATTTGGAGCTCGCTGCCGTGGTACTTGCACTGAAAATGTGGAGGCACTACCTACTCGGTAACCTCGTACATTTATATACCGACCACAAAAGCCTCAAGTACATCTTCACTCAGAAGGAACTGAACATGAGGCAACGAAGATGGTTGGAACTGATAAAGGATTACGAGATAGAGATCCATTATCATCCGGGCAAGGCAAACGTTGTGGCAGACGCGCTAAGCCGCAAGTCACACGTCAATAATCTGACCATCACACCGTTGGAAGAGAGCGAACCACCACTACATGTGATTCCACATGGAGCTCTCTACAACCTAGCTTTGATCCCCACCATCCGTGAAGAGATAGCGGCAGCCCAGAAGAATGACAAGGGCATGTCACATTTGCGGAGACGTGTAGACAGTGGGGAGTTGAAATGTTTCCGGAAGGACGGAGACGGCGTCTTATGGTTCAAGGACCGGATCGTCGTACCCCGAAACCCGGAGTTAAGGAAGAGAATCTTTGATGAAGCTCACTTATCAAAGTTTTCTATTCACCCCGGCAGCAACAAGATGTATCAAGAACTCAGAAGCAAGTTTTGGTGGACACGGATGAAGCGAGAGACTGCAAAATACGTGTCCGAGTGTGATACATGTCGAAGGGTGAAGGCAGATCATATGCGGAAGCCGGGACTGCTACAACCACTGGGCATTCCTGCCTGGAAGTGGGAGGACGTGAGCATGGATTTCATCGTCGGTTTACCCACCACCTTACAGAAACATGATTCTGTGTGGGTGATCGTCGATCGGCTCACCAAAGTTGCCCATTTCATCCCGGTCAACACCAACTACAACGCCAAGAAGTACGCTGAACTGTACATCTCACGGATCCTATGCTTATACGGCGTACCCCGTACCATCGTATCGGACCGGGGCACTTTATTTGTGTCCCGTTTTTGGGAGCAGCTACACGCTGCCCTGGGGACGAAGCTGATCCGTAGTTCAGCCTACCACCCGCAGACGGATGGGCAAACGGAGCGGGTAAATCAAATCCTAGAAGACATGCTACGAGCTTGCGCTATCGACCACGGCAAGAATTGGGATGATCACTTGCCATTAGCCGAGTTCTCGTACAACAATGGGTACCAAGCCAGCATCAAGATGGCGCCCTACGAGGCGCTATACGGCAGGAAATGCCGCACACCACTGAACTGGTGTGAATCTGGCGAGAGGGTTACCTTCGGGATTGATCTTGTCAACAGCGCGGAAGAAAAGGTTCGATTAATTCAAGCGAACCTAAAAGCCGCTCAATCCCGACAGAAACAGTATGCGGACCGGAGGAGGCGCCCATTACAATTCGAAGTTGGAGATCACGTATACCTACGAGTGTCTCCAATGAAGGGCGTAAACAGATTTGGGGTGAGAGGAAAGTTAGCACCCCGATTCATCGGTCCATTCCAGATTACCGAAAGATGTGGATCGGTGGCATACCGGCTAAGATTACCAGAAGCACTTTCCGGTGTGCACGACGTCTTTCACATTTCCCAGCTGAGGAAGTGTCTCAAGCTATCAACTACCGTTCAGCTGGAAGACATTGAAGAACTGCAACCGGATCTCACCTATCGGGAGGAACCGGTGCAGATTATTGATGAAAAGGCCCGAACCACACGCAACCGTACGTTGTGGTTCTACAAGGTTCTATGGAGTAATCACTCCATGGACGAAGCGACATGGGAGAGCGAAGAATTCCTTCGCACTAACTACCCCGACTTTTTCACGTCGCATATTCGGTAATTTTCCACCATCCTCTCTCTCATTTCACCTTATAATCTCGGGACGAGATTCTTTTAAGGGGGGAGGAATGTAAGGGCCTCAGTTTTTGACACTCATTTGCAGTGTTCATCACCACACCACACACCTCATTTGAGGAAGAATGATGAACACAAATAAAGAGCAAGTAACAATTATCAACATGCTCATTAGGGAACAAACTCACACATTGCAAAAGTGGTACTTCCCACATGTAATATAGATGGGCTGGACATATGAAAACTCCTACACTTTGCTAAGGATGTCCATGCCAAGTTCCACCCAAATTCAAAACCTTTTTGAGGTCATTTTGGGTATAGTTAGGAAGAGGGCAGTTTGAAACCATATTCAAATTCAAACTGTTTTCACCCACTGAATTTAAAAGTGGAAGGCATATTCTTGCTCAGCACATTTTTGTGAGCTCACACACCAATTTTCACTCCATTTGGAGTTGATCTTGACATGAGCTAAGGGGGAGAAATTCAAACTTTATTTGAATTTCAAACTGCACTTGTGCTGAAATTCATTCAAACCAAACCTCATTTGAACTTTGATCAATTCAAATGGCTCTTGGGTGAATAATTTGAATTGCCAAGGGTAGAATAGGGTTCACTGTTTACCACAGCTGTTAGGAATAAATTTCAGAGGTTAAAAGAGAAGTGGGACCCACATGTCAGCCTCTGCCTCAAAGCAAACCGACTGAACCACAGTTCAGTCGGTTCCCGGCAGCTGTGCGCGCGCGCCACCGAAGGGGGCAGCCGGCGCCAGCTCCTGCTGCCTGCCCCAAGCCGGAGACCAGCCGGCCGGGCTATTTATTCCCTCCCCGGCGTGCTTCAGTCACCATTTCCTCGAGCTGCCGACGCACACGACTTGTTTTTCCACTGCCATCGCCGCCGCTCGAGTTCCTGCTTGATCAAGCCGATCGCAGCCCCCTCTTTCCATTCCAAGGTCCCAGCAAGGTACTAGCAACCATCCTCCATCCTTCCCATTGATAGAAATCGATTGAAACCGAGTGATATCGGCTGTGCCGAAAGATCAAACTCGGAACTGGAAACCGCCGCACCTCGGGCTCTCGTGGACAGCCCAACCTGGGCGTTGTCACGCCCGAGCCAAGGCACCCTTGGACGCGCAAGTGATCGGTGCTGCTCATCCCCGAGCCACAGCTCGAGTGGTTGCTCACCGGCGGCGAATTTCCACTTTTCCCCTTTCTGTGTGCAGAACGACCCTCGGGTACGATTCTGTTTAATTCGTGCTCTAGAAAGGATTAGAGGGCCTCAGGCCACTCCCACACGAGCTAGACACGGTGACGCACAAGTTGCCTTCACAACTCTGGGCCGGAGAACCTCTGTGCCCGGCGTAATTCAAGGTCTACTAATGGCGGAACAAACGGGGGGTATCGGGCGCACGGTGAGGACCTATTTCGGGCCTTCCCCGGGCTGCCCCGAGTTCATGTCGACCTTCTCTGAGGTCCACTGATGCTCCCCGACCGGTTTCCCAGGTAGCTGAGGCACTAGGAGCATCAGCCGATATGGCCGAAGTCGTTCCGATATGGCGGCTCGTCGCCGACCATGCTCCGGCCGTTGTCATGAGCAGCTGACCCTCGGATCATGTTCCCCAAGTAAAAGTAGGCAGGGGCGGCCAGAATCAAGAAGTTTGGAGCGGTACAGCAGCCAGCGGCGAGCTCTCCGGCGAGGTCCCTCGGCGGCGGAGCGCGGGTGTCGCGAGGTTGAAGAAGGGGGTGGACCCCAGCTGTCAGCGGCCGATATTTTGAATCGGGATCCGGCTGCGGCCGGGATCGGGTGTGCTGGCGCGCAAAAGCCTTGTGGGCCGCAGTGTGCTGTCGCTTCGGCGTGCGACGCGTGTCCCCTGGGCCCACGCGCGAGTTTAAACTTTTCCCCGATTTTCAGATTTCCTTCAAACTTCAAATCCTTATAACTTTGGCTAGAAAGCTCCAAATTGAGTGAACCAAATTTTGCTGGATTCAGCTCTCTGAGTACTTTCCAGAAAATCAAGTTTCACTTCATGAAATTCCCTAATTCTCCAGAATTAATTCCTTAATGTTTAAACTGTTAGGAATTTTAACTGGAGAATCCTTTGGCGGAAAATCCTGAAATTTTGCTGAGATGTTCACCAAAATATCATTGAGCTACCATAAAAATTTCAGATCCATTTGAGCTCATTTAGTCCACCTAATGGTGTGATTAGTAAAACTGTTCCAGAGAAAATAGAAAATGTTCAGAAACATTTTCAGGATTTTCTCTGAAATTGTTTAGCTCATATCTTTAGTTAGAGACTTCCAAATTAAGTGAGACCAACTCCATTAGAACCCTCTGAAAATCTAGTTTTCAGAAAGTCATAGTTTGTCTCATGAAAATTCCTAGAACACCCTAAGAGTTCCAATTAAGGTCAAGGACATAATTATTTGTGGAGGGCTCAAATGAGCTTTGCTGCAACTAAAACTTGACCAAGTCTTTGTTTAGGTTGTAACCAAGCCACAGTAAAAGTTTCACAGTCATTAGGTCTGTCTAAAAAGGTTTATAGACTTCACAACTTCAAAGTTAATGTAAAGGCATTTAATTAATACATACATTGTTCTTATCATGTAGTCGCTAAGGTCGAGGAGGAACCCGAAGTCCTAGACTTCGTTACTCCGGAGGAACAGCTAGCCTACGACCAAGAGCAGCAAGGCAAGCCCCGGTTTGCATTAACCTTTTTACAAATTTTTATTGTTTTGAGCACATACTTGTTTCCTTTGTTCTGTGCATTAGAGTCTTGTTTGGAAATCCAACTGCATAGCCAAGAAAACCATGGGTTGGGTTTAGGATTGAAAACCTCGTTAGCCACTGCATGGCTAGGATAGAGTAGGATTCGGTACAAGTCGAGTAGTTGGAACTACTCGCGAGAATAGGCTAGAGGCACATTGCTCGGGTAGAGATAGCACATGAAACACATGGCAAGAAAATGAGACCGAGCGGAGAGTAAGGGCAGCAGGACTTTGGGGCCTGTGTGCTGTAGCTCCGCTTGTGTCGATTGAGGACCGAGCCGTGTGCGGGCCTGTTGAACAAGCTAGAACAGTACCGAAGACCTACCGGCTATATGGGAACCGGGAAACTGATGTAACTCGGGTAGCTGGGTGTTGAGGCATTGCCCGTCGTTCAGAGGGTAGGTTGAGAGCTCGAGGTGTAAATCAGCTGGCGGCACAGAGATGCGCGTGCAGGGACCTCTTGCTCGGGACGATGGGACCGGTTCAATATTTGGCTAACGGGTGAAAGGTAGTCACGTACGGCGTCCGTGATGGTTGTTGTAGGCAACATCGAGTACGGGCGTACGTGACGGGTTGTTCGGGTAACCCTGCAGGTGTAAATCGATTATAATCGCCGTCCCTCGCGGTCAGTGAGTACCACTTGTTCACTGTACCGTGACGTAGAAAGAACAGGCTAGTTACATGTTAAAATGTTGCTGATTGAAAGCTGGACATTGATTGTTAATGATATGTTGTAGCTTAGTGCTAACTAAAGTTCTTTTCAACTTTGGGCAAAGTACATGAGAGAAATGCGTTTCTTGTTTGATTGCGGCTCTCTCATGTGCCTTCGCGTAAGGTTCTCCACAACCTGCTGCTAAAACTTGAAAGTAAGGTTCTACTAATTAGGCGAGTCCTTGCAAATGATTTTACCTCATGTAACCCATTACCCTCATGTAGAAGTTCCATGTTTAGGTGAGACGGGTCAGACTTGCTGAGCCTTCGTGCTCACTGCTTGTGCTTGAAGCTTTTGCAGGGTTCTATGAGGAAGGGACTCCCGAAGAGGAGACGGAACCCCAGGAGGGGAACCCCGTCGAGTGGGAGTCGTGCACGCCGCAGAGTTAGTGTGCGTGTGTGCTAGCAAGGACACGTTCGAGGGCTGAACGTGCACTTGATGCTTAGTCTACGCCCGCGAGTGTGGACTAAACTTATTTTGATGTAAACATGTTGATAAACTTGTTTATGTAATAAAGCTTCCGCTTCCGCTTTGTACCTTTGACGTGTGTTATGCGGTGCTGTGCAACGCAGCACCCCTCAGCGTGATCCTGGCTCGACAGGACCCAAAAGGGGTCGTGTCAATACCGAGGCTAGCAGAGCGGGCGCTCCCCTTCTTTAAGCTCCTATGCAGATCCGGTCCATTTGCCTGGACTGACAAAGCAGAAGAAGCTTTCCAGGAGTTGAAGCAGCTCCTGGTGACCCTACCTATCATGGTAGCCCCCGAGCCCGGGGAGCATTTGTTGCTCTACATCACGGCGACAACCGAAGTGGTGAGTATGGTCCTCGTCGCAGAGTGGCCGGACCTCTCGTCATCATAGCCTGCTCCGGTAGCAGGAGACAGACGCCAGGAAACCCCGGAGGTCCAAGATGGCCTCCCGGACCTCCAAGACAACCTCCCGAGGGTCCAACGGGACCTTCCGGAGATCCAGCGGGACCTCCTGGAGCCCCCAGAAAACCAGCGGGACCTCTCGGAAAGCCAAGGTGGCGTAGGTGCCTTCGAGTCCCAAATCCCAGAAGCCCCCCTGGATCCACTCACCTCCGGCAGGCCCGAGCTAATGGATGAAGACCTCTCTGACCTAAGAGAGAGGGTCCGAACCATCTAGAGGCCTGTCTACTACATCAGCGAAGTCCTCCATGACGCCAAGACAAGGTACCTGGAGGTCTACAACCTGCTGTATGCAATGCTCGTGGCATCCAGGAAGCTCCGCTACTACTTTCAGGCCCACCGGGCCTCGGTAGTCACCTCCTATCCGCTGAAGACGATCCTTCACAGCCCCCATGCGACTGGCAACGTTGCTAAATGGGCAGCGGAGCTGGCGGAGTTTGAGCTGGACTCCCTTCCTAGCCATGCAGTCAAAAGCCAAGCGCTGGCTGACTTCGCGGCAGAGTGGACACCAATGAAGGCTGACCCAGGGGGCCACAAAGACGGTAAACTAGAGCACCGAGCTCCGGTCTTCACCGAGCCTCACTGGACGCTCTTCTTCGATGGCTCCTCGCGAAAGCAGGGGGCCGGTGCCGGCGTACTGCTTCTCATGCCATCGGGGGAGCAGTTTGGGTACATGGTGCGTCTCAATTTCAAGGCAACCAACGGCATGGCAGAGTATGAAGCACTCATCTTTGGCCTACAGACAACCCTGTCTCTGGGCGCTCGCCAGTTGTTGGCACAGGGCGACTCCCAGCTGGTTATCAAGCAAGTGGCGAATGCTCCTGCAGTGACCCGCAGCTAGCTGCTTATCTGCTCCACGCGCAGATGCTGGAGAAAGACTTCCTCGCCTTGGACCTGCGCCATATACCGCGCGCTGGCAATGCCGCAGCTGATGACCTCTCAACGAAGGCCTCCACCGGGGCCCCCGTGCCCGAAGGAGTCTTCGAGAGGACGCTGCTGCGGCCCAAAGCCCGGCCCGCTGAGCCGGACGAAGGGGGCTGGACCAGCACCTCGAAGCTGGCGGTCCCGACGGCCCTGCAACCATGGACGCCGCCAAGGATCGTAAGCGTCACTGGGGACTCCGTGCAACCCAGCGCTCAAGATCCAGAAGCTCAAGTAGTCCCAATGCATGGACCACGGAGGTCCGGGACTCCTTGAAGGACATCCTTCCTGATGAACGTGCATTCGTTGAACGAATTATGTGGATGGCTAAGTGCTACGCGCTGGTATCTTTACTGGCGTGGCGCCACGGCATCCTATTGCGGTGCATAACCCAGGAGGAAGGCTGCGACTAGCTCGCAGTAGTCCACGGAGGCGAGTGCTGGGAACGCTCATTGTCCCGCACGCTGGTCGGTTAAGCCATCCGGCATGGCTCCTACTGACCGAGAGCCACCTGGACGCCGTCAAACCGGTTAGGAGATGCAATGCGTGCCAGGTCCACGCCAAGCAGACCCACACAACCGGTGCAGATGCCGCACCTAGAGCCGTCGGGGGATACCGGCTCCTCTATGTCAAGGGCCAGCCGGATTTCCCAGAGCCGGGTCACGGGAACTACCCTTCTACATGGTATGCGGGGCCGAAGCCATGCTTCCCCCAGAGATCGCCATGGGGGTCCCCCCGTGTCCGAGCATACGACGAAGCCACGTATGACTCGCTCTGCGTGGGCGCTCCGATGCTACCTCAGTAAGTTCACCATGCTTACTTAGGTGTTTATTTAAATTACGCATTAATTTATATGATCACCTTCCCACGCTCTAGACAGTGTGCATCTATTGTACACTCGGTTCCTCTTTCCTGCTCTCATGCATAGTTGACACGACCCCACGGTCTTGTCGAGCCAGGATCACGCTGAGGGGTGCTGCGTTGCACAGCACTGGATAACACACGTCAAAGGTACAAAGCAGAAGCGGAATTTTATTACATAAGCAAGTTATGAACATGTTTACATCAAAATAAGTTCAGTCTACACTCGCGGGCGTAGACTAAGCATCAAGTGCACGTTCAGCCCTCGAACGTGTCCTTGCTAGCACAAACGCACACTAACTCTGCGGCGTGCACGACTCCCACTCGACGGGGTTCCCCTCCTGGGGTTCCGTCTCCTCCTCGGAAGTCCCTTCCTCATAGAACCCTGCAAAAGCTTCAAACAAAAGCAGTGAGAACGAAGGCTCAGCAAGTCTGACCCTTCTCACCTAAACATGGAACTTCTACATGAGGGTACTGGGTTACATGAGGTAAAAATCATTTGCAAGGACTCGCCTAATTAGTAGAACCTTACTTTCAAGTTTTAGCAGCAGGTTGTGGAGAACCTTACGCTAAGGTACATGAGAGAGCCGCAATCAAACAAGAAACGCATTTCTCTCATGTCCCTTGCCCAAAGTTGAAAAGAACTTTAGTTAGCTCTAAGCTACAGCATATCATTAACAATCAATGTCCATCTTTCAATCAGCAACATTTTAACATGTGACTAGCCTGTTCTTTCTACGTCACGGTACAGTGAACAAGTGGTACTCACTGACCGCGAGGGACGGCGATTATAATCGATTTACACCTGCAGGGTTACCCGAACAACCCGTCATGTACGCCCGTACTCGATGTTGCCTACAACAACCATCACGGACGCCGTACGCGACTACCTTTCACCCGTTAGCCAAATGTTGAACCGGTCCAATCGTCCCGAGCAAGAGGTCTCTGCACGCGCATCTCAGTGCCGCCAGCCGATTTACACCTCGAGCTCTCAACCTACCCTCTGAATGACCAGCTATGCCTCAACACCCAGCTACCCGAGTTACATCAGTTTCCCGGTTCCCATATAGCCGGTAGGTCTTCGGTACTGTTCTAGCTTGTTCAACAGGCCCGCACACGGCTCGGTCCTCAATCGACACAAGCGGAGCTACAGCACACAGGCCCCAAAGTCCTGCTGCCCTTACTCCCCGCTTGGTCTCATTTTCTTGCCATGTGTTTCATGTGCTAACACTACCCGAGTCGAGTGCCTCTAGCCTATGCTCGCGAGTAGTTCCAACTACTCGACTTGTACTGAATCCTATACTATCTTAGCATGGTAGTAGCTAACGGGGTTTGCAATCCTAAACCCAACCCATGGTGTTCTTGGCTATGCACTTGGGTTTCCACACAGGACTCCAATACAAAGCATAAAGTAAACAAATATGTGCTCAAAACAATATAAATTTGTAAAAAGGTTAATGCAAACCGGAGCTTGCCTTGCTGCTCTTGGTCGTAGGCTAGCTGCTCCTCCGGAGTAACGAAGTCTAGGACTTCGGGTTCCTCCTCGACCTTAGCGACTACATGATAGAAGCAATATATGTATCAATTTAAATGCATTTGTATTGAGTTTGAAGTTGTGAAGTCTATAACCCTTGCTAGACAGACCTAATGACTGTGAAACTTTTACTGTGGCTTGGTTACAACCTAAACAGAGACTTGGTCAAGTTTTAGTTGCAGCAAAGCTCATTTGAGCCCTCCACAATTAATTATGTACTTGACCTTAATTGACACTCTTAGGGTGTTCTAGGGATTTTCATGGAATAAACTATGACTTTCTGAAAACTAGATTTTCAGAGGGTTCTAATGGAGTTGGTCTCACTTAATTTGGAAGTTCCTAACTAAAGATATAAGCTAAACAATTTTAGAGAAAATTCTGAAAATGTTTCTGAACATTTTCTATTTTCTCTGGAACAGTTTCACTAATCACACCATTAGGTGGATCAAATGAGCTCCAATGGGTCTGAAATTTCTATGGTAGTTCAGGGATATTTTGGTGAACCTCCCAGCAAAATTTCAGGATTTTCCTCCACAGGATTCTCCAGTTAAAATTCCAAACAGTTTAAATTTTGAGGATTTAATTCTGGAGAATTAAGGAACTTCATGAAGTGAAACTTGATTTGCTGGAAACTACTCAGAGAGCTGAATCCAGCAAAATTTGGTTCACTCGATTTGGAGCTTTCTAGCCAAAGTTATGAGGATTTGAAGTTTGGAAGAATTCTGAAAATCGGGGGAAAAGTTTAAATTCTCGGGGGCCCGTGGGGACACGTGTCGAGCGCGGAGGTGTCTGGCACACCGGAGCTTACAGGGTATTTGCGCGCCAGTACAGCCGATCCCCGGCCACACCCGATCCTGATTTAAATTCTTCAGCCGCTGACACGTGGGCCAGCCGGCTTCGTCTTCCTCCCGCCGTTCTCTCGCGCCCGCGCCGCCGACCTCGCCGGAGCAGACTCGGGGCTCACCGGCTCGTCGTTGCCGGACCTCCCATGGTCTGAAACTCTCCGCCTGGGGGTTGTCGACGTTGAGGAACACGTCGGTGGTGTCAGCTCAGGCTGGGGGTGACCGGAAATAGCTCGGCGACGTGCCGCGGCCTCGGTTGAGGTTCGGCGCCGTCGACCGTGGGTCCTAACCCGCCAACACCGCGAACAAACGGTCCTACAGCATCAGTGTACCTCTAGGAAGCTCGACAAGGTGCCAAAAGGGTTTAGAAATGGTGGCAAGTCGGTCGGCACCGTGTGACCGATCGTGCCCGCCATGACCGCCCTCGATCGAGCTCAAAATTCGTCACTCCTAGACAGTTTCACGCCACGGATGCAGAAAAGAACTTGATCACCAGCTAGTACAGCGTCTATGTGCAAGATTTGATGACCTCCGAAAGATCATAGAGTGAGAATTTAAAGAAACCGTACCGGAAGCTCGGTTTACGGTCGCCGGAGCAAAAACTGGAAATTCTCTGTGGATTCTTCACGGTTTGCTTCCAAACTTGGAGGAGAGCAGCACAGTGGTCGCGCGCTCCTGTTGCCTCTCTCGCTGGACCGTGAAAACGCCTGTGGAACGCTGTCCACGGGCGCCTGACTCTCGGCTGAGGCTAGGTCGCCGCGGTGGCGATCGTTTTCGGGCAAAGGAGGTCGGAGCTCGGGGTTTCTGGCGTTGGGGAAGTGAAGTGCGACCTCAGGTGGCTGTCTAGCAGCTCAGGGCCGAAGGAGGAGATGGTTTTGCTCGTTTTCCCGATTGAGCAGAGAGCTGCGGCGAAAAACAATGCCGCTACTCGGGTTTGCCCGCGAGAAGATAAAGCCGGCCGACTCCTGCTCAGTGGAGGCGGTGCCGGTCGCGTGGGGGCGCGAACAAGCCGCCCTGGGCGCCAGCGCGCGGAGAGGGAAGCAGCTGGTGGCGCCGGTAGCTGCTCAGTGGCACAGCCGACAGCTGCTCGGTGGAATTTCCCACCGAGACTCTGACTTTGGGTGCAAGTTTCTCCTTCTTCCTTCTATGACATGTGGGTCCCACCCAGGGTTTTAACCTCTGAAATTTACTCCTAATCACTGTTGTAAACAGTGATCCCCATAGTACCCCTGGTAATTCAAATTATCCATCCATGAACCATTTGAATTGATCAAAGTTCAAATTGGGTTTGGTTTGAGTGAATTTCAGCACAAGTGCAGTTTTGAATTCAAATGAAGTTTGAATTTGTCCCACTTAGCTCATGTCAAGATCAACTCCAAATGGAGTGAAAATTGGTGTGTGGGCTCAAAAAAATGTGCTGAGTAAGAATATGCCTCCCACTTTTAAATTCATGGGATAAAAACAGTTTGAATTTGAATATGGTTTCAAACTGCCCTCTTCCTAATTATACCCAAAATGACCTCAAAAAGGTTTTGAATTTGGGTGAAACTTGGCATGGACATCCTTAGCAAAGTGTAGGAGTTTTCATATGTCCATCCCATCTATATCACATGTGGGAAATACCACTTTTGCAATATGTGAGTTTGTTCTCTAATGAGCATGTTGATAATTGTTACTTGATCTTCATTTGTGTTCATCATCCTTCCTCACATGAGGTGTGTGGTGTGGTGATGAACACTGCAAATGTGTGTCAAAAACTGAGGCCCTTACAATAGTCGATATTTGCCATCCTGCCGAAGGCGGTAGTGCTTGGGGTACCTGCCAGAGGCCCGGGGGCCTTTTGGACCTCCCCCTGTAAGGGTACTGTACCGCCAGTTGGTCTCCTCCGAGAAAAGACCTACGCTAGACCGGGGGGTCAGGAGCCTTGCTTTGCCCGGTCCTACACCCAAAGCATGCGCACTCTGCCCCCCAGCGCTACGGTCTGAGTACCAGGGGGCCGGACGGTTACACCCTGACTGGGGCTGGGGGCCAGACCTCCGGGACCAAGTGCACTGGATTACCCAAGCCCCGTATTCTGGCCCGGGACAGTAAGCCAAATGAGACTAAGGGACAGGAAAGGGAGGACTTCTGAGCAGTACCGAACTCCGCCCCCACAGCTGGGCCAAGCTTCGAGGCCAGCCCTCGCCCTATTTTTAGAGGCGAGCGCTGATGCCGGACCTCACGCCCTTCACTGGCCTGGGCTCCGATGACTTCGGGACCTCCGCCCCCCACAGCTGGGCCGAGCTCTGAGGCCAGCCCTCGCCCTCCTTTCAGAGGCGAGCGCTGATGCCGGACCTCACGCCCTTCGCTGGCCTGAGCTCCGATGACTTTCGGACCTCCGCCCCCCACAGCTGGGCCGAGCTCTGAGGCCAGCCCTCGCCCTCCTTTCAGAGGCGAGCGCTGATGCCAGACCTCACGCCCTTCGCTGGCCTGAGCTCCGATGACATCCGGACCTCCGCCCCCCACAGCTGGGCCGAGCTCCGAGGCCAGCCCCCGCCCTCCTTTCAGAGGCGAGCACCGATGCCGAACCTCACGCCCTTTGTGGGCCTGAGCTCCGATGACTTCCGGACCTCACGCCCTTCGTAGGCCTGAGCTCCGATGACTTCCGGACCTCCGCCCCCACAGCTGGGCCGAGCTCCGATGCCAGCCCTCGCCCTCCTTTCAGAGGCGAGCCCTGATGCCGGGCCTCACGCCCTTCGTGGGCCTGAGCTTCGATGACTTCCGGACCTCCGCCCCCCACAGCTGGGCCGAGCTCCGAGGCCAGCCCTCGCCCTCCTTTCAGAGGCGAGCGCTGATGCCGGACCTCACGCCCTTCGCTGGCCTGAGCTCCGATGACCTCCGGACCTCACGCCCTTCGCTGGCCTGAGCTCCGATGACTTTCGGACCTCCGCCCCCCACAGCTGGGCCGACCTCCGAGGCCAGCCCTCACCCTCCTTTCAGAGGCGAGCACCGATGCCGGACCTCACGCCCTTTGTGGGCCTGAGCCCCAATGGCTTCCGGACCTCACGCCCTTCGTGGGCCTGAGCTCCGATGACTTCCGAACCTCCGCCCCCACAGCTGGGCCGAGCTCCGGTGCCAGCCCTCGCCCTCCTTTCAGAGGCGAGCCCTGACGCCGGACCTCACGCCCTTCGTGGGCCTGAGCTCCGATGACTTCCCGGACCACCCCTCTTTTTAGAGGCAAGCTCCGAAGCCGGACCTCCCCCTTTCACAAGGGCATAGCTCCGATGTCAGGCTTCACCCTCTCTTCAGAGGCTGAACTCCGAAGCCGTCAAGACCCTACCAGCACAGGGAGTACTCAAGACAAGAAAGTGCGCGGGTAGGAGAAGGCCCCACCTCAGGCTCGTTACCTCCCTCGAGGTGAGCCCGGGGGCCACTGTCGGTACCCTCAATACCGGGTACCCCCACGCACAGCGTAAAACTTCCTAAGGACCTCGCTCCCTCTGCAGGGGCGAGGTTTGAAGGCGCCACGTGTCCAGCGGGGCTGGAGCTCCCCTCCCCACGGAGGATAGCTCCGAGCCTGCCACGTGGCCCAGGAGGCCGGACCTCACCCCCTCTGCAGGGGCGAGCTCCGAAGGCGCCACGTGTCCAGCGGGGACGGAGCGCTCCCCTCCCCTTGGAGGATAGCTCCGGGCCTGCCGCGTGGCCCAGGAGGCCGGACCTCGCCCCCTCCGCAAGGGCGAGCTCTGAAGGCGCCACGTGTCCGGCAGGGCCGGGGCTCTCCTCTCCACAAAGGATAGCTCCGAGCCTGCCACGTGGCCCGGAAGACCGGACCTCGCCCCCTCCGCGGGGGTGAGCTCCGAAGGCTCCACGTGTCCAGCGGAGCCGGAGCTCCCCCCTCTCCTCAGAGGAGAGCTTCAGGTCTGACACGTGGCCAGCAGAGCAGTGCTGCCGCCCGCCGTGGTAGGCAACAGGAGTAAAGGCGCGCCATGCCTTTACCGTACAAAACATTCAAGACCCGCGCCTTCCCGAGACGAAGAGGCGCAGAGCATGCCTGTCAGGAGGCGCTGTGACCAGTCACAGTCAGGACAGGCGTACAGTGTCTGAAGCTGCAGGCCATTGAAGGCAGCGACAAGACCGGACAGGACATGCCCTGCCGCCCCTGCCATCGCTAACGACTACATGCTACACCTAGCCTGTGGCATGGTGGCGGGACGAGGACTTCGACTCCAGCGCCAAGACATAATAGCTGGTAGGAAATCACCCCGGGGCCGCATGTCGGGTCCCGGGCCCACCTTGTAAGCCGCTCGAGCCTTGGACTATAAAAGGCTAGGGTAGGCAACGTTAGCTGGGGTTGGCACTCCAGCCATCCGCACCCTTGGGTTTGCACTCCAGCAACTCACACCCTAGGCGTAACTCATCCTCAAGCTCAGGACTCCGGTTATGAGAAACAGGCAATACAACGAGCACCTCTGCTCACCGTGGACGTAGGGTTTTACGCTCCGGCGGCCCGAACCACGTAAAACTCGCTGTGTCAAGCTTCTCCCTCACTCGTCCCTATGCTTAAGCTCTCCGCAAGCGACTAGCCCCTCCGAAAAAGAACCTCCGCGGGCTGCCCAGAGCAGGTCCGTGGGAAGTGTCGACCACACACTTCGACAAGGTCACTTTATTCACCTTGTCCCAACTTTTATTCAAAATACAATCCTTGTTTAATTCTTATCTAACTTGATTTTAAATGCTTTATGTTTTAGATGGTTTGCATGATCCGCACCGCCCGATGACGTACCACTCCTACGGGTTGGCAGTAGGAGGCTTGTTGCGCCGTCTTCGGCGTATGATCCATGCCGCCGGCAATGTTGGCAAGCTGATCATACACTACAGCTCCACCAGGACCCTCCGTGAGAAGCATGAATAATGGAGCTCAGAGATGAGGATTATCCATAAAAACTAGCTGCTCAAGATCCACCGCTCTCCAGCTTGTCGGGCGACTCAGGCCGATGCTGAGAAGGATGTCACCTGGGAGGCCAACACCTGCCAGAGTTACATCAACTGTCACCACCTGGACAGAACTGAGTACATGTATGTCCTTCAGCGTGAGAGTGGCACTGCGGAGTACAAGTACCCGCCAGTGCAGCAGAGGACTTCCCACGAGCACATGGACCTGTGCCTGGAGGATGCAGCTATGCTCCGCATTCGACTGCAGGAGTGCCAGCAGGAGCTTCAGGATGTTCGTGACACCCTGGAGGAGACTGAGGCGTTGCTTCGCGCCAGCTTGAGGGCGAGAGAAAGAGGAGATGGGAATGAACTGTGTGTCACCGTAAATGACACATGGACTCCTGACTCCCCAGACCGCCGGGCGATCAAGCGTCACCGCACTCCTACACCAGCAGCTTCCCCACCTAAAGCAGAATCATAGGGCAGCCGCAATAATGAGGAAGACCTTGACGAGCCAGCTCAGTGATACGAGTTGTTTAGAGTCATTTCCCTTATTTCAGCAGGTTATCGAGTAGTCGAGTCAATACCCTATTTATTTGTGTGTTAATATTTGTTGTGTGACGTGAGTTGTGGAAGCCATGGGCATTTGTCCACAACCTCGTCTTTAGGCTGTTTTGCTTTGGTGTGTGAACCCCTATGAATCAATAGTGCATTTATTTACGCATGAGACGTGACGCCCAAAGATCTATGTGAAATCTTCGGAAATTGTCTAAATATTAAGGCCTCAAAAGTTTAAGTTTAAACAAACAATTCGTGAAGTTAACACATAATGCTTTAAGTTAACATTTGGTTGATCATGATAGATGGCTAGAAGAGGAAAAGGTTGTGGTGCCAACCCCAACAACAACAACGATGAGGCTGCCAATCCTCACCTTACTGGAGGACAAGACAGGGGTGGTCGCCGTGAAGGAGCTGATCCTATCCACCAAATGCTCGAAAATCAGAATCAGCTCATCCAGAGTCTAACTCAAGTGGTGGCCAACTTGCACCAAGCTCCACCCCCACAAGCTGCACCACGTCAACCAAGGTTGAGTGAGCTTCTGGGAACTCAACCCCCAAAGTTTGCAAGTGCTGCTGAACCTCTGGAGGAAGATGACTGGTTAAAGACCAAGAGAGCAAGATGAGGATCATACAATGCCAAGGGTATGAGAGGGTGTTATTTGCCTCTCACCAATTGCATGGACCTGCTGCTGATTGGTGGACCGCTTATGTGGCAGCCCATCACGACCCCGAGAATATCACTTGGGAAGAGTTCAAGCGCAGTTTCCGCAACCATTACATACCCAGGGGTGAACTCAAGACAAGAGAAAGGAGTTCTTGGGACTGCAGCAAGGCAACATGACTGTGAGGGAATACCTCACCAAATTCACCCAACTATCCCGTTATGCACCACGGGACATCAAAACCGATGAGCAGAAACATGACTGTTTTGTGGAGGGACTTACCATGGAGATGCAATGTGCAATGTCCTCCAATGAGTATGAAAGCTTCCAAAAGATGGTAGACAGAGCGTTTGTCATGGAGAGGAAGCTGAAGGCCTTGGAGAATGAGAACAAGAGGAAGATGGGATGGTCACATCAAGCAGCAACACACGTCCACGTCTGATGCAGCAACCGGCAGGGCAGACGAGCCGTGCTATGGTACCCTACCCGACACCAAGAGGGTACAACCCGAACTTCAGACCTCCATCAGCACCAGTACAGCCGCAGCGTCAGTTTGTGCAGCAGCCACGCCCCACTTATCAACCTCGACCAGCAGGACAAGGGCCACAGAACCAACCCCAAGATAACAAAGGCCAAACACCTAAAGTTGGGGTGCAATGTTTCAATTGTGGTGAAGTGGGGCACTACGCTCATAAGTGCCCAAAGAAGAAGCCCATGCAGCCACAGCAGCAGAATGTGATGCGAGGACGAGTGAACCACGTGACCATGGAGGAAGCGCAAGAGGCACGTGGTAATTGGTAAGTTTCCAGCAAATTTACACATTGCAACCCTATTGTTCGATTCTGGTGCTACCCACTCATTCATTGCTCAAGGGTTTGTTAAGAAGCATGACCTAGCAACAACACAAATGAACCATATGTTAGCAGTGAACTCTCCAGGGGGAGAAATAAGAACAAGACAAGTGTTTCCCAAGGTGAACCTAGACATTAATGGGGTAGTATTTACTGCAAACCTCATAGTGATAGACTCCCAAGGGATAGATATTATTTTGAGTATGGATTGGTTGACCAAACATAAAGGTATCATCCACTGTTCGACCAGAACGGTGGAACTAACTCACCCTAACAGTACAAAAATGAAGTTCATAGCCGTGCAAGAACCTAAGAGGTACATTAAACTCAATCGAGTCGAGGTGGAAGTGGAAGAGATAAGGATTATCAGGGAATATCTAGACGTTTTTCCGGAGGAGTTGCCAGGTATGCCTCCAGATCGTGAAGGGGAATTTGCGATTGAACTAGTACCTGGAACCGCCCCAATATACAAGAGGCCTTATCGGATGGTCTCCAAACAGCTGGAAGAACTCAAAGAACATATAGGAGAATTGATAGAGAAGGGGTATATTCGTCCTAGTTCCTCACCATGGGGAGCTCCAGTGATATTTGTGCCCAAGAAGGATGGAACCCAAAGGTTATGCATAGACTACCGTGCGTTGAATGAAGTAACCATCAAGAACAAGTACCCATTACCCCGCATTGAAAACTTATTTGATCAGTTGAGGGGAGCTTGTGTGTTCTAAAAAATTGATCTCAGGTCGGGATACCACCAACTGAAGATAAGGCAAACTGACATTCCAAAGACAACTTTCGTATCTCGGTACGGGCTGTATGAATACACCGTCATGCCGTTCGGGCTAACTAATGCCCCGGCATATTTCATGTACCTCATGAACAAGGTATTCATGGAATACTTGGATAAATTTGTGGTGGTTTTCATTGATGACATTCTCGTCTTTTCCAAAGATGAAGGAGAACATGAGAGACATTTAAGACTGGTGTTGTAAAAGCTGAGAGAACACCAACTATATGCCAAGCTGAGCAAGTGTGAATTTTGGCTGAAGAGAGTTCCCTTCTTAGGACATATAATCTCGGAGGGAGGAATCTCTGTAGATCCTGCCAAGATCGAGGATGTGCAGAAATGGAAGACCCCTGAAAATGTCGGGGAAATTCGAAGATTCTTAGGACTGGTTGTGTATTATCGACGGTTCATTGAGGGTTTCTCCAAGATCTCGAGACCTCTCACCAAATTGTTAGAGAAGGGAATCACATTTACATGGACACCGGAGTGTGAGACGAGTTTCCAAGAACTGAAGAAAAGATTGACAACAGCCCCGGTGCTAGTTATGCCAGATATGCAGAAGAATTTTTCGGTGTACTGCGATGCATTTGGACACGGGTTGGGATGTGTTCTCATGCAAGAGGGGCATGTCGTTGCCTATGCATCCTGGCAGCTCCAAAAACACGAGAAGAACTATCCTACACATGACCTAGAACTAGCCGCAGTGGTCCACACATTGAAGATTTGGCGGCATTACTTGATGGGAAAGAGGACAGAGATATATACGGATCATAAGAGCTTAAAGTACATTTTCACACAGCCAGATCTCAACCTCAGATAAAGGAGATGGTTAGAGCTAATCAACGACTTTGATGTGGGCATCAACTATCATCCTGGAAAGCGAACATCGTGACTGATGCTTTAAGCCGGAAGGTGCAGGTCAACATGTTGAGTTCAAAGGACATGCCTACAGAATTGAAGGAAGAGATTGCAAAACTCAATCTATGTCTGGTGAATAGTGGTGAGTCCATCACCATGGAAGTGGACTCCACATTGGAACAAGACATACGCAAGGTCAGAAGAATGACGAGAAGATACAAGAAATTAGAGGACTCATCAAAGAAAATAAAGCCCCTGGGTTTAGAGAGGATGAACAAGGTACGGTGTGGCATGGGAAAAGAATCTGTGTGCCTGAGGTGAAGGAGATCCGTGAATTGATTTTGAAGGAGGCTCATGATTCCGACTATTCCATTCATCCTGGGAGTACGAAGATGTATCATGACCTCAAGAGCAGATATTGGTGGTATGGCATGAAGCGAGATATCGCGGAACATGTTGCCCTATGTGACACATGTCAGTTGGTGAAAGCAGAACATCAACGACCCGCGGGACTGTTGCAACCACTCAAAGTGCCTGAATGGAAATGGGAAGAAATCGGTATGGATTTCATAGTGGGACTACCCAGGACCCAATCGGGATATGATTCGATATGGGTCATCAACGACAGGCTAACTAAGGTAGCTCATTTCATCCCCGTGAAAGAAAGCTACAGTGGATCCAAATTGGTAGAATTGTACATGTCAAGAATCGTATGTTTTCATGGAGTGCCAAAGAAGATAGTGTCAGATCGAGGGACACAGTTCACCTCAAGGTTCTGGCAGAAGTTACATGAAACCATGGGAACTCATCTGAATTTTAGTTCTGCCTATCACCCCCAGACCGACGGGCAGACAAAAAGAACCAATCAAATCCTTGAGGATATGCTGAGAGTGTGTGCACTCAAGAACAATAGGAGTTGGGATAAGAACTTACCGTATGCGGAGTTATCCTACAACAACAACTATCAGGCTAGTATGAAGATGTCACCATTTGAGGCGTTGTATGGGAGGAAGTGCAGGACTCCACTATTTTGGAACCAAACAGGGGAAAGTAAAGTGTTTGGGCCCGAGGTACTACAAGAAGCCGAGGCGAAAGTGAGGGAAATTCGCAACAACTTGAGGATAGCCCAGACCCGACAAAAGAGTTATGCCGATGTACGGAGAAGAGAGCTTATTTTCAACGTGGGGGACTATGTTTATCTCAAGGTGTCCCCTATCCGAGGACTTCGTCGGTTCAAGGTGAAAGGGAAATTATCACCACGATACATCGGACCCTTCCAGATTCTGGAGAGGAAAGGCGAAGTGGCATATCAACTAGAACTGTACACGATGTATTCCATGTGTCACAACTCAAGAAATGTTTAAGAACACCCGAAGAGATGTTACCCATGAATGAGGTGGACGTACGAGAGGATCTTTCTTATGCCGAGCAACCGGTCAAGATTTTGGAGACAATGGAACGCCTCACAAGAAATAAAAGAATCCGAATGTGCAAGGTGCAGTGGAAGCATCACTCGGAAGCAGAAGCCACATGGGAGCGAGAAGACGAGCTTAAGGCACAGTTTCCGGATTTGTTTTCCTAGAATCACCAATCTCGAGGACGAGATTTCTTTTAAGGGGGGTAGAGTTGTAACACCCCAAAACCTGCTAAAGAGGGGAATTTAAAATTTTTGGACGTAATGCATGTGGTGAAGCAATTCAAATTCAAACTGGAATTCAAATTTAAATCAAAACAGAAAAAGAAAAGGAAAAAGAAAAAGAAAAATGGCCAGTGGGCCGAAACCCATCTCAGCCGGCCCAAAATCCGTGCCCGCTTCCCTTCCCGATCCCTCTCTCTCTCTCTGACATGCGGGGCCCGCTTGTCATCTTCTTCCCCCCTCCCCCGCGCGCCCCAACTACCCCGATCTTCCCGCGCCGATCGCGGCTGCTCCAACCGGTTTCCATGCCTGATCTTCGGCAGGACGCTACTGCATATCCAAACCAACCCTCCGCTGCCCTCCCTCGCCCATTTAAACGCTTAAATCCGCCCCTTTTTCCTCCCCGATCAACTCGTTTCAGTTCCCGGTGAGACCGAGACCCCCTCCGTCGTTTTCTCTCAACCCTCGCCTGTTTTCTCTGATCTAACGCGTGTATGGTGTTCCACCGCCGCCGGGGAGCTCGCAGGTGATGGAAGTTCCGGGAGTTTGCGCCCCCGCCACCGACCCCATCTAGCCACGTAGGGATCAAGAAAACCACTGAGGTGAAGCCCCCTACCTCCCCTCTGCCGTTTGCTACCAAAAAGAGCGGGTGTTAGCGTCTGTAGATGAAGATCCGCGACCTCGCCGGCAAGATCGCACCGCTACCGCCGTGCGCCGCCGCGCGCGCGGGCGAACTCCGGCCAGGAGCGACATGGCCTCTTGTGGGCCGTCTATTTTAAATCGTGTGGCGCATAATAGGAACCCGACGTACCCCTTCGCAATCTAATCTTGACCCTCCATTTAAAATCGGACGGTCCACGTCAGCCCCGCATTATAAAGGCTAGAAATCTTGCGCGCTACCCCTTGGACTTGTTAGAAAAGAATAGCTAGCCCCCGAAACCTTTTGATCTAGCTCCTGGACTTTCAGAAATTCATGTAAATTCATTTAAAAATCAGTTTTAGCCCCTGGACTTAATAAAAATTAGGAAAACCTCTCTGTTTTGTGTAAGTAGGCCCCTGAAAATTTAGGAAATGGTAAATTAGACCCTGCAGTAGGGAGATTTGCACTTCAGACCCTATAGGATATTAAATTCAGAAATTTGAACATGTGATTAGGATTTAAATTCAAATGGTGATG
This sequence comes from Neostapfia colusana, assembly GCA_030760725.1. NCBI lineage: Eukaryota > Viridiplantae > Streptophyta > Magnoliopsida > Poales > Poaceae > Neostapfia > Neostapfia colusana. The sequence goes on from JASWHV010000017.1 coordinate 54,788,679, forward strand.
CAAACACATGTGCAAATACAAATTTAAATTTTCCTAGCACTTGGAAAACCTTTAGAATGAGATAAAAGCTGATTTTAGGCTGGAATGAGATTTGACTAAGTGCTGCCTACTTTTATTATTTCTGGAAATACATTTTTAGGCTAGGAAATAATTCTGAAAATGGGTAAAACAAATTTAATTTGATCCCCACCAGAGGGGAAGTTCAAAAATATTTTATTGAACATTTTAGATCAGAACCTATTCTGTTTAGGGGATATATCTCACTATTTTAATATTAAAGTTCACTTTTAGGCATAGAAAATAAATCTGAAAATATAGGAAAATAGTATGCATAATTAGAAAATGTTAAATGAGGTCTCCAGATCCAAAAACTTCAAATTAAGATTTTGTAGAAGATCTGAAAACCTATTTGGAGTAGGAAATTATCTTTCATGCAAATTTTGTGGCTAAGAAGTGTAGTATCCAATGTAGAAAAGTTGTTCGAATTGGAAATTCATATATAGTGTGCAAATAGAAATCTGAATACAAAAGTTAGAAATAATATATATATGTTTAAAAGTGCATGTAGGCCTAAAATCAACACATCTAGGGTAACCACAACACTTAGAAATGTGAATGACTTTCATATGTATGTATGTGTGGTTTGCATGAGTGGAAGTGTGGACTATGGCTTATGGATTGTTGTTTTCTTTTGCTATGTGTATTGGCATGAGTAGAACCAGCCCCAGAGCAGGTTCTCACCTTTCAAGACCAAGACTTTCCATTCCCAGAGCAGCAGGAAGAAGGCAAGTGTCCTTGACCACTTTGATCCTATACTAGGATGTGTAGTTAGAATTAAATTGCATTGTCAATTTGGAATATGATACCCAAGCTAGGAAGTTTCCCTAGATTTTCATTATCTTATTTCCTTGTAGCCTGGTTTGGGATTTATTTTATTATGTCATTCATTCATATTATTTATGCTTAGCCATGCTTATAATGGGGTAAGTGGGATATGAGATCATCAACTTGTTTACCATACTCTTGAATGAGATATTATGAGTTATGTAGAGGTAGGTATCGAGGCAAGTTTGATGATTTGGTTGGTGCTGGGTGCACGAGACTCGGGTTTGTGTTTAGTACTTGCCTGGATCCTAAGGACCGGTTCATGGAGCATGTAACCTGGCTTTACCGTGCCAACCACATGCTGAGATGGGGCAGCTTGGCCAATTAATTAGGTGTATCCCTGGCGTAGTATGGGTGTTTTGGATGGTGCGGGGAATAGGTGTCAGCTGGACTACCATATGAACCGCAAGGCTCAAGAGGGGGCCCCTGCAGCGGGGTTCGAGCCTCTTGTATGCTGTTAGGAGTGAAACCTCAGTGGGCCCATGCTCGTCGGGAATCCCTTTGTAAAGGCCTCGTAGTGATATCCTGGCTACACACCTGGGAAGTGTGAACGTGGTTCACGGCCACTGGCATAATGGAGGTTCTTTTAGTCCACCCGGCAACGGGGGATGAAATCACTACATGTGGGTACAGTGGTGCAAACTCCGCAGAGTCAAAACTGTCATGACAGCCGTGCTCACGGTCAAGAGCGGCTTGGACTTATTCATGATTAGAGGATGATGAATTGGAAAGTTGAGGATGTTAAGCGGGAAGCTTAACATTGGAGATGAGACTATGTTTACTTGATATTGATGATGGGTTGAGGGATTGGGACCATTTCATCTATGTAGTAATGCAGGTGCTTAATAAGCTAAGGTGATAGGGATTAATTGCGTAGTGCTGTAGCCATGAGTTCAACCTCTCCTTGCTCTAGCCATGCATGACATAACTTTCCACACTTGCTGAGTACCAACGGTACTCAAACTTGCTTTTCTGTTGGTTTAAATTGCTGCTCAGGTCAAGGGGATGATGTGGTGTTCAATGACCAAGACTTCGGACCCGAAAAAGGATTCTAGGTTCACGGAGTCCCCCGGGCAACGCCTGTGACGGAGCCCACAAGATTTATATTCCGCTGCTGTTTTATTTACATGTTATGAACATATTATCGTCCATCAAGACGTATGCTATGTAAGACTTATTTATATTCGAACACTTGGCTTGTAATATAATGATGCTTCACTATTTGTCGTCACATGTATGAGAAAATGATCCTGGCATACATGTGATATTCACTCGGTTGCTCTTTGGAGAAACCGGGTGTGACATTTATTTGGCCGAGCTCCTCGCCATGGGGCTGTCCGGCATTATTTATAAAGAAGAAGGATGAGACGTTGCGGCTTTGCTAATGGACTATTGTCCATTAAACGCCGTAACCATCAAGAACAAGTACCCGTTCCCACGGATCGACATGTTGTTTGATCAGTTGGTCGAAGCAAGGATCTTTTCCAAGATGGACTTAAGATCCGGGTACCATCAGATTAAGATAAGGGCTGAGGATATTCTGAAGACGGCTTTCTCGATGAGGTACAGACTTTATGAGTACCTGGTCATGTCCTTCGGCCTCACCAACGCTCCAGCTCACTTCATGTATCTAATGAACTCGGTATTCATGACGGAGCTGGACAAGTTTGTCGTGGTCTTCATCGACGACATACTAGTATATTCCAAGTCAGAGGAAGATCACAAGAAGCATCTGCGTATTGTCTTGCAACGGCTGCGGGATCACAAGCTATACGCGAAATTCAGCAAGTGCGAATTCTGGATATCGCAAGTGCCTTTTCTCGGGCATATCATCTCAGCGGAGGGTATCGCTGTAGACCCGAGTAAGATCACACAAGTGCTGAACTGGAAATCCCCGAGGACTGTTCACGAGGTACGGAGTTTCCTCGGACTCGCGGGATATTATCGGAGGTTCATTCCGAACTTCTCGAAGATTGCCAGGCCTATGAAAGAGCTGCTGAAGAAGGCTACCAAATATGTTTGGAGTCCAGCGTGTGAACAGCATTCAAGGCTTTATTCAAACACCTGACATCAGCACCGGTTTTGGCGCAGCCAGACACAACAAAACCGTTCGATGTGTACTGCGATGCATCCGGCATTGGGCTCGGATGTGTGCTGATGCAAGACCGAAGAGTGGTCGCGTATGGATCACGGCAGCTTAGAAACCATGAGCAGAATTATCCAACCCACGACTTGGAGCTCGCTGCCATGGTACTTGCACTGAAAATGTGGAGGCACTACCTACTCGGTAACCTCGTACATTTATATACCGACCACAAGAGCCTCAAGTACATATTCACTCAGAAGGAGCTGAACATGAGGCAGCGAAGATGGTTAGAATTGATAAAGGATTACGAAATAGAGATCCATTATCACCCCGGCAAGGCAAACGTAGTGGCGGATGCGCTGAGCCGCAAGTCACACGTCAACAATCTGACCATCACACCGTTGGAAGAGAGCGAACCACCACTGCATGTGATTCCACATGGAGCTCTCTACAACTTAGCTTTGATCCCCACCATCCGTGAAGAGATAGCGGCAGCTCAGAAACATGACAAGGGCATGTCGCATTTGCGGAGACGTGTAGACAGTGGGGAGCTGAAATGTTTACGGAAGGACGGAGACGGCGTTCTATGGTTCAAGGACCGGATCATCGTACCCCGTAACCCAGAGTTACGGAAGAAAATTTTGGATGAGGCTCACTTATCAAAATTTTCTATTCACCCTGGCAGCAACAAAATGTATCAAGAACTCAGAAGCAAGTTTTGGTGGACACGGATGAAGCGGGAAATCGCAAAGTACATGTCCGAGTGCGATACATGTCAAAGGGTGAAGGCAGATCATATGCGGAAACCGGGACTGCTACAACCACTGGGCGTTCCTGCCTGGAAGTGGGAGGATGTGAGCATGGACTTCATCGTCGGTTTACCCACCACCTTTCAGAAACATGATTCTGTGTGGGTGATCGTCGACCGGCTCACTAAAGTTGACCATTTCATCCCGGTCAACACCAACTACAACGCCAAGAAGTACGCTGAACTGTACATCTCACGGATCCTATGCTTGTACGGCGTACCCCGTACCATCATATCGTACCGGGGCACTTTATTTGTGTCCCGTTTTTGGGAGCAGCTACATGCTGCCTTGGGGACAAAGCTGATCCGTAGTTCAGCGTACCACCCAAAAAAACGGACGGGCAAACTGAGCGGGTAAATCAGATCCTAGAAGACATGCTACGAGCTTGCGCTATCAACCACTGCAAGAATTGGGATGATCACTTGCCGTTAGCCGAGTTCTCGTACAACAATGGGTACCAAGCCAGCATCAAGATGGCGCCTTACGAGGCGCTATACGGGAAGAAATGCCGCACACCACTGAATTGGTGTGAGTCTGGCGAAAGGGTCACCTTCGGGATTGACCTTGTCAACAACGCGGAAGAAAAGGTTTGACTGATTCAAGCTAACCTAAAAGCCGCCCAATCCCGTCAGAAACAGTATGCGGACCGGAGAAGACGCCCATTACAATTCGAAGTCGGGGATCACGTATATCTACGTGTGTCTCCAATGAAGGGTGTAAACAGATTTGGGGTGAGAGGAAAGTTGGCACCCCAATTCATCGGTCCATTCCAGATTACCGAAAGATGTGGATCAGTAGCATACCGGCTGAGATTACCAGAAGCACTTTCCGATGTGCACGACGTCTTTCATATTTCCCAGCACAGGAAGTGTCTCAAGTTATCAACTACCGTTCAGCTGGAGGACATTGAAGAACTGCAACCGGATCTCACCTATCGGGAGGAGCCGGTTCAGATCATTGACGAAAAGGCCCGAACCACACGCAACCGCACGTTGTGGTTCTACAAAGTTCTATGGAGTAATCACTCCGTGGACGAAGCGACATGGGAGAGCGAAGGATTTCTTCGTGCTAACTACCCCGACTTTTTCACGTCGCATATCCGGTAATTCTCCACCGTCCTCTCTCTCATTTTCACCTTATAATCTCGGGATGAGATTCTTTTAAGGGGGGAGGAATGTAAGGGCCTCAGTTTTTGACACATGTTTGAAGTTTCATCACCACACAAACACCTCATTTGAAGCAAGTTGATAAACACATTTGAAGAGCAAGTAACCACCATCAACATGTTCATTAGAGAACAAACTCACATATTGCAAAGGTGGTATTTCCCACATGTGATATACAGGGGCTGGGCATATGAAAACTCCTACACAGTGCTAGGAATGTCCATGCCAAGTTTCACCCAAATTCAAAACTTTTTGAGGTCATTTTGGGTATAGCTAGAAAGAGGGTAGTTTGAACTCAAATTCAAATTCAAACTGATTTTATCCCATGAGTTCAAAAGTGGGAGGCATATTTTTTCTCAGCACATTTTTGTGAGATCACATACCAATTTTCACTCCATTTGGAGTTGAGCTTGACATGAGTTAAATGTAGCAAATTCAAACCTTATTTGAATTTCAAACTACATGTGTGCTGAAATTTAGTCAAACCCAAACCAATTTGAATTCTACCCCATTCAAATGGCTCAGGGGCAGATAATTCAAATACTGGAGGTTAGTTAGTTTGGTCTCTACTGTTTAGAGCAGTAGAGCAAAGTTAATTTCAGAGGTTAAAACCCTGGGTGGGACCCACATGTCAGCCACTGAGGCAAAAGAAACCGACTGAGAGCTCAGCTCGGGTACTCGCGCGCGCTGCAGCGACCGCCACGGCGAAGAAACGGCGAGGACAGCAGCTGCTTGCCGCCCTCGGCCGGTGAACCGCCTCGCAGGGTCCTTATCTACGCGCCCGAGCGATCGCAGGGGGTCTTCACACCGCTGTCTCGACGCGTTTCCACCCAGAAAGCCGAAGCTCCTCGCCGCTCGGTTGAATTTTCGGTTCCTCATCGCCCGGTCGATCCAGTGATCCTCCCGGCGATCGGAGACCAGCACCAGGTGCACCAAGCCATCTTCGACACCCTCACGTCAGTTCCAGGCTCGGAGCAGTCCTCCCCGAGCTCCACCGCGGCGATCCTTCCTCCGCCGGTTCAGCTCGAGCCGCCGCTGCGGGAACCATCCTTCCGGCCACCACAGCCCACCGATCACCGAGCTGTGAACAGCAAAGAGGTTCGCCTTCAGTCCCTCTTTCATTCCCGCAAGCTTCGGCGGCGTGACAAACACTGCTCAGGCCGGAATTTCGTGTTTTCGCGACGGTGTGCAAAAGTGGAGTCGGCACCGAGCAGAGAAATTCGTAAGCCACACTGTATCACTCATCCTCTCATGGAGAGGATCACTTCTAGTTGCCCGTACGAGTCCATAGGAGCAGGAACCACGAAGAACCATGGAGGGAAACCGCTGTTCTTCAAGTTTTAGTAGAAATCCCGATTTCCGGCCTAGGTCGCACGGTGACAGCCCAACACAGCCCCTCCCGAGCTCCGTGGAGCTCATGTCGACCTTTCCTATGGTCCACTGATGCTCGACGACCCTTAGCTCTATCGGGTGAGGTGCTAGGGAGGACGGGCAACACGGCCGAAGTTCTCCCGAGGCTGTTGCTCATCGCCGACCATGTGCCGGCCATTTTTCATGACGAGCTGAGCCCGGAATCATGTTCCCCGAGTGAAAATAGGCAGGGGCGGCCGGAATCATGAAGCTTGGAGCTCCATAGAAGCTGCCGGCGAGCTCTCCGGCAAGGTACCCCAGCGGCAGAGCGCGGGCAGCGGGAGGTAGACGAAGGGGGTGGACCCCAGCCGTCAGCGGCAGATATTTTAAATCGGGATCGGGCTGCGGCTCTGATCCGGTGTGCTGGCGCGCAAAAACCCCATAGACCCCGGTGTGCCGACGCCTCAGGGCGCAACACGTGTCGCCGTGGCCCACCGGCAGATTTAAACTTTTCCCCGATTTTCAGATTTCATTCAAACTTCAAATCCTTATAACTTTGGCTAGGAAGCTCCAAATCGAGTGAACCAAATTTTGTTGGATTCAGCTCTCTGAGCACTTTACAGGAAATTAAGTTTAACTTCATAAAAATCCTTATTTCTCCAGAATTAATTCCTCAAAATTTAAACTGTTTGGAATTTTAACTGGAGAATCCCTTGGGGGAAAATTCTGAAATTTTGCTGGGACTTTCACCAAAATGTCCCTGAACTACCATAAAAATTTCAGCTCCATTTTAGCTCATTTGATACACCTAATGGTGTGATTAGTGAAACTGTTCCAGGGAAAATAGAAAATGTTCAGAAACATTTTCAGAATTTTCTCTGAAATTGTTTAGCTCATATCTTTAGCTAGGAACCTTCCAATTAAGTGAGACCAATTCCATTAGAACCCTCTGAAAATCTAGTTTTCAGAAGTCATGGCTTGTTCTATGAAAATCCCTAGAGCACCCTAAGAGTTCCAATTAACGTCGAGGACATAATTAATTGTGGAGGGCTCAAATGAGCTTTGCTACAACTAAAACTTGACCAAGTCTCTGTTTAGGTTGTAACCAAGCCACAGTAAAAGTTTCACAGTCTTTGGGTCTGTCTAGTGAGACTTAGAAGGTTCACAAGTTTAAAACTCAATTCAGATGCATTAAATTAATACATGTACTTCTTGTATCATGTAGTCACTAAGGTTGAGGAGGAACCCGAAGTCCTAGACTTCGTTACTCCGGAGGAGCAGCTAGCCTACGACCAAGAGCAGCAAGGCAAGCTCCGGTTTGCATTAACCTTTTTACAAATTTTTATTATTTTGAGCACATACTTGAATACTATTATTCCTTGCATTAGAGTCTTGTTTGGAAACCCAATTGCATAGCCAAGAAAACTATGGATTGGGTTTAGGATTGCAAATCCCGTTAGCTACTGCACAGCTAAGTTAGGGTAGGACTCGGTACAAGTCGAGTAGTTGGAACTACTCGCGAGCATAGGCTAGAGGCACTCGACTCGGGTAGAGATAGCACATGATACACATGGCAAGAAAGATGAGACCGAGCGGAGAGTAAGGGCAGCAGGACTTTGGGGCCTGGGTGCTATAGATCCGCTTGTGTCGATTGAGGACCGAGCCGTGTGCGGGCCTGTTGAACAAGCTAGAACAGTACCGAAGACCTACCGGCTATATGGGAACCGGGAAACCGATGTAACTCAGGTAGCTGGGTGTTGAGGCATAGCTGGTCGTTCAGAGGGTAGGTTGAGAGCTTGAGGTGTAAATCGGCTGGCGGCACTGAGATGCGTGTGCAGAGACCTCTTGCTCGGGACGATTGGACCAGTTCAACATTTGGCTGACGGGTGAAAGGTAGTTGGGTACGACGTCCGTGATGGTTGTTGTAGGCAACATCGAGTACGGGCATACGTGACGGGTTGTTCGGGTAACCCTGCAGGTGTAAATCGATTATAATCGCCGTCCCTCGCGGTCAGTGAGTACCACTTGTTTACTGTACCATTACGTAGAAAGAACAGGCAAGTTACATGTTAAAATGTTGCTGATTGAAAGATGGACCTGATTGCTAATGATTTGCTGTAGTCTAGAGCTAACTAAAGTTCTTTTCAACTTTGGGCAAAGTACATGAGAGAAATGTGTTTCTTGTTTGATTGCGGCTCTCTCATGTGCCTTAGCGTAAGGTTCTCCACAACCTGCTGCTAAAACTTGAAAGTAAGGTTCTACTAATTAGGCGAGTCCTTGCAAATGATTTTTACCTCATGTAACCTATCAACCCTCATGTAGAAGTTCCATGTTTAGGAGAGACGGGTCAGGCTTGCTAAACCTTCGTGCTCACTGCTTGTGTTTGAAGCTTTTGCAGGGTTCTATGAGGAAGGGACTCCCGAGGAGGAGACGGAACCCCAGGAGGGGAACCCCGTCAAGTGGGAGTCGTGCACGCCGCCGTGTTAGTGTGTGTGCGTGCTAGCAAGGACACGTTCATGGGCTGAACGTGAACTTGATGCATAGTCTACGCCCGTGAGTGTAGAATGGACCTATTTTGATGTAAAAATGTTCATAAACCACTTTATGTAATAAAAGTTTTGCTTCCGCTTTGTACCTTTGATGTGTGTTATTCGGTGCTGTGCAACGCAGCACCCCTCAGCGTGATCCTGGCTCGACAAGACCGTGGGGTCGTGTCAGCGGACCCCCCCGGAGTTTAGTTTATCCGAGCGCTGGTCCTGGACACTATGGTACCCTTTATAGAAAAAGACTGTCGTACCCTATGCTATGGGTAAAACTTACGGAAGTGTTCTATGATCCAAGGATTTGGAATCGGTTCGCCATCCTCCGTCCCAAGCAGACGCACCCTGGGCGGCATATTTGTGTCACCCGGAAGGTCCTTCCTAACTAGGGGAAAGCTTATTGGAACCCTCCCGAGAAAGTATTCATGAAGCACTAGGTCACTCACCCGCAGCTCCCGGCTCCACACGAACCGCTGATGGTAGCGTCGGAGCGCCTGGCAGTATCGTTCGTTTTGGATTGCTGATTGCCATCTTTGCTCGTCGACGATCTCTACATCTTCACGCCATATCTGGTCCTGCATGGCTTCGTTGTATGCCTTGACACGAGGGGAGCCCATGGTGACTTCTGGAGGGAGGACGACCTCAGCTCTGTAGACCAAGAAGAAGGGAGTCTCCCCTATGGCTCGGTTGGGTGATGTCCGGCTAGCCCACAGTGCACACGGAAGCTCATCAATCCACTTGGCACCATGCTTCTCTAGGCTTGCGTAAGTGCACCTCTTGAGGTCCCTGAGTATCTCAGCATTGGCTCTCTCAACGCGGTCGTTGCTCTCTGGGTGAGCAACGGATGCATAGCAGACTTGGATGCCAAGATCCCCGTAGTACTCTTGGAACGCTGCACTGGTGAAATAGGAGCCATTGTTGGTGATTGTTTGGGACCCCGAACTTGCAGACGATCGACTTGATAAACTTTACGGCGGACTGCTTGTTGATGGTGACCACAGGGGCAGCTTCCGCCCACTTGGTGAACTTGTCTGCGATGGCGTAGAGGTACTGGTACCCTCCGACGGCTCTAGGAAATGGTCCCACGATGTCCATCCCCCATACTGCGAATGGTCATGAAGGCGTGATCATCTGCAGCGTCTGCGCCGGTGTGTGGATCTGCTTGGCGTGGAACTCGCACGTCTTGCATCTCTTGACCAGCTTGACGGCATCCTAGAGAGTTGTCGCCCAGTAAAATCCATGGCGGAAGGCTTTACCGACCAGCATGCGGGGTAAAGCATGGTTGCCGCACTCGCCTCCATGGATCTCTGCGAGTAGCTCGCAGCCCTCCTCCCGGGTTATGCATCGCAATAAGACACCATTGGTGCTACGCTGGTAGGTATCCCCATCCACCGGTGTGTATCTCTTAGCCATGCGAACGATCCGTTCAGTGGATGAATGTTCAACAGGAAGGATGTTGTGTTTCAAGTAGGTCCGGACCTCCGTGATCCATGCATCAGGTCCTACCCGAGCTTCTAGATCTTGGGTGCCGGGTTGCATGGAGTCCCTGGTGACGCATATGATCCTTGGCGGGTACCATGGTTGTAGGGGCACCGAGACCACCAGCTTAGAGGTGCTAGTCTCGCACCCTTTGCCTGGTTCAGTAGGCCAGTCCGTGGGACGCAGTAGCTTCCTTTCAAAGACACCTTCGGGCACCGGAGCCCATGTAGAGGCTTTCGTTGAAAGGTCGTCTGCCAATGCATTGTTGGCGCGGGGGATTTGGCACAACTCCAAGACGTGGAACTCCTTCTCCATCTTTTGCACGTGGAGAAGGTAGGCAGCCAGCCAAGGATCATTTCAGGAACACTCCCGCTTGACTTGCATGATGACGAGTTGGGAGTCTCCTTTGACTAGCATCTGCCGCACGCCTAAGGACAGGGCAGTACTCATTCTGAATATGAGGTCTTCATACTATGCCATGCTATTCATGGCCTTGAAGTCTAGGTGCACCATGTACTTTAACTGCTCTCCCATTGGCGAGAGGAGCAGGATCCCCGCTCCGACACCTTGCTTGCACGAGGAGCCATCGAAGTAGAGTGTCCAGTGGGGTCTGTTGAACACCGGGGATCTGGGCTCCGGGTTGCTGTCGTTTTGGCCCCCTGGGTGGCATGGAGGTGGAGTCCATTCTACCACAAGTCTGCCAGCGCCTGGGTCTTGACAGTATGACACGACAGGAAGTCAAGCTCGAACTCCACCAGCTCGACTGCCCACTTCACTATGTTCCCGGTTGCATTGGGGTTGTGGAGCACTGTCTTCAGTGGGTAAGATGTCACCACTGAGATCCTATGAGCTTGGAAGTAGTGGCGGAGCTTTCATGATACGATCAACACCACGTAGATCAGCTTGTGGCCCCTGAATACCTCGTTTTGGCGTCGTGGAGGACCTCATTGATGTAGTAGACCGGGCGCTGAGTGGTCCGGACCCTCCCGGAGGGGTCCAGAGCATCTTCCTCCATCGGTAGGAGGTCCGCAACCTCTTGGTCTTGGGGTCCGGCCTCTGGGAGCTGGGACCTGGGGGCATCCTGGTCTGAAGCAGCTTCTGGCTCCCCTGCGGGGTCCAAGCCCTAAGATTCCGGGCCGTCAGAAGATCTTTGCTTGGTGTTTGGAGTGATTGGAGTTCTGGTCGCTCGGCGACCAAGACCATGCTAACGACTTCCTCCTTCGCAGAAATGTAGAGCAGCAGGGACTCACCTGGCTCCGGAGCTACCATGATCGGTAGTGTGGTGAGGTACTGCTTCAGCTCTTGGAACGCCTTGTCTGCTTCCTCAGTCCAGACGAAGGGTCCGGTCTTCGGTAGAAGCTTGAAGAGCGGGAGAGCACACTCCGCCAGTCTGGAGATGAAGCGACTGAGAGCGGCCAAGCATCCCATGAGCTTCGGCATGTCCTTGACTCGGACGGGAGGCTGCATCATCTCTATAGCCTTGATTTTGTCAGGGTTAGCTTCGATTCCTCGGTGCTAGACCAATAAACCGAGGAGCTTCCCGGCAGAGACCCCGAATACGCACTTGTCTGGATTTAGCTTTGCGCACGTTGTGCGTAGCTTGTCGAAGACTAAGGCTAGGTTGTCTAATAGAGATGTATGTGACTTGACTTTTACCACGATATCATCGACGTACACCTCCACTAAGTCCCTTATCAGGCCTCCAAATGTCTTATGCATTGCACGTACAAAGGTAGGCAAAGCGTTTTTGAGGCCATAAGGCATAGAGACATAACAATAAAGGCCGTGTAGTGTTATAAAAGCAGTATGCTCTTCATCTTCTCTAGACATTGGTATTTGATAGAAATCAGAATAAGCATCTAGGAAGAACAGTAGATCACAGGCAGAAGTAGAATCCACGATTTGATCTATGTGGGAGGGGAATGGGGTCCTTAGGGCATGCCTTATTCAAGCTGGTGTAGTCGATGCACATCCAAAGCTTCCCGCCAACCTTGGGCACCACAACAGGGTTGGCAAACCATCTTGAATGGTGGACCTCTCGGATGAAGCCGGCGTCGAGCAGCTTCTTGTTTTCTTCACGGATGAAGTTCTGCCGCTCGATGGACTGCTTCCATGGCTTCTGCATCACCAGCTTGGCGTTGGGGGTAGATCTTCACATGGTGCTCAATCACCTCCCTGGGGATCCCGGGCATTTGTGATGGTTGTCAAGCAAACACATCGATGTTAGCGCAGAGGAAGGTGATGAGCACGAGTTCCTATTTGCTGCCCATGTTTCCCACAATGTGGGTGGTCTGGGCAGCGTCCTCATCGATCTGGATGACCTTGACTGGGACCTTTTTGGCTCTTGAGGGATGGATGCGGGGCGCGGAGGACGAGCCACATTGGCGGATGCTGGGTGGCTCCTTGTTTGTCCCGACACTCCTGGAGGCCTCCACCTTTGCTGCCTCGAGAGCTTGGAGCTTCTCTAGTGCTGCTACTCCAGCGGTCCGGTGAGCTTGAACCTTGAGGACACTACTCGGGGTCGGCATCTTTAGCACCAGGTAGCCTTAATGAGCTACGGCCATGAAATGGTACAACGCCGGTCTGCCAAGGATGGCGTTGAAGGGGAGATTGACCTCCGCCACGTCGAAGACGACACTCTCGGTGCGGTAGTTCTCAGGTGTTCCGAATGTCACCGGGAGGGATATGCTACCGCGTGGAAGGATGGACCCCAGGCCCACTCCAGAGAATGGGCGCGACAAGGCCAGCTTGCTCATTGGAATCTGCAGCTTCTAGAAGGCTGCAAGACTGATGAGGTTGAGGCCCGCCCCACCATCGACCAGCACGTGGTAGAGCCTCACGTTGGCTATAGTCGGGGAGACGATGAGCAGCAGCTGCCCGGCTCCTGCCATGTTCTTCTGACATTGAGAGGCGGTGAGGCTGATGGGCGTTGTTGGTACCCTGCAGACCGGGTACCCCCGCGTAGTGTGTAAAAGACAACTTGGGCCCTGCCTTCCAGCTTAGGCGGGCCCCAGCATAAGCCATGTGCCCTGGGCCCCATGGACAGCCCCGGGGCTCCCACGTGCGTTTGGGCTCCAGGGCCGCCACGTGTCCAATGGTGCCAGACCCGACCTCCCGCCAGGGACGGCTCTGGCACTGCCACGTGTCCGGAACCTCCGAGCCATGCCTCCTGTCAAGGATAGCTCCAAGGATGCTACGTGCCCTGCGGCTCCGGGCTCGACCTCCAGCATGGGAGGGCTCCGGTGCTGCCATGTGGGCAACAACTCCAGGCGTCCTTTTCCACCAAGGAAAGCTCCGGAGGTGCCACGTGTCCTACGGCTCCGAGCCTGACCTCCAGTATGAGAGGGCTCCGGCGCTGCAACGTGTCCAACAACCCCAGACCCCTTGCTGCTCTGCAAGAGCTCCGGTGGCGACGCGTGTCCCGGGCGCCGACGAGCAACGGGCAGATAGCCACAGAGTAAAGAGGAAGAAGTGTTGTCAGACTGAGCATTCAAGGTTCGCATCTTCCCCAGAAGCATGGCACACGGTGCACGCTTCTGTCCTTCATCTGTCCACCATTACGGCGAAAGATAGGGTCCGCGAGGCGTGACGACGACATAGTGCTATCCAGAGGCATAGAGCCGCCCAACAGAGCGAGGGGACGCGACGACAAGACGGGTACTTCATCATCACCTGCTACCCGATCGGAGGTGTCCGATGGGACAGGCGGCGTGTCTTAACTCCTCCGACAGCGACAATACACATAGATGTAAAAGCCCTAGCTCATGTATAGGGTACAGATAGCCGTGGGGCCACCTATCGGGCCCCGGGCCACATTGTAGTTGCCTCGACCTTGTGCTATAAAAGGATCGGGACAGCCTCTGGGCAAGGGGTTCCAAAACTCGACTCTCTCACACACTCATACGCGCAAGCAATACAACCATCACACCTTGGATGTAGGGTATTACACTCCGGCGGCCTGAATCACGTAAATCCCGGTGTTCATCCTCATCATCAAGCTCCGACCTTCGAAAACCACTAGACCCTCCTCAAAGAGAACCTCCACGGTCTGCTCCGGCAGACTAGGGGAAGTGTCATAGCAAACACTTTGACATTTGGCGCGCCAGGTAGGGGGCTTATGGTTTTTGATGCTGTTCGTGAAGCCCGCGATGGTGAATATCCAGTCTGTTCGAGGCTCTTACCGCCCTTTGCGCCGCCAGCAGCAGAGGGAGCAGGAAGCCTCGTCCCGCTCCTTAGCGGGACCGACTACGCCTGTGGCAGCTCCTACAGCGACAGTGCCCATTGCCACCTGGCAGCCTTCGGCGGCGACGACGTCGCAAGCACCGCCCAAAGCCAGCCTGGAGAGTGTGCTGCTAACGGCACACGCGCTTCTGCACAACCCCCCGAGCGTGGGAGCTTCTCTATCCGCGGTAGAGCAGTGGAGCAATGACATCGACCACCTGGTTGTCGCCGTGCTCAACTCGCTGTACCACCAGAGACGGCGGCCAGAGATGGTACAACTGCCGACCCATACCTAACGAGGGATTACAGGGCGGCAACAACCCTCTCGACGGCAACATCCAGGCTCCCCACCATAGACCTCAGAGTCGAGCTGGACCGCCGCCACTGCCAGAAATAAGATGGCCGTGGCGCCATCGAGCGGCAGCGCGAGCAGCGTCGCAACCTCGAGGAGGAGTATGATACCCCGGGTGCCATGTGCCCCATCTACGCGGGCCAGAACCCCGTCTCCCCAGGCTCAGTGGGAGGCTGCATGGCTCTGGACCCGCACTTTCTATGGCGGTGTGGCCATGCAAGTTCCGCCGCACTTGCTGGAGAAGTTCGACGGGACAGTCAACCCCGTCGAGTTCCTGCAGATCTACTCCACCGCCATCTTAGCTGCAGCAGGGGATGAGGCCATCATGGCCAACTACTTTCCCGTGGCCTTGACTGGGTCAGCCCGGTCATGGCTTATGAACTCGCCCCACGAGTCTATAACCTCCTGGGAAGAGTTGTGCCGTCAGTTCACGGCCAACTTCATGAGTTCCTACACCCACCCAGGCACGGAGGCCGACCTCCATGCCCTGCAATAGCAACCGGGAGAATCGCTACGCTCCTTCATCCAACGTTTCTCCTAGGTTAGGAACACCATCCCCCACATCTCCAGTGCCTCCGTCGTCGTCGCCTTCCGGCAGGGCATCCACGACAAGAAGATGCTCGAGAAGTTGGCCACGCACAATGTGCAGGACGTCTCCGAGCTCTTCAGCTTGGCGGACAAGTGTGCCAGGGCCACGGAGGGCTGCAACTGGCACACACCGTCTGGCAAAGGGGGTGAATCCACGAAAGACGGATCTGGCGGCAAGAAGAATAAGACCGGCAGTAAGGACAAGCCGCAGGACGGAGCCCACACTGCAGCAGCAGTAGCAGCTGCAGGAGGCCGCGCACCGATAAGCGCCCGCAGCAGCCGTCTGACAGCGACAACAGTGACCAGAGGTGCCCGGTCCACAACACCAAACGTCACAGCGCCAGCGAGTGTCGGGAGATATAGAAGCTAGCACTTCTGAGAGCTCCAACAGCAGCGCCAGGATGGCACACCCTTCCACCCGCTGGAGGGCAAGCAAAAGGCTGACCCAGAGGTCAGCAATGACCTAGAGATGGAGTTCCAAGACGCGAAGCGGGCGTTGAAGGTTATCTATGACCAAGGAGAGAGCTCCGACTCCGACCACAGCGAGCGACGCAAGACGCTCCATGCCTAACCAGGCATTCCCCCCTCCGTCGTGCGACAAGGGCTCACCCGACATCCAGACATCGGCGAAGCCGCGCAGGATCAGCTTCTACGTGAAGAGTAGGCAGCCCGAGGTAGGGCTATCTGGTGCCTCAGCCAATGCTTTCTCAAGGAGGGGTGACAAACCCTCCCCCCCAGCTGGTAGGGTCCCTCCCGAGCAGTACAAGTGTGCCGCTCCAGGTGCGCCAGCCTGGCTGCAGGGGATGGGTATCTCTACCCAGGACACAGGACATAGAACACCTATGTAAGTTCTACCCTTAGCGCAGTAGTAGGATATTTTTTCTTTTTCACTTTCTTGTAAGAGTGTCATAGTGTCTAGGAACAACGCTTAGAACAGCTAAAGTCCCGGAATGGTCCAGCTACTCTTGTTATTCAGGGCAGGTCGCTGCCTTCTTACATGGCCTGTTACCTCCTATTGCCCCAAGGAAGCTGGAAATAAGAAAAGTGTATCCTGCCCTGCGCACTTGATT
The DNA here is from genome assembly GCA_030760725.1 of Neostapfia colusana. Lineage (NCBI taxonomy): Eukaryota > Viridiplantae > Streptophyta > Magnoliopsida > Poales > Poaceae > Neostapfia > Neostapfia colusana. Next base: position 54,805,225 of record JASWHV010000017.1, read on the forward strand.
TACAGCTTGTGCTAGCTCGTGCATATCAATCGTAAACGACATGTCCAGAGCCCTGTCAGGTCCCATGCCACTGGAAGGTCTCCTCGCTGAAAGGTTAATGCCCGCAGGAGGTCCAGGAAGTGTATCCTGCAATACCTGGTTCCAAACCTGTAGCATGCACATCCTACCTCACCAGTGCTACAACTGAGTACTCGGGAGCCGGAAAGAACACGCCTATGGACAAGAGAAGTAACCGGACCCGGACATTGCTCCAATACTCCTTACGTGTTTTCTTCCCATACTGCTCCGGTCGTGTGGCCAATCACTTTTTCCTGCATCCAACCGTAGTAGGAGCTGTGCTATCCTGCTGCAAGCGGGTCTGCTTGAGGTACATGTGGCGTACCTGGGGTTCTATGGTTGTCTCATTGCTCGGGGGCCCGATGGCGCCGAATGGCCCTCCCCTGAAAGGCTTACGCTAGCGGAAGGTTCAGGGTGTGTAGCCTGCTAGTCTTGGTACCGTACCCTTAGCATGCACATCCTGTCTCTCCAGCGCTACAACCCGGTACCGGGGAACCGGACGGCCCATACCCCTACGCAAGGCTCCAACCATATCCTAGACGACCCACATTGAATTGCCCAAGCGTCGTAGCTCGGCTGAGGACTGTAAGCCACAGTAATGCTACCAAACAAGGAAAAGTGACCAGAGAGCACGACTACTCCCTCTTTCTGTCGTGCCTGCAGGTCCGCACAGATTTTTGGCGACTTGGACCTCCTAGGGGGACCGATGCTGACATCTAGCCTCATCCAGTTGATGTCAGACCCCTGCGGCAGCAAACAGAAGACCTGGAGCATCAGCTATGGCAAGCTGAAGAAAAGGGCCAAACTACCCTGGGGTCCTTGCATTGCAAGGGATCCGGAAGGATTGGTAGCCACACAGCCAGAGCGCTCTGGGTCCTTATGCTGCTAAGGGCCCGAAGGGACAAGCTTGGGACATTGGCAAAGAGCTACCCACGTCAGCTAAGTCGTTCTAGACCTTTGCGCTCTCTTGCCCTATGCTCGTCTACATTTTCTGTGAGACCTATGTGTGCTGAATACATTGGTTATGATGATAAAAGTTTTGAATTCTGCCAAAACACTCTTTTTGTCAAGGTCCGACTCTAGGTACAAGATCCGACGTAAGATCCGACTTGCTATGGCTAGGTCCGACATGTGTTTGGTTAGCTCCGGCGGTAGGTCCGACTAGCTTTGATAAGTTTCGGTGCTAGGTTCTGCAAGCTTTGGTAAGCTCCGGCTCAAGGTCCGGAGCTTTGGTAGCTTTGGCAAGGTCCGGAGCTAAATCGCAATGGTTCTGTTTTTACCTTGCAAATGTTTTGAACTTACTTTACATCTACGGAAAGTTTGCTTAGTATTCTTTTACTAAGTTTTTTCAAGTGTTATGGCTGTTTACGGTGGTTAACATTTTGCTATGGTTTGCAACATGCTTATGCGAGGTGTTCACTAAGGCGTTGTGGTTTTCAGAACTAACGTGAGTCAAGTCGTGAACTTGTACTCAAAAGTATTGGTGTCAGAGCCACAGTGCTCTAATCTTTGTGATTTGCACGTGTTTTGACTAATCATCATGGAGAAATACTTCACAAAACCTTGTGTGTTTTGTGGCATGATTTTCAGGTTTGGAAGGCACGTATCGAGGCTTTCATCCAGGCGCAAGGCTTCGCAATATGGGAAAAGGTGTACAATCCTTATGGCATGCCGCCGAACGATCAAGTCACGGCTACGAACATGAGAGATGTCGACAACAACAACAAAGCATGATACTTGATCATACAAGGATTGACTCAAAGTGACTTCGACCGTGTTGCACACCTCCGATCTGCATACGATGTGCGGAAAGCACATTGTGACTACCACGAAGGATCCAACACGATCAAGGAGGTAAGACAAGATATGTTAAATAAAGAATACATGCGCCTCGAGATGCAACCCAGTGAGTCAATCGTTGGCCTCTTTGCTCGCTTCAATAAAATTCTTAGCAACTTGCGTAGTGTCAACGTTAATTTTTCAGATGCTGAAAATACTAGGCAATTACTAAGTGCATTAGACATGTCAATTTGGGAGATGAAAGTTACATCTATTCATGAATCTACTATCATGAGTACACTTACATTAGATGTGCTATATTCTAAGTTTAAAACTCATGAAATTGACATAATATCACGTAAGAACCCCAACAAGTCTCTTGTATTTGTTTCACAACGTGACATGCCTAGCTCTAGTCAATCTTCATCTTGTGGTACACTTTCTTTGTTGTCCTCTCTAACCCTTGAACAGATTGAAGAGTTTCTAGAGGAAGAACTTGCACTCATCTCTACTCGTTCTCAAAAGCATTGCAAAATGTGAGAACTAGAAGGAGAAGAAGTGTCAGACCTCAACGATGCTTCGAATGTGGTAAGACAGGATATTTTCATACGGACTGCCCTAACCTTTCAGGTCCGACTTCCCGTGATGAAAAGCAAATTAGGACGAACCACTCCTCTGCAAACGATACAAAAAAGACGAAGGGTTTTATTGGATGCCAATTGGTAAATAGTTTTATCTCTGCACTTCAAGAACTTGGCTCAAGCGATATGGACATCGGAAGTGATGAAGATAAAGATGATTTGGTAAACTTATGCTTCATGGCGGGCAAGTCAAGTTCAAGTATGGAGGAGGCAGAACACAACAACGACAATGTAGAGGTTACACACTTGAGGAAGGAGAACATTTGGATTGTGGATTCAGGATGCTCATGCCACATGACCGGTAACAAAGAATGGTTCTCCTCCCTCTCTTTTGTGTCACATGTAGAAAATGTTACTTTTGCCGATAATTCTTCAACTCCTATAATTGCTAACTGTTCTGTTAGAGTAAATAATCACTGCACTTTAAAAGATGTGGCACTTGTTAAAAATTTGAAATACAACTTGCTTTCTGTTTCACAGTTGCGAGATGAAAATCTAGAAATTATTTTCACTAAAAATTGTTGCAAGGTCGTAGATTTAAATAGTGAGCTCATTTTTAATATGTCTCGGCTTGGAAGAGTTTTTAAAACTGATTTTGATATGTCATCATCTAAGCATAGATGTCTAGTTGCTAATGATTCAAAAGACTTATATTTTTGGCATCGTAGACTTGGTCACGTAGGCTTTGATCATCTCACACGTGTTAGTGCTCTTGATCGCACACTGGGCTGCCTAAGCATAAAGGGGACAAATAAATTATGTGCTCTTCTTGTAGACATGCTAAAATGGTTGCAGGTTCACATGCTCCTCCCACAATGACCATGACCATGACAACTGAACCGGGTCAACTTTTGCACCTTGACACCGTAGGACCTTCACGTGTTCAATCCTTCGGAGCAAAATTGTATGTTCTTGTGATTGTTCATGACTATTCTAGATACTCTTGGGTTTATTTTATGGAATCTAAGAATGAAACTTTTTGTCACTTTAGAACCTTATTTCTTAGATTATCAATTGATCACCCAGGATCTTTAAAAGCAATTAGAAGTGATAACGGAACCAAATTTAAAAATCAATCATTTGATCATATTTGTGCTAAAAATGGAATAGATCATCAATTTTATTCACCATATGTACCTCAACAAAACGGTTCTGTAGAGAGAAAGAAGAGAAGCTTAGTTGAGATGGCTAGGACTATGCTTGATGAATATCGAACTCCTAGAAAATTTTGGGCTGATGCAATTGCAACTACCTGTTATGTCTCAAATCGTGTTCTCTTGCGTGCTAAGCTAGGTAAAACACCATATGAACTTCAGTTTGGACATATGCCTAGTGTCACACACTTTCAGTTATTTGGTTGCAAATGCTTTGTTAAAAAACATGGTAATCTTGATGAATTTGAACCTAGATCCGTTGATGGCACGTTTATTGGTTACCTATCTCATACTAGAGGCTACCGTGTTCTTTTACATGACACTAACAAAATTGTGGAGACTTGTGAAGTTTCTTTTGATGAAGCTAGCCCACGTACTAGCTCTAATATTGCAGGACCAGACCCATATCCGCAGGGGAGAGTATTTTCATCGAAGAAGATGAAGAAGTGATGCTGTTGCCCGAAAATTCAGGAGCTAATGACATTGTTCCAGCTCCTGATTTTGATTCACAACCAGCACCGACAACAATCATTGCTAGTCCAGATCGTCTTCAAGTCACAAGTTCTTCAATTTGTGATGAACATGAAGAAGAAGGAGCTTGTGAATTGTCTACTCCCCTCCGGGTCCTTAAAAGTCATCCTCCACAACAAATGATTGGAAGCTTGCACGAACAAGTCACACGGTCCAGGTTTTGTGATCCAAAGTCTCACACTCGTTCTGCATTTGTTGCTTCTTTTGAACCCAAAGATATATCAGACGCACTCACTAATGAATCTTGGATTATTGCCATGCAAGAAGAGTTAGAAAAATTTGAAAGAAATAATGTTTGGAAACTTGTACCTCCACCTCAAGGTCACACTCTAATCGGAACTAAATGGGTGTTTAAAAATAAACAAAGTGAAGATGGGGTTGTGGTTAGGAATAAGGCTAGGTTGGTTGCTCAAGGTTTCACACAAGTTGAAGGTCTAGATTTTGATGAAACTTTATCTCCTGTTGCTAGAATTGAAGCCATAAGAATTCTGTTAGCATTTGCTGCATCTAAAGGTTTTAAGCTATATCAAATGGATGTTAAAAGTGCTTTTCTTAATGGCTACATAGATGAGGAGGTTTATGTCAAACAACCACCTGGTTTTGAAAATCCAAATTTTCCTAATCATGTTTACAAACTGTGCAAAGCCTTGTACGGTCTCAAACAAGCCCCTAGAGCATGGTATGATAGATTAAAAACATTCTTACATGAAAAGGGGTTTACCATGGGCAAGGTTGATAAAACTCTTTTTGTGCTTAAGCATGGCAATGACTCATTATTCGTTCAAGTGTATGTGGATGATATTATCTTTGGTTGTGCTTCTCATGATCTTGTGTCCAAGTTTTCATCTATGATGAGTTCAGAATTTGAGATGAGTATGATGGGAGAACTCACGTACTTTTTGGGGCTGCAAATCAAGCAAACCAAGAAGGGTACCTTTGTGCATCAAACAAAGTATACAAAAGATCTCCTAAGGCGCTTCAACATGGACAAAAGCAAGCCTCTTCGGACACCAATGGGAACAGCAACAACACTTGAACTTGATGAAGATTGTGATCCCGTTGATAAAAAAGAATATAGAAGCATGATCGGATCACTTTTGTATCTCACGGCATCAAGACCGGACATACAATTCAGTGTATGTCTTTGTGCACGGTTTCAAGCCTCTCCACATGCTTCACATCGTCAAGCCGTCAAAAGGATTCTCAGGTACTTACATGGAACTCAAGAATTTGGCATTTTTCTTCCTTCTTCCTCAACCGTTACTTTGAAAGCTTTTTCCGATGCCGATTTTGGGGGTTGTAGGATTGATAGGAAAAGTACTTCTGGTGCTTGTCATTTTCTTGGTAATTCACTTGTTGCATGGTCCTCTAGAAAACAAAGTTCAGTTGCACAATCCACAGCCGAATCTGAATATGTAGCTGCTGCTAGTGCTTGCTCAAAAATTCTTTGGATTGTTCAAACACTTAAGGACTATGGGGTTGATCTAGATAGTGTTCCACTGTTTTGTGATAACACTAGTGCCATTTGCATTGCTAAAAACCCCGTGCAACATTCGAGAACTAAGCACATTGACATTAGGTATCACTTTCTCCGTGATAATGTCAAAAAAGAGAACATTGTGCTTCACCATGTAGATACCGAACAACAATTGGCTGACATTTTTACAAAACCTTTGGATTTCACTCGTTTTTGTGTCATTCGTAGTGAAATAGGGGTTATGCATCCTTATGGCTTAAATTTAGGGGAAGTTTTGAAACTTGGGAAGTCTATGTGTGAATCTGAATTTAAAATGATATGAGCATAGTATTTCATACATATATGACTTTGCGATCCCTTTTATATGCTGAAAGTTCTTACTACATTACTCATGTTTTACATTTTGTAGTTTTTACCATGACTAGTAATTGGAATAATTATTTACACTAAATCTGGTCATGATCGAACTTTCTTGCTGTTTTAAACTTCTTGCATGCTCACAAGTGCTTTTAATAATGAAAAAAATAATCAATCAACTATTCACATGTTGAGCTTTTATGTTCAAATGAAAAATTGAGAAAAAGATCAAGATAATATGCATGCATCACACTTCTTCTTTTGAGATGGCTTATCATTGCACTTAGATAAAAATTTGTGTATGACCAAAACCATGTCCTTAAGCTTCGGATTGTCAAATGGCATAGGTTTGGCTTGGTTGGTTAGAATATGGCTGATGCGGCATATAATCTCTTGCAAATATCATATGATCTGAATTTGTGCTTTTAAAATAATTAAAATACAGCAACAAGTGTCATGCTTTCAGGTCTTGACATAGTTATGTTTGTGAGATCATGACTTCCTTAAATTGAAAATTACTTTTGATCTCTAGCATGGCTTACACTACTTTATGTATCTCATTGATGTGATAGTGTAAGTTACTTGATAGTATGGCTTGGATGAGCTTTGTTTTATATGTATATGTTATAAATATGCTCATAACAATTAAAATTTCTCTTTTGAACCTTGCTGAATACATTGTCAAAGGGGGAGAAATTGATCACACATTGCACGATTCACAAGTGTTTTCGCACGATCCTTCTTAGGGGGAGAATTTTTGTTTTTCTTCTTATTTTATTTCTGATTTACAAAGGGGGAGAAATATGTATAGGGGGAGAATTTTTGTTTCAAAATTTCTTTCTCATTTGATTGTTTTCAAAACTTTTCATGTGAATAAGCCAATGTTCGGATTTTAAGTGGTGTTGCCAATGCATTCATCAAGGGGGAGATTGTGTGACCTATGTGTGCTGAATACATTGTCTATGACGATAAAAGTTTTGAATTCTGCCAAAACACTCTTTTTGTCAAGGTCTGACTCTAGGTCCGAGCTCCGACAAGATCCGACGTAAGGTCCGACTTGCTATGGCTAGGTCCAACATGTGTTTGGTTAGCTCCGGCGGTAGGTCCGACTAGCTTTGGTAAGTTCCGGTGCTAGGTTCTGCTAGCTTTGGTAAGCTCCGACTTAAGGTCTGATTAGCTTTGGTAAGGTCCGGAGCTAAATCGCAATGGTTCTGTTTTTACCATGCAAATTTTTCAAACTTGCTTTACATCTATGGAAAGTTTGCTTAGTATACTTCTACTAATTTTTTTTGAAGTGTTATGGCTGTTTACGGTGGTTAACATTTTGCTATGGTTTGCAACATGCTTATGTGAGGTGTTCATATAAGGTGTTGTGGTTTTCGGAACTAACGTGAGTCAAGTCGTGGACTTGTGCTTGAAAGTATTGGTTGTTCATTCATGTGCAGGTGTTGCTTGAGTTCAATATATGGCTGGTAAAGGGATCCATTGAACTAGTCTTAGGGAGAAGACGAGGTTCAACATCAAAGTTCGGGATGAATTGTGGTTGAGTTGATCGGGAGGTCGCGCAGCATGTTTGGATCAAGAATAATGCATATGAAGGTCTCGTGGATGTTGTTGGAAGGTGTTTGAATGTGTGCAAGGAGTGCATGGACGTGGAAACATGGTTCCAAGGCGTGATGAAGAGATTTGGACGTAAAGAATTAGTAGGAAAGGTCCAACCGGCTGGATTATGGACTCAGGCTGCGGCTGAGTTGGTTATGGCTCAAATATGGAAAGATTTGATTTGGTTATGATAGGATTTCGTGTGGGACACGAAGTTGAGTTGTTTTAGGACTGTGGTATACATTCCTAAGGTGTTTGGAAGTCTTAATATTGCTTCTATCTGCGTATAGAAGAGTCTTGAGCAGTTATGAAAAGTTTCGATTCAGAAACTGAGTTGGATTAGAATCCTAGTTTGAATTGGATTAGCCTCCAGGCTGGTTATATAAGCAACGGAGGCCAGAGCTCGTGGTAAGACGACCTTGGGCTGTTCCTCTTATGTTTTGATCAAAAAAATTCGTAATTTAGAGGAGCTTTTGTGTCTTGTTCGTCCGACTTGTTTTTGTCAAATCTTTCTCGTTGAGTTTTTGGACAGCACGACAGTGCTTCGGTGTTTTGATCATAACTTGAGTTTTACAGATCAAATTAACATGATTCTTTTTGTTTTGTCTTCGCAACTTGATTATCTATGATCTGTGAAAATTTCACAGTCATTGGATTTGTGGTTTCTGATCTACCTGAGAATTCTTTTGACAGATTGATGATGTGAAGCACGTGGGGAAGATTGAAATCATGCACAAAGACATACGCTGAATTGTATGTCCGGTCTTGATGCCGTGAGGTACAAAAGTGATCTAATCATACTTCTATGTTCTTTTTGATCCACGGGTTCACCATCTTCATCAAGTTCAAGTGTCGTTGCTGTACCCATTGGTGTCCGAAGAGACTTGCTTTTTTCCATATTGAAGTGCTTAAGAATGTCTCTTGTATACTTTGTTTGATGCACAAAAATACCCTCCTTGGTTTGCTTGATTTGCAGACCCAAAAAGTATATGAGTTCTCCCATAATACTCATCTCAAATTCAGAACTCATCATAGCTGAAAACTTGGACACAAGATCATGAGAAGCACAACCAAAGATAATATCATCCACATACACTTGAACGAATAATGAGTCATTGTCATGCTTAAGCACAAAAAGAGTTTTATCAACCTTGCCCATGGTAAACCCCTTTTCAAGTAAGAATATTTTTAACCTATCATACCATTCTCTAGGGGCTTGTTTAAGACCATACAAGGCTTTGGAGAGTTTGTAAACTTGATTGGGAAAATTTGGATTTTCAAAACCCGGTCTTTGCTTGACATAAACCTCCTCATCTATGTAGCCATTAAGAAAAGCACTTTTAACATCCATTTGATATAAATTGAAACCTTTAGATGCAGCAAATGCTAACAAAATTCTTATGGCTTCAAATCTAGCAACAGGAGCAAAAGTTTCATCAAAATCTGGTCCTTCAACTTGTGTGAAACCTTGAGCAAGCAACCTAGCCTTATTCCTAACCACAACCCCATCCTCACTTTGTTTATTTTTAAACACCCATTTAGTTCTGATTAGAGTGTGACCTTGAGGTGGAGGTACAAGTTTTCAAACATTATTTCTTTCAAAATTTTCTAACTCTTCTTGCATGGCAATAATCCAAGATTCATTAGTGAGTGTGTGTGATATTTCTTTAGGTTCAAAAGAAGCAACAAACGCAGAATGAGCGTGAGAGTTTGGATCACAAAACCTAGACTGTGTGACTCGTTCGTGCAATTTTCCAATCATTTGTTATGGAGGATGACTTTTAAGGACCCGGAGGGGAGTAGACAATTCACAAGCTCCTTCTTCTTCATGTTCATCACAAATTCAAGAACTTGTGACTTGAGGACGATCTGGACCAGCAATGGTGGTCGTCGGTGCTGGTTGTGAATCAAAATCAGGAGCTGAAACAATGTCATTAGCTCCTGAATTTTCGGGCAGCAGCATCACTTCTTCGATGAAAATACTCCCCCCTGCGGATATGGGTCTGGTCCTACAATATTAGAACTAGTACCTGGGCTAGCTTCATCAAAAGAAACCTCACAAGTCTCCACAGTGTCATGTAAAAGCACATGGTAGCCTCTAGTATGAGATGGGTAACCAAGAAATATGCCATCAATGGATCTAGGTTCAAATTTATCAAGATTACCATGTTTCTTAACAAAGCATTTGCAACCAAAGACCCGAAAGTGTGTGACACTAGGCCTATGTCCAAACCGAAGTTCATATAGTGTTTTACCTAGCTTAGCACGCAAGAAAAACACGATTTGGGATATAACAAGCAGTTGCAATTGCATCAGCCCAAATTTTTTTAGGAGTTTGATATTCATCAAGCATAGTCCTAGCCATCTCAACTAAGGTTCTATTCTTTCTCTCTAGAACACCGTTTTGTTGAGGTACATATGGTGAAGAATATTGATGATCTATTCCAGTTTCAGCACAAAAGTGATCAAACGATTGATTTTTAAATTCGGTTCCGTTATCGCTTCTAATTGCTTTTAAAGATCCTGGGTGATCAATTGATAATCTAAGAAATAAGGTTCTAAAGTGACTAAAAGTTTCATTCTTAGATGCCATAAAATAAACCCAAGAGTATTTAGAATAGTCATCGACAATCACAGGAACATACCATTTAGCTCCGAAGGAATGAATACATGAAGGTCCTACGGTGTCAAGGTGCAAAAGTTGTATTTCAAATTTTTAACAAGTGCCACATCTTTTAAAGTATAGTGATTATTTACTCTAACCGAACCCTTGGCAGTTATAGAAGTTGAAGAATTATTGGCAAAAGTAACATTTTCTACATGTGGCACAAAAGAGAGGGAGGAGAACCATTCTTTGTTACCAGTCATGTGGCGTGAGCATCCTGAATCAACAATCCAAATGTTCTCCTTCCTCAAGCGTGTAACCTACATAGAAGTACAATACGTCGATGACTCAATACTGGGGTTAGTCAAAAGGCATTTAGGAATCTAGTACTGAGTCACACGATGTCCAGCAGAAGTTACATGCAAAGGCTGAGATATAACAGCAGGTTTATGAGCCAAAGTTTGAGGATTTTTATACCCAACTACTGACCTACGAGGTGTTACATGATTAGCACTAAAAACAGTAGATCCGGAAGCAAACTTTGCATGTTTTTGACTTATTACAGCAGGTTGCATATTTCTAACATTCGGTTCAGCACACGCAATGGGTTTTGCACAGTTGTTATGTGATCTAGCAATCATTCTTTCCTTTTTCTGTTGCTTAGCTAGTCTATAACAAAAATCTATGACATGACCATCTCTACCATAGTAGATACAATTAAATTTAACTTTATGTTCTTGTCTAGATGAGCAGACAACATGTTTATTTGAAACCGAATGAGACAACACCCCTGCAGATTTGAAAACCACTTCTTTTTTGTTTAGGAACTGTTTTAATCAAACCACTTTCTAATAACTTTACAATTTTAGGTGGATGTGCTTTAGCATGAGCATGGGAATCAAAACCTAAATCAGTTTTATCACTGCAAGATTTAGAAGAATTCAACAGCAAGTTCAGATTCTTATTCCCATTATAAAATCGCTCGTGTCCTATTCATGTCATCAAGTTTCTTAGACAAGTCTAGACAGTTTTGACATGAAGTTTTTCCTTTTAGTTTGCAATTGGAACAATACTTAACTTCATGAGAACATAAAGCATTGTTCAATATAGAAATTTCATTCATAGCATCTTGTAGTTTCTTATTAAGATCATCACAAGAAGAACAATGCAAATCAATTGTAGAACACCAAGCATCTTTCAAGTTTTTATCATTAAGTGCAGCAAGCTCTATGTTTTTTTCAATCTCTAACTCAAGTTTATCAAGTGTGGAGGTATGTGCACTTCTTAGAGAGGACAATTGTTCATATGTTAAATCACATGAGGAACAAGAATCATCACTAGGAATCAAAGATTTCAAACAATTAATTTCACATTCTAGTGACTCAATTTTAACAGCATTGTCCCTAAGCTTTTTGTCCTTTTTCCTAACAATAACAGTGACACGAGAAATAGCATCACACATTTCTTCGCAAGTAGGACATACCTCTTCATTGTCGATGTTGTGTTCTGCCTCCTCCATACTTGAACTTGACTTGCCCGCCATGAAGCATAAGTTTGCCAAATCATCTTCATCTTCGTCACTTCCGATGTCCACATCGCTCGAGCCAAGTTCTTGAAGTACGGAGATAAAACTACTTAACAATTGGCGTCCTATAAAACCCTTCTTCTTTTTCTTATTGTTTGCAGAGGACCTGAAAGGTTAGGGAAATCCATACGAAAATGTCCTGTCTTACCACATCCGAAGCATCGTTGAGGTCCGGTACTTCCTCTCCTTCTAGTTCTCACATTTTGCAATGCTTTTGAGAACCGAGTAGAAATGAGTGCAAGTTCTTCCTCTGGAAACTCTTCAATATGTTCAAGGGTTAGAGAGGACAACAAAGAAAGTGTACCACAAGATGAAGATTGACTAGAGTTAGGCATGTCAGTTTCTGAAACAAATGCAAGAGACTTGTTGGGGTTCTTACGCGATATTATGTCAATTTCATGAGTTTTTAACTTAGAATATAACACATCTAATGTAAGTGTACTCATGACAGTAGATTCACGAATAGATGTAACTTTCATCTCCCAAATTGACATGTCTAATGCACTTAGTAATTGCCTAGCATTTTCAACATCTGAAAAATTAACGTTGACACTATGCAAGTTGCTGAGAATTTTATTGAAGCGAGTAAAGAGGTCATTGGTTGACTCACCGGGTTGCATCTCGAAGTGCATGTATTCTTTCTTAACATATATTGTCTTACTTCCTTGATCGTGTTGGATCCTTCGTGGTAGTCACAAAGTGCTTTCCACACATCGTATGCAGATTGGAGGTGTGCAACACGGTCGAAGTCACTTTGAGTTAATCCTTGTATCATCAAGTTCTGTTCTTTGTTGTGTTTGTCAACATCTCCCATGTTCGTAGCCGTGACTTGATCGTTTGGCGGCACGTCATAAGGCTTGTGCACCTTTTCCCATATTGCGAAGCCTTGCACCTAGATGAAAGCCTCCATTCGTGCCTTCCAAACCTGAAAATCAATGCCACTGAACACACAAGGTTTTGTGGAGTATTTCCCCATGATGATTAGTCAAAACACGTGCAAATCACAAAGATTAGAGCACCGTGGCTCTGATACCAATTGTAGGATCGAAGAGCACGTGAAAAGCTACTAGAGGGGGTGAATGGTAGATTTAAACTTTTTAGCGGAAGCAACAAAAACCCCCTCGACAGAAAATTGATCTGTTAAAGAAACCTTGTATGCGACTGATCTAAATGTGTTCAACCGCTTAGATCAGTCGCATACACGGTTTCTGACACGACCCCTTTTGGGTCCTGTCGAGCCAGGATCACGCTGAGGGGTGCTGCGTTGCACAGCACCGCATAACACACGTCAAAGGTACAAAGCGGAAGCGGAAGCTTTATTACATAAACAAGTTTATCAACATGTTTACATCAAAATAAGTTTAGTCCACACTCGCGGGCGTAGACTAAGCATCAAGTGCACGTTCAGCCCTCGAACGTGTCCTTGCTAGCACACACGCACACTAACTCTGCGGCGTGCACGACTCCCACTCGACGGGGTTCCCCTCCTGGGGTTCCGTCTCCTCTTCGGGAGTCCCTTCCTCATAGAACCCTGCAAAAGCTTCAAACACAAGCAGTGAGCACGAAGGCTCAGCAAGTCTGACCCGTCTCACCTAAACATGGAACTTCTACATGAGGGTAATGGGTTGCATGAGGTAAAAATCATTTGCAAGGACTCGCCTAATTAGTAGAATCTTACTTTCAAGTTTTAGCAGCAGGTTGTGGAGAACCTTACGCTAATGCACATGAGAGAGCCGCAATCAAACAAGAAACGCATTTCTCTCATGTACTTTGCCCAAAGTTGAAAAGAACTTTAGTTAGCACTAAGCTACAACATATCATTAACAATCAATATCCAACTTTCAATCAGCAACATTTTAACATGTAACTAGCCTGTTCTTTCTACGTCACGGTACAGTGAACAAGTGGTACTCACTGACCGCGAGGGACGGCGATTATAATCGATTTACACCTGCAGGGTTACCCGAACAACCCGTCACGTACGCCCGTACTCGATGTTGCCTACAACAACCATCACGGACGCCGTACGTGACTACCTTTCACCCGTTAGCCAAATATTGAACCGGTCCCATCGTCCCGAGCAAGAGGTCCCTGCACGCGCATCTCTGTGCCGCCAGCTGATTTACACCTCGAGCTCTCAACCTACCCTCTGAACGACGGGCAATGCCTCAACACCCAGCTACCCGAGTTACATCAGTTTCCCGGTTCCCATATAGCCGGTAGGTCTTCGGTACTGTTCTAGCTTGTTCAACAGGCCCGCACACGGCTCGGTCCTCAATCGACACAAGCGGAGCTACAGCACACAGGCCCCAAAGTCCTGCTGCCCTTACTCTCCGCTCGGTCTCATTTTCTTGCCATGTGTTTCATGTGCTATCTCTACCCGAGCAATGTGCCTCTAGCCTATTCTCGCGAGTAGTTCCAACTACTCGACTTGTACCGAATCCTACTCTATCCTAGCCATGCAGTGGCTAACGAGGTTTTCAATCCTAAACCCAACCCATGGTTTTCTTGGCTATGCAGTTGGATTTCCAAACAAGACTCTAATGCACAGAACAAAGGAAACAAGTATGTGCCCAAAACAATAAAAATTTGTAAAAAGGTTAATGCAAACCGGGGCTTGCCTTGCTGCTCTTGGTCGTAGGCTAGCTGTTCCTCCGGAGTAACGAAGTCTAGGACTTCGGGTTCCTCCTCGACCTTAGCGACTACATGATAAGAACAATGTATGTATTAATTAAATGCCTTTACATTAACTTTGAAGTTGTGAAGTCTATAAACCTTTTTAGACAGACCTAATGACTGTGAAACTTTTACTGTGGCTTGGTTACAACCTAAACAAAGACTTGGTCAAGTTTTAGTTGCAGCAAAGCTCATTTGAGCCCTCCACAAATAATTATGTCCTTGACCTTAATTGGAACCCTTAGGGTGTTCTAGGGATTTTCATGAGACAAACTATGACTTTCTGAAAACTAGATTTTCAGAGGGTTCTAATGGAGTTGGTCTCACTTAATTTGGAAGTCTCTAGCTAAAGATATGAGCTAAACAATTTCAGAGAAAATCCTGAAAATGTTTCTGAACATTTTCTATTTTCTCTGGAACAGTTTTACTAATCACACCATTAGGTGGACTAAATGAGCTCAAATGGATCTGAAATTTTTATGGTAGCTCAATGATATTTTGGTGAACATCTCAGCAAAATTTCAGGATTTTCCGCCAAAGGATTCTCCAGTTAAAATTCCTAACAGTTTAAACATTAAGGAATTAATTCTGGAGAATTAGGGAATTTCATGAAGTGAAACTTGATTTTCTGGAAAGTACTCAGAGAGCTGAATCCAGCAAAATTTGGTTCACTCAATTTGGAGCTTTCTAGCCAAAGTTATAAGGATTTGAAGTTTGAAGGAAATCTGAAAATCGGGGAAAAGTTTAAACTCGCGCGTGGGCCCAGGGGACACGCGTCGCACGCCGAAGCGACAGCACACTGCGGCCCACAAGGCTTTTGCGCGCCAGCACACCCGATCCCGGCCGCAGCCGGATCCCGATTCAAAATATCGGCCGCTGACAGCTGGGGTCCACCCCCTTCTTCAACCTCGCGACACCCGCGCTCCGCCGCCGAGGGACCTCGCCGGAGAGCTCGCCGCTGGCTGCTGTACCGCTCCAAACTTCTTGATTCTGGCCGCCCCTGCCTACTTTTACTTGGGGAACATGATCCGAGGGTCAGCTGCTCATGACAACGGCCGGAGCATGGTCGGCGACGAGCCGCCATATCGGAACGACTTCGGCCATATCGGCTGATGCTCCTAGTGCCTCAGCTACCTGGGAAACCGGTCGGGGAGCATCAGTGGACCTCAGAGAAGGTCGACATGAACTCGGGGCAGCCCGGGGAAGGCCCGAAATAGGTCCTCACCGTGCGCCCGATACCCCCCGTTTGTTCCGCCATTAGTAGACCTTGAATTATGCCGGGCACAGAGGTTCTCCGGCCCAGAGTTGTGAAGGCAACTTGTGCGTCACCGTGTCTAGCTCGTGTGGGAGTGGCCTGAGGCCCTCTAATCCTTTCTAGAGCACGAATTAAACAGAATCGTACCCGAGGGTCGTTCTGCACACAGAAAGGGGAAAAGTGGAAATTCGCCGCCGGTGAGCAACCACTCGAGCTGTGGCTCGGGGATGAGCAGCACCGATCACTTGCGCGTCCAAGGGTGCCTTGGCTCGGGCGTGACAACGCCCAGGTTGGGCTGTCCACGAGAGCCCGAGGTGCGGCGGTTTCCAGTTCCGAGTTTGATCTTTCGGCACAGCCGATATCACTCGGTTTCAATCGATTTCTATCAATGGGAAGGATGGAGGATGGTTGCTAGTACCTTGCTGGGACCTTGGAATGGAAAGAGGGGGCTGCGATCGGCTTGATCAAGCAGGAACTCGAGCGGCGGCGATGGCAGTGGAAAAACAAGTCGTGTGCGTCGGCAGCTCGAGGAAATGGTGACTGAAGCACGCCGGGGAGGGAATAAATAGCCCGGCCGGCTGGTCTCCGGCTTGGGGCAGGCAGCAGGAGCTGGCGCCGGCTGCCCCCTTCGGTGGCGCGCGCGCACAGCTGCCGGGAACCGACTGAACTGTGGTTCAGTCGGTTTGCTTTGAGGCAGAGGCTGACATGTGGGTCCCACTTCTCTTTTAACCTCTGAAATTTATTCCTAACAGCTGTGGTAAACAGTGAACCCTATTCTACCCTTGGCAATTCAAATTATTCACCCAAGAGCCATTTGAATTGATCAAAGTTCAAATGAGGTTTGGTTTGAATGAATTTCAGCACAAGTGCAGTTTGAAATTCAAATAAAGTTTGAATTTCTCCCCCTTAGCTCATGTCAAGATCAACTCCAAATGGAGTGAAAATTGGTGTGTGAGCTCACAAAAATGTGCTGAGCAAGAATATGCCTTCCACTTTTAAATTCAGTGGGTGAAAACAGTTTGAATTTGAATATGGTTTCAAACTGCCCTCTTCCTAACTATACCCAAAATGACCTCAAAAAGGTTTTGAATTTGGGTGGAACTTGGCATGGACATCCTTAGCAAAGTGTAGGAGTTTTCATATGTCCAGCCCATCTATATCACATGTGGGAAGTACCACTTTTGCAATGTGTGAGTTTGTTCCCTAATGAGCATGTTGATAATTGTTACTTGCTCTTTATTTGTGTTCATCATTCTTCCTCAAATGAGGTGTGTGGTGTGGTGATGAACACTGCAAATGAGTGTCAAAAACTGAGGCCCTTACATTCCTCCCCCCTTAAAAGAATCTCGTCCCGAGATTATAAGGTGAAATGAGTGAGAGGACGGTGGAAAATTACCGAATATGCGACGTGAAAAAGTCGGGGTAGTTAGTGCGAAGGAATTCTTCGCTCTCCCATGTCGCTTCGTCCATGGAGTGATTACTCCATAGAACCTTGTAGAACCACAACGTACGGTTGCGTGTGGTTCGGGCCTTTTCATCAATAATCTGCACCGGTTCCTCCCGATAGGTGAGATCCGGTTGCAGTTCTTCAATGTCTTCCAGCTGAACGGTAGTTGATAGCTTGAGACACTTCCTCAGCTGGGAAATGTGAAAGACGTCGTGCACACCGGAAAGTGCTTCTGGTAATCTTAGCCGGTATGCCACCGATCCACATCTTTCGGTAATCTGGAATGGACCGATGAATCGGGGTGCTAACTTTCCTCTCACCCCAAATCTGTTTACGCCCTTCATTGGAGACACTCGTAGGTATACGTGATCTCCAACTTCGAATTGTAATGGGCGCCTCCTCCGGTCCGCATACTGTTTCTGTCGGGATTGAGCGGCTTTTAGGTTCGCTTGAATTAATCGAACCTTTTCTTCCGCGTTGTTGACAAGATCAAGCCCGAAGGTAACCCTCTCGCCAGATTCACACCAGTTCAGTGGTGTGCGGCATTTCCTGCCGTATAGCGCCTCGTAGGGCGCCATCTTGATGCTGGCTTGGTACCCGTTGTTGTACGAGAACTCGGCTAATGGCAAGTGATCATCCCAATTCTTGCCGTGGTTGATAGCGCAAGCTCGTAGCATGTCTTCTAGGATTTGATTTACCCGCTCCGTTTGCCCATCCGTCTGCGGGTGGTAGGCTGAACTACGGATCAGCTTCGTCCCCAGGGCAGCGTGTAGCTGCTCCCAAAAACGGGACACAAATAAAGTGCCCCGGTCCGATACGATGGTACGGGGTACGCCGTATAAGCATAGGATCCGTGAGATGTACAGTTCAGCGTACTTCTTGGCGTTGTAGTTGGTGTTGACCGGGATGAAATGGGCAACTTTGGTGAGCCGATCGACGATCACCCACAGAGAATCATGTTTCTGTAAGGTGGTGGGTAAACCGACGATGAAATCCATGCTCACGTCCTCCCACTTCCAGGCAGGAATGCCCAGTGGTTGTAGCAGTCCCGGCTTCCGCATATGATCTGCCTTCACCCTTCGACATGTATCACACTCGGACACGTATTTTGCAGTCTCTCGCTTCATCCGTGTCCACCAAAACTTGCTTCTGAGTTCTTGATACATCTTGTTGCTGCCGGGGTGAATAGAAAACTTTGATAAGTGAGCTTCATCAAAGATTCTCTTCCTTAACTCCGGGTTTCGGGGTACGACGGTCCGGTCCTTGAACCATAAGACGCCGTCTCCGTCCTTCCGGAAACATTTCAACTCCCCACTGTCTACACGTCTCCGCAAATGTGACATGCCCTTGTCATTCTTCTGGGCTGCCGCTATCTCTTCACGGATGGTGGGGATCAAAGCTAGGTTGTAGAGAGCTCCATGTGGAATCACATGTAGTGGTGGTTCGCTCTCTTCCAACGGTGTGATGGTCAGATTATTGACGTGTGACTTGCGGCTTAGCGCGTCTGCCACAACGTTTGCCTTGCCCGGATGATAATGGATCTCTATCTCGTAATCCTTTATCAGTTCCAACCATCTTCGTTGCCTCATGTTCAGTTCCTTCTGAGTGAAGATGTACTTGAGGCTTTTGTGGTCGGTATATAAATGTACGAGGTTACCGAGTAGGTAGTGCCTCCACATTTTCAGTGCAAGTACCACGGCAGCGAGCTCCAAATCGTGAGTTGGATAATTTTGCTCATGGTTCCTAAGCTGTCGTGATCCATACGCGACCACTCTTCGGTCTTGCATCAGCACACATCCGAGCCCAATGCCGGATGCATCGCAGTACACATCGAACGGTTTTGTTGTGTCTGGCTGCGCCAAAATCGGTGCTGATGTTAGGTGCTTGACTAAAGCCTTGAATGCTGCTTCACATGCTGGACTCCAAACATATTTGGTAGCCTTCTTCAGCAGCTCCGTCATTGGCTTAGCAATCTTCGAGAAGTTCGGGATGAACCTCCGATAATATCCCGCGAGTCCGAGGAAACTCCGTACCTCATGAACAGTTCTCGGGGATTTCCAATTCAGCACTTGCGTGATCTTGCTCGGGTCCACAGCGATACCCTCCGCTGAGATGATATGCCCGAGGAAAGGCACTTGCGATATCCAAAACTCGCATTTGCTGAACTTTGCGTATAACTTGTGATCCCGCAGCCGTTGCAAGACTATACGCAGATGTTTCTTGTGATCTTCCTCCGACTTGGAGTATACCAGGATGTCGTCGATGAAGACCACGACAAACTTGTCCAGCTCCGGCATGAACACCGAGTTCATTAAATACATGAAGTGAGCTGGAGCATTGGTGAGGCCAAAGGACATGACCAGGTACTCATAAAGTCCGTACCTTGTCGAAAAAGCTGTCTTTGGAATGTCCTCAGCCCTGATCTTAATCTGATGGTACCCGGATCTTAAATCCATCTTGGAAAAGACCTTTGCTTCGACCAACTGATCAAACAACATGTCGATCCGTGGTAACGGGTACTTGTTCTTGATGGTTACGGCATTTAATGGACGGTAGTCCACGCAAAGCCGCAACGTTTCATCCTTCTTTTTGACAAATAATGCCGAACAACCCCATGGCGAGGAGCTCGGCCTAATAAAACCCTTCTCCAGAAGGTCCGTGAGCTGAATCTTCAGTTCCGCCAACTCCTTGGGCGCCATCTTGTACGGCCTTCGGGATATTGGCATGGTTCCCGGTGCAAGTTCAATCTTGAACTCCACCTCTCTATCGGGTGGCATCCCCGGCAAATCATCCGGGAATACATCAGGGAACTCTCGGACCACTGGAATGTCTTCCAATCTGATGGTTGTGGCTTGATAGACACTTGGAAGTTTTATTTCTGGACTGTCCAGAAATAATGAGTGAGAACCGTGCACTTCTGAGTTTAAGTGCACGACTCGGAGGACGGTGTCTAAAACAGCGCCGTGGCGGGTTAACCACGACATCCCTAGGATGACATCGACCTTCTGTCCCTCTAAGATAATGAGAGACGTGGGGTACACTCTACCCGCTAAGCATAATGGTGCTTTGGAGACCATTACGCTTGCTGAAATCTGCCCACCCGGTGAACAAATTAAATATGGACTATCGGTGGGTAGTATTGGCAAGCTGTGTTTAGCAATGAAAGCTTGGCTAATAAAATTATGCGTGGCGCCTGAATCAAATAGTATTATAGCGGGATGCTGGTGGAGTTGGAACATACCCGCAAGGATTGGCTCGCCCTCCGGCACGTCCTCAATGGCAAGCTGGTGGACAGTGCCGGGCCTAGGGTTCGCCCGCCGCGCATTAGTAGGGTTCCGGGGTTGATTCCTCCCCGGAAACGGTGGTGCCACTCCGCTGCCTTGCCTCTCCGGGCAACTGCTCGCGAAGTGTCCTGGACGGCCACACTTGTAACACGTGGCCGCTGCTGGTGGAGTACTTGGTGGACGAAAGCCCGGCATGCGTTGCGGAGGTGCAAACGCACGCGGCATCGCCCGCTGCTGCTGTTGTTGTTGCGGTGGTGCTGGCAGTGCCGGCCGGAATGCCGGTGAAGAATACGGCCGACCGCGGAACGGCATCGACCGCTGTGGTGGCTGCCAGCGCGGACCTGATGGTGGGCGATTCACCATCCGAAACTTCTGAGAAGGACCGCCTCCTTCTCCGCTGCTCTGTGGCGCGCTTCGCTTTCGCTCTGCCGCCGCCAACTCCTTGCCGGAGTCTTCCTGAACAATCGCAGCATCAATTATGTCGTTGAGGCTGCCGCGATTGAACATCGCCAGCTTGTCCTTCAGGAGCGGGTTAAGCCCCTGGTAAAAGTGGTCCCGCCGTTTCTCGTCCGTATCTGTGTGATACGACGCGTAGAGTGCGAGATCGTTGAACGCTCTGGAGTACTCCAGCGCGTTCCGGCTCCCTTGTTGCAGGTGTAGGAATTCCTGCGTCTTCCTCTTCATCAAACCGGGCGGTATATGATAGGCCCGGAAGGCCGTCCGAAACTCCGCCCAAGTCATCACTCGGTCGGTGGGTTGTGAAGCACAAAAGTTGGCCCACCACGCGCTCGCGGATCCTTGGAGCTGCTGGACCGCGAACTGAGTCTTGCGCTGCTCGCTGATTTGGAGCAGTCCGAACTTCATCTCTATGGCGCGGAGCCAGTTGTCCGCGTCAAGTGGTTCATCCGCCCTTGAGAATACAGGGGGATGAGTCGCCAGGAAGTCGGAGTAGGAGCTCTGTTGGCGCTCCTCACGATCTTGACGTCTCTCTGGGCGAGACGTATTCGCAATTAACGTTTGCAGCAGCTCTGTATGCTGCTGATGTGAACCCGCCATTGCCGCGACGATGTCGGCCAATGTAACCGTTGGCAGTGGCGGTGGCGGTGTTTGCTGTTGCTGTTGCTGCTGCTGTCCCGAGGAGTCCTCGGGAGGCGGTTGGGAGGTCTCTCCCCCTTGGCTAGTACCTCCAACATCAGGGTTGGCACGAGTACGCGTCATTCTGAAATTCAGCACAGCAGTAATTAGCACATGCCTTACTCAAAATTCCATAAACAGCAGTAGTATTGAAGCGACGCATGATTATTCTTGCACAACATTCACATATATTGATAAAGCATAAACTTTATACAAGATACATTATTCTCGGATCTCCGAGAAGTCGTGCTCATGTCGTCACTACCTATACATACGCTACTGTCTACACGACATGTCACCGATTACAAAAGTTGGGTTACGCTACCCTAGCTGCCCTACTTGGCAACCGTAACCCCCTACTCGGAGTAGAACTCGACCTCCTGTGGGTCGTCCTCCTCCGGTACCTCTGCTGGTGGCTCGGGGTCTACCACCTCTTCTCCCATTCCAGGTTCTCCCATGGCTGGAAGACCCAAGACTACCGGTACGCCCAATACCGGGGGCACGAGGTCCTGCAATGCATGCACCTCGTCCATAGCCTGGTTGTAGTCCTCTTCCCAGCCTTGTCCTTCCTCAATAGCGTCGTCCCGCTCTTGAGCAAGGTCCTCATTCTGCTGGGTTAGGGTTTGCACCAGCTCTTGCAACGCCGCAATGTCAACACGGCTCTTCTTCTTTGCCTTCTTCAGACGACGCAACTGATTGTGTTGTTCATTCAGTCGCTTGATCGTCGGAAGGAGCACATTGCGGAGTGCACTGTGAGCACTCTCAAAATGATCTCCACGGCTTGTGCTCTCCTTGAGCTTGGTGGCGAGATGCTCCGTATGAACAGCTTGGCTGTCCATCACAGCGTTTCCCGCCCTCATTTGGAGGCTGAGATTTGCCTCCGCGGGGTTGTACCTTGGGCAACTCGGGTTTGTTGCCTCTAGGTACCTCTCTTCCCACACATGCTGAGCTCGTCCCTCCACCGGAACGAGTGCGTATGGAGTTCCCTCCATAGCCTGCACGTGTAGTTGGCAGAAACGTGACATAGTGTCACGGGCTGCCACTTGCCACATCCCTTCCGGTTGTCTTCCTCTCACCGTGACGGTGAATGGCACCCAACCAGGTGGCGTAGGCCCTGCAGGAACCTCGACATGGATTGTCCACGTCTTGTTCCCCTCTTCGTCTTCTTCCTTGGCGAAGTATTGCGGCATCTGGTTGTACCCGAAATATTGGAGCATTAGCCACAATGCTCCCGGGTAGCCGCTACGGTCAGAGCAGTGGGAAACTACCCACCCGTTCTCCAACCGTTTATCTGCTGCCATCTGTAAAAATATATTTGAGAAATGTCAAATATTTATTTAAACAGTAGACCATTGAGTTATAACATAAGATATGTCATTGAACCCTTAACACTTGGATACATAGTTCAAATTTTTAAACAAATTTGACTGCTGATCCGCTGTTCCCATGACAGCCCTGACCAGTTTCCATATTAATCTGATTTAGGCCAGGTTAAAAGCAAAACCAGTCCTGGAGCTCAACATCAAAGTTAAAGTTAACTTCAATAGCTTTCCAGAAAGTATTTGGTTGGCCTAAGATCTGCTCCGGTTCAAAAGTTATGAGATGTCAAAGTTAACAGAATTTCTGGAAATAATTGGACAGCACCTCCCTGCCTTAGGTACTGATTTGATCCAAGAATCCCAGTTAATTCTGTTCCTAATCTGACAAAACTTTCTGTTACAAAGTTGTAACCCATCTCATAATCTTTCCAGAACTACCTTATTTTCTATTTTTGGATTTTTATGCAGGAAGTTATGCTTAATTTACAGAGAGTCTTTGCTCCGTCCTGTTTTCTGGACAGTTTCAACTCTGCTGCATTTTTCGAGTGGTTAAGGGACGAAACACCTCTGGAACTCAACAGAAAAGTTGTAAAGCTCCTCCAAAGCTTTCCAGAGATGTATCATACGACATCAACCTCGAAAGAACTCAACCTCTAACCTCTGATTAACTTCAGCCTTAATTTAGCTGAAAACGGAGTGCTCTGTCCTTAACATCCGATAAGTTGAAAGCTTGTTAACTTTGAATATCCTGTTCAAGGGAAGGAGTTACATCAAGTTTTACTACTTTGGATCAAAACCATCAAATTTTAAATGAAGTTGTTCATTTTGTTGGGTGTGACGCCGAGGCGTCACCAGATTATGTCGGTACTACGTCCTCACAAAGGAAAAACCTATACCGGACTTAGCCGGCGTCGTTAGTTCAGTGGCACTACTCGTCACTCGCACACGGATACTACACGTCTACCGTTTCGTGGTAAGGCTACCTGCAGAAATTCAACCAATCATCAGACTCGGCTGCACACCGAGCCCGGAATCCATACAGTTGGTACATCCGGCCGTCATCACTCGCCCGGATGTTCTCAAGCCAAACACGCCCTGAGTTACGTGTTCACGTTTCAGACCACGTGACGGGGTCTCCCATGTTGCACCACGCACGCCAGGGACAGACGTTGCTCGAATACCCCAAACGACATGAAGAGTCGTAGAGGATACTAAAGCGGGTCGGGTTACCTGCCACCCGTGGGGCTCCACCCTTCAGCTTGTGCGCACTGGTGGACAGCGCTTACGTGCACCCCCCAAGACATGAACGTCCCGAGATGCACGATTATCCGACATAACAAATAGGTTAACAAGCCACTTTCTATATACTAATAACATCCTTATACGGGCTACTAACTCGTTCCTCACTGGATTTTTGAAAAAGAAGACCTTTGTACTGTGTTAAACCTCAAGCGAGCTCTGATACCACGCTGACACGACCCCTTTTGGGTCCTGTCGAGCCAGGATCACGCTGAGGGGTGCTGCGTTGCACAGCACCGCATAACACACGTCAAAGGTACAAAGCGGAAGCGGAAGCTTTATTACATAAACAAGTTTATCAACATGTTTACATCAAAATAAGTTTAGTCCACACTCGCGGGCGTAGACTAAGCATCAAGTGCACGTTCAGCCCTCGAACGTGTCCTTGCTAGCACACACGCACACTAACTCTGCGGCGTGCACGACTCCCACTCGACGGGGTTCCCCTCCTGGGGTTCCGTCTCCTCTTCGGGAGTCCCTTCCTCATAGAACCCTGCAAAAGCTTCAAACACAAGCAGTGAGCACGAAGGCTCAGCAAGTCTGACCCGTCTCACCTAAACATGGAACTTCTACATGAGGGTAATGGGTTGCATGAGGTAAAAATCATTTGCAAGGACTCGCCTAATTAGTAGAATCTTACTTTCAAGTTTTAGCAGCAGGTTGTGGAGAACCTTACGCTAATGCACATGAGAGAGCCGCAATCAAACAAGAAACGCATTTCTCTCATGTACTTTGCCCAAAGTTGAAAAGAACTTTAGTTAGCACTAAGCTACAACATATCATTAACAATCAATATCCAACTTTCAATCAGCAACATTTTAACATGTAACTAGCCTGTTCTTTCTACGTCACGGTACAGTGAACAAGTGGTACTCACTGACCGCGAGGGACGGCGATTATAATCGATTTACACCTGCAGGGTTACCCGAACAACCCGTCACGTACGCCCGTACTCGATGTTGCCTACAACAACCATCACGGACGCCGTACGTGACTACCTTTCACCCGTTAGCCAAATATTGAACCGGTCCCATCGTCCCGAGCAAGAGGTCCCTGCACGCGCATCTCTGTGCCGCCAGCTGATTTACACCTCGAGCTCTCAACCTACCCTCTGAACGACGGGCAATGCCTCAACACCCAGCTACCCGAGTTACATCAGTTTCCCGGTTCCCATATAGCCGGTAGGTCTTCGGTACTGTTCTAGCTTGTTCAACAGGCCCGCACACGGCTCGGTCCTCAATCGACACAAGCGGAGCTACAGCACACAGGCCCCAAAGTCCTGCTGCCCTTACTCTCCGCTCGGTCTCATTTTCTTGCCATGTGTTTCATGTGCTATCTCTACCCGAGCAATGTGCCTCTAGCCTATTCTCGCGAGTAGTTCCAACTACTCGACTTGTACCGAATCCTACTCTATCCTAGCCATGCAGTGGCTAACGAGGTTTTCAATCCTAAACCCAACCCATGGTTTTCTTGGCTATGCAGTTGGATTTCCAAACAAGACTCTAATGCACAGAACAAAGGAAACAAGTATGTGCCCAAAACAATAAAAATTTGTAAAAAGGTTAATGCAAACCGGGGCTTGCCTTGCTGCTCTTGGTCGTAGGCTAGCTGTTCCTCCGGAGTAACGAAGTCTAGGACTTCGGGTTCCTCCTCGACCTTAGCGACTACATGATAAGAACAATGTATGTATTAATTAAATGCCTTTACATTAACTTTGAAGTTGTGAAGTCTATAAACCTTTTTAGACAGACCTAATGACTGTGAAACTTTTACTGTGGCTTGGTTACAACCTAAACAAAGACTTGGTCAAGTTTTAGTTGCAGCAAAGCTCATTTGAGCCCTCCACAAATAATTATGTCCTTGACCTTAATTGGAACCCTTAGGGTGTTCTAGGGATTTTCATGAGACAAACTATGACTTTCTGAAAACTAGATTTTCAGAGGGTTCTAATGGAGTTGGTCTCACTTAATTTGGAAGTCTCTAGCTAAAGATATGAGCTAAACAATTTCAGAGAAAATCCTGAAAATGTTTCTGAACATTTTCTATTTTCTCTGGAACAGTTTTACTAATCACACCATTAGGTGGACTAAATGAGCTCAAATGGATCTGAAATTTTTATGGTAGCTCAATGATATTTTGGTGAACATCTCAGCAAAATTTCAGGATTTTCCGCCAAAGGATTCTCCAGTTAAAATTCCTAACAGTTTAAACATTAAGGAATTAATTCTGGAGAATTAGGGAATTTCATGAAGTGAAACTTGATTTTCTGGAAAGTACTCAGAGAGCTGAATCCAGCAAAATTTGGTTCACTCAATTTGGAGCTTTCTAGCCAAAGTTATAAGGATTTGAAGTTTGAAGGAAATCTGAAAATCGGGGAAAAGTTTAAACTCGCGCGTGGGCCCAGGGGACACGCGTCGCACGCCGAAGCGACAGCACACTGCGGCCCACAAGGCTTTTGCGCGCCAGCACACCCGATCCCGGCCGCAGCCGGATCCCGATTCAAAATATCGGCCGCTGACAGCTGGGGTCCACCCCCTTCTTCAACCTCGCGACACCCGCGCTCCGCCGCCGAGGGACCTCGCCGGAGAGCTCGCCGCTGGCTGCTGTACCGCTCCAAACTTCTTGATTCTGGCCGCCCCTGCCTACTTTTACTTGGGGAACATGATCCGAGGGTCAGCTGCTCATGACAACGGCCGGAGCATGGTCGGCGACGAGCCGCCATATCGGAACGACTTCGGCCATATCGGCTGATGCTCCTAGTGCCTCAGCTACCTGGGAAACCGGTCGGGGAGCATCAGTGGACCTCAGAGAAGGTCGACATGAACTCGGGGCAGCCCGGGGAAGGCCCGAAATAGGTCCTCACCGTGCGCCCGATACCCCCCGTTTGTTCCGCCATTAGTAGACCTTGAATTATGCCGGGCACAGAGGTTCTCCGGCCCAGAGTTGTGAAGGCAACTTGTGCGTCACCGTGTCTAGCTCGTGTGGGAGTGGCCTGAGGCCCTCTAATCCTTTCTAGAGCACGAATTAAACAGAATCGTACCCGAGGGTCGTTCTGCACACAGAAAGGGGAAAAGTGGAAATTCGCCGCCGGTGAGCAACCACTCGAGCTGTGGCTCGGGGATGAGCAGCACTGATCACTTGCGCGTCCAAGGGTGCCTTGGCTCGGGCGTGACAACGCCCAGGTTGGGCTGTCCACGAGAGCCCGAGGTGCGGCGGTTTCCAGTTCCGAGTTTGATCTTTCGGCACAGCCGATATCACTCGGTTTCAATCGATTTCTATCAATGGGAAGGATGGAGGATGGTTGCTAGTACCTTGCTGGGACCTTGGAATGGAAAGAGGGGGCTGCGATCGGCTTGATCAAGCAGGAACTCGAGCGGCGGCGATGGCAGTGGAAAAACAAGTCGTGTGCGTCGGCAGCTCGAGGAAATGGTGACTGAAGCACGCCGGGGAGGGAATAAATAGCCCGGCCGGCTGGTCTCCGGCTTGGGGCAGGCAGCAGGAGCTGGCGCCGGCTGCCCCCTTCGGTGGCGCGCGCGCACAGCTGCCGGGAACCGACTGAACTGTGGTTCAGTCGGTTTGCTTTGAGGCAGAGGCTGACATGTGGGTCCCACTTCTCTTTTAACCTCTGAAATTTATTCCTAACAGCTGTGGTAAACAGTGAACCCTATTCTACCCTTGGCAATTCAAATTATTCACCCAAGAGCCATTTGAATTGATCAAAGTTCAAATGAGGTTTGGTTTGAATGAATTTCAGCACAAGTGCAGTTTGAAATTCAAATAAAGTTTGAATTTCTCCCCCTTAGCTCATGTCAAGATCAACTCCAAATGGAGTGAAAATTGGTGTGTGAGCTCACAAAAATGTGCTGAGCAAGAATATGCCTTCCACTTTTAAATTCAGTGGGTGAAAACAGTTTGAATTTGAATATGGTTTCAAACTGCCCTCTTCCTAACTATACCCAAAATGACCTCAAAAAGGTTTTGAATTTGGGTGGAACTTGGCATGGACATCCTTAGCAAAGTGTAGGAGTTTTCATATGTCCAGCCCATCTATATCACATGTGGGAAGTACCACTTTTGCAATGTGTGAGTTTGTTCCCTAATGAGCATGTTGATAATTGTTACTTGCTCTTTATTTGTGTTCATCATTCTTCCTCAAATGAGGTGTGTGGTGTGGTGATGAACACTGCAAATGAGTGTCAAAAACTGAGGCCCTTACAGTTTCTTTAACAGATCGATTTTCTGCCGAGGGAGTTTTTGTTGCTTCCGCTAAAAAGTTTAAATATACCATTCATCCCTCCTCTAGTAGCTTTCCACGTGCTCTTCGATCCTACATTTTCGCAGCTTTCCTTTCAAGCTTGAGTATATCATTGTGTGCCTCACGACGTGTACATAATTATATTTCTCTGTCTTGCTCTTGGCCGAAGTTATGCTGTCCTGCTACAAGGCGGAAACACCTGAGGCACCTGTGTTGTCTCCATACCCCTTGGTTACCTTCCTACTTGGGTCTGGTGTCGCTAGAAGGATGCCTCCCCCTTTCGGAGTGCCTGGCCAGCGGGATGTCCAGGGTTTGTAGCCTGCTTAGCCTGGTCATGTGCCCTAAGCGTGCACGCTCTACCTCTTCAGCGCAGCACCCAAGTGTGGGGACCACCCCGTGGTTCACCCATTCCAGGATCGCATAGGGTGGTGCCGTGCGATGCGGCACCCAACAGCACACACGAAAAGAATAAAGGATAACATACAAACTTTTATTTGATATAAAACAGCGGAAGTCTTTTTACAAAACCTATTCATACAGCGGAAGTAATATACATATAAGGCCTCTCATCCTAGCTATGCAAAAGTGCAGCCGTCCAGCCCGGGGACGCTACACACTAGCAGCAAGTAACCGGAGATCACGGCGGCGTGCATGGCTCTATCTCGGCCGTGTACCCCGACGGGGGCATCGCCTCGTCCTCGGAACCTTCCTCATAACTCTCACCTGCACACAGCTCAAATATTGCAACCATGAGCACGAAGGCTCAGCAAGTCTTAACCGTCAACCCTAGGCATGGAACTCTACGTGCAAGGATATGTAAGATGGGAAAAGGAATTTGCGACAAAGACACGCCTATAAGTTGATCCTTACTTTCAGTTTTATAGCAGCAGATTCATGTGCCTTAGGCAGCCTCACATCGGAAGTCCACAATCAAACAAGAAACGCTTTCCTCCGATGTGGTGATGCCCAAAGTGGAATATAAACTTAATTAGCTTTATATCTACAGCAATCAAGGTATTCAAGACATTAAGAGTTCAAAACAGCATTTTCAGTTGGCTTATTTCACTTCTTACTATGTCACAGCGCAGTGAACAAGCGGGTACTCAAATAACCGCGAGGGACGGTGATTGCAATCAAGACACACCCGGATAACACGTCACATACACCCACTTTCAGAAGCATGATTCCACACCCCTTCCTACTCTTTTGTATGCAACAACCTTTCAAAGGCAACCCAAATGCCGAACCGGTCCATCCGTAATGGGCAGGAGGTCCCCGCGTGGAGCGTGACTGTGCCCACCGGCAGATTTACACCTTGCTACCCTCAACCCACTCCTATTTACGGTTGGGTAAGCCTCGACACCCAGGTTAACCAATTACATCGGTTTCCTGGTTCCCATATGCCAGTATGCATCCGGTATTGTTCGATACTTGTCCAGCAGGGCCGCACACGGACGGTCCTCAACCGACACCAACAGGGCTAAGCACGTGAGACCTATGCTCACTGCATCCTATCCCCCTGCTGGGTCTCATTTTCATACAACTCAAGCCATTATCTACCTCTTTTCATCCCGTGCAATAAGTACTATCTCGCGAGTAGCTTCCAACCACTCGACTTCTACCGAGATCCTAAACATTAGCATGGCATTCTCTACTCGTCGAGTCTGTAAACTACCCAACCCACCATAGGATTTTAAGAGGCTATGCAAGTGGGGTTTCAATCACCCTAACTCTAATGCAAACATTCAACCTAGACATAAATGATACAAATGAAAACTTTATAAAAGGTACTTAAGTGCAAACCAGGGCTTGCCTGGTTGCGAGTCAAACGGGAAGTTAGCTTCAGGTGGGAGGACGTCCAAGGGCTCCGGTGCGTCCTCAACTTCGGTCACTATTATGAAATGTAATAAAATACATGTATAAGTATTAAGGATTTATAAGAATTGGACTTCTACTCATAGCTACTGCTATTTAGGATCCTTAATTGGCTTTGGGATTTTTACAGTGGATACTAGACTCTCTAAGGATGATTTGAGCCAAATTTGGAGATATGTCATTGCACAATGTAGTATTTAAAATTCCTACAAGTACAATGCTTTCCTGAATTTTGAGCCCAATTCAGGAGCTTTGACATAGCTAATGGTGGAAGATCTGATTAGAGTAAGTCTCCATGGTTCTAACAAAATTTGTTTCACCATTTTTGGAGCTACCATCAGAGAGATATGAATTTTTGAAGTTTGGACAGGAGTGCTGAACAATTTCTGTTTAAATTTGAATTTCCAAATAAAGGCTGAATTTGGGAAGGTAATTTGACCTAGCAAATGAACTCCAATGAAGCTCAAATTTTTACTGGAGATCAGTAATGTCATGAGGAACTTCCTGGCCAAATTTGAAGAAATTCCATAACAGAGATATTCTGGACTAAATTCCCAAAGATTTAATTTGATGAATCTTGGAGAAATATCCAGAGATCTTCAGATCAATTTCTTTGCATTTCTGCAGAGTAATGACTGATAGAAATCCAACAAAATTTGTTTCACAAATTTTGGACATCCCTACAGAAAGTTATGGAGGTATGAAGTTTGAACCAATTTTCTGGAAATCAATTCTATGATTTTTAGCTAATTTATTTAATCCTGAGATAACCTACTGATTAAGCCCTCTAAATAAGCTCAAAAAATCCTAAAATTTTTACTGGAGGTCTGGCACTATGAAAAGGACTAGCTGCCCAAATTTGGGAATATTTCATAAAGAATTGCTCCTGTAATAAATCCCTAAAGGATTTAATAAAAACAATTCTACAGAAATTCCTGGGCATGTTCATAGCCTAAAATTGGTTTCTCTGTGAAGTACTCCTCATGAGGAATCCAACAAAATTGGTCTCATTCTTTTTGGAGTTTTCTACACAAAGTTATGGGCTTGCAAAGATCAGCTAATTTCTGGAATTATTTCCCTAATAGAAACTTCAAATAATTGGGCTGGGCCCACTGGTTTAATTCGGACCAGTCAGATTTTAGCAACACCGGGGGCTACGGGGTTATTCCAGCGCAGCCGCACTGGATCCGGCGCCACAAACCGATCCTCGCGCGAACCCGGAGGCTGACCGGTGGGACCCGGCCCTCCTTCGTCTTCCTCGCGCTGCCCGCGCCTCCCGCGGTGGTGCACGCCGGCGAGGCTCGCCGGGACGGGGTTCCCGTGGTCCAAACTTTGTCAAACTCGCCGCCTGTGAGTTATACACCGTGCTGAACACGATGATGGGGTCGGAAACCGATGACAACGGCCGGAACGGTGCTTGCACCGGCGACCATGTCGAACCTTACTTCGGCGACCTCGCTCTCCCTCAGCAGTGGGTCTTTCGGGCTAGGGTTGGCTCCAAAAGCAACAGTGTCCCATGGACAACACCGACCCATAGCTCGCTCTCCATGAAAACCAACAGAGAGGGGACCTCACCGGCGACCTGAGCCCGCAAAACTCCGGCGGCAACAAAAACTCGATACCCGGCATCTCTACTTGCTCATTTGAGCTGCTAGAACTTCGGGGAGATGTGCAAGCCTGTGCTGGAGCTACTGTAAGCTTATCTAGAGCGGAGCTACCCCGAGCACAACGAATTTTTGGTTAGACCCGGCTCTATCCGTCGGTGTACAGTTTGGGGAAACGGTGAAATTCTCGCCACCGGTTCTAGCAATCGCTAAACGGTTTCCGGCTACACGATCAGGACATGTGAACGCACCTTTCTTGTGTAGGGAAGGGGCGGTGACACCGGCCGTAGCGCGCTGTCCACGGCGACCACCTTCGGTTCATCCGCGTTCACCCGAGGATCGTGGCTATTCTGTCAATATCCGGAGCAATCACGTTCGGGGCAGGGAAGGAGAAGTGCTGGAGAGCTAGAGCACTGCCTGGCGATGCTCTTTGCTGTGGAGCGCTCGAGCAGCCGAGCTCGGAGGGCTGTGGTGTGATCGGAAGGAACGGCGGCGGTGTTCTGGACGGAAGAAACGGCGGAGGCGCGAGTTATAGCAGGGGAAGAAGGAAAACAGCTCCGGTGCACCCTTTGCCGTGATCCAACCGAGCCACCGAGGCAGCAGGAGGTGGCGCGGACTCTCCCTCGGGCGCGGGTTCAACCAGGAGCTGGCGCGCTCCCGCTGTTCGACCGCCGTCGGCTGAGGCGGCAACCCCAGTGGGTGGCTGACAAATGGGTCCCACCTCCCCTCTTTGTTTAATCAACTTTTTCTGATATTTTCCCACCAGCAACTCAACATTTAAGACTTGACTTCAACCCCAAGTCATAGTTTGAATTTGCTGAATTCAAATAGTTTGAATTCGGGTGTGAAAATTGGATGTGGATTGATCATTTGAATTTGAAAAAGAGTTTGAATTCTCCACTTTGTATTGCCTCAAAAATATAGCAAACCAGCTCCAAAATTTCCAATTTTTGGCATGGTTGCTCATTCAAAGGTGGAGATCACATTTGTGAAACCCAATTTTCAAATTGAGGGAATTGGTATTTGAAACTGAATTTGAAATTCAGATTAGAGGGCTTCTCCTTTTACTCCAAAACAAATATTAAAACTCCTCCAAATGAGCTGAAATTTGGAAGGTTGAATATTTAGACTATGAAGATCCAAGTTGTGCATCTAGATATCCATGTTTGGAAGTTTTTGGGAAGTCTAAACCCTCACTTTGAACTCACACTTATTATAATTCAAAGTTTTAATTCCCCTCATTTTTCATAAGTGTATATGAGCTGAATTTTCTTGCTACCACTTTTGGGGATTTTATACCAAGGGCTGGAGGTTCGGATGGCATACCACCCTGGGAAGGATGGTAACCAGGGTCCGAACACTACTACACCGAATTTCCTAGGTCTTGTAGCTTAGCAGAGGACCATGAGCCATAATGCGACTAGTAAACAGGGAAAATACAACTACACGGCATGGTTACCCTTTCCTTCTAGTGTTATGCAGGTCACAGGGCTCCGGTTCGTGGGGTTGGTCCTGGGATACCACCTTTCCCAAGAGGCCACCCTCGGATCCCCAAAGCTTGCGTCTCCCGAAGGCTTCAAAGCTGGTGTCTTGCGCCTTTTTGGTAGGCGTCCGCAAACGCTTGGGCACACCTGCCAGGGGGCCATCACTACTGGTCAAGCCAAGCAAGACGGTCGGACCCCTGCAACGCGCAAGAAGGAAGCGGGTACACATATACAGCAAGCAATGAGGAAGTGTCAACCACTTTGGCGAATCAGAGAGCCTCCAGTCCTTGCAACATCAAGGACCAGGAGGCCTCGCGAAAGCTAAAAGTGGTCCTTCCTACCAGACCCAGCGCCGAGTAGCTGAAGGATGGAAGACCAACAAAAAGATTTTTCATTCATCAACACAAAAGTACAAGACAAGACGCTGCTAAGGGTTCGAAGTCTACATTGACAACATAGGACAATGAAAGAATTGAAACAAAGATACTTCCATTGATATCGGAGTTCTGGCATACGAAAGGGGATACAATACAACTAAGGAACTCAGCAACTACAAGTTGAGTAGCCTCTTGCTCCTTGTCCTACTTGGTTGCCCCCCGAGCCGATCTCTGCGCAGTGAGACGGTCACCTGTTGTTAGATCGAGGACGGTAGCTATGCACGTTGGACCGAGGCAACAATGACATCCAATGTCGCGTGGTCCAAATGTCATCTATGTCAGATTTTGCTGTCTACAGCAGTACCTGTAGGAAGGCCTGATCACTCTGGACTTAACCTTCCTCTGGTACCGGCGGACAGCTCTCCTTTGGCAAGGGACCTAGAGGACATGCCTCACTCGACACTGGCGTAGGGGCTCACTGCGAGTCAAGGACCCTGTCCCTGATGGCCTCCCCGACCACCGGCACACCATCAGTACGGCTTGTGCTTCTATCCGAGGCTGTCAAGGAGAGGGATGCACCAGAGAACCTCAGCGAAGGACGCACATACACGAACATCTCGCAGAAGTGGACAAAGGCAACTACCAGGGAGAAAGCATCTGGTGGGCGAAAGTGCCTGGAAGCAGAGACTTCCAGCACGCAAAAGGAGAACAAAGGCCACATGGTGATGGCGGGGTGTCATCCTACGCTGCAAGGCCTCTTTTTATACCCAACCACAGCCTATGTCAGGGCAACGGTCATGGCGATTGGGTTGCCACCACTGCACGCCACGAGTTATTCGCCTCCCCCAATGATGGGCTGGATCTAGGTCACTTGTCAGACACTGGGATCTTTGAGGATAACCTCTCAGGAACGTCCTGTGGTTCCCAAGGAGAGCAGTGCAACCAACCCATCGGTTGCCGCAGTAAAGGACCTGAGACAACCCTTCGTGCACACCACCCTACCACTCGCCCCCACCAATGACAGGTAGGGACCAGACCCACCAGTCATACACTAGCGGGACAGGCAAGTAAAAACTCAGGAACATCTGGCGGTTCCCGAGGAAAGCAGCGCAGTACTTTGGCGGTTCTTGAAGCGACACCTCGACTGCATCGTCGTGACCGGTCAAATCGGGAGTGAACACGAAGATGCGCTACTGCTTTGACTGAGTGCGCCCACTACACCGAAGACAAGCAACCTTTATGTCTGCCAGGTACAGCCGCTCACACGAGAGAACCTCACCACCACTTCGATTCCCAAATCGCAGGTTCAATGCCACCATGCACAAGAGATAGGGGCCCCACTTGCAGGCTTAGTGCCTCCCCCGAGATGGGCCCGGGGGCCACTGTCGGTACCCTGCAGACCGGTTACCCCCGCGTAGTGGGTAAAATACAATCCGGGCCCCGCCTTCCAGCTTAGGCGGGCCCCAGCATAAGCCACGTGCCCTGGGCCCCATGGACAGCCCCTGGGCTGCCACATGCGCCTGGGCTCTAGAGCCGCCATGTGTTCGATAGTGCCAGACCCGACCTCCCGCCAAGGAGGGCTCCGGTGCTGCCACGTGTCTGGAACCTCCGATCCACGCCTCCCGTCAAGGATAGCTCTGGAGGTGCCACATGCCCTGTAGCTCTAGGCCCGACCTCTGGCATGGGAGGGCTCCGGTGCTGCCATGTGGGCAACAACTCTAGGCGTCCCTTCCCGCCAAGGAAAGCTCCATAGGTGCCACGTGTCCTACGGCTCCGAGCCTGACCTCCAGTATGAGAGGGCTCCAGCGCTGCCACGTGTCCAACAACCCCGGACCCCTCGCTGCTCCGCAAGACGACTCCGGTGGCGACGTGTGTCCCGGGGGCCAGCCACCCGGACACCGCGCCGACGAGCAACGGGCAGATATCCAGGGAGTAAAGCGGAAGGTGCGTTGTCAGTCCGAGCATTCAAGGTTTGTGCCTTCCCCAGAAGCATGGCGCACGGCGCATGCTTCCGTCTTTTGTCTGTCCACCATTACAGTGAAAGACAGGGCGGCGAGGAGTGATGGCGGCACAGTGCCGCCTAGAGGCATAGAGCCGCCCAATAGAGCGAGGGGACGCGGCGACAAGACGGGTACTTCATCATCACCTGCTGCCCAGTCAGAGGCATCTAGCGGGACAGGCGGCGCGCCTTAACTCCTCCGATAGTGACAATACACATAGTTGTAAATGCCCTAGCTCATGTATAGGGTACGGATGGCCACGGGGCCACCTGTTGGGCCCCGGGCCACATTGTAACTGCCCCAACCTTGTGCTATAAAAGGACCAGGGTAGCCTCCAGGCAAGGGGTTCCAAAACCTGACTCTCTCACACACTCATACACACAAGCAATACAACAATCACACCGTGGATGTAGGGTATTACGCTCCGGCAGCCTGAACCACGTAAATCTAGTGTTCATCCTCGCCATCAAGCTCTGATCTTCGAAAACCACTAGCCCCTCCTAAAAAAGAACTTCTGCGGGCTGCTACAGCAGACCGGGGGAAGTGTCATAGCAAACACTTCGACAGGCGTCTAAATCCACTTACGGTGAGGAGCCAGCTTGGGGGAGGGAGCCACTGCTGCAACCTCCCGACGGAGGGTCTTGATGTCTCACCGGTACGCAAAATCCCACGACCCCCCGTACATGATATGGAGCGTATTTCGACGCTCATCCGGGCTGTAGTCAGAGTCAGAGCCCTCCCCCTGATCGTAGAGGACCTTCAACGCCTGCTTGGCGTCCTAGAACTCCAGCTCTTGGTCATGGCTGACCTCTAGGCCGGCCTTCTGCTTGCCCTCCCATTGGCGGGAGGGTGCACCGTCTTGGCGCTGCTGCTGGAGCTCACGGAAGCACTCCACCGACTTCCTAATCTCCCGACACTCGCTTGCGCTGTGCTGCTTGGAGTTGTGTACCGGGCACCGCTGATTGCCATTGTCATTGTCGTACGGCTTTCGTGGATGCCTGTCGGTGTGCGGCCCTTGGCCCCTTGCAGCTGCTACTGCTGTCGCAGTTGGGACTCCGGCCAGCGGCTTGTCCTTGCCACCGACCTTCTTCTTCTTCTTGCAACTGCCCTGAGCGGCAGCTCTAATGCCGGACTCACTAGCATTTCCCGTGCCAGGCGGTGTGTGCCAGTTGCAGCCCTCCGCGGCCCTGGCACACTTGTCCACCGGGCTGAAGAGCTCCAAAACATCCTGCACGTCGTGCGTGGCCAGGTTCTCGAGCATCTTCTTGTCTCTCATACCTTGTCTAAAGGCAACCACTATAGAGATGTTCGAGATGCGGAGGATAGTGTTCCTAACCTGAGAGAACCGCTGGATGAAGGAATGCAGCGACTCTCCGGGTTGTTGTCACAGTGCGTGGAGGTCGACCTCTGTGCCTGGACGGGTGTAGGAACTCCCGAAGTTGGCCGTGAACTGACGGCACAACTCTTTCCAGGAGGATATGGACTCCTGGGGTTAGTTGATGAGCCATGATCGGGCTGTCCTGATCAAGGCCACAGGGAAGTAGTTAGCCATGACGGCCTCGTCGCCTCCTGCAGCTAGAATGGCAGTAGAGTAGATCTGCAGGAACTCGACGGTGTTGACTGACCCGTCGAACTTTTCTGGCAAATGTGGTTGGAACTTACACGGCCACATCGCCATACAGAGGTGTGGCACCAGAGCCATGCAGCCTCCCACTGATCCTGGGGAGACAGGGTTCTGGACCGCGTAGACAGGAGGCCACGGCACTCGCCGTGCCATACTCTGTCCCAAGGTTGTGACGCCTCTCGCGCTGTCGCTCGATGGTGATGCAACCATCTTCCTTCTGATGGTGGCGGACCAACTCAGCTCTTAGGTCTGCTATGGAGAGCCTGGACGTCACCGTTGAGCGGGTTGCCGCCATCCTGTAGTCCACCATCAGGGTACGGGACGGCAGCTGTGCCTGTCGTTGCCGCTGCCTCTGGTGTTACGGAGAGTTGAGCGCGGTGATGGCCAGGTGGTCGACGTCATTGCGCCACTGCTCAGCGGCAGATGTGGAAGCACCCACACTCACAGGGTTATGGAGGAGCACGCGAGCTGCTAGCAGCGCACTCTCCGGGCTCGCTTCTGCCAGCGTAACCGCGACTAGGGATGAAAACGGACGGATATGGACGGATGAAATGCTTTTCCATATCCATATCCATATTAAAAATTTCGGAAACGGATTGAATCGGATATTGTCAGAAACGGATATGGTATCGGATATGTCAGATGTATCGGAAACGGATTCATCGGATCGGAAAAATATGGATATCGGACGGAATTCGGATATTTGTTTCGGAAAAACAATTCACAAGTAACATTTAATTCAAAGTACATCCACATCAAATTCATATATGGTTCGTACATGAAACTTGAAACACAAATAGTTCATACATAATACTTAATACATAAATGGTTTATACATAGTGTATATTTTTCAATCTTCATCACCGCTAGATGAAAAAATCAGCAATATCGTTCATCTCATCGGGATCACTTTCTATATTCTCGTCCTATGAAATAATAAAGCAATAAGTCCGGAGGCTCAGACGCAGCCACTTTATACTATTGTTTTGCTCCTAATTGGGTACGCTGAACTCGAGTCACCAGAAGAATAAAAGGCCTACTTTGTTTACGAATCCCTCCTAGAATAGAACTTCCTTTTTCTTTTTAGTATTTTGGATTTAAAATCACTAGTAGCCGCACTCCCAGATGATCCTTGAAATCCCGGACAGCTAGGTGCCGAGCAGTTAGTTCTACACTCAGCTCCTTAACTGCGGGATTAGATAAGACACGGAACTTTTGGAATTCAAAGCATGCTTTGGCCGCGGACCATCGAAAAAAGCAACAGCGCCTTCCATTATTATTTCTGAAACTGAGAAATTAACCTATATTTCCCGCTACAAAACCACGTGTCAAACCCTCAAATCGAACTGCATACGCAACCACGCGTGGAAGCGCAAGCACAGACGTCGGCGGCCTCGTACGGTTCTGCTCACCTTGTGCCTGTAGTTGCCGTAGCCGTTGGAGCAGCGACGAGCACCACCCACCTCGTGCCGACACCGTCGTCGTCGTCCTCGCCACCGTGCGTCGCTGCTTCATCCTTCTCCCAGGGCATCCGAATCACCGGATCCCACTCCCCCTCCGTTGGCTACTCCTCTGTGGAACATTCCAGAAACCTTGAGATTGGGATCCGACGCCAATGAGCTACACCTCTCAAGTTTTATAAAATCTCAGCTGGTTTTCGGCTTAATCTCCATCACACCCCCAGACTTCTCCGCGTCCTCCTCAGCCGCCAAGCCTTCTAGAAGTTTCCGGAGTCCGATCCGGATCCTGCTGCTGCCAAGGCCGACGAGGTGAAGGCGAAGGGTAATGCGGCGTTCTCGGCAGGCCGCTTCGAGGAGGTGGCGAGGCACTTCACGGGCGCCATCGCTCTCGCCCCGGGCAACCACGTCCTCTACTCCAACCGCTCGGCGGCGCTCGCTTCGCTGGAGGACCGTTGGGGCCCGGAGGTTGGAACGTCGGGCCCTCGGCCTTGGGGTAGCGTGGCGGTGCCTGTGAGCTGGGTATGTGGCTGGCTGCGGCCTGCGGGCCTTCAATTTGTTGGTTTGGATATATCTCAGATATTTTCCGGATATATCCGACCCAATATGGATATCCGACAAAACGGACGGATTTTGACGAAAACCATATCTGATCTGATATCCGATTTACGATATCCGAATCCATATCCGTATCCGAAAAAAATCCGACCAAAATGGATATGGATCGCATATCTTCAAAAACGGTTTCGGACGAATCGGAAAATATCTGATCCGTTTTCATCCCTAACCACGACTGAGGGTTGTCGGGAGGTGACCGGCACTGTTGCTGCTGGGGCCGTTGCTGGAGTGGTCTGGCCACTTTGGAGTGAAATGAGGCTTCCTGCTCCCTCCACTGCTGGTGACGCAAAGGGTGGGAAGAACCTCCGAGAGAATGGACGTTCACCATTGTGAGGTGCATGAATAACTTCAAAAACAAAAACACCCCTACTTGGCGCGCCAAATGTCGAAGTGTTGCAACAACACTTCCCCTGGTCTGCTCAAGAGCAGCCTGCGGTGGTTCTTTTTTTAGGATGGTCTTAGTGGATTTGAGTGTCGGGTCACGATGGTATGATGAACACAAGGATTTACGTGGTTCGGACGGCCTGAGCGTAATACGCTACGTCCACGGTGAGTTGGTTCTTCTTTACTGGAGTTCGACCGTGGATCGAGCTTGAGAGCTTACAAGTGTTAGAGTTGTATGAGTTCAGGGACCGGAATCAGAGATCGGAATCGAGGATCCTTTTGCCCGTTGGTTGTCTAGTCCTTTTATAGCTTAAGGCCAGACAACCTTACAAGTGAGCCCGGGCCTGACAGGCGGCCCCGGTATGGGCAGCACCCCCTACTACGGCTAGTACGCCCATTGCTAGTAGTAGCGTACTTGATGAAGCCGTAGGGCGCGTCGCCTTGTCACATCACCCTCCATAAGTGCTGCCTGATGAAGGCGGTAGGAATATGTCTTGTCCCACAGTGCTGCACTGTTGCTGCCATCAAAGTGCCGCGTGACTGGTCTCTGCTGCAATGCATGCCTGTACCGGGATACACTGGATTTCCTGCCTGGGGAACACGCAAGCCTTAAAGGTGTAGTAAGGCCACCCACACTCTTCTTTACTCCTGAAGCCAACGGCCATCACTTGGTGGTGTTGGCACGTGTCGCACTCGGAGTTGGCTTCAGCGGAGTG
This sequence comes from Neostapfia colusana, assembly GCA_030760725.1. Lineage (NCBI taxonomy): Eukaryota > Viridiplantae > Streptophyta > Magnoliopsida > Poales > Poaceae > Neostapfia > Neostapfia colusana. Next base: position 54,845,821 of record JASWHV010000017.1, read on the forward strand.
GTGGAGTCTTGGGCACCGGACACGTGGCAGCTCCGGAGTCCACCCTAGCAGGGAGGGGTGGTCCGGAGCCCGTGGACACGTGTCTGCGCTGGATCCCTCCTTGGCTTGGAGTGAGGTCCGGGAGCTCTGGGCACGTGGCAGCACCTAGAACACGCATGGCGGAAGGTCGGGTTCGGCACCGGAGGACACGTGGCAGTCCCAGAGCCACCTCTGACCAGTAGTCGGTCTCTTGGTCGTGGGGCACGTGGCAGCTCCGGAGCTCTCCCTAGAAGGAGGTCGAGCCCAATGCCATAGGACACGTGCCAGACCTTGAGCCCTTCTTAGCTGGCAGTTGGGCCCACCATGCAGGATGGGCCCTCTCCTTCTGGACACATGCTGACATGTGTCTTCTTTATCCTGGTACGCGAGGATACCCGGTCTTCAGGGTACCGACAATCATCAACTACCTTATCCTACCTTCACCAATGTGTCAAAATTTCCTTTTGAGTTAGTCTTTTCACATGTTTGGGGAATGGCTCCAACCTCCATAGGTCATTTTGAATATTATGTAAGCTTCATTGATGACTTTAGCACATACACATGGATTTACCTCATAAGAAAAATCTGATGTGATTGATATCTTTCGGAATTTTCAAACTCATGCGGAAAGACAATTTGGTAGAAAAATCCTTGCCCAACAGACTGATTGGGGTGGTGAATATGAAAACTCAATAGTTTCCCACAAGAGTGTGGTATAGCACATCATGTCTCTTGTCCACATGCACATCAACAAAATGGATCGGCGGAACGCAAACATCACCATATTGTTGAAACAGGCCTAACACTTTTAGCAAATGCAGATGCCTTTAAAATTCTGGGATGAAGCTTTTCTTACTGCTACACATTTGATAAATATTCTGCCTAGCAAAATTCTGAAGTATGTCACTCCTTTTGAATGTCTTTTTGGCATAAAACCTTCCTACTCAGGCCTTCGCGTATTTGGCTGTGCATGTTGGCCAAATCTCAGATCATATAATATGCATAAGCTTGCGTATAGATCTACACAATCCGTGTTCTTAGGGTATAGACCTCGTCACAAGGGAGTAAAGTGCCTAGACGTCAAAACAGGGTGTGTTTAGATCTCAAGGGATGTGGTGTTCGATGAAACCATTTTTTCATTCAAGAATCTTCATCAAAATGCTGGCAAAATCCTACGGGAAGAAATTCTCCTTTTGCAAGAAAATCTCAGGCCTACACTCTTTGATCGAGGGGACGAATTAAATAATGATCAAGTGATAAATCCATGTTGTCGGTACTCTGCAAACCGGGAACCCCCGCGTAGTGGGTAAAAGACAGCCTGGGCCTCGCCTCCCTACTGAGGCCGGCCCCAACAAGGGCCACGTACCCCGGGGCCCATGGTCAACCCTAGGGATACCGCGTGTGCCCGAGCTTCGAGGCTAGAACGTGTCCCGAGACCCATCCTGAGCCTCCACGCTGAGGACAGGTCCGGGGCTGCCATGTGTCCCCGGCTCTGAGTCACCTCCATGAAGAGGACAACACCAAGGCTGAAACGTGTCCCGAGCTCTGACCAGAGCCTCCCCACTGAGGAGGGGTCCGGATCTGACACGTGTCCCATGGCTCCGAGCCGCCTCCCTGCTGAGGACAACTCCGATGAAGAACGCGTGTCCCGGGCTCCGATTCAGGCCTCCCCGCTGAGGTAAGGTCCGGAGCCGCCACGAGTCCCCAGACACCAAGCCTGTCGATAAGGGCTCCTGAGACACCACGTACACTACGATCTGCCATGGGCAGTAGGTCAACGAAGTCTCAGTGCGCAGTCAGGCTTCGCATTCAAGGCTCGCGCCTTCCCAGAAGCATGGCACACGGTACACGCCTCAGTCCCTTGCCCAATCGCCATAACGGTGACAAGACAGGATAGAGAGGCATGACAGCAGAACAGTACTGCCCAACGGCACGCAGCCGCCCAAGCAGGGCGAGGAGACGCGGCGACAATACGACGTCTTCATCATCTCCTGACACGCGGTCAGGGGCGCTAAGCGTGCCGGACGGAGGGACTTAACTCCTCCGCGGGTGACTCTACTCAGAGGAGGAAGCTCTAGATTGTGTATAGGACACACAAAGCTTTGGGGCTACATGTCAGGCCCCAAGCCTCATTGTAACCACCCCGGCCTTGAACTATAAAAGGACCAGGGTGACCACCCTACGAAGGGTTGTGACTCCCCACACTCAAGATCATACGACGAACAAGCACTCGCGCTCAAGCAATAGAACAAGCACACCTGTGGACGTAGGGTATTACGCTCCGGTGGCCCAAACCATGTAAATCCTCATGTTCATCCGCACCCTCGAGCCCAGGTCCCGAAGGGTGCCAAGTCCCCTCCGGAAAAAAAGAACCTCGTGAGCTGCATCCGAGCAGGCCAGGAGGAGTGTCACAGCTCACACTCCGACGTTTGGCATGCCAGGAAGGGGGCGGGACCAGCACCTCGAAGCTGGCGGTCCCGGCGGTCATGTTACATGGCGCCCGCCAAGGATCGTAAGCGTCACCGGGGGCTCCATGCGACCCGGCGCTCAAGATCCAAGTGCTCAGGTAGGTCCCGATGCATGGATCACGGAGATCCAGGACTACTTGAAAGATAATTTCCTTCTCAATGAACATGTATCTACTGAATGGATCGCTCGGTTGGCTAAGAGATAGACGCTGGTACAATGGGATCTCTACCGGTGTGGCGCTAATGGCGTCCTATTGTAGTGCATAACCCGGGAGAAGGGCTTCGACCTGCTCGCAGAGATCCATGGAGGCGAGTGTGAGAACCATGCAAGTTCCTGCACGCTGGTTGGTAAAGCCTTTCGGCATGGCTTTTACTGACCCACAACTCTCCAGGATGTTGTCGACCTTGTCAGGAGATGCAAAGCGTGCCAGTTCTGCGCTAAGCAGATTCACACACCAGCGCAGACGCTGCAGATGATCCCGCCCTCATGGCCCTTCGCTGTGTGGGGGTTGGACATCCTGGGACCATTACCTAGATCTGTCAGAGGGTACCGGTACCTCTATTTTGCCGTAGACAAGTTCACCAAGTGGCCGGAAGCTATCCCTGTAGTAACCATCAACAAGTAGTCAACAGTCAAGTTCATCAAGTCAATTGTCTGTCGGTTTGGGGTCCCGCACAGAATCATCACCAACAACGGGACCCTGTTCACTAGTGCAGTGTTTCAAGACTACTGTCACAACCTCAGCATCTAAGTTTTCTATGCTTCTATTGCTCACCCAGAGAGCAATGGTCAAGTCGAAAGGGCCAACGCCGAGATTCTCATTGGACTCAAAATACACACCTACAACAACTTGAAAAAGCAAGGTGCCAATTGGGTAGAAGAGCTTCCATGCACACTATGGGCTAGCTGGACATTCCTCAATCGCTCGACAGGGGAAACGCCCTTCTTCCTGGTGTATGGGGCTGAGGCCGTCCTCCCCCCCGGAAATCACCATGGGCTCATCCCATGTCCGAGCGTACGAGGAAGCCACGCAGGACCAGCTCCGGCGTGAAGATATCAACCTTGTCGATAAGCGAAGGTGGCAAGCAGCTATACAAAATGCCCGTTACCGTCAAGTGCTCCGGCATTATCAGCAGCGGTTCGTGCGAAGTAGGCAGCTTGAGGTGGGCGACCCGGTGCTGCGGCGAATACTTAATTGAGAAGGAGGGAACAATCTCTCCCCCAGCTGGGAAGGCCTCTTCTGAGTAACACAAGTATGTCATCCCGGGTGCGTGCGCCTAGCCACAGAGGATGGGGTACCTCTACCCAATCCTTGGAACATAGAACACCTCCGTAAGTTCTATGTTTAGCACAGTAGTGGGGTCCTGTTTTCTCCAAAAAGGGTGTCATAGTGTCCAAGGAGAGCGCCTAGAACAGCTAAGTCTCAGAAGAGTCCTAACACTCTCATCATCTAGGGCGGGTCGCTGCCTTCTAAATACGACCTGTTTCCTCCTGTGAAGAAAAGCCTAAAGTGAGAAAAAAAATCTTGCCCTGTGCATTCTCCCTTTACAGTTTGTGCTTCGCCAAAACACATCAACTGTAAACGGGCAAAGCCACGTACCCTTGGCTCTAAGGTCAGCCCTAGGATTACTGTGTGCATCCGAGCTCCGGAGCTAACACGTGTCCTGAGCTCCGACCTGAGCCTCTCCGCAGAGGACGGGTCCGGAGCTTCCACGTGTCCCTAGGCTCCGAACTAAGCCTCCCTGCTGAGGTGAGATCCGAGGCAGACATGTGTCCTCCGGCTCCGAGCCGCCTCCCCGCTGAGGACAGCTCCGGTGCCAACACATGCCCTGGGCTCCGGTAAGAGTCGCCTCCCCGATGGAGAGAGCTCCGGTGCTGACACGTGCTCCGGGCTCCGGTCCGAGCCTTCCCGCTCAGGTGAGGTCCGGAGCTTCCACGTGTCCCACAGCACCGAGGCTCCTCCCCGATTGAGGACAGCTCTGGAGCGGACACGTGTCCAGAGCTCTAGACCAGAACCTCCTTGCTGAGGTGGAATCTGGAGCTGCCACACGTCGCCTTACACGGAGCCACCACCCAGCTAAGGGAAGCCCCGGAGCACACACGCGGGCGCTGGCATGTCCCCTTTACAGTTTGTGCTCCCTTAGGCATATCAACCTCAAACGGGTAGACAAGGACCCTAAGTTAATCCTAGGGCTTTCACGTGCACTAGAGCTCAGAAACCGATGCATGCCCTAAGGATCCGGTCCTAAGACTCCCAGTTGGGCAGAGTCTGGAACTATCGTGTGTCCTCAAGCTCTGAGTTGACTCCCTAGTAAGAACGGCCCCAGAGCTGACACATGACCCAGGATCCAGGTGGAGCCTTCCCCCAAGGGAAGAAGACCGGAACTGCCATATGTTTCCCTAGGAAGAGCTGGGGACAAGGGTCGAACCTCCTTCAAATCCTTTCACTTCCAAGGATGTGGAAGGGGTGGTAGCTACACTGCCGGAGTGCCCTGGGCCCTTACGCTGCTAAGGACCCAGAAGAACAAGCTTGAGGTATCGGCAAAGGAGCTACCCACGTTGGTTAAGTCATCCGGGACCCTTGCGCTGCTAAGGATCCAAAGTTGACATCCACGACATAGAACAATGAGATATTTGAAAAAAAGATGCTTTCATTGATAATGGAGTTTTGGCTTACAAAAGGGGATACAAGACAACTAAGGAACTCAGCAACTACAAGTTGAGTAATCTCCTACTCCGTGGCCTGCCTGGTTGTCTGCTGAGCCAATCTCTGCGCAGTAAGACGGTCACCTGCTATAAGACCGAGGGAAGCAGCAACACATGCTAGGCCGAGGCAACGAAGACCTCTAGTGTCATGTGGGCCAAAACGCCACCTATGGCGGGCTTTGTTGTCCATAACAGTACCAGGAGGAAGGCCAGATCACTCTGGACTTAGCCTTCCTCCGGTAATGGCAGGAAGTCCTCCTTTGGTGAGGCGCCTAGAGGACATGCCCCACACGACACTGGCGCAGGGACTCACTGCGAGTCGAGGACCCAATCCCCGATGGCCTCCCCTGCCGTCGGCACGCATTCAGGATGACATGTGCTTCTATCTGAGGCTGTCGAGGGGAGGGATGTACCAGAGAACCACATCGAAGGCCGCACACACACACGAACATCTTACAAAAGTGTACGAAGACGGCGGCCAGTGTGAGGGCGTCTAGAGGGCAAGAGTGCTGGGAATCAGAGACTTCCAGCGTGCAAGAGGAGAGCAAAGGCCACATGGTGAGTGAGGATGCCATCCAGCATCGGAAGGCTTCCTTTTATACTCAGCCAAGACCTCTGGCAGGACAATAGGTGTGGCGACTGGGCTTCATCTCTACATGCTGCAGGTTAATCGCCTCCCCCAATGATGGGTAGGATCCAGGTCCACCCGTCAGACATTGGGGGCCGAGGGGATAACCTTTCGGGAACGTCCGGTGGTTCTCGAGGGAAGCGGTGCGACCAAGTCATCGGTTGCCGCAGTAAGTGACCCAAGGCAGCCCCTCAGGCACAACACCTCAAGACTCACCTCCCCCTTTCGATGGGTAGGACCTAGTTCCACCTGTCAGACGCTGGGGGCCAGGTGGGTAACATTTTGGGGACGTCTGGTGATCCCCTAGAAAAGAGGTGTGGTGGGATTGCAGCGACCAACCAAGTTGGTTGCCACAGTAAGTGCACCGAGGCAACCCCTCGAGCACGTCGCCTTAGCATTTGCCCCCGCCAATGACAGGTTGGACCCAGGTCCACTGGTCAAGCACTGGAGGGATAGGCGAGTAGAACCTCGGGATCGTCCAACGGTTCCCGAGGGAAGCAGCGCGGTATTCCTGCAACTCGTGGACTGTTGCAGTAATTACCCCGAGGCAGCCCCTCAAGTGGATCGTCGTGACCTGTCAAATCAGGTGTAAACGTGACGGCGCACAGATGCTTCGACTGAAAGCGCCCACTATGCCGAGGTCGTGCAGCCTTTCCATCTCCCAGGTATAACCACTCATCCACGACGCGAAAATCTCGCCATCACTTCGGTTTCCAAAGTGCAGGTTCAAAGCCACCATGCAGGGAAAATGGGGAGCCCACCTGCGGGCTCAATGCCTCCCCCTATATGGGCTCGGGGGGCCACTGTCGGTACTCTACAAATCGGGTACCCCCACGTAGTGGGTAAAAGACAGCATGGGCCCCGCCTCCCTGCTGAGGCGGGCCCCAGCAAGGGCCACGTACCCCGAGGCCCATTGTAACACTCTTAAAATTCATTTCCATGCATTGCATACATTTTTCATGTATAGAAGCATTATAAAAGAAGTAGAAATGGAGAAAGAACCCTAAAAATGGAGAAAGAACTATAGAAATGGAGAAAGAACCATAGAAATGGAGAAAGAACCATAGAAATGGAGAAAGAACCATAGAAATGGAGGAAAACCACAGAAATGGAGAAGGGAATATAGAAATAGAGAATGGGGCATAGAAATGGAGAAGGGAAATATAGAAATGGAGAATGGGGCATAGAAATGGAGAGGGGAATGTAGAAATGGAGAATGGGACATAGAAATGGAGAGGGGAATGTAGAAATGGAGAATGGTACATAGAAATTGAGAGGGGAATGTAGAAATGGAACAAGTGACATAGAAATGGTGAGGAATGTGAAAAAGATAGCTGAAATGAGCCATTCCCAAAATTCTCCAAATTTTCCCCAAAATTTCCAAATTCCCCAATTCCACAAAAGGGTAATTTTCCCCACATTTGGGGGGATAAAATCTCCAAGTCTGCCGCACCCAACTAAAGGGATAAGTTGGTTGAGTTCCAAATTGAGTAGAACTCTTGGTTGAGTTCCAATCGGAGTAGGACTCCACTTTTTCCCCCTTATAAATACAACCGCTAGGAGAAAGGCCCTGTCAAAAGGAGGAAGAGAGGTAGGTCTCCATTACCCATCTTAAGACATCGCCGCTATTTCTACGCATCCGTTTTCTTCGCCCCCTTCGAGCAGAAACTTTTACGTGTAGACAGATCATGTTTTGATCGGTTTTTTACGGTGGAATTGATCTAGATCTTGAGTCAAGATCATCACCACGTCCACACTTTATACCTACACCCTTGTTCATCATAAAACCCCATGAAAGCCCATTAAAACATGCAAAAACACGTACAAACTGGTTTAATAAAACAGCACCATAGGATTTGCATTCATCTACCCCATTGCATCTTGAGTAAAGTTTGTGCATGATGATTGATTGCTGGAAATTTTGTATGTGTGTGGTCTTGAGTAGAAGGACAAGCTCAAGAGGCCATCTACGAGAATCTACAGCACCAAGACTTCGAGACGCTTGAGCAACAAGAGTCACGGGAGCAAGGCAAGTGCCCCTTGACCATATTGATCCCATGTTTCAAAACTATTTTGTTTGTGAAAACTCGTATGCTTGAGTCAACTTGATGGAACACCATTTCTAGGAGTTTACTAGTTTTGTTAACCATCCTTGTCACCGGGAAAGTTGATGAGTCGGGTATGGTTGTTTTTCCTTTTTGCTTCACTTAACTTACGGGATACGGGAAGCTGAAATAAAACATGTCTAGCTACTGCACTCATGTGAATAATGACGATAAGAACTTGATGATGTTAATGAGCATAGAATCGGGGAGATCTAGGCAAGATTGGTTTGTGGATGTTGCTGAATGAGATGGTGGTTTACTTGCTGTAGATCTAAGGACCGGTTCATGCGAGCACATGCCAGAAAAACAGTGCCACCACAAGGCCAAATATGGGTGCGGCTTAGCTGACAAATTAGGTGTGTTGCTAGCTTGTTAGGGACCGTTGGATGGTGCAGGAAACGGGAGTCGAGAGGGACTTCCCTAGGAACTGCATGGCATAAGAGGGGGCCCGTGGGTGGGAGAATGGTGATTCGAGCCTACCGGTGAAACCTCAGTGGGTCCGTACATCTAGTAGCCCCTTTGTAAAGGCTATTTTGTGATCTCTTGGCCATACACCGACGATTGTGTACTGGTACAATAGAGGCTCTCCGGTTGCCGATGGGTGACGAAGTCACGAACTTGTGGGTAAATTGGTTCCACCTCTGCAGAGTGTAAAACTGTCATGATAGCCGTGCTTCTGGTCACAAGCATCTGGCCAACTTACATGATTAGAGGCAAATTTGGGATGTTTATTTGGTATGGTTATGGTATGGTCATTGGGATTGGTTTCGGGACTGTTGTGAGTCATGACAATGAGTTTGGTTTTGGCTATATGAATATGAGATGGTTATGAATATTATGAGCATGAGATGAATTTGAGAAAGATTAATGGTTGGATGAGACTTGATAAATGATAAATTATGATGAGAGAATGTTGCTGAATTATTTGATTATGATGGGATAAATTTCACATAGAAATAGTTGCTATTTTTACCATATTTATGAAATAAAAATTTGCTTGTTGCAATGAGCCTTTTTATTCCATACCTTGTTGTAAGCTACATGTCATACTTTTCCCGCACTTGCTGAGTACGACATGTACTCACCCTTGCATTACCACATAAACATCAGCTACAGGAGATGACTACTTCGAGGACCATGTGGAGTACTAGGCGTGCAAACTACCATCAACATGCCTATGGAGTTGAAGACTGGAGCCTGCTGTTTAGTTATTTCCGCTGTCGTTTAGAGACTTCCGCTGCAAGAATAAGTTAGAGATTCATGAGTGAGACTTTCAGTCATTGTAATAAAGTACTTAAACACTATTTATTCGTGGTTATATTCTGAATTCAGTTTGTGGATTACATGTGTATGTGTGATGAACATTCTGGGCACACATATGCATTCACTTGGTTCTATTTTCAGAACCGGGTGTCACACCCATGGTCAACCCTAGGGCTACCGTGTGTGCCCGAGCTCCAGGGCTGGCACGTGTCTTGGGCCCTGTCCTGAGCCTCCCCGCTGAGGACAGGTCCGGGGCTGCCACGTGTCCCCGGCGCTGAGTCACCTCCCTGAAGAGGACAGCACCGGGGCTGAAACGTGTCCCGAGCTCTGACCTGAGCCTCCCCACTGAGGAGGGGTCTGGAGCTGAACGATGTCATTTGGCTCCGAGCTGCCTCCCCGCTGAGGACAGCTTCGGTGCCGACACATGTCCCGGCCTCCGGTTCCCCCCCCCCCCCCCCCCCCCGCTGAGGTAAGGTCCGGAGCCGCCACGTGTCCCCACACACCAAGCCCGTCGATAAGGGCTCCAGAGCCACCACGTACCCCGCGATCCGTCGTGGGAAGTGGGTCAACAAAGTCAAGAAGGAAGTGCGCTGTCAGGCTTCGCATTCAAGGCTCACACCTTCCCAAGAAGCATTGTGCACGGTACACGTCGCTGTCCCTTGCTCGTTCGCCATAACGGTGACAAGACAGGACAGAGAGGCATGCCAGCAGAACAGTATCACCCCATGGCACGCAGCCGCCCAAGCAAGGCAAGGAGACGCGGCGACAAGATGACGTATTCATTATCACCTAACACATGGTTAGGGGCGCTCAGCGCACCGAACGGAGGGACTTAACTCCCCCGTCGGTGACTCTACTCAGAGGAGGAAGCCCTAGATCATGTATAGGACACACAAAGCTTTGGGGCCACATGTCGGGCCCCAAGCCTCATTGTAACCACCTCGGCCTTGAACTATAAAAGGACCGGGGTGACCATCCTGCAAAGGGTTCCGACTCCCCACACTCAAGATCACACGATGCACAAGCGCTCGCGCTCAAGCAATAGAGAAAGCACACCCGTGGACGTAAGGTATTACGCTCCGGCGGTCCGAACCACGTAAATCCTCGTATTCATCCGCTCCCTTGAGCCCAGGTCGCGAAGGGTGCCAAGCCCCCTCCCGGAAAAAAAGAACCTCACGGGCTGCTTCCGAGCAGGCCGGGAGGAGTGTCGCAGCTCACACTCTGGCACATGTATTACTGTATATACTAATCCTGCGTCTGAGATTGATTTTGCAGAAAATTTAGAAGGAAATCAGAATCAAAACGAAGCATGGAATAATGGTTTACTCACATGGAATGGTGATCACCAAAGAGGCACGAAAATCAGAGGGGATTCACCTGCCATACCAACCGCAGCAGTCAGAGGAACGCGATCCCAGGAGGAGTTGTCTGACGAGTCTGCACACTGACAGAGCGTGACGTGAGCAGCATCGGTCTAGGCGCTGATGGCAAGCAGCGATATAGGCCACCAATCAGATGCGTCAACGTCACCTGTCTCCCCCATGACGAGCCGACAACATGCAAGTGCAAATCCAAGCAACCAATCAAGCGGTGACATAGCACCAACATCTTCATCTGGTGCGGGGTCTTCTGTGGAGCAACAGCAGCAAATGCATCCGGTTACCAGGCTACAAAGAGGCATAAGTAATCCAATACAGTTTTCTAACATCAACAGGTGAACCAGAAAATACAGAAGAGGCTCTTCAAAACAAAAATTGGAAGAAAGCCATGATAGAAGAGTATAATGCCTTGGTGAAGAATAAAACATGGCATCTTGTTCAGCTAAGCAAAGAAAAAATATAATAGATTGCGAGTGGGTGTACAAAATCAGAAGGAAGGCTGATGACACATACAAGGCACGCCTAGTAGCAAAAGGAGTCAAGCAACGTTACAGCATTGACTACGAAGACACATTCAGCCCTATGGTAAAATCAGCAACTATTTGTCTTGTCCTCTCCATTGTCGTATCATAGGGATGGAACTTAAGACAGCTAGATGTGCAGAACGTGTTTCTACATGGTGTTCTAGAAGATGAGGTGTACATGAGACAACCACCTGAGTTTGAAGATAAAAATATGCCTTCTCATGTATGCAAACCTTATAGAGCACTGTATGATCGTAAGCAGCCTTCCAAGACTTGGTACTCTCGGTTAAGTACAAAACTCCATGATTTCGGTTTCAGATCTTCTAAAGCTGACACTTCTTTATTTATTTACAATAAACATGGTGCTATCATATATATGTTGATCTATGTCGATGACATAATTATCACCGGTTCTTCTCAGAAAATTATCTCAAATCTACTGCAAGAATTGAGACAGCACTTCGCCCTCAAGGATTTGGGAGATCTACATTTCTTTCTAGGCATTGAAGTTAGAAAAACAAAAAAGGTATTGTTCTCACACAAGAAACATATGCAGCTGATCTATTGACTAGAGTTGGCATGAGGACGTGTAAATCTTCAACAACACCTCTCTCAAGCTCAGAAAAATTGTTAGCTCATGAATAAACACCCCTTGACACCGCAGACAGCACAAAATTTTGAAGTATTGTGGGAGCACTTCAGTACCTTACTCTTACCAGACCTGATATCACATTTTAGGTAAATAAAGTATGCCAGTATTTACATGCACCTACCTCAATTCACTGGATACAACAGTAAACCATATTCTAAGGTATATCAAATGAACATCTAGCGTTGGTCTGTTATATAGCAAATATCCATCATCAACAATTAGCGCATTTTCGGATGTAGACTGGAACGGTTGCTTAGACAACAGACGTTCTACAGGAGGGTTTGCTATATTCTTTAGATCAGAACTTGTGTCATGGTGTGCGAAGAAACAACCAACTGTGTCAAGATCAAGTATCAAAGCTGAATACAAAGCTCTAGCAAATGCAACCTCAGAAGTTATTTGGGTACAATCACTACTTGGCGAGTTGGGAATCCAAGAAAGTGAAGTACGTCTTACATGGTGTGACAAATTGGGAGCCACATATTTGTCTACAAATCTCATTTTCCATGTCATAACAAAACATATTTCAGATTATCATTTTGTTAGGGAAAGAGTTGCAAACAAACAATTGAGAATTCAATTTATTCACTCAGGTGATCAGGTTGCTGATGGGTTCACCAAGGTGTTGCCAACCAAAAAATTAGAGGAGTTTAGACGTAATCTCAACTTAGTAAAGTTGTGATTAAGGAGGACTGTTAGAATAGAAGGATATGATTAGTTGAGATCTTGTAATTCAGTTACTATTTTGTAGAGTAAAAATAGAGTTCAGTTTAGAGTATGAGATCATTGTAAACAAACTCTCCATGTATTATCTTTTCTACACTTGAATAAATATGCTGCTCGAGACCATAGGGTTGTTGTTGTGCCTTGTCGAACCAAGCATGCTGGCGGCACGTTACCCATTTCTCTCCTTCCTAAGGCTTCGGTGTTAGATGCGGGTGAGCTATAGACGGACGAGACGAGAGAAAGAGAGGAGTACAAGCTGTACAACTGCTGCTGGTTGTCTGATGCCCCTCGCCCGGGGATGACAAACAGAACAGTGCTTATATAAGGCAAGCCATTCGCAACAAAAGCTAGCTCTAAGAAAAATAAATTCTCTAGAACCGTGATGTAAATTCTACCCTGTGCAACACCTCTCAGATTTCTATCACGTGTCTCTCGCATAAATCTTAAAGCAGTTGAGATAGAAAATATTAACTAATTAATTTGTTTCCTTCAACCGCTTTAAGATTCATGTGAGAGACATGTGGCAGAAAATCTAAGAGGTTTTGCACACGATAGGATTTAAAAAATTTGTTTCTCTAATATTTGTGACCAGTAGGTTGCACTGCCCAATGGAGTGATTACGTTGCACGAGTCCAAGGTCAAATGGGCTTCGGCAGTTAGCCATTGTCCATGCTTGCTTGTAACACGGTAGAAATAAATAAAGCAAGGTCGGCCGATTGTACCTGGATTTGTGGTGTTTCTTTTTTCATCTTTTGTCACTGGCTGCGCCGCATCGGTGCAGGATTTCATGCGTAGACCTTTCTTTTTTCAGTACTTGATCTTATCAAAAAGGGAAAAATATAAATCAGTACTAGCGGCCTTCGAGTTTGGATTAGGCTTGCTACCACTCGCAAAACAAGTTGATCACGACTGCTCTGCTAAGCTCCACGCACGTGAACACTACACAGCAGATGCTATTGCTGCTTATTAGCCTAACTCAACGTCCTGCGCTGTCTTGCGTTTACCGTTCTTTAGTACGTTGTTGAAGATAAGCCTCGTGATTATGTCCTATTTTATGTGGTATTCTCGCTGTTCTGAAATACATGATGTTTAGAATAAAAAATTCTTATTTAATTGAAACTAAATTAGCTGTACTAAACATCATTTATATTTTAGAACAGTGAGGGTATTTCTGACTCTATATAGAACAGGAGCATCCTTTCCCATGCATTCATTATTCACATCCAGGATAAACACAACCCAAACGGGCGGTGCGACCTTAGATATGAAGCTAAGCACTACATTTTGCTCAGGCTTGACATCACTTCTAGTACATAACCTTTCAAAGCAACTCGAACAGTCTCCTAAAATTGTCTTTCAAAAACTGGTTATTGGAGGCCCCGATACCATTTTTCTAAGGATTGGAAGCTAGGCGGTGCTCGGCCCCCAATCCATCACGGCCGGAGCGGTCTTGCCGGCGGGAGGTGGATCCACGCCGTGAGTTCCGAGTCTGAGCAGGAGCCTTTCCTAGGTGTAGGCATGTAGCGAGGGGGGGCAAAGGCCGCTGAACTCGTCGGGGGCGGCCTGGGTGGTCATATGCAACGGCGAGGACTGTCGTGCGCGTCCTTGGCGAGTAACTCAGCCTTCTATATGGTGCATCTAAGACTATTCGCACTTGTGAACCTCTATATTATACCTTAAAAGAATATTTTTAATTATTTACAATCAACTTTAAAATATTTTTATTTCTCTACACTCGTCACCTCTAAATCGGATCTCTATATCAACTATCATCAATTTTTTGTTATATAATATAACTAACTTATATTTTAGATTATTACATATAACTTTTTTTATGTTAACAATATTATATCTACAACTTATAGAAAATCACCAAATTTTTTCTTACTTTTTTCTCCTTTCTTCTTTTTTTTCTTTCTTTTCTCCCTTTTCCCTCTCTTCTTTCTTTTTTCCTTTCCCTTTTTCCTTCTCTTCTTTCTTTTTTTTCTTTTTTCTTTCCTTTCTTCCTCCTCTTTTTTTTCTCTCTTTTGTTCATTTTCTACCGCCGCTACAGGCATCTCTTTATTTGACGTTGCCCTGTAGCAGTCTGGAACTTACAGTCCCTTTTTCAGACCCCACTGCGGAGACCCACTGCGGAGGGGGCTGTCACCTACGCACCGCTATAATCAGCGGCCGGGCCGTTTACAGTCCGCCCAGTGCGGTCAGTCTAAACATTTTGAAATTATGCTATGTCAAGTTAGTTGTCAGGTCAGAGGGACGGATGTATTCCTGTCTGATACACATGTACATTTCTTTTGTAACTTGCGAACTTCTACGCATGTCCCATTCTGCATGAACTCGTTAAATGTACAGGTTGGTTGCCCTCAAAGCTGCTCTCTCCTGCTTGACTCCTGGAAGAACAAATCAATTTCACGAAGGAGCTTCTGCTGCTCCGTTTCAACAGCACCCGAGTCTGCGGTCTGATCCAGCATCAGGTCATGCAGCAATGCAAGTACGTCATCGGTCCTTCTCGCGACCTTTTTGACCTTTTGCTCCCGCAATTGCAACTTAGAACTTCCCTCGTAGACCTGTCTTCTGTAGATCTGCATCGTGGGATACAGAATTAGCCCGGAGTGGAACTTTGACAGTTTATCAGCTATTTGATCAATCACATGTCCCAGACATATAACGAAGCCAGCATGGGTTCTCTTTTAAGATATAAATACAGGCCGTGTGCTCAGGTCAAAGAATTATTAGATTAAACCAAATACACCACAATAGGAGGGACGTCAGACTCAGATACAGAATAAAAATATGTGATCCAGGGCTACTTGTATGATTAAATAACTCCATGTTCCATATGTTGTATGATTATGAAGAGAAATGGAACTAACCTGGAACAAGTTATGTAGAACAACAATCTGATCTTGATTAAGAAATCTCCTAGCGATGAGCTCAGTAAAGAGATTTACAATTTCTGGGGTAACATTCCTAGCAGAAAGATTAGCAACAACACCAGATATCAAATGATTATCAAACAGTGATGTTAGCCAATGTGGTGTTTCGGTCAGTTTGAGCAATGAAACAGCTAATTTTGCTGCAAACTTTTGCTGATTAGTGAAACATTGGGACGTCAAACCAGGAGCTGTCAAGGCAACTGCAAATTCCTCCATTATTAGCCTAAACCATTTAGATTCTCTGGCTGCCACATTCTCTTGCATTCCAAATTTCTCCCAACCCAAAATCAAAGAGAGACAGGCGCCACAATTACCAGCAACTTTACTGTCCTCACTGAAGACCAAACCCTCTATGACTGCAATAATGGACTTCAGATATTTTACAGAGCATCTTAACTCGGCATCAAGAGAGATTCTTTGATCTGAAATTCTCATGAGCAATTCCAGCAGGCATTGTGAAGCAATAAGTTTAACTGAAGATGGGCCAAAGTGCATGAGACGACATAAATCATGGCATGGAATGCCAAGGACAGAAAAAGACTGGATGTCATTTGAATGCTGAAGGAAGTCCTGCCAGTCAATATTTACGTCTAGAATGGCATGCAAACTGTGAAATTGGAGTGTTATTAGTACATTCTGAAGCTAAAAAAGAATAGGCATGCAAATACCAGCTTCATACCTTCTTAGAGAGAAAAACACCAATATAAGTATAAGAATAAGGAATTCCCCAAAGGCTGTCTCCTGATTCTGTTGAAATAAAGATGGGCCTTTTGCACAAGCTTCATGTACTATCAAATCCGTCAATGAGACCAATGAACTATTCAAGATAATGGCTTTTGCAGGTTCAATAAGATTTTTGTTTCCTGAATGATGCAAAATGAGGCATAATATCCCAATCAATATCTTGTGTTCCTGATCACTGGATGTATAATCAATACCTGAATGGATAAGCTCCAATAACTGCAAAAAAAGTGAGTTCTGGATCAGACAAGACATAAATTTAACTAGGGCATACCCAGTGCTGAAAGCTCCCACATGCTGTGGGGTCTAGGGAAGGGAATTTCTAGGCAGCCTTCCCCTTGCTTATTTTGCAAGGAGGCTGATTCGAACCCAGGACCTCTAGGACACAAGTGGAGAGACTCTACCACTGTGCCAGGCCTGCCCTTCAACATAAATTTAACTAGCAACAAACAAAAAGTACTATCAATTTGTTCTGTTTGGAATTTTGGATTTACCAAAACTGACATGGGATCCCTGGTTCAGAAATCCCCTGTACTAAAACCTATACTTTCTTAGTCAGCAATAGTCACTAGTTCCTGGAGAACGATTAAAGAAGCAAAAGATATCATAATATATGCATTCATAAGACAGTCACCCAAGACAAATGTTAGTTATTAGCCTAAAACTATTTCCACAAACGTGGTAGAAAATAGCTCCACATTACAATTCATATAGACAGAAGAGTACCTTCACAGTAAGAGCAAACCATCCATCTTCCCGAGAGGATGTCAATGCACTTGCTGAATATAAAATTTTGAAGATCAAACCAGAACATACTGCTTTGATCCTTGAAGTGTATGACGAGCAATATATACCACGGAGTGCATCAACAACACCGCATGATATAAACTGATCGGAAGTACAAGGAAATATAATGAGGATTTCAGCAATAACATTGACCACTGAGACACCCTCGTCTTCTGTGCCCTCCTTTACAATCTGGTTCAGTAAGGACACCAGCAGAAACGTGATGCTGGTTTCTCCAGCAAGTACTAGCTCTGCAACCATTTGTATGTCCACCAACTGACTGCTGTTTAAAAGCATGATTGTTTCATCTTCGCAGAAAGTTTTGCAAAAATTGAGCATCTGAAAGGCAAGTGGTTCCATAAGTTCTTGCTTCTGAAAGAGCCATTTTACAGCTACTGGGTGGACTCGGATCACAAGCAACTCCCACTGCTTACATTTCATTAAATGGAATAGAGTATTCTCGGCTTCTGGACTATGTGTAATACTGTATCCGTAGGAAATTCCTCTTACATAGGCATAAAGATGAACCAGAAGCGTAAGCATAACAGAACCATTTATTTCATGAGGGAAGTTCCCACCATTTAGGAGGATATATTGCTCGATGGAAGCCAGGATTTGGTTGTCAGAAGCCAGCCTAATTAGTTTAAAGAATGATCATATTAGCATTCTTTTCTTATAATTTGTTGAATGAAGGTAGGAGCAAAGGGGTACCTATCATTATAGAATGAACAGGCATACAGTATAACTAGAATACCACATTGGCATGATGCCAAGTTGAAGTCTTCTGAACTACACTGTCCGAGTAAATACATAAGTTCTGTAGGGTCTGCTGGGAGACAAATGTATGCATCTCTAATTGTTTCCCCATAATTACAGCTCAGAACTCTATCAACGATTGAACTAGTGACTAGATATACTTCTGATTTTACATGATCAGTAGGAAATAAGCCCATGAATCCAAATGACAAGCTAAACCATGATGATGATGCAAGCAACTCAGCAAACTTGAACGGCTTGTTGTCAGAGGTCCTTGATAAAACAATTTGGAAAATCTGAAGTATCTCCACCAATGTTTCTTCATCCTTACCATAAACAACAGCAGTTTCAAGCCAACGCAGTAGAAATGTACCACATATTGCAATGATGCTATCTTCAAGGTCATTTTTGCTAGAAATGTGATTTTTGTTCCCTTGGAGGCAGAATATAAGTGCTTCTTTCAGAAGAAGAAGGGAATGTGGAACGAGGAGCATCGAATCATACTCATGTGGTAATGTTGAAGATATAACATGTTTTGATGCTTCTTCAATAAACAATGGTAATTTCTCAATCTCATGAGCCTGAGGTGATTTCAGAATCTCTGTTAAAATTAAGCAAGCCTGGATAAAGGTTTCAGAACTCATGGCAAGTTCACCATTGCCGTTCCTTCTCAAGATTGCAGTCAAAGAACTTGCTATCTGTTCTTCTTGGGTTAGAGAGAGGATACCAGGACAATTCATCATGCAAATCCAAACAAGTCTTAACACATGAGATTGGACTGGGTGAAATGGTATCTCTGCAACATAGTGCAGAACAGGAAGCAATGTGGAGAATCCAATGGCGAGCTTTTCTTTGAATTTGTTTTCTGATCTGGCTAAAAGTGATAGTACTTGAATAGAGGAAATGATAAGCATATCATTATCTCCTGAAGAATATGTAACAGAACTTCAAGTTGATAAACCTTCATGATTGATAATGCATAGAAGCTTTTTAGGAATTAGTTCATTGCAGTATAAAAGGTTAACTCTCATACCTGACAATCTGAGAACTTCAAATACGTAATCAGCAACATTTTCGTCAATCAAAGTTTGAAGCAGAGTGCAAATATTTGCATCAGATGACAGGAACTGAAATATCAAATCCAATGTCCCTGCTTGAACTTCTAGATTAGTAGATAGCAGAGATCCTTTGATAGCTTCAGCAAACAGAACAAGAGAAGCATTTAGGGACATATAGTCTGTCTGCAAGGACTCATCTCCTTCCACACAGTCGACACTAAGCAGCAAAATGTCAAAGGGCCCCTTTTTTGCTAAAGTGAGGAGCAATGCTGTAGAAGCACAAAAAGGAATGTCACTAACAAGTAGAACATGAGCTTATGCAGATAGAAAAGGCAAACCTGAATTGCACTAGTTCAAATTTTGATGATGCCAAATTTCTTACCCCTCCAGCATTTAATTGATGACATCAGGATAACATGCTTAGCTCAAAAATGAGCGTCATCAACCAAAGATGGACAGATTGCCACTTTAAGGAATACCATCATTGGAAACAGCTTGATGGTAATCAATCGATATTCGATAGTTTAACACCTTTTCCTTCTAGGTTTGTGAAATTGACCCTTGTCTTAAGTATTTGGAAAGCCCACATGAAAACAATGTGTATCTTAGTTATAATAAAATTTTGTAAACTTCATGTACATATTGTGACAAAAAACTAATGGTCTGAATTTGTTTGCAGGATAAGAGGAAAGTTTTAAAAATTGGTTATCTTTTGTTGGGTGCCAATTTGAGCATAACACTAGAAAAAGGGTAGCCCGGTGCATGTAGTTCCCACTTGCGCAGGGTCCGGGGAAGGGTCCGACCCATTTGGGTCTTTTGTGCGCAGCCTTTCCCTTTATTTCTGCAAGAGGCTGTTTCCAGAACTCAAACCCGTGACCTCATGTCAAGGACCTCGGTACCTAGGGTAGCTGGCCCTCGACTACGAAGCTCGTAATCTCGGTCCGTCTTCTACGGCGAGGTTTGTCCCTCTGCCATAGGCTTTGTTAGAGAACAGGGAGAGGAGAATTAGATTGATATTGAATTGCTTATCCGCTCAAAGAGTCAGGTTACACGCATATATGACCAAAAACCCAACCGCCTGGGATACTACCTTATTTGTAGCAACTAAAAATAGATAATAATCTTAACTTTTTCTAACAGCCTCAGGGATACTATCCTTATTTATAGCAACTAAAAATAGATAATAATCTTAACCTTCCCTAACAGCCTCAGGCCGCCGGCTCCTCCTCGCGCGCGACCTGCACGCTCTGCCGCCTTGCGCACGTCTCGGGCTCGCTTGCGCCTGCTGTAGGATAGGCCCCACATGACATCTCTCCCCCCCTCGCAACCCAGCTCGTCCTCGAGCTGAAAGTCAGGATACTAGCCGCGGAAGGAGTCCAAATCTTCCCACGTCGCTGATGCAGCAGACTGTCCCAGTGGACGAGCACTTGACGGACGCCGTGAGCCAGGCGGCCACGCACGACCTTGGCTGGTTCAGGCTCCACTGCACCATGATGAATGTTGAGCAGTGGAGGTGGAGCTGCTGGAGGGGCGCCCACCCACTTCTTCAAGAAGCCAACATGAAAGACGTCATGGAGCTTGGCGCGAGGCGGGAATTCGAGGCAAACAGCGACGTCGTTGATGAGCTCGGGGACGCGGTAGGGCCCGAAGTACCTCGGTTGAAGCTTGCCTTTGACCTCCGGTAACAGGGAGGCAACTGGGCGGTGTCGAAGGCGGAGCAGAACCCAGTCGCCCACACTGTAGGAGACCTGCCGGTGGTGCTTGTCGTAGTGGAGCTTCTGAACAGCTTGTGCTTGCTCCAGTCTATACAACACATCAGCCAAGAACTCTGCCCGTTCTTCCATCGATTTGGCCACTGCGGCCACGCGAGTATCCCTAGGCTCATAGGACCGGATGGACAGAGGATCCCCCCTGTAAACCACCCGAAAGGGCGTGTCACATAGGGACGACTGGTAGGCAGTGTTGTACGTGTACTCAGCCCACGGTAGCCATCAGAGCCATTGGCAGGGACGATCACCTGTAGAATAGGTGAGGTACATGACAATGACACGGTTAGCGGCCTCCGTCTGGCCGTTGGACTGCGGATAGAATGCCGACGTCATATGCAGATTGGTGCCCATCAAGCGCATCAGCTCCTTCCAGAACGTAGAGGTGAACATGGGGTCCCGATCGGATACCATGGACTGCGGCATCCCATGGAGGCGGACAATGTCGGTGAAGAATGCATGTGCCACAGATTCTGTTGAATAGGGATGGACGAGCAGAATGAAGTGGCAGTACTTGCTGAAGCGGTCCACCACCGTTAGGATGATCGATTTTCTGTGAACTCATGGCAGCGCCTCCACAAAGTCAAGGCCAATGTCCGCCCAGACAGCTATCGGAACGGGGAGCGGTAGAAGAAGGCCCGTCGGTTGTAGGTGCTCCGGTTTGTACCTTTGGCATGTGGCGCGAGCGCGCACAAAATCCTGGAGGATGTGGCGCAATGCCGGGAAAGTGAAAGTCCCGGCGGAGGCTGTGCAAGGTGCGCTGCACCCCTTCGTGTCCGTCCTCATGGATTGCCTCCAACAGCTCCTGCAGGAGCGGAGAAGCTGGTGGCACGTACAGCCGCCCGTCGTAGGTCACCAAGTCGTCGGTGAGAGCCCATGGAGCCGATCGGCTTCCAACAGCCAACTCCTCTCGGAGGGCGACCAGCGTCGGGTCGGTGGCCTGAACGTCATGCAGACGTGTGATAAAGTCGAAGCACGGCACTGATGCAGCCAGAACAGCGCCTCTGGTAACCTCCTCCTCTATGTCACGGCAGGAGAGGGTGTCCGCCACCGTGTTGAGGGCGCCGGGCTTATATTCGACGACGAAGTCAAGGCCGAGGAGCCTGCCGACCCAATGATGTTGCGGGATTATGGCGAGGTGCTGATCAAGAAGGAATTTAAGGTTGTAATGGTCTGTCCGCACTGTGAAGCGCCGGCCCCAAATATACGGCCGCCAATGTCGAATGGCGTGCACAAGGCCGATGAGTTCCCGCTCATAGGCAGCGAGCGAGCGGTGCCTGGGTGCCACAGGTCTGCTGAAGTACGCAATGGGGTGTTTGTCCTGGATCAACACCGCCCCAAAGCCGACAGTAGATGCGTCGCACTCCACAACGAATGGGTGTGCGAAGTCGGGAAGCGCCAAGACCGGAGCAGAGGTCACCGCGACTTTGAGGGCTTGAAATGCCGCAGCGGCTTCGTCGTTCCACGAGAAGCTGTCCTTCTTGAACAGCGCGGTCAGAGGAGCCGCAATTGCGTCGTAGTTGTGGACGAACTTGCGGTAGTAGCCCGCAAGACCCAAGAAACCCCGTACAGCCCGAGCTGATCGGGGTTGGGGCCAATCAGACACCGCATGCACGTTGGCGGGATCCATGGCGACACCGGCATTGGAGATGACGTGCCCCAGGTAGGTGATGGAGCGCTTTGCATTTGGAGCGCTTGACGAAGAGCTGGTGCTGCTGCAGTACCGTGAGGATGGCCCAAAGATGCCGAAGATGGTCAGCCCACGACGCACTGTAGATCAAAATGTCATCAAAAAATACCAGCACAAAATGGCACGGCTGTAGCACGTCATTCATCAACGCCTGGAACGTCGCTGGCACGTTGCACAAGCCGAACAGCATCACCAAGAACTCGTACAAGCCGTCTAGGTACAGAACGCCATCTTGTCGATGTCAGTTGTACGCATGCGAACTTGATGATAGCCCGAGCGTCGGTCAAGTTTGGTGAAGAACTTGGCGCCATGGAGCTTGTCAAGCAGCTCGTCCACGACGGGGATGGGAAAAGCATCCTTGACTGTGATGGCGT
The DNA here is from genome assembly GCA_030760725.1 of Neostapfia colusana. Lineage (NCBI taxonomy): Eukaryota > Viridiplantae > Streptophyta > Magnoliopsida > Poales > Poaceae > Neostapfia > Neostapfia colusana. Next base: position 54,868,398 of record JASWHV010000017.1, read on the forward strand.
TCAAGGCGCGGTAGTCGACGCAGAACTGCCACAGCCATCCGGCTTCCTGACGAAGAGGAGGGGCGAGGAGAACGCCTAGGAGTACGGTGAACAAGCCCTTGATCGAGCATGGCGGCGCACTGTCGTTTCAACTCGTCCTTGTGGGACGCCGGGTAGCGGTAGGGGCGCTCTACGACAGGCTGTGAGCCGTGGACGACGGTGATGCTGTGGTCACGGGAGCGTATCGTGGAAGCCCTCGTGGTTCAGAGAAGTGTCGGCGAAGGACTCGAATGGCTCGTCCAGTAAGGATGCTGACGCTGAGGTGGAACGGAGAGTGGGTGTTGCAGGCCCCTGGACGCCCTGCCAGCAGATTGGCTTGCTCTGCCAATAGAACGTTAGTTTTTGGGCATCAAAATCCCGGAGGACAGGTCCCAAAGTGACCAGCCAGCAAGTGCACAACACCATGTCGAAACCTGCCATGGCGAATAACAAACAAATCGGTGTGGAAGATGTCGCCGTTGATGGTAAATGTGGCCTGCCGGAGAACGCCCACGCATGGGACGCGTTCGCCATTCGCCACAGTCGCCGTAAGCCGAGGTCGGCTTTGGAGAGGCAGCCCAGTGCGTCTGGCCACGGACTCGAAGATGAAGTCATGGGTCGACCCGGAGTCGAGTAGTGCCAGGAGAGAGGAGGCACCCAACGTGATGTCGACCTGCATTGTGTCGCTGACGCGGACGCCGGCTAGGGCGTGCAGAGAGAAGACAGGAGTCGCTGTGTCCGTCTCCGCAGTGGTGTCGTCGTCGTCGGTGATTTCCACGCCATTGACGTAGAAGAGCCGCTTGCAGACGCGGTTGTGCCCCCGCGTATATTTCTCGTCGCAGTTGAAGCACAGGCCCTGCCGGCGGCGCTCCTCCTGTTCCGGGCGCGATAGGCGTTTCGCCGGCTGCCCGTCCACTGTGACAGTAGGTGTAGGCGCCCTGTCTGCTGTGGCCGCAGTAAAGGCTAGACGCGGCGGAGGAGCCGCCAGAATGCCTCGTTGCGCCGCCCTGGCGGGTGCCGGCGTGTACAGCTCCATCTGCTCGACCTGCCGCGCCACGCTCATGGCGGCCGCGAGCGACTGTGGATTGTGGATGTGCACGGCGTGGTTGAGCAGAGGAAGCAGCCCGCCTATGAACAGCTACACCTGTTGGATCTCCTGCAGCGGGTCAGCGCGAGGTAGAAGCGTTTGGAAACGGTCCTGGTACTCGGTGACCGTGCCTATGCGCCGACAGTCAGCGAGTTCGAACAGCAAGGCGGATTGGAGCGGCGGCCCGTAGCGGAGGTTGAGGAGGTCCTTGAAACGGCGCCATGTGAGCATGCTGCCCTCGTCCTCCTGGACTTGTATGTACCACATCTGGGCGCCTTCCTCTAGGTTGTAGGAGGCCATCCAAACCTTTTCTTCCTCCATGATGCGCTGCTGATGAAAGTATGACTCGCAGCGATTGATGAAGATGAGGGGTCGGACTTGCCGTCATAACGGGGAAAATCCAACTTCTGAAACTGTGGCGGTTGATTGTTGTGGTGTTCGCCGGTTCCCGGCCTGTTCCTGTTGGAGGATGACGACGAGCGGTCCTCTGTCAGGGCCTGGATCGCCTTGGCATTGGCTTCGACGGCGGTCTGCAGGGTCTGCATGTTGGCCTCTAGCATCTCCAAAGTGGTCTTGATGACGTCACCCATGGTGCTGGCGGCGGATGAGGATGTCGTAGCAGACGGTGGAGAGCGGGCGGCGGTTGGAGGTGAGCAAACAGCGGTTGGTGGTGGAGAGGGGGCTCAAGCGAATGAGGATCGTCGGGATCATGATACCAAATTGTCAAGCACCTCGATACGTAGGGTAGCTGGCCCTCGACTACGAAGCTCGTAATCTCGGTTCGTCTTCTCCGGCGAGGTTTGTCCCTCTGTCGTAGGCTTTGTTAGAGAACAGGGAGAGGAGAATTAGATTGATAATGAATTGCTTATCCGCTCAAAGAGTCAGGTTACACGCATATATGATCAAAAGCCCAACCGCCTGGGATACTATCCTTATTCGTAGCAACTAAACATAGATAATAATCTTAACTTTCCCTAACAGCCTCAGAGATACTATCCTTATTTGTAGCAACTAAAAATAGATAATAATCTTAACCTTCCCTAACAGCCTCAGGCCGCTGGCTCCTCCTCGCGCGCGCGACCTGCACGCTCTGCCGCTTTGCACACGTCTCGGGCTCGCTTGCGCCTGTTGTAGGATAGGCCCCACATGACACCTCATGGTCACAAGGCAACAGCTTTACTGCTGCGCCAAGGCTAACACTAGAACGGTAAACAATTATTTAAGAGAATGCATCACTAGTACAGTATTTTCCTCTCAATCATCAAAATGTATGTACTCCATCTATTTCTTAAACACCATTATTCATATTAAAAAAGCAATGATTGTTTATTAACAAACTTATATGTATTAAACGATAAAACATACTGACCAACACAGTTCAGGCGAACAGTATCATTTTGAGTTTTGAGTAGGACTTCGAGAGAGAGTTGAAGCAAGCTTCTTCCAATTGCTGAAAGGTCCATATCTCCATTATCACATAAATCATCCCATGGGGTGACATTTAATGTACAGAGTTTGTATAGTACAAAGAGTATCTCTCCACGAATTTCATCACTGTATAGAGAAAGTTAAGGATTGTGCTATATGAAGTGTTTGGGACGTAAGAATGAAATATCAAAATAAATTTATCTTCACCTTGGCAGTCACAGATTATTGACAAGATTCGAGAAAAGAGAAAGTTTATCTCCTATATATGCTGCAGCATCTCTGGTGGAGTTTAGCAATAGCCCCAAACAATGTAGCTGCACCAACATCAAAAAATGGTTCACACATGAGGTAGATAAATTGAAGAAAATTGGAACAATATTGCCGCAATTACTTCAGCAAAAGCTGGAAGAGAAATATCGCAGTGCCTCTCATCTTTAAGGGACCCAGTCTACCTCAGTCAAATGGTGAGGTAAAAGAACTGCAGGCCACTTTAAATGGACAAAGTGCAGTGGACCAAAACCAAATAACTGTAACAGGGCAACCAAGGCGATCATCCTCCAACAACACCCTGAAACATAACTGCAGGTGTTACTTCAGGGGCAAAATTCAGACACGTCCCTCAGAGTGGGACTAAACAGTTAAACTGATTCTGCACTTGGTTAAGCTTTTACTGCCACCAGTTTATGTTCAATCAAAATGGTGGTTTAGGCATCCTTTAACTATTGCTAATCTATGTAGACTGTAGTGGTATACTATTATAAGAGATTATTGTATATCTAAATTTGGTACAATCGAACTAGAAAGTAACAATTAAAATGTCTTAATTGATGCTTCTCACAGTTTGCAGTGCAACTCATGTGATGTAAGAAGAAAAAGGTCGCATAAACTTCTTATCCCATGTTTGTATGTTGCGGACACTGCTACAGAGAACAAAAGGACAAAAGGCACCATCATAATCCAACTACTACAATCCTGGCGGGTTTTGTAAACTTCAGATCTAAAAATGTTCCATAAATGTTAAATAATGTTAGGAAACGAATACATTTGTGAAGTTAAAAATATATATAGGTGGTTAACAAACAAACAAAGCTCAGGAACAAAAAACGTTCGAAAATGAAACCAAGATTGCTGATTATGCTTTGTGAAACTTGAAATGTCATCAACTGTATCCGTATGCAGGTAAGCCCTAGTACATGCAGCATTGCCGTTTCAGAGTTGTACAATGACATGCCCAATTTTTGTGCGGTAAAACGTCCAATCCAGACTGCAATTTACTAGGCAACCTACTCAGCACAGAACGAGACTTGCCTCATCACACAATGTCCTCACGTGCAGAAGCAGAAACAGTTCTAAATTCTAGCGCTCGGATTTTCAGAGACAACAAGTGCAGCAGGAAAATGTGAGTAGCAAGGGCGCCGCACGTACCGTGTGAAGGTGCTTGACGAGGGAGCCGGATGAGAGGATTCGGGCGAGGCGAGCGATGAGCTCTGAAGCGGCGGGCGCTCCCACGGTGGTGGCGAGGTCGGTCGCAAGGTCGCAAGCCTGCGCGGCGAGTGCGGCGTCGCGGCGGGAAGCGGCGCCCGCGAGCGCCTCGGCGAGCGGGCCCGTGAGTAGGCGCGGGTGGGCGGCGCGGAGCGGCGCCAGGAAGGCGGGGTCGGCGAGCGCGAGGGAGAGGCTCGCGAGCGCGTGGGCGACGTGGTGGGACGGCGCGGAGGCCGCGGAGGAGAGAAGGGCCGCGGCGCAGGAGAGGCAGACGCGGCCGCCCGCCGAGGTCGGCAGCGAGTGCGAAGCGCGGTGGCCCGCGCCGCACGGGTGCGGCGGCCCAGGCGAGGCGTCGTCGCCGTCGGGTGCCATGTGGACGGCAAAAAATGTGGCTGCGCTCCTTCGGGAATTCGAGCGTGCGGGGAGGTGATCACAAGGTTTTGCAGTTTTTCGTAGGGGTGGGCATTGATTAATCGCTTTTAACGGTATTTGATAAAAAAATCATTCTAATGCGTAACATAATTTATTGAAAGAAAAAATAATAAACACATAAAAATAAACAACAAATATACTAAAATGACATAGATGTACCGGTGATGAGTGGAAATTATTAAAATTAGGTTGTACTATGAGAAAAAATTAAAAATGTAAAATTAAAAATGTAAGTTTGACACTTGTCAGTTTATAGGTTCTAGTTGGTGGCGAAAATAAAGATTAGTATTATTGAACTTTATATATTTTAGCTTATATGATAGTGTCGATTAAAATTTCGTTAAATCGGTTATTCGGTTAATACGACGTGGTAACCGAATAAAATTTGGTTAACCGAAATACACAAAAATTATAACCGTACTTGATAAAAAATTTGGTTAACCGCGTATTTCAGTTCGGTTCGATTGCAGTTAACGATTCAACATGTCCACCCTAGTTTCTCGTGCAATTCGCCGGTGTGAGTTTACTAGTGATTATTTTGTTAATTTGCATAAAAATATACTCCTGTTTAAATAGGTATCCAATTACGTTTGGATCCCACCGGAAAAAATAGCACATGGATTGTTCCGTCTCGTGATTTGAGGGAGATTGTGATCAACTAATAGTTGTAAGAAAAATGTCCTTGTGTTCATGTTATTGATATGCTAATATCACTAAGTAATCATATAAACATAGCAACACTCTTAAATACGATGACAGCATCAAATGTCATGGTCATGATTTTTGTTTATTGGCACATTGGCGTCCTTCTTCCACCCTAGCTTGGACATCGCCACACACCTTACCTCCGAATAGGTACTTGTCGAAGTGTTGCATCGACACTTCTCCCAGGCCGGCTTCAGCAGCAACCCGCGGAGGTTCTTTTTCGAAGGGGCTAGTTCTCTCGGAAGGTCGTGTTGGTTATGAGAGGATTGACACTAGGATTTTTACGTGGTTCAGGTCGCTGGAGCATAATAGCCTACTTCCACGGAGTGTCTAACCTAGGAGCCGAATGCAGAGTGATCCAAACCCACGGGTGTTCGAACCCCTTGCAACGTTGCCAACCCTGAGCTTTTTATACTTCAAGACTCGGGCGGCTTACAAGGTGGGCCTCGGGGCCTGATAAGTGGCTCCGGGGAGATTTCCTGCCATCTACCATATCTTGCAGTGAATGCTAGTAGTTGTCTCTCGCAAGAGCTTCTTAGTCGTCGTCCTGCCGTCCTGCCCGTGCCGCAAGCTAGGCGTAGTGGTTGATGATGGTAGGGACGGCAGGACATGTCTTGTCACCGTATTTATTGGTCAACAGCTTCTGACATGGCGTACGCTGCGTCTCCACGTCTTGGGAAGGCGCGGGTCTTGAATGCCTTGATCGGATAGGGCATGACGTGCCTTTACTCCTGCTGCCTACCGCGCCGGGGTGGGCAGCACGGCACGTGGCGCCTTCGGAGCTCACCCCTGCGAAGGGGGTGAGGTCCGGCGCTGCTGGCCACGCGGCAGGCTCGGGGCTCGCCTCTGAGGAGAGGGGAGGCCTGGCCCAGCTAGACACGCAGCGCCTTCGAAGCTCACCCCTGCGGAGGGCGTGAGATCCGGCGCTGCTAGCCACGTGGCAGGCCCGGGGCTCGCCTCTAAGGAGAGGGGAGGCCCAGCCCTGCTGGACACGTGGCGCCTTCAGAGCTCACCCCTGCGAAAAGGGTGAGGTCCGGCGATGCTAGCCACGTGGCAGGCTCGGGGCTCGCCTCTGAGGAGAGGGGAGACCCGACCCCGCTGGACACATGGCGCCTTCGGAGCTCACCCCTGTGGAGGGCGTGAAGTCCGGCGCTGTTGGCCACGTGGCAGGCCCGGGGCTCGCCTCTGGGGAGAGGGGAGGCCCGGCCCTGCTGGACACATGGCGCCTTCGGAGCTCACCCCTGCGGAGGGGGCGAGGTCCTTAGGCGGTTTTCTCTTGTGCGCGGGGGTACCCGGTATTGAGGGTACCGACAGTGGCCCCCGGGCCCACCTCGGGGGAGATAACGATCCCGGGGTGGGTTCTTCTCCTTTTCTACCCCGCGCACTTTCTTGTCTTGAGTGTTCCCTGTGCTTGTAGGGTCTCATTGGCTTCGAAGCGCAACCCCGCGGAGGGGGTGAGGTCCGGCATCGGAGCTCAGCCCTGCGGAGGGGGTGAGGTCCGGCATCGGAGCTCAGCCCGGCGGAGGGGGTGAGGTCCGGCATCGGAGCTCAGCCCTGTGGAGGGGGTGAGGTCCGGCATCGGAGCTCAGCCCTGCGGAGGGGGTGAGGTCTGGCATCGGAGCTCAGTCCTGCAGAGGAGGTGAGGTCCGGCATCGGAGCTCGCCTGAGGTCCGGCATCAGAGCTCGCCTCTGAGGAGAGGGTGAGATCCGGCATCGGAGCTCGCCTCTGAGGAGAGGGGAGATGTCCGGCATAGGAGCTCGCCTCTGAGGAGAGGGTGAGGTCCGGCATCGGAGCTCGCCTCTGAGGAGAGGGCGAGGTCCGGCATTGGAGCTCGCCTCTGAGGAGAGGGCGAGGTCCGGTTTCGGAGCTCACCCCTGCTGAGGGGGTGAGGTCCAGCATCGGAGCTCGCCTCTTAGGAGAGGGTGAGGTCCGGCATCGGAGCACGCCTTTGAGGAGAGGGTGAGGTCCGGCATCGGAGCTCGTCTCTGAGGAGAGGGGAGATGTCCGGCATCGGAGCTCGCCTCTGAGAAGAGGGTGAGGTCCGACATCGGAGCTCGCCTCTGAGGAGAGGGCGAGGTCCAGCTTCGGAGCTCACCCCTGCTGAGGGGGGGAGGTCCGGCACTGCTGGCCACATGGCAGGCCCGGGGCTCGCCTCTGAGGAGAGGGGAGGCCTGGCCCCCACTGGACACGTGGCGCCTTCGGAGCTCACCCCTGTGGAGGGGATGAGGTCCGACTTTAGTGCTTGCCTCTGAGGAGAGGGTGAGGTCCAACATCGGAGCTCGCCTCTAAGGAGAGGGTGAGATCCGACTTCAGAGCTCACCCCTGCTGAGGGGGTGAGGTCCGGCACTGCTGGACACGTGGTAGGCCCAGGGCTCGCCTCTGAGGAGAGGGGAGGCCCGGCCCCCGCTGGACATGTGGCGCCTTCGGAGCTCACCCCTGTGGAGGGGGTGAGGTCCGGCTTCGGAGCCCGCCTCTGAGGAGAGGGTGAGGTCCAGCATCGGAGCTCGCCTCTGAGGAGAGGGTGAGGTCCGGCATCGGAGCTCGCCTCTGAAGAGAGGGTTAGGTCCAGCTTCGAAGCTCACCCCTGTTGAGGGGGTGAGGTCCAACACTACTGGCCACGTGGCAGGCCCGGGGCTCTCCTCTGAGGAGAGGGGAGGCCCGGCCCCAGCTGGACACGTGGCGCCTTCGGAGCTCACCCCTGTGGAGGGGGTGAGGTCCGGCTTCGAAGCCCGCCTCTGAGGAGAGAGTGAGGTCCGGCATCGGAGCTTGCCTCTAAGGAGAGGGTGAGGTCCGGCATCGGAGCTCGCCTCTGAGGAGAGGGCGAGGTCCGGCATTGGAGCTCGCCTCTGAGGAGAGGGTGAGGTCCGGCTTCAGAGCTCACCCCTGCTGAGGGGGTGAGGTCCGGCACTGCTCACAAGTAGGAAACGGTAATCCTGCTTAGAGGTCCTCCCTTCCCTGTCTCTTAGTCTTATTTGGCTTACAGTCCTGGGGCGGTATACGGGGTTTGGGCAATCTAGTGCACTCGGTACCGGAGGCCCGGCTCCCTCCTTGGTCAGGGTGTAACCGTCCGGCCCCTAGTACTTAGACCGTAGCGTCGGGGAGGCAGAGTGTGCACGCTTTGGGTGCAGGACCAATCAAAGTAGGCTCCTGGACCCCCCCCCCCCCGCTCTAGCGTAGGTCTTTTCCTAGAGGAGATCAACTGGCGTCACAGTACCCTAACAGGGGGAGGTCTGAGAGGCCCCCGGGCCTTTGGTAGGTACCTCAAGCACAACCGCCTTCGGCAAGATGGCAAATGCCGACTAGGCATGAGAGTGGGAAAGGAGAGTCGAGTATACGATGAGCGTACACTGTCTAGAGCATGAGAAGGTGATCATAAAAATTAATGCGTAATTTAAATGAACACATAAGTAAGCATGGTAGGACAGGGTTCTTTTCATTCATGTAAGTCCATAGGAGGAAAACAGGTCGTACATGGAGGCAACGACCCGCCCCATTGTGAAGGGGGGCAGGGCCTACGCGCTTAGGGTACAGGACCAGGCTAAGCCAGACGTAGTCCTGGACCAGCCCGTGGGGCTTAGTTGCTCCGAGCGCTGCTCATAGGCTCTAAGGATCTGTTACAGAAGGAATAAACCTGTCCTACCACTCCTCTTACGGTAGAACTTATGGGGGTAGCGCCGGAGCGCTTGCCTTGAGCTACCATGCACGGACCTCTGGTGGTAGCGCCGGAGCGTATGCCGGTACCGTGCGATTCGGAGCATTGTTTGCCATCTTGCCTCGTCGACGAGGTAGATGTCCTCACGCAGGAGCTGGTCCTGCGTGGCTTCGTCGTACGCTCGGACACGGGGGGACCTCATGGCGATCTCTAGGGGAAGCACGGCTTCTGGCCCGCATACCATGAGGAAGGGTGTTTGCCGTGACCCGGCTCGGGGATGCCCGGCTAGCCCCCGACATAGAGGAATCGGTATCCCCCGACGGCTCTAGGTGCAACGTCTGCACCGGTGTGTGAATCTGCTTGGCATGGAACTGGCACGCCTTGCATCTCTTAACCGGCTTGACGGCGTCCAGGAGGCTGTCGGCCAGTAGAAGCCATGTCGGAAGGCTTTACCGACCGTCGTGCGGGAAGATGCGCATTTCCCGCACTCGCCTCCGTGGATTGCTGCGAGCAGGTCGCGGCCTTCCTCCTGGGTTATGCACTGCAATAGGATGTCGTTGGCGCCACGCCAATAGAGATACCAGCATGTAGCTCTTAGCCATCCGTGCAATCCGTTCAGCAGATGCACGTTCATCAGGAAGGATGTTGTCTTTCAAGTAGTCCCGGACCTCCGTGGTCCATGCATCAGGGCTACTTGAGCTTCTGGATCTCGGGCGCTGGGTAGCACGGAGACCCCATCGCGCATATGATCCTTGGTGGGCACCATGGCTGCAGGACCACCAGCTTCGTGGTACTGGTCTCGCCCCCTTCGTCCGGTTCGGCAGGCCGGGTTGTGGGTCGTGACAACGTCCTTTCAAAGGCTCATTCGAGCACCGGGGCTCCGTTGGAGGCCTTCGTTGGCAGGTCATTGGTGACAGTGTTGTCGGCGTGTGGTACATGGCACAGGTCCAAGGCCATGTTGTTGGTTGCCTTGAAGTTGAGGCGCACCATGTACCTGAACTGCTCCCCCGTTGGCATGAGGAGCAGTACGCTGGCTCCAGCCCCCTGCTTCCGCAAGGAGCCGTCGAAGTAGAACGTACAGTGAGGCTCGGTGAAGACCGGTGCCCGGGGCTCCGGTTCTCCACCTCCAGGGCCCCCTGGGTTGCTTGGAGATGGCGTCCACTCGGCCACAAAGTCAGTCGATGCTTGGCTTTTGAATATATGACGTTGTGGGGAGTTCAGCTCGATCACGACCGTTGGGTGACTGCCATGGTCTCTTGTCGGGGCGCGGCCCCCGAGCTCCGCCAGCTCCGGGTTGCCCTCCTGCTTCGGAGGCTGGCTGTGAATGACAGTTACGCCCTTCTGCTGCTCTGGCGCACTTGTCCGCCAGACTGAAGAGCTCCGAGACGTCTCACACCTCCCTGGTGGCCAACTTCTCGAGCATCTTCTTGTCCCTAACACTCTGTCGGAATGCAACCGCAACTGATGCATTCTGGATGTGGGGGACGGTGTTCCACACCTAGGAGAATCGCTAGATGAAGGAGCGCAGTGATTCCCCCGATTGCTGTCGCACAGCGTGGAGGTCTAGCTCCGTGCCGGGACACGTGTAGGAGCTGCTGAAGTTCGCCGTGAACTGTCGGCATCGCTCCCCCAGGAAGTTATGGGGCAGGTTCATGAACCATGACCGTGCCGGGCCGGTCAAGGCGACGGGGAAGTAGTTGGCCATCTGCAGGAACTCTGCAGGGTTGACGCTTCCGTCGTACTTCTCCGGCAGGTGTGGCCGGAACTTGCGTGGCTACACTGTGAAGTGGAGGTGGGGCGCCAGGGCCGCACACCCCGTCCCGACTGCTGCAGATCCTAGTGTCGCGAACCCTTTGTCCGCTGCTGGCACGATGTACCCCGGCACGGGCAATGGTGCACCATATACCGGGGACGCCGACTGCAAGGCATATGGCTGCTTCATATGCTGAGTGGCGTACGCCTGGGGTAGAGGTTGCATGACGAACGTCTGAGGCCCAGGCAGAGTCGAGGGAGTCGACATGCTGTAGTCGGCCTCGCGGTTGCGACGCCTTTCCCGTTGTCGCTCGATGGTCACGCGACCATCTTCCCCCAAGCAACGTCGCTCCAGCTCTGTCCTCAGGTCCGCCATTGGGAGCCTGGTAGAATGGGAGTCTGCCGTCTGCATGTCAACCGTTGGTGTGCGCGACAATGACACATCTGGTTGACCGGGGCGTCATCCCCGTCGCAGCAGAGGGTTGATGGCAGCGGCGACGAGGCGGTCGACGTCGTGGATCCACTGCTGGGTGGCCCCCTGGGGAGCGTCCATAGCAGGCGGATTGTCTAGGAGCGCTCGTGCGGCGGCTAGCACACTTGCTTGAGTAGCACTCCGCGCTGCAGCAGATCTTGAGGTTGTAGGAGTTCGCCGGGAATGATGGCGCGAAGAGCTAACCGCTGAAGGATGCTTGGGCATCTTTGTTGGCGTAGACCTGTCTCGAGAGAGAAGAGCCCCCTACCTGGCGTGCTAAATGTCGAAGTGTTGCGTCGACACTTCCCCCGGGCCTGCTTCAGAAGCAACCCGCGGAGGTTCTCTTTCGAAGGGGCTTGTTCTCTCGAAAGGTCGCGTTGGTTGTGAGAGGATTGACACCAGGATTTTTACGTGGTTCGGGCCGTCGGAGCGTCATACCCTACGTCCACAGGAGATGTATTGCTCGGAGCTTAGAACCGGAATTCCAAGCTTGGTGGTCTGAATGTTGGAGTGTCTAACCTAGGAGCCGAATGCTGAGGGATCCGAACCCACGGGTGTTCGAACCCATTGCAACGTTGCCAACCCGAGCCTTTTATACTTCAAGGCTCGGGCGGCTTACAAGATGGGCCCCGGGGCCCGACAGGTGGCCCCGGGGAGATTTCGTGCCATCTACCATATCTTGCAGTGAATGCTGGTAGTTGTCTCTGGCAAGGGCTTCTTAGTCGTCGTCCTGCCGTCCTGCCCGTGCCGCAAGCTAGGCGTAGTGGTTGATGATTGCAGGGACGGCAGGGCATGTCTTGTCACTGTATTTATTGATCAACAACTTCTGACATGGTGTGTGCCGCGTCTTCGCGTCTTGGGAAGGCGCGGGTCTTGAATGCCTTGATCGGACAGGGCATGGCGCGCCTTTACTCCTGCTGCCTACCGCGCCGGGGTGGGCAGCACGACACGTGGCGCCTTCGGAGCTCACCCCTGCGGAGTGGTGAGGTCCGGCGCTGCTGGCCACGCGGCAGGCCTGGGGCTCGCCTCTGAGGAGAGTGGAGGCCCGACCCCGCTGGACACGCGGCGCCTTCGGAGCTCACCCCTGCGGAGGGCGTGAGGTCCGGCGCTGCTGGCCACGTGGTAGGCCTGGGGCTCGCCTCTCAGGAGAGGGGAGGCCCGGCCCTGCTGGACACGTGGCGCCTTTGGAGCTCACCCCTGCGGAGGGGGTGAGGTCCGGCGCTGCTGGCCACGTGGCAGGCCCGGCGCTCGCCTCTGAGGAGAGGAGAGGCCCGGCCCCGCTGGGCACGTGGCGCCTTCGGAGCTCACCCCTACGGAGGGCGTGAGGTCCGGCGCTGCTGGTCACGTGACAGGCCCGGGGCTCGCCTCTAAGGAGAGGGGAGGCCCTACCCTGCTGGACACGTGGCGCCTTCGGCGCTCACCCCTGCGGAGGGGGCGAGGTCCTTAAGCGGTTTTCTCCTGTGCGCGGGGTACCCCATATTGAGGGTACCGACAGTACTCATCACCCGATTTCCAATGGATTTTTACAATATTAGATACGAGTTTATGCCCCTTTCTCTGCTCATGGATTTATCACCAGTTTTTTCATTACCCATTGGGCAACAACACTTATGAGGTTGTTTCTTTGTAACCCGTACCTATCTACCAATGACCTCATTATACCTAATAACACGTGGGTTCGTGTGAGTTATATTATAAGGGAGTCTATTTGTCAGATGCCGGAAAAAATGTTTGTTTCAGTCCACAATGAGACTGACGGTTAGAATTGCTCATTGTTCCAGGTACAATTCTAGTATGGGGCCTGCCAAAAGTATCCAACAAGTGAATTATCCGTGGATAAATTTCGGTTATGAAAAATTGATAACTGAATGTAATGTAAAAAAGTCATAACAGCATAATTCGGTTGCAGTTAATTCGGTTCAGAATTTATGGTTAACCGAATTTAATGTTTAATATAATCTATTGGGCAATAATAATAATAAACGCGTATGTGCCACTGACGAGCCTAGATTTTTAAGATTGGATTGTGCTATGTAAAAAAAATTGAATAGGTATTAGTATTATTGAGATTTATTTTTATGGGTTATGGGTAGTGTGTGGGTTAAAGTTTTATTTAAATCGGTGAATTGAAATACATAAAATTAAAACCAAATTTAACTAAAAATTTCAATTAACCGCATACTTCGGTCGGTTCAGTGTGGATAAGTTCGGTTCTGCGGTTTCCGATCAATCGTGTCCACCCCTAAAGTGAACCCGTCTATAAAATGGGCGCGCAAACCAGAAAACAGACCGGATAAGTGTTGCCGGACTCTATCGGGCCCACATTTTAGACCCGATAACGGCTGTTTTGTAAAAAAAAAAGAACAAATTGCACTTACAGACAACAGTAAGTAACACATTTTTTCTAGTCAATACAAGTACAGATTTTGATGTGAATTAAAATCAAAATAATATTTCCGGCTTCTTGTATGAATCTCCATTCGTTTAATCTGACTCCTCATACATAAAGCTTCTTGCGCGTTGATACTCTCTCTCTATTTTTAGATTGTTGTAGTTAGGATAAAAATTATAGTTACAAAATAAATTAGAATTGTTATCCTAAAGATAATAATTTAAGAAAGAGAGAGTAGATAGAAAAATTAGATGCATCTACTCTTCCTTTGCCCATTTGGGAGATGGTGTTAGATATTTGTAAATATTTTACTAGGATTACAGAAGACAACCTTTTGAATGGTCGAACATGCTAAAGCAAACTTTAGACAATCAATCTTCAGATAGATTATAATCATGGTCTATTGGGCAATTCGGTGTCATATAAACTTAATCATTTTTATATAGTAGAGTTACAGCTTTACAAAAAAGTGTAATGTCTTCTAAGCAGAATCAACAAATTACAAATGGGGTTAGAGCTAAACGTAGTATGGTTTTATTTGGACGTCTCACCATCTCACCCTGTGTCGTCCTCACCGTCCTACCCCTGCACCCTCCTCCCTCCACGGACGCCGCACCATTCCCCCTTTGTTGCGTGTCGTGTCCTCCTCCCCCTGCTCCACGCGTTTGTCCTCCTTGCTCCATGCCCTTCTCCCTCCGCTCCGCTCTGCGCCCTCCTCCCCGCCCACGAGTCGCCCCGCGTCGCGCCATCCTCTTGTCGCGCCCTCCTCCCCCACCACGCCGCACCCTCCTCCGCCGCACCGGGCCCTCCTCACTGCACCCCGACTCGTCCTCCTCCCAATGTCGCTCCGTGTCCTTCTATCCACAGCCTCGTGCCATCCTCCCCTTTATGCTGCACAATCCTCCCTGTCGTGCCGTGTCGCGCCTCCTCCATGTACCACACCCTCCTCCCCGCCGCGCAGCATGCTCCTCCCTTCGCTCGGCCCCTCGTTGTCCTTCCCGTCCACGAGCCATCTTGCTCCGCACTGCCCTCCATGTGTCTCGCCCTGCACTGTATTGTCCTTCCTGACTGTGAGCCTCCATGTGTCGCCCCCTCATCCATCCGCGCCGCCACAAGACAACTCGTGAACTATAAGCTACGTTGGAAACAACCCAACATACCCTAAGCAAACAAATGAGTCTTTATTTTTGTGCTTCCTTGTTGGAGACATCCTAAGGCCTTTGTACATGCATGCACATACTATTTTATATAAATTGAGTTCTAACTTAGTTTATGTAATATTTGAGCCAATTGCACTACAGGGATACGACTGACTTACGACAGCCGAAGCCGTTGTAATTAAGTCATAAACCGTTGTAAGTAGCTAACTTACGACGGTATTTCATTACTTACGACGGTAATGAGCCGAGGTAATTATTTTGTTGTGAATAAGCTAACTTATAATGGCTACCGTCGTAAGTTACTTAACTTACGACGGTGTCGCGCATCCGTTGTAAGTAACGGCCTAGGCCACGTGGTGGCCCAAGCCACTTTACTTACGACGGCTTGCTCAATGCCGTTGTAAGTAACTGAGGATAACTTACGACGGTACTGGTGACCATCGTAAGTAGCAGTAGCTAACTTACGACGACTTCTGGGCAGTCGCTGTCGTAAGTTATGTTTGTATTTAAAAAAAATTAAAACTGACTAACTTGGCTCGATGGCCAGCTCACAGAACAGACAATATAGAAAATACTCATAGCAGCAGTAAATAGTCTTAAACAAAGGCAGATGCATCAAACACAACATAAAACAAAAAAAGGTCACACACTATCCCCTTGACTACCTACAGAGCCGAAGAAATCGTCTCCGCGCATTCCTCCCGGAACCGTTAGCTGTGGCGATGTAGTCGAAGTCTCCGTCGCCGAACCCTGCAAAGCACATGAGTAGTTAGACATATTTTGGATTCAGATATCCATGTCTCTTTTTTTCTCACTCTCTTCGTCTCTCTCTACTTTTCATCTTCTCTCTCACTCTGTTTCTCTATCTCTATACCATCCATCCCCCTTTTTCTATCACTCTCACTCTCACCCCCTCTCTCGCACTCTCTCTCTCCCTCTATTGTAACACTCCGTCTCTACATCTCACTCTCACCCTCTCTCACACTCCCTCTCTCTCCCTGCTGTACCACTCTATCTCTCTCTATATCTTCCTCTCTCCCTATGTTAAATGAATAATACAATATTAAAGAGTTTATTACCTATACCGGAGGCACCTGTGTTGTGGGATCCTGTGACGAGGTCGCCTGTGGCGGCTGGCAGACAGGAATCGTGATCTGTTAGCCGTTCTATCGAGTTAAGGCCTATAATTGTAAAATATTAGAATATACATATTACTTAAATGCTATGAATGTAAACTACAATAATTTAAATTACTTACCTCCATCGTTGCCTGCATCTGGGTCATGTAGTTGGCTTGATACTCCTGGATGACCCTCGTCCTGTCGAGCTCCTCCTGGGTCCGTGTCAGCCTCTCCTGCATGGCACGGAACTCCATGTCCCTCTGCGAGAGACGGCCACTCGATGCCCCAACAGACAAAGTCTGCGTCGATGAAGTGCCTCTCGCAGGTCGCGCCGACCTCGAGTCGACAACTCCATCGAAAATGGCAAACCTACAAAAGAAAGAAACATAATAAGTAAAAGAAGGAAGAGTGAAAAACATAAATCAAAGAAACCAACTCACCGGCCATGGGCCTTCCCGCCGCCGCTTACATGCACGGCTTGAGGGTCGTTTGGCGCGTTTTCCCAATCGTACCATCCACCGTGTATTTTGACGACCTCCTGCCCGTACTTTTCCTAAAAAATATAGGAATGGTGTAAGCATGTAAATAATAATATTAGTTATAATTAAATTAAAGAATTTTGAAAACTTACCAGTTGATCGGTCGTGACCTGACTGCACTGCCCCGGCTGCGACGGGTCACTTCCCCTATGTAAGTGCATCTAGGTATCCCCGTGGATTTTGGATGATTGATGACGACGATTAAGAGACTAATGAGCTGAGATGATCATAAGCACATGATATTTCCAAGGTGGACACCTAAACTCTCAAAAAGGAAAAGGATGAAGAACGGCGTCGAAGACTCGAAGAGTAGAAATTAAGGTTTCATTTGAGTCTTTAGTAGGCTAGCCGTGTTAAAGTGAGAGTATGTGTGTCAAGTGCATTGAGATCATAGAAGAGAGCTTAAAGCGTTAGAAGTGTCGAATCCTTAGTGGAGAGTGCTAGTGAGGTAAACCCTAGTAGGCCGGACTTGTCCGGGCGAGAGGCCGGACTAGTCCGGAGTCCTATGGCTTAGTACGTTTTGGGGCGGACTAAGAGCTCCTGACTGAGTTCGGACTTTTATGTTTGGGAACGGACTAGTCCGGTTCTCTCTTGGTGAGAGTGTTTCGGGACTAAGTCCTCGTAGATCGGACTTGTCCGCCTCAGTGGTCGGACTAGTCCGGGCTAGCCAGACTTGTTCGTTTTCACACGGACCAAGGGGTCCTGTGTGAGTTCGGGCTAGTCCATTCTGAGGCGGACTAGTCCATATGGTTGTGAGATGAGAGCTCCCACGGCTAAGTCCTGGTAGACCGAACTTGTCCACGTTAGTGGCCGGACTAGTCCGGGTCCTCTACACTTGTCCGTTCTCACCCGGACAAAGAGGTCCTGTGTGAGATCGGACTAGTCCGTTGTGATGCGGACTAGTTCGGAGATTTGTGAACGTTTGAAATTTGAACGTTGGGGGTAGTTGGCTTTGTGACATCACTGGTCCCCGCAGACCAGACTAGTCCGGACTTTAGTTGGTGGCAACGATTGGCTCTCAGGACCTCTATAAAAGGAGGTGCCCCTACTTCATTTCACTAACCACGGAACCCTAGCGCCGCCACAGCCACCCTAGAGCCTTTCTAAGCCTTCTCTCTTGCCCACTGACCCTCTAGAATCAATTCTTAAGTGGATTTCGGTGTGTGAGGAGAGGAGAAGGAAGAACTTCGTGTTTTGGATCTTGGAGTGATCTCGTGCACTTGGTGTGAGTCTTTGTGACCCGTGGCTTGTGAGATTTGTAAAGTTTGTGGATGTGTTCAACTGGGAGACTCAGATTGTGAACAACCCCAAAGATCTTGTAAGTTCACCCTTGAGATAGTGGAAGAACCGAGTTGACCTTAGTGGCGACTTGGTGAGGAAAGGGTTGTTAAACTCGGTCCTTTGTGGACTCCTCAACAGGGACGTAGATTCCTGAGTGGAATCAAACCTCGGGCGAAAATCTCTATGTCTCTCTTGCATTTACGTTTCATCGATCGTTAAAATTGCTTAGGGTTCATTTTACTCATTTCGCTCTTCTAGTGTTCCTCGTTACAATCTTGCAATCCACCTGCTATATCTTGTCATACTTGTCATATTAGATTGCTAGATAGTTTATCCGCATTTCTTTGAGCTAAAATCTAAATAAAAACACATAAAAATCAAGTTTTTAGGTTTTTCCAGCAGGCTGACCGGACTAGTCCGCCCCTAAGCCATACTAGTTCGACCCTGTGTTCTAATCTCGTTTAATTAGGTCATTTCAGGTAGTTTAGCCTATTCACCCCCCTCTAGGCAACTTTCACCCCGTGACCTCTCTTCTAAACCTGGGTCGCGCTAGGCTCCTGACCGGTCTCTCGCTCCTGTAAATACGTGTGAACACATAAACGGACTTATAATACACTTACCATGCATTTAGCCAAACACAAATGATCATTGGCGCCATAGCTGTGCTTCCTGTCGGACCCTCTGCATCCTCGAGCCCTCATGGAATTAGCTTTCAATTCATCGCTAGCCCAATACCGACAGAGAGCTCAGTATGCGTCAGGTTGACCCTCTAACCAGGAAATACTAACCTGCACATATTTAGTATATCATTCAACTGTTAACATAAGTAACTATTAAAATTTTTTAATAATTAGAACTTACCTCTGTGTATTGATCCTCTGTCAAGTACGTGTCGGAGTCCCTTCTAAAGGGACCCCATTCCTGCTGCTGTTGATGCCGTTTCTGGTAGTCGTTACGGCCTGTATGCGGACGTACGACAACGCCTGCGTCACGAGCTTCTGAGCGTTTGTGTGGAACACGACTGTCGCGTGCTCCATCATGCTCTCGCTCGTTTCCTCTAATTGGTACCTCAACTTTAAGAAAATAAACATTTAATCAATATGCATTAACAATTTAAATGAGTTGAAGAATATAAACATTTAAACTTACCATAAAATCGTTCCACACGGCCCCTGAAGGGTGGCGTGCACCTCGTGCGTGACATGAGCGTAGTCGTCCCACGACAAAGCAGGGACACCATCGATGACTTCGGATAGTGCAAACGCACTAAAGCCCCGATGACACCGTTAACCTGCCTGTGGTGTCCCTGGCCCGTGAACGAACAGACATACCAAGATCTGCAAAATTTGTTAACTCAGTAAGTAACGATAGACATCATGAAATATGTAATAGTATATGATTTTTTACCTATCTCTAACTGGACGAATAGTGACCCGTTCACGAGGAATAGGAGGAGGAGCCGCAAAGTTGGTCCTCCTCGTCCGTCGCCTCTGCGTGGGCACCACGTCCGGTGACCCGGAAGGCTGGTCACCACTAGAGCCCGAAGGCTCCACGCTGGCCGGCTCTGAAGGGAGGGTAGCTGGCTCCGAGGGCTGACTAGCCTGTGGCAGCGTCCTAACCTCTGACTCTGACTCTGATGACTGTGAGTCTGACTGCAAAATTAGAGGATTGATAAGAATAAATTATTTATAAGTGCAATCTAAAATAACAAGATTGATAACTGAAATTTATCTCTATGCGCTGTAAGGACACAACTCGTCCCGCAAAGTCTGGAAGGTGCCTCATCAGCTGAGAGCGTCTGCTCGCACCTGACGAGCTACCTGAGAAGAGGTCCCGTGACCGACTGAGGAACCCCCGTGCCCCCTTCTTCCCGCTCCCCTTTGATGACGACATCCTGTTTTAAGGAATAATTGATACATATGCTAAGATAATATATATAAAATTCATGTTAAGTTAGTGAAGAAAATGTTATATAACCAATTTCAAAATTCATTAACGTCATGATCATGTACCCTATTCCAAACCAGACCATCGATCTTCTTTCATGAGCGTTTGGACCGGATTTTGTTTCCGTTTATGCATATCAGAAGTCTCGACATCTTGAGCGTCTCCAACTAAGTCATCGAGTCCTACACCAGGCTCGACAATAAACGAGTCTGACAACTCTTCTTCTTGGTAAACATCGTCAATCTCATCAGTATCATGGTAACCATCATCTCCTGGAGTGTATAACCGCTCATGGGAATTCACCTTATGTACCACCTTCCAAGCTTTGATTTTTTTTGCATGGATAAGATAGATAATACACTTGCTCCACTTAGTGTGCTACTCCTACTCCCTCAGGTCTTCTTCTTGTTGTTTGGACAAGACAACCAGTGCAAACTTGTACTAATAAGTATGGCAGCGACTAGAATGTAAAAATGAGTTTGGTGCAAAAATGTAAAAAATAATCCTGAAGCATTAGATCACCATCCTACGGTTGATGCTTATTTTTTAATTACCCCCTTTACCTGGGTATGAAGATTAACAAAAAAAACATCTGCTTGCATAACATATGTCCCAAACCCATCGAACGAAGCCGATCCTTCATCAAGTATATACGCAGGAGCCGGAGCCGATCCACCGAGCTCGTCGGAAGCCGATCATTTGACACCTACATCGAGGGGCCACGGCGCCGCCGATCGCACCAGAATCCTATGAAGCCGAGTTTCGACGAATTCGTGTGAGCATCAAGTAGAATTGCCATGATTCAATCGCTGACTATTGACTTCGAATCACCGATCTGGCATCAAGTAGAATATCGAGGACAACAAAAGATCTGACATCAAGTAGAATACAGAGCATCAATAGAAGAGTTTGAGGGCAGATGGCAAGCTATAATAAGATATTATCATTTGGAGGATAACGAATGGTTGGAGAGAAAATATCACATCCGCAAGTCATGGATACCAGCATATTTTAGGCACATTTGAATTGGAGGTATTCTTCAAACCATGTCAAGATCAGAGAGTGCAAATTCCTTTTTCGATTGCTTTATAGGTCGTAAGCTTGCATTTTTAGAGTTTTGGCTACGGTTGGATACAACATTGAAATGTCAGCGACAGGAGGAATTCATACATGATAACAAGTCTTTGCATACGGACCCTGTTCTATTTACTTTATGGTAAATAGAAAAACATGGAGGTATTATTTTCACGCATGAGGTGTTTACAAAGTTCCGAAAGAGGTGCTAGCTGCAAGGGAGCATCGTGATGTTCAGAGCACAACTGAAATGGAGGTTAGAAAAATTGTTACCATCACCATCAACTATAACAGAGTTAGAGATGTGATTTGTTTCCCTACAGATCACATATATAAGTGCTCATGCATGCTTTTTGAGTCTATATCAATACCATGTTATATCATACTTATGTTCAGAGGTGCAAGAATAAATAGTCTGTCAATGCACTACATCACAAAGAGGTGGATGAAAAAATGTAAAAGATAATCTCATGTACAATTATGTTTGTTAAATTATTTTTCATAACTAACGTATTGTCAAATTATTAGTGGATAAGGCAACTACCTCCATGGATGAATCCATGAAAAGTAAGATGTCAAGTGCCCATAAAAAATTCTAGATATTTATCAAATGGCCAAGACATCATAAGAACACATGGACCTTTTGTTACAAAATTGGAAGCATTGTCCTTGTTTCAACCTCGCTATAGTACACCCCTCTACTAATTGGAAGGCCTGTATGCCTAATCTATGCAGGGTAGGTGCTCTATTCAACAGTACACGATGCTACATTCCGTGATTAAACCGCGAA
Organism: Neostapfia colusana; assembly: GCA_030760725.1. Taxonomy (NCBI): domain Eukaryota; kingdom Viridiplantae; phylum Streptophyta; class Magnoliopsida; order Poales; family Poaceae; genus Neostapfia; species Neostapfia colusana. The sequence goes on from JASWHV010000017.1 coordinate 54,889,731, forward strand.
TTACAAATAGCTGAAAAAGCTTTATGCTATCTCTAGAGGTGATCCACATTGGAATGGTCTAACATTCTTGCCAATAATTATCTTCATTCTGTTCCGGATTCTAATACCTAATGAAAAAAATAGCTCCATGAGCAAAAACCCCTGTCATGATGAACCCTGCAATATATTGATGATGAGTATATAAAGGAGCTTGAGTAGTAAAGTTTTGTGCTATGAATGCATAAGCAGGTAAAGAGTACATATGTTGAGCTACTAAGGAAGCTAGAGAAAGACCTAATTGAAAATGAATTGAATTATTGATTGTATCATAAAGGCCTTTATGCCCACGTCCTAATCGACCTCCCGGAGGAGCATGTGCTTCTAAAAGATCTTTGATACTGTGCCCAATTCCGAAGTTAGTTCGATACATATTACCAGCAATGAGAAAAATAAATGCAATAGCTAAATGATAATGATCACACCAGAGAAGAAGAATAAGAAGATTTTATTGGTTGTACCATTTCAAATGAAGTGCAAATACTCTCGCCTAATGATATTTGTTCAAGGGAAAGGTGTAAGAGAATATTGGGAGATGCAAATAAGAGTAAGCTAAAAAAGAATAAAGAATTAGGGCCACGCAAATACAAGACATGCAAATATGTTGGACATGATACAGGTAATTGCCGGAAGAAAGTGAGTGAACAAGAAAATTGAAAAAGATGATAGAAGCAACATGTTACACTTCTTTCTATTTTTATACTTATCAAAACCATATTTTTTACAAAATATATATTCTATGTTTCATTCCCATTACCATATGTGCTCTAGCATGTGGCTCTCTCGGCTCATATAAATTGATGCTCGGTTTGTGCGTGCTCGTGTGCTTCCACTAGTTTACTTCTGCTTTTGCAGTGATTGCGGTAGGATATGTAGGTAGAGGACTTCGACGCCACGGAGCGGGCTCGGAGGGGCGGTGCATCCTAGTACATACTCCATGCAGGATCAGTGTCAGGTTGCATTAGCCATGCATGCATTATCTTGTGGAACGATCATAGCCGGTAAGGTTCTATATGCTTTTATGGTCTAGTTTTCAAGTTATACTGCAATATGACAAATACCTGTATATACGATCTAATAAGCTGAACAAATCATAGCCAGACGATTCGTATTGTACTTGATGCTGGATCTACTTAATGCTCTGTACTCTACTTGATGTCAGATCTTTTGTGGTCCTCCGTATTCCATCTGATGCCAGATCGGTGATTCGAAGTCAATAGTCAGACGATTGAATCAGTGACTGTCGGTACCCACAATACGGGGTACCCCGCGCACAGGGGAAAATGCCTAAGGACCTCGCCCTTCTCTGCAGGGAGAGCTCCGAAGGCGCCATGTGTCCAGCGGGGCCGGACCTCCCTCTCCTCAGAGGAGAGCTCCGGACCCGCCACGTGGCCAACTGAGCCGGACCTCCCCCCTCCGCGGGGAGAGCTCCGGAGGCTCCACGTGTCCAACGGGGCCAGACCTCCCTCTCCTCAGAGGAGAGCTCCGGGCCTGCCACGTGGACAACTGAGCCGGACCTCCCCCCTCCGCGGGGAGAGCTCCAGAGGCTCCATGTTTCCAGCGGGGCCGGACCTCCCTCTCCTCAGAGGAGACTCCGGGCCCGCCACGTGGCCAGCAGAAGCCGAACCTCCCCCCTCCGCTCGAAGAGCTCCGAAGGCTCCACGTGACCCGCGGGTCCGGACCTCCCTCTCCTCAGAGGAGAGCTCCGGGCCCGCCACGTGGCCAACGGAATAGCGCTACCTGCCCCCACGCGGTAGGCAGCAAGAATAAAGACGCGCCATACCTTGCCCGTACAAGGTATTCAAGACCCGCGCCTTCCCAAGGCACGGAGACGCGGAGCACGCCTCTGTCAGGTGCCGTTGCGCCCAATCACATCGCAGTGAAGTCTGGCGCCGCATGTCAGAGCCTGCACGCCAATAAACACAACGACAAGACATCCCCTGCCGCCCCTGCTATCATCAACCACTACGACTAGCTTGCGGCATGGGAAGGGCGGCAGAACGAAGACTCGGAAACCCTCGCCAGAGACAACTACCGGCGTAACTGCAGATACGGTGGATGGCAGGCAATCTCCCCGGGACCACCTGTCGGGTCCCGGGCCCACCTTGTAAGCCGCTCGAGCCTTGAACTATAAAAGGCTCGGGTAGGCAACGTTAGCAAGGGTTCGCCTCTTACACACTCTCGCACCCTAGCCGTTGGCACTTCAGCCATCCGACATCTTACAACCTCAAGCTCAGGACTCCGGTTCTGGGCAGCAAGCAATACAGCGAGCTACTCTGCTCACCGTGGACGTAGGGTTTTACGCTCCGGCGGCCTGAACCACGTAAAAATCCCTATGTCAAGCTTCTCCCTCAATCGTCCCTAACGCTGAAGCTCTCCGTGAGTGACTAGCCCCACCGAAAATGAACCTCCGCGGGCTGCCCAGAGCAGACCCGGGGGAAGTGTAGGCTACACACTTCGACATTTGGCGCGCCAGGTAGGTGACTTTTCTCTTGCGCGACGAGCTTCTACCGACGAAGATGACGAAGCTCCCTTCAGCAGCAAGCTCTCCCCGCCCACGTTCACGACGAACGGTGACCAGCGGGGACTACATCTCGACACACTCAGGACGAAGTGTGTCGGCGCAAGCTGGAAGCCAGCAACCGACTCCGGCAGCGCTGACTCTGGCAGTGCAGGCTCCAGCAAGCGTGAGATCCTCTGCAGCGTTGAGCGTCTCCCACGGGGGCGCACTAGCTGCAGCAAGAGCACTACTGCGCAATCCACATGCTAGGGAGGCGCCTCAGTCAGCGACCCAACAGTGGATTCGCGACGTAGACCATCTCGTCGTCGCTGCCGCCAACCCTCGACTTCGGCGGGGATGACGCCCCAGTCAACCTGCTGTGTCGCTGATGCGCACGCCAACGGTTGACGAACAGATGGCCGATTCCCGCTCCACCAGGCTCCCATCGGCGGACCTGAGGTCGAAGCTGGAACGATGCCACTTGGGCAAAGATGCCCGAGTGCTCATTGAGCAACGGCGAGAAAGGCGTCGCAACAAGGAGGCCGACGACAGCATGTCGACCGCCTCGACCCAGCCTGAGGCGCAGACGTTCGCCACACGATCTCTGCCACAGGCATATGACACGCAGCATATGCCCCAGTCATATGCCCTGCAAATGGTGCCCCCGTTCTATGGCGCAGCCCTGCCCATACCGGGGTACACAGTGCCAGCAGCGAACCAAGCGTTCGCAGCACCAACGCCTGCAGCAACAGGAGCAGGATGTGCGGCCCTGGCGCCACACCTTCGCTTCGCGAAGTGGCCGCGCAAGTTCCGGCCGCACCTGCCCGAGAAGTACGATGGCAGCGTCAATCCGGCGGAGTTCCTCTAGATCTACTCCACCGCCATCCTTGCTGCAGGAGGGGACGAGGCCGTCATGGCCAACTACTTCCCCGTCGCCTTGAGTGGCCCACCCCGGTCTTGGCTCATGAACCTCCCTCAGAGTTCCATAACCTCTTAGGGAGAGCTCTGCCGGATGTTCACTGCTAACTTCGGCAGCTCTTACACCCGGCCTGGCACGGAGCTCGACCTCCACGCCATCCATCAACAACCTGGAGAGACGCTGCGCTCCTTCATCCAGTGGCTCTCCTAGGTGCGGAACACCATACCGCATATTCAAAATGCTTCTGTGGTGGTGGCGTTTCGGCAGGGTGTACGGGACAAGAAGATGCTTGAGAAGCTCGCGACCAGAGAGGTTCGCGACGTCTCAGAGCTCTTCAGCCTGGCGGACAAGTGCGCCAGAGCAGCAGAAGGGCGGAACTGGCACTCACTGCCAGCCTCTGAGTCAGGAGGACAGCCCGGATCTAGCGCTGCTTCCCATGGAAGTGGCAAGAAGATCAAGAACCGGGGCGGTGGCAATATGAAGCCACCGACCGCAGCTCCTGTTGCTGCAGCAGCAGCACCCAGTGGAGCTCGGGGGCCACGCCCCAACAAGAGGCCGCGACAATCACCAGCTCCAGGTGGTGACCAAGGCGAGCCATGCCCCGTGCACGACACCAGCAACCATACTGCTGTTGAGTGCCCGGAGATTCAGAAGCTCGCGGAACGCTTCCGCAAGGGGAAGCAACCGCGTGCTGATGCCCCTCCCTTCCGTCAAAGGGAGGGCAAGCAGAAGGTCGACACTCAAGACAACGCTGACCACCAAGTAGAGTTCCAGGAGCCTCAGCGCGCCATGAAGGCGGTGCGCAACTATAAGGACTCTAGCTCCAGCGATGACGAGCGCCGGAAAATGCTCTACGTCATCTACGGCGGGTCCGCTGACCCCTCGTCCCGAAGCGCGGTTAAGACTCTGCGCCGAGCGGTAGCGTCGGTGGATCCCCTCCCAAGTGCCGCACCGCACCTCAAGTGCATGGGAACCCCCATCAGCTTCGATGCCGCCGCCTGCCCCAGGAACATGGCTGGGGCCGGCCAACTACCGCTCTTGGTAGCACCCACCATCGCCAACGTGAAGATGTACCACGTTCTGGTAGATGGCGGGGCTGGGCTGAACCTCATCAGCCGCGCAGCCTTCCAGAAGCTGCAGATCCCGATGGCCAAGCTTACCCCATCGAGCCCGTTTTCAGGGGTAGGGCCGGGACAAGTCGTTCCCTACGGCAACATCAGCCTTCCGATGACCTTTGGGGCACCGGAAAGCTATCGGACAGAGTACATTCTGTTCGACGTGGTGGATATCGACCTCCCCTTCAACGCCATAATCGGCAGGCCAGTCCTGTACCGATTCATGGCAATAGCCCACTACGGCTACCTTGTCTTGAAGATGCCTACACCAACAGGCGTCCTCAAGATTCGTGGAGACCGCACTGCTGCAGTGTCAGCCTTGGAAAAACTCCAGGCACTTGCAACAGCTCGAGCACCAGCCCCTGGTAGTGCAGAACCGGACCGGCTCCATCCGAGTGCACGCCACCGTGCCTCTACCGCAGCACCCCGCGTGCAACCCCTCGACGAGGGCGACGTCCCCCTGAAGGTCGTCCAAGTCGGCGCCGATGCTACCCAGACCACCCGGGTAGCCGGGGGCCTGGATAGCAAATAGGAAGGCACGCTCATCACCTTCCTCCAGCACAACGTCGACGTGTTTGCATGGCAACCGTCGCAGTTGCCGGGGATCCCTAGGGAGGTGATCGAGCACCACTTGAAAATCTTCCCTGACGCCCGGCCGGTCCAGCAGAAGCCTCACAAGCAGTCCATCGAGCGGCAGAACTTCATCCGAGAAGAAATCAAGAAGCTGCTGGACGCTTGCTTCATACGGGAAGTCCACCACCCTTGGTGGTTGGCGAACCCCGTCATCATCCCGAAGGTCGGCGAGAAGCTCCGGATGTGCATCGACTACACCAGTCTCAATAAGGCATGTCCCAAAGATCCATTCCCTCTCCCTAGAATAGATCAAATAGTAGACTCGACATTAGGCTGTGATATGCTATGCTTCCTAGACGCCTACTCGGGTGTCCATCAGATCCCTATGTCTAGAGAAGATGAAGAGCACACTTCCTTCATCACAGTAGACGGCCCGTATTGTTATGTTTCTATGCCTTATGGCTTAAAGAATGCTCTTCCCACCTTTGTACGTGCAATGCACAAAACCTTTGGAGAGCTAATAAGAGACTTAGTCGAGGTGTATGTCGATGACATCGTTATCAAGGTCAGGCAGAGTTCATCCTTGTTAGATAACTTGGCCCTAGCCTTTGACAAATTGCGCTCCACGCGCACCAAGCTGAACCCCGACAAGTGTGTGTTCGGCGTATCCTCTGGAAGCTCCTAGGATTCCTGGTGTCACACCGAGGAATTGAGGCCAACCCAGAGAAGATCAAGGCCATCGACCTGATGCGGCCCCCCGCCCACATCAGAGAAGTCCAGAAACTCACGGGATGCCTAGCCGCGCTGAGTCGGTTCATATCGAGGCTAGCAGAGCGAGCGCTCCCCTTATTTAAGCTCCTACGCAAATCCGGTCCATTTGCTTGGACCAACGAAGCAGAAGAAGCTTTCCAGGTGTTGAAGCAACTCCTGATGACCCTACCCATCATAGTAGCCCCCGAGCCCGAAGAGCATTTGTTGCTCTACAACGCGGCAACAACTGAAGTGGTGAGCATGGTCCTCGTCGCAGAGTGGCCGGACCTCTCGTCACCGCAGCCTGCTCCGATAGCAGAAGACAAGCACCAGGAGACCCCGGAGGTCTAAGACGACCTCCCGGACCTCCAAGATAATCTTCCAGAGGTCCAACAGGACCTCCCGGAGCTCCAAGACAACCTTCCGGAGGTCCAATGGGACCTCCCGGAGCTCCGGGGTAACCCCCCGGAGACCGAAAAGAACCTCCCAGGAGGACAAGACGTCCTCCCGAGGGTCCAGGATGACCACATGGAAAATCAGCGGGATCTCCCGGAGGTCCAAGACGGCCTAGGAGCCTCCGAGTCCCAGCTCCTGGAGGCTCCCCCAGGCCCACCTACCTCCGGTCGGCCTGAGCCAATGGATGAGGACATCTCAGGCCCGAGAGGGAGGGTCCGGACCATCTAGAGGCCTGTCTACTACATCAGCGAAGTCCTCCACGACGCCAAGACAAGGTACCTGGAGGTCCACAAGCTGTTGTATGCAGTGCTCGTGGCATCCAGGAAGCTCCGCCACTACTTTCAAGCCCACCGGATCTCGGTGGTCACCTCCTACCCGCTGAAGGCGATCCTTCATAGCCCCCACGCGACTGGCAATGTCGCTAAATAGGCAGCGGAGCTGGTGGAGTTTGAGCTGGACTTCCTTCCTCGCCATGCAGTCAAGAGCCAAGCACTGGCTGACTTCGTGGCTGAGTGGACGCCAACGAAGGCTAACCCAGGGGGCCACGAAGACGGTGAACCAAAGCCCCGAGCTCCGGTCTTCACCGGGCCTCACTGGACGCTCTTCTTCGACGGCTTCTCGCGAAGGCAGGGGGCCGGTGCTGGCGTACTGGTTCTCATGCCATCGGGGGAGCAGTTTGGGTACATGGTGCGTGTCAGTACCCTCAATACTGGGTACCCCCGCGCACAGGGTGAAAACCCTAAGGACCTCGCCCCCTCCGCAGGGGCGAGCTTCGAAGGCACCACGTGTCCGGCAGGGCCGGAGCTCTCCTCTCCTTAGAGGATAGCTCCGGGCCTGTCACGTGGCCTAGAAGGCCGGACCTCGCCCCCTCCACCGGGGCTAGCTCCGAAGGAGCCACGTGTCCAGTAGGGCCAGAGCTTCCCTCCCCTCGGAGGATAGCTCCGGGCCTGCCACGTGGCCTAGAAGGCCAGACCTTGCCCCCTCCGCGGGGGTGAGCTCCGAAGGCGCCATGTGTCCAGCGGGCCCGGACTTCTCTCTCCTCACAAGAGAGCTCCGGGCCCGCCACGTGGCCAGCAGCAGCCGGACCTCCCCCCTCCGCGGGGGGAGTTCCGAAGGCTCCACGTGTCCCGCAGGGCCGGACCTCCCTCTCCTCAGAGGAGAGCTCCGGGCCCGCCACGTGGCCAGCGAAGCAACGCTGCCCACCCGACACGGAAGGCAGCAGGAGTAAAGGCGCACCATGCCTTTACCGTACAAGGCATTCAAGACCCGCGCCTTCCCAAGATGAAGAGGCGTGGCGCACGCCTGTCAGGAGGCGCTGTGACCAGTCATGGTCAAGACAGGCGTACAGTGTCTGAAGCTGCAGACCATTGAAGGCAGCGACAAGACATGGACAAGACGTGTCATGCCGCCCCTGCCATCACCAACGGCTACACCTAGCCTACGACATGGACAGGGTGGCAGGACGACCACCTCGAAGCCAGCGCCAAGACTATGTAGCTGGTAGGAAATCAACCCCGGGGCCACCTGTCGGGTCCCCGAGGCCCACCTTGTAAGCCGCCCAAGGCTTGGACTATAAAAAGGCTTGAGTAGACAAAGTTACAAGGGGTTCGAACTCTGTGAACTCACACTCTAGACATCACTCACCCTCAAGCTCAGAACTCCGGTTCTGAGCAGCAAGCAATACAGCGAGCACCTCTGCTCACCGTGGACGTAGGGTTTTACGCTCCGACGGCCTGAACCATGTAAAACTCGCGTGCGCTTCTATGGTGGTGGCGTTCTAGCAGGGTGTCCGGGACGAGAAGATGCTCGAGAAGTTGGCCACCAGGGAGGTGCAAGACATCTCGGAGCTCTTCAGCCTGGCGGACAAGTGCGCCAGAGCAGAAGGCTGGCGTCATTGGCACTCACTACCAGCCTACGAAGCCGGAAGACAGCCCAAAGACGGCGGAGTTCAAGCTGAGCTCCCGACCACGTCAGACAGTCAATAGCCAAGCACCGACTGACTACGTGGTCAGGTGGACACCACCACCAAGAATCCCAGGGGGGGCCCCTGAAGATGGAGAACCAGAGCCCCGAGCATCGGTCTTCACCGAGCCCCACTAGACGTTCTACCTTGACGGCGTGCTGCTCCTCATGCCAACGGGGGAGCGGTTTGGGTACCTTGGACCTGTGCCATGTACCGCGCGCCAATGACACCATCACCAACAACCTGACAGCGAAGGTCCCTACTGGAGCCCCGGAGCTCCAAGGAGCCTTTGAAGGGACGTTGCTGCGACTCACAGCCCGGAGTGCCGACCGGGCGAAGGGGGCGAGACCAGCACCTCGAAGCTGGCGGTCCCAGTGGACATGCAGCCATGGAGCCAGCCAAATGATCGTATGCGCCTTGGGGACTCCGTGCTACCCAGCGCCCAAGATCTAGAAGCTCAAGTAGTCCCGATGCATGGACCACGGAGGTCCGGGACTCCTTGAAAGACATCCTTCCTGATGAACGTGCATTCGCTGAACGGATTGTGCGGATGGCTAAGTGCTACGCGCTGGTATCTTTACTGGCGTGGCGCCATGGCATCCTATTGCGGTGCATAACCTAGGAGGAAGGTTGCGACCAGCTCACAGTAATCCACGGAGGCGAGTGCTGGGAACGCTTATCGTCGTGCACGCTGGTCGGTTAAGCCATCCGGCATGGCTCCTACTGACCGAGAGCCACCTGGACGCCGTCAAACCGGTTAGGGATGCAATGCGTGCCAGGTCCACGCCGAGCAGACCCACACAACCGGTGTCAACGCCGCACCCAGAGCCGTCCGGGGGATACCGACCCCTCTATGTCGAGGGCTAGCCGGACTTCCTAGGGTCGGGTCACGGGAATTACCCTTCTACATGGTATGCGAGGCCGAAGCCATGTTTCCCCCTAAGATCGCCATGGGGGTCCCCCCGTGTCCGAGCGTACGACGAAGCCATGCATGACCCGCTCTACGTGAGGACATCTACCTCGTCGTCGAGGCAAGATGGCAAGCCACGCTCCGGATCGCACGGAACTGGCGGGCCCCAGCGCTACCGCCGCCGTTCCATGCATGGGAGCCCAGAACAGGCGCTCCGACGCTACCCCAGTAAGTTCACCATGCTTATTTAGGTGTTTATTTAAATTACGCATTAATTTATATGATCACCTCCCCACGCTCTAGACAGTGTACATCCATTGTACACTCGGTTCCTCTTTCCTGCTCTCATGCATAGTCGATATTTGCCATCCTGCTGAATGTGGAAGTGCTTGGGGTGCCTGCCAGAGGCCCGGGGGCCTTTGGACCTCCCCGTGTAAGGGTACTGTAACGTCAGTTGGTCTCCTCCAGAAAAAGACCTACGCCAGACTGGGGGGTCAGGAGCCTTGCTTTGCCCGGTCATGTACCCAAAGCATGCGCACTCTGCCCCCAGCGCTACGGTCTGAGTACTAGGGGGCCGGACGGTAACACCCTGACTAGGGCTGGGGGCCAAACCTCCGGGACCAAGTGCACTGGATTACCCAAGCCCCGTATTCCGGCCTGGGACAGTAAGCCAAATGAGACTAAGGGACAGGAAAGGGAGGGCCCCTGAGCAGCGCCGGACCGTGTGCCCTACACTAGGCTAAGGTCCGATGCCGGATGACACCCCTATCGCAGGGGCGATCTCCGAAGCCGGTCGCCACCCCCTAGGGGTGAACACCGAAGCCGGACCGTGTGCCCTACACTGGGCTAAGGTCCGATGCCGGACGACACCCCTATCACAGGGGCGATCTCCGAAGCCGGTCGCAACCCCCCGGGGGTGAACACCGAAGCCGAACCGTGTGCCCTACACTGGGCTAAGGTCCGATGCCGGACGACACCCCTATCGTAGGGGCAATCTCCGAAGTCGGTCGCCACCCCCAGGGGTGAACATCGAAGCTGGACCGTGTGCCCTACACTGGGCCAAGGTCCGATGCCAGACGACACCCCTATCGCAGGGGTGATCTCCGAAGCCGGTCGCCACCCCAGGGGTGAACACCGAAGCCGGACCATGTGCCCTACACTGGGCTGAGGTCCGATGCCGGACGACACCCCTATTGCGGGGGTTACCTCCAAAGTCGATCACCACCCCGTCAGCAAGGGTGAACACCAAAGTCGGACCTTTCGCCCTACACTGGGCTGAGCTATGAAGACGCACATCACCCCTCCGCAGGGGTGAGCCTTGATTCCGGACCTCTCGCCCTCCGTGGTCCTGAGCTCCGATGACTTCCAGACCTCCGCCCCCATAGCTGGGCCGAGCTCCGAGGCCAGCCCTCGCCCTCATTTCAGAGGCGAGCCCTGATGCCCGACCTCACGCCCTCCGTGGGCCTGAGCTCCAATGACTTCCGGACCTCCGCCCCCATAGCTGGGCCGAGCTCCGAGGCCAGCCCTCGCCCTCCTTTCAGAGGTGAGCCCTGATGCCGAACCTCACGCCCTTCGTGGGCCTGAGCTCCTATGACTTCCGGACCTCCGCCCCCACAGCTGGGCCGAGCTCCGAGACAAGCCCTCGCCCTCCTTTCAGAGGCGAGCCCTGATGCCGGACCTCACGCCCTCCGTGGGCCTGAGCTCCGATGACTTCCGGACCTCCGCCCCACAACTGGGCCAAGCTCCGAGGCCAGCCCTCACCCTCCTTTCAGAGGCGAGCCCTGATGCCGGACCTCACGCCCTCCGTGGGCCTGAGCTCCGATGACTTCCGGACCTCGGCCCCCACAGCTGGGCCGAGCTCCGAGGCCAGCCCTCGCCCTCCTTTTAGAGGCAAGCCCTGATGCCGGACCTCACACCCTCCGTGGGCCTGAGCTCCAATGACTTCCGGACCTCCACCCCCACAGCTGGGCCGAGCTCCTAGGAGGAGCCCTCGCCCTCCTTTCAGAGGCGAGCCCTGGTGCCGGACCTCACGCCCTCCGTGGGCCTGAGCTCCGATGACTTCCGGACCTCCGCCCCCACAGCTGGGCCGAGCTCCGAGGCCAGCCCTCGCCCTCCTTTCAAAGGCGAGCCCTGATGCCGGACCTCACACCCTCCGTGGGCCTGAGTTCCGATGACTTCCAGACCTTCGCCCCCACAGCTGGGCCGAGCTCCGATGCCAGCCCTCGCCCTCCTTTCAGAGGTGAGCTCTGATGCCGGACCTCACGCCCTCCGTGGGCCTGAGCTCCGATGACTTCCGGACCTCCGCCCCCACAGCAGGGCTGAGCTCCGATGCCAGGGTTCACCCTTTCCTCAGAAGCTAAACTCCGAAGCCGTCGAGACCCTATCAGCACAGGGAATACTCAAGACAAGGAAGTGCGCGTAGAGACGAAGGCCCCACCCCGGGATCGTTACTTCCCCCGAGGTGGGCCCGGGGGCCACTGTCGGTACCCTCAATACCGGGTACCCCCGCGCACAGGGTGAAACCGCCTAAGGACCTCGCGCCCCTCCGCAGGGGTGAGCTCCAAAGGCACCACGTGTCCGCCAGGGCCAGAGCTCTCCTCTCCTCAGAGGATAGCTCCGGGCCTGCCACGTGGCCTAGAAGGCCGGACCTCGCCCCCTCCGACGGGGCGAGCTCCGAAGGAGCCACGTGTCCAGTAGGGCCACAGCTTCCCTCCCCTCGGAGGATAGCTCCGAGCCTGCCACGTGGCCTAGAAGGCCAGACCTCGCCCCCTCCGCGGGGGTGAGCTCCGAAGGCGCCATGTGTCTAGCGGGGCCAGATCTCTCTCTCTCCTCAGAGGAGAGATCCGGGCCCGCCACGTGGCCAGCAGCAGCCGGACCTCCCCCCTCCGTGGGGAGAGTTACGAAGGCTCCACGTGTCCCGCGGGGCCGGACCTCCATCTACTCAGAGGAGAGCTCCGGGCCAGCCACGTGGCCAGCGGAGCAACGCTGCTCGCCTGACACGGAAGGCAGCAGGAGTAAAGGCGCACCATGCCTTTACCGTACAAGGCATTCAAGACCCACGCCTTCCCAAGATGAAGAGGCGCGGCGCACGCCTGTCAAGAGGTGCTGTGACCAGTCACGGTCAAGACAGGCGTACAGTGTCTGAAGCTGCAGACCATTGAAGGCAGCGACAAGACATGGACAAGACGTGTCATGCCGCCCCTGCCATCACCAACGGCTACACCTAGCCTACGGCATGGACAGGGTGGCAGGACGACCACCTCGAAGCCAGCGCCAAGACTATGTAGCTGGTAGGAAATCACCCCGGGGCCACCTGTCGGGTCCCCGGGGCCCACCTTGTAAGCCGCCCAAGGCTTGGACTATAAAAGGCTCGAGTAGGCAAGGTTACAAGGGGTTCGAACTCTGTGAACTCACACTCTAGACATCACTCACCCTCAAGCTCAGGACTCCGGTTCTGAGCAGCAAGCAATACAGCGAGCACCTCTGCTCACCGTGGACGTAGGGTTTTACGCTCCGGCGGCCTGAACCATGTAAAACTCGCCGTGTCAAGCTTCTCCCTCACTCGTCCCTAATGCTGAAGCTCTCCGGAAGCGTCTAGCCCCTCCGAAAAAGAACCTCCACGGGCTGCCCAGAGCAGGTCCGGGGGAAGTGTCGACCACACACTTCGACAATGCGTCTCAGTTTCAAGGCAACCAACAACATGGCAGAGTATGAAGCACTCATCTTTGGCCTAAAGACTGCCCTGTCTCTGGGCGCTCACCAGTTGTTGGCACAGGGCGACTCCCAGCAAGTCATCAAGCAAGTTAAGGGTGAATGCTCCTGCAATGACCCACAGCTAGCTGCTTATCTGCTCCACGTGCAGATGTTGGAGAAAGACTTCCTCGCCTTGGACCTGCGCCATGTACCGTGCGCTGGCAATGCCGCAGCTGACGACCTTTCAACAAAGGCCTCCACTGGAGCCCTTGTGCCCGAAGGAGTCTTCGAGAGGACGTTGCTACGGCCCACAGCCCGGCATGCCGAGTCGGGCGAAGGGGGCTGGACCAGCACCTCGAAGCTGGCGGTCCCGGCGGCCCTGCAGCCATGGACGCCGCCAAGGATCGTAAGTGTCACTGGGGACTCCGTGCAACCCAGCGCTCAAGATCTAGAAGATCAGGTTAGACCCGATGCATGGATCACGGAGATCCTGGACTACTTGAAAGACAACATCCTCCGTGAGGAACGTGTATCCGCTGAACGGATCGTGCGCATGGCTAAAAGGTACGCGCTGGTAGAAAGGGATCTCTACCGGCATGGCGCCAACCACGTCCTATTGCGGTGCATAGCCCAGGGGAAGGCTGCGACTTGCTCGCTGATATCCATGGAGGCGATTATGGGAGTCACTCTTCCTCATGCACGCTTGTCGGTACACTCAATACCGGGTACCCCCGCGCATAGGGTAAAACTTCCTAAGGACCTCGCTCCCTCTGCAGGGGCGAGGTTTGAAGGCGCCATGTGTCCAGCGGGGCCGGAGCTCCCCTCCCCACGGAGGATAGCTCCGGGCCTGCCGCGTGGCCCAGGAGGCCGGACCTCGCCCCCTCCGCAAGGGCGAGCTCCGAAGGCACCACGTGTCCGGCAGGGTCGGGGCTCTCCTCTCCTCAAAGGATAGCTCCGAGCCTGCCACGTGGCCCGGAAGACCGGACCTCGCCCCCTCCGCGGGGGTGAGCTCCAAAGGCTCCACGTGTCCAGCCGAGCCGGAGCTCCCCCCCCCTCCTCAGAGGAGAGCTCCGGGTCCGACACGTGGCCAGCAGAACAGTGCTGCCGACCGGCGCGGTAGGCAGCGGGAGTAAAGGCGCGCCATGCCTTTACCGTACAAAGCATTCAAGACTCGCGCCTGTCAGTACCCGCGATATGGGGTACCCCCGCGCATAGGGGAAAATGCATAAGGATCTCGCCCTTCTCCACAGGGAAAGCTCCGAAGGTGCCACGTGTCCAGTGGGGCCGGACCTCCCTCTCCTCAGAGGAGAACTCCGGGCTCGCCACGTGGCCTACAGCAGCCAGACCTCCCCCTCCAAGGGGAGAGCTCCGAAGGTGCCACGTGTCCCGCAGGGCCGAACCTCCCTCTCCCCAGAGGAGAGCTCCGGGCCCGCCATGTGGCCGGCACAAGCCGGACCTTCCCCTTCGCGGGGAGAGGTCCGAAGGCTCCACGTGTCCCGCGGGGCCGGACCACCCTCTCCTCAGAGGAGAGCTCCGGGCCTGCCACGTGGTCGGCAGAAGCCGAACCTTCCCCTCCGCGGGGAGAGGTCCTAAGGCTCCACGTGTCCTGTGGGGCCGGACCTCCCACTCCACTGGGGAGGGCTCCGGGCCCGCCACGTGTCCAGCAGAATAGCGCTGCCTGCCCCCGAGCGGTAGGCAGCGGGCGTAAAGACGCCCCATACCTTGCCCGTACAAGGTATTCAAGGCCCGCGCCTTCCCAAGACACGGAGACGCGGAGCACGCCTCTGTCAGGTGCCGTTGCGCCCAGTCGCATCACAGACTGGCGCGCGGTGTCGGAGCCTGCCAGCCAATAAACGCAGCGACAAGACATCCCATGCCGCCCCCGCCGTCATCAACCACTACGACTAGCATGCGGCATGGGCAGGGCTGCAAGACAAAGACTCAGAAGCCTTCGCCAGAGACAACTACCGGCATAACTGCAGATACGGTGGATAATAGACAATCTCCCCGGGACAACCTGTCGGGTCTCGGGCCCCCCTTGTAAGCCACCCGAGTCTTGGACTATAAAAGGCTCGGGTAGGCAACGTTAGCAAGGGTTCGAACCCTGTTGGTTCGCACTCTGCAACTCGCACTCTAGCCATTCACTCCGAAGCTGTAACTCACCCCCAAGCTCAGGACTCCGGCCCTGAGCAGCAAGCAATACAGCGAGCTCCATAGCTCGCCGTGGATGTAGGGTTTTACGCTCCGGCGGCCTGAACCACGTAAAACTCACCGTGTCAAGCTCTTACTAACTCGTCCATCCGCGCAAGCTCTCCGCAAGGGACTAGCCCCACCGAAAAAAGAACCTCCGCGGGCTGCCCAGTGCAGGCCCGGGGGAAGTGTCGACCGAACACTTCGACAGCGCCTTCCCGAGACGAAGAGGCGCAGCGCACGCCTGTCAGGAGGCTGTGTGACCAGTCACAGTCAGGACAGGCGTACAGTGTCTGAAGCTGCAGGCCATTGAAGACAGCGACAAGACCGGACAAGACATGCCCTGCCGCCCCTGCCATCGCCAACGACTACACGCTACACTTAGCCTGCGGAATGGGTAGGGCGGCAGGACGAGGACTTCGACGCTAGCGCCAAGATATAATAGCTGGTAGGAAATCACCCCGAGGCCACCTGTCGGGTCCCGGGCCCCCCTTGTAAGCCACTCGAGCCTTGGACTATAAAAGGCTCGGGTAGGCAACGTTAGCAAGGGTTTGAACGCTGTTGGTTCGAACTCTGTTGGTTCGCACCCCCGCAACTCATACGCTAGGCATAACACATCCTCAAGCTCAGGACTCCGGTTCTGAGCAACAAGCAATACAGCGAGCTCCTCAGCTCGCCGTGGACATAGGGTTTTACGCTCCGGCGGCCTGAACCACGTAAAACTCATCGTGTCAAGCTCCTCCTTAACTCGTCCCTACGCTCAAGCTCTCCGCAAGTGACTAGCCCCTCCGAAAAAGAACCTCCGCGGGCTGCCCAGTGCAGGTCCGGGGGAAGTGTCGACCACACACTTCGACATTTGGCGCACCGGGTAGGGGGCTTTTCCCTTGCGCGACGAGTTTCCGCCGACGAAGATGACCAAGCTTCCTTCAGCGGCAAACTCTCCTCCCCCGCGTTCATGGCGAACCGTGACCAGCGGGGAACACGTGTCGACGCACTCAGGACGGAGTGTGTCGGCGCAAGCTGGTAGCCAGCAGCCGACTCCGGCAATGCAGACTCCAACCAGCGTGAGATCTTCTGCTGCGCTGAGCGTTCCCCACGCAGGCGCGCTAGCTGCAGCAAGAGCGCTACTGCGCAATCCACCTGCTGGGGACGCACCCCATTCAGCGACCCAGCAGTGGATTCGCGAGGTAGACCGCCTCGTCGTCGCCGCCGCAAATCCTTGACTTCGGCGGGGACGACGCTCCATCCAACCGGCTGTGTCGCTGACATGCACGCCAACGGTTAACGGACAGACGGCGGATTCCAGCTCCACCAGGCTTCCGACGACGGACCTGAGGACAGAGCTGGAACGGTGCCCCTTGGGCCAGGATGCCCGGGTGTACCTCGAGCGACGTCGGGAAAGGCGTCGCAACCAAGAGGCTAGCGACAGCATGTCGTCGGCCTCGACCCAGCCTGAAGAGCAGATCTTCACCACGTGATCTCTGCCACAGGCATATGCCGCGCAGCATATGCCACAACCATATGACCTGCAGACGGCGCCCCCGGTCTATGGAGCTGCCTTGCCCATACCGGGATACACCGTGCCAACGGCGAACCAAGCGTTCGCGGCACCAACACCTGCGGCAACAGGGGTAGGATGTGCGGCCCTGGCACCCCACCTTCGCTTCGTGAGGTGGCCGCGCAAGTTCCGGCCGCACCTGCCTGAGAAGTATGACGGCAGCGTCAACTCGGCGGAGTTTCTCCAGATCTACTCCACCGCCGTACTACCGCAGGAGGGGATGAGGCCGTCATGGCCAACTACTTCCCCGTCGCCTTGACCGGCCCAGCCCGGTCTTGGCTCATGAACCTCCCCCAGGGTTCCATAACTTCCTGGGGAGAGCTCTGCCGGCAGTTCATCGCCAACTTCGGCACCTCCTAGACCCGTCCTGGCACGGAGCTTGACCTCCACACCATCAAACAACAACCTGGGGAATCACTGCGCTACTTCATCCAGCGGTTCTCCCACGTACGCAACACCATCCCGCACATTCGAAGTGCTTCTGTGGTGGTGGCGTTCCGGCAGGGTGTCCGGGACGGGAAGATGCTTGATAAGCTTGCGACCAGAGAGGTATGCGATGCCTCTGAGCTCTTCAGCCTGGCGGACAAGTGCGCCAGAGCAGCCGAAGGGCGGAATTGGCACTCACTGCCAGCTTCCGAAGCC
Source organism: Neostapfia colusana (assembly GCA_030760725.1). NCBI lineage: Eukaryota > Viridiplantae > Streptophyta > Magnoliopsida > Poales > Poaceae > Neostapfia > Neostapfia colusana. The sequence continues at coordinate 54,907,036 of JASWHV010000017.1, forward strand.
GGAAGACAGCCCGAAGACGGCAGAGTTCAAGCTGAGCTCCCGACCACGTCAGACAGCCAAGAGCCAAGCACTGGCTGACTTCGTGGCTGAGTGGATGCCAACGAAGGCTGACCCAGGGGGCCGCGAAGACGGTGAACCAAAGTACCGAGCTCCGGTCTTCAATGGGCCTTACTGGACGCACTTCTTCGACGGCTCCTCGCGAAAGCAGGGGGCCGGTGCCGGCGTACTGCTTCTCATGCCATCGGGGGAGCAGTCTGGGTACATGGTGCGTCTCAATTCCAAGGCAACCAACAACTTGGCAGAGTATGAAGCACTCATCTTTGGGCTAAAAGACAGTCATGTCTCTGGGCGCTCGCCAGTTGTTGGCGCAGGGCGACTCCCAGCTAGTTATCAAGCAAGTTAAGGGTGAATGCCCCTGCAATGACCCACAGATAGTTGCTTATCTGCTCCACATGCGGATGTTGAAGAAAGACTTCCTCGCCTTGGACCTGCGCCATGTACCGCGCGCTGGCAAGGCCGCAGCTGACGACCTCTCAACGAAGGCCTCCATCGGAGCCCCTACGCCTGAAGGAGTCTTCGAGAGGACGTTGCTGCGGTCCACAGCCCGGCCCGCCGAGCCGGGCGAAGGGGGCTGAACCAGTGCCTCGAAGCTAGGCAGTCCCGGCGGCCCTGCAGCCATGGATGCCGCCAAAGGATCGTAAGCGTCACTGGGGACTCCGTGCAACTAGCGCTCAAGATCCAAAAGCTCAAGTAGTCCCGATGCATGGACCACGGAGGTCCGGGACTCCTTGAAAGACATCCTTCCTGACGAACGTGCATTCGCTGAACGGGTGGTGCGGATGGCTAAGTGCTACGTGCTGGTATCTTTACTGGCGTGGCGCCACGACATCCTATTGCAGTGCATAACCTAGGAGGAAGGCTGCGACTAGCTCGCAGTAGTCCACGGAGGTGAGTGCTGGGAACGCTCATCGTCCCGCACGCTGGTCGGTTAAGCCACCCGACATGGCTCCTACTTACCGAGAGCCACCTGGACGCCGTCAAACCGGTTAGGGATGCAATGCGTGCCAGGTCCACGCCAAGCAGACTCACACAACCGGTGCAAACGCGCACCCAGAGCCGTCGGGGGATACCGGCTCCTCCATGTCGAGGGCCAGTCGGACTTCCCAGGGCCGGGTCACGGGAACTACCCTTCCACATGGTATGCGGGGCCGAAGCCATGCTTCCCCCTGAGATCGCCATGGGGGTCCCCCCGTGTCCGGCATACGACGAAGCCACGCATGACCCGCTCTGCGTGAAGACAGGCGCTCTGACGCTACCCCAGTAAGTTCACCATGCTTACTTAGGTGTTTATTTAAATTACGCATTAATTTATATGAACACCTCCCCACTCTCTAGACAGTGTGTGTCCATTGTACACTCGGTTCCTCTTTCCTGCTCTCATGCATAGTCGATATTTGCCGTCCTGCCGAAGGCGGTAGTGCTTGGGGTACCTGCCAGAGGTCCGGTGGCCTTTTGGATCTCCCCCTGTAAGGGTACTGTACCGCCAGTTGGTCTCCTCCGAGAAAAGACCTACGCTAGACCGGGGGGTCAGGAGCCTTGCTTTGCCCGGTCTTGCACCCAAAGCATGCACATTCTGCCCCCCAGCGCTACGGTCTGAGTACCAGGGGGCCGGACGGTTACGCCCTGACTGGGGCTGGGGCCAGACCTCCGGGACCAAGTGCACTGGATTACCCAAGCCCCGTATTCCGGCCTGGGACAGTAAGCCAAATGAGACTAAGGGACAAGAAAGGGGGGACCACTGAGCACTGCCGGACTTTGCCTCCACAGACAGGCCGAGCTCCGAGGCCAGCTCTCGCCCTCCTTTCAGAGGCGAGCGCTGATGCCGGACCTCACGCCCTTCGTTGGCCTGAGCTCCGATAACTGCCGGACTCCGCCTCCACAGCCAGGCCGAGCTCCGAGGCCAGCCCTCGCCATCCTTTCAGAGGCGAGCACTGATACCGGACCTCACGCCCTTCGTTGGCCTGAGCTCCGATGACTTCTGGACTCCGCCCTCACAGCTGGGCCGAGCTTTGAGGCCAGCCCTTGCCCTCCTTTCACAGGCGAGCGCTGATGCCGGACCTCACGCCCTTCGCTGGCCTGAGCTCCAATGACTTTCGGACCTCCGCCCCCACAGCTGGGCCGAGCTCCGATGCCAGCCCTCGCCCTCCTTTCATAGGCGAGCGCTGATGCCGGACCTCACGCCCTTCGATGGCCTGAGCTCCGATGACTTCCGGACCTCCGCCCCCACAGCTGGGCCGAGCTCCGATGCCAGCCCTCGCCCTCCTTTCAGAGGCGAGCGCTGATGCCGAATCTCACGCCCTTCGCTGGCCTGAGCTTCGATGACCTCCGGACCTCACGCCCTTTGCTGGCCTGAGCTCCGATGACTTCTGGACCTCCGCCCCCGCAGCTAGGCCGAGCTCCGAGGCCAGCCCTCGCCTCCTTTCAGAGGCGAGCGTTGATGCTGGACCTCACGCCCTTCGCTGGCCTGAGCTCCGATGACTTCCGGACCTCCGCCCTCCACAGCTGGGCCGAGCTCCGAGGCCAGCCCTCACCCTCCTTTCAGAGGCGAGCGCTGATGCCGGACCTCACGCCCTTCGCTGGCCTGAGCTCCGATGACCTCCGGACCCCACACCCTTCGCTGGCCTGAGCTCCGATGACTTCCGGACCTCCGCCCTCGCAGCTGGGCCGATCTCCGAGGCCAGCCCTCGCCCTCCTTTCAGTGGCGAGCGCTGATGCCGGACCTCACGCCCTTCGCTGGCCTGAGCTCCGATGACCTCCGGACCTCACGCCCTTCGCTGGCCTGAGCTCTGATGACTTCCGGACCTCCGCCCCCGCAGCTGGGCCGAGCTCCGTGGCCAGCCCTCGCCCTCCTTTCAGAGGCGAGCGCTGATGCCGGACCTCACGCCCTTCGTTGGCCTGAGCTCCGATGACTTCCGGAGCTCCGCCCCCACAGCTGGGCCGAGCTCCGATGCCAGCCCTCGCCCTCCTTTTAGAGGCGAGCCCTGATGCCGGACCTCACGCCCTTCGTGGGCCTGAGCTCCGATGACTTCCCGGACCATCCCTCTTCTCAGAGGCGAGCTCCGAAGCCGGACCTCCCCCTTTCACAAGGGCTGAGCTCCGATGCCAGGCTTCACCCTCTCCTCAGAGGCTGAACTCCGAGGCCGTCAAGACCCTGCCAGCACAGGGAGTACTCAAGACAAGAAAGTGCGCGGGTAGGAGAAGGCCCACCTCGGGCTCGTTACCTCCCCCGAGGTGAGCCCGGGGGCCACTGTCGGTACCCTCAATACCGGGTACCCCCGCGCACAGGGTAAAACTTCCTAAGGACCTCGCTCCCTCTGCAGGGGCGAGGTTTGAAGGCGCCACGTGTCCAGCGGGGCCGGAGCTCGTCTCCCCACGGAGGATAGCTCCTGGCCTGCCGCGTGGCCCAGGAGGCCGGACCTCGCCCCCTCCGCAACGGCGAGCTCCGAAGGCACCACGTGTCCGGCAGGGCCGAGGCTCTCCTCTCCTCAAAGGATAGCTCCGAGCCTGCCACGTGGCCCGGAAGACCGGACCTCGCCCCCTCCGCGGGGGTGAGCTCCGAAGGCTCCATGTGTCCAGCGGAGCCGGAGCTCCCCCCCTCCTCAGAGGAGAGCTCCGGGTCCGACACGTGGCCAGTAGAACAGTGCTGCCGACCGGCGCGGTAGGAAGCGGGAGTAAAGGCGCGCAATGCCTTTACCGTACAAAGCATTCAAGATCCGCGCCTTTCCGAGACAAAGAGGCGCAGCGCACGCCTGTCAGGAGGCGCTGTGACCAGTCACAGTCAGGACAGGCGTACAGTGTCTGAAGCTGCAGGCCATTGAAGGCAGCGACAAGACCGAACAAGACATGCCCTGTCGCCCCTGCCATCGCCAACGACTACACACTACACTTAGCCTGCGGCATGGGTAGGGCGGCAGGACGAGGACTTCGACGCTAGCGCCAAGATATAATAGCTGGTAGGAAATCACCCCGAGGCCACCTGTCGGGTCTCGGGCCCCCCTTGTAAGCCACTCGAGCCTTGGACTATAAAAGGCTCAGGTAGGCAACGTTAGCAAGGGTTCGAACGTTGTTGGTTCGAACTCTGTTGGTTCGCACTCCCGCAACTCATACGCTAGGCATAACACATCCTCAAGCTTAGGACTCCGGTTCTGAGCAACAAGCAATACAGCGAGCTCCTCAGCTCGCCGTGGACGTAGGGTTTTACGCTCCGGCGGCCTGAACCACGTAAAACTCGTCGTGTCAAGCTCCTCCTTAACTCGTCCCTACGCTCAAGCTCTCCGCAAGTGACTAGCCCCTCCGAAAAAGAACCTCCGCGGGCTGCCCAGTGCAGGTCCGGGGGAAGTGTCGACCACACACTTCGACAACGCTCGTCGGTAAAGCCTTCCGGCATGGCTTCTACTGGCCGACAACACTCCAGGATGCCGTCAAGCTGGTCGAGAGCTGCAAGGCGTGCCAGTTCCACGCCAAGCAGATCCACACACCGACTCAGGCGGTTCAGATGATCCCTCCCTCGTGGCCGTTCGCCGTACGGGGGTTGGACATCCTAGGACCATTCCCAAAGCCGTTGGGGGATTCCGGTACCTCTACGTCGCCATCGACAAGTTCACCAAGTGGCCAGAAGCCACACCCGTCGTCACCATCAACAAGCAATCCGCAGTAAAGTTCATCAAGTCGATCGTCTGCCGGTTCGGGGTCCCGAACAGAATCATCACCAACAACGGGACCCAGTTCACCAGCGCAGCGTTCCAAAAATACTGTGAAGACCTCGGCATCCAGGTGTGCTATGCCTCCGTTGCTCACCCAAAGAGCAATGGGCAAGTTGAGAGGGCCAACGCCGAGATTCTTCGGGGCCTCAAGACTCGCACCTATGCCGGCTTGAAGAAACATGGTGCCAAGTGGGTGGATGAGATTCCGAGCACACTATGGGCTAACCGGACATCCCAGAGCCGGGCCACCGGAGAGACACCCTTCTTCATGGTATATGGGGCTGAGGCCGTGCTTCCCCCAGAGATCACCATGGGGTCCCTCCATGTCCGAGCTTACGACGAAGCCACGCAGGACAACCTCCAGCGTGAAGACATCTACCTTGTCGACGAGGCTCGATTACATGCAGCTCTTCGCAACGCACGGTACCGACAAGCGTTTCGGCGCTACCACCAATGGTCTGTGCGTGTTCGAGAGCTGCAGGAAGGCAACCTGGTGTTGCGGCGCATACTCTCTCGCGAAGGGACCGACAAACTCTCCCCCAGCTAGGAAGGTCCCTTTCGAGTCACGAAAGTTTGCCGCCCCGGGTGTGTACGCCTTTCCACCGAGGATGGGGATCCGCTCCCGAACCCTTGGAACATAGAACACCTCCTTAAGTTCTACCCCTAGAGCAATAATAGGACAATCCCTTCTTTCTGTAATAGATTCCATAGAGTCCAGGAACAGCGCTCGGAGCAGCTAAGTCTCAGGGGACGGTCCAGGACTACGTTTAGCTTGGCCTGGTTCTGACCCTAAGCACGTAGAGTCTTGCTTCCCTTCTTAAATGGGGCGGGTTGTTGCCTCCATGTTTAGCCTGCCTTCCTCCTATGGAAATTTATATGGAAAGAAACCTATCCTGCTTTGCTCTTCGCTTGTGCTCATTTAAATTACGTATTAATTTTTATGACCGCACTTCCTATGTATGCTCACCATGCACTCAGCTTCCTTTTCCCATTCTCACCCCTAGTCGGCATTTGTTATCCTACCGAAGACGGTCGCGTTTGAGGCACCTGCCGATGGCCAGGGGGCCTCGAGCCCCTGGCACTTCGCGCACTGAAGTTCCCAAGCCCCGTATACCGGATCAGAATCGTAAGCCAAATAATACTATGAGATAGGGAAGGGGGAGCCCCAAGGAGAATTACGTTTCCCTTACTTGTGTGCAGGACCTCCCGGCCTTAGCTCCCCGCGGGAGTATGGTAGGAGCGCCCAAACAATTGGCCACACCTACCAGGGGGCCACTACGGGACCGCGCAAGACCGGAGCTCCAATGCAAGATCAAAGGATCCGGACCTCGCCCCCTCCGTAGGGGTGGGCTCCGGAGGCCCCACGTGTCCGGCGGGGCCAGAGCCCCCCTCTCCGCAGAAGGTAGCTCTGGGCCCGCCACATGGCCGGCACAGCCAGGCCTCGCCCCCTACGTAGGGGTGAGCTCCGAAGGCCCCACGTGCCCCGCGGGGTCGGACCTCCATCTTCTCAGAGGAGGGCTCCGGGCCTGCCACATGGCCGGCGGATATGGACCTCCCCGTTCTCACGAGGCGAGCTCCGAAGATCTCTTGGGCCCTTAATACAATAAGGACCCGAGGAAGGTGTCTGTACAAGACTTCAAGGTTGGTGAAGACCTCTGAGTACCTTGCAGAGCTAAGGACTCAGCCAGGCCAAGCCAAGGAGAATATAAAAATATACAGACACGGAAAATAACAAGAGTCTATTCATTCAAAGCTCCATGAGCTGGACTACAGACTCAACAAAAAAGGAGGAGAGATACAGGGCCTTTTTGGCCACGGGGGCGGCTTCCTAAGAGTCCCCGGACTCCCGCTGGAACCTAGAGGCCACGAGGGCGGCCATGTCCCCGACCTCGGCCCTGGCAGCTTCCTCCCGCTCGACGGCGGGGCCTAGTCGCACTGGCTCCAGAGAAAAGGAAGGATCTTGGCTCCGGAAACACGCCAGCACATGCGTGGCGACCTCCTTCGCCAGGCCTCGTCCCTCCACCTCAAGCTCGTCGGCGATCAGCGCTTTGAGCCTGCCCAGCTTGGCACCGATGGACTCAAGCGCCGGGATTGCCCCAGACACCTCCTGCGATGGAGCCTCCGTCCGCACCGGGTTGAAACCGAGGGGAACCAAGGCGGACCCCGCCTTAGTAACAAAGCTCCAGACCGCCCGGGCCTCGACAGACCACGAAGCCTGGAGCTTCTCCACCTCTTGGCGGGCCGCCAGCTCGTGATCCAGCGCCGCCTGGTGCTCCCGGGAGGATTGCTCCTCCCTCACGGCAGCAGCCGACTCGTGGAGCTCCAGCTCCTCGGCCCGAGCCCTCAGCTCGCCCTCTCTGGCCTCCAGCCGTGCGGTGACCTTCTCCTCCTCAGCCGCCACGACACGCTCCCGATCTGCGACGGCGCACTCTCGGCGAGCTACCTGCAGCCGCAACTCCTCCACGACAGTAGAGCGCGCTTCGACCCTGGCCTGAGCTTCGCGGAAAGTAGCGCGGAGCCGCCGGGTCTCTGAGCCCAGGCGGTTGACGACCCTCTTCTGAGCGTCGAGCAGCGCCCCCATGGCATCAAGCCTCGGCTGCCTCGAGTCAAGCTCTGCCTTAGCCTCTTGGGTCCGCTGCTTCAGGAGATGCTCCCAGCTAAGGAGGCGCTCCCTCTCTCCAGCTAGCACCTCCCGCTCCCGCTCAAAGGTGGCCTGGACCTGCCGGACGCTAGCCTAAGCATGCCCCAAGGCATCCCATATGGGCAGCGGCGCGGCGGGGGCAGGAGCCGCGCCCCTAACCTCCCCCGTCGCGTCCACGACCGGTGAAGGTGCTGGTGCCTCGGCAGCTGAGGCAAGGCGCTGACCCGGGGGAGGCAGGGGGCCAGCAGCTGCGCCCACAGCAGCCCCTCCAGCCTCAACACCAGACATCCGGGCTGGCGAAGGAGGACGAGCAGGTGCTGCCGCCGCCACCGCGGGGGGTGAACCCGACGGCACAGAAGAAGCCCCCACCGACTTGGGGACCGTCGGAACCACTGCAGTTCCTGGATGCTGCGGCACAGAGCCTCCGCTGGCTGGAGATGGTCGGGCAGCCGGTGAGTCCTTGCTTACAAAAGAAGGTCTCAGGCTAAGAAAGGAGAAAGGAACGCTACTTCTACAAGCGAGAAAGAGCAACACTTACTGGGCGGCGTGAGCGCTCCAACGGGCTTGGAGCCCCGGCCTCTAGGCCGGGGCAGAACCGCCAGGACCTGTAGCCGGAACGCTCGCTGGATGTGGCGTCTGAGCCCCCGGCACACTCCTGGGCGTCGCCCCACCAGCGTCCTTCCTGGAAGCCCCCCTCGCCTGAGGAAGGGTAGCGGGACGCCTAGGGCTCCTCGGACCGCCGCTGTCCGAGAAGAGACCCGGTGGAGTGGGAGACCCTGGGTCTCTTTGGGTCGCAACCCGATGAACCAACGCCTCCGGGAGATGGGCGCAAGGGTACCCCGGCCCCCTGGCTCGGTGCAAGCGACGCCCTCGGAGGAGACCGGGCACGTTTCTTCTCTGATTGCCCGGGGGCCGGCTCCTTTCCCTTCCCCTTGTCGACGGTCTGAACCCTGTCAGCCCTCGGTGCGGGTTGGACAGCGACAGACGCCTCGCGCTCTATCCCAGAGCGCTCGACCCCGGGAATCGAGATCCCCCGAAAGGCATCCCCAACCTGACGAACGACGATCCCAATGTCGTCAAGATTCGGCATCTTCCGCAGCAACTCTGCCCTCCTCTGTGGTTCCAAGAAGAGGGGAGTGCGAGAGGCCGGGAAGGTGAGGTCGTCACCGGTGACGTAGTCGCTGCTCACCTTGGCCACCATCTCGTACACCTCTTCATTAGAAGGATCGGAGCCGAGACCCCTCTCCAGCCTAGTGCAGTCGAGCTCGTCGGTGTAGTACCACATCGGGCGGTTGCGTTGCTGCAAGGGCGCAATACGGCGCGACAAGAAATCCACCAGCACCATCAGGGACGTCAGCCCCTTGTTGGCCAGGAACCGGATCCGCTCCAAGACCGGTGCGTACTCCTGCTCCAGCTCCGGGATCTCCTCCCAGAAGCGGCGTTCGGTGGTCGGGCCGGTAGTTGGGAGCTGCAGGCGATCATGCTCGTCGGTCTGCACGATCACCTAGTTTCCCCTCCAATTTTCCCACCTCGACGCACCGAAAGGTAGAAGGTACCCAGAGGCCTTCGGATCCTTGCAGCGATGCTGGAACTAGTACGCCCCCAGCTGGGTCTTCGAACTGCACCCGGTCGTCCGCAACACGAAGAAGTAGTGGAAGAGCGTCACTGAAGCGTGCACCCCCACGAACATCTCGTAGAAATGGACGAAGACGGCGGCCATCGCGAAGGAGTTGGGGGAAAGGTGGTGGAGCTGGAGACCGTACGTCTCCAACAGCGTGACGAAGAAGGAAGAAATTGGCGGGACAAACCCCACCATGGCGTAGGCAGTGAAGAAGATAATTTCCCCCTTCTCCAGGAGCAGGGGGAGAGATCCCTGGCGGAGCCGGCACTTCTGCTCCTCCACGTGCCTGCCCAGCAGCCTGCGCACTGACCCGAGCTCGGCCGACTGAGCGAGACGCGACGGAGGAAGGTTGGAAGCCATGGCAGGAGGAAGCTCAAGGACAGGGAGGACAAGGGTGCAAGAACTCAAGGAAGATGCAAGCGCTGGGAAGTGCGAAGGGAAGCCGCGATGCGGGTAAGATCTCTTTTTAAACTTCCCAGGCGCGATTCAAAGCGATTCGAAACTCTTTGAATACGCCGCTTGGACAACCGCTTCGGCTCCAAGACCAAGCGTCGATGACAAGTGGACCCAAGCTGTCCAGCTAAAGCGGTGGGCCAAGGAGTCAGTCTCTCAAGGAGACGGGCCGGCAAGACACTTCGGCGGTTCCCGAAAAGGCACTGCGACGTGCAGAAGTGGCAACCTTAGGAACCACCGCAGTAAAAGCAGCCATCAAGTGGGGCACACACTCCCACGATCCCGCGACTGTTCGTGCTCCGACAACGGTCAATGCGGGTCTTAGAGAAGGTGCGCGGAATGGAAGAGACGGGGGCCCGACCTCGGGCTCGCCATCTCCCCCGAGATGGGCCCGGGGGCCACTGTCGGTACCCACAATACGGGGTACCCCCGCGCACAGGGGAAAATGCCTAAGGACCTCGCCCTTCTCCGCAGGGAGAGCTTCGAAGGCGCCATGTGTCCAGCGGGGCCGGACCTCCCTCTCCTCAGAGGAGAGCTCCGGACCCACCACGTGGCCAACTGAGTTGGACCTCCCCCCTCCGCAGGGAGAGCTCCGGAGGCTCCACGTGTCCAACGGGGCCGAACCTCCCTCTCCTCAGAGGAGAGCTCCGGGCCCCGCCACGTGGCCAACTGAGCTGGACCTCCCCCTTCGCGGGGAGAGCTCCGGAGGCTCCACGTGTCGAGTGGGGCCAGACCTCCCTCTCCTCAAAGGAGAGCTCTCGGCCCGCCACGTGGCCAGCAGAAGCCAGACCTCCCCCCTCCGCGGGGAGAGCTCCGAAGGCTCCACGTGACCCGTGGTGCCGGATCTCCCTCTCCTCAGAGGAGAGCTCCGGGCCCGCCACGTGGTCAGCGGAACAGCGCTACCTGCCCCACCCGGTAGGCAGCAAGAATAAAGACGTGCCATACCTTGCCCGTACAAGGTATTCAAGACTCGCGCCTTCCCAAGGCACGGAGACGCGGAGCACGCCTCTGTCAGGTGCCGTTGCGCCCAATCACATCGCAGTGAAGTCTGGCGCCCCGCGTCAGAGCCTGCACGCCAATAAACACAACGACAAGACATCCCCTGCCGCCCCTGCCATCATCAACCACTACGACTAGCTTGCGGCATGGGCAGGGCGGCAGAACAAAGACTCGGAAGCCCTTGCCACAGACAACTACCGGCGTAACTGCAGATACGGTGGATGGCAGGCAATCTCCCCGGGACCACCTGTCGGGTCCCGGGCCCACCTTGTAAGCCGCTCGAGCCTTGAACTATAAAAGGCTCGGGTAGGCAACGTTAGCAAGGGTTCGCCTCTTACACACTCTTGCACCCTAGCCGTTGGCACTTCAGCCATCCGACATCTTACACCCTCAAGCTCAGGACTCCGGTTCTGGGCAGCAAGCAATACAGCGAGCAACTCTGCTCACCGTGGACGTAGGGTTTTACGCTCCGGCGGCCTGAACCACGTAAAAATCCCCGTGTCAAGCTTCTCCCTCAATCGTCCCTAACGCTGAACCTCTCCGTGAGTGACTAGCCCCACCGAAAAAGAACCTCCGCGGGCTGCCCACAGCAGGCCCGGGGAAGTGTGGGCTACACACTTCGATAGTGACGATTCTACTTTATGCTCGCAGAAATTCATCGAAACCCGGCTTCGTAGGATTCTGATGCGATTTGTAGCGCCGTGATATCTCGATCTAGGTGTTGAATGATCGGTTTCCGACGAGCTTGGTGGATCGGCTTCGGCTCCTGCATATATACTCAATGAAGGATCCGCTTCGTGCGATGGGTTTGGGGCATATGTTTTACAAACAAGTGTTTTTTTATCTACACACCTATGGAGGAGGTAATTAAAAAAACAATGCTTTATGATCATTTACATTTTTGCACCTAACTTATTTTTGCATTTTAGTCGCGCCTAATAAATATATATCCTAACCAGGAGTGAGTATGATTTACGGTACACGCTACAAGGACCATTAAGCAATTTGCGACATAGCATTCACAAGGCAAACAGAAAAATCTGTTGGGATTCGAACCAAACGTGGGGATACTGGGCGCTTTGATTCCGTGTTTTGGCTTTGTAAGAAAAGATGGGAAGTTCTGGGTTCACATTCCGACGCAAGCAACTGCGAGCAGCGACCGAAGGAGAAAGCCCAGCGAGTAACTGCAAGCGCACGACCGCGTGTTGAACCCCGAAATTCCCCTCCCCTTCCGCGCCATGTCGGCGTCGGCGGACGGCCTCCTCGCGCTGGCCGACGAGGCCGAGCGCCGGCGCGACTCCTCGGCCGCCGCCTCCTGCCTCGAGGCCGCGCTCCGCGCGCCCTACGCTGCGGGGCTCCTCCCGCTCGCCGAGGCCCGCGCGCGGCTCCGCCTCGCCTCCCTCCTCCTCGGCCGCCATGGTGGCGCCCCCCGCCCCGGCGCTGCACCCGCCGCCAAGGCGCACCTGGAGCGCGCGCTCCTCCTCCTCTCCCCTCTTCCCTCCGCGCCGCCGCGGCTCAAGCTGCTGGCCCACTCCTACCTCGCCACCGCCTACGCGGTCCTCGGCGCCGTCCCGTCGCAGAAGCACGTGCTCCGCCGGGGGATCGGCCTCCTCGCCTCCGCCTCCTCGTCGGGGCTCCTCCAGCGCGCCCAGGCGCTGCTCTGGACCTGCAACTTCCAGGCTCAGCTCGCGTCCGCGCTCGCCATCGACGGGGACCCCGCATCCGCGCTCTCCGCACTATCTGCCGGGGCCGCCGCCGCCGCCGAACTCGGCAGCCCCCAGCTCCAGCTCTTCTTCGCTGCCACCGAGCTCCACGTGAACCTCCTCTGCTGGGAAGACAACTCTGCGGTCGAGGCCGCCGTTGCCCGCGTAACTCAGCTCTGGGACGTGCTCCCCACCGACCAGGTACCTGTCACTGATTACAATTCCCTTCTGGTGCTGGGTTAAAGTTCCCTTACAATGATTGGTTGCCCGAATTAGCAGCCTAAAGATGCATTCTGACTGATTTGGTCGCAGAAGGACCACTGGGCTGGGCTCTTCTTCTACATGGAGCTGCTGCACACATTTTACCTACTCAGGATCTGTGACTACAAGTCCGCTTCTCAGCGCGTTGAGCGACTTGACATAGCTGTCAAGGGTGAGATGCAGAGGGGTCGGCGTGTTAAGGAGCTTGCTAATGATCTCAGCGCAGTGGAGAAGACCCTAGGGAAGCCTGGATTGAAGGAGCGGGAGAGGTCAGCGCTGGCGCACAAGCAGAGGCAGCTGAAGGGTCAGCTGCGCTCGTTGTGCGGTCATGACTCATCAAATGATGTGCTGGATTATGGGGATAAGTTGCTTTTGGCGCCACCGCCAATGCATGGGGAGTGGCTCCCACGGACTGCAGTTTTTGTGCTCGTGGATCTCATGGTTGTCATGGTCGGTCGTCCAAAGGGTATATTTAAGGAGTGTGGAAAAAGAATCAAGTCAGGAATTCAGCTCATCCATGGTATGTGCTGTAAAAAACTATATAATTTGTTGTATTTCTTCTAGGAACAACAAATTTTTATCTTACTAGGCATGCTTAGGACTAGATGTGGCAAATTTACAAGCACACATATGATATAATAGCCGTTTCTAATAGATCCTACTTCAAGGCCGACATATCCAGCCGTTCATTTAGTTCAGGACTAAATTTATCTATGATTTACTTCGCGTGGTCATACATATATGAACTAATGGTGAATAATGAACTACTAATTTAGTATTTGCACTTATTTATCGTGATGCCTTGGTACCATACAAGTTTCTCCATTTATATTGCTATCGCTGCGCTTGTGAACCAGTGAGCACTTTCGTCACTTCTACCCATTCACTTCCACATGTTTGAAGCTGCCAACACATGCTTCAAGTTGTTTTCTCTTTACTTACCTGATTGAGAAATTAATAAATAAAAAGCTTGCCCATCTATGAAATTGTGTTCACCATTTCTGCATAGAATAGAGAACTTGTGGGGTGATACCTGTGAGGATGAGATTGTCGGCTCTGACATAAACACTGATGTTTTTTTTCTTGTGTTTCAAGATTGGTTAATTGAGTTCATCATCATGATCAGGGTTTGTGAGATCTAGGGCCAGTATTATTATTATTATCACGGGTAAATGAAATTCAGCTTTGATATGCTGTATCACTGCATGATCATTTGTCAGTTCAAAGTGACAATGCCAAATTCAGCTTGGTGTCAGTCTCATTGGTTTGGCATCAGGTAGATCAAGTTTGAAACACTCTGACTGTATCACTTATGATGGATTCAGAGAACTGTGACATTTTCTAGATGGGTGGACACAGAATGTGAAATTAACATCTAGTTCGATGTAAAACATATGCTTTACCTTGCTTGAGTTCAAAGTTTAAGCACTGAATCACATGTATAATCGTCAAGTCCTACCTCTTTTTATGTCCCCGTACCCATTTGACAAGACATATTTTGCCTTCAGAAAACATAAGGACAATCTTGTAAATTCTGGTCATTTTGTCCATGTACACCGAATCAAGAATTCCATGCTGTAAGGAGGAAATAGAGAACCATGTGTTGGCAGTGAAGGTCTTATAATTCACTAGATCTAGTGGGAGTTGCATGGTTGAAGGGTACTGTTACAGGACACGTGAAATGTGATTGCTGCCAGAGTGCACAGGGTGATGGTGGTCAGCGGTCACTCGCACCTGGTGCTGAGCTTGATCAATGATGGTGCATCACCTGTTTCTAAAATGTCGTGCTGTTGATCATTCTGGAGTTGCTAGTCATGAGTTGTTCTAATGTAGTTATTTTCCAGTTTATTATCAGGATCATTAATGTCTGTGTATATGGTGTTCCAACTCAGTAGCTTGCTCTTTCCTGCTCTTTTTTAGTGCCGTTAAGTTCTCCATACATACTAAAAACACAGGTGATGAAAAAAATATCAGGAATAGAATGCGGCACCAGGCTGCTGCTCTGTTGGAACATTTCCTTTAAAATGCTAAACCAAAGTAGTCATTGGTCATTGGAATAGAAAAACTGAGCATGGTACATAGTCCAGGGAATTTATTGCATTTCAAATCTTTTGAATGTTATAATCTAGGTTGAATTATTTTCCTGTGCATGTAAAGCTGAAATTCCATAGAAGCTTGTTTATGTTTTTTTTTTACTTAACGGGTACTCATTTTTTTCCACAGATGAACTCTTGAACCTTGGTATTGTGGATGGTGTGACAGGTAAACAGTTCTCGTTAAGACATGCTACCCACCTTTCTATCGTTGCAATTTTCTTTCCATATTTTAGATCTCATTTGTGCATTGCCCTGATGGGTTCAGCGTGAAGCTTGTGATGTAAGAATTCCTAACATTGTTTCCATTTACATAAGCTATAAATTTTGGATTCTGCTAGGATTAGGCTCATGGGAGTTGATTTTCCAATTTGTGTCGTTAGATTGTGTCTCCTAGTATTTCTATTTGATGGCATCCTACAATGTGTGGGAGCCTTCGGCACTGGGTACACCCTTTTCCCTCATTCATCCGATGCTCCTTCCATTTCTTTCAGCCCTTCCCCCCTTTACATTTTGATGAAACAATGGAATGAACGCCAGGCCTGCTCGACTCGCCTAGAGCGATCCTGGCGGCCACTTGGGACGGTGGAGGTGGAGGCGATGGACTGGCCGAGGTCAAGTATGCCGATATTAGCCTCCCACTCCCAGACCCTGACCTCCTGCTCCATCTTGTACCTGCCCATCCCCTCCACCTCTAGCGGTAACACCTGGCTGTTTGGTTCCACCGCCATGGAGGGGTTCTTCGGCGGCGCCACGACGGTTCCATGGGTGTGGCGGTGGCCATAGTCTGGGGGACGGTCGCCGATGGGTTCTTGCGGGGGAGAATGGTGGGGTTTCCTGTTTCTCCGAGGCAGCAGGGTTTGGCAAGGAGGGAGGGGTAAGGGTTCTCGAGGAATTGCTTTAAAGGAGGGAGCAGCGGGCAATGTATTTAAGTCGCCTAATCGACCCTAGTCGCCTAAGGGCCGACTAGATCGATTAGTCGTCGACTAGGGCGATTAGTCGACCCCTAGTCGTCCTCCAAGTCGTCCTGATTTTTCTTTAGAAGTTTCTAGTCGATACTATATATATATATATATATATATATATATATATATATATATATCAACACATACATGCAAATATACTCACATTATGGAATTAGAACTTTAGGCCAGCAACATTAGAACTTTAGGTTCAACAACATTAGAAACAAAGACGGCAAAATTTTCTGGAAACAGTTTAGATCAGCAACAGTTCAGTCAATAAAAACAGCAATAGCTAAATAGAGACAAACATCAGCAATTAAGTTCAGTTCAGACAATTAAAAATAGCAACGGCTAAATAAAACAGACAAACTGCAACAATTAAGTTTAGTTCAGTAATTAAGTTCAATTCGGACAACAAAAAACAACAAAAGCTAAATAAAAGAGACAAACATTAGCAATTAAGTTCAGTTCTGATCGCCCTGATCGAGTCGAACACCCTGATCGTGCCCTAGTGAGCGACTAATCGCAATTAGTCGGACGACTTGAAAACAATGGCAGTGGGGAATGGGGGAACGGGAAGTCGCAAGCCTGACGGTCAGAGGAGGTGCAGCGGCTACTCCATGGTATAGTGAATGAAATCAGATAATTACTAATGATGTGGCGCTTGAGGAAGTGTGGTGGTAACTGGTGTCATGGCGCTCGAGGTGCGGTGGATGGTGGTGATGGTGAGCTAGGTACTTACGCAGCTGTTTGCTGCCATGGTCGCCAGCATTTACCAGGCGGCGCCTCGCCGCCTAGCTGTCCAGGCGCTCCAGCGTGGACGCCATGGCCGGTCGACTCACCTAGCTCGCTGACTGGCCGCCGCCGCCCGCCTGCCCCCTAGCGCCGTCGCAGCCCACCCCCTAGCGACACCGTTGCCGCCCGCCGCCTCGCTGCACCCGCCACCAGTGGAGAAGATAGAGAGGGTGAGGGAGAAAATGATTAGGGTTAGGGGATGGGTCAGGATAGGTTTTTATATAATCCAATCTAAAATGAGGACAGATCCGAGGGTCACATTGCTCGCTGGTTGGGTGGGTCCAACTGAGAGCTGGTCGAGTGGGGATGCTGGAGAAGGGTTGGTTTTGCTACAATAATAGGGGGGGGGGGAGCCATGCGCGAGGAGCACGTCGGCTGCTGAACTGGTGAGCGCTTAAGTGTCGCCTAGTGGCATATGGTCATCTTTTTCTCAGCTAATCAGATCTGGCATGATAGTGATTGAGCCATTAAATGTGAACAAAAGAGCTATTTGTTTCCTATTCTCTTGGAAGTACCATACTGTCTGTTATTTCAGTTAAAGGCTTAAAGCTTCTATCATTGGGCATCTGTTTCGTACCTTACAGAAGAAATGAATCTTACAGATTGAGACCAACTTGCTCTGTTATTGTTTGCCTGTTCCATTTGCCTTTTCTGATTTGTGTTTAGTTCATTGTGTACCTGCCATGTTAAGCAGAGGCAAACTTGGAACACTCAACAATATGGACGGCTGGGCTATACTTGATGCTTTTACTTCAGTTTCTGGAAAACAAGATTGCTGTGGAACTCACTAGATCAGAATTTGTTGAAGCCCAAGAGGTAAATACAGAAGCATGTTTGTATATAACTACTTCTATGCTTTCTGTTCTCATGTATAATCATTGGTTTTTTTCTTGAATACTGTTATGTTCTATGTACGCTAGACCACTACTTTTAGTGAGCTTAAAAGTTCCTTAGAGTTTACTATGCTGCAATCGTATTCGACGGACCATCTCTGTGATTTGCTTTTTGAGGGTGCATGTTCATTTCTTATGTGTGCACCTGTAGTGCCAATTCATTTACTGCAAATTATCACATGGCATCATGGTCAAATTTAGTCTCATCCAATATCTCACACTTCTGGCCTATTGAATTGAACTTCTGGTTGTTAGCTAATATTTTTCTTCCACCTGGTCGCATTTCTATAGGCTTTAGCTCAGATGAAAAACTGGTTTACTCGTTTCCCAACAATTCTCCAAGGCTCTGAAAGTACCATTGAAATGTTAAGGGGACAATATGCACATTCTGTTGGCTGCTTTGATGAGGCTGCTTTCCACTTCCTTGAGGCGATGAAGGTACGCATTTTGAAAGAGCAGTGTCATCCTGCAATGCATGACAGCATACTTCATATATTTTTCATATCCGATTCGTCCTTCGTTTGGCCTATCTTAGATATATCCCTAGATTTCCAAGGCAAAAACATGTAGTTGAAAACTTCAGATTTAGATCTTGCTACGATAAGAAAAGTTAATGAACTGTTCATCTGCATGTGGTTTCAGCTGACAGAGAGCAAATCAATGCAATCAATGTGCCAAGTGTATGCAGCAGTGTCATTCCTCTGTAAGGGTGACGCAGAATCGTCTTCACAGGTACAGTATGGTAATTTTATATTGTATCGTACCTTTGTACCTGTTCTTTCGTGTTTCAAGCTTGCTGACTAGACTAAATATTGCTTGCTGCTTATTCCTCAGGCGCTAGAATTGGTTGGTCCCGCTTATAGAACAATGGACTCATTTGTTGGCGTTCGAGAGAAGACTTGTATCGTTTTTGTTTATGGTCTTCTACTTATGAGACAACATAATCCTCAAGAAGCACGGTAAGTGTACTAATTCAGTCACTTAGTAACTAGTGAACTGTAGAATATTATATATGTTAGGTATTGCATGTGTTGTGTCATTGTGTGATAGCTTTAGGTCCTACATTGCTTCAGAATCCAATTTGTTTCCAATTGTTGTCCTGTCATGTACTAATTTTCTTTATATTCTGAGCATACTCTTAGTACGTCTGCATATCTTAATTTGTATTTTGCAATACTAAATGCTTTTATGTGCTGCAGGAATCGTCTTGCAAGTGGTTTGAGGATAGCACACCAACAGTTGGGTAACATCCAACTAGTTTCCCAGTATTTAACAATACTAGGCACACTAGCACTTCAGCTACATGATGTCGGACAGGCTAGAGAGATCTTGAAGTCATCATTGACGTTAGCTAAGACGCTATATGACATTCCCACACAAATGTGGATCTTGTCAGTATTTACAGGTACATAATAGATGCTATATGGATTTCCCCTGAAAAACATCATGAGAAATAGTGCTGAAGTGCAGCATTGTAATTTTTATCGTGCATGGTCTCATTTCCCTTCATAGGCTTGTTATTTCATCTTGTCATATGCACATTCTTGAATGGAGCTCAATGCAAACTTGTGTTAATTTTTGCAGTTGGTTATTAAATCATGTCATATACTCATGCATGTTTTAAAAGTTGAGATTGATGCAAATTGATGTATGTTTACAGAATTATATAGAGAAGTGGAAGAGAAAAAAAACGAAATGGAGAACGCTGAGTATGAAAAGAAGAAAGAAGATGATCTGCAGAGAAGACTTACCGAGGCTCACTCTCATGCGTTTCACCAGGAACTGGTATGTTTATAGTTGAAATTAAAATGATTGAAGATAATCTTCGCACTCTTGCATTGACTTATAAAAGAAATTACATGTGTTCCTTCAAGTTGGGCGAGTCCATAAACAAGGGCTGTTTTGTGCCTAATTACAAAAAATTGTCTGATGGGTCGCAGAAAGCATTTCGGTTTACTGTTTGATATGCTAAAATATTTGCAAAAATTGCTCGGATGGTTGCGACATTAGGTTCTCTCCGCAGGCAGCAGCAAGCAAGCCTTCCTCTATAGCATCCTGGTGGGAACCTGGCCACCACAACCACAAGCCCACCAGCTTGCCTAGGTACCACTTGTGTCCTCAAGCGTGGTGGTTCCCCTCTTCCCAGCGCTTCAGGGTGTTGAAGTGGGCATTTAATTCTGCTCATACCGATCAACCTAGATTTAGATGCATCTTCATACAAGATACACTACTGTACTGAACATAGTAACACATCCATTAGAAAATATAAAGAAAAAGTTAAGGTCTGGAGTCTGAAGGCATCAGAAAATTCAGTACAAGGAATCTACAAAACGGTTAATTTGGATTGGATGTTTTGTGGACAAGTTCTGATTTTACAGTGTTGAAACCCCCAAAATTGTCAACTTTCTTCTTTACAAACTGTGAAGTCCTATGATAGGATAAGTTACTGCGTTTCAAATTCTTTCCCAAAATCGATTTTCATGGAATGCTATTGTTTGAAACATCAACTGTAAAATTGTTTAATTAGGAAATGTTATCATTGAAGGGCAGGCCTGGCGCAGTGGTAGAGTCTCTCCACTTGTGTCCTGGAGGTCCTGGGTTCGAATCAGCCTCCTTGCAAAATAAGCAAGGGGAAAGCTGGCTAGAAATCCCCTTCCCCAGACTTTACAAAGTGTGGGAGCTTTCAGCACTGGGTATGCCCCCTTTTTTTAGGAAATGTTATCATTGCAAGTCACTAGTTTCTGCTCTAAGTCTTCCAAGCACAAGCATCACCTATAAGATATTTTAACTAGGTGATGTAAATATTTTTTTAATAAATAAAATCTAGATAGTTTTGTTGGGCCTCTCTGCCATCATCTACGAAAACATGTATGGTACCCACCAAATATTCATAATGCAATATGCTAGCATTTGACCTGAGTTCCCTTTTAGGTGGAGAAATCTAGAATCCAGATTCAGTCGCTGCACAACTTTTCGAATATGCAGCCAGAGATGGCTGGGGCAGCAAACGCTGATCTTGACATACCAGAATCTGTGGGGTTGTATTCTCCTCAGCCTTCATCTGTCCAAAGGCTGATCGAGCCTGGCTCAAGGAGGCGCAGTACCAGGAGGCGGCAGTCATGATAAACCTTGACCTGACAGATGATTCCAATGCATTAAAATAGGGGTATTGTAATGCATGTACGTCTTTGTGATTTTAGGTCCTGATTTGTTTATTTATTGTTTCTCCAGTGAACCTTCTAGATTTTCTCTGTAAACGAAACAAGAAAGGAAAAGGGAGGGAACAATTGATTTCCATTGTAAAGATCCATATTTCGGAAAAGCCAAGCAGGTGGACGTACTGGTACTTTAAGCCGAGGGCACCAAAATTTGAATGCTGTACTGAACCCTGACGCCAGATGGGCATCCACCTTGTCCAAACCCAGCGCTTTTATGGTGGATGCGCTCAGGGGTTGATGGGAATGCTCCAGCTTTTCTTGTCATTGCCAAGGAGAAAGAAGCTGACAATCTAACCACGCCACAGATTTTAACATGAATTCAGTATTTGCTACTGGATTACTAATCCTATTTTTCTCGGTTAGTAGTTACCGTATACTGGGCCCATTGACCAATAGCAATGCCTGTCTTTTTCCATTTGTTATGTTAGAACTATAATTGTAGCACAAAATTGAACAGAACATGTCCTAACTTCATCGGTAATAGTTATTGATTATTGCAATACAAATTCCAAATTTATTGTTTCCATGAGAAATTCAGAACTACTGTGGAACCGTGCTTGCCCATTGGAAGTCCTTTCACCGGCCGTGTGGCTGCTTGTTTATCGACAAAGTTATGGGTAGAGCCGGAATCGAGCAACGACCCCGACGTCGACATACACCGACATACACCTGCATCGTCTTGCCGGAGCGCGGTTGCATGCCGGTGAGGTCGTGGATGGAGATTGTTGGTTCGGCAACTCGGTCGGATGGTGCCTCCTCGTAGTCGTCCCGGACGCACCTCGATCACGAACAGCCTATTGCAGTCAGGTTTGTGCTCTTGCGAGGACTTCTCGTGCAGTGGAAGCACATGCCTTTGATGCGTCGCTCCGTTATCTCGCATTTTTGCAAAGAAATTAAACAAATATGGCTAGGTGAAAGGCTGAAAGGAAAGATATAAAAACTCATCGGTGAGAATTCTCCGGAAATGTAACCAACATAAAAAAGAAACTGACAGGGATACAACAAAATTTAGGTAAGAAAAGAAGCAGGCACCAGTTGAGCTGACGCAAGAGACCGATGAAT
The DNA here is from genome assembly GCA_030760725.1 of Neostapfia colusana. Classification (NCBI taxonomy): domain Eukaryota; kingdom Viridiplantae; phylum Streptophyta; class Magnoliopsida; order Poales; family Poaceae; genus Neostapfia; species Neostapfia colusana. The sequence continues at coordinate 54,928,503 of JASWHV010000017.1, forward strand.
TTTGTTGGAACTTGCAAGTGGAATATTTACAATGGCTTGTATGTACAAAGCATTTATGAATTCAGATATACCAGTGGGTAATAAAAAAATATATGGAAGATGAAAGTAACACTTAAAACAAAAATATTTGCTTGGGGTCTTCATATAGGTGCAGTACTTACGAAGGGTAACTTTATTAAACGTAATTGGAAAGTGAGTAAACAGTGTTGCTTTTGTCATCATAAAGGAGACAATCAAACACTTGTTTTTTTACTGTCGGTTCGCTCGTTTTATATTGTCGGTTATCCAAGTAGCTTCTAACTTGTACCCAACATTTCGGCGATTTAGTAGCTTTGGCTATGTAGATACGATATTGTATTTATGATAAGCATTCATCTTTTTTTGTTGATTATCTATCAGGGTATTTTTTTCTCCGTTTATGGTCACCCTTACAGCGCCCAGAATATAAACGCTTGTTCATGAAACTGTGCAGACGGTGGGAGTTAGTGGCCAGACACATCTTTAACCCAGATAGGTGGCAGCATGGCCTGCGGATTATTTAGTTAGTGCTATTAGGCACTGTTACGAGATGAGTTTGTATCGTGTGATGGCGCTTTTCCATATAAATTTTGATGGTTGTGTACATGTTGGTTATGCAGAAGCTGAGTGCGAACTTTTTTGTATCGTCTTGATATTTTTGAGTTTAATAAAGTGTCCTTTATTGAAAAAACATGCTATGACGGAGCCTGGTTGGAGTGACGTTTTTTTAAGAATACCCGAAAACCAAGAGGATGGAACTAATAACTAAACAAACGAGCTCACATTATAGTGGTCCTCATGCTGCAGTAGCATCTCCAATGTCTTGGTTTCTTTCTCCGTAGGAGTGAATTTCATGCCTGATGCTCACATGCTAGTTCCCCGGGTTCTCATTGGTGAACCGACCTATGTTTGTCCCGACCCTCAAGTAGAAAGGCTGGTAGTGAGTACGGCCTTAAAGCACGAGTCAAGACTCGAACTACAAAGGGCGACATCCTCATGTATGAGGGAACTAACTTTCGTGACCTTAATTTCTCAGTTAAGCTCCAGTTGCATTCTTTTTATAAAGAAATGATAGAAAAGATATCACAATTTTATATAGCCAAGCGTATTTGTCATAGGGAGAGTGCAAAGCCAATGACTGGATACTAACTCCCATTTATGGAAAACCTCTCCAAGATTGCAAAGCCAATGACTTAACTTCTCTAGAACAATCACTTAGGAATCCAACAAATTTACGACGGTCAAATTGTTTACGATGGCTAACCCTATAACCGTCGTAAATAAGTTTTTTTACCACGGTCAGGTTCGGCCGTCGTAAATAAAAGCTTGTTTACGACGGTCAAGGTCAGACCGTCGTAAATAGGCACTATATACCCCGCGGGCCCGGGGTCGGCGCGGGCGTGCCGCCACCGCCCCGACCGCTGCCGCCCCCGCTCGCCCCGACCGCCCCCGCCGGTCGCCGCCACCGCACCGGCCCCCGCCGCCGCCCCGGACGCTGCCGCCCGTTGCCTCCGGAGCTCCGGCCTCGCCGCCCGCCGCCTCCGGAGCCCCGGCCTCGCCGCCCCCGGCTTCCCGCGGACCGCCGCAACCTCCGACGCTGCAGCCGTCGCCGAATCAAGTAATTGGTTCCGATTTTAGTTATTTAATAATTTAATTAATTAGTTGTTTAATTGATTTTGATTAGTTCTTTAATTTAGTTAATTTAGTAATTGATTGATTTTAGTTATTTTAGTAATTGGTTCTGATTTTAGGTATTTAATTTAGTTAATTGATTGATTAGTTGTTTAATTGATTGATTAGTTGTTCAATTTAGTCAATTTAGTAATTGAATGATTTTAGTTATTTTAGTAATTGGTTCTGATTTTAGTTATTTAATTTAGTTAATTGATTGATTAGTTGTTTAATTTTGTTAATCTAGTATTGATTGATTTTAGTTATTTTATTTATTTAACTTTTGCTTTACTCCGCGGCCTCGCCGTCCCGGCCCCCTCCACCACCGGCCCCCGCCGTCGCCGCTAGTGTTTTCAAGGCGACACCTAGCTAGGCGGCGCCTAGGCGTCCAGCCACTCGCGCCACCACCGCCGACGCCTCACACCCCCGAGCCCGAGCCCGCCTCTCAGCCCTTCCCTCGAGCTGTCCTCCGCCGCCGCCTCCATCGCCGCCCTCCACCCGCTGTCTACCGCCACCGCCTCCACCGCCAGCCGCCGCCCCCGGCCCCCACCGCCGCCGCGCCCCCGCCCTCGCCCGACTCCGAGCCACCGCTCCGGCACCAGCCCCCGCTGCCCCCCGGCCCCCCGGGCCTCCTCCTGGCCCCCGGACCACGTGCGCTGCCTGCGCCGGTGCGCTGGTGTGCCCCTGACCCTTGCAGCCCACCCCCCCGCCACCGCCGGACTTCACGCCCTCTTCGAGTCATTTTTAATAATTATGTTTTGTTTATTAGTTACTGCGTGAAAATTGTTTGAAAATTGAGTGATAATTATTCGCTTCACGACATTTAGCTATATACACCGTCGTAAGAGCATGCAATATGATAATTTATAGCAGGACATCTATCGAGCCGGGCTTTGAGGTGAATGGCGCCGGTGCGGACGCGAATCACTCGTTGGAACACGACGGTGTACACGAGACATACACGGAGCTTTGAGCACCCATCACTACAGGAATCACGACAATAGACGATGGCCAGATTAATTGACGATGGCCCCATCATCTATAAATTTATTGACGACAGCTGAAATGCACCGTCGTCAATAAAACATTTATTGACGACGGTTGACCTAGAACCGTCGTCTATATGCTCTCGAGCCTTATAGATGATGGTGGACCGTCGATAATAATGGTCCTCGTCAATATGGGCCGTAACCTGGGCCTTTCCGGAACTTATAGACGACGGTTGACCTATACCGTCGTTAATAAATCCTTGTTGATGACGGTGTAAACCAACCGTTGTCTTTAAGGTCCCAATACTCGGGCCACCCCCTCGGTTCTTTCTTTCACTCTCGCCGCCTCCGCCTCCCTCACACGCCACCGACGCCTCCACCGTCGCCGCCGCCGCCGCCGCTGCCGCCGCCGACCGACTTCCGGCAAAGGTACGCCGTGCCCCTCCCTCCCTCCCTCCCTCCCTCCCTCCTCCCTTCTCCGCCCGTGCATCCCGACCCCGCATCCCCCGCGCCGCCCCTCGCTGGCCGCGCGCCGCTCCCCCGGCCCGCCCCTCGCCGGCCGCGCCGCGCCTCCCCCGGGCCGCCCCTCGCCGGCCGCGCCCCGCTCCCCCCGGTCCGCCCCTCACCGGCCGCGCCGCGCCTACCCCGGGACGCCCCTCGCTGGCTGTGCCCCGCTTCCCCCGGGCTGCCCCTCGCCGGCCACGCCCCGCCTCCCCCCGGGCTGCCCCGCGCCGACCGCGCCCCGCCTCCCCCACGGCCGTGCCCCGCCTCCTACCCCGGGCCGCCCCGCCAACAGCCGGCAGCCGCCGCCCCGCTGGCCCCGCCCCAGCGACGCCCCGACCCCCTCCCGCACCGCTGCCCCGCCGCCCCGTCCCCCTCCTGCCCCCTGGCCCCGCCGCCCCTCTTTGCCGCCGGCCTAACCCACCACCCCGTGCCGCCACGGCCCCCCTCCCACCCCGCTGCCCCGCCGCCCCGGCCCACCTCTCGCCCGGCTGCCCCCGCTGCCCCTCTCTGCCGCCACGCCGTCGGCCGCCCCGCCGCCCCTCTCCCCGCCGCTCCTCTCCGGTTGACTATATATAATCTGCCTTAACCAATTGCTAATAGATGACTAGCTAGTGTTAATAACCTGCCTGCCTTAACCAATGAGCTAATGATACTCACTCGGCGACCCTGCTCATGCAACAACCGGGCAGCAGCAGCAGCTAGCAGAGACCTTTGGTTTCGGATTATTAATTTAAACAAAAACAAACAATGGATTGATGGATGGATGGATGCTCTGCCGGGGAACAGCTGCCTTAATTGGCTCGCATACGATCGAGTATGATTAATTAGCGGTACAAAAAGCTATTACTGAGACTGACCCCTCCTCACCTCCTGTCCTGAGGAGAGAGGAGAGAGAGAGAGAGATAGTGTGTGTGTGTGTGTGTGAGCAGGAGGGAGGGACCCTGTGCTGCAAATAACAATATTTCGGGGGGCAAAGCAAAGGTGAGTCAGTTTCCAAGTTGAAAGGATGGGCCGCCTGGGAAAGAAAGAGGGGAGGCAGCTGGCCCCCTCCCCTGGACGGGCTGTAGCGGCATGCCTTGCTCTGCTCTGCTCTGCCCTGCTTAATAAGGGTGCAGGGATGCTCTGCTCCTCCAGCCCTCCTCCTCCTCCTCCTCCTCCTCCTCCTCCTCCTCCTCCTCCTCCTCCTCCTCCTCCTCCTCCTCCTCCTCCTCCTCCTCCTCCTCCTCCTCCTCCTCCTCCTCCACCTCCTAGGGCATACGGCAAGTGAGCCTGCTGGGAATCCAAAGGCTCACCCCCGGCCCCTCTTCACCACAGCTACGGAGCTGCTGCTACAAGTCCCCACCCCACTGGATGGACGATGGTGCTCTCTCTCTCCCTCCCTATGGCGCCCACCAACAGATGCCCGGCAAAGTATTTGCAAAGCTTTCTGAAGTCGTAGCTAGACGATTCAAACCAAACACATTTCATCTTCTGTGTTTTTTTTGATGACATGAAGACAGGCCTCTGTATCCAGTTACATACATATATATGCCGGATGGATCTGTACATGTATGGTGTGGTATGCTCTCTGAAACCTGCTATTGCCACGAAGAAAGAAAGAGAAGAAGAGGTCATCATGCACATGTCTGCAATCACAACGAGTTGGGTAGCTAGCGTCATCTGATGAAGCTGTGCAAAAAAAGGGGCTCGGCTAGCTTGAGCAACAACAGATGAGAAGCCAGTCAGTATCCTCCATCACATGGCAAGGCAACCTTTATTTCTTTCACAGCAGCAACGCTCACGCTACCTATTTCTCGCCCCCAACCCCAACCTCTCTCTCTCATCTCTCTTCACTCCTTCCACCTACTCTACTCTACTCTCGCGAGCAAGCAAGAAAAACCGAGCAGCTGCTGCTTAAAGGGGGAGGAGGAGGAGGTGCAATATCGGAGCAACCGTTGCTGCAGCCTCGTAGCAGCATGCGGGAGGCGCTGGAGAAGGGGGACAAGGAGAAGGCAGCTGCCAAGGACAAGGCCGCCATCGTCCCCAAGGCCGGCGGCGGGGGCGGCGGCAAGAACGGCAAGAGCGGCGGGAGCAAAGGCGGGGCGGCCACGCCCGGGGAGGATACAGCGCGGGCGTGGTCGAGCTCGTCGGCGTACGTCATACCCGAGGAGCCGTCGGCCGTGGTCGAGCTCATCGGCTGGTACATCTACAGCTTCTGCTCCTACTTCATCACCCACCTGCTGCTGCCCGTGCTCTTCCCGGTCATCGTCATGCAGGTCGCCTTCCCCAACTCCGACTTCACGCCGGACCCCAAGTACACCGTCAAGGGCGCCACCTGCTCCGTCCACCTCATGCCATGTAGACGGCGCCCCGACCGACGGTGCCCTCGCCTGCGCCGTGACCGACGGCGCTCCCGCTCAGATGGATCCTGCTGCGACCGACGGCGCCCCGCTCGTATGATCTTCTTTGACTCGCAACATACGTATGACGGCTATAACTGTATATTTTTCCCCTTTTACTTGAAGAACTGCACCGGATAGGGGGGTGTAGTGTTAAATAGACGGCGTTATGCTTTTGAAATAGTAGTTTATTTGTTGTTATTATTTAATATATGGACATAAAGGGGTTTCAGGCCAACCTGGTCTGGCACGGCCCGACCCGACACGACACGCGATATATGCATCGGATGTGGAATTATCATCTAAGACCAACTGTCTTTCTTCTTTTTCTCTCGTTCTTTCCTCTCTCGTAAATGATTTGTCTGCTTTGAAGGTATGCTCTCAAAAATGGCTGAAGACCGCACTTGGATGTATACTGGTTGGAAAAAGGATGGGAGACACTCAGAGGAGTGGTTCACCAATACGAATGGTTTCATAGAACGAGCTTTCTCATTGTCAAACAACAGGAAGGTGCGGTGCCCATGTATGAAATGTCAGAATGCGAAGTGTTTCGACAAAGTGATGTTGACGTATCACTTGTGTGGAAATGGTTTCATGCAACATTATGAGTTGTGGACATTTCACGGCGAGAAACCTTCTCACGTTATAGAAGATCGAGACGAGGATGACAACACTGGGGTCGATAGGATGGACGAGATGCTTGAAGCCATAAATCCTGAATTGATGGAGGATCCTCCTACAACGGAGGTTAAAACGTTTTTCAAGGTTGTCGAAGCTTCTGAACAACCGGTGTATGAACACACCAAAGTCTCGATCCACAGTTTCATGACTAGATTTATGGCAATTAAGTCTAAGTTTTCCTTCTCTAATAACTGCTACAATGAACTCATCAAATTGATCAGTGATGTCCTTCACAGCCTCATAAATTGCCTAAAGATATGTATCAGTCTAAGAAAATGATTTCCGGGCTTGGTATGGACTATGAGAAGATTGATGTGCCCAGACAACTGCATGCTTTTATGGAAAGAGCATGCCAACGAGAACAAGTGTTTAAAATGTGATAAAGTAAGATTTGTTGAAGTTATTAATGATGACGGTACAAAAGTAATGACTGAAGTCGCACAGAAACAGCTTCGCTACTTGCCTATGACACCTAGGTTGAAGCGCTTGTTTCTCTCGAAAAAAACTGCCAGACACATGAGGTGGCACAAAGAAGGTTTACGTGAGAACGACGGAATGATGGTGCACCCGTCTGACGGTGAGGCATGGAAAGCGCTTGACCGCTTCGATCCAGATTTCGCCAATGACGCGAGAAATATTCACATCGGGTTGGCGACAGATGGCTTCTCACCGTTCAGTACAAATGCAACACCGTACTCTTGCTGGCCCGTGTTCGCTATTCCGTACAACTTACCACAATCTCTTTGTATGAAGTACGAGTTCATGTTCCTTTGCCTTATTGTACCTGGACCGGATCATCCCGGTTCACGTTTGAACGTGATGTTGAAGCCGTTGATTGAAGGGTTGAAAATGTTATGGACAGGAATCGAAGCGTACGACTGTTACAAAAAATAGAAATTCAACCATCGAGCTGCATACTTGTGGTTTGTCCATGATTTTCCAGCTTACGGCATGATTTCAGGCTGGAGCACTCATGGTCATTTGACATGTCCGATATGTGCTTCGAACACAGAATGCTTTCGTTTAAATCTGTGACGCCCTCAATTCCACGGAACCGAGAACTAATGCATATGTGTGCCCAGGATGTTCATCACACATACACATACGTTCCACAAACTGAATTCAAATTATATATTACCACGAATAACAGAGTTTATTACAACACTTCATGAGTCTAGGACTCATGCTCACTGCGGAAGTCTTTATTCTAAAGCGGAAGCAATTTAGCTAATGCAGAAGCAAGTCTAAGCCGAAATGGCTCCATCTCTAATCCCTCCACAGGCAAGGTTGAGAACAGATCACACGCCATAATGCCCCACTCGGTCTTCATAGTAGGCTTCTCCCGCTGCTGATGATGAAAATAATAATGCAAGTTTGAGTACAATGATGTACTCAGCAAGTGCGGGAAAAACACATGATATGTAGCTCATAAACAAGGTAGGTATAAAAAGACTTATTTGCAGAAAAGCAGATTTATAAAACCATAATAAAACAGCAACTTAACTTTAGATGTAATCCCAACATGTATTAAATTACCAACATACCTCCATCACTTCCCGTGTTCCATCCGAATATTAACCAATCCCTTATTCATACTCACGAATACCTCCTCGTATTCGCTACCATCTCGCCTTGTAAAACAATCTCATCTCACACCGAGACCAATCTCATGTCATGTCCCAACAGTCATGCAACCATCTCATCACCCAGACTCAACAGTCCCAAATCAACCCATAACCAAACCAATAATCATAGCCAGGAACCTTCCCTATAACCATCCCAATAACCATCCCAATATCCATCCCAACTAATCATGGCAGTTTAGCCAGGTGCTCGTGACCGTAAGCTCAGCTATCATGATAGTTTTAGACTCTACAGAGTGTGCACATCTTTACCCACAAGTTTGTGATTTCGTCACCCGTCGGTGACTGCAGAACCTCCATTATACCAGTACACAACCGTCGGTGTATGGTCAAGAGATCACAAAATAGCCTTTACAAAGGGGTTACTAGATGTATGGACTCACTAAGGTTTCACCGGCAGGCTAGAATCTCCATTTCTCCCACCCACGGGCCCCCTCTTGTGCCATGCAGTTCCCAGGGCAATCCTCACTCAACTCCCGTTCCCCGCGCCTTCCACAGTCCATAACACCCTAGCAACTTACCTAATTACTCAGCTAAGCCGCACCCATACTTGGCCTTGTGGTGGCACTGTTATCCTGGCATGTGCATGCATGAACCGGTCCTTAGATCTACGGCAAGTAAAACCACCATCTCATGCTACCTCATTCACAAACTCAGGCTTGCCTAGATCTCCCTCCGATCCATGTTCATTAACATCATCAGTTTCTCATTATTATTATGAGTGCAGTTAACTAGACACATCTATCTCGCTTCCTAATCCCATAGACTCAGCGAAGCATAAAGCAAAAACCATACCCGACTCATAACCTTCCCAGGCGACAAGGGTGGTTTAACCAATACTAGTGAACTCCTATAAAAAGGCTTCCCATCATGTTTGACTCAGTACGCACACCTTTTCGCAAAACAAAACCGTTTCACCCAAAACATAGGATCAATATGGTCAAGGAGCACTTGCCTTGTTCTTGCGGTTCCAGTTGTTCTTGATTCTCAAAACCTGGTTGCTGCAGTTCGTCGTAGACAGCTCCCTGAGCTTGTCCTGCTAGGTAGGATCACGTGCATACAGGATTCACAGCAATCAATATTTATGCACAAACCTTAATCTAGATGCGAGATGCATATGCATGCTATCTTATGATTAGTTTTATTAGATTGATCTGTACGTGCTTTTGCATGGCCTTGTATGGACAGGGGTGTTCGGATCAAAGGTGGACGTGGCAATGATCTTGTCTTTAGATCAAACTGATCATCAAGTGATCTGCCCACGAGAAGGCTTCTGTTCGAAAGGAATTGAAGAACAGATGCAAAGAGATGAACACAATGATATTGAAGTCCTACCTCTCGTTCTTCTTGACTTCGAGGTCCTCCTCAGACCGCTCGGTTCTCCTCCGATGATCTCCCTTGTTGCGCTTCAGCGATGGTTTGCTCGGTGAGTTAGGGCTAGGGCTCTAAGTCGTCGGCTCAGGAGTCGAAAGAGAAGTTTGTGGTTTCGGCCAGAGGTTTTGGGTTCTATTTATAATCGGGAATAGAAGAGTCCTAATCTGACTGTATCCCGAATAAGAGTCTTATTCAGATCTTTGTTGGATCCTAACATCTCATCATCGTGGAATTTGGATCGGTTTCTGTTGCGTACCGGTATCTTTACGCGTAAAACCTGCTCCAGAACTCGTTACCTCCGTGATGATGAGCTCCGGAAGCTCCACGTGTCCTCCGGGGCCTGGTATCTCCTCGTCCGCAGAGACAAGCTCCGGTTGTGCCGCGTGTCACGAGCGAGACCTCCCCCTTCTTTGGAGGTGAGCTCCGCGCACGCCACGTGTTGGCGCCGGTCTTCCCCCTCTTCCTTCCTCAGGAACATGCCCCGAGGTCGATACGTGTCCGGCAACGACAGACCTCCCGGAGATAAGCTCCGGTGGCGACACGTGTTCGATAGATCCGGACTTCTCTGAGATGGGCTCCGAGATTGACACGTACCCCGCGCGATTGGTCCTCTGGTTTCCGCAAGGACTAGCTCCCAGGATGACACGTGTCTTGCGGAAATGCCTTTGCTTCTTCTGCAGGGGCTAGCTCCGTGGGCAACACGTGTTCCACAGGATCGGACCTCTCCCCTTTGTGGCGACGAGCCCCGAACCTGCCATGTAGCTCTTTCAGCAGCGGACCTCTCTTTACTTCGCAGGGACAAGCTCCGAACACGCCACGTGGCCAGCGGCTGCGGTAAGTTGTCTTCGGCGCTCTCGGAGGGCTTTATTGGCTATTCTTTTGATACTTCTCTCTGTTCCTATTTTTCATTAAAATGTTTCCTCTTCATAGAACATGAACATATGCTGACACCCGAGGCGAGGGTGTCACAAATCTACCCCCCTTAAATTGAATCTCGCCCTCGAGATTCGTTAGTAGGAAATAGATGGGGGAATTCCGCCTTGATATCCTCTTCACGCTCCCATGTGGCCTCAGCTTTGGTGTGATGGCTCCATTGTACCTTGCACCATCGAATCACCTTGTTTCGGGTGACCCTTTCTTTTACGTCCAAGATTCGGACAGGGTGTTCTGTGTATGTCAGGTCTTCTTGAAGTTCAAGCTCTTCCATTGACACCTGTTCCTCTGGTACTCTCAAGCATTTCTTGAGCTGGGATACATGAAAAACGTCATGTACGTCGGAGAGGTGGTTTGGGAGCTCTAGTTGATAGGCTACTTCTCCTCGCTTGTCCAAAATCTTAAATGGTCCGATGTAGCGAGGTGCTAGCTTGCCTTTGATGTTGAAACGTCGTTGGCCTCGGATAGTATACCTTAAGGTATATGAAGTCTCCCACTTCAAAGGTCAACTTCCTACGCCTATTGTCCGCATAGCCTTTCTGTCGTGACTGGGCAGCCCTTAAGTTCTCCCGTATCGTTTGGACCTGCTTTTCAGCTTCTTGTAGTACTTCGGGTCCAAACACCTGGTTCTCTCTAGTCTCGTTCCAGAATAGTGGCGTTCTACACCGTCTACCATATAAGGCTTCGAAAGGCGACATCTTTAAGCTAGCTTGATAGCTGTTATTATAGGAAAACTCGGCATACGGTAAACTCCTATCCCAACTACGCCCACGTTTCAAGGCGCAAGCTCTCAATATGTTCTCTAGAATTTGGTTCGTCCTTTCGGTTTGTCCATCTGTTTGTGGGTGGTAGGCGGAGCTAAAATCCAGTCGTGTACCCATGGTTTTCTGCAGCTTCCTCCAGAATCTAGAGGTAAACTGAGAACCTCGATCTGAGACTATCTTCTTCGGAACTCCGTGACGGCACACGATCTGCTCCATGTACAATTCTGTCAATTGTGCAACGTTATAACTGGTCTTTACCGGAAGAAAATGGGCAGTTTTCGTCAATCGGTCCACAATGACCCAGATGGAGTCGTATCCCGACTGAGTACGTGGTAATCTGACGATGAAGTCCATACTGATGTCCTCCCATTTCCATTCGGGTATCTTCAAAGGTTGCAACAATCCAGCGGGTTTTTGATGTTTGGCCTTTACCCGTTGGCATGTGTCGCATAGGGCAACATATTCGGCTATATCCCTCTTCATACCATCCCACCAATAACAAGTTTTCAAGTCCTTGTACATTTTGGTGCTTCCTGGATGTATGGAATAGAGTGAATCGTGTGCCTCCTTCAATATCATGTCGCGGAGGTGTCTTATGTTCGGCACACAAATCCTCTTCCCTAGCCAAAGCGTACCCTTTCCATCCTCCTTGAAATCCTTCTCTATTCCTTGTCGGATTCTTTCCTTGATCTCCTTGATTTCCTCGTCCGTTGTTTGGCCCTCTCTTATTTCTTGCTCCAATGTGGAGTGGATCTTCATTATCTCCACGTTATTCAAGAATCCGAGGTGTAACCGTTCGAACTCCTTCCGTAGTTCGGGTGGTAGTTCCCGAACCGTGAGTTGGTGACATGCTCCCTTTCTGCTCAATGCGTCCGCTACTACATTGGCCCTCCCGGGGTGGTAGTTGATTCCCACATCATAATCCTTGATGAGTTCTAACCATCGATGTTGCCTCAAATTCAAGTCCATTTGTGTAAATATGTACTTGAAGCTATTATGATCCGTATAGATCTCACATCGATGCCCAAGGATATAATGTCTCTAAATCTTCAATTCATGCACCACTGCTGCTAGCTCCAAGTCGTGCATAGGATAGTTGAGCTCGTGCTTCTTTAATTGTCATGAGGCATAGGCTACCACTTGTCCTTCCTGCATGAGTACACATCTGAGCCCTTGTCTGGATGCGTCACAATATATGTAAAAGCTCTTGCTTTCATCTGGCAATACCAGAACTGGTGCTGTGGTTAGCCTTTTCTTGAGTTCCTCAAAACTTCCTTGGCAGGCTTGGGTCCATTGAAAGACTTTTCCCTTCATTAGCAACTCCGTCATAGGTTTTGCTATTTTAGAGAAGTCTTTAATGAAGCATCGATAGTATCCTGCCATCACAAGGAAACTCCGAATATCCCTCACGCTCTCTGGTTGGTCCCACTTCAGAACATCTCTCACCTTTCCAGGATCAACCGATACCCCTTCTTTGGAGATGATGTGGCCTAGGAAAGATATTTCCTTTAGCCAAAATTGACACTTGTTGAGCTTGGCATACAATTGATGCTCACGCAACTTCTGCAAGGTCAACCTCAGATGTTCTCCATGCTGCTCCTCACTTTTTGAATACACCATAATGTCATCGATGAAAACCATGACAAACTTGTCCAAGTATTCCATAAAAACATTGTTCATGAGGTACATGAAGTATGCGGGTGCATTCGTTAACCCAAAGGACATAACGGTATATTCATACGAACCATACCGTGTCTGAAAGGCTGTCTTAGGTACATCGGAGGGCTTAATCTTCAACTGGAAATATCCCGACCGAAGATCAATCTTGGAGAATACTCGGGCTCCTTTCATTTGATCGAACAGGTCCTCTATACGGGGCAGAGGGTATTTATTTTTTATTGTCACCTCGTTGAGAGACCTGTAGTCCACACACATTCTTTGGGTTCCATTCTTCTTATCCACGAAGAGTATCGGAGCTCCCCATGGTGACGAGCTTGGACGGATAAAACCTTTCTCCAACTGTTCTTGAATTTGCCTCTTGAGTTCAACTAGCTCGTTGACGGGCATCCTATATGGTCTCTTAGCTATAGGTGCAGTTCCGGGTACCAAATCTATGGCAAACTCGATGTCCCGGTCAGGTGGCATTCCTGGAAGCTCCTTCGGGAACACGTCTGAAAATTCCTGAACCACTGGAATGCTGTCCAATGTTGTTCCTTCGACGTGGTTCAAATTTGCCCGTTCGGTTGGTTGCTGGGCTGACTTAAACTCGACACGAATACCGTGTTCGTTTGTCAACTGCACGCTCCTTTCAGCACATTGGATTACCCCATTGTGCTTGCTTAACCAATCCATTCCGAGTATGATGTCAATCCCGTGGGAGTCCAAGACAATAAGGTTGGCAAGGAAGTCTACCCCCCTTATTTTAAGGCTTACTCTAGGACATACTATATTAGTCCTCATTTCCCCTCCGGGAGAATTAACTAACATAGCACATTCTAAGTTGGATACGGGTAAATGATGCTTGGCAACATATTTGGATGATATGAAGGAATGTGATGCTCCGGAATCAAATAAAATGGTGGCTGGGTTGGAGTTGGCAAGGAACATACCAATTGCGACGTCCTCAGCCTGTTGTGCTTCTTCAGCAGTGACATGGTTCACGTGGCCACGAGCATAGTTCTGCGGTCCATGTTTCCCTTGATTGTCCCCTCTGTTTGGTTGCTGGTTCTGCTTGGGCACGTTACCTTGCTGTCCAGGGCCTCTCCTCGGGCACTGGTTAGCGAAGTGGCCTACTTCCCCGCATGCAAAGCATGCCCTGTTGCCTACGGTAGCAGGTACGTTGGGGCGGGGGTTTTGAACAGGAGCACCACTGTTAGGTCGGGGCGCAGGAGGCATAGGCACACGAGGTGCCGGTGCAACTAATTGTTGCTGTGGTGGCTGACCAGGGCGGTACGCATGAGTGGTCGGTCCATACTGCGGTGCAGGGGGCATGTACCTAGGTCGTACGTTGCTCCCTTGGGGCTGGTATGGCATCTTCCTCTTACACTCTCGCTCGATCTCTCGGATCTTGTTTTCAACCACAATAGCCTTATCAACTAGCTTCTGGAAGCTTACGTAGTCATTGTTGAGGAGCTGAACCTGGATCTCATTGTTCAACCCTCTCATGAACAGGTACTGCTTCCTCTGGTCTGAGTTGACATCCTCGGGGGCGTACCGGGACAGTTGTATGAACTTGTTGAGATATTCATTCACACTCTTCTGTCCTTGGCGGAGACCTTCAAACTCCTGCCTCTTGAGCATCATTACACCAGCAGGGATATAGTGAGAGCGGAAACTTTCCTTGAACTCAGTCCAAGTGATTGTCTCCGGGTTGGCATGAGCGTTGCATAGGGCATCCCACCAGTCAACAGCGGCTCCCGTAAGTTGGTGCGATGCGAAGAGGACCTTTTCGCGGTCGTTGCACTGAACAATGGCGAGCTTCTTCTCCATGGATTTCAACCAATCATCAGCCTCCATTGGATCGCTTACTTGAGCAAAGGTGGGTGGTTGAGTCCTCATGAACTCTCCCAACCTATTATGAGCCGGCGGTGGTGGTGACGGTGGTGCCGGAACGGGGTTTTGGTTAGCCTGCAACTGACCCAAAGTTTGGATCATGGTTTGCATAAGCTGGTTTTGCATGGCCATCAACCTTTCCAGATGGTTTTCACCAGCTCCGGGGTTAGCAGGAACTCCCTCGTGGTCATCCTCCTGGACGTTCCTTCGGCTGGCGTTTCCTCTCACCATCTGCGAGGGAGAACGAAATAGAATAGAAGGTTAGAAGGTTAGGTAAGTCCCTTCAACTATATGCATCAAGGTGAGTTAGACTGTATATATTAGCCCATATGAGGATGTGATCAAGTGCCGAAGCATTTCACACCTCTTTATTCTTACGTATGGATATGGACAACGTTTTTGAGACGTCCCACAACTCACATTAAGCACATAATCACACACAATCATTGCAAGGGCTCATACAGCTCCTATTCAAGGATGGTTTCCTATACCAAGGTGGTTTCAAGGCCAATCTAAGCTATTCACCCTAGGATGCTTCCTTTGGTCAGCGTGGCTTAGCTACCTGTGACTTCTATTTAGGGGTGTAACTTGCTGTTAACCCGTGGCTCTAATATCAATCTAAGGTTTCTATCTAGGCGTGTAACCAACTGTCAACCCGTGGCCCCGATACCAATCTGTGACGCCCTCAATTCCACGGAACCGAGAACTAATGCATATGTGTGCCCAGGATGTTCATCACACATACACATACGTTCCACAAACTGAATTCAGATTATATATTACCACGAATAACATAGTTTATTACAACACCTCATGAGTCTAGGACTCATGCTCACAGCGGAAGTATTTATTCTAAAGCGGAAGCAATTTAGCTAATGCGGAAGCAAGTCTAAGCCGAAATGGCTCCATCTCTAATCCCTCCACAGGCAAGGTTGAGAACAGATCACACGCCATAATGCCCCACTCGGTCTTCATAGTAGGCTTCTCCTGCTGCTGATGATGGAAATAATAATGCAAGTTTGAGTACAATGATGTACTCAGCAAGTGCGGGAAAAACACATGATATGCAGCTCATAAACAAGGTAGGTATAAAAAGGCTTATTTGCAGAAAAGCAGATTTATAAAATCATAATAAAAAAGCAACTTAACTTTAGATGTAATCCCAACATGTATTAAATTACCAACATACCTCCATCACTTCCCGTACATGTATTAAATTACTCAGCTAAGCCGCACCCATACTTGGCCTTGTGGTGGCACTGTTATCCTGGCATGTGCATGCATGAACCGGTCCTTAGATCTACGGCAAGTAAAACCACCATCTCATGCTACCTCATTCACAAACCCAGGCTTGCCTAGATCTCCCTCCGATCCATGTTCATTAACATCATCAGTTTCTCATTATTATTACGAGTGCAGTTAACTAGACACATCTATCTCACTTCCTAATCCCATAGACTCAGCGAAGCATAAAGCAAAAACCATACCCAACTCATAACCTTCCCAGGCGACAAGGGTGGTTTAACCAATACTAGTAAACTCCTATAAAAAGGTTCCCATCATGTTTGACTCAGTACGCACACCTTTTCACAAAACAAAACCGTTTCACCCAAAACATAGGATCAATATGGTCAAGGAGCACTTGCCTTGTTCTTGCGGTTCCAGTTGTTCTTGATTCTCAAAACCTGGTTGCTGCAGTTCGTCGTAGACAACTCGCTGAGCTTGTCCTGCTAGGTAGGATCATGTGCATACAGGATTCACAGCAATCAATATTTATGCACAAACCTTAATCTAGATGCGATGATGCATATGCATGCTATCTTATGATTAGTTTTATTAGATTGATCTGTACGTGCTTTTTCATGGCCTTGTATGGACAGGGGTGTTTGGATCAAAGGTGGACGTGGCAATGATCTTGTCTTTAGATCAAACTGATCATCAAGTGATCTGCTTACAAGAAGGCTTCTGTTCGAAAGGAATTGAGGAACAGATGCAAAGAGATGAACACAATGATATTGAAGTCCTACCTCTCGTTCTTCTTGACTTCGAGGTCCTCCTCAGACCGCTCGGTTCTCCTCCGATGATCTCCCTTGTTGCGCTTCAGCGATGGTTTGCTCGGCGAGTTAGGGCTAGGGCTCTAAGTCGTCAGCTCAGGAGTCGAAAGAGAAGTTTGTGGTTTCGGCCAGAGGTTTTGGGTTCTATTTATAATCGGGAAGAGAAGAGTCCTAATCTGACTGTATCCCGAATAAGAGTCTTATTCAGGTCTTTGTTGGATCCTAACATCTCATCATCGTGGAATTTGGATCGGTTTCTGTTGCGTACCGGTATCTTTACGTGTAAAACCTGCTCCAGAACTCGTTACCTCCGTGATGATGAGCTCCGGAAGCTCCACGTGTCCTACGGGGCCTGGTATCTCCTCGTCCGCAGAGACGAGCTCAAGTTGTGCCGCGTGTCACGAGCGAGACCTCCCCCTTCTTTGGAGGTGAGCTCCGCGCACGCCACATGTTGGCGCCGGTCTTCCCCGTCTTCCTTCCTCAGGAACATGCCCCGAGGTCGATACGTGTCCGGCAACGACAGACCTCCCGGAGATAAGCTCCGGTGGCGACACGTGTTCGATAGATCCGGACTTCTCTGAGATGGGCTCCGAGATCGACACGTACCCCGCGCGACTGGTCCTCTGGTTTCCGTGAGGACTAGCTCCGAGGATGACACATGTCTTGCGGAAATGCCTTTGCTTCTTCTGCAGGGGCTAGCTCCGTGGGCAACACGTGTCCCAAAGGATCGGACCTCTCCCCTTTGTGGCGACGAGCCCCGAACCTGCCACGTAGCTCTTTCAGCAGCGGACCTGTAAGTGCATCTAGGATATCCCTTGTGGGTTTTGGCTAATTGATGACGAACATATGAGATCCTAATGAAACTATTAAGATGATTGCAGGATAAACAAAGTGAACTGGCTCGGCACACACAAAAAGGTGAAAAATAGAGTGGTGCCCGAAAAGGAAGACGTTAGTGGAATTTAGAAGAGCAAAGTAGATATAAATGTATAGGTTGTGTGTGAGAGACACATCCAAAGAGCTCATGACTTTGCGTAAGGGTAAGGGCTAATGATCAACTAAAATCCACTGAACACCGGACTAGTCTGTCCATGGACCGGACTAGTCCGGTCAGCTTACTGGAACTCAACCGGACAAGTCTAGTTTTGGACCGGACTAGTCCGGTCATGTCTCTGTTGTCCTCTTTAGAGGACTGCGGACTAGTCCATCCAAGCAACAGGCTAGTCCGCTGAAGTTTCTGGAAACCCATTTCACATAGCACCGGACAAGTCCGGTTTGTGGACCGGACTAGTCCGGTTAACCCACTGGAAGTAGACCGGACATGGCCGATCATATACCGGACTAGTCCGGTAGTAGGTTTAACAACGGTAACTTCTTTGGAAACCCTATAAAAAGAGGTCCTTCCTTGTTTCTAAAGAAGAACACGAAACATATTGTCAAAAACTGGAACCCTAGCGCCGCCACCTGTCCCAAGAGCCCAAAAACACATCTCCCCATACATCTAAGGTGCAAAAAGGTGAAGATCAATCAAATACTTGGATTTGGGATTGGGAGATCGTCGTTTCTTCGTTGTGAGCTCTTGGGGTTTGATTTCTCTACACTCATATTCTGCATTGTAATCTTTTTGAGTGTATTTGATCACCTTCTCTGTAATTCTTGTGGGAGCCCTCAACGTGTGAGTTTGCCCCACAAACTCGGTGATTACCCGTGATAGTGGAGTCAAGTCGGCCTTTGTGGTGACTTGAAGAGGGAAAGGGTTGGGAACCCGGCTCTGTGTGAGTTTCCTCAACGAGGACGTAGATCTCTTGGTGAGATCGAACCTCGGTAAAAACTCGTGTCTCTTGTTTTACATTTTGATACATTAGATTACTAGTTTGCTAGTAATCGTTTTGAGTTCCCCATAAGTTTGCACGTGCATCCATACAATAAATTTAATTTATTAAAACTGTTGTTCTCATTCCGCTGCTAAAAGATTAAATTTCTGAGACACACTTAATTAACTCAAATAATTCAGCACACCGGACTAGTCTCCCCACACAACCGGACTAGTCCGGTCAGTCAAGTTTCTGATAACTTTATTAAGTGTGCAGGAATCCTTTAAAGGCCTATTCACCCCCCTCTAGGCTACATTCAATTGGTATCAGAGCCAAGTTCTCCACCAACGAGACTCACATCTCGGAGAGATCAATGGCCTCTGAGAAGAACAACGATATCCCGAAGACGAACAAAAACGATGAGGAGCAAGAAGCCAAAGCCTTCGATATGCTGAAAGAAAATCCACATGACGATGATGAAGTGAGACAACTAAAGACATTACTGAGAAAGAAGTTAATGGCACAAAAGGGAAAAAAGGAAGAAAAGACGATGGGGAGTGGTCATCACGACTACTCCCGGTATCCTTACAACTACAACCGTCTAAATTCAAATAATCATTATCTCTCTATTCCTATGGGAAGGCCCCCATAGTTTGACGGAAGTGACTACACCATGTGGAAGTACAACATGAAGATGCATCTGATATCCCTGAACCCTAGTCTGTGGCACATTGTTTGCACAGGCATCGATATTCCGGACACGGATGATGAACTCACTCCAGAACAAGAACAAGAGATTCATAGAAACGCACAAGCCGTCGCCGTGATCACATCATCACTAAGCAGAGAGGAATTCACCAAGATCGATGGGTTAGAAAGTGCAAAAGAAATCTGGGATACCCTCAAGACAGCTCACGAAGGAAATAGGTCAGTTCGTGAAGCCAAAATCGAAATGCTTGAAGGAGAGTTGGGGAGATTTGCTATTGAAGAAGGCGAATCACCTCAAGACATGTACAACCGGATGAAGGAACTCATCAACAAAATCCGTGCCTATGGAAGTAAGAAATGAACTGATCACGAGGTGGTCAAAAGAATGATAAGAGCCTTCATGCCAAGAAACGTCACACTTTGCTCAATGATTAGAGAAAGCCCCGGGTTTCACAAAATGACTCCCGATGAGTTATTGGGAAAGATCATAAATCATGAAATGATGGCAAAAGAGGCTCAATACGTCAAAGACTTAGCCGAGCTCACCTCTTCTAAAAAGAAAGAAGTCGCTCTCAAAGCAACGTGCAGACCCAAACTCAAAGAAACTCGTGAAGACCAAGACGATGGAGATACAAGCGACGAGAGCACCGATCTTGATGACGAAGAAATGGTACTCTTCATAAAAAGGTTCAAACGCATGATGAAGAGAAGACACGACAACAATTCACATGAAGGCAAAAGCAAGGATAAAGGAAAATCCAAGGCTCGACGCACTTGCTACAACTGCGGAGAGTATGGTCACTTCATGGTGGACTGTACTTATGAAGAAAACAAAAAGAAGAAGGAAACAAGATCTCAAGAAAAGAAAAATTTCAGAAAAAGAAGACAATCCCATGACGCTCACATTGGGAAGGAGTGGGACTCAAATGACGAGTCCTCCTCCGATGAAGAAGAAGAGATGGCCACTTTCGCAGTGAAGAAACCAACTATGAGAGCCCCACTCTTTCCGAACATGGGAGGACGGGACATGAACAACCACACTTGTCTTATGGCTAAGGAAGGCAAGAAAAAGGTTCGACTTACTCCTCCTGTGCTAAATTCCTCCATTGATGACTTTGATAGCTCTAGTGATAATGAAGAATTGTTTAGAGGGCTAAGTAAAATTGCTTTAAAGAAAATGGAAATGTTGTCAAACGAAATCTTTGAAAAGGAGGAACTTGTCAACCGACAAGAAGATATGCTCATCCGTGAGAGGAAGAGATATCAAGAAGTTGAAAAGCTTCTTGAGCTTGAAAGAGAGAAGAATGAGTCACTTGAGTTAGAGCTAGCCTTGAGTAAGGAAACTTACTCAAAGTTAGAGGACTCGCACATTGCAATCAAGGAAGAACTTGCTAACTTGTCAAAAGTTAACAAAATCCTTGAGGTGCAAGTTGAGTCGCTCAAACAAAGTGACTCCTCTTCCTCCAAGAGCTCTTCCTCCAAAGACATGAGCTCGACAACAATAAGAACCTGCACTTGCTCTAGTAAGAAGAATGTAATTTCTAATGCTTCAACCCCACATGACATGCATTCTTCTCAAAACGGCATCTTTAATAAGGAGAAGATCAAATATGCACGAAGTGCATATATGATCACTAGACCTCCCAATGTCAAAGATGGTCTTGGCTTTGACAGGAATAAACACATGTCTACTTCTAATCATGCTAAGAATATGATCATTTTTGTTAAAGAAAAATCCCATGAATCTGAGCTACAAACACTATTCCATACATTTGATGCTTCTTATGTTCTCATGAAAAACAAGTATGGAAAAGTCATTGCTAAATATACAGGGCCACGCCACAAGAACTTGAAAACTTGTGTGTGGGTGCCCAAGACTCTTGTGACTAACCTGAGAGGACCCAAGCAAGCTTGGGTACCTAAAACCCAGAAATAATTCTATTTTGCAGGTTTACTCCTCCGGTGGATCTAAGTGGGTGCTAGATAGCGGATGCACAAATCATATGACCGGAGAGAGAGGTATGTTTGTGGAATACGAGTGCAACAAGGATCCAAGTGAAGGTATATACTTTGGAGACAACAACCAAGGAAAGGTCCTTGGTTGTGGTAACATTGAAATATCCTCTCAACACACCTTATCTAATGTTTTACATGTAGACTCTCTAGATTATAATCTTTTATCAACATCTCAACTATGCGACAAAGGTTACAACTGTTTATTCACTAATGAGGGTGTGACCGTCTTTAGAAGAAGCGATGGCTCGATTGCATTCAAGGGATTGTTGAAGGGAAAGCTTTATCTTGTTGACTTCAACAAAGATAAAGCCGAACTCAACACTTGCTTGGTTGCTAAGACCAACATGGGATGGCTGTGGCATAGACGGCTAGCCCATGTTGGAATGAGAAATCTGCAGAAACTTCTAAAAGGTGGTCACATCCGTGGTCTTAAGGATGTGGTTTTTGAAAAAGACAGGCCGTGCAGCGCTTGTCAAGCAGGAAAACAGGTTGGAGCACCACACCCCGCCAAGAATGTGATGACCACCGCTAGACCGCTGGAACTTCTCCAC
Source organism: Neostapfia colusana (assembly GCA_030760725.1). Classification (NCBI taxonomy): domain Eukaryota; kingdom Viridiplantae; phylum Streptophyta; class Magnoliopsida; order Poales; family Poaceae; genus Neostapfia; species Neostapfia colusana. Next base: position 54,950,153 of record JASWHV010000017.1, read on the forward strand.
ATGGATCTCTTGGTCCAATTGCGTACATTAGCATCGGCGGTAACAAATATGGTTTAGTAATTGTTGATGATTTTTCAAGATTTACCTGGGTATTTTTCTTGTATGATAAATCAGAAACTCAGGGAATCCTCAAGAAGTTCTTGAAAAGAGCTCAAAATGAATTCTCATCAACTGTAAAGAATATCAGAAGTGACAATGGGACAGAATTCAAGAACACCCAAGTTGAAGAATATCTCAATGAAGAAGGTATAAAGTATGAATTCTCGGCACCCTACTCTCCTCAACAGAACGGGGTGGCCGAAAGGAAGAATAGAATGTTGATCGAAATGGCGAGAACAATGTTGGATGAATACAAGACGTCAGACCGATTTTGGGCAGAAGCGGTGAACACCGCTTGTCATGCCACAAATCGGTTGTACCTTCATCGACTATTGAAGAAAACTCCATATGGGCTTCTCAAGGGTAAAAAGCCCAACGTTTCTTATTTCAAAGTTTTTGGTTGCAAATGTTTTATTCTGGACAAGAAACCAAGGGCCTCGAAGTTCGCTTCGAAGTTCGATGAAGGATTCTTGCTCGGATATGAATCGAATGCCTACGCCTATCGTGTCTTCAATAAGGTGCCCAACCTTGTTGAAGTAGCGCGTGACGTAGTGTTCGATGAAACTAACGGCTCACAAGTGGAGCAAGTCGATAAGTCTATGCTAGATAAGGAGGAAGCCTCATGTGAAGCGCTGAAGAAAATGGCACTTGGTGATATCCTACCACGGGAGGAGACACAAGATGAATTTCAACAAGGAAGCAATGATCAAGGGGGAGCTCCTATACAAGATCAGGTTGAGGAAGATCAAGAAAATCAAGAGGATCATGGAAGCAATGATCTAGGGGGAGACATGACATATGAAGACAATGAAGAACAAGCAACTATACAAATTCCACACCCAAGAGTACATCAGTGTGTGCAAAGGGACCATCCTGTCAACAATATCATTGGAGATATTGCTAAGGGAGTAACTACTAGATCTCAAATTGCAAATTTTTGTGAACACTATTCTTTTGTGTCTTTTCTGGAGCCATACAGGGTAGAAGAAGCCTTAAGGGATCCAGACTGGGTGATTGCGATGCAAGAGGAGTTGAACAACTTCAAAAGAAATGAAGTGTGGGAGCTGGTGGAAAGACCAAGGGCGAACATCGTTGGAACCAAATGGGTATTTCGGAACAAGCAAGATGAACATGGAGTAGTGACAAGAAATAAAGCAAGGTTGGTGGCCAAAGGTTATTCTCAGGTGGAAGGTTTGGACTTCGATGAAACTTTCGCTCCTGTAGCTAGACTTGAGTCCATTCGCATTTTATTGGCATATGCTACTCACCATAATTTTAAGTTGTATCAAATGGACGTCAAGAGTGCCTTCCTCAATGGTCCGATAAAGGAGGAAGTCTATGTGGAGCAGCCACCGGGGTTCGAAGATCAGGAGTATCCCAACCATGTCTATAAACTGCGTAAGGCTCTCTATGGCCTCAAACAGGCTCCTCGAGCCTGGTATGAGTGCCTTAGAGACTTTCTGACTCAAAGTGGATTCAAAATTGGTAAAGCTGACTATACACTCTTTACTAAACATTTTGATGATCATTTATTCGTATGTCAAATTTATGTTGATGACATTATCTTTGGATCCACTAACAAGTCCTTCTGTGAAGAATTTAGCAAAATAATGACAGATAGGTTCGAGATGTCAATGATGGGTGAATTGAAGTTCTTCTTGGGATTTCAAGTGAAGCAACTGAGAGAAGGTACATTTATAAGCCAAACTAAATATACACAAGACATTCTCAAGAAATTCAATATGGACAAAGCCAAGCCCATCAAGACACCCATGGCCATCAACGGACATCTTGACCTCAATAAAGACGGTCCAAATGTGGACCAAAAGGTATATCGGTCCATGATTGGCTCCTTACTTTATTTATGTGCATCTAGGCCAGATATTATGCTTAGTGTTTGCATGTGTGCAAGGTTTCAAGCCGCACCTAAAGAGTGTCACTTAATTGCTGTAAAAAGAATCCTAAGGTACCTTGTGCACACACCCAACTTGGGCCTTTGGTATCCCAAAGGATCCAAGTTTAACTTGATAGGGTATTCTGACGCCGACTATGCAGGATGCAAAGTTGATAGAAAGAGCACGTCAGGGACTTGTCAATTTCTTGGTAGGTCCTTAGTTTCTTGGTCATCTAAAAAGCAAAACTCCATTGGTCTTTCCACAGCGGAAGCGGAGTATGTTGCAGCCGGTAGTTGCTGTGCGCAACTACTTTGGATGCGACAAACTCTTAGAGACTACGGATACAATCTAAGTCATATCCCGCTTCTATGCGATAATGAAAGTGCTATAAAGATTGCACACAACCCTGTAGAGCACTCAAGAACTAAACACATAGATATCCGTCATCACTTTCTTAGAGATCATTCATTAAAAGGTGACATTGCTATTTCACATGTTAGGACTGAAAAACAACTTGCGGATATTTTTACCAAACCATTAGATGAGAAAAGGTTCTGTGAACTAAGAAATGAGCTAAACGTTCTTGACTCTCGATATGTGGCTTGAAACATTGCATACCTGGTTGCAACTCAAAATGTTCCTTTGCATCATCAAAATGCTCCTCTTCTCCTTTTCCACTCAGAAAACTATTTTAATGAAGAAATCTTGTGGATTATGACCATTGTTTGATTGCTGATTGCCTACTGGTCGTAATCATCAAGACTACTTGCAAAATTATTGTCCTTGGATCACTATTAATTATCTATATATGTATCAAGTCTGTTGGAAACGGACTAGTCCGATTTCCAACCGGACTAGTCCGGACAGACCACAGTGAGGTTAATTCAGGGGCACCGGACTAGTCCGCCGCCATGACCGGACTAGTCCGGTCAGTCGTATATAGAAGCACTTGGCCGACCCAGATCTCTCCCTCACTCCTCATTAGGCTTGCTCTCCCTCTCCTCTTCCAAACCCTAGCCCCCAAAGTGATTTTCTGGTTGAACCCTCAAAATTGAGTTTTTCTCCGCGAAAAAGACCCCTTGACGAGTGGTCCCCCTCCTCCGGACTCATCCGGACTGATTTCCACTTCTTCGACGCGAATCTTCAAATCTTGGTAAATTTCCCCTTTTTAAACCAAAATCTCAACTTTTCTAGTTCTAGCTAGTTTTCTTTGATTTCAAAAGGATGTACATTGCCTCAATAGATGTATTCCTACCATGTTCCTACCCTTATGCCCTTAGATAGGAGATTTGATTCAAATGAAACATTAGGGTTCTTATGCCAGGCCGGACTAGTCCGGCGCACAGAGGCGGACAAGTCCGGTCCACCGGACAAGTCCGCTCTCTGAAACCGGACAAGTCCGGTCTCTGACAGTTGAACCCCTACGTTCCCATTTGAAGTCGATAATGAGTCCATTTGCATCTAATCCTTGAACTCCTTATCAGGCATCATGTCTTCAGGCTCAGATGACAGTTCCTTTCACATTGATGAAGACGTTCAACGCGAGAAAGTGAGGAGGACCAAGGAGAGAGTTATGAAGAAGAGACATGATGTCAATGTCCACTCTCCACCCTCCGACGACAATCAACCTAAGAAGAGGAAAGTCATTGGTAAAAGGCCTCTAAGGAAAGATGCTGCTGAGGGCTCGTCAGGGCCAAAAATAATTCTCAATAAAGGGAAGGGACTTGCTAGTAGTCCCCTTGGGCCCTTGAAGATGAAAAACCCTATTCACCGCAACAGGCAACCTTCAAGTGAGGATTTCACTGGAAAAGGAAGTGAGCTAGCTGATAATTTCAGGAAGATTCAAGTGTATGACCGACCTAAACAATGCTCTGACCCGAGGTTCTGGAGCAACTTCCATGCAGACTACTACGAGCATGTGTACATGAATATGAAGAACCCTGTAGTAGAGAGTCAATGGCTAAATGTTGAATATCTGAAGTCAAAAAGGTATCCTGCCTTTCGTGAGATGGTGGAGGCGTTAGAGAGGCACAGTCTGACGGACCTGCTATCCTTTGAGTATGACTGGAACAATGAAGTAATTACCCAGTTTTACTCCACTCTCTACTTTGCTCGGGATGATGGAGACAGTCTTACTTGGATGACTCATGGTTCAAGGTATAGTGTCACGTATGATGAATTTGCTAGGATTCTTCACCTCCAAAACACTTTGGATCATGAACTGGTCATTCATAATCTGAAACCCCTGGAGAAGGAGGAACTTGAATTTCTCTATGACACAAGGATGCCATATGTTCCCCCCATCAAATATCTAAAGCCCTTCTTTGTGGTCCTAAATAGAGTCTTGAGAAAGACGATAGCTCCGAAGGATGGAGATGCAAGAACTATACAAGGAACCTTGAGGACTCTCATGAAGGTCATTAGTGGGAGGAGACCATTCAATGTCTTTGGGTATATCTACAACGACATTGTGAACATCTCAATTACCCCCAATAGGTCCTGTGGATACGCACCGTATATCATATACATGATTGAGAAAGTGACGGGAATCGAGTTTGTCAAGGATGTCAAGCATACGGGGTTGAAGCCGCAAAAACCCACCGAGTACACTCTCCCTCCGGCTCCAACTGCCCCGTCCTCTCCACCAGTGGAGAGGAGATCAAAGCAAGCTCATGATGACACTAGATCTGCAACTGCTCCTCCTGGTTCTCCACCTGCCCAAGAATCATCTAGCGGCATCCTCAAGATGCTCTCCTCCATCTTTGCCTGCTGCCGTAAGATCGAAGACAGGCAGCGCAAAGAAAAGCTTGCAAGGAAGAAACATCAACAGTACGTCAATGCCAATATCAAGTCTATCTGTGCAAAGCTTGAGATTGAGCCCGTTGGATCACCGCCCGCCTCCGAGGACTCAGAGGAAGATCCTGCTCCCGTGGATGCTGAAGATGAAGATCAGACTGAGACTGACGGAGGAGGCAGCGATGAGTGATTCCCCTCAATTTTTCCCTTTTTGGTGCCTTGATGCCAAAGGGGGAGAGATTGAGATTAGGGAAGATTGAGATTAGATTTGGACTATTTCTATCTAGTATTAGTTATTAAGATCTTTTGTGATCAAGGACATGTACCTATTTTTAAAATCTTGTAATGCACTATTTCTTTTCTTATGTGTGATGTACTATGCTCTAATACCCACTTACATGTTCACTACTGTTTGTCTTTAATTTATCACATTTTGTTTATCACACACCTGTGAGGCACCCCACCATAAGGTGTGTGCATATGTGAGAAGTTTTTTTTTAATTCTTTATTATTCTCATATGTGCACACTTTATTAAAATCAACTTTTTATTCTCAATTGTGATATCTCAAATAGTTGTCATCAATCACCAAAAAGGGGGAGATTGTAAGTGCATCTAGGATATCCCTTGTGGGTTTTGGCTAATTGATGACGAACATATGAGATCCTAATGAAACTATTAAGATGATTGCAGGATAAACAAAGTGAACTGGCTCGGCACACACAAAAAGGTGAAAAATAGAGTGGTGCCCGAAAAGGAAGACATAGTGGAATTTAGAAGAGCAAAGTAGATATAAATGTATAGGTTGTGTGTGAGAGACACATCCCAAGAGCTCATAAATTTGCGTAAGGGTAAGGGCTAATGATCAACTAAAATCCACTGAACATCGGACTAGTCCGTCCATGGACCGGACTAGTCCGGTCAGCTTACTGGAACTCAACCGGACAAGTCCGGTTTTGGACCGGACTAGTCCGGTCATGTCTCTGTTGTCCTCTTTAGAGGACTGCGGACTAGTCCATCCAAGCAACAGGACTAGTCCGCTGAAGTTTCTAGAAACCCATTTCACAAAGCACCGGACAAGTCCGGTTTGTGGACCGGACTAGTCCGGTTAACCCACTAGAAGTAGACCGGACAAGGCCGATCATATACCGGACTAGTCCGGTAGTAGGTTTAACAACGGTAACTTCTTTGGAAACCCTATAAAAAGAGGTCCTTCGTTGTTTCTAAAGAAGAACACGAAACATATTGTCAAAAACTCGAACCCTAGTGCCGCCACCTGTCCCAAGAGCCCAAAAACACATCTCCCCATACATCTAAGGTGCAAAAAGGTGAAGATCAATCAAATACTTGGATTTGGGATTGGGAGATCGTCGTTTATTCGTTGTGAGCTCTTGGGGTTTGATTTCTCTACACTCATATTCTGCATTGTAATCTTTTTGAGTGTATTTGTTCACCTTCTCTGTAATTCTTGTGGGAGCCCTCAACGTGTGAGTTTGCCCCACAAACTCGGTGATTACCCGTGATAGTGGAGTCAAGTCGGCCTTTGTGGTGACTTGAAGAGGGAAAGGGTTGGGAACCCGGCTCTGTGTGAGTTTCCTCAACGAGGACGTAGATCTCTTGGTGAGATCGAACCTCGGTAAAAACTCGTGTCTCTTGTTTTACATTTTGATACATTAGATTACTAGTTTGCTAGTAATCGTATAGAGTTCCCCATAAGTTTGCATGTGACGCCCTCAATTCTGTGGAAAACCACGGAACCGAGAACTAATGCATATGTGTGCCCAGGATGTTCATCACACATACACATACGTTCCACAAACTGAATTCAGATTATATATTACCACGAATAACAGGGTTTATTACAATATCTTATGAGTCTTGGACTCATGCTTACAGCGGAAGTCTTTATTTCTACGCAGCGGAAATCTTTATTTAAATGCGGAAGCAAAAACTATTGCGGAAGCAAAACTAAGCAGAAGTGGCTTCATCTCTACTCCCTCCACAGGCAAGGTTGAGAACAGATCACACGCCATAATGTCCCACTTGATCTTCATAATAGGTTTCTCCTGCTGCTGATGAAGAAATAATAATGCAAGGTTGAGTACAATGATGTACTCAGCAAGTGCGGGAATAACACATGATATGCAGCTCATAAACAAGGTAGGTAATAAAAGGCTCATTTACAGAAAAGCAGATTTGTAAAAAAAAAACGTGATAAAACAGCAACTTAACTTTAGATGAATGTAATCCCAGCATGTATTAAATTACCAACATACCTCCATCGCTTTCCATGTTCCATCCGAACATTAACCAATCTTTTATTCATACTCACGAATACCTCCTCGTATTCGCTACCATCTCACCTCATAAAACAACCACATCTCACACCGAGACCAATCTCATGTCATGACCCATCAGTCATGCAACCATCTTATCTCCCGGACTCAACAGTTCCAAACCAATAACCATAACCGATAACCATAACCAAGAACCTTCCCAATAACCATTCCAATAACCATTCCAGTAATCGTCCCATCTAATCATGGCAGTTTAGCCAGGTGCTCGTGACCGTAAGCTCGGCTATCATGATAGTTTTAATAACTCTGCAGAGTTTGCACCTCTTTACCCACAAGTTTATGATTTCGTCACCCGTCGGCGACTGCAGAACCTCCATTATACCAGTACACGTCCGTCGGTGTATGGTCAAGAGATCACAAAATAGCCTTTACAAAGGGGTTACTAGATGTATGGACTCACTAAGGTTTCACCGGCAGGCTAGAATCTCCAATTCTCCCACCCACGGGCCCCCTCTTGTGCCATGCAGTTCCCAGGGCAGTCCTCACTCGACTCCCATTCCCCGCGCCTTCCACAGTCCATAACACTCTAGCAACTTACCTAATTACTCAGCTAAGCCGCACCCATATTTGGCCTTGTGGTGGCACTGTTATCCTGGCATGTGCATGCATGAACCGGTCCTTAGATCTACGGCAAGTAAAACCACCATCTTATGCTACCTCATTCACAAACCCAGTCTCGCCTAGATCTTCCCTCCGATCCATGTTCATCAGTTTTTCATTATCATTACGAGTGCAGTTAGCTAGACACATTTATCTCGCTTCCCAATCCCATAGACTCAGCGAAGCATAAAGCAAGAACCATACCCGACTCATAAACTTCCCTGGCGACAAGGATGGTTTAATCAAAACTAGTAAACTCCTATAAAAAGGGTTTCCCATCATGTTTGACTCAGCACACACACCTTTTCGCAAAACAAAACAGTTTTACCCAAAACATAGGATCAACATGGTCAAGGAGCACTTGCCTTGTTCTTGCGGTTCTGGTTGTTCTTGATTCTCAAAGCCTTGTTGCTGCAGCTCGTCGTAGACAGCTTCCTGAGTTTGTCCTGCTTTGTAGGATTCACGTGCATGCAAATTCACAGCAATCAATATCATGCACAAACCCTAAACTAGGTGCGATGATGCACATGCATGCTATCCTATGATTAGTTTTATTAGATCGATCTGTACTTATTCTTGCATGGCTTGCATGGTCAGAGGTGTTCGTGATGATCTGGTCTTTAGATCAAGCTGATCATCAAGTGATCTGTCCACGAAAAGGCTTCTGCTCGAAAGGAATTGCAGAATAGATGCAAGGAGATGAATACAATGATATTGAAGTCATACCTCGCGTTTTTTCGAGGTCCTCCTCAGACCGCTCGGTTCTTCTTCGATGATCTCCCTTGTTGTGCTTCAGCGATGTTTTGCTTGGCGAGTTAGGGCTAGGGCTCTAAGTCGTTGGCTTAGGAGTTGAAAGAGAAGTTTGTAGTTTCGGCCAGAGGTTTTGGGTTCTATTTGTAATCGGGAAGAGAAGAGTCCTAATCTGATTGGATCCCGAATAAGAGTCTCATTCAGATCTTTGTTAGATCCTGACGTCTTATCTTCGGTAACCATCGTGGGGTTTAGATCGGTTTCCATTGCGCACCGGTATCTTTACACGTAAGAACCGCTTCAGACTCGTTACCTCCGAGGTGATGAGCTCCGGAAGCTCCACGTGTCCTTCGGAGCCTGGTATCTTTTCTCCCACAGAGACGAGCTCCGGTTGTGCCGCGTGTCACGAGCGAGACCTCCCTCTTCTTCGCACGCCACGTGTTGGCGCCGGTCTTCCTCTTCTTCTTTCCTCAGGGGCATGCCCCGCGGTCGACACGTGTTTAGCTGCGACGGACCTTCCGGTGATAAGCTCCGGTGGCGACACGTATCCGATAGATCCGGACTTCTCTGAGATGAGCTCCGGGATTGACACGTATCCCCCACGAATGGTCCTCTGATTTCCGCGAGGACTAGCTCCGAGGATGACACGTGTCCTATAAAAATGCCTTTGCTTCTTCCGCAACGGCGAGCTCCGCGGTAGTACGTGTCCCATAGGGTCGGAACTCTTTCCAATTGCGGAGGTGACCCCCGAGCCTGCCACGTAGCTAGTTTAGCGGCGGACCTCTCCCAATTTCTCGGGGATGAGCTCTGAACACGCCACGTGGTCTGCTGGCCGTGGAAATTGCCTTCGGTGTTCTCAGAGAGCTTTATTGGCTATCCTTTTGATACTTGTCTCTGTTCCTACTTTTCTTAAAATGTTTTTTTTCTTTTTCATAAAACATGAACATATGCTGGCACCCGAGATGAGGGTGTCACAATCTACCCCCCTTAAATTGAATCTCGCCCTCGAGATTCGTTAGTAGAAAATAGATGGGGAAATTCTGCCTTGATATCCTCTTCACGTTCCCATGTGGCTTCAGCTTCAGTGTGATGGCTCCATTGTACCCTGCACCATCGAATCACCTTGTTTCGGGTAACCCTTTCCTTTACGTCCAAGATTCGGACAGGGTGTTTTGCGTAGGTTAGGTCCTCTTGAAGTTCAAGTTCCCCCATTGACACTTGTTCTTCTGGTACTCTTAAGCACTTCTTGAGCTGGGATATATGAAACAGTCATGTACGTCGGAGAGGTGGTTTGGGAGCTCTAGTTGGTAGGCTACTTCTCCTCGCTTACCCAAAATCTTAAATGGTCCGATGTAGCGAGGCGCTAGTTTGCCTTTGACGTTAAAACGTCGTTGGCCTCGGATAGGCGGTGCCTTAAGGTATACGAAGTCTCCAACTTCAAAGGTCAACTTTCTACGCCTATTGTCCGCATAGCCTTTCTGTCGTGACTGGGCAGCCCTTAAGTTCTCCCGTATCGTTTGGACTTGCTTTTCAGCCTCTTGTAGTACTTCGGGTCCAAACACCTGGTTCTCTCCAGTCTCGTTCCAGAACAGCGGCGTTCTACACCGTCTGCCATATAAGGCTTCGAAAGGCAGCATCTTCAAGCTAGCTTGATAGCTGTTGTTATAGGAGAACTCGGCATACGGTAAACTCCTGTCCCAACTACGCCCTCGTTTCAAGGCGCAAGCTCTCAACATGTCTTCCAAAATTTGGTTCGTCCTTTCGGTTTGTCCATCTGTTTGTGGGTGGTAGGCAGAGCTAAAATCCAGTCGTGTACCTATGACTTTCTGCAACTTCCTCCAGAATCTAGAGGTAAACTGAGAACCTCGATCGGAGACTATCTTCTTCGGAACTCCATGACGGCACACGATCTGCTCCATGTACAACTCTGCCAACTGTATAACGTTGTAACTGGTCTTTACCGGAAGAAAATGGGCGGTTTTCGTCAACCGGTCCACAATGACCCAGATGGAGTCGTATCCTGACTGAGTTCGTGGCAATCCGACAATAAAGTCCATACTGATGTCTTCCCATTTCCATTCAGGTATTTTCAAAGGTCGCAACAATCCAGCGGGTTTTTGATGTTCGGCTTTTACCCGTTGGCATGTGTCGCATAGGGCAATGTATTCGGCTATATCCCTCTTCATACCATCCCACCAATAGCAAGTTTTCAAGTCCTTGTACATTTTGGTGCTCCCTGGATGTATGGAATAGGGTGAGTCATGTGCCTCCTTCAATATCATGTCGCGAAGGTGTCTTATGTTTGGCACACAAATCCTTTTTCCTAGCCAAAGCGTACCCTTTTCATCCTCCTTGAAATCCTTTTCTATCCCTTGTCGGATTCTTTCCTTGATCTCCTTGATCCCCTCGTCCGTTGCTTGTCCCTTTCTTATTTCTTGCTCCAATGAAGAGTGGATTTCCATCATTTCCATGTTATTCAAGAATCCGAGGTGTAACTGTTCGAACTCCTTACGTAGTTCGGGTGGTAGCTCCCGAACCGTGAGTTGGTGGCATGCTCCCTTTCTGCTCAATGCGTCAACGACCACATTGGCCTTCCCGGGGTGGTAATTGATTCCTACATCATAATCCTTGATGAGTTCTAACCATCGACGTTGCCTCAAATTCAAGTCCGTTTGTGTAAATATGTACTTGAGGTTTTTATGATCCGTATAGATCTCACATCGATGACCGAGGATATAATGTCTCCAAATCTTCAATGCATGCACCACTGCTGCTAATTCCAAATCATGTGTAGGATAGTTAAGCTCGTGTTTCTTTAATTGTCGTGAGGCATAGGCTACCACTTGTCCTTCCTGCATGAGCACACACCCGAGCCCTTGTCTGGATGCGTCACAATATATGTCAAGGCTCTTGCTTACATCTGGCAATACCAGAACTGGTGCTGTGGTTAGCCTTTTCTTGAGTTCCTCAAAACTTTCTTGGCAGGCTTGTGTCCATTGAAAGACCTTTCCCTTCATTAGCAACTCCGTCATAGGTTTTGCTATCTTAGAGAAGTCTTTAATGAAGCGACGATAGTATCCTGCCATTCCAAGGAAACTTCGAATATCCCTCACGCTCTTCGGTTGGTCCCACTTTAGAATATCCCTCACCCTTCCAGGATCAACCGATACCCCTTCCTTGGAGATGATGTGGCCTAGGAAAGTTATTTCCTTTAGCCAAAATTGGCACTTGTTGAGCTTGGCATACAACTGATGCTCGCGCAACTTCTGCAAGGTCAATCTCAGATGTTCTTTATGCTCCTCCGTACTTTTTGAATACACCATAATGTCGTCGATAAAAACCACGACGAACTTGTCCAAGTACTCCATGAAAATCTTGTTCATAAGGTACATGAAGTATGCGGGTGCATTTGTCAATCCAAAGGACATAACGGTATATTCATATGAACCATACCGTGTCCGAAAGGCTGTCTTAGGTATATCAGAGGGCTTAATCTTCAGCTGGAAATATCCCGACCGAAGATCAATTTTGGAGAATACTTGGGCTCCTTTCATTTGGTCGAACAGGTCCTCTATACGGGGCAGAGGGTATTTATTCTTGATTGTCACCTCGTTTAGAGACCTGTAGTCCACGCACATTCTTTGGGTTCCGTCTTTCTTGTCCACGAAAAGTACCGGGGCTCCCCACGGTGACGAACTTGGACGGATAAAACCCTTCTCCAGCTGTTCTTGAATTTGCTTCTTGAGTTCAACTAACTCGTTAACGGGCATCCTATATGGTCTCTTAGCTATGGGTGCAGTTCCGGGTACCAAATCTATGGCAAACTCGATGTCCCGGTCAGGTGGCATTCCCAGGAGTTCTTCCGGGAACACGTCCGAAAATTCCTGAACCACTGGGATGTTGTCCAATGCTACTCCTTCAACATGGTTCAAATCCACCCGTTTGGTTGCTTGCTGGGCTGACTCAAACTCGACACGGATACTGTGTTCGTTCGTCAACTGCACGCTTCTCTCAGCACATTGGATTACTCCATTGTGCTTGCTTAACCAGTCCATTCCGAGTATGATGTCAATCCCGTGGGAGTCCAAAACAATAAGGTTGGCAAGGAAGTCTACCCCCCTTATTTTAAGGCTTACTTTAGGACATACTATATTAGTCCTCATTTCTCCTCCGGGAGAATTAACTAACATAGCACATTCTAAGTGGAATACGGGTAGACGATGCTTGGCAACATAATCGGATGATATGAAGGAATGTGATGCTCCAGAATCAAATAAAATGGTGGCTGGGTTGGAGTTGGCAAGGAACATACCAATTGCGACGTCCTCAGCCTGTTGTGCTTCCTCAGCAGTGACATGGTTAACATGGCCACGAGCATAGTTCTGCGGTCCACGGTTCCCTTGGTGGTCCCCTCCGTTTGGTCGCTGGTTCTGCTTGGGCACGTTACCTTGCTGTCCAGGGCCTCTCTTCGGGTACTGGTTAGCGAAGTGGCCTACTTCCCCGCATGCAAAGCATGCCCTGTTGCCTACGGCAGCAGGTGCGTTGGGGCGGGGGTTTTGAACAGGAGCGCCATTGTTAGGCCGGGGCGCAGGGGGCATGGGCACACGAGGTGCCGGTGCAACGAGCCGTTGCTGTGGTGGCTGACCAGGGCAGTACGTAGGAGTGGTCGATCCATACTGCGGTGCAGGGGGCGTGTATCTAGGTCGTACGTTGCTCCCTTGGGGCTGGTATGGCGTCTTCCTTTTGCACTCGCGCTCAATCTCTCAGATCTTGTTTTCCACCACAATAGCCTTATCAACCAGCTTCTGGAAGCTTACGTAGTCATTGTTGAGGAGCTGAACTTGGATCTCATTGTTCAACCCTCTCATGAACAGGTATTGCTTCCTCTGGTCTAAGTTGACATCTTCGGGGGCATACCGGGACAGTTGTATGAACTTGTTGAGGTATTCGTTCACACTCTTCTGCCCTTGGCGGAGACCTTCAAACTCCTGCCTCTTGAGCATCATTACACCAACAGGGATGTAGTGGGAGCGGAAACTTTCCTTGAGCTCAGTCCAAGTGATTGTCTCCGGGTTGGCATGGGCGTTGCTCAAGGCATCCCACCAGTCAGCAGCTCCTCCCATCAGTTGGTGCGACGCAAAGAGAACCTTTTCTCGGTCGTTGCACTGTACAATGGCAAGCTTATTCTCCATGGATTTCAACCAATCATCGGCCTCCATTGGATCGCTTGCTTGAGCAAAGGTGGGTGGTCGAGTCCTCATGAACTCTCCCAACCTGTTATGAGCCGGCGGTGGTGGTGGCGGTGGTGCCAGAACGGGGTGTTGGTTGGCCTGCAACTGACCCAAAGTTTGGATCATGGTTTGCATAAGCTGGTTTTGCATGGCCATCAACCTTTCTAGGTTGTTTTCGCCAGCTCCAGGGTTAGCAGGAACTTCTTCGTGGTCATCTTCCTGGACGTTCCTTCGGCTGGCGTTTCCTCTCACCATCTGTGAGAGAGAACGAAATAGAAGAGAAGGTTAGATAGGTCCTTTCAACTATATGCATCAAGGGGAGTTGGACTATATATATTAGTCCTTATGAGGATGTGATCAAGTGCCGAAGCATTTCACTCCTCTTTCTTCTTACGTGTGGATATGGGCAATGTTGTTGAGACGTCCCACAACTCACACTAAGCACATATTCACAAATAATCATCACAAGGGCCCACTCAACTCCTATTCAAGGATGGTTTCCTATGTCAAGGTGGTTTCAAGGCCAATCTAAGCTATTCATCCTAGGATGCTTCCTTTGGTCCGCGTAGCTTCTATTTAGGGGTATAACTTGCTGTTAACCCGTGATTCTAATATCAATCTAAGGTTTCTATCTAGGCGTGTAACCTACTGTCAACCCGTGGCTCTGATACCAATCTGTGACGCCCTCAATTCTGTGGAAAACCACGGAACCGAGAACTAATGCATATGTGTGCCCAGGATGTTCATCACACATACACATACGTTCCACAAACTGAATTCAGATTATATATTACCACGAATAACAGGGTTTATTACAATATCTTATGAGTCTTGGACTCATGCTTACAGCGGAAGTCTTTATTTCTACGCAGCGGAAATCTTTATTTAAATGCGGAAGCAAAAACTAATGCGGAAGCAAAACTAAGCAGAAGTGGCTTCATCTCTACTCCCTCCACAGGCAAGGTTGAGAACAGATCACACGCCATAATGTCCCACTTGATCTTCATAATAGGTTTCTCCTGCTGCTGATGAAGAAATAATAATGCAAGGTTACAATGATGTACTCAAGTGCGGGAATAACACATGATATGCAGCTCATAAACAAGGTAGGTAATAAAAGGCTCATTTGCAGAAAAGCAGATTTGTAAAAAAAACGTGATAAAACAGCAAATTAACTTTAGATGAATGTAATCCCAGCATGTATTAAATTACCAACATACCTCCATCGCTTTCCATGTTCCATCCGAACATTAACCAATCTTTTATTCATACTCACGAATACCTCCTCGTATTCGCTACCATCTCACCTCATAAAACAACCACATCTCACACCGAGACCAATCTCATGTCATGACCCATCAGTCATGCAACCATCTTATCTCCCGGACTCAACAGTTCCAAACCAATAACCATAACCGATAACCATAACCAAGAACCTTCCCAATAACCATTCCAATAACCATTCCAATAACCATTCCAGTAATCGTCCCATCTAATCATGGCAGTTTAGCCAGGTGCTCGTGACCGTAAGCTCGGCTATCATGATAGTTTTAATAACTCTGCAGAGTTTGCACCTCTTTACCCACAAGTTTGTGATTTCGTCACCCGTTGGCGACTGCAGAACCTCCATTATACCAGTACACGTCCATCGGTGTATGGTTAAGAGATCACAAAATAGCCTTTACAAAGGGGTTACTAGATGTATGGACTCACTAAGGTTTCACCGGCAGGCTAGAATCTCCAATTCTCCCACCCACGGGTCCCCTCTTGTGCCATGCAGTTCCCAGGGCAGTCCTCACTCGACTCCCATTCCCCGCGCCTTCCACAGTCCATAACACTCTAGCAACTTACCTAATTACTCAGCTAAGCCGCACCCATATTTGGCCTTGTGGTGGCACTGTTATCCTGGCATGTGCATGCATGAACCGGTCCTTAGATCTACGGCAAGTAAAACCACCATCTCATGCTACCTCATTCACAAACCCAGTCTCGCCTAGATCTTCCCTCCGATCCATGTTCATCAGTTTTTCATTATCATTACGAGTGCAGTTAGCTAGACACATTTATCTCGCTTCCCAATCCCATAGACTCAGCGAAGCATAAAGCAAGAACCATACCCGACTCATAAACTTCCCTGGCGACAAGGATGGTTTAATCAAAACTAGTAAACTCCTATAAAAAGGGTTTCCCATCATGTTTGACTCAGCACACACACCTTTTCACAAAACAAAACAGTTTTACCCAAAACATAGGATCAACATGGTCAAGGAGCACTTGCCTTGTTCTTGCGGTTCTGGTTGTTCTTGATTCTCAAAGCCTTGTTGCTGCAGCTCGTCGTAGACAACTTCCTGAGTTTGTCCTGCTTTGTAGGATTCACGTGCATGCAAATTCACAGCAATCAATATCATGCACAAACCCTAAACTAGGTGCGATGATGCACATGCATGCTATTCTATGATTAGTTTTATTAGATCGATCTGTACTTATTCTTGCATGGCTTGCATGGTCAGAGGTGTTCGTGATGATCTGTTCTTTAGATCAAGCTGATCATCAAGTGATCTGTCCACGAAAAGGCTTCTGTTCGAAAGGAATTGAAGAATAGATGCAAGGAGATGAATACAATGATATTGAAGTCCTACCTCGCGTTTTTTCGAGGTCCTCCTCAGACCGCTCGGTTCTTCTTCGATGATCTCCCTTGTTGTGCTTCAGCGATGTTTTGCTTGGCGAGTTAGGGCTAGGGCTCTAAGTCGTCGGCTTAGGAGTTGAAAGAGAAGTTTGTAGTTTCGGCCAGAGGTTTTGGGTTCTATTTATAATCGGAAAGAGAAGAGTCCTAATCTGATTGGATCCCGAATAAGAGTCTCATTCAGATCTTTGTTAGATCCTGACGTCTTATCTTCGGTAACCATCGTGGGGTTTAGATCGGTTTCCGTGGCGCACCGGTATCTTTACACGTAAGAACCGCTTCAGACTCGTTACCTCCGCGGTGATGAGCTCCGGATGCTCCACGTGTCCTTCGGAGCCTGGTATCTTTTCTCCCATAGAGACGAGCTCCGGTTGTGCCGCGTGTCACGAGCGAGACCTCCCTCTTCTTCGCACGCCACGTGTTGGCGCCGGTCTTCCTCTTCTTCTTTCCTCAGGGGCATGCCCCGCGGTCGACACGTGTTTAGCTGCGACGGACCTTCCGGTGATAAGCTCCGGTGGCGACACGTATCTGATAGATCCGGACTTCTCTGAGATGAGCTCCGGGATTGACACGTATCCCCCGCGAATGGTCCTCTGATTTCCGCGAGGACTAGCTCCGAGGATGACACATGTCCTATAAAAATGCCTTCGCTTCTTCCGCAGCGGCTAGCTCCGCGGTAGTACGTGTCCCATAGGGTCGGACCTCTTTCCAATTGCGGAGGTGACCCCCGAGCCTGCCACGTAGCTAGTTTAGCGGCGGACCTCTCCCAATTTCTCTGGGATGAGCTCCGAACACGCCACGTGGTCTGCTGGCCGTGGAAATTGCCTTCGGTGTTCTCAGAGAGCTTTATTGGCTATCCTTTTGATACTTGTCTCTGTTCCTATTTTTTTAAAATGTTTTTTTTCTTTTTCATAAAACATGAACATATGCTGGCACCCGAGATGAGGGTGTCACATTGCACGTGCATCCATACAATAAAATTTAATTTATTAAAACTGTTGTTCTCATTCCGCTGCTAAAAGATTAAATTTGTGAGACACACTTAATTAACTCAAATAATTCAGCACACCGGACTAGTCCTCCCACACAACCGGACTAGTCCGGTCAATCAAGTTTCTGATAACTTTATTAAGTGTGCAGGAATCCTTTAAAGGCCTATTCACCCCCCTCTAGGCCACATTCATGACCTCTCTTTACTTCGCAGGGACGAGCTCTGAACACGCCACGTGGCCAGCGGCCGTGGTAAGTTGTCTTCGGCGCTCTCGGAGGGCTTTATTGGCTATTCTTTTAATAATTCTCTCTGTTCCTATTTTTCATTAAAATGTTTCCTCTTCATTGAACATGAACATATGCTGACACCCGAGGCGAGGGTGTCACAAAATCATGGTGGCAAGATTTGCTACTTTGATTGCCACTGACGTTGGTTACCGCCTAATCACGTATTTAGGCAACAGAAGAATGCCTTCAGGAAGAACACCGTTGTCAAAAAAGGACCACCGCAACGTCTCAACGGGTCGCAGATTGCTGAACAGTTGAACAACTTAGTGGCAGATGAAGGTCGTCCTGGATATTTTATTGGTTATGGAGAAGACCACAATTGGACTCATATATGTGCACTATGGGAGCTACCGTATGTGAAGTCCTTAATCCTAATGCATAATATTGATGTCATGCACCAGGAACATAACATGGGAGAATGCATCATAAGCACATGCTTTGATCTGACGGGCAGAACAAAGAACAATATAAAAGCTCGTAAGGATTTGGCAGAGGTTTGTAAACGTCCAACTCTTGAGTTAACTGAAGCTGGTGGCAAACCGCGTGCTTCTTTCTGTCTTCGACCAAAAGAAAGGAAAGGAGTTTTAGAATGGTTGAAAACGTTGAAATTCCCAAACGGTTATGCTGCTAGCCTGAGATGAGCCGTGAATGTTAAGACTGGAAATCTCACAGGGTTGAAAAGTCATGATTATCACATAATCATGGAAAGACTTCTACCGGTTCTGTTTCGGGGCTACCTTGATGATGCGGTGTGGAAGGTGTTAGCCGAACTTAGCTACTTTTATAGACAACTTTGTGCTAAAGAAATCACAACCGAGATGATGGAGAAGTTGGAAAGGGAGATACCAGTGCTTTTATGTAAGATGGAAAAAGTTTTCCCTCCAGGGTTCTTCAATCCAATGCAACATCTCCTAATCCATCTTCCATACGAAGCCAAATTGGGCGGCCCTGTGCAATATAGGTGGATGTATCACGTCGAAAGAGCACTCAGAAGTCTTAAGCCAATGGTTCACAATCGGACAAGGGTTGAAGGATGCATCACCGAAGCATACGCCATTCAGGAGATTGGATACTTTTCATGCGTCTATTTTGCAGAAGAACACAATGTTAATGTTTCCATGTTGCGGTACAATATGGATGAAGCACCCCCTTGTAGCAGCCTCTCCATTTTTCAAATGAGAGGCACCACTGTTGGTAGTGGCACGAGCTATGATCTTGAAACAGATAAAAAGACAGCTTCTTTGATGTACTTGTATGCTAATATAGAGGGGATGCATGAACATTTTCAGTAAGTGCTTGTGTTATAATTAGTGTGGTGTGTTATACATCTATGCTAATCATTCTGTTTTATCTTATTTAGTGAGTTCGATCAACAAAATTGGAAATCTAAGCAGCAACCTACAAGCAGACAAATACAATCGATGCGATATTATGGAGTAAATGGAGGGCCTAACTTCCTATCCTGGTTTCATGCACATGTAACATGTTCATGTCTTGTTTCTCTTAGTAATTATGTGTATAGCATAAAATAGTCTTCTAAATTCATATGTTGAACAGTGCAAAAATCAAGCTGGCGTCCATGAAGAATTGTGACAACTATCCTATGGATCCATTAAAATTAAAAGCTACGGTCGATACGATGTCAATGGGTTTCGATTTCGTTCAACTGAATTTGAATCTCAACGTCCCTTCAGAGCAACATGTAACACCGGAGTTGTGAATAGGGCAGCTGACGCACAAGGACGTGAAAGTAATTATTATGGGATCATTAAAAATATCCTTGAATTCAGTTTTGCGGGGAATAAGGTCCTTAATGTAGTCTTCTTTGACCGTGATTGGTTTGATCCTAATAATGGAACTCGAGAAAACCAATTTGGCATGGTAGAAGTGAAACATAAGGACCGTCTACAAGGCTACGACACCTTCGTCCTTGCACACCAAGTCGAGCAAGTTTATTATCTACATTATCCATGTGAAAAGCTTAAAGCTTGGTGGGTTGTACACAAAGTGAATCCTCGTGAGCGGTTATATACGCCAGACAATGTTAGATACCTTGATGATGAGGTTGATGTTATTTACCAAGAACAAGAGTTGTCGGACTCTTTTGCCGTCGATCCTGATTTAGGACTCGATGACTTAGTTGGAGATGCAGAAGATATAAAGACTAGTGAGATGCGAAAACGAAAATGAAAACAGCCAACTACTACGACAGAAGACCGATGGTCCGGTTTACGTAGTAGAGTACATCGTGATGGTGATGGACTTTAAAACTGAGTACAAGTAACGTTTCTTTCATCTCTTCTTTTCTTTTCTATACTTCCTATTTCATTCATTAGCAAATTTTCCTTTAGACAGGATGTCGTCAAGCAGCAGCAGACGACGATGTACAGGGGTGCGGAGCTTTCTATCACCGACACCCACGAGAGCAGACGAGGTCTTCCACGTGACTCAGCTTAGCGGGGGTATACGGGCTCAGTTGTTGAGCCATCTACCGGAGTCGTCACCTGGTTCTGTACAGCGGTTACAACAGGTAAAGAACATTCAATTAAATAAATAATATAAGTAATTCTTTATTCTATAATATGAATCTTTAAAATTGTCTGGACGACTCTACGTCCGAGGACACAGAGGCTACGGTGCCTCCTTCTTCTTCAGAGCCTCCTTTGGAGCACCCTTCTTCGGAGCCTTCTTGTTCGGAACCGGTTCCACAGCGGCGGACTAGGAGGAGCCACTACGTGGCTCCTCCACCGGCTCCTGCAGACCCAAACAATCGGGTCATTATTCGTCCGGTTGGAGATAGGTAAGTAAATGTCTAACAATTCAATTTAGATACTTTTAGCCTTATATGTATACTAATTGAGAATCATGTATCAGGACTTGGGAGGATGCTTCATTCACGGGCCAGGGACGCCACGCGCTGGTGAACGGTGTCTTGGGCCGTCTTGTCCATTTGCACTACCCTGGTGTAGTGAACGGACGCGCTGCCATGTCTTTGGACGACTAGTATAGGGCCCAGGACGTTCTTCACGGCAACCACCAGGAGGCTGTTTGGCACGACTTCATGGTAAGTATGAACAATATTTGTGTAATATGAATTTATTATAAGTTACATATATTTAGTTATATATTTCTTTTTTTTCAGGCACGATATCGTTTGGAGGACGAGTCCGAGCAGACGGATCACACTCGTCTCGTCTTCCATAACTGCGCTAGGAAGATCGTGACACAATCACTATCTGCGGCTCGCATTCAAGCTACAAACACGTACTTCAAGTTACATCCAGACGAGGGTGAGCCAGGGAAGGAATCAGGCGACACGTACTTGACAGAGGCGCAGTACGCAGAGGTAAAGATTTTAATTTACTTTGCTTCATTATCTGATCGTGATCAATGTTTTCATTCAATAATAAATGTGTGCAGGTCGGCGTAGCGTGGCTTGACAGCCATCCGGACACGTACCGTGCCCTGTGTGCTCTTTGGACGAGCGAGGCCTTCAAGTCAGTTTCTAAAACCCGTCGAGAGAGTAGAGGGACAGGCGGGAAACATTGTTTGGGTTGGGACAGCTACATACGCCTCGCTAAACAGATGGTTAGTGCTATAAGCATTCTATTAAGTAATTTTATAATCTTCATTGTGCTAACATGTATCGATAGGAGCACGAGAGCGGTCAGTAGCCGGCAGCTATCCAGGTGTGGAAGAGGGGTCACTTGGGAAGTGACCCGTCGCAGCCTGACCAGCTGTCTTCTCAGACGGCGACCGAGACTTTGGTAAGTTAATTTTTTCAACTTAATTGAATTCTCTTTAATAGTACTAATGACATTATTTCCCTGGTTTTTGTAGGCAAAGTACGGGGAGGAGGCGCGTAGGATTCGAGGCGAAGAGTTCGATTGGCAGAGCGCGCCAATCGTCCCCGAAGCCGCGTATGCAAGCGGCGGTGGTAAACCTCACGGACGGTGAGCTTTGTAATTTTTAATTTATTGTTATGAACTTCAAGATACAAAATTTAATAATCTTACTTCATTTGTGCAAGTTAGTCATCTTCGATGGAGTGGTCGACTCGAGATAGGCGCGAGCTTCCTCGAGAGCCTCTTCATCGCTTCAGGGCGGGTCCAGCAGCAGCCGCGCTAGTCGATATCTAGAGCTCCAGAGTCCGCGAGAGGAGCTCCAGAGGACGTAAGAAGCGCTCAGGGCTAGGGACGAGGCGCGGGCAGCTGAGATCAGGGCTAGAGACGAGGCGCAAAGGGCTAGGGACGAGTATGAAAACTCGTTCATGTTACAGATGCAAGCTGCCATGCAGGTAATCTATTCTAGATGTTGTACTTAATATTTTTTACATATAAATGACATGTATAATGATTTGCTTTGTGTTTGCAGGCTATGAGGGCAGGACATGTGGTTATCTTTCCGCAATGGGCGCCGCCAGTGATACAGCTGCCGCCGGTGCCAATGATGGTAGCCCAGGTACAAAATTATTCAAAATAACTTAAACTAGTTAAACTTGTTCAAATTTAGTAAAAATATGCATTTTCTTACTTGTAACATGCCTAACCACACTTGCACTTCACAGGCATCGGGAAAGGAGACTCAAACTCCATCGCCTCAGATGCTTGGACGACTGCAGGAGGACGACTTTCCAAACTCCGGTGGCAGCGGACGGGGTAGCGTCTCTTAGTCAGGTCAGCCGAGCCTCAGACTTGTGTGGTGTGAGACTTGTATGAAGAATTGTGTAATAATATATTGTGTGATGTATTATGCATGTTTGTGTCATGTTTTTCTTTCTCTGTGATCTGGTCATCGAGCCAGGGCAGTATTTTCTATTTTTTAAAAAAACTGCAAAAATTATCGACGACTGTTACATGGAGGCTGTCGACGATACTGGCGAGTTATCGTCGACGGTGAAAAGGGCACCTTTGACGATAAGTGCCCAGTATCGACGACAGTACCCTTCTACCGTCGATGATACTGTAACTTATCATCGACGGTGTCCCTGGCACCATCGATAATAAGCTTCCCCCGCTGCCATGTGGAGGAAGTCACTTATCGACTACAACTGGTTTTGGCCGTCGTCAAATTATGGACGACGGTTACCGTCGTCAATAACGTTATAGATGACAAAAAATGTAGACGGCAGTATACCATCGTCTATAAGCTTATACAGTCGTCAATAAGCTATTGACGACGGTTTGGGCCTTATAGACGACGGTTTGTGGCCGTCGTCTCTTATCGTGATTCTTGTAGTGCATGGACGCGGAGATACGCTCGATGAGAATCATCGGTCCGGGCTCGGCGCCCGACTGACCTCCCTCCAACGCTCGACCGCTCATCCGTCGTGACCCGGCTTAGAAGTGTACAAGGACCACCCAACGACCCGTGTCCGGTACCTGAGCCCCCTAAAGGCCGACGGGCTTTGGCTTCATCCTTCTCCTGTTGTTCTTGAGATCCTGGACAAGCTGAAGGATTAGGTTGCATGGACGCAGACCCGCGCGTTGACGGTCACCCCTGTTCTTTCTCCCCTTTCTCTCTCTTTCGTTCTTTCATCTCTCTCTCTCTCTCTCTTTCTCTCTCTCCCTCTCTCGTAAATGACTCAAAAATGAATGAGTAGCGTAAACCTTTAGAATATGGTCACTCATTTCGAACTAGCACGTCTCACATGCGTTACGCATGTGAGCCAGGTAGGTTTGGAATTGTCCCTTTTTGGACAGCCTGAGAGTTACCGAGGGGGCGTGCCTATGATGAGACGCGGGTCTAAGTCCGGACGAGATTTCTACAGTGTAAAAGTCCCGAAATGTATATGAAATAAACCGAGGCTTGAATGGCTATGTGTTGCAAATTCATGAAAATGGGACTTGCTAAAACTTTTTTTCACGCAAAGTTGTACAAGGATGTTCATTGAAAAGAGGCTGACATGTTAATTTGAATGTGTTGAACCAATATGGACTTAAACACTCATTTGCATGAAAGTTAAAAATCAGATTTTCAAATTCAAAGTTCACTGCAAATTGTGGTCAAACTTTTGAATACTCATGCATCCCTATAATTTTGAATTTGATTAAAGTTAGGATGGCAATCTTCTAATTTTAGGTTGGGCTAAAAAGGAATGAAATATGAGCATTTTCAAATTCAAACTGAATTCAAATTTGCAATGCAAATTCAAACTGAATTCAGCGAATTCAAATGCTAGCCCACTTTTCAATTTCAGAACTTTGGAATTTGAGAGATTAACATGAGAAGATCTTTTGGGGAAGGAAATTTTGGGTGGAGCCCACATGTCATTGAGGCAAATTTACTTACAACCGAAGCAATTGTCCTTGTTGGTTCACTCGAACAGTCCGAGGGCTAAACGAGTGCCACCGAGCTGCCACCGCGCCACCTCTCCGTGGTTTTTCCTCGCGCTGGCGACCAGCTTGGCTGTCTCCTTCCATCTTGGCGTGATCTTCTCCTCACAGACAGAGCTACTCGAGTTTTGCTTTCTCCTCGCTCACAACACATAGCGAACAGAGCACTTCACCGCCGCTGCCACGGAACCAACTGGGAATTCGTGAAACCGAGCGTGCAACACCTCCCCGAGCTGCAAAACGGCACAGCGTGCTCGTCCCCCACTTCCTCGGTGCAAAAACAGCCGAGCTCCGGCTTTCCTCACCCAAGAACGGCCTTCCTTCGCGGCGACCTAGCGTTGCCGACAACCGGGCGCACGTGGATAGCTTACCACAAAGGATTTCACTCCCGAGCAAGCATGGCCACAGGAGCGCCCTACCTCAGTGCTGCTCTCCCCCGAAACTTGGATCAAGCCGTGAACCCTAGTGCCCGAATTTGCCGTTCTTCTCCTGGTGCACCACCACGGACCATCCGGTACGAAATCTTTAAATTCATTCTCAATTCCCGTTCTTAGATCACCAACTCTTGCACACAAGGGCTAGGCTAGCTGGTGATCACTTCCTCTTCCCAAACCTAGCTTGAAACTGCACGTAGGCCAAGTATTTAGAGGTTTTCCGGGTGTCTCCATGGCGGTACACCATGGGCGCACGATAAAACCTCCTTAGCGGCCATTCCCGAGCAATTTGGAGGCCAGGAAGAGCTTCACGATCAGCCTCTGGTGCATTAGAGCGGGTTAGCCGAGCTTTTGGCGGGCTAGAAAGGTCGGCCGATAGCGCCGAAGGCGTCCCGAGGCTGCCACACGTCGCCGATGGTGTTCCGGCCACCAGCACCCCGAGCAAGCCCACCGACGTGTTCCCCGGCCTCCCAAACTTACAGGCAGCAAGATTTGGATGGAGTGGTGGTCGGGAGTGGCACTCCGGCAAGCTCCGGGTGCGGGCCGGTGAGGGAGCAGCACGGCGCGGGAAAGGGCTGGAGGAGGAAGAAGACCCGGCCGGGCCCAGCTGTCTGCGACCGATAATTTAAAAAGAGGATCGGCTGTGGCTCAGGATCTACTGTGGCTGCACGCTGAAACCGTGTGGCCCCGTGTGTTCTCGAATCTCAGTGGCTGAGGTTTAAAACAGTGGGCCCAATTCATTTCCAATAGCCAAACAAATCCAAATTGTGCCACAACTTTGGAAAAATTGAGTGATTAAAATTGGGTTGGACTCATTTTGAAAAGATCTATCCAAATATGAACCCCAATTTGTATTAAAGTCAAAAATAAAACCTGGAAAATTCTATGAAGGTTTTCTGAAAAAGAATTATTGAGGGAGTTTGGTTCATCCAAAAATCCTCAAATTTTGCCAGATTATTCTTTAGGATATTATTGATCTTCTAGAAAATGTTCATTTCATTTGAAGATGATTTGAGTAGGAACTTGCTAAATACAAACTGCTGTGTTCAAAGGGGTCCAGAAACTTTTTCAGAAAAGGTTTCTAACTTGTAAAATCTATTCTAGGAAATTCCTAGCTCCAAAAATCATGCGAAAATTCAGGAAAGCTCTATGAGTCATACTTGAAATTTTAGTTCACTTTATTGGGCAGGAAAATGCACATTACTATATAATTAATTATTTTTAGTAGAAATGCTTAAGGAATTATTCTGGAGGAACTACTCAAGTAAAAAAGCTGAATTTTGGACAAAAATACTTTCATGTGACCATGAAATCACATAAAAATTAGCAGCTCAATTTGAGCCTTACATCTCCCTGTTCTTGTTTTCCATGCTTATGTATGTGGGAAAATACATAAGAGTAGTGTGGGAATTGTGGGGGACACAATTTGCATCCCAATTAGCTGCAATTTGTCAAGCTAAGTCTATGTGTAGTGTATGACTTCCTGTAAAAATTTCGAAGTCATTGGGGATCAGGATCTTTAGTTATGTCCAAATCATTGGAGTTCATCTCTGATGTTCATTAGGAAACTTATTTAGTTTATAAACTAAACCCCTAAGACAGCTTTAGTTTCATTGATATTTCTTTGCACAACAGAGGCAACAAAGCCATTCTTGGAATTTCCACACAGCCTCTGTTATTAAGAAGTCAAGCCTTTAATTCTTTCCATTGCACTGTAAAAACTTGGGCATATACATGTCGATAGGTTTCACCACGAAGGGGATTCGAAGGAGTGATTCATTAAAGTTGGATCAGACTCCAGAGGATCAAGGAATTGATCAGCAAGGAAAAGCAGCACTAACTGCTTATATATATTATATGCATGCAAAACAGGCAAGCTCCGGTTTGCATTTAATAGCTTTTGAGTTTTTTACTTTGTATTCACTATGTTGGTTAGGAAATGAAATGTGCATTAGGTCTAGTTGCTTTGATACTCCTCTTGCATGACCAAATAAACCCATGGAGTATTGGGTAGATGTCATTTCATCGTGTAGAACTGCCATGCTTAAGTAGGGTTTGGTAGAAGTCGAGTGGTGAGATGCTACTCGCATGATCAGGAGAAACAGGGGCATACGGGATTGGTTCAGATAATTTGTTAGCAAGTTGAAGTTGAGACCGGGCAGGTTGTAGGAGCAGCAGGACATAAGGTCATGGGTGCTTTAGACCTGTCCGTGTTGGCAAGGACCGATCCGTATGCGGCCCTATTGAGCAAATTTGAGTTGTGTAATGGACTCATGCTGGCTATATGGGACCCAGTAAACCGGTGTACCTTGGGAAGCTTACGTTGAGACTTTTCCGGTCGCCTTAAGCGAGAGGGCCAGTGTGCAGTATGTGGGTAACATTCTCATGACATCTCATGTTGGTAGGTGCACCATGAGGGTGGCTACTGTACGGGGAGATCGGATCGATTCAACGTAGGTGAAACGGGGGAAAGGCTGCCACGTACGACATCAGTGATGGTTGCTGTAGGCAGCGTCGAGTACGGGCGTACGTGTCGTGTAGTTCGGGTGTTTTTGATTCGAATCACCGTCGCTCGTGGAAGAGGATTGAGCATACTTGTTCTCACAGTCGTGACATAGTAAGAACTTGCAATTGAGATAAGAACTAATCATTGTGGATTGAAGTTCATACTAGTTTGTGATGTTATCTTTTATGCGTAGTTAGAGTAAACTCGATTCATTTCCACCGTGAGCAAATTACATCGGGGGAAAGCATTTCTTGTTTGATTATGGACTCCCGATGTGGCGTGCCCAAGGTTACTCTTAATTTTCTGCTAATAAGACTTGAAAGTAAGGATTCACATTTAGGTGAGTTTATTATGCATTATGCTATCCTATTTTATGTCTATACCCTCATGTAGAGTTTCATGGCTAGATTTGACGGTTAAGTCTTACTGAGCGTTATGCTCATAGATACTATACTAGTTGTTTTGCAGGTATTGACTCTAATGCTATGAGTATGGTTGTCCGATGAGACTCGGAACCCTCCTAGTGGATACTCAGGAGCAACCTCGCCGCTGCTGTTGTTATTTGTGTTGCTAGTAAGAAACGTCCGCGGGCTGGACAGTTTCTTTGTTGCTGAGTTAGAAACGAGTCATGAGAGTTATAGTCTTCTGCTGTAGTATTATTTGAGGTAAAGTATTTGTAAATTACTCTTTGTACACTTCCACAAATGATTTATGTAATATGTTTGTCCTTTGCCCGTGTGCTGTTGGGTGCCGCATCGCACGGCACCACCCAATGCTATTTCCGGGCGAGCATGCACGGACTCGTGGTCCGGGGCCGGCGCCGCCACAGTGTGGTATCATAGCCGTGTTGGAAATAGCACAAGTATTTAGGATCATATTACGATAAAAACTTTGGATACGGTGAGAAAATGGTACTAGGCCCACATAAGGACTATTATACTAGCATATTATGAAGGTGGCAAATTAACTTATTTGTCTATGTCAGAAAATCATGCATATTGGGACTCTTCATGTCTTGGGGGAGGGGTGCATGTAATGGCTGTCCACCAGTGCGCACAAGCTGAAGGGTGGAGCCTCACGGGTGTCAGGTAACCCGTCCAGCTTGGGTATCGTCTACGACTCTTCATGTCGTTTGGGGTATTTAAGCAACGCGCTTCCCTGGCGTGCTACGGGCAAGTATGGGAGGCCCCTTCACGTGGTTAGTAACGTGAACACATATCTCAAGGCATGTTTGGCTTGAGAACACCCATGTGAGTGATGACGGACGGGTGTATGAAACTGTATTGGGACCGGGTTTTGTGTGCACCCAAACCTGATGATTGTGTGTGACGTATGCAGGTACTAACCATGAAACCGTAGTACGAGTAGAACACGTTTGCGAGTGACCTTCTTAGTGCCACCTACCGATACGTATATGCCAGTGTAAGCCGGCTAGGATTTTCTTTCGTGAGGCAACGTAGTACGTCATATGTCTTACGGTGCATCACCACCGTACTACACTTGATAACTTCATTCCTATGAGGAAATCATTAATGACTAACTTTCAACTAAAATTGGAAGTTGGAGAACACATACTAGTTACTTATCTCTTCATTTGAACTAAGTTTCAAAGGCGTGAATTGATAGGTTTCTAAGTTTCTCAAAAACAGAGTGCTCTGTTCGGGCAGAAATTTTTGCTGGACTTTTACAGAGCATAAATCTTAGTATCTTGACCCAATGGAGGTGTATGATACAGTTCTGGAAAGGTTTTTAAGTTCTCTACAACTTCTCTGTAGACATCCAGAGCAAAATCACAAGCCAAACTGGTTGAATGTCCAGTTGAATGCAAACTGTCCAGAAACAGGACAGATGCAAACTTCTCTGGATGTTTCTGTAAATTAGTCATAACTTTCTGTAGAAAAATCCCTAAGTGTCGTATTATACACCGTTGGAAAGGTTATGAAATTTTCAACAGTTTTGTAGTTCATCGTTTGTTCAGAATTATACAATATTTTGATGTACAACTGTGATAAAAACAGCCACATTCAGAGGAGATGCTGGCAAATTTTATCCGGAAATTCTGTCAACTTAGAGCAATCATAATTTTTGATCCAGAGATGATACAGAGGCATATGAATACTCGTTGGAAATATATTGAAGTTATCTTGAACTTCAGTATTCAACCGAAGTTATGAAAATGCGGGTAACCGGATCAAAATCTGGGTTAAGTACAGAAAGGTCTGTTCTGTACAGAATAGGGGACTGATTATGTTGGCTTTAGGAAGATATGTAAACATGAATTGTTGTTATACTTTCATAAAGTTTTAGCATGTTTATGTTTTACATACTTTCACATACTGCTGAGAGCAAGTTTTGACTCCCCTCAAAATTATCCTTTTGCAGTATGGTGCGTACCCGTTCTTCAAGTAGGGCTGAAGGTTCTCGCCGAGACGGCGATGACTCGACTCCACCGTGGGCACCGCCATCAACGCTATGGGCAGATGTCATGGATCAAATGGTCGAATCGAATCAAGAGAACACAAGACTACCCCAATCTTTGGTACAACAAGGCATGCTTCATCGAGCACAAAAAGTGATTCCACTCGGAACGCCTATTTGGACTTCTTGGCGACTCAACCACCAATTTTCACGGACGCTACCGAACCAGTGGAAGCTGATCAGTGGCTTCGGGTTATGGAGTCCAAATTTGGAGTGTTCGAGGGCGATGAGTATTAGAAGACATTGTTTACAGCTCAACAACTTCATGGAGCCGCCGGAAATTGGTGGTTCGAATATCTCGCCACTATTCCGGAAGGCCATCAAGTGGAATGGACAGAATTTCGCAAAGCATTCCGTGCTCGTCACATTCCTACGGGTTTTATCAAGACCCAGCAGCAGGAATTCAGGAAGTTGAAGTATGGGGACATGAATGTCCTCGATTATGTCAAACGGTTTAACCATTTGGCACAATATGCTCCCGACTATGCGACGAGCGAAGCTGCAAGGTGTGATTACTTTTTTCATGGCCTGAGTACCATATTAAAGGATAGGTTGGCTTTGTTCAACCAAGGCAATTACACCGAGTTGGTCAGTGCTGCCATGCTACACGAACAGACGACACTGGAGTGTCAAGCAGATAAGAGGGACTGGGGTGATGTGCAAGAATACACACCCGTTGTTCCTCGTAAATACCGTTTGGTGTATCCCACACCATCCGGTGAAATATGGCAGCCATCAGTAAGATCAACTTATTCAAGCTTTCCTGTTCAAGAATCATGTCTTGAAGCACCACCACAGCCGCAGCAACGACTGATTTCTGGTGCATCATTGCTGCAGCCAAGTACATCAACTTCTTAACCGCAAGTCAGCGAAGAACCGGGGAAATATCCTTGTTCTTATTGCCACCATTTTGGGCATTTTATTCAAGAATGCCGAGAGAAGTTGTTGAACAGCAGACAACCATCACCATCAGGTGGTATGCCGTCACGTGCTCAAGTAAATATAACAGCATTGCAATCGGGTAGTGTTCAACATCTTGCTATTGAGGATGTCCCGGAGGGAGCACCAGTGTTAGAGGGCATGTTTACTCTTAAAAACGTACCCGTGCTCATACTTTTTTATTCCGGTGCTACCCATAATTTCATCAGAAAATCATGCGTGGATCAGCACCAACTATCCACCAATACTCCCACAACGAGTTATCTTATATGTTCACCGGGAGGAAATATCTCTGCTAATCAGATTGTGTCCCGAGCAGCTTTATGTTTTGGAGGAAAAGTATACCCAACATCGCTGATTATGTTGGATGGGAATAAGATAGACTATTGGGGATGTCTTGGTTAAACCATTACGGTGCCGTTCTCAATATCGGTAACCAGACTGTTCAAATTGACTCACCGATTCACGCACAGCACACACTGTTTTTAGAGAGCGAAGATCAAAAAATGGCAGAGGCCTACCACACGGAAGCGATTAAACTTGAAGATATTCCGGTGGTACGTGATTACCCCGATGTCTTTCCCGACGATTTACCGGGCATGCCGCCTGAACGGGACGTCGAGTTCAAGATTGAACTGGCGCCGGGAACAACACCTATTTCACGAAGGCCTTACAAGATGGCACCTAACGAACTAGCATAGTTGAAGGGGCTGCTAAATGAACTCATGAGCAAGGGTTTCATACGACCAAGTTCTTCACCTTGGGGTTGCTCTGCGCTGTTCGTTATGAAGAAGGACGAAACACTGAGGCTATGTGTTGACTATCGTCCTCTAAATGCTGTCACTATAAGGAACAAGTATCCTTTGCCCCACATCGACATTTTATTCCATCAACTTGTGGGTGCAAAGGTATTTTTGAAGATGAATCTTCAGTTGGGATATCATCAAATGAAGATCCAACCGGAGGACATACTGAAGACAACTTTCTCGACGAGATACAGACTCTATGAGTACCTCGTCATGTCATTTGTGTTAACCAACGCTCCGGCACACTTCATGTATTTGATGAATTCAGTATTCATGCCGGAGGTAGACAAGTTTGTCGTGGTATTCAACGATGACATATTGGTTTACTCCAAGTTAGAAGAAGAGCACGCTGGACAGTTGCGCCTCGTGCTACAACGGTTGAGGGAGCACAAATTGTATGCGGAGTTCAGCAAATGTGAGTTCTGGATTGATCAAGTGCCTTTTCTAGGCCATATTATTTCAGCAGAGGGTGTTGCCGTGGACCCAAGCAAAATTGAACAAGCGCTGAAATGGGAATCTCCCAAATCTGTCCACGAGGTCCGAAGTTTACTAGGTTTAGCAGGGTATTATCGGATGTTCATTCTGAGCTTCTCAAAAATTGCTAAACCAATGACGGAGCTGCTGAAGAAGGGCACGGAATACATGTGGAATGCAGCATGTGAAGCCGCATTCAAAACTTTGGTGAAACATCTCACAACAGCTCCTGTTCTTGCTCAGCAGAACACGACGAAGCCATTTGATGTCTATTGTGATGCATCCGGCATCGGTCTCGGCTGCGTTCTTATGCAAGAAGGGCGTGTGGTTGCATATGGGTCTCGTCAACTGCGAAACCACGAGCAGCATTATCCAATTCATGATCTCGAGCCTGCTGCTGTCGTGTTGGCATTAAAGATGCGAATGTATTATTTACTTGGCAATCTTGTCCACCTCTACACTGACCATAAACGTTTGAAGTACATATTCACGCAGAAGGAGCTGAATATGAGACAATGGAGATGGTTGGAGCTCATAAAAGATTATGAAATCGAGATCCACTACCATCCGGGAAAAGCGAACGTAGTTGCTGAGACACTTAGTCGGAAAGCCCACGTTCACAACTTGGCGGTTTCTGAGTTGGAAGATGAAAAACCGAGTCTCCGTGTCATTCCAAATGGAGCGCTTTATAATCTTGCTCTTGTTCCAACAATCCGTGAAGAGAATGTTTAGGCTCAAAGGAAAGACATGGGTATGTCTCATATACAGAGAAGACTAGACAACGGAGAGATGAAGTGTTTTTGGAAGGATAATGACGGTACGCTATGGTTTAACGACCGTATAGTTGTACCACGTAATATGAAACTTCGGAAGATGATATTGGATGAAGCCCACCTGTCAAAGTTTTCCATTCATCCCGGCAGTAACAAGATGTACCAAGATTTGAAACAGAAATTTTAGTGGACGAGGATGAAGCGGGAAATTGAATACGTATCCGAGTGTGATACGTGTAGACAGGTCAAGGCTGATCATATGCAGAAAGCCGGACCGCTAGAATCACTGAATATACCGGCGTGGAAATGGGAGGATGTGAGTATGGATTTCATCGTCGGATTACCGCTCACATCCCGAAAGCATGACTCGATATGGGTGATCATCGACTGGTTGACGAAATCATCTCATTTCATTCCGGTGAACACTCATTATCGAGCCAAGCAATATGCGGAGTTATATATTTCAAGAATTATATGCTCACATGGTGTCCCGAAGACCATTATTTCAGATCGAGGTGCGCTGTTCGTTGCTCGGTTTTGGTAGCAGCTGCACGCCTCGTTGGGCACTAAGTTGATTAGAAGCTTCACATATCACCCTCATACCGATGGACAAACATAGAGGGTGAACCAAGTGCTTGAAGATATGTTGAGAGCGTGTGCCATGCACCACAATAAGAATTGGGATGATCACTTACCGTTGGCGGAGTTTTCATACAACAACGGGTATCAAACGAGTATCAAAATGGCACTATACATGGCTCTCTATGGCCGGAAGTGTCGCACACCGCTGAATTGGTGTGAGTCCGGTGAAATAGTACTATTCGGGGTTGATCTTGTGAACGAAGCCAAAGACCGAGTTCGGTTGATATAAGAGAATTTGAAGGCTGCACAATCCTGACAGAAGAGCTACGCTGATCAGAGGTGTAGGCCGTTGCATTTTAACGTCGGAGAGCATGTTTATCTTCGTGTATCTCTGATGAAGGGATTTCACCGGTTCGGTGTAAAGGGGAAATTCGCTCCCCGCTTTATAGGTCCTTTTGCTATCACGGAGAAGTGCGGACCCATAGCCTACCGGCTGGAACTTCCGGCAAGTCTTGCGGGTGTTCATGACGTGTTTCATGTATCACAGCTGCGGAAGTGCCTCAAATTTACCGCTGCTATCCGCACCGAAGAAATCGATGAATTGAAACCGGATCTTACCTACACCGAGTGACCGGTTCAGATTGTAGATGAAAAGACCCGGATAACACGGAACCGGACGATAAAATTTTACAAGGTGCTGTGGAGTAATCATACCGTGGAAGAGGCGACATGGGAAAGTGAAGATTACCTCCGCACCAAATATCCGGAACTTTTATCAGTTTACAGTTTGTAATTACCTCTCCCGTCTCATTCTTCTTTTGTAATCTCGGGACGATATTCTTTTAAGGGGGGAGGAATGTAAAAGTCCAAAAAATTTATATGAAATAAATCGAGGCTTGAATGGCTATGTGTTGCAAATTCATGAAAATGAGACTTGCTAAAACTTTTCTTCACGAAAAGTTGTACAAGGATGTTCATCAAAAAGAGGCTCACATGTTCATTTGAATGTGTTGAACTAATATGGACTTAAACACTATTTTGCATGAAAGTTAAGAAATCAAAATTTCAAATTCAAAGTTCACCGCAAATTGTGGCCAAACTTTTGAATACTCATGCAGCCCTATAATTTTGAATTTGAGGAAAGTTAGGATGGCAATCTTCTAATTTTAGGTTGGGCTAAAAAGGAATGAAATATGAGCATTTTCAAATTCAAACTGAATTCAAATTTGCAATGCAAATTCAAACTGAATTTGGCGAATTCAAATGCTAGCCCACTTTTCAATCTCAGAACTTTGGAATTTGAGAGATTAACATGAGAAGATCTTTTGTGGGCGGAAATTTTTGGTGGAGCCCACATGTCATTGAGGAAAATTTACTGACAAACGAAGCAATTGTCTCTGTTGATTCTCTCGGACAGTCCGAGGGCTCAACGGGCGCCACCGAGCTGCCGCCGCGCCACCTCCCCGTGGTTTTTCCTCGTGCTGGCGACCAGCTTGGCAGTCTCCTTCCATCTCGGCGTGATCTTCTCCTCACAGACCGAGCTACTCGAGTTTTGCTTTCTCCTCGCTCACAACACACAGCGAACAGAGCACTTCACCGCCGCTGCCTCGGAACCAACTGGGAATTCGTGAAACTGAGCGTGCAACACCTACCGAGCTGCAAAATGGCACGGCTCACTCATACACCACTTCCTCGGAACAAAACAGCCAAGCTCCGGTTTCCCTCACCCTAGAACGGCCTTCCTCTGCGGCGACCTAGCGTTGCCGACAACAGGGCGCACGTGGACAGCTCACCACAGAGGCTTTCAGGCCTGAGCAAGCACGGCCACGGGAGCACCCTACCTCAGTCCTTCTCTCCTACGAAACTTGGATCAAGCCGTGAACCCTAGTGCCCGAATTTGCCGTTCTTCTTTCGGTGCACCACCACGGACCGTCCGGTACGAAATCTTTAAATTCGTTCTCAATTCCTGTTCTTAGATCACCAACTCTTGCGCACAAGGGCTAGGCTAGCCGGCGATCACTTCCTCTTCGCAAACCTAGCTTGAAACTGCACGTAGGCCGAGTATTTAGAGGTTTTTTTGGGCGTCTCCATGGCGGCACACCGCGGGCGCACGATGAAACCTCTTTAGCAGCCATTCCCGAGCAATTTGGAGGCCAGGCCGAGCTTCACAATCACCCACTGGTGCTTTAGAGCGGGTTGGCCGATCTTTTGGCGGGCTAGAAAGGTTGGCCGATGGCGCCGAAGGTGCCCCGAGGCCGCCACACGTCGCCGACAGTGTTCCGGCCACCGGCAGCCCGAGCAAGCCCCACCGACATGTTCCCCGGCCTCTCAAACTCACAGGCGGTGAGATTTGGATCGAGAGGTGGTCGGGAGCGGAACTCCAGCGAGCTCCGGGTGCGGGCCGGCGAGGGAGCAGCGCGGGCGCGGGAAAGGGCTGGAGGAGGAAAAAGACCCGGCCGGGCCCTGCTGTCAGCGACTGATAATTTAAAAAGAGGATTGGCTGTGGCTCGGGATCCACTGTGGCTGCACAGTGAAACCATGTGGCCCCGTGTGTCCTCGAATCTCAGTGGCTGAGGTTTAAAACAGTGGGCCCAATTCATTTCCAATAGCAAAACAAATCCAGATTGTGCCACAACTTTGGAAAAATCATATCTTTGTGTAGGAATCTCCAAATTGAGTGATTCAAATTGGGTTGGATTCATTTTGCAAAGATCTATCCAAATATGAACCCCAACTTGTATGAAAGTCGACAATAAATTCTGGAAAATGCTTTGAAATGTTTTCTGAAAAAGAATTATTGAGGGAGTTTGGTTCATCCAAAAATCCTCAAATTTTGCCAAAATATTCTTTAGGATATTATCAATCTTCCAGAAAACCTTCAGCTCATTTGAAGATGATTTGAGTAGGAATTTTCTAAAGACAAACTGCTGTGTTCAAAGGGGTCCAGAAACTTTTTCAGAAAAGGTTTCTAACTTCTAAAATCTATTCTAGGCAATTCATAGCTCCAAAAATCATGAGAAAATTCAGACAAGCTCTATGAGTCATACTTGAAATTGTAGTTCATATGATTGGACATGAAAATGCACATTACTCCAGAATTAATTCTTTTTAATAGAAATGCTTAATGAATTATTCTGGAGGAACTACTCAAGTAAAAGGGCTGAATTTTGGACCAAAATACTTTCATGTGACCAGGAACTCAGATGCAAATATCAGCTCATGTTGAGCCTTAGATCTCCCTGTTCTGGTTTTCCATGCTTATTTATGTGGGGAAATACATAAGGGTAGTGTGGGAATTGTGGGAGACACAATTTGCATCCACATTAGCTGCAATTCAAGCTAAGTCTCTGTGTACTGTATGACTTCCTGTAAAAATTTCGAAGTCATTGGATATCAGGATCTTTAGTTATGTCCAAATCATTGGAGTTCATCTCTGATGTTCATTAGGAGACTTAGTTAGTTTATAAACTAAACCCCTAAGACAACTTTAGTTTCATTGATGTTTCTTTGCACAACATAGGCAACAATGCCATTCTTGGCATTTCCACACATCCTCTGTTCTTAAGAAGTCAAGCCTTTAATTCTTTCCATTGCATTATAAAAACTTGTGCATATACATGTCGATAGGGTTCACAATGAAGGGGATTTGAAGGAGTGATTCATTAAAGTTGGAGCAGACTCCGGAGGATCAAGGAATTGATCAGCAATGAACAACAACACTAACTGCTTATATATATTACATCCCTGTAAAACAAGCAAGCTCCGGTTTGCATTTAACAACTTTTAAGTTTTTACTTTGTATTCACTATGTTGGTTACGAAATGAAATGTGCATTAGGTCTAGTTGCTTTGATACTCCTCTTGCATGACCAAATAAACCCATGGAGTATTGGGTAGATGTCTTTTCATCATGTAGAACTGCCATGCTTAAGTAAGGTTTGGTAGAAGTCGAGTGGTGAGATGCTACTCGCATGATTAGGAGAAATAGGGGCATACGGGATTGGTTCAGATAATTTGTTAGCAAGTTGAAGTTAAGACCGGACAGGTTGTAGGAGCAGCAGGACATAGGGGCCTGGCTGCATTAGACCTGTCCATGTCGGTCAAGGATTGATCTGTATGCGGCTCTGTTGAGCAAGTTTGAGTTGTGTACCGGACTCATGCTGGCTATATGGGACCCAGTAAACCGATGTACCTTGGGAAGATTGCATTGGGACTTTTCCGATCGCCTCAGGCGAGAGGGCCGGTGTGCAGTATGTGGGTAACACTTTCATGACATCTCATGTTGGTAGGTGCACTATGAGGGTGGCTACTGTATGGGGCGATCGGATCGGTTTAACATAGGTGAAACGGGGGAAAGGCTGCCATGTACGATGTTAGTGATGGTTGCCGTAGGCAACGTCGAGTACGGACGTACGTGTTGTGTAGTCCGGGTGTTCTTGATTCGAATCACCATCGCTCGCGAAAGAGGATTAAGCATACTGAAGTTCATACTAGTTTGTGATGTTATATTTTATGCATAGTTAGAGCAAACTCGATTCATTTCCACCGTGAGCAAATTACATCGGGGAAAGCGTTTCTTGTTTGATTGTGGACTCCCGATGTGGCGTGCCCAAGGTTACTCTTAATTTGCTGCTAATAAGACTTGAAAGTAAGGATTCACATTTAGGCGAGTTTATTATGCATTATGCTATCCTACTTTATGTCTATACCCTCATGTAGAGTTTCATGGCTAGGTTTGACGGTTAAGTCTTGCTCAGCGTTATGCTAACAGATACTATACTAGTTGTTTTGCTGGTATTGACTCTAATGCTATGAGTATGGTTATCCGATGAGACTCGGAACCCTCCGAGTGGATACTCAGGAGCAACCTCGCCGCTGCTGTTGTTATTTGTGTTGCTAGTAAGAAACATCCGCGGGCTGGACAGTTTCTTTGTTGCTGAGTTAGAAACAAGTCATGAGAGTTATAGTCTTCCGCTGTAGTAGTATTTGAGGTAAAGTATTTGTAAAGTACCCTTTGTACGCTTCCGCAAATGATTTATGTAATATGTTTGTCCTTTGCCCGTGTGCTATTGGGTGCCGCATCGTACGGCACCACCCAATGTGATTCCCGGGTGAGCGTGCACGAACCCATGGTCCAGCGCCGGCGCCGCCACATACAGCATAACCCTGATGTTCTCTGCTGCACCGTTATCGGGCGTGCAGTCGGAAAACAGCGGGGTTATGCTACCGAAATTTTGTCTGGATTCGGACTTGATGTTTCGTCAGAAGCACGTTCCTCTTGGTCACTTTTGGGTGGGTTTAGGAGCTATCCGCCCCAATAGAAGTATGGTCCTGACTTATAGTAAAGTATAAACTAACTATATTTTCTCCGTCTTTAAACTATAGCCTCAAACTTGGGTGAAGACCGTAGTTGGATGTATAATGGTTGGAACAAGAAAGGTGGTCACTCGGATGAATGGTTTGCAAAGACAGATGCTTTTATGGATTGAGCCTTTTCGTTGTCGACGATCGATAAGGTGCAATGCGCATGTACGAAATGCCAAAATATAAAGTGGCTTGATAAAATGACTCTTTTGATACACTTGTGTCGAAATGGTTACACATCACATTATGAGGTGTGGATCTTTCACGGCGATACAACTTCTCAAGCCATACAAGAAGTGCAAGAGGATGATGACAACACAGAGGTTGATTAGATGGATGCGATGCTAGAAGCTATTGACCCAGAGACTACGGAGGATCCTCCAACAACAGAGGTAGAAGCGTTCTTCAAGCTTCTTAAAGCTTCAAAAGAGCTGCTTCCTGAACAAACAGAAATGACTCTCCTTTCGTTCATCACCAAACTTATGGCAATTAAGTCTAAGTACTTTTCTAACAACTGTTACAACGACCTAATCAAATTGATTGGCGATATCCTTCCACGACCCCACAAACTGCCTAAAGATATGTATCAGTCGAAGAAATTGTTGTCTGGCCCCCGAATGAAATATGAGAAGATTGATATGTGTCCACACAATTGTATGCTTTTTTGGAAAGAGCATGCAAAAGAGAATAAGTGTTTAAAATGTGGTAAATCGAGGTTTGTCGAAGTTGTTAATGAAGATGGTGATAATGTGATGACAGAAGTCATTCATAAGCAACTTTGTTACTTACCACTGACACCATGATTTAAGCAGTTGTTTATTTCAAAAATAACTGCCACACACATGATATGGCAAAAAAAGGTGTACATCAGAACAATGGAGTCATGACGCACCCGTCCGATGGTGAGGCATGGAAGGTGCTGGATCGCTTCAATCTAGACTTTGCCAGTGATGCAAGAAATGTTCGCATCAGGTTGGCGACAGATGGCTTCTCGCCGTTTAGTACAAACGCCATGCCATACTCGTGTTGGCCCGTTTTTTTTATTCCATACAACCTGCCACCATCTCTTTGTATGAATTCATGTTTCTTTGCCTCATCATACTTGGACCGGATCATCCTAGGCCACGTCTAAACTGATGTTGAAACCGTTGATTGGAAAACTGAACATTTTATGAACAGGAGTCGAAGCGTATGACTGTTTTAAGAAGTAGAAATTCAATCTGCGGGCCGCTTACTTATGGTTCATTCATGATTTTCAACATACGGTATGTTTTTTGGATGGAGCACTCACGGTCATTTGATGTGCCCGATATGTGCGTCGGACACGGATTGCTTTCGACTTGCTCATGGAGGCAAAATATGCTATTTTGATTGTCATAGACGTTGGTTGCCTCGAAATTACGTATTTTGACAACAGAAGAATGTCTTTAGAAAGGACACAGTTGTAACAAAAGGACCACCAAAATGGGTCAAAAATTTCTGATATGTTGGACAAACTAGTGGCAGATGAAATTCATCCTAGATATTTTGTAGGTTACGGAGAGGAACACAGTTGGACTTATATATGTGGAATTTGGGAGCTCCCGTATGTGAAGTCCTTTATTTTAATGCACAACGTTGATGTTATGCATCAGGAGCGTAACATGGGCGAATGTATAATAGCACATGCATGGATATGATGGGCAAAATGAAACACAATATAAAGGCTCGAAAGAATCTGACAGAGCTTTGTAACCGTCCAACTCTTGAGCTCTCCGAAAGTATTATGTAACGTTTTCTCGTTAACTTATGAGTATTTAAATAATCTTATAACTTATAAGTATTATAAAGTATTCTTATAACTTCGTAATTTGGACAGTGCGTGAAAGAGGCCGACGTCCATGAAGACTTGCGACAACTGTCCTATGGATTGGTTAAAGTTAGAAGGTATGACCGATATGACGTAAACGGGTTTCGATTTCGTACAAATCAATTTGAAGCTCTTTGTCCTCTCGCGGCATTATGTAATACTTGAGTTGTGACGAGGGCAATCAACTTTCAAGGCCGCGAAACTAATTACTATGGATCATTAAGAAAATCCTTGAATTTAGTTATACCCAAAATAAGGAACTTCAACTCATCTTCTTTGATTGTGATTGGTTTGACAACAATCATGGAACACGACAAAACGAATTTGGCATGGTGGAAGTCAAACACAATGAATGACTATGAGGCTACGATACATTTGTTCTTGCACACCAAGTGGAGCAAGTGTATTATTTACCTTATCCATGTCAAAAGCTGAATGTTTGGTGGATGGTACACAAGGAGAATCCTCGTGAGTGGTTATATACTCCAAGAGATTATGGCTACCATGATATCAATGACGTTGACGAGGTTTATCAAGAACAAGAGTTGCCAGACTCACTTTTTGTCGAGTCTTGTGTTGAACTCGATCACTTGGATGGAGAAGCTGATGATGTAGAGACTTCTGATACGTACAAACAAAAATAGAAACAAATTACGAAACAAGATTGATGGTCTGGTTTAAGGAGTAGGGTTCGTGATGTCGATGAATTTTGAAACTGGCTCCAAGTAACTTTTTTTCACTAAATTATCATAACTTTGTATATTTTCTTAGAGTATTTATCAATTACTCCATACAACAGGATGTCGACAGAGAAGGGAAAAGGAAAGGAGCTAGGGGCTTTCTCAGGGAGGAACGGGACATCATTTCTGGGGGCAGTTCGTCAGGTGAGAGCAGACGCTCTCAGCTGTTGAGGCACGTCGCAGACCTAGCGGGCAAACCTATGGCCTTACAACGCATGGAGGTACATTTCCATTAGGAATTACGCTATCCTATATATCACTTAGCAATTAACTATTCTTATCAATCGTTCAATTTTGTAGTATGACTTAGAGTCATCTGAGTCAGAGTCAGAGGCTAGGGTGCCGCCACAGCCTTCGGGGTCGACTATGGCTGTCGCGGAGGCGCTTAGCGTGGAGCCGCCTAGCGTGGAGATTCAGGCTCCA
Organism: Neostapfia colusana; assembly: GCA_030760725.1. Taxonomy (NCBI): domain Eukaryota; kingdom Viridiplantae; phylum Streptophyta; class Magnoliopsida; order Poales; family Poaceae; genus Neostapfia; species Neostapfia colusana. The sequence goes on from JASWHV010000017.1 coordinate 54,991,543, forward strand.
GTGGTGAGCAGGCTTCCGGGTCACCAGATTTGGTCCCAGAGCAGAGGCGGCAGATGAGGAGAATGCACTTTGTGTCTCCTTCTCCATTTCCTACTGAGCGGGTCACTATTCGCCCGGTCGGAAACACCAAAGGAAACTATCATATAATATTCAACTTTTAGGAGCTCCTGGTACGACTGCTTGTTCATGGGTCAGGGGCACCATAGACAGGTGTCCGGTTGCATCGGGTCTTTAGTGCATTTGCACTATCTCGGTGTGATCGACGGGGTCCCGGAGACATCGTGGGACGACTACGCTCGTGTCTCTCATGATACGCACACCAACCTTCAGGGGGCTGTGTGGGTGGATTTTATGGTAAGTCTGCTTAATAAAATTTTGTAAAATTGTATTCTTCAACTTGATTAAATTGTTAATGCATATCTCTTTAATATTTCTTTTCTTATAACTGAGGTACCATTTAGAGGACACGAGTCAGAGCATGTTGAAGCATCCTAGAGTCGTGTTCAACAGGAATGCACGGAAGCTTGTAACATAAGTGTTATCGTATGCTCATAGTCAAGCCGTGAACGAGTACCTCAAGCAGCACCAGGAGTACCAGTCGGGGCCGTTTAGGAGGGCCTCAGACACGTACTTGACGGAGGAGCAGTACGCGGAGGTAAGTTATTTGTGTTCAATTATTTCAATACTTAGTTATGTAAATGGTATTTCAATGACATAATAAATATGTGCAGGTCAGTATTTCCTGGCTAGAGGGTCGGCCCGAAGCATACCGAGCTCTCTGCCAGATGTGGGCTAGCGATGCTTTCATCGCTAAGTCCAAGAGGGCTCATGGATGCAGAGGTTCCGACTCAAAGCACTCCTGTGGCTCCGATGGCCATGTGCGTTTGGCTAAACGCATGGTAAGAATAATAACCCTTCTTTGTATGTCTTTATAATATGACCAGCATACTAACACATATATACAGGAGCGCGAGGCCGGTCAGGTACTGGCCACCACTGAAGTCTAGAAGCAGGGTCTAAGGACCCATCCTAGCCTGGGTAGTGCAGTCAGGTCGTGGCCGATCGATTGGTAAGTTATCAAAACTTATAAATTCAATTGTTACTAATTTGTTGTTAGTAATACGCAATTTTACCACTTTTAGGAAAAGTATGGGCGAGAGGCCGTGAGGATACACGGGGAAGGGTATGATTGGGAAAGCGCGCCAATCGACCCTCAAGCCGTTTACGCTAGCGGAGGCGGGAAGGCACATGGATGGTTAGTTGGTCATTTTCTTTATTTCTTTAAAATCTTGCTTCTTCTAATTATTATTCTTTTATTCTTTTGTAGGTTTTCCATTTTTGATGGATTTGTTGACTTGAGGGTAGCACGACCTTTGATTGTCACTCCATCGATCGACGATTCCTCCATCGGGCAGACGAGTCGTCATCTCTCCCAGAGCGAGATAGAGGAGCTCCATAGGGAGACAGACGAGATGTGAAGAGAGAGAGATAGGAGCTCCAGAGGGAGAGGTATCTAGTCCGGGCCGCAAAGGAGCAGCAGGCCGCCTACATGCCAAACTACATGGCTCAGATGCAGGTGGCGGTGCAGGTAATTAATTGAATATAATTTAATTTAAATTCATACCATTGCATTAGTATATTTGTTTTAATATTTTGCAATTATAGGCCTTAACTCGATAGAGTGGGCAGCAGATCCCGATCCCTACGTGGCAACCGTTAGAGTTGGCCCCGCCACAAGTTCCCCCACCACATGGACATTCAGATATCTAGGTAATGTATTTTTATTTGCTATTTTCTAATCTAAGAAAAACTTATTGTAGTTGAGGGGAGAGAGTGAGAGTGAGCGTGAAGGGGAAAGGGAGGGAGTGAGAGTAAGAGATAGTGGTAGAGAGGGGGAGGGAGAGGGAGAGAGAGTGATAGTGAAAAGGGAAGAGGGAGGGGGAGAGAGACGGAGTGGTAGAGAGAGGGGGGTGAGAGAGAGAGAGAGGGAGTCATTGAGAGAGGGGGAGGGAGAGGGCGAGGGAGAAAGTGAGAGTGCGGGGGAGGGAGAGAGAGGGAGTGAGAGTAAGAGATAGTGGTAGAGAGGGGGAGGGATAGGGAGAGAGAGTGAGAGTGAAAAGGGAAAGAGGGAGGGAGAGAGAGACGGAGTGGTAGAGAGAGGGGGTGAGAGAGAAAGGGAGTTGTAGAGAGAGGTGGAGGGAGAGGGCGACGGATAAAGTGAAAGTCCGGGGGAGGGAGAGGGAGAGAGAGTTAGAGTAAGGGGCAGAGTGAGGGAGAGTGAGAGTAAGGGGGGGGAGTCGTAGAAGCTCAAACTCACATTATCTATTTATTTGCATTGCGGAGATCGGCAACAGAGGCTCAAACTCCACCGCCACAGCTACCGGCACCGGGAGGAGGTCGCGGAGATGGATTCTTCGGCTCCAGAGCGAGTGGATCCACGAGTGTAAGGGGTAGTGTTTAGCGAGCGGATCTCGTTTTTGTTTATTATTTTGGATGTTTTATATTTTGGATGTGTATATAAACTGTTATGTGAGCTGATCATCGTGTCAGAGTATCTGTATTCTGTTTTATTTTAAAAAAATTAAAAACCTTATTTACGATGGCTAGCTATACAGGGCCGTCGTAAGTTAACCTAATTAACTTATGACGGCCAGGGTATAGGCCATCGTAAGTTAACCTACTTAACTTACGACGGCTAGGGTCCAGGCCATCGTAAGTTAAGTGTCCATCCCACCACGTGGCACGACCATGGGCGACGATCCATTGTTTACGATGGCTAGTAACGGCCGTCGTAAGTTAGTTATTTAAGACGGTGACCGTCATAATTAACGTTATTTACAACCAATTACTAGAAACGGCCAGAAATTGTCGTAAAAAACTAGAAACCGTCATAAATAACTTATTTACGATATTTTTCTCTAATTTACGACGGTTTCAGGCAGTTGTAAATTGATCGATTTCCTGTAGTGAATATATTTGCGTCAACATGTTGGTAGAGTAGCTTTCAAGATCTGAAAATTATATTGACCATAGCCAGAGTGCTCGCCTTGCCAGAAATCAGCAGAGAATTCAAGGTATATTTGATACATCCAATAAAGGATTAGGATGTTTGTGCATTATGCAAGACAAAAAAAGTGGTGGCATACGCTTGAAGACAATTGAAGAAGCATGATCAAAACTATCCTACTCATGATTCCAAGCTAGCTGCAGCTGTGCATCCATTGAAGATTTGGAAACACATTGGCAATGTTATGAGATCTACAACGATCGAAAGAGCCTTACATCTTCACACAGTTTGAGACAAGACAAAGATGTTGGATGCAATTGACAAAGGATTATGACCTTTAAATAAATTAACTATCATCCCAAACAAAGGCCTAGACCATACAATGTCGTAACATCATCATCTATGGCCTTTGTTCCAACGGCATTGCCGCCTATCCGCCCGTATATGTCACCGGTTACTAGTTTTTGTAATTTTACCCTAAGCTTAATAATACTACTCATGATATGAGCTAGTAGTACTGGTGGAACATAACTGTCTTGGACCATCCGAACTCAGTATTATCTATAGAGTACCAGCCAGCTAGCAAAACAGGCCAGGTGAATCTCGAGGTGAGGAGCACCATCCCAGTCCCGGTACACTGATTCATAGGAAACCAATTCATTATAAGGCACAAACCGTTGCATCTTTGACTACTTTTTCATCTATTTTTCCTTGACTATTTTCTCTGGAGTAGCGATGATCCTGCCATGTAGAAGGTGGTACCTCATAAAACTTCTTCAATAAAGAAACATGAAAAACATTATAAATTCTTGCTCGGTCAGCTTGTATGATACTTCCCCAATAGGTTCTCTAATTTCAAATGGTACATAAAACTTCAGGCCTATCGAGTGACCACCCCCACGTTAGCATCTCTCGTCTTGGCTAGAATCCCTTAATTAGCCTCTGTTCCCTTTGTTTCTTAACTAGCTTAGCATTTCCTTTTTACTTGCTTGGGCTTGTCATGTACAATGTAATAATTTCCTTTCCTTTCTTTTATTTATATATTAAAGGAAATTAATAGTAGAGCCTAACATGACAACTAACTACGGTTAGAAATCACCGTAATCAAACCATAGGCCATCATAAATAACTTAATTACGATAGTAATAGGTTATTTACGACAGTTCTAGGCCGTCACAAGTCAAATATCGTAAATAACATAATTTATGACGGCGACCATCGTAAATAAGTTATTTACGACCGCCTAACCCGGCCATCGTAACCTCTGTACCAGGTGGCACCCTCGAACCTTATTTACGACGGCCTCGTACCGGCCATCGTAAACTATATATAATTTTTTTACGACAATCAGGCCCAGGCCGTCGTAAGTAATATGGTATTATTTACAATGGCCAGGACCGGCCGTCGTAAATAGTAGGCATATTTACGACGGTCAAGACCAGGTCCTCGTAAATAAGGGATTTTTTTAAAAGAAAACTCCTAGATGTATCTAAGTTTGCCGATGTTTGGTTATGTTTGACTAACTTTGGCTCATTTTGCTATAGTAAACTAATTTATCTTGATTTCAAGAAGTGTTGCTTACCTGTGCCGCTGAAAAAGGTATCTGTGGCTCCACCGGCACATGTGGCTCCATCGGCGGCTGCCATGAGGGAATGACAACCTGCTACCCATGCTGCTGGCTAAGACTTGTGATGGCAAAATATTAACACATGAATAATAATAAAACAATATCGATGTTTAGTATTTTAAGTTCTTACTTAGTATTGCCGCTTGCATCTATGCCAAGTAGCTAGCTTGATAGTCCTCTCTGGCCTTGGCAACCGCTTCTTGCTTCTGAAGCTTCTCCTGTGTCAGGCTAGCTCCTTCTGAACACTCTAGAGCTCCAGGTCCCTCTGCGACATCCGCTGGCTGGGTCCATCAGACGAAGACTTTGAGGAGAAGCCCCTCGATGGTCTTGCCACACTCGAGTAGACCACTCCATCAAAAATGGCAAAACTACAAAAAATATTAAGTGTAAGATTATGTAGCTCGAATTGATATAAATAAAAAACAACTACCATCTCACCGTCCATAGGCTTTTCTGCCACCGATTGCATACACGACGTTGACGTCGATTGGTGTGTTCTGGCAATCGTAGTCTTCACTGTGAATATTCACCGCCTCCTCCCCATACTTTTCCTACAAATACAAGCAAAATATGAAAACATGTCAATAGCAATATTAGTTACAAATAACTTAAATTAACTCGAATACTAACTAGTCGAGCTGTCACCAATGGAGTGCACAGCTGGTCGGGTTGTGAAGGGTCAATTGCCCTGTGACCTCTCTTCCACACATGAGCATCGCTCGGTCATTCACCAAACTCGTTTTTTTGTGGGTACGAGTTAGTAACATACCATAAATATAGTTTCATAAGTATTTTCCTTACCATTCGTTTAGCTAGACGTAGATGCCCATCAGGACCATACGTATGACTTTTGGTAGACCCTCTGCAAGGGCCCTATTGGACGTAGAGACGAAGTTCGCGCTAGACTACAGCCAACAGAGGACCCGATAAGCCTCCGGATGGTTCTCCAACCAAGAAATACCCACCTGCAAGCATTTATTAATTGATTGAAATAACGTTAAAATTACAAAGTAAGAAAGCCATATTTAAAACACTACTAGTTTACCTCCGCGTAGTGCCCCTCGCTCCATCAAGTACTTGTCAGAGTCGTCTCTGAACGCAACTAGATCCTGCCCTTCATGCCTCTTCAAGTAGTTGTTTGTTGCTTGAATCCGAGCATAAGAGATCGCTTGCGTGACAAGCTTCCTCGCCTTCTTGTTGAAGACAACTCTCGCGTGCTCAGCATCCGTTGGATCCGCCAAACGGAACCGTCTCTATAATAAGACAGGAACATAAATGTTATTAAACATTCTAATTATTAGAAAACTAAATTTTAAGTAATGTATTAAACATACTTACCCAGAATTTGGTCAACACTGCACCCTGAGCAGTCTCGTATGTCAGGTCAGTAGCACGAGCATAATTATCCCATGACTTGCCAGGGATACGCTCGTAACCGCTGCTAGGGACGTTACTAGGGTAGTGCAAACGCATGAGATTCCCTAAGACAGCGTTGACATGTCTTTGATGTCCTCTACCTTCGAAGGCAGTGTCCTCCCATCCCCTGCAAGAACAATTGTGCATGAAAGAGTATTAACACTACGTAATTTTCTTAAGCTACAGTGTAAGGGCTTCTTACCTATCGCCAACAAGGCGAATAACCGGTAGTGTTGCTTCGTCTCTAGGAACCAGAAGAGGAGCCACATAATAGATCCTCTTATCCCGTCGCCTTCTCTGCGTCTCCAGGTCCTCGGATGACCCGTAAGGTTGGTCAGCCGACTGTGGCTCAGGAGGCTTCTCGGCCTCTGACTCTGTGTCATCCTGCAATATTATAATAGTTTAAAGATATATAAATAAATTAATATAAAATATAATAAAATTCGATTTGTATGTCAAATTACCTCAGTCCGCTAAAAGGCAACAGGTCTGCCTGTCAGCTCTAAGAGCACGTGTCTCAACAACTGAGACCGTCTGCTCTCTCCCGAGGAACTACCTTAAAAAAGGGTGTCTGCCACGTCCCGTGTGCGAGCCATCCTACTCGCACTGCTGAGAAACCTCTTCACGGTCTTCTTGACCCCTTACCCTTGTCCGACGACATCCTATTTTAATGATTTATTGCTAAGTATAATTATTATAAAATATACAACATGAAACAATAAATGAACAAAATATTACTTTTATTCATTTCTAAAATTCATCATAATCTTGCTCATTACTCTACTTCTTAAACCATACCATCAAACAGCGCTTCTCACGAGTGTGTACATCATCGGTGTCTCCAACTAAGTCATCGAGTTCTTGACCAGGCTCAACGACTAATGAGGCTGGCAGGTCTTCTTCTTAGTAAATATCATCAATATCACCAACCAACGTTGGAGTATCATGGTACCCAATATTGCCGGGGTATATAACCATTCACGAGGATTGACCTTGTGTACGATCCACCAAGGACTCAACTTCTCGCATGGATAAGGTAGATAATACACTTGCTCAACTTAGTCTGTAAGGACAAAAGTATCGTACCATTCGAACCTTTCATTGTGTTTCACTTCAACCATGCCAAATTGGTTTTGTTGGGTTACATGATGGTTATCATACCAATCACAATCAAAGAAAACTACTTTAAGTTCCTTATTACCACCAAAATTAAATTCGAGTATTTTGTTAATGATCCCATAATAATTAGTTTTGCGTCCTTTAACATCGATTGCTCTCGTCACAACTCCTCTATTACCCGTTGCCATAAGAGGATGAAGAGCTTCAAATTAAGTTGATCGAAATCAGAACCCATTGATGTCGTACGAACCATAAATTCTAACTTTATACAATCCATAAGATAGTTGTCGTAAGTGTTGATGGATGCGGCATCTTTTACACCATGTCCAAAATATGAACTTATAAGAATATTTTTTTACATACTACTATGTAATTCAAGATAGAAAAATGACAAAAAATATTAGTTTAGCTCGAAACCAAGATAGAAAATTAGGTCCTCCATTTATTCCATCCCGTCGCATCGTTTCTACCTGCTTACTCATAAGTTGATGTCTAATTGTCCAATTTTGCTATGGAACTCACTGTATAAAAAATAAGAATATTAGCATTGAGGTATAGTAAAGAATGCTACTTAGCATAGATGTAGAACAAATATTTACTCAAAATATTTATTCATCCCGTCTATATTAGCATACATGTATAGCAGAGCAACCTTCCTTTTCTTCCGTGGTACAATCGTAGCTCGTGCTACTACCAACAGGGGTGCCCCTCATCATAAAAATGGATAGGTCATTACAAGGAGGATCTTCATTCACATTGTACCACATCGTAAAAGCATTGACATTGTGTTCCTCTGCAAAGTAAACACTTGAAAAGTATACTACTTTCTTAAGAGTAAATGCTTCAGTGATGCACCTTCAACTCTAGCCCTATTGCCAACCATTGGTTTAAGATATTTGAGGGCTCTTTCAATGTGATACAGCCATCTATATTACACAGGGCCGCCCACTTTAGCTTCATACGGAAGATGAATATGGAGATGTTGCATTAGATTGAAAACTTCGGAGGAAATATTTTTTCCGTCTTACATAAAAGAACTGGTATCTTTTTCTGCAACTTCATCATCATCTCTATCATGATATCTTTAGCACAGAGGTACCTCACAATTTCTAAACCGCATTATCAAGGTAGCCCAGAAACATAACGGGCAGGAGTCTTTTCATGATTATATGATAATCATGACTCTTTAACCCACTTAGTTTTCCCATCTTCACATTAACAGTTAGTCTCAAGCTAGCATCGTAACCATCGGGAATTTCAACCCTTTCAACCAATTCAGAACGTCTTTCTTCTGTTTCAGCTTAAGACAGAAAGAAGCATGTGACTTACCATCACTATTAGAGAGCTCAAGAATTGGACGATTACAAAGCTCTCTCAAATCCTTTTGAGCATTTTATATTACCTTTTGTTTTGCCAGCAATATTCATGCACGTGCTTATGATGCATTCACCCATGTTACGCTCCTGGTGCACAATATCAATATTATGCATTAAAATCAATGACTTGACGTAAGGTAGGTCCCAAAGTCCACATTTGTGAGTCCAATTGTGTACCTCTCCGTAACCTATAAAGAATCTAGGATGATCTTTATCTACCATAAGTTTATCTACCATAACTTTCTCTAACATATGAACAATTTTGACCCACTTAAACGCTTCGGCAGTCTCTTCTTCACAATATTGTTCTTTTTGAAAGCATTCTTCTGTTGCCTAAACACATGATTCTAGGGCAACCAACGTCTATGACAATCAAAGTAGCAGATCTTTCCACCATGAGTAATACGAAAAAAATCTGTGTCCGAAGCACATATCAGAAATGGCAAACATCCGTGGGCACTCCAGGCAGCAAACATGTCGTTGCCAATAAATCATGGATCGACCACAAGTACGTACGCAGCTCGAAGGTTGAATTTATGCTTCTTATAACGGTCGTACGCTTCTAATCTGTACATAACCGTTTCAATTCTTCGATTAGTGGTTGAGACATCATGTTCAGACGTGGATCAGGATGATCCGGTCCTGGTAGAATGAGGAAAAGGAACATGAACTTATATTTTATGCAACGAGCAGGTGGTAGGTTATATGGAATTACAAAAATAGGCCTACATGAGTAAGGTGTGGCGTTTTTACTGAAACGTGAGAAGCCATCTGTCGCTAACCCGATACGAATATTTCTTACATCACTGGTGAAGTCTGCATCAAAACTGTCCAACGCCTTCCATGCCTCACCATCGGACTGTTGCATCATGACTCGATCGTTGTCACATACACCTTCTTTATGCCACCTCATGTGCCCGACAACTCTTTTAGAGAGGAACAATCGCTTTAACCGAGGTGTGACGGGCAAATAACGATGTTGCTTATTTGTGACTACTGACGTCACCTTGTCACTGTCGTCGTTAACAACTTTGACAAACCTCGATTTACCACACTTTAAGCACTTGTTCTCTTTGTCATTATCTTTCGAGAGAAACATGAAGTTGTCTAGGCACATATTAATCTTCTCATATTTCATACCGAGACCAGAAAGCATTTTCTTTGATGGTACATGTTTTTGTCACTTTATGGGGCTTTGGAAAAATATCACTGATCAATTTGATAAGGTCGTTATAGCAGTTATTTGACAAAATATACTTAGACTTAATTGCCATAAGGCATGTTATGAAAGAAAGGAGGGTCACTTTTGTGTGATCATGTAGCGGCGCTTTTGAGGCTTCGAGAAGTTTAACTCCGCTGTAGGAGAATTTTCGTTAAAGTCTGGTTGTATAGATTCAAACATCTCGTCGATCCTATCAACCCCATGCTATAAACATCCTCTTGCTCTTCTTTTATGGATTTAGAAGTTGATTCACCGTGAAATACCCACACCTCATAATATGACACGAAACCGTATCCGCACAAGTCTATTGGAAGTGTTTTCCTGTCTAAACACCTTATATTATGTCATCTGCTACATGGACATCACACTGTATTTATCATCGACAACGAAAAATTACGGTCCATAAAAGCCGTAGTCTTGGTCACCCACTCATCTGAGTGAGTTCCATTCTTGTTCTAACTAGTATAATTCAACTACGGTCTTCACTCATATTTGAGCCTAGAAATCAAATGCAGACAAACCAACATCAACTATCACACGTCTACATCTATAAGGAAGGATGTGTTCTAAACCAACCCAAGAGTGACCGAGAGAACTTGCTTACAACGAGACGCGAGGTCTGGATCCTGATAAAATTTCGGCAGCATAATCCCACACTTCTCCAACTGCACGCCCCGAAATGGTGCAGCAGAGAACATCAGTGTTATACAACAGAATTTCAATCAGATCTGAACCTCGCGTCTCTTCGTAAGCAAGCTCTCTCAGTCACCCCGAGTCTGTCTAAAAAAGGGACAATTTCAAACTGACACGCGTCACATGCGTTGCGCAAGTGAGACGTGCCAGTTTAAAACGGGTGACACGTAGGTTACGTTAATCATTTTTGATTCATTCAATACCATTGGAAAAAGTTTATTTATGACGTTTTCATGTGTTTCAATGAGAGAGAGAGGAAAAAATAGAGAGAGGGGAAGATTAGGAGATGACTGTGAAATCGTGGTAGGGAACGTATGGTATACAACCCGATGTTCCAACGAACGCTTGACGTCCTCACCAGCACCTTTTAGCTCCGTGTCCTACGCGACGGTTGTCCTACTAATCACCGTCGTATTACTTATGGCAACTCGGTCCAGAGCCGCCGTAAATAACATATTGTACATGCTATCACGATGGTGTATTAACAATCATTTTTCCGATAAATCACTTACTCAACCAATTAAATTAATGCAATAATTTTTTAATCAAATATTAGTATCAATTAATCTATGACTCTAACTAATTCCAGTAATTTAAGTAATAATATAGGTAATTAAATAATAAACTGAATACTAATCTAACTACATATTCAAATTAAATAAATAACTAAACAAACAACTAAACAAATAATTAAAATAAAATTAACTAAAACTAAATTACCTAATGTAACAACTAATTATCACCTAAATTAAAGAAAATAAAAACTTCAAATCTCAATTAGTACCTAAACTGGCGAAATTAACATAGTTGACAATTTTCAACTAAATTTGTAGCTACAAACTTCTAATCAGCTAGTTTAGGTTTTCAACTAACTAAACTAACAATTAATTACAAAAACTTTTTTAGCTCGGGCCGGCGGCGGCTGGGGGGGGGGGCGCCGCGGGATCGGGATGGCCGGCGGGGGCCTCGGGGTCGCCACGCGCTCGGTGGCACCAACAGGGGCCGCGGGGCTCGTGGGAGCTGCAGCGGCACTGAGCCGGGGGCGGCGGTGGCGACGCAGGGGCGGTGGGGCCGGTGGCGCGGAGGCGGCAGCGGCGGCGCGGAGAGGCCCGCGGCGGCGCGGTAAGAATGGCCTCAGGGGCCTAGGGTCCGTGGTATAAGGGCCCTATTTAGGATGACCTGTTACGAGACCGTCGTATAACATCAGGTCCATCGTAAATTAGCTTGTATTTATGACGGCCTGACCTATGCCGTTGTAAGTAAGCTTTATATAACCACGGATCGGACTGACCGTCATAAGAAAGTTTTAAATAACGACGGCTCGGACTGGCCGTCGGACAATCCTAGAACTGTCGCAATTACGGCTGGATATCGTAAATGTTGCTTTTTGCTGTAGTTTTTCAGCGTTGTATTTCATTAAAAACAACTTCCCGCATGATGTAATGAGAAATTTACTGAACTCCTATTAAAGAGGCAGTGAATTGCACTAAACCTAGTTTGTTGTGCCGCCAAATTTAAGAGGATCGGACCTGCATTCTATCCAAACGGGCTCTTAATATAATCTTGTATGCTTGATCGCGTATGAAGCACAACCGTGTCGTTTGTGTTTATTTGCATGTCACGCTCAAAATTTCCCCTATAAACTGCATGCTAGCTGGCATTTTAGTTCAAATTTTCCATCGTGTTTCATTCTGCATCAACGTACACCAGAACATTGCAGTATGATAGATCGCGGAAACAGATTCGTGAATCTGTATTTTCAAGCCACGCACTCATGCTCAAAATTTCCACTATGAATTTCATCAACTTGTGGCTGGCGTTTTAGTTCAAAATTTCCATTGAGCTTCGTTCAGCATCAACATGCACCATGCACCAAGAAGATTACAGATGATTTTGGAGTAAGTCCATCCGGTGCTCCATGCCTTAAGCGTCTGATTATCCGATGAATACAATTTATTCGGACTACTTGTGCTCCTCTGGAAAGTCTCTTAATAACTCGTCCGGTGAACACAAATAATATGGGAACTTCTAATTCACGTGTGTCAAGGCTAGCCCCGTTACATGTGTCACCGGCCAGCCAACACACTCATTATTTACAATAAAACGAGCTAACCAAATCGATAAAGCGTGACAAACGTTGCTGGCTGGGGTCTCCATATCACGGTGACTGTCTTTGATTTTTGATGTAATATAGTTCTAACTACGTCACTGACCCTATCATGTTTCCCTCGCACCCCCTGTGTCTAAAAGCGTTCTTATAGTAGACCTAAGAAATTTAGTATATTAGTTTTCTAGCACAACTCTTGTGCCATTTTCTATCTACGGAAATAACAACACTACAAATGATCCAAATACAAGACAATATAATGGACAGGCACCATGATGCGGAGATTATGGATGATGACTAATAGTGAGTCGCAATACATCTTGTGAGGGATTTTAATAAGCAAGGGAAAGGTAGACTCGCTCAGGATCATTGTGCTCACCACAAACCACACAGAAGGATGCTGGAGCCACAAGAAGGTTGATACATCTCGAGTTTGAATAATTTGCTATCAGTTGGAGTTTAGCAATCATATAAATTCAGCCGGGGTGAACACTACAATGAATTCCACCTGTTCACATAAATGATGACAGACAGCGAGTCACAATACATCTCTTGCAGTCTTGCTAGGGCTTTTAATAAGCAAGGAGAAGGGTTGGCTCGCTCAGGATCACTGTGCTTACCAGAAACCACACAAAATGATGATGGAGCCACAAGAATGTTGATCCATCTCAAGTTTGAATAATTTTCTACCAGTTGAAGTTTAGCAAGCGCATAAATTCAGTCGGGGTGGACACTACAATGCATTTCACCTGTTCACAACTGTTAACTAATCATGTTGAACGTTTCCCTGTTTCCTCAAATAATGGACCAAGGAGTCTCCTGGCGTGATATGGTCAGAGGGCATCCAGGTCATAAGGATCAAGGCCATGAACAAGTTCAGAACGCATGCCGACTCTGGTGGATCGTGCATCGAGCGGATGAGGCGGGAAGACTAGGGCATGAGTCTGGTAGAGCGTGCGTTAGTTTGTTAAGGCGTGCATGAGTGTAAATGCCTCAGTTTTTGACACATGTTTGAAGTGTTCATCACCACACAACACAACTCATTTGAAGAAAGTTGATGAACACATTTGAAGAGCAAGTAACCATTATCAACATGCTCATTAGAGAATAAACTCATAAAATGCAAAAGTGATATTTCCCACATGCATCATCTAGGGTCTGGGCATATGAAAACTCCTACACCTTGCTAGGGATGTCCATGCCAAGTTTCACCCAAATTCAAAACATTTTTTAGGTACTTTTGGGTATAGCTAGAAAGAGGGTAGTTTGAACCCAAATTCAAATTCAAACTGTTTTTATCCCATGAATTCAAAAGTAGGAGGCATATTCCTACTCAGCACATTTTTGTGAGCTCACACACCAATTTTCACTCTATTTGGAGTTAATCTGGACATGAGCTAAGTGTAGCAAATTCAAAGTTTATTTGAATTTCAAACTGAACATGTGCTGAATTCAGTCAAACCAAACCCAATTTGAATTCTAACCAATTCAAATGGCTCAGGGGTAAATAATCAAATCACTAGGGGCATTTGAGGGCTTACTGTTTACAACAGTGATATGGAATTAATCTCAGAGGTTAAAAATAAAAGTGGGACCCACATGTCAGCCACTGAAGTGATTCAACCGACTGAAACTCCCTCACTCGGGTCTTCGGGCGTCAGCAGCGATCGCCACCGAGGGAGGCCGCCGCGCCACCAGCTGCTTGGCCACGCGCGGGCACAAGTCGGTTTAGAGCCCCTCTTAAGGCGTCCTACTCCTCGGCCGAAGCCCCCTCGCCATTTTCTCCTCGCAAGAACACAAAGCCGGGAATTTTCCTCCGCCACTCGGAACCGATCAGGGAGCCCCGATCACAGCCACTCCGCTTCCTCCAGAGCTACGGCAAGGTACTAGGAACCTTCCTCCTTTTTCCCCGTCGCTAGAACTCGGCTGAAACCGGTTGATCTCGGCTATACCGAGAGCTCCACTCAGTACCCTAAAGCCGCCGCACTTCGGACTCCCGTGGACAGCCCAACAGGGAAGTTGTCACACCCAAGCTAAGGCGTCCCTGGACGCGTTGGTGACCGGTGCTGCTCACCCCCGAGCCACGGCCCGAGTGTTTGATCGCCGGCAGTGAATTTCCAGTTTTCCCCTTTCTCGGTACAGACCGACCTTCAGGTGCAGTTCTAGCAAATTCACACTCTAGGAAGAGTTAGAGAGTCTCAATCCGCTCCCACACAGACTAGACTTGGTAGCGCACAAGTTGCCTTCACAACCTTTAGCCGGAGAACCCCTGTACACGGCATATTTCGAAGATTGCCAACGGCGGATCATGCGGGAAGCATCGGGCGCACGGTGAGGGCCTACTTCGGGCCTTCCCCGAGCTGCTTCAAGCTCATGTAGACCTTCCCTAAGGTCCACTGATGCTCCCCGACCAGTTGCTCGAGTGATTGAGGTGCTAGGGAGGTCGGCCGACACGACCGAAGTTCTTCTGAGGCCGCCGCTCGTCGCCGACCAGGTGTCGGCCATTTTCATGACGAACTGAGCCCGGAATCATGTTCCCCGAGTGAAAGTAGGCAGGGGCGGCCAGAATCATGAAGTTTGGAGCTCCACAGAAGCTGCCGGCGAGCTCTCCGGCGAGGTACCGTGGCGGCAGAACGCGGGCAGCGAGAGGTAGACGAAGGAGTGGGTCCCGTCTGTCAGCGGCTCGGATTTTAAATCGGGATCAGTCTGCGGCTCGGATCTGGTGTGCTGGCACGCAAAAATCCCATATACCCCGGTGTGCCGCCGCTCCAGCATCCAACACGTGTCCACATGGACCCACCGGCAGATTTGAACTTTTCCCCGATTTCAGAATTCATCCAAACTTCAAATCCTCATAACTTTGGCTAGGAACATCCAATTCAAGTGAACCAAATTTTTTTGGATTCCGCTCTCTGAGTACTTTCCAGCAAATCAAGTTTCACTTCATGAAAATCCTTACTTCTCCAGAATTAATTCTTCAAATTTTAAAATATTTGGAATTTTAACTGGAGAATCCTTTGGAGGAAAATTCTGAAATTTCTCTGGGAGGTTCACCAAAATATCCCTGAACTACCATAAAAATTTCAGATCAATTTAAGATCATTTGGTCCACCTAATGGTGTGATTAATAAAACTGTTCCAGAGAAAATAGAAAATGTTCAGAAACATTTTCAGAATTTTCTTGAAATTATTTAGCTCATATCTTTAGCTAGGAACCTTCAAACTAAGTGAGACCAATTCCATTAGAACCCTCTGAAAATCCAGTTTTCAGAAAGGCATGGATTGCTCCATAAAAATCCCTAGAACACCCTAAAAGCTCCAATTAAGATCAAGTACATAATTATTTGTGGAGGGCTCAAATGAGCTTTGTTGCAACTAAAACTTGGCCAAGTCTCTGTTTAGGTTGTAACCAAACAACAGTAAAAAAATTTCAGAGTCATTGGGTCTGTCTAGTGAGATTTACAAACTTCACAAGTTTAAATCTCAATCAAATGCATTTAAATTAATACATGTATTTGTTACCTCATCTAGTCGCTAAGGTCGAGGAGGAACCCGAAGTCCTAGACTTCGTTACTCCGGAAGAGCAGCTAGCCTACGACCAAGAGCAGCAAGGCAAGCTCCGGTTTGCATTAACCTCTTTACAAACTTTTATTGTTTTGAGAACTACTTTGAGTACCATTAATTCTTGCATTAGAGTCTTGTTTGGAAACCCAAATGCATAGCCAAGAAAACCATGGGTTGGTTTTAGGATTGCAAACCCCGTTAGCTACTGCAAAGCTAAGATAGGGTAGGATTCGGTACAAGTCGAGTAGTTGGAACTACTCGCGAGCATAGGCTAGGGGCACTCGACTAGGGTAGATATAGCACATGATACACATGGCAAGAAAAATGAGATCGAGCGGAGAGTAAGGGCAGAAGGACTTTGGGGCCTGGGTGCTATAGCTCCGCTTGTGTCGATTGAGGACCGAGCCGTGTGCGGGCCTGTTGAACAAGCTAGAATAGTACCAAAGACCTACCAGCTATATGGGAACCGGGAAACCGATGTAACTCGGGTAGCTGGGTGTTGAGGCATAGCTGGTCGTTCAGAGGGTAGGTTGAGAGCTCGAGGTTTAAATCGGCTGGCGGCACTGAGATGCGCGTGCAGAGACCTCTTGCTCGGGATGATTGGACCGGTTCAACATTTGGCTAACGGGTGAAAGGTGGTTGCGTACGGCGTCCATGATGGTTGCTGTAGGCAACATCGAGTACGGGCGTACGTGACGGGTTATTCGGGTAACCCTGCAGGTATAAATCGATTATAATCGCCGTCCCTCACGGTCAGTGAGTACCACTTGTTCACTGTACCGTGACGTAGAAAGAACAGGCTAGTTACATGTTAAAATGTTGCTGATTGAAAGATGGACTTTGATTGTTAATGATTTGTTGTAGTTTAGAGCTAACTAAAGTTCATTTCAACTTTGGGCAAAGTACATGAGAGAAATGCGTTTCTTGTTTGATTGCGGCTCTCTCATGTGCCTTAGCGTAAGGTTCTCCACAACCTGCTGCTAAAACTTGAAAGTAAGGTTCCACTAATTAGGCGAGTCCTTGCAACTTATTCTGCCTCATATAACCCATCAACCTCCATGTAACAGTTTCATGTTTAGGAGAGACGGGTCAGTCTTGCTGAGCCTTCGTGCTCACTGCTTGTGTTTGAAGCTTTTGCAGGGTTCTATGAGGAAGGGATTCCCGAGGAGGAGACGGAACCCCAGGAGGGGAACCCCGTCGAATGGGAGTGTGCACACCGCCGTGTTAGTGTGTGTGCGTGCTAGCGGGGACACGTTCACGGGCTGAACGTGAACTCGATGCGTAGTCTACGCCCGTGAGTGTAGACTGAACATATTTTGTTGTACAAATGTTCATAAACCTCTTTATGTAATAAACTTTGCTTCCGCTTTGTATCTTTGATGTGTGTTATCCGGTGCTGTGCAACGCAGCACCCCTCAGCATGATCCTGGCTCGACAAGACCGTGGGGTCGTGTCAATGAGTTTGTTAGAGCGTGTGTACGTGGGTGGTACCCTGTAAAATGTTCTATAAACATAATGGGCATTTGGCCTGCGTTGGAGTTGAGCCCACACCAAAACTCTCATCTGTCATCAGTCCACAACCTCTAGTCATTTTGTTCTTAACTTTGTGATCACGGCCAGAGCTCACTCTCATTCCAGGAGATCGAGAGTGTGTCATCAAGTGTCCCTGCGCCAACATTTGGCATCAGAGCCGGGAGGAGGTGTGGAGCTGGGTGAAGATGGCTGGTAGCTCAAGGGGATCAGGTTCTCCGGCAAGAGGGGTGATCGGTGACAAGACGCTGGGCGCGCTCACCACCGCCGGCCCTGCTGTGGTCGAGCGCATTGTGAAAGAATCAGGGAGTTCTCTTCTTTACCCAACGCCCACTCGATTAAACTACAATCAGTGGTCACTTGTGATGCAAGTAAACCTAGAGGCACAAGATTTGTGGCATGCAATAGAATCTGAGGCTGTGGATCACCAGGAGGACAGGCTCACATTGGCGGCCATACTTAGAGGTGTGCCGGGCGACATGCACGTGTCGCTGGCAACCAAGAGAAGTGCAAAGGAGGCGTGGGATGCAGTGAAAAGCATGCGCATCGGAGATGATCGTGTGCGTGAAGCAAATGCCCAGCAGCTGCTCAAGGACTTCGAGAATGTCGAGTTCAAGGATGGAGAGACTGTTGAGGAGTTTGCGGTCAGGATCACTAGGATCGCCAGCACACTTAGAACACTCGTAAGTCTGTGGCAGAAGTACGAGTTGTGAAAAAGATTCTACGTGCTGTTCCACCCAGGTACTGTAAAGGCCTCATTTTTTGACACATGTTTAAAGTGTTCATCACCACACAACACACCTCATTTGAAGAAAGTTGATGAACACATTTGAAGAGCAAGTAACCATTATCAACATGCTCATTAGAGAATAAACTCACAAAATGCAAAAGTGGTATTTCCCACATGCATCATCTAGGGGCTGGGCATATGAAAACTCCTACACCTTGCTAGGAATGTCCATGCCAAGTTTCCCCAAATTCAAACCCTTTTTTAGGTACTTTTGGGTATAGCTAGAAAGAGGGTAGTTTGAACTCAAATTCAAATTCAAACTGTTTTTATCCCATGAATTCAAAAGTGGGAGGCATATTCTTACTCAACACATTTTTGTGAGCTCACACACCAATTTTCACTCCATTTGGAGTTGATCTTGACATGAGCCAAGTGTAGCAAATTCAAATTTTATTTGAATTTCAAACTGAACATGTGCTGAAATTTAGTCAAACCAAAACCAATTTGAATTCTAACCAATTCAAATGGCTCAGAGGTGAATAATTCAAATCACCATGGGCATTTTAGGGCTTACTGTTTACAACAGTGATAGAGAGTTAATCTCAGAGGTTAAAATGGGGGTGGGACCCACCTGTCATAGGCTGCTGAAAACTTGCAACCGAAGCAGTGGACTTTGCCTCTGTATGTTCAACGCCAACGAGGGCTGCTCGTGCGCCACCGAGGAGAGCCGGCGCCACCAGCTACTTCCCGCCTCCACGCGCGAGCCCAGGGTCGGTTCCGGGGTCCTCTTAATGCGCTCCACGCGCTCCACCGAAGCGATCATCAGTCGCTTCCTTCTCCCCGGTAAACACCGAGCTCCTCGGCCTCCGCCTCTCTGCTCGATCGGGAAACCGCGAAAACATCGCGCCCTCTCCTCCCCCGAGTGGCTAGGCAGCACCCTGAGGTCAACCTCCACTTCCCCGACGCCAAAGACCCCGAGCTCCGGCCTTCCTTGCCCGAGAACGATCGCCACAGCGGCGACCTAACCTCAGCGAAGGTCGGGCGCTCGTGGACAGCGTTCCACAGGGGCTTTCACGGGCCAGCAAGAACGGCAACGGGAGCGTGCGGCCACCGTGTTGCTCTCCTCCAAGTCTTGAAGCAAACCGTGGAGCATCCACTACGAATTTCCAGATTTTGCTCCGGCGGTCTTAAACCGAGCTTCCGGTACGGTTCCTTCAAATTTCCGCTCTATGATCCTTCTTAAGTTATCAAATCTTTCACATAGGCGCTGGACTAGCCGGTGATCATTTTCCTTTTAGCATCCGTGGTATGAAACTGACTAGGAGTGACGAATTTTGAGCTCGATCAAGGACGTTCATGGCGGGCACGATCGGTCACACGGTGCCGAACAACTTGCCGCCATGTTTGAACACCTTTGAGACCTTGTCGAGCTTCCTAGAGGTGTACTGATGCTGTAGAACTGGTTGTTCGAGGTCTTGGCGGGTTAGAACCCACGGCCGACGGCGCCGAACCTCAACCGAGGCCACCGCACGTCGCCGGGTTAATTCCGGTCACTGCCAGTTCGAACTGACCCCACAGACGTGTTCCTCAACGTCGATAACCCCCTGGCGGTGAGTTTCAGACCGTGCGGTGGCCGGCAGGGGCAATCCGGCGATCTGCGGTTCTGCTCCAGCGAGGGGAGGCGGCGCGTGCGCGAGGGAGCGTCGGGAGGAAGACGAAGCCGGGTGGCCCACGTGTCAGCGGCTCGGAATTTAAATTGGGGATCGGTCTTCGGCTCAAATCCGGTGTGCTGGCGCGCAAAAACTCCGTGGACCCCGGTGTGCCATCGCCTCAGCGCCCGACACGTGTACTGTGGACCCACCGGCAGATTTAAACTTTTCCCAATTTTCAGATTTCATTCAAACTTCAAATCCACATAACTTTGGCTAGGAACATCCAAATCAAGTGAACCAAATTTTTTTGGATTCAGCTCTCTGAGTACTTTCCAGCAAATCAAGTTTCACTTCATGAAAATCCTTATTTCTCCAGAATTAAGTCCTCAAAATTTAAACTGTTTGGAATTTTAACTGGAGAATCCTTTGGAGGAAAATTCTGAAATTTTGCTGGGATGTTCACCAAAATCTCCCTGAACTATCATAAAAATTTCAGATCCATTTGAACTTTATTGATCCACCTAATGGTGTGATTAATGAAACTGTTCCAAAGAAAATAGAAAATGTCCAGAAACATTTGCAGAATTTCTCTGAAATTGTTTAGCTCATATCTTTAGCTAGGAACCTTCAAATTAAGTGAGACCAAATCCATAAGAACCCTCTGAAAATATAGTTTTCAGAAAGTCATGGCTTGCTCCATGAAAATCCCTAGAACACCCTAAGAGTTCCAATTAGGGTTAAGGACATAATTATTTGTGGAGAGCTCAAATGAGCTTTGCTGCAACTAAAACTTGACCAAGTCTCTGTTTAGATTGTAACCAAGCCACAGTAAAAATTTCAGAGTCAGTGGGTCTATCTAGTAAGACTTACAACCTTCACAATTTTAAATTGCAATCAAATGCATTTAAATTAACACATATACTTGTATCTCATGTAGTCGCTAAGGTCGAGGAGGAACCTGAAGTCCTAGACTTCATTACTCCGGAAGAACAGCTAGCCTACGACCAAGAGCAGCAAGGCAAGCTCCGGTTTGCATTAACCTTTTTACGAGTTTTTATTGTTTTGAGAACTTACTTTGAGTACCATTACTTCTTGCATTAGCGTCTTGATTGAAAACCCAAATGCATAGCCAAGAAATCCATGGTTTGGGATTAGGATTGAAAACCTCGTTAGCCACTGCAATGCTAAAGATAGAGTAGGATTCGGTACAAGTCGAGTAGTTGGAACTACTCGCGAGAATAGGCTAGAGGCACATCGCTCGGGTAAAGATAGCAAATGAAACACATGGCAAGAAAAATGAGACTGAGCCGAGAGTAAGGGCAGCAGGACTTTGGGACATGTGTGCTATAGCTCCGCTTGTGTCGATTGAGGACCGAGCCGTGTGCGGGCCTGATGAACAAGCTAGAATAGTACTGAAGACCTACCGGCTATATGGGAACCGGGAAACCGATGTAACTCGGGTAGCTGGGTGTTGAGGCATAGCTGGTCGTTCAGAGGGTAGGTTGAGAGCTCGAGGTGTAAATCGGCTGGCGGCACTGAGATGCACGTGTAGAGACCTCTTGCTTGGGACGATTGGACCGGTTCAACATTTGGCTAACGGGTGAAAGGTGGTTGCGTACGACGTACGTGATGGTTGCTGTAGGCAACATCGAGTACGGGCGTACGTGACGGGTTATTCGGGTAACCCTGCAGGTGTAATTCGATTATAATCGCCGTCCCTCATGGTCAGTGAGTACCACTTGTTCACTGTACCGTGATGTAGAAAGAACAGGCTAGTTACATGTAAAAACGTTGCTGATTGAAAGATGAACTTTGATTGTTAATGACTTGTTGTAGTCTAGAGCTAACTAAAGTTCTTTTCAACTTTGGGCAAAGTACATGAGAGAAATGCGTTTCTTGTTTGATTGCGGCTCTCTCATGTGCCTTGGCGTCTCCACAACCTGCTGCTAAAATTTGAAAGTAAGGTTCCACTAATTAGGAGAGTCCTTGCAACTTGTTTTATCTCCTGTATCTATCACCCCTCATGTAGAAGTTCCATGTTTAGGAGAGACGGGTCAGTCTTGCTGAGCCTTCGTGCTCACTGCTTGTGTTTGAAGCTTTTGCAGGGTTCTATGAGGAAGGGACTCCCGAGGAGGAGACGGAACCCCAGGAGGGGAACCCCGTCGAGTGGGAGTCATGCACGCCGCCGTGTTAGTGTGTGTGCGTGCTAGCGGGGACACGTTCATGGGCTGAACGTGAACTCGATCGTAGTCTACGCCCGTGAGTGTAGACTGAACATATTTTGTTGTAAAAATGTTCATAAACCTGTTTATGTAATAAAACTTTGCTTCCGCTTTGTACCTTTGATGTGTGTTATCCGGTGCTGTGCAACGCAGCACCCCTCAGCGTGATCCTGGCTTGACAAGACCGTGGGGTCGTGTCAGCGTTGGTATCAGAGCTCGCTTGAGGTTTAACGCACTACAAAGGTCATGTTTTTCAAAAATCCAGTGAGGCACGAGTTAGTAGCCCATATAAGGATGTTATTAGTGTATAGAAAGTGGCATACTACCCTATTTGATCATGTCGGAAAATCGTGCATCTCGGGACGCTTTATGTCTTGGGGGGTGTATGTAAGCGCTGTCCGCCAGTGCGCACAAGCTGAAGGGTGGAGCCCCACGGGTGGCAGGTAACCCGACCCGCTTTGATATCCTCTACGACTCTTCATGTCGTTTGGGGTATTCGAGCAACATATGTCCCTGGGGTGCGTGGTGCAATTTGGGAGACCCCGTCACGTGGTCAGTAACGTGAACACGTAGCTCAAGGCGTGTTTGGCTTGAGAACATCCGGACGAGTGATGACGGCCGGGTGTACGAACTGTATGGATACCGGGCTCGGTGTGCAGCCGAGTCTGACGATTGTGTGAGTTATCTGCAGGTAGTCTAACCATGAAACGGTAGACGTGTAGCATCCGTGTGCGAGAGACGCTTAGTGCCACTGAACTAACGAAGCCGGCTAAGTCCGGTATAGGTTTTTCTTTGTGAGGACGTAGTACCGACATGATCTGGTGACGCACCGACGTCACACTCCACTAAATGAACAACTTCATTGTAAAACTGAAGGTTTTAATCTAGAGCATTAAAATTTTGCTGTAACCTCTTCCCTTAATCAGGATATTCAAAGTTAACAAGTTTCAACATATAGGTTGTTAAGGACAGAGCACCCTGTTTTCAGCTGAATTAAGGCTGAAGTTAATCAGGGGTTAGAGGTTGAGTTCTTTCGAGGTTGGGGTCATATGATACATGTCTGGACATCTTTAGAAGAGCTTTACAACTTTTCTGTTGAGGTCCGGAGGTGTTTCATCCCTTAACCAATCGAAAAATGCAGTATTAGTTGAAACTGTCCAGAAAATAGGGCAGAACAAAAACTCTCTGTAACTCTCTGTAAATTGAGCATAACTTCCTGCACAAAAATCCAAAAATAGAACATGAGGTAGTTCTGGAAAGCTTATGAGATGGGTTACAACTTTGTAACAGAAAGTTTTGTCAGATTGGGGGTAGAATTAACTGGAATTCTTGGATCAAATCAGTACCTAAAGCAGGGAGGTGCTGTCCATTTTTCTCCAGAAATTCTGTTAACTTTGACATCTCATAACTTTTGAACCAGGACAGATCTTAGGCCAAGCAAATACTTTCTGGAAAGCTATTGAAGTTAGCTTTAACCTTGATGTTGAGCTCCAGAATTGTTTTTTCATTTAGCATGGCCTAAATCAGGTTGAAATTGAAACTGGTCAGAGCTGTCATATGGGACAGCAGATCAACAGTAAAATTTCTTTAAATTTGAACTATGTTTCCAAGTTGTATGGGTTCAATGACATGTTTTATGTTATAACTCAATGGTTTAATGTTAAAATAAATATTTGACATTTCTCAAATATATTTTTACAGATGACAGAGGATAAACAGTTCGAGAACGGGTGGGTGGAATCTCACTGTTCTCGCCACAGCGGCTATCCGGAAGTATTGAGGCAGATGCTTCAATATTTCGGGTACAACCAGATGCCGCAGTACTTCGCCAAGGAAGAAGGCAAGGAGGGGAACAAGACGTGGACGATCCATGTCGAAGTTCCTGCAGTGCCTACGCCACCCGGTTGGGCACCGTTCACCGTTATGGTGAGGGGTAGACAACCGGAGGGGATGTGGCAAGTGGCAGCCCGCGACACCTTGTCGTGTTTCTGCCAACTACACGCAAGGGCTATGGAGGGCACTCCACCCGCGCTTGTTTCGGTGGAGGGACGGGCTCATCATGTGTGGGAAGGGAGGTACCGGGAGGCAACAGATCCGGGTTGCCCAAGGTACAACCCCGTGGAGGCAAACCTCAGCCTCCAAATGAGAGCGGGAAATGCCGTGATGGACAGCCAAGCTGTTCATACGGAGCATCTCGCCGCAAAGCTCAAGGAGAGCACAAGCCGTGGAGACCATTTCGAGAGTGCTCACAGCGCACTCCACAATGTGCTCCTTCCGACGATCAAGCGACTGAACGAACATCATAATCAGTTGCATCGTCTGAAGAAGGCGAAAAAGAAAAGCCGTGTTGACATCGCGGCGCTGCAAGAATAGGTGCAGGCTCTGACCCAGCAGAATGAGGTCCTTACTCAAGAGCGGGACGACGTTATTGAGGAAGGACAAGGCTGGGAAGAAGACTATAACCAAGCCATGGATGAGGTGCATGCATTGCAGGACCTCATACCTCCGGTATTGGGCATGCCGGTGGTCTTGGGTCTTCCGGTAATGGGAGAGCCCAAGATGGGAGAAGAGGTTGTAGATCCAGAGCCACCAGTAGAGGTACCAGAGGAGGACGACCCACAGGAGGTCGAGTTCTACTCCGAGTAGGGGGTTACCGTTGCCAAGTAGGGCAACCAGAGTAGTGTAACCCAAACTTTTGTAACCGATGACATGTCGTGTAGGCAGTAGCGTATGTATAGGTAGTGACGACATGAGCACGACTTCTCGGAGACCCGAGAATAATGTGTCTTGTATAAAGTTTATGCTTTATCAATATATGTGAATGTTGTGCAAATTATTCATGCGTCACTTTAATACCTACTGTTTCATATGGAATTCTTAAGTATGACATGTGCTGATCGCTGCTGTTTTGAATTTCAGAATGACTCGTACTCGTGCCAACTCAGACGTTGGGGGTTCTAGTCAAGGGGGAGAAACCTCCCAACATCCTCCCGATGACTCCTCGGGACAGCAACAGCAAACACCGCCACTGCCACCGCTGACGGTTACATTGGCCGACATCGTTGTGGCAATGGCGGGTTCTCACCAGCAGCACACGGAGTTGCTGCAAACTCTGATTGCCAATACATCTCGACCACAGAGGCGTCAAGATCGTGAGGAGCACCAACAGAGCTCATACTCCGACTTTCTGGCAACTCATGCCCCGGTATTTTCAAGGGCGGATGAACCCATCGATGCGGACAACTGGCTCCGCGTGATGGAGATGAAGTTCGGGCTGCTCCAAGTAAGTGAGCAGCGCAAGACTCAGTTCGGGGTCCAACAGCTCCAGGGATCCGCGAGCGCGTGGTGGGCGAACTACAGTGCTTCACAGCCCACCGACCGAGTTATGACCTGGGCGGAGTTCCGGACGGCCTTCAGGGCCTATCACATACCGCCAGGTCTGATGAAGAGGAAGACGTAGGAGTTCCTACACCTGCAGCAAGGGAGCCGGAACGCGCTGGAATACTCCAGGGCGTTCAACGATCTCGCGCTCTATGCATCGTATCACGCTGATACTGACGAGAAGCGGCGGGACCACTTCTACCAGGGGCTTAACCCGCTCCTGAAGGACACGTTGGCGATGTTCAATCGTGGCAGCCTCAACGACATAATTGATGCTGCGATTGTTCAGGAGGACTCCGGCAAGGAGTTAGCGGCGGCAGAAAGAAAGCGAAGAGCACCGCAAAACAGCGGAGAAGGAAGCGGTCCTTCTCAGAAGTTTTGGTTGGTGAATCGCCCACAATCAGGTCCACGCTGGCAGCCACCACAAAGGTCAATGCCATTCCGCAGTCGGCCGTATTCTTCACCGGCATTCAGGCCGACACCGCCAGCACCACCTCCGCAACAACAACAGCAGCAGCAGGCGATGCCGCGTGCGTATGCACCCCAGCAGCGCATGCCGGGCTTTCGTCCCCCAAGCATCGGACAAGCAGCGGCCACATGCTACAAATGTGGTCGGCCAAGACACTTCGCCAGCAGTTGCCCGGAGAGGCAAGGCGGCGGAGTTGCACCACAACTTCCGGGGAGGAATCAACCCCGGAACCCCACTAATGCACGGCGGGCAAACTCTAGGCCCGGCACTGTCCACCAACTTGCCATAGAGGACGTGCCGGAGGGAGAGCCAATCCTTGCGGGTATGTTCCAACTCCACCAGCATCCCGCCATAGTATTATTTGATTCAGGCGCCACACATAGCTTTATTAGCCAAGCTTTCATTGCTAAATACATCTTGCCAATACTACCCACCGATGGTCCATATTTGATTTGTTCACCGGGTGGGAAAATTTCAGCAAGCATGATGGTCCCAAAAGAGTCATTGTGCTTAGAGGGTAGAGTATACCCTACGTCTCTCATAATTTTAGAGGAACAAAACGTCGATGTCATCTTAGGGATGTCGTGGTTAACCCGCCACGGCGCTGTTTTAGACACCGTCCTCCGAATTATGCACTTGAACTCAGAAGTGCACGAATCTCATTCCTTATTTCTGGACAGTCCAGAAATAAAAATTCCAAGTGTCTATCAATCCACAACCATCAGATTGGAAGATATTCCAGTGGTCCGAGAGTTCCCTGACGTGTTCCCGGATGATTTACCGGGGATGCTGCCCGATAGAGAGGTGGAGTTCAAGACTGAACTTGCACCGGGAACCATGCCAATATCCCGAAGGCCGTACAAGATGGCACCCAAGGAGTTGGCTGAACTGAAGACCCAGCTAACGGACCTGCTGGAGAAGGGTTTTATTAGGCCGAGCTCCTCACCATGGGGATGTTCGGCATTATTTGTGAAGAAGAAGGATGAGACGTTGCGGCTTTGTGTGGACTATCGTCCACTAAACGCTGTAAACATCAAGAACAAGTACCCGTTGCCACGTTTTTTCCAAGATGGATTTAAGATCCGGGTACCACCAGATTAAAATACGGGCTGAGGACATTCCGAAAACAGCTTTCTCGACAAGCTACGGACTTTATGAGTACCTGGTCATGTCCTTCGGCCTCACCAATGCTCCATCTCACTTCATTTATTTAATGAACTCGATATTCATGCCGGAGCTGGACAAGTTTATCGTGGTCTTCATCGATGACATATTGGTATATTCCAAGTCGGAGGAAGATCACAAGAAGCAACTGCGTATAGTCTTGCAACGGCTGCGGGATCACAAGCTATACGCGAAATTCAGCAAGTGCGAGTTCTGGATATCGCAAGTGCCTCTTCTAGGGCATATCATCTCAGCGGAGGGTATCGCTGTAGACCCGAGTAAGATCACACAAGTGCTGCATTGGAAGTCCCAGAGAACTGTTCACGTGGTACGGAGTTTCCTCGGACTCGTGGGATATTATCGGAGGTTCATCCCGAACTTCTCGAAGATTGCCAAGCCTATGACGGAGCTGCTAAAGAAGGCTACCAAATATGTTTGGAGTCCAGCATGTGAAGCAGCGTTCAAGGCATTAGTGAAGCACCTGACATCAGCACCGGTTTTGGCGCAGCCAGACACAACAAAACCGTTCGATGTGTACTGCGTTGCATCCGGCATCGGGCTCGGATGTGTGCTGATGCAAGACCGAAGAGTGGTCGCGTATGGGTCACGGCAGCTTAGAAACCATGAGCAAAATTATCCAACTCACGAATTGGAGCTCGCTGCCGTGGTACTTGCACTAAAAATGTGGAGGCACTACCTACTCGGTAACCTCGTACATTTATATACCGACCACAAGAGCCTGAAGTACATATTCACTCAGAAGGAGCTGAACATGAGGTAGAGAAGATGGTTAGAGCTGATAAAGGATTACGAAATAGAGATCCATTATCACCCCGGCAAGGCAAACGTAGTGGCAGATGCGCTGAGTCGCAAGTCACACATCAACAATCTGACCATCACACCGTTGGAAGAGAGCGAACCACCACTGCATGTAATTCCA
Source organism: Neostapfia colusana (assembly GCA_030760725.1). Classification (NCBI taxonomy): domain Eukaryota; kingdom Viridiplantae; phylum Streptophyta; class Magnoliopsida; order Poales; family Poaceae; genus Neostapfia; species Neostapfia colusana. The sequence goes on from JASWHV010000017.1 coordinate 55,019,762, forward strand.
CATGGAGCTCTCTACAACCTAGCTTTGATCCCCACCATCCGTAAAGAGATAGCGGCAGCTCAGAAACATGACAAGGGCATGTCGCATTTGCGGAGACGTGTAGACAGTGGGGAGCTGAAATGTTTCCGGAAAGACGGAGACGGTGTCCTATGGTTCAAGGACCGGATCGTCGTACCCGTAACCCGGAGTTACGGAAGAAATTTTTTGATGAGGCTCACTTATCAAAATTTTCTATTCACCCCGGCAGCAACAAAATGTATCAAGAACTCAGAAGCAAGTTTTGGTGGACACGGATGAAGCGGGAGATCGCAAAGTACGTGTCTGAGTGTGATACATGTCGAAGGGTGAAGGCAGATCATATGCGGAAACTGGGACTGCTACAACCACTGTGCGTTACCTGCCTGGAAGTGGGAGGATGTGAGCATGGACTTCATCGTCGGTCTACCCACCACCTTTCAGAAACATGATTCTGTGTGGGTGATCGTCGACCGGCTCACCAAAGTTGCCCATTCCATCCCGGTCAACACCAACTACAATACCAAGAAGTATGCTGAACTGTACATCTCACGGATCCGATGCTTGTACGGCGTACCCCGTACCATCATATAGGACTGGGGCACTTTATTTGTGTCCCGTTTTTAGGAGCAACTGCACGCTGCATTGGGGACTAAGCTGATCCGTAGTTCAGCATACCACCTGCAGACGGATGGGCAAACCGAGCGGGTAAATCAGATTCTAGAGGACATGCTACGAGCTTGCGCTATCAACCACGGCAAGAATTGGGATGATCACTTGCCGTTAGCCGATTTCTCGTACAACAACGGGTACCAAGCCAGCATCAAGATGGCGCCTTACGAGGCGTTATACGGGAGAAAATGCCGCACACCATTGAATTGGTGTGAGTGTGGCGAAAGGGTTACCTTCGGGATTGACCTTGTCAATAACGCGGAGGAAAAGGTTCGACTGATTCAAGCGAACCTAAAGGCCGCCCAATCCTGGCAGAAACAGTATGCGTACCGGAGAAGACGCCCATTGCAGTTCGAAGTCGGGGATCATGTATACCTACGTGTGTCTCCAATAAAGGGCGTAAACAGATTTGGGGTGAGAGGAAAGTTGGCACCCCGATTCATCGGTCCATTCCAGATTACGAAAGATGTGGATCGGTAGCATACCGGCTGAAAATTACCAGAAGCACTTTCCGGTGTGCATGACGTCTTTCATATTTCCCAGCTGAGTAAGTGTCTCAAGCTATCAACTACCGTTCAGCTGGAGGACATTGAAGAACTGAAACCGGATCTCACCTATTGGAAGGAACCGATTCAGATCATTGACGAGAAGGACCGAACCACACGCAACCGTACGTTGTGGTTCTACAAAGTTCTGTGGAGTAATCACTCCATGAACGAAGCGACATGGGAGAGCGAGAGATTTCTTCGCGCTAACTACCCTGACTTTTTCACATCGCATATCTGGTAATTTGCCACCGTCCTCTCTCTCATTTTCACCTTATAATCTCGGGACGAGATTCCTTTAAGGGGGGAGGAATGTAAAGGCCTCAGTTTTTGACACATGTTTAAAGTGTTCATCACCACACAACACACCTCATTTGAAGAAATTTGATGAACACATTTGAAGAGCAAGTAACCATTATCAACATGCTCATTAGAGAATAAACTCACAAAATGCAAAAGTGGTATTTCCCACATGTATCATCTAGGGGCTGGGCATATGAAAACTCCTACACCTTGCTAGAAATGTCCGTGCCAAGTTTCACCCAAATTCAAAACGTTTTTGAGGTACTTTTGGGTATAGCTAGAAAGAGGGTAGTTTGAACTCAAATTCAAATTCAAACTGTTTTATCCCATGAATTCAAAAGTGGGAGGCATATTCTTACTCAGTACATTTTTGTGAGCTCACACACCAATTTTCACTCCATTTGGAGTTGATCTTGACATGAGCCAAGTGTAGTAAATTCAAACTTTATTTGAATTTCAAACTGAACATGTGCTGAAATTTAGTCAAACCAAAACCAATTTGAATTCTAACCAATTCAAATGGCTCAGAGGTGAATAATTCAAATCACCATGGGCATTTTAGGGCTTACTGTTTACAACAGTGATAGAGAGTTAATCTCAGAGGTTAAAATGGGGGTGGGGCCCACCTGTCATAGGCTGCTGAAAACTTGCAACCGAAGCAGTGGACTTTGTCTCTGTCTGTTCAACGTCACCGAGGGCTGCTCGTGCGCCACCGGGGAGAGCCGGCGCCACCAGTTGCTTCCCGCCTCCATGTGCGAGCCCAGGGTCGGTTCCGGGGTCCTCTTAAGGCGCTCCACGCGCTCCACCGAAGCGATCATCGCTCGCTTCCTTCTCCCCGGTAAACACCGAGCTCCTCGGCCTCCGCCTCTCTGCTCGATCGGGAAACCAAGAAAACATCACGCCCTCTCCTCCCCCGAGTGGCTAGGCAGCACCCTGAGGTCAACCTCCACTTCCACGATGCCAAAGACCCTGAGCTCCGGCCTTCCTTGCCCGAGAACGATCGCCACAGCGGCGACCTAACCTCAGTCGAAGGTCGGGCGCTCATGGACAGCGTTCCACAGGGGCTTTCATTTCCAGCAAGAACGGCAACGGGAGCGCGCGGCCACCGTGTTGCTCTCCTCCAAGTCTTGAAGCAAACCGTGGAGCATCCGCTACGAATCTCCAGATTTTGCTCCGGCGGTCTTAAACCGAGCTTCCGGTACGGTTCCTTCGAATTTCCACTCTATGATCCTTCTTAAGTTATCAAATCTTGCACATAGGCGCTGGACTAGCCGGCGATCATTTTCCTTTTAGCATCCGTGGTATGAAACCGACTAGGTGTGACGAATTTTGAGCTCGATCAAGGACGTTCGTGGCAGGCACGATCGGTCACACGGTGCCGACCAACTTGCCGCCATGTTTGAACACCTTTGAGACCTTGTCGAGCTTCCTAGAGGTGTACTGATGCTGTAGAACTGGTTGTTCAAGGTCTTGGCAGGTTAGAACCCACGGCCGACGGCGCCGAACCTCAACCGAGTCCGCCACACGTCACCGGGTTAATTCCGGTCACCGCCAGTTTGAACTGACCCCACACACGTATTCCTCGACGTCGATAACCCCCTGGCGGCGAGTTTCAGACCGTGCGGTGGTCGGCAGCGGCAATCCGGCGAGCTGCGGTTCTGCTCCGGCGAGGGGAGGCGGCACGTGCGCGAGGGAGCGTCGGGAGGAAGACGAAGCCGGGTGGCCCACGTGTCAGCGGCTCGGAATTTAATTCGGGGATCGGTCTGCGGCTCGGATCCGGTGTGCTGGCACGCAAAAACTCCGTGGACCCCGGTGTGCCATCGCCTCAGCGCCCGACACGTGTACCGTGGACCCACCGGCAGATTTAAACTTTTCCCGGTTTTCAGATTTCATTCAAACTTCAAATCCTCATAACTTTGGCTAGGGATATCCAAATCAAGTGAACCAAATTTTGTTGGATTCAGCTCTCTGAGTATTTTCCAGCAAATCAAGTTTCACTTCATGAAAATCCTTATTTCTTCAGAATTAATTCCTCAAAATTTAAACTGTTTGGAATTTTAACTGGAGAATCCTTTGGAGGAAAATTCTGAAATTTTGCTCGGACGTTCATCGAAATCTCCCTGAACTACCATAAAAATTTCAGATCCATTTGAGCTTAATTGATCCACCTAATGGTCTTATTAATGAAACTGTTCCAAAGAAAATAGAAAATGTCCAGAAACATTTTCAGAATTTCTCTTAAATTGTTTAGCTCGTATCTTTAGCTAGAAACCTTTAAATTAAGTGAGACCAACTCCATAAGAACCCTATGAAAATCTAGTTTTCAGAAAGTCATGGATTGCTCCATGAAAATCCCTAGAACACCCTAAGAGTTCCAATTAGGGTCAAGTACATAATTATTTGTGGAGAGCTCAAATGAGCTTTGCTGCAACTAAAACTTGACCAAGTCTCTGTTTAGGTTGTGACCAAGCCACAGTAAAAATTTCAGAGTCAGTGGGTCTGTCTAGTAAGACTTACAACCTTCACAAGTTTAAAATGCAATCAAATGCATTTAAATTAACACATATACTTGTATCTCATGTAGTCGCTAAGGTCGAGGAGGAACCTGAAGTCCTAGACTTCATTACTATGGAAGAACAGATAGCCTACGACCAAGAGCAGCAAGGCAAGCTCCGGTTTGCATTAACCTTTTTACGAGTTTTTATTGTTTTGAGAATTTACTTTGAGTACCATTACTTCTTGCATTAGCGTCTTGATTGAAAACCCAAATGCATAGCCAAGAAATCCATGGTTTGGAATTAGGATTGAAAACCACGTTAGCCACTGCAATGCTAAGATAGAGTAGGATTCGGTATAAGTCGAGTAGTTGGAACTACTCGCGAGAATAGGCTAGAGGCACATTGCTCGGGTAAAGATAGCAAATGAAACATATGGCAAGAAAAATGAGACCGAGCGGAGAGTAAGGGCAGCAGGACTTTGGGGCCTGTGTGCTATAGCTCTGCTTGCGTCGATTGAGGACCGAGCCGTGTGCGGGCCTGTTGAACAAGCTAGAACAGTACCGAATACGACCGGCTATATGGGAACCGGGAAACCGATGTAACTCGGGTAGCTGGGTGTTGAGGCATAGCAGGTCGTTCAGAGGGTAGGTTGAGAGCTCGAGGTGTAAATCGGCTGGCGGCACTGAGATGCGCGTGCAGAGACCTCTTGCTCGGGACGATTGGACCGATTCAACATTTGGCTAACGGGTGAAAGGTGGTTGCGTACGGCGTCCATGATGGTTGCTGTAGGCAACATCGAGTACGGGCGTACTTGACGGATTATTCGGGTAACCCTGCAGGTGTAAATCGATTATAATCGCCGTCCCTCACGGTCAGTGAGTACCACTTGTTCACTGTACCGTGACATAGAAAGAACAAGCTAGTTACATGTAAAAAATATTGCTGATTGAAAGATGAACTTTGATTGTTAATGACTTATTGTAGTCTAGAGCTAACTAAAGTTCTTTTCAATTTTGGGCAAAGTACATGAGAGAAATGCGTTTCTTGTTTGATTGCGGCTCTCTCATGTGCCTTAGCGTAAGGTTCTCCACAACCTGCAGCTAAAATTTAAAAGTAAGGTTCCACTAATTAGGCGAGTCCTTGCAACTTGTTTTATCTCCTGTATCTATCACCCCTCATGTAGAAGTTCCATGTTTAGGAGAGACGGGTCAGTCTTGCTGAGCCTTCGTGCTCACTGCTTGTGTTTGAAGTTTTTGCAGGGTTCTATGAGGAAGGGACTCCCGAGGAGGAGACGGAACCCCAGGAGGGGAATCCCGTCGAGTGGGAGTCATGCACGCCGCCGTGTTAGTATGTGTGCGTGCTAGCGGGGACACGTTCACGGGCTGAACGTGAACTCGATGCGTAGTCTACGTCCGTGAGTGTAGACTGAACATATTTTGTTGTAAAAATATTCATAAACCTGTTTATGTAATAAAACTTTGCTTCCGCTTTGTACCTTTGATGTGTGTTATCCGGTGCTGTGCAACGAAGCACCCCTCAGCGTGATCCTGGCTCGACAAGACCGTGGGGTCGTGTCAGCTACATGCAGATTGCCTTATCAATAGAAAATCTGTTAGATCTGAATAAACTTTCTATTGAGGAGCTAGTGGGGAGGTTACGTGCTGCAGAAGATAGACTGGGAGGAAACGGTGATGTCACTGATAAAACAGGCCACCTGCTTCTTGCTGAGGAAGAATGGTTGGAGAAGTATAAACATAGCTTGATGCCCCAAGCCTCTTCAACAGGAAACAAGTCTGGTGGTTCACACTCAAAAGGCAAGAGTGGAGGGAAGCCAGAAGCTCGGGATAATAGAAGTAAGACTACTTCTGAAGGTACACCCAAAAGGAAAGGAAAGTGTAGGAACTGCGGTATTTGGGGGAACTGGGCTCGAGAATGCAGAAGGCCACGGCGTGATCAGAAAGAAGATGAAGCTCATCTGACTAAAACAGATGCTGATCAACCAGCCTTATTGCTGACAGAAGCCAAAACTGAAACTGAAGAAGCTTATCTGAATGAGGAAGGAGTTGAGAAGAAAAATGATGATCAGTGGTATCTTGATACTGGGGCCAGCAATCATATGACAGGAGTAAGATCCTTATTATCTTCACTGGATGAATCTGTCAAAGGAAAAGTTTGCTTTGGTGATGGGTCTCAGGTGGAGATATGTGGGCGTGGTTCAGTAGTCTTCAGTGGTCATCATGAAGAGCACAAGGTACTTTCTGAAGTTTATTTCATTCCAAAGTTGAAAAGCAATATTATCAGTCTTGGACAATTAGAAGAAAATGGTTGCAAAGTTGTTTTAGAGGAAGGTAGTCTCTGTATTTATGATCAAAACAGAATACTGCTTGTTAGAGCCTCAAGATCCAGTAACAGACTCTATATTGCAACTCTGAAGTCAGTACAACCTGTATGTTTAATGGCAAGGTGTACTGATGAGGCATGGCTATGGCACATGAGATTTGGTCATTTAAACTTCAGAGCTCTAAGGGACCTTAGTGCAAAGAAAATGGTTGTAGGACTGCCAGGGATAAATCATGTAGAGCAGGTCTGTGACAGCTGCTCTTTTGTAAACAACACCGCAAGCCATTTCCTCAGACCTCCTCATATCGAGCTAACAAGAGGCTTGATCTTTTCCATGGAGATTTATGTGGATATATCGACCCACCAACACCAGGAGGTAAAAAGTATTTCTTACTTGTAGTTGATGATTACAGTAGATATATGTGGGCTGAATTACTAGTCAGCAAGGATCAGACACTGCATTTCTTTAAACCGATCAAGGTTCAGGCTGAAACTGAGCAGAATAGGAAATTAAAGAGTTTCAGGTCTGACAGGGGTGGAGAATTTAATTCTCTGGTATTCAGTGCATATCTTGCTGAGAGTGGTATAAGGCATTTCACGACTGCACCGTATACACCACAACAAAATGGTGTAGTTGAAAGGAGAAATCAAATCATCATAGAAATGGCTAGATGCATGCTCAGGTGCATGAGTGTTCCTGCTTATTTTTGGGGGGAAGCAGTGAAAACAGCAGTATACACACTGAATAGATCACCTTCCAAAAGTCTCAAAGGGATCACTCCTTATGAAGCTTGGACTGGTAGGAAACCAGTGGTCAAGCATATGAGAATTTTTGGATGTATTGCTTATGCCAAGAGGTTGGACCTGGTCTGAACAAATTGTCAGACAGATCAGTGGCATGTATTCTGCTAGGATATGAGTCAAACACCAAGGCATATAGGTTATATGATCCAAAAGGGAAGAAAGTGATAGTCTCCAGGGATGTCATTTTTGATGAAAGACCTTGGAACTGGAAAGAGGGAGATGAAGAATTATCCAACAGTGGTTCTGTTTTCACTGTTAAGTGGACAGAAACTATTGAAAATTATGCTGTGGATGAACATCCAGGAGATCAAATACCAGAGACACCTTTTACACCCCATGATTTCCATGAAGAGCAAGATACTCCACATGGTGTACATTGGGTAACACCTCCAACTGGACAGGAGTTTGATTCTGATGGTGTTCGTCAGAGGTTCAGAACTGTCAGGGATGTGGTGGAGGCAAGTGAACCTGTTCATGACCATGAACATAGTGCTTTGTGCATGATGGCAGCTGAAGAACCAGTCTCTATTGATCAGGCACTGAAAATTAAGGACTGGAGAAATGCCATGTTAGCTGAACTACAATCAATAGCAGAAAACAGAACATGGGAGTTCTCTGACTTACCACCTGGCTACAAGGCAATTGGGCTAAAATGGGTATTCAAGGTAAAAAAGGATCCTGCTGGCAACATAATCAAATATAAGGCAAGATTAGTTGCTAAAGTTACGCTCAAAGACAGGGGGTGGATTATGAAGAAATTTTTGCACCAGTAGCTAGACTTGAAACTGTCAGGACTATAATAGCATTGGCTGCAAACAAAGAATGACAGGTACATCACTTGGATGTAAAGTCAGGCTTCCTGAATGGGGAGCTTGAGCAAGATGTTTATGCTCAGCAGCCCCTGGTTTTGAAGATGATAAACACATAAGTAAAGTTCTGAAGCTTAAGAAAGCCTTATATGGGCTTAAATAGGCTCCCAGAGCCTGGAATATTCGGCTTGATCATGAGTTAAACAGACTGGGTTTTAGAAGGAGTAATGTGGAACATGCACTCTACAGACGTGGAGCTGGTTCAGGCATTTTACTTGTAGGGGTATATGTTGATGATTTAATTGTGACTGGACCATCAGTAAAGGAGATAGAGGACTTCAAAGCACAAATGAAGAAAACTTTCAGTATGACTGATCTGGGAAGGCTAACTTATTATCTTGGCATTGAGGTAAGACAGTTTCAGGGAGGCTATTTTCTCAGTCAGAAGGCTTATGCTCTGAAGGTCCTAGAAATTGCAGGGATGAAGGGGTGCAACGCAAGTGAAACTCCAATGGAGCAGAGGATACAACTGAGCACTACTGATGAAGGCAGAAAAGTCTGTACAAAACAGTATAGAAGCATCATTGGTTGTCTCAGATATCTTATGAATACTAGGCCTGATTTGGCCTATGCAGTTGGAGTAACAAGCAGGTTTATGCAAGATCCTTCTGAACAACACTGGTTGGCAGTGAAAAGAATTCTCAGGTATGTAGCTGGAACAGCTGGCTTTGGGTGCAAGTATGTTTCTGGTAAGACACTCCATCTGATTGGCTATAGTGATAGTGATTTGGCTGGAGACATTAATGATAGAAAAAGCACATCAGGTGTGGCTTATTTCTTAGGAGACAATCTGATTACATGGAGTTCTCAAAAGCAAAAGGTTGTTGCATTATCTTCATGTGAGGCCGAGTACATTGCAGCAGCCACAGCTACTTGTCAAGGTGTCTGGCTGAGCCGACTACTAGCTGAAATGCTTGGCGAGGAACCACAAAAGTTTATACTCTTGGTTGACAACAAAGCAGCAATCGAGCTAAGCAAGAACCCCAGGTATCATGAAAGAGTTAAACACATAGATACTCGATTCCATTATATCAGGGAATGCGTTGAAGAAGGAAAGATGGAGATAGATCATGTGGGGACTGAAGATCAGGTAGCTGATATTCTCACAAAGGCACTCGGGCGTGTCAAGTTTATTGAAAACAGACAGAGGATGAATGTTATGTCAGGGCAACATGATTAGGGGGTGAAATGTTAACTAATCATGTTGAATGTTTCCTTGTTTCCTCAAATAATGGACCAAGGAGTCTCCTGGCGTGATATGGTCAGAGGGCATCCAGGTCATAAGGATCAAGGCCATGAACGAGTTCAGAACGCATGCCGACTCTGGTGGATCGTGCATCGAGCGGATGAGGCGGGAAGACCGGGGCATGAGTCTGGTAGAGCGTGCGTTAGTTTGTTAAGGCGTGCATGAGTTTGTTAGAGCATGTGTACGTGGGTGTTACCCTGTAAAACGTTCTATAAACATAATGGGCGTTTGGCCTGCGTTGGAGTTGAGCCCACACCAAAACTCTCATCTGTCATCAGTTCACAACCTATAGTCATTTTGTTCTTAACTTTGTGATCACCACTACAGGAATTCGTCAATAGGGCGTCGGCTATATGAGCGTCGGTTGGCTACAAAAACCAACACACATAGGTAAAGGCGTCGGTCAACTGACGCACTTAGCCGACGAAATAATTGGACACCTTTACCATCTAAGTGCGTCGTGGCCGACGCATTTATGCTGTATGTGCGTCGGTTTCTCTCAGCCGACGCACTTAGAATTAAATGCGTCGGCCCAGAGAATCGACCCACTTAAGTCACTTATATGCGTCGGTTTGTAAAGGACCGACGCACATAAAGCGACACGTGGCGAACGCACCAAGCGCTTTTGTCTGCGTCGGTCCTTCAGGAACCGACGCATATAATCCACTTAAGTGGGTCGGTTTTGAGGAGACCAACGCACATAACTTGTTTTTTAAAAAAACCTGCTTAATTTCTCTCCCTCCCCGGATGGGGAGCCTCCATTTTACACACAAAACATCGATATATACAGTAGAACATATATAATTCAACAACATTTCAAACATAGCATCATACACAAGTTTTCAAATGTTTCACACACAAGCACAACAGTACGAAAAAGAGTAAACGAAATTCAAATGTCTTTGTGGGGGCCTCCACTCGCACGTCCTGCGCTCCCATCTCCTCCACTCACACCTCTGTCGTTGATGTTAAAGAAAGCATCGACACCTTCGGGAGTTCCATGACGAGATCCCTGCAATAAACAAATAAAATAGGAACTTATTAATGTAACATGTTAACTTCGACTAACTTAGTAACATAAATTTAAAAAAGCGAAGCATGTTGGTTTGAACTAAAACTTGCCAACGCTCTCGTATTTCCTCTCACTCTCCCTAACTCCTAACTCCCTCGCCCTCACTCGCTCTCCCACTCTCTCTATCTTTTCTCCTCTCCCTCTATCTCTTTCTCTCTAGCTCCCTCTCTATCTATATCTTATTTTCTACCTATCTCTTCCTCTCTCCCACTATGTACCCCTCTTCACGGGACCACTTCTTTTCTCTCTCTATGTACCCCTCTCTCTCTATGTCTTCCTCTCCCTCTCTATCTATCTCTGCCTCTTTCGCTCTCTCACTTGTTACCTCTTTCACTTCATATATCTGCTAGTATTTCCCTTTTCTTCTTAATATTGTGCTAATTAATATATGATGTTATAATGAAAATATTGTAACAAGTATACAAGTCATACATACCGCTGCGTCTCCAACTTGTGATGGGTGAGTCTGCACCGGAGGGAAAGGTATCGGTGAGAAAACTGCTTCAAGTTGTTATATTATAATTAGAATCATTTTGGAATTGAATAAAGTGGTCAAATGTGAAAATTACAGTTTAACTGGATTATTTAGCTGCAATCCAGAAGCCAACAGTGACATGAATCCATAAGGTTGTGGAACACATGGTTGACCACTCTCGGAACCCTGCAACACAAATGGTTACGATATTGCATTATATAACTCAAGTCAATAAGATAAGCAGTTTTACCTGTGAGGAGGAGCCAATCTGTATTGTTGGCTGCATTGGTCGAGGCATCATGTCGAGGTAAGGTTGCTGCGGCGGACCAAACTGAGAACTAGAGCTACCTTGACTCATGAACTGCATCAAGTAAATTAGTTGTGATATCTTGAGTAGAAACATTTGTAAATCGAATAAAATTTTTAAATATGAAAATTATATGTTACCTGAGACATATACAAATAATGCATCTGTTGCTGCAGCATCTGTTTCTGTTGCTGTTGTTGTTGCAGTAAAATCTGTGTCTGTTGCTATTGTTGTTGCGTCTCCTCCTTTGTGCGTCTCAATTCTTCTTGTAATTCAGCCTCTATAGAAGATTGAAATCGACTACCACTAACATTGGACGACCGTCGTCTAGCATAAGCCTCACGCTCTACGTATCCGTCGCCCAACCCAAGTCTACAAAAAATACAAGTGTGAATAATCGGCATTCATTAACATACAAATCATCATTATCTTTACACATACCTCCCATGCGGTAGACCTCCACCGGCATCGTACGCCGTAGCGACATCCAACGGCTCTCTCAAATAATCTGAATCAGGTCCATGGTTCTTCTAAAAACTCTCAACATACTTTTGCTGTGATACATTTAGTTAATGGATTAATGTAATACAAGATAAATTGAGTTGATGGATAAAAGCAAAAAGAATCAACATACGTACCAATTTCTGCGTTGATGCCTCGTCACACAACACCTCCGGGCGATTCGGGTCTGGACCTTTGTGCCCCTTAAGATAAACCTCGAAAAATGTAGGAGGCGTAACAGTTTCAGCTGTCTGCAATATCAAAATTCAACAATTTAATCAATACAACTAATGAATGTAAGAATTCATACCATCCTTTGTTCCATCCGAACATAACCATCCGGCCCGAAGAAGTGCTTTCCTGGCTTGCTCTTCCGGTTTCTTCGGTGTCTATTAGAAATATTTCTGAACTCAACTGAACCCCAATACCCGCATAACCACTCCCAAGCCTCCATATTGGCACAAATCCAATCCACATGACTCTGCAAGTACTCCTCCCTAGTGAGGTGAATTTTGGCTGCTTCTTTGTTTGTCATAGGCTGAAACATCACCATCATCGTCTTGTAGTAGACGGTCATAGCTTTGATCCGTGCCTTAGAGAAGGAGTCCTTGACACGTCTTTTTGCTGCATTATGAAAAACTGAACAAGCATATGCTTGACTCACACCATCCTCCAAACGAAACATACCCTGCATACAAGTAACAATTAATGTCAAATAACAATAAGATGTAATTTAATGGAAACATTAAAAAAAAAACTTACCCAGAAGATCTCCCAAATTCTATCCTGACATGTACCCGAATCGTCATACTCTTGAAGCGCATAGTGATCCCAACTATGCGCTGCAATCCTTTGACCATCTACTAAAACCATCCCGGGATAGCAAAACTGGACGGCGTTTCCCAACTCGATGTTAACAACTCGTCGATGCCCCTTTCCACTCCATCCAAGCTCCACCCAGCACCTAGTACCCTTCGGCCTTATAATCGTCCGCTTGTCCATGCTTTTACTTACACCACATAAAAGGTGCCTCCACAGCCTGTACATAAAAAGTACATAAAATTAGTTAATTGAAAAGATATAATGAACTTATTAATTAATCAGAAATATTACCTAAAGGGGCATCGATCGGGGTGTCCTAACTCTTCTAGCTCTGCCCTTCTTGCAATCCTAGCATCTCGCTCGGGATCCTCAGGCTCTTCACCTTCGTACTCATCATCCCCCTCATTGCCACCATCTGAAGAGGTCCACCGCCCAACAGTATCAGAGCCTCCTCCTGAGCCTCGTCCTGAGCGCTGAGCCTCCTCCTGAGCCTCGTCCTAAGCCTCCTGCTGAGCCTCCTCCTGAGCCACCTTCCTGCTCCGACGTCTACCTCACAGTCTCTGGTTCCTCTCCGTACAACTCCTCGTACGTCGGGCAACAATTTGTCACCTGTGTCAGACTCGAACCTCGTGCAGGCTCGCTCGACATCAGCTTTGCCACACAACTCAAAAACTGCCTCTTCCTCTGCCCACTGTAAGTAGTACCCTAAAAATATAAATAAAGAAGTATGTAAAGAAGAAATAAACAATAAACAGTTAATATTAATATTGAAATATATGTAAAAACAAGTACCTGAAACGGGTCTGGCTGGCTCGAAGTAGAACTGGGAGTGGAGGACGAAGATCCACTACCCTTCTTGCTCTTCTTCTTTCCCAAACTTGGCAAAAGCTTAAACATCTGCATACATTTTTATAGAAATGATTAGTATACAACATTAGATAATAAATAAAGAATGTATACAATAATAATAAAATCTAAAAAATGTGTACAATATAAATAAAAAATCATCAGCATCAGAATCTGCTTCTGTCACACGTGCATTAAGATATTCACGTATCTCTTCTTCCATCTCTTCCTCTTCACTCTCTTCCATCTCTTCCTCTTCTTCATCATATCTCTCCTCTTCTTCCAAACTACTTTTCTTCTTTTCCATAATTCTTTGTGATTGTCGAACATGTTTTCTTGAAGGGCCAACTTGTTCTTCAGACATCAACTCTAGCGTATCACTGGCTATTTCTGCGAGTCCTATCCCAGAAGATATCATAAAATCTTCTGCTTCCTCGATTTCATCTTGATAGATAATACCGTCATCTTCTTGAATCTCTATATACTCATCATAACGACGAGGGTGCACTTCAGGGTTAACTGTATACACAACCCACCAATTTTTCAAACTTGGGTGAGGATAACTTAAATAGGACACTTGTACCACTTTATTCGCAAGTACAACATTGTTGTTATGGGTTGTGTATCATGACTTGTGGTTGACCTCCACCATTCCAAAATCATCAACTCGTGTGCCCGATGTTGGATCAAACCATTCATAGTCAAAAATCATAAGTTGAAGTGTTTTTGGACCGCCAAATGTGTACTCTATTATTTTTTAAGAACACCGTAGTATTCTGTCACTTTTCCACTACCCTCTGCGGCAGTTATCATTACTCCACTGTTTGTAGTGGCAGCAAGTGGACGACTTGCTTCTAAACTTGCCGTCCGAAAACGATATCCGTTGATATCATACCTGCTAAATTCTGTTGCTCTCAACTGACCATGCGACATCTATCGCAAGTCATCGGAGATGTTTACATCTTTCATACACTACATAAATAAACAAAGTTAGCATCTTATGATAAATATGTGAACTAATATTGAAAGAAAAAACGGATAAAAAATTACATGTTCACGGAACCAGTCAACAAAGCTTTTTCCACCGTTTATGCCATGCTGACGCATCTTATCCAATTGACTTTGTGTAGGTTTTCGTGAAGATTTCCAATACAACTTGTCAAACATTTCAAAATATGGTGACACCTCCTCCATGTTGAAAAATATGTAAAGCATGGTGTAGTTCCTCTCTTGCGCCGAAATATAATGAGAATTAGCAGCCCCAACACCTTTACCCTTCCATTGAAAAATCTTAACCTCACTCGTAGATTGCTATTCTACATTATGATATCGTGTGACACATGCATTCACGTTGTTGGCACGTGAAAAATATTTGCTAGAAAAGTTAGTAATGTCTTTAGCTGCAAATGCTTCTGCAATACAACCTTCAACTCTTGCTTTGTTGCGCACTGTAGCTCTAAGTTTCTTCAATTCTCTTTCTTGGCTATACATCCACCTGAATTGTGCAGAACCTGCTACCAATGCTTCATAAGGTAAATGCACCAGCAAATGTTGCATAACATTCATAAATCCAGGCGGGAACACTTTTTCCATCTTACATACAAGCACAACAATTTCTTCCTCCCACCGCCGCATCATCTTTTTCACCACTTCCTTAGCATAGATATGTCTATAAAAGTAGCTAAGTTCAGCAAACATCTTCCACAAATCAGGTTTGAAATACCCACGGAACATTACCGGTATAAGTCTCTCCATCATAATGTGGTAATCATGGCTCTTCAACCCATTCAGTTTACCGGTGTTGAGATTAACACATCGTTTTATGTTTGCTGCATAGCGGTCTGGAAACTTCAGTGTTTTCAACCAACTAAATATTTGCTTTCTTTCTTCTGGTCTAACACAGTATGGAGCTCGTGGCCTACTTTCATTTCCGCTTGTATTTGTTATAACTTCAAGCCCAGGACGATCGCAAATATCAGCTAAGTCTTTTCTCGCACTCAAATTATCTTTAGTTTGCCCGATAAAATCAAAACACATGCTTATAATGCTTTCAGCGACATTAGGCTCCTGGTGCATCAAATCTATGTTGTGCAGTAAAAGTAACACCTTTGCATATGGTAGCTCCCAAAGAAAAGAAATATGAGTCCAGTTATGCTCTGTACCATACCCTTCGAAACCACCCTTAGCAGACTCTTTTAAGCATGCCATGCTATTTTTTGTTCGCTTGTCAATCAACAAGGGGGTCCTTCTGTAACACTTTTGCCTTTTCGGAATGATCGTGTATCACTCCTGTAAGGGTGGTTTGAAGAAAGGAATCGTCGATGGCAACCAAAAAGCTGACTTTTCTTCCATACTTCAACTTGAAGGCATCGGTGTCAGCGATACATATGGGGCAACACAATTTTCTATGGACACACCAGCCAGCCCAAATGCCATATGCCAACAAATTATGTATAGACCATAGATACGCGGCACGTAAAGTAAATTCACATTTCAGATGACTGTCGTATGCCTTTACACCTTGCCATAACTCTTTCAACTCCTCAATCAACGGTTGCATAAACACATTGATTTTCGTCCCAGGATGTTTAGGACCAGGAATGATGGCCGCGAGGAATATGTATCCTTTCATACACATGTTGGGAGGGAGATTGTAAGGCATGATGAAAACATGCCAACAAGAGTATGGACTGTTACTTGTGCTGAAAGGAGTGAAACCATCTGTTGACAACCCAAGACGCACATTTCTTGGATCTTTACCAAACTCCGGATCAAAACGTTCTAGAGCTTGCCATGCCGCGCCATCCGAAGGATTCACCATAATATCTTTGTCATCGCTCTCACGTAACCCTTCTGAATGCCACCCCATCTGCTTCGCTGTTTCTTGAGAAAGAAACAACCGTTTAAGCCTGGACGTGATAGGCATGTACCGAAACTGTTTGACCGGTACCTTTATACTTATTTCCTCTCCATCATCATTCAAAACCTTCACATGTCTAGATACTTTGCAATGCATACAATGATTATCGTTCTGGTGTTCCTTCCAAAACAACATGCAATTATTCTCGCACGCATCAATTTTCTCATAACTCATGCCCAGACCTTCCAAAATCTTCTTTGAGTGATATATGTCTTCCGGCATCTTATGTTTTGATGGAAGGAGATCATTGATCGACTTTAGGATACCATTGTAGCAATTGTTTGCAAAATTTAACTTAGACTTCAACCCCATAAGTCGTGTGACCGCCTGCAGAACGGTCACATTGGTGCCCTCATATACTTTTTCATCCGCGGCGGCAAGAAGCTTGTAAAACTTCTTCACCTCCTCTAGCAGTGACTGCTCTTCGTACTCTCGACCAACATCCGTTATCATCTCATCCATCCGATCTTCAATCTCGTTTCCGTCCGACTCACTAGCATGATCCATCTCACCATGCTCACGCCACACTAGATAGTCTGGCATAAATCCGTGCTTACAAAGGTGAAGCATCATTTCAGACCTCTCCAAACGTCGACAATTCTGGCACCTGCTACACGTACACTTCACAAAACGAGCACCACTAGGAAATTCTTGGTTTATGAACACATTTGCGATTTGTGCCCATTCCAAAGTGTACACACCATCTGAACTCCATCCATCATACATCACCTTACGGTCGTCATCCATTTTTCAGCTTATAACTTCAAAGCAGAAAATTCATTATTATTAGTTTATTTCCATATTATGTAACGGTCACTACAATTAGGCAGATAGGTCCTAAACCCACCCAAGAGTGGTCGAGTGGGGCGTGCTTATGACGACACGCGTGGTCCGGATCCAGACGAAATTTTGGCAGCATAACCCCGCTGTTCTCCACTGCACGCTCGAAATGGTGCAGCAGAGAACATCGGGGTTATACCGTCAAAATCTCGTCTAGATCAACACTCATGTCTCGTCACAAGCCACGCCCCCCCCCCCCCGATCCACTCCCAGGCTGTCCAAAAAGGGACAATTCCGAACCTTCACGTCTCACATGCCAATAGCATGTAATACGTGCCGATTCAAAACGGATACTCAAATTCTATAGGTTACGTTGCTCATTTTTATTTTTCAATCATTTACGAGAGAGGAAAGAACAAGACAGAGGAGCAAAGTTGGTCAGAGTTGAAAGTTCTAAGTCAGGATCCACCGTGTAGGCGCGGTTAAGTGGTCATCCTCATTGTCGCCATACGCATCCGAGGCGGACGGGGGCGCCAGACAGGGGGCGGACGGGGGGCCAAACGGGGGAGGCGGAGGGGACGCCGGCCGGCCGACGGGCAGGGGCACCGACGAGGTGGCTGGCTGGCAGCGGGCGAGGCGGACTGCGGCGCCGGGGGCGCCGGCGGCCGAGGCGGACGGGGGCACCGGACAGGGGGGCGGACAGGGGGCTGGACGGGGAGGCGGAGGGGACGCTGACGGGCAGGAGCGCCGGCGAGGCGGCGGGGTGGCGGCGGGCTGGCGGCGCCGGCGGGCGGGGGCGCGGGCGAGAAGGTGCGCAGGCGAGAAGAGAAGAGGCGAATGGATTAGGTTTCGAGTGGAGCCTGCTTAAGAGCGTCGGTTTTGCCATTGCCGACGCTCTTAGAGCCTGAGCCAGCCGGGCCCTCCGTATGAGCGTCGGTTTAGCCGACACATTTCACATAAACATCGGTTTGGCCGACACATTTAATATGTGTGTCGGTTGGATCCAGAGAAACCGACGCCTCTAACTTATGGGTGTCGGTTCGCTTAAACCGACACCCCTAGACGTGTTAAATGTGTCGGGGCCGACGCATATAGATAAACCGTCAGTTTCCATGGGGCGTCGGGGCCGATGCTAATTCATACAATTTTATTTATCATATTAACAAGTTAAGCATTGCCATCATTAACAAGTAATCAAGTTCACATGATCGTATTAGTGCGACGCATAAATAACACCATGTCCATTTTCCACATTGCTAAGATCTTCATTTTTAATCTTCATTCATACAAGTTAATAGTTTACTAAAATAGGAACTTAGTCATCAACAAATAATCATTTGTAAACTTAGATACTATCACCTCTAGCTAAATAAGAACATTCACTACATCAGGAACACAATCGTCAACAAATATTCATCCACAATGCAAGGATTCATTCACAATGTAAGAAATCAGCAAGATTTTACCTTCGAGCACCGAAAGGCGGCGCCGCTCGGAGAGGAGGAGGCTGTGCGCGTGGGGGAGAGGCGGCGCGCTAGGATCTGGCCGGGAGAGCGGCGCGCGGAGCTGTGCGCGTGGGGCAGAGGCGGCGCGCGGCGCTGTGCACGTGGGGGAGAGGTGGCGCGCTAGGCCGGGAGAGCGGCGCGCGGTCGGAGGCACCGGCGCACAGCGAGCTCGATCCTGCAGGCGCGGCGCTCGAAAGCTCTCGGCGGCGGGCGAACAGGAGGTGGACGGGCTGCGCGGGCGCGAGTCGGCTGCGCGGGCGAGAGAAGAGAATTAGGGCGAAAGGACGCGCACGTATGAGCGTCGGTTTCATTTGCCCAACCGACGCACTTATTATCCGTCACGTATGAGCGTCGGTTTCATTTGGCCAACCGACGCACTTATTATATTCGTCGGTTTAACAGACGCCTAAAGGTTATATACTAAGTGCGTTGGGGCCCGAAAACCGACGTCTATAATTCATTTATATGCGTCGGCCCCGACGACTTTAATTTCCCCGACGACCTATTGACTGTTTCCTATAGTGCACGGCCAGAGCTCACTCACGTTCCAGGAGATCGAGAGTGTGTCATCAAGTGTCCCTGCGCCAAAAACAACCCCAGCCACAACAACATATGGTAAGAGTTTTAGAACTTCTGCACGCGCTGAACCCCATCAAATCTAATGTAGTACATGCAATTAAGAAAATAACTTAAATTTAAAACACACCTAACCGAGGAAATATGCTGACATCACATATCTAAAATGTTCAACTTAAGCACATAGTAGAATTGTATCGTAACTTGCTGACAATCTTACATATTCCAAACAAGAGTCAATTGGTTTCAACAAAATTCATAAATTAGATGATGGATTGTGTGCTCCCTAGCTTATGGATGGTGTGATGTGGGCAAGCCACGGGTTGGTTTCAACAATCTTGAAGGTGCAAACGTCGCCCACCTTGATTCCATTCTCCTGGTGAAACCTCTTCCAGCCCTAACCTGTAATACGGTGGCAGCTCTTCATTGAAGTCTTATGCGTTATTGTGAGGGGTTTTAATAGTCCAATTGCCTCACAGAAAAACTTCGACAAATACTGCAAGAGTTGCAATCACATTTGTCAGCAAATTGATTTCTCTTTTCTGGAAAATGATTTATGTATATGATAGTCGACAACCCATGTATTGCGATGGATAAATAATGGTAACTCGACTCCTGTTCTTGAGTTTTATAGCCTTTTTAAAGTGCGTATACGATACACAGTTAGACGAGAAATTATACTATGCCCATATGTGTTGTTTCCTCTTGTGATAACATGCAGCTATTGAATTATCAGTAGTTAAGGCATCAAATGGAAATGTTGGTTCCTTCTTCTGCATTGGGAATTCTATGTTTGTTGGCATGTCATATATGCCGTATTCTAAGCACAATTTCAGTCCATATTCGTGTTGTACGTTGACAGAAACAAGGTTCATCCAGTCCTGTTCTAAATTGCTCCAGTATAGAAAAATGACTGTGCTTACAAGTCTATTTTTAATTCTGCTGGTGTTGATCTCCTTTTTAATCCAGGCAGATGGCCCAATCTGATACTCACATCTGCTAATTGAAGTAGAAGGGGTTTTCTGCAAATTATGAATATATATTTTGTGATTATACTTTTAAAGGGAAAAGAAATTAGTGCTTTATTAGTTATGAACTCACATAGAATTCCTTGCGACGCGTGATATCTACATGCCACAGTGTTGTTTTGATGATTTTGAAGGTACAGGTGTCTCCTTCGTTGTTTTGATGATTTTGAAGGTACAGGTGTCTCCTTCGTTGAAACCATTCTCCCGGCAGAACCTCGGCCAACCCCATCGAAGAAGGTGGCCATGCACCTCCCAAGATTCCGTGCTATTCTCTGATGGGTTGTTGTGATTTTGCAAGGTTCCCGCAAGCCAATTGCATTGCAGAAAGATTTTGCTAGTGACTGCAATAATAGCAACACTATTATAAATTACAATGGTGGAATATCTGATTCGATTTAAACTCCATTTCTAAGTTCAATAGTAATCCATAAATGCTATACACATGACAGTTAAAATTCTTATATATATTCATGCAATTCGTGCTTTAAACCACTAAAATGTTTATTACCATTAGCATCCATGTATATTATCTGTAATCAGGGTACTTATTTAAATGATCAAATGAAATTGTTGGTCTATATTCTGCAGAAGAAACTATGAGCTGCTGATTGAAGTTCAATGCACTACTACAAAAACCATTATCACAGGCGTCTCGGTTTTCAGACCCAGGAAATCCGTAAAAAATACGCCTGTGATGTCAAATGAATTAATAGTTGCCTGTGATGAATGAACAAAAGGCAAACCGCATGTGTAAACATATCAATTTTCACAGGCGGACCGTAGAGTAGGAGCCACCCGCAATATTGTCCATTAATACAAGCGGCTGAAGCGACCGGGCGTGCGCGACCTTTGTGGTTACCGGGGGGAACCCACCATTGAATTCAATTTGAAACCACCAAACGTCGTGGCCCGGTATACATTAACCACATTTAACATCAAACAAAAAGATACCAAACAATTCAATAATCGATAACAAACATTCATCATCAAACAAACATTCATTAAAAATTACATTTTTACAAACAACAAAAGAAAACAACAAACGATCGCCTAGTCCTCCGATGGCGGTGGAACCCCACACTTGTCGGCGATCGGCTCCACCAACTTCCTGCTGCCTTCCACCCCAAGCACCTCACCGACCGTCTCCCGCATCGCGTCAAGATGACCGGCCACTGCGCTTAATCCGAAGAGGTATTGGTCTATGATGTCCATTCTAGTATATTCTGGAAGGGGATCAAGACCCAGAAGCTGCATGGCATCAGATGTACTGTTAAATACATCCTTCGCCATCTACCGGCGCAACGGTGTAAGGTCATCTTGTGCCCTGAGGGCAACCAAACTCTCCTCTAGGAAAGCGACTTCTCAAGCAGGTACACTCTCTCTTCCACCCAGGAAGGCCGCGGAGGTGCGGTTGGATCCGGGGACGGAGGCGCGGTTGGAGCCGGGGACGGAGGTGCGATTGGAGCCATGGACGGAGGCGTGACGGGTGGAGAGGATGGTCGGGAGCGCTTCGGTGGTTCCATTGAGACTAGGGCTACGGTACGTCGAGGAAGACGAAGACTAGAGGGAAGCGGAAGACTGTGATGGTGGTGCAAAGAAAGGGAAGGTGCACGTTATAATGGTGTGGAGACGGAGAGGTTGGATCGCTTCAAATTCTGCGCGTGAAAGGCAACGACCGCACAATACAGGCAGACCGTAGAGTAGGAGCCGCCTGCAATATTGGTCATTAATACAGGCGGCTGAAGCGACCAGGCGTGCACGCCTTTTTGGTTACTGAGGGGAACGCGCACAGTACATGCGTCCTTTGAATTCAATTCGAAGCCACCAAATGATGATCGATATAAATACACATCCGCATAATCATCTTCTCCGCACAACCATAGTAGAATTAGTTGTTTTTCTTTTCTTGTTTTTAGTTGATGTTGTATTTTCTTTTCATGTTCTGTAATGTTGTTTTATCTTCTAATCATAATAGATATCACATGTATGCATCTTGTGCACTCAAAAGCAATCATATTGATCGCTTCACTTCACTTCACTCGTGGCCTCATACATGCCTTATGATCACCACCACCACCACCACCACCTCCTCCTTCTCGTGTTCTTCCTTTGCAATATGTACATCCTTCTACTTGAAACCGTAATGTTGCAGGTATGTTTTCCTCTAGTGACTTTTCTTGTTCTGAAAGTGTTGTGCTGCAATGTTGTGTTACACATTATCGCATAAAAGTTGATATCATAAAGTGACATAAATTTTCCTAGGCGGTCCTTAACCAATAGACGACAACAAAAATTGTATTTACCAATTATTCAAAATGTTTTCACAGGCGGTCTTTACTTGAAGAAAAAACAGAGGAAAATTATATACACACACGAACAGAGGAAAAACAGAACTCAGACGTTCACATAGAGATGAAGCAGCACTCAGCCAGCCATGGCATCAAGCGCAGTGTATTTCACTGTTGAAGTCTATGGCCAACTCAAAGCCAATATTTCACTGTATGAATTCTGTTAATTTTTTTAAAACATTCTAACATGTCAAAATTCAAATATTAAAAGGGAAAATTCTCAAATTAAAATATTAAATCTTCATTACAATATTACAAATAGATAAAATATATGTCATACATTTTGTCCGCATTGACATCTTCTCACATATAGTGTTTCAAATTCTTTTAATATTTTTTCTACGCGCTTGATGTTTTCTGGATCGGTGAAAAGGTACATATTTTCATATTGCTTATATTCCTCTTTATTATCTCCCACATTCTCAACCCCAACACTATTTTGCTTTCCAGAAATAACTACGTGCATCTTCTCAATTCTTGGATCCTGTACATAACAAACTTGTGCAACACGATCTGCGAGAACCCACGGGTCATCTTTATAACCCACTTTGTTCAAGTCTACCAGATTCAGCCCGTAGTTGTCCACTTTCACACCATCAGTATGTTAGACCCATTGGCACTTAAACACGGGAATTTGCATTCTTTCACCATTATCGAGTTCCCATATTTCCTCTATGAACCTGAAGTATGTGGTATTTTGCCCCTGTGGATCATAAGCCTCTATATGAACACCCCTATTTTGTGCAACACTCTTACCGTCTTTTTGCTTAGTGTAAAGTTTTTAACCATTGATGTCATATGCTTTCCATGATGTCACCAAAGCAGATGGGACAGAAGCTAACTTCTTCATTATTGCATCTTCTATAGAGTCTTCGTATGGTATATTTTTCTCTATTAACCATTCAGTGAAACGTGTTCTATGCTCAATTTCGTGTTCCTCGATGTACGACTCATCTATTACGAGCTGTTGTAGTACACCAAAATGTGCACATTGTACTAATTTGTAATTCTGAAGGATAAAAGTTTTCTTACCCACATTGCCTCTCCCACATAGTCTACCCTTATGTACTGGTATAGGCACACCTATCGGCTTCCGATCTTTGATGTAATCAACGCAACCCTCAATCACTTCTTCAGTAGTGTATCCTTCCATAATTGAACCCTCTGGGTGAGCATATGCTGTAAATATAGTGGCCTTAATGCTTTTATCTGATCAACAAGATGTATGATTAGGTGTTTTTGCATATCGAAAAAGAATGGTGGGGAACACATCTCAAGCTTGCACATAGCCTCGACGATGTATGTTTTCAAATAGTCTAAGTCTTCACATGCTATCACCTTTTGCGATACTGCATTAAAGAAGTAAAACAAACGTGTGATGACAACTTTTACATGCTCAGGTTTGATGACACTTTTCGCTATGGCAACGAACACTGTCATCATCATGTGACAGTCGTGAGAATTATAGCAGAATAAAGATAAGTCTTTCATCGAGACTAGTTTGCAGATATTGGATGAGAAACTCGTGGCCACTCTGATCTCATGCAAGCATTCACAAATTGCCTTTTTCTCCTGTAGTGTCAAGTTGTAGCTAGCTAGGGGAAGGTAATGCTTCCTGTTGGCCTTTTCTATCGGGTGAAGCTACGGTCTCATATCAAGATTTGCTAGGTCCATACGTGATTTTAATCCGTCCTTTATTTTTCTCGGCATGTCCAGCAAGGTTCCAATAATGCTGTCAAATACACTCTTTGTAACGTGTATCAAATCAATACTGTGACAAATTTTCAAGTTCTTCTAGTACAGAAGGTACTTGAAAAAAATCGATTGTTTCTTGAAAGTCGTGTCAGTTGTATCACCCAAAGATGTAGTTTTCTTTCTCTTTATTCCTTTACATTTCTTTCCCTTACCGAAAGCAACCTCAATGTTCTTGACCATTTCAAACATGAGTTTTCCACTGTAAGGTTTTGGTGCAGTATATTTTTTGATTTTGTTATCAAATTGTTCTTTCATCTTTTGTACTTGTGTGTATATTTCAAGAACCACCGGTGTCTCATGTACACCGTCTTTCTGGATAAAGTGAGGTACAAAAATCCAGTTCCATCCACACACCTTACACAACCTTTCTTTCCTTTCATTTGTCCCAATAATGTAAACAGTCCGGGATAATCATGCACGGTAACGAATATCATTGCTCTTAGCGTGAAATACTCCCGCTTGTACTCATCCCATGTACGTACCCCTTCATTCCACAGTTTTGCCATATCTTCTATTAGAGGTTCCAAGAATACATCAATTTTGATGCTGGGTTATTTCGGACTTTGTATAAGAATAGATAACAAAATATATTTCCTTTTGTGACACAACCACGTCGGTAGATTGTACATCGTTAAGGCCACGGGCCATGTGCTGTGTATGCTCCTTTTTTCACCAAACGGATTCATTTCGTATGTACGCAAGGCAAACCTTACATTTTCTATTTCCTTTGCAAACTATGGATACTGAATATCAAAATTTTTCCACTGGGTTGCATCACCACGGTGTTGAATATATTTTTCATTCTTCCTGCGCTTCTCGGAATGCCAATGCATAAGTTCAGCCTCCCTAGGGTTTGAGAACAAACGCTTCAAGCAATCAGTTACTGGAAGGTACCACATCACCAAGGCAAGAATTTTTCTCTTATTCTTCTCGCCTGCATCGTCAGAAGTATCGCCATCATCACCTTCAGGGCCAATAATATTCTTCTTATTCTTCTGGGTCTTATTCATGTTGGTAACATACTGGTGATTGTAGTCCTTCTTATATCTACTAACACCGCAGATGGGGCATCTAGTTGCGAGGTCCTGATGTTTGCCATACATAATACAGTGGTTCACGCAAGCTTGTATTTTGTCACACCTAGTGACATCGAGCAAAGAATTTTCTTCGCTTTATAAGTGCTTCTAGGCAGTTTATTGGGTTTTGGAAGAATTTCTGTCAAAAGATTCAAAAGACCAGAGAAACTACAGTCGGACCATCCGTGTGTGGCTCTCAACTTTAGTAATTCTAGGACTGCACGCAATGTAGTAAACTATTTATCACTATCCTTTGATTCATCATACAAGAGCTCCGTCGCCGCATTCTGCAATGTCTCTATTTTACTTAAACCTTTACTTGCTCCTATATAAATCAATAAATATGGTTTAATTTGACGCAACATCTCCTCACAATCAAACTCATCATCATCATCACCATCATCATCCTGATTGTCACTATCATAATCAATATGAGCATTATCGTCATCAAAACCTCTCTCATCATCTTTATCCACCTTATGTGTATCTAACTCACCATGCTCTGTCCATATTGTGTAGTTTTAAAACCCCTTTTCACCATATGAGATTGGATTACTATAGTATCTATCCAAATAGTCTTATTTTCACAGTCGATATATGGACAATAATATGTCATCTATCTTTTGTCTCTTTGCATGTCTCTTGGACGCTTCAATAAAGTTTGCAATATTTTGAATGTACATAGGATCAGGTCTTGGCATATTGTGCATCTATGCTTGGCGGTCCATTTTCTATGTCAAACTATAAAAATAAAAATATGATAGTAACCATTTCTTGAGCAAGTTCATACAAACAAATATTAGAAAAAATAATATTTCTTATGAGACACATTATTCAGTAAAATCAAGCACACCATTAGTGACATTAATATTGCTTATCAAATGCACCCTTGCCACACCAGACAAATTAAATATCCACAGAGGCTTAATTAATTTAAATAACCTTTAATGCAAGTGAAGGCCGAAAGTTGAACACAAGGTTCATAAAGCTAGCGTACAGTGATGGCACCTAGAGGCGAGGACGACGACGTGCACGCGCTTGGAGGCGAGGGCGAGGACGGCGACGTGGGCTCGACAGCGAGGCAGAGGCCGGCGGTGGTGGTGACGGCTAGGATGGCGGCGGCGGTGGTGAGGGGCAAATGTACTTTTTGGCAGCCTGACGGCGCCGGTGTGAAATCTCCCAAGTTAGATTTTTGCGTTGCTCGAGCGGTGCTTTATATAGTCGTACATTATCACAGATAGGTTTTAAGGTTCTATATTAAAAAACCGCCTGTGATAATTGCCTATTCATAGGTCTGCTCTTCAGTTTCTTCTTTCTTTGCTTTATTTTTTATTTAGATTCCAATGTAAATACTCAAACATGTATAGATTCTGCATATTAAGTCCAAACTCGATGATTCTTTTTCTATATTCTTCAAAAATTAATATATATCAGATGGAACAAACAGTTTAAACTTATATAGGTAACATTGTTATGTTTTGGTAAATATAGAATTAATTTATATGCACATATTTTTTCAGATTTTCATATCTCCTAAAAAATGGATCTTCCACTGAAAGTTGGTTTGTATGAACATATTGTCTTATTTATACATGTATAAATTTTGTTAAATTTTTTTAAAATAATCCAACATGTCAAAATTCAAATTATCTATTATTCTAGTGAAATGCTCATATATATATGAGGCATTCTTCAAATTTTGAACACACATTGATTCAAACAATTTTTTAAAAGTCTAAAAAAATCGTAGAGGTTGGTATAATGACTAAAAAGTCCTATAGAAAAATTCACTCACAAAATCATTGTATTATGCAAGATACAAAAATGACAAATAACCTATTTATATGTTTTTTATGTTCTGACCGATTTTAAACGTTTTTCCAAGTGAAATTTAATGGGCACCTCTATATACTAAATCATATTAAAAGAACTTGGAATTTGGGCTTTTACATGCACCCTCATTGTGATCAAGAATATTAATTAATATTAAACTTAGTAAACTTTTTCACAGACGGTTCTATATCTAAAACCGCCTGCGATAATACATCTTCGCAGGCGGTGTTTAATTCATCTTCGAGGAGGAGGAGAGTCGCATGCCGGTAGCACATCTCTGCACCACCAGCCGCAATTAAGTTCTCCACAGTGCTTCCTCCTCGGGCCGCTCGTCTTCCTTTGTCAACAACGGAAGACGTGCTTTTATCTCGCCCGTCTCTACACCACCGGCCACTATTAAGTTCTCCGCACCTCCTCCTCCTCGGGCCACGCATTTCCCTTCTGTCCAGCTCCAGCCGCTCCCTCTTTGAACTGTTAGCGATCGACCAACTTCAGTGCGACCGCCGCCTGCCATCCACTGTTCGCCATCGCTGTCGTCGTCGTCGCCGTCACTACTCCCTCCTATTCTACGTCGTCGTCGTTCATGGCTGGGAACTCTGTTATCGACTTGGCGCGTGGTGTAAAAGTCCAAAAAAATGCGAATGCAAAGAAATGAATGTTTGAACATCATTGTGTTTTTGGTTCATGAAAACTGGGACTTACAAAAACTTTCTTGCACGGGATGGTGTACATGGAGTGCAACAACATGGGTTCAAGCATTCCTTTGAATGTATTGGACCAATGTGGAGTTAAACACCATGTGTAAAGTTCTCATGTGTATGAGAAAGAATAAAAAGCAGATCTTTAGACTTAAATGCTCACCTTAAATTGTCACCAAATGTTTGACTACACATGAAACCTCATACATTTGAAATTGAGGAAATATATGGTGGCAACCTGCTGAGTTAGGGTGAGTTAAAAAGGAGTTAATTAAGATCAATTGCGAATTGGTGCTGAATTCAAATTTAAAAGGCAAATTCAAACTGAACTTATGAGGTTCAGATTAGGACCAAGAGTAATCAAGCATGGGCTGTGGGCAAACCAAATTGTTCACTCAAATTCAAATGAGTCATCACAAAGGAGGCTTTCAAACTGTTGGTGCAAATTTTATATGTGCAGCACCCAAATTTACAATATGATTCCACATTTGAAATCCTCAACTCCAAATTTGTGGGAATATAACTTTTTACCACATTTGGAGGTGTTTGACTAAGTATTTGCAAGAGGATGTGAAGTGGCATTTGAATTCAAATTCAAATTCAAACTTGGATGAAACTTTGCCGTAGGTCCAAATGAATTCCCAAATTTGAGCTCTACAAATTGGAATTTATCACCTGCTGAAATGAGGAGATATTTGCGAGGATTTTGGGGGATAAGAAGAGGGAAAGAGGGGTGGACCCCACCTGTCAGTGAGCCAAGGAGACTTGCACTCGAAGTCTGCTAGCTCTGTTCGGACTCGAAGCAGCCGAACACTCCACGGGCGCCACCGAGTACAATACCGAGCCACCTCCTGCTTCTTGCGTCGTGCTGGCGACCAACTCGCGCCCTCATTTGCTCACGGGGTGCTCTTTTGGCTCACCAACCGCCACACTGAGGTTTCGCCGCTCCCTCGTGCTGATCCAAGCAAAGACCGCTGCCGCCACCTCGGGTGTAATCGTGAGACGATGAGCTCGGGTTCACACCTTCCCTCTAAGCTGCAAAATGGCACGGGAGTATTTCCTCTACCTCCTCGGCACAAAACCGAGAGATTTCCGGCTGCCCTGACTAAGAACGCTGTCGGCTTGTAGTGAACCGAGAACTACCAACGATCGGGTTCCCGTGGACAGCTCCACACAGCGTTGTTCATGCTCGAGTGAGTACTTCAAAGGACGCGCCGTCTACTTGTGCTACTCCTCCCCAAACCTCATAGCACGCCGTGGATCATCGAGCTCCAATTCGGCGATTTTCTCTCGGCGCGTGCAAAGTGACCTCAGGTGAGAATTTAGCAAAATTCGACAACAATTCATGTTTTTAGCCCCCCAAATCATGCACACGTGCACTAGATTGGTTAGCGGTCGATTTACTTCACAACCCTAGCTAGAAACCACTTGTACACAAGCTAATTTGAGGTTTTCGGAGCTCAAGCATGGCGGCACGTCTCGGGCGCACAGTGAAACCATTGTAGCCGACCTTCCCAACCTCGGTTGGACTCATGTCGAGCTTCTACGAGTTTAACCGGTGATTTAAAGCCGAAAACCCGAGAGTTTGGTAGGCTAGGACCACCGGCCGACGGCGCCGAACCTCTCTCGAGGCCACCGCACGTTGCCGGCATAGTTCCGGTCCTCTAGCGCCCGTACCGACCCCACCAACGAGTTCCCCGACCCTGAAAACCCCCAGGCGGCGAGTCTCCGGCCGGGAACGCGCGGCCGGCGAGTCGCCGCCTTGGTCCTGCGAGGAGAGCGCCCGCGGGAGGATAGAGCGGGAGGTTGAAGAAGGGTGGGGGCTGGCACACCAGTCAGCGAGTGATTTTTAAAACCCGGGATTGGTTGTGGCCAGTGATCGTTTGTGGCTACACCGTTAGAACCTAGTAGCCCCATGTGTCCTCGAATGTCATTGGCTGCAACTTAAATGGTGGGTCCAGCTCAATTTTCAATAGGAAAGAAAATCCAGTTTCAGCTCCAACTTTGAGAATTCATAACTTTGTGTAGGAAACTCCAAATTGGGTGATTCAAATTGGGTTAGATTCAGTATACAGAGATCTATCCAAATTTGCACTCCAATGTGTATGGAAGTCAATAAAAAATTCTGGATAATTCTTTTAAAATTTTCTGTAAAAGAATTATGGAGGGAGTTTGGTTAAGACAAAATCCCCAATTTTGCCAGGATATTCTTTAGGATATTGTTGAACTTTCAGCAAAGTTTCAGCTCATTTGGAGTTTATTTGAGTAGGAATTTTTAGAGTACAATCTGCTGCACTAAAAAGTGTCCACAAAATTTTCAGAAAATTCCACTTTGAAAATTTCATTCTAGAAAATCTTTAGCTCCAAAAATCCTAGGAAAATTCAGGAATGCTCTATGAGGCATAATTGAAATTGTGAAAATGCACATTTTTCAGAATTAATTCCTTGTAGCATAACTTCTTATAGAATTATTCTGGAGGAACTACTCAATGAAAAGTCCTGAATTTTGGACCAAAGTACTTTCTTGTGACCATAAACTCACAGTTAAAGTTTCAGCTCAAGTTGAGCCTTAGAACTCCCCGTATTGGGTTTCCATTCTTATGTATATGAGGAGTACATAGGAAATCTTGAGGGAATTATGAGGGGCACAATTTCCATTCACCTTAGCTGCAATTTGGCAGGCTAAGTCACTGAGTTGTCTAGGACTTTTTAAAAAAAAATTGAAATCAGTGGAGTTTCTAATCTTCAGTTTCATTCAAAGCTTTTCAGCCAGCTCATATATCTATTATGCAACATAGACCATTAGGACTTAAGTTCCTAGGACAGATGAAGTTAATCTTTAATCTTCTTTGCACAACAGAGGCAAACACATCATTTTTAGCACTCCCACACCATCTTCTTTTCGTCACAAATTCAAGTCTTTAATTATATGAATTGCATTATGAAACTTGTGCATATACATGTCGATAGTGCTTACAACGAGGACGGTCGACGATGGAGTTCGACGGAGTGAATTAATTGAAGTGTATCAGTTGATCAAACCTCAAGGGAGAGAAGACTTTAACTGAATTATATACTGTTAGAACCAACAGCAACAAGGCAAGCCCCGGTTTGCATTTAACAAAGTTTAACAAGTTTTGGTTTATATTCACTTAGTTTGAAGTGTGTATGTGCATTAGGTGTAGGATGGATGAAATCCCAAATACATAACCAGATTAATCCAAAAGGAGTCAGGGTAGTGGCTAAATCCTTGAGTAGATTATGCTTTGGCTTAATGCTTATAGACTTCGGTACAAGTCGAGTAGTTAGAATCTACTCGCGAGTATAGAAATTGTCACACACGGGATGGGTTCGAGATGTGAGACAACTTTAGTAAGAAAAATGAGACTAGGAAGGGGCTAGGACGCAGCAAGAGGAAGTCTTGTGTGCGTAGCCCTGTCCATGTCGATTGAGGAAAGATCTGTGTGCAGCCTCGTTGAACAAGTTTGAATGTACTGAAGGCATATCAGATATGTGGGGTCCGATAAACTGATGTAACCTAAACCTCCGGGCGTTGAGGCATAGCACACCGATTTATAGGTGTAGGTTGAGGGCAGCCAGGCGGAAATCTGCTAACGGGCATAGCGAGATGCTCCGTGTAGGGAACCTCCTGCTCGTTTCGATGCAACGGTTTGACGTTTGGGCTGCTGGATGAAAGGTTGTCCTATACGACATCGAGTGAGTGTGCTGTGCAGCTCCACGGATGGGCGTACGTGACGTGCTATTCGGGTATCCCTGCAGATGTATAACGAGTCGATTCGCCGTCCCTCACGGTTATGAGTACCGCTTGTTCACTATGTCGTGACGTAAGTTAACATATGGAATGTTATGATTCAATATTGCTGATATGAATAACTTGTATTGTTACATGTGTGCCACCAAATATTGTTTACTAAATTTCAGCTTCATGAACCGTTAACTTGTGACTAAAAGATAAACTAAGGATGAACTTATAGGTGTGTCCGTTTGCTGCAAATTATCATCCTATATTCGGTTATGACCTGCATGTAGATTTTCATGTGTAGGAGAGTTGGTTAAAACCTTCTGAGCCATCGTGCTCACGGTTGCTGCTATAAGTGTTTGCAGGTGGGGAGTACCCCACGGACTCGGAGTACGAGTCCACCGGCGAGGGCTACCCTCCTCAGGGACTACGGCTAAGTGGAAGCCGTACACACCACGCTGAGGCTGAGTGAAGCTAGTGTGGGTTGTCTATAGGGCCAGACAACCAAATTTTGCTAGTTAGGTGTTGGCGTGAGTTGTAAAAAAACCTTCCGCTGTAGTATACTCTGTAAAGGAGTTGTAACTGAAGAGTGTACTACTTTTGTACATATTCAGCATGTTTTCAATATAATACTATGTTTGCCTTATGATGTGCTGTCGGGTGTCGCATCGTGCGGCACCACCCTTTGAGATTCTGGAATGTACGGATTTCAGTCCGTCACACGTGGCCGACTTAACGAGGAGCGCTTGGCATGACGCAAGAACCACCCCCATGTATGTACATATGACACACTGGTCGCATGGTTGTATGTAGCTCTGCAATGGACTGATAAACTTGAACTTTGTAGTTTTACTTTTTCATCTTGTTTGTTTTTGATATTTGTAATTTCATGGCTTGCCATTTGCATCACTTATTGTTCAATTTCTCTGCGTAGGGTTTCTCTGCGAAGCCTGAGTCGAGAAACTTAATGAAGTGGCAGTGCATCGTCCCCAGTAAAGAAGGGGTAAGTCATGAAGAATAAGCACAATCCAGTATAGCCATTGTCCCCTTCTTAATGAATTTCCTTTGTAGACTGACTAGGAAAGTGGTTACAACCCACTATCGATTTTCTTCTCGGAGAACTATCCCTTGGTACCTCCAAGATGCGCCTTTCCACCTGGTTTCTTCCACCCGGATGTCCATTCCTCAAGAGCACTCTGCCTTGAGGTTCTTGATCAAGAGATTGTAAGATAGACTTATTTTGCTCAAGTAATTAGTAATTGTTGCTGAACATATTTGAAGTGGTTTCTTATGTTGCTTAAATTGATATTTTGTCGGGGTGGTGTCCTGCTATTACGTTTGGGGTCTGCCGGATATGCCCCAAAGTTGAGAAATGGAATAAAATATTAGAGAAAACTGTCAGTAAGGGCAATCCTGACCCGCTACAAGTCTGCGATGAGAGAACTAAGAGGTGGGTCTTAGCTCGGTCAGGTTTGACCAGCGAGGACAAACGTGAAAAGCCCGACTCCGTGAACCAAGTATAGCAAAAAATAAAAGAAGTAATTGAAAAGCAACAGAAGGGTCTCTTCAAGCCGAAGAGGGAGAATGACCAACTTACCGCTATTCTAGGCAACCCTGAACACGGTGGATGGGTTTGAGCAATCTCTTCTCAGATGTCCTGGAGAGATGGTTTCCCCAACGATAAAGAGTTATATAGAATATGTGACAAGTGCAAGAAGACAATTGAAGATACGATTGATCAAAAGGCCAAGGCATCCGTGAAAGCAACAATAGATCAACTTATAGAATCGGGACAATTAATGGCACAAAATAAAGTGATAGTTTCCGTGGCACAGGAGCATTTGATATCTCCAACTTCCTACCCTAGCAGCGTAGGTTCTGTGCCAGGCTGAGGTTCAAGCCATAAGTTCCCTGTCGGTGATATTGTTAAGGACACATCTTGTCATCTTCTTGTCCCGATCGACAGAACAGGGAACAAAACAAAACAGGTTGCCCCTGCTATGGCAAAGCTGAGTAGTGTCTTCAACAATAATTCACTTCCATTGTATTATGTTATGGTGCAAGTTCTTCAGATCATTGATAATGATTATGAAGATTATGAAATAGACCACATCACACCTGAGGGGATCACGACTCTGGGGCAGGCCGTCAACCAGTTAATCCTTTGGCACCAATGCGATATCGTGTTGGACGATGAGCCGATGTCTAGCCCCGTCACATATTGAAAGACTACAGCCCTGTCTTGTTCGCCGAAAGTCCAGGAAGATCCACTCCCGCTATGTCCCAGCAAGGATGATAGTAACCTTGGTAGTAAAGATAACCAAGAGCAACCAGTTGAACAACAGTTTGAAGCAGTACAAGAGCAAGCTGCTGGTAGTAAAGAGCAATCAGTTGAACACCAGGTTCAACAACAGGCCAATGTCCAACTTCTGACGACTACTCCTCGGTCAGTGCCTCTGAAAGTTAGCTCATACGAAAATAAGGAACCTTCTAAAGAAGTGTCAAAATATTTGGAAAAAATGAAGAAAAATATTACAAAATATAATGCATCTCGTGCTTCACATGAGCCAGCATTAGAAAATATTGAGGAGTGGGAAGAAGACGGTGTGAAATATACTCTGGAGACGGCTTTAGTTAAACCAGGAGTTCCGGTATACAAGATTCAGGATATTCCTCCTAAATATGAGAATGGGAAGCCGTTCATGACATCATCTCATCTTAGCAAACATTTCTCGCTCAGAAGAATGCACGAGTGGTACATCACTTCTAGCACAAAATATGGACTTTATTGCGTCACATTTCGTGTGCCAAAAGAAGCATTCTGGAGCATTGGAGAAGATAAACGAGCCCTTCTCTTTGAAGATCTACGGAGCCTTTTCTATCGAGGTATGGTCGAAATCAACCTGCTACTTGTCTGGTGCTTGTAAGTGCCTCTAATATTTCGTATTTGATTTTCTTACTACACACATACACATATCATGAAATTATAACAATTTCGGACCTATTCAATAGGATGCAATATATGGATAATGAAAAGCTAAACTCCAAGACAGGTATCCTTGAGCCTACAGTGATTGTAAAGTCAAATTTCGACTTTCAGGTGCAACAGGACTCAGAATAGTACAAGCACATAACAAAAACAATTTGAAAAATCAATCGCAATCCAAAAGAAGGATAATAAGACAAAGGTTGCAGCCTACATAGAACATGCCATGTTTAAATTTATGAGAGATGGCAAGGACCTCGTAAAGGCTCTATACCACTTCAAGTAAATTCGACACATGGCATAGAAATAGCAATTATTGCTAATTTTTAACTTAACACGTATGTTTGTTCGTGTGCAGTAAACACTACATAATGATGTTCATCAAGCCAACGCAGGGTTTGGCAACGGTCTTGAACTCAGCCGATTACTCACAAGATACTTACAACGATTTCCTTGCCATTTTGAGAACGTACAGGTTTACTTTTAATATACACACATGAGAACTCTTATATGACAATGTTTGGCGGTTTTACACGAAACACCTTGGCAGTCAGAGACCTCCTAATATGAATGCATTGCAGATATCAACATATTATCCCTGTCCCAAGCAGCTTTCTAGGAGCGTCGTATGCGGGTATTATGTATGCGAGCATCTTTGGATCACCTGCGAATATAGAGTGAATCGTGAGGATGTAAGTTATCCTTAGTGTCAATATTGTATTTTCTTACTTTTGAGTTTCATTTTTATTGTAACTAGCGTATTTTAATACTATTATGTTATCATTTTCACCAACACATTATAAATCTTGTTATGTGTTCCATTGCAGCCCATGAATATGGATGAAGAATAACAGGTTTCTAGAGATATGCTTGGTGGAGGAGCCGATAAGATTGCGAGTGAACTGTGTCATTTTATGCGTCCCGAAATTTTCCACCAAAAAGGGCAATTCTTCGATGACGCAGGTGTAATAGCTAATGTGCCATAACTTTGCTAGTATGAGCACCGAATTGGTTTTTAGTGAAAAACTTGTAAACTATTAATTGAGATGTATTGTACTGTACATATGTATATGAGATGACTTTTTGGTGATATTATGTTGATGATTCTTGTCAGAATATATTGTTTCTGCTGTGTGTGAATGTGCATATGAAATTGAGCTGAAAAATAGAAATAACAACATGTAGTACCTAACAAACCGCTCGTGATAATATAATTTCACAGACGACTTATCATAGGTAAAGAACCGACTTTGATAATATAGTTTCATAGGCAGTTAGTCGTAGATAAAGAACCGCCTAGGATAATGAAGTTACACAGATGGATAATCTTACATTACAAACGCTTGTGATAAACACTCTTCACAGGCGGACAATCATAGGTAAAGAATCGTCTGCGATAATGGAGTTATCATAGGCAGATACTCTTACGTTACAAACCGCCTGTGATGAAGATTCTTCACAGGTGGCTAGTCGTAGGTAAAGAACCGTATGCGATAATGGAGTTATCACAGGTGGATACTCTTACATTACAAATCGCCTATGATAACACAGGCGGATTCATGAAGATTAAGACCGCCCGTGATAACTTTTTTTACAAGCGATTTAAGTTTCCGCCTGTGAAAATTGCTGATTATCACAGGCTCTTCGTTTCAGGCGGTTTTAAAAACCGTGTGTGATAATACGTTTACAGCCACCTGAGATGATGCTTGTTGTAGTAGTGATGCCATGCCTTAGCAACATTTCAGCTCAATATTCCTGTTCAATGCATGTTTACTTACATGTTCCTTTTATTTTGTGTTCACATTGAACACTTTTTGAATCGATGATGGCGGCTCGACTATATAAAATGTATTTCTCCGTGACGATGCATTATTGAAAGAAGTCGTGGATCCTTTTGGTTCTTTTTGTCCATTATTACGGTTCTGAATAGAAGATGCTTTCTGCCCCTCCAGCATATCTGGTAATTTTGAAACTTGACAAAAGAAGAGACATTTGCTGGTACTTAACTAATGTTACTCTCATAGCCAACAATACAATAATATCATAAATTTATTTGAATCACTCACCTTGTTCGATCCTAATTTCCTCGTGTTTGTACACTCTCATGAATCCATCAGCTTCTGACACCTTGACCCGAAATTTCATGCCGCCCTCATAGTTTTACCACCAAAGTGTTATGCATTGTGATACTGCAAGAAAATGTAACCAACCACCTGCGAAGAACATATGTGACTGATTCATCTCGAGGTCGATATGAAACTCTTTACCATGGGGGCTAATTGTGGCCATAGTATTGTTCAGGTTTTCTTTTGGAATGTAATGTTCCACAATTTTAGCAGGAATTAGCTGCAAAAATGTATAAGAGTAAAGTCAGGCCATAAATACAAGGAAAGTAAAAAAACAAATAGCTGCAACGTTTGACAAAACAATTTATTCATAAAATATTTTGGATAAACACTTATGAATTGTGGTTTACGAGGGGCTATTATGGTGCTCGTGGTTGCTTCAACTGAAAAAATATCATCCACAAATAATAGTTTCTGAAATAGAACTTCCATAAAAGTAGGAGTATATTCTAATTGGGATTAGAAAAACACTAGAATAAATGAAATGTAATAATCAGGATTACTTAAACTCTAAATCTGATGTAAGTATATTCTTACAAACTTCCAGTTCCGAATAATTTGGAAATAAGTTTGTTGTTTTGCTCTTTCAATAGTGGAAAATTCCAACTAATAATGAGTTATGGTATTCTTAATAACTAGTAACAAACTGTTTTGCACAACAAATATTTCTCAATTTCAAAAGTTGTACGCTGGCTCAATAAATCTACTATAGACTCTAGTAAGAAAGAATAGCAGCAGCCCACATAAACTGAAATAAAATCTACAACCAGTACTACCAAAAGCATTTTCACAGGCGCCTTCGGCCTATTTCTTGTACAGGTGGCCCATTTAAAAAAATACCTGTGATGGCCTGTGAAAAGATATGGATTTTCACAGGCGAGAGACCTTACGAGCCATCTATGAAAATAAACAATATCTCAGGCGGTTTTAATTTAAAGTCCGCCTGTGAAAATATACTTGTTTTCACAAGCGGTCGGTATATAAAACCGCCTGTGATATTGGATAATATCTCAGGTGGTTTTTTAATAAATAGCGCCTGTGAAAATATACTTGTTTGGTCTGTATTTGGAACCGCCCGCAATATTGTAGTCATCACATGCGGTCCCCTATATCGAAATAAGTGTATATATAGCCTTCACGGGTTCTTGTCCGAGCTCGGCTGAGGTAGCTACAATCGTGGCGGACAATATTTTTGCA
This sequence comes from Neostapfia colusana, assembly GCA_030760725.1. Classification (NCBI taxonomy): domain Eukaryota; kingdom Viridiplantae; phylum Streptophyta; class Magnoliopsida; order Poales; family Poaceae; genus Neostapfia; species Neostapfia colusana. The sequence goes on from JASWHV010000017.1 coordinate 55,057,665, forward strand.
AAATTTTAGAGGGGGGGTGATTGTGTTTCCAAATCTTTTTAGAGGTATGTCTCCTTATTGTCGTTTTATTCCTTTGCTTCGTTTTCTCCTTCTTTTTGATCCGATTTAAGGCCTCAAATTTGTAATTTAGCTTTTGCACAAAAATTTGAGTGTTTTGTAGATCTGGACATATAAATGAGTTAAATTAGGGATTATTTCAAAGATTTGTCTCTCCATAAGGTAACCCTATGATCTCCAACTTCCAACAACTGCTCCTCTGACAGTTCATATGCAAGTTTGCGACTAGAAAAATAAGAAACCTTCAGAGTCAGTGTCAAAGTATGTAAAAGCAATGAAAAAAATAAGTTCAACATCTCATGCTTCACACGTGCCAACAATACAAAATAACGAGACGTGGGAAGAAGACGGGAAGTTAGAGAATTGTTTGATAAAAATGGTATCTTGATATACAAGAAGGAGAACGTCCTTTGTGAATTTAAGAATGGAAAGCCAATCATGATAACAGTACAACTTAGCAAACAACCTTTCTGAAGAATGCACGAGTGGTACATGCATGATGTGCAACAAAAAAATGATATTTCGAATGTCATATTTCATGTGGCGGAAGGAGCAATTTGGTGCGGAGGAGGAAACAATAGACAAGCAATTTTCTTTGAAGATCTGTCGGTCTTGTCCCATCAAGGAATGCTCGAAATCAACTTATTACTCATCTGGTGCTTGTCAGTGTCTCTAATCTTACGTACTTGCTTTTCTTACTACATGCATACATTGCATGAGATTATAATTATTCTGGACTTATTTTTTATGATGCAATAGAAAGTCTTAACCGTCTCCGGGACAGCTAGAAACAATGACATGAGAGGTAATATCTGGATTAACAGATTTCATAACAGCAGCAACTTAGCTAAATATGTCCTTAGACTTTAACATTTAAACAACAGATTCATGGTTCAGGAAATATAACTCTAGTTGCTCCAATAACTATTAATATGAACAAGAATACATGAGCATAATTCATTTAATTGACATTGTTACTACGTGCCGACGCAACGCACAAGCGGGTACTAATATAACCGCGAGGGACGGTGATCCAAACCAGATACAAAACCCGGAATACACGACACATACACCCACCTTGAAAGACTCTTACGCGAGCTCTTTCTTACGCTGTATGCGTCAACCTTTCACACGACATCCCGATGTAGAAACACACTTTGTCCCGAGCAGGAAGGTCCTCTACACGGACACGTTGGAGTTGCCCGCTAAAGGATTTACACCTCCCGCCTTCACAACGCCATTCCCGGACAAAGGATGAGTTTCCACACCAAGGTCCGTCGAGTTACATCAGTTTATTGGGTCCCATGTACCATTATGTATCGGGTATACATCTCAATACTTGCTTGACAGGGCCGACTATGAGAACGGTACTTAACCGACATAGATGGGACTAATTTCCACCATTTCACATCGGCATAACCTTGACGTGTTCACAAGCGCTGTTATATCCAAAAAGGCCGATGATCCAGCCTTGTGCTTTTCTCCCTACCATAAACTTATTTAACATCATGTGAGCTAATCATACCACCATGTTTCCCAAACGGTACTAACTCGCAAGTAATTCCAATTACTTGACTTCTACTGTCTACATAACCTAAGCATAGCACTACTAACAACGGGAGGTTTGTATTCTACCCATGCCCTTTCTGGGTTCTTTGACCATGCAAAAGTGCTGTCATATAAATCTTTGTAACTTAATAAACGATACATTAAGCCAATACAGTAGTGAGCATATGAGCAAAAGCAAAAATAGGATTATGCAAACTGGGGTTTGCATTGCTCAACGGTTAAGTTAGTAGAACTCTAGTCAACTGATCTTCCTCCGGAGATCCGCGTCACAACAGGTCCAATATGGAATTATTCTCCTCCAAGTTGTGATCCTCATCTCCTTCGTAACGATTTCTATCGAAATGTATATGCATATAGGGAAATATAGTTTAGCAATGATGGAAACTTTATGAAACTCAAGAGAAGTTCATCATGCTATACAGGAATTACAGAAAGGTATCTGCTGGATTCAAATTCTGGTGGAAAGACTAAAGTCTATTAAAGTTGATCTTTGAGAAAGGTGAACATGAACTTCACTACAACATTTAAGTAGTGACAGCTACAAATGACTTCATCCGACTGGAGAACAAGTCTAATTAGGATGGTATTTTTACAGTAGCTAACATAAGTCAAGTGGAGGTGCTAGAAAAGTTTTAGAATTTTCTATGGAAGTATGTGATCACCAAAATTCCACAAGTCTTTCCACTTCCCAGAATTTTCAGAGCAAATCTGACACTTTGTCATGTTGACCAGTAAGTTTTTCGTGCAGGGTTGGCCTTAAGGAGTCCAACAAATATTGGTTTCATTGGATGACAGTGGGGTCCACAGGTCAAGTTCATCTTCAACCTCTCGACACATGAATCAGGCGGCAGGACAGCAGCGGCGCTCAGCTGTTCCCATGACGTCCGGCAACAATAGGCTGCCTTGCAAAGTGAAAAAAGATCCCTGGATCTTGGAACACACGTCAGGCAACCCCACTACGCTCAGCGGCGACCGAAATGGGACCAACGACAACGGTGGCGGCCGTGAGCTCGTTGGTGACGGTGAACTTCCTCACCCTAGGGCTATTAGCCTCGACATGTTGCCGCAGAATACCACTAGAACATGGAGAACCCAAAACTGTACCATGTTTGGGTGCAAAACATTGGAAACCGGCGGCAACAGGAAAAACTAGCATTAAAGTTTCATCAAGTCTATGTGATGAATTTCTATGCAAAAGTCTGGGTTTTTCATGGGGGCCGCCGGTGGAAAACCTTGAATTTCAATGAGTAGACACTATGGTAAGGCTTCCAGATTGAGGAACACTACAACAAATTTCCACATTTACAACGGCCTAAAAACCATCATAATTAAGCCAATAACCGTCACAATTAACCTATTTACGATGGTTATTACTTATTTACAACGGCATCTGGCCGTCACAAGTGATTGATCGTAAATAAGCTTATTTACAACGGCCTAAATAGGCCGTCGTAACTTAATGAGAGGGTGTCAGCTAGCACCCTTTGGTAGGTTATTTACGATGGCCAGGAACAGGCCTTTGTAAATAACAAAGACTTATTTACGACGGACTGGAGCTGACCATCATAAATAACACAGGCTTATTTACGACGGCCACCTACAAGCCGTCGTAAATAAGGAAGGTATTTTTAAAAAAAATAGAAAAAATGCTAACCTGGCACGATGGCCAGCTCACAGGCAGATACAAAAATAAACATATAACATCACACACATTCACATTACAATTGTTTCAAATATAACAGACATGACTCTACACAACCCCACGTACGCTACCTTCGGAGCCGAAAATGTCGTCCTCGCGTCATGCTTCAGGTGCCGGTAGCTGCGGCGATGGAGTGTGAGCCTCAGCGGCCGATCCATGTGATGTACAAGTGTTGTTAGACAAGTTTTAGCTTCAAAAGCTATGCTTCACTAACTTTGCTTATGACGAGGTAGAATTGAGCAAATCTGGCTAAGTTTGTCTATGTTTTGCTAAATTATCCTAGATATAGCTAAGTTTATCGATGTTTGGCTATGTTTGACTAATTTTGGCTCAGTTTGCTATAGCAATCTAATTTTTTTGATTTCAAGAAGTGTTGATTACTGTGCCGCTGAAGAAGGCATCTGTGGCTTAGCCGACACCTGATGCTCCATCGGCGGCTGCCATGAGGGAATGACAACCTGCTGCCCATGCTGCTAGGTTAAGGCATGTGATAGCAAAGCATTAGCACATTAATAATAATTAAATGATATAGATGTTTAATATTTTTAAGTTCTTAACTGTATTGCCGCATGTATCTATGTCAAGTAGCTAGCTTGATACTCCTCCCCGGCCTTGGCAAGGGTTTTTTTGCTTTTGGAGCTTCTCCTGTGTAAGGCTTAGCTCACCGTGAGGAGAATCCCCTCGAAGGCCTTGCCTCCCTCGAGTCAACCACTCCATCGTAAATGGAAAAACTATATAAAAAAAGATTAAGCGTAAGATAATGTAGTTTGAATTGTTAGAAAGAAAAACAACTACCATCTCACCGTCCATGCGCCTTACCGCCACCGCTCGCATACACAACATTGACGTCTATTGGTGCGTTATGGCAATCATAGTCTTCCCCGTGAATCTTAACTGCCTCCTCCCATACTTCTCTTACAAATACAAGTAATACATAAAACGTGTCAATAAAAATGTTAGTTACAAATAACGTAAATCAACTCGAGTACTCACTAGTCGAGCTGTCGCCACCAGAGTGCACAACTGGTCGGGCCGTGAAGGGTCACTTGTCCTGTGACCTCTTTTCCACACCTGAACATCGCTTGGTCATTTACCGAGCTCGTTTTCCTGTAAGTATGAGTCAGTAGCATAAATTTACTATAAATATAGTTTTGTATGTATTTTCCTTACCATTCGTCTATCTAGACGTAGATGGCCATCCGGACCATACGTATAGCCTCCGATAGAGCCTCTGCATTGTCGGTCCCTCTTGGACTTGGCGACGAAGTCCTCGCTGGACCACGGCCAACAAAGGCCCGGTAAGCCTCCGGATGGTCCTACAACCAAGAAATCCCCACCTATATGTATTTAGTAACTGATTGAAATAACGTTGACATTACAAAATCAGAGTCCTAATTAAAACACTACTAGTTTACCTCGGTGTACTGCTCCTCCGTCAAGTATGTGTCAGAGCCGTCCCTGAACACTGCAAGCTCCTGCCCTTGATGCATGTTCAAGTAATCGTTTGTTGCTTGAATACGGGCATAGGAGATTGCCTGCGTAACAAGCTTCCTGGCGTTCTTGTTGAAGACGGCTCTCGGGAGGTCGGCAAACACTAGATCCGCCAAACGGTACCATCTCTACAAGAAGATAGAAACATAAGTGTTAAACATTCTAGCTATTAAATAACTTAATTTAAAACATGTAGTAAACATACTTACTCAGAAGTCGGCCCACACTGCACCCTGAGCAATCTTGTACGTCAGGTCAGTAGCATGAGCGTAATCATCCCATGACTTAGCAGGGGTACGCTCGTCACCGCTGCCAGGGACCTGACCAGGGTAGTGCAAACTCACGAGGTTCCCTAAGACAGCGTTGACCCGTCTTTGACGTCGTCTACCCTCGAAGGTGGTGTCCTCCCATCCCCTGTAAGAATAATTGTGCATCAAAGAGTTTTAGCACTACGTAATTTTCTAAAACTACAACGTAAGGGCTTCTTACCTTAGCATAGATGTAGAACAAATACTTACTTGAAATATTTGTTCATCCCATCTATATTAGCATACATGTATAATAGAGCAGCCTTCCTTTCTTCCACGGTACAATTGTAGCTCGTGCTACTACCAATAGGGGTGCCCCTCATCGCAAAAAAGAGACATATCCGAACCTACACGTGTCACATGCGTAGCAAAAGTGACACGTGCCGGTTCGAAATGGGTGGCACATAGGTTACGTTAGGACGTTTTTCATATGTTCCAATGAGAGAGAGAGAGTGTGTGGAATGAAATAGAGAGAGAGGTAGACGGGTTAAGAAATGGCCGTGTTCACACGCTACTGAAAGTACCATGTAGAACACCGTGTTCCAACGAGCGCTTGCTTCCGCATCGGTACTATTCGCCTCCGTGTCCGGTTTGATGGTTGTTCTACTAATTATTGCCTTACTAGCGACCGTCTACTCCGGAGCCGTCGTAAATAATATATGATACACATGCTCCCACGATGGTGTATATATCTAACCGTCGTGGGAGCATATAATTATCACTCAATTTTATAATAATTCTCAACTAAATAATGAAATGAAGAAAATAAATAACAATTAAACTAACAAAATAATAAATTATCTAATTTGACAACTACTTATCACCTAAAATAAAAACTAACTAATAAAGTAAAAGACAATTTACGATGCAATTAAACACTCATACAAGCAATTTACATAAATTAAAGACAACTAAATTTATAATGCAATTAAACACTAATACAAGCAATTTACATAAATTAAATACAACTAAACTTACAATGTAATTAACACTAATATAAGCAATTTACATAAATTAAAGACAACTAAATTTACAATGCAATTAAACACAAATACAAGCAATTTGCATAAATGAAACACCAAAAACACACAATTACTTGAGTCCGAAGGCGGCGCGACGCACGAGAAGATGGGGGCGGCGCGAGGGAGGCCGGGGGCGGCGCGGGGGAGGCTGGGGGTGGTGCCAAGGAGCTCAGGAGAGGCCCGGGGAGCTCGGGGGCGGCTTCGGGCGCGAGGGACACGGCTGCCGGGGCCGGGGCCGGCCTGTGGTGAGGTGGCGGCGTGCGACGGGGGCGGCGAGGGTGGCGCCAGGGAGCTCCAGAGAGGCCGGGGGAGCTCGGGGGCGGTGGAGGTCGGGGCCGGCCTGCGGTGGGGCGGCGGGAGAGCAGTGGGGGCGGCAAGGCGGTGCACGGGCGGTGGTATGGCGGTAGCGCGGCGGCGGTGGGTGGAGTAAGGGCGGCGGCGAGCGGTCGTCCAGAGAGGAGAGCGGGCGCGAGCGGGCCGCGAGGCGGTCCGCTCACGAACAGATATAAGGGGCTTTTTCACGACCGCCCATTGCCCTGGCCATTGTAAATAAGGTTGTTTACGACGGCCTAGCAAGGGCCGTCATAAATAAGCTGTTATTTACGACGTCCTAGGTTGGGCCGTCGTAAATAACCTTTTATTTACGACAGCCAGCCTTGGCCGTCGTAAATAATCTTATTTACGATGGTCAGCCCTAGAATCGTTGTAAATAAAGTTGGCCGTCATAAATGACCGTATTTCTAGTAGTGAAAAAGGAGAGGAACATAGCCAACCTTTTTAGCGGCACGTATGTGTGGGAAAGTCTTGATGGCGTCAGGCCATGTTGAGGCGCTGGGGGGCATTCCAAATGGAGACAACTAAGAAGAATTCCCTCGATGCAGTGGGCGGTGTAGGGAAAACTAGTTGACTTGCGTCGAGGAGGTGAGGTATAAGCTCACGTGTGGCTCGGTGGCCTCTGCCGGGGCTGCTATGCAGCAAAGGAGCCGGACGACGAAGAAGTCCGTGGTGTTTGACAGTGGCAAGAAAAAACGAGCATGGTTGACTCTGTAACCAGAGAAGAAGCTAAATATCCTAGTGGAGAAAAATGGAAATACAGCCGCTATGACGAACAACTCGATAAACCAAAAGGAGTACGTAGAGGGTGACGAAGCAGAGCTGCAGCAGCAGAGCACTTGACGAAGTAGAGCCGCAGCAGCTTGCCGGCGGCAAGGACGCAACACCAACGAGCACGAACAGAGAAGGTGTGAGATGCAGGGTGTTTTTAGTTGCGGGAACAGGGCAACGTGATTTGTATTGATCACTGAAATATATAATTAACAAGCCTAACAGACTCAGCAGCTAACAGATCCCTACACTGGCGCCAGTCTGCAGGACCGTTCAGTTCCAAAGACACGCTCTGCATGTGATCATGCACTGAGCTCACTGTTATTTAGACTGAATAAATAGAACACAGGTATTTATCTAACAGAGGGGGTGCAGGCGCACCTTTTCTCTGTTGGAAGCGCTGTGAGGAGGTGATCAGTCTACCAGAGTGACGGGAAGATTGAGACGACAGTGCTGCTCTGTTTCTGCAGGAGAGAAAACAGCAGAGAGAGAGATATACAGAGAGAAGCAAAGTTTTCTCCACTTTTTTAGATCTATATGACAGCAATGGTTGGAAGATATATAAGGGGAAGGAAAAACCTATGTGTCAAGCTGCTTGCTTGTCTGCCCAATGTGCTGGCCCCTGGGAGAGAAGAACGGAATCTGTTTTGCTTAAACCCAGGCTGACAGGTGGGATCCACAGTTCCCCCTCCTTATCTATAGGAGCAAGAGCTGGCGACCTGCATACTTGGTGCTGGCGTCCTAGGAGGAAAGAACAGAATTGGTTTTGCTTTGCTTAAGTACAGGCTGGCAGGTGGGATCCACTCCCCCTCCCTTATCTTCAACCTTCTAAATAAAATAGCAAATCTGATCCATAAGTGCTGGAAATTTATAGGTAGACTTAATGGAATATTCGGAACCCAAAGATGCACTCAGATTTAGAAATTGACCAAGTTGAATTTGGAACTTAAGTTTGAATTTGAATTTATTCTTTAATTATAATAGAAAATTAGCTCCAAACTTTGTGAAATTTGGTAGCCTGCCTAGTTAAGAGATGAGGAGTTCAAATGTGAGATTAGATTGTGATTTTTAATATGCTATGCTTGAATTTCAGATTTAACTTGATCTCACACCCATTTAATTGAAATTTTTTAGTTCCACCTATTTTGAACTGCCGTAAACTTGTTGAATTTTTGCGGGATTTCACACGATCCCGACAACCATAAAAGACATCGCTGCTTTGACATTGCAACCCGAAAACTGATGACCTCTAGACATGTCCTCTTCGACGAACATCAGTTTTCCTTCACAGCTGTTCCTTTAACTGCCAAAACATCAAACACCAAGCATTCAAGTCATGACCACATACCTCTTGATCACGATTTGCCGCCTTTCCGACACACAGTACCACACGTTGCCCCTCCCCAGTTCCATGTGTTGATCCACTACCACAAGATCAACTCCATTCACCAAGAATCTTACCCAGCCCACAATGTCAACACATACTACCCACTCCTCGTTTCATTGCATCAGCTCCACCCCAGCTGGACCATAATTACCACACACCAAGCATATCATTAACAGAGAACTCACCATTCATCTCCAACACAATCACTGCCTGCCTCCAAGCACCCACGACCACCTCCATCTCCACATAAATTGATAACCAGATCCAAGGCTGGCATTTTTTGTCTGAACCCCAAATACGCCATGGCCGTGACTGATTCATCTCCACCGTTACCCAATCCAAAATCAACTTGTTCTGCTCTCAAAGAGAGTGCTGGTTTCAAGGCATGCATCAGGAGTTCAACGCCCTCATGGCAAGCAAGACCTGGGCCCTAGTGCCCAAGCCTCCCAACACTAACATCGTCGTTACTGGAAAATGGGTGTTCAAATATAAAATTTGATCTGATGGCACATTTGAGGAATACAAAGCACGGTGGGTGGTTCGTGGGTTGTCAATCGGCCAACGTCAACTTCGGTGAAACCTTTGCACTGCTGTTCAAAGTTGCTACCATACGGACAGTGCTCACCATTGCAGCAAGTTGTAGGTGGCCCGTAAGTCAATTGGATGTATCCAACACGTTCCTTCACAGCCATCTTCAAGAAAAAGTCTACTGCACACAAACTACTGGCTTCATTGACAAATCCAATGCCACATGCAGTATATATGTCTGCTCAGCAAATCCTTCTATGGCCTTAAACAAGTGCCACGTTCTTGGTTCCAAAGATTTGCCACATTTGCTGTCCAAATTAGCTTCAAGCCTTCTCGATCAGATTCATCTCTATTTGTTTATCACAAAGGAGGTGACACAGCTTATCCTCTTCTCTATGTTGATGATACAATCCTTACAGTCTCCTAAACACATCTTCCCGGTGCTACAATCAATTCATAGCAATCTTAATTTGCCATAAAAATATGTGTGGTTTCAAGTATTTTCTAAGTGTTGATATACGCCATTTATCCTCTGCCTTTTTCCTCTCTCAGGCAAACTATGCAGACATATCTTACGCCATCCAGCAAGCATGTTTACACATGCACGATCCATGCGATTGCCATATTGCTATATTGAAAAGGATTATTTGCTACAATGGCAGTACAACATCCTTTGGCCTCCATCTTTCTGCTTCTTCATCCACGAGGACTGCAGCCTACACAGATGCTGATTGGCCTGGTTGCCTGGATGCAAGGCGCTAAACTTCTAGCTACTGTCACTACAGGAATCACGACCATTTACGACGGCCAACTTAACGCTAAACTTCTAGCTACTGTCACTACAGGAATCACGACCATTTACGACGGCCAACTTAATTTTACGAGGGTACTAGGGTTGGCCGTTGTAAATTAAGTTAATTATGACGGCCAAGTCTGCCATCATAAATAAAACCGGTTTGACCTAGGATTATTTTCGACGGTTTGACCTGGGCTGTCGAAATAACATCTTATTTACGACGGCCAAGGCTTAGCCATCGTAATTAACTTAATTTACGACGGCCGTACCACAGGCCTCGTAAATTAGTGTTATATACCTGTGAGCCCGGGTCGGCGCGGGCGTGACCCGAGCCGCGGCCCGTCGCCGCCCCCAGCCGGCGCTGCTGCCCGCCGTCACCCCCGGCCACTGCCGCCACCGGCCCCCCTCACCTTTGCCGCCGCCCCGCCCCGGGCACCGCCGCCTAGCCCGGCCGCTGCACGCCACCCCCACCGCCGGAGCCGCCTCCCCCGAGGTCCTCGGGCCACCCCCGAGCTCCACCGGCCTCCCCGGAGCTCCCGGTGCCACCCCCGCGTCGCCCCGGCCTCCCGACGACCCCTCCGGCCTCCCCCGGCTTCCCGTGCGTCGCGTCGCCTCCGGACTCAAGGAAATGTGTTTTTTTGTTTAATTTTATGAAAATAGTTGGTATGAAGAGTTGAATTGAATTGAATTTAGTTGTTTTAGTTTATGTAAATTGCTTTTATTAGTGTATAATTGTATTATTAATTTTATGCAAATTGTTTGTATGAAGTGTTGAATTGAATTGAATTTAGTTGTTTTAGTTTATGTAAATTGCTTTTTTAGTGTATAATTGCATTATTAATTTAGTTGTTTTAATTTATGAAAATTGATTTTACTGTTTAAACATGTTTACACTAGCGATTAAACGTGTTTACACTAGTCGCTGCCTAGGCGTCCAAGGCGGGTTGACTCGCCCTGGTCGGGCCGCCGCCGCCGCAGCCCTGCACCGCCTCTGCCACAGCCTAGCGCCGCCGCCACGATCTGTAAAGTGGACCATTGGATCAAACCGGACCAACTCTCAGGCCCAACCGGCCCACCTCCAACGCCGCCCTACCCCCCTTCCTCTCTCCTCAGTACTGCCTCAACCTAACCTCAATTCCGTTGCCGCCTCCTCCTCTACTCGCCGCCCTGACCACGGGTCATCGTAAATAAGGGTTATATACCCGCGGGCCTGGCCGGACCAACTCTCAGTCCCAACCTGGCCCACCTCCAACGCCGCCCTACCGTTGCGGAAGGCAAACGCTCTTTGGAACAAGGACACGGAGGCGAACGGTACCAATATAGCATGTGAACAGTGCCATTTCTTAATCCTCCTCCCTCTCTCTATTTATTTCCTATCTCTCTCTCTCATTGGAACACATGAAAAACGTCTTAACGTAACCTATGTGTCATCCGTTTTGAACCTACACGTGACACGCGTAGGTTTGAAATTGTCCCTTTTTTGGATAGCCTCGGAGTGACTGAGAGAGCTTGCTTATGACGAGACGCGGGAGGTCTGGATCCGGATGAAGTTTCAGTTGTATATTCCTGATGTTCTCCGCTACACCATTTTGGGCATGCAATTGGAGAACTGCGGGGTTATGCTGCCGAAATTTTATCGGGATCCGGACCCCACGTCTCGTTTTAAGCAAGCTCTCTCAGTCACTCTTGGGTTGGTTTATGACACACCGTTCCTAATAGAGATGTAGACGCGTGATATCTAACGCTGAATTTGGTTTGTAGGCTCAAATATTTGTGAAGACCGTACTTGGATGTATACTGGTTGGAAAAAAGAATGGAAATCACTCAGATGAGTGGATGACCAAGACTATAGCTTTTATGGATCGTTCTTTTCCGTTAGCCAAGATAAATAATGTGCGGTGTCCATGTAGCAGATGCCAGAATATAAGGTTTTTGGACAAGACAACACTTTCACTGGACTTGTGCCGATACGGTTTTGTGCCACATTATGAGGTGTGGGTCTTCCACGGCGAATTAGCGCCTAAACCCATAGAAGAAGAGGAAGAGGATGCTTATAACATGGGAGTTGATAGGATGGACGAGATGCTTGAATCTTTACAACCAGAATTTAACGAAGACTCTCCTACACCGGAGGTTGAAGCATTCTTCAATCTTCTCAAAGCCTCATAATAACCGCTACATGAGCACAAAAAAGTGACACTCCTTTCTTTCTTGACACGACTTATGGCAATTAAGTCCAAGTATTTTTTCTAAAATAATTGCTACAACGATCTTGTCAAATCGATCAGCGATATTCTTCCAGAGCCTCATAAAGTTCCTAAAGACATGTACTAGTCAAAGAAAATACTTTCTGGTTTTGGTATGAAATATGAGAAGATTGATGTATGCCCAGACAACTGCATGCTTTTCTAGAAAGAGCATGGCAAAGAGAACAAGTGCTTACAGTGTGGTAAATCGAGGTTTGTCAAAGTTGTTAACGATGATGGTGACAAGGTGATGACAGAAGTCGCACATAAGCAACTTCATTACTTCCCCGTCACACCTCGGTTGAAACAATTGTTTCTCTCTAAAAGTACTGCCAGACATATGAGGTGGCACAAAGAAGGTGTGTGTGACAACGATCGAGTAATGGTGCACTCGTCTGATGGTGATGCATGGAAGGCGCTAGACAGCTTCGATGCAGACTTTGCTAGTGATGTGAGGAATGTTCGCATCGGTTGAGCGACAGATGGCTTCTCACCTTTCAGTACAAATGGCGCACCTTACTCATGTTGGCCGGTTTTTGCTATTTCGTACAACCTACCACCTACTCTTTGTATGAAATATGAGTTCATGTTCCTTTGTCTCATTCTATCTGGACCCAATCATCCTGGTCCACGCCTGAACGTGATGTTGCAATCCCTAATCAAAGAGTTGGAACAGTTGTGGATTGGAGTTGGAGCGTACGACTGTTACAAAAAGAAGAAATTCAACCTTCGAGTTGCGTACCTGTTTCCGTCCATGGTTTCCCGGCATACGACATGTTTGCTGGCGGAGTGCCCACGGACGTTTGACATGTTCGATATGTGCTTCATACACAGATTGTTTTCATCTTACTTATAGTGGCAAGATCTGCTACTTGGATTGTCATAGACGTTGGTTGCCCCAGAATCACGTGTTTAGACAACATAAGAATGCGTTCGAAAAGAACACTATTGTCACGAAGAGACCGCCGAAGCATTTAAGTGGGTCAGAAATTGCTAATATGTAGAAACTTGTGTTAGATAAAGAACGTACGGGATTTTTTATAGGTTATGAAGAGGTACATAATTGGACTCACAGATGTGGACTATGGGACCTACAGTATGTCAAATCATTGATTTTAATGCACAATATTGATGTCATGCAACAGGAGTATAACATGAGCGAATGCATCATAAGCACGTGCATGGATATGCCTGGCAAAACAAAAGAAAATATAAAGGCTCAGAGCATTGTAATCGTTGAACTCTTGAGCTCTCTGAAAGTTGTGGCAAGCCACATGCTCCACTACTGTCTTAAACCTAACCAAAAGAAAGAAGTTCTGAAATGGTTGAAAGGGTTAAAATTTCCCGATGGCTACGCTGCCAGCTTGAGATGAGTCGTTAATGTCAGAACGGGAAAACTAACTGGGTTAAAGAGTCATGATTATCACATAATCATAGAAAGACTCCTACCCATTATATTTTGGGGCTACCTTGATGATGCACTTTGAAAAGTGTTAGCCAAACTTAGCTATTTTTATAGACACCTATGTGCTAAAGAAATCATGATACACATGATGGAGAAGTTGGAAAATGAGATACTAGTTCTTTTATGTAAGATGGAAAAATATTTTCTCTAGGATTTTTCAATCCAATGCAACATCTCCTTATTCATCTGCTGTATGAAGCTAAAGTGGGCGGCCCTGTGCAATAATGGTAGATGTATCACATTGAAAGAGCTCTAAGATATCTTAAACCAATGGTTGGCAATAGGGCTAGAGTGGTGCATCGCTGAAGCATTTACTCTTAAGGAGTTAGGATACTTTTCAAGTGTTTACTTTGCAGAGAAAAACAATGTCAATGCTTTTATGATGCGGTACAATGTGGACGAAGATCCTTCTTGTAGTGACCTATCTATTTTTGCGACGAGGGGCACCCCTGTCGGTAGTAGCGCGAGCTACAATTGTACCGCAGAAGAAAGGAAGGCTGCTTTGCTGTATATGTATGCTAATATAAATGGGATGGACAAATATTTCGAGTAAGTATTTGTTGTACTTCTATGCTACGTAGCATTCTTTACTATACCTTAATGCTAATATTCATGTTTTCCAGACAGCATGTTTCATAAGCAAAATTGAACACTTAGACATCAACCGACAAGCAAGCAGGTAGAAACGATGCGACGAGATGGAATTAATGGAGGGCCTAATTTTCTATCTTGGTTCCAAGATCAAGTAACATTTTCTTGTCACTTATTTATCCTGAATTATATAGTACTATATAAAAAATATTCTTATAAGTTCATATCATAGACAGTGTGTAAAAGATGCTGACGTCCATCAAGACTTGCGACAACTATCTTACGGAATATTCAAAGTTAGAATGTACGGTCGGTACGACGTCAACAGATTCGGGTTCCGTTCGACTCAATTTGAAGCTCTTTGTCCTCTTGCGACAATAACTAATACCAGAGTTGTGATGAGAGCAATCGATGTTGAAGGACGGGAAACAAATTACTATGGGATCATTAACCAAATCCTAGAATTCAACCTTGCCGGCAATAAGAAACTTAAAGTAGTTTTCTTTGATTGTGACAGGTTTGATAACCACATTGGAACCCGTGAAAACCAATTTGGTATGGTTGAAGTGAAACACAACGAAAGGCTACGAGGGTACGACTCTTTTGTCCTTGCAAACCAAGTTGAGCAATTATATTATCTACCTTATCCATGTCAGAAGATGAGTGCTTGGTGGGTCGTACACAAGGTCAATCCTCGTGAACGGTTATTTACCCTAAGTGATGTTGGGTACCATGATACTATGACGTCTGTTGGTGAGTTCAATAATGTTTACCAAGAAGAAGATCTCCCACAGTCATTGTCTTTGAGCCTGGTCAAGAGCTAGATGATTTAGTTGGAGATGACGATGATGTACAGACTCGCGTGAAGCGCTAACAAAAACCAGTCACTAAAAAGAATTCAATGGTCTTGTTTAAGGAGTAGAGTAAATGAGAGAGATTCTGATGACTTTTATAATTAATACAAGTAATGCTTTCTTCATTTAATATTCATGTTGTATATTTTATAATAATTATACTTATCAAAGCATCATTGCAATAGGATGTCGTCAGACAAGGGTATGGGGATAAAGAGGACCTTGAAGAGATTTCTCAGTAGTGTGAGCATGATGACTCGCATACGAGACGTGGCGGACACCCTTTTTCAGGGTAGTAGCTCTGGAGAGAGTAGACTGTCTCAGTTGTTGAGACATGTGCCCTCAAAGCTGTGAGGCAGATCTGTTTCCTTTCAGCGGACCGAGGTAATTTCACTTAACAATCTTATTCTGTTACATTATTAGTTAATCTATTTATATTTCTTAAAACTATTATAATATTGCAGAATGACTCATAGTCAGGGTCAGAGGACGAGGCTCCTCCTGCGCCACAATCGGCTGACCACCCTTCCGGGTCGGTGGATTACCCTTCCGGGTCGTCCGAGGACACAGAGGTTTAGAGAAAGCGACAGACGAGGAGGAGCAATTACGTGGCTCCTCCTCGAGTTCCTAGAGAATAAGCAACGTTGCCGGCTATTCGCCCTGTTGGCGATAGGTAAGAAGCCCTTACATTGTACCTTTAGAAAATTATGTAGTGCTAAAACTCTTTGATGCATAATTGTTCTTGCAACGGATGGGAGTACATTACCTTCAAGGATAGAGGACGTTAGAGACAGGTCAACGCTATCTGAGGAAATCTCGTGCGTTTGCACTACCCTGGTGAGTTCTCTGGCAGCGGACGAGCATATCCCTGCCAAGTCATGGGATGATTACGCTCGTGCTACTGACCTGATGTACGGGACTGCTCATGGTGCAGTGTGGGCCAACTTCTGGCTTAGTATTTTAATGCATGTTTTAAATTTAGTTCTTCAATAGTTACAATGTTTAACACTTAGGTTTCTGTCTTCTTGTAGAGACGGTACCGTTTGGAAGATCCAGCGGATGCTGACCGCGCGAGAGCTGTCTTCAACAAGAACGCCAGAAAGCTTGTTGCGCAGGCAATCTCCTATGCTCGTATTCAAGCAACAAATGGTTACTTGGAAGGACATCAAGGGCAGGTGCTTGCGGTGTTCGGAAACGGCTCCGACACATACTTGACAGAGGAGTAGTATGCCGAGTTAAACTAGTAGTGTTTTACTTAGGAATCTTATTTTGTAATATCAATGTTATTTCAATCAGTTACTAAATGCATGCAGGTGGAGATTTCTTGGTTGGAGGACTGTCTGGAGGCTTACCGTGCCCTCTGTCGCCGTGGTTTAGCGAGGACTTTGTCGCCAAGTCCAAGAGGGCCCGACAGTGCACAGGCTCTACCGGAGGCCATACATATGGTCCGGGTGGCATTCTACGTCTTGCTAGACAAATGGTAAGTAAAATACGTTCAAAACTTTTTTTATAGTATATTTATGCTACTAACTCGTATTTACAGGAAAACTAACTCGGTGAACGACCGAGCGATGTTCAGGTGTATAAAAGAGGTCACAGGACAAGTGACCCTTCACAGCCCCGACCAGTCGTGCACTCCGGTTGCCACAGCAAGAATGGTGAGTCTTCGAACTAAGATGTTGTTTTACCTGTAACTAATGTTGCTACTGACGCGTTATTATGTATTGCTTGTATTTGTAGGAGAAGTATGGGGAGGAGGCGGTGAAGATTCACGACCAAGATTATGATTGGCAGAACGCAACAATCGATGCAAACACCGTGTATGCGAGTGGTGGCGGTAAAACCCATGAACGGTGAGATGCTAATTGTTTATTTTTTTGTTAATTTGACTTATATTATCTAACTCTTAATCTTTTTTGTATAGTTTTATTATTTTTGATGGAGTGTTTGACTCGAGGGAGGCAAGGCCTTCGAGGGGATTCTCCTCGCAGTCTTCGTCCACTGGACCCAGCCGGCGGATGTCAGCGAGGGAGCTAAAGCTTCTAAGTGTCCAGAGGAGCTACACCGGACACAGGAGAAGCTCCACGAGCAAGCAACCTTATTGAAGGCCACTCAAGACTCTCAAGCCACCTACAATGCACAAATACAAGCGGTGATACAGGTAATAGATTAAAATATAAATCAATTATATAATTTTATTACTATTCATATTCTAATGTTTTTATATCAAAGGCTTTAGCACAGCAGCACAGACAACGAATTACCATTCCCACATGGCCGCCGATGCCGGAGCCACTGGTGCCTTTTTCTGCAGCACAAGTAAGCACTATTTCTTTAAAATATCGTACATTAGATTACTATAGCAAACTAGGATAAATTTAGTCAACTATAGCAAAACTTAGCCAAATATAACTATAATTGTCCAAACTTAGCCAAATAAAGCTATAATTGCTCAAACATAAAAAACTTAGCTGTAAATTCTCAAACATAGCCGAACTTAGTCAAACTTAGCTATATTTTCTCAAACATAGCCATAATTGTTCTTACATCTTACAGGGATCGGCAGCGGAGGTTCAGACTTCATCGCCTGTGCTACTAGGACTTGGAACTCCACGCGAGGACCATACTCCGGGCTCCGGAGGTAGCCGACGTGGGAGTGTGTAGTGTCGTGGGTTATGTTTGATAGTATTGTATTATGAACTGCCTCTGCATTTGATATATATATATATATTTGTGTCTGCTTATGAGCTGACCATCATGCCAGACTAATATTTTTTTTTTTTTAAATTACATACCTTATTTACAACGGCCTGCAGTAGGTCATCGTAAATAAGACTCTGTTGTTTACGACGGTCAGCTGCAGGCCGTTGTAAACAACCTTCCAGAGGGTGCCAGCTCGCACCCTCTCAATTAATTATGACGGCCATCGTAAATAATCTTATTTATGACCAAAAATTTTTAACGACCTGTTATCGTCGTAAATAAGTAAAAACCGTTGTAAATAGGTTGATTACGACAGTTTTGGCCGTCCTAAATGTGGAACAATGCTGTAGTGTGTGTCTTCGTCAGCAACTCGTTATTCTTCTCGTCAAGCAAGCAACAGGCTACTGTATCACGATCAATCGCAGAAGCCAGAGTATCACGCTGTGGCAACTGCGGCGACAGAATTTATTTGGCTATGACAGCTACTTTGTGAGCTACATTGTCCCATGGACAAGGCTATGATGATCGTGTACCGTGACAACATATCAATGGTCTATATGTCCCGCAATCTGTTACATCATCACTGCAGGAAACATGCATGCTGAGATTGGAATACACTTCGTTCGTTAACAGGACGCCATTTGTGCTCTTCGTGTGCATCATATCCCTAAGTCGCAGATGTCCTGACAAAAGGCTTACCGTCGTCACTGTTTTATGATTTCAGAATCAGTCTCTGCATCGGTTGCAGCCCCGCTGAGACTGGGAGGGTTAGCGCTCCATTCAGCAATAGCACTCAACAGCACTCATCCATGACACTCTTCCTTCACCCACAACTCACACTCAACGCACGCGCACTTCGCTGCCTCTTACGCTCGCACATCACATGTACTCCGACAGCTTTAGGATCGTCAGTTATGGTCCCTGCTTTGTGTACTCCTGAAACCTTGAATGAATACAATCACTCTTGTGTTGCTCATTCTTCGTCACGGAACAATTGTGCTTTTCTGCGCCCATGGTCGCGATTCTTGCTCTATTTTTCCCACCTTTTCTGCCATTGGACCCGCTTTTCTCACTGGAGTTCTGACGGATTCGTAGGCGTGCAAGCCACTCTTCCTCTGTTATGAGAAGGCAGCCCAGCGCCTTTATGGTGTTTGTAGTATTTTTCATCTCTTCAACGCTGTCCAGTGGCCCTGTCACTTCTTCTACCATCAGGGTGTCGTTGTCGCGCAACGTCTCAAATGAGATTGCAATTTGCTTGAGGTTAGGCGCGGCAACCTGCATCATCTTCATGACTCTTCTACGACACTTTCCCAGTACCGCTACTAGACCAGTTCGTGGAGGTTTATTTTTTGGAGGGGCTAACATCCCTAGATCGATCGAGTTTGAAGAACAGGTATGAGCACCATGGTTTATGTGGTTCGGGCCGCCGGAGCGTAAAACCCTACGTCCACGAGAGTGTGTGTTGGATTGCTTGAGCTTGCGCGTGTATGAGTCTGAGGGTAGTTTGGAATCAAATCAAATCCCCCATGTCCTAGGCTGCCTGGTCCTTTTATTTCTCAAGGCTAGGTAGTTACACTGTGGCCCGGGGCCCGATAGGTGGCTCCACTGCTGTCCGTGTCAGCGGGGAGGCCAGGTCCGGGGCCGAGCACACGTGGCAGCTCCGGAGCCCTCCTCAGCGGGGAGACCTAGCCAGGGAACTAGAGGACATGTGGCAGCGCTGGATCTCGCCTCAGCGAGGAGGCCAGGTCCATGGCCGAGGACACGTGGCGGTGCTAGAGCCCGCCTTTGTAGGGAGGCGGGGTCTGGAGCCTCTTCAAGCCCGCTCGCTGGGGTACCTGGTCTGCAGGGTACTTAAAGTGGCCCCTGGGCCCACCTCGGGGAAGGCGACGATCCCATAGGTGGGGCCTCCGTCTTTCCTCTCCGCGTGACTGCTTTTGAGCTCGCATCTTGGTTGTTGATGCGGCAGCACGCCCCTGAAGTAGTGGGTGAGTGGCTATAACTGGCAGTCGAAGTGGCAGCATGCCCTTGGCATATTGGGCGAGTGGCCGTACTTGACAGTCGAACCGGCAGCACGCCCCTGGTGTAGTGGACGCGTGGTCGTGCTTGAATGGAGGGTTGTGGTGACGTGCTCGAGGAGCGGTTTCTGGACGTTGACTGTGATGGCTCTCGAGACGATCGCTGCAGTTCCACCATGCCGCTTTTCTCGGGATCTGCCTGAGCCTCCTTCTAGAGACGCTGCCCGCCTGGCCCCCACTGTCTGATAGGCGGACCTGGGTCCCACCCCTCGTTGGAGATGCGGGTAGCGCGGGATGGTGATAGCCCAGGAGCCGCATACGGCATTCAGCCAAGGGTCACAGGAGTAGTAAAGGAAACTTTGCAGCAAAAGGCGATTGTTCCCTTACTTTCTTCCTTGCGCCTTGTGCTCTTCGTCTTCCTCCTTTGTGCACGTAACTTCCACTTCCGATCAGATTCGGCCACCGCTTGCTCCAATGGCGACCGGCCTTCGCTCCTCCTGCATTCGGACTGACGGAGAACTCGGGCGCGTAAGGCGACTGCTCGGCTGGCAGTTGGCCGAGTACGACGGAAGGATTCGCCACGGGACGACCCCTCTCACCGGCCTGCAGCCCGGCAAGATCGTCCTCTTCACATCTTACGTGCTGGCCAGGTTTGCTCTCCCGGTATCTTCCTTCCTGCTGACGTTGATGGAGGTGTATGGCCTTCAGCTCCACCACCTAACGCCACAAGATCTCGCATTGGTGGCGGTCTTCGTCCACTTCTGCGAGATGTTCATGTGCGTGCGAGCGACTGTTCCGGGTCTTCTTCGTCTTGCGGGCCTCAGGGAGGAGAAAAAGCCCCCTGGGGGCTTACTACTTCCAGCACCAAGGCAAGAACACCATTTCGTACATCACGCCTTTCTCCCCCGGAAAGTGGGACCACTTGAGGGAGGATTGGGTAATTGTCCATACGGACGTCCATGATCGCCTGGAGCTGCCAAGCGGCCCCCCCGGTCAGCAAGGACCCCATCGGGGATGAGATTCCCGACCTGCAGGAAGCCTACAAGCCCGTGTTGGCGAGGATCAACTTCTTGGCGCAGGAAGGCCTGACATCGCTGATGGTCTTGGACGACTTCCTGTCATGCCGACTTCCTGGAGCGTGACCCCGGGTCGACCCCGGACAAGGAGATGTTGAGCATCATGCTGATGAAGCTTTCCCCCGACACGACCGACGATTCCATCAACCCGCCGGCGAGTTGCTTGCCAGTCTGCCTTAACCAGGCGGCAAGGTCGAGGTTGCTGAAGGAGTTGCCGACGCTGGACGACATCGACGTCGCCATGCGGCAGGTCAGGGACAGTTCCCACGGCGTGGAGATCTCCGGGGTAAGCGGTGCCAGTGATCAAACGACGCCTGTGCCGGACCCGTTCCTCAACAAAGGGAAAGATTTGGTGCCGGCTGGCGGACCGGCACCCGCGGCGCAACCTCGCTCACCACCGAGGGATGCCGTAGAGTCGAGCAAGCAGCCGAAGAGAAGGTTGGTTTGCATCGACGGGAGCTCCGTCTCGAAGCCCAGAGTGGAGGGGCCTCAAGCTGCACGTGGTCTCATGTCGGGCCCGGTGGGCGGTGCTGGCGGCAGCTCTAGAAGTGCTTAAGTCAGTACAGCTCTGGCGGTGTGATGAAGACGCCTGACGCTCCCCCGGCTCCGAAGCCGACAGGGGCAGTTCCGGCACTTGACGCGCCTCCGACCCCGAGGCCGGAAGCAAAGAAGACTCCCGATGTGTCTCTGGCTCTGAAGCCAACGGTGAGGAAGGTTCCTAACGCGCCTCCAGCAGCGAAGAAAGCTCCTGACACGCCGCCGGCTCCGAAGCCGACGGGGGCAATTTCGGCACCTGACACGCAGGATCCCGTCACAGAGGCGATGGAGGCGGCCAGGTCCACTGTGGAGGACACCGCCAAGCTCGTAGCTGCGAGGTTCTAATGCCAGTAGGCTTCTAGGGATCTCGCTTGTCTTTTGCATCCACCAACCCTTGTCTTGATTAAAAACTTGTTCTTGAAGCTTTTATCTCTTGTGTTGTAGATGTGTGTCTTCGGGTCCATGGCAGCGAGGGCCCGAAACAACTTGGCCGACGTGGCTAGTCTTCGCCGATATCGTTAGCTTGTCTCCCCGGGTCCCTTAGCAGCATAAGGACCCGAAGAAGCTTCGACGGTGTTGTTAGCTTGTTATAGTCGAAGCTCCGAGTCCCTGCTTGTTGCCGTGGCGGTCCCGACGTCCTGCTCGCGTAGATCACCGTGATGGCTGTAAAATCCCCAAAAGTGCTAGCAATAAATTCAGCACATTCACACTTAGGAAAAATGAGAGAAATTAAAACTTTCAGTTATAACGGGGTAAGTTCAAAGTGATGATTCAAATCTCTAAAAAAATTCAAAACATGAGGAGCTAAACTGAAAATGTAGTTCTCCATAATTCAAATATTAGACCTCCAAAATTTCAATTCATTTGGAGGAGTTTTACTATTTCTTTGGAAATAAAAGAGAAAGCCCTCAAGGATGAATTCAAATTTCAGTTCAAATATCAATTTCCCCAAACTGCGAGTTTGGTTCCACAAATGTGTTCCCCACATTTGAATTAGCACCCATGTCAAAATTCATATTATTTGGGTTTAGTTTGCTAGGGTTTTGAATCAATAAAAGGGAAGAAGTTCAAATGTTGATTCAAATTCAAAAACCCAATTGTAATTCGAACTTCTCAACCGGAAATGAATTCAAGGGATATCAAATTCAAACACAAGACTTTGGGAGAAGCAAAGTGTTTAATTTGGAGGAAAATATCAACAGCTGTTAGGTGGGATGGGGTCCACATGTCACCTACCCTCAATTGCAAACCACTCTGTTTCCTTCGGCTGTTCACCGAGCGCTGCCCAGCTCCCGGCTAGAACCCCCGCCCGATGGATTACTGTAAGGGCCTAAGTTTTTGGCACATATTCAAAGTGTTCATCACCACACACACACTTCATTTGAAGAAGCTTGATGAATACATCTGAAGAGCAAGTAAACACCATCGACATGTTCATTAGAGACTAAACTCACAAGATGCAAAAGTGGCATTTCCCACATGCATCATATGGGGCTGGGCATATGAAAAACTCCTACACCTTGCTAGGAATGTACATGCCAAATTTCACCCAAATTCAAAACCTTTTTGAAGTCCTTTGGGTATAGCTAGAAAGAGGGTGGTTTGAACTCAAATTCAAATTCAAACTATTTCCATCCCATGAATTCAAAAGTGGGAGGCATATTCTTATTCAGCACATTTTTGTGAGCTCACACACCAATTTTCACTCCATTTGGAGTTAATCTTGACATGAGCTAAGTTTAGCAGATTCAAACTTTATTTGAATTTCAAACTGCATATGTGCTGAAAATATATTCAAACAAACCCCAATTTGAATTCTATCCAATTCAAATGGCCAAAGGGTAGAAAATTCAAATAACCAAGGTTATTTGGGTCTCTACTGTTTATAGCAGTGGGGATATTCAATTTCAGAGGTTAAAACCAGGGTGGGACCTACATGTCAGCCTCACTAGTGTTTCAACCGACTGAAGTCACCGCAGCTCGGTTCCTGCGCGCGACCACACGGGCGCCACGGCGATTGCCGACCGCTGCCACCTCCTGGTCGCCGATCAGCGCCCCAAACCGACGTCCCCAGCTATTTAGCTGCGAGCTGCCGCCGGCAGCAGCCCATCTTCCCACTGCCTCGACGTTTCCATCGCCGAGAACACCGAGCTAATCGCCGCACAGCCCCACCGCCTCACCTCGCCGTCGACCGGCCAAAGCAGTGCCTTCCACCGTGAGTTGAGGCCACAAAGGGCACCGCCCATCCTTGCTCGACGTGTTACAGCCCTCAGTTGCTCGTGATCAGCTTCGGTGAAGCTTGTCCGAGCCGATCTTCCATCGCTCTGTCAACCCAAGAGCTCCTTCGACTCGACGCCGTCGCCCGAGCAGCGCAAAGCTTCTCCAGCACGACCAACGCATCTCTGAGGTTAGCATCCAAGTCTAGTAGCTCCTCCCGAACTCCCTAGGTCCCTCTTAGCGCCGGCTAGCTGGAATTTCAACTTTCCCCGATGATCGCCGGAAAGAACATCGAGAACCAAAACTCGAAATTCACCTCGATCACTTGATCACCGGAAATCCTGGTCGAGCTGAAGCTAGAGTAGCACCTCACGTTCACTTCAGCCAAATCCTAGCGGTGATGATCGACCCAGTGAGCAGAGCACCGGAATTTAGCCATCGCCGGTGAAAACGGCTCAGGGCGCCGGTGAGGTCTACTTTCCCGGCGATCCCCGGCCAAGAGGAGGGCAGGGTAAGCTTCCTCGTACCCCAGTGTGTGAGACCTATGTGTGCTGAATACATTGGCAATTAGGATAAAAGTTAGCATTAACATTCAAAGTTTTGAATATTGCCAAAACATTCTTCTGTGGCAAGTTCCAACAAGTTCTTTGTTAGGTCCGCCAAGTGTTGGCAAGGTCCGACGCAAGGTCCGGAGAGCTCCTGCAAGGTCCGGAGAGCTTCTGTGAGGTCCGGAGCTTGTTTTTAGGGAGCTCCCGTGAAGTTCAACTCGTAGAACTGCAGCATCTTGTTTTTGCTTTTAACTCGCAATGTTTCAAACTTGCTTTATGGGAAGGTTTGCTTAGTATTAATTTGCTAAGTTTTTGGTGTGTTTTGGTGGTTATGGCTGTTATAATTTGATATGGTTTGCAACATGCTTATGTGACGTGCTCATGTAAGGTGTTGTGGTTTTCGAACTAACATGAGTCAAGTCGAGGACTTGTGCTCGGAAGAATTGGTTGTTTATTCATGTGCAGGTGTTGCTTGAGTTCAAGACATGGCTGGTGACGGGATCCTTGGACTAGTCTCAGGGAGGAGATGAGGTTCCAACAACCAAGTTCGGGAGGAGCTGTGGTTGAGTTGATCGGGAGGTCGCGCAGCATGTTTGGATCAAGGGCAGTGCATATGAAGGTTGCGTGTACGTCGTTGGAAGGTGTTTGCACGTGTGCCAGGAGAGCATGGACGTGGCAACATTGTTCCAAGGCGTGATGAAGAGAAGTGGACGTAAAGAATTGGTCGGAAAGGTCCAACCGGCTGAATTGCGTACTCAGGCTGAGGCTGAGTCGGATATGGCTCAAATATGGAAGATTTGAGTTAGTTATGATAGGATTTCGTGCTAGGCACGAAGTTGAGTTGTTTTAGGAATGTTTAGAACGTTCCTAAGGTGTTTGGAAGTCTCACGATTGCTTCTATCTGCGAATAGGAGAGTCCTGAGCAGTTATGGTAAGTTAGGATACGAGTCCAATTAGGAGTAGGAGTCCTAGATTGGATTGTTTAGCCTGAGGGCTGGCTATAAAAGCAAGGGAGGCCAGAGCTCTCGTGGGTAGAGAACTTTGGGCTGTTCCTCTTATATTTCTATTGAATAAAGTTCAAAGTTTTGAGGAGCTTTTGTGCCTTGTTCGTCCGACTTGTTTTTCGTCAAGTCTTTCTCGCCGAGTTTCTGGACAGACCGACGTTGCTTTGATGTTTCGTTCATAACTCGAGTTTTACAGATCCGATTGACGTGATTCTTTTTGGGTTGTCTTCACAACTCAATTACCTATCATATGTGAAAGTTTCACGAGCTTTGGATCTGTATGTTTTGAGATACACGAGTTTCTTTGCAGCGTTGCAGATCTGTTTTATATCGGGTAGAACAGATTGATCTTCGTTTAATGTTTTGATCGTATCTCAAGTTTTACTTCGTGTTTTCAAGTGATTCTTGTTGCATTAGATCCGTGACTTGATTCTCTACCTCTCTACTTGATTTTTCACGGTTGAACACGTTTGAAAACACTTGCACACACGGTTTCTTTAACCGATTGATTTTTTGCTGAGGGGTTTTTGTTGTTTCCGCTGCGAAAAGTTTTAATCTACCATTTACCCCCCTCTGGTAGCTTTTCACGTGCTCTTCGATCCTACAATTGGTATCAGAGCCAAGGTGCTCTA
This sequence comes from Neostapfia colusana, assembly GCA_030760725.1. Classification (NCBI taxonomy): domain Eukaryota; kingdom Viridiplantae; phylum Streptophyta; class Magnoliopsida; order Poales; family Poaceae; genus Neostapfia; species Neostapfia colusana. The sequence continues at coordinate 55,083,517 of JASWHV010000017.1, forward strand.
ATATTTGTGATTTTCACGTGTTTTGACTAACCATCATGGAGAAGTACTCCGCAAAACCTTGTGTGTTCAATGGCATCGATTTTCAGGTTTGGAAGGCGCGGATGGAGGCCTACATACAGGCGCAAGGCTTCGCCATATGGGAAAAGGTCTACCGGAACTTTGATGTACCACCCAATGATCAAGTTACGGCTGCGAACATGAGAGATGTTGACAACAACAACAAGGCTCGCAACTTGATCATCCAAGGATTGACTCAAAGCGACTTCGACCGTGTTGCACATCTCCGATCTGCATATGATGTTTGGAAAGCTCTTTGTGACTACCATGAAGGATCCAATACGATCAAGGAGGTAAGGCAAGATATGTTCAAGCAAGAATACATGCGTTTTGAGATGCAATCCGGTGAGTCAATTGACGACCTTTTTGCTCGCTTTAATAAAATTCTCAGCAACTTGCGTAGTGTCAATGTTAACTTTTCAGATGCTGAAAATGCTACAATTGTTAGGAGCATTAGATATGTCAATTTGGGAGATGAAAGTTACATCTATTCATGAATCTACTGTCATGAGTTCTCTTACTTTAGACGTGCTTTATTCTAAATTGAAAACTCATGAAATTGACATCATCTCACGTAAAAACCCCAACAAGTCTATTGCATTTGTTTCGCAACGTGACATGTCTAGTTCTAGTCAATCATCATCTAGTGGTGCACTCTCTTTGCTGTCCTCTCTAACCCTTGAACAGATTGAAGAGTTTCCAGAGGAGGAGCTTGCACTCATCTCTACTCGGTTCTCAAAAGCATTGCAAAATGTGAGAACTAGAAGGAGAGGAAGCTCCGGACCTCAACGATGTTTTGAATGTGGTAAGACAGGACATTTTCGTACGGAGTGCCCTAACCTTTCAGGTCCGACTTCACGTGAAGAAAAGAAAACAAGGCCAAAGAAATCGTTTGCAAAGAATAAGAAGAAAAAAGATTTATCAATGCGCAACATAGTGCATAGTATGATCTCTGCACTTCAAGATTTCGGCTCAAGTGATGTGGACACCGGTAGTGATGAAGATGAAGAAGCTATGGCAAATATGTGCTGCATGGCGAGCAAGTCAAGTTCAAGCTCCGATGAGGCAGAACACAACAGCGACGATGAAGAGGTATGTCCCACTTGCGAAGAAATGTGTGATGCTATTTCTCGTGCCACTGTTATATTAAAGAAAAAGGATAAAAAACATAGAAACAATGCTGTTAAAATTGAATCACTAGAATCTGAAATTAATCGTTTAAAAACTTTGATTCCTAGTGATGATTCTTGTTCCTCATGTGATTTGATTTATGAACAATTATCCTCTTTAAGAAGTGCACACGCATCTACACTTGATAAACTTGAACTTGAAATTGAAAAAAACAAAGAGCTTGCTGCACTTAATGATAAAAATTTGAAAGATGCTTGTTGTTCTACAATTGATTTGCATTGTTCTTCATGTGATGATCTGAATAAGAAACTAAATGATGCTATGAATGAGATTTCTATTTTGAACAATGCTTTACGTGTGCATGAAGTTAAATATTGTTCAAATTGCAAACTAAAAGGAAAAACTTCATGTGTAAACTGCTTTGATCTGTCCAATAAACTTGATGACATGCATAGGACACTAGATCGGTTTTCTAATGCAAATAAGAACCTAAACTTGCTGCTGAATTCTTCCAAGTCTTGTAATGATAAAACTGGTTTAGGTTTTAATTCTCATGCTCATGCTAAGGCACACCCACCTAAAGTTGTAAAGTCATTAGGAAGCGGTTTGATTCAAACAGCTCCTAGACAAAAAGAGGTGATTTTCAAATCTGCAGGAGTACTGTCCCATTCGGGTTCTAATAAACGTGTTGCTTGCTCATCTAGACATGATAATAAGGTTATTTTTCATTGTACCTACTGTGGTAGAGATGGTCATGTCATGAATTTTTGTTATAGACTAGCTAAACACGATAAGAAACAAAGAATACTTGCTAGATCACATAACAACCAAGCAAAATCTGCTAGACCGAATGTTCGGAGCTTGCAACCTGCTGTAATGAGTCAAAAACTTGCTCCCGGACCTACTGTTTTTTGTGCTACATATAACACATCTTCTAAGTCAGTAGTTGGGAACAAAAATTTTTGATGTTTGGCTCATAAACCTGTTGTACCTTCTCAGCTTTCGCGTGTTATTTCTGCTGGACGTCATGTGACTCAGTACTGGATTCCTAAAAGTCTTTTAACTAACCCCAGTATTGAGTCATGGACGTATTGTGCTGCTGTGTAGGTTTCACGTTTGAGGAAGGAGAACATTTGGATTATGGATTCAGGTTGCTCACGCCACATGACCGGTAACAAAGAATGGTTCTCCTCTCTCTCTTTTGTGTCACGTGTAGAAAATGTTACTTTCGCCGATAACTCTTCTACTCCCATAATTGCTAAAGGTTCGGTTAGAGTAAACAATCTCTACACTTTGAAAGATGTGACACTTGTTAAAAATTTGAAATACAACTTGCTTTCGGTTTCACAATTGTTAGATGAAAATCTAGAGGTTAGTATTGCTAAAAACTGCTGCAAGGCTGTAGATTCAAAAGGTGAGCTTTTGTTTAACATGTCTAGGTTTGGAAGAGTTTTTAAAGCTGATTTTGATTTGTCAACTTCTAATCATCGGTGTCTAGTTGCTAATGATACAAAGGATCTATATTTTTGGCATCGTAGACTTGGTCACATAGGCTTTGATCATCTCACTCGTGTTAGTGCTCTCGATCGCATACGTGGGCTGCCGAAGCTTAAAAAGGACAATGATATTGTGTTCTCTTTTTGTAGACATGCTAAGTTTGTTGCAGGTTCACATACTCCTCTCACAACGACCATGACAGCTGAACCGGGACAACTTTTACATCTTGACACAGTAGGTCCGGCACGTGTTCAATCCTTCGGAGGTAAATGGTATGTGCTTGTGATTGTTGATGATTATTCCAGATATTCTTGGGTTTATTTTATGGCATCTAAGAATGAAGTTTTTAGTCATTTTAGAACTTTATTTCTTAGATTATCTATTGATCACCCATGATCATTAAAAGCAATTAGAAGTGATAACGGAACTGAATTTAAAAACCAATCCTTTGATCACTTTTGTGCTGAAAATGGAATAGATCATCAATACTCTTCACCCTATGTACCACAACAAAATGGTGTCGTAGAAAGAAAGAACATGACCTTAGTTGAGATGGCTAGGACTATGCTTGATGAATATCAAACTCCTAGGAAATTTTGGGCTGATGCAATTGCAACCGCTTGTTATGTCTCAAATCGTGTTTTCTTGCGTGCTAAGCTTGGAAAAACCCCATATGAGCTCCGGTTTGGACATAGGCCTAGTGTTACACACTTTAGGGTTTTTGGTTGCAAATGCTTTGTTAAGAAACATGGTAATCTTGATAAATTTGAAGCTAGATCTGTTGATGGCATGTTTCTTGGTTATCCATCTCATACTAGAGGCTACCGTGTGCTTTTACTTGACACTAACAAAATTGTGGAGACTTGCGAGGTTTCTTTTGATGAAGCTAGCCCAAGTACTATCTCCGATATTGCAGGTCCGGATCCATATCCGCAGGGGGAGAGTATTTTTATTGAAGAAGATGAAGAAGTGGTGCTGCTGCCCGAAAACTCGGAAGTAAATAACGATCAAGCTGCTGATTTTGCACCACAACCAGCACCAACAGTCACTACTGCTGCTTCGGACCTTCCTCAATCAACAAGCTCTCCTAATCAAAGGTCCGAACATGAAGAAGAAGGTGCTTGTGAAGTGTCTACTCCCCTCCGAGTACTCAAAAGTCATCCTCCACAACAAATCATTGGAAGCTTGCATGAACGAGTCACTCGGTCCAGGTTTTGCGATCCAAACTCTCATGCTCATTCTGCTTTTGTTTCTTCTTTTGAACCTAAGGATATATCACACGCACTCACTAATGAATCTTGGATTAATGCCATGCAAGAAGAGTTAGAAAATTTTGAAAGAAATAATGTTTGGAAACTTGTACCTCCACCTCAAGGTCACACATTAATTGGAACTAAATGGGTATTTAAAAATAAGAAAAGTGAGGTTGGGGTTGTGGTTAGGAATAAAGCTAGGTTGGTTGCTCAAGGTTTCACTCAAATTGAAGGTCTAGATTTTGATGAAACATTTGCTCATGTTGCTAGATTAGAAGCTATAAGAATTTTATTAGCATTTGCTGCATCTAAAGGTTTCAAGTTATATCAAACGGATGTTAAAAGTGCTTTTCTTAATGGCTACATAAAGGAGGAGGTTTATGTTAAGCAGCCACCGGGTTTTGAAAATCCAAATTTTCCTAATCATGTTTACAAACTGTCCAAAGCCTTGTACGGTCTAAAACAAGCCCCTAGAGCATGGTATGATAGGTTAAAAACATTCTTACTTGAAAAGGGGTTTACCATGGGCAAGGTTGATAAAACTCTTTTTGTACTTAAGCATGACAATGATTCATTATTCGTTCAAGTGTATGTGGATGATATTATCTTTGGTTGTGCTTCTCATGATCTCGTGTCCAAGTTTTCAGCTATGATGAGTTCAGAATTTGAGATGAGTATGATGGGAGAACTCACATACTTTTTGGGGCCGCAAATCAAGCAAACAAAAGAAGGAACTTTTGTGCATCAAACTAAGTATACAAAGGACCTTATTAAGCGCTTCAACATGGACAAATGCAAGCCTCTTCGGACACCAATGGGAACAGCAACAACACTTGAACTTGATGAAGATGGTGACCCGGTCGATAAAAAAGAATACAGAAGTATGATTGGATCACTTTTGTATCTCACGGCGTCAAGACCGGACATACAATTCAGCGTATGTCTTTGTGCACGTTTTCAAGCTTCTCCACGTGCTTCACATCGCCAAGCCATCAAAAGGATTCTCAGGTACCTACATGGAACTCAAGAATTTGGCATTTTTCTTCCTTCTTCCTCAACCGTTTCTTTGAAAGCTTTTTCGGATGCTGATTTTGGGGGTTGTAGGATTGATAGGAAAAGTACTTCGGGTGCTTGTCATTTTCTTGGTAATTCACTTGTTGCTTGGTCCTCTAGAAAACAAAGTTCAGTTGCACAATCCACGGCCGAATCTGAATATGTAGCTGCGGCTAGCACTTGCTCACAAATTCTTTGGATTGTTCAAACACTTAAGGACTATGGGGTTGATTTAGATAGTGTTCCACTGTTTTGTGATAACACTAGTGCAATTTGTATTGCTAAAAACCCCGTGAAACACTCTAGAACTAAGCACATTGACATTAGGTATCACTTTCTTCGTGATAACGTTGAAAAAGGAAACATTGTGCTTCACCATGTCGATACCGAACAACAATTGGCAGATATTTTTACAAAACCTTTGGATTTCACTCGTTTTTGTTTCATTCATAGTGAAATAGGGGTTATGCATCCTCATGGCTTAAATGGAGGGGGAGTTTTGAAACTTTGAAAGTCTATGTGTGAATCTGAAACTAAAATAATATGAGCATAGTATTTCATATATATATGACTTTGTGATTCCTTTTACAGGCTGAAAGTTCTTACTACATTACTCATGTTATACATTTTGTAGTTTTTGCCATGACTAGTAATTGGAATAATTACTTACACTAAATCTGGTCATGATCGAACTTTCTTGCTGTTTTGAACTTGTTGCGTGCTCACAAGTGCTTTTAATCATAAAAAATTAATCAAGTGATCAGCTCACATGTTGAGTTTTCAAATAAAAAATTGAGAAAATATCAAGTGAATATGCATGCATCGCACTTCTTCTTTTGAGATTGCTTATCATTACACTAAGATATGAACTTGGAAGGAATTGTGTATGACTAAAACCATGTCCTTAAGCTTCTGATTGTCAAATGACATAGGCTTGGCTTGGTTGGTTAGAATAAGGCTGATGCGGCATATAATCTCTTGCAAATATCATATGATCAACTTTGTGCCTTAAATGATTATGAATAATAAAAATGCAGCAACAAGTGTCATGTTTTCAGGTTTTAAAATAGTTGAGCAAGGGAGATCATGACTTGCTTAAACTGAAAAATACATTTGATCTCTAGCATGGCTTACACTACGTTATGTATCTCATTGATGTGATAGTGTAAGTAACCTGATAGTATGACTTGGATGAGCTTTGTTTTGTATGTATATGTTATAATATGCTCATAACAATTAAAAATTTCTCCTTTGAACCTTGCTGAATACATTGTCAAAGGGGGAGAAATATGTATAAGGAGAGATTTTTTTACACTTTGCATATGTTATACACTTTCTTCCTTCTCTGATTTTAAAAAATGGGGAGAAATTAATAAAGGGGGAGAAATGAGTTTTCAAAGTTTTTCAAAACTTTTCATAAGCCAATGTTCGGATTTTAATTGGTGTTGCCAATGCATTCATCAAGGGAGAGATTGTGAGACCTATGTGTGCTGAATACATTGGCAATTAGGATAAAAGTTAGCATTAACATTCAAAGTTTTGAATATTGCCAAAACATTCTTCTGTGGCAAGATCCGACAAGTTCTTTGTTAGGTCCGCCAAGTGTTGGCAAGGTCCGACGCAAGGTCCGGAGAGCTCCTGCAAGGTCCGGAGAGCTTCTGTGAGGTCCGGAGCTTGTTTTTAGGGAGCTCCCGTGAAGTTCAACTCGTAGAACTGCAGCGTCTTGTTTTTGCTTTTAACTCGTAATGTTTCAAACTTGCTTTATGTGAATGTTTGCTTAGTATTAATTTGCTATGTTTTTGGTGTGTTTTGGTGGTTATGGCTGTTATCATTTGATATGGTTTGCAACATGCTTATGTGACGTGCTCTTGTAAGGTGTTGTGGTTTTCGAACTAACGTGAGTCAAGTCGAGGACTTGTGCTCGGAAGAATTGGTTGTTTATTCCTGTGCAGGTGTTGCTTGAGTTCAAGACATGGCTGGTGACGGGATCCTTGGACTAGTCTTAGGGAGGAGATGAGGTTCCAACAACCAAGTTCGGGAGGAGCTGTGGTTGAGTTGATCGGGAGGTCGCGCAACATGTTTGGATCAAGGGCAGTGCATATGAAGGTTGCGTGTACGTCGTTGGAAGGTGTTTGCACGTGTGCAAGGAGTGCATGAACGTGGCAACATTATTCCAAGGCGTGATGAAGAGAAGTGGACGTAAAGAATTGGTCGGAAAGGTCCAACCGGCTGGATTGCGTACTCAGGCTGAGGCTGAGTCGGATATGGCTCAAATATGGAAGATTTGAGTTGGTTATGATAGGATTTCGTGCTAGGCACGAAGTTGAGTTATTTTAGGAATGTTTAGGACGTTCCTAAGGTGTTTGGAAGTCTCAGGATTGCTTCTATCTGCGAATAGGAGAGTCCTGAGCAGTTATGGTAAGTTAGGATACGAGTCCAATTAGGAGTAGGAGTCCTAGATTTGATTGTTTAGCCTGAGGGCTGGCTATAAAAGCAAGGGAGGCCAGAGCTCTCGTGGGTAGAGAACTTTGGGCTGTTCCTCTTGTGTTTCTATTGAATAACGTTCATAGTTTCGAGGAGCTTTTGTGCCTTGTTCGTCCGACTTGTTTTTCGTCAAGTCTTTCTCGCCGAGTTTCTAGACAGACCGACATTGCTTCGGTGTTTCGTTCATAACTCGAGTTTTACAGATCCGATTGACGTGATTCTTTTTGGGTTGTCTTCACAACTCAATTATCTATCATCTGTGAAACTTTCACGAGCTTCGGATCTGTAGTTTTTGAGATACACGAGTTTCTTTGCAGCGTTGCAGATCTGTTTTATATCGGGTGGAACAGATTGATCTTCGTTTAATGTTTTGATCGTATCTCAAGTTTTACTTCGTGTTTTCAAGTGATTCTTGTCGCATTAGATCCGTGACTTGATTCTCTACCTCTCTACTTGATTTGTCACGGTTCAACACGTTTGAAAACACTTGCACACACGGTTTCTTTAACCGATTGATTTTTTGCTGAGGGGTTTTTGTTGTTTCCGCTGCGAAAAGTTTTAATCTACCATTCACCCCCTCTGGTAGCTTTTCACGTGCTCTTCGATCCTACACAGTGGTGCTTTGCGACCCATTGGCTGATCATGTTCACTGACGAGACGAGCTAGCACCGTCGGACCCGAGCTCCTCTTCCGCCTCCACCGTCGCCGACTAGGTTTCCGGCGATGTCGAGGTCCGAGAAGGTGCCCGGCGTGTGCGCCGCGCTCCAAGGATCACGTAGGAAGAAACCGCATAAAAAATTAGGCAGTAGCGGCTGAGAACGAACCGTGCCACCGTCGCTGGACGTCGCGCGTTCGGGTGCTGGCGGGAGGTAGACGAAGGCACTGTGCATGGGACCCACGTGCAGTGTTTTAAACATTTCCCGATTTTCAGTTTTAGTTCAAACTTCAAACCCACACAACTTTGGCTAGGAAGCTCCAAATCGAGTGAACCAATTTTTTTTGGATTCTGCTCTTTGAGTACTTTCCAGAAAGTCAAGTTTCACCCTATGAAAATCCTTATTTCTCAAGAATTAATTCTTCAAAATTTAAACTGTTAAGAATTTTAACTGGAGAATCCTTTGGAGGAAAATTCCCAAATTTTTCTTGGATGTTCAATAAAATATCCCTGAGCTACCATAAAAATTTCAGATCCAATTGAGCTCATTTGATCCACCTAATGGTGTGATTAATAAAACTGTTCCAGAGAAAATAGAAAATGTCCAGAAACATTTTCAGAATTTCTCTGAAATTGTTTAGGTCATATCTTTAGCTAGGAACCTTCAAATTAAGTGAAACCAACTCCGTTAGAACCCTCTGAAAATCTAGTTTTCAGAAAGTCATGGCTTGCTCCATGAAAATCCTTAGAACACCCTAGTAGCTCTAATTAAGGTCAAGTACATAATTATTTGTGGAGAGCTCAAATGAGCTTGGCTGCAAATAAAACTTGGCCAAGTATATGTTTAGGTTGTGTCCAAACTACATTAAAAGTTTCAGAGTCATTGGGTCTGTCTAGTAAGACTTATAGTCTTCACAAGTTAAATTCAATTCAAATGCATTTAAATTGACACATATACATGTTATCTCATGTAGTCGCTAAGGTTGAGGAGGAACCTGAAGTCTTAGAGTTCATAACTCTGGAAGAGCAGCTAGCCTATGACCAAGAGCAGCAAGGCAAGCTCCGGTTTGCATTAACCTTTTTACAAAGTTTAACTGTTTTGAGAACTTACTTTGAGCACTCAACATATTATTGCATTAGAGTCTTGTTTGAAACACAATTGCATAGCCAAGAAAACCATGGGTTGAGATTAGGTTTGAAAACCTCGTTAGCTACTGCAATGCTAAGACAGTGTAGGATTTGGTACAAGTCGAGTAGTTGGAACTACTCGCGAGGATAGGCTAGAGGCACTCGACTCGGGTAAAGATAGCAAATGAAATACATGGCAAGAAAAATGAGACCGAGCGGAGAGTAAGGGAAGCAGGACTTTGGGGCCTGGGTGCTATAGCTCCGCTTGTGTTGATTGAGGATCGAGCCGTGTGCGGGTCTGTTGAACAAGCTAGAACAGTACCGAAGACCTACCGTCTATATGGGAACCGGGAAACCGATGTAACTCGGGTAGCTGGGTATTGAGGCATTGCCTGTCGTTCAGAGGGTAGGTTGAGAGCTCGAGGTGTAAATCAGCTGGCGGCACTGTGGATGCGCGCGCAGAGACCTCTTGCTCGGGACGATAGGACTGGTTCAACATTTGGCTGACGGGTGAAAAGTGGTTGCGTACGACATCTGTGATGGTTGCTGTAGGCAACATCGGGTACGGGCGTACGTGACAGGTTATTCGGGTAACCCTTCAGGTGTAAATCGATTATAATCGCCGTCCCTCATGGTCAGTGAGTACCACTTGTTCACTGTACCGTGACGTAGAAAGAACAGGCTAGATTCATGTTAAAAGTTTACTGATTTGAAAGATATACTTTGCTTGTTAATGTCTTGTTGTAGTTTAGAGCTAATTAAAGTTCTTTTCAACTTTGGGCAAAGTACATGAGAGAAATGCGTTTCTTGTTTGATTGCGGCTCTCTCATGTGCCTTAGCGTAAGGTTCTCCACCACCTGCTGCTAAAACATTGAAAGTAAGGTTCAACTAATTAGGCGAGTCCTTTGCAACTTATTTTACCTCATGTACCCAAAAATTATTCATGTAGAAGTTTCATGTATAGGGGAGACGGGTCAGACTTGCTGAGCCATCATGCTCACTGCTTCTGTTTGAAGCTTTTGCAGGGGTTTATGAGGAAGGGACTCCCGTGGAGGAGACGGAACCCAGGAGGGGAACCCCGTCGAGTGGGAGTCGTGCACGCCGCTGTGTTAGTGTGTGTGCGTGCTAGCGGGGACACGTTCACGGGCTGAACATGAACCTGATGCATAGTCTACGCCCGTGAGTGTGGATTGGACTATTTTGTTGTAAAAATGTTCATAAACTGGTTTATGTAATAAAACTTTGCTTCTGCTTTGTTGATCCTGGCTCGACAAGGCCTTTGGGGCCGTGTCAGCGTGGTGTCAGAGCTCGCTTGAGGTTTAACGCACTGCAAAGGTCATCCTTTTCAAAAATTCGGTGAGGAATGAGTTAGTCATCCTTTTCATAAACATTTGGCTAACGGGTGAAAGGTAGTCGCGTACGGCGTCCGTGATGGTTGTTGTAGGCAACATCGAGTACGGGCATACGTGACGGGTTATTCGGGTAACCCTGCAGGTGTAAATCAATTATAATCGCCGTCCCTCGCGGTCAGTGAGTACCACTTGTTCACTGTACCGTGACGTAGAAAGAACAGGCTAGTTACATGTTAAAATTTTGCTGATTGAAAGATGGACTTTGCTTGTTAATGGTTTGTTGTAGTTTAGAGCTAACTAAAGTTCCTTTCAACTTTGGGCAAAGTACATGAGAGAAATGCGTTTCTTGTTTGATTGCGGCTCTCTCATGTACCTTAGCGTAAGGTTCTCCACAACCTGCTGCTAAAACTTGAAAGTAAGGTTCTACTAATTAGGCGAGTCCTTGCAAATGATTTTTACCTCATGTAACCCACCACCCCTCATTTAGAAGTTCCATGTTTAGGTGAGACGGGTCAGACTTACTGAGCCTTCGTGCTCACTGCTTGTGTTTGAAGCTTTTGCTGGGTTCTATGAGGAAGGGACTCCCGAAGAGGAGACGGAACCCCAGGAGGGGAACCCCGTCGAGTGGGAGTCGTGCACGCCGCAGAGTTAGTGTGCGTGTGTGCTAGCAAGGACACGTTCAAGGGCTGAACGTGCACTTGATGCTTAGTCTATGCCCGTGAGTGTAGACTGAACTTATTTTGATGTAAACATGTTCATAAACTTGTTTATGTAATAAAATTTCGCTTCCACTTTTACCTTTGATGTGTGTTATCCGGTGCTGTGCAACGCAGCACCCCTCAGCGCGATCCTGGCTCGACAAGGCCTTTGGGGCCGTGTCAGCGTGGTGTCAGAGCTCGCTTGAGGTTTAACGCACTACAAAGGTCATCCTTTTCAAAAATTCGGTGAGGAATGAGTTAGTAGCCCATATAAGGATGTTATTAGTGTATAGAAAATGGCATACTAACCTATTTGATTATGTCGGAAAATCCTGTTATGGAATTTTCGCATATTTGGCCAGAAGATCCTTCATAACCCTAGTGGTCTCCTGTAAAAAATTGAGCTTCATTGCAGTATATTTGCTAGGCTAAATTCTACTCCAAAATTTAGCCTTAATTTGGAATTTCCAATTTTAAACGAAACTTTTCAGCAATTTGCCCCAACTTCAAAATTCCATTTCTCCCTGTAGGTAGCTCTAAAAATTGTGAACAAATTTTTTTAGAACCAGGGAGACCTGCTCTAATTAGATCTTAGCCATATCAAAACTTCAGATTTGGGGTCAAAATTCAGAGAAGTCTTGTACTTGTGGGAATTTTGGATACCACAAGCTTCCATAAGAATTTCTCAAATTTTGCTCAAATCATCCTCAGAGAGTCTTATATCCACTGGAAAAATGTGAAAGCCAATTAAGACACCTTAATAGCAGTAGCTAGTAATATAAGTTTAAATTCTTATAATTCATCAGCACTTATACACATATTTTGTTGCATATCATATAGTGACCGAATTTGAGGACACTCCGGAGCCGTTGGAAGTCCTCCCACCAGAAGCTAACTTTCCGTATAACTCGCAACCAGGCAAGCCCCATTTTGCATTCAATTACCTTTTGCAAAGTTTTCATTTGTATCACTTATGTCTATGGTGAAATGCTTGCATTAAAGTTAAGGTGATTGAAACCCCACTTGCATGACTTTTAAATCCTATGGAGGGTTGGGTAGTTTACAACTCGATGAGTAGAGAATGCCATGCTAATGTTCTTAGGATCTCGGTAGAAGTCGAGTGGTTGGAATCTACTCGCGAGATAATATTTTATCACACGAGATGAAAATAAGTAGAGAATGGCTTAAGAATGTGAAACTGAGACCCAACAGGGGGATAGGATGCAGTGAGTGGAGGTCTCACGTGCGTAGCCCTGTTGGTGTCGGTTGAGGACCGAGCCGTGTGCGGTCCTGCTGGACAAGTTTGAATAGTACCGGATGCATACTAGCATATGGGTACCAGGATACCGATGTAATTGGTTAACCTGGGTGCCGAGGCTTACCCAACCATTTTATAGGAGTGGGTTGAGGGTAGCAAGGTGTAAATCTTCTGGTGGGCACAGACACACTCCACGCGGGACCTCCTGTCCGTTACGGATGGACCGGTTTGGCATTTGGGTTTCCTTTGAAAGGTTGCTGCATACAACAGAGTAGGAAGGTGTGAAGCACCACACTTCTGAAATGGGTGTATGTGATGTGTTATCTGGGTGTCTATTGATTGTAATCACAGTCCCTCACGGTTATTTCATAATCGAAAGAAGCCGGAAGAATATGATGCATTGCTCTATTAATGTCCTGAAACCATTTATGCTGTAGATGTAGAGCTCATTAAGTTTATTTTCCACTTTGTGCATAACCACATCGGAGGAAAGCGTTTCTTGTTTGATTGTGGACTTCCAATGTGAGGGCTGCCTAAGGCACATTAAACTGCGGCTATAAAACTGAAAGTAAGGATAACATGTAGGCGTGTCTTTATCGCAATGTCATTTCCTATATTGCTAATCCCCGCATGTAAAGTCTCATGCTTAGTAGTGTCGGTTAAGCCTTGCTGAGCCATCGTGCTCATGGTTGCAATATTTGAGCCGTTGCAGGTGAAGATTATAGGGAAGGGTCCGAGGACGAGGCAATGCCCCCGTAGGGGTACACGGCCGAGTTGGAGCCCTGCACACCACCCTGTTCTCCGGTTGTATGTTGCTAGTGTGTAGCATCCCTGAGCTGGACGGCTGCACTTTTTGCATAGCTAAGATGAGGGTGTACCTATGAATAATACTTTCGCTGTACATTACTTTTGTAGAAGACTTCCGCTGTGTTTTTATGTAAAATAAAAATTTGTATGTTGTTCTTAATCCTTTCTTGTGTGCTGTTGGGTGCCGCATCGTACGGCACCACCCTCTACGATCTCGGAGTGGGAGGACCACCGGGTGGCTCCCCACAGACGTGGTATCAAAACCTTATTGGGAATAGCACGCTCGAAAAGAGCCTATTTTGAAAATTTAGAAGTAGTCGAGTGAGGATTAGTCACCACGCCCACATAAGGTCTATTATAGTAGTAGCTACTAAGGTTGAAATGCTAACCTACTTGTTATTAATTTGTAACGACGCTCCGACGTCAGGTAAGAGGTAAGGTACGCCACTGCAGGTGGATCAATTGCGATAAGCTTGCCATACGAGCAATGGTATGGAATGGTTTACCGTGGCTTGACACGGTAGTGAATATGAGTCTCTGAACCTTCCCATGGTTATGAGAGCATATGGAAACGCTGATCCCCAGCGTGCTTTAGGCAAAAGTGAGAATACCCCATCGTGTGGTAATCAACACGATAGTATGCAATTCTTGAACGTTCAATGTTCAAAGGGCAATATGCAGCGCTCGCCATCGGCGTGCGTCAACGGTCATGAGGCAGTAGGTGGTATCTGTTGGGTTGATAAAATTCCCAACCGTGATGACCCGTTCATGATCTACTCGGGTTCCCGTCGTGCTTTGTGAAAACACGACCATGTACCTTGAGACGTGGCCTGACTCAAGGACAATCCATATGGAAATGATACGGACCGTATATTTTTACTATGATATGGACCTGCCTGAAATGTTAAATCTTTGTGTGCACCATTATTGTGTGATCTTCTGCAGGTACATTAACCACGTTAGAGCATGACGTTTAGAAACCGTTTTGTGAGCGACGTTCTTAGTTCCACCATTTGACACGTATATGCCAGAATACCGGCTTAGGATTTTCTTTGATGAGGAAACATAGTACCGAGATGAGTTATTAATTGCATAAAAATGATATTTTGAAAGAAAAGAGTCAATTTGGATTTTGGGATTCAATTTAGGGGTGTGTGATACCATTATGATTGGTTGAACCAATGGAGGTGTGTGATACTATTCTGGAAATATTTTGAAGTCTCTTCAACTTTTCTGTAGAACTCCAGAACAAAATCTCCCTCCAAATGGATGAAAATCTCAGATGAGTATGTACTGTCCAGAAACAAGGCAGACCAAAAATGTTCTCTGGAATTTTCTGTATTTCGACCATAACTTCTTGTAGAATTTTTTTTTAAAGATCAAGTAAGACACCGTTGGAAAGTGTAGGATATGTGCTACAACTTTGTAGTTCAGTGTTTTCCTAGATTGGGGGCAGAAATAGTTGGAATTTTGTGAACAAAACAGCCACTTACAAAGGAGGTGCTGTCAAAATTCCTGAGAAACACCTGTCAACTTGTAAAAATCATAACTCCTAAATTGGAAAAGCTTTGGAGGCAAGTAAATACAATATGGCTTCCTTCTTGAGTCTACTACAACTTAGTTGTTGAACTCCAGTCCAGGTTTGGCCTCCAAAGTGGTAAAAACAGTTGAATTATCCAGACTGGTCAGCTGGACCAGAAGCTGGACAGAGAAAATCATGTTTGAAGTTTTCAATTCAAAACACTTGGTTTCACATTTTGATATCCAGCGGCTGTTGTAAAACAGTAAGTTGGATTCGAAAATATTATGCATTCAACATATCACTTCGAGCGAGGACATGTTTGGGTCTTGTACAATAGCAAGGATTTACGCATGCTAACGCACTTAACATCCCGTGGCGACCCACGATGGTCGAAATGAACTTTTAATCCATAAAGTTCATTACTTTGGAACTCGATTGTGGTGACATGGTCCAGGGATGTATATATTGTATAATGTGTATACTTTATCCATATGTGTGAATGTTATGCGTATCATTTGTTCCATTCTCGCACTACTATTGTATAGACTGGATGAAGTAAACAAACATGTGCTGATCGTACACGCTCCACGCACGAGGAGGGAGGCCCAAGTCAGAGTCGTGGTGAGGAGTCTCCACCCCCGGAGCAAACCAAGACGCAGCAACAACCACCTCCTCCACCACCAGAACTTCCAAGAAATCTCGTGGAGGTTCTCGCCGCAGTACTCGGCTCGCGGGATGAGCAAACCGAGTTGTTGCGGATGCTGGTGCAGCAAAATGTGTCCCGTCAGGGAGGATGCCAAGACAATTGGCAATGCCAGCCCCAACATAGTTCATATTCAGACTTTCTAGTGACCCATCCACCGGTCTTTACGGAGGCCGAAGAGCCTTTGGAGGCGAAAAGCTTCATCTGCACTCTCGAGGCGAAGTTTGGTTCACTTCGGTGCACCGAACACCAGAAGGCGCTGTTTGCAGCGCAACAACTTCAAGGAGAAGGCGGTACATGGTGGGCGAACTATATCACCTCATTACCGGCTGGCCATGCCGTCACTTGGGCGGAGTTTCAGGAGTCATTCCGCGCCTATCATATACCTCCCGATGTAATGCAGAGGAAGCTTCAAGTGTTTCTGGGGCTGAAACAAGGCAAGAGGAGTCTCATGAGTACTCCAAAGCATTCAACCGGCTGGCGTAATATGCGCCAGAATATGTGGGGACGGAAGAACAGAAGCGAAACACATTTTTCAGGGGCCTGAATTCAAAAATGAAGGTCCATCTCGCCCAAAGCAACCGCAGCACATTGAATGACCTTGTCAATGCCGCGATTGTACAAGAAGATGCTCAGCGCGAGCGCGGTTCTGACAAGAGGAAACGCAGCACGCTGGCGAGCAGCAGTGGTGGGGCACCACAAAAGTACCGCGTGGTGTATCTCTCACCATCCGGTCAGAGATGGCAGCCACTGGCACGACCACCTCAGTTTTGCAGTCGTCAATTTAATGCGCCAAGCTTCCGACCGTCGTATCCACCACAGCAACAGTAGCAGCAAACGATGGTCCCGCACCCGACTCCTTTTCAACCGCGTGCACCGGGATTCCGTCCTAAATTCGGAGGGACCCCGACACCATACACGTGCTTCACGTGTGGCCGTGTCAGGCATATTGTCAAGGACTGCCCCGAGCAGCGACAGGGCAGGGGGCCAGCACCGTATCAGGGTGCAAATCAGCCCCGCAACCAGACCAAGAAACCAGCACCAAAACCCGGCAACGTCCACGACTTAGCCATCGAAGACATTTCAGAAGGCGAACCCGTCCTTACGGGTATGTTTCTTATTTAGATCATCCCGTAGTCATACTTTTTGACTCCAGTTCCACCCATAATTTCATAAGTCAATCATATGTTATTAAATATCAATTGCCTATCATTCCCACAAAAAGTTCATACTTGATTTGCTCTCCAGGTGGGAAAATAACAGCTGATAGGATGGTCTATAGAGCACCATTGCAATTGGGTGGGAATCTATATCCGACTTCTCTAATTATGTTAGAGAGTCAAAAACTCGATGTCATTTTATGAGTGTCATGGCTACATCGCCATGGTGCTGTTGTTGACATCGTTCCATGTGTGGTTCGTTTAAACTCTCCACTTCATGAACCACATAATCTCATTCTTGACCGTTCGGTTCAAGAAATCCCAGCCACATATAACACGGAAGCCACAAAACTTGAGGATATTCGTGTGGTCCATGAATACCCGCACGTATTTCTAGATGATCATCCGGGCATGCCACCTGAAAGGGATGTCGAGTTCAAAATCAAACATGTATCCGGGACAACACCGATATCACGGAGACCATACAAGATGGCTCCAAATGAGCTAGCTAAATTAGAAGAGCAGCTCAAGGATCTGATGAGTAAGGGTTTCATTCCACCAAGTTCCTCACAATGGCGATGCTCGGCGCTGTTTGTGAAGAAAAAGGATGAAACCTTGAGGTTGTGTGTGGACTACCAACCTCTCAACGCCATCACCATCAAAAATAAATATCCACTGCCCCGCATCGATATCTTATTCGATCAACTTGTGGGTGCGAGTGTATTTTCAAAGATGGATCTTCGCTCCGGATATCATCAAATAAATATCCGAGCGGAGGACATTCCAAAAGACGGCCTTCTCAATGAGATATGGGTTGTATGAATATCTCGTCATGCCTTTTTGTCTCACCAACGCCCCGGCACATTTCATGTACCTCATGAACTCAGTGTTCTTGCCGGAGTTAAACAAGTTTGTGGTGGTGTTTATCGCGACATCTTGGTTTATTCCAAGTCTGAAGAAGAACACACCGAACACTTGCATATCGTGCTTCAACAATTGCGATACCATAAGCTTTATGCCATGTTCAGCAAGTGCAAGTTTTGGATCAGCCAAGTACCATTTGTTGGTCATATTATTTCTGCAGAAGGCATTGCAGTTGATCCAAAAAAGATTGAGCAAGTGCTGAAATGGAAGTCCCCCACATCTGTCCATGAAGTCAGAAGTTTCCTCGGTTTAGCGGGATATTATCGGAGATTCATCCCGAGCTTCTCCAAGCTTGCTAAACCGATGACTGAATTGTTGAAGAAGGGGATTAAATATGTTTGGAGCTCAGCATGTAAAGGAGCTTTCCAAGCATTGGCGAAGCATCTTACAACAGCCCCGATGTTAGATCAACCGTATACGACGAAGGCCTTTGACGTATATTGTGATACGTCCGGTATCGGGCTTGGCTGTGTATTGATGCAAGGAGGAAGAGTGGTCACCTATGGCTCACGTCAACTTCGTATCCACGAGCATCATTATCTAACTCATGGTCTTGAGCTTGCTGTTGTGGTATTGGCGTTGAAAATGTGGAGGCACTATCTACTTGGGAACTTAGTGCATCTCTACACCGACCACAAAAGCTTGAAGTATATATTCACTCAAAAGGAGTTGAATATGCGGCAATGGAGATGGATGGAACTGATCAAAGATTATGAAATCGAGATTCACTACCATCCCGGCAAGGCAAACATGGTTGCCGATTCCTTAAGCCGCAAATCTCACGTCAACAATTTGTCCATCATTTCGCTTGAAGAGGAGGAGCCGAGTTTATACTTGGTTCCATATGGGGCATTATATAATCTTGCTCTCGTCCCTACCATACTAGAGGAGATTATGGAAGCTCAGAATAAAGACGTGGGAATGTCACACATTCAGAGAAGAATGAAGAATGGCGAAATGAAATGCTCCGAAGGGATGAACACGGTAACCTATGGTTCAAAGACCGTATAGTGGTACCCCGTGACATGAAGCTTCAGAAGAAAATCTTGGACGAAGCTCACTTGTCCAAGTATTCTATTCATCCAGGCAGCAATAAGATGTATCAAGATATGAAAACCAGGTTTTGGTGGACACGGATAAAAAGAGAAATCGCAAAGTACGTATCCGAATGCGATACATGTCGCCGAGTTAAAGCCAACCATATGCGTAAAGCCGGACAGCTGCAACCATTGAACATTCCGGCATGGAAGTGGGAGGATATCAACATGGACTTCATAGTTGGCTTACCTCTAACATCCCACAAGCATGATTCGATTTGGGTGATAGTCGATCGACTGACCAAGTCGGGTCATTTTATTCCCGTACCATACAAAGTACGTGGCCAAGCAATATGTGGAGTTGTATATTGCAAGAATCTTGTGTTTGCACGGTGTATCCGTACAATTATTTCAGATCGCGGTGCGCTGTTCGTCGTTCGGTTTTGGGAACAGCTGCACGCATCATTGGTGACCAACTGATCCAAAGCTCTGCAAATCAACCGCAGACGGATGGTCAATCTGAACGGGTGAATCAAGTGCTTGAAGACATGCTACGCGCTTGTGCCATCCACCACAGTAAAAAAACTGGGACGATCATTTACAGTTGGCAGAGTTTTCATATAACAATGGTTATCAAGCTAGCATTAAGATGGCGCCGTATGATGCTCTCTACGGCCAGAAATGCCGCACACCACTCGACTGGTGTGAGTCCGGCGAGCGAGTTATCTACGGCATTGAACTTCTGAATGAGGCCAAAGAACGAGTATGAGTAATACAAGCCAATCTTAAGGCTGCTCAATCTCGTCAGAAGAGCTATGCGGATAAAAGATGATGTCCTCTCCACTTCGACATCAGGGACCATGTTTATGTCCGGGTGTCTCCGATGAAAGGATTTCATCGTTTCGGAGTAAAAGGAAAGCTTGCTCCGTGATTCATCGGTCCATTCGCCGTCATTGAAAAATGCGGACCTGTGGCCTATCGCTTGGAGTTAACAGCGTCACTCGCGGAAATTCACAATGTATTCTACATCTCTCAGCTGAGGAAATGCCTCAAGCCCTCGGCTGAAATCCGCACCGAAGACATAGTAGTTCTCCAACCTGACTTCACATCCTCGGATTATCTGATCTGGATTATCGATGAAAAGACTCGCGCCACAAGAAACCGGACCTTACGATTTTACAAGGTCTTGTGGAGTAACCATACCGCTGAGGAAGCAACATGGGAAAGCGAGGACTATCTACAAGCAAATTATCCGGAACTGCTATCATCGTATACCCGTAAATTGTTCCCCACTTTGCTTTTCTTTTGGAATCTCGGGATGAGATTCTTTTTAAGGGGGGAGAGATGTAAAATCCCCAAAAGAGCTAGCAATAAATTCAGCACATTCACACTTAGGAAAAATGAGGGGAATTAAAACTTTTGAGTTATAATGGGGTAAGTTCAAAGTGATGATTCAAATCTCTCAAAAATTTCCAAACATGAGGAGCTAAACTGAAACTGTAGTTTTCCATAATTCAAGTATTAGACCTAAAAAATTTCAGTTTATTTGGAGGGGTTTTACTATTTGTTTGGAAATTAAAGAGAAAGCCCTCAAAGATGAATTCAAATTTCAGTTCAAATATAAATTCCCCCAAACTGTGAATTCGATTCCACAAATGTGTTCCCCACATTTGAATTAGCATCCATGCATAAATTCATATTATTTTGGTTTAGTTTTCTAGGGTTTTGAATCAATAAAAGGGAAGAAATTCAAATGTTGATTCAAATCAAAAAACCTAATTGTAATTCAAACTTCTCAACCGGAAATGAATTCAGGGGAGATCAAATTCAAACACAAGACTTTGGGACGAAGCAAAGTGTTTAATTTGGAGGAAAATATCAACAGCTGTCAGGTGGGATGGGGTCCACATGTCAGCTACCCTCAATTGCAAACCGATTCTGTTTCCTTCGGCCGTTCACCGAGCGCTCGCCAGCTCCCGGCTAGAACGCTCTCCTGATGGATTACCGGCGCCAGCTCCTCGTTGTTTGCTTGCCTTATCACGCCACCACAATGGAACCAAAGTCTTACTTCTTTTTTCTCGCTCGCTTGCAGCTCTCACTGTTCTCTCCCACGAAGAACAGTCACCGGCGCCGCTCTCTGTTTTTCCCTCGCACACAGCCGCCCGAGCTCGGGTGATCGAGCTCCAAGCAGCAAAAGGAAGCGCGAGGGCATGCTCTAGCATCCACCGGTCTCAAACCCAAGGTTCCTAGCTCCTGCTAAATGCAAATTAGGATTTTGCGCCGATGTTCCGAGGTGCCCCGGCGGAACTACGATTGGTTCACCGTGGACAGCACGCTACGGCCAGTCCCACCTCCACTTCCATACACAAGAAAGGTGTGTTGGCATCCGTAGATCGTGTATCCGAAAGCTTTGTTGCAAATGATCAAGGGGGATACTAGAATTTCCAAAAATACCAAACCCTATTTCATCCGCTGAGAGCTCGGTCGAATCCAAAATTCAGATTAAACGGACAACCAACGATCGAACTCGTTTGCAAGCAGCTTGTACACACCCTAGCGCCCCTCCTCGAAGAAGAAGCACGAAAACCATTGAGAATCGGCCAAGTTATCGTCGTTTTCCTCGCCCCCACCACAAGACCCCTCGGCTCACCGCCGAGAGTGGGTTTGCCAGCGGTTTTTGCTTCCAAGCTTCTTCATTTCGTGTTTCCCATGTTCCACTGGTGCTTTCAGAGCAAACCCTGGTCAAGTTTGTGCACCATAGCACGAGAACAACATCGCCGGAACCCTAAGCGCCGCTGTCAACGTCGCGGGATAGTTTCCGGCCATCTCCAACCCTAGCCAACCCCCTCAGAGTGTTTCCTGTGCGAACGTAGGCCCAGTGTGCCGCTGCGGGATAGCGCGGGTAACGGGAGGTTGATGAAGGGGGAGGGTCCCAACGGTCAGCCTCTGTTTCCTCCGCGGGGATCAGTTTGTGGCTGGGATTTTGTGCGGGTGCGTGGGTGGAACCCGTGGGCAGTGGTGTGGCCGCGAACTCAGTGGCCCATCTCAAATAGTGGGGCCCACAACCAGAGTTTAAACATTTCCTGAATTTCAGATTTAGGTCAAACTTTGAAACCCCATGACTTTTAGTAGGAATGTCCAAAATTTATAAAACAAATTTTTTTGGATTCCTCTCAGTCAGTACTTTTCATAAATGCAGAGAATTTGGTCTGAAGATCCCTGGATTTTCTCCAAAATTGATCAAAATTAAATCTTTGGGAATTAATTCCAAAAGATTTCTGTTATGGAATTTTCTCAAATTTGGCCAGAAGATCCTTCATAACTCTAGTGGTCTCCTGTAACATATTGAGCTTCATTGGTGTACATTTGCTAGGATAAATTCTACTCCAAAGTTCAGCCTTCATTTGGAATTTCCAATTTTAAACAGAAAATTTTCAGCAATTTGCTCCAACATCAAAATTCTATTTCTCCCTGTAGGTAGCACGAAAAATTGTGAAACAAATTTTGCTAGAACCAGGGAGACCTGCTCTAATTAGATATTCCACTGTTAGCCATGTCAAAACTTCAGATTTGGGGTCAAAATTCAGAGAATCCTTGTACTTGTGGGAATTTTGGATACCACAAACTTCCATAAGAATTTCTCAAATTTTGCTCAAATCATCCTCAGAGAGTCTAGTATCCACTAGAAAAATCCCAAAGCCAATTAAGACAACTTAATAGCAGTAGCTAGTAATAGAAGTTTAAATTCTTATAATTCATCAGCACTTATACACATATTTTGTTGCATATCATATAGTGACCGAAGTTGAGGACACTCCGGAGCCGTTGAAAGTCCTTCCACCAGAAGATAACTTTCCGTATAACTTGCAACCAGGCAAGCCCCGGTTTGCATTTAATTACCTTTTGCAAAGTTTTTATTTGTATCACTTATGTCTAGGGTGAAATGCTTGCATTAGAGTTAAGGTGATTGAAACCCCACTTGCATGACTTTTAAATCCTATGGAGGGTTGGGTAGTTTACAACTCGATGAGTAGAGAATGCCATGCTAATGTTCTTAGGATCTCGGTAGAAGTCGAGTGGTTGGAATCTACTCGCGAGAAAAGATTTTATCACACGAGATGAAAAGAAGTAGAGAATGGTTTAAGAATGTGAAACTGAGACCCGGCAGGGGGGATAGGATGGAGTGAGTGGAGGTCTCACTTTTGTAGCCCTGTTGGTATTGGTTGTGGACCGAGCCGTGTGCGGCCCTGCTGGATAAGTTTGAATAGTACCGGATGCATACTGGCATATGGGAACTAGGAAACTGATGTAATTGGTTAACCTGGGTGCCGTGGCTTACCCAACCGTTTTATAGGAGTGGGTTGAGAATAGCTAGGTGTGAATCTGCCGGTGGGCACAGACAAGCTCGACGCGGGGACCTCTTGCCCGCTACGGATGGACCGGTGTGAAGCATCACACTTCAGAAATGGGTGTATGTGATGTGTTATCTGGGTGTATATTGATTGCAATCACCGTCCCTCGCGGTTATTTGAGTACCGCTTGTTCACTGTACTGTGACGTAGTAATAATTGAAAGAAGCCAGAAGAATATGATGCATTGCTTTATTATTTTCTTGAAACCATGTATGCTGTAGATGTAGAGCTCATTAAGTTTATTTTCCACTTTGGGCATAACCACATCGGAGGAAAGCATTTCTTGTTTGATTGTGGACTTCCGATGTGAGGGCTTGCCTAAGGCACATTTGCGGCTATAAAACTGAAAGTAAGGATTAACATGTAGGTGTGTCTTTATCGTAATGTCATTTCCTATGTTACTAATCCCTGCATGTAGAGTCTCATGTTTAGGAGTGTCGGTTAAACCTTGCTGAGCCATCGTGTGAATGTAGCCTAGAGGGGGGGTGAATAGGCTCTTTGAATTTTTAGGCGGTTTACTGAAACACTTAGCAAACTGATTAATTCCAGGTGGGCCGGACTAGTCCAGTATGATCGTAATTGACAGATCAAAGTGAGACTTCTTCCTACTTCAGGTATTTGTGCAGTAGAAAATAAATGCTTATTTAAGTATAGTGAAGTAAGACACAATAACTCTCAATTTTAATACTAGGTGTGGATGTGAATCAAATGATGACTACCACCCTTAATTAGCAATTGAAGGACGATCAAGAAGACACAAGACTAGGTTTTATCCCGAGGTTCGATTCCACCCAGGAATCTACGTCCCCGTTGAGGAGTCCACCAACGACCGGGTCTTCACCAACCCTTCCCTTGTTGAATCGCCACAAAGGCCGATTCAATTTCACTATCCACACACAGGGGTAAACAATTGTACGTGTGGCGTTCTCACAATCTGAGAGCTCCCACAAGATTACAGAAAGTAATTCTTCCTCCCACACACAAAAACAAAGAGCAACAATCAGCTATTCTATGAGAGAAGACAAACCAAGAGCTCAATGTCGAGAAGAACGACTCTCTCCTTGATCCAATCTCTAATCCTCAAAGACTTAATCTTTTTGGGCTTAGAATGAGTAGAGAGAGGTACTTTTTGTGATCTTGGGGCGTGCGGCGGCGCTGGGAATCGAGAGTTCTGTTTGTGTGGCCGTGCACCTCTATTTATATAAGGTTTCCAAAAACCCTGGCAGCCGGACTAGTCCGCTCTATTCACCGGACTAGTCTGGTGTGCCGTGTACAATTTTTGTGTTGCATGCGGCACAGTGGAAACCCTAATTTAATGTGTTTACATAAAGTTGAATGGACTAGTCCGGTCTAAGAGCGGACTAGTCCGGTGCAATGTGAATGCCGGTTCTAGAGAGTTGAACAGACTAGTCTGGTTTCTGAGCGGACTAGTCCGGTGCAAGATGAATGCTGGTTCTCGAGAGTTGATCGGACTAGTCCGGTTTCTGAGCGGACTAGTCCGGTGCAAGGTGAATGTTGGTTCTAGAGAGTTGATCGGACTAGTCCGGTTTCTAAGCGGACTAGTACAGTGCAAGGTGAATGTTGGTTTCAGAGAGTTGATCGGACTAGTCCGGTTTCTGAGGGGACTAGTCCGGTGCAAGTGTTGTGAGGAAACAGAAAGTTGAATTTACTAGTCCGGTTTCTGAGCGGACTAGTCCGGTGCACCATGTTGTGAGTGATTGGGATATGTTTTAATCTATTACCCCTACGTAAGGATTTTGAGCTCTTGAGATGTGTCTCTCACACACATCCTATACAAGTATGTCTACATTAATCTTGGTTCATGAATCTGTTCTTTTCCTTTTTCTTCATCACTTGATTTTTCACCTTTTTGAGTGCACCACTTCTACCTTACAAGAGTTAATCTGCATTCATCTCAACAAGTTCATTAGGACCTCAATCATTTGTCATCAATCGTCCAAAACCCACAGGGGACTGCCTAGATGCACTTTCAATCTCCCCCTTTTTGGTCATTGATGATAACCAACTGAGATTACATAATTAATGATAAAATTCGATTTTCATAAAGTGTGCATATATGAGAATGACAAATGAGTAACAAGAATCTCTCACATATATGCAGCCTTTTTGGTGGGATGCCTAAAAGTGTGTGACGCAGAATGTGGCATGCCACAAGAAGATAAGATCATATCAAAAGTAAAGGTAGTCATCACATCGATATCGAATAGGCATCACACATCCATGAGACTTCAAAATAAAAATTACATGAAACTTCAAAATACATGTCCATGTCTATCACACATCCTTAATGTTTACAATAAGATAACTTAAGATAAATCTCAATCTCTCCCCTTTTGGCATCAAGCCACCAAAAAGGGAAAAATTGAGTGGAATCACTCATCGCTGCTCTCTCCCTCACTCTCGGTGCTATCTTCATCGTCATCTTCATCATCGTATTCATGACCATGCTGAGGAGGAGGAGCGGAGACACCTGCAAGTCCAAAAGACCTAAATTCTTGTTCGGTGAGTGGAGCCATTTCAGTGAAGTCTTCTTCAGAGTCCTCAAAGATCTGTGTTGATCCAACTGGCTCAATCTCTATCTTGTCACATATGGCTTTGATGTTGGCCTTCATATATCTTTGATGTCTTTTTCTGGCGAAACTCTCCTTGTGTTGCCTAACTTCAATTTTGCGACAACAGCCAAAGATAGACGAGAGCATTTTGAGCATACCACTGGAGGACTCTCTAGAGGGTGGAGGGATAAGAGTAGGTGTAGGCTCCGACGCCCTTGAAACTTCATGAGTAGAGGGCATAGTGTAGACTGTAGGCTTCTGGGGCTTGAGACTAGTGTGAGATACATCTTTGACAAACTCCAGTCCTGTCACCTTCTCAATCATATACATGACATAAGGTGCATAGCCACAGGACCTGTTTGGAGTGATGGAGAAATTCACAATGTCACTGTAGATGTACTCAAAGACATTTAAAGTCCTCTTCTTGCTTATCACTTTCATCAATGTCCTCAGAGTCCCTTGGGTTATCCCTGCATCACCATCCTTTGGATCTATGGTGTTTCTCAAGATCCTATTGAGCACGGCAAAGAATGGATTCAAGTACTTGGTAGTGGGGGGTACATATGGCATTCTTGTATCATACAAGAATTCCAACTCATTCTTTTCCAAGGGCTTCAGGTTGTGAATGACAAGCTCATTATCCAGTGTGTGTTCAAGATGAAGAATCTTTGCAAATTCCTCATAGGTGAAACTGTATCTAGATCCATGTGTCATCCAAATCATCTCATCCCCATCATCACGTGCAAAGTAGAGAGTAGAGTAGAACTGAGTGATTACCTCATTGTTCCAGTCATACTGAAAAGATAGGAGGTCCTTCAACCCATTTCTCTCTAATGCCTCTTGTACCTCATGATAGGCTTGGCATTTCTTGGACTGCAAGTAGTCAATGTTGAGCTACTGACTCTCAACCACAGGATTCTTCATCTTCATGTAGACATGCTCATAGTAGTCAGCATGGAAGTTGCTCTAGAATCTGGGGTCTGCACATTGCTTTGGCTGCCCTTGAATTTTTCTGAGGTTGTCCGCCAGTTCACTCCCCTTTCCAGTAAAGTCATCATTTGATGGCTGCCTGTTGCGGTGAATGGGGGCTTTCTTCTTCAAGGGACCAATAGAAGCACTAGAAAGTCCTTTGCCCTTCCGACACTTCTTCTGGGGGTCGCAGAGCTTCCAACAATGTCTTTGCTCTGTGCCGTCTTACCAACCACTCTCCTCCTTTTAGGAAGAGAGTCGTCGGGAGAAGACGGTTCGACAACGTTGTCATGTTTCTTCTTCATGGCTTTGCAGTGTGACGACATCGTGCCTGACAGAAAAATAAAGGATTTATTGACACGATGGATTGTAGATTATGTGAAGATAAGAAGTTAGATTTCAATTGACAGGTAAACAGACTTGTCCGTTTTCAGAGTGCGAACTTGTCCGGAATACCGGACTTGTCCGCACCAAAGACCGGACTAGTCCGGACCTGCTGAAGAACCCTAACTTCGTATTTTCAACAGATCTACCGCAAATTGGTGCAAAGTATGCAGGGATACACTAGGAATTCATCTAGAAAGGTAGTGTTTGCCCTAGGAATCAGGAAAATTGAGCTAAAGTATTGAAAAGATGAGAACTTGAGTTGAGAGGAATTTTACCGAAAAATGAGGATTTGAGTCAAAGCGTGAGGTCTGATCTGGATTAGTCAGTAGGAGAGGAGACCACGCGTCGAGGAGAAGCTTTCCCATGGAAAGGACTTCAACTTTGTTGGCTAAAGTCAAAAATCACGTTTGGGGGTTAGGGTTTGAGGAGTGAGACGCAAAGGAGTGTTTGTGAGGTGAAGAGGGCTGAGGTTGGCGCGTCTATAGACTCTTAAACTCGGACATACGGACCAGTCCGGTGGGAGGACCGGACAAGTCCGATATGCCAGATCTGTCCTGACTAGTCTAAGGGAGCGGACCAGTCCGGTGTTGACACCGGACTAGTCCGGGTCGACTGGACAAGTAAGAGTCGAAGTCAGGGAAATATTGGGAGTTTAATCTAATAGTGATCTAAGGACATAATTTTCACAAATATACTTGATGAACATACCCAACAAGCAATCAACAATCAGACAATGGTCATTATTCATCAAGATTCATTAATTTAAATAGTTTTCAAGAGAAAATTGAGATAAGGGGTAGTTTTTCGTGAAGTAAGTAAGAATTTGAGAATTCAAGCAGGTATGCAGTGTTTGAAGACACGTTCCGAGAGTCAAGTATATTTAGTTCATTCCTAAGCTCACAAAAACTTTTTCATCAAGTGGCTTGGTGAAGATATCAGCTAGTTGTTTCTCGGTTTTGACATGGGAAATGGCTATGTCTCCTTTGATTGAGTGGTCTCTCAAAAAATGATGCCGAATATCAAATGTGTTTGGTCCTAGAGTGCTCAATAGGGTTATGTGCAATCTTAATCGCACTCTCATTGTCACAAAGGAGCGGAATACGGTTCATATTGTAACCGTAGTCCCTTAGAGTTTGTTGCATCCAAAGGAGTTGTGCACAACAACTTCTGGCTGCAACAAACTCCGCTTTGGCTGTGGACAAGGCAATGGAGTTTTGCTTTTTGGAGGACCAGGAAACTAGGGACCTACACAAGAATTGGCAAGTTCCGGAGGTACTTCTTCTATCTACTTTGCATCCTGCATAATCTGCATCGGAGTATCCAATGAGATTAAGCTTTGAACCTTTAGGGTACCGAAGGTCTAGGTTGGGTGTATGGACTAAATATCGCAAGATTCTCTTTACGGCTGTCAAATGACGTTCCTTAGGATTGGCTTGAAATCTTGCACACATATAAACACTCAACATGATATCAGGCCTAGATGCACAAAGATAAAGTAGAGATCCAATCATGGAATGGTATATATGATACACATGCTCCCACGATGGTGTATATATCTAACCGTCGTGAGAGCATATAATTATCACTCAATTTTATAATAATTCTCAACTAAATAATGAAATGAAGAAAATAAATAACAATTAAACTAACAAAATAATAAATTATCTAATTTGACAACTACTTATCACCTAAAATAAAAACTAACTAATAAAGTAAAAGACAATTTACGATGCAATTAAACACTCATACAAGCAATTTACATAAATTAAAGACAACTAAATTTATAATGCAATTAAACACTAATACAAGCAATTTACATAAATTAAATACAACTAAACTTACAATGTAATTAACACTAATATAACCAATTTACATAAATTAAAGACAACTAAATTTACAATGCAATTAAACACAAATACAAGCAATTTGCATAAATGAAACACCAAAAACACACAATTACTTGAGTCCGAAGGCGGCGCGACGCACGAGAAGATGGGGGCGGCGCGAGGGAGGCCGGGGGCGGCGCGGGGGAGGCTGGGGGTGGTGCCAAGGAGCTCAGGAGAGGCCCGGGGAGCTCGGGGGCGGCTTCGGGCGCGAGGGACACGGCTGCCGGGGCCGGGGCCGGCCTGTGGTGAGGTGGCGGCGTGCGACGGGGGCGGCGAGGGTGGCGCCAGGGAGCTCCAGAGAGGCCGGGGGAGCTCGGGGGCGGTGGAGGTCGGGGCCGGCCTGCGGTGGGGCGGCGGGAGAGCAGTGGGGGCGGCAAGGCGGTGCACGGGCGGTGGTATGGCGGTAGCGCGGCGGCGGTGGGTGGAGTAAGGGCGGCGGCGAGCGGTCGTCCAGAGAGGAGAGCGGGCGCGAGCGGGCCGCGAGGCGGTCCGCTCACGAACAGATATAAGGGGCTTTTTCACGACCGCCCATTGCCCTGGCCATTGTAAATAAGGTTGTTTACGACGGCCTAGCAAGGGCCGTCATAAATAAGCTGTTATTTACGACGTCCTAGGTTGGGCCGTCGTAAATAACCTTTTATTTACGACAGCCAGCCTTGGCCGTCGTAAATAATCTTATTTACGATGGTCAGCCCTAGAATCGTTGTAAATAAAGTTGGCCGTCATAAATGACCGTATTTCTAGTAGTGAAAAAGGAGAGGAACATAGCCAACCTTTTTAGCGGCACGTATGTGTGGGAAAGTCTTGATGGCGTCAGGCCATGTTGAGGCGCTGGGGGGCATTCCAAATGGAGACAACTAAGAAGAATTCCCTCGATGCAGTGGGCGGTGTAGGGAAAACTAGTTGACTTGCGTCGAGGAGGTGAGGTATAAGCTCACGTGTGGCTCGGTGGCCTCTGCCGGGGCTGCTATGCAGCAAAGGAGCCGGACGACGAAGAAGTCCGTGGTGTTTGACAGTGGCAAGAAAAAACGAGCATGGTTGACTCTGTAACCAGAGAAGAAGCTAAATATCCTAGTGGAGAAAAATGGAAATACAGCCGCTATGACGAACAACTGGATAAACCAAAAGGAGTACGTAGAGGGTGACGAAGCAGAGCTGCAGCAGCAGAGCACTTGACGAAGTAGAGCCGCAGCAGCTTGCCGGCGGCAAGGACGCAACACCAACGAGCACGAACAGAGAAGGTGTGAGATGCAGGGTGTTTTTAGTTGCGGGAACAGGGCAACGTGATTTGTATTGATCACTGAAATATATAATTAACAAGCCTAACAGACTCAGCAGCTAACAGATCCCTACACTGGCGCCAGTCTGCAGGACCGTTCAGTTCCAAAGACACGCTCTGCATGTGATCATGCACTGAGCTCACTGTTATTTAGACTGAATAAATAGAACACAGGTATTTATCTAACAGAGGGGGTGCAGGCGCACCTTTTCTCTGTTGGAAGCGCTGTGAGGAGGTGATCAGTCTACCAGAGTGACGGGAAGATTGAGACGACAGTGCTGCTCTGTTTCTGCAGGAGAGAAAACAGCAGAGAGAGAGATATACAGAGAGAAGCAAAGTTTTCTCCACTTTTTTAGATCTATATGACAGCAATGGTTGGAAGATATATAAGGGGAAGGAAAAACCTATGTGTCAAGCTGCTTGCTTGTCTGCCCAATGTGCTGGCCCCTGGGAGAGAAGAACGGAATCTGTTTTGCTTAAACCCAGGCTGACAGGTGGGATCCACAGTTCCCCCTCCTTATCTATAGGAGCAAGAGCTGGCGACCTGCATACTTGGTGCTGGCGTCCTAGGAGGAAAGAACAGAATTGGTTTTGCTTTGCTTAAGTACAGGCTGGCAGGTGGGATCCACTCCCCCTCCCTTATCTTCAACCTTCTAAATAAAATAGCAAATCTGATCCATAAGTGCTGGAAATTTATAGGTAGACTTAATGGAATATTCGGAACCCAAAGATGCACTCAGATTTAGAAATTGACCAAGTTGAATTTGGAACTTAAGTTTGAATTTGAATTTATTCTTTAATTATAATAGAAAATTAGCTCCAAACTTTGTGAAATTTGGTAGCCTGCCTAGTTAAGAGATGAGGAGTTCAAATGTGAGATTAGATTGTGATTTTTAATATGCTATGCTTGAATTTCAGATTTAACTTGATCTCACACCCATTTAATTGAAATTTTTTAGTTCCACCTATTTTGAACTGCCGTAAACTTGTTGAATTTTTGCGGGATTTCACACGATCCCGACAACCATAAAAGACATCGCTGCTTTGACATTGCAACCCGAAAACTGATGACCTCTAGACATGTCCTCTTCGACGAACATCAGTTTTCCTTCACAGCTGTTCCTTTAACTGCCAAAACATCAAACACCAAGCATTCAAGTCATGACCACATACCTCTTGATCACGATTTGCCGCCTTTCCGACACACAGTACCACACGTTGCCCCTCCCCAGTTCCATGTGTTGATCCACTACCACAAGATCAACTCCATTCACCAAGAATCTTACCCAGCCCACAATGTCAACACATACTACCCACTCCTCGTTTCATTGCATCAGCTCCACCCCAGCTGGACCATAATTACCACACACCAAGCATATCATTAACAGAGAACTCACCATTCATCTCCAACACAATCACTGCCTGCCTCCAAGCACCCACGACCACCTCCATCTCCACATAAATTGATAACCAGATCCAAGGCTGGCATTTTTTGTCTGAACCCCAAATACGCCATGGCCGTGACTGATTCATCTCCACCGTTACCCAATCCAAAATCAACTTGTTCTGCTCTCAAAGAGAGTGCTGGTTTCAAGGCATGCATCAGGAGTTCAACGCCCTCATGGCAAGCAAGACCTGGGCCCTAGTGCCCAAGCCTCCCAACACTAACATCGTCGTTACTGGAAAATGGGTGTTCAAATATAAAATTTGATCTGATGGCACATTTGAGGAATACAAAGCACGGTGGGTGGTTCGTGGGTTGTCAATCGGCCAACGTCAACTTCGGTGAAACCTTTGCACTGCTGTTCAAAGTTGCTACCATACGGACAGTGCTCACCATTGCAGCAAGTTGTAGGTGGCCCGTAAGTCAATTGGATGTATCCAACACGTTCCTTCACAGCCATCTTCAAGAAAAAGTCTACTGCACACAAACTACTGGCTTCATTGACAAATCCAATGCCACATGCAGTATATATGTCTGCTCAGCAAATCCTTCTATGGCCTTAAACAAGTGCCACGTTCTTGGTTCCAAAGATTTGCCACATTTGCTGTCCAAATTAGCTTCAAGCCTTCTCGATCAGATTCATCTCTATTTGTTTATCACAAAGGAGGTGACACAGCTTATCCTCTTCTCTATGTTGATGATACAATCCTTACAGTCTCCTAAACACATCTTCCCGGTGCTACAA
Organism: Neostapfia colusana; assembly: GCA_030760725.1. Lineage (NCBI taxonomy): Eukaryota > Viridiplantae > Streptophyta > Magnoliopsida > Poales > Poaceae > Neostapfia > Neostapfia colusana. The sequence continues at coordinate 55,115,931 of JASWHV010000017.1, forward strand.
TCAATTCATAGCAATCTTAATTTGCCATAAAAATATGTGTGGTTTCAAGTATTTTCTAAGTGTTGATATACGCCATTTATCCTCTGCCTTTTTCCTCTCTCAGGCAAACTATGCAGACATATCTTACGCCATCCAGCAAGCATGTTTACACATGCACGATCCATGCGATTGCCATATTGCTATATTGAAAAGGATTATTTGCTACAATGGCAGTACAACATCCTTTGGCCTCCATCTTTCTGCTTCTTCATCCACGAGGACTGCAGCCTACACAGATGCTGATTGGCCTGGTTGCCTGGATGCAAGGCGCTAAACTTCTAGCTACTGTCACTACAGGAATCACGACCATTTACGACGGCCAACTTAACGCTAAACTTCTAGCTACTGTCACTACAGGAATCACGACCATTTACGACGGCCAACTTAATTTTACGAGGGTACTAGGGTTGGCCGTTGTAAATTAAGTTAATTATGACGGCCAAGTCTGCCATCATAAATAAAACCGGTTTGACCTAGGATTATTTTCGACGGTTTGACCTGGGCCGTCGAAATAACATCTTATTTACGACGGCCAAGGCTTAGCCATCGTAATTAACTTAATTTACGACGGCCGTACCACAGGCCTCGTAAATTAGTGTTATATACCTGTGAGCCCGGGTCGGCGCGGGCGTGACCCGAGCCGCGGCCCGTCGCCGCCCCCAGCCGGCGCTGCTGCCCGCCGTCACCCCCGGCCACTGCCGCCACCGGCCCCCCTCACCTTTGCCGCCGCCCCGCCCCGGGCACCGCCGCCTAGCCCGGCCGCTGCACGCCACCCCCACCGCCGGAGCCGCCTCCCCCGAGGTCCTCGGGCCACCCCCGAGCTCCACCGGCCTCCCCGGAGCTCCCGGTGCCACCCCCGCGTCGCCCCGGCCTCCCGACGACCCCTCCGGCCTCCCCCGGCTTCCCGTGCGTCGCGTCGCCTCCGGACTCAAGGAAATGTGTTTTTTTGTTTAATTTTATGAAAATAGTTGGTATGAAGAGTTGAATTGAATTGAATTTAGTTGTTTTAGTTTATGTAAATTGCTTTTATTAGTGTATAATTGTATTATTAATTTTATGCAAATTGTTTGTATGAAGTGTTGAATTGAATTGAATTTAGTTGTTTTAGTTTATGTAAATTGCTTTTTTAGTGTATAATTGCATTATTAATTTAGTTGTTTTAATTTATGAAAATTGATTTTACTGTTTAAACATGTTTACACTAGCGATTAAACGTGTTTACACTAGTCGCTGCCTAGGCGTCCAAGGCGGGTTGACTCGCCCTGGTCGGGCCGCCGCCGCCGCAGCCCTGCACCGCCTCTGCCACAGCCTAGCGCCGCCGCCACGATCTGTAAAGTGGACCATTGGATCAAACCGGACCAACTCTCAGGCCCAACCGGCCCACCTCCAACGCCGCCCTACCCCCCTTCCTCTCTCCTCAGTACTGCCTCAACCTAACCTCAATTCCGTTGCCGCCTCCTCCTCTACTCGCCGCCCTGACCACGGGTCATCGTAAATAAGGGTTATATACCCGCGGGCCTGGCCGGACCAACTCTCAGTCCCAACCTGGCCCACCTCCAACGCCGCCCTACCGTTGCGGAAGGCAAACGCTCTTTGGAACAAGGACACGGAGGCGAACGGTACCAATATAGCATGTGAACAGTGCCATTTCTTAATCCTCCTCCCTCTCTCTATTTATTTCCTATCTCTCTCTCTCATTGGAACACATGAAAAACGTCTTAACGTAACCTATGTGTCATCCGTTTTGAACCTACACGTGACACGCGTAGGTTTGAAATTGTCCCTTTTTTGGATAGCCTCGGAGTGACTGAGAGAGCTTGCTTATGACGAGACGCGGGAGGTCTAGATCCGGATGAAGTTTCAGTTGTATATTCCTGATGTTCTCCGCTACACCATTTTGGGCATGCAATTAGAGAACTGCGGGGTTATGCTGCCGAAATTTTATCGGGATCCGGACCCCACGTCTCGTTTTAAGCAAGCTCTCTCAGTCACTCTTGGGTTGGTTTATGACACACCGTTCCTAATAGAGATGTAGACGCGTGATATCTAACGCTGAATTTGGTTTGTAGGCTCAAATATTTGTGAAGACCGTACTTGGATGTATACTGGTTGGAAAAAAGAATGGAAATCACTCAGATGAGTGGATGACCAAGACTATAGCTTTTATGGATCGTTCTTTTCCGTTAGCCAAGATAAATAATGTGCGGTGTCCATGTAGCAGATGCCAGAATATAAGGTTTTTGGACAAGACAACACTTTCACTGGACTTGTGCCGATACGGTTTTGTGCCACATTATGAGGTGTGGGTCTTCCACGGCGAATTAGCGCCTAAACCCATAGAAGAAGAGGAAGAGGATGCTTATAACATGGGAGTTGATAGGATGGACGAGATGTTTGAATCTTTACAACCAGAATTTAACGAAGACTCTCCTACACTGGAGGTTGAAGCATTCTTCAATCTTCTCAAAGCCTCATAATAACCGCTACATGAGCACAAAAAAGTGACACTCCTTTCTTTCTTGACACGACTTATGGCAATTAAGTCCAAGTATTTTTTCTAAAATAATTGCTACAACGATCTTGTCAAATCGATCAGCGATATTCTTCCAGAGCCTCATAAAGTTCCTAAAGACATGTACTAGTCAAAGAAAATACTTTCTGGTTTTGGTATGAAATATGAGAAGATTGATGTATGCCCAGACAACTGCATGCTTTTCTAGAAAGAGCATGGCAAAGAGAACAAGTGCTTACAGTGTGGTAAATCGAGGTTTGTCAAAGTTGTTAACGATGATGGTGACAAGGTGATGACAGAAGTCGCACATAAGCAACTTCATTACTTCCCCGTCACACCTCGGTTGAAACAATTGTTTCTCTCTAAAAGTACTGCCAGACATATGAGGTGGCACAAAGAAGGTGTGTGTGACAACGATCGAGTAATGGTGCACTCGTCTGATGGTGATGCATGGAAGGCGCTAGACAGCTTCGATGCAGACTTTGCTAGTGATGTGAGGAATGTTCGCATCGGTTGAGCGACAGATGGCTTCTCACCTTTCAGTACAAATGGCGCACCTTACTCATGTTGGCCGGTTTTTGCTATTTCGTACAACCTACCACCTACTCTTTGTATGAAATATGAGTTCATGTTCCTTTGTCTCATTCTATCTGGACCCAATCATCCTGGTCCACGCCTGAACGTGATGTTGCAATCCCTAATCAAAGAGTTGGAACAGTTGTGGATTGGAGTTGGAGCGTACGACTGTTACAAAAAGAAGAAATTCAACCTTCGAGTTGCGTACCTGTTTCCGTCCATGGTTTCCCGGCATACGACATGTTTGCTGGCGGAGTGCCCACGGACGTTTGACATGTTCGATATGTGCTTCATACACAGATTGTTTTCATCTTACTTATAGTGGCAAGATCTGCTACTTGGATTGTCATAGACGTTGGTTGCCCCAGAATCACGTGTTTAGACAACATAAGAATGCGTTCGAAAAGAACACTATTGTCACGAAGAGACCGCCGAAGCATTTAAGTGGGTCAGAAATTGCTAATATGTAGAAACTTGTGTTAGATAAAGAACGTACGGGATTTTTTATAGGTTATGAAGAGGTACATAATTGGACTCACAGATGTGGACTATGGGACCTACAGTATGTCAAATCATTGATTTTAATGCACAATATTGATGTCATGCAACAGGAGTATAACATGAGCGAATGCATCATAAGCACGTGCCTGGATATGCCTGGCAAAACAAAAGAAAATATAAAGGCTCAGAGCATTGTAATCGTTGAACTCTTGAGCTCTCTGAAAGTTGTGGCAAGCCACATGCTCCACTACTGTCTTAAACCTAACCAAAAGAAAGAAGTTCTGAAATGGTTGAAAGGGTTAAAATTTCCCGATGGCTACGCTGCCAGCTTGAGATGAGTCGTTAATGTCAGAACGGGAAAACTAACTGGGTTAAAGAGTCATGATTATCACATAATCATAGAAAGACTCCTACCCATTATATTTTGGGGCTACCTTGATGATGCACTTTGAAAAGTGTTAGCCAAACTTAGCTATTTTTATAGACACCTATGTGCTAAAGAAATCATGATACACATGATGGAGAAGTTGGAAAATGAGATACTAGTTCTTTTATGTAAGATGGAAAAATATTTTCTCTAGGATTTTTCAATCCAATGCAACATCTCCTTATTCATCTGCTGTATGAAGCTAAAGTGGGCGGCCCTGTGCAATAATGGTAGATGTATCACATTGAAAGAGCTCTAAGATATCTTAAACCAATGGTTGGCAATAGGGCTAGAGTGGTGCATCGCTGAAGCATTTACTCTTAAGGAGTTAGGATACTTTTCAAGTGTTTACTTTGCAGAGAAAAACAATGTCAATGCTTTTATGATGCGGTACAATGTGGACGAAGATCCTTCTTGTAGTGACCTATCTATTTTTGCGACGAGGGGCACCCCTGTCGGTAGTAGCGCGAGCTACAATTGTACCGCAGAAGAAAGGAAGGCTGCTTTGCTGTATATGTATGCTAATATAAATGGGATGGACAAATATTTCGAGTAAGTATTTGTTGTACTTCTATGCTACGTAGCATTCTTTACTATACCTTAATGCTAATATTCATGTTTTCCAGACAGCATGTTTCATAAGCAAAATTGAACACTTAGACATCAACCGACAAGCAAGCAGGTAGAAACGATGCGACGAGATGGAATTAATGGAGGGCCTAATTTTCTATCTTGGTTCCAAGATCAAGTAACATTTTCTTGTCACTTATTTATCCTGAATTATATAGTACTATATAAAAAATATTCTTATAAGTTCATATCATAGACAGTGTGTAAAAGATGCTGACGTCCATCAAGACTTGCGACAACTATCTTACGGAATATTCAAAGTTAGAATGTACGGTCGGTACGACGTCAACAGATTCTGGTTCCGTTCGACTCAATTTGAAGCTCTTTGTCCTCTTGCGACAATAACTAATACCAGAGTTGTGATGAGAGCAATCGATGTTGAAGGACGGGAAACAAATTACTATGGGATCATTAACCAAATCCTAGAATTCAACCTTGCCGGCAATAAGAAACTTAAAGTAGTTTTCTTTGATTGTGACAGGTTTGATAACCACATTGGAACCCGTGAAAACCAATTTGGTATGGTTGAAGTGAAACACAACGAAAGGCTACGAGGGTACGACTCTTTTGTCCTTGCAAACCAAGTTGAGCAATTATATTATCTACCTTATCCATGTCAGAAGATGAGTGCTTGGTGGGTCGTACACAAGGTCAATCCTCGTGAACGGTTATTTACCCTAAGTGATGTTGGGTACCATGATACTATGACGTCTGTTGGTGAGTTCAATAATGTTTACCAAGAAGAAGATCTCCCACAGTCATTGTCTTTGAGCCTGGTCAAGAGCTAGATGATTTAGTTGGAGATGACGATGATGTACAGACTCGCGTGAAGCGCTAACAAAAACCAGTCACTAAAAAGAATTCGATGGTCTTGTTTAAGGAGTAGAGTAAATGAGAGAGATTCTGATGACTTTTATAATTAATACAAGTAATGCTTTCTTCATTTAATATTCATGTTGTATATTTTATAATAATTATACTTATCAAAGCATCATTGCAATAGGATGTCGTCAGACAAGGGTATGGGGATAAAGAGGACCTTGAAGAGATTTCTCAGTAGTGTGAGCATGATGACTCGCATACGAGACGTGGCGGACACCCTTTTTCAGGGTAGTAGCTCTGGAGAGAGTAGACTGTCTCAGTTGTTGAGACATGTGCCCTCAAAGCTGTGAGGCAGATCTGTTTCCTTTCAGCGGACCGAGGTAATTTCACTTAACAATCTTATTCTGTTACATTATTAGTTAATCTATTTATATTTCTTAAAACTATTATAATATTGCAGAATGACTCATAGTCAGGGTCAGAGGACGAGGCTCCTCCTGCGCCACAATCGGCTGACCACCCTTCCGGGTCGGTGGATTACCCTTCCGGGTCGTCCGAGGACACAGAGGTTTAGAGAAAGCGACAGACGAGGAGGAGCAATTACGTGGCTCCTCCTCGAGTTCCTAGAGAATAAGCAACGTTGCCGGCTATTCGCCCTGTTGGCGATAGGTAAGAAGCCCTTACATTGTACCTTTAGAAAATTATGTAGTGCTAAAACTCTTTGATGCATAATTGTTCTTGCAACGGATGGGAGTACATTACCTTCAAGGATAGAGGACGTTAGAGACAGGTCAACGCTATCTGAGGAAATCTCGTGCGTTTGCACTACCCTGGTGAGTTCTCTGGCAGCGGACGAGCATATCCCTGCCAAGTCATGGGATGATTACGCTCGTGCTACTGACCTGATGTACGGGACTGCTCATGGTGCAGTGTGGGCCAACTTCTGGCTTAGTATTTTAATGCATGTTTTAAATTTAGTTCTTCAATAGTTACAATGTTTAACACTTAGGTTTCTGTCTTCTTGTAGAGACGGTACCGTTTGGAAGATCCAGCGGATGCTGACCGCGCGAGAGCTGTCTTCAACAAGAACGCCAGAAAGCTTGTTGCGCAGGCAATCTCCTATGCTCGTATTCAAGCAACAAATGGTTACTTGGAAGGACATCAAGGGCAGGTGCTTGCGGTGTTCGGAAACGGCTCCGACACATACTTGACAGAGGAGTAGTATGCCGAGTTAAACTAGTAGTGTTTTACTTAGGAATCTTATTTTGTAATATCAATGTTATTTCAATCAGTTACTAAATGCATGCAGGTGGAGATTTCTTGGTTGGAGGACTGTCTGGAGGCTTACCGTGCCCTCTGTCGCCGTGGTTTAGCGAGGACTTTGTCGCCAAGTCCAAGAGGGCCCGACAGTGCACAGGCTCTACCGGAGGCCATACATATGGTCCGGGTGGCATTCTACGTCTTGCTAGACAAATGGTAAGTAAAATACGTTCAAAACTTTTTTTATAGTATATTTATGCTACTAACTCGTATTTACAGGAAAACTAACTCGGTGAACGACCGAGCGATGTTCAGGTGTATAAAAGAGGTCACAGGACAAGTGACCCTTCACAGCCCCGACCAGTCGTGCACTCCGGTTGCCACGGCAAGAATGGTGAGTCTTCGAAATAAGATGTTGTTTTACCTGTAACTAATGTTGCTACTGACGCGTTATTATGTATTGCTTGTATTTGTAGGAGAAGTATGGGGAGGAGGCGGTGAAGATTCACGACCAAGATTATGATTGGCAGAACGCAACAATCGATGCAAACACCGTGTATGCGAGTGGTGGCGGTAAAACCCATGAACGGTGAGATGCTAATTGTTTATTTTTTTTGTTAATTTGACTTATATTATCTAACTCTTAATCTTTTTTGTATAGTTTTATTATTTTTGATGGAGTGTTTGACTCGAGGGAGGCAAGGCCTTCGAGGGGATTCTCCTCGCAGTCTTCGTCCACTGGACCCAGCCGGCGGATGTCAGCGAGGGAGCTAAAGCTTCTAAGTGTCCAGAGGAGCTACACCGGACACAGGAGAAGCTCCACGAGCAAGCAACCTTATTGAAGGCCACTCAAGACTCTCAAGCCACCTACAATGTACAAATACAAGCGGTGATACAGGTAATAGATTAAAATATAAATCAATTATATAATTTTATTACTATTCATATTCTAATGTTTTTATATCAAAGGCTTTAGCACAGCAGCACAGACAACGAATTACCATTCCCACATGGCCGCCGATGCCGGAGCCACTGGTGCCTTTTTCTGCAGCACAAGTAAGCACTATTTCTTTAAAATATCGTACATTAGATTACTATAGCAAACTAGGATAAATTTAGTCAACTATAGCAAAACTTAGCCAAATATAACTATAATTGTCCAAACTTAGCCAAATAAAGCTATAATTGCTCAAACATAAAAAACTTAGCTGTAAATTCTCAAACATAGCCGAACTTAGTCAAACTTAGCTATATTTTCTCAAACATAGCCATAATTGTTCTTACATCTTACAGGGATCGGCAGCGGAGGTTCAGACTTCATCGCCTGTGCTACTAGGACTTGGAACTCCACGCGAGGACCATACTCCGGGCTCCGGAGGTAGCCGACGTGGGAGTGTGTAGTGTCGTGGGTTATGTTTGATAGTATTGTATTATGAACTGCCTCTGCATTTGATATATATATATATATATATTTGTGTCTGCTTATGAGCTGACCATCATGCCAGACTAATATTTTTTATTTTTTTTAAATTACATACCTTATTTACAACGGCCTGCAGTAGGTCATCGTAAATAAGACTCTGTTGTTTACGACGGTCAGCTGCAGGCCGTTGTAAACAACCTTCCAGAGGGTGCCAGCTCGCACCCTCTCAATTAATTATGACGGCCATCGTAAATAATCTTATTTATGACCAAAAATTTTTAACGATCTGTTATCGTCGTAAATAAGTAAAAACCGTTGTAAATAGGTTGATTACGACAGTTTTGGCCGTCCTAAATGTGGAACAATGCTGTAGTGTGTGTCTTCGTCAGCAACTCGTTATTCTTCTCGTCAAGCAAGCAACAGGCTACTGTATCACGATCAATCGCAGAAGCCAGAGTATCACGCTGTGGCAACTGCGGCGACAGAATTTATTTGGCTATGACAGCTACTTTGTGAGCTACATTGTCCCATGGACAAGGCTATGATGATCGTGTACCGTGACAACATATCAATGGTCTATATGTCCCGCAATCTGTTACATCATCACTGCAGGAAACATGCATGCTGAGATTGGAATACACTTCGTTCGTTAACAGGACGCCATTTGTGCTCTTCGTGTGCATCATATCCCTAAGTCGCAGATGTCCTGACAAAAGGCTTACCGTCGTCACTGTTTTATGATTTCAGAATCAGTCTCTGCATCGGTTGCAGCCCCGCTGAGACTGGGAGGGTTAGCGCTCCATTCAGCAATAGCACTCAACAGCACTCATCCATGACACTCTTCCTTCACCCACAACTCACACTCAACGCACGCGCACTTCGCTGCCTCTTACGCTCGCACATCACATGTACTCCGACAGCTTTAGGATCGTCAGTTATGGTCCCTGCTTTGTGTACTCCTGAAACCTTGAATGAATACAATCACTCTTGTGTTGCTCATTCTTCGTCACGGAACAATTGTGCTTTTCTGCGCCCATGGTCGCGATTCTTGCTCTATTTTTCCCACCTTTTCTGCCATTGGACCCGCTTTTCTCACTGGAGTTCTGACGGATTCGTAGGCGTGCAAGCCACTCTTCCTCTGTTATGAGAAGGCAGCCCAGCGCCTTTATGGTGTTTGTAGTATTTTTCATCTCTTCAACGCTGTCCAGTGGCCCTGTCACTTCTTCTACCATCAGGGTGTCGTTGTCGCGCAACGTCTCAAATGAAATTGCAATTTGCTTGAGGTTAGGCGCGGCAACCTGCATCATCTTCATGACTCTTCTACGACACTTTCCCAGTACCGCTACTAGACCAGTTCGTGGAGGTTTATTTTTTGGAGGGGCTAACATCCCTAGATCGATCGAGTTTGAAGAACAGGTATGAGCACCATGGTTTATGTGGTTCGGGCCGCCGGAGCGTAAAACCCTACGTCCACGAGAGTGTGTGTTGGATTGCTTGAGCTTGCGCGTGTATGAGTCTGAGGGTAGTTTGGAATCAAATCAAATCCCCCATGTCCTAGGCTGCCTGGTCCTTTTATTTCTCAAGGCTAGGTAGTTACACTGTGGCCCGGGGCCCGATAGGTGGCTCCACTGCTGTCCGTGTCAGCGGGGAGGCCAGGTCCGGGGCCGAGCACACGTGGCAGCTCCGGAGCCCTCCTCAGCGGGGAGACCTAGCCAGGGAACTAGAGGACATGTGGCAGCGCTGGATCTCGCCTCAGCGAGGAGGCCAGGTCCATGGCCGAGGACACGTGGCGGTGCTAGAGCCCGCCTTTGTAGGGAGGCGGGGTCTGGAGCCTCTTCAAGCCCGCTCGCTGGGGTACCTGGTCTGCAGGGTACTTAAAGTGGCCCCTGGGCCCACCTCGGGGAAGGCGACGATCCCATAGGTGGGGCCTCCGTCTTTCCTCTCCGCGTGACTGCTTTTGAGCTCGCATCTTGGTTGTTGATGCGGCAGCACGCCCCTGAAGTAGTGGGTGAGTGGCTATAACTGGCAGTCGAAGTGGCAGCATGCCCTTGGCATATTGGGCGAGTGGCCGTACTTGACAGTCGAACCGGCAGCACGCCCCTGGTGTAGTGGACGCGTGGTCGTGCTTGAATGGAGGGTTGTGGTGACGTGCTCGAGGAGCGGTTTCTGGACGTTGACTGTGATGGCTCTCGAGACGATCGCTGCAGTTCCACCATGCCGCTTTTCTCGGGATCTGCCTGAGCCTCCTTCTAGAGACGCTGCCCGCCTGGCCCCCACTGTCTGATAGGCGGACCTGGGTCCCACCCCTCGTTGGAGATGCGGGTAGCGCGGGATGGTGATAGCCCAGGAGCCGCATACGGCATTCAGCCAAGGGTCACAGGAGTAGTAAAGGAAACTTTGCAGCAAAAGGCGATTGTTCCCTTACTTTCTTCCTTGCGCCTTGTGCTCTTCGTCTTCCTCCTTTGTGCACGTAACTTCCACTTCCGATCAGATTCGGCCACCGCTTGCTCCAATGGCGACCGGCCTTCGCTCCTCCTGCATTCGGACTGACGGAGAACTCGGGCGCGTAAGGCGACTGCTCGGCTGGCAGTTGGCCGAGTACGACGGAAGGATTCGCCACGGGACGACCCCTCTCACCGGCCTGCAGCCCGGCAAGATCGTCCTCTTCACATCTTACGTGCTGGCCAGGTTTGCTCTCCCGGTATCTTCCTTCCTGCTGACGTTGATGGAGGTGTATGGCCTTCAGCTCCACCACCTAACGCCACAAGATCTCGCATTGGTGGCGGTCTTCGTCCACTTCTGCGAGATGTTCATGTGCGTGCGAGCGACTGTTCCGGGTCTTCTTCGTCTTGCGGGCCTCAGGGAGGAGAAAAAGCCCCCTGGGGGCTTACTACTTCCAGCACCAAGGCAAGAACACCATTTCGTACATCACGCCTTTCTCCCTCGGAAAGTGGGACCACTTGAGGGAGGATTGGGTAATTGTCCATACGGACGTCCATGATCGCCTGGAGCTGCCAAGCGGCCCCCCCGGTCAGCAAGGACCCCATCGGGGATGAGATTCCCGACCTGCAGGAAGCCTACAAGCCCGTGTTGGCGAGGATCAACTTCTTGGCGCAGGAAGGCCTGACATCGCTGATGGTCTTGGACGACTTCCTGTCATGCCGACTTCCTGGAGCGTGACCCCGGGTCGACCCCGGACAAGGAGATGTTGAGCATCATGCTGATGAAGCTTTCCCCCGACACGACCGACGATTCCATCAACCCGCCGGCGAGTTGCTTGCCAGTCTGCCTTAACCAGGCGGCAAGGTCGAGGTTGCTGAAGGAGTTGCCGACGCTGGACGACATCGACGTCGCCATGCGGCAGGTCAGGGACAGTTCCCACGGCGTGGAGATCTCCGGGGTAAGCGGTGCCAGTGATCAAACGACGCCTGTGCCGGACCCGTTCCTCAACAAAGGGAAAGATTTGGTGCCGGCTGGCGGACCGGCACCCGCGGCGCAACCTCGCTCACCACCGAGGGATGCCGTAGAGTCGAGCAAGCAGCCGAAGAGAAGGTTGGTTTGCATCGACGGGAGCTCCGTCTCGAAGCCCAGAGTGGAGGGGCCTCAAGCTGCACGTGGTCTCATGTCGGGCCCGGTGGGCGGTGCTGGCGGCAGCTCTAGAAGTGCTAAAGTCAGTACAGCTCTGGCGGTGTGATGAAGACGCCTGACGCTCCCCCGGCTCCGAAGCCGACAGGGGCAGTTCCGGCACTTGACGCGCCTCCGACCCCGAGGCCGGAAGCAAAGAAGACTCCCGATGTGTCTCTGGCTCTGAAGCCAACGGTGAGGAAGGTTCCTAACGCGCCTCCAGCAGCGAAGAAAGCTCCTGACACGCCGCCGGCTCCGAAGCCGACGGGGGCAATTTCGGCACCTGACACGCAGGATCCCGTCACAGAGGCGATGGAGGCGGCCAGGTCCACTGTGGAGGACACCGCCAAGCTCGTAGCTGCGAGGTTCTAATGCCAGTAGGCTTCTAGGGATCTCGCTTGTCTTTTGCATCCACCAACCCTTGTCTTGATTAAAAACTTGTTCTTGAAGCTTTTATCTCTTGTGTTGTAGATGTGTGTCTTCGGGTCCATGGCAGCGAGGGCCCGAAACAACTTGGCCGACGTGGCTAGTCTTCGCCGATATCGTTAGCTTGTCTCCCCGGGTCCCTTAGCAGCATAAGGACCCGAAGAAGCTTCGACGGTGTTGTTAGCTTGTTATAGTCGAAGCTCCGAGTCCCTGCTTGTTGCCGTGGCGGTCCCGACGTCCTGCTCGCGTAGATCACCGTGATGGCTGTAAAATCCCGAAAAGTGCTAGCAATAAATTCAGCACATTCACACTTAGGAAAAATGAGAGAAATTAAAACTTTCAGTTATAACGGGGTAAGTTCAAAGTGATGATTCAAATCTCTAAAAAAATTCAAAACATGAGGAGCTAAACTGAAAATGTAGTTCTCCATAATTCAAATATTAGACCTCCAAAATTTCAATTCATTTGGAGGAGTTTTACTATTTCTTTGGAAATAAAAGAGAAAGCCCTCAAGGATGAATTCAAATTTCAGTTCAAATATCAATTTCCCCAAACTGCGAGTTTGGTTCCACAAATGTGTTCCCCACATTTGAATTAGCACCCATGTCAAAATTCATATTATTTGGGTTTAGTTTGCTAGGGTTTTGAATCAATAAAAGGGAAGAAGTTCAAATGTTGATTCAAATTCAAAAACCCAATTGTAATTCGAACTTCTCAACCGGAAATGAATTCAAGGGATATCAAATTCAAACACAAGACTTTGGGAGAAGCAAAGTGTTTAATTTGGAGGAAAATATCAACAGCTGTTAGATGGGATGGGGTCCACATGTCACCTACCCTCAATTGCAAACCACTCTGTTTCCTTCGGCTGTTCACCGAGCGCTGCCCAGCTCCCGGCTAGAACCCCCGCCCGATGGATTACTGTAAGGGCCTAAGTTTTTGGCACATATTCAAAGTGTTCATCACCACACACACACTTCATTTGAAGAAGCTTGATGAATACATCTGAAGAGCAAGTAAACACCATCGACATGTTCATTAGAGACTAAACTCACAAGATGCAAAAGTGGCATTTCCCACATGCATCATATGGGGCTGGGCATATGAAAAACTCCTACACCTTGCTAGGAATGTACATGCCAAATTTCACCCAAATTCAAAACCTTTTTGAAGTCCTTTGGGTATAGCTAGAAAGAGGGTGGTTTGAACTCAAATTCAAATTCAAACTATTTCCATCCCATGAATTCAAAAGTGGGAGGCATATTCTTATTCAGCACATTTTTGTGAGCTCACACACCAATTTTCACTCCATTTGGAGTTAATCTTGACATGAGCTAAGTTTAGCAGATTCAAACTTTATTTGAATTTCAAACTGCATATGTGCTGAAAATATATTCAAACAAACCCCAATTTGAATTCTATCCAATTCAAATGGCCAAAGGGTAGAAAATTCAAATAACCAAGGTTATTTGGGTCTCTACTGTTTATAGCAGTGGGGATATTCAATTTCAGAGGTTAAAACCAGGGTGGGACCCACATGTCAGCCTCACTAGTGTTTCAACCGACTGAAGTCACCGCAGCTCGGTTCCTGCGCGCGACCACACGGGCGCCACGGCGATTGCCGACCGCTGCCACCTCCTGGTCGCCGATCAGCGCCCCAAACCGACGTCCCCAGCTATTTAGCTGCGAGCTGCCGCCGGCAGCAGCCCATCTTCCCACTGCCTCGACGTTTCCATCGCCGAGAACACCGAGCTAATCGCCGCACAGCCCCACCGCCTCACCTCGCCGTCGACCGGCCAAAGCAGTGCCTTCCACCGTGAGTTGAGGCCACAAAGGGCACCGCCCATCCTTGCTCGACGTGTTACAGCCCTCAGTTGCTCGTGATCAGCTTCGGTGAAGCTTGTCCGAGCCGATCTTCCATCGCTCTGTCAACCCAAGAGCTCCTTCGACTCGACGCCGTCGCCCGAGCAGCGCAAAGCTTCTCCAGCACGACCAACGCATCTCTGAGGTTAGCATCCAAGTCTAGTAGCTCCTCCCGAACTCCCTAGGTCCCTCTTAGCGCCGGCTAGCTGGAATTTCAACTTTCCCCGATGATCGCCGGAAAGAACATCGAGAACCAAAACTCGAAATTCACCTCGATCACTTGATCACCGGAAATCCTGGTCGAGCTGAAGCTAGAGTAGCACCTCACGTTCACTTCAGCCAAATCCTAGCGGTGATGATCGACCCAGTGAGCAGAGCACCGGAATTTAGCCATCGCCGGTGAAAACGGCTCAGGGCGCCGGTGAGGTCTACTTTCCCGGCGATCCCCGGCCAAGAGGAGGGCAGGGTAAGCTTCCTCGTACCCCAGTGTGTGAGACCTATGTGTGCTGAATACATTGGCAATTAGGATAAAAGTTAGCATTAACATTCAAAGTTTTGAATATTGCCAAAACATTCTTCTGTGGCAAGTTCCAACAAGTTCTTTGTTAGGTCCGCCAAGTGTTGGCAAGGTCCGACGCAAGGTCCGGAGAGCTCCTGCAAGGTCCGGAGAGCTTCTGTGAGGTCCGGAGCTTGTTTTTAGGGAGCTCCCGTGAAGTTCAACTCGTAGAACTGCAGCATCTTGTTTTTGCTTTTAACTCGCAATGTTTCAAACTTGCTTTATGGGAAGGTTTGCTTAGTATTAATTTGCTAAGTTTTTGGTGTGTTTTGGTGGTTATGGCTGTTATAATTTGATATGGTTTGCAACATGCTTATGTGACGTGCTCATGTAAGGTGTTGTGGTTTTCGAACTAACATGAGTCAAGTCGAGGACTTGTGCTCGGAAGAATTGGTTGTTTATTCATGTGCAGGTGTTGCTTGAGTTCAAGACATGGCTGGTGACGGGATCCTTGGACTAGTCTCAGGGAGGAGATGAGGTTCCAACAACCAAGTTCGGGAGGAGCTGTGGTTGAGTTGATCGGGAGGTCGCGCAGCATGTTTGGATCAAGGGCAGTGCATATGAAGGTTGCGTGTACGTCGTTGGAAGGTGTTTGCACGTGTGCCAGGAGAGCATGGACGTGGCAACATTGTTCCAAGGCGTGATGAAGAGAAGTGGACGTAAAGAATTGGTCGGAAAGGTCCAACCGGCTGAATTGCGTACTCAGGCTGAGGCTGAGTCGGATATGGCTCAAATATGGAAGATTTGAGTTAGTTATGATAGGATTTCGTGCTAGGCACAAAGTTGAGTTGTTTTAGGAATGTTTAGAACGTTCCTAAGGTGTTTGGAAGTCTCACGATTGCTTCTATCTGCGAATAGGAGAGTCCTGAGCAGTTATGGTAAGTTAGGATACGAGTCCAATTAGGAGTAGGAGTCCTAGATTGGATTGTTTAGCCTGAGGGCTGGCTATAAAAGCAAGGGAGGCCAGAGCTCTCGTGGGTAGAGAACTTTGGGCTGTTCCTCTTATATTTCTATTGAATAAAGTTCAAAGTTTTGAGGAGCTTTTGTGCCTTGTTCGTCCGACTTGTTTTTCGTCAAGTCTTTCTCGCCGAGTTTCTGGACAGACCGACGTTGCTTTGATGTTTCGTTCATAACTCGAGTTTTACAGATCCGATTGACGTGATTCTTTTTGGGTTGTCTTCACAACTCAATTACCTATCATATGTGAAAGTTTCACGAGCTTTGGATCTGTATGTTTTGAGAT
This sequence comes from Neostapfia colusana, assembly GCA_030760725.1. Taxonomy (NCBI): domain Eukaryota; kingdom Viridiplantae; phylum Streptophyta; class Magnoliopsida; order Poales; family Poaceae; genus Neostapfia; species Neostapfia colusana. The sequence continues at coordinate 55,131,833 of JASWHV010000017.1, forward strand.
ACACGAGTTTCTTTGCAGCGTTGCAGATCTGTTTTATATCGGGTAGAACAGATTGATCTTCGTTTAATGTTTTGATCGTATCTCAAGTTTTACTTCGTGTTTTCAAGTGATTCTTGTTGCATTAGATCCGTGACTTGATTCTCTACCTCTCTACTTGATTTTTCACGGTTGAACACGTTTGAAAACACTTGCACACACGGTTTCTTTAACCGATTGATTTTTTGCTGAGGGGTTTTTGTTGTTTCCGCTGCGAAAAGTTTTAATCTACCATTCACCCCCCTCTGGTAGCTTTTCACGTGCTCTTCGATCCTACAATTGGTATCAGAGCCAAGGTGCTCTAATATTTGTGATTTTCACATGTTTTGACTAACCATCATGGAGAAGTACTCCGCAAAACCTTGTGTGTTCAATGGCATCGATTTTCAGGTTTGGAAGGCGCGGATGGAGGCCTACATACAGGCGCAAGGCTTCGCCATATGGGAAAAGGTCTACCGGAACTTTGATGTACCACCCAATGATCAAGTTACGGCTGCGAACATGAGAGATGTTGACAACAACAACAAGGCTCGCAACTTGATCATCCAAGGATTGACTCAAAGCGACTTCGACCGTGTTGCACATCTCCGATCTGCATATGATGTTTGGAAAGCTCTTTGTGACTACCATGAAGGATCCAATACGATCAAGGAGGTAAGGCAAGATATGTTCAAGAAAGAATACATGCGTTTTGAGATGCAATCCGGTGAGTCAATTGACGACCTTTTTGCTCGCTTTAATAAAATTCTCAGCAACTTGCGTAGTGTCAATGTTAACTTTTCAGATGCTGAAAATGCTACAATTGTTAGGAGCATTAGATATGTCAATTTGGGAGATGAAAGTTACATCTATTCGTGAATCTACTGTCATGAGTTCTCTTACTTTAGACGTGCTTTATTCTAAATTGAAAACTCATGAAATTGACATCATCTCACGTAAAAACCCCAACAAGTCTATTGCATTTGTTTCGCAACGTGACATGTCTAGTTCTAGTCAATCATCATCTAGTGGTGCACTCTCTTTGCTGTCCTCTCTAACCCTTGAACAGATTGAAGAGTTTCCAGAGGAGGAGCTTGCACTCATCTCTACTCGGTTCTCAAAAGCATTGCAAAATGTGAGAACTAGAAGGAGAGGAAGCTCCGGACCTCAACGATGTTTTGAATGTGGTAAGACAGGACATTTTCGTACGGAGTGCCCTAACCTTTCAGGTCCGACTTCACGTGAAGAAAAGAAAACAAGGCCAAAGAAATCGTTTGCAAAGAATAAGAAGAAAAAAGATTTATCAATGCGCAACATAGTGCATAGTATGATCTCTGCACTTCAAGATTTCGGCTCAAGTGATGTGGACACCGGTAGTGATGAAGATGAAGAAGCTATGGCAAATATGTGCTGCATGGCGAGCAAGTCAAGTTCAAGCTCCGATGAGGCAGAACACAACAGCGACGATGAAGAGGTATGTCCCACTTGCGAAGAAATGTGTGATGCTATTTCTCGTGCCACTGTTATATTAAAGAAAAAGGATAAAAAACTTAGAAACAATGCTGTTAAAATTGAATCACTAGAATCTGAAATTAATCGTTTAAAAACTTTGATTCCTAGTGATGATTCTTGTTCCTCATGTGATTTGATTTATGAACAATTATCCTCTTTAAGAAGTGCACACGCATCTACACTTGATAAACTTGAACTTGAAATTGAAAAAAACAAAGAGCTTGCTGCACTTAATGATAAAAATTTGAAAGATGCTTGTTGTTCTACAATTGATTTGCATTGTTCTTCATGTGATGATCTGAATAAGAAACTAAATGATGCTATGAATGAGATTTCTATTTTGAACAATGCTTTACGTGTGCATGAAGTTAAATATTGTTCAAATTGCAAACTAAAAGGAAAAACTTCATGTGTAAACTGCTTTGATCTGTCCAATAAACTTGATGACATGCATAGGACACTAGATCGGTTTTCTAATGCAAATAAGAACCTAAACTTGCTGCTGAATTCTTCCAAGTCTTGTAATGATAAAACTGGTTTAGGTTTTAATTCTCATGCTCATGCTAAGGCACACCCACCTAAAGTTGTAAAGTCATTAGGAAGCGGTTTGATTCAAACAGCTCCTAGACAAAAAGAGGTGATTTTCAAATCTGCAGGAGTACTGTCCCATTCGGGTTCTAATAAACGTGTTGCTTGCTCATCTAGACATGATAATAAGGTTATTTTTCATTGTACCTACTGTGGTAGAGATGGTCATGTCATGAATTTTTGTTATAGACTAGCTAAACACGATAAGAAACAAAGAATACTTGCTAGATCACATAACAACCAAGCAAAATCTGCTAGACCGAATGTTCGGAGCTTGCAACCTGCTGTAATGAGTCAAAAACTTGCTCCCGGACCTACTGTTTTTTGTGCTACATATAACACATCTTCTAAGTCAGTAGTTGGGAACAAAAATTTTTGATGTTTGGCTCATAAACCTGTTGTACCTTCTCAGCTTTCGCGTGTTATTTCTGCTGGACGTCATGTGACTCAGTACTGGATTCCTAAAAGTCTTTTAACTAACCCCAGTATTGAGTCATGGACGTATTGTGCTGCTGTGTAGGTTTCACGTTTGAGGAAGGAGAACATTTGGATTATGGATTCAGGTTGCTCACGCCACATGACCGGTAACAAAGAATGGTTCTCCTCTCTCTCTCTTTTGTGTCACGTGTAGAAAATGTTACTTTCGCCGATAACTCTTCTACTCCCATAATTGCTAAAGGTTCGGTTAGAGTAAACAATCTCTACACTTTGAAAGATGTGACACTTGTTAAAAATTTGAAATACAACTTGCTTTCGGTTTCACAATTGTTAGATGAAAATCTAGAGGTTAGTATTGCTAAAAACTGCTGCAAGGCTGTAGATTCAAAAGGTGAGCTTTTGTTTAACATGTCTAGGTTTGGAAGAGTTTTTAAAGCTGATTTTGATTTGTCAACTTCTAATCATCGGTGTCTAGTTGCTAATGATACAAAGGATCTATATTTTTGGCATCGTAGACTTGGTCACATAGGCTTTGATCATCTCACTCGTGTTAGTGCTCTCGATCGCATACGTGGGCTGCCGAAGCTTAAAAAGGACAATGATATTGTGTTCTCTTTTTGTAGACATGCTAAGTTTGTTGCAGGTTCACATACTCCTCTCACAACGACCATGACAGCTGAACCGGGACAACTTTTACATCTTGACACAGTAGGTCCGGCACGTGTTCAATCCTTCGGAGGTAAATGGTATGTGCTTGTGATTGTTGATGATTATTCCAGATATTCTTGGGTTTATTTTATGGCATCTAAGAATGAAGTTTTTAGTCATTTTAGAACTTTATTTCTTAGATTATCTATTGATCACCCATGATCATTAAAAGCAATTAGAAGTGATAACGGAACTGAATTTAAAAACCAATCCTTTGATCACTTTTGTGCTGAAAATGGAATAGATCATCAATACTCTTCACCCTATGTACCACAACAAAATGGTGTCGTAGAAAGAAAGAACATGACCTTAGTTGAGATGGCTAGGACTATGCTTGATGAATATCAAACTCCTAGGAAATTTTGGGCTGATGCAATTGCAACCGCTTGTTATGTCTCAAATCGTGTTTTCTTGCGTGCTAAGCTTGGAAAAACCCCATATGAGCTCCGGTTTGGACATAGGCCTAGTGTTACACACTTTAGGGTTTTTGGTTGCAAATGCTTTGTTAAGAAACATGGTAATCTTGATAAATTTGAAGCTAGATCTGTTGATGGCATGTTTCTTGGTTATCCATCTCATACTAGAGGCTACCGTGTGCTTTTACTTGACACTAACAAAATTGTGGAGACTTGCGAGGTTTCTTTTGATGAAGCTAGCCCAAGTACTATCTCCGATATTGCAGGTCCGGATCCATATCCGCAGGGGGAGAGTATTTTTATTGAAGAAGATGAAGAAGTGGTGCTGCTGCCCGAAAACTCGGAAGTAAATAACGATCAAGCTGCTGATTTTGCACCACAACCAGCACCAACAGTCACTACTGCTGGTTCGGACCTTCCTCAATCAACAAGCTCTCCTAATCAAAGGTCCGAACATGAAGAAGAATGTGCTTGTGAAGTGTCTACTCCCCTCCGAGTACTCAAAAGTCATCCTCCACAACAAATCATTGGAAGCTTGCATGAACGAGTCACTCGGTCCAGGTTTTGCGATCCAAACTCTCATGCTCATTCTGCTTTTGTTTCTTCTTTTGAACCTAAGGATATATCACACGCACTCACTAATGAATCTTGGATTAATGCCATGCAAGAAGAGTTAGAAAATTTTGAAAGAAATAATGTTTGGAAACTTGTACCTCCACCTCAAGGTCACACATTAATTGGAACTAAATGGGTATTTAAAAATAAGAAAAGTGAGGTTGGGGTTGTGGTTAGGAATAAAGCTAGGTTGGTTGCTCAAGGTTTCACTCAAATTGAAGGTCTAGATTTTGATGAAACATTTGCTCATGTTGCTAGATTAGAAGCTATAAGAATTTTATTAGCATTTGCTGCATCTAAAGGTTTCAAGTTATATCAAACGGATGTTAAAAGTGCTTTTCTTAATGGCTACATAAAGGAGGTGGTTTATGTTAAGCAGCCACCGGGTTTTGAAAATCCAAATTTTCCTAATCATGTTTACAAACTGTCCAAAGCCTTGTACGGTCTAAAACAAGCCCCTAGAGCATGGTATGATAGGTTAAAAACATTCTTACTTGAAAAGGGGTTTACCATGGGCAAGGTTGATAAAACTCTTTTTGTACTTAAGCATGACAATGATTCATTATTCGTTCAAGTGTATGTGGATGATATTATCTTTGGTTGTGCTTCTCATGATCTCGTGTCCAAGTTTTCAGCTATGATGAGTTCAGAATTTGAGATGAGTATGATGGGAGAACTCACATACTTTTTGGGGCTGCAAATCAAGCAAACAAAAGAAGGAACTTTTGTGCATCAAACTAAGTATACAAAGGACCTTATTAAGCGCTTCAACATGGACAAATGCAAGCCTCTTCGGACACCAATGGGAACAGCAACAACACTTGAACTTGATGAAGATGGTGACCCGGTCGATAAAAAAGAATACAGAAGTATGATTGGATCACTTTTGTATCTCACGGCGTCAAGACCGGACATACAATTCAGCGTATGTCTTTGTGCACGTTTTCAAGCTTCTCCACGTGCTTCACATCGCCAAGCCATCAAAAGGATTCTCAGGTACCTACATGGAACTCAAGAATTTGGCATTTTTCTTCCTTCTTCCTCAACCGTTTCTTTGAAAGCTTTTTCGGATGCTGATTTTGGGGGTTGTAGGATTGATAGGAAAAGTACTTCGGGTGCTTGTCATTTTCTTGGTAATTCACTTGTTGCTTGGTCCTCTAGAAAACAAAGTTCAGTTGCACAATCCACGGCCGAATCTGAATATGTAGCTGCGGCTAGCACTTGCTCACAAATTCTTTGGATTGTTCAAACACTTAAGGACTATGGGGTTGATTTAGATAGTGTTCCACTGTTTTGTGATAACACTAGTGCAATTTGTATTGCTAAAAACCCCGTGAAACACTCTAGAACTAAGCACATTGACATTAGGTATCACTTTCTTCGTGATAACGTTGAAAAAGGAAACATTGTGCTTCACCATGTCGATACCGAACAACAATTGGCAGATATTTTTACAAAACCTTTGGATTTCACTCGTTTTTGTTTCATTCATAGTGAAATAGGGGTTATGCATCCTCATGGCTTAAATGGAGGGGGAGTTTTGAAACTTTGAAAGTCTATGTGTGAATCTGAAACTAAAATAATATGAGCATAGTATTTCATATATATATGACTTTGTGATTCCTTTTACAGGCTGAAAGTTCTTACTACATTACTCATGTTATACATTTTGTAGTTTTTGCCATGACTAGTAATTGGAATAATTACTTACACTAAATCTGGTCATGATCGAACTTTCTTGCTGTTTTGAACTTGTTGCGTGCTCACAAGTGCTTTTAATCATAAAAAATTAATCAAGTGATCAGCTCACATGTTGAGTTTTCAAATAAAAAATTGAGAAAATATCAAGAGAATATGCATGCATCGCACTTCTTCTTTTGAGATTGCTTATCATTACACTAAGATATGAACTTGGAAGGAATTGTGTATGACTAAAACCATGTCCTTAAGCTTCTGATTGTCAAATGACATAGGCTTGGCTTGGTTGGTTAGAATAAGGCTGATGCGGCATATAATCTCTTGCAAATATCATATGATCAACTTTGTGCCTTAAATGATTATGAATAATAAAAATGCAGCAACAAGTGTCATGTTTTCAGGTTTTAAAATAGTTGAGCAAGGGAGATCATGACTTGCTTAAACTGAAAAATACATTTGATCTCTAGCATGGCTTACACTACGTTATGTATCTCATTGATGTGATAGTGTAAGTAACCTGATAGTATGACTTGGATGAGCTTTGTTTTGTATGTATATGTTATAATATGCTCATAACAATTAAAAATTTCTCCTTTGAACCTTGCTGAATACATTGTCAAAGGGGGAGAAATATGTATAAGGAGAGATTTTTTTACACTTTGCATATGTTATACACTTTCTTCCTTCTCTGATTTTAAAAAATGGGGAGAAATTAATAAAGGGGGAGAAATGAGTTTTCAAAGTTTTTCAAAACTTTTCATAAGCCAATGTTCGGATTTTAATTGGTGTTGCCAATGCATTCATCAAGGGAGAGATTGTGAGACCTATGTGTGCTGAATACATTGGCAATTAGGATAAAAGTTAGCATTAACATTCAAAGTTTTGAATATTGCCAAAACATTCTTCTGTGGCAAGATCCGACAAGTTCTTTGTTAGGTCCGCCAAGTGTTGGCAAGGTCCGACGCAAGGTCCGGAGAGCTCCTGCAAGGTCCGGAGAGCTTCTGTGAGGTCCGGAGCTTGTTTTTAGGGAGCTCCCGTGAAGTTCAACTCGTAGAACTGCAGCGTCTTGTTTTTGCTTTTAACTCGTAATGTTTCAAACTTGCTTTATGTGAATGTTTGCTTAGTATTAATTTGCTATGTTTTTGGTGTGTTTTGGTGGTTATGGCTGTTATCATTTGATATGGTTTGCAACATGCTTATGTGACGTGCTCTTGTAAGGTGTTGTGGTTTTCGAACTAACGTGAGTCAAGTCGAGGACTTGTGCTCGGAAGAATTGGTTGTTTATTCCTGTGCAGGTGTTGCTTGAGTTCAAGACATGGCTGGTGACGGGATCCTTGGACTAGTCTTAGGGAGGAGATGAGGTTCCAACAACCAAGTTCGGGAGGAGCTGTGGTTGAGTTGATCGGGAGGTCGCGCAACATGTTTGGATCAAGGGCAGTGCATATGAAGGTTGCGTGTACGTCGTTGGAAGGTGTTTGCACGTGTGCAAGGAGTGCATGAACGTGGCAACATTATTCCAAGGCGTGATGAAGAGAAGTGGACGTAAAGAATTGGTCGGAAAGGTCCAACCGGCTGGATTGCGTACTCAGGCTGAGGCTGAGTCGGATATGGCTCAAATATGGAAGATTTGAGTTGGTTATGATAGGATTTCGTGCTAGGCACGAAGTTGAGTTATTTTAGGAATGTTTAGGACGTTCCTAAGGTGTTTGGAAGTCTCAGGATTGCTTCTATCTGCGAATAGGAGAGTCCTGAGCAGTTATGGTAAGTTAGGATACGAGTCCAATTAGGAGTAGGAGTCCTAGATTGGATTGTTTAGCCTGAGGGCTGGCTATAAAAGCAAGGGAGGCCAGAGCTCTCGTGGGTAGAGAACTTTGGGCTGTTCCTCTTGTGTTTCTATTGAATAACGTTCATAGTTTCGAGGAGCTTTTGTGCCTTGTTCGTCCGACTTGTTTTTCGTCAAGTCTTTCTCGCCGAGTTTCTAGACAGACCGACATTGCTTCGGTGTTTCGTTCATAACTCGAGTTTTACAGATCCGATTGACGTGATTCTTTTTGGGTTGTCTTCACAACTCAATTATCTATCATCTGTGAAACTTTCACGAGCTTCGGATCTGTAGTTTTTGAGATACACGAGTTTCTTTGCAGCGTTGCAGATCTGTTTTATATCGGGTAGAACAGATTGATCTTCGTTTAATGTTTTGATCGTATCTCAAGTTTTACTTCGTGTTTTCAAGTGATTCTTGTCGCATTAGATCCGTGACTTGATTCTCTACCTCTCTACTTGATTTGTCACGGTTCAACACGTTTGAAAACACTTGCACACACGGTTTCTTTAACCGATTGATTTTTTGCTGAGGGGTTTTTGTTGTTTCCGCTGCGAAAAGTTTTAATCTACCATTCACCCCCCTCTGGTAGCTTTTCACGTGCTCTTCGATCCTACACAGTGGTGCTTTGCGACCCATTGGCTGATCATGTTCACTGACGAGACGAGCTAGCACCGTCGGACCCGAGCTCCTCTTCCGCCTCCACCGTCGCCGACTAGGTTTCCGGCGATGTCGAGGTCCGAGAAGGTGCCCGGCGTGTGCGCCGCGCTCCAAGGATCACGTAGGAAGAAACCGCATAAAAAATTAGGCAGTAGCGGCTGAGAACGAACCGTGCCACCGTCGCTGGACGTCGCGCGTTCGGGTGCTGGCGGGAGGTAGACGAAGGCACTGTGCATGGGACCCACGTGCAGTGTTTTAAACATTTCCCGATTTTCAGTTTTAGTTCAAACTTCAAACCCACACAACTTTGGCTAGGAAGCTCCAAATCGAGTGAACCAATTTTTTTTGGATTCTGCTCTTTGAGTACTTTCCAGAAAGTCAAGTTTCACCCTATGAAAATCCTTATTTCTCAAGAATTAATTCTTCAAAATTTAAACTGTTAAGAATTTTAACTGGAGAACCCTTTGGAGGAAAATTCCCAAATTTTTCTTGGATGTTCAATAAAATATCCCTGAGCTACCATAAAAATTTCAGATCCAATTGAGCTCATTTGATCCACCTAATGGTGTGATTAATAAAACTGTTCCAGAGAAAATAGAAAATGTCCAGAAACATTTTCAGAATTTCTCTGAAATTGTTTAGGTCATATCTTTAGCTAGGAACCTTCAAATTAAGTGAAACCAACTCCGTTAGAACCCTCTGAAAATCTAGTTTTCAGAAAGTCATGGCTTGCTCCATGAAAATCCTTAGAACACCCTAGTAGCTCTAATTAAGGTCAAGTACATAATTATTTGTGGAGAGCTCAAATGAGCTTGGCTGCAAATAAAACTTGGCCAAGTATATGTTTAGGTTGTGTCCAAACTACATTAAAAGTTTCAGAGTCATTGGGTCTGTCTAGTAAGACTTATAGTCTTCACAAGTTAAATTCAATTCAAATGCATTTAAATTGACACATATACATGTTATCTCATGTAGTCGCTAAGGTTGAGGAGGAACCTGAAGTCTTAGAGTTCATAACTCTGGAAGAGCAGCTAGCCTATGACCAAGAGCAGCAAGGCAAGCTCCGGTTTGCATTAACCTTTTTACAAAGTTTAACTGTTTTGAGAACTTACTTTGAGCACTCAACATATTATTGCATTAGAGTCTTGTTTGAAACACAATTGCATAGCCAAGAAAACCATGGGTTGAGATTAGGTTTGAAAACCTCGTTAGCTACTGCAATGCTAAGACAGTGTAGGATTTGGTACAAGTCGAGTAGTTGGAACTACTCGCGAGGATAGGCTAGAGGCACTCGACTCGGGTAAAGATAGCAAATGAAATACATGGCAAGAAAAATGAGACCGAGCGGAGAGTAAGGGAAGCAGGACTTTGGGGCCTGGGTGCTATAGCTCCGCTTGTGTTGATTGAGGATCGAGCCGTGTGCGGGCCTGTTGAACAAGCTAGAACAGTACCGAAGACCTACCGTCTATATGGGAACCGGGAAACCGATGTAACTCGGGTAGCTGGGTATTGAGGCATTGCCTGTCGTTCAGAGGGTAGGTTGAGAGCTCGAGGTGTAAATCAGCTGGCGGCACTGTGGATGCGCGCGCAGAGACCTCTTGCTCGGGACGATAGGACTGGTTCAACATTTGGCTGACGGGTGAAAAGTGGTTGCGTACGACATCTGTGATGGTTGCTGTAGGCAACATCGGGTACGGGCGTACGTGACAGGTTATTCGGGTAACCCTTCAGGTGTAAATCGATTATAATCGCCGTCCCTCATGGTCAGTGAGTACCACTTGTTCACTGTACCGTGACGTAGAAAGAACAGGCTAGATTCATGTTAAAAGTTTACTGATTTGAAAGATATACTTTGCTTGTTAATGTCTTGTTGTAGTTTAGAGCTAATTAAAGTTCTTTTCAACTTTGGGCAAAGTACATGAGAGAAATGCGTTTCTTGTTTGATTGCGGCTCTCTCATGTGCCTTAGCGTAAGGTTCTCCACCACCTGCTGCTAAAACATTGAAAGTAAGGTTCAACTAATTAGGCGAGTCCTTTGCAACTTATTTTACCTCATGTACCCAAAAATTATTCATGTAGAAGTTTCATGTATAGGGGAGACGGGTCAGACTTGCTGAGCCATCATGCTCACTGCTTCTGTTTGAAGCTTTTGCAGGGGTTTATGAGGAAGGGACTCCCGTGGAGGAGACGGAACCCAGGAGGGGAACCCCGTCGAGTGGAAGTCGTGCACGCCGCTGTGTTAGTGTGTGTGCGTGCTAGCGGGGACACGTTCACGGGCTGAACATGAACCTGATGCATAGTCTACGCCCGTGAGTGTGGATTGGACTATTTTGTTGTAAAAATGTTCATAAACTGGTTTATGTAATAAAACTTTGCTTCTGCTTTGTTGATCCTGGCTCGACAAGGCCTTTGGGGCCGTGTCAGCGTGGTGTCAGAGCTCGCTTGAGGTTTAACGCACTGCAAAGGTCATCCTTTTCAAAAATTCGGTGAGGAATGAGTTAGTCATCCTTTTCATAAACATTGGCTAACGGGTGAAAGGTAGTCGCGTACGGCGTCCGTGATGGTTGTTGTAGGCAACATCGAGTACGGGCATACGTGACGGGTTATTCGGGTAACCCTGCAGGTGTAAATCAATTATAATCGCCGTCCCTCGCGGTCAGTGAGTACCACTTGTTCACTGTACCGTGACGTAGAAAGAACAGGCTAGTTACATGTTAAAATTTTGCTGATTGAAAGATGGACTTTGCTTGTTAATGGTTTGTTGTAGTTTAGAGCTAACTAAAGTTCCTTTCAACTTTGGGCAAAGTACATGAGAGAAATGCGTTTCTTGTTTGATTGCGGCTCTCTCATGTACCTTAGCGTAAGGTTCTCCACAACCTGCTGCTAAAACTTGAAAGTAAGGTTCTACTAATTAGGCGAGTCCTTGCAAATGATTTTTACCTCATGTAACCCACCACCCCTCATTTAGAAGTTCCATGTTTAGGTGAGACGGGTCAGACTTACTGAGCCTTCGTGCTCACTGCTTGTGTTTGAAGCTTTTGCTGGGTTCTATGAGGAAGGGACTCCCGAAGAGGAGACGGAACCCCAGGAGGGGAACCCCGTCGAGTGGGAGTCGTGCACGCCGCAGAGTTAGTGTGCGTGTGTGCTAGCAAGGACACGTTCAAGGGCTGAACGTGCACTTGATGCTTAGTCTATGCCCGTGAGTGTAGACTGAACTTATTTTGATGTAAACATGTTCATAAACTTGTTTATGTAATAAAATTTCGCTTCCACTTTTACCTTTGATGTGTGTTATCCGGTGCTGTGCAACGCAGCACCCCTCAGCGCGATCCTGGCTCGACAAGGCCTTTGGGGCCGTGTCAGCGTGGTGTCAGAGCTCGCTTGAGGTTTAACGCACTACAAAGGTCATCCTTTTCAAAAATTCGGTGAGGAATGAGTTAGTAGCCCATATAAGGATGTTATTAGTGTATAGAAAATGGCATACTAACCTATTTGATTATGTCGGAAAATCCTGTTATGGAATTTTCTCATATTTGGCCAGAAGATCCTTCATAACCCTAGTGGTCTCCTGTAAAAAATTGAGCTTCATTGCAGTATATTTGCTAGGCTAAATTCTACTCCAAAATTTAGCCTTAATTTGGAATTTCCAATTTTAAACGAAACTTTTCAGCAATTTGCCCCAACTTCAAAATTCCATTTCTCCCTGTAGGTAGCTCTAAAAATTGTGAACAAATTTTTTTAGAACCAGGGAGACCTGCTCTAATTAGATCTTAGCCATATCAAAACTTCAGATTTGGGGTCAAAATTCAGAGAAGTCTTGTACTTGTGGGAATTTTGGATACCACAAGCTTCCATAAGAATTTCTCAAATTTTGCTCAAATCATCCTCAGAGAGTCTTATATCCACTGGAAAAATGTGAAAGCCAATTAAGACACCTTAATAGCAGTAGCTAGTAATATAAGTTTAAATTCTTATAATTCATCAGCACTTATACACATATTTTGTTGCATATCATATAGTGACCGAATTTGAGGACACTCCGGAGCCATTGGAAGTCCTCCCACCAGAAGCTAACTTTCCGTATAACTCGCAACCAGGCAAGCCCCATTTTGCATTCAATTACCTTTTGCAAAGTTTTCATTTGTATCACTTATGTCTATGGTGAAATGCTTGCATTAAAGTTAAGGTGATTGAAACCCCACTTGCATGACTTTTAAATCCTATGGAGGGTTGGGTAGTTTACAACTCGATGAGTAGAGAATGCCATGCTAATGTTCTTAGGATCTCGGTAGAAGTCGAGTGGTTGGAATCTACTCGCGAGATAATATTTTATCACACGAGATGAAAATAAGTAGAGAATGGCTTAAGAATGTGAAACTGAGACCCAACAGGGGGATAGGATGCAGTGAGTGGAGGTCTCACGTGCGTAGCCCTGTTGGTGTCGGTTGAGGACCGAGCCGTGTGCGGTCCTGCTGGACAAGTTTGAATAGTACCGGATGCATACTAGCATATGGGTACCAGGATACCGATGTAATTGGTTAACCTGGGTGCCGAGGCTTACCCAACCATTTTATAGGAGTGGGTTGAGGGTAGCAAGGTGTAAATCTTCTGGTGGGCACAGACACACTCCACGCGGGACCTCCTGTCCGTTACGGATGGACCGGTTTGGCATTTGGGTTTCCTTTGAAAGGTTGCTGCATACAACAGAGTAGGAAGGTGTGAAGCACCACACTTCTGAAATGGGTGTATGTGATGTGTTATCTGGGTGTCTATTGATTGTAATCACAGTCCCTCACGGTTATTTCATAATCGAAAGAAGCCGGAAGAATATGATGCATTGCTCTATTAATGTCCTGAAACCATTTATGCTGTAGATGTAGAGCTCATTAAGTTTATTTTCCACTTTGTGCATAACCACATCGGAGGAAAGCGTTTCTTGTTTGATTGTGGACTTCCAATGTGAGGGCTGCCTAAGGCACATTAAACTGCGGCTATAAAACTGAAAGTAAGGATAACATGTAGGCGTGTCTTTATCGCAATGTCATTTCCTATATTGCTAATCCCCGCATGTAAAGTCTCATGCTTAGTAGTGTCGGTTAAGCCTTGCTGAGCCATCGTGCTCATGGTTGCAATATTTGAGCCGTTGCAGGTGAAGATTATAGGGAAGGGTCCGAGGACGAGGCAATGCCCCCGTAGGGGTACACGGCCGAGTTGGAGCCCTGCACACCACCCTGTTCTCCGGTTGTATGTTGCTAGTGTGTAGCATCCCTGAGCTGGACGGCTGCACTTTTTGCATAGCTAAGATGAGGGTGTACCTATGAATAATACTTTCGCTGTACATTACTTTTGTAGAAGACTTCCGCTGTGTTTTTATGTAAAATAAAAATTTGTATGTTGTTCTTAATCCTTTCTTGTGTGCTGTTGGGTGCCGCATCGTACGGCACCACCCTCTACGATCTCGGAGTGGGAGGACCACCGGGTGGCTCCCCACAGACGTGGTATCAAAACCTTATTGGGAATAGCACGCTCGAAAAGAGCCTATTTTGAAAATTTAGAAGTAGTCGAGTGAGGATTAGTCACCACGCCCACATAAGGTCTATTATAGTAGTAGCTACTAAGGTTGAAATGCTAACCTACTTGTTATTAATTTGTAACGACGCTCCGACGTCAGGTAAGAGGTAAGGTACGCCACTGCAGGTGGATCAATTGCGATAAGCTTGCCATACGAGCAATGGTATGGAATGGTTTACCGTGGCTTGACACGGTAGTGAATATGAGTCTCTGAACCTTCCCATGGTTATGAGAGCATATGGAAACACTGATCTCCAGCGTGCTTTAGGCAAAAGTGAGAATACCCCATCGTGTGGTAATCAACACGATAGTATGCAATTCTTGAACGTTCAATGTTCAAAGGGCAATATGCAGCGCTCGCCATCGGCGTGCGTCAACGGTCATGAGGCAGTAGGTGGTATCTGTTGGGTTGATAAAATTCCCAACCGTGATGACCCGTTCATGATCTACTCGGGTTCCCGTCGTGCTTTGTGAAAACACGACCATGTACCTTGAGACGTGGCCTGACTCAAGGACAATCCATATGGAAATGATACGGACCGTATATTTTTACTATGATATGGACCTGCCTGAAATGTTAAATCTTTGTGTGCACCATTATTGTGTGATCTTCTGCAGGTACATTAACCACGTTAGAGCATGACGTTTAGAAACCGTTTTGTGAGCGACGTTCTTAGTTCCACCATTTGACACGTATATGCCAGAATACCGGCTTAGGATTTTCTTTGATGAGGAAACATAGTACCGAGATGAGTTATTAATTGCATAAAAATGATATTTTGAAAGAAAAGAGTCAATTTGGATTTTGGGATTCAATTTAGGGGTGTGTGATACCATTATGATTGGTTGAACCAATGGAGGTGTGTGATACTATTCTGGAAATATTTTGAAGTCTCTTCAACTTTTCTGTAGAACTCCAGAACAAAATCTCCCTCCAAATGGATGAAAATCTCAGATGAGTATGTACTGTCCAGAAACAAGGCAGACCAAAAATGTTCTCTGGAATTTTCTGTATTTCGACCATAACTTCTTGTAGAAATTTTTTTTAAAGATCAAGTAAGACACCGTTGGAAAGTGTAGGATATGTGCTACAACTTTGTAGTTCAGTGTTTTCCTAGATTGGGGGCAGAAATAGTTGGAATTTTGTGAACAAAACAGCCACTTACAAAGGAGGTGCTGTCAAAATTCCTGAGAAACACCTGTCAACTTGTAAAAATCATAACTCCTAAATTGGAAAAGCTTTGGAGGCAAGTAAATACAATATGGCTTCCTTCTTGAGTCTACTACAACTTAGTTGTTGAACTCCAGTCCAGGTTTGGCCTCCAAAGTGGTAAAAACAGTTGAATTATCCAGACTGGTCAGCTGGACCAGAAGCTGGACAGAGAAAATCATGTTTGAAGTTTTCAATTCAAAACACTTGGTTTCACATTTTGATATCCAGCGGCTGTTGTAAAACAGTAAGTTGGATTCGAAAATATTATGCATTCAACATATCACTTCGAGCGAGGACATGTTTGGGTCTTGTACAATAGCAAGGATTTACGCATGCTAACGCACTTAACATCCCGTGGCGACCCACGATGGTCGAAATGAACTTTTAATCTATAAAGTTCATTACTTTGGAACTCGATTGTGGTGACATGGTCCAGGGATGTATATATTGTATAATGTGTATACTTTATCCATATGTGTGAATGTTATGCGTATCATTTGTTCCATTCTCGCACTACTATTGTATAGACTGGATGAAGTAAACAAACATGTGCTGATCGTACACGCTCCACGCACGAGGAGGGAGGCCCAAGTCAGAGTCGTGGTGAGGAGTCTCCACCCCCGGAGCAAACCAAGACGCAGCAACAACCACCTCCTCCACCACCAGAACTTCCAAGAAATCTCGTGGAGGTTCTCGCCGCAGTACTCGGCTCGCGGGATGAGCAAACCGAGTTGTTGCGGATGCTGGTGCAGCAAAATGTGTCCCGTCAGGGAGGATGCCAAGACAATTGGCAATGCCAGCCCCAACATAGTTCATATTCAGACTTTCTAGTGACCCATCCACCGGTCTTTACGGAGGCCGAAGAGCCTTTGGAGGCGAAAAGCTTCATCTGCACTCTCGAGGCGAAGTTTGGTTCACTTCGGTGCACCGAACACCAGAAGGCGCTGTTTGCAGCGCAACAACTTCAAGGAGAAGGCGGTACATGGTGGGCGAACTATATCACCTCATTACCGGCTGGCCATGCCGTCACTTGGGCGGAGTTTCGGGAGTCATTCCGCGCCTATCATATACCTCCCGATGTAATGCAGAGGAAGCTTCAAGTGTTTCTGGGGCTGAAACAAGGCAAGAGGAGTCTCATGAGTACTCCAAAGCATTCAACCGGCTGGCGTAATATGCGCCAGAATATGTGGGGACGGAAGAACAGAAGCGAAACACATTTTTCAGGGGCCTGAATTCAAAAATGAAGGTCCATCTCGCCCAAAGCAACCGCAGCACATTGAATGACCTTGTCAATGCCGCGATTGTACAAGAAGATGCTCAGCGTGAGCGCGGTTCTGACAAGAGGAAACGCAGCACGCTGGCGAGCAGCAGTGGTGGGGCACCACAAAAGTACCGCGTGGTGTATCTCTCACCATCCGGTCAGAGATGGCAGCCACTGGCACGACCACCTCAGTTTTGCAGTCGTCAATTTAATGCGCCAAGCTTCCGACCGTCGTATCCACCACAGCAACAGTAGCAGCAAACGATGGTCCCGCACCCGACTCCTTTTCAACCGCGTGCACCGGGATTCCGTCCTAAATTCGGAGGGACCCCGACACCATACACGTGCTTCACGTGTGGCCGTGTCAGGCATATTGTCAAGGACTGCCCCGAGCAACGACAGGGCAGGGGGCCAGCACCGTATCAGGGTGCAAATCAGCCCCGCAACCAGACCAAGAAACCAGCACCAAAACCCGGCAACGTCCACGACTTAGCCATCGAAGACATTTCAGAAGGCGAACCCGTCCTTACGGGTATGTTTCTTATTTAGATCATCCCGTAGTCATACTTTTTGACTCCAGTTCCACCCATAATTTCATAAGTCAATCATATGTTATTAAATATCAATTGCCTATCATTCCCACAAAAAGTTCATACTTGATTTGCTCTCCAGGTGGGAAAATAACAGCTGATAGGATGGTCTATAGAGCACCATTGCAATTGGGTGGGAATCTATATCCGACTTCTCTAATTATGTTAGATAGTCAAAAACTCGATGTCATTTTATGAGTGTCATGGCTACATCGCCATGGTGCTGTTGTTGACATCGTTCCATGTGTGGTTCGTTTAAACTCTCCACTTCATGAACCACATAATCTCATTCTTGACCGTTCGGTTCAAGAAATCCCAGCCACATATAACACGGAAGCCACAAAACTTGAGGATATTCGTGTGGTCCATGAATACCCGCACGTATTTCTAGATGATCATCCGGGCATGCCACCTGAAAGGGATGTCGAGTTCAAAATCAAACATGTATCCGGGACAACACCGATATCACGGAGACCATACAAGATGGCTCCAAATGAGCTAGCTAAATTAGAAGAGCAGCTCAAGGATCTGATGAGTAAGGGTTTCATTCCACCAAGTTCCTCACAATGGGGATGCTCGGCGCTGTTTGTGAAGAAAAAGGATGAAACCTTGAGGTTGTGTGTGGACTACCAACCTCTCAACGCCATCACCATCAAAAATAAATATCCACTGCCCCGCATCGATATCTTATTCGATCAACTTGTGGGTGCGAGTGTATTTTCAAAGATGGATCTTCGCTCCGGATATCATCAAATAAATATCCGAGCGGAGGACATTCCAAAAGACGGCCTTCTCAATGAGATATGGGTTGTATGAATATCTCGTCATGCCTTTTTGTCTCACCAACGCCCCGGCACATTTCATGTACCTCATGAACTCAGTGTTCTTGCCGGAGTTAAACAAGTTTGTGGTGGTGTTTATCGCGACATCTTGGTTTATTCCAAGTCTGAAGAAGAACACACCGAACACTTGCATATCGTGCTTCAACAATTGCGATACCATAAGCTTTATGCCATGTTCAGCAAGTGCGAGTTTTGGATCAGCCAAGTACCATTTGTTGGTCATATTATTTCTGCAGAAGGCATTGCAGTTGATCCAAAAAAGATTGAGCAAGTGCTGAAATGGAAGTCCCCCACATCTGTCCATGAAGTCAGAAGTTTCCTCGGTTTAGCGGGATATTATCGGAGATTCATCCCGAGCTTCTCCAAGCTTGCTAAACCGATGACTGAATTGTTGAAGAAGGGGATTAAATATGTTTGGAGCTCAGCATGTAAAGGAGCTTTCCAAGCATTGGCGAAGCATCTTACAACAGCCCCGATGTTAGATCAACCGTATACGACGAAGGCCTTTGACGTATATTGTGATACGTCCGGTATCGGGCTTGGCTGTGTATTGATGCAAGGAGGAAGAGTGGTCACCTATGGCTCACGTCAACTTCGTATCCACGAGCATCATTATCTAACTCATGGTCTTGAGCTTGCTGTTGTGGTATTGGCGTTGAAAATGTGGAGGCACTATCTACTTGGGAACTTAGTGCATCTCTACACCGACCACAAAAGCTTGAAGTATATATTCACTCAAAAGGAGTTGAATATGCGGCAATGGAGATGGATGGAACTGATCAAAGATTATGAAATCGAGATTCACTACCATCCCGGCAAGGCAAACATGGTTGCCGATTCCTTAAGCCGCAAATCTCACGTCAACAATTTGTCCATCATTTCGCTTGAAGAGGAGGAGCCGAGTTTATACTTGGTTCCATATGGGGCATTATATAATCTTGCTCTCGTCCCTACCATACTAGAGGAGATTATGGAAGCTCAGAATAAAGACGTGGGAATGTCACACATTCAGAGAAGAATGAAGAATGGCGAAATGAAATGCTCCGAAGGGATGAACACGGTAACCTATGGTTCAAAGACCGTATAGTGGTACCCCGCGACATGAAGCTTCAGAAGAAAATCTTGGACGAAGCTCACTTGTCCAAGTATTCTATTCATCCAGGCAGCAATAAGATGTATCAAGATATGAAAACCAGGTTTTGGTGGACACGGATAAAAAGAGAAATCGCAAAGTACGTATCCGAATGCGATACATGTCGCCGAGTTAAAGCCAACCATATGCGTAAAGCCGGACAGCTGCAACCATTGAACATTCCGGCATGGAAGTGGGAGGATATCAACATGGACTTCATAGTTGGCTTACCTCTAACATCCCACAAGCATGATTCGATTTGGGTGATAGTCGATCGACTGACCAAGTCGGGTCATTTTATTCCCGTACCATACAAAGTACGTGGCCAAGCAATATGTGGAGTTGTATATTGCAAGAATCTTGTGTTTGCACGGTGTATCCGTACAATTATTTCAGATCGCGGTGCGCTGTTCGTCGTTCGGTTTTGGGAACAGCTGCACGCATCATTGGTGACCAACTGATCCAAAGCTCTGCAAATCAACCGCAGACGGATGGTCAATCTGAACGGGTGAATCAAGTGCTTGAAGACATGCTACGCGCTTGTGCCATCCACCACAGTAAAAAAACTGGGACGATCATTTACAGTTGGCAGAGTTTTCATATAACAATGGTTATCAAGCTAGCATTAAGATGGCGCCGTATGATGCTCTCTACGGCCAGAAATGCCGCACACCACTCGACTGGTGTGAGTCCGGCGAGCGAGTTATCTACGGCATTGAACTTCTGAATGAGGCCAAAGAACGAGTATGAGTAATACAAGCCAATCTTAAGGCTGCTCAATCTCGTCAGAAGAGCTATGCGGATAAAAGATGATGTCCTCTCCACTTCGACATCAGGGACCATGTTTATGTCCGGGTGTCTCCGATGAAAGGATTTCATCGTTTCGGAGTAAAAGGAAAGCTTGCTCCGTGATTCATCGGTCCATTCGCCGTCATTGAAAAATGCGGACCTGTGGCCTATCGCTTGGAGTTAACAGCGTCACTCGCGGAAATTCACAATGTATTCTACATCTCTCAGCTGAGGAAATGCCTCAAGCCCTCGGCTGAAATCCGCACCGAAGACATAGTAGTTCTCCAACCTGACTTCACATCCTCGGATTATCTGATCTGGATTATCGATGAAAAGACTCGCGCCACAAGAAACCGGACCTTACGATTTTACAAGGTCTTGTGGAGTAACCATACCGCTGAGGAAGCAACATGGGAAAGCGAGGACTATCTACAAGCAAATTATCCGGAACTGCTATCATCGTATACCCGTAAATTGTTCCCCACTTTGCTTTTCTTTTGGAATCTCGGGATGAGATTCTTTTTAAGGGGGGAGAGATGTAAAATCCCCAAAAGAGCTAGCAATAAATTCAGCACATTCACACTTAGGAAAAATGAGGGGAATTAAAACTTTTGAGTTATAATGGGGTAAGTTCAAAGTGATGATTCAAATCTCTCAAAAATTTCCAAACATGAGGAGCTAAACTGAAACTGTAGTTTTCCATAATTCAAGTATTAGACCTAAAAAATTTCAGTTTATTTGGAGGGGTTTTACTATTTGTTTGGAAATTAAAGAGAAAGCCCTCAAAGATGAATTCAAATTTCAGTTCAAATATAAATTTCCCCAAACTGTGAATTCGATTCCACAAATGTGTTCCCCACATTTGAATTAGCATCCATGCATAAATTCATATTATTTTGGTTTAGTTTTCTAGGGTTTTGAATCAATAAAAGGGAAGAAATTCAAATGTTGATTCAAATCAAAAAACCTAATTGTAATTCAAACTTCTCAACCGGAAATGAATTCAGGGGAGATCAAATTCAAACACAAGACTTTGGGACGAAGCAAAGTGTTTAATTTGGAGGAAAATATCAACAGCTGTCAGGTGGGATGGGGTCCACATGTCAGCTACCCTCAATTGCAAACCGATTCTGTTTCCTTCGGCCGTTCACCGAGCGCTCGCCAGCTCCCGGCTAGAACGCTCTCCTGATGGATTACCGGCGCCAGCTCCTGGTTGTTTGCTTGCCTTATCACGCCACCACAATGGAACCAAAGTCTTACTTCTTTTTTCTCGCTCGCTTGCAGCTCTCACTGTTCTCTCCCACGAAGAACAGTCACCGGCGCCGCTCTCTGTTTTTCCCTCGCACACAGCCGCCCGAGCTCGGGTGATCGAGCTCCAAGCAGCAAAAGGAAGCGCGAGGGCATGCTCTAGCATCCACCGGTCTCAAACCCAAGGTTCCTAGCTCCTGCTAAATGCAAATTAGGATTTTGCGCCGATGTTCCGAGGTGCCCCGGCGGAACTACGATTGGTTCACCGTGGACAGCACGCTACGGCCAGTCCCACCTCCACTTCCATACACAAGAAAGGTGTGTTGGCATCCGTAGATCGTGTATCCGAAAGCTTTGTTGCAAATGATCAAGGGGGATACTAGAATTTCCAAAAATACCAAACCCTATTTCATCCGCTGAGAGCTCGGTCGAATCCAAAATTCAGATTAAACGGACAACCAACGATCGAACTCGTTTGCAAGCAGCTTGTACACACCCTAGCGCCCCTCCTCGAAGAAGAAGCACGAAAACCATTGAGAATCGGCCAAGTTATCGTTGTTTTCCTCGCCCCCACCACAAGACCCCTCGGCTCACCGCCGAGAGTGGGTTTGCCAGCGGTTTTTGCTTCCAAGCTTCTTCATTTCGTGTTTCCCATGTTCCACTGGTGCTTTCAGAGCAAACCCTGGTCAAGTTTGTGCACCATAGCACGAGAACAACATCGCCGGAACCCTAAGCGCCGCTGTCAACGTCGCGGGATAGTTTCCGGCCATCTCCAACCCTAGCCAACCCCCTCAGAGTGTTTCCTGTGCGAACGTAGGCCCAGTGTGCCGCTGCGGGATAGCGCGGGTAACGGGAGGTTGATGAAGGGGGAGGGTCCCAACGGTCAGCCTCTGTTTCCTCCGCGGGGATCAGTTTGTGGCTGGGATTTTGTGCGGGTGCGTGGGTGGAACCTGTGGGCAGTGGTGTGGCCGCGAACTCAGTGGCCCATCTCAAATAGTGGGGCCCACAACCAGAGTTTAAACATTTCCTGAATTTCAGATTTAGGTCAAACTTTGAAACCCCATGACTTTTAGTAGGAATGTCCAAAATTTGTAAAACAAATTTTTTTGGATTCCTCTCAGTCAGTACTTTTCATAAATGCAGAGAATTTGGTCTGAAGATCCCTGGATTTTCTCCAAAATTGATCAAAATTAAATATTTGGGAATTAATTCCAAAAGATTTCTGTTATGGAATTTTCTCAAATTTGGCCAGAAGATCCTTCATAACTCTAGTGGTCTCCTGTAACATATTGAGCTTCATTGGTGTACATTTGCTAGGATAAATTCTACTCCAAAGTTCAGCCTTCATTTGGAATTTCCAATTTTAAACAGAAAATTTTCAGCAATTTGCTCCAACATCAAAATTCTATTTCTCCCTGTAGGTAGCACGAAAAATTGTGAAACAAATTTTGCTAGAACCAGGGAGACCTGCTCTAATTAGATATTCCACTGTTAGCCATGTCAAAACTTCAGATTTGGGGTCAAAATTCAGAGAATCCTTGTACTTGTGGGAATTTTGGATACCACAAACTTCCATAAGAATTTCTCAAATTTTGCTCAAATCATCCTCAGAGAGTCTAGTATCCACTAGAAAAATCCCAAAGCCAATTAAGACAACTTAATAGCAGTAGCTAGTAATAGAAGTTTAAATTCTTATAATTCATCAGCACTTATACACATATTTTGTTGCATATCATATAGTGACCGAAGTTGAGGACACTCCGGAGCCGTTGAAAGTCCTTCCACCAGAAGATAACTTTCCGTATAACTTGCAACCAGGCAAGCCCCGGTTTGCATTTAATTACCTTTTGCAAAGTTTTTATTTGTATCACTTATGTCTAGGGTGAAATGCTTGCATTAGAGTTAAGGTGATTGAAACCCCACTTGCATGACTTTTAAATCCTATGGAGGGTTGGGTAGTTTACAACTCGATGAGTAGAGAATGCCATGCTAATGTTCTTAGGATCTCGGTAGAAGTCGAGTGGTTGGAATCTACTCGCGAGAAAAGATTTTATCACACGAGATGAAAAGAAGTAGAGAATGGTTTAAGAATGTGAAACTGAGACCCGGCAGGGGGGATAGGATGGAGTGAGTGGAGGTCTCACTTTTGTAGCCCTGTTGGTATTGGTTGTGGACCGAGCCGTGTGCGGCCCTGCTGGATAAGTTTGAATAGTACCGGATGCATACTGGCATATGGGAACTAGGAAACTGATGTAATTGGTTAACCTGGGTGCCGTGGCTTACCCAACCGTTTTATAGGAGTGGGTTGAGAATAGCTAGGTGTGAATCTGCCGGTGGGCACAGACAAGCTCGACGCGGGGACCTCTTGCCCGCTACGGATGGACCGGTGTGAAGCATCACACTTCAGAAATGGGTGTATGTGATGTGTTATCTGGGTGTATATTGATTGCAATCACCGTCCCTCGCGGTTATTTGAGTACCGCTTGTTCACTGTACTGTGACGTAGTAATAATTGAAAGAAGCCAGAAGAATATGATGCATTGCTTTATTATTTTCTTGAAACCATGTATGCTGTAGATGTAGAGCTCATTAAGTTTATTTTCCACTTTGGGCATAACCACATCGGAGGAAAGCATTTCTTGTTTCATTGTGGACTTCCGATGTGAGGGCTTGCCTAAGGCACATTTGCGGCTATAAAACTGAAAGTAAGGATTAACATGTAGGTGTGTCTTTATCGTAATGTCATTTCCTATGTTACTAATCCCTGCATGTAGAGTCTCATGTTTAGGAGTGTCGGTTAAACCTTGCTGAGCCATCGTATGAATGTAGCCTAGAGGGGGGGTGAATAGGCTCTTTGAATTTTTAGGCGGTTTACTGAAACACTTAGCAAACTGATTAATTCCAGGTGGGCCGGACTAGTCCAGTATGATCGTAATTGACAGATCAAAGTGAGACTTCTTCCTACTTCAGGTATTTGTGCAGTAGAAAATAAATGCTTATTTAAGTATAGTGAAGTAAGACACAATAACTCTCAATTTTAATACTAGGTGTGGATGTGAATCAAATGATGACTACCACCCTTAATTAGCAATTGAAGGACGATCAAGAAGACACAAGACTAGGTTTTATCCCGAGGTTCGATTCCACCCAGGAATCTACGTCCCCGTTGAGGAGTCCACCAACGACCGGGTCTTCACCAACCCTTCCCTTGTTGAATCGCCACAAAGGCCGATTCAATTTCACTATCCACACACAGGGGTAAACAATTGTACGTGTGGCGTTCTCACAATCTGAGAGCTCCCACAAGATTACAGAAAGTAATTCTTCCTCCCACACACAAAAACAAAGAGCAACAATCAGCTATTCTATGAGAGAAGACAAACCAAGAGCTCAATGTCGAGAAGAACGACTCTCTCCTTGATCCAATCTCTAATCCTCAAAGACTTAATCTTTTTGGGCTTAGAATGAGTAGAGAGAGGTACTTTTTGTGATCTTGGGGCGTGCGGCGGCGCTGGGAATCGAGAGTTCTGTTTGTGTGGCCGTGCACCTCTATTTATATAAGGTTTCCAAAAACCCTGGCAGCCGGACTAGTCCGCTCTATTCACCGGACTAGTCTGGTGTGCCGTGTACAATTTTTGTGTTGCATGCGGCACAGTGGAAACCCTAATTTAATGTGTTTACATAAAGTTGAATGGACTAGTCCGGTCTAAGAGCGGACTAGTCCGGTGCAATGTGAATGCCGGTTCTAGAGAGTTGAACAGACTAGTCTGGTTTCTGAGCGGACTAGTCCGGTGCAAGATGAATGCTGGTTCTCGAGAGTTGATCGGACTAGTCCGGTTTCTGAGCGGACTAGTCCGGTGCAAGGTGAATGTTGATTCTAGAGAGTTGATCGGACTAGTCCGGTTTCTAAGCGGACTAGTACAGTGCAAGGTGAATGTTGGTTTCAGAGAGTTGATCGGACTAGTCCGGTTTCTGAGGGGACTAGTCCGGTGCAAGTGTTGTGAGGAAACAGAAAGTTGAATTTACTAGTCCGGTTTCTGAGCGGACTAGTCCGGTGCACCATGTTGTGAGTGATTGGGATATGTTTTAATCTATTACCCCTACGTAAGGATTTTGAGCTCTTGAGATGTGTCTCTCACACACATCCTATACAAGTATGTCTACATTAATCTTGGTTCATGAATCTGTTCTTTTCCTTTTTCTTCATCACTTGATTTTTCACCTTTTTGAGTGCACCACTTCTACCTTACAAGAGTTAATCTGCATTCATCTCAACAAGTTCATTAGGACCTCAATCATTTGTCATCAATCGTCCAAAACCCACAGGGGACTGCCTAGATGCACTTTCAATCTCCCCCTTTTTGGTCATTGATGATAACCAACTGAGATTACATAATTAATGATAAAATTCGATTTTCATAAAGTGTGCATATATGAGAATGACAAATGAGTAACAAGAATCTCTCACATATATGCAGCCTTTTTGGTGGGATGCCTAAAAGTGTGTGACGCAGAATGTGGCATGCCACAAGAAGATAAGATCATATCAAAAGTAAAGGTAGTCATCACATCGATATCGAATAGGCATCACACATCCATGAGACTTCAAAATAAAAATTACATGAAACTTCAAAATACATGTCCATGTCCATCACACATCCTTAATGTTTACAATAAGATAACTTAAGATAAATCTCAATCTCTCCCCTTTTGGCATCAAGCCACCAAAAAGGGAAAAATTGAGTGGAATCACTCATCGCTGCTCTCTCCCTCACTCTCGGTGCTATCTTCATCGTCATCTTCATCATCGTATTCATGACCATGCTGAGGAGGAGGAGCGGAGACACCTGCAAGTCCAAAAGACCTAAATTCTTGTTCGGTGAGTGGAGCCATTTCAGTGAAGTCTTCTTCAGAGTCCTCAAAGATCTGTGTTGATCCAACTGGCTCAATCTCTATCTTGTCACATATGGCTTTGATGTTGGCCTTCATATATCTTTGATGTCTTTTTCTGGCGAAACTCTCCTTGTGTTGCCTAACTTCAATTTTGCGACAACAGCCAAAGATAGACGAGAGCATTTTGAGCATACCACTGGAGGACTCTCTAGAGGGTGGAGGGATAAGAGTAGGTGTAGGCTCCGACGCCCTTGAAACTTCATGAGCAGAGGGCATAGTGTAGACTGTAGGCTTCTGGGGCTTGAGACCAGTGTGAGATACATCTTTGACAAACTCCAGTCCTGTCACCTTCTCAATCATATACATGACATAAGGTGCATAGCCACAGGACCTGTTTGGAGTGATGGAGAAATTCACAATGTCACTGTAGATGTACTCAAAGACATTTAAAGTCCTCTTCTTGCTTATCACTTTCATCAATGTCCTCAGAGTCCCTTGGGTTGTCCCTGCATCACCATCCTTTGGATCTATGGTGTTTCTCAAGATCCTATTGAGCACGGCAAAGAATGGATTCAAGTACTTGGTAGTGGGGGGTACATATGGCATTCTTGTATCATACAAGAATTCCAACTCATTCTTTTCCAAGGGCTTCAGGTTGTGAATGACAAGCTCATTATCCAGTGTGTGTTCAAGATGAAGAATCTTTGCAAATTCCTCATAGGTGAAACTGTATCTAGATCCATGTGTCATCCAAATCATCTCATCCCCATCATCACGTGCAAAGTAGAGAGTAGAGTAGAACTGAGTGATTACCTCATTGTTCCAGTCATACTGAAAAGATAGGAGGTCCTTCAACCCATTTCTCTCTAATGCCTCTTGTACCTCATGATAGGCTTGGCATTTCTTGGACTGCAAGTAGTCAATGTTGAGCTACTGACTCTCAACCACAGGATTCTTCATCTTCATGTAGACATGCTCATAGTAGTCAGCATGGAAGTTGCTCTAGAATCTGGGGTCTGCACATTGCTTTGGCTGCCCTTGAATTTTTCTGAGGTTGTCCGCCAGTTCACTCCCCTTTCCAGTAAAGTCATCATTTGATGGCTGCCTGTTGCGGTGAATGGGGGCTTTCTTCTTCAAGGGACCAATAGAAGCACTAGAAAGTCCTTTGCCCTTCCGACACTTCTTCTGGGGGTCGCAGAGCTTCCAACAATGTCTTTGCTCTGTGCCGTCTTACCAACCACTCTCCTCCTTTTAGGAAGAGAGTCGTCGGGAGAAGACGGTTCGACAACGTTGTCATGTTTCTTCTTCATGGCTTTGCAGTGTGACGACATCGTGCCTGACAGAAAAATAAAGGATTTATTGACACGATGGATTGTAGATTATGTGAAGATAAGAAGTTAGATTTCAATTGACAGGTAAACAGACTTGTCCGTTTTCAGAGTGCGAACTTGTCCGGAATACCGGACTTGTCCGCACCAAAGACCGGACTAGTCCGGACCTGCTGAAGAACCCTAACTTCGTATTTTCAACAGATCTACCGCAAATTGGTGCAAAGTATGCAGGGATACACTAGGAATTCATCTAGAAAGGTAGTGTTTGCCCTAGGAATCAGGAAAATTGAGCTAAAGTATTGAAAAGATGAGAACTTGAGTTGAGAGGAATTTTACCGAAAAATGAGGATTTGAGTCAAAGCGTGAGGTCTGATCTGGATTAGTCAGTAGGAGAGGAGACCACGCGTCGAGGAGAAGCTTTCCCATGGAAAGGACTTCAACTTTGTTGGCTAAAGTCAAAAATCACGTTTGGGGGTTAGGGTTTGAGGAGTGAGACGCAAAGGAGTGTTTGTGAGGTGAAGAGGGCTGAGGTTGGCGCGTCTATAGACTCTTAAACTCGGACATACGGACCAGTCCGGTGGGAGGACCGGACAAGTCCGATATGCCAGATCTGTCCTGACTAGTCTAAGGGAGCGGACCAGTCCGGTGTTGACACCGGACTAGTCCGGGTCGACTGGACAAGTAAGAGTCGAAGTCAGGGAAATATTGGGAGTTTAATCTAATAGTGATCTAAGGACATAATTTTCACAAATATACTTGATGAACATACCCAACAAGCAATCAACAATCAGACAATGGTCATTATTCATCAAGATTCATTAATTTAAATAGTTTTCAAGAGAAAATTGAGATAAGGGGTAGTTTTTCGTGAAGTAAGTAAGAATTTGAGAATTCAAGCAGGTATGCAGTGTTTGAAGACACGTTCCGAGAGTCAAGTATATTTAGTTCATTCCTAAGCTCACAAAAACTTTTTCATCAAGTGGCTTGGTGAAGATATCAGCTAGTTGTTTCTCGGTTTTGACATGGGAAATGGCTATGTCTCCTTTGATTGAGTGGTCTCTCAAAAAATGATGCCGAATATCAATGTGTTTGGTCCTAGAGTGCTCAATAGGGTTATGTGCAATCTTAATCGCACTCTCATTGTCACAAAGGAGCGGAATACGGTTCATATTGTAACCGTAGTCCCTTAGAGTTTGTTGCATCCAAAGGAGTTGTGCACAACAACTTCTGGCTGCAACAAACTCCGCTTTGGCTGTGGACAAGGCAATGGAGTTTTGCTTTTTGGAGGACCAGGAAACTAGGGACCTACACAAGAATTGGCAAGTTCCGGAGGTACTTCTTCTATCTACTTTGCATCCTGCATAATCTGCATCGGAGTATCCAATGAGATTAAGCTTTGAACCTTTAGGGTACCGAAGGTCTAGGTTGGGTGTATGGACTAAATATCGCAAGATTCTCTTTACGGCTGTCAAATGACGTTCCTTAAGATTGGCTTGAAATCTTGCACACATATAAACACTCAACATGATATCAGGCCTAGATGCACAAAGATAAAGTAGAGATCCAATCATGGAATGGTATAACTTTTGATCCACATTAGGTCCATCTTCATTAAGGTCTAAATGTCCATTTGTTGCCATGGGAGTCTTTATAGGCTTTGCTTTGTCCATGCCAAATTTCTTGAGAATGTCTTGAGTGTACTTTGTTTGGCTTATGAATTCCTTTCTTTAGTTGTTTCACTTGGAATCCCAAAAAGTATCTCAATTCTCCCATCATGGACATCTCAAATCTATCTGTCATGATTTTACTAAATTCTTGACAAAAAGATTTATTAGTTGAACCGAATATGATATCATCGATATAGATTTGACAAATAAATATATCATCATTGAAGTGCTTGGTAAACAGGGTGTAATCAGCTTTACCCATTTTAAATCCATTTTCTGTTAGAAAATCTCCAAGGCACTCATACCAAGCTTTAGGAGCTTGTTTGAGGCCATAGAGAGCCTTATGCAGTTTGAACACATGGTCGGGGTACTCTCAATCTTCAAAACCAGGGGGTTACTCCACGTATACCTCCTCCTTGATAGGTCCGTTGAGGAAGGCGCTTTTAACATCCATTTGATACAGCTTGAAATCATGGTGAGTAGCATATGCAAGTAATATACGAATTGATTCAAGTCTAGCTACGAGAGCAAAAGTCTCGTCAAAATCCAAACCTTCGAATTGTGAGTAACCTTTAGCCACAAGTCATGCCTTGTTTCTTGTTACAACTCCGTGTTCATTTTGCTTGTTGCGGAAGACCCATTTAGTGCCGACGATATTGGACTTTGGTCTTTCAACAAGTTCCCATAATTCATTCCTCTCAAAGTTGTTCAATTCTTCTTGCATTGCCATCACCCAGTCTGGATCTTTTAGCGCATCTTCGACCTCGTATGGTTCTAAAGAGGACACAAAGGAATAGTATTCACAAAAATTAGCTATACGTGATCGAGTCGTCACTCCCTTTTGTATATCACCAATTATGTTGTCGGCGGGGTGATCTCTTTGTATGCTTTGGTGTACTCTTGGATGTGGTATTCGTGGTGTTGTGTTCTCATAATCATCATCTTATTCGCCCCCCCGGATCGTTGCCGTCATTAAGGCTTTGATCATCTTGTTGGTCTTCATGATCTTGATTTTGTGCATGGGCTCCCCCTTGATCATAGCTCTCCTATTGAGATTCATCTTGAGCACCTGATTCTTGTGATTGTTCTTGAGGTCAAATATCACCAAGTGCCATTCTCCTCAATGCTTGACATGGGGCTTCTTATTGATCTAGCACACACTTATCAACTTTCTCCGTTTGGGAGCCGTTAGTTTCATCGAACACTACGTCACGTGCTACTTCAACAAGTCCGGAGACCTTGTTGAAGACACGATAAGCGTAGGAGTTCGAATCATAGCCGAGCAAGAAACCCTCATCAGACTTTGAAGTAAACTTCGAGGTCCTAGGCTTGTTGCATGACAAGTAGTTTTGATGGCTTCAGCCCAAAAATAGTCATAGGTCTTGTATTCATCAAGCATTGTCCTTGCCATATAAACGAGCGCCCGGTTCTTCCTTTCAGCTACCCCATTTTGTTGTGGGGAGTAGGGTGCCGAAAGTTCATGCTTTTTTCCTTCTTCATCTAGATACTCATCAACTTGTGTGTTCTTGAATTTTGTTCCATTGTCACTTCTTATGTTCTTGATTGTCAATGAGAATTCATTTTGAGCTCGCCTGAGAAAATTCTTGAGTGTTCCTTGAGTTTCTGACTTATCATGCAAAAAGAAAACCCACGTGAAGCGTGAAAAATCATTGACAATAACTAAACCATATTTATTACCATAGATGCTTATATAAGCAATTGGACCGAATAGGTCTATGTGGAGGAGCTCGAGTGGTCTTGTTGTAGTCATGACATTTTTTGCAGGATGGGGTGCTCCTACTTGTTTCCTGGCTTGACACGCGCTACAAGGTCTATTTTACTCAAAAACGACATTCTTCAAACCTCGGATGTAATCGCCTTTTAGAAGTTTTTGTAGATTCCTCATACCAACATGCGCTAGCCGTCTATGCCACAGCTAACCCATGTTGGTCTTTGCAATCAAGCATGTGTCAAGTTCGGCTTTATCTTTGTTGAAATCAACTAGATAAAGTTTTCCCTTTAACACACCCTTAAAGGCAATAGAGTCATCACTCCTTCTAGAGACGGTCACACCCTCATTAGTGAACAAGCAATTATAACCTTTGTCACATAGTTGAGATATGGACAGGAGGTTATAATCTAAGGAATCAACATTTAAAACATGAGAAAGTGTGTGTTGTGATGAAATAGCTATTTTACCGGTACCTAGCACCTTTCCTTGACTATTGTCACCAAAACAGATGCCTTCGTTTGAGTCTTCATTTTGTTCGTACTCCACAAACATTTTTCTTTCTCCGGTCATATGATTGGTGCATCCACTATCTAGCACCCATTTTGCTCCACCGGATGCATATGTCTGCAAGAAAGAAGCTATGCTTTGGCTTTAGGTATCCAAGCTTGCTTGGGTCCTTTGAGGTTAGTGACAAGTGACTTGAGCACCCACACGTGAGACTTGGTGTTCTCATGGCGTGGCCCAACATATTTGGCATGAACTTTTCCAAGACCGTTTTTCATAAGCACCTATGAAGCATCAAAGGTTCTAAACAAGATTTGTTGTTCATATGAGTTTTCAATGTTAATTTTATCAACATTGTTATGTTTTCCAACTTGGGAGGAATTTCCTTTGACAAAGACAATGCTCTTCTTGTTATCCTTGTGGCTTCTAGCTTTTGCCTTTCACCATAAGAATACCCAATACCATGTTTGACATTGGGAGGTCTTGTGACCAGGTATGCACTACGTGCATACTTGACCTTCTCCTTGTCAAACATGCCACTTTGAGAGGGATGCTTGTTTTCTGTCAAGTTTGACTTTTCTTTTATGTGGGTGTTATTTTAGTACATGTACGAGTTACAAGAGTTTTAGATTCAACATGTTGAGAAGGTGAGCTTAAATAGGATGAAGAACCACTTTGCTTGAGTGACTCATCTTGCGCCTCAAGAATCTTGTTAACCTTGGTTTAGTTAGCAAGTTCATCCTTGAGTGCAGTGTTTGAGTCTCTTAGCTTCAAACAAGTCTCCTTGCTTGAAGCTAACTCAAGCTCAAGTGATTTGCTTTGCTCCTTTTCAATCTCAAGAAGTCCTTCAATCTTAAGATATTTCTCGTTTTGGAGAATGATCATATCTTCTTGTCGATTGACTAGCTCCTCCTTATCAACTATCTCATCCATTAGAATGTTCATTTTAGCTATAGTGTTTTTATCTAAACCTCTAAGTATATCTTCATCATCACTAGAACTATCAGTATCACTAGTAAAAGAATGTAAGGAGGAAGATTTGGTTTTAACCTTTCTTTTTCCTTCCTTGGCCATTAGGCATGTGTGGCTGGTGTCCTTCCATGCTCCCATGGTTGGGAATAGGGTAGACTTCATGGTAGGCTTCTTGATAGCTATGGTGGCCATCTCCTCTTCTTCTTCAGATGAGGACTCATCATTGGAGTCCCATTCCTTCCCTAGATGAGCTTGGCCATATTGCTTCTTTTTCTTGAATATTTTCTTTTGTTGAGGCTTGTTGTCTTTACTCTTCCTCTTGTTGTCTTCATGTGGACAATCAACCATAAAATGATCATATTCTCCACAATTGTAGCATGCACGCCTCGTCTTGGATCTTTGTTTGTCCTTGTATCTTCTTTCATTTGAGTAGCCACCCTTTTTTCTTCTCATCATTTTCTTGAAGTTTTTGATGAACAGGATCATGTCTTCTTCATCGATATCAGTGCTATCATCATCACTATCATCGTCCTCAAGAGCTTCTAGAGATTCTTTTGATGATGGCTTGCATGTTGCCTTTAGTGCAACTCCTCTCTTCTTTGCCGAGGTGAGGTTGGCAAGTTATTTGACATGCTTGGCTTCCTTCTCCATCATTTCAAAGTTGATGATCTTGCCAAGAATCTCGTCCGGGGTCATTTTGTGAAACTCGGGACTTTCTCTGATCATGGAGCAGAGTGTCAAGTTTCGAGGCATGAATGCTCTAATAATTAACTTGACCACCTCATGATCCGTCCACTTCTTGCTACCATAGGCTCGGACCTTATTGATGAGAGACTTCAGTCTATTGTACATCTCTTGAGGTGATTCTCCTTCTTCGATGGCAAACCTTCCCAATTCACCTTCTATCATTTCAATCTTGGCTTCACGCACATGACGATCACCTTCATGTGCGGTATTGAGAGTGTCCCATATTTCTTTAACAATTTCGAGTCCATCCACCTCGGTGAACTCGTCTCGGCTCAATTATGAGGTGATTACTGCGGCAGCTTGAGCGTTCTGATGAATAGCTTGTTCTTGATCCAAGGTTAGCTCTTCATCGTCATCAGGTATATCTAAACCTGTACACACTATACGCCAAAGACTTGGGTTAAGAGATATAAGGTGCATTTTCATGTTTTGTTTCCATATTGTATAATCAGTTCCATCAAAGTAAGGTGGTTTGCCTAATGGATTGACAAATAATGATTATTTGAACTTAAACGCTCATAATTAAAAGGATATCGGGAGTAGTCTTTGTGACTACGCCCTTTTTGCTTTTTGTCTTCTATTTTCTTCCCATTGGGGGAGAGTGCCTTCTTCCGCATAAGCGCCTTTAGTTGGAGCATCTCCCTATCATGATCCTCGCAGTCCTGGATGGCATTGAGAAGCTTCTCATCTTTTGGTTCCCTTCGTCACCACCATTTTCATAATAGAATCCCTTGGATTCACCCTTGATTTCTGACATCGTCTCTTCGAGCGGTGATTCTCTTTTGAAGAGTTTGGCTCTAATACCAATTGAATGTAGCCTAGAGGGGGGTGAATAGGCTCTTTGAATTTTTAGGCGGTTTCCTGAAACACTTAGCAAACTGATTAATTCCAGGTGGACCGGACTAGTCGGATATGGTGCGGACTAGTCCGGTATGATCGTAATTGACAGATCAAAGTGAGACTTGTTTCTACTTCAGGTATTTGTGCAACGGAAAATAAATGCTTATTTGAGTATAGTGAAGTAAGACACAATAACTCTCAATTTTAATACTAGGTGTGGATGTGAATCAAATGATAACTAACACCCTTAATTAGAAATTGAAGGACGATCAAGAAGACATAAGACAAGGTTTTATCCCGAGGTTCAATTTCACCTAGGAATCTACGTCCCCGTTCAGGAGTCCACCAAGGACCGGGTCTTCACCAACCCTTCCCTCGCTGAATCACCACAAAGGCCGATTCAATTTCACTATCCACACATAGGGGTAAACAATTGTAGGTGGGGCGTTCTCACAATCTTAGAGCTCCCACAAGATTACAGAAAGTAATTCTTACTCCCACACACAGAAACAAAGAGCAACAATCAGCTATTGTTTGAGAGAAGACAAACCAAGAGCTCAATGTCGAGAAGAATGACTCTCTCCTTGATCCAATTTCTAATCCTCAAAGACTTAGTCTTTTTGTGCTTAGAATGAGTGGAGAGAGGTACTTTTTGTGCTCTTGGGGCGTGCGGGGGCACTAGGAATCGAGAGTTCTGTATGTGTGGCCGTGCACCTCTATTTATATAAGGTTTCCAAAAACCCTGGCAGTCGGACTAGTCCATTCTGTTCACTGGACTAGTCCGGTATGCCGAGTACAATGTTCGTGTTGCATGCAGCACAGTGGAAACCCTAATTTAATGTGTTTATAGAAAGTTGAACGGACTAGTCCGGTCCAAGAGCGGACAAGTCCGGTGCAATGTGAATGCCGGTTCCAGAGAGTTGAACGGACTAGTCTAGTTTCTGAGCGGACTAGTCCGGTGCAAGGTGGATGCTGTTTCCAGAGAGTTGATCGAACTAGTCCAGTTTCTGAGCGGACTAGTCTGGTGCAAGGTGAATGTTGGTTCTAGAGAGTTGATCGGACTAGTCCGGTTTCTGAGCGGACTAGTCCTGTGCAAGGTGAATGTTGGTTTCAGAGAGTTGATCAGACTAGTCCAGTTTCTGAGCGGACTAGTCCGGTGCAAGCGTTGTGAGGCAACAGAAAGTTGAACGGACTAGTCCGGTTTCTGAGCGGACTAGTCCGGCGCACCGTGTTGTGAGTGATTGGGATATGTTTTAATCTCTTACCCCTACATAAGGATTTTGAGCTCTTGAGATGTGTCTCTCACACACATCCTATACAAGTATGTCTACATTACTCTTGGTTCATGAATCTGTTCTTTTCCTTTTTCTTCATCACTTGATTTTCACCTTTTTGAGTGCACCACTTCTACCTTACACGAGTTAATCTGCATTCATCTCAACAAGTTCATTAGGATCTCAATTCATTTGTCATCAATCGTCCAATACCCACAGGGGACTGCCTAAATGCACTTTCATCGTGCTCATGGGTTCAATATTTGAGCTGTTGCAGGTGAAGATTATGGGGAAGGGTCCGAGGACGAGGCGATGCCCCCGTCAGGGTACACAGCCGAGTTGGAGCCCTGCACGCCGCTGTGTTCTCCGGTTGTATGTTTCTAGTGTGTAGCGTCCCTGGGCTGGACGGCTGCACTTTTTGCACAGCTAGGATGAGGGTGTAGCTATGAATAATACTTCCACGGTACATTACTTTTATAAAAAAACTTCTGCTGTGTTTTTATGCAAAATAAGTTTGTATGTTGTTCTTAATCTTTTCTTGTGTGCTGTTGGGTGCCGCATCGTACGGCAGCACCCTCTGCAATCCCGGAGTGGGAGGACCACGGGGTGGCTCCCCACAGACGTGGTATCAGAGTCGCATTGGGAATAGCACGCTCGAAAAGAGGCTATTTTGAAAATTTAGAAGTAGTCAAGTGAGGATTAGTCACTATGCCCACATAAGGTCTATTATAGTAGTGGCCGTACTATGCCCACATAAGGATTAGTCACTATGCCCACATAAGGATTAGTCACTATGCCCACATTGGGAAATGCTAACCTACATGTTATTAATATGTAACGACGCTCCTCATCAGGTAAGAGGTAAGGTATGCCACCGCAAACGGATCAATTGCGGTAAGCTCGCTATACGAGCAATGGTATGGAATGGTTTAGCGTGGCTTGGCACGGTACTAAATATGAGTCTCTGAACCTTTCTATGGTTCCGAGAGTATATGAAAACGCTGATCTCCACCGTGCTTTAGGCAAAAGTGAGAGTACCCCATCGTGTGGTAAGCAACATGATAGTATGTGTGATGCCCTCAATTTCGTGGAAAAACAACGGAACTGAGAACTGATGCATATGTGTGCCCAGGATGTTCATCACACAGATACACATCATCCACAAACTGAATTTCAGAATATATATAACCACGAATAACAAAGTTTATTACAAGGTTTCATGAGTCTTGGACTCAGCTTGGCAGCGGAAGTCTAATCTTACAGCGGAAGTCTTATTTCTATACAGCGGAAGTCTTCTAACTAGTGCGGAAGCAATCTAAGCAGCAGCAGCTCCATCTCTACTCCATCCCCACAGGCAAGGTTGAGGACAAATTACACACCTAATGCTCCACCTGGTCTTCATAGTAATCTTCTCCTGTTGCTGATGATGAAATAATAATGCAAGTTTGAGTACAATGATGTACTCAGCAAGAGCGGGAAAATATGATATGTAGCTCACAACAAGGTAGGTATAAAAAGGCTCATTTTCATAAAGCAAAGTTATTTATCAAAACCATGATAAAACAGCAACTTAACTTTAAGTGAATGGAATCCCAACATGTATTAAAATACCACCATACCTCCATCACTTTCCATGTCCCAACCAGACATTAATCAACTTCATTATTGCTCATGAATACCTTCTCGTATTCGCTACCATCTCACGAATACCATCTCGTTCGCTACCATTTCATCTCATAAACAAATCCGTCTCACACCGAGACCAATCTCGTTGCCATGACTCAACAGTCATGCAACCAAATCTTATCACCCGGACTCAACAGTCCCGAAAACCAAACCATAACCAAAACCATAACACATGACCATAACCATCCCAACTAATCATGGAAGTTGGCCAGGCGCTCGTGACCGTAAGCTCGGCTATCATGATAGTTTTAGACTCTACAGAGGTTGTACCATTTTACCCACAAGTTTGTGATTTCGTCACCCGTCGGCGACTGCAGAACCTCCATTATACCAGTACACAACCGTTGGTGTATGGTCAAGAGAACACAAAATATCCTTTACAAAGGGGCTACTAGATGTATGGACTCACTAAGGTTTCACCGGAAGGCTAGAATCTCCAATTCTCCCACCCACGGGCCCCCTCTTGTGCCATGCAGTTACTAGGGCAGTCCTCACTCGACTCCCATTCCCCCGCGCCTTCCATGGTCCATAACAATCTAGTAACTTACCTAATTAGTCAGCTAAGCCGCACCCATACTTGGCCTCATGGTGGCACTGTTATCCTGGCATGTGCTCGCATGAACCGGTCCTTAGATCTACGGCAAGTAACCAACATCTCAGGCTACCTCATGCACAAACCCAGCCTTGCCTAGATCTCCCTCTGATCCATGTTCATTAACAACATCAGTTTCTCATTATCATTACGAGTGCAGTTAGCTAGACACATCTATCTCGCTTCCCAATCCCATAGACTCAGCGAAGCATAAAAGCAAAAACCATACCCGACTCATAAACTTCCCAGGCGACAAGGGTGGTTTAACCAAAACTAGTAAACTCCCATAAAAGGTTTCCCATCATCTTTGACTCAGCACACACACCTTTTCACAAAACAAAATAGTTTCCCAAAACATAGGATCAATATGGTCAAGGGGCACTTGCCTTGTTCTGGCGGTTCTGATTGCTCAAAATCTTGTTGTTGTAGTCCGTCGTAGTTAGATCCCTGAGCTTGTTCTTCTATTCGTGATCACGCATATACAAGATTCACAGCAATCAATATCATGCACAAACTTTATTTTAAGATGCAATGATGCATATGCATGTTAATCCTATGGTGCAGTTTTGTTTTGTGCGCGTTCTTGCTTGTTTGTATGGGGTTTCTAGGGAAAACGGAGGTGTATGGATCAAATGTGGACGTGGCGATGATCTGGGCTTAAGATCTAGATCAAACCGATCAACACGTGATCCGTCCACCAAAAAGCTTATGTTTCGAAGAAATTGAGGAAACAGATGCGAATAAAAACCGTGATGATGTCGTAAGGTGATAATGGAGACCTACCTTACGTTCTTCTTGGTCTCGGGGTCCTTCTCCTAGCAAGACAGATCGTTGGGGCTCTCTTCCAGCGATCTCCCACGACTGAACTCTGGTGAAGGGTTTACTCGGCGAGTTTGGGGCTAGGGCTTCTAAGTTGTCGGCTCAGAGAAGATGTTACGACCAAGGGGTTTGTTTCGGGTTCTATTTATAAGAGGAAAACGAAGGGTTCTTATCTGATTGGACTTCGAATATGAGTCCCGTTCAAACTGTTTTTGAATCTTAACAACTCATCTCTTGCCGATTTGGTTTGGTAACATTGTGGAAGTCGTGTCAGTTTCCTCAGTACTGGGAATTCCCACGCATACAGATGAAAAACTGCTTCAGAATCGCGTCCTTACGCGGTGATGAGCTCCGGAAACTCCATGTGTCCATCGGGGGCCTGGTCTCCCTTTTCCGCAAAGACGAGCTCCGGTCGTGCCGCGTGTCAAGCGAGCGAGACTTCCCTATTTCTCAGAGGCGGGATTCGCGTGCGCCACGTATCCTTGCAGGCGGAAACCTCCCTCTCTTCAGAGGTGAGCTCCATGTGCGCCATATGTCTGGTGGGTCGGGACCTCCCCTCTCAACAGTGGCGAGCTCCGCGAACGCCACGTGTCAGTTCTGGACCTCCCCCTCTCTTCGGAGGTGGCTCCGGGGTGCCATGTGTCAATTCCGGACCTCCCTCTCTTCGGAGGTGAGCTCCGTGAATGGCATTCGTCAAGTAGCGTCGGACTCCCTTTTTCCTTAGAGACGAGCTCCGAGGTCGACACGTGTCCATCAGCGTCGGACCTCCTGGAGGCGAACTCCGGAGGTGACACGTGTTCGGTAGTGTCAGACCTCCCGGAGGTAAGCTCCGAAGGTGACACATTTCGGCGGGTCCGGACCTCTCGGAGGTGAGCTCTGAACGCGCCACTTGGTCAGTGGCCACGGGAATTGTCTTCGGCGCTCTCTGTAGACTGGAATTTAGCTCTTTTTAGCTATCTTTTTAATATTTTCTCTATTCCTTCTTATTTTAAAATGTTTTCTACATATAAAATATGAATATATGCAGAACCCGAAAATGAGGGTGTCACAAATCTACCCCCTTAAATTGAATCTCGCCCTCGAGATTCGTTAGTAGAGAATAGATGAGGAAACTCTGTCTTGATATCTTCTTCACGCTCCCATGTGGCTTCAGCTTCGGTGTGATGGCTCCATTGTACCTTGCACCATTGGATCACTTTGTTCCTCGTGATCCTTTCATTTACATCCAAAATTCGGACAGGGTGCTCTGCATAGGTCAAGTCCTCCTGAAGTTCGAGATCTTCCATTGGTACTTGTTCTTCTGGCACTCTCAAGCACTTCTTTAGCTGAGATAGATGAAACACGTCATGTACATCGGAGAGGTGCGTTGGGAGCTCTAGTTGATAGGCTACTTCTCCTCGCTTGTCTAAAATCTTAAATGGTCCGATATAGCGAGGTGCTAGCTTGCCCTTGATGTTGAAACGTCATTGGCCACGGATAGGCGATACCTTGAGGTATACGTAGCCTCTGACTTTGAAAGTCAACTTTCTTCGTCTATTGTCTGCATAGCCTTTCTATCATGACTGAGCAGCCTTTAAGTTCTCCCGTATCGTTTGGACTTTTTTTTCAGCTTCTTGTAGCACTTCAGGTCCAAACACCTGGTTCTCTCCGGTCTCGTTCCAAAACAGCGGCGTTCTACACCGTCTACCATACAATGCTTCGAAAGGCGACATCTTCAAGTTGGCTTGATAGCTGTTGTTATAGGAGAATTCTGCGTACGGCAAGCTCCTATCCCAACTACGTCCATATTTCAAGGCACAAGCTCTCAGCATGTCCTCTAAAATTTGGTTTGTCCTTTCCGTTTGCCCGTCGGTCTGCGGGTGGTAAGCGGAGCTAAAATCCAGTCGTGTACCCATAGCTTTCTGCAGCTTCCTCCAAAATCTAGAGGTAAACTGAGAACCCCGATCTGAGACTATCCTCCTCGGGACTCCATGAAGGCACACGATTTGCTCCATGTACAACTCGGCTAATTGTGCAACGTTGTACCTGGTCCTTACAGGGAGAAAATGGGCTGTTTTCATCAATCGGTCCACGATAACCCAGATGGAGTCGTAACCCGACTGAGTACGTGGCAATCCGATGATGAAATCCATACTGATGTCTTCCGACTTCCACTCGGGTACCTTCAAGGGTTGCAACAATCCAGCGGGTCTTTGATGTTCGGCCTTCACCCGTTGGCATGTGTCGCATAGGGAAACATATTTAGCTATGTCCCTCTTCATACCATCCCACCAATAACAAGTCTTCAGGTCCTTGTACATCTTGGTACTTCCGGGATGTATGGAATAAGGTGAATCATGTGCCTCTTTTAATATCATGTCGCGGATGTGCTTCACGTTAGGCACACAAATCCTTTTTCCTAGCCAAAGTGTACCCTTCTCATCTTCCTTGAAATCCTTCTCTATTCCTTGTCGGATCCTTTCCTTGATCTCCTTGATCTCCTTATCCGTTGCTTGGCCATCTCTTATCTCTTGCTCCAATGAAGAGTGGAGTTCCATCACTTCCATGTTGTTCAAGAATCCGAGGTGTAACCGTTCGAACTCCTAGCATAGTTCGGGTGGTAGCTCCCGAACCGTGAGTTGGTGACATGCTTCCTTCTGGCTCAATGCATCAGCTGCTACATTGGCCCTTCCAGGGTGGTAGTTGATTCCAACATCGTAATCCTTGATGAGTTCCAACCATCGACGTTGCCTCAAATTCAAGTCCGTTTGTGTGAATATGTACTTGAGGCTTTTATGATCCGTATAAATCTCACATCGATGACCAAGGATATAATGTCTCCAAATCTTCAATGCATGCACTACTGCT
This sequence comes from Neostapfia colusana, assembly GCA_030760725.1. Lineage (NCBI taxonomy): Eukaryota > Viridiplantae > Streptophyta > Magnoliopsida > Poales > Poaceae > Neostapfia > Neostapfia colusana. Next base: position 55,172,854 of record JASWHV010000017.1, read on the forward strand.
GCTAGCTCCAAGTCATGTGTAGGATAATTAAGCTCGTGCTTCTTTAATTGTCGTGAGGCATAGGCTACCACTTGTCCTTCTTGCATGAGCACATATTCGAGCCCTTTTCTTGATGCGTCACAATATATATCAAAGCTCTTGCTTACGTCCGGCAATACCAGAACCGGCGCTGTGGTTAGCCTTTTCTTGAGTTCCTCAAAACTCTCTTGGCACGCTGATGACCACTGGAATGCTTTTTCCTTCGTTAGAAACTCCGTCATAGGTTTTGCTATCTTAGAGAAGTCCTTGATGAAGCATCGGTAGTATCCAGCCATCCCAAGAAAACTCCGAATATCTCTCATGTTTTGCGGTTGGTTCCACTTCAGAACATCTCCCACTTTTCCGGGATCAACCGATACTCCTTCCTCGGAGATAATGTGGCCTAAATATCTCCTTTAGCCAAAATTGACACTTGTTAAGCTTGGCATACAATTGATGCTCGCGCATTTTCTGCAAGGTCAATCTCAAATGTTCTTCATGCTCCTCCTCACTTTTTGAATACACCATAATGTCATCGATGAAAACCACGATGGACTTATCCAAGTACTCCATGAAAACCTTGTTCATATGGTACATGAAGTATGCGGGTGCATTTGTTTACCCAAAAGACATGACGGTATATTCATACGAACCATACCATGTTCGAAAGGCAGTCTTGGGTATATCGGAGGGCTTAATCATCAGCTGGAAGTATCCCGACCGAAGATCAATCTTGGAGAACACTCGGGCTCCTTTCATTTGGTAGAATAGGTCTTCTATATGGGGCAGAGGTTATTTGTTCTTGATTGTCACCTCGTTGAGAGACCTATAGTCCACGCACATCCTTTGGGTCTCATCCTTCTTATCTACGAAGAGCACGGGGGCTCCCCATGGTGACAAGCTTGGACGTATAAAACCCTTCTCCAACTGCTCCTGAATTTGCTTCTTGAGTTCCACTAGTTCATTGGTGGGCATCCTATAGGATCTCTTTGCTATGGGTGCAGTTCCGGGTACCAAATCAATGGCAAACTCAATGTCCCGGTCAGGTGGCATACCTGGAAGCTCCTCCGGAAACACGTCCGAGAATTCTTGAACCACTGGAATGCTGTCCAATGTTGCTCCTTCGACATGGTTCAAAATTGCCTTCTTGGTTGTTTGTCGGGCTGACTCAAACTCGATACGAATATCGTGCTCGTTTGTCAACTGCACACTCCTTTCAGCACATTGGATTACTCCGTTGTGCTTGCTTAACCAATCCATCCCGAGTATTATGTCAAGCCCTTGGGAATCCAAGACAATGAGGTTGACAAGGAAGTCTACCCTCCTTATTTTAAGGCTTACTTTCGGACATAGTATACTAGTCCTCATCTCTGCACCGGGAGAATTAACTAACATAGCACATTTTAAGTGTGATATGGGTAGATTATGCTTGGCAACATACTTGGATGATATGAAGGAATGTGATGCCTCCAGAATCAAATAAGATGGTGGCTGGTTTGGAGTTGGCAAGGAACATACCAATTACAGCGTCCTGAGCCTGTTGTGCTTCCTCAGCAGAGACATGGTTCACGTTGCCGCGGGCATAGTTCCGCTGTCCACGGTTTCCTTGATTGTCCCCTCTGTTCCATCGTGGGTTCTGCTTGGGCACGTTACCTTGCTGTCCAGGACCTCTCCTCGGGCACTGGCTCGCGAAGTGTCGTGTTTCCCCGCATGCAAAGCATGCCCTGTTGCCTACGGCAGCAGGTACGTTGGGGCGGGGGTTTTGAACAGGAGCGCCCATGTTGGGTCGGGGCACAGGAGGCAAAGGCACACGAGGTGCTTGTGCAACGGGTCGTTGCTGTGGTGGCTGATTAGGGCGGTATGCAGGAGCGGTCGATCCATACTGTGGTGCAGATGGGGGCATGTACCGAGGTCGTAGATTGCTCCCTTGTGGCTGGTATTGCATCTTCCTCTTGCCCTGTCGCTCGATCTCTCGGATCTTGCTTTCAACCACTATAGCCTTGTCAACCAGCTTCTGGAAGCTCGCATACTCATTGTTGAGGAGCTGAACCTGGATCTCATTGTTCAACCCTCTCATGAACAGGTACTGCTTCCGTTGGTCCGAGTTGACATCTTCGGGGGTGTACCGGGACAGTTGTGTGAACTTGTTGAGATACTCATTCACGCTTTTCTGTCCTTGGCGGAGACCTTCGAACTCCTGTCTCTTGAGCATCATTACACCAGCAGGGATGTAATGAGAGCGGAAACTCTTCTTGAACTCAGTCCAAGTGATCGTCTCCTGGTCGACATGAGCGTTGCACAGGGCATCCCACCAGTCAGCGGCAACTCCCATGAGTTGGTGTGACGCAAAGAGAACCTTCTCTCGGTCATTGTACTGAACTATGGCAAGCTTCTTCTCCATGGATTTCAACCAGTCGTCGGCCTCCATGGGGTCATTAGCTTGTGCAAAGGTGGGTGGTTGAGTCCTCATGAACTCTCCCAGTCTGTTATGAGCCGGCGGTGGTGGCGGTGGTGGTGGCGGTGGTGCCGGAACGGGGTTGTTGTTGTTGGCCTGCAACTGACCCAAAGTTTGGATCATGGTTTGAATAAGTTGATTCTGCATGGCCATCAACCATTCCAGGTTATTCTCAACAGCTCCGGGGTTAACAGGAACTTCATCGTGGCCATCCTCTTGGTTGTCACGGACGCTCCTTCCTTGGCGGCCGGCGTTTCCTCTCACCATCTGTGGGAGAGAACGAAATAGAATAGAGGTTAGAAGGTTAGATGGATCCCCCTAACTATATGCATCAAGGTGGATTGGACTATATATATTAGCCCATATGAGGATGTGAACAAGTGCCAAGGCATCTCATATCTCTTTCTACTTATGTGTGGATATGGACAACGCTTGAGACGTCCCACAACTCACACTAAGCACACAACCACAAACAATCATCACAAGGGATCACACAACTCCTATTCAAAGCTTAATCAATGGGGGTCCTATATGGCTTAGGGTGATGCCAATCTGTGATCCAACTATGGCTTCTCCTAGGCTTGTATCCTATGTCAAGGTAGTTCCAATGCCAATCTATGCATCCTAGGCTTGCACCCTATGGTCAGTGTGGCTTAGCTACCAATCTGTGATCTATCCAGGCTGTGCGATCTACGATCAACCCGTGGCAGGTTGATACCAGTCTGTGTCTGATACCAATCCGTGACTTCTATCTAAGCGTGTAACCTACCGTCAACCCGTCGCTCTGATACCAATCTGTGACACCCTCAATTTCGTGGAAAAACCACAAAACCGAGAACTGATGCATATGTGTGCCCAGGATATTCATCACACATATACACATCATCCACAAACTGAATTTTAGAATATATATAATCACGAGTAACAAAGTTTATTACAAGGTTTCATGAGTCTTGGACTCAGCTTGACAGCGGAAGTCTAATCTTACAGCGTAAGTCTTATTTCTATACATCGGAAGTCTTCTAATTAGTGCGGAAGCAATCTAAGCAGCAGCGGCTCCATCTCTACTCCATCCCCACAGGCAAGGTTGAGGACAGATTACACGCCTAATGCTCCATCTGGTCTTCATAGTAATCTTCTCCTGTTGCTGATGATGAAATAATAATGCAAGTTTGAGTACAATGATGTACTCAGCAAGTGCGGGAAAATATGATATGTAGCTCACAACTAGGTAGGTATAAAAAGGCTCATTTGCAGAAAGCAAAGTTATTTATCAAAACCACGATAAAACAACAACTTAACTTTAAGTGAATGTAATCCCAACATGTATTAAAATACCAACATACCTCCATCACTTTCCATGTCCCAACCAGACATTAATCAACTTCATTCTTGCTCACGAATACCTTCTCGTATTCGCTACCATCTCACGAATACCATCTCATATTCGCTACCATTTCATCTCATAAACAAATCCGTCTCACACCGAGACCAATCTCGTTGCCATGACTCAACAGTCATGCAACCAAATCTTATCACCCGGACTCAACAGTCCCGAAAACCAAACCATAACCAAAACCATAATCAATCCATAACCAATAACCATAACCATCCCAACTAATCATAGAAGTTGGCCAGGCGCTCGTGACCGTAAGCTCGACTATCATGATAGTTTTAGACTCTGCAGAGGTTGTACCACTTTACCCACAAGTTTGTGATTTCGTCACCCGTCGGCGACTGCAGAACCTCCATTATACCAGTACAGAACCGTTGGTGTATGGTCAAGAGATCACAAAATAGCCTTTACAAAGGGGCTACTAGATGTATGGACTCACTAAGGTTTCACCGGTAGGGTAAAATCTCCAATTCTCCCACCCACGGGCCCCTCTTGTGCCATGCAGTTCCCAGGGAAGTCCTCACTTGACTCCCATTCCCCACGCCTTCCACGGTCCATAACAATCTACTAACTTACCTAATTAGTCAGCTAAGCCGCACCCATACTTAGCCTCATGGTGGCACTGTTATCGTGGCATGTGCTCGCATGAACCGGTCCTTAGATCTACGACAAGTAACCACCATCTCAGGCTACCTCATGCACAAACCCAGGCTTGCCTAGATCTCCCTCTGATCCATGTTCATTAACAACATCAGTTTCTCATTATCATTACGAGTGCAATTAGCTAGACACATATATCTCGCTTCCCAATCCCATAGACTCAGCGAAGCATAAAAGCAAAAACCATACCCAACTCATAAACTTCCCAGGCGACAAGGGTGGTTTAACCAAAACTAGTAAACTCCTATAAATGGTTTCCCATCATGTTTGACTTAGCACACACACCTTTTCGCAAAACAAAATAGTTTCCCAAAACATAGGATCAATATGGTCAAGGGGCACTTGCCTTGTTCTGACAGTTCTGGTTGCTCAAAATCTTGTTGTTGTAGTCCGTTGTTGGTAGCTCCCTGAGCTTGTCCTTCTATTCATGATCACGCGTATACAAGATTCAAAGCAATCAATATCATGCACAAACTTTATTTTAAAATGCAATGATGCATATGCATGTTAATCCTATGGTGCAGTTTTGTTTTGTGCGCGTTCTTGCTTGTTTGTATGGGTTTTTTAGGGAAAACGGAGGTGTATGGATCAAATGTGGACGTGGCGATGATCTGGGCTTAAGATCTAGATCAAACCGATCAACACGTGATTCGTACACGAAAAAGCTTCTGTTTCGAAGGAATTGAGGAAACAGATGCGAATAAAAACTTTGATGATGTCGTAAGGTGATAATGGAGACCTACATTACGTTCTTATTGGTCTCGGGGTCCTTCTCCTAGCAAGACAGATCGTTGGGGCTCTCTTCCGGCGATCTCCCGCGACTGAACTCCGGCGAAGGGTTTACTCGACGAGTTTGGGGCTAGGGCATCTAAGTTGTCGGCTCAGAGAAGATGTTACAACCAAGGGGTTTGTTTCGGGTTCTATTTATAAGAGGAAAACAAAGGGTTCTTATCTGATTGGACTTCGAATAAGAGTCCCGTTCAAACTGTTTTTGAATCTTAACAACTCATCTCTTGCCGATTTGGTTCGGTAACATTGTGGAAGTCGTGTCGGTTTCCTCAGTACCGGGAATTCCCACACATACAGAAGAAAAACCGCTTCAGAATCGCGTCCTTATGTGGTGATGAGCTCCGGAAACTCCATGTGTCCATCGGGGGCCTGGTCTCCCTTTTCCGCAAAGACGAGCTCCGGTCGTGCCGCGTGTCAAGCGAGCGAGACTTCCCTCTTTCTCAGAGGCGGGCTCCGCGTGCGCCACGTATCCTGGCAGGCGGAAACCTCCCTCTCTTCAGAGGCGAGCTCCACATGCGCCACATGTCTGGTGGGTCAGGACCTCCCCTCTAAATAGAGGCGAGCTCCGTGAACGCCATGTGTCAGTTCCGGACCTCCCCCTCTCTTCGGAGGTGGCTCCGGGATGCCATGTGTCAATTCCGGACCTCCCTCTGTTCGGAGGTGAGCTCCGTGAATGCCATTCGTCAAGTAGCGCCGGACTCCCTTTTTCCTTAAAGACGAGCTCCGAGGTCGACACGTGTCCATCAGCGTCGGACCTCCCGAAGGCGAGCTCCGGAGGTGACACGTGTTCGGTAGTGTCGGACCTCCCGGAGGTAAGCTCCGAAGGTGACATGTTTCCGACGGGGCCGGACCTCTCGGAGGTGGGCTGCGAACGCTCCACGTGGTCAGCGGCCGCTGGAATTGTCTTCGGCGCTCTCTGTAGACTGGAATTTGGCTCTTTTTGGCTATCTTTTTAATATTCCTTCTTATTTTAAAATGTTTTCTACATATAAAATATGAATATATGCAGAACCCGAAAATGAGGGTGTCACAGTATGCAACTCTTGAAAGTTCAATGTTCAAAGGGCCATACACAGCGCTCGCCATCGGCGTGCCTCAACGGTCATGAGACAGTAGGTGGTATCTGTTGGGTTGATAAAATTCCCAACCGTGACGACCCATTCACGCTCTACTCGGGTTCCCCATTCATTTTTAAGTCATTTTTGGAGAACTTTGTGGTATAAATCGGGAACCAAGCTGCTATTTTCAACCACATGTCACCCACAAACCGATGGAAAAACTGAGGTAGTAAATCGTACTCTATACACTATGTTGCGGGCTGTTTTCAAAACAAATTTAAAGGGTTGGGAGGATTGTTTACCACATATAGAATTTGCTTACAACAGGTCAGTTCACTCTAATACAAAGGTAAGCCCATTCCAGGTAGTGTATGGCTTCAATCCCCGTGCTCCTATTGACTTATTACCTTTGCCTCCTTCTGAAACTATAAATTTGGATGCTACACAACGATCTGAATTCATTCTTAAGATGCATGAAACTACAAAGAAAAATATTGAAACGATGAATAGAATTTCTGGTAGTAAAGGTAGAAAAGAAGTAAAACTTGAACCAAGGGACTTAGTATGGCTACATTTGAGAAAAGAACGATTCCCTCACTTGAGAAAATCTAAACATATGCCACAAGCTGCTGGTCCTTTTAAGATTGTTGAAAAGATCAATGACAATGCATATAAGCTTGAGTTGCCTCCCGATTTTGGGGTTAGTCCCACATTTAACATTTCAGATTTACGACCATATATGGGAGAAGAAGATGATCTTGAGTCGAGGACGACTCCGATTTAAGAGGGGGGAGGATGATGAGGACATCACAACAGTGGATACTCACATTGATATACAAGGACCAATCACAAGAGCACGAGCATGGTTACTAAATCAGCAGGTGAACTCGTTCCTAACTTCCTACCCATGTGAGTTTGAGAATGGATTGCTATTTAATGATTTAATTGTTATTAGGAACCATGGACATGATCAACAAGTTAAGAAAGGAGGATTTGGGGACGTGGAGAACCAGATGGGACGTCCAGAAGTTGATGGAAACAATCGCCAACTCGGACTCGAGTTCAACTCGGAGTCCAGGAGCAGTCAATCTTAAAACGGACGCCCAATATGCATATGGACTCTGTTTTGACGTTATACATATGCATGGAAAGATGAGAAAATAAACTTTCCAATAGTTCTGGTCCCACATTAAAATTTGCCAGGAGTCATTGGGAATTGTTGAAACAAGTCGAATTCAGAGTTCTGTCCGGTGCTGCACCACCGTATTGGGCTTTTGGGCCTTGGACCCCGTATGAGTCCATTAGTGACACGTCTAAGGGTCTTATGGCCGAACCCTAGCCTTTAAATACTGTAGCCGCCGGCAAAATTCGGTGGGTTTTGCTTAGATTAAACAATTTCACCGTTCTACGGTTTGTGAGACCCCAATTTCGCAAGTTCAGATTGCATCTTCATCGTTCTTGCTTGTGTTCTCGGTTGCACCTGCATGGATAGCCTTCTTGGTGAGGTCAAGCGTGTGAATCATGGTTGTTAACCAACGGAGCAGGGTTGTAGTGATTGCAGGGGTATTTTGTTCTGCTCAAGTGCCTCGGATCATCAACGTCGAGATCTCCACTTCAATCGACCTACCTTTCGGAAGATCGGGCCTAAACCACTCATCAATTGGTATCAGATTTCAGGTTGCCCCCACTAGATTAGTTTTTTCTCTTCAATTCTTGGAGCCCTAAGAGTTATTCTTGAGGGTTTGGGAGTTTTGGGAAGAGGAGAAAAAAAGGAGTGAGCAGCATTTAGCTCTTGGTTGATTCTCTCACTCTAAGTGGGCAGTGAGTTGTCGATGGTTCGAGTCTGTAAGTGTTTTGAGCTGAAATCTTGTGGGAGCCTCAATTTGCGAGTTGCCCCAAGAATTGTGGTGAAACCTTTGTGATCTAGTGAAAGAACAAGCCAACCTTTGTGGTGGCTTGTTGAGCAAAAGTTTAAGAGCAACCTGGTCCTTTGTGGACTCCTCAACGTGGACGTAGGTTTCTTTGTGAAGCTGAACCACGGGATAAATCGTGTGTCCTGTCTCTCTTGAGTTAAGTTTCTCTGTGACTGGACTAGTCCGCCCTTAGGACCAGACTAGTCCACACTCTGTGAACAAATCAGTTTCTATTGAGCCGTATTACAGATTTTCTGCCTATTCACCCCCCTCTAGGCAACTTTCACACCTGCTTTCCTACTGCATGAGGTCGGGCTCGGATCCTCCCTTTGAGGCTTGGACTCCCTTTTGGGCCACCTTGAGGGCGGTCCTTGCGTCTTGCCCAGTGGTCGTCCCCGGCCTTCTCGTGTCGCCTTCTCCCGAACTCGGGCTCAGGCCTACGCTGTCGTCCATCATGGGGTGCCCTCGTGCCTTTTCCCTGGGGGTCTGTGTAACACCCTCAAATTCATTTCCATGCATTGCATACATTTTCATATAGAGAAACATTATAAAAGAAGTATAAATGAAGAAATAATCATAAAAATGGTGGGGAATGGGAAAAAGATAGCTGAAATAAGCCAATTCCAATTTGTCGAAGTGCACTGCCGAGGGTGAGGTCCGGTACCGCTGGACACGTGGTGCCTTCGGAGCTCACCTCCGCGGAGGGGGTGAGGTCCGGCACCACTGGACACGTGTCACCCTCGGAGCTCACCTCCACGTAGGGGGTGAGGTCCGGCACTGCTGGACACGTGTCGCTCTCGGAGCTCACCTCCGCGGAGGGGGTGAGGTCCGGCACCGCTGGACACGTGTCGCTCTCAGATCTCACCTCCGTGGAGGGGGTGAGGTCCGGCACTGCGGGACACGTGACGCCTTTGGAACTCACCCCTGGAAAGGGTGAGGTCTGGCCCCGTGGGACACATGGCGCCTTCGGAGCTCACCCCTGCGGAAGGGATGAGGTCCGGCCCCGCAGGACACATGGCGTCCTCGGAGCTCGCCTCTGAGGAGAAGGGAGGTCCGACCCGCTGGACACGTGGCGCCCTCGGAGCTCGCCTCTGAGGAGAAGGGAGGTACGGCCCGGCCAGACACTTGGCACCCTCGGAGCTCGCCTCTGTGGAGAAGGGAGGCCCGGCCCGCCAGACACGTGGCAGGCCCGGGGCTCGCCTCTGAGGAGAAGGGACGCCCGATCCTGCTGGACGCGTGGCATCCTCGGAGCTCACCCCTGCGGAGGGGGCGAGGCCCGGCTCAGCTGGCCGTGTGGCAGGCCCGGAGCTCGCCTCTGAGGAGAGGAGAGGCCCAGCCCCGCCGGATACGTGGCACCTCCGGAGCTCACCACTATGGAGATGCGAGGTCCTTAGGCGGTTTTTCCTCCTGTGCGCGGGAGTACCCGGTACTGAGGGTACCGACACAATTTCCCCCACATTTGGGGAATAAAAATCCCTAAGGCTGCCGCATCAAACTGAAAAGATAAGTTTGTTGAAATCCAAAATTGAGTTGGACTCTTATTTAAGCTCCAATTGGAGTAGGACTCCTCTTTTTCCCTTCATAAATAGAACCCAAAACCCCCTCCTTGTCTGCATCCCCTTTCCCTTTTTCCCCAAGTCAGCGACTTGGAGGACCTAGCCCCCAACTCCCTGAGTTGGACACCCCCCTCGCCGGAGTTGAGATGCCGGTGATCCCGCCGACGAGCCCCATCACACCTCGCCGTCGCTGGAAAAGAGCCGACGATCATAAGGGGAAGTAAGGTAGGTCTTCGTTACCCATCTTACGACGTCGTCGCTGTTTCTACGCATCCGTTTTCTTAGCTCTCTTCGAACAGAAACTTTTTCGTGTGGACAGATCACGTTTTGATCAGTTTTTTACGGTGGAATTAATCTAGATCTTGATTCAATATCATCACCACGACCACACTTGATCCCTACACCCTTGTTCATCATAAAACCCCATGAAAGCCCATTAAAACATGCAGGAACACGTACAAACTGGTTTAATGAAACAGCACCATAGGATTTGCATTCATCTACACCATTGCATCTTAAGTAAAGTTTGTGCATGATGTTTGATTGATGTAAATTTAGTATGTGCGTGATGGTGATTAGAAGGACAAGCTCAGGAAGCCATCTACGAAGAACTACAGCGCTAAGACTTCGAGACGCTTGAGCAACAAGAGCCACGGGAGCAAGGCTAGTGCCCCTTGACCATATTGATCCCATGTTTTGAAACTGTTTTGTTTGCGAAAACATGTACGCTTGACTCAACTTGATGGGGCACCCTTTTATAGGAATTTACTAGTTTTGTTAACCACCCTTGACGCCGGGAAAGTTGATGAGTCGGGTATGGTCGTTTTTCATTTTTGCTTCGCTTAATCCACGGGATACGGGAAGCTGAATTAAAACATGTCTAGCTACTGCACTCATATGAATAATGATGATGAGAACTTGACGATGTTAATGAACATGGAATCAGGGAGGTCTAGGCAAGCTTGGTTCGTGGATGTTGCTGAATGAGATGGTGGTTTACTTGCCATAGATCTAAGGACCGGTTCATGCCAACACATGCCAGGAAAACAGTGCCACCACAAGGCCAAATATGGGTGCGGCTTAGCTGACAATTAGGTGTGTTGCTAGCTTGTTATGGACCATGGATGGCGCAGGGAATGGGAGTCAAGAGAGGACTGCCCTGGGAACTGCATGGAACAAGAGGGGGCCCGTGGGTGGGAGAATGGTGATTCGAGCCTGCCGGTGAAACCTCAGTGAGTCCATACATCTAGTAGCCCCTTTGTAAAGGCTATTTTGTGATCTCTTGGCCATACATCAACGGTTGTGTACTGGTATAATAGAGGTTCTGCAGTCGCAGACGGGTGACGAAATAACAAACTTGTGGGTAAAGTGGTGCCGCCTCTACAGAGTGTAAAACTATCATGATAGCCGTGCTTACGGTCACAAGCACCTGGCCAACTCACATGATTAGAAGGGAAAACTTGGGATGGATGTTCGGTATGGTTATGGTATGATCATTGGGATTGGTTTTGGGACTGTTTTGAGTCATGACAATGAGTTTGGCTTCGGTTATATGAATATGAGATGGTTATGAATATTTATGAACATGAGATGAATTTGAGAAAGATTAATGGCTGGTTGAGACATGATAAGTGGTCAATTATGATGAAGGAATGTTGCTGTTACAACATGGTTATGATGGGATTAAACTTGCTTTTTTATCATGTTTGTGAAATAAAATTTGCTTGATGCAATGAGACTTTTATTTCCTACCTTGTTGTAAGCTACATGTCATACTTTTCCCGCACTTGCTGAGTACGACATGTACTCACCCTTGCATTATCACATAAACATCAGAAAAAGGAGAAGAGTACTTCGAGGACCATGTGGAGTACTAGGCGTGCGAACTACCATCAACATGCCTATGGAGTTGAAGATGGAGCCGCTGCTATTTAGTTATTTCCGCTGTCGTTTAGAGACTTCCACTGTAAAAATAAGTTAGAGATTCATGATTGAGACAATGAGTCGATGTAATAAAGTACTTAAACCCTATTTATTCATGGTTATATTCTGAATTCAGTTTGTGGATTATATGTGTATGTGTGATGAACATCCTGGGCACACATATGCATTAACTTGGTTCTGTTTTTGGAACCGGATGTCACAGTCTGAATGCAGAACCCCGTCAGCAGCCTCCGAGCCCCTGACTGACATCGGTGATCGGCCAGGGGATACATCTTAATTAGCCTCGCTCCTGCACAATCAAAATAACAAACAAAAAGAGTGATTAGTACTTGACTTATTTAAATAGCTGCGACGTGTGAACCTATAGAGATCGCTCACAACAGTTGGTCGTCCCCGATGGGGCCCTACGGTGAGTCACCGGGTCCCTCTTTCGAGAGACTGGGTTGTCGTTTATGGAAAGTTTGCCTCGCCCCCCATCCATGAGTCATTCGTGGTTCGGACGGGTCGGGTCAATCGAGGGCTTGCCTCGATGGCCAAGCACCCGAGCCCAGTGATCTCCCTAACGGGTGGAGCCGAGTGAAACCCATTCGTCCTATTCGTTTTGGACGGCTGGAACCATTGGCCCTACTTTGCGCCGAGGGGCTTTCTGGTCGAGGCTTTGTTGCCAGCGTTTCATTGATTCCCAGCTCGATTTGTGCGTGTGGTTCCCGAGCTCTTCATTGGCTCGGGCGGCTCGCTGCCGACCCTTCAAGGGGCTACCTCGCCGCTTGCGGTGCTGGGGCTCGGCTACAAGCTTAGAAGCATCGAGGGGATTCATCCCACCCGAAATTGTCTTTTTCATGGACTGCTTCGCGTCGCTTTCCCCTCACTCGGGATGGCCCCAGGTGGCTCCTGAGCCATCCACTGGCCGGCCTTCAAACCCGGGACTTTTGATCCCAATAATGAGGACTGGAGACTTACCTTCCTTCCGCGGTCGTGTCACCTTTCGTGTCCTATGATTTTGCCGGGGTTGAGGAGGGGCTGCTCGACTCAAACCCCGAGCTGCGTTCGTGGTTTTAGATCATAGTGACCAATGGTTACGGCTTGGTAGGCCCCTTGTGCCATTTGGGTGGTTTCGCCATCGGGGAACCGAGGAGGCGCTGCTCGACTCGGTTCCCATGCAATACATTCGGTTTTAATCTGGGGGTTGATTGACGTTGCGGTGGTGGTTCCCCCGAGGCTGTGGCGGTCATGAGGGGCCACCTGCCGCCTAACGGTTGTCAGCCCACAGACGCTGTCCTGCCCATCTTATATTTTTTATTGCCCCCTGGGTTTTTTCCGCATTCGCCTGCTTTGTGTTTGCCAAGCTTTCCTCTTCGCCTTTCCATATTGCACAGCGCCCCGTCTTCTTCCTGCCTCCTTCGTCTCTGCCCCGCCATCTCCCCTTTCTCTTGGTGTCTCCACCGTAGGGGAAAAGGGAAAGTTCTGCTCCCTCTTGCGTGGCACATTCTCCCATCTCGCCTAGCAATGCCTTCTAGGTCGAAGTCAGAGTTCTGGCAGGGCCGCATCGCTGATCTCCGGGAGATGGAGCTGTTGTCGGAGCATGATGCCCGCGGATCGGCGAGGTTGTGTCACTGGGAGCGTTTCACCTGTGTGGGTTGGGTTTGCCGGTGCAGCATTTCTTTCACGGCTTGCTGCATGACTACGCGCTGGAGCTCCATCATTTGATGCTGGACGGCGTTCTTCAAGTGTCACTCTTCATCGTCTGTGAAGCGTAGTTGGGGATGGCTCCTCACTTTGGATAGTGGAGATTCTTCTTTCGTGTGCAGCCGTCTTCTGATACAGCCTCGCTCCCGTCCATGGGGGGGCGCTGTCATCGAGCTGCGCCGTGGGCGATCAGACTTCATCTACGTGCGCCTGCCTCCTCCCCTGATCAGATGGAGGGCCAGTGGTTCTACATCAAGATCGACGCTCCCTCCCTTCCGCATTTCTCGGGCAGGTCTCCTTGAGAGCAAGATTCTTTGAAGTGGGGGACCCCAAGGAGGAAGATGGGGAGGCTCGACCCGATTCTTCAACAAGTCTGGGAGCTGAACAGGAGGGGCCTTTTGGGCGCCCATCTTGTTCAGACCTTCATTCGGCAGAGGGTGTTGCCTATCCGTGTCCGCCCCCTTACTCTGAACTTCTACAGGGGGTCGGACAATCTGTCTCGGGAGTCAGTCGAGGATCTTATCCAAGAGGAGGTGTCTTGCCGTTTCCATGTGATCTTGGGGTCGAGCGTCAGCGAGCCCTGTTCCCCTTGTCTATCTCCTCTTGGCGTGGCTTCTCCGAATTCTTACGGGCTATGGGGCATCTTCAGCCTGCCCAGTTCCCGAAGGCCGGGAGAAGCGAGGATCGTCGCTGCCGCATGGAGGCTCAGATGGCAGAGGTGCAGACGGAGCTCGAGAGGTTTCGTGCTGTCGCAACGGAAATGGCTCGAGAGGCTAAGGCCGCGATCAAGGGGGCATAGTTGTATTTTGCGAAGCTCGCCTGCCTTCGTGCGATCGCCGAGACCGTGCAAGGGGGCGTGGCTCAGGCTGTGGAGGAGGTGTTGGCCTACAGCCGGAAGATCTAGGAAGCCCTGGTCATTGTCAAGGACGAGGGACCAATTTGTGAGTTTGTCCCTTCTTCTGCTTCTTCTTTCAACTTTCCGCATCCGCGCCGGCTTGACATCTTTGTGGTACGTCTTGTTGTAGAAACGCAGAGGCGCATTACTGTTGCTGAGGATTTGGCTGAAGCTCGGAGGGAGGATGTCGAGAGTCTTCATGCTTGTCTCTCGACTGAGGAGCGAGCATTGGAGAAGGCTCGACGCCTGGTGGCAGCGATTTGCGATTGGATGCTGGGCCCGATGATGGCCACTACCTCGGCGGACGTCACCTCCCTGGACTCGCGACTCCGGCAAGTCACCCAGCGCTTCATGGTGCTTCAGTCAGAGCTCGCAATCCTCCGGGGTGCTGGGTGGTAGATATGCGACTTAGTGCTCGGGGACCAGTCTGGAGTCAGGCTCTCCGGCCGGTTGGCCAAGGCGCTCAGCACGGTGGATGTTCGGCAACGGGATGTTGAGGAAGCCAGGGTCTTTTGCGGGGATCAAGTGGCATTATAGAGGTCGTGCTGTCTCACTATCACGCCCTTGATCTTCATCTTATTCACGGCTTCCATGAGCCGGTGGCGGATCCTGAAGGGGCTAGGGTTGTGGTTACTCCAGCTGCACTCTCCTTGGTCGAGCTCGTCCCAGAGGAGGCAATCAAGGATGAGGCGGACAAGAAGCAGAGGATGAATGGTCCCTCTTTGTAGTTAGGGTTCATCCTCGGGTTTTTGTTTCACTTTCGTAACTTGTGGGGGATGTGTGAAATCCCAAAATTCTAGCAAGTTGAGCTTAAGTCACACCGAGAAAATGAGGGGGAATTTAAACTTTCGAATTTAAAGGTGTGAGCTCCAAGTCTAAACTTGAACTTGCAAAAATTCCTGAAAACGGAGATCTAAAGCTACCATTTGATTCTCCACACAGCCACGGGTAGCCCGGCAAATTTTCAGAACATTTGAAAAGGATTTCTTATTTGTTGGAATTTAAATGGGAGAAAATTCAAATTTGAATTTAAATCTCAGTTTCAAATTCTGACTTCACCGAAATTCAAATTTGAGTGCACTGTTGTGTTGCTCACATTTCTTTTGGCCTATCCTCCGAGTTTGATCAAATTTGGAGATCGTTTGCTATTTTAAATGGAAATTCGGGGATAAGGGGTAGAGGTGGGCCCCACATGTCATACACACAAGGCTTCAACCGACTCTTTCTTTCCTCCCTTGCTCCAGCTCCCGACAGCACACCGGCAGATGACTTCAGGGGCAAGTTTAGCGCCACCGCCTGCTTTGCTTGATCCTTTGCCCGGTCTGATCAATACACCACGAGTGCCACAGCCCTCTTTTGCTTTCTCTCGCTGGTGCACGTTCGTTGCTTCCTTCTGAGAAGAACAGCCGGCCGCTGTGTTTATCTCCATCTCCAGCCACCAACTAAATTTCCTTTGCCCGAGATCCCCACAGCAAAAGGCTTCGCTGACGAGTGCTTTAGCCGGCTAGCAACTCCTCTCCACAGTGCTAAGCTCGTTTGCACCGGAAAACAGCGAAGTTGCTGCAGCTCCCGTGTGGAACACCGAAAAACCGAGCAAGGTCGCCGTGGACAGCCCGAACCAAGGAAGATCATTTATATGTTTGGATGGGCGGATATATCCTACTACTCTTATCACCCTGGAAGGCTTGCGGATTGACATCATCTTGGGAATGGCTTGGTTGACACATCACCAAGCTATCTTTGATATTAGTTCACGAACGGTGCAGCTGAATTCAAAGAAGCACGGGCAACATACGTTGATTCTGAGAAATGTTGCACCGGAAGTCACTGCTGTCCACACCGTTGAAGCTAAGAAACAGGAGGACATTCCTGTGGTCCGGGAATATCCGGATGTGTTTCCCGATGATCTACCGGGTATGCCGGCCGAACGTGAAGTGGAGTTCAAAATTGAACTAGCACCAGAAACCACACCCATCCCTCGGAGGCCGTATAAAATGGCCCCGAAGGAACTCGCGGAGCTGAAAGAGTAGCAGAATGATTTGTTAAGCAAAGGCTTCATTCGACCCAGTTCATCACCATGGGGATGCTCCGTGCTGTTCGTCAAGAAAAAGGACGAGACTCTGAGGCTCTGTGTGGACTATCGTCCGCTCAATGCCGTAACTATCAAGAACAAGTATCCACTACCACGTATCGATATTCTTTTCGATCAACTAGTGGGTGCTAAGGTTTCATCGAAGATGGATCTTCGGTCCAGATATCACCACATAAAAATTCGGGCGGAAGACGTACCCAAGACGGCATTCTCGACGAGATACGGGTTATATGAGTATCTCGTCATGTCATTCGGACTCACTAATGCTCTGGCTCATTTTATGTACTTGATGAATTCAGTTTTCATGCCGGAGATGGACAAGTTCGTCGTGGTCTTCATTGATGATATCCTGGTATATTCTAAGTCGGAGGAAGAACACGCCGAACATCTGCATATTGTACTCCAACGCCTACGGAATCACAAACTATATGCAAAATTCAGCAAATGTGAGTTTTGGATCAACCAAGTGCCAATTCTTGGGCACCTTATTTCTGCGGAGGGCATTGCTATTGATACGAGCAAGATTTTCCAAGTGCTGAATTGGAGTTCACCAAAGTCAGTCCACGAAGTCCGTAGCTTTCTCAGTTTAGTGGGGTACTACCGGATATTCATTCAGAATTTCTCCAAAATCTCTAAACCGATGACGGAACTTCTGAAGAAAGGCAACAAATATGTGTGGAGTGAAGCATGTGTGGAGGCATTTAAAGCATTGGTAAAGCACCTCACAACAGCCCCAGTGTTGGCGCAGCCCGATACAACTAAAGCTTTTGATGTTTATTGCGATGCATCCGGCATCGGCCTTGGCTGCGTGCTTATGCAAGAAGGGTGAGTGGTCGCATATGGATCCTGGCAGCTTCGGAATCATGAGCAGAAATATCTGACACATGACCTCGAGCTAGCTGCTGCAGTTCTTGCTCTAAAGATTTGGAGGCACTATTTACTTGGAAACTTAGTTCACCTCTACACTGACCACAAGAGTTTGAAATATATCTTCACACAAAAGGAGTTAAATATGAGGCAGCAAAGATGGTTAGAGTTAATCAAGGATTATGAATTGGAGACCCATTACCATCCTGGAAAAGCGAATGTGGTTGTCGACGTACTTAGTTGAAAATCACATGTTCATAACCTAACCATGGCTGCAATGGAAGAAAAAGAACCGAGCTTGCGCTTGGTTCCCTATGGGTCATTGTTTAACCTTGCCCTCATTACTACAATTCATAATGAAATTGTAGAGGTGCAAAAGAAAGATAAGGGCATGGCCCATATCTGGAAGAGAATAGACAAAGGAGAAGCTATGTGCTTCCGGAAAGAGGAGAATGGTACGCTATGGTTCAAGAACCGTATAGTCGTGCCCCGTGACATGAAGCTTCATAAGAAAATATTAGACGAAGCTCATCTATCAAAATTTTCCATTCATCCAGGAAGCAACAAGATGTGCCAAGATTTGAGAAACAAGTTTTGGTGGACACGGATGAAGCGGGAAATAGCTAAATATGTATCCGAGTGCGATACGTGTCGAAGGGTGAAAGCAAATCACATGAAGAAACCTGGTTTGCTGCAGCCCCTCCATATTCCGGCATGGAAGTGGGAAGATGTGAGTATGATTTTATTATCGGGTTACCGCTCACATCTCGGAAGCATGATTCGGTTTGGGTAATCATTGACCGATTAACCAAGTCAGCACACTTCATACCGGTGAATGTGGGATTCAACGCCAAGAAATATGCGGAGTTATACATTGAACGGATATTATTCCAGCATGGAGTTCCAAGAACAATAGTTTCAGATCGTGGTGCACTGTGCGTTTCTCGTTTCTAGGAACACCTGCACGCATCTTTGGGAACCAAATTGCTTAGAAGCTCCGCATATCACCCTCAAACCGATGGACAAACCGAGAGGGTGAATCAAGTCTTGGAATATATGTTGAGAGCGTGTGCCATTCACCATGGTAAGAATTGGGATGCTTATCTACCGTTGGCGGAATTCTCGTACAATAACAGCTATCAAACGAGTATCAAGATGGCACCGTATGAGACTCTCTATGGCCGGAGATGTCGCACACCGCTGAATTGGTGCGAATCCGGTGAAAGAGTGACATTTAGGATTGACCTTGTCAATGATGCCGAAGAACGAGTTCGAGTCATACAAGCAAATTTAAAGGCTGCTCAATCTCGACAGAAGAGTTATGCAGACCAGCGACGTCGACCACTGAACTTCAATGTCAGAGAGTATGTATATCTCTGCATATCTCCAATGAAGGGAGTTCACCGATTCAGTGTAAAAGGGAAGCTCGCTCCCCTATTTATCGGTCCATTCGCTATCACGGAGAAATGTGGACCCGTGGCCTACCGGCTTGAGCTACCGACAAATCTTGCTGGTGTGCATGATATATTTCACGTCTCTCAGCTTCGGAAATGTCTCAAGAATACCACTGCTGTCCGCAATGAAGATCTTGAGACATTGCAACCAGATCTCTCCTATACCGAGCATCCAATCCGGATTATTGATGAAAAGTCTCGGTCGACCAGGAATCGTACGCTCCAATTTTATAAGGTGTTATGGAGCAATCATACCACGGACGAAGCAACATGTGAGAGTGAAGCATACCTCCGTTCGAACTATCCGGACTTGCTGTCCGCTTATATCCGGTAATTTCTTCCTTTACCGCCTTATCTCTTCTTTTGGAATCACGGGACAAGATTTTTTTTAAGGGGGGGAGGGATGTGAAATCCCAAAATTCTAGCAAGTTGAGCTTAAGTCACACCGAGAAAATGAGAGGGAATTTAAACTTTCGAATTTAAAGGTGTGAGCTCCAAGTCTAAATTTGAACTTGCAAAAGTTTCTGAACACGGAGATCTAAAGCTACCATTTGGTTCTCCACACATCCACGGGTAGCCCGGCAAAATTTCAGAATATTTGAAAAGGATTTCTTATTTGTTGGAATTTAAATGGGAGAAAATTCAAATTTGAATTTAAATCTCAGTTTCAAATTCTGACTTCACCGAAATTCAAATTTGAGTGCACCGTTGTGTTGCTCACATTTCTTTTGGCCTATCCTCCGAGTTTGATCAAATTTGGAGGTCGTTTACTATTTTAAACGGAAATTGGGGGATAAGGGGTAGAGGTGGACCCCACATGTCTTACACACAAGGCTTCAACCGACTTTGTCTTTCCTCCCTCGCTCCAACTCCCGACAGCACACCGGCAGATGACATCGGGGGCAAGTTTAGCGCCACCTCCTGCTTTGCTTGATCCTTTGCCCGGTCTGATCAACACACCACGAGTGCCACAGCCCTCTTTTGCTTTCTCTCGCTGGTGCACATTCGTTGCTTCCTTCCGAGAAGAACAGCCGGCCGCTGTGTTTATCTCTATCGCCAGCCACCAACTAAATTGCCTTTGCCCAAGCTCCCCACAGCAAAAGGCTTCGCCCACTCTAGCCAGCTAGCAACTCCTCTCCACGGTCCTAAGCTCGTTTGCACCGGAAAACAGCGAAGTTGCTGCAGCTCCCATGTGGAACACCGAAAAACCGAGCAAGGTCGCCGTGGACAGCCCGAACCGAGGAAGGTCAAGCCCAAGCAAACCAACCCTTTGATGCACCCATGAGCCTAGTTGCTCACCTCCAAAACTCAGCCCTAGCCATTGATCACAGAGGGAGAATTTCAAGATTTTCTCCCGGGCAGCACAAACTGACCCCAAGGTAAGGAATTGCAAAATTCGTCCTCAATTCGTGTTGGATGTGTTCCAAACTCTGCACACAGGTTCCTAACTGCCTAGCACACCTCCTCCATCGATTTTAGACCGAGAAATTGAGCGTAGAGCAAGGAATCCGAGTTCTTTTTGAGGGAATACCGCTGGACCACGTCGGGCGCACGGTGCCGATAGGTTTGGAGTGCTCCCCGGCTCGTTTAAACCCCATGTCGACCTTCTACACGATCCCCTGGTGCTCTAGAGCCAAGAACCCGATCATTTGGTGGAGAATTCACCGTGCACGACCTCGCCGGAGCCCTAGGTCTTGCTGTTGCCGGTGCGCGGTGGTTTCCGGTGAGATTCGGCCGCCGGAAACCTCACCAACATGTTCAGGGCGGTGGAAAATGGGAGGGGGGGTCAGCAGGGGGTCGGGAGGTGGCCGGGAAGGCCGGTCCGGTGACCCTCGCCGGAGAGAGCCGCCAATGACCCTGTCTGGCGCGAGGTTGAAGATGAGGGATGACAGGTGGGGCCCACGGCAGTGTTTAAACTTTTTCAGATTTTCCTAATTCGGTTCAAATTTTGGAGTGCCATAACTTTGTGTAGGTACATCCAAAAATTGTGAAATAAATTTTGTCGGATTCCTCTCAAAGAGTACTATCCAGGGGTGCAGTCTAATATTTATGAAAATCCCTGGATTTGGCTCATTAATTCATTTAAAGTAAATCTTGTAGGAATTTTTACAGGAGTTCTGTTTATTGGAAAATTCCCAAATTTGGACAGGACACTCTTCCAAAAGTCCTTGAACTCCAGTAAAATCTTCATAGGCATTGGACTGCATTTGCTTGGCCAAAGGTTGATTCAATCTTGTATGTCTTTGAAAATTAGGAAAAATAACAGAAAGATTTTTCAGCTTTTAGCTCCAACTTCTAAATTCCATATTTCTGTGTAGGAAGCTCCAAAAATAGGTGAAACCAAGTCCTATGGACTAATGAGACTCTCAAGTTTCTGAAAGACCAAATTTGGAGCATGACAAGACACTATAATTGCCATAGGAATTCAGGGAAGCCAAATAGTTAAGAAAGTTCCCTACGCCACATCTTACATCAACTTTGAAATTTTGCAAGCCATACCTCTATAGTATCTATGGATCACTGTAAGAATTTCAGAGCAAGTTCATATCATCTTCTCCAGTTTTCTGATAATTATGTGCAGCTTCATATTTATGTCCATTAGCTATTTCTTTGAACTTTATTCCAAAGACCTCCATTGATAAAAAATGATTGCTTCTCTGTCCAACACATAACCAGAACCAAAATCTCGAGTCTTAGCTGGTTCAAATCATTCTTAAGTCATAACACACATTTGTTTTATAATTCATATACTCACAATATAAAACTATGCATATTCATGGCGGTAGGAAAAACGACGAAGGAGTTCGACGAAGAACTCGACTCGGAGAAGCAAGTTGAAGATTAAATCATCGCTAAGATACTGACTATAAAGTAGAGCTAAACCTGCAACGACATAAGGCAAGCCCCAGTTTGCATTTAACAGCTTTCAGTTATATTTTACTTTGTATCACTTTTATTGGTCTAGTACGTATTGTTCATTAGGTCAAGGTGATTGGTACTCTAAATGCATGACCCACAAACCCTTGGAGTTAAAGGGTAGAATAGGTTACCTTCGTGTAGTTTCGGCTAGGCTTAAGTTGTATAGGATCCGGTACAAGTCGGGTAGTTGGAAGCTACTTGCGAGTTTAGGATGTTGGTTCAGTGGGGTATGATTATAGAGAATGGAAGTTCTGGAAAAGAAAATGAGACCGAGCAAAGAGTAGGAGCAGCAGGACATTGGGCCTGTGTTGTCGTAGCTCTGTTTGTGTCGGTTAAGGACCGATGCGTATGCCGCCCTGCTGAGCAAGTTTGAACAGTACCAGATGCATACTAGAATTATGGGATCCAGGAAACTGATGTAACTCGGGTACTCACATGTCGAAACTTATACGGCCGTCCTTTGGGGGTTGGTGTCAGAGGTGTAAACCCGCTAGCGGAGCAACTTCGACGTGTTCCGGGTAGTGGCCCTTCTGATGGGTCAGCAGAACTTGTTCGGCATTGGAGTGACGGGTGAAAGGTTGCTGCATACAACGTAAGAAATAGCTCGCGTGAGTCTTTCGAGGCGGGTGTATGTGTCGTGTATTCCGGGTGTGTCCTGATTTGAATCACCGTCCCTCGCGGTTATATGAGTACCACTTGTTCACTGAGTTGTGATGTAGTAGTTATTTCTAGATGAGATGAAATGAATCATTGCTGATGTGAAGTTCTTATATTCATTACATTGCCAACCATGTATGCTATAGTTGTAGAGCTCACTAAGTTTATCTTCCACTTTGGGCATCACCACATCGGAGGAAAGCGTTTCTTGTTTGATTGTGGACTTCCGATGTGAGGGCTGCCTAAGGCATAATAATCTGCTGCTATTAAACTGGAAGTAAGGATTAACATGTAGGCATATCTTTATCGGATCATATTTTCCCTATGTTTAGAATCCCTGCATGTAGAGTTTCATGGTTAGGAGTGTCGGTTAAGTCTTGCTAAGCCATCGTGCTCACGGTTGCATTATTAGTGTTTTGCAGGTTATAAAATTTGCTATGAAGATAGTTGTTCGGTGAGCCATCAGCGACTCACCGGAAACCCTGCCGCTGCACTCATCTTTGTGGAAGCTAGTAAGAAGTGTCCGTGGGCTAGACGTCTTCTCTTTTGCATAGTTAGGACCGAGATTGTGTATGTATATTCCGCTGATTGTACCCTCGTGGTACAATATTTTGTAAATGACATTATCTTAAGAAATAGAAGACTTTGTACTTTATGGTTCTTTTCGTGTATGCTGTTGGGTGCCGCATCGCACGGCACCACCCAATGTGTATCCTGGAGTGTGGATCCCGGAAGGGGTTACCCACAGGATGTTGGCTCGCCCTTTGTGAAACGAAGAGAATCTTTTGGTATCTCGGCTGTGTTTGAATCTTTGGTGGATGGGTAGCCCTCGAGCACGTGTGAGGGTTGGTCCGCTCCTTCCGTCACACGGTGCTTCTTCATGCGTATAATTCCTCTTTTTTTGGTAGTCTACTGGTCAACCCGAATACCCATTTGTCATCTAACATGAGTGCTAGAGTCATCTACGGAGCTTGGGTGGCTCTAGGTGTGGCGCTATCGCCCTTATCCTTGGGTCGTCCTTGTGGTTGTTTGGAAAGGGCTTCACCGACGGCCCCTCTGATGCAGGGTCAAGAGAGCTCGTTAGTCAGGTCGTGCCGGTGGCCCGGGCCATAGGCCTTTCTTATCCGTTGCGCCTCGCTCGAACTATGGCCTCGCTATGGGTTGTCATTGTCTCTTCGCCCTAGGTCGCATGACTCAGCATGGGAAGGAAGGGGCATGGGTACTTTTTCCATTAAGCCTCTTTCGCACCATGGCTACGCTCAGGTTCATCATTGTCTTTAGCGAAAATTCACGTGGCTCGGTTTTGAAAGGAATGAGGGTCCGGGATCTTTGTCCGTCGTGCCTCGTTCAGACCATGGCTTCTCTCAGGGTTGTTATTGTCCCTTCGCTCGGGATTGCCATGGTCCCTTAGCCATAGGTCGCACGGCTCGGTTTCGAGGGGGAAAGGGGGCCCGAGCACTTTGTCCGCTGCATCTCGTTCGGACCATGGCTTCGCTTAGGGTTGTCGTTGTCCCTTGCCCATAAGTCATATGGCTCGGCTTCGAGAGGGAATGTAACACCCTCAAATTCATTTCCATGCATTGCATACATTTGTCATGAAGAGAAACATTATAAAAGAAGTATAAATGGAGAAAGAACTATAGAAATGGAGAAAGAACTATGGAAATGGACAAAGAACCATAGAAATGGAGAAAGAACAATAGAAATGGAGGAAGGAACCATAGAAATGGAGAAAGAACCATATAAATGGAGGAAGAAACCATAGAAAAGGAGGGAAAACCACCGAAATGGAGAAGGGAATATAGAAATGGAGAATGGGGCATAGAAATGGAGAAGGGCAATGTAGAAATGGAGAATGGACATAGAAATGGAGAGGGGAATGTAGAAATGGAGAATGGGACATAGAAATGGAGAGGGGAATGCAGAAATGGAGAATGGGACATAGAAATGGAGAGAGGAATGTAGAAATGGAGCAAGTGACATAGAAATGGTAAGGAATGGGAAAAAGATAGCTGATATGAGCCATTCCCAAATTTCCACAAATTTCCCCCAAAATTTCTAAATTCCCCAATTCCCAAAAAAGGGAATTTTCCCCACATTTTGGTGATAAAATCCCCAAGGCTGCCGCACCACAAGAGATAAGTTTGTTAAGATCCAAAAAAAATTGAATAGGACTCTTATTTGAGCTCCAATTGGAGTAGGACTCTCCTTTTTCCCCCTTATAAATATAACCCCCACCCCCTTGGCCATCCCCTCTCTCTTTTGGTCGTCCCCCCTGCTGCTTTCTTGCTGCCAAGTTGCCAAGTTCCCCCCTTGCCGGAATTTGGCCGCCGTCGAGCCCCGTCGTCACCGGAGAAGAAGTCCGACGATCTGTCCAACCCTAATATTCCATAGAAAAATTCCCCACTGCTGCTATTGCTAGGAGGAAGGCCCTGCCACCAAAATGAAGTGAGGTAGGTCTTCATTACCCATCTTACGACATCACCGCTGTTTCTACGCATCCGTTTTCTTCGCCCCCTTCGGACAGAAACTTTTCCGTGTGGACAAATCGTGTTTTGATCGATTTTTGATGGTGGAATTGATCTAGATCTTGGGTCAAGATCATCACCACGTCCATACTTGATCCCTACACCCTTGTTCATCATAAAAACCCATGAAAGCTCATTAAAACATGCAAGAACACGTACAAACTGGTTTAATAAAACAGCACCATAGGATCTGCATCCATCTACTCCATTGCATCTTGAGTAAAGTTTGTGCATGATGATTGATTGCTGTGAATTTTGTATGTGCATGATTGTGAGTAGAAGGACAAGCTCAAGAGGCCATCTACGAAGAACTACAATACCAAGACTTCGAGATGCTTGAGCAACAAGAGCCACAGGAGCAAGGCAAGTGCCCCTTGGCCATATTGATCCCATGTTCGAAATTGTTTTATTTGCGAAAACTCGTATGCTTGAGTCAACTTGATGGGACACCATTTTATAGGAGTTTACTAGTTTTGTTAATCCATCCTTGTCACTGGGAAAGTTGATGAGTCGGGTATGGTCATTTTTCCTTTTTGCTTCGCTTAATCTACGGGATATGGGAAGCTGAATTAAAACATGGTTAGCTACTGCACTCATATGAATAATGATGATGAGAACTTGATGATGATAATGAGCATGGAATTGGGGGAGATCTAGGCAAGCTTCGTTCGTGGATGTTGCTGAATGAGATGGTGTTTTACTTGCCGTAGATGTAAGGACCGGTTCATGCCAGCACATGCCAGGAAAACAGTGCCACCACAAGGCCAAATATGGGTGCATCTTAGCTGACTAATTAGGTGTGTTGCTAGCTTGTTATGGACCGTGGATGGCACAGGGAATGGGAGTTGAAAGGGACTGCCCTGGGAACTGCATGGCACAAGAGGGGGCCCGTGGGTGGGAGAATGGTGATTCGAGCCTGCCGGTGAAACCTCAGTGAGTCCATACATCTAGTAGCCCCTTTGTAAAGGCTATTTTGTGATCTCTTGGCCATACACCGACGGTTGTGTACTGGTATAATGGAGGTTCTGCAGTCGCCGACGGGTGACAAAATCATGAACTTGTGGGTAAAGTGGTGCCACCTCTGCAGAGTGTAAAACTATCATGATAGCCGTGCTTCCGGTCACAAGCACCTGGCCAACTCACATGATTAGAGGGAAAACTTGGGATGGATATTTGGTATGGTTATGATATGGTCATTGGGATTGGTTTGGGACTGTTTTGAGTCATGAAAATGAGTTTTATTTCGGTTATATGAATATGAGATGGTTATGAATGTTTATGAGTATGAGATGAACTTGAGAAAGATTAATGGCTGAATGAGACTTGATAAGTGGTGAATTATGATGAGAAAATATTGCTGAATTACTTGGTCATGATGGGATAAATTTCACTTAGAAATAGTTGCTGTTTTTATCATGTTTGTGAAATAAAATTTGCTTACTGCAATGAGCCTTTTCGTTCCATACCTTGTTGAAAGCTACATGTCATACTTTTCCCGCACTTGTTGAGTACGACATGTAGTCACCCTTGCATTATCACATAAACATCAGCAACAGGAGAAGAGTACTTCGAGGACCATGTGGAGTACTAGGCGTGCGAACTACCGTCAACATGCCTCTGGAGTTGAAGTTGGAGCCTGCTGTTTAGTTATTTCCGCTGTCGTTTATAGACTTCCGCTGCAAGAATAAGTTAGGGATTCATGAGTGAGACATTGAGTTGTTGTAATAAAGTACTTAAACACTATTTATTCATGGTTATATTCTAAATTCAGTTTGTGGATTACATGTGTATGTGTAATGAACATCCTGGGCACACATATGCATTCACTTGGTTCTATTTTCGGAACCGGGTGTCACAGATTGGTACCAGAGCCACGTTAACCATAGGACGCAAGCCTAGGTAGAATGGACACTCAAAAACACATAGGAACAGCCCTCTAAACTGTTATTTTCGAAAATTGCTTGCTGCTGCACTTTACTTGTCAATTCAGCCACCGCAAAGTGTTATTTTCAGTCCCTCTTTTCTTCTTTTCTTGTAGGCAGCCACACTTCCTGTTTCCTTGCTTCATAGCTTCTGAAGTTTTGGAATTATTTCCTTCTTCTCTAAAGATTCTCATGTCTTACTTAGAGATTCCGGTCACTAGGAGCACATCACGCATGAGAACTCGTCCACCACCACTTGGGAGTGCACTTAACCCCATTGAGGTGTCCGATGGACCATATTGGGAGGAGGTGAAGATGGAACCTCATGATGAAGATGAATTCAATATCTATATGCATGACAAAGAGGATCTGGAAGAGGTGAACCATTCAAAGATGACATGGAAGATGATCCACAAGAACAGCATTGGTACGCACCTCAGGAGGACTTTCACGCAGGCTTACACCCCGTGGAGCCACATGAAGCTATGTCGGGAGGAGATGAATCCGAAGAGGAGCCACCCCTTGCTTAGGCCAATAATAAAGGAGATGAACGGGCCATCCGTTCAGTTCAAGAATTCCGGTCTGACGGAACGGAAGGAGGACACATATCCAGGGAGCTCAAAGAATTTCTGGATTGCTGCAGCTTATACCCGGAGTATCTCCTCAAGAAAGTCCCTCGTCTCGGACATGAAGAGTGGAAGGCTGACGTAACCATCCTATCTAACAGTAGAGTTGTCACCTGGCACTTCACACCCACATGGAGAGCTACAAGGGCAGAAGCTATCGATGATGCGGCATGGGAAGCACTCACCGGACTGTGCTACACATTCCATGGGCAGCTTGAGGACACAACTTTTGAGCTGCACCCGTATCGGAAGAGTGATATAAGGGAGATCATTGGACCCCATGTAACAGCTCTTTCCAACCCACAATCTTCTGACAAGTCTCAGAGGTTGCTCGTGGAGTTAGGAAACCGCTACGCAAGTGCACAAGAAGAGATCCGTTACCTCCACAAGAAGCTATAATTGCTGGAGAAACAAGAGGAGACTCGTGCCAACGTGGGAACAAACGGAGCACCAGCGTCATCTATCCCTACATGGACTGCCGACTCACCATGGCGTGCACCCATGTATGGACCACCTCGTCACACGGTGAGAACAGCACCGGTTCTCCCAATTAAGTTTAGGTTCCCATTGAATAAAGCTGTAATAGGAACATTTAGATCATAGTAGCTTGAATAAGAGTGGTGTGCTGAACTTTTGTGATGATTTGCTTATGTTTGTGTGCTTGGTGTGAGTTGTGGAACGCTTCGGCGAATGTCCTCATCCACACATAGTAGAGAGATGTGATATGCTTCGGCACTTGTTCACATCCTCATATAGGCTGAAATTAATAAAATAAGTTGTTTAGTTCATACACCTTGATGCATGTAGTTGGGAAATCGCTTCTTTCAAATCTGAATTCTAGCTCCTACAAATGTAGTATGTCTGAAAGTAAGCCTTAAAATAAGGGGGGTAGACGTTCTTGCCAACCTTATTGTCTTGGATTCCCAAGGGATCAACATAATACTTGGAATGGACTAGTTAAGCAAGCACAACGGAGTGATTCAATGTGCTCAGAGGATCGTGCAGTTGACGAGTGAGCACGGTACGCGTATTGAGTTTGAGGCAGCCCAACCTACAACCGAGAAGGCGGTGCTGAACAACATCAAAGAAATGACATTGGAAAGCGTTCCGGTGGTTCAATAATATTCAGATGTGTTCCCGGAAGAACTTCCAGGTATGCCACCTGATCGGGACATTGAATTTACCATTGATTTAGTACCCAGAACAGCACCTATAGCTAAGAGGCCATATAGGATGCCTGCTAATGGATTAGTGGACCTCAAGAAACTAATTCAGGAGCAGCTAGAAAAGGGTTTTATACACCCAAGCTCGTCACCATGGGGAGCCCCCGTGCTCTTCGTAGACAAGAAGTATGGGGCCCAAAAGATGTGTGTGGATTATAGGTCTCTCAATGAGGTGACGATTAAGAATAAATACCCGCTGCCCCATATAGAGGACCTGTTCGACCAAATGAAAGGTGCCCGAATTTTCTCTAAGATTGATCTTCGGTCGGGATATTTCCAGCTGAAGATTAAGCCCTCCGACATACTCAAGACTGCATTTTGAACACGGTATGGTTCGTATGAGTATACCGTTATGTATTTTGGGTTGACAAATGCACCCGCATACTTTATGTACCTCATGAATAAGGTCTTCATGGAGTATTTGGACAAGTTCGTCGTGGTTTTCATCGACGACATCATGGTGTATTTGAAAAGCAAGGAAGAACATGAAGGACACTTGAGATTGACATTGCAGAAACTGCGAGAGCATCAATTGTATACTAAGTTCAGCAAGTTCCAATTTTGGCTAAAGGAGATATCGTTCCTAGGCCACATCATATCCGAAGGAGGAGTATCGGTTGATCCCGGAAAAGTGGAAGATGTTTTGAAGTGGAACCAACCGCAGAATGTTAGAGATATTCGGAGTTTCCTTGGGATGGCTGGATACTACCACCGGTTCATCAAGGATTTCTCCAAAATAGTGAAGCCTATGACTGAATTACTAATGAAGGGGAAAGCATTTCAATGGACACAAGCATGTAAAGACAGCTTTGAGGAGCTAAAGAAGAGATTAACAACAGCACCGGTTTTGGTATTGCCGGACGTGAGCAAAAGCTTCAACATATATTGTGACGCATCAAGACAAGGGCTTCGATGTGTACTCGTGCAAGAAGGACAAGTGGTAGCATATGCGTCGAGACAACTAAAGAAACATGAGCTAAATTACCCCACACATGACTTGGAACTTGCAGCTATGGTACATGCCTTGAAGATTTGGAGGCATTATATCCTTGGCCACCAATGTGAGCTCTATACGGATCACAAAAGCCTCAATTATATATTCACGCAAACGGATCTGAATTTGAGGCAACGTCGATGGTTAGAAGTCATCAAGGATTATGATGTTGGAATCAACTATCACCCCGGAAAGGCCAATGTAGTAGCTGATGCGTTGAGCCGAAAGGGAGCATGTCATCAACTGACAGTTCGGGAGCTGCCACCAGAGCTGCGCAAGAAGTTCGAATGGTTATATCTCGGGTTCTTGAACGAGATGGAGGTGATAGAACTGAACTCCTCGCTGGAGCAAGAGATACGAGATGGCCAAGCAACGGATGAGGAAATCAAGGAAAGAATCCGACAAGGAATAGAAAAGGATTTCAAGGAGGACGAGAAAGGCACGCTTTGGTTAGGGAAAAGGATTTGTGTGCCTAACGTGAAGCACATCCGCGACACGATATTAAAGGAGGAACATGACTCACCTTATTCCATACACCCCGGCTATACAAGGACCTGAAAACTTGCTATTGGTGGGATGGTATGAAAAGGGACAGAGCTGAATATGTTGTCTTATGCGATACGTGCCAACGGGTTAAGGCCGAACATCAAAGACCCGCTGGACTGTTGCAGCCATTGAAAGTACGCGAGTGGAAGTGGAAGACATCAGCATGGATTTCATCGTCGGATTGCCACGTACTCAATCGGGTTACGACTCTATTTGGGTTATCGTGGACCGATTGACAAAAACAGCCCATTTCCTTCCTGTTAAAACCAAGTACAGCGTTACACAACTAGCCGAGCTGTATATGGAGCAAATCGTGTGTGGCCATGGAGTTCCGAAGAGGATAGTTTCAGATCAGGGTTCTCAATTTACCTCTAGATTCTGGAAGAAGCTGCATGAATCCATGGGTACACAACTGAATTTTAGCTCCGCTTATCACCCGCAAACCAACAGGCAGACTGAGAGGACAAATCAAATTTTAGAAGACAGGTTGAGAGCTTGCGCCTTGAAACATGGGCGTAGTTTGGATAGGAGCCTGCGGTACGCTGAATTCTCATACAACAACAGCTACCAAGCCAGCTTGAAAATGTCACCTTTCGAAGCATTGTATGGTAGAAGGTGTAGAACGCCGCCATTCTGGAATGAGACCAAAGAGAGCCAAGTGTTTGGAACGAAAGTGTTGCAAGACCTCGAGAAGCAAGTCCAAACTATACGAGAAAATTTGAAGGCTGCTCAGTCACGACAAAAAGGTTATGCGGACAATAGGCGAAGAAAATTGACCTTCGAAGTAGGAGACTTTGTGTATCTTAAGGTATCGCCTATACGAGGCCAACGACGGTTCAACGTCAAGGGCAAAATAGTACCTCGCTACATCGGGCCATTCAAGATTTTGGGCAACCGAGGAGAAGTAGCCTATCAACTAGAGCTGCCAACGCACCTCTCCGATGTACATGACATGTTTCACATATCCCAACTCAAGAAGTGCTTAAGAGTACCGCAAGAACAAGTACCGATGGATGAGCCTGAGCTTCAAGAGGATCTGACCTGCGCGGAGCATCTCATCAAAATTTTGGACGTTCAGGAGACGGGCACGAGGAACAAAGTGATCCGTTGGTGCAAGGTACAATGGAGCCATCACATGGAAATCGAAACTACATGGGAGCGTGAGGAAGACCTCAAGGCAGAATTCCCTCATCTATCCTCCACCCTATCGAATCTCGAGGGCGCGATTCAGTTTATAGGGGTAGGTTTGTAACACCCTCATATTCATTTCCATGCATTGCATACATTTTTCATGTAGAGAAACATTATAAAAGAAGTAGAAATGGAGAAAAAACTATAGAAATGGAGAAAGAACTATAGAAATGGAGAAAGAACCAAATAAATGGAGAAATAACCATAGAAATGGAGGAAGGAACCATAGAATGGAGAATGAACCATAGAAATGGAGGAAGGAACCATAAAAAAGGAGAAAAACCACAGAAATGGAGAATGGGGCATAGAAATGGAGAAGGGCAATGTAGAAATGGAGAATGGGACATAGAAATGGAGAGGGGAATGTAAAAATGGAGAATGGGACATAGAAATGGAGAGGGGAATGTAGAAATGGAGAATGTGACATAGAAATGGAGAGGAGAATATAGAAATGGAGCAAGTGACATAGAAATGGTGAGGAATGGAAAAAGATAGCTGAAATGAGCCATTCCCAAATTTCCCCCAAAATTTCTAAATTCCACAATTCCCAAAAAAGGGAATTTTTGCCCAGATTTTGCGGATAAAATCCGCAAGGCTGCCGCACCACAAGAGATAAGTTTGTTAAGATCCAAAAAAATTGAATAGGACTCTTATTTGAGCTCCAATTGGAGGACTCTCCTTTTCCCCCTTATAAATATAACCCCCACCCCCTTGGCCGACCCCTCTCTCTTTTGGTCGTCTCCCCCCCTGCTGCCAATCCCTCTTCCTTGCTGCCAAGTCGCCAAGTTCCCCCCCTTGCCAGAAATTGGCCGCCATCGAGCCCCGCCGTCGCCGGAGAAGAAGCCCGACAATATGTCCTGCCCTAATCTTCCATAGAAAAATTCCCCACTGCTGCCATTGCTAGGAGGAAGACCCTGCCACCAAAAGGAAGTGAGGTAGGTCTTCATTACCCATCTTACGACGTCGCCCCTGTTTCTACGCATCCGTTTTCTTCGCCCCCTTCAGACAGAAACTTTTACATGTGGACAGATCGTGTTTTGATCGATTTTTGACTGTGGAATTGATCTAGATCTTGAGTCAAGATCATCACCACGTCCACACTTGATCCCTACACCCTTGTTCATCATAAAAACCCATGAAAGCGCATTAAAACATGCAAGAACACGTACAAACTGGTTTAATAAAACAGCACCATAGGATCTGCATCCATCTACTCCATTGCATCTTGAGTAAAGTTTGTGCATGATGATTGATTGCTGTGAATTTTGTATGTGCGTGGTCGTGAGTAGAAGGATAAGATCAAGAGGCCATCTACGAAGAACTACAGCACCAAGACTTAGATACGCTTGAGCAACAAGAGCCACGGGAGCAAGGCAAGTGCCCCTTGACCATATTGATCCCATGTTTGAACCTGTTTTGTTTGCAAAAACTCGTATGCTTGAGTCAACTTGATGGGACACCCTTTTATAGGAGTTTACTAGTTTTGTTAAACCATCCTTGTTGCCAGGAAAGTTGATGAGTCGGGTATGATTGTTTTTCCTTTGTGCTTCGCTTAATCTACGGGATACGGGAAGCTGAATTAAAACATGGTTATTTACTGCACTCATACGAATAATGATGATGAGAACTTGATGATGATAATGAGCATGGAATCGGGGGAGATCTAGGCAAGCTTGGTTCGTGGATGTTGCTGAATGAGATGGTGGTTTACTTGCCGTAGATCTAAGGACCGGTTCATGCCAGCACATGCCAGGAAAACAGTGCCACCACAAGGCCAAATATGGGTGCGGCTTAGCTGACTAATTAGGTGTGTTGCTAGCTTTTTATGGACCGTGGATGGCGCGGGAAATGGGAGTCGAGAGGGACTGCCCTGGGAACTGCATGGCACAAGATGGGCCCGTGGGTGGGAGAATGGTGATTCGAGCCTGCCGGTGAAACCTTAGTGAGTCCATACATCTAGTAGCCCCTTTGTAAAGGCTATTTTGTGATCTCTTGGCCATACACTGATGGTTGTGTACTGGTATAATGGAGGTTCTGCAGTCGCTGACGGGTGACGAAATCACAAACTTGTGGGTAAAGTGGTGCCACCTCTGCAGAGTGTAAAACTATCATGATAGCCGTGCTTACGGTCACAAGCATCCGGTCAACTCACATGATTAGAAGGGAAAACTTGGGATGTATGTTCGGTATGATTATGGTATGATCATTGGGATTGGTTTTGGGATTGTTTTGATTCATGACAATGAGTTTGGCTTCGGTTATATGAATATGAGATGGTTATGAATATTTATGAACATGAGATGAATTTGAGAAAGATTAATGGCTGGTTGAGACATGATAAGTGGTGAATTATGATGAAGGAATGTTACTGTTACAACATGGTTATGATGGGATTAAACTCACTTAGAAATAGTTGCTGTTTTTATCATGTTTGTGAAATAAAATTTTCTTGATGCAATGAGCCTTTTATTTCCTACCTTGTTGTAAGCTACATGTCATACTTTTCCCGCACTTGCTGAGTACGACATGTACTCACTCTTGCATTATCGCGTAATCATCAGCAACAGGAGAAGAGTACTTCGAGGACCATGTGAAGTACTAGGCGTGCAAACTACCGTCAACATGCCTGTGGAGTTGAAGATGGAGCCGCTGCTATTTAGTTATTTCCGCTGTCGTTTAGAGACTTCCGCTGCAAGAATAAGTTAGAGATTCATGAGTGAGACAATGAGTCGATGTAATAAAGTATTTAAACCATATTTATTCGTGGTTATATTCTGAATTCAGTTTGTGGATTACATGTGTATGTGTGATGAACATCCTGGGCACAAATATGCATTAACTTGGTTCTGTTTTCGGAACAGGGTGTCACAGTCTGAATGCAGAACCCCGTCAGCAGCCCCCGAGCCCCTAACTGACCTCGGTGATCGGCCAGGGGATACATCTTAATTAGCCTCGCTCAGCACAATAAAAATAACAAACAAAAAGAGTGATTAGTACTTGACTTATTTAAATATCCGCGATGTGTGAACCTATAGAGATCACTCACAACAGTTGGTCGTCCCCGCTGGGGCCCTACGGTGAGTCACCGGGTCCCTCTTTCGAGAGACTGGGTTGTCGTTCATTGCAAGTTTGCCTCGCCCCCCATCCGTGAGTCATTCGTGGTTCGGACAGGTCGGGTCGATCGAGGGCTTGCCTCGATGGCCGAGCCCCCGAGCCTAGTGAGCTCCCTAACGGGTGGAGCCGAGTGAAACCCATTCGTCCTATTCATTTTGAACGGCCGGAACCATTGGTCCTACTTCGCGCCGAGGGGCTTTCTAGTCGAGGCTTTGTTGCCAGCGTTTCATTGATTCCCATCTCAACATATCCGCGTGGTTCCTGAGCTCTTCATTGGCTCGGGCGGCTCGCTGCCGACCCTTCGAGGGGCTACCTCGCCGCTTGCGGTGCTGGGGCTCGGCTACAAGCTTAGAAGCATCGTGGGGATTCATCCCACCCGAAATTGTCTTTTTCATGGACTGCTTCGCGTCGCTTTCCCCTCACTCGGGATGGCCCCGGGTGGCTCCTGAGCCATCCGCTGGCCGGCCTTCGAACCCAGGACTTTTGAGCCCATTATTGAGGGCTGGAGACTTACCTTCCTTCCGCGGTCGTGTCAGCTTTCGTGTCCTCTGATTTTGCCGGGGCTGAGGAGGGGCTGCTTGACTCAAATCCTGAGCTGCGTTCGTGGTTTTAGATCATAGTGACCAATGGTTACAGCTTGGTGGGCCCCTTGCGCCATTTGGGCGGTTTCGCCATCGGGGAACCGAGGAGGCGCCGCTCGACTCAGTTCCCTTGCAATACATTCGGTTTTAATCTGGGGGTTGATTGACGTTACGGTGGTGGTTCCCCCGAGGCTGTGGCGGTCATGAGGGGCCACCTGCTGCCAGACGGTTGTCAGTCCACAGACGCTGTCCTGCCCATCTTATATTTTTTATTGCCCCCGGGTTTTTTCTGCATTCGCCTTGTTTGTGTTTGCCAAGCTTTCCTCTTCGCCTTTCCATATCGCAGCGCCCCGTCTTCTTCCTGCCTCCTTCGTCTCTGCCCCGCCATCACCCCTTTCTCTTGGTGTCTCCACTGTAGGGGAAAAGGGAAAGTTCTGCTCCCTCTTGCACGGCACATTCTCCCATCTCGCCTAGCAATGCCTTCTTGGTCGAAGTCAGAGTTCTGGCAGGGCCGCATTGCTAATCTCCGGGAGATGGAGCTGTTGTCGGAGCATGATGCCCACGGGTCGGCGAGGTTGTGTCGCTGGGAGCGTTTCACCTGTGTGGGTTCGGTTTGCCGGCGCAGCATTTCTTTCGTGGCTTGCTGCATGACTACGCGCTGGAGCTCCATCATTTGATGCCGGACGGCGTTCTTCAAGTGTCACTCTTCATCGTCTGTGAAGCGTAGTTGGGGATGGCTCCTCACTTTGGATAGTGGAGATTCTTCTTTCGTGTGCGGCCGTCGTCTGATACAGCCTCGCTCCCGTCCATGGGGGGCGCTGTCATCGAGCTGCGCCGTGGGCGATCAGACTTCGTCTACGTGCGCCTGCCTCCTCCCCTGATCAGATGGAGGCCCAGTGGTTCTACATCAAGAACGACGCTCCCTCCCTTCCGCATT
This sequence comes from Neostapfia colusana, assembly GCA_030760725.1. Classification (NCBI taxonomy): domain Eukaryota; kingdom Viridiplantae; phylum Streptophyta; class Magnoliopsida; order Poales; family Poaceae; genus Neostapfia; species Neostapfia colusana. The sequence continues at coordinate 55,208,875 of JASWHV010000017.1, forward strand.
TCTCGGGCAGGTCTCCTTGAGAGCAAGATTCTTTGAAGTGGGGGACCCCAAGGAGGAAGATGGGGAGGCTCGACCCGATTCTTCAACAAGTCTGGGAGCTGAACAGGAGGGGCCTTTCGGGCGCCCATCTTGTTCAGACCTCCATTCGGCAGAGGGTGTTGCCTATCCGGGTCCGCCCCCTTACTCTGAACTTCTACAGGGGGTCGGACGATCTGTGTTGGGAGTCGGTCGAGGATCTTTCCCAAGAGGAGGTGTCTTGCCGTTTCCATGTGATCTTGGGGTTGAGCGTCAGCGAGCCCTGTTCCCATTGGCTATCTCCTCTTGGCGCGGCTTCTCCGAATCTTATGGGCTATGGGGCATCTTAAGCCTGCCCAGTCCCCGAAGGCCGGGAGAAGCGAGGATCGTCGCCGCAGCACATAGGCTGAGATGGCAGAGGTGCAGACGGAGCTCGAGAGGTTTCGTGCTGTCGCAACGGAAACGGCTCGAGAGGCTAAGGCCACGATCAAGGGGGCATAGTTGTATTTTGCAAAGCTCGCCTGCCTTCATGCGATCGCCGGGACTGCACAATGGGGCGTGGCTCAGGCCGCGGAGGAGGTGTTGGCCTACAGCCAGAAGATCCAGGAAGCCCTGGTCATCGTCGAGGACGAGGGACCAATTTGTGAGTTTTTCCCTTCTTATGCTTCTTCTTTCAACTTTCCGCATCCGCGCCGGCTTGACATCTTTGTGGTACGTCTTGTTGTAGAAACGCAGAGGTGCATTACTGTTGCTGAGGATTTGGCTGAAGCTCGGAGAGAGGATGTCGAGAGTCTTCATGCTTGTCTCTCAACTGAGGAGCAAGCATTGGAGAAGGATCGACGCCTGGTGGCAGCGACATGCGATCGGATGCTGGGCCCGATGATGGTCACTACCTCGGCGGACGTCACCTCCGTGGACTCGTGACTCCAGCAAGTAACCCAGCGCTTCGTGGTGCTTCAGTCAGAGCTTGCCATCCTCCGGGGCACTGGGCGGTCGATATGCGACTTGGTGCTCGGGGACCAGTCCGGAGTCAGGCTCTCCGGCCGGCTGGCCAAGGCGCTCAGCACAGTGGATGTTCGGCAACGGGATGTTGAGGAAGCCGGGGTCTTTTGCGGGACTCAAATGGCATTATAGGGGTCGTGCTGTCTCACCACCCCGCCCTTGATCTTCATCTTATTCACGGCTTCCGTGAGCCGGTGGCGGATCCTGAAAGGGCTAGGGTTGTGGTTACTCCAGCTGCACTCTCCTTGGTCGAGCTCGTCCCAGAGGAGGCAATCAAGGATGAGGCGGACAAGAAGCGGAGGATGAATGGTCCCTCTTTGTATTTAGGGTTCCTCCTTGGGTTTTTGTTTCACTTTCGTAACTTGTGGGGGATGTGTGAAATCCCAAAATTCTAGCAAGTTGAGCTTAAGTCACACCGAGAAAATGAGGGGGAATTTAAACTTTCGAATTTAAAGGTGTGAGCTCCAAGTCTAAACTTGAACTTGCAAAAATTCCTGAACACGGATATCTAAAGCTACCATTTGGTTCTCCAAACATCCACGGGTAGCCCGGCAAATTTTCAGAACATTTGAAAAGGATTTCTTATTTTTTTTGGGATTTAAACGGGAGAAAATTCAAATTTGAATTTAAATCTCAGTTTCAAATTCTGACTTCACCAAAATTCAAATTTGAGTGCACCGTTGTGTTGCTCACATTTCTTTTGGCCTATCCTCTGAGTTTGATCAAATTTGGAGGTCGTTTGCTATTTTAAACGGAAATTGGGGGATAAGGGGTAGAGGTGGACCCCACATGTCATACACACAAGGCTTCAACCGACTCTGTCTTCCCTCCCTCGCTCCAGCTCCCGACAGCACACCGGCAGATGACTTCAGGGGCAAGTTTGGTGTCACCTCCTGCTTTGCTTGGTCCTTTGCCCGGTCTGATCAACACACCACAAGTGCCACAACCCTCTTTTGCTTTCTCTCGCTGGTGCACGTTCGTTGCTTCCTTCCGAGAAGAACAGCCGGCCGCTGTGTTTATCTCCATCGCCAGCCACCAACTAAATTGCCTTTGCCTGAGCTTCCCACAGAAAAAGGCTTCACCCACGAGTGCTCTAGCCGGCTAGCAACTCCTCTCCACGGTCCCGAGCTCGTTTGCATCGGAAAACAGCGAAGTTGCTGCAGCTCCCGTGTGGAACACCGAAAAACCGAGCAAGACCGCCGTGGACAGCACGAACCGAGGAAGATCAAGCCCAAGCAAACCAACCCTTTGGTGCACCCACGAGCCTAGTTGCTCACCTCCAAAACTCAGCCCTAGCCATTGATCACAGAGGGAGAATTTCAAATTTTTCTCCCGGGCGGCACAAACTGACCCCGAGGTAAGGAATTGCAAAAGTCTTCCTCAATTCGTGTTGGATGTGTTCCACACTCTGAACACAAGTTCCTAACTGCCTACACACCTCCTCCAGTGATTTTAGACCGAGAAATTGAGTGTAGAGGGAGGAATCCGAGTTCTTTTTGAGGGAATACCGCTGGACCACGTCGGGCGCACGGTGCCGATAGGTTTGGAGCGCTCCCCGGCTCATTTAAACCCCATGTCGACCTTCTACACGATCCCCGGGTGCTCTAGAGCCAAGAACCCGATCATTTGGTTGAGAATTCACCGTGCACGACCTCGCCGGAGCCCTAGGTCTTGCTTTTGCCGGTGCGCGGTGGTTTCCGGTGAGATTCGGCCGCTAGAGACCTCACCAACATGTTCAGGGTGGTGGAAAATGGGGGCGGCCAGCAGGGGGACAGGAGATGTCCAGGAAGGACGGTCCAGCGACCCTCGCCGGAGAGAGCCGCCACTGACCCTGTCTGGCGCGAGGTTGAAGATGAGGGATGACAGGTGGGGCCCACAGGCAGTGTTTAAACTTTTCCAGATTTTCCTAATTCGGTTCAAACTTTGGAGAGCCATAACTTTGTGTAGGAATCTTTAGAAATTGTGAAATAAATTTTGTGGGATTCCTCTCAAAGAGTACTATCCAGGGATGCAGCCCAATATTTATGAAAATCCCCGTATTTGGCTCATTAATTCATTTAAAAAATAGTAGGAATTTTTACAGGAGTTCTGTTTTTTTGGAAAATTCCCAAATTTGGGAAGGACACTCTTCCAAAAATCCTTGAACTCCAGTAAAATCTTCAGAGGCATTGGACTTCATTTGCTTGGCCAAAGGTTGATTCAATCTTGTATGTCTCTGAAAATTAGGAAAAATAACAGAAAGATTTTTCAGCTTTTAGCTCCAACTTCTAAATTCCATATTTCTGTGTAGGAAGCTCCAAAATGGTGAAACAGAGTCCTATGGACTAATGAGACTCTCAAGTTTCTGAAAAACCAAATTTGGAGCATGACAAGACACTATAATTGCCATAGGAATTCAGAGAAGCCAAATAGTTAACAAAGTTCCCTAGGCCACATCTTAGATCAACTTTGTCTGAAATTTTGCAAGCCATACCTCTATAGTATCTATGGATGACTGTAATAATTTCAGAGCAATTTGATATCATCTTCTCTAGTTTTCTGCCAATTATGTGCAGCTTCATATTTATGTCCATTAGCTATTTCTTTGAACTTTATTCCAAAGACCTCCATTGATCCAAAATGATTCTTTCTCTGTCCAACACATAACAAGAACCCAAATCTCGAGTCTTAGCTGGTTTAAGTCATTCTTAAGTCATAACGCACATTTGTTTTATAATTCATATAATCACAATATAAAACTGTGCATATTCATGTCGGTAGAAAAAACGACGAAGGAGTTCGACGAAGAACTCGACTGGGAGAAGCAAGTTGAAGATTAAATTATCGCCAAGATACTGACTATAAAGTAGAACTAAACCTGCAGAAACATAAGGCAAGCCCCGGTTTGCATTTAACAGCTTTTAGTTATATTTTACTTTGTATCACTTTTATTGGTCTAGTATGTATTGTGCATTAGGTCAAGGTGATTGATACTCCAAATGCATGACCCACAAACCCTTGGAGTTAAAGGGTAGAATAGGTTACCTTCGTGTAGTTTCGGCTAGGCTTAAGTTGTATAGGATCGGGTACAGGTCGGGTAGTTGGAAGCTACTCGCGAGTTTAGGATGTTGGTTCAGCGGGGTATGATTATAGAGAATGGAAGTTCTGGAAAAGAAAATGAGACCGAGCAGAGAGTAGGAGCAGCAGGACGTCGGGCCTGTGTTGCCGTAGCTCTGTTTGTGTCGGTTAAGGACCGATGCGTATGCCGCCCTGCTGAGCAAGTTTGAACAGTACCGGATGCATACTGGAATTATGGGGTCCAGGAAACCGATGTAACTCGGGTACTCTTGTGTCGAAACTTATACGGCCGTCCTTTGGGGGTTGGTGTGAAAGGTGTAAACCTGCTAGCGGAGCAACTTCGACGTGTTCTGGGTAATGGCACTTCTGATGGGTCGGCAGAACTGGTTCGACATTTGAGTGACGGGTGAAAAGTTGCTGCATACAACGTAAGAAAGAGCTCGCTTGAGTCTTTCGAGGCGGGTGTATGTGTCATGTATTCCGGGTGTGTCCTTATTCGAATCACCGTCCCTCGCGGTTATATGAGTACCACTTGTTCACTGAGTTGTGATGTAGTAATTATTTCTAGATGAGATGAAATGAATCATTGCTGATGTGAAGTTCTTATATTCATTACATTGCCAACCATGTATGCTATAGTTGTAGAGCTCACTAAGTTTATCTTCCACTTTGGGTATCACCACATCGGAGGAAAGCGTTTCTTGTTTGATTGTGGACTTCCGATGTGAGGGCTGCCTAAGGCATAATAATCTTCTGCTATTAAACTGAAAGTAAGGATTAACATGTAGGCGTGTCTTTATCGCATCATATTGTTCCTATGTTAAGAATCCCTGCATGTAGAGTTTCATGGTTAGGAGTGTCGGTTAAGTCTTGCTGAACCATCGTGCTCACGGTTGTATTATTAGTGTTTTGTAGGTTATAAAATTTGCTATGAATATGGTTGTTCGGTGAGCCATCAGCGACTCACCGGAAACCCTGCCGCTGCACTCATCTTTGTGGAAGCTAGTAAGAAGCGTCCGCGGGCTGGATGTCTTCTCTTTTGCATAGTTAGGACCGAGAGTAAGTGTGTATGTATATTCCGCTGTGTGTACCCTCGTGGTACAATATTTTGTAAATGACATTATCTTGAGAAATAAAAGACTTTGTACTTTATGGTTCTTTTCGTGTATGCTGTTGGGTGCTGCATCGCACGGCACCACCCAATGTGTATCCTGGAGTGTGGATCCCAGAAGGGGTTCCCCACAGGCGTGATATCAGAGCCGCGTTGGGAATAGCACGCATGAAAAGAGCGTATTTTCAAAAATTAGAAGTATACGTGTGAGGAACGTATAGTATGCCCACATAAGGAATATTACTAGTATAGTTACTTAAGGTGGCAAGCTAACTTGTGTTAATGTTCAGTATTTCAATTCTGTAACGACGCACCTACGTGGAGGTAAGAATGGTAAGAAACGCCACCGAAAGCGGATCATCTTTGGTTAGCTCCCCTGACGAGGAAAGTGGTTCAGGGTATAGGTCTCACAGCTTGGTGTGAGACGTCAATATGAAGCTCTTGAACTCTTCATGTTCCTGAGTTCATATGAAACGCTGGTTCCTGGCGTTCATTAGGCAATAAAGTGGAAACCCTAACGTGTGGTCGGTAACACGATAGTGTGTTCTTCTGGAAATAGCCTAGGAGGACATACACAACGCTTGCCATCGACGTGCCCTGCAGGGCAGTAGGTGGTATCTGTTGGGTTGATATCATTCCCAACCGTGATGACCCGTTTGCGCTCTACTCGGGTTCCCCGTCGGGTGGTGAATAACCCGATCATGTACCTTGAGACGTGGCTTGACTCAAGGACGGCCAATATGGCAATGATACGGGGCGTATGTTTTTACTATCATATGGACCTACCTGAAATGGAAAACCTTTGTATGCATCACTATTGATTATTTTTCTGCAGGTACCTTAACCATGAGTAGAACATTGCATTTAGAAAACGTGTGTGAGTGATCGTTTTAGTGCCACCACTTGAGACGTATATGCCGGTTTAACGCCGGTTAGGATTTTTCATTTGGTGAGGAAACGTAGTACCGTGATATGTTCTTAACTGCATGAAAAAGAAAGTTCTAAAATAAAGGAGTAATTTTGGAGTCTATAATTCCATTAGGGGTTAATGAACTCCTATATTGAACTAAGAGTCAATTGGGAGTATAGTTTTCATCTCAAATATGCAGAAACCTTTTCCCCTGTTTTTGGCAGAGTTTTTGCTGAATGTGAACAGAGCATAACTGTTGTTTGGTTGAACCAATGGAGGTGAGTGATACATATCTGGAAATATTTTTGAGTCTTCTACAACTTTTCTGTAGAACTCCAGAATAGAATTCCCCTCCAAATGAATGAAAATCTCAGATGAGTGTTAACTGTTCAAAAACAGGGCAGACCAAAAATGCTCTCTGGAATTTTCTGTATTTCGACCATAACTTCTTGTAGAAAAATTTCTAAGGGTTATGTAAGACACCGTTGGAAAGTTTGTAATATGTGCTATGACTTTGTAGTTCAAAGGTTCTCCAAATTTGGAGTTTAAGTGTATGAAATCTTGCGGACAAAACAGCTACTTCCAAAGGAGGTGCTGTCAAAATTGTTCCAGATTTCTGTCAACATTGAAATATCACAGCTTCTGATACAAAACAGATATGAAGGAAAATAAATACTCGTTGGAAAGATATTGAAGTTATATATAACTTTGTTATTCAAAGTAAGATATGAAACTGCAATTTCCATAATCAAATTCTGGGATTAAGGCCAACTGGTCATTCTGAACAGAGCATTGCTCATTGCCATGTAACTTGAGACTTGTTGTGGACATGGAGGTTTTTATACTTCTCTAAGTTCCATAACATAGTAATTAGTTATATTTCATCATTCCTTGTTGTTAGTTGGAAAGTTTGACAAACCTGACCCAGCAAAGCAGCAGTATCATGTCATCTCAAGCTGCAAAGAAATTCCATGGTCAGCCAAGGAGGACAGCACTGAAAGTGGAAAATATAAACTATATGGCAGTTGAAGATGTTCCCGTACGAGAACCCGTGTTTGCGGGTATGTTCAGCCTACATGATCAGCCCACGTTCGTGTTGTTCGACTCGGGTGCTACACATGATTTTATAAGCATATGTGGTTAAGCACCAAATACAGCAATCACCTTGGCCGCATCGTATCAAATTAATTCACTGGGAGGTAGTATGACAGCGGGCAAAATTGTTGCTCGAGCGCCTATATGTTTGGATGGGCGGATATATCCTACTACTCTTATCACCCTGGAAGGCTTGCGGATTGACATCATCTTGGGAATGGCTTGGTTGACACATCACCAAGCTATATTTGATATTAGTTCACGAACGGTGCAGCTGAATTCAAAGAAGCACGGGCAACATACGTTGATTCTGAGAAATGTTGCACCGGAAGTCACTGCTGTCCACACCGTTGAAGCTAATAAACTGGAAGACATTCCAGTGGTCCGGGAATATCCGGATGTGTTTCCCGTTGATCTACCGGGTATGTCGGCCGAACGTGAAGTGGAGTTCAAAATTGAACTAGCACCGGGAACCACACCCATCCCTCGGAGGCCGTATAAAATGGCCCCGAAGGAACTCGCGGAGCTGAAAGAGCAGCTGAATGATTTGTTAAGCAAAGGCTTCATTCGACCCAATTCATCACCATGGGGATGCTCCGTGCTGTTCGTCAAGAAAAAGGACGAGACTCTAAGGCTCTGTGTGGACTATCGTCCGCTCAATGCAGTAACTATCAAGAACAAGTATCCACTACCACGTATCGATATTCTTTTCGATCAACTTGTGGGTGCTAAGGTTTTCTCGAAGATGGATCTTCGGTCCAGATATCACCAGATAAAAATCCGGGCAGAAGACGTACCCAAGACGACATTCTCGACAAGATACGGGTTATATGAGTATCTCGCCATGTCATTCGGACTCACTAATGCTCCGGCTCATTTTATGTACTTGATGAATTCAGTCTTCATGCCGGAGATGGACAAGTTTGTCGTGGTCTTCATCAACGATATCCTGGTATATTATAAGTCGGAGGAAGAACACGCCGAACATCTGCATATTGTACTCCAACGCCTACGGAATCACAAACTATATGCAAAATTCAGCAAATGTGAGTTTTGGATCAACCAAGTACCATTTCTTGGGCACATTATTTCTGTGGAGGGCATTGCGATTGATCCGAGCAAGATTGTCCAAGTGCTGAATTGGAGTTCACCAAAGTCAGTCCACGAAGTCCGTAGTTTTCTCGGTTTAGCGGGGTACTACCAGAGATTCATTCAGAATTTGTCCAAAATCTCTAAACCGATGACGGAACTTCTGAAGAAAGGCAACAAATATGTGTGGAGTGAAGCATGTGAGGAGGCATTCAAAGCATTGGTAAAGCACCTCACAACAGCCCCAGTGTTGGCGCAGCCCGATACAACTAAAGCTTTTGATGTTTATTGCGATGCATCCGGCATCGGTCTTGGCTGCGTGCTTATGCAAGAAGGGCGAGTGGTCGCATATGGATCCAGGCAGCTTCGGAGTCATGAGCAGAATTATCCGACACATGACCTCGAGCTAGCTGCTGTGGTTCTTGCTCTAAAGATGTAGATGCACTATTTACTTGGAAACTTAGTTCACCTCTACACCGACCACAAGAGTTTGAAATATATCTTCACACAAAAGGAGTTAAATATGAGGCAGCGAAGATGGTTAGAGTTAATCAACGATTATGAACTGGTGACCCATTACCATCCTAGAAAAGCGAATGTGGTTGCCGACGCACTTAGTCGGAAATCACATGTTCATAACTTAACCATGGCTGCAATGGAAGAAAAAGAACCGAGCCTGCGCTTGGTTCCTATAGGTCATTGTTTAACCTTGCCCTCATTACTACAATTCGTGATGAAATTGTAGAGGTGCAAAAGAAAGATAAGGGCATGGCCCATATCCGGAAGAGAATAGACAAAGGAGAAGCTATGTGCTTCCGGAAAGACGAGAATGGTACACTATGGTTCAAGAACCGTATAGTCGTGCCCCGTGACATGAAGCGTCGTAAGAAAATATTAGACGAAGCTCATCTATCAAAATTTTTCATTCATCCAGGTAGCAACAAGATGTACCAAGATTTGAGAAACAAGTTTCGGTGGACACAGATGAAGCGGGAAATAGCTAAATACGTATCCGAGTGCGATACGTGTCGAAGGGTGAAAGCAAATCACATGAAGAAACCTGGTTTGCTGCAGCCCCTCCATATTCCGGCATGGAAGTGGGAAGGTGTGAGTATGGATTTTATTATCGGGTTACCGCTCACATCTCGGAAGCATGATTCGGTTTGGGTAATCATTGACCGATTAACCAAGTCAGCACACTTCATACCGGTGAATGTGGGATTCAACACCAAGAAATATGCGGAGTTATACATTGAACGGATATTATTACAGCATAGAGTTCCAAGAACAATAGTTTCAGATCGTGGTGCACTGTTTGTTTCTCGTTTCTAGGAACAGCTGCACGCATCTTTGGGAACAAAATTGCTTAGAAGCTCCGCATATCACCCTCAAACCGATGGACAAACTGAGGGGGTGAATCAAGTCTTGGAATATATGTTGAGAGCGTGTGCCATTCACCATGGTAAGAATTGGGATGCTTATCTACCGTTGGCGGAATTCTCGTACAATAACAGCTATCAAACGAGTATCAAGATGGCACCGTATGAGACTCTCTATGGCCGTAGATGTCGCACACCGCTGAATTGGTGCGAATCCGGTGAAAGAGTGACATTCGGGATTGACCTTGTCAATGACGCCGAAGAACGAGTTTGAGTCATACAAGCAAATTTAAAGGCTGCTCAATCTCGACAGAAGAGTTATGCAGGCCAGCGACGTCGACCACTGAACTTCAATGTTGGAGAGTACGTATATCTCCGCGTATCTCCAATGAAGGGAGTTCACCGATTCAGTGTAAAAGGGAAGCTCGCTCCCCTATTTATCGGTCCATTCGTATCACGGACAAATGTGGACCCGTAGCCTACCGGCTTGAGCTACCGACAAATCTCGCTGGTGTGCATGATATATTTCACGTCTCTCAGCTTCGGAAATGTCTCAAGAATACCACTGATGTCCGCAATGAAGATCTCGAGACATTGCAACCAGATCTCTCCTATACCGAGCATACAATCCGGATTATTGATGAAAAGTCTCGGTCGACCATGAATCGGACGCTCCAATTTTATAAGGTGTTATGGAGCAATCATACCATGGACGAAGCAACATGGGAGAGTGAAGCATACCTCCGTTCGAACTATCCGGACTTGCTGTCCTCTTATATCCGGTAATTTCTTCCTTTACCGCCTTGTCTCTTCTTTTGGAATCTCAGGACGAGATTTTTTTTAAGGGGGGAGGGATGTGAAATCCCAAAATTCTAGCAAGTTGAGCTTAAGTCACACCGAGAAAATGAGAGGGAATTTAAACTTTTGAATTTAAAGGTGTGAGCTCCAAGTCTAAACTTGAACTTGCAAAAAATTCCTGAACACGGAGATCTAAAGCTACTATTTGGTTCTCCACACATCCCCGGGTAGCCCTGCAAATTTTCAGAACATTTGAAAAGGATTTCTTATTTGTTGGAATTTAAACGGGAGAAAATCCAAATTTGAATTTAAATCTCAGTTTCAAATTCCAACTTCACCAAAATTCAAATTTGAGTGCACCTTTGTGTTGCTCATATTTCTTTTGGCCTATCCTCTGAGTTTGATCAAATTTGGAGGTCGTTTGCTATTTTAAACGGAAATTGGGGGATAAGGGGTAGAGGTGGACCCCACATGTCATACACACAAGGCTTCAACCGACTCTGTCTTTCCTCCCTCACTCCAGCTCCCGACAGCACACCGGCAGATGACTTCGCGGGCAAGTTTGGCGCCACCTCCTGCTTTGCTTGATCCTTTGCCCGGTCTGATCAACACACCACGAGTGCCACATCCCTCTTTTGCTTTCTCTCGCTAGTGCATGTTCGTTGCTTCCTTCCGAGAAGAACAGCCGGCCGCTGTGTTCATCTCTATCGCCAGCCACCAACTAAATTGCCTTTGCCCGAGCTCCCCACAGAAAAAGGCTTTGCCCACGAGTGCTCTAGCCGGCTAGAAAACCTCTCCACGGTCCTGAGCTCGTTTGCACCGGAAAACAGCGAAGTTGCTACAGCTCCCATGTGGAACACCGAAAAACCGAGCAAGGTCGCCGTGGACAGCCCGAACCGAGGAAGGTCAAGCCAATGCAAACTAACCCTTTGGTGCACCCATGAGCCTAGTTTCTCACCTCCAAAAATCAGCCCTAGCCATTGATCACAGAGGGAGAATTTCAAGATTTTCTCCCGGGCGGCACAAACTGACCCCGAGGTAAGGAATTGCAAAATTCGTCCTCAATTCGTGTTGGATGTGTTCCAAACTCTGCACACAAGTTCCTAACTGCCTAGTACACCTCCTCCATCGATTTTAGAACGAGAAATTGAGTGTAGAGCGAGGAATCCGAGTTTTTTTGAGGGAATACCGCTGGACCACGTCGGGCGCACGGTGCCGATAGGTTTGGAGCGCTCCCCGGCTCGTTTAAACCCCATGTCAACCTTCTACACGATCCCCTGGTGCTCTAGAGCCAAGAACCCGATCATTCGGTGGAGAATTCACCGTGCACGACCTCGCCGGAGCCCTAGGTCTTGCTGTTGCCGGTGCGCGGTGGTTTCCGGTGAGATTCGGCCGCCGGAGACCTCACCAACATGTTCAGGATGGTGGAAAATGGGGGGGCGGCCAGCAGGGGGTCGGGAGGTGGCCGGGAAGGCCAGACCGGTGACCCTCGCCGGAGAGCGCCGCCAATAACCCTGTCTGGCGCGAAGTTGAAGATGAGGGATGACAGGTGGGGCCCATAGGCAGTGTTTAAACTTTTCCAGATTTTCCTAATTCTGTTCAAATTTTGGGGAGCCATAACTTTGTGTAGGAACATCCAAAAATTGTGAGATACATTTTGTTGGATTCCTCTCAAAGAGTAATATCAAGGGGTGCAGTCCAATAGTTATGAAAATACCTGGATTTGGCTCATTAATTCATTTAAAAGAAATCTTGTAGGAATTTTTACAGGAGTTCTGTTTATTGGAAAATTCCCAAATTTGGACAGGACACTCTTCCAAAAATCTTTGAACTCCAGTAAAATTTTCAGAGGCATTGGACTGCATTTTCTTGGCCAAAGGTTGATTCAATCTTGTATGTCTCTGAAAATTAGGAAAAATAACAGAAAGATTTTTCAGCTTTTAGCTCCAACTTCTAAATTCCATATTTCTGTGTAGGAAGCTCCAAAAATGGTGAAACCAAGTCCTATGGACTAATGAGACTCTCAAGTTTCTGAAAGACCAAATTTTGAGCATGACAAGACACTATAATTGCCATAGGAATTCAGAGAAGCCAAATAGTTAAGAAAGTTCCCTAGGCCACATCTTACATCAACTTTGTCTGAAATTTTGCAAGCCATACCTCTATAGTATCTATGGACCACTATAAGAATTTCAGAGCAAGTTGATATAATATTCTCCAGTTTTCTGCCAATTATGTGCAGCTTCATATTTATGTCCATTAGCTATTTCTTTGAACTTTATTCCAAAGACCTCCATTGATCCAAAATGATTCTTTCTCTGTCCAACATATAACCAGAACCAAAATCTCAATTCTTAGTTGGTTTAAATCATTCTTAAGTCATAACAGACATTTGTTTTATAATTCATATACTCGCAATATAAAACTGTGCATATTCATGTCAGTAGGAAAAACGACGAAGGAGTTCGATGAAGAACTCGACTCGGAGAAGCAAGTTGAAGATTAAATAATCGCCAAGATACTGACTATAAAGTAGAGCTAAACCTGCAACAACATAAGGCATGCCCCGGTTTGCATTTAACAGCTTTTAGTTATATTTTACTTTGTATCACTTTTATTGGTCTAGTATGTATTGTGCATTAGGTCAAGGTGATTGATACTCCAAATGCATGACCCACAAACCCTTGGAGTTAAAGGGTAGAATAGATTACCTTCATGTAGTTATGGCTAGGCTTAAGTTGTATAGGATCTGGTACAAGTTGGGTAGTTGGAAGCTACTCGCGAGTTTAGGATGTTGGTTCAGCGAGGTATGATTCTAGAGAATGGAAGTTCTGGAAAAGAAAATGGGACCGAGCAGAGAGTAGGAGCAGCAGGACGTTGGTCCTGTGTTGCCATAGCTCTGTTTGTGTCGGTTAAGGACCGATGCGTATGCCGCCCTGCTGAGCAAGTTTGAACAGTACCAGATGCATACTGGAATTATGGGATCCAGGAAACTGATGTAACTCGGGTACTCTCGTGTCGAAACTTATACGGCCGTCTTTTGGGGGTTGGTGTCAGAGGTGTAAACCCGCTAGCGGAGCAACTTCGACGTGTTCCAGGTAGTGGCCCTTCTGATGGGTCGGCAGAACTGGTTCGGCATTGGAGTGACGGGTGAAAGGTTGCTGCATACAACGTAAGAAAGAGCTCGCATGAGTCTTTTGAGGTGGGTGTATGTGTCATGTATTCCGGGTGTGTTCTGATTCGAATCACCGTCCTTTGCGGTTGTATGAGTACCACTTGTTCACTGAGTTGTGACGTAGTAATTATTTCTAGATGGGATGAAATGAATCATTGATGATGTGAAGTTCTTATATTCATTACATATCCAACCATGTATGCTATAGTTGTAGAGCTCACTAAGTTTATCTTCCACTTTGGGTATCACCACATCGGAGGAAAGCGTTTCTTGTTTGATTGTGGACTTCCGATGTGAGGGCTGCCTAAGGCATAATAATCTGCTGCTATTAAACTGGAAGTAAGGATTAACATGTAGGCGTATCTTTATCGGATCATATTTTTCTTATGTTAAGAATCCCTGCATGTAGAGTTTCATGGTTAGGAGTGTCGGTTAAGTCTTTTTTAGCCATTTTGCTCACGGTTTCATTATTAGTGTTTTGCAGGTTATAAAATTTGCTATGAAGATGGTTGTTCGGTGAGCCATCAGGGACTCACCGGAAACCCTGCCGCTGCACTCATCTTTGTTGAAGCTAGTAAGAAGCGTCCGCGGGCTAGACGTCTTCTCTTTTGCATAGTTAGGACCGAGAGTAAGTGTGTCCCTCGTGGTATAATATTTTGTAAGTGACATTATCTTGAGAAATAAAAGACTTTGTACTTTATGATTCTTTTCGTGTATGCTGTTGGGTGCCGCATCGCACAGCACCACCCAATGTGTATCCTGGAGTGTGGATCCCGGAAGGGGTTCCCCACAGGATGTTGGCTCGCCCTTTGTGAAATGAAGAGAATCTTTTGGTATCTTGGCTGTGTTTGAATCTTTGGTGGATGGGCAGCCCTCGAGCATGTGCGAGGGTTGGTCCTCTCCTTCCGTCGCACGGTGCTTCTTCATGCGTATACTTCCTCTTTTTTTTGGTAGTCTACTGGTCGACCTGAATACCTGTTTGCCATCTAACATGGGTGCTAGAGTCATCTACGGAGCTCGGGTGGCTCTAGGCGTGGCGCTATCGCCCTTATCCTTGGGTCGGCCTTGTGGTTGTTTGGAAAGGGCTTCACCAATGGCCCCTCTGATACAGAGTCGAGAGAGCTCGTTAGTCAGGTCATGTCGGTAGCCCGGGCCATAAGCCTTTCTTATCCGTTGCGCCTCGCTCGAACTATTGCCTCGCTATGGGTTGTCATTGCCTCCTGCCCTAGGTCGCAAGACTCGGCATGGGATGGAAGGGGCATGGGTATTTTTTCCATTAAGCCTATTTCGCACCATGGCTACGCTCAGGTTCATCGTTGTCCTTAGTGAAAAGTCACGTGACTAGGTTTTGAAAGGAAAGGGGGTCCGGGATCTTTGTCCGTCGTGCCTCGTTCAGACCATGGCTTCTCTCAGGGTTGTTATTGTCCCTTCGCTCGGGATTGCCGTCGTCCCTTAGCCATAGGTCGCACGGCTCGGTTTCGAGGGGGAAAGGGGGCCTGCACACTTTGTCTGCTGCGACTCGTTCGGACCATGGCTTTGCTTAGGGTTGTCGTTGTCCCTTGTCCATAAGTCGCGTGGCTTGGCTTCGAGAGGGAATGTAACACCCTCAAATTCATTTCCATGCATTGCATACATTTTCATGTAGAGAAACATTATAAAAGAAGTAGAAATGGAGAAAGAACTATAGAAATGGAGAAAGAACTATAGAAATGGAGAAAGAACCATAGAAATGGAGAAAGAACCATAGAAATGGAGGAAGGAACCATAGAAATGGAAAAAGAACCATAGAAATGAAGGAAGGAACCATAGAAAAGGAGGAAAAACCATAGAAATGGAGAAGGGAATATAGAAATGAAGAATGGGGCATAGAAATGGAGAAGGGCAATGTAGAAATGGAGAATGGGACATAGAAATGGAGAGGGGAATGTAGAAATGGAGAATGGGACATAGAAATGGAGAGGGGAATGTAGAAATGGAGAATGAGATATAGAAATGGACAGGAGAATGTAGAAATGGAGCAAGTGACATAGAAATGGTGAGGAATGGGAAAAAGATAGCTGAAACGAGCCATTCCCAAATTTCCCCCAAAATTTCTAAATTCCCCAATTCCCCAAAAAGGGAATTTTCCCCACATTTTGGGGATAAAATCCCAAAGGCTGCCGCACCACAAGACATAAGTTTGTTAAGATCCAAAAAAATTGAATAGGACTCTTATTTGAGCTCCAATTGGAGTAGGACTCTCCTTTTCCCCCTTATAAAAATAACCCCCACCCCCTTGGCCAACCCCTCTCTCTTTTGGTCGTCCCCCTGCTGCCAAGCCCCCTTCCTTGCTTCCAAGCCGCCAAGTCCCCCCCCCCCTTGCCGGAATTTTGCCGCCGTCGAGCCCCGCCGTTGCCGGAGAAGAAGCCCGACGATCTGTCCGGCCCTAATCTTCCATAGAAAAATTCCCCACTGATGCCATTGCTAGGAGGAAGGCCCTGCCACCAAAAGGAAGTGAGGTAGGCCTTCATTACCCATCTTACGACATCACCGCTGTTTCTACGCATCCGTTTTCTTCGCCCATCGGACAAAAACTTTTACGTGTGGACAGATCGTGTTTTGATCAATTTTTGACGGTGGAATTGATCTAGATCTTGGGTCAAGATCATCACCACATCCACACTTGATCCCTACACTCTTGTTCATCATAAAAACCCATGAAAGCCCATTTAAACATGCAAGAACACGTACAAACTGGTTTAATAAAACAGCACCATAGGATCTGCATCCATCTACTCCATTGCATCTTGAGTAAAGTTTGTGCATGATGATTGATTGCTGTGAATTTTGTATGTGCGTTGTCGTGAGTAGAAGGACAAGCTCAAGAGGCCATCTACGAAGAACTACAGCACCAAGACTTTGAGATGCTTGAGCAACAAGAGCCACGGGAGCAAGGCAAGTGCCCCTTGGCCATATTGATCCCATGTTTGAAACTGTTTTATTTGCGAAAACTCGTATGCTTGAGTCAACTTGATGGGACACCCTTTTATAGGAGTTTACTTGTTTTGTAAAACCATCCTTGTCTCTGGGAACGTTGATAAGTCGGGTATGGTCGGTTTTCCTTTTTGCTTCGTTTAATCTACGGGATACGGGAAGCTGAATTAAAACATGGTTAGCTACTGCACTCATATGAATTATGATAATGATAACTTGATGATGATAATGAGCATGGAATCGTGGGAGATATAGGCAAGCTTGGTTCGTGGATGTTGCTGAATGAGATGGTTGTTTACTTGCCGTAGATCTAAGGACAGGTTCATGCCAGCACATGCCAGGAAAACAGAGCCACCACAAGGCCAAATATGTGTGCGTCTTAGATGACTATTTAGATGTGTTGCTAGCTTGTTATGGACCGTGGATGGGCGGGGAATAGGAGTCGAGAGGGACTGCCCTGGGAACTGCATGGAGGGGGCCCATGGGGGGGAGAATGGTGATTCGAGCCTGCCGGTGAAACCTCAGTGAGTCCATGCATCTAGTAGCCCCTTTGTAAAGGCTATTTTTTGATCTCATGGCCATACACCGACTGTTGTGTACTGCTATAATGGAGGTTCTGCAGTCGCCGACGGGTGACGAAATCACGAACTTGTGGGTAAAGTGGTGCCACCTCTGCAGAGTGTAAAACTATCAAGATAGCCGTGCTTCCGGTCACAAGCACCTGGCCAACTCACATGATTAGAGGGAAAGCTTGGGATGGATATTTGGTATGGTTATGGTATGGTCATTGTGATTGGTTTTGGGACTGTTTTGAGTCATGAAAATGAGTTTAGTTTCGGTTATATAAATATGAGATGGTTATGAATGTTTATGAGTATGAGATGAACTTGAGAAAGATTAATGGCTGAACGAGACTTGATAAGTGGTGAATTATGATGAGAAAATGTTGCTGAATTACTTGGTCATGATGGGATAAATTTCACTTAGAAATAGTTGCTGTTTTTATCATGTTTGTGAAATAAAATTTGCTTACTGCAATGAGCCTTTTCATTCCATACCTTGTGGAAAGCTACATGTCATACTTTTCCCGCACTTGCTGAGTACAACATGTACTCACCCTTGCATTATCACATAAACATCAGCAACAGGAGAAGAGTACTTCAAGGACCATGTGGAGTACTAAGCGTGCGAACTACCGTCAACATGCCTGTGGAGTTGAATTTGGAGCCTGCTGTTTAGTTATTTCCGCTGTCGTTTAGAGACTTCCGCTGCAAGAATAAGTTAGGGATTCATGAGTGAGACATTGAGTCATTGTAATAAAGTACTTGAACACTATTTATTCATGGTTATATTCTGAATTCAGTTTGTGGATTACATGTGTATGTGTGATGAACATCCTGGGCACACATATGCATTCACTTGGTTCTATTTTCGGAATCGGGTGTCACAGGGAAAGGGGTCCGTGCTCTTTGTCCATTGTGCCTCGTGTGTCGTTTTCCCTTTGCTCAGGGTTGTCGTTATCCCTTAGCCATGGGTCGCACGGCACGGTTTCGAGAGGGAAAGGGGGTCGGGATCTTTGTCCATTGTTCCTTGTTCAGACCATGGTTTCGCTCCAAGTTGTCATTGTCAATTGGCCATAGGTCGTGCGGCTCCGGACTTGACAAAGTCTGATTTACTGGTGCGAGTCCTTGGGTCTCGCACATATTTTGTCAGGAAAATACAGACGCCCCCTTCATCTTGTTCGGACCATGGCCTTGTTTAGGGTTTTTTTTGTTGTCCCTTGGTCGTGGGTCACATGACTCGAGGAGGGAACCGTCATTTTGATGCGAGCCCCCGAGGCTTTTACGCGGGGATGCATGGTGCCGGAGGTCGGGTCCAGCTTCGTTGTGAGGGGAAAATATGTCGGATCACTAAGAGCTCAAAACGCAAAAGATGGATAAGCCTCGGTGTCCATATATAAATTCCGCCCAATTAGGGGGGTTTTATAATACAGTTTTAGTGGTGCCTAGCCTATGCTTCCATGGCGAGCGGCGCCCCCCTTCTCGTTGATGGGCAGTCCGGATGTTGTCCGTGTCGCCTTCGCGGGGAGCCCCCAGGGTGGATGTCAGCCATCCTCGTTTCCTTCGGGGGACCGGCTGAGGGCTGGTTTCTTACTGTTGCTCGACAAGCCGAGCAGGTGCCCATGATACGGCCGCGGTTGCAGCCTGTTCGCAACCATGTTGCTCGCACAACAGGGCATGCAGGAACTTTTCCTCCACCGAGATGACAGCCCTGGGGCCGGGCATCTTCAGATTGAGGTATGTGTAGTTCGGGATGGCCAGAAACTTCGCGTAATCCGGCCTTCTCAGGATGGTGTGATAAGTTTCATCGAAGTCGGAAACCTCGAAGGTGAGGGTCTCGGTGTGAAAGTTGGACTCATCCCCAAAACTTACAGGGAGGTCTATATTCCCTAGCGGTATGGCTTGTTGGCCGGGGATGACCCTGTGGAAGGGGGCCGGTTTGGACGGACGCTCGTGCATGGGATCCCATGGGCGGAGGAAGTGGACTCAACCAGGGTCATGGGACCCTCGAGCATCGTGGTTGTGGACCTTGTTCAAGCGTTTTGTGCCTACGACCGGGTCCACAACTAGGGGGAAGAGCCCGGGTTGTGGAATGAGGTCGGGGTGGTCTGATCGGCCAAAAGTGACCGCCAATTTGGACCACCATAAGAAGGTAGGGATGGTGGGAGAGGCGATACTGACCTCATGGGTTGTCAGCTTCTACCTACGGTGGCTCTCGTAGGCTTGACTCCCCCCGAAGATCATGAGGCAGCCCTTCGGCGTGGGGAAGCTTGGTTCATCGGGCTTGGGACTTGCCTCGGCGGGTCCCTTGCCCTTGTATTCCACCACGCCCGTCTCCTTGCTGAAGAAGTGTTTCAGCAGGGCGCAGTGTTTGGTGCATGGCTTCTCGAGGCCCTGTGGCCGGTCTCTTGCCTTCCCTACGTTCTACGGCCGTGACGAGGTCCGAACCACTGTTGGTCAGGATGGACGCATGCCATCATTCGTTCGGCTCCTCTTGTCACCCTTATGGGGTGGCTCTTTGCTCCCCATGTCAGGGTTCTTCGGCTTTCATTTGTAGAAGATGGCCCTAACCACCTCCTCGCCGGAGGCATGGTTTGTGGCCATGTCGAGGAGGTCCCTCTTGCTTCATGGCTTAACGCAGCAAAGCTTATGTACGAGGAACTCAAAGGTCATCCCTGACCGGAAGGACACAACGACGTCTGCATCGACAAAGTCGGGGAGCTCGTTGCACTTCTCTGAGAAGCGCCAGATGTACTGTAGAAGGGTCTCACCCGTTTTCTGCCGGCAACCCTTGAGGTCCCAGGAGTTACCAGGACGCGCGTAGGTCCCCTGGAAGTTGCTGCCAAATATTTCCCTGAGCGCAGCCCAGTTTTGGATGCTGTCGTGGGGAAGGTACTCAAGACATGCGGGCATTGGCTCGGCAAAGTAGATGGGGAGGCACTAGATGATGAAGTCATCATCCTACGCTCCACCAGCTCGGCAGGCGAGGCGGTAGTCCTCCAACCATACGTCGGGGTTGGTTACCCCGTCGTATTTTTCAGTGTTGTTGGGGCTCAGAATCTTTGTGGGAAGGGAGTGTTGCGTATCGCCTTCCCAAAGGCTTTTGGGCCTGGGGGTCCGGGGCTTAGGCTCCATCCTCTCCCGCGGCCGTGGCAGTTGGCCTGTCGAGGCCTTTGGGCCGGGAGTTGGAAGGTGACCTCGAGGGGCCTTCCTATGTTCGCCGCCTGGCTTCGAGAATCCGGCCCTTTCGGGTGTTGATGACCCAGCCCTTTCAGGTCGGGTCGCTTGGCTTGGCATGCGGATTCCGGTGCGGTTCGTCCCGCACCGGTCAAACCTTTGCCTCTGCTGGGGGCTAACGAGCCTGGGCTCGGCCAAGGGAGCTCTCGGCCCGCTGGGTGGTGGCTGAAGACAAGAGCGCTTGAAGATCTAAATGAGCCCTCCTAGTTTTGGTATTGCTGGGCTCTGGCATGCCGCCTAGTATGGCAGCGGCGGCTGCCATATTTTGGCTGGCCCTTTGGAAGTGCGGGGCCTAGTGATCGCTGATGATGTGGGCCTGTACATGTCGAGCAGGGAGGCGCGCCACGTTCAACCCGAGCTAAGACCGGGTCACGCTCGGTGAGCCCTTGAGGCGGCACGTTGCGCCGCGGGCTGGTTAGCAAACTCGCAGTGTCGTGCCTCCGATGACTAGGGGCTGCCCCGGGGGCTCCACTGGTCGATGTTGCCAGCTGTGAGGTGTTGGCCGTTTCGGCAACATGGCACTCACGGGAGGGGTGTTCGCCGCCCTCATAGTTATCGATGGGGCTGTGTTCAAACTCTAGGATGTAGTGAAGGAACGTCGGGGCGTGCCCGATCATCCCCATGAACACCGATGCCGGAGCGTCGTACGCGGCACCCGAGTTGGTGGAGAGTCGTTGGTTGCCGAAGCTGTTCGTGAAGAAATCCAGGCTCTCGAAATTGAGGGCCTGGTGGGTGAGGGCAAAGCCGGGCACTCCCTCGCCGCCTGCGGTGGCGGTGAACTCGGAGTCGCCAAAGGACATCGTCACGCTGGGTGCGAGAGTTGGTCGTGAGGAAGCCATCGAGGTGGTGGAAATGGAACGCGCGTTAGTCCCCCTACCTCGTGTTCGTGGGACAGAGGAGGGTTCAGTAGCGTGGAGTCGCCAAAAGATGGTCTGAGCCACCTACTGAAAGTTGCCTAGAGGGGGGCGAAGGGGCTAATTTAAATTTAACAGACAATAATTAACTGACTCGTTCTGTCAGGTTCGGACAAGTCTGAAATTTTCGGATAAGTCTGATGAAATCATACTTGTCCGAAGTCAATCGCAGCAGAAATAAAACTAACTAGTTCTAGATCAAGTGTATGAGTGATATGGTCTTGAAATAGTTCTTAAACAAGACTAGCAACCTATCAAGCAAGTTTAATGATCTAAATACTAAAGCGATTCAATGCTAGGGTTTGATCAATCGCAAGCAAAAGAAATTATATGAAAATTGAAGAACAAGCAAATGAGCACAAGTGAACACGAGGGATTTATTTTACCAAAATTCAATTCCACACAGGAATCTACGTCTTCAGTGAGGTGTCCACAAAGGACAGGGTCTCTTTCAACCCTAACCCTCACCAAGTGATCACAAAGATCAAACTTGGTGGTTCCACTATCAACTCAAGGGTGATTACAAACTTCCTAGGTCTCACCACAAGTTGGGAGTCACCGGGTAACACCTAGCCGCCTAGGGACAAAGCTCCTAGAGTAATAAACATGAATCAGGCAGCAAGATGGTGTGCAACTCAGCAAGCTCAACCCTAAGTGCTCCTCTTCTTGAATCTCCTCACAAAGCCTGAAATCCTCACAAGATTCAAGATTGAATGCTAGAGGGTGTGTGAGAGGTCTAGTAATGCTCAAGAACACTTGTCAAAGCTCTGGGGTTGATCACATTCAAAATGGGGATGAGATCCCTCCTTTTATAGTGCTCCCCAAAATATGACCGTTGCCAACCACTAAAGTTCAGACATGTCCAAACTCCACTTCGGACATGTCCGAGATTGGGGACTGTAACACCCTTAATTTTTCTACCATGCATTGCATACATTTTTCATGTAGAGAAGCATTCAAAAGGAAGAAGAGTTAAAGAGAGTAGAAGTAAATAAAATAATAAGAGGAAATAGAAATGGAAAATAATCAAAATAAATAGAAAAGGAAAAGAAATAAAAAGAAAAAGAAAATATAATAAATAAAATAGCCAAATTGGGCCACCCCAATTTTTCCCCAAATTCCCCTCTCCCTTAATTTTCCCAAATTTCCTGATTTTCCCCAAATTCCACAAAATTCCCCTAGGTGGATTTTCCCCACATTTGGGGGGATTTTCCCCCAATTTGACCGCACCAAATTAGGAGGGGAACCCTAATTGGGCCCACCCCCTTGGCCGTAGCCCATTAGGGGGGGAAACCCTAGCCCCCCACCCTTTGGATGAAAATAAATATAGAATCCCAGCCCCTAGCTCCCATCTCTTTTAAAATTAAATCTCAGCCATTGGATATTTGATTTGCTAAAATCCTAGCCACCCTAGCTCCTTTCCCCCTTATAAATATAAATCCACCCCCTAGCCGCTCACCCCTCTCTCTTTTTTTGGCCTCTGCCCCCCTGCTGCCATGTCGTGCCCCCCTTGCCGGAATTTGGCCGCCGTCGAGCTCTGTCACGCCTTGCCGTCGCCGGAGAAGAAGCCCTGACGTTCTTCCCTAGCCGCAGCTTCATAATTCTCCCTAGAAAATCTCCTGCTGCTGCCATTACAAGGAAGGAGGCCCTGCCGTAAGGAATAAGTGAGGTAGGTCTTCGTTACCCCTTTTACAACGTCGCCGCTGTTTCTACGCACCCGTTTTCTTCACCCCGTGCGAGCAGAAAATGCAGCGTGTGGACAGACCATGTTTTGGTCAATTTTTGACGGTGGAATTGATCTACACATTGTGTCAACATCATAACCACGTCCATACTTGATCCCAGCAACCTTGATCATCATAAAACCCCATGGAAGCCTATTAAAATATGCAAGAACACGTGCAAACTGATTTTATAAAACTGCACCATAGGAATTGTATTCATTCACCTCATTGCATCTTGAGTAAAGTTTGTGCATGATAATTGATTGCTGTAAATTTTGTATGTGTGTGATCATGAGTAGAAGGACAAGCTCGAGAGGCTGTCTACGAGGAGCTACAGCACCAAGACTTCGAGACGCTTGAGCAACACAAATCACGGGAGCAAGGCAAGTGCCCCTTGACCATATTGATCCCATGTTTTGAAACTGTTTTGCTTGCGAAAACTCGTATGCTTGTGTCAAATTGATGGTACACCCTTTTATAGGAGTTTACTTGTTTTGTTAAGCCATCTTTGTCGCCGGGAAAGTTGAAGAGTCGGGTATGGTCGTTTTTTCCTTTTTGCTTTGCTCAACTTACGGGATACGTGAAGCTGAAATAAAACTTGTTTAGCTACTGCACTCATATGAATAAAGATGAAGATAACTTGATGATATTAATGAGCATTGAATTGGGGAGATCTAGGCGAGCTTTGTTCATGAATATAGCTGAATGATATGGTGGTTTGCTTGCCGTAGACCTAAGGACCGGTTCATGCGAGCACGTGCCAGGAAAACAGTGCCACCACAAGGCCAAATATGGGTGCAGCTTAGCTGACTAATTAGGTGTGTTCCTAGCTTGTTATGGACCGTTGGATGGTGCAGGGAATGGGAGTCGAGGAGGACTGCCATGGGAACTGCATTGCACAAGAGGGGGCCCGTGGGTGGGAGAATGGAGATTCGAGCCTGCCGGGTAAACCTTAATGGGTCCGTACATCCTAGTAGCCCCTTTGTAAAGGATATTTTGTGATCTCTTGGACATACACCAACGGTTGTGTACTGGTATAATGGAGGTTCTCTCTAGTCACCTATGGGTGACAAAATCAAGAACTTGTGGGTAAAGTGGTGCCACCTATGCAGAGTGTAAAACTATCATGATAGCCGTGCTTCTGGTTACAAGCACCTGGTCAACTTCCAAGATTGGAGGCAAAACTTGGGATGTTTATTAAGGTATGGTTATGGTATGGTCATTGGGACTGGTTTTTGGACTGTTTTGGATCATGACAATGAATTTGGTTTTGGTTCTATGAAAATGAGATGGATATGAATATTTATGAGTATGAGATGAACTTGTGAAAGATTATTGGTTGGTTGAAGCATGATAAATTGTGAATTATGATGAAAGAATGTTGCTGAATTACTTGGTTATGTTGGGATTAAAATCACCTAGAAATAGTTGCTGTTTTTACCATGTTTGTGAATAAAATTTGCTTGCTGCAAATGAACCTCTTTATTCCCTACCTTGTTGTAAACTACATCTCATACTTTTCCCGCACTTGCTGAGTACGACATGTACTCACCCTTGCATTCCTACATATACATCAGCTACAGAAAAAGAGTATTTCGAGGAACATGTAGAGTACTAGGCGTGCGCACTACCGTCAACATGCCTGTAGAGTTGAAGTTGGAGTTTGCTGTCTTAGCCATTTTCTATTGTCGTTTAGAGTCTTCCGCTGCTAAATAAGTTAGATATTCATGAGTGAGACAATGAGTCAATGTAATAAAGTACTTAAACACTATTTGTACGTGGTTATATTCTGAATTTCAGTTTGTGGAATACATGTATATGTGTGATGAACATCCTGGGAAACATACGCATTCACTTGGTTCATTTTTGGAACCGGGTGTCACAGGGACCATTAACGGTAAAATGATGTCCTCAACTGACATTAATTCAGACTGTCCTGTTGATTCCACTTCGTACATGTATGACTTATTTCGGACATGTCCGACCTGACATATCCGAACCATTCTTCGGATATCCTCAGACTTCGGATATGTCCAAACTCCACTTCGGACATGTCCAAAACTAAACAGAAGGTACATCTCCGAACCTTTCAGACATGTCGGGCCTATATAGAGGGTACATGTCCGACCTCTTCGGACATGTCCGACCCTAAAAAGAAGGTGCACTTCCGACTTTTCTGACATGTCTGATCTTCTGGACTTAGGAAATCCAGAAACCCTAGACTTCGGACATGTTCATATTTCTTCGGATATGTCCGAATCTACACAGAAGGTACTTCTCCGAAACCTTCAGGCATGTCCGAGTCTATATAGAGAGCACTTTTCCGAATCTCTCTGACATGTCTGAGGTTTTTGACCTAACAACTCTTTTTTACACTAAGGGTTGTTTTATAGGATTGAGATTGCTTTTCTTTGCTGTGTGTGGTGTCCCTCTTAATAGTGTGGCGTTCCTACACTCAAGAAAAATAAAAATCCAAACTCTATTGTGTAGCTTCATGCCGTCTTTTCCATTTCCCTTTTTGAAAAGCCCTCAATCTCTTCTTTGCCATCCAACCTATCTGCACACATGCTCATTAAAATTCATTAGCATTTTAATTGTTCATCATCAATCCTCCAAAACCCACATGGGAACCTAGATGCACATTCAATCTCCCCCTTTTTGGTGATTGATGACAACCAATTAAAATTTCCAATAAGAGGGTAAAAAATGAGTTTTGATCATGATGTTTGTATGAAAGAACTCCCCTTGATTGTATGATCTATGAAAATGGACTTTTCATATATACATCATGATCGTGGGGTGCCTAAGTTCAATGTGTGACAAAGTGACAATTATGTGTGATGCGAGAGATATATTGCATGAAAATGACTCATCACACATATGAGAATAACACATCATAATATCACATATCATAATATTAGTCATCACACCATAATAATAGTTATAGAACATATCATAATAGTCATTATAGTGTCATACATAAATTAGGTCCATATGCCCTTACATATTGCTTAGGAAATAGAGGCTAACAATAAGAAGCTAACATAAGACTACTCTCTCTCTCTCCCCTTTGGCATCGAGGCACCACAAAAGGGAAATAGAGCAAAGTAAAGGATGAAGCTACGCGTCGTTGTCCTCGTCCTGCTCGTTGTCGTCATCATTTGCAGCAGGAGCACTGGAGCGGCACCCGTACTAGCACCGGTGTCGCAGAAAAAGACTAACTCATTGGAAGTAAGCTCCGGAAACTCCAAGGGTGTATCATCCTTGCTGTCCTCAGAAACAGGGGATCCAGTGGGAAGCTCAAGTTTTGCCTTCATTTCATTCATGTCCCTCCTCAACTCCTTGATGGCCTTCTCATTCTTTTGAACTCTCACATGGTGTGACACCCGGTTCCGAAAACAGAACCAAGTTAATGCATATGTGTGCCCAGGATGTTCATCACACATACACATGTGATCCACAAACTGAATTCAGAATAGAACCATGAATAAATAGTGTTTAAGTACTTTATTACATCGACTAATTGTCTCACTCATGATTGTCTATCTTATTCTTGCAGCGGGGGTCTCTAAGCGACAGCGGAAACAACTAAACAGCAGCAGGCTCCATCTTCAACTCCACAGGCATGTTGACGGTAGTTCACACGCCTAGTACTCCACATGGTCCTCGAAGTACTCTTCTCCTGTCACTGATGTTTATGTGATAATGCAAGGGTGAGTACATGTCGTACTCAGCAAGTGCAGGAAAAGTATGACATGTAGCTTACAACAAGGTATGGAATAAAAAGGCTCATTGCAGCAAGCAAATTTTATTTCACAAACATGGTAAAAACAGCAACTAAGTCTAGGTGAGTTTAATACCAATATAACCAAGTAAAACAGCAACATTCTTTCATCATAATTCACCATTTATCAAGTCTCATCCAGCCATTAATCTTTCTCAAGTTCATCTCAAGCTCATAAATCTTCATAACCATCTCATATTCATATAGCCAAAGCCAAACTCATTGTCATGACTCAAGCAGTCCCAAAACCAATCCCAATCACCATACCATAACCATACCGAATATCCATCCCTAGTTTTCCCTCGAATCATGTGAGTTGGCCAGGTGCTTGTGACAAGAAGCACGGCTATCATGATAGTTTTACACTCTGCAGAGGTGGCACCACTTTACCCACAAGTTTGTGATTTCGTCACCCGTCGGCGACTGCAGAACCTCTATTATACCAGTACACAACCGTCGGTGTATGGCTAAGAGATCACAAAATAGCCTTTACAAAGGGGTTACTAGATGTATGGACTCACTGAGGTTTCACCGGCAGGCTCGAATCACCATTCTCCCACCCATGGGCCCCCTCTTGTGCCATGCAGTTCCTAGGGCAGTCCCTCTCGACTCCCATTCCCCGCACCATCCACGGTCCATAACAAGCTAGCAACACACCTAATTACCAGCTAAGCCGCACCCATATTTGGCCTTGTGGTGGCACTGTTTTCTTAGCATGTGTTGGCATGAACCGGTCCTTAGATCTACGGTAAGTAAACCACCATCTCATTCAGCAACATCCACGAACCAAGATTGCCTAGATCTCCCTGATTCCAAGCTCATTAACATCATCAAGTTCTCATCATCATTATTCATATGAGTGAAGTAGCTATACATGTTTTATTTCAGCTTCCCGTATCCCGTAGATTAAGTGAAGCAAAAAGGAAAAAACGACCATACCCGACTCATCAACTTTCCCGGCAACAAGGATGGTTAACAGAACTAGTAAACTCCTATAAAAAGGGTGTCCCATCAAGTTGAATCAAGCATACGAGTTTTCGCAAACAAAACAGTTTCGAAACATGGGATCAATATGGTCAAGGGGCACTTGACTTGCTCCTATGGTTCTTGTTGCTCAAGCGTCTCGAAGTCTTGGTGCTGTAGTTCCTCGTAGATGGCCTCTTGAGCTTGTTCTTCTACTCACGATCATGCACATACAAAATTCACAGCAATCATTCATCATGCACAAACTTTACTCAAGATGCAATGGTGCAGATGGATGCAAATCCTATGGTGCTGTTTTATTAAACCAATTTGTATGTGTTCTTGCATGTTTTAACGGGATTTCATGGGGTTTTATGATGAACAAGGGTGCTGGGATCAAGTGTGGACGTGGTGATGATCTTGACTCAAGATCTAGATCAATTCCACAGTCAAAAATTGATCAAAACACGATCTGTCCACACGTAAAAGTTTCTGTTCGAAGGGGGCGAAGAAAACGGGTAGAAACAGCGATGACGTCGTAAGATGGGTAACAAAGACCTACCTCACTTCCCTTTGGTGGCAGGGCCTTTCTCCTAGCAATGGCAGCAGTGGGGAAATTTTCTATGGAAGATTAGGGCAGGACAGATCATCAGACTTCTTCTCCGGCGACGGCGGGGCTCGACAGAGCTCGATGGCGGCCAAATTCCGGCAAGGGGGGAAACTTGGCGACTTGGCAGAAAGGAAAGGGGCTTGGCAGCAGGGGGGACGACCAAAAGAGAGAGTGGTCGGCCAAGGGGGTGGGGGTTATATTTATAAGGGGGAAAAGAGGAGTCCTACTCCAATTGGAGCTCAAATAAGAGTCCTATTCAATTTTTTTTGGATCTTAACAAACTTATCTCTTGTGGTGTGGCAGCCTTGGGGATTTTATCCCCAAAATGTGGGGAAAATTCCCCTTTTTGGAAATTGGGGAATTTAGAAATTTTGGGGGAAATTTGGGAATGGCTCATTTCAGCTATCTTTTTCCCATTCCTCACCATTTCTATGTCAATTAATCCATTTCATTCTCTTCTCCATTTCTATGTCCCATTCTCCATTTCTACATTCCCCTCTCCATTAATATGTCCCATTCTCAATTTCTACATTCCCCTCTCCATTTCTATGTCCCATTCTCCATTTCTACATTGCCCTTCTCCATTTCTATGCCCCATTCTCCATTTCTATATTCCGTTCTCCATTTCTATGGTTCCTTCCTCCATTTCTATGGTTCTTTATCCATTTCTATGGTTCTTTTCTCCATTTCTATGATTCTTTCTCCATTTCTATAGTTCTTTCTCCATTTATTTAGTTCTTTCTCCATTTCTACTTCTTTTATAATGTTTCTCTACATGAAAAATGTATGCAATGCATGAAAATGAATTTTAGGGTGTTACACATGGGTACTCCTGGAGATGGTAAAGATGGAGCGAAGTACCTTGAGAAGGCCACTGGAAGAGGCAGGAGCTCTCTCGGGCTGTGCTGGGGGAGGAGCAGAGGCAGCTGCCGCACGAGCGTGACTGGCACGAAGTCGGTCAGAGGGGTGGAGCTGTGGTGTCACTGCCTGAGGCTGTAGCTTCCTATGTGCTACATCCTTCACAAAAGTCTTCCTCGACATCTTCTTGATCATCTTCATAATGTAGGGTGCATAGATGCACGACCTCGAAGGAGTCTCAGAAGTCGAGTAGATCTCCATGTAAATAAAGTCAAATACATTGAACCTCTTTTCCCGTCTCAGCCACTTGAGCAGATTTCTGGAGTTTGGATTTATTCTTGTTGCATCTCCATCCTTCGGTGCCATGGTTTTTCTAGTAATTTGATTGAGTACTTGGAAGAAAGGAAGGAGACCCTGGGTGTGAGGAGGGTTGAATTAAAAGTGAGTGTCATACAAGAAATCGATCTCATTGTTCTTCAGGATTAGCACCTCATGAATCTTGTAATTTTACTTGAACGTCCTCTGAAGTCCAAGAATCTTGGCAAACTCGTTATATGTGACGGTGTACTTCTCACCGTCAGTCATCCAGGTAAATATTGACTCCTCATCTGGATGGAAAAAGACTGTAGCATAAAAGTGGCAAATAGCTTCTACATTCTATCCGTAATCAATAGCCACGAAGTCTTTAATCCCATGGTACTCATAGGCAGCTATGACTTCTTTGAACACTCCATTGTTCCTGTTCTCCATGTATTTCCAGTCAATCCAGTGCATGTTGATGACTGGACCCTTTTTGCTCATGAGGACGGAACGGTAGTAATCCACATGAAAATCACTCGAAAAGCAAAAGTCTGCTGCCATCTTCTCATATCCATAGATGTTCTCTCCCCTCTGCTCCTGAGCCCCGGAGATATTTCTTTGGTAATCCATAAGTGGAGTTGTCCTCCTTGGGTCTCTAATTGGCGCTGCCATGTGTAGTGGACCAATATCTCCCAGATTAGCTTGCTGTGGCCTCTCTGACCCCTCTCGGCTCTCAAGCATGATCCTCACTGCCTTACCGGTCTCATCCGCTGTCCTTGCCACTTTTCGGACTGTCCTCTTCCGCCAGGTGTAGGCATTGACAGCCGGCGGGGAATCCGCACGGTCGTTTCTCTTCTTGCTCTGGATCTCAAGTGGAGGAGCGTCCGATATGATGCCTGAGCAATAGGACAGTTTGGAGATCAGTATGAAGGAATTTGGAGTTAAATTGGAGTAGGCAACAACATAATTTAGTGTTCAGTCTTTACAGGTTCGGGTATATCCGAAAAATTTCAGACATGTACGAACAGTTTGGACTTGTCCGAGGTCAATCTCGGACATGTCCAAGTTTATACAGTTTAAGTATAGTATGTTTAGCTCATTCCTAAGTTCACAAAATCGGTTTTCATCCAGTGGCTTGGTAAATATGTTGGCTAGCAGTTTTTCAGTTCTAACATGAGAGATGACTATGCCTCCCTTAAGTGAGTGATCTCTTAGGAAATGACACCTTATATCTATGTGTTTGGTCCTAGAGTGCTCAATGGGGTTATGAGCAATTTTAATAGTATCCTCATTTTCGCAAAGAAGTGGGATATGGGTCATATTGTGACCATAGTCCTTTAGGGTTTGTTTCATCCACAGAAGTTGTGCACAACAACTTCTGGCTGGGACATACTCTGCTTCCGCTGTGGAAAGGGCAATGGAGTTTTATTTCTTTGATGACCATGACACAAGAGATCTACCTAAAAATTGACAAGTTCCAGATGTGCTTTTCCTATCAACTTTACATCCGGCATAGCCGGCATCGAAATATCCTATTAGATCAAATTTTGAGCCTTTGGGATACCATAGCCCTACGTTTGGAGTGTGTACTAGATATCTCAAAATTCTCTTAACAGTTCTTAAATGACATTCTTTAGGGGCAGCTTGTAATCTAGCACACATACATACACTAAGCATAATATCGGGCCTTGATGCATAAAGATAAAGTAAAGAGCACGATATACCTTTTGGTCCACGCTAGTTCCATCTTCATTAAGGTCAATATGTCCATTTGTTCCCATGGGTGTCTTGATGGGTTTGGCCTTGTCCATGTCAAATTTCTTGAGTATGTCTTGAGTATACTTGGTTTGACTTATGAATGTGCCATCCTTGAGTTGCTTGACTTGAAAACCTAAGAAAAACTTCAACTCCCCCATCATGGACATTTTGAACCTCTCCGTCATTATCTTGCTAAACTCGTCACAAAATGGCTTGTTAGTAGAGCCAAATACAATGTCATTGACATATATTTGGCATACAAATAGGTCATCATCAAAATGCTTTGTAAATAGGGTATAATCAGCTTTTCCTATTCTAAAACTGTTTTTAAGAAGAAAGTCTCTAAGACGCTCATACCAAGCTCTAGGAGCTTGTTTGAGGCCATAGAGAGCTTTGTGCAACTTGTAAACGTGGTTAGGATATTCTTGATCTTCAAATCCCGGGGGTTGCTCCAGATACACTTCCTCCTTGATTGGTCCATTCAGGAAGGCACTTTTCACGTCCATTTGATAAAGCTTAAAATCATGGTGAGTAGCATATGCTATAAAATACGAATTGACTCAAGCCTAGCTATGGGAGCAAAGGTTGCATTGAAATCCAAACCTTTGACTTATGAATATCCTTTGGCCACAAGTCTTGCCTTGTTTCTTGTTACCACTCCATGTTCATCTTGCTTGTTTCGGAACACCACTTGGTACCTACAATGTTGGCATTTGGTCTCTTCACCAATTCCCAAACTTCATTCCTCTTGAAGTTATTCAATTCTTCTTGCATGGACACCAACCAATCCGGGTCTTGTAGTACTTCCTCCACCCTTAGAGGTTCCAAGGAAGAAACAAATGAGTAATTCTCACAAAAGTTTGCTACACAGGATAGAGTGGTTACCCCTCTAGTGATATCACCAAGATTGTTGTCAACGGGGTGATCTTGTTGAACGCTTTGGTAGACCCTTGGATGTGGTAATTGAGGTCTTGGATCAACCTCACATTCATCATCGGCTCCCCCTTGATCAATGTCATTATCTTGATTTTGATCAACTTGAACTTGAGTCTTGTTGTTGATCATTTTAAGCTTGATCGTGTACTTGTGTTGGCGGAGCAGCTTGTGTTGAGGATTGATCCGCTTGACCTTGATTTTTCTCTTGTGGGCGTACATCACCAAGAGCCATCCTTCTAAGTGCTATGTAAGAAGCTTCCTCTTCATATAGCATGGATTGATCAACTTGCTCTACTTGAGAGCCGTTAGTTTCATCAAACACTACATCACGTGCTATTCCAACACAACCGGAGTTTTTGTTGAAAACACGGTATGCATAAGTGTTTGAATCATATCCAAGCAAGAATCCTTCATCGTATTTGGATGCAAACTTTGATGTTCTAGGTTTATTATTAAGAATTAAACATTTTCTACCAAAGACTCTAAAATATGAAACATTGGGCTTATTACCGGTTAGAAGTTCATATGGCGTTTTCTTCAAGAGTCGCTGAAGATAGAGCCGGTTTGTGGCATGACAAGCAGTCTTAACCACTTCAGCTTAAAACCGATCCGTAGTCTTGTATTCATCAAGCATAGTTCTAGCCATCTCGTTAAGTGTGTGATTCTTCCTTTCGGCAACTCCATTTTGTTGAGGAGAGTATGGAGCTGAAAGTTCATGCTTGATCCCTTCTTCATCAAGGTACTCCTCTACTTGAGTGTTCTTGAACTCGGTATTGTTGTCACTCCTAATCTTCTTGATTCTTAAGGAAAATTCATTTTAAGCTCTCCTTAAGAATTTCTTTAGCATTCCTTGTGTTTCACTCTTTTCATACAAAAAGAACACCCAAGTGAAATGAGAATAATATCAACTAACAAGACCGTATTTGTTACCGCCTATGCTTATGTAAGAAATGGGACCGAAAAGGTCCATATGAAGCAGCTCCAAATGTCTTGTGGTGGTCATCACGTTCTTTGCAGGATGAGGTGCTCCAATTTGCTTTCCGGCTTGACAAGCGCTAGAAGGCCTATCTTTCTCAAACATGACATTTGTTAGTGCTAAGATGTGATCGTCTTTTAGAAGTTTTTGCAAGTTCCTCATACCAACATGGGCTAGTCTCCTATGCCACAACCAACCCATGTTAGTCTTTGAAATTAGGTATGTGTCAAGTTGAGCATTATCCATGGAAAAATCCACAAAATAATCTTTCCCTTTAGCACACCCTTAAATGCAATTGAGTTATCGCTTCTTCTAAAGAGGGTCACACCTTCATTAGTGAACATACAGTTGTATCCTTTTTCACAAAGTTATGAAACGTATAGTAAATTATAATAAAGTGAATATACATGAAAAACATGAGAAATTCAGTGTTGAGAAGAGATAGCTATTTTACCAACACCGAGTACTCTTCCTTGACAATTGTCTCCAAAGGAAATGCTTTCACTTGGATCATCATTTCCTTCATATGCAATGAACATCTTCTTCTCACCGGTGATGTGGTTTGTGCACCCGCTATCAAGTACCAATTTTGATCCACTAGAGGAGTATGCCTACAAAACAAATTATGCCTTTGTTTTAGGTACCCAAGCTTGTTTGGGTCCTCTCATGTTAGTCACAAGAGTTTTGGGCACCCACACACAAGTTTTTGGTTTCTTATGGTGTGGCCCAACAAATTTAGCAACAACTCTACCAAATATGTTTCTCATAAGAACATAAGAAGCATCTAAATCATAAAATGGCATGGTTGAAGCTAAATAATCATTTGCATGATAGGAATAGTTTGAGTGCACATATTTGGATGATCCTTCCTTAACAAAAGTAATGTGTTCCTTGTTGTCCTTAATAGTTCTAGTGTTTTATTTTCCACCTTTAACATATCCAAGACCATCTTTAATTAAGGGGGATCTAGAGTTTAAGTATGCACTTCTAGCATAATCAAGTTTTTCTTTATCAAACACTTCTTTCTTAGTTTGAGATTTTCCTTGGGCTGCACTAAGTTGTTCCTTTAAGTTGGTTATCAATTTTGCACAGTGCAACTTTTAGTAGTTGATTGCTTAGTTGATTTAAGTGAATCTCTAGAGGATCAAGTACTAGACTTAAGAGACTCAAATTTTACTTCAAGTGATTTGTGAGTTTTTGACAAACTCTCAAATTAATCTTGAAGTGTAACGTTTGCGCTTTTGAGACTTGAACAAGGCTCTTTGCTTGATGCAAGTTCTGACTCTAACTTTCTACACTTTTATTTTTCAAGTTCTAAGAGTTTCTCTAATTCACGATTCTTTTTCTTTCTCAACAATAAGTAATCCTTCTTGCTTATCAAGAAGTGTCTCCATATCAACTACTTGATGCATAAGGTTTTCCATTTTAGCAATTGTCTTTTTACTCATGCCCTTAAACATGAATTCTATGTCACTACCACTACTATATCACAAAGACTGTCACTAGCAATGGACTTAGTGGAGGATTTCGAGGTTACCTTATGTTGTCTCCTTGGCCATGAGATGAGTGTACTTTTCCTTCCTCCAATCACCTCGGTTTGGCAAGAGCGTCTTCGTGCTTGAAGACTTGTCAATAGCAATGTTTTCCACTCCTTCATCTTCGGATGATGAACTTTCATCATTTGAGTCCCACTCCTCTCCTATGAGAGCATATTCATGGAACTTCTTTTTCTTGAAGATCTTCTTCTTCTCCTTCTCCTTCTCCTTCTCCTTCTCCTTCTCCTTCTCCTTCTCCTTCTCCTTCTCCTTCACTCCTCTCCTATGAGAGCATATTCATGGAACTTCTTTTTCTTGAAGGTCTCCTTCTCCTTCTCCTTCTCCTTCTCCTTCTCCTTCTCCTTCTCCTTCTCCTTCTCCTTCTCCTTCTCCTTCTCCTTCTCCTTCTCCTTCCTCCTTCTCCTTCTCCTTCTCCTTCTCCTTCTCCTTCTCCTTCTCCTTCTCCTTCTCCTTCTCCTTCTCCTTCTCCTTCTCCTTCTCCTTCTCCTTCTCCTTCTTCTTCTCCTTCTTCTTCTTCTTCTCCTTCTCCTTCTCCTTCTCCTTCTCCTTCTCCTTTTCCTTCTCCTTCTCCTTCTCCTTCTCCTTCTCCTTCTCCTTCTTCTTCTTCTTCTTCTTCTTCTTCTTTCTCATGAGGGCAATTGGCAATGTAGTGGCATATTTGCCACAATTGTAGCAGGCTCGCTTTGTCTTTGACCTTGCCTTTTCCTTGGATTTGTTCTCATAGATTGAGCTCTTCTTCTTCCTCACCATCCTCTTGAATTTCCTTATCAAGAGGGCCATCTCTTCATCATCCATAGAGCTTTCATCATCACTTTCTTCACTTGAGCTCTCTTGTTGCACTTCTTTGCCTTTTACTTCTTGGATGCCTTAAAGTCATGTTGTGCAGCTCATTTACATGTTTAGCTTCTTTTTCCATGATCTCATGGTTTACAAACTTTCCAAAAACTTCATCTGGAGTCATGGATTCAAAGCGGGGGTTCTCCCGTATAAAAGTACAAAGAGTGCGGTTACGCACCGTGAATGCTGTTATCATCCTCTTGACCACTTCATGGTTAGTCCACTTCTTGCACCCATAGGCTCTACTCTTGTTGATGAGTATCTTGAGCCGATTATACATTTCTTGAGGAGTCTCATTGTCTTCTATTGCAAATCTTCTAAGCTCCCCCTCAATCATCTCAATCTTGGCTTCACGGATGGATTTGGTGCCTTCATGTGCAACCTTGAGAGTGTCCCAAATGTCCTTGGCAATCTCCAGCCCATCCACCTTTGTAAAATTCTTCTTTTGATAATGGCGAGATGATGACAGCTACGGCTTGAGCGTTGCGATGAATTTGTCGCTCTTGCTCTGGAGTGAGGTCTTCATCATCTTCCGAAATTTCTACACCTGTACATACAACACTCCAAAGATCGGGGTTAAGCGAGATAAGGTGCAATTTCATGTTATGCCTCCACATTGTGTAGTTTGTACCATCAAGATGAGCAGGTTTGCCAACAATAATAGAAAGTAAATTTGCATTGTTATTTAAACGTTCATAGTTAAAATGATATCGGGAGTAATCCTTGGACTCCTCCTCCTTCTTCTTCTTTTCTTTCCTTTTGTCATTCTTTGTCTTCTAGAGCAAAGACATGAGACGCTCCACTTCTTTGTCTTCATCACTTGAGGTGACAAATCGTGTTTTTTGACTTGCATGTCTTCTCCTCATGAAAGGAGTGACTGAATTGACCTCATCATCACTACTACTTGTGTGAGAGTGATGTGAGTCATCTTTCTTGCAGTCGCCTTGAGAACTTTTCTTCTTGCCCTCGTAGTAGGTGCTTATCTCCCCCATGACCTCTTCGAGCAGTTAAGCACTTAAATGAAGAGTTAGGCTTTGATACAATTGAAAAAGTTAGCTAGAGGGGTGAATAGACTAATTTAAATTTAACACACAATAATTAACTGACTTGTTCTGTCATGTTCGGACACGTCCAAAGATACTTCGGACAAGTCCGAAATTTTCAGATAAGTCTAATGAAATCAGACTTGTCCGAAGTCAGTCTTAGCGGAAATAAAACTAACTAGTTCTAGATCAAGTGTATGAGTGATATGGTCTAGAAATAGTTCTTAAACAAGACTAGCAACCTATCAAGCAAGTTTAACGATCTAAATACTAAAGTGATTCAATGCTACGGTTTTATCAATCACAAGCAAGAGCAATGATATGAAAAATGAAGAACAAGCAAATGAGCACAACTGAACACGAGGATTTGTTTACCGAAGTTCGATTCCACATAGCGATCTACGTCTCCATTGAGGTATCCACAAAGGACCGGGTCTCTTTCAACCCTAACCCTCACAAAGTGATCACATAGATCAAACTTGGTTGTTCCACTATCAACTCAAGGGTGATTACAAACTTTCCAGGTCTCACCACATGTTGGGAGTCACCGGGCGACACATAGCCGCCTAAGAACAACGATCCAAGAGTAATAAACACAAACCACACAGCAAGATGGTGTGCAACTCATCAAGCTCAACCCTAAGTGCTTCGCTTCTTGAATCTCCTCACAAAGCCTCAAATCCTCACAAGATTCAAGATTGAATGCTTGAGAGTGTGTAAGAGGTCTAGAAATGCTCAAGAACACTTGTCAAAGCTCTGGGGTTGATCACATTCGAAATGGTGACGAGATCCCTCCTTTTATAGTGCTCCCCAAAATATGACCGTTACGAACCACTAAAGTTCGGACATGTCTGAACTCCACTACGGACATGTCTGGGATTTGGGACCATTAATGGTAAAATGACGTCCTCAACTGACACTAATTCAGACTATCTTGTTGATTCCACTTCTGACATGTCTGGATAATTTGGATATGTCCGACCTGACATATCCGAACTAGTCTTCGGATATCCTCAGACATGGGACATGTCCGACCCTAAACATAAGGTATATCTCCAAACTTTTCAGACATGTACGGACCTACACAGAGGGTTGAAAGTGCATCTAGGCATTCCCTTGTGGGTTTTGGAGGATTGATGACAAACAAATTGAGATCCTAATGAATTCGTTGAGATGAATGTAGGTCTCAAAGACTAGAACTTATGGTGCACTCGAAAAGGTGAAAAATGAGGAGTGAGAAAAAAAGCCCAAATGATCAAGGAAGCGCAAAGTAGATATAAATATATAGGATGTTTGTGAGAGACACATTCCAAGAGCTTATATCCTTGCGTAAAGAGTAAGGGCTAAAATCAATTAATTAGGTAATACACTGAAGCACCGGACTAGTCCGTTCACTAGCGGACTAGTCTGATCGACTTACTGTTCTCACACGAACAAGTACAGAATAGAACCGGACCAGTCCATTCAACTCGCTGACTGCACTCGGACAAGTCTGGACACATGCCGGACAAGTCTATTCAACCTTTTGATATTCAATCAACACATATACCCTGCACCGGACAAGTCCGTCCCATTGCGGACTAGTCCGATTAAGTCTCTGGACTCATCACGGCCTAGTCCAGATTACCCTCTGTTCCAATACGGACAAGTCTGGTACATCTCACACAAATTAGGGTTTCAGGTGTGCTGCACAATTCACGCAAATTTTACTCAACGCATCGGATTAGTCCGGTTCCCAGAGCGGACTAGTCCGGCAGTCGGGATCCCTAATGGTAGTTTGTTTTTGGAAACACTATAAATAGGTGAGAAATGTGCACAACTAAAATCTCATGAACCCTAACGCCGCCACTCGTCCCAAGAGCACAGAAACAACTCTCCCTGCACATCTAAAGCCCTTAAAAGCTAAATCCTTTGGGAATCAAGATTTGGGATAGAGAGATCATCTTCTACGCATTGCCAAGCTCTTGGGGTTTGATCTCTCATACACACTTACGTTTGTTGTAAATCTTTCGAGTGTGTTCGATCGTTTTTCTCTCTGTAATTTTGTTGGAGCCCTCAACGTGCGAGGTTGCCCCACCGACTTGGTGGTTTTCCCTGTGATAGTGGAACTCAAGTTGGCCTTCGTGGTAACTTGAAGAGGTTAAAGGTTTATTGAGACCCGGCTCTGTGTGACGTTCTCAACGAGGACGTAGATCTCTTTGGTGAGATCGAACCTCAGTAAAAATCCTTATCTCTTGTATTCTTGTTATTTACTTTTACAATCATTTAGGGCATAGGGTTGACTAATCTTGCAACAAATATTAATCTTGTATTCCTCGTTCAAATTAATCATCCTAATACCTACATAGGTTGTTAGGTTAATTTATATATTTCCGCTGCTATAACATTTGAGGAGAATACATTAAATAATCTATCTTTTCGTCGGTATAACTAGCACACATGACTAGTCCGGTCCCTCCTATATTTGACGAATTTGCTGAGTGTTGTAGGAAAAGTTTTCAACGCCTATTCACCCCCCTCTAGGCCACATTCAATTGGTATCATAGCCAATATCTCCCTTTACGAGACTCACTGCTCGGAGAGATAAATGGCCACCGACAAGAACAACGAGATCTCGGAAGCACCCATCATTGGAGACGAGCAAGACTCCAAGGCATTCAATGTGCTTAGGGAGCACAAACACGATGATGAAGAAGTGCGTGAACTCAAGGCGCTTCTAAGGAAGAAGCTTCTAAGCCAGAAAGGAAAGAAGGAGGATGAAAAGCCAAAAGGGGTAGTCATCAAGACTACTCTCGATATCCTTTTAATTATGAGAAGCTTAACAAGTACAATCATTATCTTTCTATTCCCATGGGAAGACCTCCACAGTTTGACGGCAATGATTACTCAATTTGGAAGTATAATATGAAAATGCATCTTATCTCATTAATCCTAGTCTTTGGCATATAGTTTGGACAGGTATAGATACCCCAGACACTGACAATGAACTCACTCCGGAGCAAGAACAAGCAATTCACAGCAATGCACAAGTCGTTGCGGTGATCACTTCATCCTTGAGCCGAGAAGAGTTCACCAAGGTGGACGGACTTGAAGTTGCTAAAGACATTTGGGATATACTCAAGACTGCTCATGAAGGGAACCGCTCCATCCGAGAAGCAAAGATTGAGATGCTTGAAGGAGAATTGGAGAGATTTGCCATAGAAGATGGTGAAACTCCTCAAGAGGTGTACAACCGCTTGAAGACACTCATCAATAAGATTCGTGCTTATGGAAGCAAGAGGTGGACTGATCATGAGGTTATGAAGAGAATGATAAGAGCCTTTATGCCTTGGAATGTCACCTTGTGTTCCATGATAAGAGAAAGTCCGGGGTTTCACAAAATGACCACCGATGAAGTCCTTGCCAAAATTATCAATCATGAGATGATGGAGAGAGAAGCTAAATATGTAAAAGACATAGCTGAAGTTACCTCATCCAAGAAGGAGGTCACCCTCAAAGTAGCTTACAAACCCCCAAAGGGAAGGAGACTCGTGAGACATATGCAGAAGAAGACACTAACAATGTAAGTACGGATATGGATGATGAAGAGATGGTGCTATTCATCAAAAGATTCAAGCGCATGATGAGAAGAAGAAGAAGAGGCAGCAACTCAAGTGAAGCAAAGAATAAAGAAAAAGGAAAATCCAAGGCTCGACGTACTTGAACTGTGGCGAATATGGACACTTTATGGTTGATTGTCCGTATGAGGAAAAAAAGAAGAAGAAAGAAGAGAAGTCACAAGAGAAGAAAACTTTCAAGAAAAAGAAGCAAGCACATCAAGCACACATCGGTAAGGAGTGGGACTCAAATGATGAGTCCTCCTCGGATGATAAAGATGAGATGGCAACAATTTCCATCAAGAAGCCAACCAAGAAGTCTACACTCTTCCCAAACATGGAAGGGAGAACCACAACCACACTTGCCTCATGGTGAAGGAAGAAAAGAAGAAGGTTCGACTTACACACCCCTCCTTACATTCCTCTAATGATGATTTTGATAGTTCTAGTGAAAATGAGGAAATGCTTAAAGGATTGAGCAAAACTACGCTAAGAAAAATGAAGATGTTGTCAGATGAAATCTTTGAGAAGGAGGATCTTGTCAACCGCTAAGAAGATATGATCATCCGTGAAAGGAAGAGATATCAAGAGGTTGAAAAGCTTCATGAGCTTGAAAAGGAGAAAAGTAAGGCACTTGAACTTGAGCTAGCCTTGAGTAACGAAACTTACTCAAAACTAGAAGACTTACACATTACAGTCAAGGATGAACTTGCTAACTTGACGAAAGATAACAAAGTCCTTGAAGTGCATATGGAGTCACTCAAGCAAAGTGACGCTTCCTCCTCTAAAAGTTCTTCTTCTCAAGATGTCAAGTTGACAACTATTAAAACTTGCACATACTCTAGTAAGAACACTAATGTAACAGATGAATCCAATGCTACACAAGCTAAGCATCCATCCCAAAGCGGCATCTTTGACAAAGAAAAAAATCAAATATGCACGTAGTGCATATATGCTCACAAGACCTTCTAATGTCAAAGATGGTCTTGGGTACACAAGAGGTAAGAAGCAATTCACTAGTGGTCAAAATAAGAATCATATTACCTTTGTTAAAGAAAAATCACATGAATCTGAACTGCAAACATTATTTCATACTTTTGATGCATCTTATGTCCTTATGAAAAATAAATATGGATATATTTATGCTAAATATGCAGGGCCACGCCAGAGACCCAAAGCTTGTGTGTGGGTGCCTAAAACACTTCTGACTAACCTTCGAGGACCCAAGCAAACTTGGGTACCTAAAACCAAGACATAACTCTATTTTGCCGGCCTATTCCTCCAGCGGGTCAAAATGGGTGCTCGACAGTGGATGCACCAATCACATGACCGGAGAAAGGAGAATGTTTGTAGAGTATGAGCGAAACACATATCCAAGTGAAGGAATTTATTTCAGAGACAACAGCCAAGGAAAAGTCCTTGGCAGCGGTAAAATTGAAATACCATCTCAACACACTCTCTCCAATGTTTTACATGTTGATTCTTTATATTATAATCTTTGTACATATCTCAGCTATGTGACAACGGATACAATTGTTTATTCACTAATGAGGGTGTGAAAGTCTTTAAAAGAAGCAATAACTCAATTGCATTCCAGGGAATGTTGAAGGGAAAATTTTATCTTGTTGATTTTACCAAAGATAAAGCTAAACTCAACACTTGCTTGATTACAAAAAATAACATGGGATGGCTGTGGCATAGACGGCTAGCCCATGTTGGGATGAGGAATCTGCAGAAACTTCTAAAGGGTGGTCACATCCGAGGTTTAAAACATGTTGTGTTTGAGAAAAATAGGCCATGTAGTGCATGCCAGACGGGAAAACAAGTTGGAGCACCACACCCTGTAAAGAACGTGATGACTACATCAAGACCGTTGGAACTTCTTCATATGGACCTCTTTGGTCCAATTGCTTATATATGCATCGGCGTTAACAAATATGATTTAGTCATTGTTGATGATTTTTATAGATTTTTACCTGGGTATTTTTATTGTATGGTAAATCAGAGACCCAGGGAATTCTCAAGAAGTTCTTGAAGAGAGCACAAAATGAATTCTCCTCAACCGTCAAGAATATTAGAAGTGACAACGGAACATAGTTCAAAAAATACTCAAGTTGAGGAGTACCTGGATGAAGAAGGAATAAAACATGAATTTTCGGCACCCTACTCCTCTCAACAAAATGGGGTGGCCGAAAGTAAGAACGGGACGCTCATTGAGATGGCGAGGACAATGCTAGACGAATACAAGACTTTGGGCCAGTTTTGGGATGAAGCAGTAAACACCGCTTGTGTGAGGGGCCAACCGGCACCCATGTCACGGGGTCGTGCCTCTAACCCGGGAATCGCATTGGTGGTGCCGTGCGATGTGGCACCCAACAACACACATAATAAAGCATCATATTACATAAAACAAGCGGAAGCTTACAAAGTGTTAATTTTACAAATACTTCTCAAAATAATCTACAGCGGAAGACTAATAAAACTCACGTCTCATATCTATGCTAAGCAATAGAGAAGACGTCCAGCCCGCGGACCCTTCTCACTAGCAACACGATTGTAGTAGCAGCAGCAGGGGTTTCCATGAGTTTACCACTCGGAGAGTTCCGAGTCTCATCGGACAACCGTACTCAGCAGCGTAGTGTTATTACCTGCAAACGACTCGTATAGTATTCGTGAGCATAACACTCAGCAAGACTTAACCGTCGGCCCTAATCATGAAACTCTACATGATGGTAAAGACATAACATAGGATAGTACATTGCATAAGGACTCGCCTAAAAATGGATCCTTACTTTCAGGTATTATTAGCATCAAATTAAGCATAACCTTGGGCACCTCACATCGGGAGTCCACAATCAAACAAGAAACGCTTTCTCCCGATGTAACTTGTTCATGGTGGAAATGA
The DNA here is from genome assembly GCA_030760725.1 of Neostapfia colusana. NCBI lineage: Eukaryota > Viridiplantae > Streptophyta > Magnoliopsida > Poales > Poaceae > Neostapfia > Neostapfia colusana. The sequence continues at coordinate 55,252,036 of JASWHV010000017.1, forward strand.
ATCGAATTTGCACTAACCTATTCACAAAAGATAACATTACATTAGTAGTATCAACTTCAAACCAATGGTGATTAATCCTTATCTCAGTGCAAGTTACCTCTACGTCACGATGCAGTGAACAAGCGGTACTCATAACCGTGAGGGACGGTGAATCGACTCGATATACACCTGCAGGGATACCCGAGTAGCACGTCATGTACGCCCATACTCGGAGCTGCAAAGAACGCTCCACTGATGTCGTACGGGACAACCTTTCACCCAACAGCCTAAACGTCGAACCGGTCGCACCGAAACGGACAGGAGGTTCCCTACACATAGCATCTCTATATGCCCGTTAGCAGATTTCCACCTTGCTGCCCTCAATCTACACCTATAAATCGGTGTTCTATTCCTCGACACCCGGAGATTTAGGTTACATCGGTTTGTCGGGTCCCATATATCCGATATGCCTTCGGTACGTTCAAACTTGTTCAGCGGGGCCGCACACGGATCGGTCCTCAACCGACTCAGACAGGTCTAAGCACCCAGACCCCCATGTCCTGTTGCCCCTACAACCTGCGTGGTCTCATTTTAACTTACTAACAACTTTTTGAACCAATCCTCTGGTGCTCCCAATTTCCAACACTTGAGAGTAGCGTCCAACCACTCGAATTCTACCGAGTCCTACTTAAGCACGGCAGTTTCTACACGGTGGAAAGACATCTACCCAAATAATCCGTAGGTTTTCTGCTCATGCAAGAGTAGTATCAAACATCTAGACTTAATGCACAACTCATCCTAACCGACGTATTGTATACAAAGTAAAACTTAGTGGCAGTTAAATGCGAACCGGGGCTTGCCTGTTTTGCAGGGTCTAATAGTATATAATTCAGTTAGAGTCTTGTCTCCCTTGAGGCTTGATCAACTGATCCACTTCAATGGAATCACTCCGACGAACTTCTCCATTGATTGCCTCCGTCGTGAGTCCTATTGATATGTATATGCACATGTTCTTATCATGCAATTTAAATAAGTAAAGACTCGACTTGTTAATAACAGGGAACTGTGTGGGAGTACTAAGAATGAAGTTATTGTCCCTGTTGTGCAGAGGAATTAGAGGAAAAACCACATGCTCACAAGGATTTCCATTAACATGTTCTATGGTTCCTAATGGACATGTGACATGAGTTGAAATGGTTTGAAAGGGACTAAAGGTCCTGATCTCCAATGACTTCGAAATTTTTACATGAAGTCAGACACTACAAGAGACTTAGCTTGCCAAATTGCAGCTAATGTGGGTGAAAATCGTGTCTTCCATAATTCCCACAACAATTCTCTTTGTGTTGCTCACATACATAAGCATGGAGAACAAGAACAGGTAGATCTAAAGCTCAATTTGAGCTGAAACTTTACATGTGAGTTCCTGGTCACATGTAAGTAATTTGGTTCAAAATTTAGGACTTTTCATTGAGTAGTTCCTCCAGAATAATTCTATAAGCAATTATTCTACAACGAATTAATTCTGAAGTAATTTGCATTTTCATGCCCAATAAAGTGAACTACCATTTCAAGTATGGCTCATAGAGCATGTCTGAATTTTCCCATGATTTTTGGAGCTAAGGAATTCCCAGAACTGATTTTACAAAGGAAGATCATTTTCTGGAAAAAAATTCTGGAAAATTTTGAGCACAGCAGATTGTACTCTTGAAATTCATACGCATATTAACTCCAAATGAGCTGAGATCTTGCTAGAAGTTCAATAACATCCTAAGTAATATTCTGGCAAAATTTGAGGATTTTTGGATGAACCAAACTCCCTCAATAATTCTTTTTCAGAAAACCTTAAAAGAATTATCCAGAATTTATTCTTGATTTTCATACAAATTGGGGTTCATATTTGTATATATCTTTACAAAATGAATCCAACACAATTTGAATCACTCAATTTGGAATTTCATACACCAAGTTATGAATTTCCTAAGTTGGAGCTAAAACTGGACTTATTTTTCTATTGAAAATTGACTTGGCCCCACGTTTTAAATCTGGGATTCCAACCACAGCGGGCCACACCTTTTTGGCGCGCAGCCACAATGGATCCCAGAGCCACAGATGATCCGAGATTTAAACTACCGGTCACTGACACGCGGGACCCACCCGGTCTTCTTCTTCCTCGGGCTGTTTCCCACTCCCGCGCTGCTCCCTCGCCGGACTTCAACCTGAGCTCGCCGGACTGGTGTTTCCGGCCGCCTCTCGGCTTGATGCTCGCCGCCTGTGGATTTGCAGCTATGGGGAACCGTTTGGTGGGGTCTGCGTGGGCGCTAGAGAACCGAAAACATGCCGACGACGTGCGGCGGCCTCGGGAGAGGTCCGGCACTGTCGGCCGGTGGTCCTAGCCCGCCAAACTCTCGGGGAATTGGCTCTACAGCATCGTTGGAGGCTAGGGAAGCTCAGCGAAAACTCAACCAAGCACGACAACGGCGGCTACCCAGCTTTCACCGTGCGTCCGAATGGTAATGCCGGTTTTGCGCTCGGAAAACTTCAAAATACGTCGCCTCTCGTCGGCTTCAAGCTAAGTTTGAAAAGAGTAGATCACCGCCATCTAGCCTATCTCCTTTGTGCCTAATTTCGTGACCAAGTATTGAAGAAAGAGGGAGAATTTCTTGATTTCATACCGGGAGGTTGGTTTATGCTCGCCGGAGAAATTTTCTTGAATTCGCGCTCTATTCTCCATATCCCTCTGTAGAGCTGTCCACGTGAGACCTCTCCGTCGGTTTCTCTCGGCCACCACTAGGTATCGGTGTGCTCGGCAGAGGAAGGGCTTAGCGCGCTCAGTGGTGCGTCCAAGTGGTAGTAGACGATCACAGGGTGCCGTTTTTCTCTTCACCGGGCTCTGTTCGAGTGAGTGCAGCCAGCTCCCGAGTGAACCCGAGGTGGCGGCGGCGGTCTCCGCTCAGTCTAGCGCGAGGGAGCACTGGAGCTTCGGTGTGGCGGTTTGTGAGCGGCAATAGCACCCCGTGAGAGGATGAGGGCGGGAGCTGGTCGCCAGTGCGTCACAGCAGCAGGAGGTGGCGGCAACTCCCCCCCCCCCCTCAGTGGTGCGTGCTCCGTCCTCGGCCTGTTCGAGTCTGAACAGAGGCTAGTCGGTTGCTCAGTGGGAACAGAGAAGAGTTGCTTAGGGTGCAAGTCACACTTTTTGCCCAATGACATGTGGGCCCCACCGCCCCCTTATCCCCTCAATTTTTCTCAAAATTGGAAAATGACTCCCTTAAATTGTGGGAAAGTTTGAACCCGATCTGAATTTGAATATTTGGATAAGTTTCATCCAATTTCACATTTGAATTTGAATTCCTATGCAATTTAATGTCCATCTTGAAAAATGGGTAAGAAACATTTCAAAAATTCATGAAACTTTGCATACCCCCTAATTTGGACCTAAGGAATTCAAATATGAAATCAGATTTTTGTTTTGGCTGCTGCAAATGAGGTTTTGAGCACAACAGTTTGCATTCCTATTTCTTGCCCTCATTTGAAATCTGAATTGAACAATTTGAGTTCACACTCTGAATTTTTATTCCTCCTTGCAAATGAGAGCTTACACATGGGTTTTTATCTTAACTTTTCCCCCCAAACACTTACTTGATCCTAGGCTAGAGTGGTGGGACACTCATGTGTGTCATCACATGTGGAAAAATTTAAACAAGTCCCAATTCTTATGAACCCGAAACACATTGATGTTCAAACATCCGTTTCTTTGCATTCACAATTTTCAGACTTTTACATTCTCCCCCCTTAAAAACAATCTCGTCCCGAGATTCCAAAAGAAGAACGAGACAGGAGAGGTAATGCCAAATGGTATGACGATAAAAGTTTCGGATAGTTCATGCGGAGGTAATCTTTGCTCCCCACGTTGTCTCTTCCGTGGTATGATTACTCCACAGCACCTTGTAAAATCTTAATGTCCGGTTCCAGGTGTTCCGGATCCTTCTATCGATAGTTTGAACCGCTCACTCGGTGTAGGAACGATCCGGCCTCAACTCGTCGATTTCTTCAGTGCGAACAGCAACGGAAAATTTGAGGCCTTTCCGTATCCGTGACACATGAAACATGTCGTGAACACCAGCAGGGTTTGCCGGTAGTTCCAGCCGGTGGGCTACGGTCCGCACTTCTTCATGATAGCAAACCGATATCAAGCTCGGGGAGCAAAATATCCCCTTTTCATCGAACCGGTGAATTCCTTTCATCGGCGACACACGAAGATAAACGTGTTCTCCGACGTCGAAATGCAACGGTCTATGCTGTGCAAACAGAAATCTGAATACAAAAGTTAGACATCATATACATATGTTTAAAAGTGCATGTAGGCCAAAAATCAACACATGTAGAGTAACCACAACACTTAGAAATGTGAATGACTTTCATAGGTATGTATGTGTGGTTTGTATGAAGTGAAAGTGTGAACTATGTCTTATGGATTGTTGTTTTCTTTTGCTATGTGTATTGGCATGAGTAGAACCTGCCCCAGAGCAAGTTCTTCCCTTCCAAGACCAAGACTTTCCATTCTCAGAGTAGCAGGAAGAAGGCAAGTGTCCTTGACCACTTTGATCCTATGCTAGGATGTGTAGATAGAATTATTTGCATTGTCAATTGAAATATGAAACCCATGCTAGGAAGTTTCCCTAGAATTGCATTATCTTGTTTCCTTGTAGCTTGGGTTGGGATTTGTTTTATTATGTCATTCATTCATATTACCTATGCTTAGCCATGCTTAGAATGGGATAAGTGGGATATGAGATCATCAACTTATTTACCTTACTCTTGAATGAGATATTATGAGTTATGTAGAGGTAGGGATCAAGGCAAGTTGGATGATTTGGTTGGTGCTGGGTGCACGAGACTCGGGTTTGTGTTTAGTACTTGCCTGGATCCTAAGGACCGGTTCATGGAGCATGTAACCTGGCTTTACCGTGCCAACCACATGCTGAGATGGGGCAGCTTGGCCAATTGATTAGGTGTATCCCCGGCGTGGTATGGGTGTGTTGGATGGTGCGGGGAACAGGTGTCAGCTGGACTACAATATGAACCGCAAGGCTCAAGAGGGGGCCACTACAGCGGGGTTGGAGCCTCTTGTATGCTGTTAGGGGTGAAACCTCAGTGGGCCCACGCTGGTCGGGAATCCCTTTGTAAAGGCTTCGTAGTGATCTCCTGGCTACACACCTGGGAAGTGTGAACGTGGTTCGTGGCCACTGGCATAATGGAGGTTCTTTTAGTCCACCCGGCAACGGGGGATGAAATCACTACATGTGGGTACAGTGGTGCAAACTCTGCAGAGTCACAACTGTCATGATAGTCGTGCTCACGGTCAAGAGCGGCTTGGACTTATTCATGATTAGAGGATGATGAATTGGGAAGTTGTGGATGTTAAGCGAGAAGCTTAACATTGAAGATGAGACTATGTTTATTTGATAATGATGATGGGTTAAGGGATTGGGATCCATTTCACCTGTGTAGTAATGTAGGTGCTTAATAAGCTAAGGTGATAGGTATTAATTGCATAGTGCTTTAACCATGAGTCAACCTCTCCTTGCTCTAGCCATGCATGACATAACTTTCCCCCACTTGCTTAGTACCCACGGTACTCAAACTTGCTTTTCTGTTGGTTTATATTGCTGCTCAGGTCAAGAGAATGAGGTGGTGTTTAATGACCAAGACTTTGGTCTCGAGGAAGGATTCTAGGTTCACGGAGTCCACCGGGAAACGCCTTTGACGGAGCCCACAAGATTTATATTCCGCTGCGGTTCTATTTACATGTTATGAACTTATTATCGTCCATCGAGACGTATGCTATGTAAAGACTTATTTATATTCGACACCTGGCTTGTAATAAATGATGCTTCACTATTTGTCATCACATGTATGAGAGAATGATCCTGGCATACATGTGTTATTCACTCGGTGGTTCTTCGGAGAAACCGGGTGTGACAGAAGTGGTATCAGAGCCAAAGTTGCTCGTAGGAACGTGGACCTAGGTAGAAATGGACGTATTTAAGGACCCTATTTTCTTAAAAACTATTTTACAAAGGTGTGGGTTGAAGGTGTTATTTAATGGGGTCACTTTATTCATCTCACCCCAACTTTTATTCAAAATACAATTTTTGTTTAACTTTTATCTAACTTAATTTTAAATGCTTTATGTTTTAGATGGTTCGCATGATCTGCACCGCCCGTAAGTCCACCGGAGGGAGAGTTCTTGTAGTTGCCCTTGCCCTGAGAGAGGAGAACCGTCCGGTGACGTACCACTCCTACGGATTGGCAGTAGGAGGCTTATTGCGCCATCTTCGGCGTATGCTCCACGCCGCCGGCAATACGGGCAAGCTAATCATACACTACAGCTCCACCAGGACCATCCGTGAGAAGCGGGAAGAATGGAGCTCAGAGATGAGGATTATCCATGAAAATCAGCTGCTCAAGATCTACCGCTCTCTAGCTTGTCAGGCGACACAGGTCGATGCTGAGAAGGATGTCACCTGGGAGGCCATCACCTGCCAGAGTTACATCAACCATCGCCACCTGGACAGGACTGAGTACATGTATGTCCTCCAGCGTGAGAGTGGCACCGTGGAGTACAAGTACCCGCCAGTGCAGCAAGGGACTTCCCATGAGCACATGGACCTGTGCTTGGAGGATGCTGCTATGCTCAGCACTCGACTGCAGGAGTGCCAGCAGGAGTTTCATGATGTTCGTGACACCCTGAAGGATACTGAGGCGTTGCTTCATGCCAGCTTGAGGGCGAGAGAAAAAGGAGATGGGAATGAACTGTGTGTCACCGTGAATGACACGTGGACTCCTGACTCCCCAGACCGCCGGGCGAGCAGGCGTCGCCGCACTTCTCCACCAGCAGCTTCCCCACCCAAAGCGGAATCAGAGGGCAGCCGCAATAATGAGGAAGACCCCGAAGAGCCAGCTCAGTGATACGAGTCGTTTAGAGTTCTTTCCCTTATTTCAGAAGGTTATCGAGTAGTCGAGTCAATACCTTAGTTAATTGTGTGTTAATGTTTGGTGTGTGACGTGAGTTGTGGAAGCCATGGGCATTTATCCACAACCTCGTCTTTAGGTTGCTTTGCTTTGGTGTGTGAACCCCTAAGAATTAAGAGTGCATTTATTTTTGCGTGAGACGTGACTCCCAAAAATCTACGTGAAACCCTCAGGAAATGTTTAATATATTAAGGCCTCAAAAGTTTAAGTTGAACAAGCAATTTGGGAAGTTAATACGTAATGCTTTAACATTTGGTTGATCATGATAGATGGCTGGAAGAGGAAAGGGTCGTGGTGCCAACCCCACCAACAACAATGATGAGGCCGGCAACCCTCATCTTTCTGGAGGACAGGACAAGGGTGGTCGCCGTGAAGGAGATGATCCTATCCACCTAATGCTTGAAAATAAGAATCAGCTCATCCAGAGCCTAACTCAAGTGGTGGCCACCTTGCACCAAGCTCCACCCCCACAAGCTGCACCACGCCACCAAGGTTGAGTGAGTTTCTGGGAACTCAACCTCCAAAGTTTGCAAGTGCTGCTGAACCTCTTGAGGCAGATGACTGGCTAAAGACCACTGAGAGCAAGATGAGGATCATACAATGCCAAGGGTATGAGAGGGTGCTGTTTGCCTCTCACCAATTGCATGGACCTGCGGCTGATTGGTGGACCGCTTACGTGGAAGCCCATCATGACCCCGAGAACATCACTTGGGAAGAGTTCAAGCGCAGTTTCCGCAACCATTACATACCAAGGGGTGAACTCAAAAACAAGAGAAAGGAGTTCTTGGGACTGCAGCAAGGAAACATGACTGTGAGGGAATACCTCACTAAATTCACCCAACTATCCCGTTATGCACCATGGGACATCAAAACTGATGAGCAGAAACATGACTGTTTTGTGGAAGGACTTACTATGGAAATGCAGTGTGCAATGTCCTCCAACGAGTATGAAAGCTTCCAAAAGATGGTAGACAGAGCATTTGTCGTGGAGAGGAAGCTGAAGGCCTTGGAGAATGAAAACAAGAGGAAGGAGGGATGGTCACACCAAGCCTCAGGTAGCAACACATGCCCACGTCTGATGCAGCAACCCGCAGGGCAGACGAGCCGTGCTGTGGTACCCTACTCAGCACCCAGAGGGTACAACCCGAATTTCAGGACTCCGTCAGCACCAGCACAGCCGCAACGTCAGTTTGTGCAGCAGCCTCGCCCCACATATCAACCTCGACCAGCAGTACAAGGACCACCGAACCAACCCCAAGACAACAAAGGCCAGGCACCTAAGGTTGGGGTGCAATGCTTCAACTGTGGTGAAGTGGGGCACTACGCCCATAAGTGCCCAAAGAAGAAGCCCATGCAGCCACAACAGCAGAATGTGATGCGAGGACGGGTGAACCACGTGACCATGGAGGAAGCGCAAGAGGCCCCTGACCTTGTGATTGGTAAGTTTCCTGCCAATTTACACATTGCAACCCTGTTGTTCGATTCTGGTGCTACCCACTCGTTCATTGCTCAAGGGTTTGTTAAGAAGCATGATCTAGCAACAACACTAATGAACCATATGCTAGCAGTGAACTCTCCAGGGGGAGAAATAAGGACAAGACAAGTGTGTCCCAAGGTGAATCTAGACATTAATGGGGTAGTATTCACTGCAAACCTCATAGTGATAGACTCACAAGGGATAGATATTATTTTGGGTATGGATTGGTTGACAAAACACAAAGGTATCATCCACTGTTCAACCAGAACGGTGGAACTAACTCACACTAGTGGCACGAAAGTGAAGTTCATAGCCGTGCAAGAGCCTAGAGGGACATTAAACTCAGTAAAGTGGAGATGGAAGTGGGAGAGATAAGGATTATCAAGGAATATCCAGATGTTTTTCCTGAGGAGTTGCCAGGTATGCCTCCCGATCGTGAAGTGGAATTCGCAATTGAGCTAGTGCCTGGAACAGCTCCAATATACAAGAGGCCTTATTGGATGGACTCCAAACAGCTGGAAGAGCTCAAGGAGCATATAAGGGAACTGACGGAGAAGGGGTATATTCGTCCTAGTTCCTCACCATGGGGAGCTCCAGTGATATTTGTGCCCAAGAAGGACGGAACCCAAAGGTTGTGTGTAGACTACCGTGCGTTGAATGAAGTAACCATCAAGAACAAGTACCCATTACCCCGCATTGAAGACTTATTTGATCAGTTGAGGGGAGCTTGTGTGTTCTCGAAAATTGATCTCAGGTCGGGATACCACCAACTTAAGATAAGGCAAACTGACATTCCAAAGACAGCTTTCGTATCTCGGTACGGGCTGTATGAATACACCGTCATGCCTTTCGGGCTAACTAATGCCCCGGCATACTTCATGTATCTCATTAACAAGGTATGCATGGAATATCTCGACAAATTTGTGGTGGTTTTCATTGATGACATTCTCGTCTTCTCCAAAGATGAAGAAAAACATGAGGGACATTTAAGGTTGGTGTTGCAAAAGTTGAGAGAACACCAACTATATGTCAAGTTGAGCAAGTGTGAGTTTTGGTTGAAGAGAGTTCCCTTCTTAGGACATATAATCTCGGAGGGAGGAATCTCCGTAGATCCCACCAAAATCGAGGATGTGCAGAAGTTGAAGACCCCTGAAAATGTCGGGGAAGTTCGAAGCTTCTTAGGATTTGCTAGGTATTATCGACGGTTCATTGAGGGTTTCTCCAAGATTTCGAGACCCCTCACCAAATTGTTAGAGAAGGGAATCACATTCACATGGACACCACAGTGTGAGACGAGTTTTCAAGAACTGAAGAAAAGACTGACAACAGCCCTAGTGCTAGTTATGCCAGATATGCAGAAGAACTTTTCGGTGTATTGCGATGCCTCTGGAAACGAGTTGGGATGTGTTCTCATGCAAGAGGGGCATGTCGTGGCCTACGCGTCCCGGCAGCTCTGAAAACACGAGAAGAATTATCCTACACATGACCTAGAGCTAGCCGCAGTGGTACACACATTGAAGATCTGGCGGCATTACTTGATGGGGAAGAGGACAGAGATATATACGGATCATAAGAGCTTAAAGTATATTTTTCACACAGCCAGATCTCAACCTCAGACAAAGGAGATGGTTAGAGTTAATCAACGACTTTGATGTGGGCATCAAATATCATCCTGGTAAAGCGAACATCATGGCAGATGCTTTAAGCCGGAAGGTGCAGGTCAATAAGCTGAGCTTAAAGGACATGCCTACCGAATTGAAGGAAGAGGTTATAAAACTCAATCTATGTCTGGTGAATAGTGGTGAGGCCATCGCCATGGAAGTGGACTCCACATTAGAGCAAGACATACGCAACGGTCAGAAGAATGACGAGAAGATACAAGAGAATAGAGAACTCATCAAAGAAAATAAAGCCCCTGGGTTCAGAGAGGATGAACAAGGTACGGTGTGGCACAGAAAAAGAATCTGTGTGCCTGAAGTAAAGGAGATCCGTGAATTGATTTTGAAGGAGGCTCATGATTCAGACTATTCCATTCATCCTGGGAGTACGAAGATGTACCATGACCTCAAGACCAGGTATTGGTGGTATGGCATGAAGCGAGATGTCGCGGAACATGTTGCCCTATGTGACACATGTCAGTTGGTGAAAGCAGAACATCAACGACCCGCGGGACTATTGCAACCACTCAAAGTGCCTGAATGGAAATGGGAAGAAATCGGTATGGATTTCATAGTGGGACTACCCAGGACCCAATCTGGATATGATTCGATATGGGTCATCATCGACAGACTAACCAAGGTAGCTCATTTCATCCCCGTGAAAGAAAGCTACAGCGGATTTGTACATGTCAAGGATCGTGTGTTTCCATGGAGTGCCAAAGAAGATAGTGTCAGATCGAGGGACGCAGTTCACCTCAAGGTTCTGGCAAAAGTTACATGAAACCATGGGAACTCATCTAAATTTTAGTTCTGCCTATCACCCCTAGACTGACGGGCAGACGAAAAGAACCAATCAGATCCTTGAGGATATGCTGAGAGCGTGTGCGCTTAAGAACAATAGGAGTTGGGATAAGAACTTACCGTATGTAGAGTTCTCCTATAACAACAGCTATCAGGCTAGTATGAAGATGTCACCATTTGAGGCTTTGTATGGGAGGAAGTGCAGAACTCCACTATTTTGGAATCAAACAGGGGAAAGTAAAGTGTTTGGGCCCAAGGTACTACAAGAAGCTGAGGCGAAAGTGAGGGAAATCCGCAACAACATGAGGATAGCACAGACACGACAAAAGAGCTATGCCGATGTACGGAGAAGAGAGATCGTTTTCAACGTGGGGGACTATGTTTATCTCACGGTGTTCCCTATCGGAGGACTTCGTCAGTTCAAGGTGAAAGGGAAGTTATCACCTCGATACATCGGACCCTTTCGGATTCTGGAAAGGAAAAGCGAAGTGGCATACCAACTAGAACAACCGACTCGCCTATCGGATGTGCACGATGTATTCCATGTGTCACAGCTCAAGAAATGTCTAAGGACGCCTGAAGAGATGTTACCCATGAATGAGGTTGACGTAGGAGAGGATCTGTCTTATGCCGAGCAACCGGTCAAGGTTTTGGAGACAATGGAACGCGTCACAAGAAATAAAAGAATCCGGATGTGCAAGGTGTAGTGGAAGCATCAATCGGAAGAGGAAGCCACATGGGAGCGAGAAGATGAGCTTAAGGCACAGTTTTCGGAATTGTTTCCCTAGAACCACCAATCTCGAGGACGAGATTTCTTTTAAGGGGGGTAGAGCTGTAACACCCCAAAACCCCTAAAGGAGGGAATTTAAAAATTTTTGGACGTATTGCATGTGGGGCAGAAATTCAAATTCAAACTAGAATTCAAATTCAAATCAAAACAGAAAAAGAAAAGGAAAAGGAAAAGGAAAAAGAAAAAGAAACAAAACCCGGAACCAGCCAACGGGCCAAAACCCACCGGCCGGCCCAATACCCCGCGCCAACCCAAACCCGCGCCCCCCTCTCTCCCTCTCACTGACACGCGGGGCCCGCGTGTCATCCCTCACCTCCCGCACGCCCGCCCGACCCCGGACTCTTCTCTCGCGCCCGATCAAAACAACCCCCGGAACCCACGCTCCCAACCCCGATTTCCGGTCCCGGACGCCCCCAACATGATCTCAACAGACCACCGCCCTCCCTCATCTATTTAAACGCCGACAATCGCCCTGTAGGTGAAGCAAACGACGTGTCTTGCGCCCCAACGGCCACCCCGACGTGCACCGAAGATCATCGCCGTTGAAGCTCGCCGCCGACCGACTTCCAGGGCCTCCGAGTGGAGGAAAACCCCTCGGTGAGCATCCCCTACCCCTCTGCGGTCGATCTGTGCAAAAATATGCGAGTTCTAACGCACAGTGGCAAAAACCGTGGCTGCGCCGGCGAGATCGCCACCCCTGCCGCCGTGCGCCGCCGCGCGCGCGGGCTGGCTCTGGCCAGGGCGACGTGGCCCCTTGGGGGCCGTCTATTTTAAATCGCACGGTAGAAATAAACCCGACGCGTACCGGTTTGGCGATCTAATCTGAGCCGTCTGTTTTAAATCGGACGGTCCACGTCGGCCCCGCATTATAAAGGCCGGGATTCTTACGCGCTACCCCCTGGGGATCTCGGAAAACACGAGCTAGCCCTGGAAACTTCTGATCTAGCCCCTGGAACTTCAGAAATTCGTGTAAATTCATTTAAAAATCAGTGTTAGCCCCTAGACTTAATAAAAATTAGGAAAACCCCTATGTTATGTGTAGTTAGATCCCTGGAAATTTATGAAATAGTAAATTAGACCCTGCAGTAGGGTGGATTTACCTTTTTGACCCTATATGATATTAAATTCAGAAATTTGAATATGTGACTAGGATTTAAATTTAAAAGGTAAGGCAAACACATGTGCAAATTCAAATTTAAACTCTCCTAGCACTTGGAAAACTTTAGAATGAGTTAAAAATAGATTTTAGGCTGAAATGAAATCTGCCTAAGTGTTGTTCATATTTATTAGTTCTAGAAACACATTTTTAGGCTAGGAAATAATTCTGAAAACCGATAAAATAAATTTAAATTAGTTCACATCAGAGGAGAAGTTCAAAAATATATTATTTATTATTTTAGATCAGAACCTATTCTGTTTAGATGATATGACCTACTATTTAATATTAAAACTCAATTTTAGGCATAGAAAATAAATCTGAAAAATATGGGAAAATAGGTATGCATAATTAGAAAATGATAAATGAAGTCTCCAAATCCAAAAACTTCAGTTTAGGATTTGGTAGAAGGTCTGAAAACCTATTTGGAGTAGGAAATTACCTTTCATGCAAACTTGGTAGCTAAGAAGTGTATTAATTAAATATAAAGAACCTGTTCAAATTGGAAATTCATCTATAGTGTGCAAACAGAAATCTGAATACAAAAGTTAGAAATCATATACATATGTTTAAAAGTGCATGTAGGCCAAAAATCAACACATGTAGAGTAACCACAACACTTAGAAATGTGAATGACTTTCATAGGTATGTATGTGTGGTTTGTATGAAGTGAAAGTGTGAACTATGTCTTATGGATTGTTGTTTTCTTTTGCTATGTGTATTGGCATGAGTAGAACCTGCCCCAGAGCAAGTTCTTCCCTTCCAAGACCAAGACTTTCCATTCTCAGAGCAGTAGGAAGAAGGCAAGTGTCCTTGACCACTTTGATCCTATGCTAGGATGTGTAGATAGAATTATTTGCATTGTCAATTGAAATATGAAACCCATGCTAGGAAGTTTCCCTAGAATTGCATTATCTTGTTTCCTTGTAGCTTGGGCTGGGATTTGTTTTATTATGTCATTCATTTATATTACCTATGCCTAGCCATGCTTAGAATGGGATAAGTGGGATATGAGATCATTAACTTATTTACCTTACTCTTGAATGAGATATTATGAGTTATGTAGAGGTAGGGATCAAGGCAAGTTGGATGATTTGGTTGGTGCTGGGTGCACGAGACTCAGGTTTGTGATTAGTACTTGCTTGGATCCTAAGGATCGGTTCATGGAGCATGTAACCTGGCTTTACCGTGCCAACCACATGCTGAGATGGGGCATCTTGGCCAAGTAATTAGGTGTATCCCCGGCGTGGTATGGGTGTGTTGGATGTGTGAGACCTATGTGTGTTGAATACATTGGCAATTAGGATAAAAGATAGCATTAACATTCAAAGTTTTGAATATTGCCAAAACATTCATCTGTGGCAAGGTCCGACAAGTTCTTTGTTAGGTCCGCCAAGTGTTGGCAAGGTCCGACGCAAGGTCCGGAGAGCTTCTGTGGGGTCCGGAGCTTGTTTTTAGGGAGCTCCCGTGAAGTTCAACTCGTAGAATTGCAGTGTCTTGTTTTTGCTGTTAACTCGCAATGTTTCAGACTTGCTTTATGGGAAGGTTTGCTTAGTATTAATTTGCTAAGTTTTTGGTGTGTTTTGGTGGTTATGGCTGTTATCATTTGATATGGTTTGCAACATGCTTATGTGACGTGCTCATGTAAGGTGTTGTGGTTTTCGAACTAACGTGAGTCAAGTCGAGGACTTGTGGTCGGAAGAATTGGTTGTTTATTCATGTGCAGGTGTTGCTTGAGTTCAAGACATGGCTGGTGACGGGATCCTTGGACTAGTCTCAGGGAGGAGATGAGGTTCCAACAACCAAGTTCGGGAGGAGCTGTGGTCGAGTTGATCGGGAGGTCGCGCAGCATGTTTGGATCAAGAGCAGTGCATATGAAGGTTGCGTGTACGTCGTTGGAAGGTGTTTGCACGTGTGCAAGGAGTGCATGGACGTGGCAACATTGTTCCAAGGCGTGATAAAGAGAAGTGGACGTAAAGAATTGGTCGAAAAGGTCCAACCGGCTGGATTGCATACTCAGGCTGAGGCTGAGTCAGATATGGCTCAAATATGGAAGATTCGAGTTGGTTATGATAGGATTTCATGCTAGGCATGAAGTTGAGTTGTTTTAGGAATGTTTAGGACGTTCCTAAGGTGTTTGGAAGTCTAACGATTGCTTCTATCTGCGAATAGGAGAGTCCTGAGCAGTTACGGTAAGTTAGGATACGAGTCCAATTAGGAGTAGGAGTCCTAGATTAGATTGATTAGCCTGAGGGCTGGCTATAAAAGCAAGGGAGGCCAGAGCTCTCGTGGGTAGAGAACTTTGGATTGTTCCTCTTGTGTTTCTATTGAATAAAGTTCATAGTTTCGAGGAGCTTTTGTGCCTTGTTCGTCCGACTTGTTTTTCGTCAAGTCTTTCTCGCCGAGTTTCTGGACAGACCGACGTTGCTTCAGAGTTTCATTCATAACTCGAGTTTTACAGATCCGATTGACGTGATTCTTTTTGGGTTGTCTTAAAAACTCAATTACCTATCATCTGTGAAATTTTCACGAGCTTTGGATCTGTAGTTTTTGAGATACACGAGTTTCTTTGCAGCGTTGCAGATCTGTTTTATATCGGGTAGAACAGATTGATTTTCGTTTAATGTTTTGATCGTATCTCAAGTTTTACTTCGTGTTTTCAAGTGATTCTTGTTGCATTAGATCCGTGACTTGATTCTCTACCTCTCTACTTAATTTGTCACGGTTGAACACGTTTGAAAACACTTGCACTCACGGTTTCTTTAACCGATTGATTTTTTGCTGAGGGGTTTTTGTTGTTTCCGCTGCGAAAAGTTTTAATCTACCATTCACCCCCCTCTGGTAGCTTTTCACGTGTTCTTCGATCCTACAATTGGTATCAGAGAAAAGGTGCTCTAATCTTTGTGATTTGCACGTGTTTTGACTAACCATCATGGAGAAGTACTCCACAAAATCTTGTGTGTTCAATGGCATCGATTTTCAGGTTTGGAAGGCGCGGATGGAGCCCTACATACAGGCGCAAGGCTTCGCCATATGGGAAAAGGTCTACCGGAACTTCGATGTACCGCCCAACGATCAAGTTACGTCTGCGAACATGAGAGATGTTGACAACAACAACAAGACTCGCAACCTGATCATCCAAGGATTGACTCAAAGCGACTTCGACCGTGTTGCACACCTCCGATCTGCATATGATGTTTGGAAAGCTCTTTGTGACTACCATGAAGGATCCAATACGATCAAGGAGGTAAGGCAATATATGTTCAAGAAAGAATACATGCGTTTTGAGATGCAACCCGGTGAGTCAATTGACGACCTTTTTGCTCGCTTTAATAAAATTCTCAGCAACTTGCGTAGTGTCAATATTAACTTTTCAGATGCTGAAAATGCTAGACAATTGTTAGGAGCATTAGATATGTCAATTTGGAAGATGAAAGTTACATCTATTCGTGAATCTACTGTCATGAGTTCTCTTACTTTAGATGTGCTTTATTCTAAATTGAAAACTCATGAAATTGACATCATCTCACGTAAAAACCCCAACAAGTCTATTGCATTTGTTTCGCAACGTGACATGTCTAGTTCTAGTCAATCATCATCTAGTGGTGCACTCTCTTTGCTGTCCTCTCTAACCCTTGAACAGATTGAAGAGTTTCCAGAGGAGGAGCTTGCACTCATCTCTACTCGGTTCTCAAAAGCATTGCAAAATGTGAGAACTAGAAGGAGAGGAAGCTCCGGACCTCAACGATGTTTTGAATGTGGTAAGACAGGACATTTTCGTACGGAGTGCCCTAACCTTTCAGGTCCGACTTCACGTGAAGAAAAGCAAACAAGGCCGAAGAAATCGTTTGCAAAGAATAAGAAGAAGAAAGATTTATCAATGCGCAACATAGTGCATAGTATGATCTCTGCACTTCAAGATTTCGGCTCAAGTGATGTGGACACCGGTAGTGATGAAGATGAAGAAGCTATGGCAAATATGTGCTGCATGGCGAGCAAGTCAAGTTCAAGCTCCGAGGAGGCAGAACACAACAGCGACGATGAAGAGGTATGTCCCACTTGCGAAGAAATGTGTGATGCTATTTCTCGTGCCACTGTTATATTAAAGAAAAAGGATAAAAAAACTTAGGAACAATGCTGTTAAAATTAAATCACTAGAATCTGGAATTAATCGTTTAAAAACTTTGATTTCTAGTGATGATTCTTGTTCCTCAAGTGATTTGATTTATAAACAATTATCCTCTTTAAGAAGTGCACACGCATCTACACTTGATAAACTCGAACTTGAAATTGAAAAGAACAGAGTTTGCTGCACTTAATGATAAAAATTTGAAAGATGCTTGTTGTTCTACAATTGATTTGCATTGTTCTTCATGTGATGATCTGAATAAGAAACTAAATGATGCTATGAATGAGATTTCTATTTTGAACAATGCTTTACGTGTGCATGAAGTTAAATATTGTTCAAATTGCAAACTAAAATGAAAAACTTCATGTGAAAACTGCTTTGATCTGTCCAAGAAACTTGATGACATGCATAGGACACTAGATCGGTTTTCTAATGCAAATAAGAACCTAAACTTGCTGCTGAATTCTTCCAAGTCTTGTAATGATAAAACTGGTTTAGGTTTTAATTCTCATGCTCATGCTAAGGCACACCCACCTAAAGTTGTAAAGTCATTAGGAAGCGGTTTGATTCAAACAGCTCCTAGACAAAAAGAGGTGATTTTCAAATCTGCAGGAGTACTGTCCCATTCGGGTTCTAATAAACGTGTTGCTTGCTCATCTAGACATGATAATAAGGTTATTTTTCATTGTACCTACTGTGGTAGAGATGGTCATGTCATGGATTTTTGTTATAGACTAGCTAAACAAAATAAGAAACAAAGAATACTTGCTAGATCACATAACAACCAAGCAAAATCTGCTAGACCGAATGTTCAGAGCTTGCAACCTGCTGTAATGAGTCAAAAACATGCTCCCGGACCTACTGTTTTTTGTGCTACATATAACACATCTTCTAAGTCAGTAGTTGGGAACAAAAATTTTCGATGTTTGGCTCATAAACCTGCTGTACCTTCTCAGCTTTTGCGTGTTATTCCTGCTGGACGTCGTGTGACTCAGTACTGGATTCCTAAAAGTCATTTAAATAACCCCAGTATTGAGTCATCGACGTATTGTGCTGCTGTGTAGGTTTCACGTTTGAGGAAGGAGAACATTTGGATTGTGGATTCAGGTTGCTCACGCCACATGACCGGTAACAAAGAATGGTTCTCCTCTCTCTCTTTTGTGTCACGTGTAGAAAATGTTACTTTCGCCGATAACTCTTCTACTCCCATAATTGCTAAAGGTTCGGTTAGAGTAAACAATCTCTACACTTTGAAATATGTGGCACTTGTTAAAAATTTGAAATACAACTTGCTTTCTGTTTCACAATTGCTAGACGAAAATCTAGAGGTTAGCTTTGCTAAAAATTGCTGCAAGGTTGTAGATTCAAAAGGTGAGCTTTTGTTTAACATGTCTAGGTTTGGAAGAGTTTTTAAAGCTGATTGTGATTTGTCAACTTCTAAGCATCGGTGTCTAGTTGCTAATGATACAAAGGATCAATATTTTTTGCATCGTAGACTTGGTCACGTAGGCTTTGATCATCTCACTCGTGTTAGTGCTCTCGATCGCATACCTGGGCTGCCGAAGCTTAAAAAGGACAATGATATTGTGTGCTCTTCTTGTAGACATGCTAAGTTTGTTGCAGGTTCACATGCTCCTCTCACAATGACCATGACAGCTGAACCGGGACAACTTTTACATCTTGACACAGTAGGTCCGGCACGTGTTCAATCCTTCGGAGGTAAATGGTATGTGCTTGTGATTGTTGATGATTATTCCAGATATTCTTGGGTTTATTTTATGGCATCTAAGAATGAAGATTTTAGTCATTTTAGAACTTTATTTCTTAGATTATCTATTGATCACCGAGGATCATTAAAAGCAATTAGAAGTGATAACGGAACTGAATTTAAAAACCAATCATTTGATCACTTTTGTGCTGAAAATGGAATAGATCATCAATACTCTTCACCCTATGTACCACAACAAAATTGTGTCGTAGAAAGAAAGAACAGGACCTTAGTTGAGATGGCTAGGACTATGCTTGATGAATATCAAACTCCTAGGAAATTTTGGGCTGATGTAATTGCAACCGCTTGTTATTTCTCAAATCGTGTTTTCTTGCGTGCTAAGCTTGGAAAAACCCCATATGAGCTCCGGTTTGGACATAGGCCTAGTGTTACACACTTTAGGGTTTTTGGTTGCAAATGCTTTGTTAAGAAACATGGTAATCTTGATAAATTCGAAGCTAGATCTGTTGATGGCATGTTTCTTGGTTATCCATCTCATACTAGAGGCTACCGTGTGCTTTTACTTGACACTAACAAAATTGTGTAGACTTGCGAGGTTTCTTTTGATGAAGCTAGCCCAAGTACTAGCTCCGATGTTGCAGGTCCGGATCCAGATCCGCAGGAGGAGAGTATTTTTGTTGAAGAAGATGAAGAAGTGGTGCTGCTGCCCGAAAACTCGGAAGTAAATAACGATCAAGCTGTTGATTTTGCACCACAACCAGCACCAACAGTCACTACTGCTGGTTCGGACCTTCCTCAATCAACAAGCTCTCCTAATCAAAGGTCCGAACATGAAGAAGAAGGTGCTTGTGAAGTGTCTACTCCCCTCCGAGTACTCAAAAGTCATCCTCCACAACAAATCATTGGAAGCTTGCATGAACGAGTCACTCGGTCCAGGTTTTGCGATCCAAACTCTCATGCTCATTCTGCTTTTGTTGCTTCTTTTGAACCTAAGGATATATCACACGCACTCACTAATGAATCTTGGATTAATGCCATGCAAGAAGAGTTAGAAAATTTTGAAAGAAATAATGTTTGGAAACTTGTACCTCCACCTCAAGGTCACACATTAATTGGAACTAAATGGGTATTTAAAAATAAGCAAAGTGAGGATGGGGTTGTGGTTAGGAATAAAGCTAGGTTGGTTGCTCAAGGTTTCACTCAAATTGAAGGTCTAGATTTTGATGAAACATTTGCTCCTGTTGCTATATTAGAAGCTATAAGAATTTTATTAGCATTTGCTGCATCTAAAGGTTTCAAGTTATATCAAATGGATGTTAAAAGTGCTTTTCTTAATGGCTACATAGAGGAGGAGGTTTATGTTAAGCAGCCACCGGGTTTTGAAAATCCAAATTTTCCTAATCATTTTTACAAACTGTCCAAAGCATTGTACGGTCTAAAACAAGCCCCTAGAGCATGGTATGATAGGTTAAAAACATTCTTACTTGAAAAGGGGTTTACCATGGGCAAGGTTGATAAAACTCTTTTTGTATTTAAGCATGGCAATGACTCATTATTCGTTCAAGTGTATGTGGATGATATTTTCTTTGGTTGTGCTTCTCATGATCTCGTATCCAAGTTTTTAGCTATGATGAGTTCAGAATTTGAGATGAGTATGATGGGAGAACTCACATACTTTTTGGGGCTGCAAATCAAGCAAACAAAAGAAGGAACTTTTGTGCATCAAACTAAGTATACAAAGGACCTTCTTAAGCGCTTCAACATGGACAAATGCAAGCCTCTTCGGACACCAATGGGAACAGCAACAACACTTGAACTTGACGAATATGGTGACCCGGCCGATAAAAAAGAATACAAAAGTATGATTGGATCACTTTTGTATCTCACGGCGTCAAGACCAGACATACAATTCAGCGTATGTCTTTGTGCACGTTTTCAAGCTTCTCCACGTGCTTCACATCACCAAGCCATCAAAAAGATTCTCAGGTACCTACATGGAACTCAAGAATTTGGCATTTTCTTCCTTCTTCCTCAACCGTTTCTTTGAAAGCTTTTTCGGATGCTGATTTTGGGGTTGTAGGATTGATAGGAAAAGTACTTTGGGTGCTTGTCATTTTCTTGGTAATTCACTTGTTGCTTGGTCCTCTAGAAAACAAAGTTCAGTTGCACAATCCACGGCCGAATCTGAATATGTAGCTGCGGCTAGCGCTTGCTCACAAATTCTTTGGATTGTTCAAACACTTAAGGACTATGGGGTTGATTTAGATAGTGTTCCACTATTTTGTGATAACACTAGTGCAATTTGTATTACTAAAAACCCCGTGAAACACTCTAGAACTAAGCACATTGACATTAGGTATCACCTTCTTCGTGATAATGTTGAAAAAGGAAACATTGTGCTTCACCATGTCGATACCGAACAACAATTGGCTGATATTTTTACAAAACCTTTGGATTTCACTCGTTTTTGTTTCATTCGTAGTGAAATAGGGGTTATGCATCCTCATGGCTTAAATTGAGGGGGAGTTTTTGAAACTTTGAAAGTCTATGTGTGAATCTAAAACTAAAATAATATGTGCATAGTATTTCATACATATATGACTTTGTGATTCCTTTTACAGGCTGAAAGTTCTTACTACATTACTCATGTTATACATTTTGTAGTTTTTGCCATGACTATTAATTGGAATAATTACTTACACTAAATCTGGTCATGATCGAACTTTCTTGCTGTTTTGAACTTGTTGCGTGCTCACAAGTGCTTTTAATCATAAAAAATTAATCAAGTGATCAGCTCACATGTTGAGTTTTCAAATAAAAAATTGAGAAAAGATCAAGAGAATATGCATGCATCGCACTTCTTCTTTTGAGATTGCTTATCATTGCACTAAGATATGAACTTGGAAGGAATTGTGTATGACTAAAACCATGTCCTTAAGCTTCTGATTGTCAAATGACATAGGCTTGGCTTGGTTGGTTAGAATAAGGCTGATGCGGCATATAATCTCTTGCAAATATCATATGATCAACTTTGTGTCTTAAATGATTATGAATAATAAAAATGCAGCAACAAGTATCATGTTTTCAGGTTTTGAAATAGTTGAGTAAGGGAGATCATGACTTGCTTAAACTGAAAAATACATTTGATCTCTAGCATGGCTTACACTACTTTATGTATCTCATTGATGTGATAGTGTAAGTAACCTGATAGTATGACTTGGATGAGCTTTGTTTTGTATGTATATGTTATAATATGCTCATAACATTTAAAATTTTCTCTTTTGAACCTTGCTGAATACATTGTCAAAGGGGGAGAAATATGTATAAGGAGAGATTTCTTTTACACTTTGCATATGTTATACACTTTCTTCCTTCTCTGATTTTAAAAAACGGGGAGAAATTAATAAAGGGGGAGAAATGAGTTTTCAAAGCTTTTCAAAACTTTTCATAATCCAATGTTCGGATTTTAATTGGTGTTGCCAATGCATTCATCAAGGGGGAGATTGTGAGACCTATGTGTGCTGAATACATTGGCAATTAGGATAAAAGTTAGCATTAACATTCAAAGTTTTGAATATTGACAAAACATTCTTCTGCGGCAAGGTCCGACAAGTTCTTTGTTAGGTCCGCCAAGTGTTGGCAAGGTCCGACGCAAGGTCCGGAGAGCTCCTGCAAGGTCCGGAGAGCTTCTGTGAGGTCCGGAGCTTGTTTTTAGAGAGCTCCCGTGAAGTTCAACTCGTAGAACTGCAGCGTCTTGTTTTTGCTGTTAACTCGCAATGTTTCAAACTTGCTTTATGGGAAGGTTTGCTTAGTATTAATTTGCTAAGTTTTTGGTGTGTTTTGGTGGTTATGGCTGTTATCATTTGATATGGTTTGCAACATGCTTATGTGACGTGCTCATGTAAGGTGTTGTGGTTTTCGAACTAACGTGAGTCAAGTCGAGGACTTGTGCTCGGAAGAATTGGTTGTTTATTCATGTGCAGGTGTTGCTTGAGTTCAAGACATGGCTGGTGACGGGATCCTTGGACTAGTCTCAGGGAGGAGATGAGGTTCCAACAACTAAGTTCGGGAGGAGCTGTGGTTGAGTTGATCGGGAGGTCGCGCAGCATGTTTGGATCAAGGGCAGTGCATATGAAGGTTGCGTGTACGTCGTTGGAAGGTGTTTGCACGTGTGCAAGGAGTGCATGGACGTGGCAACATTGTTCCAAGGCGTGATGAAGAGAAGTGGATGTAAAGAATTGGTCGGAAAGGTCCAACCGGCTGGATTGCGTACTCAGGCTGAGGCTGAGTCGGATATGGCTCAAATATGGAAGATTTGAGTTGGTTATGATAGGATTTCGTGCTAGGCACGAAGTTGAGTTGTTTTAGGAATGTTTAGGACGTTCCTAAGGTGTTTGGAACTCTCACGATTGCTTCTATCTGCGAATAGAAGAGTCCTGAGCAGTTACGGTAAGTTAGGGTACGAGTCCAATTAGGAGTAGGAGTCCTAGATTGGATTGATTAGCCTGAGGGCTGGCTATAAAAGCAAGGGAGGCCAGAGCTCTCATGGGTAGAGAACTTTGGGCTGTTCCTCTTGTGTTTCTATTGATTAAAGTTCATAGTTTTGTGGAGCTTTTGTGCCTTGTTTGTCCGACTTGTTTTTCGTCAAGTCTTTCTCGCCGAGTTTCTGGACAGACCGACGTTGTTTCGGAGTTTCGTTCATAACTCGAGTTTTACAGATCCGATTGACGTGATTCTTTTTGGGTTGTCTTCACAACTCAATTATCTATCATCTGTGAAATTTTCACAAGCTTCGGATCTGTAGTTTTTGAGATACACGAGTTTCATTGCAGCATTGCAGATCTGTTTTATATCGGGTAGAACAGATTGATCTTCGTTTAATGTTTTGATCGTATCTCAAGTTTTACTTCGTGTTTTCAAGTGATTCTTGTTGCATTAGATCCGTGACTTGATTCTATACCTCTTTACTTGATTTGTCACAGTTGAACACGTTTGAAAACACTTGCACACACGGTTTCTTTAACCGATTGATTTTTTGCTGAGGGGTTTTTGTTGTTTCCGCTGCGAAAAGTTTTAATCTACCATTCACCCCTCCTCTGGTAGCTTTTCACGTGTTCTTCGATCCTACAGGATGGTGCAGGGAATAGGTGTCAGCTGGACTACCATATGAACCGCAAGGCTCAAGAGGGGGCCACTACAGCGGGGTTGGAGCCTCTTGTATGCTGTTAGGGGAGAAACCTCAGTGGGCTCACGCTCGTCGGGAATCCCTTTGTAAAGGCTTCGTAGTGATCTCCTGGCTACACACCTGGGAAGTGTGAACGTGGTTCGCGGCCACTGGCATAATGGAGGTTCTTTTAGTCCACCCGGCAACAGGGGATGAAATCACTACATGTGGGTACAGTGGTGCAAACTCTGCAGAGTCAAAACTGTCATGACAACCGTGCTCACGGTCAAGAGCAGCTTGGACATATTCATGATTAGAGGATGATGAATTAGGAAGTTGTGGATGTTAAGCGGGAAGCTTAACATTGGAGATGAGACTATGTTTATTTGATAATGATGATGGGTTGAGGGATTGGGATCCATTTCACCTGTGTAGTAATGTAGGTGCTTAATAATCTAAGGTGATAGGTATTAATTGCATAGTGCTTTAACTATGAGTCAACCTCTCCTTGCTCTAGCCATGCATGACATAACTTTCCCCCACTTGCTGAGTACCCACGGTACTCAAACTTGCTTTTCTGTTGGTTTATATTGCTGCTCAGGTCAAGAGAATGAGGTGGTGTTTAATGACCAAGACTTTGGTCCCGAGGAAGGATTCTAGGTTCACGGAGTCCACCGGGCAACGCCTGTGACGGAGCCCACAAGATTTATATTCCGCTGCTGTTCTATTTACATGTTATGAACTTATTATCGTCCATCGAGACGTATGCTATGTAAAGACTTATTTATATTCGACACCTGGCTTGTAATAAATGATGCTTCACTATTTGTCATCACATGTATGAGAGAATGATCCTGGCATACATGTGGTATTCACTCGGTGGTTCTTCGGAGAAACCGGGTGTGACAGGCAATGAAGATAATGAAGAGCAAATGATCTCACAAGTGCCTCATCCAAGAGTACATCAGAGTATACAAAGAGATCACCCCGTCGACAACATCATTGGAAATATTGCAAAGGGAGTAACTACTAGATCTCGTATTGCAAATTTTTGTGAACATTACTCTTTTGTCTTGTTTCTGGAACCATACAGGGTTGAAGAAGCACTAAATAATCCAGATTGGGTGACCTCCATGCAAGAGGAACTGAACAATTTCAAAAGAAATGAAGTATGGGAGCTTGTGCAATGACCAAAGGCAAACATCGTGGGCACCAAATGGGTCTTTTGGAACAAGCAAGATGAACACGGAGTCGTGACAAGAAACAAGACACAACTTATGGCAAAAGTGAAGCAGCTGAAAGAGGGCACCTTCATTTGCCAAACTAAGTCGCGCAGGACATTCTCAAAAAGTTCAAAATGGACAAAGCCAAGCCCATCAAGACTTGTGGCAAAAGGTTACACACAAATCGAAGGTTTGGATTTCGACAAAACCTTTGCTCCCGTAGCTAGACTTGAGTCCATTCGTGTTTTATTAGCCTATGCTACTCACCACAATTTTAAGCTGTATCAAATGGACGTCAAAAGTTCATTCCTCAACGGTCCCATCAAGGAAGAGGTGTATGTGGAGCACCCACCAGGATTTGAAGATCAAGAGTACCCTAACCATGTATACAAACTGCGTAAGGCTCTTTGTGGCCTCAAACAAGCTCCCCGAGCTTGGTATGAGTGCCTTAGGGACTTTCTAACTCGAAATAGCTTTAAATAGGAAAATCTGATTATACTTTGTTTACAAAGCATTTTGATAGTCATCTATTCATATGTCAGATTTATGTTGATGACATCATCTTTCGTTCTACTAATAAATCTTTTTGTGAAGAATCTAATAAAATAATGACAGACCAATTCGAGATGTCAATGATAGGCGAATTGAAGTTCTTTTGGGGATTCTATGTGAAGCAGCTGAAAGAAAGCACCTTCATTTGTCAAACTAAGTACACATAGGAAATTCTCAAAAAGTTCAATATGGACAAATCCAAGCTCATCAATACTCTCATGGCAACTAATGGACATCTCGATCTCAACGAAGACGGTCCAGATATGGATCAAAAGGTATATCCGTCCATGATTGGTTCACTGCTTTATTTATGTGCATCTAGGCCTGATATTATGCTTAGTATGTGTATGTGTGTAAAGTTTCAAACTGCACCTAAAGAGTGTCATTTGATAGCTGTAAAAAGAATTTTAAGATACCTTGTGCACACACCTAACTTGGGCCTTTTGTATCCTAACGGATCCAAGTTTAACCTTATAGGATATTCCGATGCCGACTATGCATGCTACAAAGTCGATAGGAAAAGCACCTCAGGAACCTGCCAATTTCTTGGAAGATCCTTAGTTTCATGCTCCTCAAAGAAACAAAATTCCATTGCTCTTTCCACAGCCGAAGAAGAGTATGTTGTAGCTGATAATTGTTGCACACAACAACTTTGGATACGACAAACTCTAAGGGATTATGGTTATATTTGAACCATATTCCACTCCTATGTGATAATGAAAGTGCCATAAAAATTATACACAATCCACTAGAGTGCTCAAGAACCAAGCACCTAGACATATGTCATCATTTTCTAAGAGATCATTCATTAAAATGTGACATAGTAATCACACATGTTAGAACTGCAAAACAACTAGCGGACATATTCACCAAGCCACTATATGAAAAGAGATTTTGCGGGCTTAGAAATGAATTAAATATACTTGATGCTCGAAATGTGGCTTGAAATATTGCATACCTGATTGAGTCTTTAAAGTTCTGCTTACTTTTGCGGAAATTCATCCCTTACCTCAATTCTCTCTTGAAAACTATTTCAATTATTGAGTAATGGTGAATTATGGCCATTGTATGATTGTTGACTGCTTACTAGTCATGTTCATCAAGATTATTTGTGAAATTCTGCCGTTTAGATCATTATTAAATCAAATTCCCTAAAATTTATTTGTTCCAATCCCAAACAGTCCGTTGACAGTGACCAGTCCGGCTCTGATATGGTGTACCGGACTAGTCCGGTCCCTTGCGGACTAGTCTGTCACTATCGGGCTTAAATCTAACCCAACGCCAAAAGTCCGCACCCTGAAATCGGACAAGTCTGGCCCCTTGACAGTTTAAACCTCTAGATTCCTGTCTTCACAAAGTCTAATTCTCATTCTTATCACACCTTGTCACTCTATGTCAGGCACGATGTCGTCCGCATCAGATGAAAGCATGTTTTGATTATGAAGCTGAGCGTGACTGCGAGAGAGTGGCCAGAGCAAGAGAGCTAAGAAGCAAGAAGCGCCATGACCATGATGCAAATGATTCTCCTCCTGATGAATTGCTACCAAGAAAGAGGAAGGTTGTAATCAAAAAGCCATCTAGAAAGGATGGTGCAGGTGTCAGAACAACGGCACCAAAGAGGAGCACCGGCAAGGGCAAAGGACTTGCAAGTGGACCCATTGGTCCACTAAAGATGAAACCTCCCGTACAGCTAAACAGGCAGCCCTCAGAAGATGATTTCAAGTTCTGGCTACTCCTAATTTCTATTAAGTCCAGGGGCTAAACAGTTAATTACACGTGTTTGCGTAATTTCCAGTAGGTCCAGGGGGTAGAATGGAAGAATCCTTGGCTAGCGCGTATTTCCAAAAGCCCCAAGGGGTATTTGCAAGATTTCCTGCGGGAATCAGCGGATCGAATATGGACCGTAGGATTTAAAGTGTGCGGCCTAGATTAAATCATCGAAGGGGTACGCGGCTTCTGTTTCTGGCCATGTGATTTAAAATGGACGGCGATCCAGAGGCCACGTCGCCTCTCTGCTTGCTGGCGACGGCGGCCAACGGCGCGCGTCGACGGAGGCGGCGATCTCGCCGGTGAGGTTTCGGATCTTCGTCTACATGCGCTAAAACTTGAACTTCTTTGCATGGATCGACTGCGGTGGTGTAGGGGAGCTCACCTAGGGGTTCTGCTTGGACTCGAAAGGTCTAGAAGAGGGTCGGTGACGGCGTCGAATGGTGGAGCTCGTCGAGGTACGTCGGGGAAGCGTCTGCGTCGTGATCCTTCCCGGGGTTTCAGTCGCCAAGCTTCTCTGTGAACAGGGGAGAGTGTACCGAGGGTCAGAAGGGATCAAAACTCAGGTTTCCGAGGAGTTTGACGGTGATCAGCGGCTAGTCCTTACCTTCAAGCAATGAAAATGGTGTTTCTGGCGAGTATCCTTCGCAACGTGGGCACTGAGGGATTGTTGAAGTTCCTGCGGTGCACAACGACGTGTTAACCTGATGGATCCGACACTGGATGTGACGAATTTCGGTGGCGGCGGCGGTACTCACCGTCAGGACGCGGTTGCATGCAAGGCGAAATCAGAGGGGCTCTCGGGGTTTATAAAGCCGAAGAGACGGGGTTGGGGAGGTTGGAGACGTGCGAATCGAGCGCGAAGAGTCTGGGATCATGGGCATGCGCGGAGAATTCGGAATTGGCCGGCGCGTGGAGTCCAGGCGCGGGATTAGCGGGTCTGACGCGTCAGTGGTAGTAGGAGGTGGGGAGGGGGACGCGGGCTGCTCGGCTGCACGGATGGGATTCGGCCCAAGTGTCGTTTTTTCCTTTTCCTTTTTCTTTTCTTTTCTGTTTCCTCTTTCAAATTTGAATCCAGTTTCAAATCTTCGAAATTTTGAACATGCGCAACGTTCATTCGTTCTAAATTTGAATTTGCAAATTCTTAGATGTTACAACTGCCTCAAGAGACTTGGCGTCAACTGCATCGACCTCTACTATCAGCACCGTATCGACAAAAGGGTGCCCATCGAGGTCACGGTCAGTCGCCCCTTCTCCATATGATTTTGGTTGTTGTGGATCGTGCCATCATCTCTTGGCGTACAAGTGAAAACTGGTAGGTGAGGAGGAAGTTCTAGGGAGTCGAAGTAGTTGTGTGTGTTGGTGGGAGACTAGGAGCTGTTATGGAAAAAAGATGGCACTTCATAGCGCGGGCTTCTTGAAAGTGATGAGCTCGTTTGTCCTAGATTAAGCAATTTGTATCCGGAGTATGTTGCTGATAACTATTGAGCTGTTCATATCGCCATGGTCTGCAAATTCTTGTTTATAGTTTCTTCTCTCTATAGAACCCACTCGGCACATTCGTAAGTCATGAAAATTTCTTGGTTAGATTGTAGAACTTATTTTTTTGTTAGATTGGTGAACTCTAGTTGAAGAAGGAAAGATAAAGTACATTGGATTATCTGAGGCATCTACTTCAACGATCAGAAGAGCTCATGCAGTACATCCTATCACTGCGGTTCAGTTGGAGTGGTCATTATGGTCTAGAGATGTGGAAGAAGATATAATTCCTACCTGCAGGTACTAGAAATACACAAATCGATCTTGTTCAGTGAAAATCGTAGGCAGCCTTATTTTTTGAACTGTCTCATTGTGATGACCATTTCAGGGAACTTGGAATTGGGATTGTGGCTTATAGTCCACTGGGCCGAGGGTTCCTCTCTAGTGGGCCAAAACTGATTGATTCATTATCAGCACAAGACTCCCGCAGGGTGAGTTGCCATGACTGCAACCTGTTGACCTTGGGTGACCGAATGAGCCCATTGACAATTGTTATTTTTAGGTGCAAAACTTTTTCGCTGGACTTGGGGTATTTATTGTTTAATAGAAAATTCAGATAATTGTCCTTTTTGCAGAATATGCCTAGACTTTGACCAGAGAATCTTGACAAGAACGTAAAGATATTTGAGCGTGTTAATGCAATGGCGGTAAAAAAGGGGTGCACACCATCACAGCTTGCCTTGGCTTGGGTTCACCACCAGGGAAATGATGTTTGCCCCATACCTGGCACGACAAAAGTGGATAATTTCAATCAGAATGTTGGAGCGCTGTCTGTGACGCTCGCCCCAGATGAAATGGCAGAACTAGAATCTTACGCTGCTGCAGGTGAGGTCCAGGGTGATCGGTATCCTATAATGGCTAACACTTGGAGGGATTCTGAGACCCCTCCATTGTCTTCCTGGAAACCGGAGCAGGCACTTCAATACCTTTAACTGCATCCATTGTTTTGGTTCTGGGTATTCCTTCTGTTTCAAAATATTTGACACTAGTTAGTTCAAAATTGAACTCACCGGCGTCAAATAATTCAAAACGGAGGGAATAGTTAGAGTAACAGAAGAATGTACCAGTTCTATGATGCAACTGCCAACCACGGAATGTGCTCAAGTTGTTGCAAATAAGGTGGTATGTTATACTTTTTATATATATGCACACTTCAAAGTTAAAACCACTGGACAGGTGAATAAGCTTGTAAATTCTATTGTGCGTACTCAAAAAAATAATAATTAAGGATTTGTAATACAAAAAATGTGATAGTATAGGTTGACCAGAATTGGCGATGATGTTTGATGGGGCTCTGCATTCAGACCCCGAGGAAAAAGCACGAGGGCATCCCACGAGGTAAGGTTGAGTCCTAGAGATTAGATGAGTTTAGTTCAAACTTAGAGAATCAAACTTTTCGGATGTAACCAAGTTCTATGAAAGGCAGCCGTCTGCCGAAACATGTATAAGTCAAGCTCAGATCAATACAATCATTTTTCCGTTCATCTTTTGTTCTTCCTTTCGTCTTTGCAGACTATAGCTTAGATTATAGTTTCTTTGTTTCTTTGTCAAGGAAAGCATCTGTCCCTCTGACGTAAGTGAGACGTATCACGTTCTTGATCAACAAGTACCTTACATTGTCTTGAATTCGGCGAGCTAACACCGAGATTTCTCGAGTGTAGGTGAAAGAGCATCTAGGTCCCCATGTGGGTTTTGGAGGATTGATGATGAACAATTAAAATGGTAATGAATTTAAATGAGCATGTGTGCAGATAGGTTGGATGGCAAGAAGAGATTGAGGGGTTTTAAAAAAAGGGAAATGGAGAAGACAGCGTGAAGCTACACAATAGAGTTAGGGTTTTTATTTTTCTTAAGTGTAGGAACGCCGTACTATTAAGAGGGACACGACACGCAGCAGAGAAAAGCAAGCTCGATCCCATAAAACAACCCTTGGTGTAAAAAGAGTCATTAGGTCAAAAACTTCGGACATGTCAGAGAGATTTGGAAAAGTGCTCCTTGTATAGACTCGGATACATCCAAGGGTTTTGGAGAAGTAGCTTCTATGTAGATTCAAACATATCCGAAGAAATCTGGACGTGTCCGAAGTCTAGGGTTTCTGGGATTTCCTAAGTCCAAAAGGTCGAACATGTCAGAAAAAGTCGGAAGTGCACCTTCTGTTTAGGGTCGGACATGTCCGAAGAGGTTTGACATGTTGAATGTGGCCTAGAGGAGGGTGTATAGGCGTTGAAAACTTTTTCTGCAACACTTAGCAAATTCGTCAAATACAGGAGGGACCGGACTAGTCCGGTATAGGTACGGACTAGTCCGGTGTGCTAGTTATACCGACGAAAAGATAGATTATTTAATGTATTCTCCTCAAATGCTATAGCAGCGGAAATATGTAAATTAACCTAACAAACCTGTGTAGGTATTAGGATGATTAACTTGAACGAGGAATACAAGATTAATATTTGTTGTAAGATTAATCAACCCTATGTCCTAAATGATTGTAAAAGTAAATAACAAGAATACAAGAGACAAGGATTTTTACCGAGGTTCGATCTCACCAAAGAGATCTACGTCCTCGTTGAGAAGCTCATATAGAGCCGGGTCTCAATAAACCCTTAACCTCTTCAAGTTACCACGAAGGCCCACTTGAGTTCCACTATCACAGGGAAAATCACCAAGTCGGTGGGGCAACCTCACACGTTGAGGGCTCCCACAAAATTACAGAGAGAAAAACGATCAAACACACTCGAAAGATTTACAACAAATGTAAGTGTGTATGACAGATCAAACCCCAAAAGCTTGGCAATGCGTAGAATACGATCTCGCTATCCCAAATCTTGAGTCCCAAAGGATTTAGCTTTTAAGGGCTTTAGATGTGCAGGGAGAGTTTTTTCTGTGCTCTTGAGACGAGTGGCGGCGCTAGGGTTCATGAGATTTTAGTTGTGCACGTTTCTCACCTGTTTATAGTGTTTCCAAAAACAAACTACCGTTAGGGATCCTGACTGCCAGACTAGTCCAGTGTGCCGAGTAAAATTTGCTTGAGTTGTGCAGCACACCTGAAATCCTAATTTGTGAGAGGTGTACAAGACTTGTCCGTATTGGAACAGACCGTACTAGGCCGTGATGAGTCAAGAGACTCAATCGGACTAGTCTGCAATAGGACTGACTTGTCCGGTGCAGGGTATATGTGTTGAGTGAATATCAGAAGGTTGAACGGACTTGTCCGGTATGTGTCCGGACTTGTCCGAGTGCAGTCAGTGAGTTGAACGGACTGGTCCGGTTCTGTTCCGGACTTGTCCGTGTGAGAACAGTAAGTCGATCGGACTAGTCCGCTGGTGAACGGACTAGTCTGATGCTTCAGTGTATTGCTTAATTAATTGATTTTATCCCTTACTCTTTACGCAAGAATATAAGCTCTTAGAATGTGTCTCTCACACACATCCTATACAATGATATCTACTTTGTGCTTCCTTGATCATTTGGGCTTTTCTTTTTCTCACTCCTCATTTTTCACCTTTTTGAGTGCACCATAAGTTCTAGTCTTTGAGACCTACATTCATCTCAACGAATTCATTAGGATCTCAATTTGTTTATCATCAATCCTCCGAAACCCATAAGGAAATGCCTAGATGCATTTTCAATTTCCCCCTTTTTGGTGATTGATGATAATCAATTGAGATTTCATGTAAGGGCCTCAGTTTTTGACACATATTTGAAGTGTCCATCACCATACACACACCTCATTTGAGGAAAGATGATGAACACAAATGAAGAGCAAGTAACCCCCATCAACATGCTCATTAGAAAACAAACTTACATATTGCAAAAGTGGTATTTCCCACATGTGATATAGAGGGGTTGGACATATGAAAACTCCTACACATTGCTAAGGATGTCCATGCCAAGTTTCACCCAAATTCAAAACCTTTTTTAGGTCATTTTGGGTATAGTTAGAAAGAGGGCAGTTTGAAACCATATTCAAATTCAAACTGTTTTTAGCCCATGAATTTAAAAGTGGGAGGCATATCCTTATTCAGCACATTTTTGTGAGCTCACACACCAATTTTCACTCCATTTGGAGTTGATCTTGACATGAGCTAAGTGGGACAAATTCAAACTTTATTTGAATTCAAAACTGAACTTGTGCTGAAATTCATTCAAATCAAACCCAATTTGAATTCTACTCAAATTCAAATGGCTCATGGGTGAATAATTTGAATCACCATGGGTATTTTGGGACTCACTGTTTACAACAGTGATTAGGAGTGAATTTCAGAGGTTAAAACCCTAGGTGGGACCCATATGTCAGCCACTGAAGCAAAAGAAACCGACTAAGAGCTCAGCTCGGGTAACCGCGCGCTATGCAGCTGCCGCCACGGCGAAGAAACGGCGAAGCCACCAGCTGCTTGCCGATCTCAGCCGCGGAACCGACTCCCTGGGTCTTTATCTACCCGCCCGAGCAGTCACCGGCGCCTTCCACCGCTGCCTCGTCGCACTTCCACCCAAAACACTGAAACTCCTCGACGCCCGAGTGAATTTTCGGTCCCTCATCGCCCGGCCGATCCAGTGACCCTCCCGGCGATCTGAGACCAGCACCGGGTGCGCCAAGCCACCTTCAACACCTTCGCATCGGTTCCAGACCCTGCGCAGCCTTCCCCGAGCTCCACCGCGGCGATCTTTGCCCTGCCGGGTCAGCTCGAGCCGCCGCTGCGGGAACCGCCCTTGCGGCCACCACAGCCCACCGTTCACGGAGCTGTAAACAGCAAAGAGGTTCGCCTTCAACCCCTCTTTCTTTTCCGTAAGCTCCGACGGCGTGACAAGCGCTGCTCAAGCCGGAATTTCATGTTTTCGCGACGGTGTGCAAAAGTGAGGTTTGCACCGATCTGAGAAATTCATAAGCCACACTGCATCATTCGTCCTCTTGTGGAGACGATCACTTCTAGTAGCCCGTGCGGGTCCATAGGAGCAGGAACCACGAAGAACCGTGGAGAGAAACCGCTGTCCTTCGAGTTTTAGTAGAAATCCCGATTTCTGGCCTAGGTTGCATGGTGACAGCCGAATACAGCTCTTCCCGAGCTCCGTGGAGCTCACGTCGACCTTTCCTACGGTCCACTGATGCTCGACGACCCTTAGCTCGATCGGGTTAGGTGCTAGGGAGGACGGGCAACACGGCCGAAGTTCTCCCGACTCTGCGGCTCGTCGCCGACCATGTGGCGGCCATTTTCATGGCGAGCTGGCCCGAGAATCCTGTTCCCCGAGAGAAAATAGGCAGAGGCGGCCAAAATTGTGAAGTTTGGAGCTTTACAGAAGCCGGCGGCGAGCTCTCCGGCGAGGTTCCTCGGCTGCAGAACGCGGGCAGCGGGAGGTTGATGAAGGGGTGGACCCCAGCTGTCAGCGGGAGATATTTTAAATTGGGATCGGGCTGCGGCAGGGATCGGCTGTGCTGGCGCGAAAATACCCTGTGAGCCACGGTGTGCCGGACACCTCCGCGCTCGACACGTGTCCCCGCAGGCCCCGAGAGTTTAAACTTTTTCCCCGATTTTCAGAATTCTTCCAAACTTCAAATCTTCATAACTTTGGCTAGAAAGCTCCAAATCGAGTGAACCAAATTTTGTTGGATTCAGCTCTCTGAGCACTTTCCAGAAAATCAAGTTTCAACTCATGAAAACCCATATTTCTCCAGAATTAATTCCTCAAAGTTTAAACTGTTAGGAATTTTAACTGGAGAATCCTTTGGAGGAAAATCCTGAAATTTTGCTGGGATGTTAACCAAAATATCCCTGAACTAACATAAAAATTTCAGATCCATTTGAGCTCATTTGATCCACCTAATGGTGTGATTAGTGAAACTGTTCCAGAGAAATTAGAAAATGTTCAGAAACATTTTCAGAATTTCCCCTGGAATTGATTAGCTCATATCTTTAGCTAGGAACCTTCAAATTAAGTGAGACCAACTCCATTAGAACCCTCTAAAAATCTAGTCTTCAGAAAGTCATAGTTTGTTCTATGAAAATCCATAGAACACCCCAAGAGTGCCAATTAAGGTCAAGTGCATAATTAATTGTGGAGGGCTCAAATGAGCTTTGCTGCAACTAAAACTTGACCAAGTCTCTGTTTAGGTTGTAACCAAGCCACAGTAAAAGTTTCACAGTCATTGAGTCTGTCTAGTGGGACTTATAAGCTTCACAAGTTCAAACTTAATATAAATGCATTCAAATTAATGTATGTCTTATATCATGTAGTCGCTAAGGTCGAGGAGGAACCCGAAGTCCTAGACTTCATTACTCCGGAGGAGCAGCTAGCCTACGACCAAGAGCAGCAAGGCAAGCTCCGGTTTGCATTAACCTTTTATAACTTTTATTGTTTTGAGCACATACTTGATTACGTTATTCTTTGCATTAGAGTCTTGTTTGGACACCCAACTGCATAGCCAAGAAAACCATGGGTTGGGATTAGGATTGAAAACCCCGTTAGCTACTGCAATGCTAAGATAGTGTAGGATTCGGTACAAGTCGAGTAGTTGGAACTACTCGCGAGCATAGGCTAGAGGCACTCGACTCGGGTAGAGATAGCACATGATACACATGGCAAGAAAGATGAGACCGAGCGGAGAGTAAGGGCAGCATGACTTTGGGGTCTGTGTGCTGTAGCTCCGCTTGTGTCGATTGAGGACCAAGCCGTGTGCGGGCCTGTTGAACAAGCTAAAACAGTACCGAAGACCTACCGGATGTATGGGAACCAGGAAACCGATGTAACTCGGGTAGCTGGTTATTGAGGCATTGCCCGTCGTTCAGAGGGTAGGTTGAGAGCTTGAGGTGTAAATCGGCTGGCGGCACTGAGATGCGCGTGCAGAGACCTCTTGCTCGGGATGATGGGACCGGTTCAATATTTGGCTGACAGGCGAAAGGTGGTTGCGTACGGCGTCCGTGATGGTTGTTGTAGGCAACATCGAGTACGGGCGTACGTGACGGGTTGTTTGGGTAACCCTGCAGGTGTAAATCAATTATAATCGCCGTCCCTCGCGGTCAGTGAGTACCACTTGTTCACTGTACCGTGACGTAGAAAGAACAGGCTACTTACATGTTAAAATGTTGCTGATTGAAAGATGGACTTGATTGCTAATGATTTGCTGTAGTTTAGAGCTAACTAAAGTTCATTTCAACTTTGGGCAAAGTACATGAGAGAAATGTGTTTCTTGTTTGATTGCGGCTCTCTCATGTGGCTTAGCGTAAGGTTCTCCACAACCTGCTGCTAAAACTTAAAAGTAAGGTTCTACTAATTAGGCGAGTCCTTGCAAATGATTTTTACCTCGTGTAACCCAGTACCCCTCATGTAGAAGTTCCATGTTTAGGTGAGACAGGTCAGACTTGTTGAGCCTTCGTGCTCACTGCTTGTGTTTGAAGCTTTTGCAGGGTTCTATGAGGAAGGGACTCCCAAAGAGGAGACGGAACCCCAGGAGGGGAACCCCGTCGAGTGGGAGTCGTGCACGCCGCAGAGTTAGTGTGTGTGTGTGCTAGCAAGAACACGTTCAAGGGCTGAACGTGGACTTGATGCGTAGTCTACGCCCGTGAGTGTAGACTGGACTTATTTTGATGTAAAAATGTTCATAAACCAGTTTATGTAATAAAATTTTGCTTCCGCTTTGTACCTTTGATGTGTGTTATCCGGTGCTGTGCAACGCAGCACCCCTCAGCGTGATACTGGCTCGACAAGACCGTGGGGTCGTGTCAGCGTGGTATCAGAGCTCACTTGAGGTTTAA
The DNA here is from genome assembly GCA_030760725.1 of Neostapfia colusana. Lineage (NCBI taxonomy): Eukaryota > Viridiplantae > Streptophyta > Magnoliopsida > Poales > Poaceae > Neostapfia > Neostapfia colusana. The sequence continues at coordinate 55,288,780 of JASWHV010000017.1, forward strand.
CGCACTACAAAGGTCATCTTTTTCGAAAATCCAGTGAGGAACGAGTTAGTAGCCCGTATAAGGATGTTATTAGCATATAGAAAGTGGCATATTAACTTATTTGATTATGTCAGAAAATCGTGCATCTCGGGACGTGTATGTCTTGGGGGGTGCAAGTAAGCGCTGTCCACCAGTGCGCACAAGCTGAAGGGTGGAGCCCCACGGGTGGCAGGTAACCCGACCCGCTTTAGTATCCTCTACGACTCTTCATGTCGTTTGGGGTATTCGAGCAACGTCTGTCCCTGGTGTGCGTGGTGCAACTTGGGAGACCCCGTCACGTGGTCTGAAACGTGAACACGTAACTCAAGGCGTGTTTGGCTTGAGAACATCCGGGCGAGTGATGACGGTCGGTTGTACGAACTGTATGGATTCCGGGCTCGGTGTGCAGCCGAGTCTGACGATTGCTTGAGTTTCTGCAGGTAGCCTGACCACGAAACGGTAGACGTGTAGCATCCGTGTGTGAGTGACGTTTAGTGCCACTGAATTAACGAAGCCGGCTAAGTCCGGTATAGGTTTTTCTTTGTGAGGACGTAGTACCGACATAATCTGGTGACGCATCGACGTCACACCCCAACTAAATGAACAACTTCATTTTAAAAACTTGAAGGTTTTGATCCAAAGTAGTAAAACTTGATGTAACTCCTTCCCTTGAACAGGATATTCAAAGTTAACAAGTTTTCAACTTATAGGTTGTTAAGGACAGAGCACTCTGTGTTCAGCTGAATCAAGGCTGAAGTTAATCAGAGGTTAGAGGTTGAGTTCTTTCGAGGTTGGGGTCATATGATACATTTCTGGAAATCTTTGGAGGATATTTACAACTTTTCTGTTGAGGTCCAGAGGTGTTTCATCACTTAACCAATCGAAAAATGCAGTGGAGTTGAAACTGTCCAGAAAACCGGACAGAGTAAAGACTCTCTGTAAACTCTCTGTAAATTAAGCATAACTTCCTGCTTAAAAATCCAAAAATAGAAAATGAGGTAGTTCTGGAAATCTTATGAGATGGGTTACAACTTTGTAACAGAAAGTTTTGTCAGATTAGGAACAGAATTAACTGGAATTCTTGGATTAAATCAGTATCTAAAGCAGGGAGGTGCTGTCCAATTTTCTCCAGAAATTCTGTTAACTTTGACATCTCATAACTTTTGAACCAGGACAGATCTTAGGCCAAGCAAATACTTTCTGGAAAGATATTGAAGTTAGCTTTAACTTTGATGTGGAGCTCCAGAATTGGTTTTGCCTTCAACATGGCCTAAATCAGGTTGAAATGGAAACTGGTCAGGGCTGTCATGGGAACAGCAGATCAGCAGTCAAATTTTTTTAAAATTTGAACTATGTTTCCAAATTTTATGGGTTCAATGACATGTCTTATGTTATAACTCAGAGGTTTACTTTTTAAATAAATATTTGACATTTCTCAAATATATTTTTACAGATGACAGCAGATAAGCAATTGGAGAACGGGTGGGTGGTGTCCCACTGTTCTCACCATAGCGGCTACCCGGAAGCATTGTGGAAAATGCTCCAATATTTCGGGTACAACCAGATGCCGCAGTACTTCTCCAAGGAAGAAGGCGAAGAGGGGAACAAGACGTGGACGATCCATGTCGAAGTCCCTGCAGGACCTACGCCACCCGGTTGGGTGCCGTTCACCATCACGGTGAGAGGAAGACAACTGGAAGGGATGTGGCAAGTGGCAGCCCGTGACACCATGTCACGTTTCTGCCAACTACACGTGCAGGCTATGGAGGGCACTCCATACACGTTCGTTCCGGTGGAGGGACGGGCTCAGCATGTGTGGGAAGAGAGGTACCTGGAGGCAACGGACCCGAGTTGCCCAAAGTACAACCCCGCGGAGGCAAACCTTAGCCTCCAGATGAGGGCGGGAAACGCCGTGATGGACAGCCAAGCTGTTCATACGGAGCATCTCGCCACAAAGCTCAAGGAGAGCACGAGCCGTGGAGACCATTTCGAGAGTGCTCACAGTGCACTCCGCAATGTGCTCCTTCCGACGATCAAGCGACTGAATGAACAACACAATCAGTTGCATCGTCTGAAGAAGGCGAAGAGGAAAAGCCGTGTCGACATCGCGGCATTGCAAGAACTGGTACAGAATCTGACCCAGCAGAACGAGGAACTTACTCAAGAGCGGGACGACGCTATTGAGGAAGACCAAGGCTGGGAAGAGGACTACAACCAGGCTATGGACGAGGTGCATGCATTGCAGGACCTCGTACCTCCGGTGTTAGGTGTACCGGTGGTCTTGGGCCTTCCAGCAACGGGAGAACCCGGGATGGGAGAAGAGGTGGTAGATCGGGAGCCACCAGCAGAGGTACCGGAGGAGGACGACCCACAGGAGGTCGATTTCTACTCCGAGTAGGGGGTTACAGTTGCCATGTAGGGCAGCTAGGGTAGTGTAACCCAACTTTTGTAATCGGTGACATGTCGTATAGACAGTAGCGTATGTATAGGTAGTGACGACATGAGCACGACTTCTCGGAGACCCGAGAATAATGTATCTTGTATAAAGTTTATGCTTTATCAATATATGTGAAGGTTGTGCAAATTAATCATGTGTCACTTCAATACCTACTGTTACATATGGAATTTTAAGTAAGACATGTGCTAATTGCTGCTGTTTTGAATTTCAGAATGACGCGTACTCGTGCCAACCCGGACGTCGGGGGTACTAGCCAAGGGGGAGAGACCTCCCAACAGCCTCCCGAGGACTCCTCGGGACCACAGCAGCAACAACAGCAACAGCAAACACTGCCACCGCCACTGCCAACGGTTACATTGGCCGACATCGTCGCGGCAATGGCGGGTTCACAACAGCAGCACACAGAGTTGCTGCAGACTCTCATCGCCAATACGTCTCGCCCAGAGAGACGTCAAGATCGTGAGGAGCTCCAACAGAGCTCCTACTCCGACTTCCTGGCTACTCATCCAAGACATTGAAGAACTGCAACCGGATCTCACCTATCGAGAGGAACCGGTGCAGATTATTGATGAAAAGGCCCGAACCACACGCCACCGAACGTTGTGGTTCTACAAGGTTCTATGGAGTAATCACTCCGTGGACGAAGCGACATGGGAGAGCGAAGGATTTCTTCGCGCTAACTACCCCGACTTTTTCACGTCGCATATCCGGTAATTTTCCACCGTCCTCTCTCTGATTTTCACCTTATAATCTCGGGACGAGATTCTTTTAAGGGGGGAGGAATGTAAGGGCCTCAGTTTTTGACACATATTTGAAGTGTCCATCACCATACACACACACCTCATTTGAGGAAAGATGATGAACACAAATGAAGAGCAAGTAACCACCATCAACATGCTCATTAGAAAACAAACTCACATATTGCAAAAGTGGTATTTCCCACATGTGATATAGAGGGGCTGGACATATGAAAACTCCTACACATTGCTAAGGATGTCCATGCCAAGTTTCACCCAAATTCAAAACCTTTTTGAGGTCATTTTGGGTATAGTTAGAAAGAGGGCAGTTTGAAACCATATTCAAATTCAAACTGTTTTTCGCCCATGAATTTAAAAGTGGGAGGCATATCCTTATTCAGCACATTTTTGTGAGCTCACACACCAATTTTCACTCCATTTGGAGTTGATCTTGACATGAGCTAAGTGGGACAAATTCAAACTTTATTTGAATTCAAAACTGAACTTGTGCTGAAATTCATTCAAATCAAACCCAATTTGAATTCTACTCAATTCAAATGGCTCATGGGTGAATAATTTGAATCACCTGGGTATTTTGGGACTCACTGTTTACAACAGTGATTAGGAGTGAATTCAGAGGTTAAAACCCCGGGTGGGACCCACATGTCAGCCACTGAAGCAAAAGAAATCGACTGAGAGCTCAGCTCGGGTAACCGCGCGCGCTGCAGCTGCCGCCACGGCGAAGAAACGGCGAAGCCACCAGCTGCTTGCCAATCTCAGCCGCGGAACCGACTCCCTGGGTCTTTATCTACCCGCCCGAGCAGTCACCGGCGCCTTCCACCGCTGCCTCGTCGCACTTCCACCCAAAACACTGAAACTCCTCACCGCCCGAGTGAATTTTTGGTCCCTCATCGCCCGGACGATCCAGTGACCCTCCCGGTGATCTGAGACCAGCACCGGGTGCGCCAAGCCACCTTCAACACCTTCGCATCGGTTCCAGACCCTGCGCAGCCTTCCCCGAGCTCCACCGCGGCGATCTTTGCCCTGCCGGGTCTGCTCGAGCCGCCGCTGCGGGAACCGCCCTTCTGGCCACCACAGCCCACCGTTCACGGAGCTGTAAACAGCAAAGAGGTTCGCCTTCAACCCCTCTTTCTTTTCAGTAAGCTCCGGCGGCGTGACAAGCGCTGCTCAAGCCGGAATTTCATGTTTTCGCGACGGTGTGCAAAAGTGAGGTTTGCACCGATCCGAGAAATTCGTAAGCCACACTGCATCATTCGTCCTCTCGTGGAGATGATCACTTCTAGTGGCCCATGCGGGTCCATAGGAGCAGGAACCACGAAGAACATGGAGAGAAACCGCTGTCCTTCGAGTTTTAGTAGAAATCTCGATTTCCGGCCTAGGTCGCACGGGGACAACCCAATACAGCTCTTCCCGAGCTCCGTGGAGCTCACGTCGACCTTTCCTATGGTCCACTGATGCTCGATGACCCTTAGCTCGATCGGGTTAGGTGCTAGGGAGGACGGGCAACACGGCCGAAGTTCTCCCGAGTCTGCGGCTCGTCGCCGACCATGTGGCGGCCATTTTCATGGCGAGCTGGCCCCAGAATCCTGTTCCCCGAGAGAAAATAGGCAGAGGCGGCCAAAATCGTGAAGTTTGGAGCTTTACAGAAGCCGGCGGCGAGCTCTCCGGCGAGGTTCCTCAGTGGCAGAACGTGGGCAGCGGGAGGTTGACGAAGGGGTGGACCCCAGCTGTCAGCGGGAGATATTTTAAATCGGGATCGGGCTGCGGCCGGGATCGGCTGTGCTGGCGCGCAAATACCCTGTGAGCCCCGGTGTGCCGGACACCTCCGCGCTCGACACGTGTCCCCGCGGGCCCCGAGAGTTTAAACTTTTTCGCCGATTTTCAGAATTCTTCCAAACTTCAAATCTTCATAACTTTGGCTAGAAAGCTCCAAATTGAGTGAACCAAATTTTGTTGGATTAAGATCTCTGAGAAATATCCAGCAAATCAAGTTTCAACTCATGAAAACCCTTATTTCTCCAGAATTAATTCCTCAATGTTTAAACTGTTAGGAATTTTAACTGGAGAATCCTTTGGAGGAAAATCCTGAAATTTTGCTGGGTTGTTCACCAAAATATCCCTGAACTACCATAAAATTTCAGATCCATTTGAGCTCATTTGATCCACCTAATGGTGTGATTAGTGAAAATGTTCCAGAGAAATTACAAAATGTTTAGAAACATTTTCAGAATTTCCCCTGGAATTGTTTAGCTCATATCTTTAGCTAGGAACCTTCAAATTAAGTGAGACCAACTCCATTAGAACCCTCTAAAAATCTAGTTTTCAGAAAGTCATAGTTTGTTCCATGAAAATCCCTAGAACACCCTAAGAGTGCCAATTAAGGTCAAGTGCATAATTAATTGTGGAGGGCTCAAATGAGCTTTGCTGCAACTAAAACTTGACCAAGTCTCTGTTTAGGTTGTAACCAAGCCACAGTAAAAGTTTCACAGTCATTGAGTCTGTCTAGTGGGACTTATAAGCTTCACAAGTTCAAACTTAATATAAATGCATTCAAATTAATGTATGTCTTATATCATGTAGTCGCTAAGGTCGAGGAGGAACCCGAAGTCCTAGACTTCATTACTCCGGAGGAGCAGCTAGCCTACGACCAAGAGCAGCAAGGCAAGCTCCGGTTTGCATTAACCTTTTACAACTTTTATTGTTTTGAGCACATACTTGATTACGTTATTCTTTGCATTAGAGTCTTGTTTGGACACCCAACTGCATAGCCAAGAAAACCATGGGTTGGGATTAGGATTGAAAACCCCGTTAGCTACTGCAATGCTAAGATAGTGTAGGATTCGGTACAAGTCGAGTAGTTGGAACTACTCGCGAGCATAGGCTAGAGGCACTCGACTCGGGTAGAGATAGCACATGATACACATGGCAAGAAAGATGAGACCGAGCGGAGAGTAAGGGCAGCATGACTTTGGGGTCTGTGTGCTGTAGCTCCGCTTGTGTCGATTGAGGACCAAGCCGTGTGCGGGCCTGTTGAACAAGCTAAAACAGTACCGAAGACCTACCGGATGTATGGGAACCGGGAAACCGATGTAACTCGGGTAGCTGGTTATTGAGGCATTGCCCGTCGTTCAGAGGGTAGGTTGAGAGCTTGAGGTGTAAATCGGCTGGCGGCACTGAGATGCGCGTGCAGAGACCTCTTGCTCGGGATGATGGGACCGGTTCAATATTTGGCTGACAGGCGAAAGGTGGTTGCGTACGGCGTCCGTGATGGTTGTTGTAGGCAACATCGAGTACGGGCGTACGTGACGGGTTGTTCGGGTAACCCTGCAGGTGTAAATCAATTATAATCGCCGTCCCTCGCGGTCAGTGAGTACCACTTGTTCACTGTACCGTGACGTAGAAAGAACAGGCTACTTACATGTTAAAATGTTGCTGATTGAAAGATGGACTTGATTGCTAATGATTTGCTGTAGTTTAGAGCTAACTAAAGTTCATTTCAACTTTGGGCAAAGTACATGAGAGAAATGTGTTTCTTGTTTGATTGCGGCTCTCTCATGTGGCTTAGCGTAAGGTTCTCCACAACCTGCTGCTAAAACTTAAAAGTAAGGTTCTACTAATTAGGCGAGTCCTTGCAAATGATTTTTACCTCGTGTAACCAAGTACCCCTCATGTAGAAGTTCCATGTTTAGGTGAGACAGGTCAGACTTGTTGAGCCTTCGTGCTCACTGCTTGTGTTTGAAGCTTTTGCAGGGTTCTATGAGGAAGGGACTCCCAAAGAGGAGACAGAACCCCAGGAGGGGAACCCCGTCGAGTGGGAGTCGTGCACGCCGCAGAGTTAGTGTGTGTGTGTGTGCTAGCAAGAACACGTTCAAGGGCTGAACGTGGACTTGATGCGTAGTCTACGCCCGTGAGTGTAGACTGGACTTATTTTGATGTAAACATGTTCATAAACCAGTTTATGTAATAAAATTTTGCTTCCGCTTTGTACCTTTGATGTGTGTTATCCGGTGCTGTGCAACGCAGCACCCCTCAGCGTGATACTGGCTCGACAAGACCGTGGGGTCGTGTCAGCGTGGTATCAGAGCTCGCTTGAGGTTTAACGCACTACAAAGGTCATCTTTTTCGAAAATCCAGTGAGGAACGAGTTAGTAGCCCGTATAAGGATGTTATTAGCATATAGAAAGTGGCATATTAACTTATTTGATTATGTCAGAAAATCGTGCATCTCGGGACGTGTATGTCTTGGGGGGTGCAAGTAAGCGCTGTCCACCAGTGCGCACAAGCTGAAGGGTGGAGCCCCATGGGTGGCAGGTGACCCGACCCGCTTTAGTATCCTCTACGACTCTTCATGTCGTTTGGGGTATTCGAGCAACGTCTGTCCCTGGTGTGCATGGTGCAACTTGGGAGACCCCGTCACGTGGTCTGAAACGTGAACACGTAACTCAAGGCGTGTTTGGGTTGAGAACATCCGGGCGAGTGATGACGGTCGGTTGTACGAACTGTATGGATTCCGGGCTCGGTGTGCAGCCGAGTCTGACGATTGCTTGAGTTTCTGCAGGTAGCCTGACCACGAAATGGTAGACGTGTAGCATCCGTGTGTGAGTGACGTTTAGTGCCACTGAATTAACGAAGCCGGCTAAGTCCGGTATAGGTTTTTCTTTGTGAGGACGTAGTACCGACATAATCTAGTGACGCATCGACGTCACACCCCAACTAAATGAACAACTTCATTGTAAAAACTTGAAGGTTTTGATCCAAAATAGTAAAACTTGATGTAACTCCTTCCCTTGAACAGGATATTCAAAGTTAACAAGTTTTCAACTTATAGGTTGTTAAGGACAGAGCACTCTGTGTTCAGCTGAATCAAGGCTGAAGTTAATCAGAGGTTAGAGGTTGAGTTCTTTCGAGGTTGGGGTCATATGATACATTTCTGGAAAGCTTTGGAGGATCTTTACAACTTTTCTGTTGAGGTCCAGAGGTGTTTCATCACTTAACCAATCGAAAAATGCAGTGGAGTTGAAACTGTCCAGAAAACCGGACAGAGTAAAGACTCTCTGTAAACTCTCTGTAAATTAAGCATAACTTCCTGCTAAAATCCAAAAATAGAAAATGAAGTAGTTCTGGAAATCTTATGAGATGGGTTACAACTTTGTAACAGAAAGTTTTGTCAGATTAGGAACAGAATTAACTGGAATTCTTGGATTAAATCAGTACCTAAAGCAGGGAGGTGCTCTCCAATTTTCTCCAGAAATTCTGTTAATTTTGACATCTCATAACTTTTGAACCAGGACAGATCTTAGGCCAAGCAAATACTTTCTGGAAAGATATTGAAGTTAGCTTTAACTTTGATGTGGAGCTCCAGAATTGGTTTTGCCTTCAACATGGCCTAAATCAGGTTGAAATGGAAACTGGTCAGGGCTGTCATGGGAACAGCAGATCAGCAGTCAAATTTGTTTAAAATTTGAACTATGTTTCCAAATTTTATGGGTTCAATGACATGTCTTATGTTATAACTCAGAGGTTTACTTTTTAAATAAATATTTGACATTTCTCAAATATATTTTTACAGATGACAGCAGATAAGCAATTGGAGAACGGGTGGGTGGTGTCCCACTGTTCTCACCGTAGCGGCTACCCGGAAGCATTGTGGAAAATGCTCCAATATTTCGGGTACAACCAGATGCCGCAGTACTTCTCCAAGGAAGAAGGCGAAGAGGGGAACAAGACGTGGACGATCCATGTCGAAGTCCCTGCAGGACCTACGCCACCCGGTTGGGTGCCGTTCACCGTCACGGTGAGAGGAAGACAACTGGAAGGGATGTGGCAAGTGGCAGCCCGTGACACCATGTCACGTTTCTGCCAACTACACGTGCAGGCTATGGAGGGCACTCCATACACGTTCGTTCCGGTGGAGGGACGGGCTCAGCATGTGTGGGAAGAGAGGTACCTGGAGGCAACGGACCCGAGTTGCCCAAAGTACAACCCCGCGGAGGCAAACCTTAGCCTCCAGATGAGGGCGGGAAACGCCGTGATGGACAGCCAAGCTGTTCATACGGAGCATCTTGCCACAAAGCTCAAGGAGAGCACGAGCCGTGGAGACCATTTCGAGAGTGCTCACAGTGCACTCCACAATGTGCTCCTTCCGACGATCAAGCGACTGAATGAACAGCACAATCAGTTGCATCGTCTGAAGAAGGCGAAGAGGAAAAGCCGTGTCGACATCGCGGTATTGCAAGAACTGGTACAGAATCTGACCCAGCAGAACGAGGAACTTACTCAAGAGCGGGACGATGCTATTGAGGAAGGCCAAGGCTGGGAAGAGGACTACAACCAGGCTATGGACGAGGTGCATGCATTGCAGGACCTCGTACCTCCGGTGTTAGGTGTACCGGTGGTCTTGGGCCTTCCAGCAACGGGAGAACCCGGGATGGGAGAAGAGGTGGTAGATCGGGAGCCACCAGCAGAGGTACCGGAGGAGGACGACCCACAGGAGGTCGAGTTCTACTCCGAGTAGGGGGTTACAGTTGCCATGTAGGGCAGCTAGGGTAGTGTAACCCAACTTTTGTAATCGGTGACATGTCGTATAGACAGTAACGTATGTATAGGTAGTGACGACATGAGCACGACTTCTCGGAGACCCGAGAATAATGTATCTTGTATAAAGTTTATGCTTTATCAATATATGTGAAGGTTGTGCAAATTAATCATGTGTCACTTCAATACCTACTGTTACATATGGAATTTTAAGTAAGACATGTGCTAATTGCTGCTGTTTTGAATTTCAGAATGACGCGTACTCGTGCCAACCCGGACGTCGGGGGTACTAGCCAAGGGGGAGAGACCTCCCAACAGCCTCCCGAGGACTCCTCGGGACCACAGCAGCAACAACAGCAACAGCAAACACTGCCACCGCCACTGCCAACGGTTACATTGGCCGACATCGTCGCGGCAATGGTGGGTTCACAACAGCAGCACACAGAGTTGCTGCAGACTCTCATCGCCAATACGTCTCGCCCAGAGAGACGTCAAGATCGTGAGGAGCTCCAACAGAGCTCCTACTCCGACTTCCTGGCTACTCATCCAAGACATTGAAGAACTGCAACCGGATCTCACCTATCGAGAGGAACCGGTGCAGATTATTGATGAAAAGGCCCGAACCACACGCCACCGAACGTTGTGGTTCTACAAGGTTCTATGGAGTAATCACTCCGTGGACGAAGCGACATGGGAGAGCGAAGGATTTCTTCGCGCTAACTACCCCGACTTTTTCACGTCGCATATCCGGTAATTTTCCACCGTCCTCTCTCTGATTTTCACCTTATAATCTCGGGATGAGATTCTTTTAAGGGGGGAGGAATGTAAGGGCCTCAGTTTTTGACACATATTTGAAGTGTCCATCACCATACACACACACCTCATTTGAGGAAAGATGATGAACACAAATGAAGAGCAAGTAACCACCATCAACATGCTCATTAGAAAACAAACTCACATATTGCAAAAGTGGTATTTCCCACATGTGATATAGAGGGGCTGGACATATGAAAACTCCTACACATTGCTAAGGATGTCCATGCCAAGTTTCACCCAAATTCAAAACCTTTTTGAGGTCATTTTGGGTATAGTTAGAAAGAGGGCAGTTTGAAACCATATTCAAATTCAAACTGTTTTTAGCCCATGAATTTAAAAGTGGGAGGCATATCCTTATTCAGCACATTTTTGTGAGCTCACACACCAATTTTCACTCCATTTGGAGTTGATCTTGACATGAGCTAAGTGGGACAAATTCAAACTTTATTTGAATTCAAAACTGAACTTGTGCTGAAATTCATTCAAATCAAACCCAATTTGAATTCTACTCAATTCAAATGGCTCATGGGTGAATAATTTGAATCACCATGGGTATTTTGGGACTCACTGTTTACAACAGTGATTAGGAGTGAATTTCAGAGGTTAAAACCCCGGGTGGGACCCACATGTCAGCCACTGAAGCAAAAGAAATCGACTGAGAGCTCAGCTCGGGTAACCGCGCGCGCTGCAGCTGCCGCCACGGCGAAGAAACGGCGAAGCCACCAGCTGCTTGCCAATCTCAGCTGCGGAACCGACTCCCTGGGTCTTTATCTACCCGCCCGAGCGGTCACCGGCGCCTTCCACCGCTGCCTCGTCGCACTTCCACCCAAAACACTGAAACTCCTCACCGCCCGAGTGAATTTTTGGTCCCTCATCGCCCGGACGATCCAGTGACCCTCCCGGTGATCTGAGACCAGCACCGGGTGCGCCAAGCCACCTTCAACACCTTCGCATCGGTTCCAGACCCTGCGCAGCCTTCCCCGAGCTCCACCGCGGCGATCTTTGCCCTGCCGGGTCTGCTCGAGCCGCCGCTGCAGGAACCGCCCTTCTGGCCACCACAGCCCACCGTTCACGGAGCTGTAAACAGCAAAGAGGTTCGCCTTCAACCCCTCTTTCTTTTCAGTAAGCTCCGGCGGCGTGACAAGCGCTGCTCAAGCCGGAATTTCATGTTTTCGCGACGGTGTGCAAAAGTGAGGTTTGCACCGATCCGAGAAATTCGTAAGCCACACTGCATCATTCGTCCTCTCGTGGAGATGATCACTTCTAGTGGCCCATGCGGGTCCATAGGAGCAGGAACCACGAAGAACATGGAGAGAAACCGCTGTCCTTCGAGTTTTAGTAGAAATCCCGATTTCCGGCCTAGGTCGCACGGGGACAACCCAATACAGCTCTTCCCGAGCTCCGTGGAGCTCACGTCGACCTTTCCTATGGTCCACTGATGCTCGATGACCCTTAGCTCGATCGGGTTAGGTGCTAGGGAGGACGGGCAACACGGCCGAAGTTCTCCCGAGTCTGCGGCTCGTCGCCGACCATGTGGCGGCCATTTTCATGGCGAGCTGGCCCCAGAATCCTGTTCCCCGAGAGAAAATAGGCAGAGGCGGCCAAAATCGTGAAGTTTGGAGCTTTACAGAAGCCGGCGGCGAGCTCTCCGGCGAGGTTCCTCGGCGGCAGAACGTGGGCAGCGGGAGGTTGACGAAGGGGTGGACCCCAGCTGTCAGCGGGAGATATTTTAAATCGGGATCGGGCTGCGGCCGGGATCGGCTGTGCTGGCGCGCAAATACCCTGTGAGCCCCGGTGTGCCGGACACCTCCGCGCTCGACACGTGTCCCCGCGGGCCCCGAGAGTTTAAACTTTTTCGCCGATTTTCAGAATTCTTCCAAACTTCAAATCTTCATAACTTTGGCTAGAAAGATCCAAATCGAGTGAACCAAATTTTGTTGGATTAAGATCTCTGAGAACTATCCAGCAAATCAAGTTTCAACTCATGAAAACCCTTATTTCTCCAGAATTAATTCCTCAATGTTTAAACTGTTAGGAATTTTAACTGGAGAATCCTTTGGAGGAAAATCCTGAAATTTTGCTGGGTTGTTCACCAAAATATCCCTGAACTACCATAAAATTTCAGATCCATTTGAGCTCATTTGATCCACCTAATGGTGTGATTAGTGAAAATGTTCCAGAGAAATTACAAAATGTTTAGAAACATTTTCAGAATTTCCCCTGGAATTGTTTAGCTCATATCTTTAGCTAGGAACCTTCAAATTAAGTGAGACCAACTCCATTAGAACCCTATAAAAATCTAGTTTTAAGAAAGTCATAGTTTGTTCCATGAAAATCCCTAGAACACCCTAAGAGTGCCAATTAAGGTCAAGTGCATAATTAATTGTGGAGGGCTCAAATGAGCTTTGCTGCAACTAAAACTTGACCAAGTCTCTGTTTAGGTTGTAACCAAGCCACAGTAAAAGTTTCACAGTCATTGAGTCTGTCTAGTGGGACTTATAAGCTTCACAAGTTCAAACTTAATATAAATGCATTCAAATTAATGTATGTCTTATATCATGTAGTCGCTAAGATCGAGGAGGAACCCGAAGTCCTAGACTTCGTTACTCCGGAGGAGCAGCTAGCCTACGACCAAGAGCAGCAAGGCAAGCTCCAGTTTGCATTAACCTTTTACAAGTTTTATTGTTTTGAGCACATACTTGATTACGTTATTCTTTGCATTAGAGTCTTGTTTGGACACCCAACTGCATAGCCAAGAAAACCATGAGTTGGGATTAGGATTGAAAACCCCGTTAGCTACTGCAATGCTAAGATAGTGTAGGATTCGGTACAAGTCGAGTAGTTGGAACTACTCGCGAGCATAGGCTAGAGGCACTCGACTCGGGTAGAGATAGCACATGATACACATGACAAGAAAGATGAGACCGAGCGGAGAGTAAGTGCAGCAGGACTTTGGGGCCTGTGTGCTGTAGCTCCGCTTTTGTCGATTGAGGACCGAGCCGTGTGTGGGCCTGTTGAACAACCTAGAACAGTACCGAAGACCTACCGGCTATATGGGAACCGGGAAACCGATGTAACTCGGGTACCTGGTTATTGAGGCATTGCCCGTCGTTCAGAGGATAGGTTGAGAGCTTGAGGTCTAAATCGGCTGGCGGCACTGAGATGCGCATGCAGAGACCTCTTGCTCGGGACGATGGGACCGGTTCAATATTTGGCTGACAGGCGAAAGGTGGTTGCGTACGGCGTCCGTGATGGTTGTTGTAGGAAACATCGAGTACGGGTGTACGTGACGGGTTGTTCGGGTAATCCTGCAGGTGTAAATCGATTATAATCGCCGTCCCTCGCGGTCAGTTAGTACCACTTGTTCACTGTACCGTGACATAGAAAGAACAGGCTAGTTACATGTTAAAATGTTGCTGATTGAAAGATGGACTTGATTGCTAATGATTTGCTGTAGTTTAGAGCTAACTAAAGTTCATTTCAACTTTGGGCAAAGTACATGAGAGAAATGTGTTTCTTGTTTGATTGCGGCTCTCTCATGTGCCTTAGCGTAAGGTTCTCCACAACCTGCTGCTAAAACTTAAAAATAAGTTTCTACTAATTAGGCGAGTCCTTGCAAATGATTTTTATCTCGTGTAACCCAGTACCCCTCATGTGGAAGTTCCATGTTTAGGTGAGACGGGTCAGACTTGCTGAGCCTTCGTGCTCACTGCTTGTGTTTGAAGCTTTTGCAGGGTTCAATGAGGAAGGGACTCCCGAAGAGGAGACGGAACCCCAGGAGGGGAACCCCGTCGAGTGAGAGTCGTGCACGCCGCAGAGTTAGTGTGTGTGTGTGCTAGCAAGAACACGTTCAAGGGCTGAACGTGGACTTGATGCGTAGTCTACGCCCGTGAGTGTAGACTGGACTTATTTTGATGTAAACATGTTCATAAACCAGTTTATGTAATAAAATTTTGCTTCCGCTTTGTACCTTTGATGTGTGTTATCCGGTGCTGTGCAACGCAGCACCCCTCAGCGTGATCCTGGCTCGACAAGACCGTGGGGTCGTGTCATTTCACAGTTAAGAGTAAACATTGATTTTCATAAAATGTGCATATATGAAAATGACATATGAACAGCAAACAAAATTTCTCACATATATGCACTCTTTATGGTGGGGTGCCTAAGTGTGTGGGAGCAGATATTGTGATGTGCATAATGAAAAATACAACAATTATAGAAGAAACCATCACAGGAATATCAATATGAACATCACACATTCATATTAAACAAAATAGTATCCAAATAGAGTAGGCATCCAAATAGAGATTCCAGTAGTTTAACACTTAAAACACAAAATATACATGTCCATGATCACTAGTCCTTAAGACTCAACATAGATAGATTCTAGTCTCAATCTCTCCTCCTTTGGCATCAAGGCCCCAAAGAGGGAAAAAATTGAGGGGGGGGGTCACTCTCCGTCACTCCCTCTCTCACTCTCAGTCCTGTCTTCATCTTCATCTTCAGACTCATGAGCATGCTCAGGAGGAGGAGGAACAATGACACTTGCAAGTCCAAAGGAGGCCAATTCTTTTCCGGTCAGAGGCGCCATCTCTGTGATATTTTCTTTGGACTCCTTTGAAATTTGAGGAGATCTCACTAGCTCAATATCAATCTTCTCATAGATTGCTTTGATGTTTGCCTTCATATGCCTCTAGTGTCTCTTCCTGGCCAAGCTTTCCTTGTGTTGCTTAACCTCCACTTTGCGGTAGGATGCAAAAATGGAGGAAAGCATCTTCAATACACCACTAGATGACTCTTTGGAGGATGGAGGAGTAGGAGTAGCAGCTGGAGTTCTTGTACCTCCATTGTTTGCTTTGATCTTTGTTCTACTGCAGGTGAGGCAGGGGCATTTGGAACATTATAGACTGGTGGCTTCTGGGGCTTGAGGCCGATATGCTCAACATCTTTGACAAACTCAAGGTGGGTTACCTTCTTAATCATGAACATGATGTAAGGTGCATAGCCACAGGACCTATTTAGAGTGATTCAGATGTTCACAATGCCATTGTAGAAATATTCAAAGACAATGAAAGTCCTTATCTTGCTTATTACTGTCATCAAGGTCCTTAGAGTTCCTTGAATTTGCCCTGCATCTCCATCCTTTAGAGCAATAGTCTTCCTCAAATTCTATTAAGCACATCAAAGAATGGCTTCAAGTACTTTGTGGTAGGTTTCTTGTATGGCATTCTTGTGTCATAAAGGACGTCCAACTCATCCTTCTCCAAAGGATTCAAGTTGTGAATCACAAGCTCATTTTCCAAAGTGTCTTCGAGATGGAGTATTCTGGCAAACTCCTCATAAGTGACACTATACTTGGATCCATGAGTCATCCAAGTGATCTCATCTCCATCATCACGGGCAAAGTAGAGAGTAGAGTAAAATTGAGTGGTGACTTCATTGTTCCAATTATATTGGAAGGATAGGAGATCCTTCAAGCCATGCCTCTCCAATGCCTCCAAGACTTCATGATATGCTTGACAGTTCTTGAATTGTAGATGAGTCATGTCCACCCATTGACTGGCAACCACTAGATTTTTCATCTTCCTGTAGACATGCTCATAATAATCAGCATGGAATTGGCTCCAGAACCTTGGGTCGGCTGATTGCTTTGGCTGCTCATAGACTTCAACCTTTCTGTACTTAATTCATCACATTTACATTTAAACTTAACATATCGATTGAATTGCTTACGTGTAGTCGCTGAACGCGAGGAGGCCCCGGAGGTTTTGGACTACATACTTCCAGAGGAGACACTGTCGAAGTGTTGCGGTCGACACTTCCCCCGGACCTGATCAGCGGCAGCCCGCGGAGGTTCTTTTACGGAGGGGCTAATCTTCTCGAGAGGGTCGCGTTGGATGTAATAGGGTTGACACAAGGATTTTTACGTGGTTCGGGCCGCCGGAGCGTAAAATCCTACATCCACGGGAGCAGTGTTGCTCTGTGTATTGCTTGGAGCTTAGAACCGGAGTTCTAAACTCGGTGATGAACTGAGTTGCCCTAGGCGCTAGAGGGAGTTGAGACAAATGCCGAACCCCCTGCAACGTTGCCTACCCGAGCCTTTTATAGTCCAAGACTCGGGCGGCTTACAAGGTGGGCCCTGAGGCCCAACAGGTGGCCCCCTGGGTGATGTCCTACCATCTACCATGCCTTGCAGTGAATGCTGGTAGCTGTCTTCTAGCGATGGCTTCTTGGTCGTCGGCCTGCCAACCTGCCCATGCCACAGGCTAGGCGTAGTGGTTGATGATGGC
The DNA here is from genome assembly GCA_030760725.1 of Neostapfia colusana. Taxonomy (NCBI): domain Eukaryota; kingdom Viridiplantae; phylum Streptophyta; class Magnoliopsida; order Poales; family Poaceae; genus Neostapfia; species Neostapfia colusana. The sequence goes on from JASWHV010000017.1 coordinate 55,305,654, forward strand.
AGGGACGGCAGAGCATGTCTTGTCGCTGTATTTATTGGCCAACAGCTTCTGACATGGTGCGCCTGTCTTGACTGTGACTGGTCACAGTGCCTCCTAACAGGCGTGCGCCGCGCCTCCGCGCCTTGGGAAGGCGCGGGTCTTGAATGCCTTGTACGGACAAGGCATGGCGTGCCTTTACTCCTGCTGCCTACCGCGCCGGGGTGGGCAGCGCGGCACTGCTGGCCACGTGGCAGGCCCGGAGCTCTCCTCTGAGGAGAGGGGAGCCCCGGCCCCGCCAGACACGTGGTTCCTTTGGAGCTCGCCCCTGCGGAGGGGGCGAGGTCCGGCTCTTCTGGCCACATGGAAGGCCTGGAGCTCTCCTCTGAGGAGAGGGGAGCCCCGACACCGCCAGACACGTGGCACCTTCGGAGCTCACCCCTGTGGAGGGGGCGAGGTCCAGCTCTCCTGGCCACGTGACAGGCCCGGAGCTCTCCTCTGAGGAGAGGTGAGCCCTGACCCTACTGGACATGTGGCGCCTTCGGAGCTCGCCCCCGCGGAGGGGGCGAGGTCCTTAGGCAGTTTTCTCCCGTGCGCGGGGGTACCCAGTATTGAGGGTACTGACATACACTAACCCCTGACCAGCAGCAACAAGGCAATCCCCGGTTTGCATTTAATAAGTTTTGTAAAGTTTTGCTTTATATACACTTAACGTGAGGTATGTATGTGCATTACGTTTAGGGTGGATGAAACTCAATTTGCATAACCAGATGATTCCCAAAGAGAGTGATGGTAGAGTCTGAGTCCTCGAGTAGATTAAGCTTTGCTTAATGTTTATAGATTCGGTACAAGTCGAGTAGTTGGAATCTACTCGTGAGTATAGGGCTCGTCACACACGGCATTGGTTCGAGATGTGAGACAACTTTAGTAAGAACAAAATGAGACTAGGCAGGGGCTAGGACGCAGCAAGAGGAAGTCTTGTGTGCGTAGCCCTGTCTGTGTCGATTGAGGACTAATCCATGTGTGGCCCACGCTGATCAAGTTTGAATGTACCGAAAGAATATCGGATATATGGGGTCTGATAAACTGATGTAATCTAAACCTCCGGGCATCGAGGCATTGCACACCGATTTATAGGTGTAGGCTGAGGGCAGCAAGGTCGAAATCTGCTAACGGGCATAGAGAGATGCTCCGTGTAGGGAACCTCCTGCTCGTTTCGGTGCGACCGGTTTGACGTTTGGGCTGTTGGGTGAAAGGTTGTCTTGTGCGACATCGGTTGAGTGTGCCGTTGCAGCTCTGAGTATGGGCATATGGGACGTGCTATTTGGGTATCCCTGCAGGTGTATATCGAGTCGATTCGCCGTCCCTCGCGGTTTTGAGTACCACTTGGTCACTGAGTCGTGACGCAGGTTAACATATGGAATGTTATGATTCAATATTGATGATATAATAACTTGTATTGTTAAATGTGTGCCACCAAATGTTGCTTACTAAATTTCAGCTTCATAAACCGTTAACTTGTGGCTAAAAGATGAATTAAGGATGAACTTGTAGGCGTGTCCTTTGCTGCAAGTTGCATCCTATCTTTGTTATGACCTGCATGTAGAGTTTCAGGTGTAGGAGAGTCGGTTAAGACTTGCTGAGCCATCGTGCTCACTGTTGCTGCTATAAGTGTTTGCAGGTGAGGAGTACCCCACGGACTCGGAGTACGAGTCCACCGGCGAGGGCTACCCTCTCCGTCGGGGACTATGGCTGAGTGGGAGCCGTACACGCCGCGCTAAGGCTGAGTGCAGCTAGTGTGGGTTGTTCGTAGGGCCGGACAACCAACTTTTGCTAGTTAGGTGTTGGCGTGAGTTGTATAAAAACCTTACGCTATAGTAGACTCTGTACAAGAGTTGTTACTGAAGAGTGTACTACTTTTGTACATATTCAGAATGTTTTCAATGTAATACTATGGTTTCCTTATGATGTGTGTTGTCGGGTGTTGCATCGTGCGGCACCACCCTCTGAGATCATGGGATTTACGGATTTCGGTCCGTCACAGTAGACTCCTTCTAAAATAGTTTTCAAAATTTAAAATTTTACCGCATGGAATAAAGGGTATATTATGGTAAAGAAAGTGTAGCAAAAAGAAGGTGAATCACAGGATTTGAATTAGGGGCACGGGAGAGGATTAGCCCACTATATTCAAATTCATCCTTCGGAATTTGCTGCAAAAATTTGAATTTGAATTAGGAAGCTACTGTGCTTTGGGAGTAGAAAATTTTGGAGAAATCAAATTCAAATTCAGATGGCACAGTATATTGCAATAATTCATAAGAGTCCAACTATATGAATTTCGCAGTTTGAACTATCCGCAGATTTGAATTTAAACACCCATTTGAATTTGGGAGCCACTGTTATTCAGGAGGGGGGAGACTGCTGGTGGGACCAGCATGTCATTGGAACAGAGAACCTCAGATTTGCTCCTGCGTGAGTGCGCCACCGAGCGACATGCAAATTTCCACCGAGCTGGCTGTGTCTTTGCTCATCACCGAGGCGGTTCAATCTTTGTATCTCGGCTGCGCGCTAAACATCGAGGATGCACAACACAATTGTTGTTTCCCCTGCTCGCCACTCCAACGAAACAGAACAGTTTCTAGCGCACTCACCCGAGAACCCAACCGCGCGCCTGCTCTCTCCTGCCTCAGCACCGATCACCTCCGAAAAGTTTTGGCAGCCGGTTGAACCATCCCGAAGTGGTGCCATCCTCTCCTCGACGTTTTCCACCCCTCAACAAACCGTGCCCGGTTACCTCTGACAAAGGCTATGCCATTTCCTTCCGCCTCAACTCGGACCGACGCCGCCTCACTGCGACACGTTGTCTGGCCGACTCAAAGCCTCTCCGGCACGACCAAAACGAACCTAAGATGCGCTACGATGTGTGGATACTCATTCCGGACCCCGCTTGCTCTTCCCCACCCCCAGGTCGCTGGAATTTGAACTTTTGTGCCAGGGTACGTAAAGAACCGCCAGCAGTAGAATCTGGAAATTTGCCCAAACTGCTTGATCATCCGTTTTTCGGTTCAAACCACAGAGTTTAGCAACCCTAGTGATCTCCCATGCCAAAAGCCGAAGCCAACCGTCCATCCAATGCCCCGGGCGATGGGAAATCAGCGCCGCCGGCGAAAACGGCTCGGCTCACCGTCAAGCTACCATTTGCCATTTTCGGCTCGGGTTAGATGTGGAATCATGCTTTCCGACCTCTAGTGGTGCTGTACGGCAGCTTGGATCATGGAATTCGGCTCGGGACCGAATTTTTACTTAATTATAACTGCTGTGATCAAGTTAAGAAAAGTGGATTAAAAGAGGCATAACTTGAGTAGGCCGTTTCCTACTCACGAACAGGGATTAAGGGGGATCAATCGGAAGAGTTGGGAATTGATCCACTTAATTGGAGAATGGAGACCGGGCAGTATGGATGGAAGGCTCAAGGATGTGGTCCTTTGAATCTAGTCTCTGTCTGAGTCAATTAAGGCCCGTTCTCGTTTCCGGCCCCGCTGGACAAGTTTGATCTTGTATCGGATGCATACTAGCTATATGGGACCCAGGAAACCGACACAACATGTTAACCTGGGTTTTGAGGCAATCCCCATCATCTCATGCAGATGCTGAAAGGAGAGAGAAGTCGTCACTACAAGGGTTTGCCGTACTGAGACTTACTCTGAGTCGGTGGGACCGGTTTGACATGTGGGTGTCTTATGAAAGGTTGCCACATACGACATTGAGGGGATTGGTTGATCACCTTTCTCGGACGGACATATGTGTTGTGTCATCCGGGTGTTTTTTATTCGAATCACCATCGCTTGCGGTAGTGAGCATACTTGTACACTGAGTCGTGACGTACTAAGGAACTGTGAGAAGGGTTAATATGCTTCGTGGGTAATCCTCATATTGGAGATGAGGGATTATAACCACCTTCACTAAATTTACTTTCTACCTTGGGCTAGTGGCATCGAGACAACGCGTTTCTTGTTTGATTGTTGAGTCTTGGTGTTGATGGCGCAAGGTATGTATTGGTCTAGGATAGCTCTCGCTAAATTTACCTTCGCCTCAGTATCGATATGAAGCGTTTCTTGTTTGATTATGGAGTCTTGATGTAAATTGTGCGAGGATTATAAAAGTTTCTTAAAACTGAAAGTAAAGACTCTCTGTTAGCTCAAGCTCATCTTTTATGCAAACTTCTTTATTCAGCCCTCTATTTCCAGCATTTAGAGTTCCATGTGTAGGTTTTCAGTTAAGACTTGCTGAGCACAAGCTCACGGTTTGTTGATCCATTGTTTTTCAGGTAACGTTGCAAAAGGAAACGTTAGGGATGAAGGGAGATCCGAGCAAGGTAGCACCCAATGAGGGGTGTGAGTCTCACTTGGAACCCTACACGCCGCCGTGTTTGGGTGTAATGCTAGTGTGGACCATCTGCGGGCAGGATGGCTTCCTTTTGCTTAGCGTAGGCTATAGTTCGTGAGTTGTATTCTTATCTTCCGCTGCAAATGTACGTCTGTACATTATTTGTAAAATGTGACAACAATATGTATTAAATACATATATTGTTGTGTATGTGTGCTTTTCGGATATGCGCTGTTAGGTGCCGCATCGCACGACACCATCAAATACGATTCCTGGACTGTTGGGACGGGGTACCCACGGCCGCCCTACCTACCCTACTCTCTCCTCAGCCTCGCCTGAATCCGCCCTCAACTCCGCCGCACCTACTCCTCTACTAGTCGCCGCCCCGCCTCCCCTCCAGAGCTCAGCCTCGTACCCTACTCATCCCTGCCGTTGCCGCCTCCTCCACTCTCTGGAGCTGCCGCCGCTCCTCGTCTCGCCTTCGCTGCCTCCTCCTCAACTGAACTCGCTGCCACTGCTGCTAGTCGCCTGGCCGGCCACCTAGGCGCCTACGCGGGCGCCTGGGCATCCAGGCGCTTGGCGGGCGCCTAGGCGTTCGGGCACTGATTTGCAACACTGGTTTACACGGTTGTTTAATAGCGTTTAGGATAACACTGAATTTTTGTAAATTACTTGTATACGTGTGTAATTGCATTGTAAATTTGGTTGTCTTTAAAATATGTAAACAGTTTGTATTAGTGTTTAAATGCATTGTAAATTGTCTTTAAAATTGAGTGATAATTATATGCTCTCACGACGGTTAGCTATATACACCATCGTGAGAGCATGTGTATAATATGTTATTTACGATGACTCCAGACTGGACGGTCGCTAGTACAGCAATAATTAGTCGAACAATCATCGACCTGGACACAAAGCGAATGGTACCGATGCAGAAGGCAAGCGCTCGTTAGAACAAGGACACGGAGGCGAATGGAACCAATAGCGTGCGAACATGTCCGTTTCTTAAACATTTTCCCTCTCTCTATTTCTTTCCAATATCTCTCTCATTGGAACACATGAAAAATGTCTTAACGTAACCTACGTATCACCCGTTTTGATCCTACACGTGACACGTGTAGGTTCAAAATTGTCCCTTTTTATAGCCTCGGATTGACTGAGAGAGCTTGCTTATGGCCAGACGTGAGAGGTCTGGATCCTGATGAAGTTTCTGTTGTATAACCCTGATGTTCTCTGCTGCACCATTTTGGGCGTGCAGTTGGAGAACAGTGGGGTTATGCGGCCGAAGTTTCATTGGGATCCGTACCTCACGTCTCGTTGTAAGCAAGCTCTCTCAGTCACTCTTGGATGGGTTTAGGACACATCCTTTCTAATAGAGATGTAGATGTGTGATATCTAACGCTGAATTTGGTTTGTAGGCTCAAATATCGGTGAAGACCATAGTTGGGTGTATACTAGTTGGAAAAAGAATGGAAGTCACTCAGATGAGTGGGTGACCAAGACTACATCTTTTGTGGACTGTACTTTTTTGTTAGCCAATATAAATAAGGTGCGGTGTCCATGTAGCAGATGCCATAATATGAGCTGTTTGGATAAAGGAGCACTTTTACTGGACTTGTGCCGATACGGTTTTATGCAACATTATGAAGTGTAAGTCTTTCACGGCGAATTAGTGCCTAAACCCATAGAAGAAGAGAAAGAGGATGCTTATAGCATGGGGGCTGATAGGATGAATGAGATGCTTGAATCTTTACAACCAGAATCTAACGAAGACTCTCCTACACTGGAGGTTGAAGTGTTCTTCAATCTTCTCAAAGCCTCAAAAGAACCGCTACATGAGCACACAAAAGTGACACTCCTTTCTTTCTTGATACGGCTTATGGCAATTAAGTCTAAGTATTTTTTCTCAAATAATTGCTACCACGATCTTGTCAAATTGATCAGCGATATCCTTCCAAAGCCTCATAAAGTTCCTAAAGACATGTACGAGTCAAAGAAAATACTTTCTGGTTTGGGTAATGTATGCTCAGACAACTACATGCTTTTCTGAAAAGAGCATGGCAAAGAGAACAAGTGCTTACAATGTGGTAAATCGAGGTTTGTCGAAGTGGTTAACGACGAGGGTGACAAGGTGATGACAGAAGTTGCACACGAGACGTGGCAGACACCCTTTTTCATGGTAGTAGATCTGGAGAGAGCAGACGGTCTAAGTTGTTGAGACACGTGCCCTTAGAGCTGTCAGGCAGACCTGTTGCGTTTCAGCGGACCGAGGTAATTTTGCTTAACAATCTTATTCCATTACATTATTAATTAATATATTTATATTTCTTAAAACTATTATAATATTGCAAGATGATTCAGAGTCAGGGTCAGAGGCCGAGGCTCCTCCTGCGCCACAAACAGCTGACCACTCGTCCGCGTCATCTGACCACCCTTCCGGGTCAATAGACCACCCTTCTAGGTCGTCCGAGAACACGGAAGTGAAGAGAAAGCGACGGACAAGGAGGAGCCATTACGTGGCTCCTCATCCAATTCCTAGAGAAGAAGCAACGTTGCCGGCTATTTGCCCTATTGGTGATAGGTAAGAAGCCCTTACGTTGTACCTTTAAAAAATTACGTAGTGCTAAAACTATTTGATACATAATTGTTCTTGCAGTGGATGGGAGGACACTACCTTCGAGGGTAGAGTACGTCAGAGATAGGTCAACACTGTCTTAGGGAACCTCATGCATTTGCACTACCCTGATGAGATCCTTGGCAGCGGTGACGAGCGTATCCCTGCCAAGTCATGGGATGATTATGCTCGTGCTACTGACCTGACATACGGGACAGCTCAGGGTGCAGTGTGGGCCGACTTTTGGGTAAGTATGTTTAATATATGTATTAAATTTAGTTATTCATTAGCTACAATGTTTAACACTTAGGTTTCTGTCTTCTTGTAGTGACGGTACCGTTTGGCGGATCCAGCAGATGCCGACCACGCGAGAGCCGTCTTCAACAAGAACGCTAGGAAGCTTGTTGCGCAGACAATCTCCTATGCCCGTGTTCAAGCAACAAACGATTATTTGAAGAGACTTCAAGGGCAGGAGCTTGCGGCGTTCAGAGACGACTCTGACACATACTTGACAGAGGAGCAGTACGCCGAGGTAAACTAGTAGTTTTTTACTTAGGAGTATGATTTTGTAATGTCAACGTTATTTCAATCAATTACTAAATGCATGCAGGTAGGGATTTCTTGGTTGGAGGGTCGTCCGGAGGCTTACTGGGCCCTCTGTCACCTGTGGTCCAGCGAGGACTTCGCCACCCAGTCCAAGAGGGCTCGACAGTGCAGAGGCTCTACCGGAGGCCATACGTATGGTTCGGATGGCCATCTACGTCTCGTTAGATGAATAGTAAGTAAAATACATTCAAACTTTATTTATAGTATATTTAAGCTACTGATTCATATTTACAGGAAAACGAGCTCGGTGAACGACCAAGCGACGTTCAGGTGTATAAAAGAGGTCACAAGGCAAGTGACCCTACACAGCTCGACCAGTTGTGCACTCCGATGGCCACAGCAAGACTGGTGAGTTCTCTAACTAACATGTTGCTACACTTATAACTAACATTGCTACTGGCGCGTTATTATGTATTGCTTGTATTCGTAGGAGAAGTATGGGGAATAGGCGGTGAAGATTCACGAACAAGATTTTGATTGGCAGAACGCACCAATCGATGTGAACGCCATGTATGCAAGCTGTGGCGGTAAAGCCCAATTGAATGTAGCCTAGAGGGGGGGTGAATAGGCTTTTCGACGCTTTGTTGATCCCTGAAACACTTAGTAGGTTTATCAAATACAGAGAAGTCGGACTAGTCCGGTAGGATACAGACTAGTCCGTTTTCTAAGCAGAGAAAAACCGGACTGGTCCGGTACCGTGCGGACTAGTCCGGTATTCGTGGACTAGAGAGATCAAGATTGATCAATGTTCACTTCTAGTACTCTATGCAGCGGGAATAAATTGATAACTTAGGTGTCTGCAACAGTGATACAGTGAATGACAGGAATCAACTTTGATTCTAATGTTTGAACGTGAATTTCAAAGGATTGATTATACACTAGAAAATGATGAACAATTAATGAACAAGAGAAGGAGACAAGTGTTTATCCCGAGGTTCGATTCCGCGAAGGAAATCTACGTCCCCGTTGAGGAGTCCACTAAGGACCGGGTCTTCACCAACCCTATCCTCGTCGAATCGCCACAAAGGTCGATTCTCTTTCACTAATCACAAGGTGGAATAAATCGTTCAAGGGGTCTTCCCACAAGTTGAGGGCTCCCCAAGAATTACAATGAATTAACACAACTAAACACACTCAACAGATGAACAATTAACAAACAAGAGTGTGCGAGAGATCAAACCCAAGAGCTCAAGATGTGTAGAACAAGTCTCTCCTTTGATCAAATGCTAATCCCCAAAGAATTGATCCTTCTAGGGTTAGAATGTGTGGAGAGATGTGAATTTTGGGCTCTTGGAACGTGTGACGGCGCAGGGGTTCGAGAGTTATGTTGGTATGGCCGTACACCTCTTTTTATAGTAGGGTTTCCAATGGTTACGTTAGGGTTTGCGATGTCCGGACTAGTCCGTGGTTGACTCCGGACTAGTCCGGTATGCGGTGTGTAGAAAACACTAAGTGTTGTGAGATGCCGGACTAGTCTGTAGTAGTGCGGACTAGTCCGTTTTCTATCCAGAGATAAAATCGGACTTGTCCGGCTGATATCGGACTAGTCCGTTTTCTGATTAGAAAGAAAATCGGACTAGTCCGGTTAATATCGGACTAGTCCGCACATGCTGAAATTGTGCAGTTAGTTTAATTTCTTCCACTTGAGCTCTTGAGGTGTGTTTCTCCAAAACACTCTATACTAAGTGATCTAATCTTTTCAGTTTTTGAGTTCTTATCAATTTGGATCCTCCTTCTCCTTTCTTTTTGCGCTTTCTTCTTAATTTCTTTGAGAACCTGCGCTCATTCTCAACAATTTTGTTAGGGTCTCATTTGTTTGTCATAAAATCAACCAAAACCCACAAGGGATTCCTAGATGCACTTTCACCCAAGGACGGTGAGATGCTATTTATTTATTTATTTAGTCAATTTGACTTACATTATCTAACTCTTAATCTTTTTTTGTATAGTTTTGCCATTTTCAATGGAATGGTTGACTCGAGATAGGCAAAGTCTTCGAGGGGCTTCTCCTCGCAGTCTTCGTTTGCTGGACCCAGCTGGCGGATGTCAGTCAGGGAGCTGGAGCTTCAAAGTGTCCAGGAGGAGCTACGTCGGACACAGGAGAAGCTCCACGAGCAAGCAGCCTTATTGAAGGCCACTCAAGACTCCCAAGCCACCTACAACGCACAAATACAAGCGACGATATAGGTAATAGATTTAAATACAAAGCAATTATATAATTTCATTACTATTCATGTTCTAATGTTTTTCCATCACAGGCTTTAGCATAGCAGCACTGACAACAAATTACCATTCCAACATGGCCGCCGCCGATGCTGGAGCCACAGGTGCCTTCTTCTGCGACACAAGTATGAACTATTTCTTCAAAACATCGTACATTAGATTACTATAGCAAACTAGGATAAATTCAGTCAACCATAGCAAAACTTAACCAAATATAGCTATAATTATCCAAACTTAGCCAAATAAAGCTATAATTGCTCAAACATATCAAAATTTAAACATAATTGCTCAAACATAAAAAACTTAGCTGTAAATGCTCAAACATAGCCGAACTTAGTCAAACATAGCTATATTTTCTCAAACGTAGCCATAATTGCTATTACATCTTACAGGGATCGGCGGCGGAGACTCAGACTCCATCCCTTGTACTACCGGGACCTGGAACACGACGCGAGGATGATATTACGAGCTCCGGAGGTAGAGGACGTGGAAGTTTGTAGTGTTGTGGATTGTTTGATAATATTGCATTATGAACTGCCTGTGTGTTTGATATATTAATTTTTGTGTCTGCCTGTGAGCTGGTTATCCTGCGAGGTTAGCATTTTTTAGTTTTTTTTAAATTACATACATTATTTACGACGGCCTGGAGAATGCTGTCGTAAATAAGCCTCTATTATTTACAACCGCCAGCTGCAGACCGTCGTGAATAAGCCTCTGTTGTTTACGACGGCTAGCTGCAGGCCGTCATAAACAACCTTCTAAAGGGTGCCAGCTGGCACCCTCTCGGTTAATTATGACGGCTAGACTTGGTTGTCGTAAATAAGTTATTTATGACCAAATAGTTATGACGGCCTGTTACCATCGTAAATAAGTGAAAACTATCTTAAATAGGTTAATTACAATGGTTTAGGGCTTAATTACGACGGTCGTGGCCGTCGTAAATATGAATATTTCCTGTAGTGACGTATACCCGGGCTCCGAACCTCCTCCCTGCTGAGGATGGCTCTGGAGCCGACACGTGCCCTTGGCCCCGGACCTAGCCTCTCCGCTGAGGTGAGGTCCGGAGCTGCCACGTGTTTGTAGGCCCTGAACCTCCTCCCTGTAGAGGAGGGCTCCGGAGCCGCCACGTGCCCCACGATGTATCGTGGGCCACAGATTAAAGAAGTCAAGGAGGAAGTGCGCTGTCGGACCAAGTATTCAAGGTTTGCGCCTTCCCTAGAAGCATGGAGCACGGCGCACGCCTCCGTCCTCCGCTCGTTCGCCATTACGGTGTTAAGACAGGGCGACGAGGCGTGAAAGCGACACAATGCCGCTCAACGACATAGTGTCGCCCTGCAGAGCGAGGTGACGCGGCGACAAGACGGCGTCATCATCGCCTTCCGCACGGTACGAAGCGCTCAGTGCGCCAGACGACGAGACTTAATTCTTCCGCCAACCACTCCACTCAGAGTTGTAAAAACTCTAGACTATGTATAAGGTCTGGATAGCCTCGGGGCCGCCTGTCGGGCCCAGGGGCCTCATTGTAACCACCCGGCTTTGTCCTATAGAAGGACCGGGGTGACCACCCGACAAAGGTTCCGGGTCTCACCCATTGAGAACACACACATATACGCAATACAACAATCACCCCGTGGACATAGGGTATCACGCTCCGGTGACCCGAACCACGTAAATCTCGGTGTTCACCCGCTCTCTCGAGTTGGATCGCTCTAGGGACTTCAAGCCCCTCCAATCAAAGAACCTCCGCGGGCTGCTCCTGTAGCGGACCGGAGGAAGTATCATAGCAACACTTCGACAATCTCCATTTAGTTTCTCATGCCGCGGGTTCAAAACCCTCTGTCTGAATTTTTTTATCTGCACAAGGCGATTGTAAGAGGTGGCACGGTGAGCCAATCTCATACTGCGCGTGCATGAGCAATATTGGAACGAGTCGAAGAGGCCAGCAGCTGCCTGGAGCCGAAGCAGCAGAGTAATAGCAGCTAGTTTTTCTCTCCGATACTAATATTTAGTCATCGCATTTTCTTTCAACTCACATAAATTGTCGGACTATTTCAATATCAATACTTTGTGTATTTTTTGTTTTTTAAGTATTATATATTGATTATAAAAGAAATTATTGAAGTATTGACTATAAAAATATAATTTATATTCCTTTGATCAATATTTGATGACTCATGATGTCGGTTGAAAGAACATGTTAATTTTAGACAACTGAAAATTAGTAACTTCTTCTTTTACTCCCGAGTTTTATTGGTACTCGCTTCTCTAGTTGTGGTTTGAATTCAACATTTTTAATTTCTTAATTTATTTACATTGCAACTTTGATATCATTACTTGTTACAATTTTAGCATTCAATTTTGTTGTAAGAAAAGTTGTGAAAAGGTTAAAGTATTCTTCTCACAAAATAATGTTACATATCAAAAAGGGTATACTCTGTTGTCCTAATTAAGACAGAGTTAGAGAATGGGATCCAACCTGAATGGCCAGTGGCTCGATCCAGTTGTGAGCGTTGTCGCGGTGTCGCTCGGGTTTGATTCCTAAAATCGAACTCGAGATATCACAAGGATTCAGGTGTCTCTTACGCGTGAAGACACAATAGAAGTGTAACGCCCCTCGTGGTGCATCAGACTCCGCTGGATTTCGTTGATCTTTTAAAGGAAGTGGTGTGTATTTGTAGAGAGATGGATATGTTTGTGGATGTGTGTCTGTGTCCATTGATGGTGTGAGTAAATGTGCTACACACACATAAACAGATACTACAGCTATACCCAATAAAAAAATGAAAAAAATGTGCCTTCTTGCTTCCCACCAATGCCACGATAGCTAGCTGGATTACAAAAATATGAATATACAAAGCTTGTATATTGAGATAAAAAAACATATCAAGCTGTCCAAAATTTATGCAGACACTCCACTTTTCAGGCACAAAAAAATACCGCAAGATGGCACAACATAACAAAGGTAGCTAAAATCATGCATAATGCTCTTGAGTTCTTCTTAAGTTAACAAAAGAAAGGCATCAACACAATTCCTACTTCAAAGGACGAGCTCCACTATAGCAATATGTTTACTCTGTACTTTACTTTGTCTTACGTTTCTGCTCAAACCATTTTTTTTCTTTCGTTTTGCACTTTTTGTTAGAACCTCCTTCAACTGTGCACTATTAACATTTGGTGTCTGAACTTCCTCTTGTACTTTACACGGGTCCTTGGAACTGCTTGGACATGCATCTTGTTCTTCCGCTTGCCTACTAAGGCTATCAAGTGTCTTCATATTCAATCATGGAAGCATTAATTTTCTTTCTCCAATGCATAAGAGTGTTGTGTGTCATTTCATTAAGAAGAAAAATATAATACAATAAGAGATAGGAACCCCTCCAACACATCCAAACACACCGAACTAATAACTCAACACAGGTGCGCCATAGGCAATCAATAAGAAGATCATGCTCTCCATGTGCTAAACTAAAGGTCTAGCTCTAACAATTTAAGGGTGTATTTGGTTCAGCTGTGGATTTTTAAAAATCTTATTCTAGCTGTGGGGAAGCTGAAATTTGTTTGGCTAGAAATAACTGTCAACTGTGGAATCTGTAATAATTGTGTTATAAAGAAAATAATGTTTCAGTTTGTGTAATCAGTGGCATGGTGGATAATTTCTGGGAGAAATTAGAAGAGGAATCTGGGAAATCTGGGGTCCTGGCATATTCATTTGCACTAGGAAAATTTGTAGATTTAGGAGAATTTGATTCTCATAGAAACCCCTTTGGTTCAAATTTCTTATTTTTGGTAGAGAATCTGATTGGTGCAGCTAAACCAATGGGACCCTAAGTAACACTTCACGGAACGCAACAGCTCCTACAGAGCAGGAGATAGCACTAGAGATGGCAATGGATATCCATTACCCGCATACCCGCGGATATCCGACCCGATGGATACGGGTTTGGGTAGGAATTTGTACCCGCGGGTACGAGTTTAACGGATAAAACCAAATGGATATTTTTTATCGGGTAAGAAAATGTCATATCCATATTCTCTTACCCGTACCCGAATATTAACATGTCGTTCCATGTAACATGTGAATTAATAATAAACTAAATTTTCATTATAATAGAAAAAAGAAACTATTTTTGTGGACATTAATTTTTGAATATTTAGATCTAGCAATATTATGTATTTTTCATCACTATTTGATCATGAACCTTAGTTAATTAGATATAGCAAGGTTATGTGTTGAAGATTTGAAGTGTTGCAGAAATCTTACTGTTTTGTTAAAGGATTTCGGGTAACGGATATGCCCGCCAGTAAAAAATATCCGCGGGTAATGAATATGGGTAATGTTTTTTACCCTCTACGGGTAAGGGTACAGATTCGGGTATGGATTTTCTGTAGCGGGTATGGGTAAATGAGGGCAATATCCGCGTGTATTTTACCCGTTGCCATCTCTAGATAGCACCCTCGTCACCCATTGTTTACAAAATGCCTTTGTCAAAGTGTTCGCTACGACAGTTCTCCCGATCCGCTCGGAAGCAGCCCGCGGAGGTTCTTTTTTCAGTGGGGCTAGTAGATATCGAAGGTTTGAGCACAATGGCGAGAGAGACACGAGAATTTACGTGGCTCGGGCCGCTGGAGCGTAAAATCCTACGTCCACGGCGATGCTTGATGTATTGCTTGCTCGCATGTAAGAATGAGTTGGCTGGGTCGTGAACCCTTTGCCCGGAGGCTGCCCCGGTCCTTTTATAGCCCAAGGCCGGGGCAGTTACAAGGTGGCTCGGGGCCCGACAGGTGGCCCCACTGCTATCTGTCTCCTATAGATGAGCTATAGGTATTTAGAGCTATATGCATTGTCACTGTCGGTGGAGTTACAGCACGCCGCCTGACACGCCGGGCACCTCTGACTGGGTGGGCGGTGATGATGAATCCCCCGTCTTGTCGCCGCGTCTCCTTGCACTGCTAGGCGGCTCTGCGCCATTGGGCGGCACTGTTGTGCCGTCACGCCTCGCCACCGTGTCTTCCATCGTAATGTTTCGCAGCCGTGCAATGGAGGCGTGCACCGTGCGCCATGCTTCTGGAGAAGGCGCGAGCCTTGAATGCTCGGTCTAACAACGTACCTTCCTCTTTACTCCTTGGCCATCTGCCTGTTGCTCGTCGATGTGAGCGGCTGGTCCCTTGGGCATGCGTCTCCATCGGAGTTGTCTTACGGAGTAGTGGGTGGTCCGGAGTCGTTGGGCACGTGGCAGCACTAGGGACCTCTCATGCTGCAGGTTGGGCCCGGGGCCACAGGACATGTGGCACATGCGGAGCCTTCCCTAGGGGGAAGGCACGCCGGGAGTCGTAGCCCACGTGGCAGCTCTGGAGCCCTCCCATGTTGGAGGTTGGATCTGGAGCCGTAGGACACATGACACCTCCGGAGCTCTCTCTGGCGGAGGGTGTGCCTCGGAGGTTCCGGGCACGTGGCAGCGCCGGAGCTCTCCGTGGCAGAAGATCGGGCCCGGCACCACTGGATACATGGCGGTTCCTGAGCCACCCTCGGCCGATAGTCAGGCTCAGGGCCTGAAGACATGTGGCAACCCCGGGACTGCCCATTGGGCCCAAGGCACGTGACTTACGCTAGGGCTCGCCTAAGCTGGAAAGGCGGGGCCCAGGTTGTTTTCTATCCACTATGCGGGGGTACCCGGTTTGTAGGGTACCGATAGTGGCCCCCGGGCCCATCTCGGGGGAGATATTGAGCCCGTGGGTGGGGCCCCTATCGCTTCCGCGTTGTGGAATCAAAGCGGCGGCGTGATTTTCGTGTAGTGGGTGAACAGCCATACATGAGAGATGGAGTGGTTGTTCATCTTTGGCGTAGTGGGCGCACTCAGTCAAAGTCGCAGCGCATCATCACATTCACTCTGATTTGATCAGTCGCGGCGTGGCAGCCGAGGGGGTGCCTTTGGGGTATTACTGCGACCGCTCGTAACTGTAGGGGCACCGCGCCACTTCCCTCGGGTACCACCAGACGTTCCCGAGTTTACACCTGCCTGACCCGCCGATTCTTGACTGGTGGTCCTGGGCCCTACCCGTCATTGGCGAGAGCTAAAGCGACGTGCTTGCGGGGTTGCCTCGGGATATCTACTGCGTCAACCAATGAGTTGGTCACACCGTTCTCCTCGGAAACCGTCGGGCGTTCCCGAGGGGCTATCCTCCCAACCCCTAATGACTGATGGGTGGCTCTGGATCCAGCCCTTCGTTGAGGGAGGCGAATAGCTCGTGGCGTGGAGCGGTGGCAACCCAATAGCCGCGCCTGTTTTGCTACCTGAGGCCGTGGACGGGTATAAAAGGAGGCCTTGCTGTGTAGGATGGCACTCCTCCTCACCATGTGGCATTCGTTCTCCACTTGCATGCTCGAAGTCTCTGCTTCCAGACGTTCTCGCCCACCAGATACTCCCTCACAGGTGTTCGTGTGTGCGCGGCCTCCGGTGAGGGTCTCTGATAGATCCCTTTCCTTGACGGCCTTGGATAGAGGCACAAGCCATCCTGATGGCGTGCCGATGGTAGGGGAGGCCGTCGGAGACAGGGTCGTCGACCCACTATGAGTCCCAACGCCAGTGTCGTGTGGAGCACGTCCTCTAGGCGTTTTGCCGCGAGGGGACTGCCTGCTGGTACCGAAGGAAGGCTAAGTCGATAGTGATCAAGCTTTCCTCCTGGTACTGTTGTAGACAGCAAAATATGTCATAGATGACAATTTTGCCCACCCAGTACTGGATGTTACTATTGCCTTGGTGCAGCATGCATCGCCTGATACAACACTTGGATGTCATCTGTAAAAGCCCAAGAAAAAGGACTTGCAAAAATTTTTCTTAACCTCACAACACCACAGTTTTTATTTTGGATATCTTAGGAAATATTGTGAAGAGCAAGTAACCTCCATCAAAAGAGTGATTAGAGGGGAAAGCCTTCATTTTCAAAAAGTGGGATTTGTACACATGAACATGAGAGGTTGAGCTCACCCCTAGAACTTAAAAAGTCTTGGGAAGGTTCAGTCCAAGTTTCATGTAAATCCAACACTTTTTGAGGCACTTTTGGAGGTATTTGAAAAAGAGGCCAATTTGAATGTAAATTCAAATTGCAGCAACTTTCATCACTCAAATTCAAAAGTTAGCTTCATTTTCAAACTCAGCACATTTTTCTGAGTTAGCCCACCAATTTTCATCCCTATTGGAGTTCATCTTGTCGGGAGCTAAATTTGCAATAATTCAAAACTGAATTTGAATTTCAGTTTAAACATGAAGCAAATTTAACCCAACAAAGTTTAAATTTGAGAACTCAAATTCAAACCAATACTTGGGGGCTAAGTCTCCCATTCAATGTTCAGTAGCTGGGATATTTACAAAAGAAAGGGGGAGGAAGAATTAGAGGGGAGAAGAGGGCCCACTGGTCAGCCACCCCGGGGAGCAAACCGACTCGGGCACGTGGTCGAACACCCTACGGACGACAGCGCACGGGGTCGACCCCATCCCAACGCGGCCACCGCGCCACCTCCTGCATGGGGGATGAGGGCGCCGGCTACAAAGCATGCGATTGCACTGCTGGGCTGCGTGAAAACCCCCGTATCCTCTCTGTTTCACCGCCCACAAACTCGGCCACACCCTCGGTGTTTCGCCACCCACTGATCGCCGGTGTCCGAGCAAACCAGGCGCTCTCGTGCCTGACGAGCAACACAAGAAAGGACCGCCTTGAGGTGCTGATTCTTCTAGTCCCAACCGTTCTTCATTTCATGGGCTGTCGGGGGAGTATTTCGCCGGGGAAGTTTCGGTGGTCCTAAGACCGAGCCCCCACCAAATCCCAAAATTCGTGGGGGTTAGCTCATCACCGGGCATACTGAGTCACACACACGCTCTATACACTGCCACGACCTCCTAGGATCAAAAATCAGCAAGAACCATGGGCTAGGGTTACGGTTCTTCGATGTTTTCTGAGCACAGCCGATATCCGGCCTAGGTCGCCGGTGAGGTCACAGTTACAGCCGTTTTCACGGGGATCGTTGTCCATGACCGTGACCAGCAGGTGTCAGCGGAGCTCCCCGAGCAAACCGCATCGAAAAAGGTGCAGGGGATGCCGAGTTCGACGTTGCCGGTGAGCTCCCGGCCGCTGTTACCAGCGGGAGCACTGTTCCGGCCGTTGTCACGCTCTGGTGAGGGCACCACCATGTTTCCCAGGCCGAGATAGGCACAGGCGGCGAGAATCGGCAAGTTCCGAGGGCCGGAACCCCTCTCCGGCGAGAGCTCCGGCGAGCCCGGCGGCGGGAGCGCGCGGGCGTCGGGAGGAGGGAGATGACTGGGGGCCCCGCATGTCAGTGGCGATATTTTAAATCATCGGATCCGCTGCGGCACCGGGATCCCGTGCGGGTGCGCGGGTGATTCTGCGGGCTTCGGTGTGGGTTAGCTGGGAGGCTGACACGTAGCCGGGGGACCCCACCCGCAGAGTTTAAACTTTATTCGAATTTCCAGTTTTAGTTCAAACTTCAAATAAATAGAACTTTGGCTAGGAAACTCCAAATTCAATGAACCAAATTTTGCTGAACTCAGAATTCTGATTAATTTCCAGCAATACCAAATTCAGCTCATGAAAGTGAATAGTTTTCCATAATTAAATCCCTAAAGTTTAAACTGTTGGGAATTTTATCTGGAGAACTACTTTATGAAAAATTCTGAAATTTGGCTGAGAAGTTCATTGGAAAATCCCTGAATCCCAGTAAAATTTTCAAACTCATCCAAGTTAATTTAGTTACCCTAATGGGGTGATTAAGAGAACTGCCCTGAGAAAATAGAAAAATGTACAGAAACATTTTTCAGATTTTCTCCAATCTTAATTAGGGCATAACATTCAGTAGAATTCTTCAAATGACATGAAACCAATTCCATTAGAACCATATTAAAGTCTAGTTTCCAGAAAGTAATGGTTGGAGCCATGAAAACCCCTGGAATTATTCAGAGGCTCAAATATTGACCAAATGGGCTTTTATTTGTACAAGGTTCAGATGAACTTTGTTTCAAATGAAACTTGGTCAAGACTCTGGTTAGGACCCTACCAAGCCACAATAAAAATTTCAGAACCAAAGGGGAGGGCTAGCTAGAGTTATTAGTAGTTAAGTATTCAAGTTTACACATTGCATTTAAATTTACATGTCGTGTTTCATTACACGTGTAGTCACTGAAGAAGAGACTCCGGAAGTGCTGGACTTCCTCCTTCCGGAAGAAGAGCTAACTACTGACCAGCAGCAACAAGGCAAGCCCCGGTTTGCATTAACCTTTCATAAGTTTTACTTTGTTTACATGTGTCAGATGAAATGTGAATGTGCATTAGGTATAGGATGGATGGAACCCCACTTGCATGACCAGAAATTTTCCATAAGAGTGAGGGTAGCGTCTAAGACCTCGATTAGATAGGCTATGCTTAAAGATTCATAGGGCTTCGGTACAAGTCGAGTAGTTGGAATCTACTCGCGAGCTAGGCTTGGGACACACGGGTTCGGTTGAGTGATGTGAGATCACATTAGTAATGAAAATGAGACTAGGCAGGGGCTAGGGTGCAGGCAAGAGGGAGTCTTGTGTGCGCAGCCCTGTCCGTGTCGATTGAGGACCGATCCGTGTGTGGCCCACGCTGATCAAGTTTGAACGTACCGAAGGCATATCGGATATATGGGCCCCGATAAACCGATGTAGCCTAAACCTCCGGGCGTCGAGGCATAACGCACCGATTTATAGGTGTAGGCTGAGGGCAGCAAGGTGGAAATCTGCCAACGGGCATAGAGAGATGCTCCGTGTGGGGAACCTCCTGCTCGTTTCGGTGCGACCGGTTCGACGTTTGGGCTGTTGGGTGAAAGGTTGTCCCGTACGACATCGAGTGAGCATGCTGTGCAGCGTCACGTGTGGGCGTATGTGACGTGCTCTTTGGGTTTCCCTGCAGGTGTATATCGAGTCGATTCGCCGTCCCTCGTGGTGAAGAGTACCACTTGGTCACTGAGTCGTGACATAGACTAATGTATGAAATATGGTGATTCAATACTGCTTTTTGATATAATATTGTATTGCTACATGTTTGCCACCAAATATTGCTTACTAAATTTCAGCTTCCTGAACTGTTAACTTGTTGCTAAAAGTTGAACTAAGGATGAACTTGTAGGCGAGTCCATTTGTTGCAATATGACTATCCTACGTCATGGTACACCTCATGTAGAGTTTCATGCTTAGGAGAGTCGGTTAAGCCTTGCTGAGCCTTCGTGCTCACGGTTGCTGCTTAAGTGTTTTTCAGGTGAGGAGCCACCCACGGACTCGGAGTACGAGTCCACCGGCGAGGGTTACCCTCCGTCGGGGACCACGGCTGAGTGGGAGCCGTACACGCCGTGCTGAGCTGAGACGTGCAGCTAGTGTGAGTTGCCCTAGGGCTGGGCAACCGACTTTTGCTAGATAGGCGGGCGTGAGTTGTACAAAAGAAACTTCCGCTGTGTAATAAAGACCCTAGTTTGTAACTGAGAAGTGTACTACTTTGTACATTCAGTTTGTTTTCCCATGAAATATAATGTGTTCTTATGACGTGTGCTGTCGGGTGTCGCATCGCGCGGCACCACCCTCTGCGATCCTGGATGAGCGGATTCCGGTCCGCCACAGCCAATCGTTGTCTCAGTCCAGCGCACACTGCTATCGACCTCGGTCAAATTGCAGGTGACCATTTTCCTGCACAGAGACCAGCTTTGGGGACAACCAAGCAGTCCACGGAGTAGAAGACTACTCGACTTGTAGCTGTTGAATTTTTTAGTTGTCTTGTATCCCATTTTGTATGTCGGGACCCCAATATCAATGAAAAGCTTCTTGTTCTAAGTCTTGTCTTGTATTTCTGTGTTGATGAATAAAAACGTGGTTCTATTGATCTTCCTTCTATCAATCACTCGATGCTAGGTCCGGTTTAGATGGAACCATTTTTAGCTTCCGTGAGGCCTCCTGACCCTTGATGCCACAAAGATCGGAGGGTCCCTTAACTTGCCCAAGCAGCTGTTATTTCCTTGTTGCTTGTCGTAGATATTTACCCGCTTCCTTTTACGAATTGCCGGGGTCTGAGTGACTTTCTTAGTTTGACCAGTCGCGATGACCCTCTGGCAAACAGGTGCCGGTGTAAGACACAAGCTCCGGGGCCTTCGGGAGGCGCCGACTTTTGGGGTCCAAGAGTGCCCCCCTTATTATGGCCCCTTAGACCGAAGCCCTGTGGCTTGCACAGATACTAAAAGGTAACTCGTGTCGTGTAGTTTTATTTCCTCTGCTCGATGACCCATTATGGCTTATGGTCATCTGCTAAGCTACAGAGTCTGGCCAATTTGGTGTATTGACGTCTGGACCCCCGGTTACCATTCTTCCCGGGGTGGTGTGCCATCTGGGGCCCCCGCACTTTGGGCGATGCGCCGACAGGGGAAAGACACGCATGCCTAGGTCGCAGGACCATCCTGAGAAGGCTACATACCCTAGACCTCCTGTTGACTAGACACTATGAAGAGGGGAGGTGCCCTTCCGGCATTATCGGACCCGGGCCGGAAGGTAGCCAGGGGGTCTGGAGGTAACACAGATGCCTCAGGCGCTTCCGCCTTATATTAGGACTTTGGTCAAGGGAAAGACAGATAAATAGAATTATGTACACGCCGAGGGGTACGCTAAAATGCACGTAGTCTTGAAGGGGAAGCTGTATTGGTAAGGGAACGCAAAGGTTCAGAATGACTTAGCTTACGCAGGCAGTACTTTGCCAATATCCCAAGCTTGCTCCTCCTGTCCCTTAGCGGCGAAAGTACCCAGGGTGCCCGGGCAATGTGGCTATCACTCCTTCTGGGCCCCTGGCAGCGCGAGGACCCTAGGGGAGTTCGGTCCTTGTCTTCAGCTTGTCGTAGCCAGTGCTATGAGTCTTCTACTCATTGCTGGAGCGGTCTGATGCCCTGCCCGCGTGATTTACCGAAATGGCCCCCTGGTTGGTGTGGTCACTTGGTGGGGGGAGTGCACCTACCAAGTAGACTAGATGAGGCAGGGTGTTAGCATCGGGCCTCCCGGGGGGTCCGGGTCACCACGGACCTATTGAGACGGTCCAGGCTTGGGCGACGCAGTCGTCCGAGACGCGGTTGAGTCTCTGCCTAGGGGCATGTGCCACCTGGCTTCTTGACACTGAAGTCACAGCGCCGAGGTACCCAGTCATCGTGCCTCAATGGTCACGAGGGCAGGGTCACTTGCATCATCTGCTTTGGTGTGTGGATCTGCTTGGCGTGGTACTGATATGCCTTGCATCTCTTGACCAGCTCGACGGCATCCAGGGGGTCTATCAGCTAGTAAAAAGCTATGCCGGAAGGCTTTACCGGCCAGCGTGCAGAACGAAGCGGTTGCCACACTCGCACTCATGCATCTCTACAAATAGTTCGTATCCCTCCTCCCGGGTAATGCACCACAATAGAACGCTGTCAGCGCCACACTGGTAGAGATCTCCATCTACCTGTATGTATCTTCTAGATATACGAACGATCGGTTCAGCGGATACACGTTCATCGGGAAGGATATTGTCCTTCAAGTAGGTCCGGACCTCCGTGATCCATGCATCAGACCTACTTGAGCTTTTCGGATTTTGGGCGCCGGGTTGCACGGAGTCCCCGGTGACGCATACGATCCTTGGCGAACGCCATGGTTGCAGGGCCACCGGGACTGCCAGCTTCGAGGTGCTAGGCTGGCCCCCTTCACCTGGTTTGGCAGGCCATATGGTATGACGCTATAGCTTCCCTTCAAAGGTGCCTTCGGGGACCGGAGCCCATGCAGAGGCTTTTATTGAAAGGTTGTCTGCCACCGCGTTGTTGGCGCAGTGGATATGGCGCTACTCCAAAGCATGAAATCTCTTCTCTACCTCTCACACATTGATAAGGTAGGCAGCTGGCTGTGGGTCAATGCAAGGTTACTCTTGCTCGCCTTATTTGATGGCGAGATGGGAGTCTCTTCTTAACCGACATCTGTCGTACTCCTAGAACAAAAGGAGTACTCAAGCCAAATATGAGGGCTTCATACTTTGCCATGCTATTAGTAGCTTTGGAGTCAAAATGCACCACGTACTTAAATTGCTCTCCTAACTATGAGGTGAGCAGGACCCCTGCTTTGGCACCTCACTCGCGCGAGGGCCGTCACAGCAGAGTGACTTGTTGGGTTCGGTGACAATCGGGGCTCTGGCTCCGGGCCACCGTTGTCCTGACCCCTTAGGTGGCATGGCGGCGAAATCAATTCCGCCACAAATGTGTAGGACTAACGTGTAAGATGGCTCTGAACATAACATTTATAACTGCTATGCATGAGCCAACATAGATTGTAACGGAGTGCACCGGACAGGATACATTTTTTTTTGTTTCTGGTTTCCACCGGGCAATAGGGGGCAACAGGCCGTGCAAGAAAGCAGCGGTTTGCTCTGGGTACCGAGAGTGACTGGACCCTTCTAGGACTTTAGCTGTTCTAAGCTCTATTCCAAGCCTCTATGTTACCCTTACAAGAAACAGGAAAAGAAAAAACACTCTACTACTACTTGGGGGTAGACTTACAAAGGTGTCCTACGGCCTCTGGTCTGGGTAGAGGTACCCATCCCCTGCAGCAAGGTGGACGCACCTGAGCGGTATGCTCGTACTGGTCGGGGGTAGGCTTCTCAATCCTGCTCGAGAAGGCTCTGGACAAGGCACCAAGTCAAGGCTACTGGGAAGTAGTTGGCCATGATGGCCTCATCCCCTCCTGCAGCTAGGATGGTGATGGAGTAGATCTGTAGGAACTCGACGTGATTGACTATCCCGTCGAACTTCTCAGGCAAGTGTGGTCGGAACTTGCGCAGCCACACCGCCATACGAAGGTGTGGGACCAGAGCCATGCAACCTCCCACTGAACCTGGGGAGACAGGGTTCTGGCCCGCGTAAACGGGGCGCATTGTACCCGGGGTACCATATTCCTCCCCGAGGATACAACGCCACTCGCGCTGCTGCTTGATGATGACGCAGCCATCTTCATTCTGACGGTGGCGGCGGTCCAGCTCACCCCTGAGGTCTGTGGTGGGGAGCCTGGACGTGTCGAGTGGGTCGTTGCCATCCTGTAATCCCTTGTTAGGTTATGGGGCCGCAGCTGTCCCGTCCCTGGCCGCCATCTCCGATGACACGGCGAGTTGAGCGCGGCGACGACCAGGTGGTCAATGTTGTTGCGCCATTTTTCAGCAGCGAACGAGGAAGCTCCCTCACCCGCGGGGTTGTGAAGGAGCGTGCTTGCAACGCCGTCGCCACCGAAGGTTGCCAAGAGGCAACAGGCACTGTTGCCATAGGGACTGGAGCTGGCGCAGACGTTCTCACTTTGGGACCATAAAATGCTTCCTGCTCTCTTTGCCACTGGCGGCGCGAGGGGCGGGAAGAACCTCCGACGGACTGGATGTTTGCCATTGTGGGCTTCACGAACAGCTTCAAGAACCAAAAGCCCCCTACCTGGCGTGCCGAATGTTGAAGTGTTTGCTACGACACTTCCCCCGGTCTGCTTGGAAGCAGCCCGAGGAGGTTCTTTTTTTGGTGGGGCTAGTAGATCTCAAAGGTCTGAGCACAATGGCGAGAGAGACACGAGGATTTACATGGTTTGGGCCACCAGAGCGTAAAACTCTACGTCCACGGGGATGCTTGATGTATTGCTTGCTCGCGTGTAAGAATAAGATGGCTGGGTCACGAACCCTTTGCCTGGAGGCTGCCCCGGTCCTTTTATAGCCCAAGTTCGGGGCAGTTACAAGGTGGCCCGGGGCCCGACAGGTGCCCCGCGTCTATCCGTCTCCTATACATGAGCTATAGGTATTTACAGCTATATGCATTGTCACTGTCGGTGGAGTTACGACGCACCGGCTAACACGCCGGGCACCTCTGACTGGGTGGGCGGTGATGATGAATCCCCCGTCTTGTCGCCGCGTCTCCTCGCACTGGTACGCGGCTCTGTGCCGTTGGGCAGCACTGTTGTGCCGTCATGCCTCACCGCCCTGTCTTTCACCGTAATGTTGTGCAGAGGTGGAACGGAGGCGTGCACCATGCGCCATACTTATGGGGAAAGCGCGGGCCTTGAATGCTCGGCCTGACAACGTACCTTCCTCTTTACTCCCTGGCTATCTGCCTGTTGCTCATCGATGTGACGTCCGAGCGGCTGGCCCCCAGGGCACGCGTCTCCACCGGAGCTCTCTTACGGAGTAGTGGGTGGTCCGGAATCGTTGGGCACGTGGCAGCACCGGGGACCGCTCATGCTGGAGGTCGGGCCCGGGGCCATAGGACACATGGCACATGCGGAGCCTTCTCTAGGGGGAAGGCACGCCGGAAGTCGTAGCCCACGTGGCAGCTCCGGAGCCCTCCCATGCTGGAGGTCAGATCCGGAGCTCTCTCTGGCGGAGGGTTTGGCTTGGAGGTTCCGAGCACGTGGCAGCGCCGAAGCCCTCCTTGGTGGAACATCGGGCCCGACACCACTAGACACTTGGCGGTTCCTGAGCCACCTTCGGCCGATAGTCAGGCTCAGGGACTGAAGACACTTGGCAACCCTGGGACTGCACATGGGGCCCAAGGCACGTGACATACACAGGGGCCCACCTAAGCTAGAAAGGCGGGGCCCAGGTTGTTTTCTATCCACTACGCGGGGGTAACCGGTTTGCAGGGTACCGACAGCCTTCAATACTTGGCGATGATCCATTAAAAACAGTCATTGAGATGTTTCTAAAGCTCCTAAACAACCTTAAATTAATACTCTCTTTATTTTTTAACTGTTGTCATTAGTACTATGACTTTAATTTAATAAATAATTAAAGTATTGTCTTAACAATAATAATTTAAGAATAGAGGGAGTATGTCGTAGAGATAAAAGAAAAGTTATTTTACACTAATCTAGAAGTGAAATAGTACAAAAATAACTTCATGGACTCATATCAACATAAAAAATATGGGGTACCATCACGTACATTTTTTTACAATTCGAAAATGGCGGAGAGTTGTTGCAGTGCATTATAGAAGAAAGAGTTTACCTAGTTTAAGAGAAACCGTACCTAAAAATCTTGTTACTGTACGGTTAATTTAATGGAAAATTAATCAAAAACCATATATACACATACAATAGGACATATCCTTTTCATTGTCGCTATGCTTCGTTGTGGCAACAACGAACAATTCCAACTTCGTCACAACCATTATCACCATGCACGTCATCTTAGTCGATTGGACTAACTGAAAGTGCATCTAGGAATTCCCTTGTGGGTTTTAGACGATTGATGACAAATGAATTGAGATCCTAATGAACTTGTTGAGATGAATGCAGATTAACTTGTGTAAGATAGAAGTGGTGCACTCAAAAAGGTGAAAAATCAAGTGATGAAGAAAAAAGGGAAAAAATAGATTTATGAGCCAAGAAAAATGTATACATACTTGTATAGGATGTGTGTGAGAGACACATCTCAAGATCTCAATATGCTTGCGTAGGGTAAGAGATTAAAACATATCCCAATCACTCACACCACGTGCACCAGACTTGTCGGCCCAGAAACCGGACTAGTCCGTTAAACTTTCTGTTGCCTCAAAACACATGCTCCGGACTAGTCCGCTCAGAAACCGGACTAGTCCGTTCAACTCTCTGGAATCAACATTCACCTTGCACCGTACTAGTCCGCTCAGAAACCGGACTAGTCCGTTTAACTCTCTGGAATCAACATTCACCTTACACCGGACTAGTCCGTTCAACTCTCTGGAACCAACATTCACCTTCACCGCACTAGTCCACCCAGAAACCGGACTAGTCCGTTCAACTCTCTGGAACCGGCATTCCCTTTACACCGGACTAGTCCGCTCTTGGACCGGACTAGTCCGTTCAACTTTCTGTAAACACATCAAATTAGGGTTTCAACTGTGCCGCATGTAACACAAAAATTGTACATGGCACACCGGACTAGTCCGGTGAACATAGCGGACTAGTCCGGCCGCCAGTTTTTTTTGGAAATCTTATATAAATAGAGGTTCACGGCCAAACAAATAGAAGACACGATTCCCAGCGCTGCCGCACGCCCCAAGAGCACAAAAACTGCCTCTCTCCACTCATTCTAAGCTGAGAAAAATTAAGTCTTTAAGGATTAGAGATTGGATCAAGGAGAGAGTCGTTCTTCTTGACATTGAGGTCTTGGTTTGTCTTCTCTCACACATTAGTTGATCGTTGTTCTTTGTTTGTGTGTGTGGGAGGAAGAATCATTCGTTGTAATCTTGTGAGAGCTCTCAGATTGTGAGAATGCCCCATGTACAATTGTTTATCCCTGTGTGTGGATAGTGGAATTTAATCGGCCTTTGTGGTGATTCAACGAGGGAAGGGTTGGTGAAGACCCGGTCCTTGGTGGACTCCTCAACAGGCACGTAGATTCCTGGGTGGAATCGAACCTGGGATAAAGCCTTGTCTTGTGTCTTCTTGATCGTCCTTCAATTGCTAATTAAGGGTATTAGTCATCATTTGGTTTACATCGACACCTAGCGTTAGAATTGAGAGTTTGTTTCAGGGAACCGCCTAAAAATTCAAAGAGCCTATTCACCCCCCTCTAGGCTACATTCAATTGGTATCAGAACCAAACTCTTCAAAAGAGAATCACCGCTCAAAGAGACGATGTCGGAAATCAAGGGTGAATCCAAGGGCTTCCATTATGGAAATGGTGGTGATGAAGGGAACCAAAAGTTGGAGAAGCTCCTCAATGCCATCCAGGACTGTGAGGATGATGATGAGGAGATGCTCCAACTAAAGGGGCTTATGCGGAAGAAGGCAATCTCCCCTAACGGGAAGAAAATCGAAGACAAGAAGCAAAAAGAGGGTAGTCACAAAGACTACTCCCGATATCCTTTTAATTATGAGCATTTAAATTCAAATAATCATTATTTGTCAATTCCATTAGGTAAAGCACCTCACTTTGATGGAACTGATTATACGATTTGGAAAAAACATGAAAATGCACCTTATATCTCTTAACCCCAGTCTTTTGCATATAGTGTGTACAGGTTTAGATATACATGATGATGATGAAGAGCTAACCCTGGATCAAGAACAAGCTATTCATCAGAACACTCAAGCCACAGCAGTAATCACCTCATCACTGAGCCGAGACGAGTTCACCAAGGTGGATGGACTCAAAATTGCTAAAGAAATATGGGACACTCTCAAAACCGCACATGAAGGTGATCGTCATGTGCGTGAAGCCAAGATTGAAATGATAGAAGGTGAGTTGGGAAGGTTTTCCATCGAAGAAGGAGAATCACCTCAAGAGAGTACAATATACTGAAGTCTCCCATCAATAAGGTCCGAGCCTATGGTAGCAGAAAGTGGACGGATCATGAGGTGGTCAGTTAATTCTTATGGCATTCATGCATCGGAACTTGACACTCTGCTCCATGATCAGAGAAAGTCCCGAGTTTCACAAAATGACTTCGGACAAGATTCTTGGCAAGATCATCAACTTTGAAATGATGGAGAAGGAAGCCAAGCATGTCAAGGAACTTGCCGATCTCACCTCGGCAAAGAAGAAAGGAGTTGCACTAAAAGCAACATGCAAGCCAGCATCAAAAAAATCTCCAGAAGCTCTTGAGGACGATGATGGTGATGAAAGCACTGATATTGATGAAGCAGACATGATCCTGTTCATCAGAAACTTCAAGAAAATGATGAGAAGAAAAAAGAGTGGTAAGTCAAATGAAAGAAGATACAATGACAAACAAAGATCCAAGACGAGGCGTGCATGCTACAATTGTGGAGAATATGGTCATTTCATGGTTGATTGTCCACATGAAGACAACAAGAGGAAGAGTAAAGACAACAAGCCTCAACAAAAGAAAATATTCAAGAAAAAGAAGCAATATGGCCAAGCTCATCTAGGGAAGGAATGGGACTCCAATGATGAGTCCTCATCTGAAGAAGAAGAAGAAGAAGAGGAGATGGCCAACCTAGCTATCAAGAAGCCTACCATGAAGTCTACCCTATTCCCAACCATGGGAGCATGGAAGGACACCCTAATGGCCAAGGAAGGAAAAAGAAAGGTTAAAACCAAAACTCCCTCCTTGCATTCTTTTACTAGTGATGCGGATAATTCTAGTGATGATGAAGATATGCTTAGAGGTTTAGATAAAAACACTATAGCTTGACTGAAAATTCTAATGGATGAGATAGTTGATAAGGAGGAGCTTGTCAATTGAAGAAGATATGATCATTCTCCAAAAGGAGAAATATCTTAAGACTGAAGGGTTTCTTGAGATTGAAAAGGAGCGAAGCAAATCACTTGAGCTTGAGTTAGCTTCAAGCAAGGATACTTGTTTGAAGCTAAGAGACTCAAACACTGCACTCAAGGATGAGCTTGCTAACTTAACCAAGGTTAACAAGATTCTTGAGGCGCAAGCTAAGTGACTCAAGAAAAGTGGTTCTTCATCCTATTTAAGCTCACCTTCTGAACATATTGAATCCAAAACTCTTGTAACTTGTACATATACTAAAAATGACACTCACATAAAAGAAAAGTCAAACCTGACAAAAAACAAGCATCCCTCTCAAAGTGGCATGTTTGACAAGGAGAAGATCAAGTATGCACGTAGTGCATACTTGGTCACAAGACCTCCTAATGTCAAACATGGCATTGGGTATTCTTATGGTGAAAGGCAAAACACTAGAAGCCTCAAGGATAACAAGAAGAGCATTGTTTTTGTCAAGGTAAATTCCTCCCAAGTTGGAAAACATAACAATGTTGATAAAATTAACATTGAAAACTCATATAAACAACAAATCCTGTTTGGAACCCCTGATGCTTCATATGTGCTTATTGTCACACCCGGTTTCTCCAAAGAACGACCGAGTGAATATCACATGTATGCCAGGATCATTTTCTCATACATGTGACGACAAATAGTGAAGCATCATTATATTACAAGCCAAGTGTTCGAATATAAATAAGTCTTACATAGCATAACGTCTCGATGGACGATAATATGTTCATAACATATAAATAAAACAACAGCGGAAGATAAGTCTTGTGGGCTCCGTCACAGGCGTTGCCCGGGGGACTTGAACCTAGAATCCTTCTTCGGGTCCGAAGTCTTGGTCGTTGTACACCACGTCATTCCCTTGGCCTGAGCAGCAATTTAAAACCAACAGAAAAGCAAGCTTGAGTACCGTAGGTACTCAGCAAGTGTGGGAAAGGTATGTCATGCATGGCTAGAGCGAGGAGAGGTTGAACTCATGGTTAAGCACTACGCAATTAATACCTATCACCTTAGCTTATTAAGCACCTACATTACTACATAGGTGAAATGGTTCCAATTCCACAACTCCTCATCAATATCAAGTAACCATAACCTCATTTCCAATGTTAAGCTCCCCACTTAACATCCTCAACAGCCAATTCATCATTCTCTAATCATGAATAAGTCCAAGCCGCTCTTGACCGTGAGCACGGCTGTCATGACAGTTTTGACTCTGCAGAGTTTGCATCACTGTACCCACATGTAGTGATTTCATCCCCCATTGCCGGGTGGACTAAAAGAACCTCCTTTATGCCAGTGGCCCCGAACCACGTTCACACTTCCGAGGTGTGTAGGCAGGAGATCACTACGAGGCCTTTACAAAGGGATTCCCGACGAGTGTGGGACCATTGATGTTTCACCCCTAACAGCATCCACAAGGCTCCAATCCCGCTGCAGTGGCCCCCTCTTGAGCCTTACGGTTCATATGGTAGTCCAGCTGACACCTATTCCCCGCACCATCCAAACACCCATACTACGTCGAAGATGCACCTAATTAATTGGCCAAGCTGCCCCATCTCAGCATGTGGATGGCACGGTAAGGCTAGGTTACATGCTCCATGAACCGGTCCTTAGGATCCAGGCAAGCACTAAACACAAACCCGTGTCTCGTGCACACAGCACCAACCCAAGCATCCAACTTGCCTAGATCCCTACCTCTACATAATTCATGATAATCTATTTACAGGTAAGGTAATCAAGGTGATGATATGATATCCCATGTATCCCATTGTAAGCATGGCTAAGCATGAGTAGCATAAATGAAATATATAATAAAGTAACTCCCAACCCAAGGCTACAAGGAAACAAGATAATGCAATTCTAGGGAAACTTCCTAGCTTGGGTATCATATTCCAAATTGACAATGCAATTAAATTCTAACTACACATCCTAGTATAGGATCAAAGTGGTCAAGGACACTTTCCTTCTTCCTGCTGCTCCGGGAATGGAAAGTCTTGATCTTGAAAGGTGAGAACCTTCTCTGGGGCTGGTTCTACTCATTCCAATACACACATAGCAAAAGAAAACCACAATCCATAAGCAATAGTCCACCCATACATTCATGCAAGTCATACATGCATACCCATTTAAAGTCATACACATAATTAAGTGTTGTGTTTACCCTAGATAGGTTGCTCCTATGCATACATGCACTTTTAAACATATATTTTACCTTTAACTTTAATATTCAGATTTCCAAGTGCACAATGTATATGAATTTCCAATTTGAACAATTTTTCTATATGAGATAATACACTTATTAGCCACAAAATTTGCATGAAACATAATTTCCTACTCCAAATGGATTTTCAGATCTTCTACACTATTCTTGAATTGAAGTTTTAAATGTGGGGACCTTTTTTAATATTTTATAATTATGCATACCTATTTTCCTATATTCTAAGATTTATTTTCCATACCTAAAAGTGAACTTTAATACTAAAATAGCAAGATATATCACCTACACAGAATATAATTTGATCTAAAATGTCCAACAAAATATCTTTTGACTCCCTCTCTGATGGGATCAATTTATATTTGTTTTTACCTATTTTTCAGAGTTATTTCTAGCCTAAAAATGAACTTCCAGCAATAGTAAAAGTAAATAGCCCTTAGTCAGATTTCATTTCAGCCTAAAATCAGTCCTCATCTCATTCTAAATGTTTTCCAAGTGCTAGGAAAATTTAAATTGTATTTGCACATGTATTTGCATCACCATTTGAATTTAAATTCTACTCATATGTTCAAATCTTTGAATTTAATGTCCTATAGGGTCTGAAGTGCAAATCCACACTGCAGTAGGCTCCAATTTATTATTTTCTAAATTTTTAGGGGTCCAAGTGTGCAAAACAGAGAGGTTTTCCTAATTTTTATTAAGTCCAGGGGCTAAAACTGATTTTTAAATGCATTTACATGAATTTCTGAGGGTCCAGGGGCTAGATCCTTTTTCCTAAGAACCCCGGGGGGTAGCCCACAAGATTCTCGACCTTTATAACGCGGGGCTGATGTGGGCCGTTGGATTTTAAATGGAGGGATGAGATTATATCGCGAAGGGGTACGCGGGGGTTCTGTTTTCATCCGCCCGATTTAAAATGGACGGGCCACAGAGGGCCACGTCGGGCCTAGCCGTGTGCAGGCGGCGCTGCCCGGCGGCGCGCGGCGGCGGGAGGCAGCGATCTCGCCGGAGAGTTTCAGGTTTTCGTCTACACTCGCTAAAACTTGGATTTCTTGGATAGAACGGAATAGGGGAGGTAGGGGTCTCACCTCGGTGGTTTTCTTGAGCTCGGAGGCCCTGGGAGTCGGTCGGCGACGAGGTCCGAGGGGGAAGCTCGGCGGTGCTCACCGGAGCTGTGGCTAGAGCGCAAAACACGGTGCCTTCTTCACCTGCAAGACTCCCCGGCGGTGGTGGCACACACTACACACGTTAGATCAGAGAAAACGGGAGAAATTTGAAGGAAAACGGCGATGGGAGCTTCGGTCCTCACCGGAAACTGAGGCGAGTCGGTCGGGGAGAAAAAGGGACGGACCTCGGTGTTTAAATGGGCGAGGGGGCGGCGGGGGCGAATGGGGTTCGTGCTGCATCGAGAGGGGCCGCAGATCGTGGGTGCAGGCGGCGAATCCGGACGGGGGCGCGCGGCGGTTGCTCGGAGCGGGAAAAAGGCCGGGCGGCGGTTGGAGATGAAGGTGCCGAAAGGTGGGTCCCGCACGATAGAGAGAGGAGAGGGGGGAATGGGTCACGGGTTGCTGGGCCGGCTGGCGGGTTTCGGCCCATTGGCCATTTTCTTTTTCCTTTCCTTTTCCTTTTTCTATTTTTGCTTCAAATTTGAATTCCGGTATGAATTTGAAATTTCCTCCAACATGCATCACGTCCAATAAATTTGAATTCATATTTTGCCACATTTTGGGGTGTTACAACTCTACCCCCCTGAAAAGAAATCTCGTCCTCGAGATTGGTGACTCTAGGGGAACAGATCCGGAAACTGTGCCTTGAGCTCGTCTTCTCGCTCCCATGTGGCTTCTGCTTCCGAGTGGTGCTTCCACTGCACTTTGCACATTCAGATTCTTTTATCCCTTGTGATGCGTTCTATCTTCTCAAGGATCTTGACTGGCTGCTCGGCATATGAAAGGTCTTCTCGTACGTCTACCTCATTCATGGGTAACCTCTCTTCGGGTGTTCTTAAGCATTTCTTGAGTTGTGACACATGGAACACGTCGTGCACATCCGATAGGCGAGCCGGTAGTTCTAACTGATATGCCACTTCGCCTTTCCTCTCCAGAATCTGGAAGGGTCCGATGTACCGAGGTGATAACTTCCCTTTCACCTTGAACCGACGAAGCCCTCGGATAGGAGACACCTTGAGATAGACATAGTCCCCTACGTTGAAAATAAGCTCTCTTCTTCGTACATCGGCATAGCTCTTCTGTCGGGTCTGGGCTATCCTCAAGTTATTGCGGATTTCCCTCACTTTCGCCTTAGCTTCTTGTAGTACCTCGGGCCCAAACACTTTGCTTTCCCCAGTTTGGTTCCAAAACAATGGAGTCCTGCACTTCCTCCCATACAACGACTCGAAGGGTGACATCTTCATACTAGCATGATAGCTGTTGTTATAGGAGAACTCCGCATACGGTAAGTTCTTATCCCAACTCCTATTGTTCTTGAGTGCGTCGCTCTCAACATATCCTCAAGGATTTGATTGGTCCTTTCGTTCTGCCCGTCAGTCTGTGGATGGTACGCGGAGCTGAAATTCAAATGAGTCCCCATGGTCTCATGTAACTTCTACCAGAATCTTGAGGTGAATTGTGTTCCTCGATCTGACACTATCTTCTTCGGTACTCCTTGGAAACACACGATTCTTGACATGTACAATTCTGCCAGTTTGGATCCGCTATACTTTCTTTCACGGGGATGAAATGAGATACCTTAGTCAGTCTGTCGATGATGATCCATATCGAATCATATCCCGATTGGGTCCTAGGCAGTCCCACTATGAAGTCCATACCTATTTCCTCCCATTTCCATTTGGGCACCTTGAGTGGTTGCAACAGTCCCGCGGGTCGTTGATGTTCTGCTTTCACCAACTGACATGTGTCACATAGGGCAACATGTTCCGCAACATCCCGCTTCATGCCATACCACCAATATCTGCTCTTGAGGTCATGATACATCTTCGTACTCCTAGGATGGATGGAATAGTCGGAATCATGAGCCTCCTTCAGAATTAGTTCACGGATCTCCTTTACTTCAGGCACACATATTCTTTTCCCATGCCACATCATGCCTTGTTCATCCTCTCTAAACCCAGGAGCTTTATTCTCTTTGATGAGTTCTCTGATTTCTTGTATCTTCTCGTCATTCTTCTGACCGTTGCGTATGTCTTGCTCCAATGTGGAGTCCACTTCCATGGCGATGGCCTCACAACTATTCACCAGACATAGATTGAGTTTTGCAATTTCCTCCCTCAATTTCGTAGGCGTGTCATTTAAGCTCAACATGTTGACATGCACCTTCCGGCTTAAAGCATCTGCCACGACGTTCGCTTTCCCAGGATGATAGTTGATACCCACATCAAAGGCGTTGATTAGCTATAACCATCTCCTTTGTTTGAGGTTGAGATCTGGCTGTGTGAAAATGTACTTTAAGCTCTTATGATCTGTATATATCTGTGTCCTCTTTCCCATCAAGTAATGCCTCCAAAGCTTCAATGCGTGGACCACTGCGGCTAGCTCTAGGTCATGTGTAGGATAGTTCTTCTCGTGTTTTCGGAGCTGCCGGGACGCATAGGAAACGACATGCCCCTCTTGCATGAGAACACATCCCAACCCGTGTCCAGAAGCATCACAATGCACCAAAAGGTTCTTCTGCATGTCTACCATAACTAGCACTGGGGTTGTTGTCAATCTTTTCTTCAGCTCTTGGAAACTTGTCTCACACTCCGGTGTCCACTTGAATGTGATTCCTTTCTCGAACAATTTGGTGAGGGGTCTTGAGATCTTGGAGAACCCTTCAATGAATTGTCGGTAGTATCCAGCCAATCCTAAGAAGCTCCGGATCTCCGCAACATTTTCAGGGGTCTTCCACTTCTGCAAATCTGCGATCTTGGCGGGATCCACAGAGATTCCTCACTCCGAGATTTTGTGTCCCAGGAAGGGGAGTCTTCTCAACCAGAACTCACATTTGCTCAGCTTGGCATATAATTGGTGTTCTCTCAACTTTTGCAACACCAGTCTTAGATGCCCCTCATGTTCTTCCTCATCTTTGGAGAAGATGAGAACGTCATCAATGAAAACCACCACAAACTTGTCCAGATATTCCATGAATACCTTGTTCATGAGATACCTGAAGTACGCCGGGGCATTAGTTAGCCCGAATGGCATGACGGTGTATTCATATAGCCCGTACCGAGATACAAAAGTTGTCTTGGGAATGTCGGTTGGTGATACCTCGACCTGAGATCAATTTTTGAGAATACACAAGCCCCTCTCAACTGATCAAATAGGTCTTCAATGCGAGGTAACGGGTACTTGTTCTTGATGGTTACCTCATTCAACGCACGGTAGTCTACGCATAGCCTCTGGGTTCCGTCCTTCTTGGGCACAAATATCACTGGAGCTCCCCATGGCGAGGAACTAGGATGAACATACCCCTTCTCTGTCAATTCCCGTATGTGTTCTTTGAGCTCTTCTACTTGTTTAGAGTCCATCCGGTAAGGCCTCTTGTGGATCGGGGATGTTTCCGGCACTAGTTCAATCACGAACTCCACTTCACGATCTGGGGGCATACCTGGCAACTCCTCAGGAAAAACATCTGGATATTCCTTGATGACCCTGATCTTTTCCAATTCCACGTCCACTTGATTGAGTTTAATGTCCTTTCTAGGTCCTTGGACAGCTACGAATTTCACTTTGGTGCCACTAGTGTGAGTTAGTTTAACCGTTCTAGTCGAACAATGGATAACGCCTCTATGCTTGGTCAACCAATCTATACCCAAGATAATATCTATTCCTTGTGAGTTTATCACTATGAGGTTTGCAGTAAACACTACCCCCATTAATGTCTAGATTCACTTTGGGGCACACTTGTCTTGTTTTTATTTTTCCCCTGGAGAGTTCACTGCTAACATATGATTCATTTGTGTTGTGGCTAGATCATGCTTCTTAACAAATCCTTGAGCAATGAACGAGTGGGTAGCACCAGAATCAAATAATATGGTTGCAATGTGTAAATTTGCAGGGAACTTACCAATTACCACATCAGGTGTCTCCTGTGCTTCTTCCATGGTCATGTGGTTCACCCGTCCTCGCATCATATTCTGCTGCTGCGGCTGCATAGGCTTCTTCTTTGGGCACTTATGAGCGTAGTGCCCCACTTCACCACAGTTGAAGCATTGCACCCCAACTTTAGGTGCCTGACCTTTGTTATCTTGGGGTGGGTTCTGTGGCCCTTGTTCTGCTGGTCGAGGTTGATAAGTGGGGCGTGGCTGCTGCACAAACTGACGCTGCGGCTGTACTGGTGCTGATGGAGGCCTGAAGTTTGGGTTGAAACCCCTCGGTGCTGAGTAGGGTACCACAGCACGGTTCATCTGCCCTGCCGGTTGCTGCATAAAACGTGGAGGTGTGTTGCTGCTTGACGCTTGGTGTGACCATCCCATCTTCCTCTTATGTTCGTTCTCCAAGGCCTTCAACTTCCTCTCCACAACAAACGCCCTGTCCACCATCTTTTGGAAACTTTCATACTCGTTGGAGGACATTGCACATTGCATTTCCATGGTAAGTCCTTCCATAAAACAGTCCTGTTTCTGCTCATCAGTTTCGATGTCCCGTGGTGCATAACGGGAAAGTTGAGTGAACATGGTGAAGTACTCCCTCACAGTCATGTTGCCCTGCTGCAGTCCAAAAAACTCCTTACTCTTGTTCTTGAGTTCTCTCCTTGGTATGTAGTGGTTGCGGAAACTGCGCTTGAACTCTTCCCAAGTTATGTTCTCGGGGTCGTGATGGGCTGCCACATAAGCGGTCCACCAATCAGCAGCGGGTCCATGCAATTGGTGAGAGACAAACAGCACCCTCTCATATCCTTGGCATTGTATGATCCTCATCTTGTTTTCAATGGTCTTGAGCCAATCATCGGCCTCCAGAGGTTCAGCAGCACTGGCAAACTTTGGGGGTTGAGTTCCCAGAAACTCACTCAACCTTGGTTGACGAGGTGCAGCCTGTGGGGGTGGAGCTTGGTGCAAGTTGGCCACCACTTGAGTCAAATTCTGGAAGAGCTGATTTTGATTGTCGATCATTTGGTAGATAGGATCAGCTCCTTCTCGGCGACCACCCCTGTCTTGCCCTCCAGGAAGGTGAGGATTGGCAGCCTCATTGTTGTTGTTGTTGTTGTTGGGGTTGGCACCACGACCTCTTCCTCTTCCGGCCATCTACTATGATCAACCAAGTGTCAACTTAATTATTACGCATTAATTTCCCACATTGCTTGTATAAACTTAAACTTTTGAGACCTTAAAATTTAGACAATTTCTGAAGATTTCGCATAGACTTTTAGGCACCATGTCTCATACGAAAATAAATGCAACTATTAATTCATAAGGTTTCACACACAAAAACAAATGCAATCTTAAATACGAGGTTGTGGACAAGTGCCCATGGATCCCACAACTCACGTCACACACCAAACATTAACAAGCAAATAGATAGGTTCTTGACTCGACTACTCGATAACATGCTGAAATAAGGGAAATGGCTCTAAACGACTCGTATCACTGAGTTGGCTCGTCGGGGTATTCCTCATCATTGCGGCTGCCCTCCGACTCCGCTTTAGGTGGGGAAGCTGCTGGTGGAGAAGTGCGGCGACGCTTGTTCGCCCGGCGGTCTGGGGAGTCGGGAGTCCATGTGTCATTCTCGGTGACACACAAATCATTCCTATCTCCTCTCTCTCTCGCCCTCAAGCTGGCGCGAAGCAACGCCTCAGTCTCCTTCAGGGTGTCACGGACATCGTGAAGCTCCTGCTGGCACTCCTGCAGTCGAGTGTTGAGCATAGCTGCATACTCCGCGGTGCCACTCTCACGCTGGAGGACATACATGTACTCAATCCTGTCCAGGTGGCCACGGTTGATGTAACTCTGGCAGGTGATGGCCTCCTAGGTGACATCCTTCTCAGCATCAGCCTGAGTCGCCCGACAAGCTGGGGAGCAGTGGATCTTGAGCAGCCTGTTGTCATGGATAATCCTCATCTCTGAGCTCCATTCTTCACGCTTCTCACGGATGGTCCTGGTGGAGCTGTAGTATATGATCAGCTTGCCAACATTGCCGGCGGCGTGGAGCATACGCTGAAGACGGCGCAACAAGCCTCCTACTGCCAACCCGTAGGAGTGGTACGTCACCGGGTGGTTCTCCTCCCTCAAGGCAAGGGCAGCTATAGGAACTCTCCCTCCGGTGGACTTGCAAGCGGTGCGGACCATGCGAACCATCTAAAACATAAAGCATTTAAAATCAAGTTAGATAAGAATTAAATAAAGACTGCATTTTGAATAAAAGTTGAGGCAAGATGAACAAATAAAATAAAGTGACAACATTAAATAACACTTTCACTCCACGCCTTTTGTAAAATAGTTTTTAAGAACATAGGGTCCTTAAATACGTCCATTTCTACCTAGGTCCACGTTCCTACGGGCAACCTGGCTCTGATACCACTTCTGTCACACCCGGTTTCTCCGAAGAACGACCGAGTGAATATCACATGTATGCCAGGATCATTTTCTCATACATGTGACGACAAATAGTGAAGCATCATTATATTACAAGCCAAGTGTTCAAATATAAATAAGTCTTACCTAGCATAACGTCTTGATGGATGATAATATGTGCATAACATATAAATAAAACAACAGCGGAAGATAAGTCTTATGGGCTCCGTCACAGGCGTGGCCCGGGGGACTCCGTGAGCCTAGAATCCTTCTTCGGGTCCGAAGTCTTGGTCGTTGTACACCACGTCATTCCCTTGGCC
The DNA here is from genome assembly GCA_030760725.1 of Neostapfia colusana. Lineage (NCBI taxonomy): Eukaryota > Viridiplantae > Streptophyta > Magnoliopsida > Poales > Poaceae > Neostapfia > Neostapfia colusana. The sequence goes on from JASWHV010000017.1 coordinate 55,344,795, forward strand.
TGAGCAGCAATTTAAAACCAACAGAAAAGCAAGCTTGAGTACTGTAGGTACTCAGCAAGTGTGGGAAAGTTATGTCATGCATGGCTAGAGCGAGGAGAGGTTGAACTCATGGTTAAAGTACTACGTAATTAATACCTATCACCTTAGCTTATTAAGCACCTACATTACTACATAGGTGAAATGGTCTCAATCCCACAACTCCTCATCAATATCAAGTAACCATAACCTCATTTCCAATGTTAAGCTCCCCGCTTAACATCCTCAACATCCAATTCATCATTCTCTAATCATGAATAAGTCCAAGCCGCTCTTGACCGTGAGCATGGCTGTCATGACAGTTTTGACTCTGCAGAGTTTGCACCATTGTACCCACATGTAGTGATTTCATCCCCGTTGTCGGGTGGACTAAAAGAACCTCCTTTATGCCAGTGGTCGCGAACCACGTTCACACTTCCGAGGTGTGTAGCCAGGAGATCACTACGAGGCCTTTACAAAGGGATTCCCGATGAGTGTGGGCCCACTGAGATTTCACCCCTAACAGCATCCACGAGGCTCCAACCTGTGAAGGACACGCCTCAACGACAGGATCGATATTCGGGTGGTGCCACGCGGTGTGACACCGAATTGCACATCAAAGGAGACGATAATAAAATATATTACAAAAGGAGTACTTCGAGGAGTTACAACAGGCTTTTGTTTAAAAATACGAGATGTTCAGCAGCGGATACGTGATATCAGGGTTTACATCTCCGGAACAAAAGCTACAGCATTATCGGCGTGTCGAGCCCAATGACATGTCGATCTAGCAACACGGATTTAATCTGGCGGCGAGTTGGGCTCCCACTGGACCGTCCATCCCGTCAGGGGTGACGCATCCTTCGGAAACCCGTAGGTCATATACTCTTCATTAACATCATACTCATGATTACCTGAAAAACATTAAGCAGTAAACCCTGAGCAACTAATACTCAGCAAGACTTACCCGTCAAAAGACTCTCTAATGGCTATACTAGTATGCAATGGAGATATTGGTAGGAATGGGTGTTTTGCATAAAATAAGTCTATTTGTACATCCTTAATTAGCAAATTTATAGTAGCATTTTTAGTGACACAAAAGGGTAATGTTTAGTTGGCGGCTAACCTAAGCACTCAAGTTTTCACACTATCACTTGATCTAATTTCAGACCTGAACATATTAATAGAAATCTTCCACTTGTTACTACGCGATGACGCAGTGAACAAGCGGCACTCTTTATCCGTGAGTGACGGCGATTCGAACCATTTTTACTCCTGCAGGAGAAACCTGAAAGCACGACACGTACGCACTTTCCGAAGGCGTATACGACGCACTTCGCAACTGTCGTACATGGCAACCTTTCTCAAGACACCCCAAATTCCAAAAAAGTCTGCCGGCCCGGACAGAGGGTTCCCTACACGAGATGTCCGACCGGAACGATCTTCGTGAGCGGATTACCTACTGCCCTCTCAACGCCTGACCAAGGTCAGCAGAATGATCGTCGGCATCCAGGGTGATCAAGTTACGTCGGTTTACTAGTGCCCATATCACTAGCATGCTACCGGTACATTCAATACTTGTTCAACAGGGCCGACTACGGCACGGTCCTTAAGCGACACAAACAGGACTATGCACACAGAATCATGTCCCGTTGCTTCCTACTACCTGCCCGGTCTCCATTTATTCATTGTGATCCTAGAACTCCTTGTCCAACCATGTTCCTAGAAAAATCCTATAACTCGCGAGTAGTTTCTGACTACCCGACTTCTACCGTTCGATAGGTCTAATTAGCATAGCATGAAGTAATCACGTAGCCGATCTACCCACTGAGATAACCAGGGTCTTATAAGCCATGCAAGTGGAGCCTCAACCAAATCCTAGAACTTAATGCACAATCACATAACACTAAGTACATATTGAGGTAAAAATGAAATATTTATAAAAGGGGCTAATGTAAACCGGGGCTTGCCTTGCTCAGATACAAAGTCAGCAGAAATAGCGTCACTCGCCATGTCCTCCGAGTTGAGCTCCTCGGCGATCTTCGTCTCGGGCTCTACCGATATGCATATGCACATGAAAGATTCATAATTAGCATTTTAATACGTACTGTTATCACGACATACATGGTTCTTAAGTTTATTGAGGAACGGAGATGTCTTCGTATAGGCTCAGATGTTACCCGCAAGGATTAAACATAATTTGCATTCTATTATGTACGGGGCTATGTGGGCTTTATCACATGCGTATGTATGGTAAATAAAATTTATATGTTCCAATGGTCCGATGAAAGTGAAACTTTTTCTGTGCATACTAGGGGATGTAGATGATTTTCCAGCAAAGTTAGAGAAGTATCTAATGTATCGATCTTATACAATTATTTCCCTACTATTTATGTTTAAATAATTAACAACAACATTTTGTGCACTTACATACAGTAATAGTTAGTCCCATGCAAGGATATGGTTGTATGGAATCTAACAAAGTTGGTTTCACATTTTTCTGATTTTTCTACGATTTTCTACAATTTTTACAAGCTTCCAACATTTGCTGGATTTATTTTTGTGCTGAAAAGGCCTTTTATTGCTGTCCAGTGGGGCTCAGGCCACACAGCAGGCCACAGCAGCGCTGCCCCACGGGATCTGGTGCCAGCCGCACCAGATCCAGCCTGAGCACGCACAGCAGCAGCCAGCGCCATGGCTGTGCGGCTGTGCTCGCTGGGAGCTCGCCAGAGACGCCGTAGGAGCGGCGTCTGGCGGCAGGGACCAGCCCAGCGGGGGTGTAGCGCCCAGGGCTTCACACTGGTAGGGGGCAGCAGCGCCGGAGCGGGCTGCAGTTGGCCGGCGATGAGGGGCGGCGGTGAGAGAGCTCCGGCGAGGTCGCACCGGCGAAGGGAAGGTCGGGAAGGCTCGGGAATTGGTTGGGAAGCTTCGTGGTAGCCTCGGGAACGCCGGCATGTGGTCGGTTGGCGGGGAAATCGGCCAGAAATGAGGGCGCACCGGTGAGGGGAGAATTTTTTCATGGCTGCCGGCAAGAATCCGGCCATTGCAGCTCGTTCGTCCCGGTTCCCGTCCAATGGATCATGCGATTGAGTGCGCTAGAGGGTGTAGTAGACGTGTGTGGAGCGGAGGGAAGATTGGAGTACCGTGGAGCGAGTATTTCGTGGTGAAGCCGACGTAGCTCGTCGGATCGGCCTCGGTGAGAAACGTCCGGATTTGAGCTGTTCGCGACGACGCTTGAGGAACGGAGCTTCGTAGCAGGTGGAGAGGGCCTCGGCGCTTCGAATGGGAGGCTTGGCAGTAGCTAGCAGCGGCTCGGGGGGCAATGGCGACGGGGAGCGCGAGAGAGAGGTGTAGCAGCAGGGTTTTTGCGCAACCATGGGGAAGAAAGCCGGGAGTGGTGGAGGGAGGTGACGTGAGGAGTTGTTGTGCTGCTCAGGAAGGTTTTAAGGCGCTCAACAGCTGCACACGGCAACTCACCTCGGTGGCAGCCATGCAAGGTTCCACGGGAGAAAAAAAAAGAGAGAGGGAGAGAGGTAGGGGATGACACTGATGTGTGGGGCCCACTGATCTTAGGAATTGAAAATTCTGCACTGTGGAGCTTGGAGCATTATGTTACAACCCTCCCCCCTTAAAGAAATCTCGTCCCGAGATTATGATAGAGATAGACTTTCGGAGAGTGAGAAAAAAATGGTTACCGGAGGTATGACGATAATAGTTCCGGATAATGCAATTGGAGATAATCTTCTTGCTCCCAAGTTGCCTCCTCAACGGAATGATTAGTCCATTGCACTTTATAAAATCTCATAGTTTGATTTCGGGTGACGCAAGCTTTTTCATCAACAATTCTGACAGGATGCTCTGTATATGTGAGATCGGGCTGAAGAGCTTCTATGTCCTCCATGTGAACTTCTGACGGTGTCCTAAGACACTTTCGTAGCTGGGAGATGTGAAAAATATTGTGCACTCCGGATAATGAGGTAGGCAGTTGCAAACGATACGCAACGGGTCCACATTTTTCGATGATGAAAAAGGGGCCGATGAAATGCGGAGCCAGCTTTCCTTTGACCCCAAAACGATGCACCCCTTTCATAGGAGAAACACGTAGGTATACATGGTCTCCTATATCAAATTCTAGGGGGCGACGTCTTTTATCCGCATAACTTTTCTGTCGAGCCTTCGCTGCCCTGAGGTTCGCTTGTATGATTTTCACTTGTTCTTCAGCCTCTTTGACAAGATCAACTCCAAGAACGACCCTTTCACCTGACTCACACCAATTGAGGGGCGTCCGACACTTCCTTCTATATAGAGCCTCATATGGTGCCATTCCGATGCTCTCTTGATAACTGTTGTTATATGAGAACTCGGCCAGAGGTAGATGATCGTCCCAATTTCTTCCATAGACGATAGTACAAGCTCGGAGCATATCTTGAAGTATTTGGTTTACTCTCTCGGTCTGACCATCTGTCTGGGGATGGTATGTGGAGCCTCTAATGAGCTTAGTTCCTAAGGACGCGTGTAGCTTCTCCCAAAATCGAGCCACGAACGGCGCGCCTCTGTCTGATATGATAGTGTGAGGAACTCCATGTAAACATACGATACGAGATATGTATAATTCCGCATATTTCTTGGCGTTGTATCTGGTATGTATGGGAATGAAGTGGGCTGATTTGGTTAGACGGTCGACGATGACCCAAATTGAGTCATGCTTATGAAATGTGAGTGGCAGTCCAACAATAAAATCCATACTGATGTCCTCCCACTTCCATGCAGGAACGCTTAAGGGCTGCAACAACCCTGCCTTCCTCACATGATCGGCCTTGACCCTTCTACAAGTGTCACACTCGGCCACATACTGAGCGATCTCCCTCTTCATTCGAGTCCACCAGAACTTTTTCCTCAAGTCCTGATACATTTTGTTGCTGCACGGATGAATTGAATATTTGGATGAATGAGCCTCATCTAAGATCTTCTTCCGTAGTTCTTGATTTTTAGGAACTACGAGTCGGTTGTTAAACCATAGAGCCCCTTCTACGTCCTCGTGGAAACACTTCATTTCCCCATTTTTCAGTCTCCTACGAATGTGAGACATTCCAACATCTTCCTTCTGGGCTGCTATGATTTCTTCCCGTATGGTGGGAATGAGAGCAAGATTATACAAAGCTCCATGTGGAATCACACGAAAGCTGGGTTCTTCGGCTTCAACTGGATGGCTAGGCAAGTAGTGAACATGAGGTTTACGACTCAGAGCGTCGGCCACAACATTTGCCTTTCCGGGATGATAGTGAATCTCTAACTCATAATCCTTGATTAGTTCCAGCCACCTGCGCTGCCTCATATTCAATTCCTTCTGAGTGAAAATGTACTTGAGGCTCTTGTGATCAGTGTACAGGTGAACTAAATTTCCCAAGAGGTAATGCCTCCACACCTTCAAGGCAAGAACAACTGCAACTAACTCAAGATCATGAGTCGGGTAGTGTTGCTCATGCCTTCGGAGTTGACGAGATGTATAGGCAATGACTCGGCCTTCTTGCATAAGAACACATCCGAGACCCGTGCCCGATGCATCACAATATACATCAAACGGTCTGGTTATGTCCGGCTGGGCTAACATGGGTGCTGTGGTGAGATGCTTCTTCAAGGTTTGGAAAGCCTCCTCACAGTCATTGCTCCACATGTATTTAATGCCTTTCTTCAACAACTCTGTTATTGGTTTAGAAATCTTGGAAAAGTTGGGAATAAACCTCGGGTAGTATCCTGTCAATCCTAGAAAGCTACGAATTTCATGAACGGAGGTGGGAGATTTCCACTTTAGAACATCCTGAACCTTGCTCGGATCGACTGCTACTTCTTCAGCTGATATGATGTGCCCAAGGAAAGCCACTTCCCTTAACCAAAACTCACATTTGCAGAATTTTGCATATAACTTATGGTCTCTTAGTCTTTGGAGTATGATATGGAGGTATTTAATATGTTCTTCTTCAGACTTGGAATAAACAAGGATATCATCGATGAAGACCACGACGAACTTATCCAACTCCGGCATGAACACCGAGTTCATGAGATACATAAAGTATGTCGGTGCGTTAGTAAGACCAAAAGACATGACTAGATACTCATAGAGGCCGTATCTAGTCGAGAATGCTGTTTTTGGAACATCTTCCGGCCGTATCTTGATTTGGTGATACCCGGACCGAAGATCGATTTTTGAGAAGATCTTAGCACCCATCAATTGATCAAAAAGAATATCGATGCAAGGGAGTGGATATTTGTTCTTGACCGTGACAGCATTCAACAGACGGTAGTCCACACACAACCTCAACGATTCATCCTTTTTCTTTACGAACAACGCGGGACATCCCCATGGTGAAGAACTCGGACGGATGAATCCCTTGTCCATGAGTCCTTGGAGTTGTTCCTTTAATTCAGCTAGTTCATTTGGCGCCATCTTGTAAGGTCTTCGAGAAATCGGGTTAGTTCCTGGTAACAACTCAATTTTGAATTCGACTTCCCGGTCGGGTGGCATACCCGGGAGGTCATCCGGAAAGACGTCTGGGTATTCACAGACCACTGGAATCTTTTCAAGTCGAGTTCCCTCAGTGTGGTGTGTGGCTGAAATTCTGGATGGTGGGCTTTCAAGGATCAAAGTGTTGCGGTCATGACTCGGAGAATTCAGTTGGATGGTACGCGAACCCACATCCAATACAGCTCTATATTGTGTTATCCAGGCCATCCCAAGAATAATATCTATTCCTTGCCCTTATAGCAAATGAGATTAGTAGGATAAACTTGCGCACCTAGGAGAAGAGGTGCTCTAGATATAATTTGTTTGGCTGAAATAGTACCTCCGGGTGAACGGATAGTATACGGGTATTTCATCAAGGTAGAGGAGAGCTGGTATTTTTGTGCATATGATTTACTGATGAAGTTATGAGTGGCACCAGAATCAAAAAGAATGAGGGTGGGTTGATCATATAAGGTGAACATACCCGCTAGAACGGGTTCTCCTTCCGGTATCTCCTCAACTGCAACGTAGTTGACACGGCCGGTCTTCGGTGCTGCCTTTTCTGTAGCCCACGTGGCTGGTTGGAAGCCTGAGATGGAGGGGTGTTTCCGCTGATCTGCCTTGCTTGACGGCAATCCCGTGCAAAGTGGCCCATGCGGCCACAATTGAAGCATGGGCTACGGCTTGGTCCTCCACTAGGCTGAGGAGGACGGTATCCTTGTGCACCTTGTTGAGGTGGGCGTGCACGAGGTACCATCTGCTGCTGCTGCAAAGGTGGTCGAAAGCTTGACTGAAAGGGGCGAGCTTGTGGCGGTCGCGGGGCTGCTTGGAATCTCTGGCCGGACGGCGAACGGAGAACCATTCGGTACTTGATTGGAGGACCACTTGAGCTGCCCTGAGGAGTGCTTCGCCTTTTCTTTTCTGCCTGGTGGCCGCGATAAGCGTCCTCTTGAGTAATAGCAGCATTAACAAGGTCGTTAAAACTGCCATTGTTGAACAAGGCCAGACGATCTTGGAGCTTGGAGTTCAGCCCTCTAAAGAAGCAATCACGCTTCTTAGCTTCTGTGTTCACATGTTCTGGAGCATATTGTGCTAGATGGTTGAATGCCTTGGAGTATTCGTGAGCAGTCCTCCCCCCTTGCTTCAAGTCTAGGAAATCTTGAAGCTTTCTCTTCATGATCCCCGAGGGAATGTGATGTGCTCGGAAAGCTGCACGGAACTCTGCCCATGTCATTTCCTGACCGATGGGGAGGCTGGCAAGGTAGTTCGCCCACCATGCTCCAGATGAGCCATGCAATTGTTGGGCAGCGAACAACGTCTTCTGGTGCTCGGTGCATTGGAGCAGCCCAAACTTTGACTCAATAGTACGCAGCCAGTTGTCCGCCTCCAAACGCTCATCCGCTTCGGTGAATACTGGCGGGTGCGTCGCTAGGAACTCCGCATAGGAGCTCTGAGGTGGGTGACGTGGAGGTGCCTCTGGACGTTCACCTTGACGGGATGTGTTCTGCACTAATGCCCAGAGTAGCTCGGTGTTTTCCCGGTGAGAACCCATCATTGCTGCAATAGCCTCCGCCAAGGTGGGTGGAGGTTGCGGTGGTGGTACTTGATGTTGCGACGGTGGAGGGTTAATTCCACGCTGACTAGAGCCTCCGATCTCATGTAGAAAGCGAGTGCGAACCATGCTACAAAAAGTGACTAACATAGTTAATCTCCAAAGGCTGAATTCATACTTTTCTCAAAATAACATTAACTATAGTAGTTCATCCCAGATTTTTGCAACATCACACATGTATTAGCACTACGGAAGTTTGTACAAGAATAGTACTGGCAATGACCAAGTTTACAATGTTACGTCCCCAAAATGATGTACCCCTTCTACAGGAGTTCATCCACACCCACACTTGGTCAACAAAATACATAGCATGCTCTCGTCCACATTAACACCACACACGAGTCACTACGGCATATAATATATTACATACACATGTGGACATCTATGCTAAATAGGAGATGACGAGACTAGTCTACTCGTCCATGGGTCCTGGTGCGAGTGCGGGTGCTGGCGCTGGTGCTGGTGCTGGCTGCTGCTCCTGCTCGAACTCAGCCTCTAGCACCTCCTCAGGATCCGTCTCGGACCCGGTATCGACTCCCACCTCTTGGTCGGCATCAATCTCCATCTCTGACTCGGTGTCTGAACCTGATGTCCACAATGGTCCTGGCTCGTCAACTGGGGGCTCTACCTCTGTCTCTGGCTCGGACTCCGGCCCTATCGGTGCTCCCTGGTCAAGCTGCATCTCCTCAGCGTTGTGAGGGTCACCTAACTGCAGAGGGTTGGCTCTAAACTCAGCCAACTCGTTCTGAGCCTCAAGCATCTCCTGCTCCAAGAACTCTGCATCCTCCCGTATCTCATCTCGCTCTGCGGCAATCTCCTGAATTCTTTGGTCTTTCTCCTGTATGATCTGGTCCCTCTGCTGTAAGAGTTGGTCTCTCTCTTGCACCTGGCGCTCTAGCTCGGCAATCTGAGCGCCTTGCATCTCAAACATATGCTTGTGCGCATCCTCTCGTGCATGAGCCTGCCTTAGTGCCTCCAACTGCAGGCTGCAAATGCTCGCCTGGGCATCTTGCATGTGGTGACTCAACGCGGCATAGTAACTGAGCGCAGCCACGCGTGGGTCGTAGAATGGGTGCTGCCAGTCCTGCACCATGCTCACCCGACGCAGCCAGACGGAGCTAGAGTGGTCTCTGACTGGGAGGAGAGCACATGGTGTTCCCTCTATTTCCATCGAGTGCTCCTCACAGAACGTCGTGATCGCTCGCTGTGCAGCCAAATCCCACGCATCATCTAGGCTAGGCACCGTGACTGTGACAGTCCATGGAGCCCAACCTGGAGGAACGGGACCCGCAGGGACAGCCACGTGCATAACGCACGATGACTCCCCCCGCTCCAGGGTCTCTCTCCCTACGTAGACAGGAGCCTCAGTTTATCCGAAGCTCTCGAGCATGCGCCAGAACATCAGCGGAAACCCCGGACGGTGAAGGTACTCAGAATAGAACCAGTCGTTCTCCAAATGCACAATAGGATTTGCCATCTGCAGGAAGAGTTTCGAGAAATATCAAAAACTCAATTCCAGCAGTAATATCAAATTATGCAGCCACATTAGCATGGTAAATACTTTTGGAAAAGTTCAACAACCAGTCATGATAATACTGCAGTATTTATCCACTAAGTTCTAGCTTATCCGACCAAAACTTAACCAACTCGGTATTGAACAAAATAGCAAGTTGAATTATGAATTCTGACATCACCTCGAAGGACTCAGGGGTAGAATTAAAAAGAACCAAGAGTATCAACATCAAAAGGGGACTTTCTAAACTTTGTAAAGAATTCTTATATGCATCTATTCGCTGCACAGAATAATCTCCACGACATCCTAAGGTTGGAAATCAGTGCTGAAAACTCAGAAACAAGGCTGACTGGACAGTTGGACCATACTCGACGTTTTTCTTGAGCCTTGCCGGACAAATCCCATGATCCCATAACTACCAAAAGTGTGGAAAACTTTCTTATCTTGTTGGTAAACTTTCATACTCGTTTGTGCGGGGAGTAGGAAGATTCCATAACCAGTCAAAGATGGCTGACCAGTTATGCAGTCTTATAAACGCTGTGTCAAACACTTGGTGCTTATGGTTATACTTTTGAGAGCTAGCAAAATTAATATTCAGATCTTTAAATGAACAAACCATGGGAAGAAAAGTGGACTTATTCAAGCAACTTTAACCTTCTACGGATATGGGGGTATACATGTGATTCGAGTTAACACTAGTATCATTTTTTTATAGCTACCAGTTGAAGATTTTTTTTATTTCAGCAATCGAACAAATATATAGCCAAAGATCATGTCGGTACTACGTATCCTCACAAAACAAAAATCCTAACCAGAGTATAACTGGTATATACGTTTAGACGGTGGCACTAAATCGATCACTCTCAAACGTTTTCTACTCGCACTACGATTCACGTGGTTAGTGTACCTGCATAAAAATCACACAATAATGTTGCACCCATGGGTTTTCCTCATCACACATCCCAGGCAGTAATAATATCATAAGTAAATACATACGCCCCGTATCGTTTCCAAACGGGCCATCCTCAAGTAAGCCACGTCTTGAGGTACGCGGCCGTGTTTCTCACCACACGACAAAGCGTCCACCTTTTTGCCACAAGGGCACGCCGGGGTCGGCACTTCATATGCTTCAAAAAAACATATTCACTTCCCGTACTGACCGTTGTACGGGACACCCCATACCTCCGACACTCGTATGGATGAGCCCTCGAATTTCACCGCATTCGAGTGCGTAACTTACCTTCTTACCTGAGCGTAGGTGCGTGTTACATAATTTAAATACAAGAATGTAAACACTGTTAGCTTGCCACCTGGATAGTCATGCTAATATCATCCTTATGTGGGCTTACTAACGAACCTCACTCGTAAACATTTTTGGTTTTTAAAGATAAGTCCCTTTTGATGTGCAATATCCCGAACCAGCTCTGATGCCACGCTGTGGAGGACAGGCCTCAACGACAGGATCGATATTCGGGTGGTGCCACGCGGTGTGACACCGAATTGCACATCACAGGAGACGATAATAAAATATATTACAAAAGGAGTACTTCGAGGAGTTACAACAGATTTTTGTTTAAAAATACGAGATGTTCAGCAGCGGATACGTGATATCAGGGTTTACATCTCCGGAACAAAAGCTACAGCATTATCGGCGTGTCGAGCCCAATGACACGTCGATCTAGCAACACGGATTTAAGCTGGCGGCGAGTCGGGCTCCCACTGCACCGTCCATCCCGTCGGGGGTGACGCATCCTTTGGAAACCCGTCGGTCATATACTCTTCATTAATTCATACTCATGATTACCTGAAAAACATTAAGCAGTAAACCCTGAGCAACTAATACTCAGCAAGACTTACCCATCAAAAGACTCTCTAATGGCTATACTAGTATGCAATGGAGATATTGGTAGGAATGGGTGTTTTGCATAAAATAAGTCTATTTGTATGTCCTTAATTAGCAAATTTATAGCAGCATTTTTAGTGACACAAAAGGGTAATGTTTAGTTGGCGGCTAACCTAAGCACTCAAGTTTTCACACTATCACTTGATCTAATTTCAGACCTGACCATATTAATAGAATTCTTCCACTTGTTACTACGCGACGATGCAGTGAACAAGCGGCACTCTTTATCTGTGAGTGACGGTGATTCGAACCATTTATACTCCTGCAGGAGAAACCCAAAAGCACGACACGTACGCACTTTCCGAAGGCGTATACGACGCGCTTCGCAACTGTCGTACATGGCAACCTTTCTCAAGACACCCCAAATTCCGAAAAAGTCTGCCGGCCCGGACAGAGGGTTTCCTACACGAGTTGTCCGACTGGGACGATCTTCGCGAGCGGATTACCTACTGCCCTCTCAACGCTTGACCAAGGTCGGCGGAATGATCGTCGGCATCCAGGGTGATCAAGTTACGTCGGTTTACTAGTGCCCATATCACTAGCATGCTACCGGTACATTCAATACTTGTTCAACAGGGCCGACTACGGCACAGTCCTTAAGCGACACAAACAGGACTATGCACACAGAATTATGTCCCGTTGCTTCCTACTACCTGCCTGGTCTCCATTTATTCATTGTGATCCTAGAACTCCTTGTCCTACCATGTTCCTAGAAAAATCCTATAACTCGCGAGTAGTTTCCGACTACCCAACTTCTACCGTTCGATAGGTCTAATTAGCATAGCATGAAGTAATCACGTAGCCGATCTACCCACTGAGATAACCAGGGTCTTATAAGTCATGCAAGTGGAGCCTCAACCAAATCCTAGAACTTAATGCACAATCACATAACACTAAGTACATATTGAGGTAAAAATGAAATATTTATAAAAGGGGCTAATGTAAACCGGGGCTTGCCTTGCTCAGATACAAAGTCAGCAGAAATAGAGTCACTCGACATGTCCTCCGAGTTGAGCTCCTCGGCGATCTTCGTCTCGGGCTCTACCGATATGCATATGCACATGAAAGATTCATAATTAGCATTTTAATACATACTGTTATCACGACATACATGGATTCTTAAGTTTATTGAGGAACGGAGATGTCTTCGTATAGGCTCAGATGTTACCCGCAAGGATTAAACATAATTTGCATTCTGTTATGTACGGGGCTATGTGGGCTTTATCACATGCGTTTGTATGGTAAATAAAATTTATATGTTCCAATGGTCCGATGAAAGTGAAACTTTTTCTGTGCATACTAGGGGATGTAGATGATTTTCCAGCAAAGTTAGAGAAGTATCTAATGTATGGATCTTATACAATTATTTCCCTACTATTTATGTTTAAATAATTAACAACAAACTTTTTGTGCACTTACATACAGTAATAGTTAGTCCCATGCAAGGATATGGTTGTATGGAATCTAACAAAGTTTGTTTCACATTTTTCTGATTTTTCTATGATTTTCTACAATTTTTACAAGCTTCCAACATTTGCTGGATTTATTTTTGTGCTGAAAAGGCCTTTTATTGCTGTCCAGTGGGGCTCAGGCCACACAGCAGGCCACAGCAGCGCTGCCCCACGGGATCTGGTGCCAGCCGCACCAGATCCAGCCTGAGCACGCACAGCAGCAGCCAGCGCCATGGCTGTGCGGCTGTGCTCGTCGGGAGCTCGCCGGAGACGCCGTAGGAGCGGCGTCCGGCGGCAGGGACCGGCCCAGCGGGGGTGTAGCGCCCAGGGCTTCTCACTGGTAGGGGGCAGCAGCGCCGGAGCGGGCTGCAGTTGGCTGGCGATGAGGGGCGGCAGTGAGAGAGCTCCGGCGAGGTCGCACCGGCGAAGGGAAGGTCGGGAAGGCTCGGGAATTGGTCGGGAAGCTTCGTGGTAGCCTCGGGAACGCCGGCATGTGGTCGGTTGGCGGGGAAATCGGCTGGAAATGAGGGCGCACCGGTGAGGGGAGAATTTTTTCATGGCTGCCGGCAAGAATCCCGCCATTGCAGCTCGTTCGTCCCGGTTCCCGTCCAATGGACCATGCGATTGAGTGCGCTAGAGGGTGTAGTAGACGTGTGTGGAGAGGAGGGAAGATTGGAGTACCGTGGAGGGAGTATTTCGTGGTGAAGCCGACTTAGCTCGTTGGGTCGGCTTCGGTGAGAAACGTCCGGATTTGAGCTGCTCGCGACGACGCTTGAGGAACGGAGCTTCATAGCAGGTGGAGAGGGCCTCGGCGCTTCGAATGGGAGGCTTGGCAGTAGCTAGCAGCGGCTCGGGCGGCAATGGCGACGGGGAGCGCGAGAGAGAGGTGTAGCAGCAGGGTTTTTGAGCAACCATGGGGAAGAAGGCCGGGAGTGGTGGAGGGAGGTGACATGAGGAGTTGTTGTGCTGCTCAGGAAGGTTTTAAGGTGCTCAACAGCTGCACACGGCAACTCACCTCGGTGGCAGCCATGCAAGGTTCCACGGGAGAAAAAAAAAGAGAGAGAGGGAGAGAGGTAGGGGATGACACTGACATGTGGGGCCCACTGCTCTTAGGAATTGAAAATTCTGCACTGTGAAGCTTGGAGCATTATGTTACACAACCCCGCTGCAGTGGCCCCCTCTTGAGCCTTGCGGTTCATATGGTAGTCCAGCTGACACCTATTCCCCGCACCATCCAAACAACCATACTACACCGGAGATGCACCTAATTAATTGGCCAAGCTGCCCCATCTCAGCATGTGGTTGGCACGGTAAAGCTAGGTTACATGCTCCATGAACCGGTCCTTAGGATCCAGGCAAGCACTAAACACAAACCCGTGTCTCGTGCACACAGCACCAACCCAAGCATCCAACTTCCTAGCTACAAGGAAACAAGATAATGCAATTCTACGGAAACTTCCTAGCTTGGGTATCATATTCCAAATTGACAATGCAATTAAATTCTAACTACACATCCTAGTATAGGATCAAAGTGGTCAAGGACACTTGCCTTCTTCCTGCTGCTCCGGGAATGGAAAGTCTTGATCTTGAAAGGTGAGAACCTGCTCTAGGGCTGGTTCTACTCATGCCAATACACACATAGCAAAAGAAAACCACTATCCATAAGCAATAGTCCACCCATACATTCATGCAAGTCATACATGCATACCCATTTAAAGTCATACACATAATTAAGTGTTGTGTTTACCCTAGATAGGTTGCTGCTATGCATACATGCACTTTTAAACATATATTTTACCTTTAACTTTAATATTCAGATTTCTAAGTGCACAATGTATATGAATTTCCAATTTGAACAAATTTTCTCTATGAGATAATACACTTATGAGCCACAAAATTTGCATGAAACATAATTTCCTACTCCAAATGGATTTTCAGATCTTCTACACTATTCTTGAATTGAAGTTTTAAATGTGGGGACCTTTTTTAATATTTTCCAATTATGCATACCTATTTTCCTATATTCTCATATTTATTTTCCATACCTAAAAGTGAACCTTAATACTAAAATAGCAAGATATATCACCTTCACAGAATATAATTTGATCTAAAATGTCCAACAAAATATCTTTTGACTCCCTCTCTGATGGGATCAATTTATATTTGTTTTTACCTATTTTTCAGAGTTATTTCTAGCCTAAAAATGAACTTCCAGCAATAGTAAAAGTAAATAGCCCTTAGTCAGATTTCATTTCAGCCTAAAATCAGTCCTCATCTCATTCTAAATGTTTTACAAGTGCTAGGAAAATTCAAATTGTATTTGCACATGTATTTGCATCACCATTTGAATTTAAATTCTACTCATATGTTCAAATCTCTGAATTTAATGTCTTGTAGGGTCTGAAGTGCAAATCCACACTGCAGTAGGGTCCGATTTATTATTTTCTAAATTTTCAGGGATCCAAGTGTGCAAAACAGAGAGGTTTTCCTAATTTTTATTAAGTCCAGGGGCTAAAACTAATTTTTAAATGCATTTACATGAATTTCTGAGGATCCAGGGGCTAGATCAAAAGTTTCCGCGGCTAGATCCTTTCCTCAGAACCCCGGGGGGTAGCCCGCAAGATTCCCGTCCTTTATAACGCGGGGCTGATGTGGGCCGTTGGATTTTAAATGGAGGGCTGAGATTAGATCGCGAAGGGGTACGCGGGGGTTCTGTTTTCATCCGCCCGATTTAAAATGGACGGGCCACAGAGGGCCACGTCGCCCTAGCCGTGTGCGGGCGGCGCTGCCCGGCGGGAGGCGGCGATCTTGCCGGAGAGTTTCGAGTTTTCATCTACACTCGCTAAAACTTGGATTTCTTGGCATAGAACGGAAGAGGGGAGGTAGGGGTCTCACCTCGGTGGTTTTCTTGAACTCGGAGGCCCTAGAAGTTGGTCGGCGACGAGGTCCGAGGGGGAAGCTCGGCGGTGCTCACCGGAGCTGTGGCTAGAGCGCCAAAACACGGTGCCTTCTTCACCTGCAAGACTCCCCGGCGGCGGTGGCACACACTACACGCGTTATATCGGAGAAAACGGGAGAAATTTGAAGGAAAACGGCGATGGGAGCTTCGGTCCTCACCGGAAACTGAGGCGAGTCGATCGGGGAGAAAAAGGGACGGACCTCGGTGTTTAAATGGGCGAGGGGGCGGCGGGGCGAGTGGGGTTCGTGCTGCACCGAGAGGGGCCGCAGATCGTGGGTGCAGGCGGCGAATCCGGAAGGGGGCGCGCGGCGGTTGCTCGGAGCGGGAAAAAGGCTAGGCGGCGGTTGGAGAAGAAGGTGCCGACAGGTGGGTCCCGCACGGCAGAGAGAGGAGAGGGGGGAAATGGGTCGCGGGTTGCTGGGCCGGCAGGCGGGTTTCGGCCCATTGGCCATTTTTATTTTTCCTTTCCTTTTCCTTTTTCTATTTTTGCTTCAAATTTGAATTCCGGTTTGAATTTGAAATTTACTCCAACATGCATCACGTCCAATAAATTTGAATTCATATTTTGCCACATTTTGGGGTGTTACACTTATGAAAAACAGTCTTGGAAAAGTTCATGCCAAATATGTTGGGCCACGCCATGAGAACACCAAGTCTCACGTGTGGGTGCCCAAATCACTTGTCACTAACCTCAAAGGACCCAAGAATGCTTGGGTACCTAAAGCCAAAGCATATCTTCTTTCTTGCATGCATATGGATCCGGTGGAGCGAAATGGGTGCTAGATAGTGGATGCACCAATCATATGATCGGAGAAAGAAAAATGTTTGTGGAGTACGAACAAAATGAAGACTCGCGAAGGCATCTGTTTTGGTGACAACAGTCAAGGAAAGGTACTAGGTACCGGTAAAATAGCCATTTCATCACAACACACACTTTCTCATGTTTTACATGTTGATTCCTTAGATTATAACCTCCTGTCCATATCTTAACTATGTGACAAGGGTTATAATTGCTTGTTCACTAATGAGGGTGTGACCGTCTCTAGAAGGAGTGATGACTCTACTGCTTTCAAGGCTGTGTTAAAGGGAAAACTTTATCTAGTTGATTTCAACAAAGATAAAGCCGAACTTGACACATGCTTGATTGCAAAGACCAACATTGGTTGGCTGTGGCATAGACGGCTAGCGCATGTTGGTATGACGAATCTACAAAAACTTCTAAAAGGCGATCACATCCGAGGTTTGAATAATGTTGTTTTTGAGAAAAACAGGCCTTGTAGCACGTGTCAAGCCGGGAAACAAGTAGGAGCACTTTATCCAGCGAAGAATGTCATGACTATAACAAGACCACTCGAGCTCCTCCACATGGACCTATTCTGTCCAATTGCTTACATAAGCATAGATGGTAATAAATACGGTTTGGTTATTGTTGATGATTTTTCACGCTTCACGTGAGTTTTCTTTTTGCATGTTTAAGTCAGAAACTCAAGGAACACTCAAAAAGTTTCTCAGACGAGCTCAAAATGAGTTCTCATTGACAATCCAGAACATAAGAAGTGACAATGGAACAGAATTCAAGAACACACAAGTCGAGGAGTATCTAGATGAAGAAGGAATAAAGCATGAACTTTTGGCACCATACTCCCCACAACAAAACGGTGTAGCTGAAAGGAAGAACCGGACGCTCATTGAGATGGCCAAGACAATGCTTGACGAATACAAGACCTCTGACCGCTTTTGGGCTGAAGCTATCAACACTGCTTGTCATGCAACTAACCGATTGCACCTTCATCGCCTACTCAAGAAAACCTCATATGAACTACTCACTGGTAACAAACCAAATATTTCGTACTTTTGAGTTTTTGGTTCAAAATGTTATATTCTAAACAAGAAGCCTAGGACCTCGAAGTTCGCTTCAAAGTCTGATGAGGGTTTCTTGCTTGGCTATGATTCGAACTCCTACGCTTATCGTGTCTTCAACAAGGTCTCTGGACTTGTTGAAGTTGTACGTGACGTAGTGTTCGATGAAACTAACGGCTCCCAAACGGAGCAAGTTGATAAGTGTGTGCTAGATCAAGAAGAAGCCCCATGTCAAGCATTGAGAAGAATGGCACTTAGTGATATTTGACCTCAAGAACAATCACAAGAATCAGGTGCTCAAGATGATCCTCAACAGGAGAGCTATGATCAAGGGGGAGCCCATGCACAAAATCAAGATCATGAAGACCAACAAGATGATCAAAGCATTAATGACAGCAACAATCCAGGGGGAGCCGAAGAAGATGATGATTATGAGAACATAACATCACAAGTGCCACATCCAAGAGTACACCAAACCATACAAAGAGATCACCCCGTAGACAACATAATCGGCGATATACAAAAGGGAGTGACAACTCGATCTCGTATAGCTAATTTTTGTGAATACTATTCCTTTGTATCCTCTTTAGAACCATACAAGGTCGAAGATGCGCTAAAAGATCCGGACTGGGTGATGGCAACGCAAGAAGAATTGGACAACTTCGAGAGGAATGAAGTATGGAAACTTGTTGAAAGACCAAAGTCTAATATCGTCGGCACTAAATGGGTCTTCCGCAACAAGCAAGATGAACACGGAGTTGTAACAAGAAACAAGGCATGACTTGTGGCTAAAGGTTACTCACAAGTCGAAGGTTTGGATTTCGATGAGACTTTTGCTCCTTTAGCTAGGCTTGAATCAATTCGTATTTTACTTGCATATGCTACTCACCATGATTTCAAGATGTATCAAATGGATGTCAAAAGTGCCTTCTTCAACGGACCTATCAAGGAGGAGGTGTACATGGAGCAACCCGCTGGTTTTGAAGATCAAGAGTACCCTGACCATGTGTTCAAACTGCGTAAGGCTCTCTATGGCCTCAAACAAGCTCCTACAGCTTGATATGAGTGCCTTAGAGATTTTCTAATTGAACATGGCTTTAAAATTGGTAAAGCTGATTACACCCTGTTTACCAAGCACTTCAATGATGATCTGTTTATTTGTCAAACCTATGTTGATGATATCATATTTGGTTCAATTAATAAATCTTTTTGTCAAGAATTTAGTAAAATCATGACAGATAGATTCGAGATGTCCATGATGGGAGAATTGAGACACTTTTTCGGATTCCAAGTGAAACAACTAAAGGAAGGAACGTTCATAAGCGAAACAAAGTACACTCAAGACATTCTCAAGAAATTAGGTATGGGCAAAGCGAAGCCCATAAATACTCCCATGGTAACAAATGGACATTTAGACCTGAATGAAGATGGACCTAACGTGGATCAAAAGGTATACCGTTCCATGATTGGATCTCTACTTTATCTTTGTGCATCTAGGCCTGATATCATGTTGAGTGTCTGTATGTGTGCAAGATTTCAAGCCAATCCTAAGGAATGTCATTTGACAGCCGTAAAGAGAATCTTGCGATATTTAGTCCATACACCCAACCTAGGACTTTGGTACCCTAAAGGTTCAAAATTCAATCTCATTGGATACTCCGATGCAGATTATGCAAGACACAAAGTAGATAGAAAAAGTACCTCCAGGACTTGCCAATTCTTTGGTAGGTCCCTAGTTTCCTGGTCCTCCAAAAAGCAAAACTCCATTGCCTTGTCCACAGCCGAAGCGGAGTATGTTGTAGCTAGGAGTTGTTGTGCACAACTCATTTGGATGCAACAAACTCTAAGGGACTACGGTTACAATATGTGTAAAATCCCCAAAAGTGGTAGCAAGAAAATTCAGCTCATATACACTTATGAAAAATGAGGGAAATTAAAACTTTGAATTATAATGGTATAAGTTCAAAGTGAGGGTTTAGACTTCCCAAAACTTCCAAACATGGGGGGGGGGGGGGTCTAAGTTCATAACTTGGATCTTCATACTCCAAATATTCAACCTTCCAAATTTCAGCTCATTTGGAGGAGTTTTCATATTTGTTTGGGATTAAAAGGAAAAGCCCTCTAATCTGAATTTCAAATTCAGTTTCAAATCCCAATTGCCTCAATTTGTCAATTTGGGTCCACAATGGTGTTATCCATATTTAAACTAGCAGCCATGCCAGAAATGAGAAATTTTGGACTAGGTTTGCTGTTCCAACTTAGGGTGACACCAAAAACCCTTCAAAATTCAAATTTGAAATTTAAAACTTGGACCAAACTTGATCAAATGCAGCATGGGAGTCAAATTCGGATTCCTCATATTTAATTTGGCTTCCCTGCAAATATCAAAAAAATTTGGACAAAAGTGGGTGGCAGAAATAAAGGATCAGAAATATCAAAGGGGAGAAGAGGGGATGACATGTGGGGCCAGCTGATCAGTGTGCACCGAGCCGACGTCGGTTCTCCCGGTTTCCTCCGCAGCCGCCACGGCGATGCCTTGGCTTGGTGCCGAAGGCACCGAACCGCTGACGCGGTCGCAGTTAAGCCGAGAGACCCGGCTGCTCAGGTGTATCCGCTCCCTCAAAGAAGAAAACACGCACGCTTCCTCTGTTTCTCTCCCGAAAGAGCTCGCCGTTTTCCTCTGCTCTCGCAGCGCTAGCCCAGGCCTTCTTCGGTCAGACGAGGTCGCCGGCGGTGCGGGGTGCCGCTTTCCAAGCTAGGGGCAGCTACATTTCCCCTCCAGCTGCGATCGCAGCCAAGTTGCTCCGAGCTACCGAAAGCACTGCCGCCCGTCTACCCCAGAATTCGTCGCCAAGGTGAAACCACAGCTCAATTACTTTGGCTTGATGCATCTACACGACCTAGCGCAGCCCCTCGACGAAGAACCATCGGAAACCGTAGAGAAATGAAGCTGTAAGCTGAGTTTTTCCGGCCGCCGACGCACAACCCTAGCTGCACCGGTGAGCTACACTTTGCACGAGTTTTCACCCCCCTTTGTAGGCAAAAACGTGCTCCTCACATCACCCTGGTGCTTGCGGTGCTCTCCCCAACCGGGATAACCGCCTGCCATGCGAGAACGACGGCGCCGGGGTAGAGTTTGCCGCTGTCAACGTCGGGGAGGTATTCCCGGCCATCTAGCGCCGCCGCTGACCTTATCAGCATGTTCCTCGTCGGGTTTTAGGCACAGGCGGCGAGATTTGGGCCGTCTAGGGCACTGGGTAATCATGCCGGCGAGGTGCCGCCGCCGTTCCGGCGAGGAGACCGGCCGGGCGCGAGGTAGACGAAGGTGGGGGCCTGCCCCACCTGTCAGTGGCCCCGGTTGAGCGCCGGATCGAATTGTGGCTCGGGATCGGCTGTGGCTGCACGGGTTAACTCCGTAGCCCCGGTGTTGCCGAGATCTCACTGGTCCGATTTAAAACAGTGGGCCCAGCCCAATTATTTGAAGTTTCTATTAGAGAAATAATTCCAGGAATTAGCTGATCTTTACAAGCTCATAACTTTGTGTAGAAAACTCCAAAAAGGGTGAGACCAATTTTGTTGGATTCCTCGTGAGGAGTACTTCACAGGGAATCAAATTTCTTGCTATGAAAATGCCCAGGAATATCTGTAAAATTGTTTTTAGTAAATCTTTTAGGGATTTATTACAGGAGCAATTCTTTATGAAATATTCCCAAATTTGGGCAGCTAGTCCTTTCCATAGTTACTGATCTTCAGTAAAAATTTGGGCTTCATTGGAGTTCATTTTCTAGGTCAAATTACCTTGCCAAGTTCAGCCTTTATTTGGAAATTCAAATTTAAACAGAAGTTGTTCAGCACTCCTGTCCAAACTTCAAAAATTCATATCTCTCTGATGGTAGCTCCAAAAATGGTGAAACAAATTTTGTTAGAACCGTGGAGACTTACCCTAATCAGATCTTCCACTATTAGCTATGTCAAAGCTCCTGAATTGGGATCAAAATTCAGAGAAGCATTGTACTTGTAGGAATTTTAAATACTACATTGTACAATGACGTATCTCCAAATCTGGCTCAAATCATCCTTAGAGAGTCTAGTATCCACTGTAAAAGTCCCAAAGCCAATTAAGGATCCTAAATAGCAGTAGCTATGAATACAAGTTCAATTCTTATAAATCCTTAATACTTACACATGTATTTTATTACATTTCATAATAGTGACCGATGTTGAGGATGCACCGGAGCCCTTGAACGTCCTCCCACCAGAAACTAACTTCTTCTCTGACTTGCAACTAGGCAAGCCCCGGTTTGCACTTAAGTACTTTTTACAAAATTCTTTATTTGTATCACTTATGTCTAGGTTGAATGTTTGCATTAGAGTTAAGGTGATTGAAACCCCACTTGCATAACCTTTTAAATCCTATGAAGGGTTGGGTAGCTCATAGAGCCGACGAGTAGACAAGGCCCTGCTAATATGCTTAGGACCTCGGTAGAAGTCGAGTAGTTGGAATCTACTCGCGAGGTATGGTTTATCACACGGTTTGGTCAGAATAGAAAATGGCTTAAGAGTGGTGAAAATGAGACCCAGCAGGGGGGATAGGAAGCAGTGAGCGGAGGTCTCACGTGCGTAGCCCTGTTGGTGTCGATTGAGGACCGAGTCGTGTGCGGGCCTGATAAACAAGTATCGAACAGTACCGGATGGCATACTGACATAAGCAGGAAACCGATGTAAATGGTTAACTTGGGTGTTGAGGCTTACCCAACCGTAAATAGGAGTGGGTTGAGGGTAGCAAGGTGTAAATCTGCCGGTGGGCACAGTCACGCTCCACGGGGGGACCTCCTGCCTGTTACGGATGGACCGGTTCGGCATTTGGGTTGCCTTTGAAAGGTTGTTGCATACAACAGAGTAGGAAGGGGTGTGAAATCACGCTTCTGAAAGTGGGTGTATGCAACGTGTTGTCCGGGTGTCTCCTGATTGCAATCACCATCCCTCGCGGTTATTTGAGTACCGCTTGTTCACTGTTTCATGACGTAGTAAGAAGTAAAGTAAGCCAGTTGAATGATAATATGTTGTGATGATAGAGTAATGTTTTGGAAACCATGTTTGCTGTAGATGTAGAGCTAATTAAGTTTACTTTCCACTTTGGGCATCACCACATCGGAGGAAAGCGTTTCTTGTTTGATTGTGGACTTCTGATGTGAGGGCTGCCTAAGGCACATGAATTTGCTGCTATAAAACTGAAAGTAAGGATCAACTTATAGGCGTGTCTTTGTCGCAAATTCCTTTTTCTATCATACACCTCCCTGCATGTAGAGTTCCATGCCTAGGTCAGACGGTTAAGCCTTGCTGAGCCATCGTGCTCACGGTTGCAATATTTGAGATGTATGCAGGTGAGAGCTATGAGGAGGGTTCCGAGGATGAGCCGATGCCCCCGTCAGGGTACACGGCCGAGATGGAGCCCTGCACGCCGCCGTGATTTCTCTGGTTCCATGCTGCTAGCGTGTAGCGTCCCTGGGCTGGACGGCTGCACTTTTACATAGTTAGGATGAGAGGCTACTGATGTACATTACTTCCGCTGTATAGTTATATTTTGTAAAAGACTTCCGCTGTTTTATATCAAATAAAAGTTTGTATGTTGTTCTTTATACTTTTCGTTTGTGCTGTTGGGTGCTGCATCATACGGCACCACCCTATGTGATCCTGGAGTGGGTGAACCACGGGGTGGTCCCCACAATATGAACCGTATTCTGCTCCTTTGTAACAATGAGAGTGCGATTAAGATTTCACATAACCCTATTGAGCACTCTAGGACCAAACACATTGATATTCGGCATCACTTTTTGAGAGACCACTCAATCAAAGGAGACATAGCCATTTCCCATGTCAAAACCGAGAAGCAACTAGCCGATATCTTCACCAAGCCACTTGATGAAAGACGCTTTTGTGATCTTAGAAATGAACTAAATATACTTGACTCTCGGAACGTGGCTTGAAACACAACATACCTGCTCGAATTCTCAAATTCTTACTTACTTTGTGAAAAACTATCCTTTATCTCAATTTTCTCTTGAAAACTATTTAATTTAATGAATCTTGATGAATTATGACCATTGTCTGATTGTTGATTGCTTACTGGGCATGTTCATCCAGATTATTTGTGAAGATTATGTCCTTAGATCACTATTAGCTCAAATTCCCAATATTTCCCTAATTTCTACTCTAATCTGTCCAGTTGACCCGGACTAGTCCGGTGTCAACAACGGACTAGTCCGCTCCCTCAGACTAGTCCGGACAGATCTGGCATACCGGACCTGTCTGGTCCTCCCACTGGACTAGTCCGTATGTCCGAGTTTAAAAGTCTATAGATGCGCCAACCTTAGCCCTCTTCACCTCAAAACACTCCTTTGCCTCTCACCCCTCAAACCCTAGCCCCCAAAAGTGATTTTCGATTTTAGCCAACAAAGTCGAAGTTCTCTCCACAAGAAAGCTTCTCCTCAACGCATGGTCTCCTCCCCTCCGAACTAATCCGGATCAGACCTCACACTTCGACTCAAATTCTCATTTTTTCGGTAAAATTTCTTTCTACTCAAGTTCTCATCTTTTCAATACTTTAGCTCAATCTTTTCTGATCCCTAGGGCATACACTACCTTTCTAGATGAATTCCTAGTGTATCACTGCATACTTTGCACAAATTTATGGTAGATCTGTTGAAAATACAAAGTTAGGGTTCTTCAGTAGGTCCGGACTAGTCCGGTCTCCGGTGCAGACAAGTCCGGTATTCCGGACAAGTCTGCACTCTGAAAATGGACAAGTTCGGTTACCTATCAATTGAACATCCAACTTCTTATCTTCACATAATCTACAATACATCGTGTCAATCAATCCTTGATTTTCCTGTCAGGCACGATGTCGTCCCACTTCGAATCCATGAAGAAGAAGCATGACAACGTTGCCCAACCATCTTCTCCCGATGACTCTCTTCCTAAAAGGAGGAGAGTCGTTGGTAAGACGGCATAGAGCAAAGATTTTGTTGGAAGCTCTGCGGCCCCTAGGAGAAATGTCGGGAAGGGCAAAAGACCTGCTAGTGGTCCTATTGGTCCCTTGAAGAAGAAAGCCCCCATTCACCGCAACAGGCATCCATCAAGTGATGACTTTTGCTGGAAAGGGGAGTGAGCTGGCTGACAACCTCAGGAAAGTTCAAGTCTATGGGCAGCCAAAACAATGTGCAGACCCTAGATTATGTAGCAACTTCCATGCTGACTATTATGAGCATGTCTACAAGAAGATGAAGAATCCTGTGGTCGAGAGTCAGTGGCTCAACATTGACTACCTGAAGTCCAAGAAATGCCAAGCCTATCATGAGGTACTAGAGGCATTAGAGAGGCATGGGTTGAAGGACCTCATTTCTTTTCAGTACGACTGGAACAATGAGGTAATCACCCAGTTCGACTCTACTCTCTACTTTGCCCATGATGATGAGGATGAGATGATCTGGATGACACATGGATCCAGATGCAGTGTCACCTATGTAGAATTTGCAAAGATTCTTCATCTTGAACACACCCTGGACAATGAGCTTGTCATTCACAACCTGAAGCCTTTGGAAAAGAATGAGCTAGAATTCTTGTATGATACAAGAATGCCATATGTACCCCCCACTGCCAAATATTTGATTCGTTATTTGTCGTACTCAATAGGATCTTGAGAAAGACCATAGCTCCAAAGGATGGTGATGCAAGGACAATCCAAGGGACTCTGAGGACATTGATGAAAGTGATAAGCAAGAAGAGGACTTTCAATGTCTTTGAGTACATCTACAATGATATTTTGAATATCTCCATCACTGCAAACAGGTCTTGTGGATATGCACCCTATGTCATGTATATGATTGAGAAGGTAACAGGACTGAAGTTTGTAAAAGATGTCTCTCACACTGGCCTCAAGCTCCAGAAGCCTACAGTCTACACTCTGCCCTCTACTCATGATGGCTCAAGGGCGTCAGAGCCTATACCTACTCCTATCCCTCCACCTGCTAGAGAGTCCTCCAGTGGTATGCTCAAAATGCTCTCTTCTATTTTTGGCTGTTGTCGCAAAATTGAAGTTAGGCAACACAAGGAGAGTTTGGCCAGAAAAAGACATCAAAGATACATGAAGGCCAAAATCAAAGCCATATGTGAGAAGCTGGAGATTGAGCCAGTTGGATCACCACAGATCTCTGAGGACTCTGAAGAAGACTTCACAGAAATGGCTCCACTCACTGAACAAGAATTTAGGTATTTGGACTTGCAGGTGTCTCCGCCCCTCCTCCTCAGCATGGTCATGAAGATGATGATGAATATGACGATGAAGATAGGACCGAGAGTGAGGAAGAGAGCGGCGATGAGTGATTCCACTCAATTTTTTCCCTTTTTGGTGTCTTGATGCCAAAGGGGGAGAGATTGAGATTTATGTTAAGTTATCTTATTGTAAACCTTAAGGATGTGTGATGGACATGGACATGTATTTTGAAGTCTCATGAAATTTTTATTTTGAAGTCTCATGAATGTCTGATGCCTATTCAATATCGATGTGATGGTTTTTATTTTTGAAGTCTCATGGACGTCACATTCTGTTTCACACACTTTTAGGCATCCCACCATAAAAGGTGCATATATGTGAGAGGTTCTTGTACTCATTTGTCATTCTCATATATGCACACTTTATGAAAATCAAATTTTATCATTAATTATTCAATGTCAGTTGGTTGTCATCAATCACCGAAAAGGGGGAGATTGAAAGTGCATCTAGGCATTCCCTTGTGGGTTTTGGACGATTGATGACAAATGAATTGAGATCCTAATGAACTTGTTGAGATGAATGCAGATTAACTCGTGTAAGGTAGAAGTGGTGCACTCAAAAAGGTGAAAAATCAAGTGATGAAGAAAAAAAGGGAAAGAATAGATTCATCAGCCAAGAAAAATGTATACATACTTGTATAGGATGTGTGTGAGAGACACATCTCAAGAGCTCAATATCCTTGCGTAAGGGTAACAGATTAAAACATATCCCAATCACTCATAACACGTGCACCGGACTAGTCGGCCTAGAAACCAGACTAGTCCGTTAAACTTTCTGTTGCCTCACAACACGTGCTCTGGACTAGTCCACTCAGAAACCGGACTAGCCCGTTCAACTCTCTGGAACCAACATTCACCTTGCACCGGACTAGTTTGCTCAGAAACTGGACTAGTCCGTTCAACTCTCTGGAATCAACATTCACCTTACACCGTACTAGTCCACTTAGAAACCAGACTAGTCCGTTCAACTCTCTGGAACCAACATTCACCTTGCACCGGACTAGTCCACCCAGAAACCGGACTAGTCCGTTCAACTCTCTGGAACCGGCATTCCCTTTACACCGGACTAGTCCGCTCTTGTACCGGACTAGTCCGTTCAACTTTCTGTAAACACATCAAATTAGGGTTTCAACTGTGTCGCATGTAACACAAAAATTGTACACGGCACACCGGACTAGTCCGGTGAACATAGTGAACTAGTCCGGTGAACATAGCGGACTAGTCCGGTCGCCAGGTTTTTTTTTGGAAACCTTATATAAATTGAGGTGCACGTCCACACAAACAGAAGACACGATTCCCAGCGCTGCCGCACGCCCCAAGAGCACAAAAACTGCCTCTCTCCACTCATTCTAAGCTGAGAAAGATTAAGTCTTTAAGGATTAGAGATTGGATCAAGGAGAGAGTCGTTCTTATTGACATTGAGCTCTTGGTTTGTCTTCTCTCACACATTAGTTGATCGTTGTTCTTTGTTTGTGTGTGAGAGGAAGAATCATTCGTTGTAATCTTGTGGGAGCTCTCAGATTGTGAGAACGCCCAACATACAATTGTTTACCCCTATGTGTGGATAGTGGAATTGAATCGGCCTTTGTGGCGATTCAACGAGGGAAGGGTTGGTGAAGACCCGGTCCTTGGTGGACTCCTCAACAGGGACGTAGATTCCTGGGTGGAATCGGACCTCGGGATAAAGCCTTGTCTTATGTCTTCTTGATCATCCTTCAATTGCTAATTAAGGGTATTAGTCATCATTTGGTTTACATTGACGCCTAGCATTAAAATTGAGAGTTATTGTATCTTACTTCACTATACTTAAATAATCGTTTATTTTCCGCTGCACAAATACCTGAAGTAGGAACAAGTCTCACTTTGATCTATTAATTACGATCATACCGGACTAGTCCGCGCCATACCGGACTAGTCTGGCCCACCTGGAATTAATCAGTCTGCTAAGTGTTTCAGGAAATCGCCTAAAAATTCAAAGAGCCTATTCATTCCCCCTCTAGGCTACATTCACTAACCACACACTTACATTTTAAAACCATTAGAACAACAACAATAAAGGTTTTGTCTCAAGCATGTTGGAGTAAGCTAGATATGAAAACTACTCAACTTTTTTTAAAATATAGTAAACAAAGAAAGAGAGGTAAGAGTAATAAAATATAAGTACACTAAGATTTTTGGCACACGAGTTGCTAATTTTCATGTAGTCCTATAATGAGTCAAATTTGTAGTTACATTTCAATCTCTCAAGTCACGTATTATCTCCTCCTCACATGTCAACCTTGACTGCTCTATTCTCCTTCTAATATTTTCCCTACCCTTTGAAATCCCAGTGTTAACTAGTGTTTTTGAAGGTCTCCGGTGGATATGACCAAACCAACATATTGATATTAGACTAACTTCTCTTTAATCGGTACCCCTTCTACCCCATCATGTATCACCTTGTTCCTAATTCGGCCTTATCATGTTTGGTCGTACATCCACTGTAGAATGTCTGCATCTGTGACACTCATTTGCCTTTTAGTTGGTCAATATTTTGTCCCATATAGTATCGAAAGTCTGATCGTCGTACTGTAGAACTTTACTTTTAGCTTTTGTGGGACTTTCTTGTCACATAGGATTTCCATATGCTTGTCACCGCTTTATCCATACTACCTTGATATTGTGGCAAACATCCTCATTAGTATTGTTTTTCTTTTCAATATTGATCCTAAATATTGAAAGGAGTCTGTCAGTACCCTGCAGACCGGGTACCCCCGCGTGGAGGGTAAAAGACAGCCCAGGCCCTGCCTCCCTGAGGTCAGCCCTGGGGCTGCCGCATGCACTTGGGCTACAAAGCCGACACATGCCCTTGGCTCCGGCACAAACCTTCCTTCTGAGGTGAGGTATGGAGCTGCCACGTGTCTATGGGCTCAGAATCTCCTCCTTGCTGAGGAGAGATTCAGAGCCAACATGTGCCCTAGGCTCCGATCCGAGCCTCCCCACTGAGGTAAGGTCCGGAGCTGCCACGTGTTGGTGGACCCTGATCCTCCTCCCTGCTGAGGAGGGCTCCGGAGCCACCACGTGCCCTTGGCCCCAGACCCAGCCTCCCTGCTGAGGTGAGGTCTGGAGCTTCCACGTGTACCTGGGCTCCGAGCCTCCTCCCTGCTGAGGGCTCCGGAGCCGCCACGTTCCCTTGGCCCCGGACCCAGGCTCCCTACAGAGGTGAGGTCCGGAGCTGCCACGTGTACCTGGGCTCCAAGCCTCCTTCCCGCTGAGGAGGGCTCCGGTGCTGACACGTGCCCTAGGCTCCGGCCCGAGCCTCCCTGCTGACGTATGGTCCATAGCAGCCATGTATCTCTCGGCTCTGAACCCGTCGATGAGAGCTTCGAAGCTGCCACATGCTCCACGATCCGTCATGGACCATGGGTTGATGAGGTCAAGGAGGAAGTGTGTTGTTAGGTCATGCATTCAAGGCTCGCTCCTTCCCCAGAAGCATGGCGCACGACGCACACCTTCATCCTCCGCATGTCCGCCATTACGGTGATAAGACAGGCGGTAAGGTATGCCAGCGACACAGTGCCGCCCAATGGCACAGAGCCGTTTAGCAGTACAAGAAGACGCGGCAACAAGATGGCGTCTTCATCATTACCTGCCACATGGACAGGGGCGCTCAGCGCGCCAGGCGGCGGGACTTAACTCCCCCACCAACTACTCTACTCAGAGTGTAAAACCCTAGATCATGTATAGGGTTCACATAGCTTCGAGACCACCTTTCGGGCCCCAAGCCACATTATAACCACCCCGGCCTTGGACTATAAAAGGACTAGGGTGACCACCTGACAAGGCATTCGGCGTTCGCAACCAAGCACTCACACACTTGAACGCACGAGCAATACAGCAAGCACTCCCATGGACGTAGGGTATTACGCTCCGGCGGCCCAAACCATGTAAATACTTGTGTTCACCCGCTCTCTCGAGTTCGATCGTGTGAGAGGCGTCAAACACCTCCAATCAAAGAACCTCCACGGGCCGCTCCGGTAGCTGGACGGGGGGAGTGGCGTAGCTCACACTCCGACAGAGTCCCTCCTATGTAGTATTTGTCTTATAGACTAACATTTCCCCCCTCTGCATCTAACACCACTAAAATCATACCTCATATACTCAGCTTGGTCCTACTAAGCTCAAACTATTTGTATTCTAATGTCTACCTTCATAGCTCTAATTTCTTATCAACGTAAACTCTAGTTTCATCTACCAACACTACATCATTAGCAAAGAGCATATACCAAGTAATATCTTCTTATATATCTTTTGGCATCTCATTCATCACTAAGAAAAATATGTATGGGCTCAAGGTTGATTCTTGGTGTAGTCCTATAGTGATTAAAAGTGTTTCTGTATCACTATCACTAACGTGAACACTTGTTAAAATATTATTGTACATATCTTTAATTTGGGACCTTATGCTTCTCCAGCGCCCACCACATGACCATTGTTGGTATCTTATCATATGTCTTCTCCAAGTAAATGACATCATATGTAGGTCCTTGTTTTGCTCCCTCTATCTCTGCATAAGCTGACAAAGTAAGAAAATCGTCTCCATAGTAGACTTCTGAGGCATAAAGCAAAACCAATTTCTAGTGCCATTGGTCACTCTTCTCAAGCAACATTCAACCTCTCTCTATCAAAGCTTCATAGTAGGGCTAAATAAGTTTCATTAATTGATAATTAGTATAACTTTAAATATCTCCTTTATTCTTAATAATATTCAGCATTTCAGAAGGGTTCAACTCATCGGCTCTTCCTCTTGTTATCTCTCGATTTGCTTTGCTTTCTTTTTTTGTTAATAATATTAAGAGTACATATATGTTCTTTTTTTCTTTTATAGAGTCCAAATACCAGTGGCGGACCTAGGATTTTACTAGAGAGTATGCCACACAAAAAAACTTATATACAATTTGGTAAAATCATTTATCAATTCAATAAACAATTGTAAAATTTATAATATAATTCAGTAACATAATAAGACTTAAATTTAATAAATTCTTGAAAGTATAGAGTATTAGAGACTTATAATACTACTTGTCCGATTTCTTTGCTGTTACTTTCTAAATGATAAGAATATCTCAATTGCATCATCTTCATCCACTTCGATAAAATTCCTGATCAATGAATATAAATAGACAATCATCCACAAGATTATCACTCATCTTATTCATTAATTTTGTTTTCATTGAAATCATTGAAATCTTATCCCTTAGCATTTGTTATTATCACTGCTAGAAGTAGTACCAATTTAAGAACTAAATTCATTTGCGAAGGTACGTACAGCCAGGGTGGTGCATGATGAGAATCTTTTGTTGGTTAATGGTTAGGGCTAATCCATGGAACTGCCTATAGAGGTATTAGCAGGATGCTGCTTTGTTCAGTTCAGTGCTAGGAGTATTTCATTATGGAAACTTGGGAAGGGAGACCATGCTAGGGAGTCAACAGCTTCAATGAATTCTACTGTTATTATATATACGTTAAGTGAATATACTTGATCAAGTCGTATTCACATGTCGGAATGTGTATAGAGAAGCACATGCCTTGTACGCGGGCTGCCTCCTCCATCTATTGTATGTGATCTCTAGGCCCTAGTCTGCTTCGTCCGACCTAGTGACCAGGTCTCTAAGCGAATTATCGAACCTGTTCTGTCAGCCGCCAGGCCAGAATTCCAAGAAGCGTAACCTCATGACTTGAGCTGCTATCTATGGTGGCTGGGCCAGGGTATGCCGTGGCCCACCCGGCATACCCTTTAGGTCCGCCCCTGCTAAATACTGAACTATTGCTGTGGTGGAACTCATACTTTGGAATAGTAATTTTGTTGATGCCTTCATTTTGTTACCTTGAGAAGAACTCAAGAGCATTATGTGTGATTTGAGCTACCTTTCTTGTGTTGTGCTATCTTGGAGTATTCCTTTTTTATGCTTGCAGTTTAGAGTGTCGCATGAATTTTGGAGAGGTTGATGCGTTTCTTATCTCAACATACAATATTTGTTTATTCATGTGTTTGCTGACTCATGTTACAGCAAGCAGCAGAGAAAATACAGTCTAAGACCTCTATGGGCTCCATTGGACTTGGACCTGCAGGAGTCCAGCTAGCTATCGTGGCATTCATGGGAAGCAGAGCGCGTCGGATCGAGCCAGCGGTGGATGCATGGGCATGCATTAACCGCCATAAGTTAGGTGATCCACGTTCAAGGAAGTCCCTATCCCCGGTTAGTGCGATAGCCGATAACCCCCCGGTCTCTGTTAGATCACACAATCATGGACAGGATTTAGGCCCACCTCTAGGCTCTAACATTGACTAATGTGCAAGTCCCTGTTTAGTAGTGCAGACCTAGTATGGGCCCATCCCTGCTCAATCTTTTTCAGGTCATACAAGCCATCTCTCTCCTGGGTGCATCCTGAAAACGGGAGAGGATTTGACCGTCACTAATGTAAAACATGGATAACACGTCGTGCAACACAATTCACTGATATACATAGACAACAGTTTAGAACCACATCGACATCTGTACATACACAGGGTAGCACATAACAAGGACATATGTCTTCACGGCAACACCCATTAGCTCGGGAAGTGTGAGGTTTGCACTAACTCTTTAAACATTGATCTGTACATTCCTCCACCACTTCAAAGATTGGTTTGCACATTTCAAATTCACCAAAAAAAAGAATGTCACATTTCACCGCACAATTGTTGCCAAAGTGTGAGCGCAATAGTGCAAAAATCCACCATATATCATATGATCTCCATCCTACGATGATTGTATTTTTACACTTAAATCCTCTCACCTTCACACTTTACTTTTTTACTGATTTTACTAGGTAAAAAAGCATTAGTGAAAGCATTCATGTGTAAAAATACAATCATTATAAGATGAAAATCGTGTGATCTAAGAGAGATTTTTACACGATTGCACCGAAAGTTGTTTATATTCTAATTATTCCCCAGAGAGATTTCTAGTCATATATCTGTGGCAAAACATGCACAATCATAACCAATCAACTTAGTATGTATTATTATGCAGAGTAATACACGTATTACAGTGCACAAGCTTATTCATCTCACCATTCTTTTAAACTTTTACGCACACATATAATTAAGGAGCTAAGCATATAATATAAGCCAATACATCTCAACGTTGCCCTGCAGCATATACCTAGTTGGCTTCTACTCCCAAAATATTTGGAATCGGGACAATGGACAGTGGGCAACGTTGAAGATACTGAAGTGGCTACTCCAATTTACAAGATGACAATGGAGGCGTCTCAGAATCCTTCCAGGTGTTAGCCATTGAAGGATACCGGTCACCCTGGACTGCACCTGCAGCAGCGTAGGACTCTAGTTTGGCCATCTCATCTGAGGTGAGCTTCACAGATAGTGCTTCTACATTCTTATTAAAATTCTCGATTTTTGTTGTACCAGGTATGGGGCAAACATCCTTTCCTTGATGGTGAACCCAGGCTAATGCAAGCTGTGATGGTGTGCATCCTTTTCTTGTTGCCATTGCGCTGACACGCTCAAATATTTGGGCATTCTTGTCAAGATTCTCTTGTTGAAATCTTGGTATATGCTGCAAAATACAAAGTGCACTTAAACAAGGCAACCGATCGTATTTATAAAAACATTTTCTTTCTTAGGCCAAAGAAAAGTGTAGTATGCATCAAGTTGGATCCGGTGCAGTCACTATAACTAACCTTACGGAAGTCCTGCTCTGATAATGAATCAACCAGTTTTGGCCCACTAGAGAAGAACCCTCTGCCAAGTGGACTATAAGCCACGATTCCAATACAAAGTTCTCTGAAATGGTCAAGTCAATGAGAAAATGCAGAACATAAGGCTTCCTAAACTTTTTATTGGACAAGCGTTGTATTCTTAAAATACCTGCAAGTTGGGATTATATCTTCTTCCACATCTCTAGACCATAATGACCACTCCAACTGAACAGCGGTAATAGGATGGACTGCATGAGCTCTTCTTATTGTTGACGCCGATGCTTCAGATAACCCGATGTATTTTATCTTTCCTTCTTCAACTAGCTTCTTGAGTTCGCCAATCTAGCAATGGAAAAAACACCATAGAAAAGGAAGTCAGTTTCTTAAAAGTGCAGAAGAGGATTCTTGACAAAGGAAACACTGAATAAGAAATAATTTGCAAATTACAGTAATCTTCATGGTTCAAAACCGACATGATCAGCTTTTAGAGGAATCTGAACTATGCATCTGTAAACAACGGTACATCATACGAGCTCCTAAAAGTTATCAGCAGGACCTCTCGGCTAACATTTTACGCAAGGGTATTTTTCTGCATAATATATTCCGTACTCATCATTCATTCAGACACCAAGGTGCCTCCACCAACGGACATCACTATCCCTTTCTAGATAGAACTTTACCCTCGCATCGAGTCCTTCCACATCCAGGATCCACAGACCCCAAACAAGAGATATCTAATGGAGAAGGGGTGACTCACCGTGATCTCGATGGGCACCCTCTTGTCGATGCGGTGCTGGTAGTAGAGGTCGATGCAGTCGACCCCAAGTCGCTTGAGGCTGCCCTCGCAGGCCGCACGCACATACGCCGGGTCGCCACGGATCTCACGCTTGCCATCGGAAAAGGAGATGCCGAACTTGGTGGCCAGCTGCACCTTCTCCCTCACCCCGCCCTGCAGAGCCTGCTCACGGGCATTGCATCGAGCACCTTCAGTGCGAAACCGGATAGGACAAACCAAGACCTTAAATTCGAAACCAAGCTAACCCTGCCGAGGAGGATCTCGTTGGTGTGGGGGCCGTAGATGTCGGAGGTGTCGAGGAAGGTGACGCCGGCGGCGATGGCGTGGTGGATGAGCGCGACCATGTCAGTCTCAGGCTTGGGCGGGCCGTAGAAGGCGGACATGCCCATGCAGCCGAGGCCCTGCGCCGAGACCTCCAGCCCCTGTGACCCCAGCTTCATCCGCGGGACTGACACCGGAGCGGCGGCCATGGCCAATGGCAAGGCGTGATGGGTGGGCGAGGTGTGGTTTGCTTACCGCGTTCTGATATCTGCCTGCCGGCTGCAGGTGTCCCAGTTTTATGGTGCGCACAAAGTAACGGGAATAACTTGTCGCTTACGTCACTGCCTACGCGAGACATCGTACACTCGTTAGAGCCTACGAACCAGCTAGTTTTTTTTCTTTCTTCCCGGGTTCCATTTGGTGCTCGCTTCCCCGGTTTTGCTTTGAATTCCACGTTTTAATGTCTTAAGTGTCCCTACAATGCAACTTTGATATATCATTATACTTGTTACCCGCTCTGTTCCTTAACGTAAAGCATCATATTCTCTCCGTGCATAATGACCAGTGAAAAAATATGTTTCCTCTGTTCAAATTGTTTAACATTTAAGTTTAAAATTAAATTAACCAGCGTCAATGTAACACCCTCAATTTCGTATTCATGCATGCATACATATTTCATATAGAGAAACATTTTAAAAGAAGTAGAAACGGAGAAAGAATCAGAAAGATAGCCGAAAAGAGCTAATTCCAATTCGCCGAGGAGCGCTGTAGACACTTCCCGCGGCCCGCTGGCCACATGGCGCCTTCGGAGCTCATCCCTACGGAGGGAGTGAGGTCCGGCACCGTTGGTCGCGTGGCAGGCTAGGAGCTCGCCTCTGCGGAAGGGGGCGAGGTCCGGCCCGCTCGACACGTGTTGCCTCCGGGGCTTATCGCTGCGGTAGAGCGAGGTCCAGCCCTGCAGGACACGTGTCGCCTTCGGAGCTAGCCTCTGCGGAGAAGCAAGGCTCAACCCTGCGGGACACGTGTCGTTTTCAGAGTTCACCCCCGCGGAGGGAGTGAGGTCCGGTCCTACTAGACACGTGTCACCCTCGGAGCTCGCCTGCGAGAGGTCCGATCCCGCTGGACACGTGTCACCCTCGGAGATCGCCTCCGAGAGGTCTGATCCCGCTGGACACATGTCACCCTCGGAGCTCGCCTCCGGGAGGTCCGACGCTGTTGGACACGTGTCGACCTCGGAGCTCGTCTCAAAGGAAAAAGGAAGTCCGACGCTGCTGGACACGTGGCACTCTCGGAGCTCACCTCCGAAGAGAGGGGAGGTCCGGCACTGACACGTGGCGGACGCGGAACTCGCCTCTGGAGAGAGGGGAGGTCCCGATCCACCAGACACGTGGCGTACGCGAAACTCGCCTCTGAAGAGAGGGGAGGTCCCGACCCACCGGACACATGGCGTACGCGGAGCTCGCCTCTGAGGGAGACGGAGGTCCCGCCCGCTAGACGTGTGGCGCACGCGGAGCTCGCCTCTGAGGAAGAGGGAGGTCCCGCCCGCCTGACACGCGGCACACTCGGAGCTTGTCTCTGCGGAAAAGGGAGGTCAGGCCCCTGCTGGACACGTGGAGCCTCCGAAGCT
The DNA here is from genome assembly GCA_030760725.1 of Neostapfia colusana. Lineage (NCBI taxonomy): Eukaryota > Viridiplantae > Streptophyta > Magnoliopsida > Poales > Poaceae > Neostapfia > Neostapfia colusana. The sequence goes on from JASWHV010000017.1 coordinate 55,381,368, forward strand.
TATCCCTGCGGAAGGACAAGATCCTTAAGCTGTTTTCCTCTGTGCGCGAATACCCGCTACTGAGGAAACCGACACGATTTCTTCCACGCTGCTACTGCAACCAAACCTATTGAAGATAAGTCGTTAAGATCCAAAAACAAATCAAATAGGACTCTAATTTTGAAATCCAATCGCAGTAGGAGTCTTCTTTTTCCGGTTATAAATAGAACTCGAAACACCCCTTGGTCGTGACACCTTCCCAAGAGGACAACTTAGAGGCCCTAGCCCCCAACTCGCCGAGCTAACCCCTTCGTCGGAGTTCAACCACCGTTGAGACCGCCGACGAGCCCCGACACGCTCGCCGTCGCCGGAAGAGAGCCGACGCACTGTTCGCTGTCGTTGCTAGGGGGAAGGCCCGACACCGAGAAGAGTGAGGTAGGTCTTTGTTACCACCTTACGACACCATCGTGGTCTCTTTGCATCTGTTTCTTCAATCCTTTCGAACAGAAGCTTTTTCGTGTGGACAGATCACGTGTTGATCGGTTTGATCTAGATCTTGAGACAAGATCATCACCACATCCACGTTTGATCCTTACACCCCTGTTCATCGTAAAACTGTAAGGGCCTCAGTTTTTGACACACATTTGAAGTGTTCATCACCACACCACACACCTCATTTGAGGAAAGATGATGAACACAAATGAAGAGAAAGTAACCACCATCAACATGCTCATTAGAGAACAAACTCACATATTGCAAAAGTGGTATTTCCCACATGTGATATAGGTGGGCTGGACATATGAAAACTCCTACAGATTGCTAAGGATGTCCATGCCAAGTTTCACCCAAATTCAAAACCTTTTTGAGGTCATTTTAGGTATAGCTAGAAAGAGGGCAGTTTGAAACCATATTCAAATTCAAACTGTTTTTATCCCATGAATTCAAAAGTGGGAGGCATATTCTTACTCAGCACATTTTTGTGAGCTCACACACCAATTTTCACTCCATTTGGAGTTGATCTTGACATAAGCTAAGTGGGACAAATTCAAACTTTATTTGAATTTAAAATTGAACTTGTGCTGAAATTCATTCAAACCAAACCCAATTTGAATTCTAATCAATTCAAATGGCTCATGGGTGAATAATTTGAATCACCAGGGGTATTATGGGGCTCACTGTTTACAACAGTGATTAGGAGTAGTTTTCAGAGGTTAAAACCCCGGGTGGGACCCACATGTCATAGAGAGGAGGAGGCCAAACTTGCACACAAATTCACAGCCTCGGTGGGAAATTCCACCGAGCAGCTGTCGGTTGTGCCACCGAGCAGCCACCGGCGCCACTAGCTGCTTCTCCTCTACGCGCTGGCGCTCCGGCGGCCTGCTCGCGCCCCCACACGACCGTCACCGCCTCAACGGGGTGAAGACCGGGTGCCTTCTTATCCCCGTGAGCGACACTGGGCGGTGCCATTCCTTTTCTTCCCGAGCTCTCGGTCGATCGGGAAAACACAGCAAACAATCGTGTCCTCGCCTCTCCGAGCTGCCAGGCAACATCCTGAGCTCGAGCACCACCCTCCCAACGCCTGAACCACCGGGTTTCGGCCCCTGTTCCCGTGATCAACGACGACCGCCGCAGTTTAGCTGAAGGATGGCGATCGGTCTCACGTGGGCAGCACACTACAGCCACTTCCACGGCCGAGCAAGGTCAGCAACAGGAGCGCACGGACTCCACGCTGCTTCCACCTGAAGCTCAAGTCACACCGTGAACTCTCGCCGGCGAATTCTCAGTTTTTGCTCCGGCGACCGTAAACCGAGCTTCCGGTACGGTTTCTTTAAATTCTCGCTCTATGATCTTTCGAAGGTCATCAAATCTTGCACATAGACGCTGGACTAGCCGGTGATCAAGTTATTTTCTGCATCCGTGGCGTGAAACTGTCTAGGAGTAACGAATTTCGAGCTCAATCGAGGGCGGTCATGGCGGGCACGATCGGGCACACGGTGCCGACCGACTTGCCGCCATCCCTGAACCCTTTTGACACCTTGTCGAGCTTCCTAGAGGTACACTGATGCTATAGGACCGTTTGTTCGAGGTGTTGGCGGGTTAGAACCCACGGTCGACGGCGCCGAACCTCAACTGAGGCCGCGGCACGTCGCCGAGCTATTTCCGGTCACCCCCAGCCCGACCTGACACCGCCAACGTGTTCCTCGACGTCGACAACCCCCTGGCGGCGAGTTTCATACCATCGGAGGTCCGGAAGCGGCGAGCCGGCGAGCTCCGAGTCTGCTCCGGCGAGGTCGGCGGCGCGGGCGCGAGAGAACGGCGGGAGGAAGACGAAGCCGGCTGGCCCACGTGTCAGCGGCTGAAGAATTTAAATCGGGATCGGGTGTGGCCGGGGATCGGCTGTGCTGGCGCGCAAATACCCTGTGAGCTCCGGTGTGCCGGACACCTCCGCGCTCGACACGTGTCCCTGCAGGCCCCCGAGAGTTTAAACTTTTTCCCCGATTTTTAGAATTCTTCCAAACTTCAAATCCTCATAACTTTGGCTAGAAAGCTCCAAATCGAGTGAACCAAATTTTGCTGGATTCAGCTCTCTGAGCACTTCCCAGCAAATCAAGTTTCACTTCATGAAAATCATTAATTCTCTAGAATTAATTCCTCAAGTTTTAAACTGTTTGGAATTTTAACTGGAGAATCCTTTGGAGGAAAATCCTGAAATTTTGCTGGGATGTTCACCAAAATATCCCTGAACTACCATAAAAATTTCGGACCCATTGGAGCTCATTTGATCCACCTAATGGTGTGATTAGTGGAACTGTTCCAGAGAAAATAGAAAATGTTCAGAAACATTTTCAGAATTTTCTCTGAAATTGTTTAGCTCATACCTTTAGCTAGGAACCTTCAAATTAAGTAGGACCAACTCCATTAGAATCCTTTGAAAATCTAGTTTTCAGAAAGTCATAGTTTGTTTCATGAAAATCCCTAGAACACCCTAAAAGCCTTCAATTAAGGTCAAGTGCATAATTAATTGTGGAGGGCTCAAATGAGTTTTACTGCAACTAAAACTTGACCAAGTCTGTACCTAGGTTGTAACCAAGCCACAATAAAAGTTTCACAGTCATTGGGTCTGTCTAGTGAGGGTTATAGACTTCACAAATTTAAATTCAATCAAATGCATTTAAATTAATACATATATTTGTATATCATGTAGTCGCTAAGGTCGAGGAGGAACCCGAAGTCCTAGACTTCGTTACTCCGGAGGAGCAGCTAGCCTACGACCAAGAGCAGCAAGGCAAGCTCCGGTTTGCATTAACCTTTTTACAAGTGTTTATTGTTTTGAGCATTTACTTGAGTACCATGAATACTTGCATTAGAGTCTTGTTTGTAAACACAACTGCATAGCCAAGAAAACCATGGGTTGGGATTAGGATTGCAAATCCCGTTAGCTACTGCAATGCTAAGATAGTGTAGGATTCGGTACAAGTCGAGTAGTTGGAACTACTCGCGAGCATAGGCTAGAGGCACTCGACTCGGGTAGAGATAGCACATGAAACACGTGGCAAGAAAATGAGACCAAGCGGATGGTAAGGGCAGAAGGACTTTGGGGCCTGTGTGCTGTAGCTCCGCTTGTGTCGATTGAGGACCGAGCCGTGTGCGGGCCTGTTGAACAAGCTAGAACAGTACCGAAGACCTACCGGATATATGGGAACCGGGAACCGATGTAACTCGGGTAGCTGGGAATTGAGGCATTGCCCGTCGTTCAGAGGGTAGGTTGAGAGCTTGAGGTGTAAATCGGCTGGCGACACAGAGATGCGCGTGCAGAGACCTCTTGCTCGGGACGATGGGACCGGTTCAATATTTGGCTGACGGGTGAAAGGTAGTTGCGTACGGCGTCCGTGATGGTTGTGGTAGGCAACATCGAGTACGGGCATACGTGATGGGTTGTTTGGGTAACCCTGCAGGTGTAAATCGATTATAATCACCGTCCCTCGCGGTCAGTGAGTACCACTTGTTCACTGTACCGTGATGTAGAAAGAACAGGCTAGGTACATGTTAAAAATGTTGCTGATTGAAAGATGGACTTTGCTTGTTAATGGTTTGTTGTAGTTTAGAGCTAACTAAAGTTCTTTTTCAACTTTGGGCAAAGTACATGAGAGAAATGCGTTTCTTGTTTGATTGCGGCTCTCTCATGTGCCTTAGCGTAAGGTTCTCCACAACCTGCTGCTAAAACCTGAAAGTAAGGTTCCACTAATTAGGCGAGTCCTTTGCAAATGATTTTACCTCTTGTACCCATCACCCCCCTTGTAGAAGTTCCATGTATAGATGAGACGGGTCAGACTTGCTGAGCCTTCGTGCTCACTGCTTGTGTTTGAAGCTTTTATAGGGTTCTATGAGGAAGGGACTCCCAAGGAGGAGACAGAACCCCAGGAGGGGAACCCCATCGAGTGGGAGTCGTGCACGCCGCAGAGTTAGTGTGCGTGTGTGCTAGCAAGGACACGTTCAAGGGCTGAACGTGGACTTGATGCGTAGTCTACGCCCGCGAGTGTGGACTGAACTTATTTTGGTGTAAACATGTTCATAAACCTGTTTATGTAATATAAAATTTCGCTTCCGCTTTGTACCTTTGACGTGTGTTATCCGGTGTTGTGCAACGCAACACCCCTCACCGTGATCCTGGCTCGACAAGACCGTTGGGGTCGTGTCAGCGCTGGTATCAGAGCTCGCTTGAGGTTTAACACAGTACAAAGGTCATATTTTTCCAAAAATCCAGTGAGGAACGAGTTAGTAGCCCATATAAGGATGTTATTAGTGTATAGAAAGTGGCATATTAACTTATTTGATTATGTCAGAAAATCATGTATCTCGGGACGTTTATGTCTTGGGGGGTGCACGTAAGCGCTATCCACCAGTGCGCACAAGCTGAAGGGTGGAGCCCCACGGGTGGCAGGTAACCCGACCCGCTTTGATATCCTCTACGACTCTTCATGTCGTTTGGGGTATTCGAGCAACATCTGTCCCTGGCGTGCGTGGTGCAACTTGGGAGGCCCCGTCACGTGGTCTGAAACGTGAACACGTAACTCAAGGCGTGTTTGGATTGAGAACATCCGGGCGAGTGATGACGGCCGGGTGTACGAACTGTATAGATTCCGGGCTCGGTGTGCAGCCGAGTCTGATGATTGTTTGAGTTTCTGCAGGTAGCCTGACCACGAAATGGTAGACGTGTAGCATCCGTGTGCGAGTGACGTTTAGTGGCACTGAATTAACGAAGCCGGCTAAGTCCGGTATAGGTTTTTCTTTGTGAGGACGTAGTACCGACATAATCTGGTGACGCATCGACGTCACACCCCATTAAATGAACAACTTCATTAAAAACTTGAAGGTTTTGATCTAAAGTAGTAAAACTTGATGTAACTCCTTCCCTTGAACAAGATATTGAAAGGTTACAAGTTTTCAACTTATAGGCTGTTAAGGACAGAGCACTCTGTGTTCTGCTGAATCAAGGCTGAAGTTGATCAGAGGTTAGAGGTTGAGTTATTTCGAGGTTGGGGTCATATGATACATTTCTGGAAAGCTTTGGAAAAGCTTTACAACTTTTCTGTTGAGGTCCAGAGGTGTTTCATCCCTTAACCACTCGAAAAATACAGTAGAGTTGAAACTGTCCAGAAAACAGGACAGAGTAAAGACTCTCTGTAAACTCTCTGTAAAATTAAGCATAACTTCCTGCATAAAAATCCAAAAATAGCAAATGAGGTAGTTCTAAAAAGCTTATGAGATGGGTTACAACTTTGTAACAGAAATTTTTGTCATATTAGGAGCAGAATTAACTGGAATTTCTGGATCAAATCAGTACCTAAAGCAGGGAGGTGCTGTCCAATTGTCTCCAGAAATTCTGTTAACTTTGACATCTCATAACTTTTGAACTAGGACAGATGTTAGGCCAAGCAAATACTTTCTGGAAATCTATTGAAGTTAGCTTTAACTTTGATGTTGAGCTCCAGAACTAGTTTTGCCTTTAACATGGCCTAAATCAGGTTGAAATGGAAACTGGTCAGGGCTGTCATGGGAACAGCAGATCAGCAGTCGAATTTGTTTAAAATTTGAACTATGTTTCCAAGTGTTATGGGTTCAATGACATGTCTTAAGTTATAACTCAGTGGTTTACTGTTTAAATAAATATTTGACATTTCTCAAATATATATTTTACAGATGACAGCAGATAAGCAATTGGAGAACAGTTGGGTGGTGCCCCACTGTTCTCACCGTAGCGGCTACCCGGAAGCATTGTGGCAAATGCTCCAATATTTCGGGTATAACCAGATGCCGCAGTACTTCGCCAAGGAAGAAGGCAAAGAGGGGAACAAGACGTGGCCGATCCATGTCGAAGTCCCTACAGGACCTATGCCACCCGGTTGGGTGCCGTTCACCGTCACGGTGAGAGGAAGACAACCGGAAGGGAGGTGGCAAGTGGCAGCCCGTGACACCATGTCAAGTTTCTGCCAACTACACGTGCAAGATATGGAGAGCACTCCATACGCGCTCGTTCCGGTGGAGGGACGAGCTCAGCATGTGTGGGAAGAGAGGTACCTGGAGGCAACGGACCCGGGTTGCCCAAGGTACAATCCCGCGGAGGCAAATCTCAGCCTCCAGATGAGGGCGGGAAACGCTGTGATGGACAGCCAAGCTGTTCATACGGAGCATCTCGCCACCAAGCTCAAGGAGAGCAAAAGCCGTGGAGATCATTTCGAGAGTGCTCACAGCGCACTCCGTAATGTGCTCCTTCCGACGATCAAGCGACTGAATGAACAACACAATCAGTTGCATCGTCTGAAGAAGGCAAAGAAGAAGAGCCGTGTCGACATCGCGGCATTGCAAGAACTGGTACAGAATCTGACCCAGCAGAACGAGGAACTTACTCAAGAGCGGGACGACGCTATTGAGGAAGGGCAAGGCTGGGAAGAAGATTACAACCAGGCTATGGACGAGGTGCATGCTTTGCAGGACCTCGTACCTCCGGTATTGGGCATACCGGTGGTCTTGGGTCTTCCGGCAATGGGAGAACCCGGGATGGGAGAAGAGGTGGTAGATCCAGAGCCACCAGCAGAGGTACCGGAGGAGGACGACCCACAGAAGGTCGAGTTCTACTCTGAGTAGGGGGTTACAGTTGCCAAGTAGGGCAGCTAGGGTAGCGTAACCCAACTTTTGTAATCAGTGACATGTCGTGTAGACAGTAGCATATGTATAGGTAGTGACGACATGAGCACGACTTCTCGGAGACCCGAGAATAATGTATCTTGTATAAAGTTTATGCTTTATCAATATATGTGAATGTTGTGCAAATTAATCATGTGTCACTTCAATACCTACTGTTGCTTATGGAATTCTAAGTAAGACATGTGCTAATTACTGCTGTTTTGAATTTCAGAATGATGCGTACTCGTGCCAACCCTGACGTTGGGGGTACCAGCCAAGGGGGAGAGACCTCCCAACAGCCTCCCGAGGAGTCCTCGGGACAACAGCAACAGCAAACACCGCCACCGCCACTACCGACAGTTACATTGGCCGACATCGTCGCGGCAATGGCGGGTTCGCACCAGCAGCACACGGAGTTGCTGCAAACTCTTATTGCCAATACGTCTCGCCCAGAGAGACGTCAAGACCGTGAGGAGCGTCAACAGAGCTCCTACTCTGACTTCCTGGCGACTCATCCCCCTGTATTCTCAAGGGCGGATGAACCTCTTGACACGGACAACTGGCTCCGCGCCATAGAGATGAAGTTCGGGCTGCTCCAGATAAGCGAGCAGTGCAAGACTCAGTTCGTGGTCCAGCAGCACCAAGGATCCGTGAGCGCGTGGTGGGCCAACTTCTGTGCTTCACAGCCCACCGACCAAGTGATGACCTGGGCGGAGTTCTGGACGGCCTTCAGGGCCTATCATATACCGCCAGGTTTGATGAAGAGGAAGACGCAGGAATTCCTACACCTGCAATAAGGGAGCAGGAACGCGCTGGAATACTCCAGAGCGTTCAACGATCTTGCGCTCTACGCGCCGTATCACGCAGATACCGACGAGAAGCGGCGGGACCACTTTTACCAGGGGCTTAACCCGCTCCTAAAGGACAAGTTGGCGATGTTCAATCACGGCAGCCTCAATGACATCATTGATGCTGCGATTGTTCAGGAGGACTCCGGCAAGGAGTTAGCGGCGGCAGAGCGAAAGCGAAGCGCGCTGCAAAGCAGCGGAGAAGGAGACGGTCCTTCTCAGAAGTTTCGGATGGTGAATCGCCCACCATCAGGTCCACGCTGGCAGCCACCACAGCGGTCGATGCCGTTCTGCAGTCGACCGTACTCTTCACAGGCATTCAGGCCGGCACTGCCAGTACCACCTCCGCAACAACAGCAGCAGCGGGCGATGCCGCGTGCGTATGCACCTCAGCAACGCATGCCGGGCTTTTGTCCCCCGAGCACTACACCAGCAGCGGCCACATGTTACAAGTGTGGTCGTCCAGGACACTTCGCGAGCAGTTGCCCGGAGAGGCAAGGCGGCGGAGTGGCACCGCAGTTTCCGGGGAGGAATCAACCCCGGAACCCTACTAACGCACGGCGGGCAAACCCTAGGCCCGTCACCGTCCACCAGCTTGCCATTGAGGACGTGCCGGAGGGCGAGCCAATCCTTGCGGGTATGTTCCAACTCCACCAGCATCCCGCTATAGTACTATTTGATTCAGGTGCCACGCATAATTTTATTAGCCAAGCTTCCATTGCTAAAACAGCTTGCCAATACTACCCACCGATGGTCCATATTTAATTTGTTCACCGGGTGGGAAGATTTCAGCAAGCGTATGGTTTTCAAAGTACCATTATGCTTAGCGGGTAGAGTGTACCCCACGTCTCTCATTATCTTAGAGGGACAGAAGGTCGATGTCATCCTAGGGATGTCGTGGTTAACCCGCCACGACGCTGTTTTAGACACCGTCCTTCGAGCCGTGCACTTAAACTCAGAAGTGCACGGGTCTCACTCATTATTTCTGGACAGTCCAGAAATAAGACTTCCAAGTGTCTATCAAGCCACAACTATCAGATTGGAAGATATTCCAGTAGTTCGAGAGTTCCCTGACGTATTCCCGGAGGATTTGCTGGGGATGCCACCTGATAGAGAGGTGGAGTTCAAGATTGAACTTGCACCGGGAACCATGCCAATATCCCGAAGGCCTACAAGATGGCGCCCAAGGAGTTGGCTGAACTGAAGACTCAGCTCACGGACCTTCTGGAGAAGGGTTTTATTAGGCTGAGCTCCTCACCATGGGGCTGTTCGGCATTATTTGTCAAGAAGAAGGATGAGACATTGCGGCTTTGCATGGACTATCGTCCATTAAATGCCGTAACCATCAAGAACAAGTACCCGTTGCCACGGATCGACATGTTGTTTGATCAGTTGGTCGAAGCAAGGATCTTTTCCAAGATGGATTTAAGATCCAGGTACCATCAGATTAAGATAAGGGCTGAGGACATTCCAAAGACGGCTTTCTCGACGAGGTACGGACTTTATGAGTACCTGGTCATGTCCTTCGGCCTCACCAATTCTCTAGCTCACTTCATGTACTTGATGAACTCGGTGTTCATGCCGGAGCTGGACAAGTTTGTCATGGTCTTCATCGACGACATCCTGGTATATTCCAAGTCGGAGGAAGATCACAAGAAAACATCTGCGTATAGTCTTGCAACGGCTGCGGGACCATAAGTTATACGCGAAATTCAGCAAATGCGAGTTTTGGATATCGCAAGTGCCTTTTCTCGCGCATATCATCTCAGCGGAGGGTATCGCTGTGGACCCGAGCAAGATCACTCAAGAGCTGAATTGGAAATCCCCGAGAACTGTTCACGAGGTACGGAGTTTCCTCGGATTCGCGGGATATTATCAGAGGTTCATTCCGAACTTCTCGAAGATTGCCAAGCCTATGACAGAGCTGCTGAAGAAGGCTACCAAATATGTTTGGAGTCCAGCATGTGAAGTAGCATTCAAGGCTTTAGTCAAGCACCTGACATCAGCAACGGTTTTGGCGCAGCCAGACTCAACAAAACCGTTCGATGTGTACTGCGATGCATCCGGCATTGGGCTCGGATGTGTGCTGATGCAAGACCGAAGAGTGGTCGCGTATGGATCACGGCAGCTTAGAAACCATGAGCAGAATTATTCAACTCACGACTTGGAGCTCGCTGCCGTGGTACTTGCACTAAAAATGTGGAGGCACTACCTACTCGGTAACCTCGTACATTTATATACCGACCATAAAAGCCTCAAGTACATATTCACTCAGAAAGAGCTGAACATGAGGCAACGAAGATGGTTAGAACTGATAAAGGATTACGAAATAGAGATCCATTATCACCCGGGCAAGGCAAACGTAGTGGCAGATGCGCTGAGCCGCAAGTCACACGTCAACAATCTGACCATCACACCGTTGGAAGAGAGCGAACCACCACTACATGTGATTCCACACGGAGCTCTCTACAACCTAGCTTTGATCCCCACCATCCGTGAAGAGATAGCGGCAGCCCAGAAGAATGACAAGGGCATGTCACATTTGCGGAGACGTGTAGATAGTGGGGAGCTGAAATGTTTCCGGAAGGACGGAGACGGCGTCCTATGGTTCAAGGACCGGATCGTCGTACCCCGTAAACCGGAATTACAGAAGAAGATCTTTGATGAGGCTCACTTATCAATATTCTCTATTCACCCCGGCAGCAACAAGATGTATCAAGAACTCAGAAGCAAGCTTTGGTGGACACGGATGAAACGGGAGACTGCAAAATACGTGTCCGAGTGTGATACATGTCGAAGGGTGAAGGCAGACCACATGCGGAAACCGGGACTGCTGCAACCACTGGGCACTCCTGCCTGGAAGTGGGAGGATGTGAGCATGGACTTCGTCGTCGGTTTACCCACCACCTTGCAGAAACATGATTCTGTGTGGGTGATCGTCGATCGGCTCACCAAAGTTGCCCATTTCATCCCGGTCAACATCAACTACAACGCCAAGAAGTACGCTGAACTGTACATCTCACGGATCCTATGCCTATACGGCGTACCCCGTACTATCATATCGGATCGGGGCACTTTATTTGTGTCCCATTTTTGGGAGCAGCTGCACGCTGTCTTGGGGACGAAGCTGATCCGTAGTTCAGCATACCACCCGCAGACGGATGGGCAAACGGAGCGGGTAAATCAGATCTTAGAAGACATGCTACGAGCTTGTGCTATCAACCACGGCAAGAATTGGGATGATCACTTGCCGTTAGCCGAATTCTCGTACAATAATGGGTACCAAGCCAGCATCAAGATGGCACCTTACGAGGCGCTATACGGTAGGAAGTGTTGCACACCATTGAACTGGTGTGAGTCTGGCGAAAGGGTTACCTTCGGGATTGACCTCGTCAACAACGCGGAAGAAAAGGTTCGACTGATTCAGGCGAACCTAAAAGCCGCTCAATCCCATCAGAAACAGTATGCGGACCGGAGAAGGCGCCCATTACAATTCGAAGTTGGAGATCACGTATATCTACGGGTATCTCCAATGAAGGGCGTAAACAGATTTGGGGTAAGAGGAAAGTTGGCACCCCGATTCATCGGTCCATTCCAGATTACCGAAAGATGTGGATCAGTGGCATACCGGCTGAAATTACCAGAAGCACTTTCCGGTGTGCACGACGTCTTTCACATTGCCCAGCTGAGAAAGTGTCTTAAGGTATCAACTACCGTTCAGCTGGAAGATATTGAAGAACTGCAACCGGATCTCACCTATCGGGAGGAACCGGTGCAGATTATTGATGAAAAGGCCCGAACCACACGCAACCGAACGTTGTGGTTCTACAAGGTTGTATGGAGTAATCGCTCAATGGACGAAGCGACATGGGAGAGCGAAGAATTCCTTCACGCTAACTACCCCGACTTTTTCACGTCGCATATCCGGTAATTTTCCACCGTCCTCTCTCTCATTTTCACCTTATAATCTCGGGACGAGATTCTTTTAAGGGGGAGGAATGTAAGGGCCTCAGTTTTTGACACACATTTGAAGTGTTCATCACCACACCACACACCTCATTTGAGGAAAGATGACGAACACAAATGAAGAGCAAGTAACCACCATCAACATGCTCATTAAGGAACAAACTCACATATTGCAAAAGTGGTATTTCCCACATGTGATATAGGTGGGCTGGACATGTGAAAACTCCTACACATTGCTAAGGATGTCCATGCCAAGTTTCACCCAAATTCAAAACCTTTTTGAGGTCATTTTGGGTATAGCTAGAAAGAGGGCAGTTTGAAACCATATTCAAATTCAAACTGTTTTTTATCCCATGAATTCAAAAGTGGGAGGCATATTCTTACTCAGCACATTTTTGTGAGCTCACACACCAATTTTCACTCCATTTGGAGTTGATCTTGACATAAGCTAAGTGGGACAAATTCAAACTTTATTTGAATTCAAAACTGAATTTGTGCTGAAATTCATTCAAACCAAACCCAATTTGAATTCTAATCAATTCAAATGGCTCATGGGTGAATAATTTGAATCACCAGGGGTATTATGGGGCTCACTGTTTACAACAGTGATTAGGAGTAAATTTCAGAGGTTAAAACCCCGGGTGGGACCCACATGTCATAGAGAGGAGGAGGCCAAACTTGCACACAAAGTCACAGCCTCGGTGGGAAATTCCACCGAGCAGCTGTCGGCTGTGCCACCGAGCAGCCACTGGCGCCACCAGCTGCTTCTCCTCTACGCGCGCTGGCGCTCAGGCGGCCTACTCGCGCCCCCACGCGACCGTCACCGCCTCAACGGGGTGAAGACCGGGTGCCTTCTTATCCCCGTGAGCGACACTGGGCGGCGCCATTCCTTTTCTTCCCGAGCTCTCGGTCGATCGGGAAAACACAGCAAACAATCGTGTCCTCGCCTCTCCGAGCTGCCAGGCAACATCCTGAGCTCGAGCACCACCCTCCCAACGCCTGAACCACCTGGTTTCGGCCCCTGTTCCCGTGATCAACGACGACCGCCGCAGTTTAGCTGAAGGACGGCGATCTGTCTCACGTGGGCAGCACACTACAGCCACTTCCACGGCCGAGCAAGGGCGGCAACAGGAGCGCACGGACTCCACGCTGCTTCCACCTGAAGCTCAAGCCACGCCGTGAACTCTCGCCGGCGAATTCTCAGTTTTTGCTCCGGCGACCGTAAACCGAGCTTCCGGTACGGTTTCTTTAAATTCTCGCTCTATGATCTTTCGGAGGTCATCAAATCTTGCACATAGACGCTGAACTAGCCGGCGATCAAGTTCTTTTCTGCATCTGTGGCGTGAAACTGTCTAGGAGTAACGAATTTTGAGTTCAATCGAGGGCGGTCATGGCGGGCACGATCGGTCACACGGTGCCGACCGACTTGCCGCCATCCCTGAACCCTTTTGACACCTTGTCGAGCTTCCTAGAGGTACACTGATTCTATAGGTCCATTTGTTCGAGGTGTTGGCGGGTTAGAACCCACGGTCGACGGCGGCGAACCTCAACCAAGGCCGCGGCACGTCGCCGAGCTATTTCCGGTCACCCCCAGCCCGACCTGACACCACCGACTTGTTCCTCGACGTCGACAACCCCCTGGCGGCGAGTTTCAGACCATGGGAGGTCCGGCAGCGGTGAGCCGGCGAGCTCCGAGTCTGCTCCGGCGAGGTCGGTGGCGCGGGCGCGAGAGAATGGCGGGAGGAAGACGAAGCCGGCTGGCCCACGTGTCAGCGGCTGAAGAATTTAAATCGGGATCGGGTGTGGCCGGGGATCGGTTGTGCTGGCGTGCAAATACCCTGTGAGCTCCGGTGTGCCGGACACCTCCGCGCTCGACACGTGTCCCCGCGGGCCCCCGAGAGTTTAAACTTTTTCCCCGATTTTCAGAATTCTTCCAAACTTCAAATCCTCATAACTTTGGCTAGAAAGCTCCAAATCGAGTGAACCAAAATTTGCTGGATTCAGCTCTCTGAGCACTTCCCAGAATATCAAGTTTCACTTCATGAAAATCATTAATTCTCCAGAATTAATTCCTCAAAATTTAAACTGTTTGGAATTTTAACTGGAGAATCCTTTGGAGGAAAATCCTGAAATTTTGCTGAGATGTTCACCAAAATATCCCTGAACTACCATAAAAATTTCAGACCCATTTGAGCTAATTTGATCCACCTAATGGTGTGATTAGTGGAACTGTTCCAGAGAAAATAGAAAATGTTCAGAAACATTTTCAGAATTTTCTCTGAAATTGTTTAGCTCATACCTTTAGCTAGGAACCTTCAAATTAAGTGAGACCAACTCCATTAGAATCGTATGAAAATCTAGTTTTCAGAAAGTCATAGTTTGTTTCATGAAAATCCCTAGAACACCCTAAAAGCCTTCAATTAAGGTCAAGTGCATAATTAATTGTGGAGGGCTCAAATGAGTTTTACTGCAACTAAAACTTGACCAAGTATGTACCTAGGTTGTAACCAAGCCCCAGTAAAAGTTTCACAGTCATTGGGTCTGTCTAGTGAGGGTTATAGACTTAACAAAATTTAAATTCAATCAAATGCATTTAAATTAATACATATATTTGTATATCATGTAGTCGTTAAGGTCGAGGAGGAACCCGAAGTCCTAGACTTCGTTACTCCGGAGGAGCAGCTAGCCTACGACCAAGAGCAGCAAGGCAAGCTCCGGTTTGCATTAACCTTTTTACAAGTGTTTATTGTTTTGAGCATTTACTTGAGTACCATGAATACTTGAATTAGAGTCTTGTTTGGAAACACAACTGCATAGCCAAGAAAACCATGGGTTGGGATTAGGATTGCAAACCCTGTTAGCTACTGCAATGCTAAGATAGTGTAGGATTCGGTACAAGTCGAGTAGTTGGAACTACTCGCGAGCATAGGCTAGAGGCACTCGACTCGGGTAGAGATAGCACATGAAACACGTGGCAAGAAAATGAGACCAAGCGAAGGGTAAGGGCAGCAGGACTTTGGGGTCTGTGTGCTGTAGCTCCGCATGTGTCGATTGAGGACCGAGTCGTGTGCGGGCCTGTTGAACAAGCTAGAACAGTACCGAAGACCTACCGGATATATGGGAACCGGGAAACCGATGTAACTCGGGTAGCTGGGTATTGAGGCATTGCCTGTCGTTCAGAGGGTAGGTTGAGAGCTTGAGGTGTAAATCGGCTGGTGGCACAGAAATGCGCGTGCAGAGACCTCTTGCTCGGGACGATGGGACCGGTTCAATATTTGGCTGACGGGTGAAAGGTAGTTGCGTACGGCGTCCGTGATGGTTGTGGTAGGCAACATCGAGTACGGGCGTATGTGACGGATTGTTCGGGTAACCCTGCAGGTGTAAATCGATTATAATCACCGTCCCTCGCGGTCAGTGAGTATCACTTGTTCACTGTACCGTGATGTAGAAAGAACAGGCTAGTTACATGTTAAAAATGTTGCTGATTGAAAGATGGACTTTGCTTGTTAATGGTTTGTTGTAGTTTAGAGCTAACTAAAGTTGTTTTTCAACTTTGAGCAAAGTACATGAGAGAAATGCGTTTCTTGTTTGATTGCGGCTCTCTCATGTGCCTTAGCATAAGGTTCTCCACAACCTGCTGCTAAAACCTGAAAGTAAGGTTCCACTAATTAGGCGAGTCCTTTGCAAATGATCTTACCTCATGTACCCATCACCCCCCATGTAGAAGTTCCATGTATAGATGAGACGGGTCAGACTTGCTGAGCCTTCGTGCTCACTGCTTGTGTTTGAAGCTTTTGCAGGGTTCTATGAGGAAGGGACTCCCGAGGAGGAGACGGAACCCGAGGGGAACCCCGTCGAGTGGGAGTCATGCACGCCGCAGAGTTAGTGTGCGTGTGTGCTAGCAAAGACACGTTCAAGGGCTGAACGTGGACTTGATGCGTAGTCTATGCCCGTGAGTGTAGACTGAACTTATTTTGGTGTAAACATGTTCATAAACCTGTTTATGTAATATAAAATTTTACTTCCGCTTTGTACCTTTGACGTGTGTTATCCGGTGCTGTGCAACGCAGCACCCCTCAGCGTGATCCTGGCTCGACAAGACTGTTGGGGTCGTGTCAAAAACCCCATACAAAACCCTTAAAACATGTGAGAACACGTACAAACTGACAACACCATAGGATTAACATGCATATGAACCGTTGCATCTTGATTAAAGGTTGTGCATGATGATTGATTGCTATAAATTTTGTATGTGTGTGGTCATAAGTAGAAGGACAAGCTCATTGAGCTATCTACGAAGGACTACAGCACCAAGAATTTGAGATCCGTGAGCAACCGAAGCCACAAGAACAAGGCAAGTGCCCCTTGACCATATTGATCCCATGTTTTTGGATCTGTTTTGTTTGCGAAAACTGTGTATGCTTGAGTCAACTTGATGGGACACCCTTTTATAGGAGTTTACTAGTTTTGCTAACCACCCTTGTCGTCGGGAAAGTTGATGAGTCAGGTATGGTCGTTTTTGCTTTTGCTTCGCTGAGTCCACGGGATATGGGAAGCAAGATAGAATGTGTCTAGCTACTGCACTCATATGAACAATGATAATAACAACTTGATGTTGATAATGAACATGAATCGGGGGAGATCTAGGCAAGCTTTGTTCGTGGATATGGTAGAATGAGATGGTGGTTTACTTGCCGTAGGACCGGTTTATGCGAGCACATGCCAGGAATACAGTGCCACCACAAGGCCAAGTATGGGTGCAGCTTAGCTGACTAATTAGGTAAGTTGCTAGATTGTTATGGACCGTGGAAGGCGCGGGGAATGGAAGTCGAGAGAGAACTGCCCTGGGAACTGCATGGCACAAGAGGGGGCCCGTAGGTGGGAAAATGGTGATTCGAGCCTGCTGGTAAAACCTTAGTGAGTCCATACATCTGGTAGCCCCTTTGTAAAGGCTATTTTGTGATCTCTTAGCCATACACCGACGGTTGTGTACTGGTATAATGGAGGTTCTGCAGTCACCGACGGGTGACGAAATCACAAACTTGTGGGTAAAGTGGTGGAACCTCTGCAGAGTGTAAAACTATCATGATAGTCGTGCTTCTGGTCACAAGCACCTGGCCAACTTCCATGATTATATGGGATGGTTATTGGTTTGGTTATGGTATGGTCTTTGATTTCGGGTTTCGAGACTGTTGAGTCTTGGTAATAAGAATGGTTTTGGGATTGTTGAGTCGTAACAATGAGTTTTGGTTCGGATATATGATCATGAGATGGATATGATCATGATATGGATATGAACATGAGATGGTTATGATGAGCATGACAAAAGGTTGAGAAAGATAAATGTCTGGATGAGACATGAAAAGTGGAGAATCATGATGGAGGTATGTTACTGGTTTGATTGGATACATGGTGTAGACCGGAGGAGCCTGTCGGTGATCGTCGGCCGAGCGTTTAGGCATGGGACCTCTGGGGTTTTTCTTGCTCGAGAGCTGCGTGACAACACACCAAGGTGATCTAGAGGATCAGTAAGGGGAGATGAACAAGATTTCAACGACGCAACGACGAGGGGCGGCGGTTGCTCACCGGTGTGCAACGGAATCGAGTTTTCCGACGACGTTTCTCTCTGGAGTCGGTGTCTACGGCTTGTGCGCGATGCTGCGGAGGTGTGAAACCGGTTAGAAGGGAAGCAACAGCACGGTGCGGAGAAGAATTCGGAGTTCAGCGGCGCCTTACTGAGAGCGATGGCAAGAGCATGCGAGGGAGAGGAGTTGGGGCTGGGTATCGCTTAATTCGGGGAGGAGGAGAGCTGGGGAGGTTGAAATCGTGCGGTTTGTGCGCAGAGGAATCGGGATCGTGGGCGAGCACGCAGAAATCGGGCGGGTGGCGTGGATTCTCGGCGCGGGAAGAGTGTGGGAGACTCGACGACGGTTGGGAGAGAAAGAGCTGACAAGTGGGTCCGATGCAGCAGTGAGAGGAGGAGAGGAGAAGGGTTGCGGGCTGGTTGGGCTGCTCAGGTGGGTTTCGGCCCAGGAGCTGTTTCCTCTTGTCTTTCTCTTTTTTCCTTTTCTGTTTCTCTTTCCAATTAAATTCTGGTTTGAATTTCCAAATCTTTTGAACATGCAAAACTTTCACCTGCTTGCAAATTTGACTTTATGAATTTTAGGATGTTACAACTCTACCCCCCTTAAAAGAAATCTCGTCCCCAAAATTTGGTGACCCTAGGGGAATAGATCTGGAAATTGTGCCTTGAGTTCGTCTTCTCTTTCCCATGTAGCTTCTTCTTCTGAATGGTACTTCTACTGCACTTTGCACATGCGAACTCTTTTGTTCCTTGTGATGTGTTCCATCATCTCAAGAATCTTAATCGGGTGCTCGATATTTCATACCGAAACCTGAAATTAATTTCTTCGCGTGGTACATATCTTTAGGCACTTTATGGGGCCGTGGAAGGATACCGCTGATCAATTTGATGATGTCGTTATAACAGTTATTAGAAAAGAACTACTTAGACTTAATTGCCATAAGTTTAGTCATGAAAGTGAGGAGGGTCACTTCCGTGTATTCATGCAGCGGCTATTCTGAAGCTTTGAGAAGCTCGAATAACGCTTCAACCTTCGTTGTAGGTGGATTCTCCGTAAGGTCTGGTTGTATAGCTTCTAGCATCTCATCCATCCTATCATTCCCCGTAATATCATCATTGTCCTCTTGCACTTCTTGTACAGATTTAGAAGCTATCTCGTCGTGGAAGGTCCAAACCGCATAACATGGTGTGTAACTGTTTTGACACAAATGTATCGAAAGTTCCACTTTGTCAAAAAACTTGGTATTCCGGCATTTCGTACATGGGCACCGTACCTTATCGGTATTTGACAACGGAAATGCTAGATCTACAAAAGCATCTGTCTTGGTGAACCACTCATTAGAGTGGCCACCAGATCTGCTCTTCCAACCAGTATATATCCAACTGAAGTCTTCACCCATGTTTTACTCTATAGTATAAAGCCAAAGAAATTAATTTCACTTTACATCTATTGGAAGGGATAGGTCCTAAACCCACCCAAGAGTGACCGAGAGGAGCGTGCTTATAACGACACGTCGTGTCCGGATCCAGACAAAATTTCGGCAGCATAACCCCGTTGTTCTCCAATGGCACGCCCGATAATGGTGCAGCGGAGAACATTAGGGTTACCCCGTCGAAATTTCGTCCAAATCCAGACCGCGTGTCTCGTCATAAGCACGCCCCCTTGGTCACTACCAGGCTGTCCAAAAAGGGACAATTTGGAACCTACACGCCTCACATGTGTAACGCATGTGAGACGGGCTGGTCTGAAACGGGTGACGCATATTGTATAGGTTACGTTAATCTTACATTTTGGAGTGATTTACGAGAGAGAGGTAAGAACAAGAGACAGTAGGAAAGAACGAGAGAGAGAGAGATAGGGAAGTGGGCCAACCGTCCTAAGTTATGCTCCATCGAGTCCCGCCAGGGATGACGTACGAGCCAAGGTTCGCCACTATGGGCTTCTGGATCGAAACCGCGAAGAAAATTGTTTCACAGGGTTCTCGACGGTGCTCTACTTTGTTTAAGTGCGGCAATGAGGAAAATTAACTTTTAGACGGCCCAACTGTCGTGCCATAAATGGGATGTGTCGGGTTGAGCTAGCCCAAAGCCTGTTTATTTACATATCAATATTATACAATCAAGCAATCAAATTAAACTCAAATTTCTAACAATTTTCAACTAAATAATAAAATAAAACAAATAGTTAACAAATAAACACACTAAACAATAAAAAAAAGAAAATCTACACCTAAATACTCAATAAGACAAGTAAATTAAATATTGATATTCAAATAAGAAAACTAAACTAAAATTTACACCTAAATTTACACTAAGTAATATAGTTAACAAATTAAATAATTAAACAATCTCCAATATCACAATCAAGTAACCAAATTATAAAATAAATATTAAACTAACTTAATAATCAACTAAACTGAAATAAAGTAACCTAATTGAGTAACAAATTAACTCAATAACTAAAATAATTAATAAAGTAACTAAATTAATTGATAAATGAACTAAATAAATAATTTATACAATTAATAAAACTTACCTCGAAGTGGTGGCAAAGCGAGGCGGGCTCGGGGCCGAGCGGCGGTGGCGGTGCGGGCCGGGCGGCGGCGGCGGGCGGAGGCGAGGCGCGCGAGCTCGGGCGGCGGCTGGCGCGAGGTCGGTCGGGCTCGGGCGGTGGCGGCCGGGCCGGGCGGCGCCGGGGCAGGCGGCGGCGGGCTAGGCTGGGCGGTGTTCTGCGGCGGCGGGGCTGGGCTGGGCGGCGGCAGGACCGGACGGCGTAGGGGCTGGGCGGCGGTGCTGTGCGGCGCCGGGGCCGGGCAGCGCGGAGCTGGGCGGCGGCGGGGCCGGCGGCGCTGGCGCGAGGTGCGGCGGTTGGGCAGAGGCGGCAGGGGCTCGGGCGGAATAGCCAGAGCCCGGGGCGGCGGCGGATATAAACCACTAATTACGACGGCCTAATAAGTTACGACGGCCTGCCGTCGTAATTTATGCCTTAATTACAACGAGCCTTCAACTTACGACGGCTTAGGGTTTTGGCCGCCGTAAGTTATCCCTTAATTACAATATGCCTTCTACTTACGACGGCCGAGGGCCTACGGCCATCGTAAGTTAGATAACTTACAACGGCTAGCCGTCGTAAGTAACATGGCCGTCGTAAAGTTGTTGTAATGTGATCCCAGTAGCAAGCAACTCGGAGATCAACTCACAGGCTCTCGCTCGGATCAGTGATCGCCACAAGTATCGTGAGGAGGAAGAATGCAGGGAAAAGATCAGTGTATGTAGAGGTGATGCCTCGTTTTCTTTCAGCTGTGGTTCTTATACGATTACAAACGCATACACCCACGATACAACGGCCACAGCACGATCTTCTCGCCACATCTACGATCCACGATCTGCACTCGAGACGCGTTCTCCATGCAACACCTGAACCGGCTCCTACATGCATGACTGAACTAACAAACTTGAAAACTACATGCAGCTGATCTCAACTAAGATGCATATGCAAGTACAAAAATGCGTGACATGCTTAACGTGACAACAAGATTACTTCAACATAACACCCCCTTAATCTTGTTGTCCCTGAACAACACCCAGCTGCTGCCGATTTTCAATAAACTTTACCTTTGGAAGAGCCTTCGTCGGAGTGTCAGCCAACTGATTATTCGATCCGACATGGCCTAGTTCCACTTTACCTTCCTCAACACAATCACGAATAAACTGAAACCTTGTGTCAATGTGCTTCACTCTATCATGAAACCTTGGATTTTTTGCTTAACTCGATAGCTGGTCGGTTGTCTATCCAGAGCTTGAATTTCTCGGCTTCTTCATTTAGTATCTCAGCTAATAGTCTGCTAAGCCATATCCCTTGACAAACTCCGGTGGAGGCTGCCATGCATTCAGCCTCACATGAGGATAAAGCTACAACACGCTGCTTGTGTGAACTCCATGTGATCAAGTTGTTCCCAAGAAAATATGCCACACCGGTTGTGCTTTTTCTATCCTCTAAATCCCCGGCCATGTCACTATCACTGTAACCAGTGAGTTTTAGGTCTCTTCCTTTCACATATCTGCAGCCAAAATCAGATGTACCTGCTATGTACCGCAATATGCCCTTAACAGCACTCCAGTGTAATTCAGAAGGAGTTTCCATGAATCTGCTCACAAGACCAACAGAGAATGCAATATCAGGTCTTGTGTTTACTAAGTACCTTAGACACTCAATGATGCATCTGAACTTGATTGCATCCACTCGCTTGCTGCCATCAAACTTTCTGAACTGAAGTTTCTGTTCCATTGACGTGTCAGAAGAGCTACATTGTAGCATTCTTTCTATCTCAAGAATCTTTTGTGCATAAGCCCTCTGACAAATGAAAATCTCCCCTTCCTTTTGCACTACCTAAATTCCCAAGTAGTAACTTAATCTTCCAAGATCACTCATTGAGAATCTTCTCTTCATTTTGTCTTTGAATTCTCTGATCTTCTCTGGACTGGGGCCACAGATGATTAAATCATCTACATATACACCAATGAGCAGGAGATCTGTTCCATCACCTTGCCTGTATAGAGCATGTTCAGACTTACACTTGCTGAATCCGAGAGTGTGTAACTTCCTGTCTAACATGATGTTCCATGCCCTTGGAGCTTGTTTCAGTCCATAAAGAGCCTTTTTTAGTCTTAGCACTTTGTGCGGATTTCCTTCATCAATGAAACCCGGTGGCTGGCTAACAAAAATTGTTTCTTGCAGTTCACCATTCAAGAAAGCAGACTTAACATCCATATGATGTACTTTCCAATTTCCATTTGCAGAGATAGCTAGTAGCATCCTCACAGTCTCTAATCTTACCACAGGTGCAAAAACTTCATCAAAATCCACCCCCTGAATCTGAGCATATCCCTTTACCACTAGTCTTGCTTTATATTTTGCAATATTTCCATAGGGGTCCCTTTTTACCTTTAAAATCCATTTTAGTCCAATAGCTTTGCAGTCTAGGGGTAGTTCTTCTAGTACCCAGGTCCCGTTATCATGAATAGCTCTCAACTCTTCAATCATAGCTTTCCTCCAGTTACTGTCTTTTATAGCTTCTTCAACACTAGTTGGTTCTTCAGCTGTCAACAAGCACAAACCAGAGTACTCAATGTTTTGAACTGGTTCAGTGGCTGCCATTATGTCAGCAACAGTTCTAAATTTTTGAGGTAAACCTTCTGAGTCCAACTCCTCTCCTGTGGGAGGTGTAACCCAGCCAACACATGTTTAGGATGAGTTTTCTGCATTGATAATAGGTGTCTTGGGTGATACTTGTTCTGAATGCTCAAACTCAGTTTCAGTGGCAGAGGCTTCAACTGTATTCGACCAATGCACTGTAAAAACTGATTCATCACTGTTCTGACCAGAATGTGTTTCTTTCCACTTCCATGGAGATTTTTCATCAAACTTAACATCTCTGGAGACTATTACTTTGTTGTTCACAGGATCATACAACCTATATGCCTTGGAGTTAGTCTCATAACCAAGAAACACACACTTCACAGCCCTGTCAGACAGTTTCTTTACACCTGGACCAGTGATCTTAGCAAAAGCAGTACAACCAAAGGTTCTAAAATGCTTCACAGAGGGCTTGTGACCAGTCCATATTTTGTAAGGAGTTTTCCCTTTTAAGCTCCTCGATGGTGATCATACACTGCACATTTTACAGCCTCTCCCCAAAAACATGCAGGTACACTCATCCCTTTTAACATGCATCTTGCCATCTGCACAACATTTTGATTCCTTCTCTCTACAACCCCATTCTGTTGAGGTGTGTAGGGTGCTGTTGTGTAGTGTCGAATTCCTAAGTCACCGAGATATGCAGAGAATTCATTTAAGTTAAACTCACCTCCTCTATCAGTTCTGAAAGCTTTTAACCTCAAGCCGCTTTTAGTCTCTGCCTGAGCTTTAACAAGCTTGAAATATCTGAAGGCTTCATCCTTAGAGCTCACAATTCAAGCCACATATATCTACTCAGATCATCTACTATGAGAAGGAAAAACCTCTTACCCCCCGGAGTGGGGAGATCAATGTGACCACAAAGGTCCCCATGAAACAGGTTCATAACATTCTCTGCTTGATATTCAGTAGCTTGAGGAAAAGGCTTCCTGTGAAGTTTTCCAATAGCACAATTATCACAAATCTGATCACAGTGATTTATGACTGGAATCCCTCTTGCTATGTTCATCCTTCCAAGATCTCTCAAGGCCCTAAAATTCAAGTGCCCAAACCTGGCGTGCCACAACCAGTCCCTGTCTCCCACTTTTACCATCAGACAGACTGGGTGAGTAACCTTGAGTCTTGCTATAAACAGTCTGTTGTCAGTGCGTGGTGCCTTGATCAGAAGTGAGCCATCAACTCCAACAATACACAAATAATCATCCTCCATGATCACCTTACATCCTCCTTCAGTCATCTGTCCAAGACTCAAGATGTTGGTCTTCAGCTTGGGAATGTAATATACATCTGAAAGAACCTTGTGTATCTTCTATTGCCCCTCAAATACAACTGATCCAGTTCCACATATATCAACAGAGGAACCATCACCAAACTTAACACTGCCACTTACAGAATTATCCAACGATGAGAGAACAGACCGAGTCCCCGTCATGTGGTTGCTGGCCCCCGAGTCCAAGTACCACATGCTGTCAGTGCTTCCTTCTGATAATGCACTGTCTTCTCTGACTGCCTTTGCAGAACTGATACAAGTCTCACTCAGCAGCAGAGCTGGTTGCTCCATCTCAGTTTTTACCACATGAGCTTCCTCCTTTTTCTCTCGGCGTGGTCTACGGCATTCTTTAGCCCAGTGACCCCACAAGCCACAGTTGTGGCACTTGCCCTTTCGCCGAGGTGCAGTCTCTGATGAGTGTTTTCCATGATGATCACGACCCTCAACCTGTTATCCTCCCTTCCTTTAGATGGAGGTCTTGGCCCTGTCTTGGCTCCTGAAGAGGATAAATCAGCCATAAGTCAGCCCCTATACCTTGCCAACCATTCTTCTTCTATCAGTAGCAACTGACTGCCCTTTTCAACACTTTCTCCTGAACCGCCGAGACAATCTTCAGCCGCACGCAGTCTACCCACAAGCTCCTCAACAGACAGAGAATTCAGATCTAACAAAGTCTCAATGGAAAGAGCAATTTGCATGTACCTTGGAGGAACTACTCGTAGGAATTTTTTCACAATCCGAACCTCCTCCATCGACTCTCCAAGTGTGCGTAGACTGCTGGCAATGCCCGAGATTCTCATGGCGAACTCATCTATGGCCTGCCCTTCTCTGAATTTGATATTCTTGAATTCTCTCAGAGAGCCGCTGTGCATTGGCCTCTAGAACACGATCATCACCTACTCTCATGCTCTTCACCGCTTCCCAGGCTTGCTTGGCACTCATCTTTGCAGCCAATGCTGTATGCATCTCACTCGGAACACCTCGCAAGATGGCCGCTAACGCCAGCCGATCTTCCTGGCGTTCGACCTTATCGGTCTCCACCGCACACCAGAGATCCTGGCTTCAAGATTCACTTGCATAACAAGTGACCACTGGCTATAATTGTTGCGTGTCAACATCAGGTAGGAGAGTGACGCACTGCCCTCTCGCACCACCCGCTCGACGGCAAATGGGTTCACCATACCTTCGCCATTCCCTCCGGTGAGCACCTTGGGAGGGGACTTGTTCGATGAAGACGCTCCCGCCATCCTTTCCACCTCGTACTGGCTCTGATGCCACGTGCTGTAACGTGATCCCAGTAGCAAGCAACTCGGAGATCAACCCACAGGCTCTCGCTCGGATCAGTGATCGCCACAAGTATCGTGAGGAGGAAGAATGCAGAGAAAAGATCAGTGTATGCAGAGGCGATGCCTCGTTTTCTTTCAGCTGTGGTTCTTATACGATTACATACGCATACACCCACGATGCAATGGCCACATCACGACCTTCTCTCCACATCTACGATCCACGATCTGCGCTCGAGACGCGTTCTCCATGCAACGCCTGAACCGGCTCCTACATGCATGACTGAACGTAACAAACTTGAAAACTACATGCAGCTGATCTCAACTAAGATGCATATGCAACTACAAACATGCGTGACATGCTTAACGTGACAACAAGATTACTTCAACAAAAGTTACGTGTTTACCGTAGTGTATATTAGAGCCACCTGTGGTAGTATATTTTCACAAACGGTCTTACATAAAGAGCCGTCTGTGGTAGTCTATTTTTACAAGCAATCCTACATTTAGAGCTGCCTGTAATAATTTTTTGTCACAGACGGTCTTCTTTTATGAACCGCATGTGATAATTTATTTTTACAGGCGGTTCTTGATGCCGCTTGTGAAAATAGGCCATTTTCACAGGCGGTTTTCAAAACCGACTGTGATAATATGGTTATAGCCGTATGTGAAAATATTTTCCGTAGTAGTGCATTTCTTTGTCAAGTGCTCGATGACTTGTCTAAAACAACATAGCTGAGAACGAGAGCTCTCTCTTATTCTTCATCTAATCGGTGGTTCTTAATTGTACAAATTAATCAGTGCACCTGGATCAACCAGCCAACTTTGAATCTCACTTCGGATGAATGAACTGGGTCGGACGCTTGCTAGTTTTTGCTTTGAACTTGGGAGTCGAGGTCAGAACCCGTTAGATTCAGTGTTGCTAGATGTCATGAGAGTCGTGAGTTTTTCAGAACTTTTAATATCTGAACCTGAATATTCTCCTTATAAGTGTTCCTAGATGTCACTAGAGTTGTGAGTTTTTGCTGGGTCTGAATCTCAAGTGTTGCTAGATGTCATGTGAGTGGTGAGTTTCTGAACTTCTAATATCTGTAAGCAAATTTTGACTGCTGTTGTGCAAAAGATAAAGACTTTTATTATCTTAAAACAAAACCTTTCATCATCGATAAATGGATACAAACACATTGTAGTCTGTAATATATACATTGTCACTTTGTTAATTTTTCCTGACAAACTGATCACTCCAGGGGGAGTTCACAGTGATGGCCTGGGAGGGCATTGTTGGTGCAGTTGATGCAGCAGGATTGTCGAAACAACATATTAGTCCTGTAAGCTAAGCTACCGAAGAGTTCATTTCTTGACAACCCAAGGTATTAGCTATAACAGTTTTTCTTTACATACACTGTTGTGATTTGTTTGATAAGATTGGTACTATATGTTTGAACCCTTGAACGCTTCTTGGTTTCATAAGTCTTTGGTCATACAAGTGGGCCAATTATAGGATCAAGTTCCGTATCAATGTTGGATAATGCAAGGAAGCATAAAAAGGAGTATGGTTGTGAGTGTCTCATTGATGCTGCAAGTATTCACCTCAGATAAATATTTGGGCAACAGCTGTTCAGAGATTCTAAAAAGCCTGATTTCAACTATTCGTGGAAGCCAGATTGTGCAGAATGAGACGGTGGCACGGTGCCTCAGTAGCTGATATAAGTACTGACCAAGCAGATGCTTTTTGTCCCACCAAGAAGAGCCGAGACACAAGAAAGAATATCCTCAGTAGCTGATATACTTGTAGGTTTAGTTGCAGGGTCAATGCAGTGCGCCATAACAAATGTAATATAAATTGCATTATATCTTGTAAACTTTTGGATTATGAATGAAGATGACATTTTCAATTCCATTCGTATATATGTTGGCTGGAACAGCTTGCTGGTGGGGCGAGAGAGAGGCTTGTTTGTGCTACGTTGAACTCTGATTATTTTTCAGTTTGCCTTATAGTATTTAAACATACAATGACTCTAACACGCACTAATATGCACACCAACTAAACCATTATAGCATATTAATAACCGTACCATAATATGCACTAATACGTGTACTAACTCAGTCCACCAATACCTACTAATACGGTCCGTAACTCACATACTAATGCTCGTACCATAACAAGCACTAATATGATCATTAATTAGTTATTACAACAAAATGACTAGATTATCTAACATTACCCTCTCTAATCTAGTTGTCGAAGACGACACTGATCTTCGAGCGTAGATGCAGGAATCTGACCTGCTAAACATATTTGGTGAGAATGACTGCGAGCTATCATCGATGTGAATCTTCTAAACAATGACTTCACCACCCTCAACGCACTCACTGACAAAATGAAATCGCGTCTTGATGTGCTTATTCCAGCCATGAAACAACTGGATTCTTACATAGTTGAATGGTGGATTGATTGTCGATGAAGATGGTGGCGACGCTTGCTGCCTTCCCATAGAAGTTCCTGAGCAGACTCCCAAGCCAAAGACCCTGACAAGCTGCTACCGAAGCTGTGATATATTTGTCTTCGCAAGATGACAGCACTACCACTGGCAACTTCTATGCTCTTGCAGTAATCCACATCTTTATCCATGCATGCATTGATGTAACTATTGAGCTTGATCTCACCTTGGCCCTTTTGTGTAGCTCAGTCCATAGTGCAGCTTGCCTTCTAGGTACTGAAAAATACGTTTGACTGTGCTAAGATGCTCCATCGTCGGTTACTCTATGAATCGGCTCACATACCCGACCGTAAAGCCGATGTCTAGCCGAATGTGAAACAAGTATCTCAGTCTTCCCACTATGCTATGATAGTTAGATGCATCAACAGAGGGACTTGTGCTTTGGTTACTCAGGTTTAGGCGATTCTCCATTGAAACTTGAACAACGTTGCATTTTATCATGCCGGCATTTTCAAGTAGCTTGAACGCATACGCCGCCTGTGACAGTGTGATCTGTCCTAGTTGTTACATGACTTTGATGCCCCAGAATATGTCAAGCACCCAAGAGTGTTCATTTTGAAAGAGCGCTCCATCTCTTCCTTGAACGCACTGCTTGGTCAGCATCTGTGATGATGAAGTTGTTGACATACGCACCAAGGAGCACATGCTTCTGTCTTTCGCTGCATGTGTACACTCCTTGTTCATCCAAATTTATTGACGATCATTGACGACGGCCAAATTTATTGACGACGGGGCCGTCGTCTTTAATGTTATTGACGACGGCTTTATCTAGCAGTAGTCAATAACTTAGTTATTGACGACGGCTAGACGAGAACCGTCGTCAATAAATTATTGACGACGGTGGCCGTCGTCTTTAACTAAATTCGGGTCCACCCGAGGAGTTATTGACGACGGTGACCTAGCACCGTCGTCAACAAGTCCTTATTGACGACAGTTTCCTAGCACCGTCGTCAATAACGGGGTATATAACCCGTGCGCGAGCCGGGAGGTGGCCAGTGCCGCCTCCCGACTTGCGCCGGTCACCGCCGCCCGTCCCCGCCACCGCCCGTCTCCGGCCCGAGGTAAGTCCCCTCCCCCTCCCCCTCCGGCCTCTCCCCCTCCCCCTCCCCCTCCCCCTCCGGCCAGCACGTCTGCCACTGCTACTGCTGACCTGACCATGCATGGTTAATTGGAGCCTTCTACTACTACTTGCAGAGTTGCAGTAGCTAGCTAGTAGCATGTTACAATAGTAAGTATTACCTTGTCAAAGTTGGGATGAAAAATTAGCTAACTAGGACGGTGGGAGTAGAAGTGATCAATAGTATAAATTCTGTGTGTATATTTCTTTCTTAATTCAAAACAATTTCCGACAGTTGGGCATGCATTTTCCGACAACAGACGCATATGTTCTTGCGTACCCTGATGAATAAGATTATATATAGGCTAGGATGACCATCAACTAGCTAGCTGGTTGCTGCACAGACAATCGCCGATCTGCAGGTTTTGTACGGTGATAGCCAAATTTGAATTTGGTCACACGCGCGCCCCTCCGGCCCGGCCCCTCCCCCTCCGGCCCTCCCCCCACTCCCCCTGCGGCCGAGCCGCCGGCCGCCCGGCCGCCTCTGTCCCGCCCCCTCCCCCCTCTGTCCCAGGGCTGATCATGGTCTCCCAGTGCATGTAGTTGGTTTCGGTGAGAGCAGGGTAGCTAGTTCCACGGCTCTCCTCAGAAACCAGACGAAAGCTTCCGTGGTGCTCCTCTTGTCATTGCTTATGTGTGTGCTCTCTTTAGAGCTGTGTACAGGGCTGATCATGAATGCCGATTCTTCCGCCATGCCACACACTTTTCTCCTGGATCTAATACGGTTCTGATACCACAAATGTTAGAAATTCGAGAACGTCAGAACAGCTGCTGATCTTGCCGCCAGAACTGATCTGCTGCAGCAGATGTGCCATATGGAGGAGGTGGGGAGAATATATAATCCGGTTACACCTAATTCTTATTAACCAGGACTCTGTAATCCTACTTCAAACTGCAGAAAATATTTCATCTCTATGACTCTTATTCCTAACTAAGCTAGGAGTCCTAATGCAATGCTGCCTTAGACCAAATCAGAACAGGCCGAATCAGGCCTGCAGCCCACTTGCCTGGCCCAAGATGCAACATCCAGGATTATCGAAGAATATTGTTGAAATTACATTGCAGTGCTGTAGCTTACAATTTATGTTATAACAATAACCACTGATGCTTTGTTCTATTATTTTGCAACTCTGTACACTCATTATTTTTTAAAACAGAATGATTATTTGTGAAATAGCTGAAGTATAACAGAATGATTGAAGTATAATGATTATTTGTGAAATAGCTGAAGTATTACAATTTATGTTATAACAATATCCAGTGCCACCTCCTGACTCGCGCCGGCCGTCCCCGTCGCCGCCGCCCGTCCCCGCCGCCGCCCGTCCCCGGCGCGAGGTAAGTCCACCTCCCCGGCCCGAGGTATTACCATTTTACAGGTTCCATTTATCCTATGTTTTGGGTGAAGAAACATAAGATTAGTTTCACTTTACACTCAGTGTTCCATTTCAGCATCGGGAATGCAATGCAGTTTTTTTTAAAAAAACATCGTCTAGTGGTAATGCTATTGCCCATTTCTGCGATGGAGCTATTGATTTCTGCTGTGTATATATACATGGGAACAGGAATTGGGGGTTCAAATCACCATTTGACAACCACTTAATATGATACTGTTGCTGCCATCAATTTTATTCTGTGGATACCCCTTTGTCATACTGCTGCTGCTAATACTAGTACCTGTATTCCCATTCTTATAGTAATTGCCTGTGCTGCTAATAGTAATAGCTACATTCCCGACTTCCCGTTTGTATGGTACACGCCAACTATGAAGTCAGCTGATTTTGTCCCTTGGAGGATTCCGTTATATGTTGGTCATTTCGATTGTTACGGTTAACTTATAGAAAGACCGGCAGTTTTGCTTACTTTATAAAATTATCTTGAGGCATTAAAGAGAACATTTTGCTGCGGTTGACATGGACTTCAGTTCACTCATCCCTATATTACCGCTCCACAGCGCGACCGCCCCGCGCCCCGCTCCGCCCTGCCGCAGCCGCTGCCGTCCCGCCCGAAGCCCCGCCCGGCCGCCCCTGCTCGCGCCGAGCCCCGGCCGCGCCTCGGCCGCCGCCGTTCGCCACGCCCCGCCCCGAGCCCCGCCCTGCTGTGCCGCCCGGCCCCGCCCCAAGTCCCGCCCTGCTGAGCCGCCCGACCTTAGTTGATTAATTGTTTAATTAGTATTGTAATTGATTATTGGTTAATTAATACTTTGATTGATTGCGTGATTAGTTACTAAATGTAAATAAATGGGTTTCGGCCCGGTCCGGCCTGACACGACCTATTTAGGGTCTGTCACGACCCATTTAGTGATAATGTATTAGTCGAGACAGGCACGGAGGACGGCAAGCTCCTGCGCATGGACAGCAGGCCCCGACGGTGCGGTTTCATCTTTGCCCACTTACGACGGGGCATAACGTACGACGGCTAACCCTAAAGGCGTCGTAAGATAATGGCAGGCCCCAGCGGGGCATAACTTAGGACGGCTGACCCACTTCTTTGTCTCTCTCTCGTTTTTTCCTTCTCTCTCGTTCTTTCCTCTATCTTTTTTAAATGACTCAAAAATAAAATATTGACATAAACCTATACAACATGTGTTGCCCATTTCGAACCGGCCCGTCTCACATGTGTTACGCATGTGAGGCGTGTACGTTCGGAATTGTCCCTTTTTGGATAGCCTGGGAGTGACCGAGAGGGTGTAGCTTGTGATGAGACGCGGGTTTAGATCTAGACGAGATTTTAACGGCATAACCCTGTTGTTCTCTGCTGCACCATTTTCGGGCGTGCAGTGGAGAACAACGGGGTTATGCTGCCAAAATTTCGTTCGGATCCAGACCATGCACCTCGTCATGAGCACGCTCCGCTCGGTCACTCTTGGGCGGGTTTAGGATCTATCCTTTCTAATAGATGTAGGGCAGTGACATAAATAAATTATAAAGTAACTATAATTTCCTTGACATTAAACTGCAGATTCAAACATGGGTGAGGACCGTAGTTGGATGTATAACGGTTGGAAGAATAGTTCTGGTGGTCACTCGGATGAGTGGTTCGCCAAGACAGATGCTTTTGTAGATCGAGCTTTTTCATTGTCAATGATCGATAAGGTGCGGTGCCCATGTACGAAATGTCAGGGTGCAAAGTGTTGGGACAAAGTGAATTTGGCGTTTCACTTGTGTCGATACGGTTTCATGCAAGATTATGAGGTGTGGACCTTTTACGGTGAGACATCTTCTCAACTCTTACAAGTTTCAGATGAGGATGACAATACGGGGGTCGATAGGATGGACGAGATGCTTGATGCCATAAATCATGAATTGATGGAGGATCCTCCTACAACGGAGGTTGAAGCATTTTTCATGCTTCTCAAAACTTCAGAAGAGCCGTTGCATGAACACACCGAAGTGACGCTCCTTACTTTCATGACTAGATTTATGGCCATTAAGTCTAAGTATTTCTTCTCCAATAACTGCTACAACGATCTCATCAAATTGATCATCGATATCCTTCCACAACCATATAAAGTGCCTAAAGATATGTATCAGTCTAAGAAGTTGATTTCTAGTCTGGGTATGAAATATGAGAAGATTGATATGTGTCTAGACAATTGCATGCTTTTTTGGAGAGAGCATGCCAACGAGAACAAGTGCTTAAAATGTGGTAAAGCGAGATTTGTCGAAGTTATTAATGATGACGGTTCAAAAATAATGACTCAAGTCGCACAGAAGCAGCTTCGCTACTTGCCTGTTACACCTAGGTTCAAGCGTTTGTTTCTATCTAAAAAACCAGCTAGACACATGAGGTGGCATAAATAAGGTGTACGTGAGAACAACGGCATGATGGTGCACCCTTTGGACGGTGAGGCATGGAAGGCGCTTGACCGCTTCGATCCAGTTTTCGCCAATGACGCGAGAAATATTCACTTTGGGTTGGCGACAGATGGCTTCTCACCGTTTAGTACAAACGCCACACCATACTCTTGTTGGCCCGTGTTCGCTATTCCGTATAACTTACCACCATCTCTTTGTATGAAGTATGAATTCATGTTCCTATGCCTTATTGTACCTCGACCGGATCATCCTAGTTCACGACTGAATGTGATGATGCAGCCATTGATTGAAGAGTTGAAAATGTTATGGATAGGAGTCGAAGCGTACGACTGTTATAGAAAACAGAAATTCAACTTTCGAGCTGCGTACTTGTGGTCTGTTCATGATTTTCCAGCTTACGGCATGTTTTCTGTCTGGAGCACTCATGGTCGATTGACATGTCCAATATGTGCTTCTGACACGGATTGTTTTCGTCTAAGTCATGGTGGCAAGATATGCTACTTTGATTGCCATAGACGTTGGTTACCGCCAAATCACGTGTTTAGGCAACAGAGAAATGCCTTCAGGAAGGGTACCATTGTAAAAAAGGCACCACCACAACATCTGAACGGGTCGGAAATTGTTAAACAGCTCAACAATCTAGTGCCAGATGAAGGTCATCCTGGATATTTTGTTGGTTACGGAGAGGATCACAATTGGACTCATATATGTGCACTATGGGAGTTACCGTATATGAAGTCTTTAATTCTAATGCACATTGATGTCATGCACCAGGAACGTAACATGGGTGAATGCATCATAATCACGTGCTTGGATATGACAGGCAAAACAAAGGACAATATAAAAGCTCGGAAGGATTTGGCAGAGGTTACCAAGTCTTGAGCTCTCCGAAGCTGGTGGAAAACCACGAGCTTCTTTCTGCCTTCGACCAAAAGAAAAGAAAGAAGTCTTCAAGTGGTTGAAACAGTTGAAGTTCCCAGACGGTTATGCTGCTAGCCTGAGAAGAGTCGTTAATGTTAAGACTGGAAATCTCACTTGTTTGAAGAGTCATGATTATCACATAATCATGGAAAGACTTCTGCTGGTTATGTTTCGAGGCTATCTTGACGATGAGGTGTGGAAGGTGTTAGGCGAGCTTAGCTATTTTTATAGACAGCTTTGTGCTAAAGAAATCAAAAAGGAGATGATGGAGAAGTTGAAAAAATAGATACCCGTGCTTTTATGTAAGATGGAAAAAGTATTTCCTCCAGGGTTCTTCAATCCAATGAAACACCTTCTAATCCATCTTCCATATGAAGCTAAAGTAGGCGGCCCTGTTCAATATAGGTGGATGTACCACATTGAAAGAGCACTCAGATGTCTAAAACCGATGGTTCGTAATAGGGCAAGGGTTGAAGGATGCATCGCCGAAGCATTTATACTTCAAGAGATAGGATACTTTTCAAGTGTCTACTTTGCAGAAGAACACAATGTTAATGCATCGGTGTTGCAGTACAATATGGCTGAAGCAACCTCTTGTAGCAAACTCTCACTTTTTCAAACGAGAGGCACCACTGTTGGTAGTGGCACGAGCTATGACGCTTCAACAGATGAAAAGACAACTGCTTAGTTATACATGTACGCTAACATAGATGGGATGGACAATTTTTTTCAGTAAGTGGTTGGTCAACATCTATACTAATTTACGTGGTGTATTATACATCTATGCTAATAATTCTGTTTTGTCCTTATTTAGTGAGTTCGGTCGATAAAATTGGTAGTCTAAGCAGCAACCTACTAGCAAGCAAATACAAACAATGTGACATTATGGAGTAAATGGAGGACCTAACTTCCAAATCTGGTTTCGAAATCATGTAACGTTTTCCTTGTCTTGTTCCTCTTAGTAATTATGTTCATAGTATAAAATAGTCTTCTTACTTCATATGTTGGACAGTGCAAGACACAAGCCGGTGTTCATGAAGATTTGCGATAACTGTCCAACGGATCCATTAAAGTTAAACTCTTTGGTCGATATGATGTCAATGGGTTCCGATTTTGTTCAACTCAATTTGAAGCTCAACGTCCTCTAAGGGCAACATCAAACACTGGAGTTGTGACGAGGGCCGCCGATGCTGAAGGACGTGAAACTAATTTCTATGGGATCATAAATAAAATCCTAGAATTCAGTTTTGCCGGGAGTAAAGACCTTAAAGTAGTCTTCTTTGACTGTGATTGGTTTGATAATAACAATGAAACTCGACAAAACCAATTTGGCATGGTAGAAGTCAAACACAAGGACCGACTACGAGGCTACGACACTTTTGTCCTTGCACACCAAGTCGAACAAGTGTACTATATACAATATCCATGCGAAAAGCTTAGTGCATGGTGGGTTATACAAAAGGTGAATCCTCGTGAGCGGTTATATACACCGGACAATACTGGTTACCTTGATGAGGCTGATGTTGTTTACCAAGAAGAAGAGATGCCAAATTCTTTTATCGTTGTGCCTGGTCTACGACTCGATGAATTAGTTGGATATGCACAAGATGTACAGACTCATAATGTGAAAAAACAAAAACGGCGAACAACCACGACAAAAGATCGATGGCCCGATTTACGAAGTAGAGTACATGATTGTGATACTGATGAATTTTGAAATTGAGTACAAGTAACGTTTCCTTCATCTCTTCTTTCGTCTTCTATATTTTCCTTTAAATCCATTATCAAATTTCCTTTCATCAGGATGTCGTCGAGCAGTAGACGACGGGGGACGCGGGGCTTTCTGCCCCCGAGAGCAGACTCCATTTTCCAGGGCTGTCAGTCTAGCAATGGTAGACTGTCTCAGCTGTTGGGCCTCGACAGAGGCCAGGGGTCACGAGAGCGGTCACGACAGATAAAGAATATTAAATTACATAAATTATATAAGTAACTTCCTAAATCTATATTACCAATCTTCAAATTTTTAGGACGACTCTACGTCTGAGGAGACAGAGGCCAGGGGTCCTCTTGAGACACCACAGGTTTCGGAGCCTGTTCCAGATCCTTTTTTTGAATCCTCTTCAGGTTCCGGCACCGCAGGCTTCAGACCCTACTTCGGAGCCTTCCACAGAGCCTGATGTGGAGCCGGCTCCACAGCGGCGTTACAGGAGGAGCCACTACGTGGCTCTTCCTCCGGTTCCTGCAAGGCCAGAAGATCGGGTCGTTATTCGTCCGGTTGGCGATAGGTAAGTAAATCTTTAACAAATCAATTTATATATTTTAACACTTATATATGTACTAATTGAGAATCGTGTATTAGGTCTTGGGCCGATGACTCGTTCACGGGTCAAGGACGCCACCGCCAGGTCAACGCTGTCCTGGGCCAGCTCATCCGTTGTCACTACCCCGGTCTAGTGAACGGACGGGCTGCTACGTCTTGGGACGATTACGCTACGGCCCAGGACATTACCTACGGCAACCACCAGGAGCATGTGTGGCATGAATTGATGGTAAGTAAATCGTCTATTTGTTAAATGCGAACCTATTATATGTTAAATACATTAACTTGTATATTTCTTCTTGTCAAAATATTACCGTTTGGAGGACGAGGCCCAGCTGGATCACGCTCGCCTGGTCTTCAACAACAACGCTAGGAAGCTCCTGACGCAGTCGATATCAACGGCTCGCATTCAGGCTACGAAGGCGTACTATAAGTTGCATCCGGACGAGGGTGAGCCGGGGCAATTTAGGGATGTGGTGGACAAGTACTTGACGGAGGCACAGTACGCAGAGGTAAAATCTTTATTTTACTTTGCTTCATTATCCAATTTTCATTGATGTTTTCATCCAATAACAAATGTGTGCAGGTCAGCGTACCGTGGCTTGAGTCCTGTCCGGACGCCTACAGTTCTCTGTGTGCTCGTTGGACGAGCCAGAGCTTCCAAGGCGTGTCGATGACCCGCCGACAGAGTTGAGGGATGGACGGGAAACACCGTCTTGGCGGGGACGGCTACGTACGCCTTGCTAAACGGATGGTAAGTGATACTCAAATTTTATTCTAGTTAATTTCTATCGCTATCATTGTGCTAACACGTATCGATAGGAGCGCGAGATCGATCAGGAGACAACCGCTATCCAGGTGTGGAGGAGGAGTCACATGGGAAGTGACCCCTCGCAGCCTGATCAGCTGTCTTCTCAGATGGCGACAGAGACGTTGGTGAGTACTTTAGTTAACTTAATTTCATTCTCTTTAAAACTTCTGATGACTTTAATTTTCTGTATTTTTAGGAAAAGTATGGGGAGGAGGTGCGGAGGCTTCGAGGCGACGATTACGATTGACAGAACTCGCTGATCGTACCTGAAGCCGCCTATGCAAGCGGTGGCGGTAAACCTCACGACCGGTGAGTTCTGTTGTTTTTCATTTACTTTCATGAAATTTGAGACACGAAACTTTAATACTCTTACTTTGTTGTGTAGGTTGGCCATCTCCGATGGAGTAGTCGACTCGAGGGAGGCGCGATCTTCCACGAGGGCCTCTTCATCGCAGTGTGGATCCAGCAGGCGTGGCAGCCAAGATCTGGAGCTCCAGAGTGTCCAGGAGGAGCTCCAGAGGACGCAGGAAGCGCTAAGCCTCGCGAACGAGAGGCAGGCAGCAAAGCTCAGAGCTAGGGACGAGAGACAGGCAGCCGAGCTCCGGGCTAGGGACGAGTATCAACACTCGTATATGCTACAGCTGCAAGCTGCCTTGCAGGTAAGTTTAGATCGTTGTACTCAACGTTTCAATATATGAATGACATGTATAATAATTTACTTCATATTTGCTGGCTATGGCCGCATGACAGCCGGCTGTCTTTCCTCAGTGGGTGCCGCCACCGATACAGCTACCACAGGGGCCGACGTCAGGAGCACAGGTACAAAATTTCTCATAATAGCTGCAACTAGTTAAACTTGCTCAAATTTAGTTGAATTTTATCAAACTTACTCAAACTTAGGAAAAACTAGTTAAACATCCTCAAACTGAGTAAAATATGGTACAATTTACTCAACCATAGTCAAATATGAGCAAACTTACTCAAACATAGCCAAAACTAGTTGAACTAGCTCAAACACAAACACTACTAGTCCATACTTCTCAAACTTAGTAAAATATGAGCAAACTTACTCAAACATAGCCAAATCTAGCTAACTTACTCAATTCTAACTTGTAATGAGTTTATTTAATCATATACACATTTGTGAACTTCTATTTTGTCTAACTATACATGTACATCACAGGATCGGCGATGCGGGCTCAGGAAACTCCATCCCCTCAGCAACCGCCGTTTGGACGAGTGAGCGACGACTTCCTGGACTCCGGTGGCAGCGGTCAGGGTAGCGTAGGGTAGTGTGGCGTGCGTATAGTGTTTTTGTGCCTGCCTGTGATGTAGTTTTGATTGCCTGTGATCTGGCCATCGAGCCAGGGCTGGCCTCGAAGCCAGGGCAAGATTTTCTGTGTTTTAAAAAAAAATTGCAAAGCCTATTGACGACGGTTTCTGGTACTTGGCCGTCGTCAATAAGCCATTAGTATTGACGACGGCCAGGTACCAGAAACCGTCATCAATAAGCCATTGTTATTGAGCCATTGTTATTGACGACGGCCAAGTTCTTGGCCGTCGTCAATAAGTCATTAGTATTGACGACGGTCAGGTACCAGAAACCGTCGTCAATAAGCTAGCTTATTGACGAGAGTCGAACCCTGGCCATCGTCAACAAGCTGCTGTAGCTTATTGACGACAACGAACGTTAGCTGTCGTCAATAAGCTTATTGACGACGGTTACCGTCGTCAATTAGCTTATTGACGACTAATCATTGACGACAGCCATAAACCGTCGTCTATAACTTTTTACCGTCGTCAATAAGTTATTGACGATGGTACTGTGCTTATTGACGACGGTTTTTGACGTCGTCTATTGTCCGGATTCCTGTAGTGGAAACCCAGCTCCACCAAGTGCCATCAAGCTTCATGTTTCACGCGGGAGCTGCCTGACGAAGACCATATTTATTTTTACAAAGTATCGGCTCTTGCATAACATTTAGCATTTGCATATACTGATCGACACCTCGTACGTTATCGGGCTGGCATGGAAACAAATTCAGTATAGAACATATAAGTGCTAGTTTGCATGCATTAGCATTTTATATGATGCATGTATCGTTAGTTGCATACAGTAGTACTCAGTCTTGTAACGCAGGGCCCATGCACCATCACAACTGAAGGCCTCCATCCACAGCGCCAAATCTTGGCAGGTTCATGTGCTCAATGAAACGAACGGCAAGTACTGGATTAGGTAGGACTGGGGAGGTTATGCTAGGATAACGGGCTCAAGAAGTAGTAGTGAAGGGGACATCTGCATGTTCAAAGTTGTCAAAACCATGGCGTGGCAAGTCATTATCACTCGTCGACTAATAACTAGGAGTGTATAGTATCCAATCATTTGTGTCATTGAATGTGACCATGAAATGTAGAAGTTTATCAGCAAATTGATTTGGCCAGTCAAATGTTTGGCAGGACTTCAATAAGATGCCATAAAATGACTTCCTAACCCAGTCAGATTATAATGTTCCTGAAGTTTTTGCCTGAATTCATGATGGAATTACCATCTGCTAGTACATTTGTAATTGTTTGTTCAATGTCTACATACCTTCAAAAATCTGGTACCCTAGAAAGTATTTGGCTTAGGGATGTGGCTCGTTGCATATAGCTACCTGCAATCCATTCACAGAGAAAAGAGACCAAATTTTGGGAGGAACCCTATCATTTTATTTATTTCCACAAATCATATAAAGAACACGTGCATCCGGCTTTTTCTTCAAAATCTGTCAAGTTTTCATCTAAATTGCACCCTGTAGATTCCTAAAAAGAGTTGAAGCGAATTGTGGACAATTGGGCCACTAGCCATAAACAAAATGGACCACTTAAGATTTATTGTTAAAATGAGTCTGACTTAGAAATAGTTTGGATTATGATTATAGCTAAATAAATCACATTAATTTCTTAAGTATAATTAAAAATTTGCAGAAGACGAATAAAGATGCCAAGATGGCACTTTATTTCTTCCATTTTGATGTACCCAGGTTTTAGGTGATGTTGTCTAGGTTTTAGGAGGACAATGTTAGATTTCAGACTATATCCAACAACACCCAAGCTAAAGATCGGACGGGAGTTAGATCAGACAATCAGTACTACCAAAAGGAAGATGGAAATCCAGAAAAGCCACGACGATTATATCACAACAAAAATACATAACTGCCAATAAGTGAAAACTTTCGCTGTAGGGTTCTTGTAATTTTTATATTTACCCCCTTCATCCACTTTTGATCATCCCCTAAGAAAAACGAAATGCACAAGATTGTTCAGCGCATAGCCTTGGGATTGCCCTGTGCCACTTCATTTGTACAAGGGAATGCATCACCATCCACTACCATGTCCCGTGCTCCATGTTCTCGCTCTGCATGCGCGTTTGCCATTCACATTGTGCGACATAAGTCACGGTGAACAAAAGCAACTTGTATCTGCTATGGAAAAAATGACCCTTGAGGCCAGCAAGCTCCATGCCGGCGGCTGCCCTAGGATTAGCTAGGGGCTGTAACCGCCCTTGTCAAGCTGCCAAGAGGCAGCTAGATATGGGTCCATACATAACTTACTAAAGTGGCTAGATATGATAATTAAGAAGGCTCCATATAATTAGAAAATATAAGATGATGTTATAAAATCCTATCCATAGAGATTGCTTAGCAATTAAGTTACGATTGTTTAGATGTCAAATTAAGTC
Source organism: Neostapfia colusana (assembly GCA_030760725.1). NCBI lineage: Eukaryota > Viridiplantae > Streptophyta > Magnoliopsida > Poales > Poaceae > Neostapfia > Neostapfia colusana. The sequence continues at coordinate 55,421,886 of JASWHV010000017.1, forward strand.
TTCTCTACTTAATGAGAGAATCATGATAAGAAAATAGAAGGGTTTATCTGTAAAACTCCCCTTTCTCCCATGCACAATACTGCAAGAAACACGACAATTAACAAAGGTCAGAAACCGTCGTAAATAAGCCATTTAGTAAATGGCTTATTTACGACGGCAAAGGATTATGTACGACGATTTTTGGCCATCACCAGCTAAAAGTCGTAAATAAGATTATTTACAACGGTTACAATAATAAATAAGTTATTTACGACGGGTTGGCTTAGCCGTCGTAAATAAAAAGGATGTGCCATGTGGCACGCTTGGGATCCTTATTTACGACGGTCTAGATACAGGGCATCGTAATTAAAGATGCCTTATTTACGACAGTCCGGACCCAACCGTCATAAATAATATTAGCCTATTTACGACGGCCTAGATCCTGGCCATCGTAAATAAAAGATTTTATTTTATTAAAAAATAAAAAACTGCTAACCTAGCACGATGGCCAGCTCATATGCGGTGACAACAATATCAAATATCACATCAGAGACAACTCATATGAATAAAACATTACATGCGACACTAGACACTCCCCGTCCGCTACCTCCGAAGCCCAGAAAGTTGTCCTCACGTCGTGCTCCAGGTGTCGGTAGCTGTGGTAATGGAGTCTGAGCCTTCAGATGCCGCCAGCTGTGGCGATGAAGTCCGAGGCTCTGTCGTCGATCTGTGTGATGTAAAAGTGTAGTTAGACAAAAAAGTGTCTGTTTCACTAAATTTGCTTATAACGAGTTAGGATTTAGTAAGTTTAGTTAGCTTTGGCTATGTTTAAGTAAGTTTATCTATATTCATCTAAGTTCACCAAATTAGCTAATTTTGGCTAAGGCGGGCTAGATTTAGCTAAGTTTGCCTATGTTTGGCTATGTTTTATTAAGTAATACTAAGTTTGGATCAGTTTGCTATATTTCTCTAATTTAGATTCATTTGAACAATTGTGACTTACCCGTGTCCCTGAAGAATACATTTCGGGCTCCACCGGCACCTGTGGCTCCAACAACGGCTGCCTTGAGTGAATAACAACCTGCTGCCCATGCTGTTAGGCTAAGGCATGTGATAGCAAAGCATTAACACATGCATTTAGTAAAATGCTATGGATGTTAAGTAATTTAAATTCTTACCTGTATAACCGCTTGCATCAATGCTAAGTAATTAGCTTGATACTCCTCCCCAGCCTTGGCAAGAGCTTCTTGCTTCAGCTTCTCGACATGTGAGACGTGATGGTTCGAAATGAGTGACACATAGGTTACGTTACTCTTTTTGAGTCATAAATCAATGGGATTTCTGTGTTCGGATGAGAGGAAAGAACAAGAGAGAGGGGGGAAGAATCGACGGCCAGGGTTGCTCCTCTGGGACCATCTCCAGCGGCGGAGGCGCTGCATCGACGTCCGTCTGGGGCGCTGAAGGGATTAGGGTCGTCCTAAATACGACAACCCTCCTACTTGCGACGAACCGATGCGAACCATCGTAAATAACGTACTTGTTATATATGCTCACATGACGGTGTATATAGCTAACTGTCGTAAAGCAAATAATTAACAATTAATAAAATAATTAATTAGTTAATAAATCAATTAAACTAATTTTAAAATAATTAACTAACTAATTAAAGTGATTAAACTAATTAGTAAATTAAAATTTTAATTGATTAACTTGATTATAATAATTTAACTTATTTATATAACTAAATTAATTATTATACTAATTAAAGTAACTAAGTAAAAAACTAAACTAATTAAATAACATGTCGGTACCCTCAATACCGGGTACCCCCGCGCACAGGGTGAAACCGCCTAAGGACCTCGCCCCTCCGCAGGGGCGAGCTCCGAAGGCGCCACGTGCCCAGCAGGGCCGGAGCTCCCCTCTCCTCACAGGATAGCTCCGGGCCTACCACGTGGCCCAGAAGGCCGGACCTCGCCCCCTCGCAGGGGCGAGCTCTGAAGGAGCCACGTGTCCAGTAGGGCCGGAGCTCCCCTATCCTCAGAGGATAGCTCTGGGCCTGCCACGTGGCCCAGAAGGCCGGACCTCGCCCCCTCCGCAGGGGCGACCTCCGAAGGAGCCACATGTCCAGTAGGGCCGAAGCTCCCCTCTCCTCAGAGGATAGCTCCGGGCGTGCCACGTGGCCCAGGAGGCCGGACCTCGCCCCCTTCGCAGTGGCGAGCTCCGAAGGCTCCACGTGTCCAGCGGGGCCGGACCTCCCCTCTCCTCAGAGGGGAGCTCTAGGCCCGCCACGTGGCATGCAGAGTCGGACCTCCCCCCTCTGCGGGGGTGAGCTCCGAAGGCTCTACGTGTCCAGCGGGGCCGGAGCTCCCCTCTCCTCAGAGGTGAGCTCCGGGCCTGCCACGTGGCCCACGGAGCAGCGCTGCCCGCACGGCGCGGTAGGCAGCGGGAGTAAAGGCGCGTCATGCCTTTACTGTACAAAGCATTCAAGACCCGCGCCTTCCCAAGGCGCGGAGGCGCGACGCACGCCTGTCAGGAGGCACTGTGACCCGTCACAGCCAAGAAAGGCGCACAATGTCAGAAGCTGCAGACCATTCAAGGAAGCGACAAGATATGGACAAGACATGCCCTGCCGCCCCTGCCATCACCAACGGCTACACGCTACGCCTGACCTACAGCGTGGACAAGGCGACAGGACGAGGACCTCCAAGCCAGCGCCAAGACTGCGTAGCTGGTAGGAGATCACCTCGAGGCCACCTGTCGGGTCCCGAGGCCCACCTTGTAAGCCACCCAAGCCTTGGACTATAAAAGGCTCGGGTAGGCAACGTTACAAGGGGTTCGAGCATTTTAGGCTTCGGACTCCAGGGGTTCAAACTCTGCTGAGTTCAGCTCCCTCTAGGTCATCCACATACTCAAGGAAACCAGTGCTCCGAGCATTCCCGTGGACGTAGGGTTTTACGCTCTGGCGGCCTGAACCACGTAAATCCCCGTGTCAATCCACTTTCATCTCGTTCCTTGGTCCATTCCGGCGAGACCCTCGCGAGAGGACTATCCCCTCCGAAAAAGAACCTCCACGGGCTGCCCAGAGCAGGCTCGGGGGAAGTGTCGACCATAGACGCTTCAACATTTGGTGCGTCAGGTAGGGGGATGTTTGCTCTCCGACGAGTCTACGCCAACGAAGATGACCAAGCCTCCGTTAGCGGCAAGCTCTTTGCGCCGACGTTCTCGGCGAACTCCATCAACCTCAAGATCAGCAGCGGCGTAGAGTGACACTCAAGCAAGTGCACTAGCCGCCGTAGAAGCGCTCCTGGACAGTCCACCTACTGAAGACGCTCCCCAGGGGGCCACCCAGCAGTAGATCCGCAACGTCAACTACCTCATCGCTACTGCCGCCAATCCTCCGCTGCGGCGGAGACGACGCCCTGCTCAACCAGGTGTCTCGCTGTCGCGCACACCAACGGTTGACGGGCAAACGGCAGACTCTCGCTCTACCAGGCTCCCAACGGCGGACCTGAGGATAGAGCTGGAATGTCGCCGCTCGGGAGAAGACGCTTGCGTCACCATCGAGCGACAGCGACAAAGGCGTCGCATGCAAGAGGCCGACTACAGCATGTCGACCGCCTCGACTCAACCTGGGTCGCAGATGTTCGCCACGCAACCTCTGCCCCAAGCATACGCTATGCAGCATATGCAACAACCATATGTACTGCAGTCGGCGCCCCCGGTATACGGTCCACCAATGCCCATACCGGGTACACCGTGCCAGCAGCCGTCCAAGGGTTCGTGGCACCAAGACCTGCAGCAGTAGCGACCGGATGTGCGGCCCTAGCGCCCCACCTTCCCTTCGCAAGGTAGCCACGCAAGTTTCGGCCAAACCTGCCGGAGAAGTACGACGGAAGCGTCAAACTGGCAGGGTTCCTGCAGGTCTACTCTACTGCCATCCTAGCGGCAGGAGGGGATGAAGTGGTCATGGCCAACTACTTCCCCGTCGCCTTGACCGGCCCGACGAGGTCCTGGTTCATGAACCTGCCCCGGGGTTCCATAACCTCCTGGGCGGAGCTATGCAGACAGTTCACGGCGAACTTCAGCAGCTCCTACACACGCCCCGGCACAGAGCTGGACCTCCACACCGTGCAGCAACAACCGGGAGAATCACTACGCTCCTTTATCCAGCGGTTCTCCCAAGTATGCAACACCACCCCCCACATCCCGGGTGCATCAGTGGTGGTCGCATTCCGACAGGGTGTGAGGGACAAGAAGATGCTCGAGAAGTTGGCCAACAGAGAGGTGCAAGACATCTCAGAGCTCTTCAGCCTGGCCGACAAGTGTGCCAGGGCAGAAGAAGGGTGTCACTAGCATTCACAGCCAGCCTCCGAAGCCGGAAGACAGCCCGAAGACGGCGGAGTTCAAGCTGAACTCCCGACCACGTCAGACAGTCAAGAGCCAAGCACCAACTGACTTCGTGGTCAGGTGGACGCCACCACCAAGCATCCCAGGGGGCCCCGAAGGTGGAGAAGCGGAGCCCTGAGCACCGGCCTTCACCGAGCCTCACTAGATGTTCTACTCCGACGGCGTGCCGCTCCTCATGCCAACATGGGAGCGGTTTGGGTACCTTGGACCTGTGTCATGTACCGTGCGCCGACGACACCGTTGCCAACAACCTGTCAACATAGGCCTCCACCGGAGCCCCGTAGCTCCAAGGAGCCTTCGAAGGGACGTTGCCGCGACTCACAGCCCGGAGTGCCGAACCGGGCGAAGGGGGCGAGACCAGCACCTCGAAGCTGGTGGTCCCGGCGGCCATGCAGCCATGGTGCCAGCCAAAGGATCTTATGCGCCTTGGGGACTCCGTGCTACCCAGCACCCAAGATCCAGAAGCTCAAGTAGCCCAGATGCATGGACCACGGAGGTCCGGGACTCCTTGAAAGACATCCTTCCTAATGAACGTGCACTCGCTGAACGGATTGTGCAGATGGCTAAGTGCTACGCGCTGGTATCTTTACTGGCGTGGCGCCACGGTATCCTATTGCGGTGCATAACCCAGGAGGAAGGCTGCGACCGCTCACAGTAATCCATGGAGGCGAGTGCTGGGAAGCTCATCATCCAAGACGCTGGTCAGTTAAGCCATCCGGCATGGCTCCTACTGACCGAGAGCCACTTGGACGCCGTCAAGCCGGATAGGAGATGCCAGGCATGCCAGGTCCATGCCGAGCAGACCCACACAACCGGTGCAGACGTTGCACCCAGAACCGTCGGGGGATACCGGCTCCTCTACGTCGGGGGACAGCCGGACATCCCAGGGCCGGGTCACGGGAATCACCCTTCTACATGGTATGCGGAGCCGAAGCCGTGCTTTCCCCCGAGTTCACCATGGGGGTCCGCCCGTGTCCGAGCGTACGACGAAGCCACGCATGACCCGCTCTGCGTGAGAACATCTACCTCGTCGACGAGGCAAGATGGCAAGCAACGCTCCAGATCGCACGGTCCCGGTGGGAGCTCCAGCGCTACCACCGCGGAACCATGCATGGGAGCACGAGGCAGGCGCTCTGGCCCTACCTCTGTAAGTCCTACTACACTTACTCAGGTGTTCATTTAAATTACGCATTAATTTATATGATCACCTCCCCGTGCTCTAGACAGTGTGCGCCCGTCGTACACTCGGCCCGCCTTTCCTGCTCCCATGCCTAGTCAATATTTGCTATCCTACCGAGTGCGGTCATGCTTGGGGTACCTGCCAAAGGCCCGGGGGCCTCTCGGACCTCCCCCAGTCAGGATACTGTGATGCCAGTCGGTCCCCTCCAGGAAAGGACCTATGCCAGAGCAGGAGGTCCAAGAACCCTGCTTTGTTCGGTCCTGCACCCAAAGCATGCGCACTCTGCCTCCCCAGCGCTATGGTCTGAGTACTAGGGGCCAAACGGTTACACCCTGACTACGGCGGGAGCCAGACCTCTGGGACCAAGGGCACCGGATTGCCCTGAGCCCTGTACACCGGCCCGGGACTGTAAGCCAAATAAGACTAAGAGGCAGGGAAAGGAGGACCTCTGAGCAGTACGGACCTCACCCCCTCATCAGGGGTGAGCTCCGAAGCCGGACCTCATCTCCCTCTTCCCAAAGGCGAGCTCTGATGACCTCTGGACCTCACGCCCTCCACGGGCGTGAGCTCCGATGACCTCCGGACCTCACGCGCCCCTTAGGCCTGAGCTCCGATGCCGGCCCTCGCCCTCTCCTCAGAGGCGAGCCTCGATGCCGGACCTCACCCCCTCCTTAGAGGCTGAGCTCCGATGACCTCTGGACCTCACGCCCTCCGCTGGCCTGAGCTCCGATGACCTCCGAACCTCCGCCCAATAGAAGGGCCGAGCTCCGATGCCGGCCCTCGCCCTCTCCTCAGAGGCGAGCCCCAATGCCGGACCTCACCCTCTCCTCAGAGACTGAGCTCCGATGACCTCCGGACCTCACGCCCTCTGCTGGCCTGAGCTCCGATGACTTCTAGACCTCTGCCCCACAGCAGGGCCAAGCTCCGATGCCAACCCTCACCCTCTCCTCAGAGGCAAGCCCCGATGCCGTACCTCACCCTCTCCTCAGAGGCTGAGCTCCGATGACCTCCGGACCTCACGCCCTCCGCTGGCCTGAGCTCCGATGACTTCCGGACCTCCGCCCCACAGTAGGGTCGAGCTCCGATGCCGGCCCTCGCCCTCTTCTCATAGGCGAGCCCCGATGCCGGACCTCACCCTCTCCTCAGAGGCTGAGCTTCGATGACCTCCGGACCTCACGCCCACCGCTGGCCTGAGCTCCAATGACCTCCGGACCTCCGCCCCACAGCAGGGCCGAGCTCCGATGCCAACCCTCGCCCTCTTCTCAGAGGCGAGCCCTGATGCTGGACCTCACGCCCTCCGCTGGCCTGAGCTCCGATGACCTCTGGACCTCATGCCCTCCGCTGTCCTGAGCTCCGATGCCAGCCCTCGCCCTCTTCTCAGAGGCGAGCCCTGAGACCAGACCTCACGCCCACCGCTGGCCTGAGCTCCGATGACCTCCAGACCTCACGCCCACCGCTGGCCTGAGCTCCAATGACCTCCAGACCTCACGTCCTCCGCTGGCCTGAGCTCCGATGACCTCCGAACCTCACGCCTTCCGCTGGCCTAAGCTCCGATGACCTCCGGACCTCACGCCCTCCGCTGGCTTGAGCTCCGATGACCTCCGGACATCACGCCCTCCACTGGCCTGAGCTCCGATGACCTCCGGACCTCACGCCCTCCGCTGACCTGAGCTCCGATGACTTCCGGACCTCCACCCCCACAGCAGGGCCGAGCTCCGATACCAGACCTCACCCCCTCAGCAGGGGTGACCTCTGATGCCGATCTTCACCCCCTCCACAGGGGTGAACACCGAAGCCAGACCTCTACCTCTCCTCAAAGGCGAGCTCTGAAGTCGGACCTCCCCCTTTCACAGGGCTGAGCTCCGATGCCAGGGTTCACCCTTTCCTCAGAGGCTGAACTCCGAAGCCGTCGAGACCCTATCAGCACAGGGAATACTCAAGACAAGGAAGTGCGCGGGAAGAAGAAGGCCCCACCCCAGGATTGCTACCTCCCCCGAGGTGGGCCCGGGGGCCACCGTTGGTACCCTCAATACCGGGTACCCCCGCGCACAGGGTGAAACTGCCTAAGGACCTCGCCCCTCCGTAGGGGCGAGCTCCGAAGGCGCCACGTACCCAGTAGGGCCGGAGCTCCCCTCTTCTCAGAGGATAGCTCCGGGCCTGCCACGTGGCCCAGAAGGCCGGACCTAGCCCCCTCCGCAGGGGCGAGCTCCAAAGGAGCCACGTGTCCAGTAGGGCCAGAGGTCCCCTCTCCTCAGAGGATAGCTCCGGGCTTGCCACGTGGCCCAGAAGGCCGGACCTTGCCCCCTCCGTAGGGGCGAGCTCCAAAGGAGCCATGTGTCCAGTAGGGCCGGAGGTCCCCTCTCCTCAGAGGATAGCTCCGGGCTTGCCACGTGGCCCAGAAGGTAGTGGGAGTAAAGGTGCGCCATGCCTTTACCGTACAAAGCATTCAAGACCCGCACCTTCCCAAGGCGCGGAGGCGCGGCGCACGCCTGTCAGGAGGCACTGTGACCTGTCACAGTCAAGACAGGCGCACAATGTCAGAAGCTGCAGACCATTCAAGGCAGCGACAAGACATGGACAAGACATGCCCTGTTGCCCCTGCCATCACCAACGGCTACACGCTACGCCTGACCTACAGCGTGGACAGGGCGGCAGGACGAGGACCTCGAAGCCAGCACCAAGACTGCGTAGCTGGTAGGAGACCACCCCGAGGCCACCTGTCGGGTCCCGGGGCCCACCTTGTAAGCCACCTAAGCCTTGGATTATAAAAGGCTCGGGTAGGCAACGTTACAAGGGGTTCGAGCATTTTAGGCTTCGGACTCCAGGGGTTCAAACTCTGCTGAGTTCAGCTCCCTCTAGGTAATCCACATACTCAAGGAAACTAGTGCTCCGAGCACTCCCGTGGACGTAGGGTTTTACGCTCCGGTGGCCCGAACCACGTAAATCCCCGTGTCAATCCACTTTCATCTCCTTCCTTGGTCCATTCCAGCGAGACCCTCGCGAGAGGTCTAGCCCCTCCGAAAAAGAACCTCCGCGGGCTGCCCAGAGCAGGCCCGGGGAAGTGTCGCCGCAGACGCTTCGACATAACTAAACTAACTAAAGAAATCAACTAACTAATAAAAAACTATACTAATTAATCAAATAATTTAACTAACTAACATAAAAAAATGAACTTACCTCGACAGTGATGACGTGGCGCTGGGGTGACGCGAGCGCGGTAGCACGGGGCGTGGGGGCGGCAGCGCGCAGGGGCGTGCGGCGGCTGCATGGGGCTGCGGGGGCGGCGGAGGCACGGTTGCTTCAGGCAAGGAAACGGGCGCGGGCGCGGGCCGTGGACGGGGTATATGATATTTATTTACGACGGCCGTCATAATAAACTTAACTTACGACGGCCAGGTCCCGACCGTCGTAAATAAGTTGCTATTTACGACGGCTAGGTCCCGGCCGTCGTAAACAAGTGGCTATTTATGATGGCCAAGGTCAACCGTCGTAAATAACGTTATTTACGATGGTCAACTCTAAAATCGTCATAAATTCTGCTCTTTCCTGTAGTGCAAGCTGCCATTGCCCTAAACCCTAGCCGCCACCACACGCCAAGAAGGTCGGTAACCACCATGGTGGCCGACATGCTGCTACTACTCCACCACCCTCCCCTTCACTTACGGTCAGTGTTAGTAGACCCATCATAAAATGAGAATTGAATGCAGAATGGGTGAGATATATGTCTCTTGATCAAAGTTGGGGAGAAAGTATTTGGTAGCCACTCTGTGTCCAAATAAATTTATTTATAGGCTTGGTCAAACTTATATTTGATCAATGATATCTATAAAAGTTTGAATTATATATAATAATATGAGATAAATATTTCTAGATACATTGAGAGATATTTTCATGATATATAAGAAAACTAAAAACACATTATAGAAACTTAACTTTTTAGCTCCTAATAAGGTACGATAAGAGGATCTCATAAATAATGCATCAACTGTCAGGATCTAAAGAAGGGAGGTGACCATTCTTCTAGGGACGGTGGTAGCTACTCACGACCAACATTCTCTAGGACGAGTGATCCTAATTATTAGTCCTACAGTGTTGTCAAATCCCGTGCTGCTTCCCACTGTTTACTCTTCCCACTCGAGTAGCCAGTAGAGTCACGTAGGCACGCAATCATTAGTCCTGCACATCACCGTTCATGATGAGGTCCGGCGACCATGGCGCCGCCAAGGCCAAGGATCTGAGGCTGCTGCTGCAGTTTTCTTACGACCATCTGGTACGAACACCGCCATCGCCTGGACGGCTACGTGTGGCCTCGACCGTTGAACTGACGGATCTTGGCATCTTGAACTTTACAAGATCGCCCAGGAGATCAGCACCGGACAGCCCCGAATCTTCGGTCCTTGTGTCGAGGCGGCTGGAGCGACTGACCGCTGGAGACGCAAGATCTGGCGCTTCGAGGTTGGGCAGGACGACGATGGCGCCTTCTTAGGGAGCAGGTGGCCGGAATTCACGGCCGCTTGTGGCGGCGACGAGGGATGGATCCTGATCATCCGACACCGTGGCGGTGGCTTGCTCACCGTTAAGGTGTTCGACTCCAGCCGTTGCCTCAGAGAGCTCGGCGCTCCACCTCTTGCTGGTGACAATCTCTATTCTACATCCAAATCTTGTATTATTGTACTCGATCCTTCTGTTAGAAATCCGGTTAGCTAGACATCAAAATCCGGCCCTGTTCTTGCGGATGACGTCCAGTAGTAGCAGTTTAGCACCATGCTGCTCTTTCTTGCGTGGAGAACATAAGCCACACAGAATCAACAAGCAAATAGCAGAGAGACCAGCTGTAGCAGACTAACTCTGGAGCTGCCTTGCATCATCAGCAGGTTCTAGGCATGAACACCAGCAAAGGTTGATGCAAGAACAGAAGAGAAACAAAAAGGTTCTGGCCGCAAGAAGAATATGGGGAAGCTCTTGGTGTAGGAGAGAAGAGGGAAAATTAATCTGGAAGGGGCTGATTTATTCCTTTAAATACATGACTATTTACAGCCCAATTATAGATAGAGTCCTAGTAGATATAACTTACTATACTCCTATCTAATCGGAACCGAATCAGATTTTATTTTACTTCTATCTGATTTGATCTAATCAATCTAACTCCAACTCTATCTAAAATTCAAATACTCTATTTTTATCTGGAAAACTAGATTAACTTCAACAGTTTTCTTGCCACGGCGGGTTCCACATTTCAGAGGAAACCTATTTGCTCCTGATTACATATTTTGATTTCTTTGATGGTCCGACCCTATTTCTTATCATAAAAATGTGAACCCTCTCTCTTGCAGTAGGATATTTCCTTTTCCCACTTTTTTATTAGATTTTTGTAATTGTTTATATGATATGTTGCACTCTTAAATGCTTGATGCAATTTTGCAATCTTAGATTCTTTAAAATATTCAGCTGATTCTTTGAAAGTGGGAAGAATGGTCGGTAAATAATTAGAGTTGGGAAGCTTGCAATCAGATATTTACCTAAATGTTCATGGTGTCAAAGCCTTAAGAAATTCTTTGTCAAGCTACCACCTCTTGGATGTGATAAAATGTAAAAGGACCCTCTCTTCTTGCTGTAGGGCCTATCCTGCAAATTAACTATGGAAATCGGTGATGTTGTTGACCTGCATGGATTGTGAACTATAATGTTATACGTCTGATGCATGTGTCTGGACTAGATCATATGATCATATCACCGACAGTGGCATATACAGAATTGCACAGTTTTGCAATGGCACCTAAAAAATATTCCTTTGTAGTACTAGTAGCAATTTATAGGAGGAAATGGAAGGGCACAGTGTATAGGTTGAGTATCTTAAAGTTGGAATTGTAGCTTAAACAGCTAGGTTTGAAGGAAAGTGAAACCCTGGTTACTAGTATCTTATTATTTTTTTTCTTTTAGTTTATGTAGGCTGCTGCTATTCTTTCTCGAGACTATGGAAGGTTTACTCAGCCAGTGTACAATTTTTGAAATTGAGAAATATTTGTTACCTATGAAGAAAAATATTATAACATATATTATTAGTTGGAATCTTTCACTATAGAGAGAATGAACAATAAATACCTTTCCAAATTGTTGGGAACTGGAAGATTGTAAGAACATACTACTATCAGATAGAGTTTAAGTTAAGTAATTCTAAGTATGAGTACTCTATATGAGATTTTAAATTGAACAGACTGTTCAGGTCCCTCCTAGCAACCGGTTCGACGTTTGGGCTGCTTGGTAAAAGGTTATCCCGTACGACATTGGTTGAGCGTGACGTTGCAGCTCCGAGGATGGGCGTACGTGACGTGCTATTCGGGTATCTCTACAGGTGTATATCGAGTCGATTCGCCGTCCCTCGCAGTTATGAGTACCGCATGTTCACTGTGTCGTGACGTAATAAATCTCTGGAATGATTGTGATGCATTACTGCTGTTACGAATAAATTGTATTGCAACATGAGTGCCACCAAATCTTGCTCACCAAATTTTAGATTTTTGAACTGTTAACTTGTGGCTAAAAGATGAAGTAAGGATGAACTTGTAGGCGTGTCCATTGCTGCAAATTTCCATCCTACCATTGGTATGACATGCATGTAGAGTTTCTTGTGTAGGAGAGTCGGATAAGACTTGCTGAGCCATCGTGCTCACGGTTGCTGCTATGACTGTTTGCAGGTGAGGAGTACCCCAAACATCAAACCAGTCGCACCCAAACCCCGGCGTCCACCTCACTCTCCTGCCGTAGCCTGCTCCGAGCCCAGCAGCCACCGCATCACTCTTGCTCCCCGTTGTTGATCGTTGAGGCTTTGTCGGTTGCCACATCTTCGCTGCACCTTCGCGTGTTGTTTGGAGGCTACCGTCCTGTTCAGTGCCTGCGCCGGCGGCTTGCTTGCAGCTGCAAGGTTGTCCATCTGGCTGTGATCTTCCCTGCTTTGGTTTGGCTACTGCCATGGTGCCTCCCACTGCAGTGTCATTTCTGGCTCCGTCTCAGCTGGTCCTTTCGCCAGTTGGGCAACGTTTGGGATTCAAGCATCATTTGAGATCTGTGGTCGCTTCGTCTCCTGGCGATGAGAAAGCCTTTCCGGTGTAGCCCTGTCAGGTCTCCTCATCAGTTGAGCAACATCAGGAACCCGAGCAACACCGGGGATCCTTAATCGTTTTGTCTCCTGGTGGTGGCACATCTTCATCACCGGTAGACCCTGCTGCCAAACCACCCTCGTCGGGAGTCGCCTCGAACCTAGTACCCACAGCGGATATTGTACTCTCAGAGTTGATGGATGGCGCCCCTTCCTTACCTCCCATGTTGCAGCACATGAGTTTTTGCATTGATCACATCAAGAACTGAGATAGCCGCAGAATTCTTGACATTGCGTCATGTTAACTCTACCACTTTTATTCTGTTCCTTCCGGATGAGAACTCAGTGGAGAGGCTCATTAGTCGGCGGCAACTATTAAGATCTTCTGGTTTTGATCTGCTATGCAAACGCTGGACAAGGCATGCTGGATCCTCAAGTGCTGCCCTTCCCTATCTAATTGATATTGAGCTATCTGGTATACCTGCTCATGTTTGGAATGTTTCGACAGTGGAACATCTCCTGAATCCCTATGCTTGGGTGTAACATGTCCATCCTGACACGCAGCATAGTTTGACCTCCTTTTATTGTACAGCATGGTGCCTTGACCTGATGGCTATACCATCTAGCAGAGATCTCTAGGTCACTGAACCACCAGTGGCTGTTGCGGAGAACCCGCCCGTAAAGAGAACCCTCATCTATACCGTTGGCATTCAATACTCTGTTCTCATCCAGCCTAGGGGTTCTGACTCCGACGTGCCTCTGCCCCCAGAAGACAGCATTGAACCAGAATCATCTCGCAGACGCCGACGAGTCGAGTCTACAACTGGGAGTCAGGGCGTTAGGGAAGTTGGTGGTTCCGGAAGGAGATCGGTTCATGACAGGTTGGGGCCCAATGCGCGGATTAATGATCCTAGAGAAGAGAAGGAAGTGGCTGCAGATCTTAGTACCACCAATGATTCTACACAACTTGCTGCAACTGTTCATCTTGGCCCAACGGAAACAATCAAAACCGAAGGAGGTTCTGTTCTTGTAGCCCCCGCAGCAGAACAGCTAGGGGTTAATGAATTGACCCCTCTGTAATCTCTCCAACACTCCTGCGGTTTGATGATTTTCCTCTGGAAACCCAAGATCCCCAACAGGTTGCAACGATTTCTCATGCTTTAATTCAACCCGTCACAAATGTTTTGGGGTTTCAAGAACCAGCCCAAAATGAGGTCATTAACAGAGAAATGGTAGATACAATGGGGACAGCGAGTGCAGATGCTCCCAGGCATGCTACAGCCTCCCCACAACCGCTCTCCCCCATCGCTTCAATTGATAAGATTTTATCGCCAACTAGCCTCTCAATGTTTGATAAGATTTTATCGCCAACCAGCCCAAAATGTTTGAGAAGTGTGGCGAGGGCAATGGTTAGATGACCAATACAGCTCCTCACTTCAAAACTATGGATGCCGTCAATGATGCTTTGGCTCCATCCTTAGTCAGAGTGGAACCTATGCCTCAGGCCGCAGAAACCTTGACTCAGAAGGTGTCAGCTGTCTTGATTCAACTTCCCCAAAGTTCAGAGATAGAAGAGATGTCTCCTTCCATTGCTGAGAAGGGCAACACAACCTTTGTCGATAAAATAACGCAACACCTCAGCTGGTCAGCTGCCAATTCCAGTGAACATCAGTAGCAGGCAAAGGAAATCTCAGTCTGGAACAACTCCACGCCGAAGTCGACGTCTAGCTGGGGTTGGGGCTGAATTTCAGTCTGGGGACATGACAGAAAGAGCAAGGAAGAAGACAATGAAAGCATTAAAAATTCATGGTGATAATGAAAGCATTGATCAACAGGCACAAGATGAATATAATCGCTTTTTTCCCAGCCATAGGCTGATTCACACATCCAAGCTATGGCGGCTTTATTCGGATGGACGCCGCCAGATGATTTCTGCCATGGAGGGGAAACGCTGGCAGCCTGATCGAGTTTCGCTGCAATACTTGGGCGTGTTCAAGTGTGATTCATTGATCCTAGAAATATTTTAATTTGTAATGTCAGGGGTTTAAATTCATCGATCCGCCAAGACTTGGTTAGAACAATGGTTGATAGCTCTAGCAGTGATTTGGTTTGTCTTCAGGAAACCAAAATGGCTGATGTTCCCCTCGTGTCATGGTTTCAATGATTGGTGCTGATTTCACAAGCTGGGTTGACCTCCCTGCAACTGGAGCTAGTGGTGATACATTGATTGCTTAGCGGCGTTCATTGGAGAGCACTGGCGAACGCCGGGTGGATACTCGTAGTGCTTCGGTCCAGTTTCGGTCTGCTGAGGGTCAAGTCTGGTGGCTTACCTGTGTTTATGGACCACAAGGCAATGAGGAAAAGATTCAGTTCTTGCAGGAACTGAAAGACATAAGAGCAAGGTGCCCGGAACTTGGGTTCTAGTAGGGGATTTCAATCTTATTTATAGGGCAGAGGACAAGAACAATCCTACCTGCAATAGATCTATGATGGGATGCTCCAGGGAATTGATTAATGATCTTGCCCTCAAAGAACTCCCTCTGAATGGTCTTATATACTTGTTCCAACTAGCAAAATAATCCTACATTGATCAAGTTAGACCGGGTTTTGTGCTATGTTGACTTGGAGGATATGTTTCCTGGTTGTTTGCTTCAGAGCGCAGCCTCTGATGATTCTGATCATTGCCTATTGTTGCTCAGTCTCCGGGATAACAGGCAAGGTAAACGCCGTTTTCATTTGGAAGCATTCTGGCCAAAAGTTGCTGGATTTCAGGAGGTAGTAGAAGTGCTTGGGAACCAGTCTAGCCGGAGTTATATCCCTTCATAACATTGGATCGGAAGCTTAAACCTCTAGTCAAAAAAATGCAGAGCTAGAGCCATAAAAATGTGGGGAATATTAATTCTCAACTTTCTCTAGCACGTGAGATTTTGCATCAGCTATAAATAGCTCAGGATGGGCGTGATCTCACAACAGTGGAAATATGGTTTAAAAACAAACTCAATAAATACAGTCTTGTGCTTGCTTCTTTCAAAAGGACTATAGCTCGGGTCGGATCAAAAATTCATTGGTTGTGAGATGGAGATGCAAACACTAAGTTGTTTCATTCTCATGCGAGGCGCCCAAAGATGAAAAACTTTATAGCCAAGCTAGTTTGCAATGATCAAGTTTATACAATCCATGAGGATAAAGCCTCCATACTAGAAGAATTCTATGTAAATATAATTGGCTCAAGCACTGATCGGCAGCACACCATAGACTTAGACTTGTTGGGAATCCCAACTTTTGACTTGACTACTCTGGAATTACCCTTCTCAGAGGAAGAGGTATGGAATACAATCAAGTAATTACCGTCTAACAAAGCTCCGGGCCCGACGGCTTTACTGGTCAATTTTATAAGTCTTGTTGGAGCATTGTTAAGGCAGATGTAATCGCGGCCCTTTCAGCTGTTTGGAGCAGAAAGTTTATAAATTTTGGAGCTTTAAACAGTGCCTACATAACTCTATTACCAAAGCAGGAAGGCACTGAACGGGCCAGGTATTTCCGGCCAATTAGCTTAGTGCACAGTTTTACAAATTGGTCACTAAGCTCTTGGATCATCGATTGGCTGGTATGCTTCATCAAATGGTTTCAGCCAACCAGAGTGCATTTATCAAGGGTCTTTTTATTCAGGACAATTTCATGTTGGTGCAACAAACAACAAGATTCAAAAGAAACTGCCTCATATTTTGCTCAAGCTTGACATTTCGAAAGCTTTTGATTCTGTGTCTTGGCCCTTCCTCATACAAGTGTTGCAGCATATTGGATTTGGTCCCATATGGCGAGATATGATATGTGGGCTACTCTCCACATCAACCACTTAGATTTTATTGAATGGTGTCCCTGGGGAGAACATTAAACAATGTTGAGGACTACGACAGGGAGACCCCCTTTCTCTCACGTTGTTTATCCTAGTAATAGATGTCCTTGGTTATTTGGTGACCAAAGTAGAGGAAATGGGATTGCAGCCTTTACACTCAATAGCAATCAAACATCGAATCTCTTTCTATGCTGACGATGTGGTTTTGTTTCTACGACCTCAAGTCATTGATATTACAGCTACTCTTGAAATTTTGCAAGCATTTGGTGAAGCATCAGGTCTTAAATCCAATTTGCAGAAGAGTAAGGTTTACCCAATTCAATGTGCGGATGAGCATCATATTCTGCTGCACCAGTTACTTCCTTGTGGAATCTTTGACTTTCCTTGCCGATACTTGGGGCTGCCACTCTCACTGCGAACCTTATCTAGGCAACAAATTCAACCAGTCATTGATCGTATTGCTGATCAACTTCCGGGCTGGAAAGATGATCTAATGACACTGGATGGTCGGCAAGTGCAAGTTCAATATGTTCTCATGGCCATGATGATTTACCTGGCAATGACGATTGATCTTCCTAACTGGACAGTCAAGTCAATTGATAAAATTCATCGTGCTTTTTTATGGAGAGGACATCAGGACGTAAAAGGGGGGCACTGTTTGGTTGCTTGGGACAAGGTATGTCGTCCTCTCAGTTTGGGCTGACTTGGTATTGCAAACATCAAGTTTATCAAGTCAATCATCTGCCGGTTCAGGGTCCGAAACAGAATTATCACCGACAACAGGACCCAGTTCACTAGTGCAGTGTTTCAAGAGTATTACGAACACCTTAGCATCCAAGTCTGCCACGCATCTGTTGTGCATCTAGAGAGCAACGGACATGTCAAGAGGGCTAATGTTGAGATACTCGGAGGACTCAAGACGCGCACCTACGACTGCTTGAAGAAGCATGGTGCCAATTGGGTAGACGAGCTTCCGTGCGCACTATGGGCTAGCCGGACGTCCCTGAGCCGAGCGACAGGGAAAACACCCTTCTTCCTGGTGTATGGGGCTGAGGCCGTCCTCCCCCTAGAGATCAGCATGGGCTCCCCCCATGTCCAGGCATACGACAAAGTCGTAGAGGACCAGCTCCGATGTGAAGACATCAACCTTCTTGATGAGCGAAGGTGGCAAGCAGCTGCTTGAAATGCATGGTACCTCCAGGCGCTCCAGCGGTTCATGCGTAGTAGACAGCTCGAGGTGGGCGACCTGGTGCTTTGGCGCATACTTTCTCGAGAAGGGGCAAACAAACTCTGCCCCTGCTGGGAGGGTCCCTTCCGAGTGACACAAGTAACCCGCCCCGGGTGCGTCCACCTGGCCACGGAGGATGGGTACCTCTACCCAATCCCTGTAACATAGAGCACCTCCATAAGTTCTACCCTTGCCGCAGCGGTAGGACTCTTTTTTCTCTGTTAGGGTGTCATAGAGCCTAGGAGCAACGATCGGAACAACCAAGCTCCGAAGGAGTCCTGATACTCTTGTCATCCGGAGTGGGTCGCTGCCTTCTTGTAAAGCTTGCCTGCTCCTATGAAGTAACCCTGATCCGACAAAATCTATGCTACCCTTTGTGCTCTTACTTCCTTTTCATTACATTGCAGTTTATGTATACATTCGCATATCAACTATCAATTGTCTCATGACATGTCCGGGGTCCATCCTACTTTCTTGTTCGGAGCTTTGTGGAGCTGGAAGGTCTCCTCGCTGAAAGGTTAACACCCGCGGGAGGTCTAGAGTTTGTAGCCCGCTTAGCCTGGTCCTGCACCCTAAGCCCGTACACTTTACCTCCGCAGCGCTATGACTGAGTACTTGGGGTCCGGATGGCACACACTTCCGGGCTGGAAAGCTGATCGTATTGTTCATCAACTTCTGGACTGGAAAGCTGATCTAATGACACGGACCGGTCTGCGAGTGCAAGTTCAATATGTTCTTACGGCCATGGTGATTTACATGGCAATGGCGATTGATCTTCGTAACTAGGCGGTCAAGTCAATTGATAAACTTCGTCGTGCTTTTTTATGAAGAGGACATTAGGATGTAAAAGGGGGGCACTGTTTGGTTGCTTGGGACAAGGTATGTCGTCCTCTCAGTTTGGGCGGACTTGGTATTGCAAACATCAAGAATATCGGCTGGGCTTTGAGGATGAGATGGTTGTGGTTGCAAACATCAAGAAGGCATATGGAAGTCATGGGGATCGCCCAAATGTTAATTCTTTCTCTGGTTGGTCGCTCATAAGAGATGTTGGACTGCCGATCTTTTAGCAAAGAGGGGTTTAGACCATGCGGAAAATGCCCTCTTTGTGACTAGGAAGCTAAGACCATTGATCACTTATTGGTTTCTTGCGTCTTTGCTAGACAACTTTGGTATCATTTTCTAGCCCAGGTCGATCTTCAAGCTCTATCTCCGCAGCTTGGATAGGTCACTTTTGATCATTGGTGGCAAACATCATATGATACAGTTAGTAGCATGACAGACATAGTCTTAATTCTATCATCATGTTGGGAGCCTGAACTATTTGGAACCATCATAACCATTGTGTTTCTGTAACACCCCCAAAGTGTGGCAAATGTGAATTCAATTTAAGTGGAAGAAATGCATGCTGGAGAAAAATTCAAATCCAAATCAGAATTTAAATTTGAAGCAAAAACAGAATAGAAAAGGGAAAAGAAAAAGAAAAAGGGGCCACTGGGCCGAAACCGCCGCAGCAGCCCCAGCCGGCCCAGTAGCCGCGGCCTGTGTCCCCCCCTCCTTCCCCCACTGACTAGCCGACCCCACATGTCAGCGCTTTCTTCAACCGTCGTCCGCCCTTCCCGCGTCGAGCTCCCGCGCCCGATCGCGCCCACCTCGTTCGATTTCCACGCGCACGAGCCACGATCTCCGGCCACGCAGTGCTGCATCGCTCCAACCGACCCCGCCGCCCTCCCTCGTCCATTGAAACTTTGAAGGTTGCCCATTTTCTTCCCCCGCTTGACCCACTTTCATTCCCGGTGAGGACCGAAGCTCCCATCGCCGTTTTCTTTCGAATTTCTTCCAGTTTCAGCAATCTAACGGGCGCGTCGGGTTCCACCGCCGTCAGGGAGGCTTGCAGGTGAAGAACACTCCAAGTGTCGCGCCCAAACCACCACTCCGACGATCGTCACCGAGCTCCACCTTCGGACACCGTCGCCGAGCGGTCTCCGGTCACTTCGGGATCACGAGAAGCCCACTGGTGAGCTCCCCTACCTTCCCTCTTCCGTTCTATGCCGAGAAATCCAAGTTTTACAGAGTGTAGACGAAATACCGAAACCCTCCGGCGAGATCGCCGCCTCCCGCCGCCGTGCGCCGCCGGGCAGCGCCACCCGCACACGGCCAGGGCGACGTGGCCCTCTGTGGCCCGTCCATTTAAAATCGTGCGGTCCCGAATAGATTTAACCCGTACCCCTTCACGTTATAATCTCAGCGTTCATTTAAAATCAACGGCCCACATCAGCCCAGCGTTATAAAGGCCAGGAATCTTACGCGCTACCCCCTGGGTTTGTTAGAAAAGAATAGCTAGCCCCTGAAACCTTCTTATCTAACCCTATGCTCTTTGGAATTCATGTAAATGCAATTAAAAATCAGTTTTAGCCCCTGGGATTAATAGAAATTAGGAAATACCCTCTGTAAATGATGCATTGACCCCTGAGAGTTTTGGGAAATATAATTTTGACCCTGCAACTGTATAAAATTTAAATTTCAACCCTGGGGGAATATTAAATTTAGAAACTCAAGCAAATTGAGTGTGATTTAAATTCAAACATGGGTATAAATTCAGTTTGAATTATTCTAACCCTGTTGAAAACTTGTAGAACAATCTGAAGTTTGAATTTAGAGGGGAAATAGACTTTGAAATTTAAATAAGGTTGTTGTTTTGCTATTTATTTCTGAAATATACCCTTTAGGTATAAAACAAATTTAAATAAGTGGAAAATGAATCTAAGTAACCAAAAAGGGTAGGGAAAATTTATAAAGGTTCTGTTTAGATAATTGGAACAGTATAAAATTTGTGTATGAATTTATTTTACTGTTTTAGTGCTGAAATACATTTTTAGGCTAGAAATAATTCTGAACATAGGTAAAAATAAATTTAAATTGATCCCATCAGAAAGGAAGTCAAAAGATATTTTGTTGGTCAGTTTAGATCAAAACATATTCTGTGTAGGTTATGTAATTTACTATATTAGTATTGAAGTTCATTTTAGGTATGGAAAATAAATCTAAAAATATAGGAAAATAGGTATACATAGTGGGAAAATGTCAAATGAGGTCTCCAACTCCAAAACTTCAAGTTAAGATAATGTAGAGGACCTGAAAACCATTTTGGAGTGGGAAGATGCATTTTATACAAGTTGGAAAGTAAGAAGGGTAATATTCAATGTAGGAAATAGTTCAAATAGAAAACCTAGAGTTAGGATATACTTGGAAATCTGAATAATCAAAGTTAGAAATAATATGGATGTTTAAAGGTGCATGCATGCATAGGAGCAACCTATCTAGGATAAACACAAAACCTAATTATGTGTATGTATGTATGACTTGCATGAGTGTATGTGTTGATGATTTCTTATGGAATATTGTTTTCTATTGCTATGTGTGTGTTGGCATGAGTAGAACCAGCCTCAGAGCCGGTTCTCACCTTCCAAGACCAAGACTTTCAATTCCCGGAGCAGCAGGAAGAAGGCAAGTCTCCTTGACCACTTTGATCCTATACTAGGATGTGTAGTTAGAATTTAATTGCATTGTCAATTTGGAATATGATACCCATGCTAGGAAGTTTCCCTAGATTTCCATTATCTTGCTTCCTTGTAGCCTGGATTGGGAGTTGTTTTATTATGTCATTCATTTATACTACTCATGCTTAGCCATGCTTAGAATGGGATAAATGGGATATGAGATCATCACCTTGGCTACTTTACCTTTAAATGGAATATTATGAATGATGTAGAGGTAGGGATCTAGGAAAGTTGGATGCTTTGGTTGGTGCTATGTGCACGAGACACGGGTTTGTGTTTAGTGCTTGCCTGGATTCTAAGGACCGGTTCATGGAACATGTAACCTAGCTTTACCATGCCAACCACATGCTGAGATGGGGCAGCTTGGCCAATTAATTAGGTGTATCTCCGGCGTAGTATGGGTGCTTGGATGGTGCGGGGAATAGGTGTCAGCTGGACTACCATATGAACCGCAAGGCTCAAGAGGGGGCCACTGCAGCGGGGGTTGGAGCCTCCTGGATGCTGTTAGGGGTGAAACCTCAGTGGGCCCACACTCGTCGGGGATCACTTTATAAAGGCCTCGTAGTGATCTCCTGGCTACACACCTCGGAAGTGTGAACGTGGTTCGCGGCCACTGGCATAATGGAGGTTTTTCTAGTCCACCCGGCAACGGGGGATGAAATCACTACATGTGGGTACAGTGGTGCAAACTCTGCAGAGTCAAAACTGCCATGATAGTCGTACTCACGCTCAAGAGCGGTTTGGACTTATTCATGATTAGAGGATGATGAATTGGAAAGTGAAGGTTGTTGAGCGGGGAACTTAACAATGGAAATGAAGTTAGGGTTACTTGATATTGATGATGGGTTAGGGGGTTGAGACCATTTCATTCATATAGTAGTTGTAGGTGCTTAATAAGCTAAGGTGATATGGACTAATTGCGTAGTGCTTTAACCATGAGTTCAACCTTTCCTTGCTCTAGCCATGCATGACATAACTTTCCCACACTTCATGAGTACCAACGGTACTCAAGCTTGCTTTTCTGTTGGTTTTAAATTGCTGCTCAGGCCATGGGAATGACGTGGTGTACAACGACCAAGACTTCGGACCAGAAGAAGGATTTTAGGTCCACGGAGTCCCCCGGGCAAGGCCTGTGATGGAGCCCAAAAGACTTATCTTCCGCTGTTTGTTTATTTACATTATTGTGAACATATTATCGTCCTTCGAGACGCTATGTAAGACTTATTTATATTTGAATACTTGGCTTGTAATATAATGATACTTCACTATTTGTCATCACATGTATGAGAAAATGATCCTAGCATACATGTGGGAGTCACTCAAGTGTTCTGCGGAATAACAGGGTGTGACAGAAGTGGTATCAGAGCCAAGATTGCCTGTAGGAACGTGGACCTAGGTAGAAATGGACGTATTTAAGGACCTTATGTTCTTAAAAACTTTTTTACAAAATGTGTTTGGTAAAAGTGTTAATTAATGTTGTTTCTTTATTTTATTTTTTCATCTTGCCTCAACTTTTATTCAAAACACAATATTTATTTAATTATTGTCTAACTTGATTTTAAATATTTTATGTTTTAGATGGTTCGCATGGTTCGCACCGCTCGCAAGTCCACCGGAGGGAGAGTTCCTATAGCTGCACTTACCTTGAGGGAGGAAAACCCCATCCGGTGGCGTACCACTCCTACGGGTTGGCAGTAGGAGGCTTGTTGCGCCGTCTTCGGCATATGCTTCACACCGCCGGCAACGTCGGCAAGCGGATCATACACTACAGCTCCACCAAGACCATCCGTGAAAAGCGTGAAGAATGGAGCTCAGAGATGAGGATCATCCACGACAACAAGCTGCTCAAGATCCACCGCTCTCCAGCTTGTCGGGCGACTCAGGCCGATGCTGAGAAGGATGTCACCTGGGAGGCCATCACCTGCTAGAGTTACATCAACCGTGGCCACCTGGACAGGACTGAGTACATGTATGTCCTCCAGCGTGAGAGTGGCACCGCGGAGTACAAGTACCCACCGGTGCAGCAGGGGACCTCCCATGATCACATGGACATGTGCTTGGAGGATGCAGCTATGCTCAACACTCGACTATAGGAGTGCCAGCAGGAGCTTCAGGATGTCCGTGACACCCTGAAGGAGACTAAGACATTGCTTCGCGCCATCTTGAGGGCGAGGGAGAGAGGAGATAAGAACAAACTGTGTGTCACGAAGAATGACACATGGACTCCTGACTCCCCAGACCGTCGGGTGAACAAGCGTCGCCGCACTTCTCCACTAGTAGCTTCCCCACCTAGAGCGGAGTCAGAGGGCAGCCGCAATGATGAGGAAGACCCCGACGAGCCAGCTCAGTGATACGAGTCGTTTAGAGTCATTTCCCTTATTTCAGCATGTTATCGAGTAGTCGAGTCAAGAACCTATCTATTTGCTTGTTAATGTTTGGTGTGTGACGTGAGTTGTGGGAGCCATGGACACTTGTCCACAACCTCGTCTTTATGATTGCATTTGCTTTTGTGTGTGAAACCCTATGAATCAATAGTTTCATTTATTTTCGTATGAGACATGGTGCCTAAAAATCTATGCGATTCAGAAATTGTCTAAATTTTAATGTCTCAAAAGTTTAAGTTTATATAAGCAATGTGGGAAATTAATGCGTAATGATTAAGTTGACATTTGGTTAATCATAATAGATGGCCGGAAGAGGAAGAGGTCGTGGTGCCAACCCCGACAACAACAACAACAACAACAACGAGGCTGCCAATCCTCACCTTCCTGTTTGGCAAGGCAGGGGTGGTCGCCGAGGAGGAGCTGATCCTATCTACCAAATGATCGACAATCAAAATCAACTCATCTAGAATTTGACTCAAGTGGTGGCCAACTTACACCAAGCTCCACCCCCATAGGCTGCACCACGTCAACCAAGGTTGAGTGAGTTCCTAGGAACTCAACCCCCGAAGTTTGCAAGTGCTGCTGAACCCCTGGAGGCAGATGATTGGCTCAAGACCATTGAGAACAAGATGAGGATCATACAGTGCCAAGGATATGAGAGGGTGCTGTTTGCCTCTCATGAATTGCATGGACCCGCTGCTGATTGGTGGACCGCTTACGTGGCAGCCCACCACGACCCCGAGAACATAACTTGGGAGGAGTTCAAGCGCAGTTTCCGCAACCATTACATTCCAAGGGGAGAACTCAAGAACAAGAGGAAGGAGTTTCTTGGGCTGCAACAAGGCAACATGACAGTGAGGGAGTACCTCACCAAGTTTATCCAACTGTCCCGCTATGCGCCACAGGACATTGAAACTGATGAGCAGAAACAGGACTGCTTTGTGGAAGGGCTCACCATGGAAATGCAATGTGCAATGTCCTCCAACGAATACGAAAGTTTCCAAAAGATGGTGGACAGGGCGTTTATTGTGGAAAGGAAGATGAAGGCCTTGAGAATGAACACAAGAGGAAGGTGGGATGGTCGCATCAAGCGTCAAGCAGCAACACACGCCCACGTCTTATGCAGCAACCTGCAGGGCAGATGAGCCGTGCTGTGGTACCCTACTCAACACCGAGAGAGTACAACCCAAACTTCAGGCCTTCATCAGCACCAGTACAGCCACAGCGTCAGTTTGTGCAGCAGCCACGCCCCACTTATCAACCTCGACCAGCAGGACAAGGGTCACAGAACCCACCTCAAGACAGCAAAGGCCAGACACCTAAAGTTGGGGTGCAATGCTTCAACTGTGGTGAAGTGGGACACTACGCTTATAAGTGCCCAAAGAAGAAGTCTATGCAGCCACAACAGCAGAATATGATGCGAGGACGGGTGAACCACATGACCATGGAAGAAGCGCAGGAGGCACCTGATGTGTTAATTGGTAAGTTCCCTGCATATTTACACATTGCAACCATTTTGTTCGATTCTGGTGCTACCCACTCGTTCATTGCTCAAGGATTTGTTAAGAAGCATGATCTAGCAACAACACAAATGAATCATATATTAGCAGTGAACTCTCCAGGGGGAGAAATAAGAACAAGACAAGTGTGCCCCAAAGTGAATCTAGACATTAATGGTGTAGTATTTACTGCAAACCTCATAGTGATAAACTCACAAGGGATAGATATTATTTTGGGTATGGATTGGTGGACCAAACATAAAGGCATCATCCATTGTTCGACTAGAACGGTAGAACTAACTCACACTAGTGGCACAAAAGTGAAGTTCATAGCCGTACAAGAACCTAAGAGGGACATTAAACTCAATCAAGTGGAAGTGGAAGAGATAAGGGTTATCAAGGAATATTCGGACGTTTTTCCTGAGGAGTTGTCAGGTATGCCCCCAGATCGTGAAGTGGAGTTCACGATTGAACTAATGCCTGGAACCGCCCCGATATACAAGAGGCCTTACCGGATGGATTCTAAACAACTAGAAGAGCTCAAAGAACATATCCGGGAATTGACGGAGAAAGGGTATATTCGTCCTAGTTCCTCGCCATGGGGAGCTCCAGTGATATTTGTGCCCCAGAAAGATGAACCCAAAGGCTATGCGTAGACTACCGTGCGTTGAATGAGGTAACCATCAAGAACAAGTATCCATTACCTCGCATTGAAGACCTATTTGATCAGTTGAGAGGGGCTTGTGTATTATCAAAAATCGATCTCAGGTCAGGATATCACCAACTGAAGATAAGACCAACCGACATTCCCAAGACAGCTTTCGTATCTCGGTACGGGCTGTATGAATACACCGTTATGCCGTTCGGGCTAACTAATGCCTCGGCGTACTTCATGTATCTCATGAACAAGGTATTCATGGAATATTTGGACAAATTTGTGGTGGTTTTCATCGATGACATTCTCATCTTCTCCAAAGATGAAGAAGAGCACGAGAAGCATCTAAGATTGGTGTTGCAAAAGTTGAGAGAGCACCAACTATATGCCAAGCTAAGCAAATGTGAGTTTTGGCTGAAGAGAGTTCCCTTCTTAGGACATATAATCTCGGAAGGAGGAATCTTCGTGGATCCCGCCAAGATCGCGGATGTGCAGAAGTGGAAGACCCCTGAAAATGTCGGGGAGATTCGAAGCTTCTTAGGATTGGCTGGGTACTATCGACGGTTCATTGAGGGCTTCTCCAAGATCTCGAGACCCCTAACCAAATTGTTAGAGAAGGGAATCACATTCACGTGGACACCGGAGTGTGAGGCAAGTTTCCAAGAGCTAAAGAAAAGATTGACGACGGCCCCAGTGCTAGTTATGACAGACATGCAGAAGAATTTTTTGGTGTATTGTGATGCTTCTGGACACGGATTGGGATGTGTTCTCATACAAGAGGGACATGTCGTTGCATATGCCTCCAGGCAGCTCCGAAAACACGAGAAGAACTATCCTACCCATGACCTAGAGCTAGCCACAGTGGTCCACGCATTGAAGCTTTGGAGGCATTACTTGATGGGAAAGAGGACAGAGATATATACTGATCATAAGAGCTTAAAGTACATTTTCACGCAGCCAGATCTCAACCTGAGACAAAGGAGATGGTTAGAGCTAATCAACGACTTTGATGTGGGTATCAACTATCATCCTGGGAAAGCGAACGTCGTGGCAGATGCTTTAAGCCGGAAGGTGCATGTCAACATGTTGAGCTTAAACGACGCGCCTACGGAATTGAGGGAGGAATTTGCAAAACTCAATCTATGCCTGGTGAATAATGGTGAGGCCATCACCATTGAAGTGGACTCCACATTGGAGCAAGACATACGAAACGGTCAGAAGAATGACAGAAAATAGAGAAATCAGAGAACTCATCAAAGAAAATAAAGCTCCTGGGCTTAGAGAAGATGAACAAGGTACGGTGTGGCATGGGAAAAGAATCTGTGTGCCTGAGGTAAAGGAGATCCGTGAACTAATTCTGAGGGAGGCTCATGATTCCGACTATTCCATCCACCCTGGGAGTATGAAGATGTATCATGACCTCAAGAGCAGATATTGGTGGTATGGCATGAAGCGAGATGTCGCGGAACATGTTGCCCTATGTGACACATGTCAGTTGGTGAAAGCAAAACACCAACGACCCACAGGACTGTTGAAACCACTCAAAGTGCCCGAATGGAAATGAGAAGAAATAGGTATGGACTTCATAGTGGGACTGCCTAGGACCCAATCGGGATATGATTCGATATGGGTCATCATCGACAGGCTGACTAAGGTAGCTCATTTCATCCCCATGAAAGAAAGCTACAGCGGATCTAAATTGGCAGAGTTGTACATGTCAAGAATCGTGTGTTTCCATGGAGTACCGAAGAAGATAGTGTCAGATCGAGGAACACAATTCACCTCAAGATTCTGGTAGAAGTTACATGAGACCATGGGGACTCATTTGAATTTCAGTTCTGTGTACCATCCACAGACCGACGGGCAGACCGAAAGAACCAATCAAATCCTTGAGGATATGCTGAGAGCTTGTGCACTCAAGAACAATAGGAGTTGGGATAAGAACTTACCGTATGCGGAGTTCTCATATAACAACAGCTATCAGGCTAGTATGAAGATGTCACCCTTCGAGGCGTTGTATGGGAGGAAGTGCAGAACCCCATTGTTTTGGAATCAAACTGGGGAAAGCAAAGTGTTTGGGCCAGAGGTACTACAAGAAGCCGAGGCGAAAGTGAGGGAAATCCGCAACAACTTGAAAATAGCCCAGACCCGACAGAAGAGCTATGATGGTATACGAAGAAGAGAGCTCACTTTCAATGTAGGGGACTACGTCTATCTCAAGGTGTCTCCTATCAGAGGGCTTCGTCGATTAAAAGTGAAAAGGAAACTATCACCTCGATATATCGGACTCTTCTAGATTCTGGAAAGGAAAGGCGAAGTGGCATATCAGTTAAAACTACCGGCTCGCCTATCATATGTGCATGATGTGTTCCATTTGTCACAACTCAAGAAATGCTTGAGGACACCCGAAGAGAGGTTACCCATGAATGAGGTAGACGTCCGGGAAGACCTTTCATATGCCGAACAACCGGTCAAGATTCTGGAGACGATGGAACGCATCACAAGAAACAAAATAATCCGGATGTGCAAAGTGCAGTGGAACATCACTCGGAAGAAGAGGCCACATGAGAGACAGAAGGCGAGCTCAAGGCATAGTTTCCGAATCTGTTTCCCTAGAGTCACAAATCTCGAGGACGCGATTTCTTTCAAGGGGGATAGAGTTGTAACACCCCCAAAGTGTGGCAAATGTGAATGCAATTTAAGTGGACGAAATGAATGCTGGAGAAAAATTCAAATCCAAATCAGAATTTTAATTTGAAGCAAAAACATAATAGAAAAGGGAAAAGAAAAAGGGGCCACTGGGCCGAAACCGCCGCAGCAGCCCCAGCCGGTCCAGTAGCCGCGGCCTGTGTCCCCCCTCCTTCCCCCACTGACTAGCCGACCCCGCGTGTCAGCGCTTTCTTCAACCATTGTCCGCCCTTCCCACGCCGAGCTCCCGCGCCCGATCGCTCCCACCTCGTCCGATTTCCACGCGCACGAGCCACGATCTCCGGCCGCGCAGTGCTGCATCGCTCCAAGCGACCCCGCCGCTCTCCCTCGTCCATTTAAATGCTGAAGGTTGCCCATTTTCTTCCCCCGCTCGACCCACTTTCATTCCTGGTGAGGACCGAAGCTCCCATCGCCGTTTTCTTTCGAATTTCTTCCGGTTTCGGCGATCTAACGGGTGCGTCGGGTTCCACCGCCGTCGGGGAGGCTTGCAGGTGAAGAACACTCCGAGTGTCGCGCCCAAACCACCACTCCGACAACCGTCGCCGAGCGGTCTCCAGTCACTTCGGGATCACGAGAAGCCCACTGGTGAGCTCCCTACCTTCCCTCTTCTGTTCTATGCCGAGAAATCCAAGTTTTAGCGAGTGTAGACGAAATCCCGAAACCCTCCGGCAAGATCGCCGCCTCCCGCCGCCGTGCGCCGCCGGTCAGCGCCGCCCGCACACGGCCAGGGTGACGTGGCCCTCTGTGGCCCGTCCATTTAAAATCATGCGGTCCCGAATAGATTTAACACGTACCCCTTCGCATTATAATCTCAGCCGTTCATTTAAAATCCAACGGCCCACATCATCTTCGTGTTATAAAGGCCGAGAATCTTACGCGCTACCCCCTGGTTTTATTAGAAAAGAAATCTAGCCCCTGAAACCTTCTGATCTAACCCTTGTCCTCTCTGGAATTCATGTAAATGCAATTAAAAATTAGTTTTAGTCCCTGGGATTAATAGAAATTAGAAATACCCTCTGTAAATGATGCATTGGCCCCTGAGAGTTTTGGGAAATATAATTTTGACCCTGCAACAGTATAAAAGTATAAAATTTAAATTTCAACCCTGGGGGAATATTTAATTTAGAAACTCAAGCAAATTGAGTGTGATTTAAATTCAAACATGGGCATAAATTCAGTTTGAATTATTCTAACCCTGTTGAAAACTTGTAGAACAATCTGAAGTTTGAATTTAGAGGGGAAATAGACTTTAAAATTTAAATAAGGTTGTTGTTTTGCTATTTATTTCTGAAGTATACCCTTTAGGTATAAAACAAATTTAAATAAGTGGAAAAATGAATCTAAGTAACCAAAAAGGGTAGGGAAAATTTATAAAGGTTCTGTTTAGATAATTGGAACAGTATAAAATTTGTGTATGAATTTATTTTGCTGTTTTAGTGCTGAAATTCATTTTTAGGCCATAAATAATTCTGAAAATAGGTAAAAATAAATTTAAATTGATCCCATCAGAAAGGAAGTCAAAAGATATTTTGTTGGTCATTTTAGATCAAAACATATTCTGTGTAGGTGATGTAATTTACTATATTAGTATTGAAGTGCACTTTTAGGTATGGAAAAATAAATCTGAAAATATAGGAAAATAGGTATACATAGTGGGAAAATGTCAAATGAGGTCTCCAACTCCAAAACTTCAAGTTAAGATAATGTAGAGGACCTGAAAACCATTTTGGAGTGGGAAGATACATTTTATACAAGTTGGAAAGTAAGAAGGGTAATATTCAATGTAGGAAATAGTTCAAATAGAAAACCTAGAGTTAGGGCATACTTGGAAATCTGAATAATCAAAGTTAGAAATAATATGGATGTTTAAAGGTGCATGCATGCATAGGAGCAACCTATCTAGGATAAACACAAAACCTAATTATATGTATGTATGTATGACTTGCATGAGTGTATGTGTTGATGATTTCAAATGGAATGTTATTTTCTATTGCTATGTGTGTGTTGGCATGAGTAGAACCAGCCCCAGAGCCGGTTCTCACCTTCCAAGACCAAGACTTTCAATTCCCGGAGCAACAGGAAGAAGGCAAGTGTCCTTGACCACTTTGATCCTATACTAGGATGTGTAGTTAGAATTTAATTGCATTGTCAATTTGTAATATGATACCCATGCTAGGAAGTTTCCCTAGATTTCTATTATCTTGTTTCCTTGTAGCCTGGATTAGAGTTGTTTTATTATGTCATTCATTTATACTACTCATGCTTAGCCATGCTTAGAATGGGATAAATGGGATATGAGATCATCACCTTGGCTACTTTACCTTTAAATAGAATATTATGAATGATGTAGAGGTAGGGATCTAGGCAAGTTGGATGCTTTGGTTGGTGCTATGTGCACGAGACACGGGTTTGTGTTTAGTGCTTGCCTGGATCCTAAGGACCGGTTCATGGAACATGTAACCTAGCTTTACCGTGCCAACCCCATGCTGAGATGGGGCAGCTTGGCCAATTAATTAGGTGTATCTCCGTCGTAGTATGGGTGTTTGGATGGTGCGGGAAATAGGTGTCAGCTGGACTACCATATGAACCGCAAGGCTCAAGAGGGGGCCACTGCAGCGGGGGTTGGAGCCTCCTGGATGCTGTTAGTGATGAAACCTCAGTTGGCCCACACTCGTCGGGGACCCCTTTGTAAAGGCCTCGTAGTGATCTCCTGGCTACACACCTCGAAAGTGTGAACGTGGTTCGCGGCCACTGGCATAATGGAGGTTTTTCTAATCCACCCGGCAACGGGGGATGAAATCATTACATGTGGGTACAGTGGTGCAAACTCTGCAGAGTTAAAACTGTCATGACATCCGTGCTCACAGTCAAGAACGGCTTGGACTTATTCATGATTAGAGGATGATGAATTGGAAAGTGGAGGTTGTTAAGCGGGGAACTTAACAATGGAAATGAAGTTAGGGTTACTTGATATCGATGATAGGTTAGGGGGTTGGGACCATTTCATTCATATAGTAGTGTAGGTGCTTAATAAGCTAAGGTTATAGGGACTAATTGCGTAGTGCTTTAACCATGAGTTCAACCTTTCCTTGCTCTAGCCATGCATGGCATAACTTTCCCACACTTGCTGAGTACCAACGGTACTCAAGCTTGCTTTTCTGTTGGTTTTAAATTGCTGCTTAGGCCAAGGGAATGACGTGGTGTACAACGACCAAGACTTCGGACCAGAAGAAGGATTTTAGGTTCACGGAGTCCCCCGGGCAAGGCATGTGATGGAGCCCAAAAGACTTATCTTCCGCTGTTTGTTTATTTACATTATTGTGAACATATTATCGTCCTTCGAGACGCTATGTAAGACTTATTTATATTCGAACACTTGGCTTGTAATATAATGATACTTCATTATTTATCATTACATGTATGAGAAAATGATCCTGGCATACATGTGGGAGTCACTCGGGTGTTCTGCGAAATAACCGGCTGTGACAGTTTCTGATGGCTCTGCCCCTAGTGTAGCGGCAGCTTTAACTTTTGCTGGTGAAGAGCACCGTCTATGGGAGATGGCAGGAGTCCATAGAATCTTTCTTAACTAGTTCTGTAACTGAAGTCTAGGTTGTCTTTCTTTTATATTGAGTGTGTCTAAGTGTGGTCGTTTTTTGTACAGCATTCTTGTACAATTTGTCTTCTTCTTCTTGATATAATGATATGCAGCTCTCCTGCGTGTTCGAAAAAAAAAGTAATTCTAACTATTAAATTTTATTTGTTCTAGTATTTTTCAAATCTCCAAATCAGAATATAATCGTACTTTATTGAGGTTCTATTTCAGCTCAAACTGATTATTCATGGATGATATTTTTTCAGTTGAAGCAACTACGAGCACCATAATAGCCCCTCGTAAACCACACTTATCAGTGTACGCCCTGAAGATTTCATGGAGAAAATGGTTTGTGAAATGTCGCAGCTATTTATGTTTTTACTTAACTTGCTTGCATTCTAATAGTCTGACTCTACTCTTCTTATGGGCGCGTTCTTGCAGCTAATACCTGCTAAATTTGTGGAGGATTACAATCCCAAGGAGGATCTGAAGAATAATATGGCCACAATTATTAGCCCCTATGGTAAAGACTTCCATATCGACCTCGAGATGAATCAGCGACATGTGTTCTTGGCAGGTGGTTGGTTACATTTTCTTGCAGTGCATGATATCACAGAAGTTAACATTTTGGTGGCAAACTATGAGGGCGGCATGAAATTTCAGGTCAAGGTGTTTGAAGCTGATGGGTTCCCAAGACTGTACAAACATGAGGAAATTAGGATCAAACAAGGTGGGGGATTCAAATAAATTTACAACATTATTGTTTGTTGGCTGTGAGCGTGAACGTGAGTTATGAAGTACATGTAAATGTCTCTACTGTCTTGTCAAGTTTCCAAATTACCAGATATAGAGACGTGCAGATAGCTTCTTTCCAGAACCGTAGTGCTGGACAAATTAAAAAGAACCAAAAGGATTCATGACTTCTTTGCAGAAGGCATCATTGCGAGGGAACACATTTTATAAAGTCCGGTAACCATGTCAGATTGAGAAAGAGATGAACCTTAACACAATAAACAAGGAACTTGTAAGTAAAACCAGTTAATTCCTTATTGAATAAGATTAAAATACTTGCGTTGGACAGGAATACTGAGCTCAAATGGTGCTAGGTCATGGCATTCAACATCTATAAGCGGCTCCGATTTTCTTGGGGATAATACAGACCAACATTTCCATTGATCTTTAAATAAGTAACCTGATTACAGTGCACAAATGCTAATGGGAAGAAACATTTTAGGTGGTTTAAAGAATGAATTTGATGAATATCAGAGTTATTAACTGTCATGGATATACTATTTATTGATTTCTAATGAACTAAAAATGTAGTTTAAATTTAGCAACAGATATTCATCCATTGTACTATATAATAATATTTCTATTATTGCAGTCACTAGCAAAATCTTTTTGGGATGCAATTGGGTTGCGGGAATCTTGCAAAATCACAATCAAGTTAACAGATAATAGAAATAAATCTTGGGAGGAGCTTGGCCACCCAAGCAAAAAAAGCGGCTACCTTCTTCATGGGGTTGGCGGAGGTTCTGCTGGGAGAATGGTCTTAAGGAAGGAGACAAGTGTACCTTTAATATTATAAAAAAAACAGTGTGGGATGTAGATATCACGCGTCGCAAGGCATGCTATGTGAGTTACTAATAAAGCACTAATCTCTTTTCCTGTTTAGAGTACAATCACAAAAATATGTGCTCATAATTTGCAGAAATCCCCTTCTACTTATAGTAAGGGAAAGGACAAGGATGGCAGGCCAAGTTGCAGGGGACAGAGGAGAGAAAAAGGCTCCATGAGCAGATGTGAATATCAGATCGGGCCATCTACCTGGATTAAAAAGAAGATCAACACCAGCAAAATAAAAAATAGACTTGTAAGCAGTAATTTTTTTATAGGAAAAAATTCTATTTTAGTACCCTCAAGTATCTGCGTTGTTCACTTAACCCGCCAAAGAAAATTTTGGTCCAGTTTACTCTCCCAAACAATTTAGATCGGTTTAATTCACCCCTAGTGAAAATTTTCCTTTTTGTTTCTCTTTGTAAACATCAAGTCTGAGGTTATAATTCTGTGAAATTATATGTTACAACATAGATTATATTAGAAAAAAGATAAAATTCAGAAGGGGGTGAATTGAGCCGTTCTAAATAATTTGATGTTGCAAATTAGATCAAACTTTTGTTTAGGGGGCTAAGTGAATAGCACAGATATTTGTTGGTTAAATCTTGTCGCATACTTAGTAGTTTACTACCAAATAAATCTGTTGTGTCAGCAAAAGACTTAGCTGTGTGCGTGGTCAAGTTTTGCCCGTTTCAAACATTGTTAACGGCTGAGCTGTTCAGCGCCAGGGAACGAGGATCTTCGTGGTTGTTAGTCATCGCGTGAAGACCGGGTACTGGGTCTGATCGTGTAAGTTCAGTTGTTATCTGTAGCCTAGCTATAAACAGAACTGAATAGCACTATTGGCTTGTACGCCGGACAAAAATAGCCTCGTTCTTCCTCTGTTCTTTATTTTCTTTGCGAGTTCCTGTGCGGCAACACAAACTCCGGCGAGAGCACGACAAGACTCCGAGTTGTAGCTGCTCGTGTGTGTGTTTCCTGGCCTTCACGTGGCATCAGAGCCGGCGCAAGGAAGAGATCATGGCGACTCCGCGTACCCCGTCCTCGACGTCGTCCGCCGGCGGCCAAGACGACAAGGCTTTGGCGAACCCATTCGCCGGTGAAAGGATGGTACGTGAATCAAGCGCATCACTCATGTATCCTATGCTTTCTCGATCGAACTATAGCCAATGGGCGTTGGTGATGCAAGTCAAACTAGAAGCGCAAGAATTGTTGCATGCTGTGGTGTCCGACAAGGATTAATGCCGTGATGATCGGCTTGCCTTTGCGGCCATTCTCAGGGGTGTGCCAAGTGATATGCACAAGGCGTTGGCTTCTAAACCAACGGCGAAACAGGCGTGGGAGGCGGTAAGAAGCATGCGTGTTGAGGATGATCGGGTGCGGGAGGCGAATGCTCAACTGCTGTTGAAAGAATTCGAAAACATAGAGTTCAAGGAAGGGGAAGCAGTGGATGAGTTTGCCATGAGAATCAGTGGACTTGCAGGCAGTCTACGTACTCTTGGCGAGCCTATTGAAGAAGTGCGTGAGGTAAAAAATTTTCTGAGAGTTGTGCCATCACGCTATGTGCAGATAGCACTGTCCATTGAGACCCTCTTGGATCTCAACAAGCTCACTGTTGAAGAGCTTGTGGGTCGCCTTCGAGCTGCAGAAGATCGCCTTGGGTTGACAAGCGAAACTCCAGTAGAGAAGTCGGGCAAACTACTCATGGCAGAAGAGGAGTGGCTTGCTAAGTACAAACATCGCTTGGCGCCTGAAGATACTTTCAACAACAGCAGCAAGTCAGGTTCATTTCAGAAGGGAAAGAACGGGGCAAAGCGTGACAGCACCAAGATGACCTCAGAAGGGACTTCCAAGAGAAAAGGCAAGTGTCACAATTGTGGTATTTGGGGACACTGGGCAAAGGAGTGCCGAAGGCCGCGACGTGAACGCAAGGAAGAAGCTCACCTCACTCAAGCAGAGACAGATCAACCAACTCTGTTACTGGCTTCAAGCTCTGTCCTAATTTCAGACTCTGTCAGTCACCAGTTGATGATAACTGAAACTGATGAAAGTGCAGAAGAAGAAAGAAGTTCAAGGTGGTACTTAGACTCAGGTGCAAGTAATCACATGACTGGGCTGAGGCATGTTCTTGCGTCACTAGATGAGTCCACTCAGGGGACTGTTAGTTTTGGAGATGGATCATCTGTTAGTATAAAAGGCTTGGGTTCAGTCATCTTTACAGGGCGCCAACAAGAACACAAGGTACTAGCTGATGTGTTTTACATTCCCAAGTTAAAAACAAATATTATCAGTCTCGGTCAGCTAGTCGAAGGGGGGTGCAGAGTGTCAATGGAAGGTAATTATTTGAGTATATTTGGTGCTGATAATACCTTGATCATCAAAGCATGCTGCTCTCACCACAGGCTTTACACAGCTTCTCTGACAGTAGTGCAGCCTGTCTGTTTATTATCTTGTGTTCATGATGATGCCTGGCTGTGGCATGCTAGATATGGCCATCTGAATTTCAGAGCTCTCAGAGATTTGGGAAGGAAAAATATGGTACATGGGATTCCTATTGTTGAGCAACAGGAACAAGTTTGTGATGGATGTGTCTTAGGAAAACATCACAGGAAGCCTTTTCCACTGTCATCTGAATATAGAGCGGATGAAGGGTTAGAGTTGTTTCATGGTGACCTATGCGGTCACATTGAACCTCCTAGACCAGGGAAGAAGAAGTGTTTTCTGCTAATAGTGGATGATTTTAGCAGGTTTATGTGGCTGGAGCTTCTGGGTGAAAAGAGTGAAGCTTTTCAATATTTTAAGATGGTCAAAACTCAAGCTGAGAATGAACTTGGGAGAAGACTCAAAGGCTTCAGAACTGACAGGGGAGGTGAATTTAACTCAAACCAGTTCACCGCCTACCTTGGTGATGCAGGTATTAAGCACTACACTACTGCACCTTATTCTCCTCTGCAGAATGGGGTTGTAGAAAGAAGAAACCAGACTATTGTAGAGATGGCAAGGTGCATGTTAAAAGGGATGAATGTTCCAGCAAGATTTTGGGGGAGGCTGTTAAGACTGCTGTTCATGTTTTGAATAAATCACCCACAAAAAGTCTCCAAGGAAAAACTTCATATGAAGCCTGGACAGGTAAAAAGCCCTCTGTCAAATATTTTAGAGTTTTTGGGTGTACTGCCTATGTGAGAAATGCAGGACCTGACATCTCCAAGTTGTCTGACAGATCAACACCTGGAGTGTTCTTTGGTTATGAGCCTTTCTCAAAAGCCTATCGTGTGTATGATCCATTACACAAGAAAATGGTAATCTCCAGAGATATCAAGTTTGATGAGAAGAAGCCTTGGCATTGGGATGAGGGACTAGCAGGTGAAAAGGAGCAGGTGTCATACTTCAAGGTTCAGTGGTTGACTACCACTGAAAATGCAGCTGGTAGAACTGAAGATGATCAGAGACAGGAACCTGAGACACCTCTGACTCCAGTAAATGGTTCTGAGAAGTCTCCCTCAAATGCTATTCAGTGGGCAACTCCACCACCTGGTCAGGAGGTGGATAGTGAAGGAGTGGTTCAAAGGTTCAGAAAAATGACTCATATATTAGAAGACACGGATCCTTCTGAAGGTCATGAGTATTCAGGCCTCTGTCTTTTCTCTGCCGAAGAACCTACTAATGTAGAGGAGGCCATTAGGGATCCAAACTGGAGAAAATCCATGCTAGAGGAGTTGAAGGCTATTCAAGATAATCAAACTTGGTCACTGACAGACTTGCCTTCAAGAAGAAAACCCATTGGTCTCAAATGGATTTTCATAGTAAAAAAGGATCCTGAGGGTCAAATTCTCAGGTATAAAGCAAGGCTGGTAGTAAAGGGCTATGCACAGAAACATGGAGTGGATTTTGATGAAGTGTTTGCTCCTGTTGCAAGACTAGAGACTATAAGAGTTTTGCTGGCTCTGGCTGCAAATGAAAACTGGGAAATACATCACATGGATGTAAAATCTGCATTTCTGAATGGAGAACTCCAAGAAGAGATTTATGTATTGCAGCCTGCTGGGTTTTCTGATGAGAAGCATCCAGAAAAGGTATTAAAACTAAAAAAGGCACTCTATGGCTTTAAACAAGCACCAAGAGCCTAGAATGAGAGGCTTGACAGAGAATTAATAAGGTTTGGTTTCAGAAGAACTGATGCAGATCATGCTCTATATAGAAAAGGTAAACACTCAAACTTGCTTCTAGTTAGTGTTTATGTTGATGATCTAGTCATTTGTGGTCCAAACAAAGAACAGATCAGGGAATTCAAAGCTGAAATGAAGAAAAGCTTCATGATGACTGATCTGGGAAAACTTAGCTATTATTTGGGCATTGAAGTCAAATAGAAACAAGGTGAAGTTTTTCTCTGTCAAAAGTCATATGCACAGAAAATACTTGAGATTGCAGGTATGAAACATTGTAATCCATGTGATACACCCATGGAACAGAGGTTGTATCTTACTAAGTCAGATGGAGGAAAACCAGTGGTTGCAAAACACTATAGAAGCATCATTGGTTGTTTGAGATATCTTGTGAATACAAGACCAGATATTGCCTTTGCAGTAGGCATGGTCAGTCGGTTCATGGATGCTCCATCTGAACTCCATTGGGGAGCAGTGAAGAGAATACTTCGTTATGTGGCTGGTACCACTGATTATGGATGCAAATACATAAGAGGAAATTCTCTCAACATCACTGGATATAGTGATAGTGATATGGCAGGTGATGTTGTTGACAGGAAAAGTACAACTGGAGTGGTTTATTTCCTGGAAAATACTCTGATAACCTGGAATTCTCACAAACAACGAGTTGTGGCATTATCATCTTGTGAAGCTGAATATATAGCCGCTGCTACAGCAGTCTGTCAGGGTGTATGGCTTGGGAGACTGCTTGGAGAGACTCTTGGTGAAGAACCAGTAAAATTCAGGTTGTTTGTGGACAACAAAGCTGCGATTGAATTAAGCAAAAATCCCAAATATCATGATAGGGTGAAACACATTGATAAAAGGTTTCATTATATTCATGAATGTGTTGCAGAAAACAATGTTCAGCTTGATTATGTCAGTACTACTTTTCAGCTTGCTGATATTCTCACAAAAGCTCTTCCAAGGGTGAAGTTAGTGGAAAATCGGCAGAAGCTGGGGATTGTGAAGATGCAACAATATTAGGGGGTGTTATATTGGTTAAATCTTGTCGCATACTTAGTAGTTTACTACCAAACAAATCTGTTGTGTCAGCAAAAGACTTAGCTATGTGCGTGGTCAAGTTTTGCCCGTTTCAAATGTTGTTAACGGCTGAGCTGTTCAGCGCCAGATCTTCGTGGTTGTTAGTCATCGCGTGAAGACCGGGTACTGGGTATGATCGTGTAAGTTCAGTTGTTATCTGTAGCCTAGCTATAAACAGAACTGAATAGCACTATTGGCTTGTACGTCGGACAAAAATAGCCTCATTCTTCCTCTGTTCTTTATTTTCTTTGCGAGTTCCTGTGCGGCAACACAAACTCCGGCGAGAGCACGACAAGACTCTGAGTTGTAGCTGCTCGTGTGTGTGTTTCCTGGCCTTCAATATTTAAGGTAGTAAAATAGACTTTTTTTGTTTTTATACTAATACGAGCAAGTTAGTACAGGATTGGATGAACCTTATTTTCCTCAATGTACAGCAAGACTATGGACTGAAAGTTCCTAGAATATGGCATATATGACTTCTGCCAACAATCTTAGAATTCCCAATGCAGAAAAAACCAACATTTCTATTTGATACCTTAACTACTGATTATACAAATTTTCATATTATCACATGAGGAAACAACATATATGAGCATATTATCATTTCCTGTGTAACTGTGCATCTTAGAAAAACTTTAGAAAAAATGCTATAAAACTCCAAATGAACAGGAGTTCAGAGTTTGCAGTCATTATTTGTCTACCACAGTAGATGTATTGTCGACTATCATATACACAAATATTTTTTGTTTATCCAGAACAGTGAAATTAATTTGGTGATAAATGTGATTGCAACTCTTGCAGTATTTGGCAAAGTTCTTCTGTGAGGCAATTGGACTGTTAAAACCTCTCACGATCACGCTAAGACTTCAATTGACAGCACCAAGTCTTGGGAGGTGCGTGTTTCTCCAAACAAGAAGAGCTGCCACCATGTTTCAGGTTTGGGATGGAAGAGGTTTTACCAGGATAATGGAATCAAGGTGGGCGACGTCTGCATATTCAAAATTGTTGAAACCAACTTATGGCTTGCCGATATCACACCATCCATAAGCTAGGGAGCTCACAATCCATCACCTAATTTATGGCTTTAGTTGAAACTATTGGACTCTTGTTTGGAATAAGTAAGATTGTCAGCATGTTATGTACTACAGGAAAACGACATATTCTCGTGAGGCTAATGTATTTTCATGGGCCCTCATGAAAATAAAATTTATTTTCGTGAGCCAGGTTATAGCTCACGAAAATATGAGGTATCTTCGTTGGTTTTATAAACGGCTCATGAAATTACATGTACTTTCGTGGGTTTGGGAGACGGCTCACGAAAATACATGGTATTTTCGTCGGCTTCGTAACTGGCTCACGAAATTAGATATAATTTCGTGGGTTCAAAAGACAGCTCACGAAATTCACACGTGGTATTTTCGTCGGCCTCGTAACTGGCTCACGAAATTAGGTGTAGTTTCGTGGGTTTCAGAGCCAGCTCACGAAATCATGTGGTATTTTCGTAGGCCTGGTAACTTGGCTCACGAAATTATGCGTAGTTTCGTGGGTTTCAGAGCCGGTTCATGAAATTACGTGCATTATTGTCGTGGGTTTCAGAGCCGGCTCACGAAAATATAGGAAATAAAGATGCCCGAGCCGTTTCTGCGATGCACCTGAATCCCAACTGCAGACACCACGCCGTGCCACCGGATTTCGCCTGCTCCCCCGCCGCCCCTCCAGCTGCTGCTCGGCCCTCGCCGCGCCCGCTCCCCCCCACCCCACCGGCGCTCCACCCCGCCAGCTGCGCCGCCAGGTCTGTGTCCCGGCCGGCCATCCCCGCAGCTCGCCCGCATGCACCCCGCCCGGCTCCACCATGGCTCTTTAGCTTGTGTCGAGCGCATCTCGCCCAACGCGCTTCTTGGCCCGTCTCCACCGCGCAGCTTCGAGGTCTGCCGAGCGCAGCTCAGCACGCTCCTCGGCCCGGCTCCACCACGGCACTTCGGGTTGTGCTGACCCCAGCTCGTCTCGTGCTTCAGCACTTTGGCGCGCTCCTCGGCTCAACTCCCTGAAATTCATCCTACGTACAAAGGTAATCTTTAATTAATCACTGAAGTTTGTAGTGCAGTTTTCATACCATAACCGAATGGAACAAAGATTAGATGTTTCAAGGTGCAGCTAGCAAGTAGAGTGAATTTTTGTGGCTGTTTGGTTTGTAGCCATGCGACAAGTTAGTTACATAAAAATTTGGCCGTTGCGTTTGTTTGGATTGGTTGCACAAATGTTTGATAAAAATGTATGGCTTGCACTACCTATTTCATTTGAAGTATGATTTTGGTCCTGCATAAAGTAGGCTTGTAGTCATCAGTAGTAGCACATGGGCAGTACCCTTTTTATTGATTCCTATATCCAGGAACCCAGTCATAATATGTTTGTGGAAACTGAAGATGGTAAAGCCATTTCTTTGCCAATTCACCACAGGAAACCATGACTTTTTGCATTAGTAAATTACTCATAAACTCAAGCTAAACAATCTTGAATTATTCTAGTTTCTATGAATTACTGTTATGCTCAAGCTAAACCTATGGCCCTAGTTCGTCGTAGTTTCATTACTCGTTTGAAGATAATGTTGTAGCCATGTTTGTATATTTTTCGGAGTGGCTGTTTTGAAAAATTAACGTGCATGTTTTAATTCATGTGTTGTGCTTTTGTTTATGCCTATTATGCATGAAAAGTGACTAGTAGCTCGCAAGTAATAGATAGCGCTATTAGAAGCATGGATAGTGTTGCATGGTTAATGTGTGTTTGAGAGAAAGTTTGTTATAGTCCATGCAAATTTCTTATTTCATCATTAAATACTTTGTTATTTCGATGTTCTTAGTTGGAACATGCAGATTTCTTAGTTTTGTGTTTTTGTATAGTCTAGAACATGGGTGATGATAGATGATGGATGTATGATGGTTGGCGGAAGAATGTTGCGCCTTCGGATGAATAGGCCATCAATACTAAGGCATTTATCGGTCGAGATTTCTCTTTATCAACCAACTGTTTTATGGAATGTCCGTGCAACAAGTGTCGTAACGTTTTATGCAAGGGGAAGTTTGACATGGAACAAGACTCTGTTGATTTGGTTTTATGCCAGGTTACGAAACATGGTATGAGCATGACGAGTTATACCATAGTAATG
This sequence comes from Neostapfia colusana, assembly GCA_030760725.1. Taxonomy (NCBI): domain Eukaryota; kingdom Viridiplantae; phylum Streptophyta; class Magnoliopsida; order Poales; family Poaceae; genus Neostapfia; species Neostapfia colusana. Next base: position 55,464,057 of record JASWHV010000017.1, read on the forward strand.
TTGTTGTTGTGATAGAGATGCTGACAACGAGGACAGAATGGAAGACATGGTTGAAGCACTAGATTGTGATTGTGGTGTAGGTACATCTGAAGAAATTTCTGGACCCAAAGTTCAAGAGTTCTATAAAATTCTCTCAGCATCACATGAACAGTTGCATGAGCACACTAAAGTGTTTGTCCTTTCGACCGTTACTCGACTCGTGTCTATAAAATCAAAGTACAATTTGTCAAATAAGTGCTACGATCTCATGAATTTGATATCAGACATTCTTCCGATGAATCTAAGTTGTCGAGAGACATGTACCAGTTGAAAAAAATTGTTGGCAGACCTTGGTATGAAGTACGAAAAGATTGATTGTCGCCCTAACAACTATATGCTTTTCTAGAAGGAGAATGCAAATCTGACATAATGCTCGGTTTGTAAAGAATCTCGACACATTGAGGCCACAAATGAGGATGGTGAACTAGTGAAGATAAAAGTGGTAGTGAAATAACTTCGTTACATGCCTCTTGCACCAATAGGCTGAAACAGTTGTTTCTATATAAATCAAATGTGAGACACATTCGGTGGCATAAGGAAGGTGTGTGCGAAACAAAGTGAGTAATGACACACCCATCTGATGCTCAGGCTTGGAAGGCGTTGGACTCTTTTGATGAGTATTTTGTAAAAGATGCTAGAAATATTCGTATTGGTTTGGCCACTAATGGTTTCACATCATTCAACATATCTTTTGCATCATACTCATGTTAGCCGTTTTTTGCTATACCATACAACCTTCCACCAGCTATTTGTATGAAATATAAATACGTGTTCTTGTCTCTAATCATTCTCGGTTGTAAACATCCAGGAAAATATTTAGGAGTTTTTCTTCAACCGTAGTTGAGGAGTTAAAAGAATTGTGGACCGGAGTAGAAGCGTATGATAGCTACAAAAAAATAGAAATTTAACTTGCAAGCAGCATACTTGTGGTCAATTCACAGTTTTCCTGCATACGGTTTTTTTTCAGGATGGACCACACACGACAAACTTTCTTGTCCAATTTGTGGGTCGAACTCTGATTGTTTTAGACATACTCATGGGGGCAAAGTGTGCTTTTTATTGCCACCAATGATTTCTACCAGCAAATCACCCATTACGAAGGCAAGTTAATACATTTTCAAAGGATATTATTGTAATAAAGGGTCTGACAAAACGTTTGGCTAGTGTTGAGATTGTTGCATGGCTCAGTCAACTTGTCCCTATAGATTATGAGTTTGTTGGTTTTGGTCACGAGCACAATTAGACTTGTATATGTGGCTTATGGGATCTTCCTTATGCTAAGTCATTGTTACTGCTACACAACATTGATGTGATGCAACAGGAACGCAATGTATCAGAAAGCATCATTAGCACATGTTTCAATTTAAAAAGATAAAAGAAAATTTGAAGGCTCGAAAAGATTTAGCAGAGATTTGACATCGTCCGACTCTAGAAGTCAGAGGGGTGGAAAACAGAGATTGACACGTGCTCTATTTTGCCTTAAAGTTAGAGAAAGGAAAGAAATTCTAAAGTGTTGCAACGACTGAAGTTTCCTGACGGTTACTGTGCTGGGTTGAGGCGCACGACAAATCTTAAAAATTGGGTACTAAATAATTTTAAAGGTCATGATTATCATATAATGATAGAAAGACTTTTTCTAGTAATATTCTGTGGATATGTGTATCAGGATGTGTGGAGAGTACTTGTGGAACATAGTTTTTTATAGAGAATTATGTGCTAAAGAAATCACAGTTCAAATGATGAAAAATTGAAAAAGAAATACCTTCACTCATGCAAAATGGAAAAGGTATTCCCGCCAGGTATACAGTCATTTGTGTCATTGATGTAACCATGAACTGTAGAAGTTTATCAGCAAATGGATTTGGCCTGTTAAATGTTTGGCAGGAATTTAATGAGATGCCATAAAATGACTTCCTAACCCAGTCAGATTATAATGTTCCTGAAGTTTTTGCCTGAATTCATGATGGAATTACCGTCTGTCAGTACATTTGTAATTGTTTGTTCAATGTCTACATACCTTCCATTTTGGAACAAACCTGGTACCTTAAAAAGTATTTGGCTTAGGGACATGGCTCGTTGCATATAGCTACCTGCAGTCCATTAACAGAGAAAAGAGACCAAATTTTGGGAGGAATCCTATCATTTTATTTATTTCCACAAATCATATAAAGAACACGTGCATCCGGCTTTTTCTTCAAAATCTGTCAAAAGTTTTCATCTAAATTGCACCCTATAGATTCCTAAAAAGAGTTGAAGCGAATTGTGGACAATTGGGCCACTAGCCATAAACAAAATGGACCGCTTAAGATTTATTGTTAAAACGAGTCTGACTTGTGTACTAGTTTGTATTATGATTATAGTTAAAAAATCATATTAATTTCTTAAGTATAATTAAAAATTAGCAGAAGGCGAATAAAGATGCCAAGATGGCACATTATTTCTTCCATAGTGATGTGCCTAGGTTTTAGGTGATGTTGGCTAGGTTTTAGGAGGACAATGTTAGATTTCAGACTATATCCAACAACACCCAAGCTAAAGATCGGACGGGAGTTAGATCAGACTGTCAGTACTACCAAAAGGAAGTTAGAAATCCAGAAAAGCCACAACGATTATATAACAACAAAAATAGATAACTGCCAATAAGTGAAAACCCTTGTTTCGCTGTAGGGTTCTTGTAATTTTTATATTTACCCCCCCGTTCACTTTTGATCACCCCCTAAGGAAAACTAAATGCACAAGATTGTTCAGCGCATAGCCTTGGGATTGCCTTGTGCCACTTCATTTGTACAAGGGAATGCATCACCATCCACTACCATGCCCCGTGCTCCATGTTCTCTCTCTGCATGTGCGTTTGCCATTCGCATTGTGCGACATAAGTCACGGTGAACAAAAGCAACATGTATCTGCTATGGAAAAAATGACCCTTGAGGCCGGCACAACTTTCTAAAGTCGCTATATAGGATAATTAAAAATGCTCCATATAATCTAGAAAATATAAGATCATATTATAAAATCATATCCATAGAGATTGCTTAGTGATTAAGTTACAGTTGTTTAGATGTCAAATTAAGTCCTCTCTACTTAATAAGAGAATTATGATAAGAAAATAGAAGGATTTATCTGTAAAACTCTCCTCTCTCCCATGCACACCACTACAAGAAACACAACAATTAATGAAGGTCAGAAATTGTTGTAAATAAGCCATTTACCATAGTAAATGGCTTATTTATGACGACAAAGGATTATGTATGACGGTTTTTGGCCGTCACCAGCTAAAATGCGTAAATAAGATTATTTACAACGGTTACAATCATAAATAAGTTATTTACGACGGGCTGGCTTAGCCGTCGTAAATAAAAAGGCCGTGCCATGTGGCACGCTTGGGATCCTTATTTACGACGGTCTAGATCCAGACCGTCATAATTAAAGATGCCTTATTTACGACAGCCCGGACCAATGCTGCTAGGCTAAGGCATGTGATAGCAAAGCATTAGCACATGCATCTTAGTAAAATGCTATGGATGTTATGTAATTTAAATTCTTACCTGTATCACCGCTTGCATCAGTGCTAAGTAATTAGCTTGATACTGTAAGGGCTCAAGTTTTGCATACACTCAAAGTGTTCATCACCCCACACACACACCTCATTTGAGGAAGTTTTATGAACATCTTTGAAGAGCAAGTAAACACCATCAACATAGTCATTAGATGATAAACTCACAAAATGCAAAAGCGGTACTTCCCACATGCATCATATAGGGGCTGAGCATATGAAAAATTTCTACACCTTGCTAGGAATGCTCATGCCAAATTTCACCTAAATCCAAAACCTTTTTGAGGTATTTTTAGGTATAATTAGAAAGAGGCCAGTTTGAACTTAAATTCAAATTCAAACTCCTTTCATCCCATGAATTCAAAAGTGGGATTCATATTCACACTCATCACATTTTTGTAAGCTCAGAGACCAATTTTGTAAGGGCCTCAGTTTTTGACACCTATTTGAAGTGTTCATCACCACACCACACACCTCATTTGAAGTAAGTTGATGAACACAAATGAAGAGCAAGTAACCACCATCAACATGCTCATTAGAGAACAAACTCACATATTGCAAAAGTGGTATTTCCCACATGTGATATAGGTGGGCTGGACATATGAAAACTCCTACACATTGCTAAGGATGTCCATGCCAAGTTTCACCCAAATTTAAAACCTTTTTGAGGTCATTTTGGGTATAGTTAGAAAGAGGTCAGTTTGAAACCATATTCAAATTCAAACTGTTTTTATCCCATGAATTTAAAAGTGGGAGGCATATTCTTATTCAGCACATTTTTGTGAGCTCACACACCAATTTTCACTCCATTTGGAGTTGATCTTGACATGAGCTAAGTGGGACAAATTCAAACTTTATTTGAATTCAAAACTGAACTTGTGCTGAAATTCATTCAAACCAAACCCAATTTGAATTCTACTCAATTCAAATGGCTCATGGGTGAATAATTTGAATTACCAGGGGTAAGGGCTCACTGTTTACAACAGTGATTAGGAGTAAATTTCAGAGGTTAAAACCCCAGGTGGGACCCACATGTCATAGAGAGAAGGAGGCAAAACTTGCACACAAAGTCACAGCCTCGGTGGGAAATTCCACCGAGCAGCTGTCGGCTGTGCCACCGAGCAGCTACTGGCGCCACCAGCTGCTTCCCCTCTCCGCATGCTGGCGCCCAGGGCGGCTTACTCGCGCCCCCACGCGACCGGCACCGCCTCCGCCGAGCAGGAGTCGGCCGGCTTTATCTTCTCGCGGGCAAACCCGAGCAGCGGCATTGTTTCTCGCCGCAGCTCTCTGCTCAATCGGGAAAACCAGCAAAACAATCTCCTCCTTCGTTCCTGAGCTTCTAGACAGCAACCTGAGGTCGCACTCCACCTCACCAATACCAGAAACCCCGAGCTCCGACCTCCTTTGCCCGAAAACGATCGCCACCGCGGCGACCTAGCCTCAGCCGAGAGTCAGGCGCCCGTGGACAGCGTTCCACAGGCGTTTTCACGGTCCAGCAAGAGAGGCAACAGGAGTGCGCGATCACCGTGCTGCTCTCCTCCAAGTTTGGAAGCAAACCGTGAAGAATCCACAGAGAATTTCCAGTTTTTGCTCCAGTGACCGTAAACCGAGCTTCCGGTACGGATTCTTCAAATTCTCGCTCTATGATCTTTCGGTGGTTATCAAATCTTGCACATAGACGCTGGACTAGCCGGCGATCAAGTTCTTTTCTGCATCCGTGGCGTGAAACTGTCTAGGAGTGATGAATTTCGAGTCGATCAAGGGCGGTCATGGCGGGCACGATCGGTCACACGGTGCCGACCGACTTGCCGCCATCCCTGAACCCTTTTGACACCTTGTCGAGCTTCTTAGAGGTACACTGATGCTGTAGGACCATTTGTTCGAGGTGTTGGCGGGTTAGAACCCACGGTCGACGGCGCCGAACCTCAACCGAGGCCGTGGCACGTCGCCGAGCTATTTCCGGTCACCCCCAGCCCGACCTGACACCACCGACGTGTTCCTCGACGTCGACAACCCCCCGGCGGCGAGTTTCAGACCATGGGAGGTCCGGCAGCGGCGAGCCGGCGAGCTCCGGGTCTGCTCCGGCGAGGTCGGCGGCGCGGGCACGAGAGAGCGGCGGGAGGAAGACGAATCTGGCTGGCCCACGTGTCAGCGGCTGAAGAACTTAAATCGGGATCGGGTGTGGCCGGGATCGGCTGTGCTGGCGCGCAAATCCCCTGTGGGCCTCAGTGTGCCGGACACCTCCGCGCTCAACACGTGTCCCCGCGGGCCCCCGAGAGTTTAAACTTTTTCCCCGATTTTCAGAATTCTTCCAAACTTCAAATCCTCATAACTTTGGCTAGAAAGATCCAAATCGAGTGAACCAAATTTTGTTGGATTCAGCCCTCTGAGCACTAACCAGCAAATCAAGTTTCACTTCATGAAAATCCTTAATTCTCCAGAATTAATTCCTCAAAGTTTAAACTGTTTGGAATTTTAACTGGAGAATCCTTTGGAGGAAGATCCTGAAATTTTGCTGGGATGTTCCAAAATATCCCTGAACTACCATAAAAATTTCAGATCCATTTGAGCTCATTTGATCCACCTAATGGTGTGATTAGTGAAACTTTTCCAGAGAAAATAGAAAATATTCAGAAACATTTTCAGAATTTTCTCTGAAATTGTTTAGCTCATATCTTTAGCTAGGAACCTTCAAATTAAGTGAGACCAACTCCATTATAACCCTCTGAAAATCTAGTTTTCAGAAAGTCATAGTTTGTTTCATGAAAATCCTTAGAACACCCTAAAAACCTTCAATGAAGGTCAAGTACATGATTAATTGTGGAGGGCTCAAATGAGCTTTGCTGCAACTAAAACTTGACCGAGTCTCTGTTTAGGTTGTAACCAAGCCACAGTAAAAGTTTCACAGTCATTGGGTTTGTCTAGTAGGAGTTATAGACTGCACAAGTTTAAAAGTTAATACAACTGAATTTAAATTAATACATGTATTGCTTCTATCATGTAGTCGCTAAGGTCGAGGAGGAACCCGAAGTCCTAGACTTCGTTACTCCGGAGGAACAGCTAGCCTACGACCAAGAGCAGCAAGGCAAGCTCCGGTTTGCATTAACCTTTTACAAATTTTTATTGTTTTGAGCACATACGTGATTACTTTATTCTTTGCATTAGAGTCTTGTTTGGAAACCCAATTGCATAGCCAAGAAAACCATGGGTTGGGTTTAGGATTGCAAACCCTGTTAGCTACAGCAATGATAAGATAGAGTAGGATTCGTTACAAGTCGAGTAGTTGGAACTACTCGCGAGAATAGGCTAGAGGCACATCACTCGGGTAGTGATAGCACATGAAACACATGGCAAGAAAATGAGACCAAGCGGAGAGTAAGGGCAGCAGGACTTTGGGGCCTGTGTGCTGTAGCTCCGCTTGTGTCGATTGAGGACCGAGCCGTGTGCGGGCCTGTTGAACAAGCTAGAACAGTACCGAAGACCTACCGGCTATATGGGAACCGAGAAACCGATGTAACTCGGGTAGCTGAGTGTTGAGGCATAGCTGGTCGTTCGGAGGGTAGGCTGAGAGCTCGAGGTGTAAATCGGCTGGCGGCACTGAGATGCGCGTGCAGAGACCTCTTGCTCGGGACGATTGGACCGGTTCAACATTTGGCTAACGGGTGAAAGGTAGTTGCGTACGGCGTCCGTGATGGTTGTTGTAGGCAACATCGAGTACGGGCGTACATGACGGGTTATTCGGGTAACCCTGCAGGTGTAAATCGATTATAATCACCGTCCCTCGCAGTCAGTGAGTACCACTTGTTCACTGTACCGTGACGTAGAAAGAACAGAGTAGTTACATGTTAAAATGCTGCTGATTGAAAGATGGACTTGATTGCTAATGATTTTCTGTAGTTTAGAGCTAACTAAAGTTCATTTCAACTTTGGGCAAAGTACATGAGAGAAATGCGTTTCTTGTTTGATTGCGGCTCTCTCATGTGCCTTAGCGTAAGGTTCTCCACAACCTCCTGCTAAAACTTGAAAGTAAGGTTCCACTAATTAGGCGAGTCCTTGCAAATGATTTTTACCTCATGTAACCCATCACCCCTCATGTAGAAGTTCCATGTTTAGGTGAGACGGGTCAGACTTGCTGAGCCTTCGTGCTCACTGCTTGTGTTTGAAGCTTTTGCAGGGTTCTATGAGGAAGGGACTCCCGAAGAGGAGACGGAACCCCAGGAGGGGAACCCCGTCGAGTGGGAGTCGTGCACGCCGCAGAGTTAGTGTGCGGGTGTGCTAGCAAGGACACGTTCAAGGGCTGAACGTGGACTTGATGCGTAGTCTACGCCCGTGAGTGTAGACTGGACATATTTTGCTGTAACACATGTTCATAAACTCGTTTATGTAATAAAAATTTCGCTTCCGCTTTGTACCTTTGACGTGTGTTATACGGTGCTGTGCAACGCAGCACCCCTCAGCGTGATCCTGGCTCGACATGACCGTTGGGGTCGTGTCAAATTTTCACTCCATTTGGAGTTGATCTTGACATGAGCTAATTTAAGCAAATTCAAATCCAATTTGAATTTCAAACTGCATGTGCTGTAAATATAGTTCAAACACTTCACAATTTGAATTCTACCAATTTCAAATGGGCATTTGGTGGATTACTCAAATTTCAAAGGGTATTAGGGTCTCTACTGTTTGGAGCAGTGGAGAAATTTAATTTGTGAGGTTAAAAATGGAGAGTGGGACCCTCCTGTCAGCCTCCTATTTGATCAACCGACTGAAGAATACCGGGGCAAAGTTTCTAGGGCCAGTGCTGTGGTCGCCACCGAGCCAGACACCGCTGCCAGCTCCTGCTTGGCGTGCGTGCACGCTCAGCCGATGTCCACCCTCCATATCCTCGAGCCCGAGGCGGTAAAGGGACAGTTCGCCCGTTCTTCTGCTCCCTCGCGCAAGAAACAGCACCCTCACCGCCGCTTCGGTTGCTCGATCGGGAGACTGCGCCAACTCGTGCGTGGACTCCCCCTGAGTAGCAAAACGGCACCATGAGCTCGTGCACCAGCTCCTCGATACAAAACCCCGCTGTGATCGGCACACACAACCCTAGAAACCACAGTTTTTGCGGTGACCGGATAACGGCCGCACCTCGGGCTCACGTGGAAAGCTCGAACGGTAGCTTCTTATGCTTGAGAAAAATCACCCACAGACGCGCCGGACCACCGTGCTGCTTCCATCCAAGTCTCAGCCCAAGCCGTGGTTCATTGCCGGAGTAATTTCAATTTTGCTGCGGTCGGTGTAAACCGAGTTCTCGGTAAGACTTCAGCAAATTCCACGTCACTCGTTGTTTCTAGGGCCTAAGATCGCACACATGTACTCTAGACTCGTCAGCACACATGCACAGGAACCATCTTAGCTTAAGAGGGAATGTACAGATACTATTTCATGGTTTTCCACCGGCGCACCGTCGCTACCCGCCTCGGGCGCATGGTGAGAGCTACACTAGAGCCTTTTCCAAGCCCCTTTACGACAATGTCGAGCATCACGGTGATCTACTGATGCTGTAGATCCATTTAGCCAGGTGTTTGGCAGGCTAGAAGGGGCGGGCAATGTTTCCCTACTTCAGTTTGAGCCGCCACTCGTCGCGAGATGGGTTAGGGGCATTGCTGCGTCAGGAAAGTTGCACCAAAGTGTTCAGCATGTAAAATTAAGGGCTGGCGGCAAGTGGGAGCTCGGGAGGAGGCCAGACGACGGATTTCCGGTGAACTCCAAGCTCGGGCGCGGGAGAGCGCGGGCAGGCGGGAGGTTGAAGACGACCCCCCCCCCCCCCCCCCCCCCCCCCCGCCGGACCCATGCGTCATCAAGTAGGGATTTAAATCGGGATCAGTTGCGGCTCCAGATCAATTGTGGCTGCATGCGTAGGACTCAGTGGCCCAGTGTGGCAGCCGCTGAGGAGCCGACACGTAGCCCTGGGACCCACCGGCAGGAGTTTAAACTTTTTCCCAGTTTTCAGATTTAGTTCAAACTTCAAACCCACATGATTTTGGCTAGGAAACTCCAAATCGAGTGAACCAAATTTCGTTGGATTCAGATCTCTGATTAATTTCCAACAAATCAAGTTTCACTTCATGAAAACCTTTATTTCTTCTGAATTAATTCTTCAAAATTTAAACTGTTTAGAATTTTAACTGGAGAACCCATTAGTGGAAAATTCTGAAATTTGGCCAGGATGTTCATTATAATATCCCTGAGCTACCATAAAAATTTCAGATCCATTTGAGCTCATTTGATCCACCTAATGGTGTGATTAATGAAACTGTTCCAGAGAAAATATTAAAAAATGTCCAGAAACATTTTTCAGATTTTCTCTGAACTTGTTTAGCTCATTAATTTGGCTAGGAATCTTCAAATTAGGGTAAACCAATTCCATTAGAATCCTTGGAAAATCTAGTTTCCAGAAAGTCATGGCTTGCTCCATGAAAATCCTTAGAAGACCCTAAGAGCTCAAATTAAGGCCAAACACACAATTATTTGTAGAAGGCTCAGATGAGCTTTTTCTGAAAATCAAAGTTGGCCAAGACTCTGTTTAGGTTGTATCCAAACCACAGTAAAAATTTCAGAGTCATTGGGCCTGTCTAGCAGTACTTATAGTCTTAATAATATTGAATCCAAACTTATATGCATTTAAATTGACATATACATATATTTATCTCATGTAGTCGCTAAGGTTGAGGACGAGCCAGAAGTCTTAGACTTCATAACTCTGGGGGAACAGCTATCCTACGACCAACAGCAGCAAGGCAAGCTCCAGTTTGCATTAGCCTTTTATAAACTTTATTGTTTTGAAAACTTACATTGAGTATCCACCTTATTTATGCATTAGAGTCTTGATTGAAAACCCAAATGCATAGCGATGAAAACACTGGTTTTGGGCTTAGGTTTATAAACCTCGATTAGCTACTGCAATGATAAGATAGTGTAGGATTCGGTACAAGTCGAGTAGTTGGAACTGCTCGCGAGAATAGGCTAGAGGCACACTACTCGGGTAAAGATAGCAAATGAAACACATGGCAAGAAAAATGAGACCGAGCAGAGAGTAAGGGCAGCAGGACTTTGGGGCCTAGGTGCCATAGCTCCGCTTGTGTTGATTGAGTACCGAGCTGTGTGCGGGCCTGTTGAACAAGCTAGAACAGTACCGAAGACCTACCAGATATATGGGAACCGGGAAACCGATGTAATTCGGGTAGCTAGGTGTTGAGGCATAGCCGTCATTCAGAGGGTAGCTTTAGAGCTTGAGGTGTAAATCGGCTGGCGGCACTGCGGATGTGCGCGCAAAGACCTTTTGCTCGGGGCGGTGGGACCGGTTCAACATTTGGCTGACGGATGAAAGGTAGTCGCGTACGACATC